>LR990495.1:8530903-11456779 GCA_905147785.2 Thyatira batis | reverse complement strand
ACATCGCCCAGAAATAGAACATAGATAATTTTCCGAAATATTGTCCTATCGCCCTGAAATTTTTGCCACTTGCTCCTTTCGTGCCCCCCATTGATACCCCGTAAATTGTTCGAGTCCGTTCCATAATAAAAATTGCTATTTTCCATATAAATCTGAAATAAAAATAATAACATTAAAATTAACACTAAAGTCCAAATTTCTTAAAATAATCGTAGTGCTGCTTACCTTTTTCTCCGTGTCGTTGAGTTCGTCTCGTCGGCCCCCGTCTGTAGACACCATCCGCGTGTTTCTGCGACTTACCATTCCCTAGATTTTCCATACATTTGATATATTTTATTTACAAAATTTAGTTTTTCGCCGATTTTCCAAATTGTCACTACCCACCCTAATACGTATTAGTATACAGTTTTATAGGTCTCGTCGAGACGCGTCCGCAGACACCTCGTTCGGTGCTCTAGCATTTTTTCCCAATTTTTTAGAAATTTTATAAAATCAAATACCTACTTTTGGCCACCATAAAAGTGCACCTAACCGATACATCGCCCAGAAATAGAACATAGATAATTTTCCGAAATATTGTCCTATCGCCCTGAAATTTTTGCCACTTGCTCCTTTCGTGCCCCCCATTGATACCCCGTAAATTGTTCGAGTCCGTTCCATAATAAAAATTGCTATTTTCCATATAAATCTGAAATAAAAATAATAACATTAAAATTAACACTAAAGTCCAAATTTCTTAAAATAATCGTAGTGCTGCTTACCTTTTTCTCCGTGTCGTTGAGTTCGTCTCGTCGGCCCCCGTCTGTAGACACCATCCGCGTGTTTCTGCGACTTACCATTCCCTAGATTTTCCATACATTTGATATATTTTATTTACAAAATTTAGTTTTTCGCCGATTTTCCAAATTTTCACTACCCACCCTAATACGTATTAGTATACAGTTTTATAGGTCTCGTCGAGACGCGTCCGCAGACACCTCGTTCGGTGCTCTAGCATTTTTTCCCAATTTTTTAGAAATTTTATAAAATCAAATACCTACTTTTGGCCACCATAAAAGTGCACCTAACCGATACATCGCCCAGAAATAGAACATAGATAATTTTCCGAAATATTGTCCTATCGCCCTGAAATTTTTGCCACTTGCTCCTTTCGTGCCCCCCATTGATACCCCGTAAATTGTTCGAGTCCGTTCCATAATAAAAATTGCTATTTTCCATATAAATCTGAAATAAAAATAATAACATTAAAATTAACACTAAAGTCCAAATTTCTTAAAATAATCGTAGTGCTGCTTACCTTTTTCTCCGTGTCGTTGAGTTCGTCTCGTCGGCCCCCGTCTGTAGACACCATCCGCGTGTTTCTGCGACTTACCATTCCCTAGATTTTCCATACATTTGATATATTTTATTTACAAAATTTAGTTTTTCGCCGATTTTCCAAATTTTCACTACCCACCCTAATACGTATTAGTATACAGTTTTATAGGTCTCGTCGAGACGCGTCCGCAGACACCTCGTTCGGTGCTCTAGCATTTTTTCCCAATTTTTTAGAAATTTTATAAAATCAAATACCTACTTTTGGCCACCATAAAAGTGCACCTAACCGATACATCGCCCAGAAATAGAACATAGATAATTTTCCGAAATATTGTCCTATCGCCCTGAAATTTTTGCCACTTGCTCCTTTCGTGCCCCCCATTGATACCCCGTAAATTGTTCGAGTCCGTTCCATAATAAAAATTGCTATTTTCCATATAAATCTGAAATAAAAATAATAACATTAAAATTAACACTAAAGTCCAAATTTCTTAAAATAATCGTAGTGCTGCTTACCTTTTTCTCCGTGTCGTTGAGTTCGTCTCGTCGGCCCCCGTCTGTAGACACCATCCGCGTGTTTCTGCGACTTACCATTCCCTAGATTTTCCATACATTTGATATATTTTATTTACAAAATTTAGTTTTTCGCCGATTTTCCAAATTTTCACTACCCACCCTAATACGTATTAGTATACAGTTTTATAGGTCTCGTCGAGACGCGTCCGCAGACACCTCGTTCGGTGCTCTAGCATTTTTTCCCAATTTTTTAGAAATTTTATAAAATCAAATACCTACTTTTGGCCACCATAAAAGTGCACCTAACCGATACATCGCCCAGAAATAGAACATAGATAATTTTCCGAAATATTGTCCTATCGCCCTGAAATTTTTGCCACTTGCTCCTTTCGTGCCCCCCATTGATACCCCGTAAATTGTTCGAGTCCGTTCCATAATAAAAATTGCTATTTTCCATATAAATCTGAAATAAAAATAATAACATTAAAATTAACACTAAAGTCCAAATTTCTTAAAATAATCGTAGTGCTGCTTACCTTTTTCTCCGTGTCGTTGAGTTCGTCTCGTCGGCCCCCGTCTGTAGACACCATCCGCGTGTTTCTGCGACTTACCATTCCCTAGATTTTCCATACATTTGATATATTTTATTTACAAAATTTAGTTTTTCGCCGATTTTCCAAATTTTCACTACCCACCCTAATACGTATTAGTATACAGTTTTATAGGTCTCGTCGAGACGCGTCCGCAGACACCTCGTTCGGTGCTCTAGCATTTTTTCCCAATTTTTTAGAAATTTTATAAAATCAAATACCTACTTTTGGCCACCATAAAAGTGCACCTAACCGATACATCGCCCAGAAATAGAACATAGATAATTTTCCGAAATATTGTCCTATCGCCCTGAAATTTTTGCCACTTGCTCCTTTCGTGCCCCCCATTGATACCCCGTAAATTGTTCGAGTCCGTTCCATAATAAAAATTGCTATTTTCCATATAAATCTGAAATAAAAATAATAACATTAAAATTAACACTAAAGTCCAAATTTCTTAAAATAATCGTAGTGCTGCTTACCTTTTTCTCCGTGTCGTTGAGTTCGTCTCGTCGGCCCCCGTCTGTAGACACCATCCGCGTGTTTCTGCGACTTACCATTCCCTAGATTTTCCATACATTTGATATATTTTATTTACAAAATTTAGTTTTTCGCCGATTTTCCAAATTTTCACTACCCACCCTAATACGTATTAGTATACAGTTTTATAGGTCTCGTCGAGACGCGTCCGCAGACACCTCGTTCGGTGCTCTAGCATTTTTTCCCAATTTTTTAGAAATTTTATAAAATCAAATACCTACTTTTGGCCACCATAAAAGTGCACCTAACCGATACATCGCCCAGAAATAGAACATAGATAATTTTCCGAAATATTGTCCTATCGCCCTGAAATTTTTGCCACTTGCTCCTTTCGTGCCCCCCATTGATACCCCGTAAATTGTTCGAGTCCGTTCCATAATAAAAATTGCTATTTTCCATATAAATCTGAAATAAAAATAATAACATTAAAATTAACACTAAAGTCCAAATTTCTTAAAATAATCGTAGTGCTGCTTACCTTTTTCTCCGTGTCGTTGAGTTCGTCTCGTCGGCCCCCGTCTGTAGACACCATCCGCGTGTTTCTGCGACTTACCATTCCCTAGATTTTCCATACATTTGATATATTTTATTTACAAAATTTAGTTTTTCGCATATTTTCCAAATTTTCACTACCCACCCTAATACGTATTAGTATACAGTTTTATAGGTCTCGTCGAGACGCGTCCGCAGACACCTCGTTCGGTGCTCTAGCATTTTTTCCCAATTTTTTAGAAATTTTATAAAATCAAATACCTACTTTTGGCCACCATAAAAGTGCACCTAACCGATACATCGCCCAGAAATAGAACATAGATAATTTTCCGAAATATTGTCCTATCGCCCTGAAATTTTTGCCACTTGCTCCTTTCGTGCCCCCCATTGATACCCCGTAAATTGTTCGAGTCCGTTCCATAATAAAAATTGCTATTTTCCATATAAATCTGAAATAAAAATAATAACATTAAAATTAACACTAAAGTCCAAATTTCTTAAAATAATCGTAGTGCTGCTTACCTTTTTCTCCGTGTCGTTGAGTTCGTCTCGTCGGCCCCCGTCTGTAGACACCATCCGCGTGTTTCTGCGACTTACCATTCCCTAGATTTTCCATACATTTGATATATTTTATTTACAAAATTTAGTTTTTCGCCGATTTTCCAAATTTTCACTACCCACCCTAATACGTATTAGTATACAGTTTTATAGGTCTCGTCGAGACGCGTCCGCAGACACCTCGTTCGGTGCTCTAGCATTTTTTCCCAATTTTTTAGAAATTTTATAAAATCAAATACCTACTTTTGGCCACCATAAAAGTGCACCTAACCGATACATCGCCCAGAAATAGAACATAGATAATTTTCCGAAATATTGTCCTATCGCCCTGAAATTTTTGCCACTTGCTCCTTTCGTGCCCCCCATTGATACCCCGTAAATTGTTCGAGTCCGTTCCATAATAAAAATTGCTATTTTCCATATAAATCTGAAATAAAAATAATAACATTAAAATTAACACTAAAGTCCAAATTTCTTAAAATAATCGTAGTGCTGCTTACCTTTTTCTCCGTGTCGTTGAGTTCGTCTCGTCGGCCCCCGTCTGTAGACACCATCCGCGTGTTTCTGCGACTTACCATTCCCTAGATTTTCCATACATTTGATATATTTTATTTACAAAATTTAGTTTTTCGCCGATTTTCCAAATTTTCACTACCCACCCTAATACGTATTAGTATACAGTTTTATAGGTCTCGTCGAGACGCGTCCGCAGACACCTCGTTCGGTGCTCTAGCATTTTTTCCCAATTTTTTAGAAATTTTATAAAATCAAATACCTACTTTTGGCCACCATAAAAGTGCACCTAACCGATACATCGCCCAGAAATAGAACATAGATAATTTTCCGAAATATTGTCCTATCGCCCTGAAATTTTTGCCACTTGCTCCTTTCGTGCCCCCCATTGATACCCCGTAAATTGTTCGAGTCCGTTCCATAATAAAAATTGCTATTTTCCATATAAATCTGAAATAAAAATAATAACATTAAAATTAACACTAAAGTCCAAATTTCTTAAAATAATCGTAGTGCTGCTTACCTTTTTCTCCGTGTCGTTGAGTTCGTCTCGTCGGCCCCCGTCTGTAGACACCATCCGCGTGTTTCTGCGACTTACCATTCCCTAGATTTTCCATACATTTGATATATTTTATTTACAAAATTTAGTTTTTCGCATATTTTCCAAATTTTCACTACCCACCCTAATACGTATTAGTATACAGTTTTATAGGTCTCGTCGAGACGCGTCCGCAGACACCTCGTTCGGTGCTCTAGCATTTTTTCCCAATTTTTTAGAAATTTTATAAAATCAAATACCTACTTTTGGCCACCATAAAAGTGCACCTAACCGATACATCGCCCAGAAATAGAACATAGATAATTTTCCGAAATATTGTCCTATCGCCCTGAAATTTTTGCCACTTGCTCCTTTCGTGCCCCCCATTGATACCCCGTAAATTGTTCGAGTCCGTTCCATAATAAAAATTGCTATTTTCCATATAAATCTGAAATAAAAATAATAACATTAAAATTAACACTAAAGTCCAAATTTCTTAAAATAATCGTAGTGCTGCTTACCTTTTTCTCCGTGTCGTTGAGTTCGTCTCGTCGGCCCCCGTCTGTAGACACCATCCGCGTGTTTCTGCGACTTACCATTCCCTAGATTTTCCATACATTTGATATATTTTATTTACAAAATTTAGTTTTTCGCCGATTTTCCAAATTTTCACTACCCACCCTAATACGTATTAGTATACAGTTTTATAGGTCTCGTCGAGACGCGTCCGCAGACACCTCGTTCGGTGCTCTAGCATTTTTTCCCAATTTTTTAGAAATTTTATAAAATCAAATACCTACTTTTGGCCACCATAAAAGTGCACCTAACCGATACATCGCCCAGAAATAGAACATAGATAATTTTCCGAAATATTGTCCTATCGCCCTGAAATTTTTGCCACTTGCTCCTTTCGTGCCCCCCATTGATACCCCGTAAATTGTTCGAGTCCGTTCCATAATAAAAATTGCTATTTTCCATATAAATCTGAAATAAAAATAATAACATTAAAATTAACACTAAAGTCCAAATTTCTTAAAATAATCGTAGTGCTGCTTACCTTTTTCTCCGTGTCGTTGAGTTCGTCTCGTCGGCCCCCGTCTGTAGACACCATCCGCGTGTTTCTGCGACTTACCATTCCCTAGATTTTCCATACATTTGATATATTTTATTTACAAAATTTAGTTTTTCGCCGATTTTCCAAATTTTCACTACCCACCCTAATACGTATTAGTATACAGTTTTATAGGTCTCGTCGAGACGCGTCCGCAGACACCTCGTTCGGTGCTCTAGCATTTTTTCCCAATTTTTTAGAAATTTTATAAAATCAAATACCTACTTTTGGCCACCATAAAAGTGCACCTAACCGATACATCGCCCAGAAATAGAACATAGATAATTTTCCGAAATATTGTCCTATCGCCCTGAAATTTTTGCCACTTGCTCCTTTCGTGCCCCCCATTGATACCCCGTAAATTGTTCGAGTCCGTTCCATAATAAAAATTGCTATTTTCCATATAAATCTGAAATAAAAATAATAACATTAAAATTAACACTAAAGTCCAAATTTCTTAAAATAATCGTAGTGCTGCTTACCTTTTTCTCCGTGTCGTTGAGTTCGTCTCGTCGGCCCCCGTCTGTAGACACCATCCGCGTGTTTCTGCGACTTACCATTCCCTAGATTTTCCATACATTTGATATATTTTATTTACAAAATTTAGTTTTTCGCCGATTTTCCAAATTTTCACTACCCACCCTAATACGTATTAGTATACAGTTTTATAGGTCTCGTCGAGACGCGTCCGCAGACACCTCGTTCGGTGCTCTAGCATTTTTTCCCAATTTTTTAGAAATTTTATAAAATCAAATACCTACTTTTGGCCACCATAAAAGTGCACCTAACCGATACATCGCCCAGAAATAGAACATAGATAATTTTCCGAAATATTGTCCTATCGCCCTGAAATTTTTGCCACTTGCTCCTTTCGTGCCCCCCATTGATACCCCGTAAATTGTTCGAGTCCGTTCCATAATAAAAATTGCTATTTTCCATATAAATCTGAAATAAAAATAATAACATTAAAATTAACACTAAAGTCCAAATTTCTTAAAATAATCGTAGTGCTGCTTACCTTTTTCTCCGTGTCGTTGAGTTCGTCTCGTCGGCCCCCGTCTGTAGACACCATCCGCGTGTTTCTGCGACTTACCATTCCCTAGATTTTCCATACATTTGATATATTTTATTTACAAAATTTAGTTTTTCGCATATTTTCCAAATTTTCACTACCCACCCTAATACGTATTAGTATACAGTTTTATAGGTCTCGTCGAGACGCGTCCGCAGACACCTCGTTCGGTGCTCTAGCATTTTTTCCCAATTTTTTAGAAATTTTATAAAATCAAATACCTACTTTTGGCCACCATAAAAGTGCACCTAACCGATACATCGCCCAGAAATAGAACATAGATAATTTTCCGAAATATTGTCCTATCGCCCTGAAATTTTTGCCACTTGCTCCTTTCGTGCCCCCCATTGATACCCCGTAAATTGTTCGAGTCCGTTCCATAATAAAAATTGCTATTTTCCATATAAATCTGAAATAAAAATAATAACATTAAAATTAACACTAAAGTCCAAATTTCTTAAAATAATCGTAGTGCTGCTTACCTTTTTCTCCGTGTCGTTGAGTTCGTCTCGTCGGCCCCCGTCTGTAGACACCATCCGCGTGTTTCTGCGACTTACCATTCCCTAGATTTTCCATACATTTGATATATTTTATTTACAAAATTTAGTTTTTCGCCGATTTTCCAAATTTTCACTACCCACCCTAATACGTATTAGTATACAGTTTTATAGGTCTCGTCGAGACGCGTCCGCAGACACCTCGTTCGGTGCTCTAGCATTTTTTCCCAATTTTTTAGAAATTTTATAAAATCAAATACCTACTTTTGGCCACCATAAAAGTGCACCTAACCGATACATCGCCCAGAAATAGAACATAGATAATTTTCCGAAATATTGTCCTATCGCCCTGAAATTTTTGCCACTTGCTCCTTTCGTGCCCCCCATTGATACCCCGTAAATTGTTCGAGTCCGTTCCATAATAAAAATTGCTATTTTCCATATAAATCTGAAATAAAAATAATAACATTAAAATTAACACTAAAGTCCAAATTTCTTAAAATAATCGTAGTGCTGCTTACCTTTTTCTCCGTGTCGTTGAGTTCGTCTCGTCGGCCCCCGTCTGTAGACACCATCCGCGTGTTTCTGCGACTTACCATTCCCTAGATTTTCCATACATTTGATATATTTTATTTACAAAATTTAGTTTTTCGCCGATTTTCCAAATTTTCACTACCCACCCTAATACGTATTAGTATACAGTTTTATAGGTCTCGTCGAGACGCGTCCGCAGACACCTCGTTCGGTGCTCTAGCATTTTTTCCCAATTTTTTAGAAATTTTATAAAATCAAATACCTACTTTTGGCCACCATAAAAGTGCACCTAACCGATACATCGCCCAGAAATAGAACATAGATAATTTTCCGAAATATTGTCCTATCGCCCTGAAATTTTTGCCACTTGCTCCTTTCGTGCCCCCCATTGATACCCCGTAAATTGTTCGAGTCCGTTCCATAATAAAAATTGCTATTTTCCATATAAATCTGAAATAAAAATAATAACATTAAAATTAACACTAAAGTCCAAATTTCTTAAAATAATCGTAGTGCTGCTTACCTTTTTCTCCGTGTCGTTGAGTTCGTCTCGTCGGCCCCCGTCTGTAGACACCATCCGCGTGTTTCTGCGACTTACCATTCCCTAGATTTTCCATACATTTGATATATTTTATTTACAAAATTTAGTTTTTCGCATATTTTCCAAATTTTCACTACCCACCCTAATACGTATTAGTATACAGTTTTATAGGTCTCGTCGAGACGCGTCCGCAGACACCTCGTTCGGTGCTCTAGCATTTTTTCCCAATTTTTTAGAAATTTTATAAAATCAAATACCTACTTTTGGCCACCATAAAAGTGCACCTAACCGATACATCGCCCAGAAATAGAACATAGATAATTTTCCGAAATATTGTCCTATCGCCCTGAAATTTTTGCCACTTGCTCCTTTCGTGCCCCCCATTGATACCCCGTAAATTGTTCGAGTCCGTTCCATAATAAAAATTGCTATTTTCCATATAAATCTGAAATAAAAATAATAACATTAAAATTAACACTAAAGTCCAAATTTCTTAAAATAATCGTAGTGCTGCTTACCTTTTTCTCCGTGTCGTTGAGTTCGTCTCGTCGGCCCCCGTCTGTAGACACCATCCGCGTGTTTCTGCGACTTACCATTCCCTAGATTTTCCATACATTTGATATATTTTATTTACAAAATTTAGTTTTTCGCCGATTTTCCAAATTTTCACTACCCACCCTAATACGTATTAGTATACAGTTTTATAGGTCTCGTCGAGACGCGTCCGCAGACACCTCGTTCGGTGCTCTAGCATTTTTTCCCAATTTTTTAGAAATTTTATAAAATCAAATACCTACTTTTGGCCACCATAAAAGTGCACCTAACCGATACATCGCCCAGAAATAGAACATAGATAATTTTCCGAAATATTGTCCTATCGCCCTGAAATTTTTGCCACTTGCTCCTTTCGTGCCCCCCATTGATACCCCGTAAATTGTTCGAGTCCGTTCCATAATAAAAATTGCTATTTTCCATATAAATCTGAAATAAAAATAATAACATTAAAATTAACACTAAAGTCCAAATTTCTTAAAATAATCGTAGTGCTGCTTACCTTTTTCTCCGTGTCGTTGAGTTCGTCTCGTCGGCCCCCGTCTGTAGACACCATCCGCGTGTTTCTGCGACTTACCATTCCCTAGATTTTCCATACATTTGATATATTTTATTTACAAAATTTAGTTTTTCGCCGATTTTCCAAATTTTCACTACCCACCCTAATACGTATTAGTATACAGTTTTATAGGTCTCGTCGAGACGCGTCCGCAGACACCTCGTTCGGTGCTCTAGCATTTTTTCCCAATTTTTTAGAAATTTTATAAAATCAAATACCTACTTTTGGCCACCATAAAAGTGCACCTAACCGATACATCGCCCAGAAATAGAACATAGATAATTTTCCGAAATATTGTCCTATCGCCCTGAAATTTTTGCCACTTGCTCCTTTCGTGCCCCCCATTGATACCCCGTAAATTGTTCGAGTCCGTTCCATAATAAAAATTGCTATTTTCCATATAAATCTGAAATAAAAATAATAACATTAAAATTAACACTAAAGTCCAAATTTCTTAAAATAATCGTAGTGCTGCTTACCTTTTTCTCCGTGTCGTTGAGTTCGTCTCGTCGGCCCCCGTCTGTAGACACCATCCGCGTGTTTCTGCGACTTACCATTCCCTAGATTTTCCATACATTTGATATATTTTATTTACAAAATTTAGTTTTTCGCCGATTTTCCAAATTTTCACTACCCACCCTAATACGTATTAGTATACAGTTTTATAGGTCTCGTCGAGACGCGTCCGCAGACACCTCGTTCGGTGCTCTAGCATTTTTTCCCAATTTTTTAGAAATTTTATAAAATCAAATACCTACTTGAAAATTGCCCACCCAAGCCCACCCTTTATTCATTTATAGGGTATACGAAATTTTTATTTTTGCGGAATATTATATCTACGGAGGGGTCGGTCGTGCCCCTATATTTAGTTTTTGGATCTGACCTTTAGTTTCTGAAATAAACGACTTCAAACATTACCGCAAACTCTCAATTTAGCTTCTATTTGACCAATTTTATAAACTTTCCCGTTAACATGTCCCTCATCGGACACAGTCCCCCACCGAAGCCCAAATCTCCCCCGAGGGCTGGCCCATCGGCCCTTGACCCCAACCTAACCTTCAATATAGAGCTTAGTAGCGACTCGACGACAACCAAAACATCCCAAACAACAAAAACAAAACCTAAAGCGCCCATCACCACTCCACCCCCCGTTGTAAAGTACGCGACCCGAACCCTCGAGGCGAGGGCCTGCCTCCACAAGGCAAAATTAAACCTAAATAACTCTCGGAATTTAAAAACCGAAATCAAGGTAGAGACCATTGCCGCAATAGACCGCCTCTACCAGCTGGTGAAGGAATGTGAACAGAGCGGCCCCAACCAGCCAGCCGCGGCGGTAGTGGTCTCGCCACCCACCCCCATCATTAATTTAGATACCGGCAAAAGGGAGGACGAACTGCTGAGGAAGTTAGAAGAACACACCAAGCTCATTCGGGAAAATACCGACCGGATGGAAAACCTAAAAGAAAAAATGGAAGAACACAAAGTTGCCCTACAAAAACCCATAATGGAGGACCATACCCGCACGATCAAGGACAGCAACGAACGTATTAAAGAGTTGCAGACCGCCGTCGAGGTCTTAAGTACGAAGGCAAGTTACGCGAGTGTAGTGGCGAGTGGTGGCGAGAAGAAATCCCCACAACCGGCCGCCCTACACTCCGTAATTATCAAGTCCGGAGACGAGAAAGAGACCGGAGACCAGGTCTTAGAAAGAATCCGGATGGCGGTCAACGCAAGAGAAGAAGGAACAAAGGTTGACAACATCAGGAAAACCAAGGACCGAAAAGTGGTTATGAGCTTCCGCTCCATTGAAGAACGGAGCAAAATCAAAGAAAGGCTACAGAAAGAGGCGGTTAACCTCACCGTCGAGGAAGTAAAGAATAAAGACCCGCTCCTGATCCTCCTGAATGTCCTCGAGGTTAACACCGACGAGGACATCCTGAAAGCTGTAAGGAATCAAAACAGGGGAATCTTTTGCGGCCTCGACGATGAGGAGAACCGTCTCCAAATTAAGTACAGACGTAGAGCCCGAAACCCCCACACGGCACATATAGTTCTGGCTGTCTCACCGGTGATCTGGCGCAGGGCACTCGAGGCCGGATCCATGCACGTGGACTTGCAGCGCGTCCGGGTTGAGGACCAGTCTCCGCTGGTCCAATGCACGCGCTGCCTTGGATTCGGCCACGGAAGGCGTTTTTGTAAGGAACCGGCGGACCTCTGCAGCCACTGCGGTGGCACGCATATGAGAGCAGAGTGTCCGAGCCGAGTAGCAAATGCGCCGCCCTGCTGCCAGAACTGCAAGAAAGCCGGGAAGACAGTCGGAACAGATCACAACACCTTCAGCGTCCACTGCCCAACAAGGCAAAAGTGGGATGAGTTAGCTCGCCTCACCATAGCTTATTGCTAAGGGCAGCCACAGGGACCACAGCTCCAAAACCACCCCCCACCACTACGGCCTACTACAAGCGAACCTCCAACGAAAGAAGCTAGCAACGAATGAACTGCTGGTCGAGGCAAAGCAGCGCGGAGTTGCCGCCGCGCTACTTCAAGAGCCATACGTGGGCGGGGCTCAGAGTATGAGGAGTCACAGGGGCGTTAGAATCTTCCAGAACACTGGTACCCAGGATAGCGGGACTGTCAAGGCGGCAATTGCCGTTTTTGACGCGGACCTAAACGTCAGACAGTACCCGCAACTCACCACGAACAACATCGTCGTGGTGGGGATCCAAACCAGTGACTGGGAGATCACGCTTGTCTCCTTATACTTTGAGCCAGACCACCCCATAGAGCCGTACCTCGACCAGCTGAAAAAGATAGGAGAAGAAGTCGCCAGCACGAAGCTCATCGTTGGAGGCGACGCAAATGCCAAAAACACGTGGTGGGGCAGCCCAACAATAGACCATAGAGGGGATGACATGTTCGGCGTCATCCAGGAGCTCGACCTTGAAATCCTGAACACAGGACAGATACCGACTTTTGACACAATAAGGGGGGGGCAGCGCTTCAGCAGCTTTGTTGATATCACAGCCTGTTCAACAGATATCCTCCACCTGGTGGACAACTGGAAGGTCGAAGAAAGTCTCACCAGCTCAGACCACAACGGGATTAGTTTTAATATTAGACTACAAAAATCAAAAGGTGTGCAAATAAACAGAACAACTAGAAAGTACAATACTAAAAAGGCCGACTGGACTAAGTTCCGAGAGGAACTTAGCCAGTCGTTAATAGAAAACAAATTTACAACAACCGAAATAGAAAAATTAAATTCAATAGACCAAATTAAAGAAAATACAAATAAATACATAGAATTAATAAACATAGCATGCAATATAGCAATACCCGTTAAAAAACAAAAAGAAACACTTACCCTGCCGTGGTGGTCCGAAAAACTTGAAGAGCTGAAGAAGAACGTCGCCACCAGAAAGCGCAGAATCCGATGCGCTGCCCCATCCCGAAGACCTGCAGTAGTGGAAGACTACCTGAAACACAAAAGTGAATATGAGACAGAAGCCGCAAATGCCCAAACACAGAGCTGGAAGGAGTTTTGCACCAAGCAGGATAGAGAAGGGGTCTGGGAGGGTATTTACCGTGTCATTGGCCGCACAAAATCCAGAGAAGAGGATCCGCCGCTGGAGAAGGATGGAGTGGTGTTGGACGCTGAAGGCTCGGTGAAACTCTTAGCGGACACCTTTTTCCCAGAAGACTCCGATAAAGAAGACACAGCGCACCACATCCTCACAAGGAATAAAGCCAGAAAAGTGAACGAAGACGTAGAAAGAGGTTCTAGTGACCCACCGTTTACAATGGTAGAACTGAGACAGGCATGCGAATCGTTTAACCCGAAGAAGGCCCCTGGTGCGGACGGCTTCACAGCCGACATATGTTGCCGCGCAATCGAGACAGACCCGGACGCTTTCCTGACTCTCATGAACAAGTGCCTCGAATACAGCTACTTCCCAGAGGCGTGGAAGGAGGCAACCGTAGTTGTGTTAAGGAAGCCTGGAAAAGACAGCTACTCCACCCCAAAGTCGTACAGGCCTATAGGCCTACTCCCAATACTGGGGAAGGTCCTCGAGAAGATGCTGGTGGCCCGCCTCAGATTTCATTTGTTGCCGGGTACAAGCCCGCACCAGTATGGATTCATGCCACAAAAAAGCGCCGAAGACTCCCTCCACACCCTAATGAGCCACATCCACAAGATCTTGGATGCCAAGGAGATGGCCGTAGTGGTGTCGCTCGATATTGAGGGAGCCTTCGACAGCGCGTGGTGGCCAGCCATACGGGTGCGTTTGGCCGAGGAAAAGTGCCCGGTAAATCTGAGGCGAATGGTAGACAGCTATCTCGAGGACCGCAGAGTAAGGGTCAGATACGCTGGGGTGGAGTACTGCAAGGGCAGCAGTCAGGGATGCGTCCAGGGTTCGATCGGGGGACCGACCCTCTGGAATTTGATATTAGACCCGCTCCTAAAAAGCCTAGAGACAAAGGGCGTATACTGTCAGGCGTTCGCTGACGACATAGTTTTAGTCTTCAATGGTGTATCTGCCCAGGACATTGAGAGGCGTGCCAATGCCGATCTCGAGCATGTCCGGGCGTGGGGTGTGGAAACCAAACTCAAGTTTGCGCCACAAAAAACCAATGCAATGCTCATAACGAGGAAACTCAAGCATGACACCCCGCGCCTGAGCATGGGCGGGATAGACATTGGCATGGCCGATGAAATCAAGATCCTGGGGGTCACCATTGACAGAAAACTAACCTTTAACACCCATGTCGCGAACGTCTGCAGGAAGGCGATCGCTGTGCACAAACAGCTGGCCAGAGCGGCGAAAATAAGCTGGGGCCTCAATGCCGAAGTAGTGAGGACCATATATATGGCGGTTGTAGAACCCATAATACTGTACGCCGCCAGCATTTGGGCACCAGCAGCCGAGAAAATCGGAGTAAAAAAGCAGTTAGGAGTAGTACAACGTGGGATCCTGCAAAAGATGTGCAAGGCCTACCGGACGGTCTCCCTGAACTCGGCGCTGACCCTGACTGGGATCCTCCCTCTCGACCTCCGAGTCCGTGAGGCGGCCTCGCTATACGAGGCCAAGAGGGGGGCACCCCAGCCAGGGCTTGGAGACAGGGAGATCGAACGGATGGCTTCTGCCACCGAGGCCCCACACCCAGCAGAGCAGATCAATCTGGAGCTGATCAGCCTGGTAACACAAGAAGAGTTAAGCGCCCACAGTAACTTTGATATCCGAATCTTCACGGACGGGAGCAAGATTGAGGGTCGGGTAGGAGCCGCGCTGTCCGTGTGGGATAGACAGCGCGAGACCAAGACCCTCAAGCTTGCTCTCCCTAGTTACGGGACTGTGTACCAGGCTGAGCTACTGGCGATTTGCCGAGCCTCCAGATTGATCTGCAAAAACCCGTCGAAAACATTCGGCATCTATAGTGACTCCAGGGCGGCCCTCCAAGCCGTGACTAACCAGTGTTGCCTCCATCCCCTGGCGGTGGAAACCAGGGAGAACATCAAAAGTGCCTTTATCCAGAGGAAGGTAGTAGCCTTGTTCTGGATAAAGGCACACGCGGGGATGGAGGGAAATGAAAGAGCAGACGAACTGGCAAAGGAGGCCGCCCTAAAAAGCAAAAAACAACCGGACTACGACAAATGCCCGGTTTCATTCGTCAAGCGGAGTATTCGTAAAGCTTCGCTTGACGAATGGAACCGGAGATACAAGGACGGTAACACTGCTGGGACCACCAAGCTCTTCTTCCCGGACGCAGTGGAGGCCTACGGGGTGATCCGTAAGCTCCGCCCGGTTGGCGTTCTGACGCAGATACTGACGGGGCACGGTGGGTTCTCCGAATACTTGCACCGTTTCAAGTGTAAGGAGGACCCATCGTGCTTCTGCGAGCCGGGCGTGAGCCAGTCAGTCGGTCACCTCTTGGCCGAGTGCCCAGCGTTCGGGAGGGAGCGCTTCGAGGCCCAGCAGCGATTAAACAAGGACGTGACAGAGGAGAATTTTAGAGAATTAATATGTAATCCTAAAACACAAGAGGAATTTATAAACTTCTGCGTAGACGTGGCCGAGAAGGTCATAAAAAGGAATAAATGATAGTGTAAATAGTTGATTCGATTTTAAAATAATATGAAAAAAAAAAAAAAAAAAAAAAAAAAAAAAAAAAAAAAAAAAAAAAAAAACCCTAACCTATAGGCTATAGGTTAGCAGAAAAAATTAAATAACACAAGTAGGATTTAATAAAGTAGCACAAATAAGAAGAAATAAGAACAATGAATGTAAATATAGATGATTAATATAGATGTTATTAAAATAAGTTAAATTACAATGAAGACACGAAGGAGAATTAAATCAAGAAAATAGACAAAAACAAGATATAAATAAAGATAATTGACTGTAAGAAGATATAAATAGACAACTAGACAAATAGACAACTAAGAATAAAGTAATAATAAGATGACATTAAGAAGAAAGACGATAGAACAGTAACTAAAAATAAAGAAATAACAAGAAGAAAATAAGATGAAAACAAGAAGAAAGACGAAAGAATAGACAACACAAAAAGTTAAAAATGAAAATAGATAAAAAGATAACAGTTCTACAAACAGCCCAAATAAGATACAAAAAGAGAAGAATAGACAACATATCAAAGAAGCTATAAAAACTCCGATAATGTTGGAGAGTTAGCCGAATCCCCCTATAAAAGGGGGGGTTCGATATAAAAAAAAAAAAAAAAAAAAAAACCTAACCTAACCTTTTTTTTTTTTTTTTTTTTTTTTTTTTTTTTTTTTTTTTTAGAGAGGGGAAATGCGTTACGCATACCACCCGGGCGCAGGGACCGGCCCGGGTGGTTATGTGGGACTCCCGTATTTGGCTAATGAGGCCACGGTATACCCACTAAAACCCCTCTATCTGCCTCCTCGGCACTTTGCGGCGAGGTCACGGGAACGCCGAAGCACACTTCCGCGACCCCGCCAGTGCTGTCCGGACTTTTCCCTGGTCCGAACTCAACCCCGGGGGGAATGTTGGTTGCTCCCCCCGCTCGTCTCTCTTTAGCGCGCCGACAGCGCGCTCCTCATCTCGGGCACCGGTGTAGTGCGGGCGACAGACGTCCCCGAGCCTGCCGCCCACTGGTGCCCTTACGGCGGTAGCCGGCGGTCATACGCCAGCCGCCGGCGCCCGACCCGTTTGCGTCGCATCGGTTGGGAGGCCGGATCGTCCTCCCTCCCGCGCTCCGCCGCCTCCTTCTGCGCCATCACGTCCTCGCAGAAGGAGGCCACCGCCTTCCACGACCTCTCGTCGCCGACCATGGCTTTCACCACGGCCGGCAAGGACAGGTCCCTGCCCACTACGGCCACGAGTGCCGCCCGCCGAGCTGCCCAGGTTGGGCAAACAGCCAGTGTGTGCAACGCCGTGTCCTCGGCGCCGCCGCACTCGTGGCACACCTCCGTTGGCTCCCGCCCTGCCACCCGGCACAGATACCTCCCGAAGCATCCGTGCCCCGAGAGGACCTGCGCGAGGTGGAAGGACAGGAAGCCTTCCTTCCTTCCGACCCATTCTTCCAGAACGGGCCGGATCGCGCCGATGGTCAAGTGGCCAGCGCTCGGCGACTCCAGCCTCTGTTTCCACTTCCGGAGCAGATCGCGGTGCGCCACCAGTCGCCACCGTCTGATCTCCTCCGGGAGTGGATGGCCGCCCCGGGCCCGCGCCTCGGTGACAAACCAGTAAAAATCGGCCAGCACCTCCGCGTCTAAGTCCCAGGGCGGGGTCCCCGCCAGTACGCACGCTGCCTCGTGGGAGACGGTGCGGTATGCCCTCGCCATCCTGACCGCCATGACCCTCTGCGGTCTCCGCAGCTGGGCCAGATTGTGGGTGGTCAGGGCGTCAGCCCAAATGGGCGCCCCGTATAGGGCCATCGACCGCACCACTCCGGCGTACAGTCTCCGGCAGCTTGCCCTTGGCCCCCCCACGTTTGGGAGGAGCCGGCCGAGCGCCGACGCTGCTCCGATCAGCCTGGGGGCGAGACACTTGAAGTGCTCTTTGAACGTCCACCGGCTGTCTAGGACGATGCCCAGGTACCGCATCGTCGGTTTGACGGCGATGGACGTTCCCCCCACGACCAGATTCAGGCCCGCTGGTGGGCCCCTCCGAGGCCCGTGGAAGCACACGGCCTCGGACTTACTCAGGGCCACCTCCAGCCCCAACCTCCGGATTCGAGCCACGACCGATGCCACACCAGCCGTGGCCCGAGTCACCGCCTCCCTGTACGTGCTGCCGCGGGCCGTCACCAGTGTGTCGTCGGCGTAGCACGTCACACTGACCCCCGGCAGCCTGGTCCCTCTCAACGCCCAGTCGTAACCGATGTTCCACAGGAGTGGTCCTAGGACCGACCCCTGTGGAACACCGCACGTCATCCTTCTCTCCTGCCACCCTTGGTGCACCGGGTACCTGACGGCTCTATCGGTGAGATAGTCCTCTACCGTCTTCCTCAGGTACTCGGGCACCGCGTGGCGCCTCAGCGCCGCAGTGATGCTTGCCCAGGGCAAGGAGTTAAACGCATTGGCGATGTCTAGAGACACCGCCAGCACTACCTCACCCCGGGCCACCGCTTCGTCCGCCAGGGCCCTCACCCGCGCGATCGCATCTATGGTGGACCTGCCCTCGCGGAACCCAAATTGGTGGGCGCTGAGGTCCGGCCCCGACTCCATCAGGTGCCGGACGAGCCGAGCAGCCACCACTCGCTCCAACAGCTTGCCCGACTCGTCTAGAAGGACGATGGGCCTGTAGGCCGAAGGCGAGTCTGCCGGTCGCCCCTCCTTTCGCAGTAGGACGAGTTTCCCCGCCTTCCACGCGCGGGGGAACCGTCCCTGCGCCAAGCATGCGCTGAAGAGCGCCCTCATTCGCGGCTCGAGTGGGCCCAGGGCCAGGACCAGGGCCCGGCCGGGGATTCCGTCGGGGCCGGGGGCAGTATTTTTGGCACGGAGCCGCAGTACCGCTGCCCCCAGCTCGCCCTCCGTTACTTCCGGCGCTTCTCCCTCATCCACGGTCCTGCCCCTGGGAGGCACCATGGTCGGAGGTGTGTGTTCCTCCCTTGCCGGAAACAGCGAGGTGACCACCTGCTCAAGGAGCTGTGGCTGGAGACTCTGCGTAAGTGGGGGTGCCCATGGTCGAAGCTTGCGCCTCACCATCTTGTACGGCCTTCCCCACGGGTCGCTGTTCAGAGTCTCCAGCATCTCCTCGTTCGCGAGCTCCTTGGCCCTGCTGATGGCCACCTGGAGCGTCTTGACGGCCTCCGAGTATGCGGCATAAAGCCGCTCCTCTCTTGGCACGTCCCTCCTTCGCCGTCTCCGACTTCGGGTGTACTCCCGCCTTGCAGAGACGCACGACTCGCGCATCTGGGCGAGTTCTGCAGACCACCAGTACACCCTACGTTTGGGAGGAATCCGTCCGAGGCGCGACATTGACGCGTCACACACCTCCGTCAGGGCGCTGACCATCGCCCTTGCCTGGTCGTCGACCGGGCCGTCAGGCGCTGGCACCCAGGCCTGTACCAGGGCTGCCTCTTCTAGTGCCTCCCTGTCCAGGCGCTTGAGTGCCCAGCGTGGCCCATCCCCTTGCGGGGGCCGTCTCGGGCCTCTCGGGTCGGCCGGAAGTGTGGACACCTCGAACCGTATATATCGGTGGTCCGATAACGTCTCCACATCTTCCAGCACCTCCCAGCCCCGAACACGGCGTGCCAGGGCGGCGTTGGCAAAGGTGATATCCACGATAGAGCCGCCCTGTTGCCGCACGCACGTGTTTACCGACCCCCGGTTGAGGACGACCAGCCCGGTCGCGATCGCCCACTCCTCCAGCTCCACTCCACGGGCGTCCGTGGCCGGGGATCCCCACGCCGTGGATTTGGCGTTAAAATCCCCGCCCACGAGCACCATGCCAGGGCGCATTCTGCCGATCAGAGCCCCGACCTCGACGAGGAAGCGCTCAAATTCGGCCAGGACTCGGTTCGGTGAGAAGTACACCCCGACCACCAGCATGTCGCCGATCCATGTCGCGACGTAACCGCGACCCCTCACCACTCTTTGAAGTGGCGGGGAGTTGGCTGTTGACCCGGCGACAATGGCCACCAGGCCGTCCCGGTCACCGGCCCAGTTGTCCCTGGGAGGGACGTAATATGGCTCGGCGATGATCCCCACCTCTATTGACCACTCCGCCATGCTCTGGGCCAACAGGTCCTGGGCTCTGGCGGAGTGGTTAATGTTCCCCTGAAGGAAGTGGATGGCCATTATCCTAAGGCCATCCTTTCGACCTCCTCGTTGCGGGCCACAGGTGTCGACGTGGCCGGCTGGGAACGCTGCGAGGAGGCCCGGGGGCCATCGCCAGCTTTCCTCCCCTTACTCGGGCGCTGCACAGGGCACGCCTTGGAGCCCAAGGTGTGGTCTGTTGGTTTGCCCGCAGCGCTGCACATCACGCAGTGAGGTGCAGCCGAGCATTGCGCTGCCCTGTGTCCAGGTTGACCGCAGCGGTAACAGAGATCGCTGCGGTCTTCTTGCACCTGACACGTCGCCTTCACGTGGCCGCTCTGCAGACACTTGAAGCAGCGCTGAGCCCTAGCCTCGAGCAGCTTCACGTGTGCGGAGCTCCACCCCACTAGGAAGCGGCCGCCGTCTACAATCTTGCACGCCGCCGCAATCGGGCAGCGCACCCATACCGTGCCGGACCCCCTAAAGTCCTGGCGAATCTCGCCAGTCTTAATGAGGTCCGCCGAACAGCCGCCCACGCGAGCGACGGCGGCCACCACATCGGCTGTCGTCACCGAGTCGTCCAGCTCCGATATGCGCAATTCCGCGCATTTTGTCGGTCTGGAGACCCGGAGTCCATCTCCCAGTTTTTCGGCCAGCTCTTTCGCTAGCCGATCTGCCGTCTCGCTGGTGGTTGGTCCTGGCAGCTCCAGAATCCGCGCACCAGTTACTGCTCGCCGGCACCGCACGGCTGGAATGTCGAAATCGGCGAGGGTGACCTTGGTTCTCGCCTCGGTCAACACATCGCCGTACGTCTTCCATTTGGCCTCGTGGCCCGGCTGCAGCGTGAGGACAACTGCTTGCGACCGCGGAGGGCGGAGCCTGCGGCGTCGCTTAGCCTTAGTTTTGGCTTTGCCCTGGGGCTGCACGTTAGCCTGTGCAGCAGCAGCCTTCTTCTTCGCCCCGGCGCTGACCACCGTGGTCCATTGTCGGTCCATAGACGCTGGCGCCGGTGGCAGTGGCTGGGGCCTCCTAACTTCCGGAGCAATAACGGCGGGTTGTGCGCTCGCTTTGCCCTTCTTCTTCTTGGTCTTCCGTTTCGGTAGCTGCTCGACCGGTATCTCCGTCGGAGGCTCCTTCCTGGCAGCTTGTACTGCCTCTGGCTCTGGCGGTTGGGACCCCGACGCGGGTTCCTTCCCACCAGTCTTGGTCTTCTTGCCCGCCGCCAGTGGAGGCCGCAGTATCTTGGCAGGAAGTAGCCTCCCGTCCAACTCCAGGGCCTCGAATCGGGCGTTCATCATGGCAACGATGGTTGCCCGCTCCGACGACGGCTCCGTCTGCACCGTTTGAGGTGCCTTCTCCGGCTCCTGCTGCATCCTGGCTTCAATCCTTGCCAGATTGGCCTGCATCTCCGTCAGTTGGGACTGAAGTCGAGCATTTGCCGCCTCGAGTCGCTTAATCTCGTCCGACGACGTGCGCGACACCAGGGCCTGGAAGGCGTCCGTTATGGCGGCACACGCTAAATTCAGCTTGCGCTGATGGCCGCCCTTCAGGTTGCCGGACGTCTTGACCACCATTCTGATGGCGTCCACGCTGTCCTTCACCTGCCTGTCAAGGACATATGCAGGCTGTGCATCCACCTCGTCCTCCGACGGATCCAAGGGCCACTTAACCGCCCCGGCTCCGGATCCAGATGAATGGCGAATCCGGATGGGCATCATGCTGACCTCCTGTTCCGCAGTCAGTCTCCTAGCTTCCCGCACTTCGGCGTTGTATTGCCTCTGTGCGGCAGCCTTGGTGAGGAACTCACTCTTAGTACGAGGCTTGGCGCGAGCTCTCGAAAAGAAGTCTGGCTCCTCACTCTCGCTTCCGGTTTCCACCCCCAGTTTTCTCCTCTTGGTTCCGGTGTCCCAGAACCTACCACGACACTCCGGGGAGCGCGACCGCGCGGTGCGCACGCTCGTGTCCGAATCCGCCTCCATCGGTGACACAGCTCTGGAGCTTGTCAGATCTGTACGGGTCAACACGACCCGCGGCTCCAGGAATGGGGACAAGTTCTTCCGTCCCTGTCTTGTGCTCCTCCGCAACTTCTCGAGAGCGACCTGCTCTCCCTCGCCCTCGCCAACTCCAACTCCTTCAACTCCACCTTCGACGTCTCCACCTCCGACTCTCTCCTCCGCTCGCCCCGCGAGCCCCTCACACCAGTTGCTCCCCCCAGATACGTTGGAGCAGGACGCACTAAGTGCGCCGAGGGATTCCCCGGCCGGTTGGCCGGGACCCTCCTGGGTATTACTTTTGCTGAGTGTGACTTCCATGGTTTTCCTTTTTTGGAGGGTGGGGTCCCTCGTGGGTGCCGCCCTTGGGACCGGGTTCCCCCCGGCCATGCATCCCATCGCCGGGCGGCAGAGCTTAGGATTCGGGGGAACAAAGCGGGAGGGTGAAAAGGGAAGGAATAGGGAAGGATTCAGAACAATGTGTCCTGATGGGAAGGGGTGTATGGAGAGGAAGGGATAGGGGGAAGGGATGGGATAGGGTGGGATGTGCCGCTCTTGGTAATGCCCCTCACCACGAGCCTGCCCGGTATGGTTGGACCTATCCGGTATAGCCTCAGTGGATCATTGGGACACGCAAGCCCCCCCACCACGACAAGGTGGCGGCAACGTCGGGGGGGAACCTAACCTAACCTAACCTTTTTTTTTTTTTTTTTTGTTTTCGGGGAGGAAATGCCTTCGCATACCCGCCGCTGAGGGCACAGCGACGGGTTATGTCCGACTTGCACGGACTAAAACCTCCCCGTGTCCTTCTGGCCGTTGTGCCGGAGTTGCGGGTTCGCTTGCGCATTCTACACGCAACTCCGGCCGGCATCGGTCTTGTAGACCACTTCTTCGGGGGGCCTCTGCCCCCCTACCTCCGTCTGGACGGACGCGTCGGACAAGGCGCGTCCGTCTCCTTCTTGGGCCTGTGTCTGCGCGGGTGGTGGGTTGCCCTACCCATCACCCGCAGGCCACTTCTAGGGCGGTCGCATATTGTCGCGCCGGCGACGGTAGCCGGCGCGCCTGCGACGGGATGCGAGCTGGCTCTCTGCCTCTCGCACCCTCTCCGCCTCCTCTTTTGCCGCCATCACCTCCTCACAGAAGGCGACGGCGGCTTCCCAGGCAGCTTCGTTGGTCGCCATGCGCTCGACCATAGCCGGGAGTGAGATGTTCGTCACTCCCAGCGCTGCCCTCAGCGTCTGACGCGGTGCCGACCACGCCGGACACGACTGCAAGGTGTGCGCAGCCGTGTCCGATGGATCTTGGCAGTGGTGGCACCGCTCGTCTTGCTCACGGCCGATTCGGCATAGATAGTGGCCGAAACAGCCGTGGCCCGTCAGGATTTGTGTCATCCTATAGGTGATGGCCCCGTGTCGCCGCTTGAGCCACGTGCCCATTGCGGGACGTATGGCCGCTATCGTCAGCCGTCCCGCGGTTGGGTGTGCGAGTAACTCGTCCCACTCCGCGAGGACGGCTGCACGAAGCTCTCGCCTCTTCCGCTGGACGGTGTCGATCTCGACTCGGCCCTGCTCCTGCTGCTCTTTGTACCAATGGTACATTCGAGCCAGGGCCTTCGCCTCCACCGTCCAGGGTGGCGTTCCCGCAATAAGGCACGCGGCCTCCGACGAGATCGTGCGGTACCCCCGCGACGCCCTTATGGCCATCACACGCTGCGACCTTCGCAGGACCGCAGCGTTGACGGCCGACAGTCTTTCTGCCCAGATAGGGGCGCCGTAGAGGGCCATCGACCGCACGACCCCGTGGTACAGGCGTCTACACGACTGGTTGGGACCATCTATGTTCGGCAGCAGTCGGGACAATGCAGCGGCCGCTCGCGTCAGTTTGGGCGCCAAGAGATGGAAGTGGCGCCCGAAGTCCCATCGGCCATCCAAGTGGAGGCCGAGGTATTTGAGCGAGTGGCCGACTGCAATGCCGACGCCGCCGACAACAATTTGGGAGCCAGCCGGAGGCCTGTTCCGCGGTCCATGAAACCACAGAGCCTCCGACTTCTCCAGGGCCACCTTCAGGCCAAGCCTGCGGATCCGGCCGACAACTTGGGCGACTCCTGCCGTGGCGAGTATGGTCGCCCGTCGGTACGACTCGCCGCGTGCCGTTACGAGGGTGTCATCCGCGTAACAAAACACCGACACGCCTCGTAACAGGGCACCGCGCAGGACCCAGTCGTACCCGATGTTCCACAGGAGCGGTCCAAGCACCGACCCCTGCGGAACACCGCGCGTCACCGCCCTGCGCGTCCAGCCGTCCTGCGTGGGGTATTCCACGGCCCTCTCCCTCAGGTAGTCCTGTACAATATTGTACAGGTACCCTGGCACGCCGTGGAATTTGAGAGCCCCCAGTATGCAGCTCCAGGGCAGGGTGTTGAACGCGTTGGCAATGTCTAAAGACACTGCCAGCACCACCCCGCCCCGGGACACCTCGCTATCTGCAAGGGCCCTCACCCGCTGGACGGCGTCGATTGTGGAGCGGCCCCGTCGAAAACCGAACTGGTTGTCGGCCAGATTTGGTCCCACCCGGTCCATATGCTCGACAAGGCGGTCTGCAATGATCTTTTCAAAGATTTTGCCCACCTCGTCGAGCAGCGCCAAAGGCCGATGGGCCGAGGGGGACTCCGCAGGTCTTCCCTCTTTCCTCAAAAGGACCAGTCTCCCGGTCTTCCATGGTTTGGGGAAGACACCGCTCCCCAGACAGGCACATAGGAGCCTTCGGAACCTAGGTTCCAGCTCTTTCAGGGCCACAATTAGGGCCCTGCCTGGTATGCCGTCTGGTCCTGGAGCGGTGTTCTTCCCCTGCAGGCGCCTCACGGCTGCCTCCAACTCCTCCTCAGTCACGTCCGGGATGTCATCAGCCACAGTGTCGTCGGGTCTCTGCAGTTGCTGCGCACCACCCATGTGGGGAGGACTAAAGTCATCGTCCCCGTTCGGGAATAGTGCGCAGACAATCTCCTCGACGAACTGTGGCCGGAGGCTTAAAGTCAAGGGAGGGGACCACGCGCGGAGTTTGCCCCGCACCATGAGGTAGGGGCGTCCCCACGGGTCCCGCTCCAGCGTCTCCACCAGCTCCCTCCACGACTGGAGTTTGGCGCTCTTAATGGCGATCTGCAACGCCTTTTTCGCCTGCCTGTAGGCCTCGTATAGTGCCTCTTCGTCGGCCACGGAGTAGTTGGGCACACGACGTCTTCGGCGGTGCCTGGTGTACCGGCGGCGCCTTGCGATACAGTCGCGTCGCAATTGTGCGATCTCTGGCGACCACCAGTACACCTGGCGTTTACGAGGCCTACGGCGCACCCTCGGCATTGAGGCGTCGCAGATGGCGGTCAGAGCGCCACGCAGCCATGCCACCTCCGCATCAACGTCCCCGACCCGATCCGGGGCCGGTTGCCACGCCTGCACGATGGCAGCCTCTGCGGCCAGCCCCCGGTCGAATCGGGAGAGGGCCCATCGTGGATTTGGACCCTGGCCATCAGTCGACGGCGGCCGATCTGAGGTTTGGGCCGAGACGCTAAATCTGATGTACCTGTGATCAGAAAGCGTCTCGACCTCCTCGACGACCCGCCAATTCGACACCCTGCTGACCAGGGTCGGACTCGCCAGCGAGATGTCCACGATGGACCCGCCGTTGTGCCTTATGCACGTGAGTGCTGCGCCTCTATTCAGGATGGTCAGTCCCACCTCGACTGACCACTCCTCCAGCAGCCGCCCTCTTGCGTCGGTGACCGGGGATCCCCATGCGGAGGACTTCGCGTTGAAGTCCCCCAGCAGGACGACCGGTAAGGACCCGGCACGGGACACGACCGACTCCAAGGACGCTAAAAAGTCCTCGAAGTCGGCCAGTGGCTTGTTTGGCGAGATGTAGGCGCCTACAAGTGCCAGGCGTCCGACTCGAGCCGCCACCCAGCCATGTCCTCGCGTTACATTCTCGAGTGGCGGTGAGCCGAACGCTGGCGCCGTCATCATCGCCACCGTGCCGTCCAGGTCTCCCGCCCAGTCGTCCCTAGGGGGGACGAAGTATGGTTCCCCGATCACCGCAAAGTTCGTCGACCACTCTGTCAAGGTTTGGTACAGGAGGTCCTGTGCCCTGGCAGAGTGGTTGAGGTTCGCCTGAACGAAATGGAGGTCGTGCATTACAGACACTCCATTTCGAACGGCTCCTCTTGGGCGGCCGCCGGAGCCTGACTCGGTCCCGGTGGCGCTGTCTTCTTGGCGTTGGCTGCTGTTCTGCCTTTTTTGCCCTGCGGCTTGTTTGCCGCACAGTCCTTGCTGCCTATAGGGTGGTTCGGGTCCTTGCCCACTGCTGCGCACGCAGGGCAGTGTGGCGACGCAGTGCAGGTGCTCGCCTGGTGACCCACATTACCGCATCGGAAGCACCTGCCGGAGCAGTCCACCCCTGCCGCGCAGCGCACCCCCACATGGCCATTCATTAGGCAGCGGAAGCACCGCAACGGCCTTGGCTTTAAAAGTCTCACCTGGGCCGAGACCCAGCCTACCAAGAGCCTGCCCTTTTCGGCGAGCTTCTTTGCGGCCTCGACGGGGCAGCTGACTACAGCAGTGCCGAGGCTCGACGGGCCCCTCCGGATGGCTGCTGCCTTTACGTTTTCGGGGGAGCAGTCTCCCGCCCGTGCGACAGCAGCCATCAGCTCCTCGACTGTCACGGCATCATCCAGGCCGATTATACGCAGATCCAGCGTTCTGCACGGCCTGGTGATCCGGACGTCCTCGGCCGGGAGCAGGGCCCTCAGCCGCTCGGCAAGAGCGTCTGCCTTCGGGCCGCTCGTCTCGCCGTCTACCTCGAGGAGGCGCGCACCGGTGGCCGTAATTCTACAGCGCACCTCCGGGATGTCCACTTCAGTGAGGTCGAAGGTCTTGGCCTTCTTCATGACCTCATTGTAGGACACCCCTCGCGCCTCGGCGCCGTTCTGCAAGGTTATTACGACCGCCGTGGTGGTGGGCGGTCGTAGCCTTGCTGCTTCCCTCCTTTTGAGAGCGCTCCTCTTCTTCCGGCGCTTCTTGCCCCTTTTGGCTCCGCCGACCTAACATTTTTGTAGTACCGAAGTTCACCTAAGGGGTGACGTGCCAAAAAATTACATCGCATAAATTTCGTAAAAATCTCCCGTTTCTCCCGATTTTTTGCCACAACTCATAGATCTTGCTCCCACATACGCTTTTACGCGAAAAACACCCGGCGTTTCTCAGATAAACCCGACTTTTTGATAAATTGCCTTCAGCAATTTCCATACAAATTTCATAGTAACTTTCACATAACATTTTCTGGTCTAATTTCTATCTAGTTCTTCCAAATTTATTTCTGTTTTCGGCTGGTTCGTTGAACACGACGAGACGCGTCGAAAGACACCTTCCGCTCCGTCCTCCGACCTCCGGATCCTGAAAAATAAATAAATATTAGTAAATTTCACCTATAAAAACAGTTTTTTCATCATTTACTCAGTTTTTTCTATCGAGTCATATAAATTTTCTTTCACCTCTGAGTCCGCCGCGCCGAGACGCATCTTTACATACCAAACACGGCCCCCTGGGAGCAAATTTTCATATAGATACATCGAGTCCCCTTTGCCCATACAGTTTTAGTCAAAATTTTACATAACATTTTTGTAGTACCGAAGTTCACCTAAGGGGTGACGTGCCAAAAAATTACATCGCATAAATTTCGTAAAAATCTCCCGTTTCTCCCGATTTTTTGTCACAACTCATAGATCTTGCTCCCACATACGCTTTTACGCGAAAAACACCCGGCGTTTCTCAGATAAACCCGACTTTTTGATAAATTGCCTTCAGCAATTTCCATACAAATTTCATAGTAACTTTCACATAACATTTTCTGGTCTAATTTCTATCTAGTTCTTCCAAATTTATTTCTGTTTTCGGCTGGTTCGTTGAACACGACGAGACGCGTCGAAAGACACCTTCCGCTCCGTCCTCCGACCTCCGGATCCTGAAAAATAAATAAATATTAGTAAATTTCACCTATAAAAACAGTTTTTTCATCATTTACTCAGTTTTTTCTATCGAGTCATATAAATTTTCTTTCACCTCTGAGTCCGCCGCGCCGAGACGCATCTTTACATACCAAACACGGCCCCCTGGGAGCAAATTTTCATATAGATACATCGAGTCCCCTTTGCCCATACAGTTTTAGTCAAAATTTTACATAACATTTTTGTAGTACCGAAGTTCACCTAAGGGGTGACGTGCCAAAAAATTACATCGCATAAATTTCGTAAAAATCTCCCGTTTCTCCCGATTTTTTGCCACAACTCATAGATCTTGCTCCCACATACGCTTTTACGCGAAAAACACCCGGCGTTTCTCAGATAAACCCGACTTTTTGATAAATTGCCTTCAGCAATTTCCATACAAATTTCATAGTAACTTTCACATAACATTTTCTGGTCTAATTTCTATCTAGTTCTTCCAAATTTATTTCTGTTTTCGGCTGGTTCGTTGAACACGACGAGACGCGTCGAAAGACACCTTCCGCTCCGTCCTCCGACCTCCGGATCCTGAAAAATAAATAAATATTAGTAAATTTCACCTATAAAAACAGTTTTTTCATCATTTACTCAGTTTTTTCTATCGAGTCATATAAATTTTCTTTCACCTCTGAGTCCGCCGCGCCGAGACGCATCTTTACATACCAAACACGGCCCCCTGGGAGCAAATTTTCATATAGATACATCGAGTCCCCTTTGCCCATACAGTTTTAGTCAAAATTTTACATAACATTTTTGTAGTACCGAAGTTCACCTAAGGGGTGACGTGCCAAAAAATTACATCGCATAAATTTCGTAAAAATCTCCCGTTTCTCCCGATTTTTTGCCACAACTCATAGATCTTGCTCCCACATACGCTTTTACGCGAAAAACACCCGGCGTTTCTCAGATAAACCCGACTTTTTGATAAATTGCCTTCAGCAATTTCCATACAAATTTCATAGTAACTTTCACATAACATTTTCTGGTCTAATTTCTATCTAGTTCTTCCAAATTTATTTCTGTTTTCGGCTGGTTCGTTGAACACGACGAGACGCGTCGAAAGACACCTTCCGCTCCGTCCTCCGACCTCCGGATCCTGAAAAATAAATAAATATTAGTAAATTTCACCTATAAAAACAGTTTTTTCATCATTTACTCAGTTTTTTCTATCGAGTCATATAAATTTTCTTTCACCTCTGAGTCCGCCGCGCCGAGACGCATCTTTACATACCAAACACGGCCCCCTGGGAGCAAATTTTCATATAGATACATCGAGTCCCCTTTGCCCATACAGTTTTAGTCAAAATTTTACATAACATTTTTGTAGTACCGAAGTTCACCTAAGGGGTGACGTGCCAAAAAATTACATCGCATAAATTTCGTAAAAATCTCCCGTTTCTCCCGATTTTTTGCCACAACTCATAGATCTTGCTCCCACATACGCTTTTACGCGAAAAACACCCGGCGTTTCTCAGATAAACCCGACTTTTTGATAAATTGCCTTCAGCAATTTCCATACAAATTTCATAGTAACTTTCACATAACATTTTCTGGTCTAATTTCTATCTAGTTCTTCCAAATTTATTTCTGTTTTCGGCTGGTTCGTTGAACACGACGAGACGCGTCGAAAGACACCTTCCGCTCCGTCCTCCGACCTCCGGATCCTGAAAAATAAATAAATATTAGTAAATTTCACCTATAAAAACAGTTTTTTCATCATTTACTCAGTTTTTTCTATCGAGTCATATAAATTTTCTTTCACCTCTGAGTCCGCCGCGCCGAGACGCATCTTTACATACCAAACACGGCCCCCTGGGAGCAAATTTTCATATAGATACATCGAGTCCCCTTTGCCCATACAGTTTTAGTCAAAATTTTACATAACATTTTTGTAGTACCGAAGTTCACCTAAGGGGTGACGTGCCAAAAAATTACATCGCATAAATTTCGTAAAAATCTCCCGTTTCTCCCGATTTTTTGCCACAACTCATAGATCTTGCTCCCACATACGCTTTTACGCGAAAAACACCCGGCGTTTCTCAGATAAACCCGACTTTTTGATAAATTGCCTTCAGCAATTTCCATACAAATTTCATAGTAACTTTCACATAACATTTTCTGGTCTAATTTCTATCTAGTTCTTCCAAATTTATTTCTGTTTTCGGCTGGTTCGTTGAACACGACGAGACGCGTCGAAAGACACCTTCCGCTCCGTCCTCCGACCTCCGGATCCTGAAAAATAAATAAATATTAGTAAATTTCACCTATAAAAACAGTTTTTTCATCATTTCTTCAGTTTTTTCTATCGAGTCATATAAATTTTCTTTCACCTCTGAGTCCGCCGCGCCGAGACGCATCTTTACATACCAAACACGGCCCCCTGGGAGCAAATTTTCATATAGATACATCGAGTCCCCTTTGCCCATACAGTTTTAGTCAAAATTTTACATAACATTTTTGTAGTACCGAAGTTCACCTAAGGGGTGACGTGCCAAAAAATTACATCGCATAAATTTCGTAAAAATCTCCCGTTTCTCCCGATTTTTTGCCACAACTCATAGATCTTGCTCCCACATACGCTTTTACGCGAAAAACACCCGGCGTTTCTCAGATAAACCCGACTTTTTGATAAATTGCCTTCAGCAATTTCCATACAAATTTCATAGTAACTTTCACATAACATTTTCTGGTCTAATTTCTATCTAGTTCTTCCAAATTTATTTCTGTTTTCGGCTGGTTCGTTGAACACGACGAGACGCGTCGAAAGACACCTTCCGCTCCGTCCTCCGACCTCCGGATCCTGAAAAATAAATAAATATTAGTAAATTTCACCTATAAAAACAGTTTTTTCATCATTTACTCAGTTTTTTCTATCGAGTCATATAAATTTTCTTTCACCTCTGAGTCCGCCGCGCCGAGACGCATCTTTACATACCAAACACGGCCCCCTGGGAGCAAATTTTCATATAGATACATCGAGTCCCCTTTGCCCATACAGTTTTAGTCAAAATTTTACATAACATTTTTGTAGTACCGAAGTTCACCTAAGGGGTGACGTGCCAAAAAATTACATCGCATAAATTTCGTAAAAATCTCCCGTTTCTCCCGATTTTTTGCCACAACTCATAGATCTTGCTCCCACATACGCTTTTACGCGAAAAACACCCGGCGTTTCTCAGATAAACCCGACTTTTTGATAAATTGCCTTCAGCAATTTCCATACAAATTTCATAGTAACTTTCACATAACATTTTCTGGTCTAATTTCTATCTAGTTCTTCCAAATTTATTTCTGTTTTCGGCTGGTTCGTTGAACACGACGAGACGCGTCGAAAGACACCTTCCGCTCCGTCCTCCGACCTCCGGATCCTGAAAAATAAATAAATATTAGTAAATTTCACCTATAAAAACAGTTTTTTCATCATTTACTCAGTTTTTTCTATCGAGTCATATAAATTTTCTTTCACCTCTGAGTCCGCCGCGCCGAGACGCATCTTTACATACCAAACACGGCCCCCTGGGAGCAAATTTTCATATAGATACATCGAGTCCCCTTTGCCCATACAGTTTTAGTCAAAATTTTACATAACATTTTTGTAGTACCGAAGTTCACCTAAGGGGTGACGTGCCAAAAAATTACATCGCATAAATTTCGTAAAAATCTCCCGTTTCTCCCGATTTTTTGCCACAACTCATAGATCTTGCTCCCACATACGCTTTTACGCGAAAAACACCCGGCGTTTCTCAGATAAACCCGACTTTTTGATAAATTGCCTTCAGCAATTTCCATACAAATTTCATAGTAACTTTCACATAACATTTTCTGGTCTAATTTCTATCTAGTTCTTCCAAATTTATTTCTGTTTTCGGCTGGTTCGTTGAACACGACGAGACGCGTCGAAAGACACCTTCCGCTCCGTCCTCCGACCTCCGGATCCTGAAAAATAAATAAATATTAGTAAATTTCACCTATAAAAACAGTTTTTTCATCATTTACTCAGTTTTTTCTATCGAGTCATATAAATTTTCTTTCACCTCTGAGTCCGCCGCGCCGAGACGCATCTTTACATACCAAACACGGCCCCCTGGGAGCAAATTTTCATATAGATACATCGAGTCCCCTTTGCCCATACAGTTTTAGTCAAAATTTTACATAACATTTTTGTAGTACCGAAGTTCACCTAAGGGGTGACGTGCCAAAAAATTACATCGCATAAATTTCGTAAAAATCTCCCGTTTCTCCCGATTTTTTGCCACAACTCATAGATCTTGCTCCCACATACGCTTTTACGCGAAAAACACCCGGCGTTTCTCAGATAAACCCGACTTTTTGATAAATTGCCTTCAGCAATTTCCATACAAATTTCATAGTAACTTTCACATAACATTTTCTGGTCTAATTTCTATCTAGTTCTTCCAAATTTATTTCTGTTTTCGGCTGGTTCGTTGAACACGACGAGACGCGTCGAAAGACACCTTCCGCTCCGTCCTCCGACCTCCGGATCCTGAAAAATAAATAAATATTAGTAAATTTCACCTATAAAAACAGTTTTTTCATCATTTCTTCAGTTTTTTCTATCGAGTCATATAAATTTTCTTTCACCTCTGAGTCCGCCGCGCCGAGACGCATCTTTACATACCAAACACGGCCCCCTGGGAGCAAATTTTCATATAGATACATCGAGTCCCCTTTGCCCATACAGTTTTAGTCAAAATTTTACATAACATTTTTGTAGTACCGAAGTTCACCTAAGGGGTGACGTGCCAAAAAATTACATCGCATAAATTTCGTAAAAATCTCCCGTTTCTCCCGATTTTTTGCCACAACTCATAGATCTTGCTCCCACATACGCTTTTACGCGAAAAACACCCGGCGTTTCTCAGATAAACCCGACTTTTTGATAAATTGCCTTCAGCAATTTCCATACAAATTTCATAGTAACTTTCACATAACATTTTCTGGTCTAATTTCTATCTAGTTCTTCCAAATTTATTTCTGTTTTCGGCTGGTTCGTTGAACACGACGAGACGCGTCGAAAGACACCTTCCGCTCCGTCCTCCGACCTCCGGATCCTGAAAAATAAATAAATATTAGTAAATTTCACCTATAAAAACAGTTTTTTCATCATTTCTTCAGTTTTTTCTATCGAGTCATATAAATTTTCTTTCACCTCTGAGTCCGCCGCGCCGAGACGCATCTTTACATACCAAACACGGCCCCCTGGGAGCAAATTTTCATATAGATACATCGAGTCCCCTTTGCCCATACAGTTTTAGTCAAAATTTTACATAACATTTTTGTAGTACCGAAGTTCACCTAAGGGGTGACGTGCCAAAAAATTACATCGCATAAATTTCGTAAAAATCTCCCGTTTCTCCCGATTTTTTGCTACAACTCATAGATCTTGCTCCCACATACGCTTTTACGCGAAAAACACCCGGCGTTTCTCAGATAAACCCGACTTTTTGATAAATTGCCTTCAGCAATTTCCATACAAATTTCATAGTAACTTTCACATAACATTTTCTGGTCTAATTTCTATCTAGTTCTTCCAAATTTATTTCTGTTTTCGGCTGGTTCGTTGAACACGACGAGACGCGTCGAAAGACACCTTCCGCTCCGTCCTCCGACCTCCGGATCCTGAAAAATAAATAAATATTAGTAAATTTCACCTATAAAAACAGTTTTTTCATCATTTCTTCAGTTTTTTCTATCGAGTCATATAAATTTTCTTTCACCTCTGAGTCCGCCGCGCCGAGACGCATCTTTACATACCAAACACGGCCCCCTGGGAGCAAATTTTCATATAGATACATCGAGTCCCCTTTGCCCATACAGTTTTAGTCAAAATTTTACATAACATTTTTGTAGTACCGAAGTTCACCTAAGGGGTGACGTGCCAAAAAATTACATCGCATAAATTTCGTAAAAATCTCCCGTTTCTCCCGATTTTTTGCCACAACTCATAGATCTTGCTCCCACATACGCTTTTACGCGAAAAACACCCGGCGTTTCTCAGATAAACCCGACTTTTTGATAAATTGCCTTCAGCAATTTCCATACAAATTTCATAGTAACTTTCACATAACATTTTCTGGTCTAATTTCTATCTAGTTCTTCCAAATTTATTTCTGTTTTCGGCTGGTTCGTTGAACACGACGAGACGCGTCGAAAGACACCTTCCGCTCCGTCCTCCGACCTCCGGATCCTGAAAAATAAATAAATATTAGTAAATTTCACCTATAAAAACAGTTTTTTCATCATTTACTCAGTTTTTTCTATCGAGTCATATAAATTTTCTTTCACCTCTGAGTCCGCCGCGCCGAGACGCATCTTTACATACCAAACACGGCCCCCTGGGAGCAAATTTTCATATAGATACATCGAGTCCCCTTTGCCCATACAGTTTTAGTCAAAATTTTACATAACATTTTTGTAGTACCGAAGTTCACCTAAGGGGTGACGTGCCAAAAAATTACATCGCATAAATTTCGTAAAAATCTCCCGTTTCTCCCGATTTTTTGCCACAACTCATAGATCTTGCTCCCACATACGCTTTTACGCGAAAAACACCCGGCGTTTCTCAGATAAACCCGACTTTTTGATAAATTGCCTTCAGCAATTTCCATACAAATTTCATAGTAACTTTCACATAACATTTTCTGGTCTAATTTCTATCTAGTTCTTCCAAATTTATTTCTGTTTTCGGCTGGTTCGTTGAACACGACGAGACGCGTCGAAAGACACCTTCCGCTCCGTCCTCCGACCTCCGGATCCTGAAAAATAAATAAATATTAGTAAATTTCACCTATAAAAACAGTTTTTTCATCATTTACTCAGTTTTTTCTATCGAGTCATATAAATTTTCTTTCACCTCTGAGTCCGCCGCGCCGAGACGCATCTTTACATACCAAACACGGCCCCCTGGGAGCAAATTTTCATATAGATACATCGAGTCCCCTTTGCCCATACAGTTTTAGTCAAAATTTTACATAACATTTTTGTAGTACCGAAGTTCACCTAAGGGGTGACGTGCCAAAAAATTACATCGCATAAATTTCGTAAAAATCTCCCGTTTCTCCCGATTTTTTGCCACAACTCATAGATCTTGCTCCCACATACGCTTTTACGCGAAAAACACCCGGCGTTTCTCAGATAAACCCGACTTTTTGATAAATTGCCTTCAGCAATTTCCATACAAATTTCATAGTAACTTTCACATAACATTTTCTGGTCTAATTTCTATCTAGTTCTTCCAAATTTATTTCTGTTTTCGGCTGGTTCGTTGAACACGACGAGACGCGTCGAAAGACACCTTCCGCTCCGTCCTCCGACCTCCGGATCCTGAAAAATAAATAAATATTAGTAAATTTCACCTATAAAAACAGTTTTTTCATCATTTACTCAGTTTTTTCTATCGAGTCATATAAATTTTCTTTCACCTCTGAGTCCGCCGCGCCGAGACGCATCTTTACATACCAAACACGGCCCCCTGGGAGCAAATTTTCATATAGATACATCGAGTCCCCTTTGCCCATACAGTTTTAGTCAAAATTTTACATAACATTTTTGTAGTACCGAAGTTCACCTAAGGGGTGACGTGCCAAAAAATTACATCGCATAAATTTCGTAAAAATCTCCCGTTTCTCCCGATTTTTTGCCACAACTCATAGATCTTGCTCCCACATACGCTTTTACGCGAAAAACACCCGGCGTTTCTCAGATAAACCCGACTTTTTGATAAATTGCCTTCAGCAATTTCCATACAAATTTCATAGTAACTTTCACATAACATTTTCTGGTCTAATTTCTATCTAGTTCTTCCAAATTTATTTCTGTTTTCGGCTGGTTCGTTGAACACGACGAGACGCGTCGAAAGACACCTTCCGCTCCGTCCTCCGACCTCCGGATCCTGAAAAATAAATAAATATTAGTAAATTTCACCTATAAAAACAGTTTTTTCATCATTTCTTCAGTTTTTTCTATCGAGTCATATAAATTTTCTTTCACCTCTGAGTCCGCCGCGCCGAGACGCATCTTTACATACCAAACACGGCCCCTGGGAGCAAATTTTCATATAGATACATCGAGTCCCCTTTGCCCATACAGTTTTAGTCAAAATTTTACATAACATTTTTGTAGTACCGAAGTTCACCTAAGGGGTGACGTGCCAAAAAATTACATCGCATAAATTTCGTAAAAATCTCCCGTTTCTCCCGATTTTTTGCCACAACTCATAGATCTTGCTCCCACATACGCTTTTACGCGAAAAACACCCGGCGTTTCTCAGATAAACCCGACTTTTTGATAAATTGCCTTCAGCAATTTCCATACAAATTTCATAGTAACTTTCACATAACATTTTCTGGTCTAATTTCTATCTAGTTCTTCCAAATTTATTTCTGTTTTCGGCTGGTTCGTTGAACACGACGAGACGCGTCGAAAGACACCTTCCGCTCCGTCCTCCGACCTCCGGATCCTGAAAAATAAATAAATATTAGTAAATTTCACCTATAAAAACAGTTTTTTCATCATTTACTCAGTTTTTTCTATCGAGTCATATAAATTTTCTTTCACCTCTGAGTCCGCCGCGCCGAGACGCATCTTTACATACCAAACACGGCCCCCTGGGAGCAAATTTTCATATAGATACATCGAGTCCCCTTTGCCCATACAGTTTTAGTCAAAATTTTACATAACATTTTTGTAGTACCGAAGTTCACCTAAGGGGTGACGTGCCAAAAAATTACATCGCATAAATTTCGTAAAAATCTCCCGTTTCTCCCGATTTTTTGCCACAACTCATAGATCTTGCTCCCACATACGCTTTTACGCGAAAAACACCCGGCGTTTCTCAGATAAACCCGACTTTTTGATAAATTGCCTTCAGCAATTTCCATACAAATTTCATAGTAACTTTCACATAACATTTTCTGGTCTAATTTCTATCTAGTTCTTCCAAATTTATTTCTGTTTTCGGCTGGTTCGTTGAACACGACGAGACGCGTCGAAAGACACCTTCCGCTCCGTCCTCCGACCTCCGGATCCTGAAAAATAAATAAATATTAGTAAATTTCACCTATAAAAACAGTTTTTTCATCATTTACTCAGTTTTTTTCTATCGAGTCATATAAATTTTCTTTCACCTCTGAGTCCGCCGCGCCGAGACGCATCTTTACATACCAAACACGGCCCCCTGGGAGCAAATTTTCATATAGATACATCGAGTCCCCTTTGCCCATACAGTTTTAGTCAAAATTTTACATAACATTTTTGTAGTACCGAAGTTCACCTAAGGGGTGACGTGCCAAAAAATTACATCGCATAAATTTCGTAAAAATCTCCCGTTTCTCCCGATTTTTTGCCACAACTCATAGATCTTGCTCCCACATACGCTTTTACGCGAAAAACACCCGGCGTTTCTCAGATAAACCCGACTTTTTGATAAATTGCCTTCAGCAATTTCCATACAAATTTCATAGTAACTTTCACATAACATTTCTGGTCTAATTTCTATCTAGTTCTTCCAAATTTATTTCTGTTTTCGGCTGGTTCGTTGAACACGACGAGACGCGTCGAAAGACACCTTCCGCTCCGTCCTCCGACCTCCGGATCCTGAAAAATAAATAAATATTAGTAAATTTCACCTATAAAAACAGTTTTTTCATCATTTACTCAGTTTTTTCTATCGAGTCATATAAATTTTCTTTCACCTCTGAGTCCGCCGCGCCGAGACGCATCTTTACATACCAAACACGGCCCCCTGGGAGCAAATTTTCATATAGATACATCGAGTCCCCTTTGCCCATACAGTTTTAGTCAAAATTTTACATAACATTTTTGTAGTACCGAAGTTCACCTAAGGGGTGACGTGCCAAAAAATTACATCGCATAAATTTCGTAAAAATCTCCCGTTTCTCCCGATTTTTTGCCACAACTCATAGATCTTGCTCCCACATACGCTTTTACGCGAAAAACACCCGGCGTTTCTCAGATAAACCCGACTTTTTGATAAATTGCCTTCAGCAATTTCCATACAAATTTCATAGTAACTTTCACATAACATTTTCTGGTCTAATTTCTATCTAGTTCTTCCAAATTTATTTCTGTTTTCGGCTGGTTCGTTGAACACGACGAGACGCGTCGAAAGACACCTTCCGCTCCGTCCTCCGACCTCCGGATCCTGAAAAATAAATAAATATTAGTAAATTTCACCTATAAAAACAGTTTTTTCATCATTTACTCAGTTTTTTCTATCGAGTCATATAAATTTTCTTTCACCTCTGAGTCCGCCGCGCCGAGACGCATCTTTACATACCAAACACGGCCCCCTGGGAGCAAATTTTCATATAGATACATCGAGTCCCCTTTGCCCATACAGTTTTAGTCAAAATTTTACATAACATTTTTGTAGTACCGAAGTTCACCTAAGGGGTGACGTGCCAAAAAATTACATCGCATAAATTTCGTAAAAATCTCCCGTTTCTCCCGATTTTTTGCCACAACTCATAGATCTTGCTCCCACATACGCTTTTACGCGAAAAACACCCGGCGTTTCTCAGATAAACCCGACTTTTTGATAAATTGCCTTCAGCAATTTCCATACAAATTTCATAGTAACTTTCACATAACATTTTCTGGTCTAATTTCTATCTAGTTCTTCCAAATTTATTTCTGTTTTCGGCTGGTTCGTTGAACACGACGAGACGCGTCGAAAGACACCTTCCGCTCCGTCCTCCGACCTCCGGATCCTGAAAAATAAATAAATATTAGTAAATTTCACCTATAAAAACAGTTTTTTCATCATTTCTTCAGTTTTTTCTATCGAGTCATATAAATTTTCTTTCACCTCTGAGTCCGCCGCGCCGAGACGCATCTTTACATACCAAACACGGCCCCCTGGGAGCAAATTTTCATATAGATACATCGAGTCCCCTTTGCCCATACAGTTTTAGTCAAAATTTTACATAACATTTTTGTAGTACCGAAGTTCACCTAAGGGGTGACGTGCCAAAAAATTACATCGCATAAATTTCGTAAAAATCTCCCGTTTCTCCCGATTTTTTGCCACAACTCATAGATCTTGCTCCCACATACGCTTTTACGCGAAAAACACCCGGCGTTTCTCAGATAAACCCGACTTTTTGATAAATTGCCTTCAGCAATTTCCATACAAATTTCATAGTAACTTTCACATAACATTTTCTGGTCTAATTTCTATCTAGTTCTTCCAAATTTATTTCTGTTTTCGGCTGGTTCGTTGAACACGACGAGACGCGTCGAAAGACACCTTCCGCTCCGTCCTCCGACCTCCGGATCCTGAAAAATAAATAAATATTAGTAAATTTCACCTATAAAAACAGTTTTTTCATCATTTCTTCAGTTTTTTCTATCGAGTCATATAAATTTTCTTTCACCTCTGAGTCCGCCGCGCCGAGACGCATCTTTACATACCAAACACGGCCCCCTGGGAGCAAATTTTCATATAGATACATCGAGTCCCCTTTGCCCATACAGTTTTAGTCAAAATTTTACATAACATTTTTGTAGTACCGAAGTTCACCTAAGGGGTGACGTGCCAAAAAATTACATCGCATAAATTTCGTAAAAATCTCCCGTTTCTCCCGATTTTTTGCCACAACTCATAGATCTTGCTCCCACATACGCTTTTACGCGAAAAACACCCGGCGTTTCTCAGATAAACCCGACTTTTTGATAAATTGCCTTCAGCAATTTCCATACAAATTTCATAGTAACTTTCACATAACATTTTCTGGTCTAATTTCTATCTAGTTCTTCCAAATTTATTTCTGTTTTCGGCTGGTTCGTTGAACACGACGAGACGCGTCGAAAGACACCTTCCGCTCCGTCCTCCGACCTCCGGATCCTGAAAAATAAATAAATATTAGTAAATTTCACCTATAAAAACAGTTTTTTCATCATTTACTCAGTTTTTTCTATCGAGTCATATAAATTTTCTTTCACCTCTGAGTCCGCCGCGCCGAGACGCATCTTTACATACCAAACACGGCCCCCTGGGAGCAAATTTTCATATAGATACATCGAGTCCCCTTTGCCCATACAGTTTTAGTCAAAATTTTACATAACATTTTTGTAGTACCGAAGTTCACCTAAGGGGTGACGTGCCAAAAAATTACATCGCATAAATTTCGTAAAAATCTCCCGTTTCTCCCGATTTTTTGCCACAACTCATAGATCTTGCTCCCACATACGCTTTTACGCGAAAAACACCCGGCGTTTCTCAGATAAACCCGACTTTTTGATAAATTGCCTTCAGCAATTTCCATACAAATTTCATAGTAACTTTCACATAACATTTTCTGGTCTAATTTCTATCTAGTTCTTCCAAATTTATTTCTGTTTTCGGCTGGTTCGTTGAACACGACGAGACGCGTCGAAAGACACCTTCCGCTCCGTCCTCCGACCTCCGGATCCTGAAAAATAAATAAATATTAGTAAATTTCACCTATAAAAACAGTTTTTTCATCATTTACTCAGTTTTTTCTATCGAGTCATATAAATTTTCTTTCACCTCTGAGTCCGCCGCGCCGAGACGCATCTTTACATACCAAACACGGCCCCCTGGGAGCAAATTTTCATATAGATACATCGAGTCCCCTTTGCCCATACAGTTTTAGTCAAATTTTACATAACATTTTTGTAGTACCGAAGTTCACCTAAGGGGTGACGTGCCAAAAAATTACATCGCATAAATTTCGTAAAAATCTCCCGTTTCTCCCGATTTTTTGCCACAACTCATAGATCTTGCTCCCACATACGCTTTTACGCGAAAAACACCCGGCGTTTCTCAGATAAACCCGACTTTTTGATAAATTGCCTTCAGCAATTTCCATACAAATTTCATAGTAACTTTCACATAACATTTTCTGGTCTAATTTCTATCTAGTTCTTCCAAATTTATTTCTGTTTTCGGCTGGTTCGTTGAACACGACGAGACGCGTCGAAAGACACCTTCCGCTCCGTCCTCCGACCTCCGGATCCTGAAAAATAAATAAATATTAGTAAATTTCACCTATAAAAACAGTTTTTTCATCATTTCTTCAGTTTTTTCTATCGAGTCATATAAATTTTCTTTCACCTCTGAGTCCGCCGCGCCGAGACGCATCTTTACATACCAAACACGGCCCCCTGGGAGCAAATTTTCATATAGATACATCGAGTCCCCTTTGCCCATACAGTTTTAGTCAAAATTTTACATAACATTTTTGTAGTACCGAAGTTCACCTAAGGGGTGACGTGCCAAAAAATTACATCGCATAAATTTCGTAAAAATCTCCCGTTTCTCCCGATTTTTTGCCACAACTCATAGATCTTGCTCCCACATACGCTTTTACGCGAAAAACACCCGGCGTTTCTCAGATAAACCCGACTTTTTGATAAATTGCCTTCAGCAATTTCCATACAAATTTCATAGTAACTTTCACATAACATTTTCTGGTCTAATTTCTATCTAGTTCTTCCAAATTTATTTCTGTTTTCGGCTGGTTCGTTGAACACGACGAGACGCGTCGAAAGACACCTTCCGCTCCGTCCTCCGACCTCCGGATCCTGAAAAATAAATAAATATTAGTAAATTTCACCTATAAAAACAGTTTTTTCATCATTTCTTCAGTTTTTTCTATCGAGTCATATAAATTTTCTTTCACCTCTGAGTCCGCCGCGCCGAGACGCATCTTTACATACCAAACACGGCCCCCTGGGAGCAAATTTTCATATAGATACATCGAGTCCCCTTTGCCCATACAGTTTTAGTCAAAATTTTACATAACATTTTTGTAGTACCGAAGTTCACCTAAGGGGTGACGTGCCAAAAAATTACATCGCATAAATTTCGTAAAAATCTCCCGTTTCTCCCGATTTTTTGCCACAACTCATAGATCTTGCTCCCACATACGCTTTTACGCGAAAAACACCCGGCGTTTCTCAGATAAACCCGACTTTTTGATAAATTGCCTTCAGCAATTTCCATACAAATTTCATAGTAACTTTCACATAACATTTTCTGGTCTAATTTCTATCTAGTTCTTCCAAATTTATTTCTGTTTTCGGCTGGTTCGTTGAACACGACGAGACGCGTCGAAAGACACCTTCCGCTCCGTCCTCCGACCTCCGGATCCTGAAAAATAAATAAATATTAGTAAATTTCACCTATAAAAACAGTTTTTTCATCATTTACTCAGTTTTTTCTATCGAGTCATATAAATTTTCTTTCACCTCTGAGTCCGCCGCGCCGAGACGCATCTTACATACCAAACACGGCCCCCTGGGAGCAAATTTTCATATAGATACATCGAGTCCCCTTTGCCCATACAGTTTTAGTCAAAATTTTACATAACATTTTTGTAGTACCGAAGTTCACCTAAGGGGTGACGTGCCAAAAAATTACATCGCATAAATTTCGTAAAAATCTCCCGTTTCTCCCGATTTTTTGCCACAACTCATAGATCTTGCTCCCACATACGCTTTACGCGAAAAACACCCGGCGTTTCTCAGATAAACCCGACTTTTTGATAAATTGCCTTCAGCAATTTCCATACAAATTTCATAGTAACTTTCACATAACATTTTCTGGTCTAATTTCTATCTAGTTCTTCCAAATTTATTTCTGTTTTCGGCTGGTTCGTTGAACACGACGAGACGCGTCGAAAGACACCTTCCGCTCCGTCCTCCGACCTCCGGATCCTGAAAAATAAATAAATATTAGTAAATTTCACCTATAAAAACAGTTTTTTCATCATTTACTCAGTTTTTTCTATCGAGTCATATAAATTTTCTTTCACCTCTGAGTCCGCCGCGCCGAGACGCATCTTTACATACCAAACACGGCCCCCTGGGAGCAAATTTTCATATAGATACATCGAGTCCCCTTTGCCCATACAGTTTTAGTCAAAATTTTACATAACATTTTTGTAGTACCGAAGTTCACCTAAGGGGTGACGTGCCAAAAAATTACATCGCATAAATTTCGTAAAAATCTCCCGTTTCTCCCGATTTTTTGCCACAACTCATAGATCTTGCTCCCACATACGCTTTTACGCGAAAAACACCCGGCGTTTCTCAGATAAACCCGACTTTTTGATAAATTGCCTTCAGCAATTTCCATACAAATTTCATAGTAACTTTCACATAACATTTTCTGGTCTAATTTCTATCTAGTTCTTCCAAATTTATTTCTGTTTTCGGCTGGTTCGTTGAACACGACGAGACGCGTCGAAAGACACCTTCCGCTCCGTCCTCCGACCTCCGGATCCTGAAAAATAAATAAATATTAGTAAATTTCACCTATAAAAACAGTTTTTTCATCATTTACTCAGTTTTTTCTATCGAGTCATATAAATTTTCTTTCACCTCTGAGTCCGCCGCGCCGAGACGCATCTTTACATACCAAACACGGCCCCCTGGGAGCAAATTTTTGCCCGCCCACCCACCCACTTGGCGCTCCGCCAGCTGGACAAGATCGATTTGGGAAAATTCAAAAGTCATATTTTCTAAATTCCGCTTCGGTGGTCGTCTTTATTCGATACCGTAGATTATCATAAAAATAAGTAAAAAATTCTAGAGTAACTACAGCACCCACAAACTTCATTCTAACACCAAATTTGACCAAATCCACTAAATTTTTACGTAAATATGTCTCTCATCGGACATAGTCCCCCGCCGAAGCCCAAATCTCCACCGAGGGCTGGTCCATCGGCCCCGGACCACAACACCACCTTTAATATAGATTTAAGTAACGAACCGGCCCCAGTCAAAACATCCCAATCACTGTCCCAAACCACAAAACCCAAGCTTAAGGCACCAATCGGCACCCCACCCCCCGTTGTTAAGTACGCTACTCGAACCTTAGAGGCGAGGGCGTGCTAACACAAAGCAAAGCTGAACCTCAATAACTCTAGAAATTTAAAGACTGAAATAAAGGTGGAGACTATTGCCGCTATAGACCGCCTCTACCAACTGGTGAAGGAGAGCGAGCAGTGCGGCCCTAGCCAGCCGGCTGTGGCGGAAATAGTCTCACCACCCACCCCCATCATCACCCCTATCATAGACCTAGAAGCGGGAAGAAGGGAGGACGAACTTATCAAAAAACTAGAAGAACATACCAAATTAATCAAGGAAAACACCGACCGTATGGAAACTCTTAAGGAGAAGATGGAGGAACATCACGCAGCACTGCAGAAACCCTCCTATGCGAGCGTACTGACTAGCGACTCCAAGAAGACGTCCACCACTCTCCACTCCATCGTCATAACTTCAAAGGACGAAAAGGAGTCTGGAGAGCAAGTCCTAAGCCAAGTCCGACAAGCAGTCAACGCGAAGGAGGGAGGCGTTTTTGTCGAAAAAGTGAGGAAAGGCAAGGACAGGAAAATCATACTCAGCTGCAAATCAAACGATGACAGACAAAAAATAAAGCAAAGAATAATCAAAGCTGGCAATAACCTGGCCGTAACAGATGTCCAAAACAAGGACCCCCTACTGGTACTCAAAGACGTCCTCAACTATAATACCGATGAGGACATACTAACGGCGCTCCAGAGACAAAACGCCGAAGTGTTCAAGGGGCTGGACAAAAATGACAGCAGGGTCGAAATAAGATACAGGCGGAAGACCCGCAACCCGCACACCAGTCACATCGTCGTTAAGACATCACCGACGATCTGGAACCGGGTGATGGAGTCGGGCACCGTCCTAATAGACATGCAGAGAATAAGAGCAGAGGACCAATCCCCGCTGACCCAGTGTTCTATGTGCCTGGGTTACGGCCACAGCAGAAAATTCTGCAAAGAGACGAAAGAAGTCTGCAGCCACTGCGCCGGCCCCCACGTCCGCGGCGATTGCCCTGTGCAGAAGCAAGGCATCCCGCCAAAGTGCAGCAACTGTGCATCTGCCCGGTTGGAGCACGCAGAGCATAACGCTTTCAGCGAGAATTGCCCAATCAGGCAGAGGTGGGATGCCTTAGCCAGAGCATCAGTTGCGTACTGCTAAGGGCAACGACGCGGACAACTCCAGCAAACAAACTCCCGCCAAGCCATACCTGGTCGCTCAAGCTAACCTCCAAAGGAAACAGCTGGCGACCCAGGAGCTCCTAATGGCGGGAAACAACCGGAAAATGGCATTGGCACTCCTCCAAGAGCCTTACGTCGGGAGTCTGGGTAGAATGAGGGACTACGGCGGGGTGAGGCTCTACCAGTGTGAGAACCACGGTGATGCTACGGTCAAAGCAGCGATCGTAGTATTCGACCAGAACATCCAGGTCACGCACTGTGTAGACCTCACCACACCCAACATCGCTGTCGTGGCCCTCAAGACGCGAGCATGGGAGACCGTCGTCGTCTCATTCTACCTGGAACCCGACAAGGACATTGAACCCTATATTGAACACCTGAAGAAAATACAGGAAAGATTTCCTAGGTCAAGAATGGTAATGGGAGGAGATGCCAATGCCAAAAGCCCATGGTGGGGCAGTGACAAACTCGACAACAGAGGTGAGGTGCTTGCCGAAAACCTAGAAGAAATGGGAATGCACATACTGAACGAAGGAGTCACACCCACATTCCACACTATACGAGGGGGCAGAGAACTGTCCAGTATAGTTGACATAACGGTCTGCACATCAACAACGGTCAGTGTCGTGGACGAGTGGAAAGTGGAGGAAGGAACGACCAGCTCGGACCACAACACGATAACATTTAAATTGAAATTCCAACGATCACTAAGTAATCCAATAAAAACCACAACCAGAATTTTTAATACCAGAAAAGCAGACTGGAGCGAATTTCACGAAGCAATTGCCGAACAAACAGACGAACATTTACCTAAAATAGAAACCATAGATAACACAATAGGACTCGAAGAATACGTACAAAAATACACAGAAATTATAAAGCAAACCAGCCACAAAACAATACCACAAATAAGAAACAATAACAGGTTCAAATTACCATGGTGGAATGATGAGCTGGAAAAGTTGAAGAGACAAGCAACCACTTACAAACGCCGAATCCGATGTGCAGCACCAATAAGAAAGGACAAGGTGATCGGAGAATACTTGGAAAAGAAGGAAGAATACGAGGCTAAAGCTAAAACAGCACAAATTGAGAGTTGGAAGAGTTTCTGCACAACACAAGAAAAAGAAGGAATGTGGGAAGGCATTTACAGAGTAATAGGGCGGACAACAAAAAGGAAAGAAGACCTACCCCTCGCGTCCAACGGAAAACCCCTAAACCCCAAAGAATCGGCAAACCTTCTAGCAGAAACCTTCTTCCCAACAGACGACCCGGCAAATGACACTGATGAACAGAAAGAAACTCGGAAACAGAGCGGAAAGGAAGTAGAAAAGGACGAAACGGAATCAGACCCGCCATTCACTCTGAAGGAGCTAGAAACCGCTGTCGACAGCTTCAATGCTAAAAAGGCCCCAGGCTCCGACGGGCTCACAGCGGATATCTGTCGACATGCGATCTCGGAGAACCCAAAGCTCTTCCTCGACATGGCCAATAAATGCCTGGAACTGGGACACTTCCCGAACGTATGGAAGGAGGCCACAATTGTGGTACTCCGAAAACCGGCCAAAACAGACTACACGGCACCGAAGTCGTACCGACCTATAGGACTGCTGCCAGTCTTGGGGAAAATAGTGGAGAAAATGCTTATGAAGCGAATTCGGTGGCACATTCTCCCCAAACTGAGCAGCAGCCAGTACGGCTTCGTGCCGCAAAAATCCACTGAAGACGCCCTCTATGCCCTAATGACTAAAATAAAAGGTGAAGTCGCCAACAAACAAATAGTCACAATAATATCACTAGACATAGAGGGTGCATTTGACAACGCTTGGTGGCCAGCAATAATGTGCAGATTGGAGGAGATCAAATGCCCGTGGAATTTGAGGAGAATGGTCCACAGCTATCTGAAAAACAGAGAAATAAAGCTTAAATACGCCAATCAGGAAGTATCCCGCCAAACCAACAAAGGCTGCGTGCAGGGATCCATAGGGGGTCCCACTTTTTGGAACCTTCTACTGGATCCCCTGCTAAAACTGCTCAGCGATAGGGGCGACTACTGCCAGGCATTCGCGGATGATATTGTCCTGGTCTTCGCTGGACAATCGGGAAAGGAAATCGAGTCAAAGGCTAACTCCGCTCTCGCTCAGGTTCGGGCGTGGGGAGTCCAAAATAAACTGAATCTTGCGCCGCAAAAAACCCAGGCAATGGTTATCACCAACAAACTCAAGTTTGACTCTCCGCGTCTGAGCATGGGCGGAGTCGCCATCCCGATGTCCAGCGAAATGAAAATCCTGGGCCTCACTGTAGACCACAAGCTAACCTTCAACGCCCACGTGGCAAATGCTTGTCGGAAGGCCCTCGGCATTTACCAGCAGCTGTCGAGGGCAGCTAAAATACAGTGGGGCCTAGACCCGGAAATCGTCCGCATCCTTTACCTGGCAGTAGTCGAGCCTATAATACTTTACGCGGCAAGCGTATGGGCACCGGCCACCCATAAACTGGGTGTGCAGAGACAGCTGGGCGCAGTCCAAAGGGGATTCGCACAGAAAATCTGTGGGGCGTATCGCACAGTCTCCCTAAACGCGGCACTGGTACTTTCTGGGATACTGCCTCTCGACCTCCGAATCCAGGAGGCAGCCGCCCTGTTCGAGGCAAAGAGAGGGTTATCCCAGGAAGTGCTAGGCGACAGGGAGATGGAACGCAGCGTACACCCCACAGAGGCCCCGCATCCAGCCGAGCAGATCGACCTGGAGTACGTCAGCCTGACGGAACGGGAGCAAGTAGAGGACCGAGTTCACCACTCGGTCCGGATCTACACAGACGGCAGCAAGATTGAGGGCAAAGTCGGGTCCGCCTTATCCATATGGAGAAATGGGACTGAGATCCGAGCCCTCAAACTAAAGCTGCCGTCTCACAGCACCGTATACCAGGCTGAACTCCTGGCCATCTGCGAGGCGACGAGGTTCGCCCTAAAATGCGGGGCCGACAGCTGTGCGATCCTGAGTGACTCGCGCTCAGCTCTGGATTGTGTCATAAACCCAGAAAGTCCTCATCCGCTCGCCGTTGAAGCCAGGGCCCACATTAGGTCGAGCCGGCTCCAGAACAGGGAGATATCCCTGTTCTGGATAAAGGCACATGCTGGGCTCGAAGGCAACGAGCGAGCGGATGAGTTGGCAAAAGAGGCAGCTCTAAAGCTTAAAACTAAGCCCAACTACGACGCATGCCCGGTTTCATTTGTCAAGCGAGAATTGCGAATGCTCTCGCTTGACAAATGGAACCAGAGGTACCAAAATGGCAGCACCGCTGGGACCACGAAGGTGTTCTTCCCGGACGCAGTGGAGGCCTACGGGGTGATCCGTAAGCTCCGCCCGGCTGGCGTCCTGACGCAGGTACTTTCGGGGCACGGTGGGTTCTCCGAATACTTACACCGTTTCAAGTGTAAGGAGGACCCATCGTGCTTCTGCGAGCCGGGCGTGAGCCAATCAATCGGTCACCTCTTGGCCGAGTGCCCAGCGTTCGGGAGGGAGCGATTCGAGGCCCAGCGGATCTTAAACTCGGACGTGACAGCAGGAGACTTCAAGGACTTAATTAGTAATCCCAAAACCAGGGACGAATTTGTAAATTACTGTAAATATATAGCAGAGAAAGTAATAAAAAGAAACAAGTAGCTAATAAGAATTAATTAAGTGTACATAATAACAATTATAATAATAACAATAAGGGAAAAAAAAAAAAAAAAAAAAAAAAAAAAAAAAAAAAAAAAAAAAAAAAACCCTAACCTATATTTTAAAAACAATAACCGCAGAAATAATAAATCATAAAAATTAGTATAGACAGATTAGGTTAAGGATGATTAAAAGCAACTTACAATAAGAAGTACAATAAAGAAGTATAGTAAGAAGTATAATAAGAAATATAATTAGAAGTATAATGAGAAGTATAATAAAAAGTATCATAAGAAGAACAATAAGTGTAATAGAATAAGGACGATTTAATGCATAAAAATAATAAACACAACAAATATTTATAAGATATATAAAACAGCAAACACAACTTAATCTTAAGCTAAATAGAATAAGGACGATTGGCACAAATAATATTAAAATGAAAGTAAAGAAATAAGAAACAAATAATCAATAAGTGAATATATTAAATATACATATATAACATATATATCCAATATAAAATTATATATTTACAAGCATAAAACCAAGCAAACAAAGAAACAAACCAGCACAAGAGTAACATCGAAAAATACTCAACAAAAACAACCAAAACAAAACAAAAAAGCAAACAAATAAATAAAGCAAGAACAAAGTCTCTGGCCACGGCCAGAGGAAAATAGAAATCATCACCAAGAAAAAAAAAAAAAAAAAAAACCTAACCTAACCTAACCTAACCTTTTTTTTTTTTTTTTTTTTTTAACCCAGGGAAATCTTTAGGTAAAGATACCCGGCGGCCGGGGATTGACCGCCGTACACGGTTATGTCGGTTATCTACATTCCGACTAAAACCCTGGGGTGCTCTACGTGTCGCTACTCGCTGGGTATATGGGAGCGCCGAAGCATTCTTCCACGTACCCAGCAGCGACGGCCTGAAGGGCCTCCTCTCGGTCGTCGGCAACGGGGGCCGGGGTTCCAGTCCTAAGGACTGGACTCCCGGTCCCCGCCGCCACGCCTTGAGTTGCGTGCGAGAGCACACGCGCACAGTCTTGAGCCCGAAGACTGAAATGTTGGGTGGCCGACTGTCCCAAATCGGCCACCCTCGGGCTCGGGGGTGGAAGGAGCCTAGAAGAGGCAACCCTCCGGCGCCCGTTTCTCCTGCGGCGGATGGAGTGGGTGGTGCTGACCTCCCTCTCCCGTTCCGCCGCCTCCTTTGCGTGCATCACACGCTCGCAAAAGGAGCGGAGGGCGCCCCACGACCTTTCGCTCTCGACAATGGCCCGGGCCACTGTCGGCAACGAGAGGTCGCCTCCTACCACGGCGCAGAGTTCTGCGCGCTCGCTCGCCCAGGCCGGGCAAACCTCCAGCGTGTGCTGGGCTTCCTCCTCGGCGCACCCGTCACAGTGGTGGCACTTGGGGGACGGCTCCCTCCCGGCTATACGATGCAGATACCTCCCGAAGCACCCGTGCCCCGAGAGGATCTGCGTCAGCCGGAAGGACAACACGCCATGCCCTCGCTCGAGCCACTCCCTCAACACTGGACGGATGGCGCCGATAGTCCGAAGCCCTGCACTAGGCTGCTCCAGTCTGGTCTCCCACTCGTCTACGGCGAGCGCGCGCAGCTCAACCCTGCGCCCCTCCACCTCGCGCGGTGCGGGCCTGTCGCCCCGGGCCAGCGCCTCCTGACGCCACATATACAGTGACGCCAGGGCTCTCGCCTCAAGGTCCCAGGGCAACGAGCCCGCCATCGCGCATGCCGCCTCCTTGGAGATCGTGCGATACCCCCGGATCGCCCTGATCGCCACCACCCTCTGCGGTCTTTGCAGAGCGCAGATGGTGCGGCGATTCAAGGCATCCGCCCAAACGGGGGCCCCATACAGGGCCATGGATCGCACGACCCCCAAGTACAGCCGCCTACAGAGGCCGCCCGGCTCTCCGATGTTGGGCAGCAGCCGCCCGAGGGCAGACGCCGCCCCCATCACCCGCGGGATCAGGCGCTCGAAGTGGGCCGCAAAATCCCACCGTCCGTCCAACGTGAGCCCCAGGTACTTCATTACCGGGCCCACGTCGATCCGGACACCCCCCACGACAATGTGGGCGTCCCGAGGTGGCGCCTGTCGGGGCCCGTGAAAACACAGCGCCTCCGACTTACTAAGCGCCACCTCGAGGCCCAGACGCCGAATGCGGCCCACCACTTGCGCCACCCCCGCGGTCGCACGGTAGGCGGCCTCCTGAAAGGTGGCGCCGCGGGCCGTGACCAGGGTGTCGTCGGCGTAACAAGTTACGCCCACACCCCGGATGCACGGCGTCCGCAGCACCCAATCATATCCGATGTTCCACAGGAGCGGTCCCAAGACCGACCCCTGTGGAACACCGCACATGACCCGGCGTTGGCCCCAGCCCTCTTGGCAGGGGTACACCACCGACCGCTCGCCCAGGTAGGCCCCGATGATTCGGCGCAGGTACAGGGGCACTCCATGAAACCGGAGCGCCTCCTGTATGCAGCTCCAGGGGAGGGAGTTGAATGCATTGGCGATGTCGAGAGACACCGCCAGCACAACCCCGCCCCCGGCAACCGCCTCCTGCGCTTGGGCCTTCACCTTGAGGAGCGCGTCGATGGTGGACCGCCCTCTCCGGAACCCAAACTGGTTCTCCGCCAGATCCGGACCGGCCCCCTCTAGGTGCTCGACGACACGGCATGCCACAATCCTCTCAAACAGCTTGCCGATGTCGTCGAGCAACACAATGGGCCGGTAGGCGGACGGAGAGTCCGGAGGACGCCCCTCCTTCTGGAGGAGGACTAGACGACCCGTCTTCCACCTCTGTGGGAATGTCCCTTGGGACAGACAGGCGTCGAATAGCCTCCTCAGGCGCTGCTCCAGGGCGTCCTCCGCCAGGGCCAGGGCCAACACCCGTCCCGGAATTCCGTCGGGGCCAGGAGCGGTGTTCTTGGCACGAAGCCTAAGAATCGCCGCCCCCAGTTCCCCTTGGGACACTTCCGGGACCTCCCCCACCTCGTCCGCTTCGGGAGCAGCAGCCGCCGCAGACCGCGACGCCATCGCCGGGGGCGAATGTTCCGCCCCGTGTGGAAACAGGGCGGAAACAACCGCCTCCCTGAGCTGAGGCTGGAGACTCTGGGTTACCGGGGGGGCCCAGGGGCGAAGTTTGCCCCTGACTGCCTTGTACGGCCTCCCCCACGGGTCCCGATTGAGCGTCTCCAGCGACTCCCTCCACGCTTGGGCTTTGGCCTCGGCGATCGCGATCTGCAGCGACTCCTTCGCCACCCTGTAGGCGGCGTACAGCGCAGCCTCCTCCGCCTCATGCGAAGGGCCCCTGCGCCTCCTCCTGCGGTGTCTGGTGTACTGGCGCTTCGCCACCACGCACGCCGCCCTTAGTTGGGCGATCTCCGCGGACCACCAGTACACCTGACCTCTAGGAGGGCGCGGGCTGGTCCGAGACATGGACGCTTCACATATCCGCGTGAGCGTCTCCTGGAACCAACCCGCCTCCTCCTCCACCGCCACCACGGGGCCCTCGGGCGCCGACACCCAGGCCTGCACTGCCGCCGCCTCTTTGGCCACCTCAACATCCAGCGTGTTGAGGCGCCAGGTGGCATTCCCCCCTAGGGAACGACTGGGCGTCCGGAGCGACGTGGAGACGTCGAATCGGATGTATCGGTGATCCGACAAGGTCTCCACGTGCTCCAGGACCTTCCAGCCCTTGACACGGCGCACCAGGGTGGAGGACGCGAACGACACGTCCACGATGGATCCACCCTGAAACCGCACGCACGTGTCAACGGCCCCCCTATTCAGGACCGACAGGTCGTTGGTCAGAAGCCACTCCTCGAGATGCTCACCCCGCGCGTCCGTCGCAGGGGATCCCCATGCCCTTGACTTGGCATTGAGGTCCCCCACAACTAGCACGGGGTGAGGATGGCTCCGTCCGATCAGGGCCCCCACCTCGTCCAAGAAACTCTCGAACTCGGCGAGGGGTCTGTTGGGGGAGAAATAGACAGAAACTATCACAATCTCCCCCAACAGAGCCGCCACGAACCCATCTCCCCTCACAACTTGTGCAAAGGGAGGGCAGTCCGCGGCGCCCCGACGGACGATGGCAGCAACGCCCTGTCGGTCCGCGACCCAGTCGTCCCCCGGTGGGATCCGATACGGCTCCGACACCGCAGCCACCCCGATCTTCCACTGCGCCAGGCTCTGGGCCAACAGGTCCTGGGCCCTGGCGCAGTGGTTGATGTTCGCCTGCAGCAGTCGTAGGGGTGCCGTTATCCCAGGGACATTGGAACCCCCACGTCCGCCGCCGCGCTGGTGCTTGGCTGCGGGTTCGGAGCAGCGCCGGCCTTTCGTGGCTTGGCGCGCCTCCGCTTCCTGCTTTTGGCCTGCGCCGCGACGCAGGTCTTCGCTCCCACCGTGTGGGAGGCCGGCAGCTCTGAGGCCGCGCACACCGTGCAGTGGGGCGCGGCAGAGCAAGTGCTAGCCTTGTGACCGAGCTGGCCACATCGGTAGCACTGCCCGCCGCGGTCCACCTCGGACTCGCACTGCTCCCGCACATGCCCCACCTCGAGGCAGCGGAAGCAGCGCATGGGGCGCGGCTTCAGCAGCCTGACCTGCACCGAGACCCAGCCGATCAGCAGTCTCCCGGACCCGAGCACCTTGTTGGCAGCCGCCGCAGGGCAACTGGCCAGCACTGTGCCCAGGCCGAAGTGATTGCGACGGATCTGGCCCGTCCTGATGGACGCCTCCGAGCATCCACCAGCCCTGGCCAGCGCCGCGACGACCTCTTCAGGTGACGTCGAGTCGTCCAGACCGAGGATGCGCAGATCGGCGCACCTCGTCGGCCTGGAGATTTTTAGGTCGCCCTCGCCAACCACCTCTCTCAACCTTTCGGCGAGGGCGTCCGCTTTCTCGGCGCTGTTGGCGCCCGTGACTAAGAACATACGGGCGCCAGTGGCGGCCACCTTGAACTGCATCCCTGTGATGCCTAGGCTGGCCGGGTCCACCTTCTTCTGCGCATCCCTTATGGCCGCCTCGTAGGTCACGCCCTTGTCCGCAGCCCACGGCTGCAGCTTCAGCACTACAGCCGAGGACTTGGGGACATGGGCGCGAACACTGGCTGCCTGCCCCGCCGTGGGCGGCTGCTGCACCTTCTTGCGCGCCGCCACCACGCTCCACGCGGTTGTTGTTGCGGGAGCCGACTTCTTCTCGGGCTTCTTGGGCCCTGGTTTGCTCGGGGGGCCGCCGGTTTCGGCAGTCGGGTTGGAGGCGGGTTGGGTTTTCCTCTTCCCGGTTCGCCTCTTCTTGCCCCCCCGGCGTGTCCCTAGACCCACCGTCTCGCTCACCTGTGGCGGCTGAGCCGGCCCTGGTGCAGGTGGCGTGGGCGCCGTGGTTTTCGCCCGGTCCGCAGCCAACGGCGGGCGGATACGCTGCTCCGGGAGCAGCCTCCCATCCTTCGCCAGCGCCTCAAACCGCGCGTTGACCATGGTGCCCACCTGCTTCATGATGGCGCTCGTCAGGGCCTCCACGTCTCCAGTCGCCGCACTCGCAGGCGCCGGCTTCGGCGTCTCCAGCGCAGTGCGCATGTCGGTGCGGAGCTGCGCTACCTCCTTCCGCATCGCCGACAGTTCTGCCATAAGGCTGGCATTCAACGCGGCCAGCCTCCTGGTTTCGCTGTCGGAGGTGCGGGTCTGCAACTCCTGCACCAACTCCGCCAGTGCCGAGGCCGACTCCTGCAGCCCCCTCTTAAACGTCCCTTTGAGGTTGTTGGACTTCGCGGCAACCTTCTGCACGATTGCCACGGAGTCCAACGCCCTCTGGACGATCTCAACCGCGGGTAGTTCATAAATGGACTTACCCACGGTATCTCCCTCTCTGGCGGCGACGGGACGCAGCTGGTCCGCCATCGCTGCCACCTCCTCTTCGGCCACCTTTTCGGCCTCCGATCGCCTGAACGCCGCGACCTCTGACCTCGGCGTCAACAGCCCTCCCGCCTTCTGTAGCCTGGGTCGCCTTTCCCTGGCGAACCTCTTCAGGCCACCCGCCTCGGAAGCTGACCCACTCTCGGAGTCGGAATGGCTCCTGGAGCGAGACCGCTTCCTGCCACCGAAGAACCTGGAACATATCTCTACAGGTTCCTCCACGACCATGTCGCCGTCGTCAACCACCACAACGTCAGCAGCTACTCCCGCTGCACCTCCTGATTCCGCCTCCATCGGTGACTCAGCTCTGGAGCTTGTCAGATCCGTACGGGTCAACACGACCCGCGGCTCCAGGAATGGGGACAAGTTCTTCCGTCCCTGCCTTGCGCTCCTTCGCAACTTCTCGAGAGCGACCTGCTCTCCCTCTCCGACTCCCACGTCTCCACCTCCAACATCTCTGACTCTCTCCTCCGCTCGCCCCGCGAGCCTCCCACACAGGTTGCCCCCCCCAGATACGTCGGGGCTGGGCGCACATAGTGCGCCGAGGGATTCCCCGGCCGGTTGGCCGGGACCCTCCTGGGTAATAGTTTTACCATGTGTGACTTCCATCTTTTTCCTTTTTTGGAGGGTGGGGTCCCTCGTGGGTGCCGCCCTTGGGACCGGGTTCCCCCCGGCCATGCATCCCATCGCCGGGCGGCAGAGCTTAGGATTCGGGGGAACAAAGGGGGAGGGTGGAAAGGGAAGGAATAGGAAAGGATTCAGAACAATGTGTCCTGATGGGAAGGGGTGTATGGAGAGGAAGGGATAGGGGGAAGGGATGGGATAGGGTGGGATGTGCCGCTCTTGGTAATGCCCCTCACCACGAGCCTGCCCGGTATGGTTGGACCTATCCGGTATAGCCTCAGTGGATCATTGGGACACGCAAGCCCCCCCACCACGACAAGGTGGCGGCAACGTCGGGGGGGAACCTAACCTTTTTTTTTTTTTTTTTTTTTTTAACCCAGGGAAATCTTTAGGTAAAGATACCCGGCGGCCGGGGATTGACCGCCGTACACGGTTATGTCGGTTATCTACATTCCGACTAAAACCCTGGGGTGCTCTACATGTCGCTACTCGCTGGATATATGGGAGCGCCGAAGCATTCTTCCACATACCCAGCAGCGACGGCCTGAAGGGCCTCCTCTCGGTCGTCGGCAACGGGGGCCGGGGTTCCAGTCCTAAGGACTGGACTCCCGGTCCCCGCCGCCACGCCTTGAGTTGCGTGCGAGAGCACACGCGCACAGTCTTGAGCCCGAAGACTGAAATGTTGGGTGGCCGACTGTCCCAAATCGGCCACCCTCGGGCTCGGGGGTGGAAGGAGCCTAGAAGAGGCAACCCTCCGGCGCCCGTTTCTCCTGCGGCGGATGGAGTGGGTGGTGCTGACCTCCCTCTCCCGTTCCGCCGCCTCCTTTGCGTGCATCACACGCTCGCAAAAGGAGCGGAGGGCGCCCCACGACCTTTCGCTCTCGACAATGGCCCGGGCCACTGTCGGCAACGAGAGGTCGCCTCCTACCACGGCGCAGAGTTCTGCGCGCTCACTCGCCCAGGCCGGGCAAACCTCCAGCGTGTGCTGGGCTTCCTCCTCGGCGCACCCGTCACAGTGGTGGCATACGGGGGACGGCTCCCTCCCGGCTATGCGATGCAGATACCTCCCGAAGCACCCGTGCCCCGAGAGGATCTGCGTCAGCCGGAAGGACAACACGCCGTGTCCACGCCCGAGCCACTCCCGCAGCACTGGACGGATGGCGCCGATAGTCCGAAGCCCTGCACTAGGCTGCTCCAGCCTGGTCTCCCACTCGTCTACGGCGAGCGCGCGCAGCTCCACTCTGCGCCCCTCCACCTCGCGCGGTGCGGGCCTGTCGCCCCGGGCCAGCGCCTCCTGACGCCACATGTACAGTGACGCCAGGGCTCTCGCCTCAAGGTCCCAGGGCAACGAGCCCGCCAACGCGCATGCCGCCTCCTTGGAGATCGTGCGATACCCCCGGATCGCCCTGATCGCCACCACCCTCTGCGGTCTTTGCAGAGCGCAGATGGTGCGGCGATTCAAGGCATCCGCCCAAACGGGGGCCCCATAAAGGGCCATGGATCGCACGACCCCCAAGTACAGCCGCCTACAGAGGCCGCCCGGCTCTCCGATGTTGGGCAGCAGCCGCCCGAGGGCAGACGCCGCCCCCATCACCCGCGGGATCAGGCGCTCGAAGTGGGCCGCAAAGTCCCACCGTCCGTCCAACGTGAGCCCCAGGTACTTCATGACCGGGCCCACGTCGATACGGACACCCCCCACGACAATGTGGGCGTCCCGAGGTGGCGCCTGTCGGGGCCCGTGAAAACACAGCGCCTCCGACTTACTAAGCGCCACCTCGAGGCCCAGACGCCGAATGCGGCCCACCACTTGCGCCACCCCCGCGGTTGCACGGTAGGCGGCCTCCTGGAAACTGGCGCCGCGGGCCGTGACCAGGGTGTCGTCAGCGTAACAAGTTACGCCCACACCCCGGATGCACGGCGTCCGCAGCACCCAATCATATCCGATGTTCCACAGGAGCGGTCCCAAGACCGACCCCTGTGGAACACCGCACATTACCCGGCGTTGGCCCCAGCCCTCTTGGCAGGGGTACACCACCGACCGCTCGCCCAGGTAGGCCCCGATGATTCGGCGCAGGTACAGGGGCACTCCATGAAACCGGAGCGCCTCCTGTATGCAGCTCCAGGGGAGGGAGTTGAATGCATTGGCGATGTCGAGAGACACCGCCAGCACAACCCCGCCCCCGGCAACCGCCTCCTGCGCTTGGGCCTTCACCTTGAGGAGCGCGTCGATGGTGGACCGCCCTCTCCGGAACCCAAACTGGTTCTCCGCCAGATCCGGACCGGCCCCCTCTAGGTGCTCGACGACACGGCATGCCACAATCCTCTCAAACAGCTTGCCGATGTCGTCGAGCAACACAATGGGCCGGTAGGCGGACGGAGAGTCCGGAGGACGCCCCTCCTTCTGGAGGAGGACTAGACGACCCGTCTTCCACCTCTGTGGGAATGTCCCTTGGGACAGACAGGCGTCGAATAGCCTCCTCAGGCGCTGCTCCAGGGCGTCCTCCGCCAGGGCCAGGGCCAACACCCGTCCCGGAATTCCGTCGGGGCCGGGAGCGGTGTTCTTGGCACGAAGCCTAAGAATCGCCGCCCCCAGTTCCCCTTGGGACACTTCCGGGACCTCCCCCACCTCGTCCGCTTCGGGAGCAGCAGCCGCCGCAGACCGCGACGCCATCGCCGGGGGCGGATGTTCCGCCCCGTGTGGAAACAGGGCGGAAACTACCGCCTCCCTGAGCTGAGGCTGGAGACTCTGGGTTACCGGGGGGGCCCAGGGGCGAAGTTTGCCCCTGACTGCCTTGTACGGCCTCCCCCACGGGTCCCGATTGAGCGTCTCCAGCGACTCCCTCCACGCTTGGGCTTTGGCCTCGGCGATCGCGATCTGCAGCGACTCCTTCGCCACCCTGTAGGCGGCGTACAGCGCAGCCTCCTCCGCCTCATGCGAAGGGCCCCTGCGCCTCCTCCTGCGGTGTCTGGTGTACTGGCGCTTCGCCACCACGCACGCCGCCCTAAGTTGGGCGATCTCCGCGGACCACCAGTACACCTGACCTCTGGGAGGGCGCGGGCTGGTTCGAGACATGGACGCTTCGCAAATCCGCGTAAGCGTCTCCTGGAACCAACCCGCCTCCTCCTCTACCGCCACCGCGGGGCCCTCGGGCGCAGACACCCAGGCCTGCACTGCCGCCGCCTCCTTGGCCACCTCAACATCCAGCGTGTTGAGGCGCCAGGTGGCATTCCCCCCTAGGGAACGACTGGGCGTCCGGAGCGACGTGGAGACGTCGAATCGGATATATCGGTGATCCGACAAAGTCTCCACGTGCTCCAGGACCTTCCAGCCCTTGACACGGCGCACCAGGGTGGAGGACGCGAACGACACGTCCACGATAGATCCACCCTGAAACCGCACGCACGTGTCAACGGCCCCCCGATTCAGGACCGACAGGTCGTTGGTTAATAGCCACTCCTCGAGATGCTCACCCCGCGCGTCCGTCGCAGGGGATCCCCATGCCCTTGACTTGGCATTGAGGTCCCCCACAACTAGCACGGGGTGAGGATGGCTCCGTCCGATCAGGGCCCCCACCTCGTCCAAGAAACTCTCGAACTCGGCGAGGGGTCTGTTGGGGGAGAAATAGACAGAAACTATCACAATCTCCCCCAACAGAGCCGCCACGAACCCATCTCCCCTCACAACCTGTGCGAAGGGAGGGCAGTCCGCGGCGCCCCGACGGACGATGGCAGCAACGCCCTGTCGGTCCGCGACCCAGTCGTCCCCCGGAGGGATCCGGTACGGCTCCGACACCGCAGCCACCGCGATCTTCCACTGCGCCAGGCTCTGAGCCAACAGGTCCTGAGCCCTGGCACAGTGGTTGATATTCGCCTGCAGCAGTCGTAGGGGTGCCGTTATCCCAATGACATTGGGACCCCCACGTCCGCCGCCGCGCTGGTGCTTGGCTGCGGGTTCGGAGCGGCGCCGGCCTTTCGTGGCTTGGCGCGCCTCCGCTTCCTCCTTTTGGCCTGCGCCGCGACGCAGGTCTTCGCTCCCACCGTGTGGGAGGCCGGCAGCTCTGAGGCCGCGCACACCGTGCAGTGGGGCGCGGCAGAGCAAGCGCTAGCCTTGTGACCGAGCTGGCCACATCGGTAGCACTGCCCGCCGCGGTCCACCTCGGACTCGCACTGCTCCCGCACATGCCCCACCTCGAGGCAGCGGAAGCAGCGCATGGGGCGCGGCTTCAGCAGCCTGACCTGCACCGAGACCCAGCCGATCAGCAGTCTCCCGGACCCGAGCACCTTGTTGGCAGCCGCCGCAGGGCAACTGGCCAGCACTGTGCCCAGGCCGAAGTGATTGCGACGGATCTGGCCCGTCCTGATGGACGCCTCCGAGCATCCACCAGCCCTGGCCAGCGCCGCAACGACCTCTTCAGGTGACGTCGAGTCGTCCAGACCGAGGATGCGCAGATCGGCGCACCTCGTCGGCCTGGAGATTTTTAGGTCGCCCTCGCCAACCACCTCTCTCAACCTTTCGGCGAGGGCGTCCGCTTTCTCGGCGCTGTTGGCGCCCGTGACTAAGAACATACGGGCGCCAGTGGCGGCCACCTTGAACTGCATCCCTGTGATGCCTAGGCTGGCCGGGTCCACCTTCTTCTGCGCATCCCTGATGGCCGCCTCGTAGGTCACGCCCTTGTCCGCAGCCCACGGCTGCAGCTTCAGCACTACAGCCGAGGACTTGGGGACATGGGCGCGAACGCTGGCCGTCTGCCCCGCCGTGGGCGGCTGCTGCGCCTTCTTGCGCGCCGCCACAACGCTCCACGCGGTTGTTGTTGCGGGAGCCGTCTTCTTCTCGGGCTTCTCGGGCCCTGGTTTGCTCGGGGGGCCGCCGGTTTCGGCAGTCGGGTTGGAGGCGGGTTGGGATTTCTTCTTCCCGGTTCGCCTCTTCTTGCCCCCCCGGCGAGTCCCCAGACCCACCGTCTCGCTCTCCTGCGGCGGCTGGGCCGGCCCTGGTGCAGGTGCAGGTGGCGTGGGCACTTTGGTTTTCGCCCGGTCCGCAGCCAGCGGAGGGCGGATACGCTGCTCGGGGAGGAGCCTCCCGTCCTTCGCCAGCGCCTCAAACCGGGCGTTGACCATTGTGCCCACCTGCTTCATGATGGCGCTCGTTAGCGCCTCCACGTCGCCATTCGCCGGTGCGGCACTCGCAGGCGCCGGCCTCGGCGCCTCCAGCGCAGTGCGCATGTCGGTGCGGAGCTGCGCTACCTCCTTCCGCATCGCCGACAGTTCTGCCATAAGGCTGGCATTCAACGCGGCCAGCCTCCTGGTTTCGCTGTCGGAGGTGCGAGTCTGCAGCTCTTGCACCAACTCCGCCAGTGCCGAGGCCGACTCCTGCAGTCCCCTCTTGAAAGTCCCTTTGAGGTTGTTGGACCTCGCGGCAACCTTCTGCACGATTGCCACGGAGTCCAACGCCCTCTGGACGATATCAACCGCGGGCAATTCAAAGATTGACTTACCCGCGGTCCCCTCCTTGGCGGCGACGGGACGCAGCTGGTCCGCCATCGCTGCCACCTCCTCTTCGGCCACCTTTTCGGCCTCGGATCGCCGGAACGCCGCGACCTCTGACCTCGGCGTCAACAGTCCTCCCGCCTTCTGCAGCCTCGGTCGCCTCTCCCTGGCAAACCGTTTTAGGCTCCCTGCCTCTGAGGCGGACCCACTCTCGGAGTCGGAACGGCTCCTGGAGCGAGACCGCTTCCTGCCACCGAAGAACCTGGAACATATCTCCTCTACAGGTTCCTCCACGACCATGTCGCCGTCGTCAACCACCACAACGTCAGCAGCTACTCCCGCTGCACCTCCTGATTCCGCCTCCATCGGTGACTCAGCTCTGGAGCTTGTCAGATCCGTACGGGTCAACACGACCCGCGGCTCCAGGAATGGGGACAAGTTCTTCCGTCCCTGCCTTGCGCTCCTTCGCAACTTCTCGAGAGCGACCTGCTCTCCCTCTCCGACTCCCACGTCTCCACCTCCAACATCTCTGACTCTCTCCTCCGCTCGCCCCGCGAGCCTCCCACACAGGTTGCCCCCCCCAGATACGTCGGGGCTGGGCGCACATAGTGCGCCGAGGGATTCCCCGGCCGGTTGGCCGGGACCCTCCTGGGTAATAGTTTTACCATGTGTGACTTCCATCTTTTTCCTTTTTTGGAGGGTGGGGTCCCTCGTGGGTGCCGCCCTTGGGACCGGGTTCCCCCCGGCCATGCATCCCATCGCCGGGCGGCAGAGCTTAGGATTCGGGGGAACAAAGGGGGAGGGTGGAAAGGGAAGGAATGGGAAAGGATTCAGAACAATGTGTCCTGATGGGAAGGGGTGTATGGAGAGGAAGGGATAGGGGGAAGGGATGGGATAGGGTGGGATGTGCCGCTCTTGGTAATGCCCCTCACCACGAGCCTGCCCGGTATGGTTGGACCTATCCGGTATAGCCTCAGTGGATCATTGGGACACGCAAGCCCCCCCACCACGACAAGGTGGCGGCAACGTCGGGGGGGGGGGGGAACCTAACCTTTTTTTTTTTTTTTTTTTTTTTTTTTTTTTTTTTTTTTTTTTGAGAGGGGAAATGCGTTACGCATACCACCCGGGCGCAGGGACCGGCCCGGGTGGTTATGTGGGACTCCCGTATTTGGCTAATGAGGCCACGGTATACCCACTAAAACCCCTCTATCTGCCTCCTCGGCACTTTAGGGCGGGGTCACGGGAACGCCGAAGCACACTTCCGCGACCCCGCCAGCGCTGTCCGGACTTTTCCCTGGTCCGGACTCAAACTCCGGGGGGAAGGATGGTTGCTCCCCCCGCTCGTCTCTCTTTGCGCGCTGCTGGTGCGCTGCTCATCTCGGGCACCGATGTAGTGCGGGCGACAGACGTCCCCGAGCCTGCCGCCCACTGGTGCCCTTACGGCGGTAGCCGGCGGTCATACGCCAGCCGCCGGCGCCCGACCCGTTTGCGTCGCATCGGTTGGGAGGCCGGATCGTCCTCCCTCCCGCGCTCCGCCGCCTCCTTCTGCGCCATCACGTCCTCGCAGAAGGAGGCCACCGCCTTCCACGACCTCTCGTCGCCGACCATGGCCTTCACCACGGCCGGCAAGGACAGGTCCCTGCCCACTACGGCCACGAGTGCCGCCCGCCGAGCTGCCCAGGTTGGGCAAACAGCCAATGTGTGCGACGCCGTGTCCTCGGCGCCGCCGCACTCGTGGCACACCTCCGTTGGCTCCCGCCCTGCCACCCGGCACAGATACCTCCCGAAGCAACCGTGCCCCGAGAGGATCTGCGCGAGGTGGAAGGACAGGAAGCCTTCCTTCCTTCCGACCCATTCTTCCAGAACGGGCCGGATCGCGCCGATGGTCGAGTGGCCGGCGCTCGGCGACTCCAACCTCTGTTTCCACTTCCGGAGCAGATCCCGGTGCGCAACTAGTCGCCACCGTCTGATCTCCTCCGGGAGCGGATGGCCACCCCGGGCCCGCGCCTCGGTGACGAACCAATAAAAGTCGGCCAGCACCTCAGCGTCTAGGTCCCAGGGCGGGGTCCCCGCCAGAACGCACGCTGCCTCGTGGGAGACGGTGCGGTATGCCCTCGCCATCCTGACCGCCATGACCCTCTGCGGTCTCCGCAGCTGGGCCAGGTTGTGGGCGGTCAGGGCGTCAGCCCAAATGGGCGCCCCGTATAGGGCCATCGACCGCACCACTCCCGCGTACAATCTCCGGCAGCTTGCATTGGGCCCCCCCATGTTTGGAAGGAGCCGGCCGAGCGCCGACGCTGCTCCGATCAGCCTGGGGGCGAGACACTTGAAGTGTTCTTTGAACGTCCACCGGCTGTCTAGGACGATGCCCAGGTACCGCATCGTCGGTTTGACAGCGATGGACGTCCCCCCCACGACCAGATTCAGGCCCGCCGGAGGGCCCCTCCGAGGCCCGTGGAAGCACACGGCCTCGGACTTGCTCAGGGCCACCTCCAGCCCCAACCTTCGGATTCGAGCCACGACCGATGCCACACCAGCCGTGGCCCGAGTCACTGCCTCTCTGTACGTGCTGCCGCGGGCCGTCACCAGTGTGTCGTCGGCGTAACACGTCACACTGACCCCCGGCAGCCTGGTCCCCCTCAGCGCCCAGTCGTATCCGATGTTCCACAGGAGTGGTCCTAGGACCGACCCCTGTGGAACACCGCATGTCACTTTCCGCTCCTGCCATCCTTGGTGCACCGGGTACCTGACGGCTCTATCGGTGAGATAGTCCTCTACCGTCTTCCTCAGGTACTCGGGCACTGCGTGGCGCCTCAGTGCCGCCGTGATGCTTGCCCAGGGCAAGGAGTTGAAGGCATTGGCGATGTCTAAAGACACCGCCAACACGACCTCACCCCGGGCCACCGCTTCGTCCGCCAGAGCCCTCACCCGCGCGATTGCGTCTATGGTGGACCTGCCCCCACGGAACCCAAACTGGTGGGCACTGAGGTCCGGCCCCGCCTCCGACAGATGCCGGACGAGCCGGGCAGCCACCACTCGCTCCAGCAGTTTGCCCGACTCGTCCAGAAGGACGATAGGCCTGTAGGCCGAAGGCGAGTCTGCCGGTCGCCCCTCCTTGCGCAGCAGCACAAGTTTCCCCGCCTTCCACGCGCGGGGGAACCGCCCCTGCGCCAAGCATGCGCTGAATAGCGCCCTCATCCGCGGCTCGAGTGGGCCCAGGGCCAGGACCAGGGCCCGGCCGGGGACTCCGTCGGGGCCGGGGGCAGTGTTTTTGGCTCGAAGCCGCAGCACCGCTGCCCCCAGCTCGCCCTCCGTTACTTCCGGCGCTTCTCCCTCATCCACGGTCCTGCCCCTGGGAGGCACCATGGTCGGAGGTGTGTGTTCCTCCCTTGTCGGAAACAGCGAGGTGACCACCTGCTCAAGGAGCTGCGGCTGGAGACTCTGCGTAAGTGGGGGTGCCCATGGGCGAAGCTTGCGCCTCACCATCTTGTACGGCCTTCCCCACGGGTCGCTGTTCAGAGTCTCCAGCATCTCTTCGTACGCGAGCTCCCTGGCCCTGCTGATGGCCACCTGGAGCGTCTTGACGGCCTCCGAGTATGCGGCATAAAGCCGCTCCTCTCTTGGCTCGTCCCTCCTTCGCCGTCTCCGACTTCGGGTGTACTCCCGCCTTGCAGAGACGCACGCCTCGCGCATTTGGGCGAGCTCTGCAGACCACCAGTACACCCTACGTTTGGGAGGAATCCGTCCGAGGCGCGACATTGACGCGTCACACACCTCCGTCAGGGCGCTGACCATCGCCCTTGCCTGATCGTCGATCGGGCCGTCAGACGCTGGCACCCAGGCCTGTACCAGGGCTGCCTCTTCTAGGGCCTCCCTGTCCAGGCGCTTGAGTGCCCAGCGTGGGCCATCCCCTTGCGGGGGCCGTCTCGGGCCTCTCGGGTCGGCCGGAAGTGTGGACACGTTGAACCGAATGTATCGGTGGTCCGATAGTGTTTCCACATCTTCCAGCACCTCCCAGCCCCGAACACGGCGTGCCAGGGCGGCGTTTGCGAAGGTGATATCCACGATAGAGCCGCCCTGTTGCCGCACGCACGTGTTTACCGACCCCCGATTGAGAACGACCAGCCCGGTCGCGATCGCCCACTCCTCCAACTCCACACCACGGGCGTCCGTGGCCGGGGATCCCCACGCCGTGGATTTGGCGTTAAAATCCCCGCCCACGAGCACCATGCCAGGGCGCATTCTCCCAATCAGGGCCCCGACCTCGACGAGAAAACGCTCGAATTCGGCCAGGACCCGGTTCGGTGAGAAGTACGCCCCGACCACCAGCGTGTCGCCAACCCATGCCGCGACGTAGCCGCGACCCCTCACCACTCTCGTGAGTGGCAGAGCGTTGGCTGTTGACCCGCCGACAATGGCCACCAGGCCGTCCCGGTCGCCGGCCCAATTGTCCCTAGGAGGGACGGAATATGGCTCGGCGATGATCCCCACCTCTATTGACCACTCTGCCATGCTCTGGGCCAACAGGTCCTGGGCCCTGGCGGAGTGGTTAATATTCCCCTGGAGGAAGTGGATGGCCATTATCCTAAGGCCATCCTTTCAACCTCCTCGTTCCGAGCCACAGGTGTCGACGTGGCCGGCTGGGAACGCTGCGAGGAGGCCCGGGGGCCATCGCCAGCTTTCCTCCCCTTTCTCGTGCGCTGCACAGAGCACGCCTTGGAGCCCAAGGTGTGGTCTGTGGGCTTGCCCGCAGCGCTGCACATCACACAGTGAGGTGCAGCCGAGCACTGCGCTGCCCTGTGTCCAGGTTGACCGCAGCGGTAACAGAGATCGCTACGGTCTTCTTGGGCCTGGCACGTCGCCTTCACGTGGCCACCCTCCTGGCATCGGAAGCAGCGCTGGGCCCTGGCCTCTAAAAGCTTCACGTGGGCGGAGCTCCACCCCACTAGGAAGCGACCGCCATCCACGATTTTGCACGCCGCCGCTATCGGGCAACGCACCCACACCGTGCCGGACCCCCTGAAGTCCTGCCGAATCTCGCCAGTTTTGACGAGGTCCGCAGAACAGCCGCCCACCCGGGCGACGGCGGCCACCACATCGGCTGGCGTCACGGAGTCGTCCAGGTCCGATATGCGCAGCTCAACGCACTTCGTCGGTCTGGAGACCCGGAGTCCTTCGCCTAGTTTTTCGGCCAGCTCATTTGCTAGCCGATCTGCCGTCTCGCTAGTGGTTGGTCCCGGCAGCTCCAGGATCCGCGCACCAGTTACTGCTCGCCGGCACCGCACGGCTGGGATGTCGAAATCGGCGAGGGTGACTTTGGTTCTCGCCTCGGTCAACACATCGCCGTACGTCTTCCATTTGGCCTCGTGGCCCGGCTGCAGTGTGAGGACAACTGCTTGCGACCGCGGGGGGCGGAGCCTGCGGCGTCGCTTAGCCTTGGCTTTGCCCTGGGGCTGCGCGTTGGACTGCGCAGCAGCGGCCTTCTTCTTCGCCCCGGCGCTTACCACCGTGGTCCACTGCTGGTCCATAGACGCTGGCGCCGGCGGGAGTGGCCGGGGCCTCCTCACTTCCGGTGCAGTGACGACGGGTTGGGCGCACACTTCGCTTGTCTTCTTCTTTTTCTTTTTGCTCTTCTTCTTGGATACCTGCTGGTCAGGTATCTCCGTCGGGGGTGCCTTCGTGGCAGCTTGTACTGCCTCTGGTGGTTGGGACCCCGACGCGGGTTCCTTACCACTGGTCTTCGTCTTTTTGCCCGCCGCCAGTGGGGGCCGCAGTATTTTGGCGGGAAGTAGCCTCCCATCCAACTCTAGTGCCTCGAATCGGGCGTTCATCATCGCGACGATAGCTGCCCGATCCGATGACGACGGCTCCGTCTGCACCATTTGAGGTGCCTTCTCCTGCTCCTGCTGCATCCTGGCTTCGATCTTCGCCAGGTTGGCCTGCATCTCGGTCAGTTGTGCCTGCAACCGAGCGTTTGCCGCTTCGAGGCGCTTTATTTCGTCGGACGACGTGCGCGACACCAGCACCTGGAAGGCGTCCGTAATGGCGGCACACGCTAAGTTCAGCTTGCGCTGATGGCCGCCCTTCAGGTTACCGGACGTCTTCACCACCGTTCTGATGGCGGCAACACTGTCCTTCACCTGCCTGTCAAGGACGCATGCAGGCTTCGCATCCGTCTCGTCCTCAGATGGGTCTAGGGGCCACGTCGCTACGCCAGCTCCGGATCCGGAGGAGTGCCGGGTCCGGATGGGTATCTTATTGACCTCCTGTTCTGCCGTCAACCTCATTGTCTCGCGCATTTCGGCGTTGTATTGCCTCTGCGCGGCTGCCTTCGTCAGGAACTCGCTTTTGGTGCGAGGCTTAGCGCGAGCTCTTGAGATGAACTCGGGCTCTTCGCTTTCGCTTCCAGTTTCCGCCTCCAAAAGTTTCCTACGCTTTGTTCCGGTGTCCCAGAACCTGCCTCTACATTCCGGGGACCGCGACCGCGCAGTGCGCACGCTCGCGTCCGATTCCGCCTCCATTGGTGACTCCGCTCTGGAGCTAGTCAAGTCCGTCCGGGTGAGCACCACCCGCGGCTCCAAGAATGGGGACAAGTTTTTACGTCCCTGCCTTGCGCTCCTTCGCAACTTCTCGAGAGCGACCTGCTCTCCCTCTCCGACTCCTACATCTCCACCTCCAACATCTCCGACTCTCTCCTCCGCTCGCCCCGCGAGCCCCTCACACCAGTTGCTCCCCCCAGATACGTTGGAGCAGGACGCACTAAGTGCGCCGAGGGATTCCCCGGCCGGTTGGCCGGGACCCTCCTGGGTATTACTTTTGCTGAGTGTGACTTCCATGGTTTTCCTTTTTTGGAGGGTGGGGTCCCTCGTGGGTGCCGCCCTTGGGACCGGGTTCCCCCCGGCCATGCATCCCATCGCCGGGCGGCAGAGCTTAGGATTCGGGGGAACAAAATGGGGTAGGGTGGAAAGGGAAGGAATTGGGAAGGATTCAGAACAATGTGTCCTGATGGGAAGGGGTGTATGGAGAGGAAGGGATAGGGGGAAGGGATGGGATAGGGTGGGATGTGCCGCTCTTGGTAATGCCCCTCACCACGAGCCTGCCCGGTATGGTTGGACCTATCCGGTATAGCCTCAGTGGATCGTTGGGACACGCAAGCCCCCCCACCACGACAAGGTGGCGGCAACGTGGGGGGGGGGGGGGAACCTAACCTAACCTTTTTTTTTTTTTTTTTTTTTTATCGCTGGGAAAAATGCGTTACGCATACCCTCCCCGACGGGGGACAGGGAGGGTTATGTGGGACTCCCCGGTTGCTAGTCAACCGGTATACCCACTAAACGACCCAGCGGCACTCCTTCCTCGCCTTTGTGGGGGGGGGACTGGGAATCTGGCACAGCCCTTGCGTCCAGTCCCCCCCGGCGACCGCCCGCCCTCTCGGCGGGCCCTTCTCGTCCCCCTCCCGTGCTGGGAGGGGGATCTGGGAATGACCGCGAGTGCTCGGCCATTCCCTCCCGCTACGGTGGTGAACCGTGCAATGCGGGAGTGGGCGCCCCCGCGCCCTTTCTCCCGCTGGTCACCACCGCCTAGGGGGGGAGGTGACGGCGATCGTACTGTCGCCGCCTCCCCCCCCTCCTCCGCCGGCGGAGCTGTGACGCGAGGGGATCGTCCTCCCGCGCACGCTCCGCCGCCTCCTTCTGCGATATCACCTCTTCGCAGAAGGAGGCTACCGCCGCCCAGGCGCTCTCGCTTCCCAGCATGCCCCTAATCACGCTGGGAAGCGAGAGATCAGGCCCAACCACCGCCGTCAGACCGCGGCGCAGCTCCGACCAAGCCGGGCACACCTCCAGGGTGTGCTGCGCCGTGTCCTCTGCCGCGCCGCAGTCGTGGCACGCCGGGGACTCCTCCCTCCGAATCCGGTGCAGGTACGACCCGAAGCACCCATGCCCGGACAATACCTGCACCAGACGGAACGAGAGGAATCCGTGGGACCGCTCGAGCCACTCCCGCAGGACCGGCCCCAGCGCGTCCAGGGTCCGGCGGCCGAAGGCGGCGGTGGCGAGGTCCTCCGCCCAATGCTGGACGATGGCGTCCCCCGCCTCCCGCCGAACGGCCTCCCGCTCTTCCGCGGCGGGGCGCTCCTCAAGAGCTCTGCGCCGTGCCGTCCATTCATACACTCTGGCGAGCACCCACGCCTCGAGCTCCCAAGGAGGGGTGCCCGCCAGAGCGCACGCCGCAGAGAAGCCCACTGAGCGGTAGGCCCTCGCCACCCGCAGTGCAATGGCCCTTTGAGGCCTGCGGATGGCGGTGGCATTCTCCCTCCTTTGGAGGGAGTCCGCCCAGATGGGCGCCCCGTAAAGGGCCATGCTCTTGAGGATGCCGGCATATAAGCGCCGGCATCGCGCCCCGGGCCCCCCCAGATTTGGGAGGAGCCACGACAATGCGCCCGCGGATTTGAGCAGGCGCGTCGACAGCCCGCTAAAATGCGGGCCAAAGCACCATCTGCTGTCGAGGACAAGACCCAGATACTTCATCTGGGTCTTGACCCCGATGTCGACGCCCGCCACCGTTATGTGGCCGTCCGGCGGGATGCGCTGCCGAGGCCCGTGGAAGAATACGGCCTCGGTCTTATGCAGCGCCACCGTCAATCCCAGGCGGCGGATCCTTCCCGCGACTAGGGAACCCCCCGCCGAAGCCAAGTTGGCCGCCTCCCTGAAGTCCCCCCCCCGGGCAGTGAGAAGAGTGTCATCCGCGTAGCAGATGACACTCGTGCCACGGAGGAGGGTCCCGCGCAACAGCCAGTCGAATCCGATGTTCCACAGGAGCGGTCCTAGGACGGATCCCTGTGGAACACCGGACTCGGCGCTGTATCGCCTCACCCTGGCCGTCTTGTCAACCAGGAGGACCGACCGGTCCTCCAGGTAGTTGGCCAGAAGTGTGCGCAGGTATCGAGGCACTCCGTGGTACCGGAGTGCCTCCAGGATCGTCGAGTGGGGGACGGAGTTAAATGCGTTGGCGATGTCGAACGACACTGCCAGCACTCCGCCCCCCTCTTCCACGGCCTCCTTAACTTGGCGCTTGAGTCGGGCCAACGCGTCCACTGTCGAACGCTCCCGCCTGAAACCGAACTGAGCGTCCGACAGGTCCGGCCCCACCTCCCGCAGGTGCCCGTTGAGCCGGTTGGCGATGACCCCCTCGAACATTTTACCGACCTCATCGAGCAGAACGATGGGCCGGTACGCCGAGGGGGAATCCACCGGGCGTCCCTCTTTCCGTAGGAGGCATAGCTGCCCCTCCTTCCAAGGCTTCGGGAACCTTCCAGTCGTGAGACACGCGCTGAACAGGTCCCGAAGCCTCTCCCCCATGTGAGCGGCAGCTATGGCCACCACACGTGCAGGGACGCCGTCCGGCCCAGGGGCCGTCCTCTTCGCGCGGAGGCGAAGTAGGCCCGACTCGAGCTCCACCTCGGACACCGGGGGGATCTCTTCCTCTGGGGGAGCCGCCCCCCGCGGGGGGTCCATCACTGGTGGGGTGAAGTCTGTCCCCGATGACGGGAACAGCGATCGAACCACCCCATCCAGCAACGTCGGCTCGAGGGTCTGCGTCAGGGGGGGACCAAAGGGGCGCAGTTTGTTTCGCGCCGCCTTGTATGGTCTCCCATAGGGGTCCCTGTCGAGACCCTCCAGCATCTCGGCCCTAGCCGAGTCGTTGGCGGCGATCATTGCCGCCTTGAGGACCTCTTTTGCCTCCAGGTAGGAGGCGTAGAGGAGGTCCTCCTCGGCAACCTAACCTAACCTAACCTAACCTTTTTTTTTTTTTTTTTTTTTTTTTTTTTTTTTTTTTTTTTTTTTTTTTTTTTTTTATCGCTGGGAAAAATGCGTTACGCATACCCTCCCCGTCGGGGGACAGGGAGGGTTATGTGGGACTCCCCGGTTGCTAGTCAACCGGTATACCCACTAAACGACCCAGCGGCACTCCTTCCTCGCCTTTGTGGGGGGGGGACTGGGAATCTGGCACAGCCCTTGCGTCCAGTCCCCCCCGGCGACCGCCCGCCCTCTCGGCGGGCCCTTCTCGTCCCCCTCCCGTGCTGGGAGGGGGATCTGGGAATGACCGCGAGTGCTCGGCCATTCCCTCCCGCTACGGTGGTGAACCGTGCAATGCGGGAGTGGGCGCCCCCGCGCCCTTTCTCCCGCTGGTCACCACCGCCTAGGGGGGGAGGTGACGGCGATCGTACTGTCGCCGCCTCCCCCCCCTCCTCCGCCGGCGGAGCTGTGACGCGAGGGGATCGTCCTCCCGCGCACGCTCCGCCGCCTCCTTCTGCGACATCACTTCCTCGCAGAAGGAGGCTACCGCCGCCCAGGCGCTCTCGCCCCCCAGCATGCCACGGACCACGCTGGGAAGCGAGAGGTCCGGCCCGACCGCCGCGGTAAGACTGCGGCGCTGCTCCGACCAGGCTGGGCACACCTCGAGGGTGTGCTGCGCCGAATCTTCCGCCGCGCCGCAGTGGTGGCACGCCGGGCTCTCCTCCCTCCGAATCCGGTGCAGGTACGATCCGAAGCATCCATGCCCGGACAATACCTGCACCAGACGAAAGGAGAGGAACCCGTGAGACCGCTCGAGCCAGTCCTGCAGGACCGGCCCGAGCGCGTCCAGCGTCCGCCGGCCGAAGGCGGCGGAGGCGAGGTCCTCCGTCCAGTGTTGGACGATTGCGGTCCCCGCCTCCCGCCGCACGGCCTCCCGCTCTTCCGCGGCGGGGCGCTCCCCGAGCGCCCTACGCCGGGCCGTCCACTCGTACACTCTGGCGAGCACCCACGCCTCGAGCTCCCAAGGAGGGGTACCCGCCAGAGCGCACGCCGCCGAGTGGCCCACCGATCGGTAGGCCCTCGCTACCCGCAGAGCGATGGCCCTTTGGGGCCTGCGTATCGCAGTGGCGTTCTCCCTCCTGTGGAGGGAGTCCGCCCAAATGGGTGCCCCGTACAGGGCCATGCTCCGCAGGATGCCGGCGTACAACCGCCGGCAACGTGTCCCGGGCCCTCCCAAATTTGGGAGGAGCCACGACAGGGAGTTAGCGGTCCTCAGCAGGCGCGTCGACAGCCCGCTAAAGTGCGGGCCGAAACGCCACCTGCTATCGAGGACCAGACCCAGATACTTCATCTGGGTCTTGACCCCTATCGTGGCTCCCGCCACAGTGATGTGGCCGTCGGGTGGGATGCACTGCCGAGGCCCATGAAAATACACGGCCTCGGTCTTGTGCAGAGCCACCGTCAGCCCTAGGCGGCGGATCCTCTCTGCAACCAAGGATCCGCCCGCCGAGGCCAAGTTGGCCGCCTCCCTGAAGTCCCCCCCCCGGGCAGTGAGAAGAGTGTCATCCGCGTAGCAGATGACACTCGTGCCACGGAGGAGGGTCCCGCGCAACAGCCAGTCGAATCCGATGTTCCACAGGAGCGGTCCTAGGACGGATCCCTGTGGGACACCGGACTCGGCGCTGTATCGCCGCATCCTGGCCGTCTTGTCCACCAGGAGGACCACTCGGTCCTCCAGGTAGCTGGCCAGGAGCGTGCGCAGGTACGGAGGCACTCCGTGGTATCGGAGTGCCTCCAGGATCGTCGAGTGGGGGACGGAGTTGAAGGCGTTGGCAATGTCGAACGACACGGCCAGCACTCCGCCCCCCTCCTCTACGGCCTCCTTCACTTGGCCCTTGAGCCGGGCCAACGCGTCCACTGTCGAACGCTCCCGTCGGAACCCGAACTGAGCGTCCGACAGGTCCGGTCCCGCCTCCCGCAGGTGCCCATTGAGCCGGTCGGCGATGACCCCCTCGAACATTTTACCGACCTCATCGAGCAGAACGATGGGCCGGTACGCCGAGGGGGAATCCGCCGGGCGTCCCTCTTTGCGTAGGAGGCATAGCTGCCCCTCCTTCCAGGGCTTCGGGAACCTTCCAGTCGTGAGACACGCGCTGAACAGGTCCCGAAGCCTCTTCCCCATGTGAGCGGCAGCTATGGCCACCACACGCGCAGGGACGCCATCCGGCCCAGGGGCCGTCCTCTTCGCGCGGAGGCGAAGTAGGCCCGACTCAAGTTCCATCTCGGACACCGGAGGAACCTCTTCGGCTGGCGGAGCCGCCCCCCGCGGAGGGTCCATTGCTGGTGGAGTGAAGTCCGTCCCCGACGGGAACAGCGCCCGCACCACCCCATCCAGCAATGTCGGCTCGAGGGTCTGCGTCAGGGGGGGACCAAAGGGGCGCAGTTTATTCCGCGCCGCCTTATATGGTCTCCCATAGGGGTCCCTGTCGAGACCCTCCAGCATCTCGGCCCTGGCCGAGTCATTGGCGGCGATCATCGCTGCCTTGAGGACCTCTTTTGCCTCCAGGTAGGAGGCGTAGAGGAGGTCCTCCTCGGCCGGGCTTCGACGGCTGCGCCGTCGGCTCCGCGCGTAGGCCCTCCGGCGCGCCACGCAGGCGGCTCGGAGCCCCGTCAGCTCCTCCGACCACCAGTAAACGGCGCGTCGGGGGGGCTGACGGCGTGACCGAGGCATGCAAAAGTCACACACCTCGGTCAGGGACTCCCTCAGTTGGCCCGCAGCAACGTCCACGTCCGCGTCGTGGACTGGGGGCGCCAGCCAGTCCTGTAGGAACGCCGCCTCTTCGGCGGCCTCTCTGTCCAGGCGGGTGAGAGCCCAGCGTGGAAAGGGAGAACGACCCGAGCGGGCCGTCCCCCGTGGGCTCTGGGTGGAGACGTCGAACCGCACATAGCGGTGGTCCGAGTAGGTCTCCACCATTTCCACCCGCCAGTTCACGATGCGTGCAGCTAGAACGGGGGTGGCGAACGAAACGTCCACCACTGACCCTCCCCGTTGCCGCACGCACGTGTGGACCGTCCCTCTGTTCAAGAGGGACACACCGGTCGAGGCCGCCCAAAATTCGACGGCGCGCCCGCGGACGTTGCACCTGGTGGCCTGGTTGCCCCAGGCCACCGACTTGGCATTCAGGTCGCCGACCACGGCAACCTGACGCGGCACCGCCCTCCCAATCACCGCGGTGAGGATTTCGAGGAAATCCTCGAAATCCGAGAGAGGGCGGTTTGGGGAGAAATAGACCCCCACCAGGGCTATGTCTCCCCACGCGGCGGCCACGTAACCCGATCCCCTCTCTAAAAGCGAGAGGGGAGGGGAGTCCGTGGAGGGCCGCGCCACTAACGCCACCGAGCCGTCCCGATCGCCCAGCCAACGGGCTGGGACCGAGTACGGCTCGGCTACCACCGCCACGTCCACCAACCACTCAGCCATCGTCTGCATCAGCAGATCCTGGGCTGTTCTGCAGTGGTTGGTGTTCGCCTGGAGGATGCGATGTCCGACTCTATCCATTAGTCGGACATTGTTATCTCCTCCGCGGCCGCCGATGTTCCTGCTTCCGGAACGGCGGTGGTAGCGACAGGCCGGGTCGGGGCCAGCGCTTTGCCCTTCTTCGGGGGAGGGGCGCAATTCCTCCCCCGCATTACGTGGCCCGCCGGGCGGCCACTGGCGGCACACACTGCACAGTGGGGCTGGGTGGCCGTGCAAGCGGCGGACTTATGTCCGCCTTTGCCGCAACGGTAACAAATGTCCCTCCTTTCCACCGTGGAGGGACATAGGGCCCGCGTGTGCCCGGTTCCGAAGCACTTGTAGCACCGGAAAGGCTGATCTACAAGTGCCCGGACCGCTGCCGAGCTGTAGCCCACGCGGAGCCGTCCTTTTGCGAGGACGGCTTTTGCGGCGGCTACTGGGCACTCCAGGCGGATCGTGCCCATGCCGCCGCGGCCGGGTCTAATGTCCCGGCCTGTTACCGCTGCGGCGTCGCAGCCTCCCGCCGCTGCGACCGCCGCCACCACCTCCTCTTTGGTGACCGAATCGTCGAGGTCGGTCACCTCCAAGGAGGCGGACTTGACGGGTCTCACCACCCTGGCGGCGTCTGCGATGACCTCTTTCAGCTTGGCTGCGAAGAGGTCCGCGTTGGCGCCGCCTTGGGCCCCCGGGAACTCGAAAATTCGAGCCCCCGCATATGTATGCCGGCACGACACCTTGCCGATCCCCAACTGTGCGGGATCGGCGTTGGGACGTGCCCGCTTCATAATGGAGGCGTACGTCTCCCCCCTTTCCGCGGCCTCCGTGGTGAGCGTCACCACAACGGCCGCGGTCCTCGGGACAGTGAGGGTACGCCTCTTGCCGGCGGGGGCCCGTTTGGCTGCGGGAGCAGCGGCTGCGGGCTTGGGTGCCGTCTTCTTTCCCTTCCCCTTGCCCTTCCCTTTACCCGTCGTCTTGGACGGGCCGGGTTGGACAGGGGCTGGGTCGGCAGCGACGGCACTCTTCTTCTTGGCCTTGGCCTTCCCCTTCTTGCCGACCACCGTTGCCCAACTTTCGTTGCACGGGGTGGCAGAAGGGAGAAGGGTGTCCTCCCCCTGGGAGGACGGCCCCGGCTCGCTGCGCCGCTTGTCCGCCGCGAGCGGTGGACGGAGGCGCTTCTCCGGCAGCAGCCGGTCCTCTATTCCTGCTATGCAGGCTCTGGTGAAGGCCCTCTCCTCCAAGATAATTTTGCGGAGCGTGTCCTCAAAATTGGGGGAGGAGGGGCCCTCCGCCGCAGGTCTAGGCGCAGCTTGGGCCGGCTGGGCCGTGATCTCGGCCAGCTTCGCGTGAAGCTGGCTCACTTCCAACTGCAGGCGATCCACCCTCGCCTGCAGTTGCCGGGTCTCGTCGGTGGCTGTGCGCTGCACCAGCTCACCGACGATACCGCGCAGACTCGCGGCCCGGGACTTAAGGGACTTTTGGAAAGTCCCCTTAAGGTTGGAGGACTTGGAGGCGACTATCACAATCTCCTCCTCGTCCTCCCGGGCCATCCGCTCCAGCTCGGCCAGGGAGTGGTCCGCGTAGAGGACGGCGGACGCGCCGTACCCGGACTTGGCCCGGGCGGTGCGCGCCCGCTGCTCCCTCGCGGCGACCTGCTCTTCCAGGTCCTGCTGGACCTGCACCCGCTGAGCCAGCTGAAGCCGGCGTTGGGCATCTGCCAGACCCACGTCGTGGGTGTCGGCTTGGGCCTTGGCGATCTTTTTAGGCCTCCGCCTCTTTGGCCACCTCCACGTCTAGCGTGTTGAGGCGCCAGGTGGCATTCCCCCTTGGGGAACGACTGGGCGTCCGGAGCGACGTGGAGACGTCGAATCGGATGTATCGGTGATCCGACAAGGTCTCCACGTGCTCCAGGACCTTCCAGCCCTTGACACGGCGCACCAGGGTGGAGGACGCGAACGACACGTCCACGATGGATCCACCCTGAAACCGCACGCACGTGTCAACGGCCCCCCTATTCAGGACCGACAGGTCGTTGGTCAGAAGCCACTCCTCGAGATGCTCACCCCGCGCGTCCGTCGCAGGGGATCCCCATGCCCTTGACTTGGCATTGAGGTCCCCAACAACTAGCACGGGGTGAGGATGGCTCCGTCCGATCAGGGCCCCCACCTCGTCCAAGAAACTCTCGAACTCGGCGAGGGGTCTGTTGGGGGAGAAATAGACAGAAACTATCACAATCTCCCCCAACAGAGCCGCCACGAACCCATCTCCCCTCACAACTTGTGCAAAGGGAGGGCAGTCCGCGGCGCCCCGACGGACGATGGCAGCAACGCCCTGTCGGTCCGCGACCCAGTCGTCCCCCGGAGGGATCCGGTACGGCTCCGACACCGCAGCCACCGCGATCTTCCACTGCGCCAGGCTCTGAGCCAGCAGGTCCTGAGCCCTGGCGCAGTGGTTGATGTTCGCCTGCAGCAGCCGTAGGGGTGCCGTTATCCCAGAGACATTGGGACCCCCACGTCCGCCGCCGCGCTGGTGCTTGGCTGCGGGTTCGGAGCGGCGCCGGCTTTCCGTGGCTTGGCGCGCCTCCGCTTTCTCTTTTTCGCCTGCGCCGCGACGCAGGTCTTCGCTCCCACCGTGTGGGAGGCCGGCAGCTCTGAGGCCGCGCACACCGTGCAGTGGGGCGCGGCAGAGCAAGCGCTAGCCTTATGACCGAGCTGGCCACATCGGTAGCACTGCCCGCCGCGGTCCACCTCGGACTCGCACTGCTCCCGCACATGCCCCACCTCGAGGCAGCGGAAGCAGCGCATGGGGCGCGGCTTCAGCAGTCTGACCTGCACCGAGACCCAACCGATGAGTAGCCTCCCCGAACCGAGCACCTTATTGGCAGCCGCCGCAGGGCAGCTGACCAACACTGTGCCCAGTCCGAAGTGGTTACGACGGATGGGGCCCGGCCTGACGGACGCCTCCGAGCACCCACCAGCTCTGGCCACCGCCGCGACGACCTGTTCGGGCGACGTCGAGTCATCCAGGCCGAGGATGCGCAGATCGGCGCACCTCGTCGGCCTGGAGATTTTCAGGTCGCCCTCGCCAACCACCTCTCTCAACCTTTCGGCGAGGGCGTCCGCTTTCTCGGCGCTGTTGGCGCCCGTAACCAAAAACATACGGGCGCCTGTGGCGGCCACCTTATACTGCATCCCAGTGATGCCTAGGCTGGCCGGGTCCACCTTGGACTGTGCGTCTCTTATGGCCGCCTCGTACGTCACGCCCTTGTCCGCAGCCCACGGCTGCAGCTTCAGCACTACAGCCGAGGACTTGGGGACATGGGCGCGAACACTGGCCGTCTGCACCGCCGTGGGCGGCTGCTGCGCCTTCTTGCGCGCCGCCACCACGCTCCACGCGGTTGTAGTTGCGGGAGCCGTCTTCCTCTCGGGCTTATTGGGCCCTGGTTTGATCGGGGGGCCGCCGGTTTCGGCAGTCGGGTTGGAGGCGGGTTGGGATTTTCTCTTCCCGGTTCGCCTCTTCTTGCCCCCCCGGCGAGTCCCCAGACCCACCGTCTCGCTCTCCTGCGGCGGCTGAGCCGGCCCTGGTGCAGGTGCAGGTGGCGTGGGCACCGTGGTTTTCGCCCGGTCCGCAGCCAGCGGAGGGCGGATACGCTGCTCAGGGAGGAGCCTCCCGTCCTTCGCCAGCGCCTCAAACCGGGCGTTGACCATTGTGCCCACCTGCTTCATGATGGCGCTCGTCAGCGCCTCCACGTCGCCATTCGCCGGTGCGGCACTCGCAGGCGCCGGCTTCGGCGCCTCCAGCGCAGTGCGCATGTCGGTGCGGAGCTGCGCTACCTCCTTCCGCATCGCCGACAGTTCTGCCATAAGGCTGGCATTCAACGCGGCCAGCCTCCTGGTTTCGCTGTCGGAGGTGCGGGTCTGCAGCTCTTGCACCAACTCCGCCAGTGCCGAGGCCGACTCCTGCAGTCCCCTCTTGAATGTCCCTTTGAGGTTGTTGGACCTCGCGGCAACCTTCTGCACGATTGCCACGGAGTCCAACGCCCTCTGGACGATATCAACCGCGGGCAATTCAAAGATTGACTTACCCGCGGTCCCCTCCTTGGCGGCGACGGGACGCAGCTGGTCCGCCATCGCTGCCACCTCCTCTTCGGCCACCTTTTCGGCCTCGGATCGCCGGAACGCCGCGACCTCTGACCTCGGCGTCAACAGTCCTCCCGCCTTCTGCAGCCTCGGTCGCCTCTCCCTGGCAAACCGTTTTAGGCTCCCTGCCTCTGAGGCGGACCCACTCTCGGAGTCGGAACGGCTCCTGGAGCGAGACCGCTTCCTGCCACCGAAGAACCTGGAACATATCTCCTCAACAGGTTCCTCCACGACCATGTCGCCGTCGTCAACCACCACAACGTCAGCAGCTACTCCCGCTGCACCTCCTGATTCCGCCTCCATCGGTGACTCAGCTCTGGAGCTTGTCAGATCCGTACGGGTCAACACGACCCGCGGCTCCAGGAATGGGGACAAGTTCTTCCGTCCCTGCCTTGCGCTCCTTCGCAACTTCTCGAGAGCGACCTGCTCTCCCTCTCCGACTCCCACGTCTCCACCTCCAACATCTCCGACTCTCTCCTCCGCTCGCCCCGCGAGCCTCCCACACAGGTTGCCCCCCCCAGATACGTCGGGGCTGGGCGCACATAGTGCGCCGAGGGATTCCCCGGCCGGTTGGCCGGGACCCTCCTGGGTAATAGTTTTACCATGTGTGACTTCCATCTTGTTTCCTTTTTTGGAGGGTGGGGTCCCTCGTGGGTGCCGCCCTTGGGACCGGGTTCCCCCCGGCCATGCATCCCATCGCCGGGCGGCAGAGCTTAGGATTCGGGGGAACAAAGGGGGAGGGTGGAAAGGGAAGGAATAGGGAAGGATTCAGAACAATGTCCTGATGGGAAGGGGTGTATGGAGAGGACGGGATAGGGGGAAGGGATGGGATAGGGTGGGATGTGCCGCTCTTGGTAATGCCCCTCACCACGAGCCTGCCCGGTATGGTTGGACCTATCCGGTATAGCCTCAGTGGATCATTGGGACACGCAAGCCCCCCCACCACGACAAGGTGGCGGCAACGTCGGGGGGGAACCTAACCTAACCTAACCTAACCTAACCTAACCTAACCAGATGGAGCTACCACCAGACACCCAAATCCAGGCGTACGCGGATGACGTTTTCCTGCTCGTTCGCGGCACCAACCCAGCCGACATAGAAACCACCACAAATCAACTTTTAAAAACCATATCTGACTGGGGCACAGAGGCCAAGTTAAAATTCGGCGCAAACAAAACCAAAGTCATCTCATTCACCTCAAAAACCCGTAACATCAGGATCACTATGGATAACACCACCATACCTCTCTCAGCAGATATCAAATTACTTGGAGTAACCATAGACCACAAACTTTCATTCATCACACACTGCAGAAACATCATAACTAAAGCCACAAAGTTAAACAAAAAGCTAGCCATGTTTATAAAACCCACATGGGGGGCACACCCCCAGAACGCCGCTACGATATACCGACAGGTGATCACGCCGATGTTCACGTACGCGGCGAGCATATGGGGGGATGCCACCAAATACCTGTGCGTCAGGAAAGCGCTCCGCAGCCTCCAGAGGCAATTCGCCATTCAAACCATCCGGGCCTTCCGCACTGTATCGGCAATTTCTGCAATTACTCTGGCAAATTTCATCCCACTACACCTAACAATAAACGAAGCAAAAGAAATCCAAACAGTAAAACATACAGGCACATACACACAGTTACCGGACGATATCACACTCAGGAAAAATACCCCACTAAAAGACAAACTACACCCTGCCAACAGAATCTCGATTAATTACACAGAGGCACTGACAAACGAAGAAATGGAAGAAATAACGAACAACATCCCCATTAAAATCTACACCGACGGAAGCAAGCAAGCCAACGGCGACACTGGCGCCGGAACAGTCATATACCTACCCAACGAGACAATAGCACTAAAAAACAAATTAAACAGAACTTCAACAGTCTTCATATCGGAACTCTATGCAATCGAAGCGGGACTGGAATGGCTCACCGAACACCTGGTGAAGACCAAGAGGAAGGATGACGCAGTAATTGCATCCGACAGTCAATCCGCATTGAAAGCGCTGCAGGACCGGAACAACTCTGACCCGTCAGTGAACGCCATCCACTGGATGATAAATGATCTCCAACAGAAAGGCATCAATATTAAGTTCGTCTGGGCCAAAGCACACGTAGGCATAAGCGGGAATGAAGCGGCCGATCAAATCGCGAACAAGGCGGCAACCAGCAAGCAGGCGACCAAATCGAACCAATTTCCCATCTCCTACGTCAAATTCGACGCTAGGAAAAGAACGAAAGAAAAATGGCACCAACAGTACACAGAAGAAGCGAGCACAACATACCTCAGCAAGCTATTTGACAATGACACAGGAAAACTTCAAAAATTCATAAATACCGTACCACTCACATTCGAATTAACGCAAATCTTAACTAATCACGGCTACCACAAAGAATACCTCCACCGTTTCAAAATTACCGCCAACAACACATGCCCATGCGACGACCAGACAGAACAAACCCTCAAACATCTTCTAGAATATTGCCCCATTTTCACAAGACAGCGATATGACCACGAGTCAACTTGCCTTAACTTAAAAATACAACCATACAACCTATCGGAAATTATAAATAGAGACAGTACAATAGAATCTTACCTGACATACATAACAAAAATAATAAAAAGCCTTAAAAAAATAAACGGAACCTGAACGATCAAAAAATTTCTATCACAAAACCTGTATCAATTCGCAGGTCGAAAAGTAAATAGACACCAAGTAAAACATAACCAGCTACCTAATAAAAAACCCTCCAAACAAAGAAAGACAACACAACACTGAAAAAAAAAAAAAAAAAAAAAAAACCTTTTTTTTTTTTTTTTTTTTTTTTTTTTTTTGTTTACCCAGGGGAATCCTCATAGGATACCCGGCAGCTCCGGGGGAAGCCGCCGGGTTATGTGGTGACTCACCGGCACAGAAGGTGCCGGTGCCTACCCACTAAACCCCTGGGGTTCCAAAGACGCCTGGGCGCCGTGTGGCGGGGCTGCGGGACACGCGTAAGCCTAGCAACCGCCTGCCCCGCCGGCGCTGCTCGGCCTCCCAAAAACACAGCTGGAGGCCGAGCCCGTCTCGGGGGGGCGGGACTCACGATGCGAAAACGCATGCGAGTCCCGCCCCCCTCTCAACTTCACCGGAGATGCCCATGGAACAATGGGCATCTCCGGCATGGGACCGTAGGCGTGGACGGCGGATCCCCCGATCCGCCGCCCCGGTCCCCGGCGTTACGGCGGCAACCGGCCCGCGAAGGCCAGTCGCCGCCTACCGCGCCTGCGGCGGCGAAGCGGGAGAGAGTTGACGTCGTCCTCTCTCACCCGCTCCGCCGCCTCCTTCTGCGACATGACTTGGCCGCAGAAGGTTGCGGCCGCCTCCCAGGCCTCCTCGCTGCCCACCATGGCCCTGATAAGGGCCGGCAGCGAGAGGTCTGCGCCGACCGTCGCGGACAAGGCGGTGCGAGGAGTCGCCCAAGCGGGGCACTCCTCGCGCGTATGTACCGCCGTGTCCGAGACGCCGGCCCCGCAGTGGTGGCACGTCTCCGTGGGCTCTCTGCCCGCCACCCGGCACAGGTATCGCCCGAAGCAACCGTGCCCGGTGATCACCTGTGTCAGGTGGAAGGTGAGAGCCCCGTGCCCCCGTTCGAGCCACTCCTTCAGGAGTGGTCGAACGGCGTCCACCACGTCCCGGCTCGTCGCCGGGTTCTCGAGGCGGGCCGTCCACTTCCGGAGGAGAACGCCGCGAGCGTCCTCCCTCCAGCTCGCGATCTCCCGCGGATGCGGACGGCCCCCGGCCTCCTTCGCTCGCCAGTACACCGCGGCGAGCACCTCGGCTTCGAGGTCCCACGGCGGCGTACCGGCGAGCACACACGCGCCGGCGCACGACACGGTGCGATACGCTCGGACCACCCTGAGCGCCATGGCGCGCTGCGGACGTCGCAGCGCAGCCTGGTTTCGGGCGCTCAGGGCTCCGGCCCATATCGGCGCTCCGTAGAGCGCCATGGAGCGTATCACACCGGTGTATAGGCGCCGGCAGGCCCTCCCAGGGCCCCCCACATTGGGGAGGATCCGTCCCAGAGCCCCGGCGGTGGCCATCAGTCGCGGTGCCAACCGCCGGAAGTGCTCCTCAAACCTCCATCGACCGTCGAGAACGAGTCCAAGATATTTCATCGAGGACCCGACGGCGATGGAGGTTCCGCCCACCACTATGGCGGCTCCCGGCGGTGGCCCGCGTCGGGGCCCATGGAAAACCAGGGCCTCCGACTTACTGAGGGCCACCTCGAGCCCCAGGGCACGGATCCTCCCCACCACCTGCGCCACAGCAGCCGTGGCGAGGAGGGAGGCTTCACGATAGGTGCTGCCGCGGGCCGTCACGAGGGTGTCGTCTGCATAACACACCAGACTGACCCCTCGCAACATTGCCCCGCGCAGCACCCAATCGTAGCCGATGTTCCACAGGTGCGGTCCGAGGACCGACCCCTGCGGAACACCGCACGTCATCTCCCTCCTCCCAGGGCCGCTGCTGCCCTCCCCCCTCGGGAACACAACGTCCCGACCGACGAAGTAGTCGGCGATGACCTCCTGGAGGTACTGCGGTACGCCGTGGTACCGCAGTCCCTCTTTGATCGTCTCCCAGGGTAGCGTGTTAAATGCGTTGCGGATGTCTAATGACACCGCAAACAACACGCCCCCCTGGGAGACGGCCCCCTCGGCGAGGTCCCTGACCCGCGCCACGGCATCCACGGTCGACCGACCCCGGCGGAAGCCGAACTGCGCGTCGTCCAGTCCCGGATCCATGGACTCGACGAGGCGCCCAGCGAGCACACGCTCGAATAACTTGGGCACCTCGTCGATTACCACCACCGGGCGGTACGACGACGCCTGTCCGGCCGGGCGACCGTCCTTCTGCAGAAGGACGAGTCTGCCCGTTTTCCACCGCCGGGGGAATCGACCCTGCTCCATGCACGCGGAGAACAGGGACCTCACCCTTTCGCCGAGCTCCTCCAGCGCAATCGCTAGGACGACCCCCGGCACACCGTCGGGGCCCGGGGCGGTTCTCTTAGACTTGAGTCTGAGAATCGCCGCCCCGAATTCGCCCTCCGACACAGGTTCCGGGGAAGTGTCCGTTCGCGACTGGCTGGAGGAGGAGGCGGAGGTCATCGCCGGTGGCACCCATGTACCCCGAGCGGGGAATAGGGTGCCGACCACTTCGTCCACCAGTGCCCCGTCCAGACTGACCGTCAGCGGGGGAGCCCAGGGCCGTAGTTTGTTACGTACGGCCCTGTAGGGCCTCCCCCACGGGTCGCCGTCGAGAAGCCGCAGCCACTCCTGCCACGCCGCCTCCTTGGCCTGCGCTATCGCCACCTTGAAGGCGGCACGCGCGGCCCTGTAGGCGGCGTACAGGGTTTCCTCCTCCTGGGTGTCACGGACTCTTCGCCGTCTGCATCGGGTGTACCGGCGGCGCGCTCTCCCGCACGCCACCCGCATTTGGCGGAGCTCCATGCTCCACCAGTACACCCGACGCCGTGGAGGGAGCGGTCTGGCCTTCGGCATTGCCCTATCGCATATGCGAGTCAGGGCAACGCCGAGGCGATCCGCTTCCCCATCCACGTCGGCTCCGATCTCAGAGCCGGACACCCAGTCTTCGAAGACTGCGGCTTCCCGTGCGACCTCTGGGTCTAGACGGGACACCACCCACCTCGGTCCGTCCCCAACACGGGGCCGGACAGTCCCCCTCGATGTGAGAGGGACCGTCGTGGTGGAGTCCGCGGAGACATCGAATCGAATATATCGATGATCCGATAGCGTCTCCACGTTCTCCACCACCCTCCAGTTTTGGACACGGCGCGCCAGGGCGGGCGACGCGAAAGACACGTCGACTATAGAGCCGCCCTGTTGCCGCACGCACGTGTCCACCGACCCCGTGTTGAGGAGGGACAGCCCCGCAGAGACCGCCCAATCCTCCAGCGTCTCACCCCGCGCATCCGTCGCTCGAGACCCCCACGCCGTGGATTTGGCGTTGAAGTCTCCAGCGACTAGCACGGGGCAGGGGTATACCTGCCCAACTAGTGCGCCGACCTCGACAAGCAATTGCTCGAAGTCGGCGAGGCTCCGGTTGGGCGAGAAATACACCCCTACTACTGCAATGCCGCCCGTGACCGCCAAAACGCACCCTCTGCCCTTCACGATTCGCTCGAAGGGCGGGGCGCCGGTGGCGGTCGGGGCGGCTATGGCCACCAAGCCGTCGTGGTCCCCGACCCAGTCAGTCCGGGCGGGAACAAAATACGGCTCGGCAACCACGGCCACCTGTATCCCCCACTGTACCAGGGTCTGGACAAGCAAGTCCTGTGCCCTGGCACAGTGGTTGATGTTGGCCTGCAGTAGCGAGACTCTCCCAGCCATTTACTGGGCGGTCTCGACGGGCTCCGTCTCCATCGCGACCTCTGGTCGCGAGGAGGCTTCCGGCTCGGCGGCACTGACGCCCCGAGCCTTCTTCCTCTTCCTCCTCTTCCTTTTCTTCTGCCCCGGCTTCGGGGAGCCTTTCTTGCTCCCCGCGGGGCAGCCCGCTCCCCCGAGGGGGTGGCCTGCCGGTCTGCCGGCCGTCGCTGCGCAGACTGCGCAGTTCGGCTCGGCCCGGCACTCTCGCGCCCGATGGTCGGGTTTCCCGCAGCGGTAACACAGACCACTGCGGTCCACCCCTGCCTTACAAATGGCGCCGACGTGACCGACCTCAAGGCACTTGAAGCACCTGAGTGGGCGGGCATCCAGGAGTGTCACCTTTGCGGACACCCAGCCCACCCTTAGTCGGCCCGCGTCGACGACCACTTTGGCTGCGGCCATCGGGCAGCTAAGCCAGAGCGACCCCCTCGGGCCCATCTGGCCGGGCCGAATGCATTCGGCCCGGCAGCCTCCCTTCTCGGCCACGGCTGTGACCACCTCGGCGGGGGTGACGGAATCGTCTAGCTCCGTCACCCTGATCTCCGCCCGCTTTTCGGGGCGGGAGACGCGCGCCACCTCTGCGCTGAGGACCTCCCGTAGCTCAGCAGCTAGGGAGTCTGCCTTTTCGGCGCCCGCTTCGTCGAAAATTTCGAACATGCGGGCGCCTGTGACAGTTGTCCTACAGCGCATGTTCGTGATGCCAAGGCCTGGGAACTTGTCCTTGAGCCTGTCCCTGGCCTCGGTCATCACGGAAAGATAGGTGGCGCCCTTTTCCGCCGCCCCTGGAAGCAGGGTGATGGTCACCGCCGCCGCTCTTGGGGCCTGCAGTCTGGCCGCCGCCTTCTTCTTCTCCTTTGACGCCGTTGCCGGCGCCGTTGGCCTACCCTGGGCTGCGCTTCGGGCACCCCTTGCGGCCACCACGTTCCACCCCTCCGTAAGCGGAGGTGGTGGAGGGGCGGGCCGGATCGGGCTCGGCTCCCGCAGGGGTGCCGGCTCCGAGGCCACCGCCTTGCTCTTGCCCTTGCCTTTCCCCTTGCCTTTGCCCTTACCCGAGGTGGGTTGGGGCTGGGCAGTGGGGGGGGCTGGGGCTGGCTTGGACTTCGGCGCTGGCCCGGCAACCACGGTGGGCTTTGGGGGGACCTTTTGGGTCCCCGAACCCGACGGCTGCGGCGATGTCGTTGCCGCAGCCTCCGCCCTCCTTTTATCGGCCGCTAGTGGCGGCCGAAGGATCGGCTCCGGCAGCAGGCGATCCCTGATGCCGTCGAACCTCGCGTTCAGCATCGCGCTGAACTGCGCGACGCTTGCCCGCGAGGTCTCCTCCAAGAGAGCCTTGATGGAGGCATCAGGGGTGGCAGCCGGTGCCGGCTGCTGCTGCCGGAGCTCAGCCACTTCCCGGCTCAGGTCCGCCAATTTGGCGGACAACTGCCGGTTGGCGGCCTCCAAGTGGGCGACCTCCTCCGTGATGGTACGGACCCTCATGCTGGCTGCGGCCTCCTTGACGAGGCCGGCCGCATCCCTAAGGGTCCGCACCGAGGTGCCCTTCAGGTTCTTGGACGTCGCGGCCACGTGCTCCACCGTGGCTGCGGCGTCCACCATGAGGCCGAACAGCGCAGCCAAAGACTGCGCTGTGTCCTCCCCCCTCGTCGGCGGATTCAGAGCGCGGCGGCAATTGTGTCGAGACTCCTTCAAGGCTCTCGACCTCACCGCCACGCTCTCCTCGGCATCGAGGAGCAGCTGCTCCGCCTTAGCGGCGGACAGCTGCGCCCTGGCCTCCGTCAGACCCGCACACTCTGCGTCTGTGGTCGGGCGGCTTCGCCCGCGCTTAGTTTTGTGGGCTACCCCTTTGGCTAGCCCACAAAGCACTTCCTCCTCTCCGTCCTCGGCCGATCGCTTTCGCCACGACCGACCGAGAACATCTTCCTCCATTGGAGTTGCGGGTGGTGTCACCGACACCAGGCTGCTGCAGTCGGAGTCAGACTCCGACAGGCGGGTGACCATCACCCGCAACTCCCGCATCAGGCATGGCACGCCTGTGCCCACGCCCGACGCCTCCTCACCCGACGAAGAACGTGGCACGCCTGTGCCCACGTTCGACAACCTCCTTTGGAGGAGTGGCGCGACTGCGCCGACCCCTGCTCCCTCTTCCACTGTCGCGTGTGGCACGCCTGTGCCCACACGCGACGACCTACGGAGTGGCACGCCTGAGCCAGCCTCCTGTGCGCTGAGCGCACCTTCCTCCACCGTCGGACGTGGCACGCCTGTGCCCACGCCCGATAACTCCGCTCGCTCCCCGAGCTCTGCACAAGAAGTGCCCCCCCCAGATACGCGGGGGCTGGACGCACAAAGTGCGCCGAGGGATTCCCCGGTCGTTGGACCGGGACCCTCCTGGGTAGTAAATTCCCTTGTTGTGCTTTCCATGTTTGCCTTTTTTGGAGGGTGGGGTCCCTCGTGGGTGCCGCCCTTGGGACCGGGTTCCCCCCGGCCATGCATCCCATCGCCGGGCGGCAGAACTTAGGATTCGGGGGAAGAAAGTGGGAGGGTGGAAAGGGAAGGAATAGGGAAGGATTCAGAACAATGTCCTGATGGGAAGGGGTGTATGGAGAGGAAGAGATAGGGGGAAGGGATGGGATAGGGTGGGATAGAATGTGCCGCTCTTGGTAATGCCCCTCACCACGAGCCTGCCCGGTATGGTTGGACCTATCCGGTATAGCCTCAGTGGATCATTGGGACACGCAAGCCCCCCCACCACGACAAGGTGGCGGCAACGTCGGGGGGGAACCTAACCTAACCTAACCTTTTTTTTTTTTTTTTTTTTTTTTTTTATCGCTGGGAAAAATGCGTTACGCATACCCTCCCCGTCGGGGGACAGGGAGGGTTATGTGGGACTCCCCGGTTGCTAGTCAACCGGTATACCCACTAAACGACCCAGCGGCACTCCTTCCTCGCCTTTGTGGGGGGGGGACTGGGAATCTGGCACAGCCCTTGCGTCCAGTCCCCCCCGGCGACCGCCCGCCCTCTCGGCGGGCCCTTCTCGTCCCCCTCCCGTGCTGGGAGGGGGATCTGGGAATGACCGCGAGTGCTCGGCCATTCCCTCCCGCTACGGTGGTGAACCGTGCAATGCGGGAGTGGGCGCCCCCGCGCCCTTTCTCCCGCTGGTCACCACCGCCTAGGGGGGGAGGTGACGGCGATCGTACTGTCGCCGCCTCCCTCCCCTCCTCCGCCGGCGGAGCTGTGACGCGAGGGGATCGTCCTCCCGCGCACGCTCCGCCGCCTCCTTCTGCGATATCACCTTTTCGCAGAAGGAGGCTACCGCCGCCCAGGCGCTCTCGCTTCCCAGCATGCCCCCAATCACGCTGGGAAGCGAGAGATCGGGCCCAACCACCGCCGTCAGACCGCGGCGCAGCTCCGACCAAGCCGGGCACACCTCCAGGGTGTGCTGCGCCGTGTCCTCTGCCGCGCCGCAGTCGTGGCACGCCGGGGACTCCTCCCTCCGAATCCGGTGCAGGTACGATCCGAAGCACCCATGCCCGGACAATACCTGCACTAGACGGAACGAGAGGAATCCGTGGGACCGCTCGAGCCACTCCCGCAGGACCGGCCCCAGCGCGTCCAGGGTCCGGCGACCGAAGGCGGCGGTGGCGAGGTCCTCCGCCCAATGGTGGACGATGGCGTCCCCTGCCTCCCGCCGGACGGCCTCCCGCTCTTCCGCGGCGGGGCGCTCCCCAAGAGCTCTGCGCCGTGCCGTCCACTCATACACTCTGGCGAGCACCCACGCCTCGAGCTCCCAAGGAGGGGTGCCCGCCAGAGCGCACGCCGCAGAGAAGCCCACTGAGCGGTAGGCCCTCGCCACCCGCAGTGCAATGGCCCTTTGAGGCCTGCGGATGGCGGTGGCATTCTCCCTCCTTTGGAGGGAGTCCGCCCAGATGGGCGCCCCGTAAAGGGCCATGCTCCTGAGGATGCCGGCATACAAGCGCCGGCATCGCGCCCCGGGCCCCCCCAGATTTGGGAGGAGCCACGCCAAAGCGCCCGCGGTCTTCAGCAGGCGCGTCGACAGCCCGCTAAAATGCGGGCCGAAGCGCCACCTGCTGTCGAGGACAAGACCCAGATATTTCATCTGGGTCTTGACCCCGATCGGGACGCCCTCCACGGTTATATGGCCGTCCGGCGGGATGCGCTGCCGAGGCCCGTGGAAGAACACGGCCTCGGTCTTATTCAGCGCCACCGTCAATCCCAGGCGGCGGATCCTTCCCGCGACTAGGGAACCCCCCGCCGAAGCCAGGTTGGCCGCCTCCCTGAAGTCCCCCCCCCGGGCAGTGAGAAGAGTGTCATCTGCGTAGCAGATGACACTCGTGCCACGGAGGAGGGCCCCGCGCAACAGCCAGTCGAATCCGATGTTCCACAGGAGCGGTCCTAGGACGGATCCCTGTGGAACACCGGACTCGGCGCTGTATCGCCTTACCCTGGCCATCTTGTCTACCAGGAGGACCGATCGGTCCTCCAGGTAGCTGGCCAGGAGCGTGCGCAGGTACTGAGGCACTCCGTGATACCGGAGTGCCTCCAGGATCGTCGAGTGGGGGACGGAGTTAAATGCGTTGGCAATGTCGAACGACACTGCCAGCACTCCGCCCCCCTCTTCCACGGCCTCCCTGACTTGGCGCTTGAGTCGGGCCAACGCGTCCACTGTCGAACGCTCCCGCCTGAAGCCGAACTGAGCGTCCGACAGGTCCGGCCCCGCCTCCCGCAGGTGCCCGTTGAGCCGGTCAGCGATGACCCCCTCGAACATTTTACCGACCTCATCGAGCAGAACGATGGGCCGGTACGCCGAGGGGGAATCCGCCGGGCGTCCCTCTTTTCGCAGGAGGCACAGCTGCCCCTCCTTCCAAGGCTTCGGGAACCTTCCAGTCGTGAGACACGCGCTGAACAGGTCCCGAAGCCTCTCCCCCATGTGAGCGGCAGCTATGGCCACCACACGTGCAGGGACGCCGTCCGGCCCAGGGGCCGTCCTCTTTGCGCGGAGGCGAAGTAGGCCCGACTCGAGCTCCACCTCGGACACCGGGGGGATCCCTTCCTCTGGCGGAGCCGCCCCCCGCGGGGGGTCCATCACTGGTGGGGTGAAGTCTGTCCCCGATGACGGGAACAGCGATCGAACCACCCCATCCAGCAACGTCGGCTCGAGGGTCTGCGTCAGGGGGGGACCAAAGGGGCGCAGTTTGTTCCGCGCCGCCTTGTATGGTCTCCCATAGGGGTCCCTGTCGAGACCCTCCAGCATCTCAGCCCGGGCCGAGTCGTTGGCGGCGATCATCGCCGCCTTGAGGACCTCTTTTGCCTCCAAGTAGGAGGCGTAGAGGAGGTCCTCCTCGGCCGGGCTTCGACGGCTGCGCCGTCGGCTCCGCGCGTAGGCCCTCCGGCGCGCCACGCAGGCGTCTCGGAGCCCCGTCAGCTCCTCCGACCACCAGTAAACGGCGCGTCGGGGGGGCTGACGGCGTGACCGAGGCATGCAAAAGTCGCACACCTCGGTCAAGGAACGCCGCAGTTCCGCCGCGGCGGCGTCCACGTCCGCGCCTTGGACTGGGGGCGCCAGCCAGTCCTGCAGGAACGCCGCCTCCTCGGCGGCCTCTCTGTCCAGGCGGGTGAGAGCCCAGCGTGGAAAGGGAGAACGACCCGAGCGGGCCGTCCCTCGTGGGCTCTGGGTGGAGACGTCGAACCGCACATAGCGGTGGTCCGAATAGGTCTCCACCATCTCCACCCGCCAGTTCACTATGCGCGCGGCTAGAACGGGGGTGGCGAACGAAACGTCCACCACTGACCCTCCCCGTTGCCGCACGCACGTGTGGACCGTCCCTCTGTTCAAGAGGGACACACCGGTCGAGGCCGCCCAGAATTCGACGGCGCGCCCGCGGACGTTGCACCTGGTGGCCTGATTCCCCCAGGCCACCGACTTGGCGTTTAGGTCGCCGATCACGGCGACCTGGCGCGGCACCGCCCTCCCAATCACCGCAGTGAGGATTTCGAGAAAGTTCTCGAAATCCGAGAGAGGGCGGTTTGGGGAGAAATAGACCCCCACCAGGGCTATGTCTCCCCACGCGGCGGCCACGTACCCCGATCCCCTCTCTAAAAGCGAGAGGGGAGGGGAGTCCGTGGAGGGCCGCGCCACTAAAGCCACCGAGCCGTCCCGATCGCCCAGCCAACGGGCTGGGACCGAGTACGGCTCGGCTACCACCGCCACGTCCACCAACCACTCAGCCATGGTCTGCATCAGCAGATCTTGGGCTGTTCTGCAGTGGTTGGTGTTCGCCTGGAGGATGCGATGTCCGACTCTATCCATCAGTCGGACATCGCTACCTCCTCCGCAGCCACCGATGTTCCGGCTTCCGGAACGGCGGTGGTAGAAGCGACGGGCCGGGTCGGGGCCAGCGCTTTACCTTTCTTCGGGGGAGGAGCGCAATTCCTCCCCCGCATAACGTGGTCCGCCGGGCGGCCACTGGCAGCACACACCGCGCAGTGCGGCTTAGTGGCCGTGCAAGCGGCGGACTTATGCCCACCCTTGCCGCAACGGTAACATGTGTCCCTCCTGTCCACCGTGGAGGGACACAGGGCCCGCGTGTGCCCGGTTCCGAAGCACTTGTAGCACCGGAAAGGCTGAACTACAAGCGCCCGGACCGCTGCTGAGCTGTAGCCCACGCGGAGCCGTCCTTTGGCGAGGACGGCTTTTGCGGCGGCGACTGGGCACTCCAGGCGGATCGTGCCCATGCCGCCGCGGCCGGGTCTGATGTCCCGGCCTGTTACCGCTGCAGCCTCGCAGCCTCCCGCCGCTGCGACCGCTGCTACCACCTCCTCTTTGGTGACCGAATCGTCGAGATCGGTCACTTCCAAGGCGGCGGACTTGGTGGGTCTCACCACCCTGGCGGCGTCTGCGATGACCTCTTTCAGCTTGGCTGCGAAGAGGTCCGCGTTGGCGCCGCCCTGGGCCCCCGGGAACTCGAATATTCGAGCCCCGGCATATGTATGCCGGCACGACACCTTGCCGATCCCCAGTTGTGCGGGGTCGGCGTTGGGACGTGCCCGCTTCATAATGGAGGCGTACGTCTCCCCCCTTTCCGCGGCCTCCGTGGTGAGCGTCACCACAACAGCCGCGGTCCTGGGGGCAGTGAGGGTACGCCTCTTGCCGGCGGGGGCCCGTTTGGCTGCGGGAGCAGCGGCTGCGGGCTTGGGTACCGTCTTCTTTCCCTTCCCCTTACCCTTCCCTTTACCCGTCGTCTTGGACGGGCCGGGTTGGACAGGGGTTGGGTCGGCAGCGACGGCACTCTTCTTCGCCTTGGCCTTCCCCTTCTTGCCGACCACCGTCGCCCAACTTTGGTTGCACGGGGTGGCAGAAGGGAGAAGGGTGTCCTCCCCCTGGGAGGACGGCCCTGGCTCGCTGCGCCGCTTGTCCGCCGCGAGCGGTGGACGTAGGCGCTTTTCCGGCAGCAGCCGGTCCTCGATGCCCGCTAAGCAGGCTCTTGTGAAGGCCCTCTCCTCCAACATAATCTTGCGGACAGTGTCCTCAAGATTGGGGGAGGGGCCCTCCGCCGCAGGTCTAGGCGCGGCTTGGACCGGCTGCGCCGTGATCTCGGCCAGCTTCGCGTGAAGCTGGCTCACTTCCAACTGCAGGCGATCCACCCTCGCCTGCAGTTGCCGGGTTTCGTCGGTGGCTGTGCGCTGCACCAGCTCACCGACTATGCCACGCAGACTCGCGGCCCGGGACTTAAGGGACTTCTGAAAAGTCCCCTTAAGATTGGACGACTTGGAGGCGACCACCACAATCTCCTCCTCGTCCTCCCGGGCCATCCGCTCCAGCTCGGCCAGGGAGTGGTCCGCGTAGAGGACGGTGGACGCGCCGTACCCGGACTTGGCCCGGGCGGTGCGCGCCCGCTGCTCCCTCGCGGCGACCTGCTCCTCCAGGTCCTCTTGGACCTGCACCCGCTGAGCCAGCTGAAGCCGGCGTTGGGCGTCTGCCAGACCCACGTCGTGGGTGTCGGCTTGGGCCTTGGCGATCTTTTTAGGCCTCCTGGCCGAGTCCGAGGAGCCCTCGGACCCAGACTTAAGGAAGGCCTTCTTCCTCGCCCTCATTTTGCGACTAGTCGCAACGGAGTCCGCGTCCGACTCGAATCTCGCGGAGTCCCCCGAGTCGTCCGCCCCGCAGAAAAAGCTAGACGCGGACGCCGCGCGACTAGTCTCAGATTGGCCCTGAGAAGGGCCTTTTAGTTGGCCCTGAGAAGGGCCTTTGGGTTTGCCACTAGGGCCCGCCAGGGTGGTACGCGTCAGTACCACGCGCGGCTCCATGGCTGGGGACTGATTTCTCAGCCCCAGCCTGGTGCTCCTTCGCACCTCCGCCACATCTGCCACCACCTCCATCCTCGTGGCCTCCACCACCTCCACCGCGTCCGTCTTCAACGCCTCCGCTCGCTCCCCGAGCTCTCCACAAGAGGTGCCCCCCCCAGATACGCGGGGGCTGGACGCACAAAGTGCGCCGAGGGATTCCCCGGTCGTTGGACCGGGACCCTCCTGGGTAGAATATTGCCTGCTTGTGTTTTCCATGATTCCTTTTTTGGAGGGTGAGGTCCCTCGTGGGTGCCGCCCTTGGGACCGGGTTCCCCCCGGCCATGCATCCCATCGCCGGGCGGCCGAACTTAGGATTCGGGGGAAGACAAAGGAAGGGTGGAAAGGGAAGGAATAGGGAAGGATTCAGGGCAAGCCGCATCAGGTCCGCTCTACTTAAAGAGCGGTACCGAGCGGCCTGACCTGATCGGAAGGGGTGTATGGAGAGGAAGGGATAGGGGAAGGGATGGGAAAGGGGTGGGATGTGCCGCTCTTGGTAATGCCCCTCACCACGAGCCTGCCCGGTATGGTTGGACCTATCCGGTATAGCCTCAGTGGATCATTGGGACACGCAAGCCCCCCCACCACGACAAGGTGGCGGCAACGTCGGGGGGGAACCTAACCTAACCTTTTTTTTTTTTTTTTTTTTTTTTTTGTTTTTTTTTTTTTTTTTTTTTTTACGCTGGGAAAAATGCGTTACGCATACCCTCCCTGTCGGGGGACAGGAAGGGTTATGTGGGACTCCCCGGTTGCTAGTCAACCGGTATACCCACTAAACGACCCAGCGGCACTCCTTCCTCGCCTTTGTGGGGGGGGGACTGGGAATCTGGCACAGCCCTTGCGTCCAGTCCCCCCCGGCGACCGCCCGCCCTCTCGGCGAGCCCTTCTCGTCCCCCTCCCGTGCTGGGAGGGGGATCTGGGAATGACCGCGAGTGCTCGGCCATTCCCTCCCGCTACGGTGGTGAACCGTGCAATGCGGGAGTGGGCGCCCCCGCGCCCTTTCTCCCGCTGGTCACCACCGCCTAGGGGGGGAGGTGACGGCGATCGTACTGTCGCCGCCTCCCCCCCCTTCTCCGCCGGCGGAGCTGTGACGCGAGGGGATCATCCTCCCGCGCACGCTCCGCCGCCTCCTTCTGCGACATCACTTCCTCGCAGAAGGAGGCTACCGCCGCCCAGGCGCTCTCGCCTCCCAGCATGCCACGGACCACGCTGGGAAGCGAGAGGTCCGGCCCGACCGCCGCGGTAAGACTGCGGCGCTGCTCCGACCAGGCTGGGCACACCTCGAGGGTGTGCTGCGCCGTATCATCCGCCGCGCCGCAGTGGTGGCACGCCGGGCTCTCCTCCCTCCGAATCCGGTGCAGGTACGATCCGAAGCATCCATGCCCGGATAACACCTGCACCAGACGGAAGGAGAGGAACCCGTGAGACCGCTCGAGCCAGTCCTGCAGGACCGGCCCGAGCGCGTCCAGCGTCCGTCGGCCGAAGGTGGCGGAGGCGAGGTCCTCCGTCCAGTGTTGGACGATTGCGGTCCCCGCCTCCCGCCGCACGGCCTCCCGCTCTTCCGCGGCGGGGCGCTCCCCGAGCGCCCTACGCCGGGCCGTCCACTCGTACACTCTGGCGAGCACCCACGCCTCGAGCTCCCAAGGAGGGGTGCCCGCCAGAGCGCACGCCGCCGAGTGGCCCACCGATCGGTAGGCCCTGGCTACCCGCAGAGCGATGGCCCTTTGGGGCCTGCGTATCGCAGTGGCGTTCTCCCTCCTGTGGAGGGAGTCCGCCCAAATGGGTGCCCCGTACAGGGCCATGCTCCGCAGGATGCCGGCGTACAATCGCCGGCAACGTGTCCCGGGCCCTCCCAAATTTGGGAGGAGCCACGACAGGGAGTCAGCGGTCCTCAGCAGGCGCGTCGACAGCCCGCTAAAGTGCGGGCCGAAACGCCACCTACTATCGAGGACCAGACCCAGATACTTCATCTGGGTCTTGACTCCTATCGTGGCTCCCGCCACAGTGATGTGGCCGTCGGGTGGGATGCACTGCCGAGGCCCATGAAAATACACGGCCTCGGTCTTGTGCAGAGCCACCGTCAGCCCTAGGCGGCGGATCCTCTCTGCAACCAAGGATCCGCCCGCCGAGGCCAAGTTGGCCGCCTCCCTGAAGTCCCCCCCCCGGGCAGTGAGAAGAGTGTCATCCGCGTAGCAGATGACACTCGTGCCACGGAGGAGGGTCCCGCGCAACAGCCAGTCGAATCCGATGTTCCACAGGAGCGGTCCTAGGACGGATCCCTGTGGGACACCGGACTCGGCGCTGTATCGCCGCATCCTGGCCGTCTTGTCCACCAGGAGGACCACTCGGTCCTCCAGGTAGCTGGCCAGGAGCGTGCGCAGGTACGGAGGCACTCCGTGGTATCGGAGTGCCTCCAGGATCGTCGAGTGGGGGACGGAGTTGAAGGCATTGGCAATGTCGAACGACACGGCCAGCACTCCGCCCCCCTCCTCTACGGCCTCCTTCACTTGGCCCTTGAGCCGGGCCAACGCGTCCACTGTCGAACGCTCTCGTCGGAACCCGAACTGAGCGTCCGACAGGTCCGGTCCCGCCTCCCGCAGGTGCCCATTGAGCCGGTCGGCGATGACCCCCTCGAACATTTTACCGACCTCATCGAGCAGAACGATGGGCCGGTACGCCGAGGGGGAATCCGCCGGGCGTCCCTCTTTGCGTAGGAGGCATAGCTGCCCCTCCTTCCAGGGCTTCGGGAACCTTCCAGTCGTGAGACACGCGCTGAACAGGTCCCGAAGCCTCTTCCCCATGTGAGCGGCAGCTATGGCCACCACACGCGCAGGGACGCCATCCGGCCCAGGGGCCGTCCTCTTCGCGCGGAGGCGAAGTAGGCCCGACTCAAGCTCCGCCTCCGTGACTGAGGGGACCTCCTCTTCATCTGGCGGAGCCGCCCCCCGCGGGGGGTCCATTGCTGGTGGGGTGAAGTTCGTCCCCGATGACGGGAACAACGCCCGCACCACCCCATCCAGCAACGTCGGCTCGAGGGTCTGCGTCAGGGGGGGACCAAAGGGGCGCAGTTTATTCCGCGCCGCCTTGTATGGTCTCCCATAGGGGTCCCTGTCGAGACCCTCCAGCAGCTCGGCCCTAGCCGAGTCATTGGCGGCGATCATCGCCGCTTTGAGGACCTCTTTTGCCTCCAGGTAGGAGGCGTAGAGGAGGTCCTCCTCGGCCGGGGTTCGACGGCTGCGCCGTCGGCTCCGCGCGTAGGCCCTCCGGCGCGCCACGCAGGCGGCTCGGAGCCCCGTCAGCTCCTCCGACCACCAGTAAACGGCGCGTCGGGGGGGCTGACGGCGTGACCGAGGCATGCAAAAGTCACACACCTCGGTCAGGGACTCCCTCAGTTGGCCCGCAGCAACGTCCACGTCCGCGTCGTGGACTGGGGGCGCCAGCCAGTCCTGTAGGAACGCCGCCTCTTCGGCGGCCTCTCTGTCCAGGCGGGTGAGAGCCCAGCGTGGAAAGGGAGAACGACCCGAGCGGGCCGTCCCCCGTGGGCTCTGGGTGGAGACGTCGAACCGCACATAGCGGTGGTCCGAGTAGGTCTCCACCATTTCCACCCGCCAGTTCACGATGCGTGCAGCTAGAACGGGGGTGGCGAACGAAACGTCCACCACTGACCCTCCCCGTTGCCGCACGCACGTGTGGACCGTCCCTCTGTTCAAGAGGGACACACCGGTCGAGGCCGCCCAAAATTCGACGGCGCGCCCGCGGACGTTGCACCTGGTGGCCTGGTTGCCCCAGGCCACCGACTTGGCATTCAGGTCGCCGATCACGGCAACCTGACGCGACACCGCCCTCCCAATCACCGCGGTGAGGATTTCGAGGAAATCCTCGAAATCCGAGAGAGGGCGGTTTGGGGAGAAATAGACCCCCACCAGGGCTATGTCTCCCCACGCGGCGGCCACGTAACCCGATCCCCTCTCTAAAAGCGAGAGGGGAGGGGAGTCCGTGGAGGGCCGCGCCACTAACGCCACCGAGCCGTCCCGATCGCCCAGCCAACGGGCTGGGACCGAGTACGGCTCGGCTACCACCGCCACGTCCACCAACCACTCAGCCATCGTCTGCATCAGCAGATCTTGGGCTGTTCTGCAGTGGTTGGTGTTCGCCTGGAGGATGCGATGTCCGACTCTATCCATTAGTCGGACATTGTTATCTCCTCCGCGGCCGCCGATGTTCCTGCTTCCGGAACGGCGGTGGTAGCGACAGGCCGGGTCGGGGCCAGCGCTTTGCCCTTCTTCGGGGGAGGGGCGCAATTCCTCCCCCGCATTACGTGGCCCGCCGGGCGGCCACTGGCGGCACACACTGCACAGTGGGGCTGGGTGGCCGTGCAAGCGGCGGACTTATGTCCGCCTTTGCCGCAACGGTAACAAATGTCCCTCCTTTCCACCGTGGAGGGACATAGGGCCCGCGTGTGCCCGGTTCCGAAGCACTTGTAGCACCGGAAAGGCTGGTCTACAAGTGCCCGGACCGCTGCCGAGCTGTAGCCCACGCGGAGCCGTCCTTTTGCGAGGACGGCTTTTGCGGCGGCGACTGGGCACTCCAGGCGGATCGTGCCCATGCCGCCGCGGCCGGGTCTGATGTCCCGGCCTGTTACCGCTGCGGTGTCGCAGCCTCCCGCCGCTGCGACCGCCGCCACCACCTCCTCTTTGGTGACCGAATCGTCGAGGTCGGTCACCTCCAAGGAGGCGGACTTGACGGGTCTCACCACCCTGGCGGCGTCTGCGATGACCTCTTTCAGCTTGGCTGCGAAGAGGTCCGCGTTGGCGCCGCCTTGGGCCCCCGGGAACTCGAAAATTCGAGCCCCCGCATATGTATGCCGGCACGACACCTTGCCGATCCCCAACTGTGCGGGATCGGCGTTGGGACGTGCCCGCTTCATAATGGAGGCGTACGTCTCCCCCCTTTCCGCGGCCTCCGTGGTGAGCGTCACCACAACGGCCGCGGTCCTCGGGACAGTGAGGGTACGCCTCTTGCCGGCGGGGGCCCGTTTGGCTGCGGGAGCAGCGGCTGCGGGCTTGGGTGCCGTCTTCTTTCCCTTCCCCTTGCCCTTCCCTTTACCCGTCGTCTTGGACGGGCCGGGTTGGACAGGGGTTGGGTCGGCAGCGACGGCACTCTTCTTCTTGGCCTTGGCCTTCCCCTTCTTGCCGACCACCGTTGCCCAACTTTCGTTGCACGGGGTGGCAGAAGGGAGAAGGGTGTCCTCCCCCTGGGAGGACGGCCCCGGCTCGCTGCGCCGCTTGTCCGCCGCGAGCGGTGGACGGAGGCGCTTCTCCGGCAGCAGCCGGTCCTCTATTCCTGCTATGCAGGCTCTTGTGAAGGCCCTCTCCTCCAACATAATCTTGCGGACAGTGTCCTCAAGATTGGAGGAGGGGCCCTCCGCCGCAGGTCTAGGCCCAGCTTGGATCGGCTGGGCCGTGATCTCGGCCAGCTTCGCATGAAGCTGGCTCACTTCCAACTGCAGGCGATCCACCCTCGCCTGCAGTTGCCGGGTCTCGTCGGTGGCTGTGCGCTGCACCAGCTCACCGACGATACCGCGCAGACTGGCGGCCCGGGCCTTAAGGGACTTTTGAAAAGTCCCCTTAAGGTTGGACGACTTGGAGGCGACCACCACGATCTCCTCCTCGTCTTCCCGGGCCATTCGCTCCAGCTCGGCCAGGGAGTGGTCGGTGTAGAGTACGCTGGACGCGCCGTACCCGGACTTGGCCCGGGCGGTGCGCGTCCGTTGCTCCCCCGCGGCGACCTGCTCCTCCAGGTCTCGCTGGAGCTGCGTCCGCTGAGCCAGCTGAAGCTGGCGTTCTGCCGCTAGAAGACCCACGTCGTGGGTGTCGGTCTGGGCCTTCGCTATCTTCTTGGGCCTCCTATATGAGTCCGAGGAACCCTCGGACCCAGATTTTAGGAAGGCCTTTTTCTTTGTCTTGCGACTAGTCGCAACGGAGTCTGCGTCCGACTCAAATCTGACAGAGTCTCCTGAGTCATCCGCCCCGCAGAAGAAACTGGACGCAGACGCCGTGCGACTAGTTTCCGATTGGCCTTGTAAAAGGCCTTTTACTTGGCCCTGAGGAGGGCCTTTAGGTTTGCCCTGAGAAGGGCCCGCCAGTGTGGTGCGTGTCAGCACCACGCGCGGCTCCGGGACTGGGGACTGATTTCTCAGCCCCAGCCTGGTGCTTCTTCGCACCTTCGCCACCTCCGCCACGTCCATCATCGACGTCTCCGCTCGCTCCCCGAGCTCCGCACAAGAGGTGCCCCCCCCAGATACGCGGGGGCTGGATGCACTAGGTGCACCGAGGGATTCCCCGGTCGTTGGACCGGGACCCTCCTGGGTAGTTATTTGCCTGCTTGTGTTCTTCATTGTTTCCTTTTTTGGAGGGTGGGGTCCCTCGTGGGTGCCGCCCTTGGGACCGGGTTCCCCCCGGCCATGCATCCCATCGCCGGGCGGCCGAACTTAGGATTCGGGGGAAGAGAAAGGAAGGGTGGAAAGGGAAGGAATTGGGAAGGATTCAGGGCAAGCCGCATCAAGTCCGCTCTACTTAAAGTGCGGTACCGAGCGGCCTGATCTGATGGGAAGGGGTGTTTGGAGAGGAGGGATAGGGGGAAGGAAAGGGAAAGGGTGGGATGTGCCGCTCTTGGTAATGCCCCTCACCACGAGCCTGCCCGGTATGGTTGGACCTATCCGGTATAGCCTCAGTGGATCATTGGGACACGCAAGCCCCCCCACCACGACAAGGTAGCGACAACTTCGGGGGGGAACCTAACCTAACCTTTTTTTTTTTTTTTTTTTTAGAGAGGGGAAATGCGTTACGCATACCACCCGGGCGCAGGGACCGGCCCGGGTGGTTATGTGGGACTCCCGTATTTGGCTAATGAGGCCACGGTATACCCACTAAAACCCCTCTATCTGCCTCCTCGGCACTTTACGGCGAGGTCACGGGAACGCCGAAGCACACTTCCGCGACCCCGCCAGCGCTGTCCGGACTTTTCCCTGGTCCGGACTCAAACTCCGGGGGGAAGGATGGTTGCTCCCCCCGCTCGTCTCTCTTTGCGCGCTGCTGGTGCGCTGCTCATCTCGGGCACCGGTGTAGTGCGGGCGACAGACGTCCCCGAGCCTGCCGCCCACTGGTGCCCTTACGGCGGTAGCCGGCGGTCATACGCCAGCCGCCGGCGCCCGACCCGTTTGCGTCGCATCGGTTGGGAGGCCGGATCGTCCTCCCTCCCGCGCTCCGCCGCCTCCTTCTGCGCCATCACGTCCTCGCAGAAGGAGGCCACCGCCTTCCACGACCTCTCGTCGCCGACCATGGCCTTCACCACGGCCGGCAAGGACAGGTCCCTGCCCACTACGGCCACGAGTGCCGCCCGCCGAGCTGCCCAGGTTGGGCAAACAGCCAATGTGTGCGACGCCGTGTCCTCGGCGCCGCCGCACTCGTGGCACACCTCCGTTGGCTCCCGCCCTGCCACCCGGCACAGATACCTCCCGAAGCAACCGTGCCCCGAGAGGATCTGCGCGAGGTGGAAGGACAGGAAGCCTTCCTTCCTTCCGACCCATTCTTCCAGAACGGGCCGGATCGCGCCGATGGTCGAGTGGCCGGCGCTCGGCGACTCCAACCTCTGTTTCCACTTCCGGAGCAGATCTCGGTGCGCAACTAGTCGCCACCGTCTGATCTCCTCCGGGAGTGGATGGCCACCCCGGGCCCGCGCCTCGGTGACGAACCAATAAAAGTCGGCCAGCACCTCAGCGTCTAGGTCCCAGGGCGGGGTCCCCGCCAGAACGCACGCTGCCTCGTGGGAGACGGTGCGGTATGCCCTCGCCATCCTGACCGCCATGACCCTCTGCGGTCTCCGCAGCTGGGCCAGATTGTGGGCGGTCAGGGCGTCAGCCCAAATGGGCGCCCCGTATAGGGCCATCGACCGCACCACTCCCGCGTACAATCTCCGGCAGCTTGCATTGGGCCCCCCCATGTTTGGAAGGAGCCGGCCGAGCGCCGACGCTGCTCCGATCAGCCTGGGGGCGAGACACTTGAAGTGTTCTTTGAACGTCCACCGGCTGTCTAGGACGATGCCCAGGTACCGCATCGTCGGTTTGACAGCGATGGACGTCCCCCCCACGACCAGATTCAGGCCCGCCGGAGGGCCCCTCCGAGGCCCGTGGAAGCACACGGCCTCGGACTTGCTCAGGGCCACCTCCAGCCCCAACCTCCGGATTCGAGCCACGACCGATGCCACACCAGCCGTGGCCCGAGTCACTGCCTCCCTGTACGTGCTGCCGCGGGCCGTCACCAGTGTGTCGTCGGCGTAACACGTCACACTGACCCCCGGCAGCCTGGTCCCCCTCAGCGCCCAGTCGTATCCGATGTTCCACAGGAGTGGTCCTAGAACCGACCCCTGTGGAACACCGCATGTCACTTTCCGCTCCTGCCATCCTTGGTGCACCGGGTACCTGACGGCTCTATCGGTGAGATAGTCCTCTACCGTCTTCCTCAGGTACTCGGGCACTGCGTGGCGCCTCAGTGCCGCCGTGATGCTTGCCCAGGGCAAGGAGTTGAAGGCATTGGCGATGTCTAAAGACACCGCCAGCACTACCTCGCCCCGGGCCACCGCTTCGTCCGCCAGAGCCCTCACCCGCGCGATTGCGTCTATGGTGGACCTGCCCCCACGGAACCCAAACTGGTGGGCACTGAGGTCCGGCCCCGCCTCCGACAGATGCCGGACGAGCCGAGCAGCCACCACTCGCTCCAGCAGTTTGCCCGACTCATCCAGAAGGACGATGGGCCTGTAGGCCGAAGGCGAGTCTGCCGGTCGCCCCTCCTTGCGCAGCAGCACAAGTTTCCCCGCCTTCCACGCGCGGGGGAACCGCCCCTGCGCCAGGCATGCGCTGAAGAGCGCCCTCATCCGCGGCTCGAGTGGGCCCAGGGCCAGGACCAGGGCCCGGCCGGGGACTCCGTCGGGGCCGGGGGCAGTGTTTTTGGCTCGAAGCCGCAGCACCGCTGCCCCCAGCTCGCCCTCCGTTACTTCCGGCGCTTCTCCCTCATCCACGGTCCTGCCCCTGGGAGGCACCATGGTCGGAGGTGTGTGTTCCTCCCTTGTCGGAAACAGCGAGGTGACCACCTGCTCAAGGAGCTGCGGCTGGAGACTCTGCGTAAGTGGGGGTGCCCATGGGCGAAGCTTACGCCTCACCATCTTGTACGGCCTTCCCCACGGGTCGCTGTTCAGAGTCTCCAGCATCTCTTCGTTCGCGAGCTCCTTGGCCCTGCTGATGGCCACCTGGAGCGTCTTGACGGCCTCCGAGTATGCGGCATAAAGCCGCTCCTCCCTTGGCTCGTCCCTCCTTCGCCGTCTCCGACTTCGGGTGTACTCCCGCCTTGCAGTGACGCACGACTCGCGCATCTGGGCGAGTTCTGCAGACCACCAGTACACCCTGCGTTTGGGAGGAATCCTTCCGAGGCGCGACATTGCCGCGTCGCACACCTCCGTCAAGGCGCTGATCATCGCCCTTGCCTGATCGTCGACCGGGCCTTCAGGCGCAGGCACCCAGGCCTGTACCAGGGCTGCCTCTTCTAGGGCCTCCCTGTCCAGGCGCTTGAGTGCCCAGCGTGGGCCATCCCCTTGCGGGGGCCGTCTCGGGCCTCTCGGGTCGGCCGGAAGTGTGGACACGTCGAACCGAATGTATCTGTGGTCCGACAGTGTTTCCACATCTTCCAGCACCTCCCAGCCCCGAACACGGCGTGCCAGGGCGGCATTGGCGAAGGTGATATCCACGATAGAGCCGCCCTGTTGCCGCACGCACGTGTTTACCGACCCCCGATTGAGGACGACCAGCCCGGTCGCGATCGCCCACTCCTCCAGCTCCACACCACGGGCGTCCGTGGCCGGGGATCCCCACGCCGTGGATTTGGCGTTAAAATCCCCGCCCACGAGCACCATGCCAGGGCGCATTCTCCCGATCAGGGCCCCGACCTCGACGAGGAAACGCTCGAATTCGGCCAGGACCCGGTTCGGTGAGAAGTACGCCCCGACCACCAGCGTGTCGCCGACCCATGCCGCGACGTAGCCACGACCCCTCACCACTCTCGTGAGTGGCAGAGCGTTGGCTGTTGACCCGCCGACAATGGCCACCAGGCCGTCCTGGTCGCCGGCCCAATTGTCCCTAGGAGGGACGGAATATGGCTCGGCGATGATCCCCACCTCTATTGACCACTCCGCCATGCTCTGGGCCAACAGGTCCTGGGCTCTGGCGGAGTGGTTAATATTCCCCTGGAGGAAGTGGATGGCCATTATCCTAAGGCCATCCTTTCAACCTCCTCATTCCGAGCCACAGGTGTCGACGTGGCCGGCTGGGAATGCTGCGAGGAGGCCCGGGGGCCATCGCCAGCTTTCCTCCCCTTACTCGCGCGCTGCACAGAGCACGCCTTGGAGCCCAAGGTGTGGTCTGTGGGTTTGCCCGCAGCGCTGCACATCACACAGTGAGGTGCAGCCGAGCACTGCGCTGCCCTGTGTCCAGGTTGACCGCAGCGGTAACAGAGATCGCTGCGGTCTTCCTGGGCCTGGCACGTCGCCTTCACATGGCCACCCTGCTGGCATCGGAAGCAGCGCTGGGCCCTGGCCTCTAACAACTTCACGTGGGCGGAGCTCCACCCCACTAGGAAGCGACCGCCATTCACGATTTTGCACGCCGCCGCTATCGGGCAACGCACCCACACCGTGCCGGACCCCCTGAAGTCCTGCCGAATCTCGCCAGTTTTGACGAGGTCTGCAGAACAGCCGCCCACCCGGGCGACGGCGGCCACCACATCGGCTGGCGTCACGGAGTCGTCCAGGTCCGATATGCGCAGCTCAACGCACTTCGTCGGTCTGGAGACCCGGAGTCCTTCGCCTAGTTTTTCGGCCAGCTCATTTGCTAGCCGATCTGCCGTCTCGCTGGTGGTTGGTCCCGGCAGCTCCAGGATTCGCGCACCAGTAACTGCTCGCCGGCACCGCACGGCTGGAATGTCGAAGTCGGCGAGGGTGACCTTGGTTCTCGCCTCGGTCAACACATCGCCGTACGTCTTCCATTTGGCCTCGTGGCCCGGCTGCAGCGTGAGGACAACTGCTTGCGACCGCGGAGGGCGGAGCCTGCGGCGTCGCTTAGCCTTGGCTTTGCCCTGGGGCTGCGCGTTGGACTGCGCAGCAGCGGCCTTCTTCTTCGCCCCGGCGCTAACCACCGTGGTCCACTGCTGGTCCATAGACGCTGGCGCCGGCGGGAGTGGCCGGGGCCTCCTCACTTCCGGTGCAGTGACGACGGGTTGGGCGCGCGCTTCACTTTTCTTCTTCTTCTTGCTCTTCTTCTTGGATACCTGCTGGTCAGGTATCTCCGTCGGGGGTGCCTTCGTGGCAGCTTGTACTGCCTCTGGTGGTTGGGACCCCGACGCGGGTTCCTTACCACCGGTCTTTGCCTTCTTGCCCGCCGCCAGTGGGGGCCGCAGTATCTTGGCGGGAAGTAGCCTCCCGTCCAGCTCTAGCGCCTCGAATCGGGCGTTCATCATCGCGACGATAGCTGCCCGATCCGACGACGACGGCTCCGTCTGCACCATTTGAGGTGCCTTCTCCTGCTCCTGCTGCATCCTGGCTTCGATCTTCGCCAGGTTGGCCTGCATCTCGGTCAGTTGTGCCTGCAACCGAGCGTTTGCCGCTTCGAGACGCTTTATTTCGTCAGAAGACGTGCGTGACACCAGCACCTGGAAGGCGTCCGTAATGGCGGCGCACGCTAAGTTCAGCTTGCGCTGATGGCCGCCCTTAAGGTTACCGGACGTCTTCACCACCGTTCTGATGGCGGCAACACTGTCCTTCACCTGCCTGTCAAGGACGCATGCAGGCTTCGGGTCCGTCTCGTCCTCAGATGGGTCTAGGGGCCACGTCGCTACGCCAGCTCCGGATCCGGAGGAATGCCGGGTCCGGATGGGTATCTTATTGACCTCCTGTTCTGCCGTCAACCTCATTGTCTCGCGCATTTCGGCGTTGTATTGCCTCTGCGCGGCTGCCTTCGTCAGGAACTCGCTTTTGGTGCGAGGCTTGGCGCGAGCTCTTGAGATGAACTCGGGCTCTTCGCTTTCGCTTCCAGTTCCCGCCTCCAAAAGTTTCCTACGCTTTGTTCCGGTGTCCCAGAACCTGCCTCTACATTCCGGGGACCGCGACCGCGCAGTGCGCACGCTCGCGTCCGATTCCGCCTCCATTGGTGACTCCGCTCTGGAGCTAGTCAAGTCCGTCCGGGTGAGCACCACCCGCGGCTCCAAGAATGGGGACAAGTTTTTACGTCCCTGCCTTGCGCTCCTTCGCAACTTCTCGAGAGCGACCTGCTCTCCCTCTCCGACTCCTACATCTCCACCTCCAACATCTCCGACTCTCTCCTCCGCTCGCCCCGCGAGCCCCTCACACCAGTTGCTCCCCCCAGATACGTTGGAGCAGGACGCACTAAGTGCGCCGAGGGATTCCCCGGCCGGTTGGCCGGGACCCTCCTGGGTATTACTTTTGCTGAGTGTGACTTCCATGGTTTTCCTTTTTTGGAGGGTGGGGTCCCTCGTGGGTGCCGCCCTTGGGACCGGGTTCCCCCCGGCCATGCATCCCATCGCCGGGCGGCAGAGCTTAGGATTCGGGGGAACAAAGGGGGAGGGTGGAAAGGGAAGGAATTGGGAAGGATTCAGAACAATGTGTCCTGATGGGGAGGGGTGTATGGAGAGGAAGGGATAGGGGGAAGGGATGGGATAGGGTGGGATGTGCCGCTCTTGGTAATGCCCCTCACCACGAGCCTGCCCGGTATGGTTGGACCTATCCGGTATAGCCTCAGTGGATCATTGGGACACGCAAGCCCCCCCACCACGACAAGGTGGCGGCAACGTCGGGGGGGAACCTAACCTAACCTAACCTTTTTTTTTTTTTTTTTTTTTTTTTTTTTTTTTTTTTTTGCCGTCCTACACCTACGTCGGGGGTCGCGGGAACTTATGATACTTCCGCAACCCCCGACTGGTGCCGGCCCGCGACTGCGCGAGCCTCATCTGGTCAAGGGGGGAGTGAGGGACTCCCCCCATGACGTCCACACCACCTCGGGTCCTATGGTGTAGGGAGCGACGGCCGTTCCCAGGTCCGTCGCTCCTGGACCCATTTAGGGGGGGCGAAAGAGGGCGCTATCCGCCCTTCGCCGCCGCCCGGTGCGCCTGCTGCGGGCCGGGTGAGTGGAGAACATTTCCCTCTCCCTTTCCGCAGCCTCCTTCTGCGAGATGACTGTCTCGCAGAAGGAAACCACTGCGTCCCAGCACCTCTCGCTGCCAACCATCGAATCGACTATGGCCGGCAGCGAGAGGTCGCTGCCTACTTCTAAGACGAGGGCACGACGCGGCTCCTCCCAAGCGGCACACTCTGCCAGCGTATGCCGCGCCGTGTCCTCCCGACAATTGACGCAGTGGTGACACCGGCCGTCCGGCTCCCTGTTTATGCGACACAGGTACCTTCCGAAGCAACCGTGCCCCGAAAGGACCTGCGTCACCCGAAACGACAGAGAGCCGTGCAGCCTCTCGAGCCAGCGCTCGAGCACCGGCCGAACCGCCTCGACAGTGGCGAAACCGGCGGTAGGGCTTGACATCCTGTCCCGCCACTTCGCCACCAGGACCTCGCGGAGTTGAGACCGACGCAGCTCTATTTGTCGCTGCATCGGTACTTCACCTCGCGTACTCGCCCCCTCGCGCCACACATAAAGTGACGCGAGTACGCTCGCCTCGAGGTCCCAGGGTGGAGATCCGGCCAGTGCACAGGCCGCCTCGCAGGAGATCGTGCGATAGCCCCTTATGACTCTGACGGCCATCGCTCTCTGCGGTCTTCGCAATATTGCGATGCTACCGGCCGTCAGGTCAGTTGCCCAGATCGGGGCCCCGTACAGGGCCATCGATCGCACGATCCCCATGTAGAGACGCCTGCATTCCGCCCTCGGCCCCCCCAGATTCGGGAGCAGCGTTGCTAGCGCACCAGAAGCGCCCAGCAATTTGGGCGCCAGCCGTCGAAAATGGGGTCCGAAATCCCACCTGCTGTCGAGCACCAGTCCCAGGTATTTCATGGTGGACTCGACAGCGATCCGGACCCCTCCGACCAGGATATGAGAGCCGGCCGGCGGCGCCCGCCGGGGACCATGAAACACCATGGCCTCCGACTTGCTGAGGGCCACTTCCAGCCCAAGGCGACGTATGCGGCCCACCACTTGTGAGACCGCAGCCGTCGCCAGCAACGCTGCCTCCCTGTACGAGCTCCCCCGGGCAGTGACCAGCGTGTCATCCGCATAACACGTCAGGTCGACCCCGGGTCGGAGCTCGCCCCTCAGCACCCAGTCGTACCCGATGTTCCACAGGAGCGGGCCAAGAACCGACCCCTGTGGAACACCGCACGACATGTGGCGCTGGTTCTCGCCATCGCGTCCCATGTAGGTGACACTTCTCTCACATAAGTAAGCCCCAACTATGCGACGGAGGTAGGAAGGCACCCGATGGTAAAGCAGTGCCTCCCGTATACAACTCCAGGGCAGGGTATTGAAGGCATTGGAAATGTCCAAAGACACCGCCAACATAACCCCGCCCCGGGATACTGCTTCCTCCGCCAGGACTCTCACCCGCGACACAGCGTGAATGGTGGAGCGCCCTTGCCGAAACCCAAATTGGCTGTCGTCCAAGTCCGGCCCCTCCCTGCTCAAGTGGCCGACGAGGCGGGCTGCAATAATCCGCTCGAACAGCTTGCCCACCTCGTCTAGCAGCACTATGGGCCGGTACGCGGACGGCGAGTCCGCAGGGCGCCCCGCCTTCCTGAGCAGGACCAGTCGACCCTTTTTCCACAACGTGGGAAACTGGCCCCGCTCAAGGCACGCCGTGTAGAGTCCCATCAGTTGGGGCTCAAGCTCCTTCAGAGCGAGAGCTAACACGCAGCCGTGGATCCCGTCGGGCCCCGGAGCCACGTTCTTGGCTCGGAGCCTCATCACGGCTGCGCTCATCTCGCTCTGTGTCACCTCTGGGACGCTAGTGGCGTTCTCCTCTGCAGAAGACTCTGCGGCCGTAGGCAAAGCCATCGGCGGTGGAGTGTGCTCCAACCTAGCCGGAAAGAGGGCTGTGACCACTTCCTGCAGCAGCTCGGGTTGGAGACTCTGCGTAAGTGGGGGCGCCGCGGCTCGAAGTTTCCCTCGGACCGCACGATAAGGGCGCCCCCACGGGTCCACGTCTAGAGTCTCCAACATCTCCTTCCTGGCTTGGGTCTTTGCCTCGCCGATGGCCAGCCACAGAGTCTTCCTCGCCGCGCGGTACTCCTCGTACAGCGCGGCTTCTTCACCTTCGTCCCGACGACGTCTTCTCCGGTATCGGGTGTACTGGCGCCTGACCGCCACGCACGTGACGCGCAACCGTGCGATCTCGGCGGCCCACCAGTACACCTGGCGCCTTGCGGAATATCCGTGAATCCGGGGCATGGACGCGTCACAGATTTCCGTCATCGCCCCGCGAAACCGCAGCGCCTCCCGTTCGACGTCGACGGGACTGGTCGTTGCCGACTCCCAGCTCCAGGCCTGAACAATAGCAGCCTCCTCGAGAAGTTCCTTGTCGATGTGTCTACGTGCCCATCGCGGGCCGCCCGCTCGCAGGGCCGATGAGCCCCGCCCTTGGGCGGCCCGGGTGGAGACGTCGAAACGGATGTATCGGTGATCCGACAACGTCTCCACCTCCGACGCGACACGCCAGTCACGGACACGGGCCGCGACAGCAGGACTAGCAAACGAGACGTCTACTATCGATCCGCCCCGCTGTCGCACGCATGTGTGGACCGAGCCTCGATTCAGGACGATCAGACCTGTCGTGACCGCCCATTCCTCGAGCACCTCGCCCTTAGCGTCAGTTACAGGGGATCCCCACGCCGCAGACTTGGCGTTGAGATCCCCCAGCAACAGCACCGGGCGAGGATGGACTCGGCCCACAACGGCACCCAACTCGACAAGGAACCTCTCGAAGTCGGCGAGACTCTTGTTGGGCGAGAAATATGCCCCAACCGTGTAGATACCGTCCACGAGGGTGGCCACCCAGCCGTGGCCTCGGGACGGATCGACAAGAGTCTCGCCAATGATGGCCACCAAACCGTCCAAGTCTCCCACCCAGTTATCTCTGGGGGGGACAAAATACGGTTCGGCGACCACAGCCGCGTGAATCGACCACTCTGCCATGCTCTGGAGTAAAAGATCCTGAGCTCTAGCACAGTGGTTGATATTGCATTGGAGGAAATGGAAGAGCGCCGTTATGCGAAATCCATTCCCTCCGCACCATGCTCAGGCCGGGAGTCGGCCGAGGAACAGCCTGGCTGCGGAGGGTGTAAAGAGCCCCCGGCAGCCTTGGCAGTCCCTGTCGCCTTCTTCTTTGGCTGGGCGGATGCACCACAGGCCTTTCCGCCCGCCATGTGCCCAGCGGGCCTCCCTGCGCTTGCACAAAGGCAGCAGTTCGGCTCCGCGGAGCACTGCGCCGCTTTGTGGCCGGCTTGACCGCAGCGATAGCATTGCTCGCTGCGGTCTATTTCGCCGGTGCACCGTGCCCGAACATGCCCCATTTCAAGGCAACGGTAGCACCGTAACGGCCTGGGTTGCAACCGCTTCACCCTCGCCGCCACCCAGCCTACTAATAGACGCCCGGCATCGGCGACTTTGTTTGCCGCCGCCACCGGGCATCTAACCCATATCGTGCCGAGTCCAGAGGCATCGAGGCGAATCTCGCCCGTCTGTACGTCCTCGGGCGGACATCCGCCAACCCGAGCGACCGCTGCCACGACCTCGGCGGAAGTCGTCGAGTCGTCCAACCCGGCGAGACGCAGTTCGGAGGTCTTCACGGGCCTGGACACCCGAACGTCCTCCGGACTGAGGACCTCCCTCAATTTGGCGGCCAGGACGTCCGCCTTTTCACCGCTAGAGGCACCCGGCACCTCAAGCAATCGCGCTCCCGTGATTGCCGATCTGACCCTTAGGCCAGACGGTATACCAAGATCGGGGAACGCGATTTTGTCTTTTGCCTTATCAATGACCGCCTTATAGGTGACGCCCCTTTCGACGGCTCCGGGCTGCAGTGTAATCACTACAGCCGCGGAGCGTGGGGCCCTAACCCTAGGCGGTCCCTGAGCCTTCTTGGGTGCCGGTGCCGGTGCTCCAATAGGTACCGATGGTGGCAGTGCCGTCTTTTGTTTACGGCGTCCCCTCTTGACCACCGTTGTCCAGGCCTCCGAGGGTGCGTTCGCCGTGGACGCGGTCTCTCGAGTTCCAGGTGCAGACGCACCCCCGGCAGACTGTTGGGTCCCCCCGGGCCTGCCGGGCGCGGCTGTCGGACCTGGTTTCCTCCTCGCATCGGCAGCAAGCGGCGGCCGAAGAGTCTCTGCCGGCAGGAGTCTCGACTCCAGCCCCTGAAGACGGGCATTCATCATGCCCCCGCACTGCAGCATGCAGATGCGTACGATCTTTTCGATCTCCGCATCCGCAGGTACAGGGGCAGGGACCGATGATGGGACCGACGGTGTCAGGTCAACGACGGGAGCGGAAACGGAGGCTGCTGGACGACTGCCCTGCCATTCCGCCCTCTGCGCGGCAAGCTCCCGCTTGAGGTCCTCGAGCTCAGATCTGAGACGACTATTCTCGTCCCAGAGTTTCGCCGTCTCCTCTGAGCTTGTGCGATTAAGGAGGACCCCAACTGCCTCCTTAATATCGTCAGCCGCCTCCTTCAGAGCGCGCGTGAACGTGCCCTTCAGGCTGCCAGATTTTGTGGCAACCTTCAGAACGACGTCCACGCCGTCTAAAACTTGGCGACTGAGCGCCACCGCCGACAGGCTTTCTCCGGCAGCCGCCTGAGCAGACCGTCTTTCCCGGGCCAGACGGGCCATTTCGCTGACCTCGTCAGCCGCTATTGCCTTCCGCTGCGCTCGCTTTGCGGCGTTTATCTCCGCCTTGTTGCTTTCCAACAACAGCGGTGACGCAGCGGAGTCTTCACTCGGGGCCCCAGGAGTCCCGTCGCTTTCCGCGCTCTCCAAACACATTGGAGCTGGCGTAGCGGGCCTTGCTGGCCGCAAGAAGCGACCCCGCGAGTCGCGGTCCGGCAGCCGAGCCGAAGCTCCGCCAGCCGAAGAACGGATTCGTCCCCTCCGCGCGGTGCAGATCTTCGCGGCCGATAGGTCCTCCTCGCTGGAAGAAACCCCCCTCGAGAGCGAATCGCCGCTGCGTGGGCGCTTCCTCCAAAATTTCGAGGTGAGCCCGCGCGTGTCCTGGTTGGACAGTTGGTCCTTCTCAGGACATGAGCCTCCTCGGCTCTTGTTGTCGTCATTGACGGCAAGAGGATTCCTGTCGTCGCACAGGCGTTCCAGGCTAACCCGGACCTCTTTTTGCTGCGACGCAAGACTCGTTTGCTGAGGGTCGGCGGTGTTCTGCCGGCCCACAAGACTAGTGGTGCCCCCCCCAGATACGAAGGGGCTGCCTTCCGAAGAAGGGCGGGATTGTCCCTCCTTGAGTAGGAGGGTACCCGCCTGGGGATTGTTTCCATTAGCCTGTTTTTCCATATTTTCCTTTTAAGGGTAAGGTCCCTTTCCACGCTAGTGACCAGATTCCCTCTGGCCATTCATCCCCTCGGCACGCTAGACCTTGGGATTGGGGTAATTTTTGGAGAGGTTGTCTTCCTCGCGGCCCGAGCCTCAGTGGCCCGGACCCCCGGTCCTGAACTCAGGATTACGGGTTGGCCGACGACTGGATAGAACCAGTCGCCGCCCCAGCGCCGCCACGCTGCCGCCGGATGCCGGACAGACGCAGCGCGACCATGGCTTCCACCGTGCGCGAGCGCACAGTGTTAGCCAACCCTCCCTAATTTGCGCCCACTCACTCTCCCTCTGTAAGCAGAGGGGGGGTAGACGTTTTCCCCCTTTGTTGAGAATTAGCCGCCAGCGTCAAGTGTCCACCAAAAACTGGTGGGCACCTGAAGCTGGCGTTGCCCAGGGTGCGCCACGAGGAGGCTTCTCAACATGCACCCCAACCTAACCTTTTTTTTTTTTTTTTTTTTTTTTTTTGCCGTCCTACACCTACGTCGGGGGTCGCGGGAACTTATGATACTTCCGCAACCCCCGACTGGTGCCGGCCCGCGACTGCGCGAGCCTCATCTGGTCAAGGGGGGAGTGAGGGACTCCCCCCATGACGTCCACACCACCTCGGGTCCTATGGTGTAGGGAGCGACGGCCGTTCCCAGGTCCGTCGCTCCTGGACCCATTTAGGGGGGGCGAAAGAGGGCGCTATCCGCCCTTCGCCGCCGCCCGGTGCGCCTGCTGCGGGCCGGGTGAGTGGAGAACATTTCCCTCTCCCTTTCCGCAGCCTCCTTCTGCGAGATGACTGTCTCGCAGAAGGAAACCACTGCGTCCCAGCACCTCTCGCTGCCAACCATCGAATCGACTATGGCCGGCAGCGAGAGGTCGCTGCCTACTTCTAAGACGAGGGCACGACGCGGCTCCTCCCAAGCGGCACACTCTGCCAGCGTATGCCGCGCCGTGTCCTCCCGACAATTGACGCAGTGGTGACACCGGCCGTCCGGCTCCCTGTTTATGCGACACAGGTACCTTCCGAAGCAACCGTGCCCCGAAAGGACCTGCGTCACCCGAAACGACAGAGAGCCGTGCAGCCTCTCGAGCCAGCGCTCGAGCACCGGCCGAACCGCCTCGACAGTGGCGAAACCGGCGGTAGGGCTTGACATCCTGTCCCGCCACTTCGCCACCAGGACCTCGCGGAGTTGAGACCGACGCAGCTCTATTTGTCGCTGCATCGGTACTTCACCTCGCGTACTCGCCCCCTCGCGCCACACATAAAGTGACGCGAGTACGCTCGCCTCGAGGTCCCAGGGTGGAGATCCGGCCAGTGCACAGGCCGCCTCGCAGGAGATCGTGCGATAGCCCCTTATGACTCTGACGGCCATCGCTCTCTGCGGTCTTCGCAATATTGCGATGCTACCGGCCGTCAGGTCAGTTGCCCAGATCGGGGCCCCGTACAGGGCCATCGATCGCACGATCCCCATGTAGAGACGCCTGCATTCCGCCCTCGGCCCCCCCAGATTCGGGAGCAGCGTTGCTAGCGCACCAGAAGCGCCCAGCAATTTGGGCGCCAGCCGTCGAAAATGGGGTCCGAAATCCCACCTGCTGTCGAGCACCAGTCCCAGGTATTTCATGGTGGACTCGACAGCGATCCGGACCCCTCCGACCAGGATATGAGAGCCGGCCGGCGGCGCCCGCCGGGGACCATGAAACACCATGGCCTCCGACTTGCTGAGGGCCACTTCCAGCCCAAGGCGACGTATGCGGCCCACCACTTGTGAGACCGCAGCCGTCGCCAGCAACGCTGCCTCCCTGTACGAGCTCCCCCGGGCAGTGACCAGCGTGTCATCCGCATAACACGTCAGGTCGACCCCGGGTCGGAGCTCGCCCCTCAGCACCCAGTCGTACCCGATGTTCCACAGGAGCGGGCCAAGAACCGACCCCTGTGGAACACCGCACGACATGTGGCGCTGGTTCTCGCCATCGCGTCCCATGTAGGTGACACTTCTCTCACATAAGTAAGCCCCAACTATGCGACGGAGGTAGGAAGGCACCCGATGGTAAAGCAGTGCCTCCCGTATACAACTCCAGGGCAGGGTATTGAAGGCATTGGAAATGTCCAAAGACACCGCCAACATAACCCCGCCCCGGGATACTGCTTCCTCCGCCAGGACTCTCACCCGCGACACAGCGTGAATGGTGGAGCGCCCTTGCCGAAACCCAAATTGGCTGTCGTCCAAGTCCGGCCCCTCCCTGCTCAAGTGGCCGACGAGGCGGGCTGCAATAATCCGCTCGAACAGCTTGCCCACCTCGTCTAGCAGCACTATGGGCCGGTACGCGGACGGCGAGTCCGCAGGGCGCCCCGCCTTCCTGAGCAGGACCAGTCGACCCTTTTTCCACAACGTGGGAAACTGGCCCCGCTCAAGGCACGCCGTGTAGAGTCCCATCAGTTGGGGCTCAAGCTCCTTCAGAGCGAGAGCTAACACGCAGCCGTGGATCCCGTCGGGCCCCGGAGCCACGTTCTTGGCTCGGAGCCTCATCACGGCTGCGCTCATCTCGCTCTGTGTCACCTCTGGGACGCTAGTGGCGTTCTCCTCTGCAGAAGACTCTGCGGCCGTAGGCAAAGCCATCGGTGGTGGAGTGTGCTCCAACCTAGCCGGAAAGAGGGCTGTGACCACTTCCTGCAGCAGCTCGGGTTGGAGACTCTGCGTAAGTGGGGGCGCCGCGGCTCGAAGTTTCCCTCGGACCACACGATAAGGGCGCCCCCACGGGTCCACGTCTAGAGTCTCCAACATCTCCTTCCTGGCTTGGGTCTTTGCCTCGCCGATGGCCAGCCACAGAGTCTTCCTCGCCGCGCGGTACTCCTCGTACAGCGCGGCTTCTTCGTCTTCGTCCCGACGACGTCTTCTCCGGTATCGGGTGTACTGGCGCCTGACCGCCACGCACGTGACGCGCAACCGTGCGATCTCGGCGGCCCACCAGTACACCTGGCGCCTTGCGGAATATCCGTGAATCCGGGGCATGGACGCGTCACAGATTTCCGTCATCGCCCCGCGAAACCGCAGCGCCTCCCGTTCGACGTCGACGGGACTGGTCGTTGCCGACTCCCAGCTCCAGGCCTGAACAATAGCAGCCTCCTCGAGAAGTTCCTTGTCGATGTGTCTACGTGCCCATCGCGGGCCGCCCGCTCGCAGGGCCGATGAGCCCCGCCCTTGGGCGGCCCGGGTGGAGACGTCGAAACGGATGTATCGGTGATCCGACAACGTCTCCACCTCTGACGCGACACGCCAGTCACGGACACGGGCCGCGACAGCAGGACTAGCAAACGAGACGTCTACTATCGATCCGCCCCGCTGTCGCACGCATGTGTGGACCGAGCCTCGATTCAGGACGATCAGACCTGTCGTGACCGCCCATTCCTCGAGCACCTCGCCCTTGGCGTCGGTTACAGGGGATCCCCACGCCGCAGACTTGGCGTTGAGATCCCCCAGCAACAGCACCGGGCGGGGATGGACTCGGCCCACAACGGCACCCAACTCGACAAGGAACCTCTCGAAGTCGGCGAGACTCTTGTTGGGCGAGAAATATGCCCCAACCATGTAGATACCGTCCACGAGGGTGGCCACCCAGCCGTGGCCTCGGGACGGATCGACAAGAGTCTCGCCAATGATGGCCACCAAACCGTCCAAGTCTCCCACCCAGTTATCTCTGGGGGGGACAAAATACGGTTCGGCGACCACAGCCGCGTGAATCGACCACTCTGCCATGCTCTGGAGTAAAAGATCCTGAGCTCTAGCAGAGTGGTTGATATTGCATTGGAGGAAATGGAAGAGCGCCGTTATGCGAAATCCATTCCCTCCGCACCATGCTCAGGCCGGGAGTCCGCCGAGGAACAGCCTGGCTGCGGAGGGTGTAAAGAGCCCCCGGCAGCCTTGGCAGTCCCTGTCGCCTTCTTCTTTGGCTGGGCGGATGCACCACAGGCCCTTCCGCCCGCCATGTGCCCAGCGGGCCTCCCTGCGCTTGCACAAAGGCAGCAGTTCGGCTCCGCGGAGCACTGCGCCGCTTTGTGGCCGGCTTGACCGCAGCGATAGCATTGCTCGCTGCGGTCTATTTCGCCGGTGCACCGTGCCCGAACATGCCCCATTTCAAGGCAACGGTAGCACCGTAACGGCCTGGGTTGCAACCGCTTCACCCTCGCCGCCACCCAGCCTACTAATAGACGCCCGGCATCGGCGACTTTGTTTGCCGCCGCCACCGGGCATCTAACCCATATCGTGCCGAGTCCAGAGGCATCGAGGCGAATCTCGCCCGTCTGTACGTCCTCGGGCGGACATCCACCAACCCGAGCGACCGCTGCCACGACCTCGGCGGAAGTCGTCGAGTCGTCCAACCCGGCGAGACGCAGTTCGGAGGTCTTCACGGGCCTGGACACCCGAACGTCCTCCGGACTGAGGACCTCCCTCAATTTGGCGGCCAGGACGTCCGCCTTTTCACTGCTAGACGCACCCGGCACCTCAAGCAATCGCGCTCCCGTGATTGCCGATCTGACTCTTAGGCCAGACGGTATACCAAGGTCGGGGAACGCGATTTGGTCCTTAGCCTTATCAATGACCGCCTTATAGGTGACGCCCCTTTCGACGGCTCCGGGCTGCAGTGTAATCACTACAGCCGCGGAGCGTGGGGCCCTAACCCTAGGCGGTCTCTGAGCCTTCTTGGGTGCCGGTGCCGGTGCTCCAGCAGGTACCAATTTGTTTGCCGGTTTGCGGCGTCCCCTCTTGACCACCGTTGTCCAGGCCTCCGAGGGTGCGTTTGCCGTGGGCGCGGTCTCTCGGGTTCTATTTGCAGACGCACCCTCCGCAGACTGTTGGGTCCCCTTGGGTTTGCCGGGCGCGGCTGTCGGACCTGGCTTTCTGAGGTCATTCCTCCTCGCATCGGCAGCAAGCGGCGGCCGAAGAGTCTCTGCCGGCAGGAGTCTCGACTCCAGCCCTTGAAGACGGGCATTCATCATGCCCCCGCACTGCAGCATGCAGATGCGTACGATCTTTTCGATCTCCGCATCCGCAGGTACAGGGGCAGGGACCGATGATGGGACCGACGGTGTCAGGTCAACGACGGGAGCGGAAACGGAGGCTGCTGGACGACTGCCCTGCCATTCCGCCCTCTGCGCGGCAAGCTCCCGTTTGAGGTCCTCGAGCTCAGATCTGAGACGACTATTCTCGTCCCAGAGTTTCGCCGTCTCCTCTGAGCTTGTGCGGTTAAGGAGGACCCCAACTGCCTCCTTAATATCGTCAGCCGCCTCCTTCAGAGCGCGCGTGAACGTGCCCTTCAGGCTGCCAGATTTTGTGGCAACCTTCAGAACGACGTCCACGCCGTCTAAAACTTGGCGACTGAGCGCCACCGCCGACAGGCTTTCTCCGGCAGCCGCCTGAGCAGACCGTCTTTCCCGGGCCAGACGGGCCATTTCGCTGACCTCGTCAGCCGCTATTGCCTTCCGCTGCGCCCGCTTTGCGGCGTTTATCTCCGCCTTGTTGCTTTCCAACAACAGCGGTGACGCAGCGGAGTCTTCACTCGGGGCCCCAGGAGTCCCGTCGCTTTCCGCGCTCTCCAAACACATTGGAGCTGGCGTAGCGGGCCTTGCGGGCCGCAAGAAGCGACCCCGCGAGTCGCGGTCCGGCAGCCGAGCCGAAGCTCCGCCAGCCGAAGAACGGATTCGTCCCCTCCGCGCGGTGCAGATCTTCGCTGCCGATAGGTCCTCCTCGCTGGAGGAAACCCCCCTCGAGAGCGAATCGCCGCTGCGTGGGCGCTTCCTCCAAAAGCGCCCGCGCGTGTCCTGGTTGGACAGTTGGTCCTTCTCAGGACATGAGCCTCCTCGGCTCTTGTTGTCGTCACTGACGGCAAGAGGATTCCTGTCGTCGCACAGGCGTTCCAGGCTTACCCGGACCTCTTTTTGCTGCGACGCAAGACTCGTTTGCTGAGGGTCGGCGGTGTTCTGCCGGCCCACAAGACTAGTGGTGCCCCCCCCAGATACGAAGGGGCTGCCTTCCGAAGAAGGGCGGGATTGTCCCTCCTTGAGTAGGAGGGTACCCGCCTGGGGATTGTTTCCATTAGCCTGTTTTTCCATATTTTCTTTTTAAGGGTAAGGTCCCTTTCCACGCTAGTGACCAGATTCCCTCTGGCCATTCATCCCCTCGGCACGCTAGACCTTGGGATTGGGGTAATTTTTTGAGAGGTTGTCTTCCTCGCGGCCCGAGCCTCAGTGGCCCGGACCCCCGGTCCTGAACTCAGGATTACGGGTTGGCCGACGACTGGATAGAACCAGTCGCCGCCCCAGCGCCGCCACGCTGCCGCCGGATGCCGGACAGACGCAGCGCGACCATGGCTTCCACCGTGCGCAAGCGCACAGTGTTAGCCAACTCTCCCTAATTTGCGCCCACTCACTCTCCCTCTGTAAGCAGAGGGGGGGTAGACGTTTTCCCCCTTTGTTGAGAATTAGCCGCCAGCGTCAAGTGTCCACCAAAAACTGGTGGGCACCTGAAGCTGGCGTTGCCCAGGGTGCGCCACGAGGAGGCTTCTCAACATGCACCCCACCCCAACCTTTTTTTTTTTTTTTTTTTTTGTTTACCCAGGGGAATCCTCATAGGATACCCGGCAGCTCCGGGGGAAGCCGCCGAGTTATGTGGTGACTCACCGGCACAGAAGGTGCCGGTGCCTACCCACTAAACCCCTGGGGTTCCAAAGACGCCTGGGCGCCGTGTGGCGGGGCTGCGGGACACGCGTAAGCCTAGCAACCGCCTGCCCCGCCGGCGCTGCTCGGCCTCCCAAAAACACAGCTGGAGGCCGAGCCCGTCTCGGGGGGGCGGGACTCACGATGCGAAAACGCATGCGAGTCCCGCCCCCCTCTCAACTTCACCGGAGATGCCCATGGAACAATGGGCATCTCCGGCATGGGACCGTAGGCGTGGACGGCGGATCCCCCGATCCGCCGCCCCGGTCCCCGGCGTTACGGCGGCAACCGGCCCGCGAAGGCCAGTCGCCGCCTACCGCGCCTGCGGCGGCGAAGCGGGAGAGAGTTGACGTCGTCCTCTCTCACCCGCTCCGCCGCCTCCTTCTGCGACATGACTTGGCCGCAGAAGGTTGCGGCCGCCTCCCAGGCCTCCTCGCTGCCCACCATGGCCCTGATAAGGGCCGGCAGCGAGAGGTCTGCGCCGACCGTCGCGGACAAGGCGGTGCGAGGAGTCGCCCAAGCGGGGCACTCCTCGCGCGTATGTACCGCCGTGTCCGAGACGCCGGCCCCGCAGTGGTGGCACGTCTCCGTGGGCTCTCTGCCCGCCACCCGGCACAGGTATCGCCCGAAGCAACCGTGCCCGGTGATCACCTGTGTCAGGTGGAAGGTGAGAGCCCCGTGCCCCCGTTCGAGCCACTCCTTCAGGAGTGGTCGAACGGCGTCCACCACGTCCCGGCTCGTAGCCGGGTTCTCGAGGCGGGCCGTCCACTTCCGGAGGAGAACGCCGCGAGCGTCCTCCCTCCAGCTCGCGATCTCCCGCGGATGCGGACGGCCCCCGGCCTCCTTCGCTCGCCAGTACACCGCGGCGAGCACCTCGGCTTCGAGGTCCCACGGCGGCGTACCGGCGAGCACACACGCGCCGGCGCACGACACGGTGCGATACGCTCGGACCACCCTGAGCGCCATGGCGCGCTGCGGACGTCGCAGCGCAGCCTGGTTTCGGGCGCTCAGGGCTCCGGCCCATATCGGCGCTCCGTAGAGCGCCATGGAGCGTATCACACCGGTGTATAGGCGCCGGCAGGCCTTCCCAGGGCCCCCCACATTGGGGAGGATCCGTCCCAGAGCCCCGGCGGTGGCCATCAGTCGCGGTGCCAACCGCCGGAAGTGCTCCTCAAACCTCCATCGACCGTCGAGAACGAGTCCAAGATATTTCATCGAGGACCCGACGGCGATGGAGGTTCCGCCCACCACTATGGCGGCTCCCGGCGGTGGCCCGCGTCGGGGCCCATGGAAAACCAGGGCCTCCGACTTACTGAGGGCCACCTCGAGCCCCAGGGCACGGATCCTCCCCACCACCTGCGCCACAGCAGCCGTGGCGAGGAGGGAGGCTTCACGATAGGTGCTGCCGCGGGCCGTCACGAGGGTGTCGTCTGCATAACACACCAGACTGACCCCTCGCAACGTTGCACCGCGCAGCACCCAATCGTAGCCGATGTTCCACAGGTGCGGTCCGAGGACCGACCCCTGTGGAACACCGCACGTCATCTCCCTCCTCCCAGGGCCGCTGCTGCCCTCCCCCATCGGGAACACTACATCCCGACCGACGAAGTAGTCGGCGATGACCTCCTGGAGGTACTGCGGTACGCCGTGGTACCGCAGTCCCTCTTTGATCGTCTCCCAGGGTAGCGTGTTAAATGCGTTGCGGATGTCTAATGACACCGCAAACAACACGCCCCCCTGGGAGACGGCCCCCTCGGCGAGGTCCCTGACCCGCGCCACGGCATCCACGGTCGACCGACCCCGGCGGAAGCCGAACTGCGCGTCGTCCAGTCCCGGATCCATGGACTCGACGAGGCGCCCAGCGAGCACACGCTCGAATAACTTGGGCACCTCGTCGATTACCACCACCGGGCGGTACGACGACGCCTGTCCGGCCGGGCGACCGTCCTTCTGCAGAAGGACGAGTCTGCCCGTTTTCCACCGCCGGGGGAATCGACCCTGCTCCATGCACGCGGAGAACAGGGACCTCACCCTTTCGCCGAGCTCCTCCAGCGCAATCGCTAGGACGACCCCCGGCACACCGTCGGGGCCCGGGGCGGTTCTCTTAGACTTGAGTCTGAGAATCGCCGCCCCGAATTCGCCCTCCGACACAGGTTCCGGGGAAGTGTCCGTTCGCGACTGGCTGGAGGAGGAGGCGGAGGTCATCGCCGGTGGCACCCATGTACCCCGAGCGGGGAATAGGGTGCCGACCACTTCGTCCACCAGTGCCCCGTCCAGACTGACCGTCAGCGGGGGAGCCCAGGGCCGTAGTTTGTTACGTACGGCCCTGTAGGGCCTCCCCCACGGGTCGCCGTCGAGAAGCCGCAGCCACTCCTGCCACGCCGCCTCCTTGGCCTGCGCTATCGCCACCTTGAAGGCGGCACGCGCGGCCCTGTAGGCGGCGTAGAGTGTTTCCTCCTCCTGGGTGTCACGGACTCTTCGCCGTCTGCATCGGGTGTACCGGCGGCGCGCTCTCCCGCACGCCACCCGCATTTGGCGGAGCTCCATGCTCCACCAGTACACCCGACGCCGTGGAGGGAGCGGTCTGGCCTTCGGCATTGCCCTATCGCATATGCGAGTCAGGGCAACGCCGAGGCGCTCCGCTTCCGCATCCACGTCGGCTCCGATCTCAGAGCCGGACACCCTACCCCACCCCAACCTAACCTAACCTAACCTAACCAGGGAGGAAAGGGATAAGATGAAGGAAAGGCTCGGCAAAGAAGCGGTCGACCTCACCGTCGAGGAGGTGAAAAACCGGGATCCGCTTCTGATCCTGAAGGGCGTCCTGGTAGTAAATACCGACGAGGACGTCCTCAGAGCAATGCGGAATCAGAATCGGAGCCTCTTTCACGGCCTCGGCAGTGAGGAAGACAGGCTGGAGATAAAATATCGAAGACGCACCCGAAACCCCCACATCGGACACATCGTCATCAGCGCCTCTCCCACCATCTGGAGAAGAGCGGTCGACGCTGGCGAGGTCCGTATCGACCTTCAGAGAATCAGGGTCGAGGACCAGTCCCCCTTGGTCCAGTGCACGCGGTGTCTCGGGTATGGGCACGGGAGACGTTTTTGCAAGGAGCCGGCGAACCTCTGTAGCCACTGTGGAGGACCCCACATGCGGACCGAGTGCCAAGACTGGCGAACGGATGTGCCGCCGTGCTGCAAGAATTGCTCGAGAGCTAAGCTGGATAGGACCGAGCACAACGCCTTCAGCATGGAGTGCCCAACACGTCGCAAGTGGGACGAGCTGGCCCGACAGACAGTAGCTTATTGCTAAGGGCACCCACGGCCGACAAAATGTCTACAAACTGATGCAGTCGAACCTCCAGCGCAAGAGACTAGCAACGTATGAGCTCCTAATTGAGGCAGAGAAGCGAGGAGTTGCCATAGCGCTTCTCCAAGAGCCATATGTGGGCGGGGCGAAAAGTATGAGGAGTCACAGGGGCGTTCGTATCTTCCAGAGCACTGAGATAGGAGAAGGGACTGTCAAAGCAGCAATAGCGGTCTTTGACAATGACCTAACCGTCATACAGTACCCGAAACTCACCACAAACAACATCGTCGTGGTGGGAATCCGAACCAGTGCCTGGGAGATCACGCTTGTCTCCTTCTATTTTGAGCCAGACCAGCCCATAGAGCCATACGTTGCGCAGTTGAAGAGGATAAAAGAGGAGACTGCATCAGGAAAAATGATAGTCGGAGGCGACGCCAACGCTAAGAGCATATGGTGGGGTAGTCCAACGGTCGACCACAGAGGGGAGGAGATGCACGGCACACTGGGGGAGCTAGACCTAAACGTACTCAACAGAGGGAAAACGCCGACCTTCGACACCTTCAGAGGAGGACGACGATACACCAGCTTCGTCGATGTAACTGCTTGTTCCACCGAGATCCTGGATCTGGTTGAAGATTGGAGGGTCGACGAGGGTCTCACGAGCTCGGACCACAACGGCATAGTATTCAATATTCGGCTTCAAAAATCCAAAGGAATTATAATAAATAGAACAACAAGAAAATACAATACAAAAAAGGCGGATTGGACTGGTTTCCACGAGAAACTCAGCCAATCACTATTAGAAGATAACATAAACAAAATAGAAATAGACAAAATTAACACAATAGAACATTTAAAATTAGTAATAAATAAATATATAAAAACAATAGAAGATACATGCACAAAAACCATCCCAAGTAAAAAACATAAAGAAACACTTACCTTGCCGTGGTGGTCCGAGAAGCTCGCCGAGATGAAGAAGGTCGTCAACACCAGAAGAAGGAGGATAAGGAACGCAGCACCGGTCCGGAGGTCGAAGGTCGTCGCAGAGTACCTGGAAAAGAAAAATGAGTATGAGTTGGAAGCGGAAAAGGCACAGGTCGAGAGTTGGAAGGACTTTTGCAGCAAACAGGATAGGGAGGGGGTCTGGGAGGGGATTTACAGGGTGATAGGGAGGACTAAGAACAGGGAGGAAGATGTTCCGCTAGAGAAGGACGGTCAAGTGTTAGACACAAAGGGTTCGGCAAAATTACTGGCGGAGACCTTCTACCCTGACGATACCGACCGCAATGAAGGACCCCATCATCGCTTCATCAGAACAGAAGCCGAAAAAGTGAACGTTGGGGAACATGATAACTCATGCGACCCACCGTTCACACTAAAGGAACTAAAACAAGCGTATGAGTCCTTCAACCCTAAAAAAGCCCCAGGAGGGGACGGTTTCACCGCCGATATCTGCCGCCACGCCATTGAAGATGACCCGGAACTGTTTCTCGCCATTCTAAACAAGTGCCTAGGTCTGTACTATTTCCCTGAGGTCTGGAAGGAAGCAATAGTAGTAGTACTGAGGAAGCCAGGGAAAGAAGACTACACCACCCCCAAGTCTTACAGACCAATAGGCCTTCTGCCGATACTAGGAAAGACCTATGAGAAGATGCTGGTGACCCGCCTTAAATTTCATCTGATACCAGGGATGAGTACTCGCCAGTACGGTTTTATGCCACAGAAAAGCACCGAGGACTCCCTCTATACCCTAATGCAGCGAATCCAGACCAAGCTGAAAAACAAAAGGATAATCACACTTGTGTCCTTGGATATAGAGGGAGCCTTCGACAGCGCATGGTGGCCAGCCATAAGAGTACGTCTGGCTGAGGAAAAGTGTCCGCTCAACTTAAGGCGGGTGATGGACAGCTATCTCAAAGAGAGGAAGGTCCGAGTCCGGTATGCTGGCGAAGAACAGGGTAGAGAGACAAGCAAGGGCTGCGTCCAAGGCTCTATCGGCGGTCCAATCCTGTGGAACCTCCTGTTGGACCCACTCCTGAAGACTCTAGAAGACAGAGGTGTCTACTGCCAGGCGTTTGCGGACGATGTTGTCTTGATGTTTGACGGTGAGACAGCTGAAGAGATCCAGAGACATGCCGATGCGGCTCTCGGGCATGTTCTGGAGTGGGGTGTCAGAAATAAGCTCAAATTCGCCCCGCACAAAACGAGTGCGATGACAATAACGCGGAAGCTAAAGTACGACACCCCACGCCTGAGCATGGGCGGGACGCGCATCGACATGTCCAAGGAGATGAAGATCCTCGGCGTCACAATCGATGAGAAGCTGACATTCAACGCGCACGTTTCAAGCGTCTGCAGGAAGGCCATCGGAGTATACAAGCAGCTGGCTCGGGCGGCCAAGATCAGCTGGGGACTAAACCCGGAAGTTATACGGCAGATCTACGTGGCTACGGTGGAGCCCATAGTTACGTACGCCGCGAGTGTGTGGGCACCGGCCGCCAACAAACTGGGAGTTAAGAAGCAGCTGGGAGTCGTCCAACGCGGAATAGCACAAAAAATGTGCAAAGCCTATCGCACGGTGTCCCTGAACTCGGCACTGGCGCTGGCTGGGATCCTCCCTCTCGACCTCCGAGTTCGAGAGGCGGCCTTGCTGTACGAGGCCAGAAGGGGGGCGCCCCAGCCGGAGCTGGGAGACAGGGAGGTCGAACGAATGGCCCCTGCGATCGAGGCACCACATCCGGCCGAACGTCCCGACATCGAGATCCTCCGTCTGGTAAACCAAGAAGATCTTAGTGCCAACAGCGACTTCCAGATTCGCATTTTCACCGACGGGAGCAAGTTTGAGGGTGGAGTTGGCGCCTCGCTATCCATATGGAATAGCGAGCGCGAACTCAAGGCACTGAAACTTGCTCTGCCGAGGTACGGCACAGTTTACCAGGCGGAATTACTGGCTGTCTGCCGCGCGACTGGGGAGACCATCAAGAGTACGGCGTCCACCTTCGGGATTTACAGCGATTCCATGGCAGCCCTTCAGACGGTGAAGAACCTGAGTTGCCTCCATCCGCTTGCGGTAAAAGCTAGAGAGAACCTCAGAACTGCTTCTCTCCAGAATAAGATAGTCACCTTATTCTGGATAAAGGCACATGCGGGGATGGAGGGAAACGAAAGGGCGGATGAACTGGCGAAGGAGGCTGCCAAAAAGGGAAAACGCAAATTAGACTACGACCTATGCCCGGTGTCGTTCGTCAAGCGGAGCATCCGTAGTGCTTCGCTCGACGAATGGGGCCGAAGGTACACTACAGGTGAGACAGCAGGCGTCACTAAGATGTTCTTCCCGGACGCGGTGTCGGCATACAGGGCGGTGAGGAAGATTGAGATGACGGGCGTTAAGACGCAGGTCATGACGGGGCACGGTGGGTTCTCCGAATACTTGTACCGGTTCAAGTGTAAGGAGAGCCCATCGTGTGCCTGCGATCCCGCGGTGGACGAGACGGTGCCGCACATACTGCTGGAGTGCCCGGCGTACTGCCGAGAGAGGTTTGAGGTGGAGCAACAGCTGCAGACAGAGCTCACACGTGAAAACATAGGCAGAATAATGTTAAGCAAGGGTAGAAACGAATTCTTAAAATATTGCACAAAAATTGCAGAAAGGGTAATTAAGAGAAACAAAACGCTCTAAGCAAACTATGCTTCAATTAATAATTGTTTATCAAGGACAAGCATAGAACATAGAATTGTAATCAATGTTATTAAGTAGTAAGCAATATTTAAGACATAAGAAAAATATATAGACTGTAAGACTAAATAGAATAAGAAACTGTATCCAAATTTTGTTATGAATAAACGTGTGTAGCTGTAAGAAAAATGTATAGAAATAAGAAAGAATTAGTTGTAAAACGTGTGTAGCTGTAAGAAAAATGTATAGAAATAAGAAAGAATTAGTTGTAAAAACCTGTAACTGTTTTCTGTCCACATGTGTCTTACAGAAAATAAAGAATTATTGTTAGTTTTAATAAACCCAACAGAATAAGATATATAGATATATAGTTAGAATAGTAGTAGAGATAGAAAGGGAGTCCCACCCTTAAAAAGCGAAAGAGAGATGACGAATGAAAGAAAGAAAAAGTATGCAGAATGAAAGTGCGAGAAGAATAAAAGCGAGAACTAGTATGAAAGAGTAAATAGATAAGAAAAGGCATCCGCAACGCAGATGGCCACAGAAGAAAAAAAAAAAAAAAAAAAAAAAAAACCTAACCTAACCGCAGACCAGTCGCACCGACCCCCCTGTACCGGTTGCACACTGCCAAGTTCGCTCCGCGCTTAAAATTCGCAAGAAAATCACCTCAAAATCCAGAAAAGTGGTAAAAAGTGATCGGATTTTCGTGTTTTATGTGTCAAAACACGCGGATAAATTGGAAGCAAGTGACTGTGAAAAAACTTTTTGGATTGCAGTGTTTTTGACCGAGTTATTTGTCAAAAAGTGCCAAAGTGACGAAATTTTTATCTTTAAATAATTACGCTGCTCGATTTGATGCAGTGAGCCACTGTTTTTTAACTGTGGAAATATTCGCCTTGACGAGCTCTTCAAAAAGAGCCCAAACTCAGATTTTTCCCGTGCAAGCTCGGGGAAAAATCGGTGAAAAACTGAAAACCACGTGGCCACGAGGTCACAGAACCGGCTGAGAGCGGACAAAGCAGACCACCGAACATCAAGAGGGATCCTGCCACCACCACAACGCCTTTTTCAGAAAAAATCTAAGTTAAGTTTTGGACGAGATATTCATGTTTCAACATTTGTAAAATTTTTTATTAACTTCAAAAAATTATATCTTTTAAATTAGATCGACAACATATGGTTTTTAATAGATAAGTTTTTAGAGTAGTTTGTGACCTTTGCCTGTGCAAAAAATTAGAGGATTTGGACAAGTAGTTTTTGAGAAAAATCGAGCACAAAATTTTATGTAATATTTTCAAAATTTCTTTTGCTCATAGAAACCATAAACCAAACTGTGGCACCCTGGATTCAACTGATTAAATTAGTAGACCAGTTAAATAAATTAATTTAACCATTTTTAGAATTCTTGTATTCCAGGAAAAAAAAAATTTTATAGTCATTTTCTCGAAATTTTTGTCATTTTTTATTTTTATTAAAACCGGGGGTGACTTTACAAAATTATTTTATAAGAATTTATTGTAGGGCACAGCAAGCCCTTTAAAACAAGCCCAATCTCGGGAAGATCGGAGCAAGTTAGAAAACTAGGTCAAATCTATTTTTAGAATCCATATTATTATGATTGGTTTCCATTTTTAATCTGACCAGATTTGACTAAATTCGTTTAGATAAAATTTTTTAATTATTTTTCCTGTGTACTGACTGTAAGGCAGAAGCCAAATCTGAAAAAATTTTTCAATTTAGAGTTCTTGTATTTTGTTGGAATTTGACCTAGTTTCTAAAAATAGACGGTTTGTTTACAAACGGTGTTCTATTTATAGAACTAAACACTAATACTGTAATAACTTTGGACTCCGTGCTCCGATTTGGACGCGGTTTGGGTCAGGTGAATAGTACTTTGACCCCCTACCTGTACATAGAGTCTCAAGACTCTAGGTAGAGTTGTTTTGTTTTTTATATTTTTAAATTTCTATACTGTTTTCCTTGCACTTGCCTGTATGTTCTGTCAAACTATATGTGTATAAGTTAAGTAGAGCAAACTCTACTTGTAAATCGGTGCGCCTTATTTTTAATTTTGTCTAATTATTATTTTGTACTTATTGTAACGGTGTTACAATATACTGACGACCCAAAAAATTCTCTAAATATAATTTTCATACTTATTGTAACTATATCTCAATATATAGACGACGTAATTATTTTTCAAAAATTTCCTGTGTATTAGTTTAAGTGATTAACGAAACCCAACTTGGGGTGCATATACAGCGACCAGTTTCGGTACCTTTTATCACCCTGTACCAAATTCAATCATTGCAGATATTAGCTAGAAACATTATACTTACCTGTACTTACCTGTAGAATCACCATCTAGCGTAGTCCACGACGACCGGCGAGGCTGCTGCTGACCTGAAACAAAAATTAGAAATAGGTTACGAACGGCGCAGGTAGAAAACTAATTTATAGGGAAAGACTACCAACTGAGTTGGAAGAAAAATTTTAAGTTTATTTGAGTTTTATTGTTGCGTTATTTCTTACTGTTTTGTTTTGTTTATTTTTCCTTACAGAGTCTATTTACAACTTATACAAATTTACAACATATTTACACGACGACGAATATCTCCAAAATGTTTAGGACTCCTAATGATAAGAAGGCGGAGGGTGAAAAATCACCGGCAAAGTCGCCCGCAAAGCCCGAACCAACCGACTCAAAGGTTAGGCGCAGTATCGGCAAGTGGGAAACAGCAAACGCCGACCCCATCCCACCCACAACAAGCACAGCGACGCGGGCAGGCTCCGCAAAAATCAGGACAAGGGTGGCTCTCTCTCAGGATAGTGCAACGGCGGCAGCAACAGCAACAGCGAGAAGAACCTCACTCGAGATCTCCCCGCCGAAGCAGCGACCTGCGGACAGAATCTCCGTAGCTAGGGCCTGCCTGACAAAGGCTAAGCTGAATATAAACAGCTCCAGGAACACCAAGACCGAAATAAAAACAGCGGTGGTGGAAGCCCTGGATAAATTATATCAGCTACTTAAAGAGGCGGAAGCGGAAGGCAAGACTAGAATGGGGATGGAGGGGAAGGAGAGGGCCGGAGGGGCGGAACCAGTGACCAACGTCATTGATCCCGCGCCACCGGTTATCCCGAACCCAAGCATAATGGCGAAACTCGAGGAGCATACCCGACTTCTTATTGAAGGAAACGAGAGAATGAAAGAGATGAAAGAGACGATTGAAAGGCAGAGTGAAGTGATAGAGAGAACGAGGACCTACGCGAGCGTAACCGCAGCGCAAGAGGTGAAACCCCATCACCAGAGGAATACGCTTCACTCGGTGGTGGTTTCATCCAAAAAAGAGAACGACACGGGAGAAGCGGTGTTAGATAGGGTTAGGAAAGCCGTCGAGGCAAAGGAAGGGTGGGTGAAAGTAGAAAGGGTTAGGAAAGGGAAGGATAGCAAAATTATCATGGGCTTCGGAACGAGAGAGGAAAGGAAAAAGGTCAAGGAACGACTGGAGAAGGAAGGAGTTGACCTAAGCGTCGAAGAGGTCAAAAACAGGGACCCCCTTCTGCTCCTCAGGAACGTTCTGGCGGCCAACACGGATGAGGACATCGTCAAGGCAATGAGGAACCAGAACCGAGAGATATTCCGCGGCCTTGACGAAGGGGAAGATAGGGTAGAAGTTAAATACAGAAGAAGAGCAAGAAACCCTCACACGGGCCACGTAGTGGTGAGCGTCTCCCCCATAATCTGGCGAAGAGCAACCGAAGCCGGCATTATGCACATTGACCTCCAGCGCATAAGAGTTGAAGACCAGTCGCCACTAGTACAGTGCACGCGCTGCCTGGGCTATGGTCACGGCAGGCGATTCTGCAAGGAGCCGGCAGATCTATGCAGTCACTGTGGCGGCCCTCATCTGAGAGCGAAGTGCGCAGAGCGGCTCGCAGACGTACCACCATGCTGCCGGAACTGCGAGAAGGCCAAGACTGATAGGACAGAACATAATGCCTTTAGCAGTGACTGCCCGACACGCCAAAAATGGGATGCACTTGCCCGGATGAGCGTTGCTTATTGCTAAGGGCCCCCCAGGAGAACAAAGCTCATATAAAATGCTCCAGGCGAACCTCCAAAGAAAAAAGCTGGCGACAAACGAGCTGTTGATCGAGGCCGAGAAGCGCGGTGTCGCAGTGGCACTTCTCCAAGAGCCGTATGTGGGCGGGGCTAAAAGTATGAGGAGTCACAGGGGCGTTCGGATCTACCAAAGCACTGACATAGGAGATGGGACTGTGAAAGCGGCCATTGCCGTATTCAACAAAGACATTAATGTCATACAGTACCCGAAACTCACCACAAACAACATCGTCGTGGTGGGAATCCAAACCAGTGCCTGGAGGATCACGCTTGTCTCCTTCTACTTTGAGCCAGACCAGCCCATAGAGCCTTACCTCGATCAACTGAAGAAGATCAAGGAGGAAGTCGCGGACGAAAAATGGGTGATAGGGGGGGACTCTAACGCAAAGAGCACATGGTGGGGTAGTCCTACCATAGACAGCAGAGGAGAAGAGGTAGTCGGTACCATGGAAGAGATGGACATGACCATACTCAACACAGGGGAAACTCCGACATTCGACACCATCAGAGGCGGCCAGCGATACAGCAGCTATGTCGACATAACAGCTTGTTCGACGCACATCCTGGACCTGGTAGACGACTGGACGGTCGATGAAGGCCTAACGAGCTCGGACCACAATGGAATCAGCTACAACATCCGACTGAAAAGGTCCAAAGGTTTTAAAATAGTAAGAACCACTAGGAAATATAATACTAAGAAGGCCGATTGGACTAAGTTTCGTGAGAAACTCAGCCAATCGTTCCTGGAGAGTAGAATATCAAAATCTGAAATAGAAAAATTAAATACAAAAAATGAAATTAGAGTCACCATTAACAAATACACACATTCGGTAGAAAGTGCAAGCAATTTGGCAATACCTTTTAAAAAAGAAAATGAAAAACTTACCTTGCCATGGTGGTCCGAGAAGCTCGAGGCACTGAAGAAGAGCGTCGCTACCAGGAAGCGGAGAATACGGTGCGCTGCTCCAGCCCGAAGGTCGATGGTCGTTGAGGACTACCTGAAAATGAAGAGTGAGTATGAGTCAGAGGCTGCAAAAGCCCAAACCGAGAGCTGGGTGGAGTTCTGCAGCAAACAGGACAGGGAGGGGGTTTGGGAGGGAATCTATAGGGTTATAGGCCGAACGAAGTCCAGAGACGAAGACGTGCCACTGGAAAGGGACGGGGTAGCGCTAGATGCGAAGGGCTCCGTTCGACTCCTGGCCGACACGTTCTTCCCAGAAGACTCCAGAGAAGAGGACAACGAGCAGCACACCCTCACCAGGAACGAGGCGGAGAAGGTGAACGGGGAAGGACAAGGTGGTCCTTGTGACCCACCGTTCACGATGGCCGAGTTGAAGTGGGCGTGCGAGTCCCTCAACCCCAAGAAAGCCCCGGGTACAGACGGATTCACGGCCGACATATGCTGCAAGGCAGTAGAGACGGACCCGGACGCATTCCTGATGCTACTGAACAAGTGCCTTGAACACCATTACTTCCCGGAGATTTGGAAAGAAGCGACAATTATAGTCCTAAGGAAACCCGGGAAGGATAGCTACTCCAACCCTAAAGCATACAGGCCAATAGGCCTACTCCCGATACCGGGAAAGATCCTTGAGAAGATGCTGGTGGCCCGCCTCAGGTTCCACCTACTCCCGGGCATGAGCTCGTGCCAGTATGGCTTTATGCCACAGAGGAGCACCGAAGACTCCCTCTACACCCTTGTGCAGCACATCCGCGAGACCATGGAGAGGAAGGAGATTGCCACATTGGTGTCGTTGGACATAGAGGGGGCCTTCGATAGCGCTTGGTGGCCGGCCATACGGGTACGACTGGCGGAAGAAAAGTGCCCGGTAAACCTGAGACGGATCATGGACAGCTATCTCGAGGACAGAAGGGTAAGGGTACGGTATGCAGGGGAGGAGTACTGTAAGAGCACCAGCAAGGGATGCGTCCAGGGTTCCATCGGGGGACCAACGCTGTGGAACCTGCTGCTGGACCCGCTACTGAAGAGCCTGGGAGAGAGAGGAGAGTATTGCCAGGCATTCGCTGACGACGTTGTGTTAGTCTTTAGCGGAAAGACTGCGCTGGATATCGAGAGACGTGCCAATGCCGCTCTCGAACATGTTCGGGCGTGGGGAGTGAAAAACAAGCTCAAATTTGCACCGCAAAAAACTTGTGCAATGGTACTAACAAAGAAGCTGAAGTACGACACCCCGCGCCTGAACATGGGCGGGATAGACATTGGCATGTCCGAAGAAATTACAATATTAGGCGTAACAATAGATAGGAAACTCACCTTCAATACACACGTCGCAAACGTCTGCAAAAAGGCGATAGGCATCCACAAACAGCTCGCACGAGCGGCAAAGGTTAGCTGGGGACTCAACCCAGAGGTTATAAGAACCATCTACGTGGCGGCGATGGAGCCGGTAATATTGTACGCGGCGAGTGTGTGGGCACCGGCTGCTGAAAAACTCGGGGTCAGGAAGCAGCTTAACACCGTGCAACGCGGAGTCGCCCAAAAGATGATTAAGGCCTATCGGACGACCTCCCTGAACTCGGCACTGGCGCTGGCTGGGATCCTTCCTCTCGATCTCCGAGTTCGTGAGGTGGCCTCGTTGTACGAAGCCAAGAGGGGGGTGCCCCGGCCAGAGCTGGGAGACAGGGAGGTGGAACGGATGGCCCCTGCGATCGAGGCACCACATCCGGCCGAACGTCCCGACATCGAGATCCACCGACTGGTAAACCAAGAAGATCTAAGTGCCAACAGCGATTACCAGGTTCGCATCTTCACCGACGGGAGCAAGTTTGAGGGTGGGGTTGGTGCCTCGCTATCCATATGGAATAGCGAGCGCGAACTTAAGGCCCTGAAGCTTGCTCTGCCGAGGTATGGCACAGTTTACCAGGCGGAGTTGCTGGCTGTTTGCCGCGCGACCGGGGAGATCATCAAGAGTGCGGCGTCCACCTACGCGATCTACAGCGACTCCATGGCAGCCCTTCAGACGGTGAAGAACCTAAGTTGCCTCCATCCGCTTGCGGTAAAAGCTAGAGAGAACCTCAGAACTGCTTCTCTCCAAAATAAGATAGTCACCTTATTCTGGATAAAGGCACATGCGGGGATGGAGGGAAACGAAAGGGCGGATGAACTGGCGAAGGAAGCTGCCAAAAAGGGAAAGCGCAAACCGGACTACGACCTGTGCCCGGTGTCGTTCGTCAAGCGAAGCATCCGTAGTGCTACGCTCGACGAATGGGGCCGAAGGTACACCACAGGTGAGACAGCAGGCGTCACCAAGATGTTTTTCCCGGACGCGGTGTCGGCATACAGGACAGTGAGGAAGATCAAGATGACGGGCGTCAAGACGCAGGTCATGACGGGGCACGGTGGGTTCTCCGAATATTTGTACCGGTTCAAATGTAAGGAGAGACCATCGTGCGTCTGCGACTCCGCGGTGGACGAGACGGTGCCGCACATACTGCTAGAGTGCCCGGCATACAGCCGAGACAGGTTTGAGGTGGAGCAGCAGCTTCAGGTAGAGCTCACGCGGGAAAGTATAGGAAGTATAATGATAGGTAAGAACAGGCAAATATTTTTAAAATATTGCACAAAAATCGCACAAAGGGTGATAAAAAGGAACCAAACGGTCTAAGCAAACTATGCTTTAATTAATAGTAAATGTCAAGGACAAGCATAGAAAATAAAATTGTAATAAATGTAAATAAGTAGATGATAAGCAATATTTAAGATTAAGAAACTAGTATATAGACTGTAAACCTCTGTAGAATAAGAAACTGTATGTACTTTTTAAGAATAAACGTGTGTAGCTTAAGTTTAGATATAAAAAATAAAGAAAGAATAGTTGTAAGGCTTTACCCACATATAAAGAAATAAAAATAAAAATTATTAGCTAGAATAGGTAAGGTAGAATTAAGGGCCACCCACCCTTACAGAAAGAAAGAAATGATGGATGTAAGTGTAGTATGCGGAATGAAAGTGCGAGAGGAATACCTGCGAGAACTGGAATGAAAGAGAATAGACAAATAATAGGCTCCGATGTTGTTGGAGATAGGAGTACAAAAAAAAAAAAAAAAAAAAAAAAAAAAAAAAAAAAAAAAAAAAAAAAACCTAACCGCAGAACGCAGAAATATTCAAGGGGCTGGACAAGAACGACAGCAGGGTCGAAATAAGATACAGGCGGAAGACCCGCAACCCGCATACCAGTCACATCGTCGTTAAGACCTCACCGACGATCTGGAACCGGGTGATGGAGTCGGGCACCGTCCTAATAGACATGCAGCGTATAAGAGCAGAAGACCAATCCCCGCTGACCCAGTGCTCTATGTGCCTGGGGTACGGCCACAGCAGAAAGTTCTGCAAAGAGACGAAAGAAGTCTGCAGCCACTGCGCCGGCCCCCACGTCCGCGGCGATTGCCCAGTGCAGAAGCAAGGCATCCCGCCAAAGTGCAGTAACTGCGCATCTGCCCGGTTGGAGCACGCAGAGCATAACGCTTTTAGCGAGAATTGCCCAATCAGGCAGAGGTGGGATGCCTTAGCCAGAGCATCAGTTGCGTACTGCTAAGGGCAACGACGTGGACAACACCGGCAACCAAACACCCACCGGGCCATACCTGGTGGCACAGGCCAACCTTCAAAGGAAGCAGTTAGCCACTCAGGAGCTCCTAATGGTGGGTGCCAATAGAAAACTGGCGCTAGCACTGGTCCAAGAACCATACGTCGGGAATCTAGGCAAGATGAGAGACTACGGCGGGGTGAGGATCTATCAGTGTGAGAATCAAGGAGAAGCCACAGTCAAGGCAGCAATAATTGTATTCGACCAACACATCGAAGTCACACACTGCATAGACCTCACCACACCCAACATCGCTGTCGTGGCCCTCAAGACGCGAGCATGGGAGACCGTCGTGGTCTCCTTCTACCTAGAACCCGACAAAGATATCGAGCCCTACATTGACCATCTGAGAAAGATACAGGAAAGATACCCTAAGGCAAAACTATTAATAGGAGGAGATGCAAATGCCAAAAGCCCATGGTGGGGCAGTGACAAAATAGATGGTAGAGGGGAAATGCTAGCGGAAAGCCTCGAAGACATGAAAATGCATATTCTCAATGAAGGTACCACACCCACATTCCACACGATACGCGGAAACAGAGAGCTTTCCAGCATCGTAGATATAACGGCCTGCACACCAGAAATGGTAAAAATCGTGGAAGAATGGAGGGTGGAGGAAGGACTGACGAGTTCGGATCATAACACAATCATATTCCAATTAAAATTTACAAAATCAAAATCCAACCAAATTAAAACCACTACAAGAATATTTAATACAAAAAAGGCAGACTGGTGCGAATTTCTAGAAATAATTAAAGATCAAATAAACGAAAAATTACCAAACATAAAAGCAATAGACAATAAAGCAGATTTAGAACAATACATAGTAAACTACACAAATATAATTAAAGAAACTAGTCACAAAACAATACCACTTAAAATAATTAATAATAAATTCAACTTACCTTGGTGGAATGAGGAACTTGAGAAATTAAGGAAGCAGGTTACCACCTTCAAACGCAGAATCAGATGTGCAGCCCCTGTAAGGAAAGATAAGGTGATCGGCGAATACCTGGAGAAGAAAGAAGAATACGAGACAAAAGCAAAACTAACACAAATTGAGAGCTGGAAGGATTTCTGCCAAAAGCAAGATAAAGAGGGAATGTGGGAAGGAATCTACAGAGTTATAGGGAGGACTGCCAAGCGGAAGGAAGATCTGCCCCTGGTGACGGGAGGGAGGGTCTTGTCTTCGGAGGAATCTGCAAATTTACTGGCGGAAACGTTTTTCCCCAAAGATGACCCCGCCAAAGATAACCACAAACAGAGTGAAATCAGGGAACATAGCAAAAAGAATGTAGAAAACGACGGAACAGAGACGGACCCGCCTTTCACCATGAAAGAACTGGAGATCGCTGTTGACAGCTTCAGCCCAAAGAAAGCCCCAGGCTCAGATGGCCTCACAGCCGATATCTGTCAGCAAGCGATCTCCGAGAACCCGCAGAAGTTCTTAGATATGGCTAACAAATGCCTAGAACTGGGGCACTTTCCAGATGTGTGGAAAGAGGCCACAATCGTCGTTTTAAGAAAACCCGGAAAGACGGACTATGCGGTACCGAAATCGTACCGACCAATAGGACTGCTGCCAGTCTTGGGGAAAATCGTCGAAAAAATGCTAATGAAGCGGATCAGGTGGCACATTCTCCCCAAGCTGAGCAGCAGCCAGTACGGTTTCGTGCCGCAGAAGTCAACAGAAGACGCCCTCCATGCTCTAATAAGCAAAATAAATAAAGAAATTGAACGGAAAAAAATGGTCACCATAATCTCGCTCGATATAGAAGGAGCGTTCGACAATGCTTGGTGGCCAGCAATCATGCGTAGACTGGAGGAAGAAAAATGTCCCTGGAACTTGAGGAAAATGGTACAGAGCTACCTTACAAACAGAAGAGTGGAATTGAGATACGCCGGCTCACAAACAGTCAGACACACCAACAAGGGCTGCGTACAGGGGTCCATAGGGGGCCCCACTTTTTGGAACCTCCTACTGGATCCCCTGCTCAAAATGTTGAACGATGGGGGCGGCTACTGCCAGGCATTCGCGGACGACATTGTCCTGGTCTTCGCTGGACATTCGGGAAAGGAAATTGAGTCAAAAGCAAACTCCGCTCTTGCCCAGGTCCGGGCGTGGGGAGTCCAAAACAAATTAAACTTCGCGCCGCACAAAACCCAGGCGATGGTTTTGACCAAGAAACTGAAGTTTGACTCCCCGCGCCTGAGCATGGGCGGAGTCGTCATCCCAATGTCCAGCGAAATTAAGATCCTAGGCCTCACTGTTGATAACAAGCTAACCTTTAACGCCCACGTGGCCAACACATGCAGAAAGGCCCTCGGCATTTACCAGCAGCTGTCGAGGGCGGCTAAAATACAGTGGGGCCTAGACCCAGAGATCGTCCGAACACTCTACCTGGCAGTAGTCGAACCAATAATTCTGTATGCGGCAAGTGTATGGGCACCGGCCACCCAAAAACTGGGAATACAACGGCAGCTGGGCGCAGTCCAGAGAGGATTCGCGCAGAAAATCTGTGGGGCGTATCGCACAGTCTCCCTGAACGCGGCACTGGTGCTTTCTGGGATACTGCCTCTCGACCTCCGAATCCAGGAGGCAGCCGCCCTGTTCGAGGCGAAGAGAGGGTTATCCCAGGAAGTGCTAGGCGACAGGGAGATGGAACGCAGCGTACACCCCACAGAGGCCCCGCATCCAGCCGAGCAGATCGGCCTGGAGTATGTCAGCCTGACGGAACGGGAGCAAGTAGAGGACCGAGTTCACCACTCGGTCCGGATCTACACAGACGGCAGCAAGATTGAGGGCAAAGTCGGGTCCGCCTTATCCATATGGAGAAATGGGACTGAGACCCGAGCCCTCAAACTAAAGCTGCCGTCTCACAGCACCGTATACCAGGCTGAACTCCTGGCCATCTGCGAGGCGACGAGGTTCGCCCTAAAGTGCGGGGCCGACAGCTGCGCGATCCTTAGTGACTCGCGCTCAGCATTGGATTGCGTAACAAACTCGGAAAGCCCTCATCCGCTCGCCGTTGAAGCCAGAGCCCACATCAGGGCGAGCCGGCTCCAGAACAGGGAGATATCCCTGTTCTGGATCAAGGCACATGCTGGGCTCGAAGGCAACGAGCGAGCGGATGAGTTAGCAAAGGAGGCAGCTCTAAAATTAAAGACGAAGCCCGATTATGACGCATGCCCGGTTTCATTTGTCAAGCGAGAATTGCGAATGCTCTCGCTTGACAAATGGAACCGGAGGTACCAAAATGGCAGCACCGCTGGGACCACAAAGGTGTTCTTCCCGGACGCAGTGGAGGCCTACGGGGTGATCCGAAAGCTCCGCCCGGCCGGCGTCCTAACGCAGGTTCTGTCGGGGCACGGTGGGTTCTCCGAATACTTACACCGTTTCAAGTGTAAGGAGGACCCATCGTGCTTCTGCGAGCCGGGCGTGAGCCAGTCAATCGGACACCTCCTGGCCGAGTGCCCAGCGTTCGGGAGGGAGCGATTCGAGGCCCAGCGGATCTTAAACTCGGACGTGACAGCAGGAGATTTTAAAGACCTAATAAGTAATCCCAAAACCAGGGACGAATTTGTAAAATACTGTAAATATATAGCAGAGAAAGTAATAATAAGAAATAAGTAGCTAATAAGAATTTTATCATAATATTGGCTAATTAGGTGTACATAATAATAATTATAAAAGGAAAAAAAAAAAAAAAAAAAAAAAAAACCTAACAAACCTATCTTTAGGCTTCAAAAAAGAAGAAAAATATATGATAAAAATACCAAAAAAAACGAATCAGTATTAAAAGTAGTGGCTAGATAATCATAAACTAGCACAAACTAGAATAAGGTTGATTGACACATATAGAAGCAACAAAAAAAAAAAAAAAAAAAAAAAAAAAAAAGAATACAAATAATAATAAGTATAGTATAAGGATGATTTAAAGCATACTAAGAACAATGATAAAAGTAAATTGAAGGAAAAGCATATTTGATTAGTAATGATAAATATTAATAAATCACGGATCAAAGGAGAAAAAGCTAACAACAGCACAAATAGAAAAATGCATAAAAGATAATAAACATATTAAATATATATATTTATAAGTACATATAATATATATATATATAACACTATATATCAAGCGTAAACAAGCAACACAAAAATTTAGCAAATAATAAAAATATACATATATATCCATACAAAATATATATCAAGCAACAAAGCAAACATAAAGAAAATGCACATATAAAGAAAAGCAACTAAATAAGCAACAAAACAAATAAACTTCCCAAAAACAAACAAAGGCAAATAAATTCATAGTAATAACAAAGTCTCTGGCCCAGGCCAGAGGAAAAGCATCCGACCTCACCGACCTCACCGACCTCACCGACCTCACCGACCTCACCGACCTCACCGACCTCACCGACCTCACCGACCTCACCGACCTCACCGACCTCACCGACCTCACCGACCTCACCGACCTCACCGACCTCACCGACCTCACCGACCTCACCGACCTCACCGACCTAACCGACCTCACCGACCTAACCGACCTAACCGACCTCACCGACCTCACCGACCTCACCGACCTCACCGACCTCACCGACCTCACCGACCTCACCGACCTCACCGACCGTCGTCGTCGTCGTCGTCGTCGTCGTCGTCGTCGTCGTCGTCGTCGTCGTCGTCGTCGTCGTCGTCGTCGTCGTCGTCGTCGTCGTCGTCGTCGTCGTCGTCGTCGTCGTCGTCGTCGTCGTCGTCGTCGTCGTCGTCGTCGTCGTCGTCGTCGTCGTCGTCGTCGTCGTCGTCGTCGTCGTCGTCGTCGTCGTCGTCGTCGTCGTCGTCGTCGTCGTCGTCGTCGTCGTCGTCGTCGTCGTCGTCGTCGTCGTCGTCGTCGTCGTCGTCGTCGTCGTCGTCGTCGTCGTCGTCGTCGTCGTCGTCGTCGTCGTCGTCGTCGTCGTCGTCGTCGTCGTCGTCGTCGTCGTCGTCGTCGTCGTCGTCGTCGTCGTCGTCGTCGTCGTCGTCGTCGTCGTCGTCGTCGTCGTCGTCGTCGTCGTCGTCGTCGTCGTCGTCGTCGTCGTCGTCGTCGTCGTCGTCGTCGTCGTCGTCCTTCGCGTAATCTAACAGTGTTAATTCTTAAGTTGTATATATACTAAATCTTGAGAAAATCTCTATTGTGCGATGCAGGATCGTCAAGTGCCATCTGTTGGTGAGTAGTTATAACATTTCGAAACCAGCTATTTATACCATGCTAACTCCGAAAAGTGTAGTTTATTACAAAAAAAAAAAAATTGTTAAGCGTTGCACCTTTTACATTCATTGAGATATTTATTTCAAATATGGTACCCTTAATTGGTTTTTTTTTTTTTTTTTTTTCATACATATCTCTTATTTATTTTACCGTTTGGTATTTTGGGAGTAACAGATCGCTCTTAACTACGCTAACTACTGTTTGCGTACACGGACTTAAATTGAACACTCCAAATTTAAGAAATACGTAGCGTATCAGTTTAATACATATTTCAATACTTTGTAATGCATAATGTACTCTATGCGCCCCCTACCTTTGCATACTCCGCTAACACTACTTGGCGTAGTTTTATTCGAATTATTTCAATAAGTACCTGCACTTAACGTTATTTAAAATTTGTAACTTCTTTTTTTTTTTTTGTTATTTCTTCACGATATTTTTTTAACATATAAAACACCACATTTTACGAAACTTGGCATAAAAAAAAAAAAAAAAAAAAAGGATTTGGCAAAAAACGAGTTAGCGTAGTATTCATTGCTGGTGTCAATTTGTTTGCACCGTTAAGGCGCCATCTGTTGTTAAGTAGTTATTACTAATGTATACAAATCAGCTGTCCCAACCAGATGCAAAAGTCTATGAAAGATATATCCATTTGTACGTTTGTTCATAAAATATAGGCCATTTATAATGTTATAAAGGCTGTTAAAATGGATGAATACAGTCCGAAAAATTATGTACGAGACTTATAGAGATTCGATAAATAAATATACGATTGTGGCAACCTGTTGTAAATACATATACATATGTATATTTTTTTTATGGGTTAAAATTAATCGTAAGTATTCATCAAGTCAATTCATGAACTCAACCATCAATATATGGGCAACCATTATTAAATTTAATTATATATGTACACCTCAATAATAAAAAAATAAAAAAAAAAAAATTGTAAAAATTAACATAAAAAAAAAAAAAAAAAAAAAAAAAAAGGATGATCCTAGATAAAAGAATAGAAAATATGTCCTAAATCGCTATGTATATATAATCGCTATATTATTAAATTATTTTATATATAATTTAACCACATATTATACATGTATATATTACATATTTATATCACACTTTACATACAATATAATATTTATTAGTGTCTATACCTATATAATTAATTAATAAGCAAACCCGCGCGATACCGCTAGTATATCGTGAGCACACTATTTATCTATAACTGTACCTACCTACCTATGTTAGATGCGCATCATGCGCACGCGCCATCGAGCATGGAGTAGCAATAGTGAGCCATTTGTTTAGCAACGCATCAATGATTTGTCACGTATAACCGGTATAACTAACAAACCACGCTCGAACTAAAACAGTACCCGACCAATAAGAGACCTGTGTGTACGTCTAGTGCAACGCTTGACCTTGAGTCGGCCAATCGGAACACAGGGGCCGGCGCAGCGTTCTGGCATATTTTGTTTTCTAACAAAACTGTTAACAGTTCTACTCTATTGGTTACATGCTCGATGGCACGCGCCGACCTCTTCCATCCGCTCGCTATCGCTCGCCGGCCGGCGCCCGGCAGTCGCGGTCCGAGCCTCCGACGTTCCTTTATGGATAGTTACTATACTCTTTGCTCCGACGCGCTGCCTGTGCTTACCATGTTCTATGTGCTTACCTCGCTATTAAAAACGCTTCCAACTCCGATCATCATCTCGCTAGAACATTCCCATAGGTATTCAACCCCACACGATAAAATGTGCCTTTAAATTGCAATGTCATTTTATATCAATAAGAAAAATATTGTCGTTCTTGTTCTCACATTTACATTTTCTTTATTTAATTCCGTTTGTTTTCGTTCAAGAATTCAACATTGACTAAATAAGTAGTTCTGCTATTTGATACAAGATGGCGCTACCACCCTGAGAAAAGCTAATGTTGTTTTATAATTGACTAGCTGCCTCCGCGCGGTTTTACCCGCGTAGTTCCCGTTCCCGTGGGAATACAGGGATAAAATATAGCCTATGTTACTCGGGGATAATGTAGCTTTCCAAAGGTGAAAGAATTTTTGAAATCGGTCCAGTAGTTTCGGAGCCTATTCGTTACAAACAAACAAATCTTTCCTCTTTATAATATTAGTATAGATTAGTATATTAGTATTAGTATAGATAAATAAAGACATAAGTGATAATTAGACATCCATTGCGAAATTTGCAAGTCCACATATTTATATTATCTACAATAGATTTGGTTGTTTATCGCATATCTATCACAGATTTATTAAATTAGTAGTCCCACTTTTCGACTAAGATGACGCTACCGCCATAAGAAAATTTAATTTAATTTTCAATTTAAAGATACTATAGAAATAAAGTAAATTTTTATTTTATTGTTATTTATTTATATAACGTTGCGTTACCTATATAAATACCTTTTACGAACCTCATATTTATGTTTTATATAATCATTCTATTGTTTAGCGCTTATTTTCTAATACGAACTCACAAAATAAATAGTTCTGCTATTCAACATTAGATGACGCCACGTCCCTCAGAGAACAGAATGTAGTTTTATAATTTACAGATAAAACTATAAATGATGATAACCTTACCCTTTTAAATCAATTCAGATGAACTTGATTATGCCGGGAGTAAACCTCCAGGAGCCAACTCGGAATACGGAGAAAAACAAATATGATGACAAGACAAGGTTATTGTAAGACACATATTAGTTGATTCCTTTTAATTCTATTCTTTTAAGATGTACCACAAAAACTTAATCATGTACAATATAACGTTTCACCAAAGAATTTTCATAGTTATCGTACTATTTAATAGCTATCGTATTTGTAAATATTTCTTCCTACACTTTCCTATCCGTTACTAAAAAGCGGTATGTGGCAAATTAATCAATTACTAACTTTATATTTCACAAATGAAAGATTCTGCTGTTAAACAGGTTTAAATAAGAACTCCATAAAATTAATAAATATTATTAATGAAGACATACATTTCAGCTTTTGTTTTATTTATATTTTTATCTTAAGTATTGTAACGGCGTTGCATTCTAGATAAAGAATATTTGGTCGATAAGCTTAGACTATTCTGCAATAGGTGGCGCCACGTGCCTCAGATTCTTGAAAGTAATTTTATAAATTACCTTAAAAAATATAATGTTTAGTTAGCTTTTACTGTATGTATTTTATTATTCGCCGCATCGAGAATCACGCCGCCCTGTCGTAACATACTTAAGACAGATAGAAATAAATAATATGTGGTAATTCTTAAAACATAACTTTATTACATGTAATCGTCTGTAATCGAAGGGGTGAGAATCACACCGTAGGGTTCGAGGATAGCTCGTCTCACCACTCCACAAAAACACGGACTTGTACACAAACAAATAGGTCGTATTTACAAAGCACATGCGACATCGTACGGCGAAGGGGGCGGCGGAGGGCGGCGGAGAGGGCGGCGGAGGGCGCTCACGGCTTCCACAGCTTGAGCAGGCCGTCCTCGCCGTAGGTGGCGAGCAGGTTCTGGTGCGGGTGGTGCGTGAGGCCGATGACGGCCTTCTCGTGGATGGTGATGGTCCGCTCCAGCTTGCCGGTGGCGGTGCAGAAGGCGTACAGCACCAGGTCCTCGCCGGCGCAGTACACCAGCCGGCCGCGCGCGCTCAGCGCCGCGCTCACCAGCGCGCCGCCCTCCTCCGAGCGCCGCCCCGACGAGAACGAGCGCACGATCTGCCCCTGCATGTTCATGATCACCACCGTGTTGGTGCGGTTGCACACCACGAAGTGGTCCGGGTTCTTGGGCGTCAGCAGCAGCGAGTTGACGGGAGGCTCGCCGCCCGCACCGCCCACACCGCCGGCGGACCGACCTCCGCCCGCCCCCGCCCCCGCCCCGCCCACGCCCCCGCCCAGCGGCTTCAGCGTCGCCGAGCACTCGCCCGAGCGCACCGACCACACCTTCACCGAGCCGTCCGACGAGCCGCTCAGCACCGCGTGCCCGTCCGGCGTCAGCACCGCCTCGTTCACGAACGAGCTGTGCCCGCGGAACTCCTTCAGCATCTTCCCGGACTTCAGCCCGTGAATCCTGAACGAACGCTCCGTAACATTAATATATCGACCTTCAATTAATTGAGAACGTTCATATAAGAGGGAGCGAGGTCGGGAGAGTACCTGATGGTGCGGTCGAAGGAGGCGGACAGTATCTGCGTGTTGTCGCGCGTGAACTGCAGACACGTGACGCCCTTGGAGTGCGCGCGCTCCAGCTTGCGCTGCACCTGCCCCGTGGACACCTTCCACACCTGCACACACACACACGCGCGCTATAGACAGTGTCGACACGAGTGCACCCACCCCCCCCCCCCACACACACACACACACACGCACGCACCTTGATCTTGCCGTCGTTGGAGCCGGCGGCGAGCGTGTCGCTGTCGCGCGCGAAGGCGAGGCTGAGCACGGCCTCCTCCATGCTCATGTACTCCTCGTGCGCCTGGTAGCGCAGGTCCTTGCGGATCTTGCCGGTCGTGAAGTTCCACACCTCCACCAGCCCGTCGACCGACCCCGTCACCAGGTACTGCCCGTCCGGAGAGAACCTGAATATCGACTTCCAAACTCTACACACGGTAACTGGGGAACTGATACTTTTTTAGTAGGTGTAAAAAAATATATTTCTTTACGTACATGCACGCACATATACATACTATGTACATACAGGTAGAATTTCGTTTATGAAAAGATAGTGTAAAGACACTCGCCGGATTCTTACCTAGCACACTCCACGTGTGATTTCTGTCCGAATTTGATAATCTTGGAGAGCTGAGTGGGGCACTGGTCGTCTTCCTCGTCCCTGATGGCCGCCTTGCCGCGGAACAGATCGATGGTGGTGCCCGGCGGCAGCAGGCCCTGGTGCTGCTGCCACTTGAGCGCCTGGCCCAGCAGCGCGAGCAGGCGCGAGGACGGCACCACGGACACCTCGCCGGCCAGCGCGGCCGCGATGTTGGCCCGGCGCCGCTCCTTGCCGCCGCCGCCGCCGCCGTACGCCTCGCGCGGGTCGAAGTACGAGCGCGCCAGCAGGTTCTCCAGGTGGATGTAGCGGTCCACCTCGTGCTGCTTCATGAGCAGGCACGGGTGCGTCTGGCGCAGCAGCGAGCGCGCCGCGCCCAGCTCGCGCAGCTCGATGAGCTCCAGCACCACCTGCTCGTACAGCTCCATCAGCTTCTTGTCGGGCAGCTTCAGCGACGCCGTCGCCTTCAGCACCGTGTCCCAGTGCCCGTTGTTGATGTCCGCGCAGAACCCGTCCACGCTGTCCACCGTGTTCAGCGACACGCCCGTCTCCTCCTGTACAATACAATACAGTACAGTAGGTACAGTACAGTACGGTACACCCTACTCATAACGAGTCAGTTACATAGCCACCATATAATTTACCCCATCTACATGATAGAGGGCTTAATTATAATAATCCTCATAATATTATAAATGTTAAAATTTGTGAGAATATAAGGATGTAAATGTTAGTTACTCTTTCATGCAAAAACTACAGAACAGCTTTGGATGAAATTTGGAACACACATAGTTTATAACCTGAATCACACATTATATCCTGGGAAAAATGGTCCCCTGGAATGCGGGTAAAACTGTGGAGAGCCACTAGTTCAATTATATTTTTTTAAGTACAATTCTGTACTCATATATAACCTCATATATAAGCTTGAGTTATCGGTTTCACCTGCATTAATTCCTTTTCAGTGCAAGTCAACAAGACTGCAGTGAAAGATTTTTTAATTTTTCAAGTTTTTGGGGAATAATACAAATTTTCATCTTGGATGAGCTAGTGGGGCTAGTGGATTACAGTAATAATTATAACTTGTTCCTTAACGCATATGGATCCATAACTAGTGCTTGGAAATCAAAACCAGGAGGAGGAGACACAACACAATCAATGAGTTTGAACTTGTGTTGGATTGTTAGATTTATCTATATGTTGAAAAAACCACGAGATTAGAACCAATCTTGTGTGATTGTAAATTGAACTAGGCATACTGATTACAATTTAACAGATACTTCTAAGTACATACATAGTAATCTGTAGAGGTAAGTAACCTATCCAAACTTATGCTAGCCTATTCGATTCAATAAAGTAATATTTAATATTATAATCTAGCAGTGTTTACAACTTTACTTTGACAATATTTGTTAATCAAAAGGGATGTTGCAAATGTAGTACCCCTTTTGCTGAATGTGAGAGGTAGAAAAGCTATTGCCATTTCCATCTGTTAACAGAAGTTCAGGCTATGAATCTAAACTTTATCTGGGTAGAAATACACATTGTTACATGCCAACTTTAAGACAGACTTAAATATGTTATCTTAGAGCAATAAATCTTTATATACCTATTGTATATGGATCGGTAAAACGGGCTCCCTATTGTGCATGTTTACTTATGAATGTTATGGTATACCTGTAAAGTCTGTAGAGTTTTGGTAAGGTTAGACTCCTTGAGGTACTGCTGAATAAGCCGGATGACACTGTAACAATAGCCACTTGTTAGCTTGCATATTACACTATAAAAGCAAATTTTCAAGGAAACATAAATGTATATCACAACACATTGTAACTTTGATTCGGCGTAAAGAAACTCACTCTGCGGATTCTATTTCTATAGACATGGTTGAATGTACTGATCTTACTTAGTTATTAAAGAACGTAAATATGTGACTGATTGTATTTCTTAGGAACAACGTCTATTTAAGAAATTCGAACAAAGTATATATCCCTTCCAATAATTCCAATATTATTAAACATTTCGTGCTCAATAAACACACGTTAAACTGACGGATTGGATTGATTGATTGAATAAATATTGACAGGCAAATATGCAATACAAGAAGAGTGTTGCCAAGTCTTACAAAATCGAGTTGCTAGACTCAATGTCAAAAGTAGCTAAAACTGATTTATCAAGAGCGTAGCTCTCGGCAATAAGTAGCGGTGGCTTCTTGCTAGTCACAATTCTTAATGAAGAGATGACGGTACAACTTGGGATTTATCTTGCTTTATTATATTAAGTAGGTATTCCCAAACGAGTGTGTGTTGTTATAAAAAGTTCACATGTAGAAATTGAAGGTTTCGAAAATCTCCATTATATATTATTCGTTATCATAAATAGACAAGAGTATTGAGATCTTTATTTTAATAATTTGACACACTGCGTCGTTTAATTCTACAGCTATTGTACGTTCCAAACCGTCTAACTATCTAATCTTGTATAAGGGGAGGGTGTGATTAAAAATGTATCATTCAACACAAGTAGCATTTAAAAATAATTCCATATATTGGAGTTTGAAGTAAATTACTCGTTAAACTTATTTATTACAAACTTTACCGTCACTCGCTCTCGTGTCGAGTGTTGCCAATCACGCAACGGGCAGCGGGAGTTTACCCCAAGCGTTCCCAGTTGGGCTTTATTTAACCAATATACCCTATAATGTATGCATTTCATACACGTTTATTTTCTTATTCCACTTTATGAATCTTCAATAAGAAAATACTTATAACTATAGAGGGTATCAAAAGTTTTCAATTCACTCTCATAGAACAGCTGCAACTTATTACTACATAATTCTATATATTAATCATATTTTATTTTTAAACTAAGAAGATCGCCGTCGTGAATGATGTTCACTTTCATTATTTGATTTATATTTACGTCGGTCGATCGGAATCTTATCATCGTCCATATCTTCAAGTGGCCGTTTAGTTACACAGTGTTCACAATATATTAATAGTTCTCGTCTGTTCGCACTCGCGGCGACTACATAGGGTCGGCGCGGGGGTCGGGCGAGGGCGCGGCGGGGGTGGTGGCGGGTGTGGTGGCGCGGTGGGGTATGGGGGGCCGGGTGCGGCGCGCGTCCGCCAGGTAGGGGTGGGCGAGCGCGGCGCGCGCCGCCACGCGCTCGCTCGGCTCGTAGCGCAGCATGGCCTCGAACAGCGGCGCGGCGTGCGGCTCGGCCCGCGCCCCCAGCGGCAGCAGCGCGCGCGCCGCCCGCGCCGGCCACCGCGGGAACGCGGCGCGGTAGTCGGGCAGCCGCCGCGCGCCGGGCCACACGCCGCCCCCCTCCGCGCCCTCCACGCCGGGCGTGCCCAGCGCGCGGAACACGCGGAACAGCTGGTCGATCTCGCTGTCGCCCGGGAACAGGGTGCGCCCGCTCGCCATCTCGGCGTATATGCACGCGAGGCTCCACACGTCCACGGCGGTGGAGTAGAACTTGGCGCCGAGCAGGATCTCGGGCGCGCGGTACCACAGGGTGACCACCTCGTGCGTGTAGGCGCGCACCGGGATGCCGAAGGCGCGCGCGAGCCCGAAGTCCGCCAGCTTGATGCGCCCCTCCGCGTCCACCAGCAGATTCTGGGGCTTCAGGTCGCGGTGCAGCACGCGCTGGGCGTGGCAGTAGGCTACGCCTTCCATCAGCTGACGCAAGTAGCTCTGAACAAAATTATAGTGTCCAAATAGTACAATTATACTGTGACATTAACACTAATTAAGTAACTTAAACTTATTAAGAAAATCCATACAATTTAACAGCCCGGTTGGCTTTGTGGTTAGTGACCCTGACTCTCAAGCCGCGGGTCGTGGGTTCGAATCCCACCCAGGACAAACATTTGTATGCATGAATATGTCTGTTTGTCCTGTGTCTGGATGTAAATATCTATATAAGTATGTATTTAAAAGTAGTATATGTAGTATATCAGCTATCTGGTTACCATATTACAAGCTCTGCTTAGTTTGGAATCAGATTGGCCGTGTGTGAAAAATGTCCCAGGATATTTATTTATTTAATTTCAGGCATATAAAAATGAGGAGGCAGTACATGTACGAGTCGGGTAGGTACTAGTTACCTTGACGAGATCGAGGTGCAATGGACCCTTGTTGAGGTCCATGAGCCGCTTGAGGTCCATGTGCAAGAACTCGAAGACGAGGAAGAGCTTATTGTCGGCGAGCAGCACGTCCAGCAGCGGCACGACGGCGGGGTGGCGCAGCTCGCGCAGCACCGAGATCTCGCGCAGCGCCGTCGACGGCACGCCCTCGGGCTCACTACACCAACAGAACAGATTACAACACAACATACTGACTAATCAATACAAAGCCCAACTTGCATAAACCCAACTGAAGATGTGCATATTCCTTGATTTTTATTGTAGAAATGTGCTAAATTAAACTATTGACTAACACCAAAAGAAATATAGAGATATTATACAACACTGAATCAGTATTGACTACATACCTATATTTATTTATGCACAAAATAGATCACAGATTAGATATGCAATTCCTAGTTGTAAAAAGGATTAAGAAAAACGTAACATATCAGTGTCCTATACATATATAATAGTGTCCTACTGGTGAGGACCTGTTAATGGCTCTCATCTTCTTTTACCTATATTATTATGTTTCGCTGTTCGTCTTCCTTATAAAATAAAATAAAAAATCAATATTAGTTATTTCAAACTAAGTGTTAGTTAGGATAAAGGACTTTGCACTAATATTACTATTTATCTCAAGATCAAATTCAAAATATATTTGTTCAAATAGGCCTTTACAAGCACCAATGAACAGTCACTTTTATGCTCAGTTCTGAAAGAAAGTTGCTCTTACTGAGAAGAGCCGGTCATAAATTCTGCAATTAATACATATTTTCTATGGCTTTTCTATCTACTAAAATTGGCATGACTTGTTAAGATTATTACAAGACCATGATATGAATATACTTTTAAACAGGTTTCTAACAGATAAAATGAAGGTTTTATGTTGCATTAATAGATATGTTTGTGGTTCAACAATTTCTCCACCCACCGACAGTTTTCAAATTTATATTCAGGATCTGATGATGGGATTCCAAGGAAATCAAGAGCAAGCCTCATATTTTATAGGCACTTAAACTATAAGGTTTTTCGATAAAAAAAATGATAAGTTTATTAAGTTTTTGAACCAGGCAACTGAGGGACAATAGTTTTATTTATGTGGCAGGAACAGGATGGTTTGAGAAAGTTAGTTACTTATTTATAGCATAAAACCCAAGTAAGTAACCCGAGGCATGTCAATACCCAATGAAAACTTAGGATTATTATTTTGGAAAATCGAAGGGCTGACTAGACTACTAATCATAATTTTTCAGTAAGAAAAATCTTAAGTTTAATATTTCAAGGCTGTTTCTAGTAAAATTAATCAGCCGTCCGACAAAACTATTTCATAACATGATGCTTCGATTTTTCAATCGGTTTTCGCGCCAAGTAAAACTTACTTTTCAAGTTTAATTTTTTTCAAAGCAATTTCATTTCCGGTGATTCGGTCTTTTGCTTTATAAACTACGCCATAGGTACCTTCGCCAATTTTCTCTACTTGCGAAAAATTCTCCATGATTACATCAACATTTTCAATACAAAGAAATAAAGTAAGAAAGCTAACTCAACATAACCAAAAAACAAAATAAAATATTTATTAACTCGACCGTTTCACGACATGACATTACTGACTGATTGAATTGAATGAAACTGAACTGACAGTCAGACCTGACAGACTAACAAGCCAAAGATATATAATTTAATTTTGTTTCATGGTAATCTACCGATGACTTCAGCAATCTCTGCCATTGTCTAGTTTACTTGTATTACAAATTTATACAAATTTTCAATTTTCACATTTAAAAAGAAACAAACAAGTAGAAATATAAGGAAAATAATAGAATACAAGAATCTCAGAACTATGAAACTATTAATGAGGAATAATAGGAATATCACAGCATGATTAAATAAAAATATGTACATCAAAAGTTATACATACCACAACATACCATACAGTGTACATCATCAAAACTTTTAACAAAAATATTTTTTCTATGAGCTCTATACTCTTTGGTTGACTAATTAGAAACATCGATGATGTGTTTCAATTTCAATGTGTTCGTTCGATGAAACGGAAGACGACGCGTGGCGGTCAAATTTAAAATTCAGTTTGATACTGATATACATGTAAATTATTATTCTGTTTTACACGCTCTTGCTTAATAACCTTCATTTAATGGAGTCACAGAGCGGATTTAGAAAACGTAAAAAACGAAAGACGCGCAAATGTCTTGATGAATTGAGAAAACGATCACGTATTAATGGCCCAGAAGCAAGAGTTATAGAAAATAATGTTAAGCAAATTCCTAAACATAGTAACAATTGTATTACCTTAAATCGATTGACATTAAATTTGTTACCTAAGGCTGTTCGATCGGAAACAATTACGAGGCCTTTGCTAGAGGAGATTAAAAGGAAACCTAATTTAAAACTGGATGATTTGGTAAATTGTATACAAGTAAATATTTCATGTACGAGTGATGATGAAATATCGGAAATGAATGCAGATAACTATATAAATCGGAGTCACACATCTTCTCCCAAAATAAATGAAATTGAAGTATATTCCATTAAATCTTGTAATGAAAGTGATCAAGATGTAAGGTCATCAGATAATTATTATCTTTTCAGTCCCATTAATCAGACGAGAGTCAAAAATAGAGATTTAATTAATGAACTATCAGAACCAGCATCAACAAACACTGGGTCACAGTCTCGTGTTGATAATGGATATAGTTTGCACAAAGAATTAATGAATGAAATATCTTCATATTTGAAACAAACCTTATCAGATTGTTTTAAAGAAAATATTATAAATGGAAGTAAAACTCTGTTACAAAGCCTTTGTTTTGAGAAGCATGAAAGCAATATTTTAAAATGTGGAAAGGCAATATTACCTCAAAAGAACAACTTTTATAGTCCTACAGAAACAATCATGCAGAACCCGGAGGATTATATTAGACACTCACAAGTTGAGTATACACAAACAGTTACGGAATACAGAAAGCAACTATCCGAATCTCAGTCTGACAATACAAGTGTGCCAAGCACACCTTATGTAAGCCATTCTTTGCATGAGAATACTAATCCATCTCCCAGCATTGTAATATATGAAACTCCAGAGTATATTTATTATCCTCATAAACTCAACCAATAGGCTCAAGTTACTCATAATTCCATATGCATGCATCAAACTAACACAGCACAGCACTACATCCAAAGGTAAATAAATAATGATATCATATTTTGTGTTTCAATGTGCAATGATAATAATATATTTGTAAATAATAGTTTTTATTTATTTATCTACATTTGTTAATGAAGTATTTATAAATAGTAATTGTTTGTATGCAACTGCATGAGTGCAGTTAGATCATAGTTAGGACAGTCCAATATTTTCTAGCTCTTCAATGAGATCCATGTGCTTAAATGTGTCTGGACTCTTGGTAAATGTTCCCAGCAGCAATGACTTTTTTTCATTCTTACCATTGTAATACAACTGGAATTGATTTGCTAAACATTGAGCTTCCTTCCCACTGAGGACATTCTGTAGAAATAAAGTTGCTGGGTAAAAAATAAATACATAAAGATTTACACTATGGTAACTAGCAAGCAGACCATTATTTACACCCAGACAGAACAAACAGTCATGTTCATGCAGATAATTGTTTGTCCTGGGTGAGAATAAACAACCAAACCGGGAGCTTTAAAAGTTGAGTTGCTAATCACCAGCCACCAAAGTAATAGTAGACCCTAGACTATTTTAATGGTAGCCATACTTTGTTACCTACTTACTAAATCTTAGTGTACTAACTAGTGGGTTGAACTCACCTTGTCATATTCTCCTCGCATCAGTACTAGGCCCTTGTCATGTAACTCAGTGTAGTGTATCATTGTGAGGCATTCTGGTGCATTTTCTTTATGTACCTGAATTTTTATACAAATTTCACTATTACATATAGAAGTTTAGATTGTTGATTTATTTATGAAGTAAAATACAAATGAAATTATATTCTGTTAAATAAAGGCTGCGGTAACCGCTTCCCATCAGGCGGACTGTATGCCTGTTTGCCACCTTTGTGGTATAAATAAACAGTAGTAAAATAGTAAACCAGTTCAATCACTTGAATATCATCACTATTATTATATATTACTAGTACATATATTCAGAGGATTTCGTATTTGTTTATTTAATTAGTTCAAGTCTTGGATTACCAACCTGGAAAGCTAGTAGAGGAGTGAAGTGCACAGAATTGCTGTAGCATTGACTCATGATGAACTCGTAGCCCTGAGAGCGAGGTAGAGGAAACAAGAATGTTGGATTGTGTTTCATTTTTTCTTGAATTGCAGTATACATGTTTATTGGAATTATAGCTGATATAACTTCTTTGTCCTTGTGGTATTGCTCCCAAATGGATTGAATTTCTTCCGCATCTTTGTCTTTAACAAGATCTATTTTTAATATTTCATCAAGTTTTTTATCTTGTGCAGCAGGCACTTCTTTTAGAGCTTCTTTGGGATTCAGAACTGATGAAAATTGCCTGTAATAGTAAATAAATGATGTTAGAACTATTTGGAATGCATACATTGGGAAGCAAAGGAGTTGGGAAGGAAAATGTTTATAAATAAACTATGTTACTGGATTTGGTTGATACAGTGCAAAACATAGTTCAGGTACCAAGTTGTGTACAGACAAGATCTAGATCTACAAACATCAGCATAATAATGTTTAATTACAACAACCTTGTGTCCACAGATGTGGAGTTCTTTTTCTCAGTTTTAGTAGACTGTTGCTTTTCAATTCTTTGCATAAATTCATCTGGTGACGTCTTTTGCAACTCTGCTATTCTCGAAGCATACTTTTCATAGTAGGGATTTTTCTCCAGGTTTTCCATAGCTTTTTCGAGATTCATAGAGGTTATTGCGATACCTCTAAAACCAGCAGTAACATTCAAGCGCTTCCAGAGTCGGGTAACTGCAGCGTGAGCCATCAATCCAATAATAACCAGATAAGTACCAGTAACGCTGCAAGCAAAGAGCACATAACCGAATAAACATTAATCGCCTTCGGGCGGCTTCGGGTCAGTTCAAGCAGTGGACTCGAATCGCGGTTGTGTGGATGGACTGGATGGATACGAAAGATATTATATATATAGAGGGAGCGAACGGTGCCTTAGATTTAGAGGGGCTACTATAACAGAACCGAGTATCTATAGCAATGTAATTCATAAACTCTGACCACTAAGCGACTCAAGGTTTGATGAATGTATGACATGAGATAAATTGAGATTACATAACTTACTTTAAGCATATACCATAGTATGTATGTTACTAGGTATATTTAATTCAAATTGAATTGCTGTATACCCAAGGAAGGACACAAAATAATCGAACCGATAGATGAAGACGAACGGTAAAACTTAATAATATTTTTGGGCTGCCGATTTGCCGAACTAGGGATGCCCGTTACGATACGATATATCGGAATATCGATACAGCACTATACGATATATCGATATTTGATGCGATATTTTGACCATACGATACGCTTCGATATATCGCATTCTTATAAAAATATCGCATTACCGTATCAAACTATGTCGGTGATTAATTTGTATAATTTTAAAGTTCCTATTCCATCATCACTAAACAATAATAGACAGTGCCATTGAATATATTGTTATTAGTAATATGAGAATGATAACGTCGACAAAATTGTTTTTGGAACAAGAACAGCCGGCTTTAGCCGTAATAGGTTAAATCCACGGCGCTTATAAAAATTATTATTTTTGCGTTGTTTAAGTGCTGATCAATGGCAATTGTGTTTTTTTTTTTGAATAAAACTATTTTAAATACATACCTATAATTATTTGTTTCTTTTAAAAAAATAAAAGAATATAGTAAAACTACTAAAAAGATAACCCTTTGCACGATATATACTCATTATATCGCATATTAATAGAAAGGCATGCGATACGGTTACGATACGATATATCGATACAAAGGAAATCGATAATATCGTGTATCGATACAACCAAGTTCGATACAGTTACGATGCTATATATCGATCTTGGGCATCCCTATGCCGAACCCTGTCTGTCTGTCTCAAAGAGTATAGTAACTATCCATAAGGTCTGTCTCGGTCTGTCTACTTGTCTATAGTCGGATTAATAATTCGAGTCAGAGAAATGACAAGTGCAACTGTCACTGATACAAAAAAGGGTGACCCGCTACAATAGTGATGTTCGGCAGTTTTGTTCTTTCAGTATCCGATACATAAATCTAGTTGAAAATCCCAAAATTTCATTATTTTTAAACTAAATTTGAATTTAATTGAAACCAAAATTAAATAAATAAAATCCAAAAAATGTTATTAATTTGATTAACCTAACATAGGCTAATCATCCAATTCATGCTTAATTTAAAAAAAAAATGAATAAATGTACGAATAAATATAATTTATTTGTCCAGTACCCGTATAAATAGTCACTTCCAAAACAAAATGGGGTCCATAGCGTGACAAGTGATGACTATAGTTCTTCCAATAGCCAAATAATATAATATAGTATTTTATGTAATATTTAATTACCTACCGTGTATGTCTTCTGTTTCATTACCATAAATTACATATTTTTATTTATATAAAGGCAATTTGACATTGAATAAAAAAAAGGAAACTCTAGTCGAGTTTCCTTTGTCCTTAGCCGATTTTTAGTTGTAAAAATTCGAATCTACCACAACACTATTTATTTGGGACTAAAAAACTGCAACACTGGAATTGTCATTTCTCTGCCTACAACTACAATGAATAATCTGAGTATAGTCTACGCTACCGGGGCTGCCGTACTATATGCGGTGTTGCCAACTCTTTATAAAGTCGCTAGACTCAATATTAAAAGTCGCCAGAAATGCCGGTTAGGTAGGAGAGCGACCATTTTTTTTAGCTCTCAACTTAGGAAGCAACCTTATTTTAGCTCTCAACCATTAAATTAAATCCATTTCCAAACACATTCAAAATTAGATGTCATGTTTAGATTTGTACTCCAAAAGTCGTCAGAGTCGCTTAAACATTTCTTGCGATATTTTTTTTTAATCGTTATTAGTTATTCGCTAAGACTGAATGTCGCCATTTCTAACGACAAACACAGTAGCTAAATTGGCAACGCTCACTGTCAGTGAATGAGTGACACATGGCATTTCATTTACTAGCGCACAAAACAAATGCATTCCCATGTATATGTTCACACCAAAGAGTATAGTAACTATCCATAAAGGTTCACACGACAGCGTTTTTAAAACGTGACGTTTTTTATCGAGTGGTGTTGCATTTTCAACTTTGGGCGTTAGAAATAGAGCATATTATGGTACTTGGAAATGCATTTGTGTTTGAACGCTTTTTTAACGTCCGTTAAAAAATCTCTCGTGGGAACGAGGCTGAAGATAACAAAATTAAAGAGTGGTTAAAAATCGTGTAAAATATTTACATACTGAGATCAAAACAAGGTTGCCTCATTAAGTTAAATGGTGTGGCCATAGCGAGCGACCCTTTCTTTAGGATTTAGGGCATATCGTTCTGTGACAAGTTTCTCGGACGGAAATCTCGGAATGCAATGCCAGAAGTAGGGGTACGATTCTCAACCCTAATTCGATTTACTTTTAAAACTTAACAAGCACCCTAATAAATAAATAAAAAATGGTGTAAAATACGGCAATACTTAAGCGAGAAATGAGTTTATTTTAGATTAAAATATTGGTAAATATCAGGCATTAACTTTTCCTTACACTCACCTGTCATTTTCAAACATTTCCGCGAACCGACCGCGCCGTGACATTTCTACATCGACCGTGGTACGGTCTACGGTGGTAATTTAATGGAACGCGTTAGGGTCGTGCTCCTGTGCTTAAACAAAATAATATAATATATGTTTAACGTAAGGCTTATGTTACGCTAGCAGTATGATAAATACAATATTGCTTAATATTTTATGAGATAACATTTGCGAAGTTTGTGTTGTAAGTATGTACTCAAAAATTTTCTTTAAAATTTACTATTAATAGTCCAATATTCTACAATAAAAAACCAACGTTTAAGCCTGTGCTTGTGTGATTCAATTGGCGATATATATTATTGACTTGCTATGACTCGAAAGGGTAGAATGCAGTTAAATAATTATAATTAGTTGCTGACTACTACTAGCTGAAATAATAATAAACCACCAGATAGGCTACTCTCAACAGTGCTTGTGTTTTGATAACAACTACCTGATTCTTACACTATCATATGTATTTCAAAATATATTTAGTATGTAGGTACCTACTTAAAATATTTATTTATAAGGTGTACATAGTAAATATTCATATTATTTATTTGCATTCCACAATAACACAATAGTATCTAATATTAAAATTAAGATATGTTTAAAAGAAATAATTTATTAAAAGAAATATCAGAAGTTAAAAGATTTCATGTTTTAGGGGGTAAACATTTTCTTTAAAAAATTCCAATATGTTTAAAAATAAACAAGTATATGAAACCAGTTTGGTGCGTGACTGTAACTGCTATACCATAGTGGTTTCATTTGAAGTCAATTGATAATTTGATAATATAATTCAACTTTGCTCATTGTACAGTATCAGGCATTGGTGACCTCATTCTGTTGTGCCTGCAACATATCTATTTGAATGTTTATACTTTCAGCTTTGGTCAGGGGTGAATTAAATGAACACTTTGTCTTAACTAGAAAATTATAACTGAATTACATTTCAGTGAGGCAGTTCTCTTTACATAATATGATAATAACTGACTTGATTGTAATTCCTTTTATTCTCTAAGTTACTTAGCAATTAATATTTTATTTTAATTAAGGTATTAGTTACTTTGGGAATAAAAGCAAAGGAAATGATTTCATTAATTTGCAATGTAGCTTATTTGTCTGTGGCTCTGTGAAAAGGTTGTTGGATTTTGTAAAATGTAATGTAAACTCTTGCATCAGAGGAGTGGTGCTTTGCAGCACCACTCCTCTGATGCAAGAGTTATTGTGATTGGCAAACTTAGTGCAGTAGGTTGATGATAGAATGTTGCTTGTATGATTCTGAAGAGTATTGTCGTCTCAAGGAGCTTAAGAGTGTTGACAGTCAACAAATAGGGAAGCCTCTATGATGATGATGATGTATGTGTGTGTGTATGATGCATAATACAATTGTGCTATTAAAATAGGTTTAAAAAATATTTTTCATGATTGGTGAACCATTGTTCGTTGCAGGGATCTTACTTTTTTCACGGATAAAATGTTGCATATGTGTTATTCCAGAACATATTTAAACTTTGTGCGAAATTCATCATAATGATCCCTAAAGGGATGATGTCACGCCAGTGAAAGAGTAACAAACATACAATCCATATATCCAAATACTAACAACTTTTGAATTTATAATATTAGTAAGATTACAGGCAATGTCTGTACACAATAACAAAATAAATATATTGATATAATATGATTAATGCGGGTTTAGGAAGCTCGAAACTGCAGCAAGCGATGCAATTGGTATTGTCGTTGCGGTGACGGATAAAGAGGGGCGAGCGGCCGGTGCCATAGTCGCGAGGGGCGTGAGGGGCGTGAGGGGCGCGCGGGGCGGGTGCGGGGCGAGGGGCGCAGCATGGCGGAGGAGGGCGCCGCGGGGCTCGCCGACGCGGTGCTGCTGGCGCCGCTCAGCGAGGACACGTTCCTGCACAACCTGCACGTGCGCTACAAGCGGGACGCGATATACGTGAGTGTGGGCGCGGCGGGGGCGCGGCGGGGGGCGCGTGGTGGCAGCGTGGTGACCTCGCGCCTCGCTATGTTGCAGACGTACGTGGGCAACGCGCTCGTGTCGGTGAACCCGTGCCGCGAGCTGCCGCTCTACTCGGCGGACCTGGTGCGCGCGTACCTGGCGCGCCCGCCCTACCAGCTGCCACCACACCTGTCAGTATATACGCACTTACTATGTTATTCCTTAAATTATTTAACATAAGTAAATAGCGGGCTGGCTAGCCGTTCCTAGCCGCGCTACCACTTGTCACGTACACGTACAATACAACATCGCCCTCACGTTACAGCTACGCCATCACAGCCACAGCGTACCGTTGGGTTCGCGACAGAAACGAGAGCCAGTGCATTGTTATAACAGGTATGTAGTAATAGATTTCATTATGCTACTGAGCCGCCCCGACCTCGTACTGACGATAGCCTGAACCTTCAGATTCTCTAACAATTCTACAAAACTAAACAATCACTCAGTGTCTCAAGCGCAAGTGGCTCGAGCGGTGCGCAGTCGGGGTACGGACTGTGCTTAATATGTTAATAAGCGCAGTAAATATTTTTTTTCCAACTTACGTCCATATTACACTGATCTCTATTAGGCGAGAGTGGATCGGGCAAGACGGAAGCCGCCCGCGTGTGCCTGCAGTGCGCCGTGGTGGCGGGCGAGCGCGAGGGCGGGGGCGGGGCCGGGGCGGGGGCCGCGCGGGGCGGGGGCGGGGCCGGGGCGGGGGCCGCGCGGGGCGGGGGCGGGGGCGGGGCCGGGGCGGGGCGGGGCGGCCGGGGCGCGGGCGGCGCGCTCACCGCCGCCGGCACGCTGCTCGAAGCGTTCGGCAACGCGGCCACGGCGAGGAACCACAACGCCAGTCGATTTGTATGTACCTTATACTTATACAATACTGTCTCTTATTACATATTAAACTGCCTCCAGACAACGGGGTCGTCGAGTCTACTTAATATTTGTATATTGCAGGGCAAGTTGCTAGAGATCGAATTCGACTTCAAAGGAGAACCGGTGGGCGGACACATCACACACTGTGAGTATCATGTTTCTATCTAAGGACACAAATAAATAACTATTAAAAAGACACATTTTCATGTTACTGATTTGTAAGACACAATATTTGTTTGTGCAAGCAGATCTATTGGAAAAGGTAATTATGATTAAATGGATATTATTACGTTAATCAGTTTTTGTTCTGTAGATTTTGTAGAAAATATAAATGTATAAAAGAATACGCAGAGAGGTTCTTTGTTAAAATTATGTAAAAAATTGGTTGCCTGTAAAGTCGGTATACGGGCGAAAGTTTTACGTGACAACGACGCAAGGGACGCGTGCCTTTCACTTTTTATGTCTGTCTCTCTCGCTCTTAGGCGGGCTAACCATGCCCGAGTGGAAGGGACGCGTGCCTCTCACTCGCTCTCATTGTGAGCGCATAACGTGAGCGGAGCGTAACGCAGTTTCTTGAAGTGTCACCCGGCAAACCAATTTATAAGACGTTGTCACGTCAAAATTGTATATTAGTAATAATCAGGAATTAAAGAGGTTTCAATAAATAAAAACAACATTCGATTTAATTCGCTTATGATGTGGCGGCAGGAGCGTGCGTGCGGCGCCGGCGCGTGCGCGGGGGCGGGGGTCGGGGCGGGGCTGGGGGCCGAGCGCGGCTTCCACGTGTTCTACCAGCTGCTCGCCGGGGCCGACGTGCATCTGCTCAGTGAGTTACACTTCATCATGCTTTTATGATAATGTGTCAGGCACTAGGTTTCCCCTCGTGCCCGTAGTGAGTGTCGTGTCGTATGTCGTACGTGTTGACATTTTTTTTGTACGGTGGCGACAGAGCGTTTGAAGCTGCAACGATCGTGGGAGCACTACCGCATCCTGCGCGGGACCGAGGACGCGGGCGCGGCGGGGGCCGGCGCCGGGCCGGGGGCGGGGCCGGGGGCCGGGCTCGAGCCGGGCGCGTCCCCTCGCCGCGTGCCTCTCGCGCACTCGGCTCAACTGGACAGAGACCACTTCGCCTTCACCAAGGTGACGTATCCCGCCTCGGAGCGAGTCACGCGCTCGGACACGCAGGTGACACGTGGGCTCTCCGCAGGCGGCGATGGCGGCGCTGGGGTTCGGCGGCGGCGAGTGCGGCGCCGTGCTGCGGGTGCTCGCCTTCATGCTCAAGCTGGGCAACGTCGAGTTCGAACCGGAGCCCAATATCGACGGCACCATCGGCGCGCGCGTGCACCATCAGTACGGTGCGTGCCTAGTGTAGCGTGTGTAGGTGTGGGTGTGCGAGTGTCGCGTGACGGTGATGTGACGGTGGTGTGACCCCTCGCAGAGTTGACGGAGGCGTGCGCGCTGGTGGGCGTGGAGGCGGCGGCGCTGGCGAGCGCGCTGGGCGCGGCCGAGGGCGCCGCGGACGAGGAGGACGCGGGGGTCGCCGAGGGCGCGGCCGACGGGGACCTGGACGCGGGGGGCGCGGAGGGCGCCGACTGGGCGGCCGCGCTGCGGGACCGCCTGCTGGCCGCGCTCTACTCGAGACTCTTCACGTGGCTCATCACCGCCATCAACGAAGCCATCAAGGTGAGTCGGTAGCGGTCCGAGCACCGCAACGGTACCTTCGAGAACGTAAATCGACCGTTGCACGTCCATCCGACAGCCGGCGGAGGCGGGCAAGCGGTGCACGCTCGGGATTCTGGACGTGTACGGGTTCGAGTCGCTCTCGCGCAACGGGCTGGAGCGGCTGCTGATCAACTACGCGGCGGAGCGAGTGCAGGCGGCCGTCACCGGGGCCACGCTGCGCCGCGAGCAGGAGGAGTACGCGCGCGAGGGGCTCGCCTGGCGCCCGCTGCCCTACGCCGACCACGAGCTGCACGCGGACCTGCTGGACGCGGTGAGCGCCGGACCGGCCCCCACACACACACACACACACACACACACACACGCACACCCAGCCCCGCGCACACACTCACACCCACGGCCTCGTGTCCTCGCAGGGCCCGGACAGCGTGCTGGGCGCGCTGCGCGAGTGCTCGGCGCGCGGCGCGTCGGACGGCGCCTTCCTGCAGCGGCTGCAGCGCCGCCGCCACCCGCGCCTGACCCTCGTGCCGCCCGAACACTTCCAGTATGTCGCACCGTCTCTATCTCTACTATAGTAAAGTCGTCATAGTAGTACATTAAGTAGATTAAATTTTTCGTTAACCCCAAACGCCGTAAACGAGGGCTCAGCTTAATTAGAGAAAACTTCGGATCGATACGAAGAGAAGAAATGCCGCAATAAAATTCGAACGAAACGTGTCTCGTCGCAGGGTGGTGCACTTCGGCGGCGCAGTGGTGTACAGCGCGCGCGGCATCGTGCGGCACAACCGCGACGCCGTGTGCCGGCGCTGCGCGGGCGTGCTGGCCGCCGCGCGGGACCCGCTGCTCGCGGCGCTGTTCGCGGGCGGGGCGGGGGCGGGGGCCGGGGCGGGCGCGGGACCGGGCGGGGTGGGGACGGGGACGGGGACGGGGTCGCCGCGCCGCCCCGCCGGGCTGGCGTGCCGGCAGCGCGCGCTGGTGGGCGCGCTCGTGCGCCGCCTGCCCGCCGCGCCGCGCCTCGTGCGCTGCCTGCGCCCCGACGCCGCGCTGCGCCCGCACCGCTTCGACGCGCACCTGCTGCGACACCAGATACGATCGCAGGGGTCGGTCACCGTTTATCGTAGACTAGCTTCTGCCCGCGACTCCGTCCGCGTGGAATATTTACTTTGGGCTAACGCTAACTTTCAACCCCCGTCGTATACGTAGAAGGATGGTCTCGCAGAACTAACTAATGACTGCACGCGCCGGCCCGGCACATAAAGGCGCGCGCAGTACAGTACTTAAACATTATTTTGGTGCAATGTTATTTTAAATTTGCGATATCTCCTAAGATATTCATTGAAATCGAATGATGTAAAAGGCAATTTTGTTTTAAATTAAATACTTGTGACGAATAACGTATTTATTTGGATAAGGATTAATATCATCTTCATAAAAACACCTTTACAAATAATGCTTAATTTTCGAACAAATTTGGTTAGTATAAAAATGGTCACTGTGAGCCAACCTTAACAGATAGACATATGCTATCGCAGACTTTTTTTAGAACTTTTGAAGGGGAACAATTCGGTCATACACCATTTTAGTGTAACTTTAACCGTTTACGCAGCGTACGCAGCGGAAGCTCTCAACAGGAAAAGAAATCTCCCGATTTTGAAACATTTTTCATTGGTGCTCCGCTCTTATTGGTCATAGCGTGATGATATATAGCCTATAGCCTTCCTCGATAAATGGACTATCCAATGGCGAAAGAATTTTTCAAATCGGACCAGTAGTTTCTGAGATTAGCGCGTTCAACGAAACAAACAAACAAACTCTACTCCTTTATAATATTATTAGTATAGAAGTATAGATACGCTTCGCGATCCCGGTACCCACGGTGGTTGACCGCGGCCGTCCTTCTCTCCGCAGGTTGATAGAGATGGCGATGCTGCGGCGCGCCGGGTGGTGCGAGTCGATGTGCGCCCGGGCGGCGCTCGCGCGCTACGGGCTGCTCGGCCGGCGGGCCGGGGCGGGGGCCGGGGCGGGGGCGGGGGTCGGGGCGGGCGCGCCGGCGCCGGACCCGGTGCGCCAGGCCCGGGCGCTGCTGCGCGCGCTGCCCATCCCCAGCGCGGAGTTCGCGTACGGGCGCACGCGCGTGTTCGTGCGCAGCCCGCGCACCGTGTGGGAGCTGGAGGCGCTGCGGGCGGCGCGCGTGCACGAGCTCGTGGCGCGCGCGCAGCGGGCGTGGCGGGCTCACCGCGCGCGCCGCCGCCACGCCGCCGCCGCCGTGCTGGCGCGCGCGTGGCGCCGGCACGCGGCGGCGCGGCGCGCGGGGCTGCAGGCGGGGGCGGGGCCGGGGGCGGGGCCGGGGCGGGGCGGGGGCGCGGGGCGGGACGAGGCGGCGGCGGCGGGCGCGGTGTGGCGCTGGTGGTGCGCGAGCGCGCGGCGGCGGTACCTGGCGGCGCTGTGGCGGCGGCTGCCGGCGCGGCACATGTCGCCCGCGTGCCGCGCCTGGCCGCCGGCGCCGCTGCGGCTGGTGGCGCGGACGGACGCGCTGCTGCGGCGGCTGCACCACGCGTGGCGGTGCCGCGTGTACCGCGCCGCGTTCGACCAGACGGCGCGGAACCGCATGCGCGAGAAGGTCACCGCGAGCGTGCTGTTCAAGGAGCGCAAGGCGCTGTACTCGTGCAGCGTGGCGCACCCGTTCGTGGGGGACTACGTGCGGCTGCGCGCGTCGGCGGCCTGGCGGCGGGGCTGCGGGGCGGGCGCGGGCGGCGCGGACCGGTGCGTCGTGTTCGCGGACGTGGTGGGCAAGGTGGCGCGCTCGAGCGGGCGCGTGGCGCGCTGCCTGGCCGTGGTGTCGACGGGCGCGCTGCTGCTGCTGGACGCGCGCTCGCTGCGGCTCAAGCGCCGCGTGCCCGCGCACACGGTGTACCGGCTGTCGCTGTCGCCGCACGCCGACGACCTGCTCGTGGTGCACGTGCAGGCGTGCGGGGCGGGGGCGGGGGCGGGGGCGGGGGCCGGGGGCGGGGCGGGGGTCGGGGCGGGGGACAGCTCGGCGGACGAGGCGTCGCAGGGCTCGTCGCGGGGCGAGGCGGACGCGGCGGGGTGCCTGTTCGGCGGGGAGGGCGCGCGGCGGCGGCGCGGGGACGTGGTGGTGCGCGCGGTGCACGTGCTGGAGCTCGCCACCAAGCTGTTCCTCGTCGTGCAGAACGCCGTGGGGGCGCCGCCCCACGTCAACATCGCCACAGAGTCAGTACCCGCACCGAATACACTATAGTATATCCATCCGACGTTTACTAATTTCGTATCGATAATAATACTCGTACCGGCTTGTGCTACCGAATTCAACGGTTGTTTTTGGCAAATTTTTTTATGCTGTAGTACTCGTGTACGGGAAAACCACGGCGGGAAGCTCATTTCCCCGATAGTGAGCATGAGCTCCCCGTGGCGGTAGTGAGGTGGGTGTGGGTGGTTCGTGTTGGTTGCAGGTTCGAGGCGAACTTCGGGCAGCAAGTGGTGACGATCTCGTTCCACGCGGTGGGCGGCGAGGGCGGCGCGCGCCTGCTGCGGCGCGGCAGCCGCATGGACGTGCTGCTGTGACGCGCCCGCCGTGTCGCCCGCCGTGTCGCCCGCCTCCAGCCGCCGCTCTCGTGGCTACTCTGTGATCTTGTGTCGATGACGTTGTACCTTGTCCTTGTCCACCTAGCCGCTCATGTGTATGTTTTAAACTCCTACTCGTAACATAATTTGTCTCTTTAATGCGGTGTTCGGGCCGGTGCCGCCGTACGAATTACCTTTTACGGAGAGAGCGTTATCTTGTCGTTTCTATGCGGGTAATAGGTTCGTTGGATAATATGACATTCTAGTTTCAGTTTAATTGTTATTTAGGTACGCCGATGGAAATATCGGATTGGTCAAAGGGCAATCGCTTTAAGGATTAAAATTAAACGATCATGGCCTTGTGTGACTGTAGTTTAAATACTAACGAAATGACAGACTTTCCCATTTGTGACTTTTCTGATCCTTGCCAAAGACTGGATTGTTAATGCCGATATTTTGTTTTTTTTTAATCGCCGTTTTCTTGCTAATTGAAACCCTTAAAGTTGCTGTCCTCACTGACCCATATCACCACCCTGAATATATTTACACTATTAGGGTTAATTATAAATTTAAGACAATTCATAAACTACCTATTTACTAACATGAATCACATAGATAATCGTCACATCAATACAAAAACCAAGACCAGAGAAACGAAACTTCCTAGGAACATCATAGAAAAGGTTAACGAACGGCCAGAAATAAGGAAATAATGGCACATAACTAGATATCCTACGGACAAAACTAAGTTTAACAAAGCAACAAAAGAGCTGAAAGAAATAGTAAATGAATACGAGAACCTTTGCCTACAAAGACACTTATCGTACCTGACCCCACATAAGGATACTAATTACTCGTTATGGCGTGTTACCAAGAAACTTAAGCGACCAAAAGAACACATCCCACCATTGCGAAGACAGGACAGAATTTGAACTAGATCTGAAACTGAAAAAGCCACTGCATTTGTCGAACACCTGGAAAAGGTTTTTACTCCGCTACCTTGCATGGACAACAATAGAGACGAGGAAATAATAGACTACCTCCAGTCTCCAAATCAATTATGCTTCCCCCTAGAGGCAGTTAGCCCTACTGAATTAATCAGTGAGATTAAAGCTCTTCCATCAGAGAAAGCACCGGGCTATGACCCATTAGACTCCGTATTGCTAGACAACCTCCCTAAAAAAGGGTTAATGTACATTGTGATGGTCTTCAATGCCTGCCTGAGACTCTCCCGGTACCCATTCCAGTGGAAACTTGCTCAGGTTGTCATGATACTTAAACCTGGTAAACCGTCAGAAGAACCCTCGCCTTATAGACCAATTAGCCTCCTGCCTTTGGTTGGCAAGTTGTTTGAAAAAATTATCCTCAATAGAATGCGTCTTCATCTAAACACCATTCTTCCTGGACATCAATTCGGATTCCGACAGCAACATGGCACCATTGAGCAGGTACATAGGTTGTCAAATACCATCAGCAATACACTGGAAAACAAAAAAAATTATCTCGTCTGTCTTCCTGGATATCAGTCAGGCCTTTGACAGGATCTAGCATTCTAGACTCCTGTTTAAGTTAATAAAATATCTGCCCCATTCTTTCTTTTTCATACTGAAAAGTTACCTAGACAAGCGTCGTTTCGAGGTAAAATTGCACAATATCACTTCAGATTTGTATGAAATCAAGTCTGGTGTTCCACAGGGGAGCATCTTGGGGCCCTTACTTAATCTCATATTTACAGCCGACATACCAACAGAGGACGACACCTTCATCGCCACATATGCTGACGACACTACAATAGTGTCAGTACACCCAATCCAGTTGTTGCCTCAGCGACCCTGCAGAAACACATATGTGAAATTGAGAAATGGCTAAAGACATGGCGTATAAAGGCGAATGAGAACAAATCTGTGCAAGTCACCTTTACTCTAAGGAAAGGAAACTGTCCACCAATCACACTAAACGGTTAACAAATCTCACACGAAGATAGTGCAAAATACCTTGGCATGCACCTGGATAGAAGGTTGACTTGGCAGAAACATATCTGGAATAAAAGGAAAACCCTAGACACAAAGCTGAGAAACATGTACTGGCTGATTGATAAAAAGTCTCAGTTAACCAATGAAAGCAAAATGCTGATATACAAAACCGTATTGAAGCCGACTTGGACGTATGGAATAGAGCGCTGCCCCAGCGCTCTATTCTAACAGCAAGCAACAGCAATATTGACATCCTGGAAAGGTTTCAGACTAAAGCTTTGAGATTCATGTTCAACATCCCTAAATGCATACACAATAAATACATCCTGCAAGATCTGAAGCTTAAAACTATAAGGCAAGAGATCGCTGCCCGTAGCACAAACCCGTCAAACTCACCAAACACGTCAACTCACTGGCTGCTGATTTATCAGGTTCTGGAAGTATTGTATACACAAGACTTAAGAGGAACAGTATTCCAAGTTTAATAAAAAGATTCCCAGCAGAATGAGTGGAATGGTCAGTGGACAATTGCACAGTTCTGCAAAGACCAAATGTATGCAGAAGAAATTCAAATAAAAGAGCAGCTAAATGTCCATGACAGATTGCTGTGATGAGCAGGATACCTACATAAAAAAAATTAAAAAAAACATAGATAATATTCATAGTTTTGCCTGTAAACATGTCTCCCTGAATAAATAGTATTTCTATAGCTTTCTCGAATAAAACATAGAATGTACATAATAATAATAAATCGGGTCTCTTCGCCTCGGCGCTCGTGGACACGAGGGAGCTCTTCGTATCTGAAGTTTTCTGTGACAGCAGAATACTAACCTTAACTTAAAATATTTTCTGTTTGACCGTATAGCAACAAAACAAGAAGGTATTCTAATCACCCACCCATACTGCACTACAGGCGACGTCCCGGCGTCCCGACGTCACAGCGACCAGGTGACGCTCTCGACCAACTGTCTTACTAGATACCTTCAATAATTCCGTCGTTAATAATATTCGACTATTCTTATTATATTTGTATAGTATTAATCGAGTAAAATTCATTTAGATCAAACTTTATTACAATATGTATGTATGTATGCGCAATGTTGGTCATTATTTGGAACTTGTTTCGAATAGTTTGTATCCATTTGTTTGTAGTATGTAACTTTGATTGTCACTATTTTTAATATTGTGTCAATGTAATTATTATGTTTGTATTGTTTGTTGTTTGTGTTTAGTGCCCACTCGTGTGTGAGTCGTCTTGTCGTTAGTTGCGGGCGCGCGTATGTATGTGTGCGTGCGTGCGTGTGTACGTGTGTGTGTGTGTGTGTCGCGTCGCGCTCGTTCCACACCGAGGTGTTCTTAACTACAATAGAGTAACCCCGATACTAGGGTCTTATGATACACTAGCCAAGTAAGCGATACACGATCGTTATTTATTAATAATATTTACATTAGTAGTATAGCGAGTAACTAGTCTGTAAGGCGAACACGACCGATCGACACTAGAGTTGTAGCGACGAGCGTTGCGTCGGCTCACACACGACTACACGAGTACAGTACGTGAGCCGGCGCAGCGCGCTACACTACACTACACCGGAGTATATAGATTAGTAAAGTTCCCACGACGCCGACGCGCCGACTTGTTGTCGCGGAGTCGCGCCGGACACTTCACGAAAGTTGTTAATTCGTGATACTTTGAATGACTGCGGTATGTATTGGCAAATGTCAGCGATCAGCTGTAACTTAGATAATGTTGGTTGTCGAGTCGGAACGAACTGTCGACACACTCCCAACTAGCAACATTACCACTAGTGCTCGCATTGTTAGAATTATCTCATTCGAATAGTACTTTACGGCCGTTGTTAAGTAGTTGTCGTGCTCCCAGAGACAGGCTCTCCCAGACTCTCCACTCGTGCCAAACGTGCTTTACACTTGAACTTAGGGCCCCAAACCGAAGTATAGATCCGACTACTCGTCAACTGAAAAGGGATGCTCGAGCGAGAAAAAATACTAATTTCTGCCTAAAATCTTTTTTCATTATAAGATTTGATATTATGATAATAAAAAAATCGCTATTCCAACTCTCTTTACAATGAGTGCCTCGCCCTCGTCCTCGGACGTGCATTCGACACCTGTACAGTTTTATCTTCATGAATTTACCGCGCTTGTAAAGTTTCATTTATAGTAAGTATAAGTAAATATACAGTTCACCGATGGTTAAAAGATAACAGAACTTTGATATTTCGTGGTGAAACTGTGGATGTAGTTCGGGAACGTTGCTCGTAGGAGAGCAGTACAATAACGTGAATGCAAGTCCGTCCGGGCCCGGCCCGGCTCGGCTCGGCTCGGCTCGGCCCGGCTCGGCTCGGCTTGGCTTGGCTCGGCTCGGCCCGGCCCGGCCCGGCTCGGCTCGGTTCGATCGCTGTGGTGCACTCAAAGCTGCAGATTATATAACTGTTAACTGTTTGTGAGCGTCGTGCTTCGACCGTATCACTCACTCGCTCGCATACGTACCTACACGCACACACACTCACACACTGATACATACACACATACAGTCGCGGTCAGATAATGTTGACCACCTCTTTGTAATTTGGCTGGTTTGGTTTATACTTGCCTGCACACATCTTTGTCACAAGTCGATATAGAAATGGTATAGAGCACAGTTTCTCATTTATATGAAGATCGGGCCGCTCAAGGTTAAAGAAAACTTTTTTTTAACTAGCACTTAGACGAGACCGAAAAGGATACGGACAATCGGACAAAACATAAGCCTTAGCAAACTTGTAACGCTAAATTAATTTCAAACCCAATATTTATACTTAATAAGTAGGTAATTGTCAAAATATGTGTGCGGAATGACGATAACATGTCAAATTTTAAATAAAAAATGATGCTTTATATTGTGCAGTGTGGCAGCGAGAGCGAGTGCGTGTCGGGTCGACAGTCGACGCTCCTGGTAACATAAGAGTTCTGTTAAACAAGATGTCATGTTACGTTTTGAACGAATGATTATTATGCAAATGTTTTATCGTTTATAATAAAATTTAAGAAAGTTTAAAACACCTCGTTTGTTTTGTGTCCATTCACACCGAGCGAGTATGTCTGGTCAGTATGTGTCTACACGAACCCCTTCCGCTCTCCAGCTCCTCTACATATAGTTGTGTCGTGTCGTGAGTAGAGTAAGGTACGCCTATTAAGAATTAGTAGGGGGTTAGGAAATAGTAACACACGGCGAAACCACACAAATCAATTTATTTACATTTTATGAACAATTTTAGAAAAAAGATAGACAGATACAAATCGTCACTAAAATTACTACAGAATGATCGTGTAACAACAACGTTACGTAGTAAACGTCTCAAACTAACGGCTAACTATCCCTTAGAGCTCAAGTTAAATGCATCAAATTACATGCTAGGTATATTCTTGTTCAACAATATATTTTGTCATATATAAACACTTGTACATAGGATATCTGCAATAAGTAAAATGTACACAATACTAAGTAGGTACGTACAGTATCTAGAGTGTCCGGTCCGGTACCGGTAGCTAGTGCGTAGGTACGGGCCCCGACGTCGGACGGCGGCTCGGCCGCGCCGCTGCACCTCTCGATTATTTACACAGATAGATAATACTTAGTACATGTCGACACTTCATTCAGTCTTCTCGTTTCACTCAGCTCATACAGAACAATATGATCTAATGCTAGTTACACTCAATACAATACATTACAGGTAGGTACATACATAGTACCTATAGTATAGAAAACATGTTCATATCTACATACTAAAGGGTTCTACGTAATAGGCCGACAGTCAGTTGCTAATCTGATCAACATTAACCTGCGATTAAAAATAGTTTTAATCGTAAACTAACTATTGATCGTGCTGTGCTTTCATTTTAGCACACTTAGCGAGGAGGTGTCTCGGGGCCTGTGAAGTGGCTCCTTTATTGTACGTTCGTGTAAAAGTGAAACCAAAAACTTTAAACGGATTTATATTAAATCAGTGCAAACAAAAGCTCTTCGAATGATGTCACCGGATTGTGCAGGCCGGTATCAGTTGTAGGTACGCAAGGTGACACCCGTGCTGGAATGCTCAGGAATGCTCATAGATAGCTAGGTACCTATCTAGAGACCAAATTATCGTATTGGGGCAAAGTTTGACATTACATGGAAATAGTTTATATTGTATGCAACTAATTAGCCGACTCGCAGAGCGGCAGGAGTCGCACGACGCGGTACTACTGTACTCACTATATATACTTAGGAAGTAAACGGACGAACAACAACAATTCCTATAACAAGAAGAAAAAGATATGCTCTACTCGTTGGTCCTATGTGGGTGGCGAACATCTCTATATCTACGCCTGTAGGAGTTTGCTTCATAGTCGATATATAATTTCGTTCGTCCTCTCCTAGTGTGGTTAGACATTGATTAACCTAGGAAGCGAGCGCTCTCGCGGTCGCCGTACAACAGCAGATATGTATCTAAGGCGCCAGCCGCCAACCTCCTCGGAGGAGAGTGTCCTGTTCACGCCTATACCTATACCTATATGACACTGGTGTAGGTCCTGTTGCGCATCGCTAATCTTTATTCAATTAAAACCTTTTTCTATTAGATTCTTGTTTTTATAATGTAGATACTTCTCCTTAAGTTCTTTAGAGCCAGTCACTCTTAAAACAACAGAAAAATAATGAGTTGAATGAGGGTTCACAGATCAGGATGCCTCAACAGATCGCGACCAGGCTACTAAATCAATTCTTAAATTTTGTACGTTCAGTTTTACCAGACTGAGTAAATCAGCTTACAAAATGACCGTAAATAAAATATTTAATTAACAAGTCCAATGATAGAAACTAAAATATAAATAAATAAGCTCTATTTTCAAAAATGCCATCGAATCACAGATACAAAACGTTACACTTGAGAATTTAACATGTTAGCGTAGAGATGAGGTTATCAGACGATCACGCTGGGTCGGGGCCGGGCCGGGGGGATGGGGCGGGGCGGAGCGGTGCTCACTTGATGGAACAGGCGAAATGCGCGCGCAGCCGCCGCAGCGAGGCCGACGCGTTGTCGTTCTCCACGTCGGCGTCGGCCCCCGCGCCCGCGCCCGCACCCGCACCTGCACTCGCGCCCGCACCTGCGGACGAACACGACCGCCACTATGTCACACTACTGTCGCTCATTCCGTCAAATAATAATGTTTACCTAACACGTTATTATTTGACGGATAAAAACATTTGATGTCCTTCTCACGTTTAGAAATCAAATATGTCTCCTCTCTAGATCGATTCCATAAGTATACCTAGATATACTTTACGGACCGGTATTCAATACATTTAAGGGTCAAAATCAGAGAGGTGAGCATTTTAAGTTTTGAAATGTCTGAGAAATTAAGTTGTCTTTTGAAGAAAATTAACTAGTGTAATCTGTTGTGTCGTTTGTCAAGAACCATTCCTGTGAAGAGGCACGCACACAAATATGAAAAAAAAAAAAAAAAAAAAAAAAAAAAGTTCATACAAGCAAGACGTGTGTTGTTTCTTCTCCGTATTTATATTAGAAAATCATAGTCAAAAGTGTAATGTCCGATGTAAAACTTATATACGAACATTTGTTATAAAGTCAGTTATACGTGCCACTAATTATCTAAGTGAATTTAGTCCGAATTCAATCTAAATACTAAAATAACTATTCAAGTGCACCTGTGTTCTACCCACACCCACAGTGATATTGTGCGTCATCATTGTCAACAAGTCTGCTCCACTCATAGCAATCGTCAATCAGCTGTCAAGAGTCAACTGATTGTTAATTTCGACCACTTTACTAACCGAGCCTTAGCTCTGTGGCTACCGAGTCTGCCTAGTGCAAGATCGCCTCAAGGGTCGTAAGTTCGAAACCCGCCGTTGCCAAACGTAAAATATTTTTGTGGACAATGAATTGTTCTGCCTGCAATGGTTTAATCAACTCCGGCAAAAACCTTAAATGTTGCCAGTGCCAACAAAAATACCACATTCAATGTCTGAATATTAGCAACGAACAATTCTCGACACTACCCGAGTCTTATCGTTCGAATTGGCAATGTCCGTCATGCAACAACATTACACGGCGTAACAGGTCGAATATTAACACGCCCGTTCGCCAGACACAAGTACCAACACATGAAGATTCGATGAATATGTCATATGACAGTAATACTCCTGCCCGCCACAGCTCACAGAGAACAGCAGACAATGACGTTACAATGGATAAAATAAGTACTCTACTTGATCAAAAGCTTAACGCTTCTTTATCAATTTTTAAAGATTCCTTTCGTTCGGCTTTGCGAGAGGATATGAAAAACTTCGTCCACTCTGAAATGGAGTCTATGACAACAAAACTCAAGGAGGAGTTTACTGCTACAACAGATTTCATATGTTCGGAGCAATCCAAGCTACAATCAGATATTGATTATAAGACCTCAGTGATAAAAAAACTAGAAGCAGAAAACTTGAAGTTACAGGCCGATATCAATACAATATGTAATCGTCTTTCGTCTATCGAAAGAATGAGTCGCAATCATAACCTTGAAATACAAGCGGTTCCAGAAGGCAAAAACGAAAATGTATTAGTACTTTTGAAGAAACTATGTCAAACAATCAACCAGCAATTAGATGATGGAAACATTATTTCATGCCGTAGAGTCGCAAAACTGAATGCTTCTTCAAATCGTCCTCGGAACATCTTAGTTACCCTGTCCAGCCCTCGTTTAAGAGATGCCCTCCTTTCTGCATGTCATCGTTTCAACAAAGCTCACAAGGATGATAACCTAAATACTAATCACTTGGGTCTTGCCATCACCAAGCAAAGAATATACGTTACAGAACATCTTTCATCGGAGTGCAAAACTCTCCATGCCGCAGCTAGAAGAATCGCTAAGGAAAAGAACTACAAGTATGTTTGGGTGAAATATAGTCGAGTGTACGTGCGTAAGGATGATTCTGCCGGCTGTATTCACATTAAAAACATAGAATCACTGAACAAACTCACTTAGGTAATAATTAGTTAAGCTAACCTATATTTAATTTTAGATTTATGATATAATTTGTTTAATTGTTTTGGGTAAATCTTTTTGTTTAGTAATGTTAATTTATTATCAGAATGTTAATAGAATTAGAACTAAGTTAAGAGACCTCTATCTAAATATCATGAATAGTGACTATGACATAATTTGTTTAACTGAAACGAATCTGAATAAAAGTGTATTTGATGAAGAGCTGTTCGACAGCCGTTATAGTGTTTTCCGTAGGGACAGATGCGACACGATCTCTAGCAAAGTGGATGGTGGTGGCGTTCTTGTTGCTATTAAAAAAAATATATGTGTTGTTCGTCAGTCATCTTGGGATACTGAGATGGAGGATCTATGGATTAGTGTTATCCCAAATCAGGATAGAAAGAATTGTAATATTAATATCTGTTTGTGCTATTTACCGCCAGATTTAAATATTAAATGCTTAAACAGATTTTACGAAAATTGCCAAAAGGTTATATTGCAATCAAAGGATACCAGTGATTTTATCTGTATTGGTGATTTCAATGTTCCTTCTGTAACGTGGATTAAATCTCCTAACTCGTGTGAAATGTTTCCATCCCAAGCTAGTGATCCCAGGTCCAGTCTGTTGCTTGAAACTTTATCCCTTTGTGACTTGCATCAGTTTAACAATATACCGAACAAGAATAATCGCTACTTGGATCTCGTTCTCTCGTCGCTTACCACTCTTAAAGTTTACGGAGCTGTACCTATTAGCCGTTTAGATGACCACCACCCCCCTTTAGTTATCGACGTTGATGAAAACTTCAATAGATTCACTTTTGTTAAACCCAATTCTTGTAAGCTATTTAATTTTAGGAAAAGTAACTTTGATAAAATAAGATCTGAACTGTCCGTTGTTGATTGGCCTTCAGCCTTATCTGCAATGGACATCGACATTGATAATCGGAATTTTTATGAACGACTTAACAAAATTATTTCGCGGTATACACCAATCAGCAAGAATGATTCAAGCGACTACCCTAACTGGTTTACTCCTGCCTTAAAACGATGCCTCAAGGAGAAGCTTAAGTACCATAAGCGTTTTCGAAAATATGGTAATCCTCGCGACTATGATACCTTTTCCTTGCTACGGTCTAGATGCAAAAAGTTACTGAATGAAAACTATAATTCATTTATATCCTCGGTTGAGTCATCCTTGTCTGACAGTCCTAAAGAATTTTGGAAATTTGTTAGTAGCAAGAAGAAAACTAATGCGATTCCACAAACCATGAGGTATGGTAATATTGTAACCTCCGACCGCAATGAAGTCTGTGCATTATTCTCCAGTTATTTTGGCTCTGTTTTCGATCCGAACACAGTGACTGTGAACAATTATGATTCTTCCATCAATCATAATAGCACGTTATATAATGTCACAGTCAATGAATGGGATATTCTCAAAAAAATTAAGAAATTGGAGTCTACCAAGGGCGCTGGACCTGATGGTATACCGCCGTTCTTCATAAAAATGTGTGGTAATGAGCTGTGTGTCCCTCTTTGCATTTTATTCAATAAGTCAATTCGTTTGGGCGTGTTCCCATCTCTTTGGAAAACGGCCCATATAGTGCCTATTCATAAATCTGGCGATAAATCCCAATGTGAAAATTATAGGCCTATCAGTATTTTGTCTTGCTTTGGCAAAATATTTGAATCTATTATTTATGATTCATTATATCATCACATCAAGCCAATACTTTCATCAAGGCAACATGGATTTGTGAAGAATAGGTCGACTCTTTCCAACCTACTTGTTTACAAGAACTACTTATGTTGTGCATTTTCCAAAAGAACGCAAGTCGATTCCATCTACACTGATTTTTCCAAAGCTTTTGACAAAGTTAACCACTCGGCACTGTGTCATAAATTATCTTGCTATGGAATACATGGCAATTTACTTCGTTGGATCGAATCGTACCTTAACAGAAGAAGTCAGTTAGTGTCCATTAAGGGACACCTATCCTTGCCAGCTCTTGTCACATCAGGCGTGCCGCAGGGTTCGCACTTGGGTCCTTTATTATTTACAGCATTTATTAATGACCTAGTACCACGACTTTGTTGTCCATGTTTATTGTACGCCGACGATCTTAAGATTTATACAACTGTTCAATGCCCAAATGACGCTATCTTACTACAGCGTGATTTGAACGTAGTGCGAGACTGGTGTGCTGCCAATCATATGTTTTTAAATGCTGAAAAATGTTTTGTAATCTCATTCACATGTAAATCTAACAGACTTTTATATGATTATGAATTGAATGGCCAAACTTTGGAGAGGAAAAATATTGCTAAGGATCTCGGTGTTCTCTTCGATGAAAAATTAACGTTTCGCCCTCACTATGAATACATTATTAATAAAGGTAATCAGATGGTCGGGTTCATCTCGAGGTTTACGAAAGACTTCAAAAATCCGTTTAGCTTTTTGTACCTATATTTTTCTCTGGTAAGAAGTATTTTGGAGTTTAATTCCGTGGTCTGGTCACCTTATTACGCAACTCACAGCCACCATATAGAGAGTGTACAAAGAAAATGCTTAAATATCCTCGGATACAGATTTGGTTTTAACCGCACACACCTGGCATATAGCGAAAAGCTCAAAAAATTCAATATGATGACTCTCGAAGCTCGTCGCAAATATTTAGACTTTGTTTGTCTTCATAAAATCATTCATTCCAAAATTGACTCTTCATCCCTATTGTCCTTAATCAATTTAAATACCAGGTACAGAGTTCGGCAACCTCACCTAAACCCTTTCTTACTCCAGGTTCACGTTAACAACACCTCCTTCTACAACCCCATTGTTAGAATCTGTCGTCAGTATAATGATATTATGGTTAGCCACAGTAACACTGTTGATATATATGATTTGAACAAATATAAATTTAAAAATGCTATATTCAGAATTATTCGCAACAGTCATTAGTCACTATAAATAAATTTTATAATTAATAAGTAAGTTTACTAACACACTAATCAACACTTTTTATTTTACGTTATCGTTTGTAATAATTTATGTTCCCATAGTTTACTAACGTCTTACTAACATGCCCACTGTCTTGTTGTGTATTTTTTGTTTTTAGTCATGTTGTGTACACATGTTTAGGAATGCAGTCCTGTTAAATACCTTTGTTTATGTTATATGTTATCGTGATTTGATTGTATTCTGTTTTGTGTTCCAAATAAATAAATAAATAAATAAATATGTATTTTAGAAATTCCACCTGTTATCAAGAAAAATGCCAGGGCCTTAGATCATTTCGGGAACACTTTTTAAATATTTTTAAATAATAATATAACCATCGTCTTTAATAATCACCTTCAAGAAATTGTAATTAATCTGTCCCTCTATCGATAAATGCTGTTATGTTGGATATTTTTATAATAAAAAGATTTTTTTTTCAAATTATTCTCTATAGAATTTCAATTACTTTAAATTTCGTTTCATTATTTCAATTTATTGTATACATTTGTGCGGTACGTTTTAAATTAATAATATAAATACAAATGTTAAAAGGTCATTTTAGTTTGTATATGCAAGATTTAACTGTAGCATTACTCTTTAGTGATAAATTTACCGTTTTTCTGATGTTCCCGAAAATGATGGGAGTGTTCCCAAAATGACCTGCAACGTCTGGTTTATGCATATTTTATGCATGAAAATAATAGACATTTACAATATTATACCTTTATTTGTACTTAAAGAATGAGCAACGCAAGGATCACCAGTTAAACTTAAAATCTAATAATAAACTTTGTAGTTTCAGTTAACAAACATAAGAAATTAGGAACAAATAGTAATTGCACACTATCTTTGCAATTTCTAACATCAATGCTTAAAAACTGCTTATTTTTGCATAAGAATTGTTTGGTCATATTATTTAATCTATGTTTTTTATGCAGTTGCCACTGACGCATTTTTAAAAAACCTCTCGCTGTTTAGAAATTTTCGGTAATTTATCAACGGTGTCTTTTAGTTGAGTTGTCAAAACTTTCCCAAATAAGAGACGTTTACGAACTTCAGGAGTAACAGAACATCCTTTTGTTAATTCATCAACATTGCGAGTAGGCGTATCAGGATTCTTTTGGGATGCTCTTTCTTCGCGTCTTCTATTTCTTTGTACTTTTTTCCGCAATCCATCTATGATTCTTTGCATTTTCTGTATTTAATCTTTCTGTTTTTTAACAGTTCTGTAAGCCTACGCTTTATCTTTCTTAACCTGTTTTCTTCCTGATTTCTTCATTGACACTGAATTGTCGTTTTCTATCCCATTTTCAGAATGCGGCGGGCTGTTAGCTGAAATATTTGCCATCATCTTTTTTTTCTGTCTAAACTTTTAAGAATTTTTTCTCCACAACTTTCTTTGTTTTATCTTGTCTTTCAGTCATATCACTTACAGTCTTAACTTTGTTTTCAGCCTTCTTTCTTTAGTAATATTCTCTATCTTTCAGTCTCTTCATCTCTCTTTGTTCAGGTGTCATTTTGTCTAAAAACTTGCGTTTCCTTGCATTAACCTTTTCACGGTGTTTTTTATAAGCTATACTATCCTGTTTGGATAGTTTTTTCGACTTCTTTTTCTCACATTCCATGTTACGCGTACTGAATAGTTCCCTAAAACCAAAATTTTGCATGGTTATATGTTTTTAAAAGCATTAGAATGTCATTTTGCCCAAAAATTGTCATTTCAGGAACGCCAGTCACGTATGTGAACGGTCCCGAAATGACCGTTCCCGAAATGACTATCCAACTAATGTTTTCCTATCATGCTTGACGCCGCCATGTTAGATATCGGTTTTAGAGGTTAGGAACAAGTGAACTGTAATATTTATAAGAATTTAGCAAAAAGTGTGCAAATTGTTGAAAAAGTAATCACCAAACAGCGTTCCCGTAGTGACAAGGAATTAAAGTACGCTTCACGCATACGAAATTAAAAGGTACTTACCAACAAAATCAATTATTTTATTTCCGTAAACACGACACACGCCTATTGCTTTGACTAATGAACTTCACACTGGTGCTCGCTAACGCCACCTATCGCGTTTTGTTTTAATTACATCGGCCGAAATCGACCTCGCTCACTGAATGATTCAATAAACGTCGGACAGCATTTGAATAGTAAAAATACGAAGAAATTAAGCTTTTTTAAATTTAATTTGTACGTATAATCGTTATCTCATGATTTTTAAAGCTAATACTAATAACTGGCAATTTTAAGTATTTATTGTAAACATTTTTGACTTGTTTCAAATATGAAACTTGCTATAAGGACGCATTCCCGGAATGATTATTTAGACTGGTTTGGTTAAAAATCGAATAAAATATAATCGTAGAAAAATAAATATTATACGTGTCTTGTAATTATGAACATAATCTTCATTTTGAAATAAGTATTTTAGCGATATCACGTTATTTTATAAAAAAAACTTTGCCAGAAGCATGATTCTCACCTCTCTGATTTTGACCCTTAAATATTTTAGATCAAATAGCCCTTACGTATTTATAAACTTATACAGATTCGACAGTTACCTACCTATGCAGCCTATGCTGAGAATAGTGATAATATCGACAGTGGTAGTGTCCGGCATGAAGGACCAAGTTTTGACTTGCTATTGTGTTCGGGTTATCGCTTTGCCTTTGTTAGGGTTGTCGAGAGGCAGTAGACTAGGTACCGTTAGGGGTATGTGCGGTGGCAGTGGGTCGCGCGTTGCCGTTGTCGTCGGGATCGGGGTCGGGGTCGGTGCCCTCCGCCGAGCTCTCCCAGCAGCCGCCGGAGCCGGCCGACGTGCGCGACGACGCCCCCGACGAACCCGACTCACCCGACGCGCCCGACGCGCCCGACGCACCTGACGCTCCCGACGCACCTGCGGATATTTACGTACAATGTTCCTTCAAGTAAGTTACAAAACAAAGGTCAAAAATAACACTACAGTAAGTAGGTATATTTCAGCGATCTCAGGTACCTAATATAGGTATGCGTAGGTAATAACCCATCATGGGACCGAGTTATTTCATCTTAGATCTTATTATTTAGATGGGATTTATCTATACTTCTATACTAATATTATAAAGAGGAAAGATTTGTTTGTTTGTTTGTTTGTTTGTAATGAATAGGCTCCGAAACTACTGGACCGATTCCAAAAATTCTTTCACCTTTGGAAAGCTACATTATCCCCGAGTAACATAGGCTATATTTTATCCCTGTATTCCCACGGGAACGGGAACTACGCGGGTAAAACCGCGGGGAGGCAGCTAGTTACAAATATATTGGTAATTTTTATTATAGTTGGTGTAGTGCACTGTAAGTAGGTAAGTGACTAACTGTCGGTGCGGTCCGTGCGGTCCGTGCGGTCCGTGCGGTCGGTGCGGCGGCTGAGGTCGAGGCTGCGGTCGGAGCGCGGCGCGGGCGCGGGCGCGGCCGCCGGCGCCGGCGCGTCCGAGTCCAGCTCCAGCGAGGACTGCGACCCGCACTCGGACCGCTCCGAGTCCGAGTCGGCGCCCTGCTGCATGTCCTCCCCGCCCGCCCCCACCAACCCCGCCGCGCTCGCTCCCGTCACCTCCTGCCCTACCGGTGGCACTCGTTAGGTACACTTCACTACTATCCCGGCCAGATGCGACACATATATTTCGTTTACTGAGAAAAACAATTAAAACTCAAAAGTTAGGAATTTTTTTATTTATTTATTTATTCGGTTTACCAACAGATTACACACATATATGCCGTGAAAAATCCTAACTTATATAAAAGATAGATATAGTGTGCACCCAATGAGAGGTAAACACAACATGCTTAGGTAATAATAACATTGACATTGACCAGAAACAAGGTACATGTTACGCAGAGTCCGTACCCCGACTGCGCACCGCTCGGTTTCGGCAGCGTCGTCGCCGTACGTACCCTGTGTCCTACGATTTTATACGAGGAATAGGCATTTCGATAAATAAGTGTTAAGTTAATATTACGCACGTGACCGTAAGTGTGCGCGTGTGGATGTGGATGTGGATGCGAGTGCGCGTGCGCGCTAGCCTCGTCGCTGGAGCTGCCGTGGCGCGACCACCGCGACCGTCCCAGCGCAGGCGCCGTCGGCCCCGCGCTCTCTGGAATACAACTTGCCGGTTACACGGGACGACGGTTCTCGATTGAGATATCAAGTTCTAGTACCGGTGGAGTCAATGATCACCTTGTTGGTTTTGTGCCTGCACCTTGTGCTGCAGCAGCGGGTAGAAGCCACGCGCCGTCGCGTTGTGCGGCTCGTACTGCAGGATCAGTCGGCAGTATTTGAGGGCCTCGGCGTACTGGCGCCTCATGATCGCCGACAAGAACTGAAACAGGGAAACGGGCCACGGGAGGAGTGAGCGCTTGCACCCCACCGAGCGCGGCGAGGCGAGGGGGGGAGAGGGCAGCGCCGGGGGCTCGGTGACGGTACTTACCTCGGCGAGGAATTCGCTCGGCGCCGAGAGCGTGTCGTTGCCGTCCGAGCAGTCCTCGGGGCTGGTGGAGTGGCGGTTGCCGGCGTCCATGACGAACCGGCGGCGGCGGGCGGGCCGCGAGGGCGAGGGCGAGGGCGAGGGCGAGAGGGGGGGCGAGGAGCGCAGGCGGGCGTGGGGCCGGGGCACGTCGCCGCCCGCCGCCGCCGGCAGCGTCACCACGAGGCGCCGCGAGCGCGGGGAGGCCGGGGGCGGCGCCCGGGGCGGCGGGGAGGGGGAGGGAGTCCGCCGCTCGATGAGGCGCAGCGCCGCGAGGGACGCGGTGTCGAGGTGGCGGGGCGCGGGGGCCGCGGGCGGGGGCCAGGGCGCGCGGGGCCGGGCGGGGGGCGGGGGCGGCCGCGCCGGCGCCGGCCGGTACAGCCGCGCGTTGGGCACGGGTCGGTTGAACACGCGCCTGCGCCGTGCCCGCCGCCTACCACCAGACTCGCCTTTCGTTTTACTCTTAGGTTTCGGTCTCGTAGGGCCCGGGTACCTGTGGAATCGTATAAATGATATTTGGATTGTGATGACCGTAACGTTACAGTTCGATTAGTAAGTGAAGAGTTGTGATGTGGACCATAGGCGGATAGATATATGTGGGTAGTGTGGTGTGTCGTGAGTGCGGGGGGTACTGACAGGCGCGGGTTGGGCGTGTAGGTGCGCGGGGCGCGCGGGCGGGCGACGCGGTCACAGGGCGCGAGCCGCACGCGTCGGGGAGCCCCCAAGTCTATCACGTCCTCGGCCTCCGCTTCCGCCTCGGCTTCGGCTTCTCGACTAGACCTGTTCATTCAACAATTTTCTGTGTTAGACTAGTGTAGGTGTGTAGTGTAGGCAGTTTTAACACTCGATTACCTACCTACATCGATGAATTCAAGAGTTGTTTATATAAGTCACCCATAGGTAAGCTCTTTTTATTTAATTAGAGTTCATTAGACTTAGGTAAGTAGGTACCTAATGCCGAGTATTTTCTACCGCTAATGGGTAAGGTCAGACAGTACTTAATGAAGGTCACGGTAAGAAAATTAAAATATCGATGTGAGGGTGGGATGACACGTGTGTATCACGAGTCATCTTCTGGTAATTTTGAGCGAATAATCACGCCGCGGAGACGTGCCGGGGGCGGGACGGGAGCGATGCGGGGCCGGGGCCCGGGTGGGGCGGGGGTTTGATTAGCGGGTGCACCACCGTGTCGTGTAAGGACAATCAATTACCGGCTGGAACAGTTGCGTCGTGCATCATACAAAATATCTACCTATCACGTACCTACATTATGCAATATAATTATGCTCAATGCGGAACTCGTGTACCTAACTATGTAAATAATAATAGAAATAAAAGTTCTGGCCCGATTTTGTATTCTTCATGGTTCGGTTTGCCTGTAATAAGGTGGCGACTGTAGGTGCAGTCCCACGGCGCTCCGCCTGAGCATGGGATCTGGGAAGGCGTGTACAAATAGATAGTAAAGGGGTTAATGGTCGGAAAGCGGATCGATTCCGAATTGTGAAGTGAGTGCAATGCAACGGCACCGCGGCCTACACCGCGCCGCGCCGCGCCGCCCGCCGCCCGCCGCCGCCGCCGCCGCCGCCGAGCGGGCAGCGGATACCTGCCCGAGCCTGCCCTACTGCACGCCGCACGGCGCTGCCAAGCTGACCTCCTTGTTGCACTCGGTGAGAACCAGCAATATTGTTATATTTATCATAAATTACTATACATTATGAAAGTAAATATAAATACCAACTACATTCCAAAAAAATTAGGTATATCATAATTAACTACAAGTAGCTAGTAGATACAGGTAAAGTCTCTTAGGTAGGTGCCAACTGGAATCAACTGGTAGAGGGTAGCAATTCTAGATACGCTAGTAGGAACTACCTTTTTTTTTTTTTTTTTTTTTTTTTTGATTTCCCAGGGGAATCCTCATAGGATACCCGGCAGCTCCGGGGGGAGCCGCCGGGTTATGTGGAGACTCACCGGCACAGAAGGTGCCGGTGCCTACCCACTAAACCCCTGGGGTTCCAATGACGCCTCGGCGCCGTGTGGCGGGGCTGCGGGACACGCGTAAGCCTTACAACCGCATGCCCCGCCGGCGCTGCTCGGCTTCCCAAAAACAACTGGAGGCCGAGCCCGTCTCGGGGGGGCGGGACTCACGATGCGAAAACGCATGCGAGTCCCGCCCCCCTCTCAACTTCACCGGAGATGCCCATGGAACAATGGGCATCTCCGGCATGGGACCGTTGGCGTGGACGGCGGATCCCCCGATCCGCCGCCCCGGTCCCCGGCGTTACGGCGGCAACCGGCCCGCGAAGGCCAGTCGCCGCCTACCGCGCCTGCGGCGGCGAAGCGGGAGAGAGTTGACGTCGTCCTCTCTCACCCGCTCCGCCGCCTCCTTCTGCGACATGACTTGGCCGCAGAAGGTTGCGGCCGCCTCCCAGGCCTCCTCGCTGCCCACCATGGCCCTAATAAGGGCCGGTAGCGAGAGGTCTGCGCCGACCGTCGCGGACAAGGCGGTGCGAGGAGTTGCCCAAGCGGGACACTCCTCGCGCGTATGTTCCGCCGTGTCCGCGACGCCGGCCCTGCAGTGGTGGCACGTCTCCGTGCGCTCTCTGCCCGCCACCCGGCACAGGTATCGCCCGAAGCAACCGTGCCCGGTGATCACCTGTGTCAGGTGGAAGGTGAGAGCCCCGTGCTCCCGTTCGAGCCACTCCTTCAGGAGTGGTCGAACGGCGTCCACCACATCCCGGCTCGTAGCCGGGTTCTCGAGCCGGGCCGTCCACTTCCGGAGGAGAACGCCGCGAGCGTCTTCCCTCCAGCTCGCGATCTCCCGCGGATGCGGACGGCCCCCGGCCTCCTTCGCTCGCCAGTACACCGTAGCGAGCACCTGGGCTTCGAGGTCCCACGGCGGCGTACCGGCGAGCACACACGCGCCGGCGCACGACACGGTGCGATACGCTCGGACCACCCTGAGCGCCATGGCGCGCTGCGGACGTCGCAGCGCAGCCTGGTTTCGGGCGCTCAGGGCCCCGGCCCATATCGGCGCTCCGTAGAGCGCCATGGAGCGTATCACACCGGTGTATAGGCGCCGGCAGGCCCTCCCTGGGCCCCCCACATTGGGGAGGATCCGTCCCAGAGCCCCGGCGGTGGCCATCAGCCGCGGTGCCAACCGCCGGAAGTGCTCCTCGAACCTCCATCGGCCGTCGAGAACGAGTCCAAGATATTTCATCGAGGACCCGACGGCGATGGAGGTTCCGCCCACCACTATAGCGGCTCCCAGCGGTGGCCCGCGTCGGGGCCCATGGAAAACCAGGGCCTCCGACTTACTGAGGGCCACCTCGAGCCCCAGGGCACGGATCCTCCCCACCACCTGCGCCACAGCAGCCGTGGCGAGGAGGGAGGTTCACGATAGGTGCTGCCGCGGGCCGTCACGAGGGTGTCGTCTGCATAACACACCAGACTGACCCCTCGCAACATTGCACCGCGCAGCACCCAATCATAGCCGATGTTCCACAGGTGCGGTCCGAGGACCGACCCCTGTGGAACACCGCACGCCATCTCCCTCTTCCCAGGGCCGCTGCTGCCCTCCCCCCTCGGGAACACAACGTCCCGACCGACGAAGTAGTCGTCGATGACCTCCTGGAGGTACTGCGGTACGCCGTGGTACCGCAGTCCCTCTTTGATCGTCTCCCAGGGTAGCGTGTTAAATGCGTTGCGGATGTCTAATGACACCGCAAACAACACGCCCCCCTGGGAGACGGCCCCCTCGGCGAGGTCCCTGACCCGCGCCACGGCATCCACGGTCGACCGACCCCGGCGGAAGCCGAACTGCGCGTCGTCCAGTCCCGGATCCATGGACTCGACGAGGCGCCCAGCGAGCACACGCTCGAACAACTTGGGCACCTCGTCGATTACCACCACCGGGCGATACGACGACGCCTGTCCGGCCGGACGACCGTCCTTCTGCAGAAGGACGAGTCTGCCCGTTTTCCACCGCCGGGGGAATCGACCCTGCCCCATGCACGCGGAGAACAGGGACCTCACCCTTTCGCCGAGCTCCTCCAGCGCAATCGCTAGGACGACCCCTGGCACACCGTCGGGGCCCGGGGCGGTTCTCTTAGACTTGAGTCTGAGAATCGCCGCCCCGAATTCGCCCTCCGACACCGGTGCCGGGGAAGTGTCCGTTCGCGACTGGCCGGAGGAGGAGGCGGAGGTCATCGCCGGCGGCACCCATGTACCCCGAGCGGGGAATAGGGTGCCGACCACTTCGTCCACTAGTGCCCCGTCTAGACTGACCGTCAGTGGGGGAGCCCAGGGCCGTAGTTTGTTACGTACGGCCCTGTAGGGCCTCCCCCACGGGTCGCCGTCGAGAAGCCGCAGCCACTCCTGCCACGCCGCCTCCTTGGCCTGCGCTATCGCCACCTTGAAGGCGGCACGCGCGGCCCTGTAGGCGGCGTAGAGGGTTTCCTCCTCCTGGGCGTCACGGACTCTTCGCCGTCTGCATCGGGTGTACCGGCGGCGCGCTCTCCCGCACGCCACCCGCATTTGGCGGAGCTCCATGCTCCACCAGTACACCCGACGCCGTGGAGGGAGCGGTCTGGCCTTCGGCATTGCCCTATCGCATATGCGAGTCAGGGCAACGCCGAGACGCTCCGCTTCCCCATCCACGTCGGCTCCGATCTCAGAGCCGGACACCCAGTCTTCGAAGACTGCGGCTTCCCGTGCGACCTCTGGGTCTAGACGGGACACCACCCACCTCGGTCCGTCCCCGACACGGGGCCGGACAGTCCCCCTCGACGTGAGAGGGACCGTCGCGTTGGAGTGCGCGGAGACATCGAATCGAATGTACCGATGATCCGATAGCGTCTCCACGTTCTCCACCACCCTCCAGCTTTGGACACGGCGCGCCAGGGCGGGCGACGCGAAAGACACGTCGACTATAGAGCCGCCCTGTTGCCGCACGCACGTGTTCACCGACCCCGTGTTGAGGAGGGACAGCCCCGCAGAGACCGCCCAGTCCTCCAACGTCTCACCCCGTGCATCCGTCGCTCGAGACCCCCACGCTGTGGATTTGGCGTTGAAGTCTCCAGCGACTAGCACGGGGCAGGGGTATATCTGCCCAACCAGCGCGCCGACCTCGACGAGCAATTGCTCGAAGTCGGCGAGGCTCCGGTTGGGCGAGAAATACACCCCTACTACTGCAATGCCGCCCGTGACTGCCAAAACGCACCCTCTGCCCTTCACGACTCGTTCGAAGGGCGGGGTGCCGGTGGCGGTCGGGGCGGCTATGGCCACCAAGCCGTCGTGGTCCCCGACCCAGTCATTCCGGTCGGGAACAAAGTACGGCTCGGCGACTACGGCCACCTGTATCCCCCACTGTACCAGGGTCTGGACTAGCAAGTCCTGTGCCCTGGCACAGTGGTTGATGTTGGCCTGCAGTAGCGAGACTCTCCCAGCCATTTATTGGGTGGTCTCGACGGGCTCCGTCTCCATCGCGACCCCTGGTCGCGAGGAGGCTTCCGGCTCGACGGCACTGCCACCCCGAGCCTTCTTCCTCTTCCTCCGCTTCTTTTTCTGCCCCGTCTTCGGGGAGCCCTTTTTGCTCCCCGCGGGGCAGCCCGCTCCCCCGAGGGGGTGGCCTGCCGGTCTGCCGGCCGTTGCTGCGCAGACTGCGCAGCTTGGCTCGGCCCGGCACTCTCGCGCCCGATGGTCGGGTTTCCCGCAGCGGTAACACAAACCGCTGCGGTCCACCCCCGCCTTGCAAATGGCGCCGACGTGGCCGACCTCCAGGCACTTGAAGCACCTGAGTGGGCGGGCGTCCAGGAGTGTCACCTTTGCGGACACCCAGCCCACCCTTAGTCGGCCCACGTCGACGACCACTTTGGCTGCGGCCATCGGGCAGCTGAGCCAAAGCGACCCCCTCGGGCCCATCAGGCCGGGCCGAATAGATTCAGCCCGGCAGCCTCCCATTTCGGCCACGGCTGCGACCACCTCGGCAGGGGTGACGGAGTCGTCTAGCTCCGTCACCCTAATCTCCGCCCGCTTCTCAGGGCGGGAGACGCGCACCACCTCTGCGCTGAGGACCTCCCGTAGCTCAGCAGCTAGGGAGTCTGCCTTTTCGGCGCCCGCTTCGTCGAAGATTTCAAACATCCGGGCGCCGGTGACGGTTGTCCTGCAGCGCATATCCGTGATGCCGAAGCCAGAGAACTTGTGCTTGAGCTTGTCCCTGGCCTCGGTCATCACGGTATTATAGGTGGCGCCCTTTTCCGCCGCTCCTGGAAGCAGGGTGATGGTCACCGCCGCTGCCTTCGGGGCCCGCAGTCTGGCCGCCGCCTTCCTCTTCTCTTTAGGCGCCGTTGCCGGCGCCTTTGGTCTCCCCTGGGCTGCGCTTCGGGCACCCCTTGCGGCCACCACATTCCACCCCTCCGTGAGCGGAGGCGGTGGAGGGGCGGGCCGGATCGGGCTCGGCTCCCGCAGGGGTGCCGGCTCCGAGGCCACCGCCTTGCTCTTGCCTTTCCCCTTGCCTTTGCCCTTACTCGTGGTGGGTTGGGCCTGGGCAGCAGGGGGGGCTGGGGCTGGTTTGTCCTTCGGCGGTGGCCGGGCAGCCACAGCGGGCTTTGGGAGGACCTTTTGGGTCCCCGAACCCGACGGCTGCGGCGATGTCGTTGCCGCAGCCTCCGTCCTCCTCTTGTCGGCCGCTAGTGGCGGCCGAAGGATCGGCTCCGGAAGGAGGCGGTCCTCAATTCCCTCAAACCTCGCGCTTAACATTGCCCCGAGCTGGGCAATATTAGCGCGAGAGACCTCCTCGAGGAGGTCTTTGAGGGCAGCGTCGCGGGGCGTAGGTGGTGCCACGGCAGCTGACTGGCTCCGCATCTCGGCCACCTCCTTGCGCAGCTCCTCAATTTGTGAGGCGAGCCGCCCATTGGCCGCCTCAAGGTGCGCCACCTCCTCCGTTATTGTGCGGGCCCTCATTCCCGCAGCAGCCTCCTTAACTGTGGCGGCGGCAGCCTTAAGGGCCTTGATAGAGGTTCCCTTCAGGTTGGACGATGCCGCCACCACTTTTTCCACGTTTATGGCTGCGTCCGTCATCAGTTTGATGAGTGCAGCCATGGACTGTGCCGTATCCTCATGGATGGATGGCGGGTCGAGGACGGAGCGGCAGGCTTCACGCGAGTCCCTCAGGCTCTTATCGAGGGCCGCTACACATTCCTAGTAGGAACTACCTATACCAACCTACGTACTTCTTCTGTGTTTTAAGTTGACGCAGATATAACGAGCGCTGCGGGCTGTAGGGAATTCATATTTTTTATTCCATCAATTTGGAGAGGATGCTCCATGAAGGCCGGGGCCAAGGGGTCGGGGACTAGGGGCCGGGGGCCGGGGGTCGGCGGCGCGGTAGTGTGATAGCAATGCGAGCACCTCCATTATTCAACGCAATCACAACGCAGACACATGGAGGCTACGTATACAATGTACCTACCTACAAACACGGCTAGGTTGAAACAGTACCACCGCACCGCACCGCACCGCACCGCACCGCACACAGGTAGGTACCTACCTACTACATGCAATACCTATGCAACGTTGGCCTTAACTAAGCAACGACTGCGAAATTGCTAAATGGTCGGTAAGAGGGAGGTAAGAGGGCGTAGGTTACTTAGACGCTTCATATACTCTAGCTAATTCATACGAAATTAATATAAAATGAACATGACTGTTAAAACAAGTTGTCAAGTAGGTAGTTCCAATCCACTAGGAGGCCCCCTCCCCTCACGGCTCAGCCAGACACTTGTAACTTGCTAGCGCTAGGTCGAGCCGCTCGCGTGGAAGCTGAAACGCTCCAATTTTTTTGTCTATTCAATATTCATCCAGAGAAATATTCAGCTGGCCTAGTTTTGATTTAGTGCAGGGAAGACTCAAAGCAGAGTGGAATCATATCGACCTGTCAATATTTAAATTTAATTGAAATCCTCCTCCTTTTGTTGAAGTCGTTTAAAAAATACAGCATACGTTGTAATCAACTCTGTATCCGACAAATAACATAGAAGATAATCAGCTACCTAAGTATAATAAGTATTTTTCGAAGTACACATTAGATATTGTAGACATACCGCGCGGTGACGGGGGCGGTGGCGACGGGGCAGCGCACGATCAGCGGCTTGTTGAGGTCGTGGTCGTGGCCGGCGCCGGCGGTAGGGTAGACGCTCCTTCTTGCACTACGGACAAACACACAGGTTTTGCAGACCTATAGCTACTAAATAAGTAAATATGGAGAGACAATCTCACGACGGTGTGTAGCGACGCTGCCGAAGAAACCTATTATCTTGGGAACTGGCTCATAATCTCCTTTTCAAATTCATTGTTTTTGTGTAGATGCCTGCTAAAGATTTTACACTACAGTAACTACCTATCAATAGACTTTAAGCTCGAAGAAATATAGCGATGTGTAAGTAGCTTATCGGGCTTCCGCTTCCGTTCATCCGATTGTCTGGGTAGGTACCTACTAGTCTAGTCTAGTCTAGTCGAGCGAGTAGCAAGGTAGTGGGGAGGGGCACGCGAAGCGAGGGTTCGTAAGTCGAGCCCTCACGCTGAGCCTAAGTACGGCCGGTACCTAACTTAAAGGGATTTCAATTATTCAATGCCGATGCCACCACCGCGATAAATACGTAGACAGGTGCTTACGTAAATTTGTAATCCGGGTTACCTACGGTCAGAAAGTACCAATGCTATAAATGCTAAAGTCTTCCAGTCCTAAACTAACTAAGTACTTACTTGGCTATAATATTGTTTGTAACAGTTTATTATTCACAAAATAACCGCTACAGATTTTTATTAACAAGATATTAAAAAAAAACTTTATGACGCCTTGTATGAATTAATAGCATGATCACTATAGGGATTGTTTGCTATCATTTCTAGACGGGACCAGCACAAACGCTCGCCCTTGCATTTCGGATCTGACGTCAATAGCGGGCAATCGGGGTTAATTCCAAGCACGGACGGAGTGAAGATGTAGGAACCTAGATATTAATCCAATATTTCAAGTGATACTGCTCATGCCATGCGGAACAAACAAAGGCCTTTACTAGGTACCTACTTCAGGCGGTGCATTTTAATTGTTTGGTGCTCGACGACTATCGACCTAATACTGACGGGCAAGTCGGCCTCCTGCACCGCTTCCCACTATTAAAAGGAGTCCTCCGCTTGGCAACAGTTTATGTCGTAGGTACAATTTCTTCGAGTAATAACGACGCCTATAAATTATGCACTTGCCAAGTGCGTCATGGATATACGTATTACTTGCGGTTCTGACGGTCGATGGTGTCGAGGCCCTAGATTACGTACCAACAGATACAACGACGCATTTTTCTAGTCATTAAGGAAAGATTTGTATTGTTTTGTTACTTTATTAAGTACTTACCTACCCACCGTTTATAGATAGAGGGTGGTAGATTCGGCCTTTAAAATAATGTTTAATAATCCTTTGTTTACAAAAAAGCGACGATGTTTAGAATACTTATATAAAATTACGAATGAACTTATCTCGTATGCACACACTCCAGTAACAAGTGCTTAGAGATGTCCTTGAAACGTACAGATTACCAGAAAATATAAAAAAAGATGTAAGTTTGTACGTAACGAAAGTATCTAAGTACTGGATGACAATATTCATGGTGTTTACCTCGGTCCCGAGAACTGGAAATGCGCGTCAATACGCCACGCGTAGGTACTCTACGTGGCCAAAACAAAAGCACACTAAGCTGTATTGATTGTACGAGCAACAGTTTGGCGGCAGTGTGACGGCCGGCCGGCGGAGCGGCGGTGCGGCGGTGGTCACGAGCACGGCGCGGCGCGGCGAGCAGCGAGGCCAGGGCGCGGGCCACTAGCTGCGGGCGCGGGCTCGGGCTCCGGGCGCGTGGCACCCTGCGAGGCGCGGCTCGACCTGCCTGCCCAGCCTCTCTCGGTGGACTCGCTCGCACCGACCCGACCACGATGGCGGATATCTATCGCGCATGCTCGCCGCTATGCTCCTCCCATTTATTAAGTTCATCTACAACTCTTCGAGAACTTTAGACAAACGAGTAGAGCAATCTATCTTATCCACCAATTGAACAATTGATCGTAAATTTTCAGATTTGATCATTACGTTCACAGAACAGATAAAACCTCTTTTACTGTTCTGTGATTACGTTAGAAGGAAGGTACTTCAGCAGGTTTTTAGGGACCGTCTACTTTATAGACTAACTAGGTAAAAAAATTAAATATATTTTAAAGAATTATGAACCGTCAACTCGGTTCAAAAGATTTAGATGCTAGATGATTGTGAGAAAAGTCTGAACACTGAAAGAACTAATGCTCAGTAGTAGAAACTAGAGAGCGGTCGGATAAGTACCTAGGCATTATACGAAAACATGATACAAATATAGATACCTACATAGGTAGGTACATACTTATATGGGTATGCATAATAGCTACTTACGGATTCGTAAGTAGGTACCGCGTATATCATATCGTATTGTATCAAGTATGGATGGTCTATTAAAGCTCGACTTATAGGTAACTAGTGGCTCCCGGCGGTTTCTCTCGCGTACCCTTCCATTTTCCCGGGAATAAAAGTAGCCAATGTCCTTTCTCAGGCTCTAGGCCAGACTATCTGTGTACCAAATTTCACTTAAATCGGTTTAGTAGTTTTAACGTGAAAGCGAGACAGACAGTTACTTTCGCATTTAAAATATTAGTTACGATACTTCTTATTCAGACAGGTTATTCAAGTTCGACTCGGAATACTTTAAGTAATTGCTTGTAGCGATAAATACTCACGGATTAGTAACGTTGGCGTATTTCCCCTTTATAACCATTATTTCTTAAGTAATTTAGTACAAAAATTTAGTAACGGTGTGTTTTTAACATAACAATTTTATTTATTTATATTCTGTAGATGTCACTCATGATGACTTAAAGTTGAATTGAGAAAATGATAAATTTCACTACCTTTACCATAATGAAAACGAATCATAGATATTACAATAACCAAAAAATCCAGGGAGCTCGCGAAGTATAGGAACAAGTACCTACCTACCAAGCATAGAAATAATAAACCCGATACTTCAGATATCCCCATGGACGTAATATATGATATCCCTCTACACAGTCCTCTAAGTACTTATACAGAATGCTGTACTATGCTGTGGTTAATTATACGGTTATATTATATATATATTTAAATGTGGTTGATATTATATACGCTACGCATTATATATTATTTCTACGCTTCTCTCTATGAATATTTGGTAGTTCAGTATTAAATTTGTAATTTTCATTACATAGGTATTTGTTTTTATCTGCTGTTTTTATTGTTTTTAGTTGCCGTGAACGGACGGATAGCGGAGGCTTAGTAACGGTTAGTTACCTTTCGAGTACGGAACCCTTACAAGATTCGCTACTTAACATAAAATATTTTAATAACTCACCTAAAATTACTTATTAAATATTCTTTACATTGGCATTAATAATTCGATTGAATGGACATGATGGCCACAAGAAAATATTTAAAAGTTCAACGAATGAAGAGACTGGCTGTCATCTGCTGTCATTCATTCTTGTATGTCAATATTGCCAGTCAGTCAATCAATCAGTCAATCAGTTCAGTTGCAGAAATGGCTGAGTTGTTGTTTGTGCCGTTGAAAAAGTCTTCCGATGTCGATATCGTGAAGCCATTGAAGAACTTGATACAATCGACATACAATAGCAACGGGGAAAGCACAGAGGACTACAGTGATGCACTCAACGAGCTCGGCCGGCTGAGGGCCAACGCCGTTTGGAAAGTTTTCGAGAAAACCTCGCTAGAAGTTATTTACAGGTAGTATTAATCAGTATTTGAGTAGAGTGACTCACCCGCAATCGTTCATGTGATTCCATACGAAATTAAATTGACTGTATTTAAAAAGTAGTTGTATTGTTACAAATTTAATATACATACCGATTTAAGAACTTTAAGAAACAATAGGGGATGATGTCATTGTTCTACGCTTGAAACGTAGTTCTGTAGCGTACGGTCATTGTTACGCTTGTCGAACAATAAGTAGTAAGTCGGTAGAAACCAGTGGCCAAATAAGTCAAGCCAGAGCCGTGAGGACCTGAGGCGCGTTGGCCGGTAAGTGGTGATAGGCGTGAGTCATGAGCCGCGTCAGCTAACCCTCGCCCACGTCCCTGTCGCAGCTACTATGACCAGCTGGTGTCGCTGGAGAGCAAGGTGCCGCCGCAGGAGGTGCAGATCCCCTTCAAGTGGAAGGATGCCTTCGACAAGGGATCCATCTTCGGAGGTCGGATGAGTCTCAGTAAGTCACATGGTTGTTATACAAATGGCAGTGGGTTTTTCAAGCTTCTTAATTGTAAAATATGTGTTGCTTGTAGGTTTATCAAATATCTAAAAATCTTTGAAGACTATTTTATCTTGATGATATTAATCCTAGGAAAACTGGTTAATTCAAAAAGGGCCTTAATTTTTTTCAATCTTTGATTGTGCCCTTTTTGTTTGATAAGTCCCTTTGTGTTTCAAATGCACACTTGATGTTGTGTATGTGGTGTGCAGCGATCAGTTCCCTGGCGTACGAGCGCATGTGCATACTGTTCAACATGGCCGCCATGCAGAGCGCGGTCGCGGCGCAGCAGGGGCTCGACACCGAGGACTCGCTGAAGCTCGCCGCCAAACTGTTCCAGGTACTTACTCAACATATTTGTGCAATAATAAAAATATACCATTTAGTGTCTATTTGCCTTAAATTAAATGTGGTTATCAGCAAGCGGCGGGCATCTTCGGTTACCTGAAGGCGAACATCATGATGGCCGTGCACCAGGAGACCACGCCCGACATGCACCCCGAGGCGCTGGACGCGCTCGCCAAGCTCATGCTGGCGCAGGCGCAGGAGGTCATCGCCTACAAGTGCATACGCGGTACGTGCGACGCACCATGCTCACTTACACATCATACATACACATACTTGTTATTTGTCTGCTTGGAGTGTCCCTCTATGCCACTCCACATGGCTCTGCGCCTACATTTATATACCTATAATGATAAGGTAAAAAATATGTTGTCAACCGGCCTAGTAACTTCCATATGACTCATATATCATAATTATAATTAGCAACTAGTAAATTTTTATTCATATTTTCCTCTTAATATTATATGATTGTTCTAAAATTTCTATATTTTTGTATGAGCCGTCTGAAATGAAGAAATATTTATTGTTATAAATCTTTATATTTGATAAGTTTTCCTTGCAAATGTGATAAGTTTTCCTGTATTTATAACATGTGTTGTGGTGTCGTACTCTTGCAGACGAGATGAAGGAGAGCATGGTGGCCAAGGTGTGCGCGCAGTGCGAGGAGCTGTACGTGGACGCGCTGCGGGCGCTGGGCAAGGAGCAGCTGCGCCCCATGTGGGACCGCGACTGGATACACACGGTGACTGATGCACACGCCCCCTGACGACTATGCGTTTGGGAAGGGGTTGATATTACTACCATATCACTTAACGTCGTCATATCTGAGGTTCAAAACGTAGGTCTCGGCGGACCGGGAAAACCGCCCGCGTGTTTGTCGGCCTAATTGCCATAAAAATACTTTTTCTCGTAACGGAACTTACGAATGTTCCATGAAAAGTGGGAGACGTCATTCACTTCAGTTTCAGAATCAGGTCGGTCGGTAGGTACCGGTATACTCACCGTACGTTAATCTCCCGCAGGTGACGGTGAAGCAGCAGTGGTTCCGCGGGCTCAGCCACTACTACCAGTCGCTGGTGTGCCGCGCCAACAAGGCGGTGGGCGAGGAGATCGCGCGCCTGCAGCTGGCGGTGGAGCTGCTCCGCGCCGGGGGCGGGGCGGGGGCGGGGTCGGGGGCCGGGGCGGGGGTCGGCGCGGGGGCCGGGCCCGTCGCCGAGCTGGCCACGCGGGCCGCGCGCCACCTGGCCGAGGCCAACAAGGACAACGACTTCATCTACCACGAGCGCGTGCCGGACCCCAAGCAGCTGGAGCCCATCGCGCGCGCGCCCATCGCCAAGCCGCTGCCGCTGCAGGACAAGTGGGCACCCTCCTCTAAAGGTAGGCACACACCCCCCACGATTTAATATAATCAACTTTTACGGTCCTTCGACCGGGATACTAACCTACCTGTAAAATTCAAAGCTATCTGCTAGTTTAAGGATAGATCAAAAGACAGTCGAGGATGAAGTCTTTTCGTATATAGAAGTCTATACGTTAACTGTGTGGTGTGCAGATCTGTTCGAGTCGCTGGTCCCGCTGGCGGTGCACCAGGCGCTGGCGGCGGCCGGGGCGCGGCGCGGCGAGCTGGTGACGGCCGAGGTGGGCAAGCTGCGCGAGGCCACCCAGCTGCTCAACACCGTGCTGGCCTCGCTCAACCTGCCCGCCTGCCTCGAGGCCGAGGGCGGCGAGGCGGGGGGGCTGCCCGCCTCCATCCGCGACAAGGCGGCCGCCGTCCGCGCCGCCGGCGGCCTGCCCGCGCTGCGCCGCCTCATGGCCGAGCTGCCCGACCTGCTGCAGCGCAACAAGGACATACTCGACGAGGTACCGCTACCCGCCACCGCCCCGCCGCCGCATCACCCCTGCCACGCCGCCACGCCGCCACGATGCCTAACGCGCCCCCTCCCCTCCCCAGGCGCAGCGCATGCTCCGCGAGGAGGCCGAGGCGGACGCGGCGCTGCGCGCGCAGTTCGGCGCGCGGTGGACGCGCACGCCCTCCGCCGCGCTCACCGACGCGTTCCGCGCCAACGCCGACAAGTACCGCCAGATCATCGACAACGCCGTGCGCGCCGACGACATCGTGCAGCAGAAGTACCGCCAGCACGAGGAGAACATGGCGCTGCTGAGCGGCGACGAGGGCGAGCTGACGGCCGGCGTGCCGGCGGCGCCGCGGGGCTCGGACGCGCCGGACGGCTCGGCCGGGGACGCGGCGGCGCGGGAGCTGCGCGACCTCATGCACCAGGTGGAGGAGCTGAAGGCGGAGCGCGACACGATCGAGGCGGCGCTGAAGGACGCGACGGTGGACCTGCGCGCGCAGTTCCTGGCGGCGCTGGCGGCGGAGGGGCGCGTGGACGAGCCGGCGCTGGCGGGCGCGGCGCTGGGCGCGGCGCTGGCCCCGCTGCAGCGCCGCGCCGCCGCCACGCTGGAGCGGCAGCGCGAGGTGCTGGCGCGGCTGCAGGCGGCGCACGAGCGGCTCATGCGGGCGCGCGGCGGGGCCAGCGGCCGGGACGAGGCGCTCGGCCGCCTGTGCGCCGCCTCCGACGCCTTCCTCGACCTCACCGGGAACCTGCAGGAGGGGGTCAAGTTCTACAACGACCTCACGCAGGTAACTACACGCCGCTCTACACGCTCTACCCGCCCGTACCCGTACACGGTGGTATTACAAACGAACGATGCACCGGAATGGCTTAAAACAATTAAACTCTGGATAGATCATATTCTATTCCCGTTCGAGACAAATGTTTGTACATATGTGAATGTATCTGCATACTCTGTGTCTATTTATATCTAATGTGTAGCGATTTATAAATTTCTTGTAGTAAATTGTCAGAATTTGTTATATAAATATAACGTGTGTCGTGACGGGCGCCAGTTGCTGGTGGCGTTCCAGAACAAGGTGTCCGACTTCTGCTTCGCGCGCAAGACGGAGAAGGAGGAGCTGCTGAAGGACCTCACGCAGGAGGCGTCGCGCGCCCAGCGGCCCGCCCCGCCCGCGCCGCTGCACCACCAGGACACCGTCGAGGAGGTACCACCACCACCACCACCCCACCACATATGATTATCATCATCTTTATAATAGTTGAATAATTTCAATATCTGTATGGTCGAGCAGCCGATAGCAGCGAAGCGCGAGGCGCCGCCGCGCCCCCCGCCCCCCGCCGCAGCCCCCGCCCCCGCCGCCCCGGGGCCCTCCGCGCTGCCCTACCCCACGCAGGCTCAGGGTAACTATTAAGAGACTAATAAGCAATGGCCCCCACACTAGAATAAACCTGTATCGCGGGCAACCCCCAAACATTACCCCAAAAAATTTTATCAAGAAATGGCCCTGACATTAAAATAAATACATTTTAATATATGGTTGGCGGTTGGCTCATTGTTAGGGATGCTGACTTTCAAACCCGGTTGGGGGTACAATTCCCATCATGAAAAAACTGTCTGAACGAACGAGTATGTTTGGTCAGTAATTGGGTATTTAAAAGTAGATTATAAATCTACTATTATGGTCAGTAAAAATGTTGAGAGAGTTCCAGTTCCCGAGTATTACAGGTGTATGAGAGCAGTGGTCGGTTGCATTGCAGGCATGCCGCTGCCGTACCCGGCGGGCGGCGCGGCGTACCAGTACTACGCGGCGCCCATGCCCGCGCTCTACAACCCGTACGCCACGCTGCCGTACCCGCACCACGCGCGCATGCCGCCGCCGCAGCCCTACCAGCCCTACCAGTACCCGCCGCCGCCCGCCGGCTACCCGCAGCCGCCGCCCGCCGGCTACAACCCCTACCGCCAGCAGTAGCCGCCCCCCCCCACCCCGCACCGTCACCGCTCCGTCACCACCACCACCGGCTACACCACCACCGCGAGCGAGGCGTAACATAGTTATACGTATTCGTATTAGCATAAGAATCGGGTGCAATGTCTGTTAACAAAGTTCGGATTTATAATGATTGTTGATGCATTTCTACTGTAACTTGTAATTGTAAGGCTCAAAAAAAACGTTCTCCGCGACGCTTCAAATCGATACTGAAAATAAAATATATTAATTGTTAATCTATTTCGAGGAAGGAAGAGGGCGAGTTGTGATATTTATATGAAGTAATTATTTATAATTCTTGAGTTTTTTAACGAGTTATTGTAATTAGTTTATTTTACCCTTGCAAATAGTACCGCTCATGTTCGATGCCGGGTGTTGGGATTGAAGTTAGAACTGCACATCGAGAAGTATGAATAGTATGCTTTCACATTCAATATTCCAAAGTTATTATTAGAGAGAGAGAGATGCTTTTGAAGCTTTGCATGTTTGCAGAGTGTCCAATGATCTTCTGACCCTATATTTTATGATGATATTGTAATATTGCTATCATTTTATTTTAATTATTTTTATATTCAATTTTATCATCTACACGTTGTATTAAAGACGTGCGTTATTATGTGTTAAGATTCTCGCTTATACTATTGTAGTAGAATGTTAAATGAAATGTAATATAATAATAGATTATTAATAATTAGATCATGATTTGCATGGATTTAACTAAATAAATTTTTCTACATAATTGCATAAATTTTTTTAGGATTCAATAAATCAGTCAGTCTGGCTTATTCTTATATGCTGGCTGCCTTCCAGCACATAGTTTTAAATGAAATAGTGTGTATCACATAATTGCTATTTATTAAATTATAACCATCTAATATTAGTACAGTTGATTAAAATAACACTGATTGTTGATTCCAGTTTAGAACTTAGGTGCCGGGGACTGCTCCTTTGAGTAGTCTCTGGTTGGGGAGTAGAACTGTAACACAGAAAAAAGTTCATATAGCTCACTACTTAGCACAATACTTTAATAAGCACTATTTTAATTTAGTAGTCACCAAACTTTGGCCACAACAAAAATTTGTAAATATTTTTATTCTACTGGGCCTTACTTCTTAAAAGGGTTTGACTTCAAAAGTGTATAATAGATAAAATTGTTATCAGATATCAGAAAACCACTTGGAATTACACAAAGAATAATAATAGTTATAGATAAAGATAACATATTGACATAAATAGGTACCTTGTATTGCTTGTCTCTATACTCCTGCCAGGGCTCCGGGTTGCCCTTCTTGCTCCAGGAGACGTCGGGGTTGCGAGTCGCCAGCCTCAGCAGGTAGAACACTGCCCCGGCACAGCCGATGCCCGTGCACACATACAGCGGGATCAACTGTTTATGAAACAAATAGCAATTAAAACATGAATCAATTTAAACTACTTTACAGCACTGTCTACATGTAATTGACAATTTTTATACTGTTTTAAAATCATAATTAAACATAACAAAAATGGTCAAAATGAGTACTTAACAGCAACAGGAAATTAAACAATAGATTAAGTGAGCTATTTGAAGTATTCCTTGTGTACAGCAGCAATACAATTGTAAGCTAATCTAGAAATAATATTCTACACATGAGACAACCTTGTTATAAACATAATATCTCTTAAAAAATGTAAAAGAAAAATATAATATATAGGTTAATTATGTAAGAATTGCAGTACTGATGCGCACTATTTATCGATCATAAGAGAATGTTACTCACAGCCTTGTGCTTCTTTAAACTCTGCAAGCTTAGCCCCTGCATATTGGCTAGTTAAATTATATACGCGATAAGTTAAATACCTTTAACGTTCTGGTATAATTCGTACAAAATCAACTATTCAGCAGCTGTATGAAAGAAAATGTCTGACAATTTTATTCTGTCTGACATATACTTGCGCATGACGCATGTATCAGTCATAGACTAATATATAATACTGGGTATCAGTTCAATCAGTCTTGGCCTAGGGTGGCCAGTGGATGGATCAAAGATTATTATTATGTACTTGGGATGGATGGTTGAGTCGATCGATGGTGTGGCCAAATCTCTGAATAAGTGCCAACATTTTTTTTTTGTATTGCATAATTCATATTTTATTTAAAATTTTCAGATTAACCGGCACTCAAAAATGTGTCACAAGATCGTACCATCAGGGCAATTCAAAAGACAACCCTAGTTTATGTTCTTCTGGCAATATTATTAAAAAAAAAGACAATGTAGAATTGTAGACTTACAAAACTTTGACAAGTAGGGATGTCGGAAATGCAATAAAATATCGATATATCGGTATGATATGAAAAAAAATATTTGGCCTAATTTACTTCAATCAGCTTACATTACTAGATAAATACTAATCTATAGACATAATTTTTAATAAATGAAGAACAACAATAAAAATTTTTATTATTTATTAATCAAGCCAATATTTATCTGATACAGACATAAGAAAGACTCTTTGATTTTAATTTTGAAATGTAATTTGTTAAAAAATGTTAGTATAAAACGTATTATTTTTTAGGATTTTAAAATCATAAAATATATCGATTTTTATACCTTTTAATTACTTGTAATTTTATATCGATACCTCGATATATCGAAACATTAAATATCGCTCAAAAATATCGATACATTTAAAAAATAATATCGATATATCGATGTATCGATATTTTTTCGACAAGCCTATTGACAAGTGCACAAATCAAGTAAGAAAGAAGACCAACCAAAGCACATCAAAAGAAAAGATTTTTACTGTTTATATATAACCTATTTATTAATGATTTGGTGCTATATTAGTAAAGAAAATACTTAGGTTGATAATAGTCCATATCAAACATGAGTTTTCTATTGTGAGTATTATTGTTGTTGTAATCAGCGTGATGAAGTGTATCTATTTTTAACCGAATGGATTCCTTCAGAACGTGCGCTGACGTCTTGTTTATGTCTGCGGCAGGTTTCTTTGCCTATGATTTAAATAAAATGCTTGTACGTGAGTTCCGCTGCCCCTTCAGGGCCTCATTAACGACTCGCTACGACGATGTAATAATTATGGATCCGGATTTGCTATGAAACCGTTTATGGTTGTTACCCTTAGTTTGGTCGTGTCGGTAGTGAGTGTGTCGTGATTGTTACAGCGGGAGTCGTTCGAACAAAACGTTCAAGCCGAAGAAGAATATCCCGGAAGGCACGCACCAGTACGACCTGATGCGGCACGCGGCGGCCACGCTCGGCTCCGGGAACCTGCGCCTCGCCGTCATGCTGCCCGAGGGCGAGGATCTCAACGAATGGGTTGCAGTCAATAGTAAGTTACCTAATCACCTGAATACTACTAGTCCCCCCCTCTTGGTCTCTACTACCTATAGCTTTCTATTCACTGATATATAAATAAATAAATCTAAGTTTGTTTTGAAAAGAGTAATTGCTGAGTTTATTGCCAGCTTTTCTCAGCAGAACCAACCTTCCGAACAGAGTGTTAGAGTCTGACTATTCTTGAGTGTCTGTGAAGGCCTAATTGAATAAAAAATATTTTTCATTTTTATACACTACTTAGAAATAATAAAATAGAACATATTTGCTTCATAAGGTAAAACAATCACACTCTGATTGTATTCAAAAGGAAGCCATTGTGTTGTGATAATGCATGTCATGACATCATTATATTGAGTAACTAATGGAATAGTGGAGGCACATATTTATTGCTCACTACTAATGAACCTGACTCACTGATGATAATGTGACAATCACCCACACACGCATCCTGCGCTCAACTGTATCATTAACCGACTTCCCAAAACGAAGGAGGAGGTTCTCAATTCGGCCGGTATGTTTTTTTTTTTTTTTTTTTTTTTTTATCTACTCTATTACACTAGCTGTAACATTCACCCTCCCTTGTTACACTGCACAAGCAGGATCTATTTTCATGAAAATGTCTTGTTGCAACAAACAAAAAAACCAGTTTGTCTGTTTTATAAATCTATTCCACAAAAAAATTTACTTCCCTACCCACTTATAAGTTAATTTACTATTTTTATTAGGTTATAATATTATGTTGATAATGGGTCTAGTTGTATTATAGCGGGTGTTAGATTACTGAATGTGATTATGAAATGTTAGCGTTTTGTTAGGTGAACATATAGAGTTATAGTTTCCTGTTAGATAATTTAGTAATTCCTTATTAAATATTACAACTCTGTATAGAATATTGTTTTCCTATAAATGATTATAAGTTTATGATAAGGTCAATTTTTATATAACTAGCTGTATTTTACCTACCTATATTCTGGCTAGTAAATAATATTGAAATATGAGTGGAGATGTGACAATATTAATGAGTAAGTAAATAATTCAATGATCTTTCATTATGAGAGGAAGAATATATTTTTTTATACAGTTGCTCAAAAAGTGGTAGTATTGCAGGGACATAATTATAGCATTCGGGATGTGGGCTATTACATAATACTGTTTTTTTTTACCTTTCCCAAACTTGTGCATCTCATTCCCAACTGTCAAAATAATGTCTATTAAAAAGACAAATAAACCATGAAGTTTTTACTAAAGAGTTTTTGTGATTCATACAAATATGTACGTACATTTCTAATAAGAAGCTACAAATTTATTTCAATATCAGATTTAATAATTTAATTGGGTTAGGTTGTATTTCATCTCATTGAATTTCATTTTCATTTTATATCAATAAAAAAAATATACTGAAGACTAAGCTGTATGGATAGTTCCCTTTGCCTACCAAAATGAGTGAAAAAAAAAACTGCTTATTTTCTACGGTTGGCGCCATTTTCCAGAAATTTTCTTTGCGAGTTTAGTTGGATATTGCACAAAATGAGTAATTTCGACCCTATTTTTTTTAAAATTAAAACCACTGGAACTCAGTATAATTGCACAAAATGCTTCGGAGAACATTTTACCAGAAAAGTCAAAAAGTCGTTACATATCTACATACGAGGAATTTTTCGCTTGGAGAGAAGAGAAAAAAGCAAATTGTTTTATTAAATTGCTTCATTTTTTCGCAACTGTATTAAAAATTGACGTTCAGTACACCTGCGGAACCGTCATAGCAACTTGTTCCGACTGTCAAAATAGGCCCTTGACTTGTTTGATTACAGTACCCTAATGTAACAGTAAAGCCATCTATGCATGTCATTACAATAGTGGTGGTGTGTTGTGTTACAGCGGTAGACTTCTTCAACCAGATCAACATGCTGTACGGCACCATCACGGAGTTCTGCACGGAGGAGTCGTGCGCGGTGATGTCCGCGGGGCCCAAGTACGAGTACCACTGGGCGGACGGCCACACCGTCAAGAAGCCCATCAAGTGCTCCGCGCCCAAGTACATCGACTACCTCATGACGTGGGCGCAGGACCAGCTCGACGACGAAACGCTCTTCCCTTCTAAAATAGGTATGCTCTATTGTATAAGTATTTTTATAGCTACCATCGTAGTAGACCAACTTCACAGGACTGTATCTTGCAGGCATTGTCTGTTAGATGAATAATTCTGTATGTACAACAGGTGTCCCATTTCCGAAGAACTTCCTGTCGATGGCGAAGACGATCCTGAAGCGGCTGTTCCGCGTGTACGCGCACATCTACCACCAGCACTTCCCCGAGGTGGTGCAGCTCGGCGAGGAGGCGCACCTCAACACCTCCTTCAAACACTTCATATTCTTTGTGCAGGTCGGTGGCTAATATAAATTTATATAGTACTGACCTTAGTGTTGTTCCTAGGAGGCTTAATTTTAACCTAAGCTTTAATTTGGAAGCTATTACCAATTTTACTCCAGTATTGTTGGACACATTTTCTGAATTCTTTATAATATATTTTACAGGAATTTAACCTGATCGAGCGGAGGGAGCTGGCGCCGCTGCAGGAGCTCATCGAGAAGCTCACGGCCAAGGAGGCGCGATGAGGCCGTCCCCGCGCCTCCCCGCCGCCTCCCCACCACCGCCTCGCCTCGCCTCGCCTCCACTCGACACCCGCATCGCAACGTCACACTATTCTATTTAATTTAAAACCACAAATGCACTGTCATCAGAACTATTACTCGATATTCATTTTCCGATTTATTGTTTCGCCTCGCGCCGGTGGGCGGCGGGCAGTAGCTCTCGCCCTATCGAGTTGTAATTATTTTTCTTTACTTACGATCTGCTTACTTATAATTTAAGCTATAAATAGGTCGGAAAATATCCTTGTCGTGGCGGTATTTCCATTTCTATCAATACTCATTTACGACTACGGAACTAAAGCCCAATGTACGATTAACTAGTTGATAACGATTTCTACTCTCACTAAATATGTATACTAGTGAGCTCGATATAAGTTTGTGATATGAACGCGAGCGAGCGTGCTCGCGTGCATCGGTCCGCTGGGAAGACGAATAATTGTTGTAGCTTTATCTGTGATCACATAATTATATGGAATTAGTACAAGATTACAATATACCGGAGCGGCGTGGAGGGTGGAGTGGAGTGGAGTGGGTCCGGCGCCGTCCCGCCGACGAGGAGATGCCTTCCTATCGTAAGGTTTATAAATACATAGATGCGATTTATCTTTGGAAAAGATTTAGATTTGATACAGAACTATAAAGCTACATAATAAGATGACACTATTAGTTACTGTTGTTGGTAAGTTAATAGTGATTTTGACGTTCATTATCTTTTTTTTATGAGAAACGTTTGATTTTATTTATAAAGGTGATGTAGGTATACGTGAGTCACGCGTGAAATGGTATCTCATTAGTTTGTCTCTTGACTAGGACGCGCAGTGAAGTAGCCGCTCGCGTGCTCCAGCGCGGTCGAGCGCATCGCGTCGCGCCCCGCGCGTTGAGAGTTTAACTTACGATCGATGAAATATGTGCTATTCGCATTTAAGTTTATTATTTATTTACCGTGATGAATTAGAATGTTTGTACACATACTTAAAAATATTTATTAGTTAATTAATATTTTCTTATGAGTCCTGTGTTTATTTTATTTAACGCAATAATCTCGTAGCTTATGAATTAAGTTAAGTATTGTAGATATATTTTGTGCATTTAATTACTACGTTTGATTTGTATCGAATCATATCGATCTTTATTGCGACTGACAAATTTTGGTTAATTTAAAATTAGATTATATCTCCATAAATTTAATTATACAATCAAAATTAAAGGAATTAGGATTAACTGTATGTTTTATTGATCGCTTTAGTCGGACGTGCGCGCGGCATGTTGGACATGTCGCCGGTGAACTGAACAACACACACACTGTAATAGTAATGGCAAATTATTTATTTTTATAAACTGTATACATGTCAATCATAGTAGTAAAGTTAAAATAATCCTGTGTATTTATTCACTGCGACATGAAATAACAGATAAGACGTTATTTGTAAATAACAATATGAATAGTTCATGTAAATTAAAACACATATAGTTATGTAACAATTAAAGCCAACCAATTTAATTGTTATAAAATATTCAAATGAAATATCACCGTAATTGCATTGTAAAACCCGTTAGATTATCATCCGCCGACAGATTGTGGACTATAGTTAGGTTTTGTTTTTCCATAATTTTTCATAATTAAGTCAAGGTTTTTTGTCGATTATACTGTACCGGAAAAATACGTAAAAATTAGGTTCACAATCTTTCGACAGTTTACAATATCGTAAAATATATCATCATCAACGGTCTTTACTATTTTATAAACCAATACAGTAGCTTTTTAAATGGTCGCAGTCTCATCCCACCAGAAACTACTATAGTGATCGTGAATGCGACACAATCACGGGCATAAAAATGTTAACTTAATTTAATATTAAATGAAATCTAATGTACACAATGTTGTGGATGTATCGTCGCGCCAGGCCAGCCGCCCCTCGACTGCACAGTGAGGGTGCACAGTGAGGGTGGTGGAGGTGGTGGAGGTGGTACAGGCGGCTAGTCGGTGGAGACGGGCGGCGGCGGGGGCGGCGGCGCGAGGAAGGCGGGCGGCGGCGGCGCGCCCCAGGGCGGGGGGTTGAACCCGCCGCGCCACGCGCCCGCCGCCGGCGGCGGCATGCCCATCATACCTGCGCCAACACACACACACGCGTCATGTTGTATAGTATTACAGACCGGACGGCTTTGTGCTTAGGGCAGAGTCACATCAAATCTGAGTATTTACTTGACAATAGTATATTTCTATACTAATATTATAAAGAGGAATGATTTGTTTGTTTGTAATGAATAGGCTCCGAAACTACTGGACCGATGAGAAAAAATCTTTCACCTTTGGAAAGCTACATTATCCCCGAGTAACATAGGCTATATATATTTTATCCCTGTATTCCCACGGGAACTTGAACTACGCGGGTAAAACCGCGCGGAGGCAGCTATAGTATATAATTCGACATAAATTAGCTATAATTAAACATTTTTCACACACGGCCAATCTAATTCCAAAGGGACTAGAAGGTGTTAGCCTCTGATGGCTGTTACACCTTTACGCGGGCAATCGGTGAGCGCTGAGGGCTCTCAACCGTACATATATTTAAGCAACTGCGCTGAGGGTGTCCCCCACGCGTGCGGGACCGTGACTCGGCTCAGGGCGTCGCTGGGAGTGAGGGACTCACTGGTTTGATTATTTAAAGTAAGCTTCAAATGAAGCTTGTGTTATGGTAACCAGATAGCTGATTTACGATATATAATACTTGTTAAATACATATATATTATATAATTATAACATAAAGGTAAATATAGATAATATCAATGTGAAGTGTAACTAACCCGGCGGCGGCGGCGGCATGTGTCCCCCCGGGCCCCCGGCGCCGGCGCCGCCCGGGGCTCCCGGCACGCCCGCCACTCCGCTCGGAGGGCCCATCTTGTCGCTCTGTCAATTATCCAATTAATCATCAATATTGCATTTTCTGTCGTAGAATAACACGAGTATTCAATTTTTAATACAGCTCATATACGTGTCCGCCGAGAAGCACGAGCCTCCCCTAACAACGAGGGGGCGGCTTAGGCCCTAGTGCACCACGGATTGGCGGCCTCCTCGGCAGGCGGCAGCCTCGGCCGCACTGCTCGCTCGAATGTGGCTCCCGAGCCCGTTCGTCCGGTGGAGACCCGGCTAATAATTAAACTTCCGAGGTTCGGGCCAAGAAAGATGTAGAGTACAGGTAAATAATCGAGTGCACAGGACGTGCAGTACCTGGTGCTGGTGGTGGTGGTGGTGGTGCGGGTGCAGTTGCTGGTGGTGCAGCAGGTGCGCGTGGTGGGGCGGCGGCGGCGGCGGGCGCGGCGGCAGCGGCGCGGCGGCGCCCGGCGGCGGCGGCTGGCTCGACGCCACGCCCGCGCCCAGCGACATGCCCATGCCGCCCATCGCGCCCATGCCGCCCATGCCTGCCATGCTGCCCATGCCTCCCACACCCCCCGCGCCTCCCACGCCCCCCACGCCGCTCGCACCGCCTGCGACACCATACGGACATACTTGTTCAGTAAAATCACAAACTGATAAGCAGATGATATACTACATAATGCTATTAACAAAATACCACGAACGCAGAAAAATATTAATGCAGATGGACTTCGACCAGCGGCTTGAACGTCTAGCTTACACTAGCAAAATAATTGGAATAAGGTTCGTATTGACTCTCAAGCCACGGGTCGTGGGTTCGAATCCCACCCAGGACAAACATTTGTTTGCATGAATATGTCTGTTTGTCCTGTGTCTGGATGTAAATATCTATATAAGCTTGTATTTAAAAAAGTAGTATATGTAGTATATCAGCTATCTGGTTACCATATCACAAGCTCTGCTTAGTTTGGAATCAGATTGGCCGTGTGTAAAAAATGTCCAGGATATTCATTAGATGAATGCAACAATAAGCCATACCGAGCCAGGGCGCGGGCTGCGAGGCGGGCGGCGGCGGCGGCGGCGGGAACGAGCCGCCCGTGCCTGGAACACACACACTTCAATTTAACTTTAAATTTATAATTAAATGATACTTTTCATACTACATGAACAATACATTTGATATAACATTTAATTTTTTTATATATTTTAATGAGAGTAGTAGTAAAATTGGCTCAGCTGGGAACGCACCGACTCACGATCACGAGGGTGCAGGCTTGGCATCCCTGGCCCGTACCTCTGAGTTTAAAAACTTACGTACGGATTCACACCACTGGCTTTTGGTACAGGAAAACATCGTGAGGAAACCTGCATGCCCGAGATGTTACAATCAAAGGCATGTGAAGTCCGCCAATCCGCACTAGGCCCGCGTGGTGGACTATGGCCTAATCCCCCTCGATGTTAGGCTCGGCTCGAGCTCCTCGGTGGAGACGTATATGAGCTGATGATGATGAGTAGTAAAGCTTACCGGGCGGTGCCATGATGGCCCTCGCGGGCTGGTGCGAGGCGAACATGTTGTTGTGCTGGAAGCGCCGCCCCCCGCCGCCCCCGCCCCCGACCCCGCCGCCACCCCCTGGACCCGCCTCGCCCAGCTCCGCCATCAGGGACATGTACTCCTCGTCGATCTTAGCCTGCGACAACACACACATAATAAATAATTGCATTGTTAAAATCCGTTAGATTTTTTTTTTTTATATCTGCCGCACAAGTTGACTCCACGCTGCCTGATGGAAAGCAGTCAGTGGAGTCCATTAGTGGTGGCTATCATCCCACACTAGCATAGCAATGTGGCATGATGGCTCTCACCTTGACGGCCTTAAGAAAAGCTTTTTCACGCCCCGCTTAAAGAACCCAGGATGTGGAGGGAAAGACGTGAACTGGTAACGAGTTCCACGTCTTAATGGAACGGCAGAGACCGTTAGATTATCATCGTCGACAGATTGTGCACTGTAGTTAGGTTTTGTTTTTCACCTTCAATTGAATCTCCCGGCAGATTAAGTCTGCGACAACACACACTCATATATTAGCCTTTCTCTACTAACTAAAAAATCATGGTCCAAGTAGTTTTTACTTTGGGTACATTATTGTATAGTTTTATTTATTAAAACACATGATATATAACCTGTTATTTAAGGAGCCAAGCTTAATCAATGTTTAGAATCATAATCGTATAATAAATTCGGTCTTGAAGCCACTAAAGACAGTCCTCTGTTATGTCCTAATTCCGGATCGAGTATGATTCGGTTCGGTTTTTATTAGTTGTATTTAATAATGTAAAATCTTATAACTCTATGTACTTATAACAAATAACAATTATAAAACTACTAACAAGTGGGCCTCAGTTGTCAAAATAAACAATATTATTATTATATTATTATTATTAAAACTAGTACTCGAATTTTGTCCATACATTTTTTGAACAGTCCTCTGTCACAATTTTATATCGCGCCACAAAAGTATTAAACACTATTGTGGTTAAATTTCACGTGGAACGGAACGTTAACAGTGTGAAGTTTGCTCGGTCGCCATGCTAAACACATCGGTGCCATTTTCGCAGCGAAAACTCCGCGTCTGTGTGGGAGCCACGTCTCTGTAGTATTGAGTGAACATTCCTCTGGTAAGTATATTTTACGGTGTTTTATATATTATAATTATATTTATTTATCAAAAAATTGCTCAGTGTGATGATTTATAGCTGTTACTGTGCCATGAAGTAATGTTTAAACTGGTACGTGGTATGACAATTTTTACGTAAAAATAACAGTCCTCTGGAAATTTATAACACAGATGACTTTTTTATTTGACGGCCGTGTATTTTATTAATATTTTTTATTGTCTGCACTAACCTACTGCTGGTCGATAGCCTCTTTCTTTCTTACATTGGCCTGTCAGGTCTTTTGTTTTCTATTAGTATGATAAAACTTGCCTAGTAACTACCTGTTTTTAATAAACCCTTACGGTTTTGTTTTTAATATTGAAAGTATGTTTTATTGTTTTAGTATTACCGCAATGCCACTGAGGAAGAAACCAGAGAACAACCCAAGCATTTCTTTTTGCTAAATTCTCAATAATTCGAAAAATAAGGGCAAATTACAATGGTTTCTGGTTTATATGTATTTATATTATAACTATCTATCGACTTAACATAAAATATTTTTAATTTTCTAGACAAATAGGGTTGGGACAACTGTCAATAGACAAGTTTCCAGTTAGCAGAGAAAGGCCCATATAGAGCACATAACGTATAAATAGTAGCCATGGAAATGTTTGCTACAATTATTTCGTTTCACGAGTTTTTTTTTGCTGTGATTTCACATGTGAAATTTCACAGACAATGATTTTTTCATCCCACCATCTCGGAAAGAGTATTTTTAATCTTCAATATCTGAGTGGAAAAGCCGTTTTTATTCTCTAGAGGATAAAGTAAATTGAATTTGGAACATCGTGTGCACTAAGTTTGTGAATTAAAAAAAACATTAAACCTATTTACTGCTACCTCTATGGTGCCGAATATATCATACAACTTTTTTTTTTTTTGCATTTAGTCATTTCCTCGCTGAGGTGGAATGAAAAGTTACGTGTTGCACTCGAGTGCAAAGATTTTTCACCTCGTGCTCTTTTGATTCCCTCGCTAACGCTCAGGATTCTAATTTTGAATCACTCGCTGCGCTCGTGATTCAATTTTAGAATCCTTCGCTTGCTCGGTCATCAAAATTGAACACGCGGTTAAAAAGCAACTTTGCACTCTTGTATAACAAATAACTATTTTTACTATGCTCTAATGTCGCACTTGCTACCGTTTTCTACAATTGCCGTTTACTGCCAAAGAAGAATGAACTATGATCGATGGCGCCGTCACCTATCCGTCCGTAGCGACGATCAGGTCACGTTGGGCTTGTCGGGGCACAGTGGACGGTGGACATTACCTTGTTGGCGTGGTGGTGGTGCGCGGGCGCCTGGCCGGGCCGCTTGGCGCGGCAGTCGCGCGCGATGTGGCCGGCGCCGCCGCACGAGGAGCACACGATGCTGCTGGTCACGTTGGGCTTGTCGGGGCACAGTGGACGGTGGACATTACCTTGTTGGCGTGGTGGTGGTGCGCGGGCGCCTGGCCGGGCCGCTTGGCGCGGCAGTCGCGCGCGATGTGGCCGGCGCCGCCGCACGAGGAGCACACGATGCTGCTGGTCACGTTGGGCTTGTCGGGGCACAGTGGACGGTGGACATTACCTTGTTGGCGTGGTGGTGGTGCGCGGGCGCCTGGCCGGGCCGCTTGGCGCGGCAGTCGCGCGCGATGTGGCCGGCGCCGCCGCACGAGGAGCACACGATGCTGCTGGTCACGTTGGGCTTGTCGGGGCACAGTGGACGGTGGACATTACCTTGTTGGCGTGGTGGTGGTGCGCGGGCGCCTGGCCGGACCGCTTGGCGCGGCAGTCGCGCGCGATGTGGCCGGCGCCGCCGCACGAGGAGCACACGATGCTGCTGGTCACGTTGGGCTTGTCGGGGCACAGTGGACGGTGGACATTACCTTGTTGGCGTGGTGGTGGTGCGCGGGCGCCTGGCCGGGCCGCTTGGCGCGGCAGTCGCGCGCGATGTGGCCGGCGCCGCCGCACGAGGAGCACACGATGCTGCTGGTCACGTTGGGCTTGTCGGGGCACAGTGGACGGTGGACATTACCTTGTTGGCGTGGTGGTGGTGCGCGGGCGCCTGCCCGGGCCGCTTGGCGCGGCAGTCGCGCGCGATGTGGCCGGCGCCGCCGCACGAGGAGCACACGATGCTGCTGGTCACGTTGGGCTTGTCGGGGCACAGTGGACGGTGGACATTACCTTGTTGGCGTGGTGGTGGTGCGCGGGCGCCTGGCCGGGCCGCTTGGCGCGGCAGTCGCGCGCGATGTGGCCGGCGCCGCCGCACGAGGAGCACACGATGCTGCTGGTCACGTTGGGCTTGTCGGGGCACAGTGGACGGTGGACATTACCTTGTTGGCGTGGTGGTGGTGCGCGGGCGCCTGGCCGGGCCGCTTGGCGCGGCAGTCGCGCGCGATGTGGCCGGCGCCGCCGCACGAGGAGCACACGATGCTGCTGGTCACGTTGGGCTTGTCGGGGCACAGTGGACGGTGGACATTACCTTGTTGGCGTGGTGGTGGTGCGCGGGCGCCTGGCCGGGCCGCTTGGCGCGGCAGTCGCGCGCGATGTGGCCGGCGCCGCCGCACGAGGAGCACACGATGCTGCTGGTCACGTTGGGCTTGTCGGGGCACAGTGGACGGTGGACATTACCTTGTTGGCGTGGTGGTGGTGCGCGGGCGCCTGGCCGGGCCGCTTGGCGCGGCAGTCGCGCGCGATGTGGCCGGCGCCGCCGCACGAGGAGCACACGATGCTGCTGGTCACGTTGGGCTTGTCGGGGCACAGTGGACGGTGGACATTACCTTGTTGGCGTGGTGGTGGTGCGCGGGCGCCTGGCCGGGCCGCTTGGCGCGGCAGTCGCGCGTGATAGATTGCTTTTAAATTAATTGCCGTTTTTGTGGGTTTTAACGTGTTTCCGTTTGGTAGATCCATTAGGAAAACGTACATTAGTAAAATATAACATCCTGGAAGTCTAATACTGTTAGATTGAATATTGTGAATTATAATTAAGATATATAGAATAATGATATATTGGATAAGTTGTTTGTTCTTGACACTTTGAAATAGGTTATAATTTAGTGTTATCGATTATTTGAAGATAGTAAATGTATTCAAAACGGTTATTAGTTAAATAGTTGTTTTATAAACCTATTTAGATTATAAACTTAAAATGTATTTTATGTGGGTATTTGTAAGAACGTTTAGTGAAAGCGCCGCGTACCGCCGCTTATAAAAGGACGTGCGGTCGGCCAGACGGCACTTCTTGATTGGCTGTCGAGCTGTGCGGACATCGGGCGGTGAGTGTAATAATTGAGTTGGAGAAATCTGTCGGACGACACAACAGAGTTAAGTAAAATATGTATAAATTTTAATGAATTGTTATGTAAGTTTAATATTGTTCTATTTTAGTTTCTGTTCCATTATTTAAATAATATAGTTATATAGTTATAACTATAACTATGTTGCTAAGTAGAGTCATATATATATATTTTATATATTATGATTAATTATACCAATTATGATGAAAATAGAATATAGTTTTGGTATTGACTTGCTATTTTGCGAAGTGACCCAGACCTCTCCTTAACCCTTATAATTTACAACTATAAAATTCAAACGATCAAACTATTATATAAATAAATGTGAATGTACAGGTAGTACATGGGTCCTCATGTGTATATGTGTACGTTATATGGGTATGTATGTATATATATATATGTGTATGTATAGTATATATATATGTATGTGTATGTACATATATATGGTATATAAATAATATATTAAAGTAATACCTAACGGCATATACTGGTAGTATATGGGTCTTTATGTATATATGAGACAATATTTAGAGACAATGTAGAGAAAAAAGTATTGAACTTGCCATTTAAAGATAATGTAAATGACCACTATCATGCGATTTTAGACTTTACCAAAAACGAATATAATTCTGTATTTAAATCTAAAACTATTAAACAGAAAGCTGATAGGTCATTCAGTGATTGGGCGACGGTAGGAGTTCATACGAGTAGGCGTAGATTGTATGAACTTTATAGTGAAAAGCAATTTAACCATAGTCCTGATTTTTTAAATTATGTCAAAAAATACTCAAAATTATTTAAACGTGTTTGTGTACTAGCTAAGCAAAAGTTCATTAGTAATAAAATTATAAATAGTACTGACAAAGTTAAAACGACCTGGAAAATAATTAATGCAGAAACCGGCAAAACCAAATCGTGCGACCAGGAGTTTCGACTTATGATAAATAATAATATCATTACATCTGATACAGAAGTAGCTGCCGCGTTCGAGTCATTCTTTACTGATATTCCAGTTCTTACTACTAAAACACTTAACTCGTCTCCTACCCTCGCTGAATCTTTACTAAAGGAAAATGTAACTAAATGTACTGTTAACTTTAAATTTTCTTGTGTTACCCCTATTGATATAATTAAGGCATTTAAATTAATTAATATGAAAAAAACAGTTGATCTATGGGAACTTTCAGTTAAACTTATAAATTATATAATTGATTGTATTGCACCGCATTTAGCATCTATCTTTAACAAATGCATCAATAGTGGTATATTTCCTGACTTAATGAAGTATAGTAAAGTAATTCCTCTTTTTAAAGCTGGTAGTACATCAGACCCTTCAAATTTTAGACCTATATCTGTACTACCAACACTAAGTAAAATCTTTGAAAAACTCATACTAAATCAATTAATGGGACATTTTAATAGTAATAATCTTTTTCATAATAAACAGTTCGGATTTACAAAGGGTCGCTCAACAACCGATGCCGGCGTTGAGCTTATTCAACATATCTTTGCAGCCTGGGAGGATTCAAAAGACATAATAGGGGTTTTTTGCGATTTATCTAAAGCATTTGACTGTGTCCAACATGAACTGTTAATCAGGAAGTTAAGCCACTACGGTATAAGAAATCAAGCACTCAGTCTTATAAATTCATACCTTAGTAATAGAATTCAGAGAGTAAATATAAATGGAAAGGTGTCCCCTGGATCAACTGTTGCTATGGGCGTCCCACAAGGCTCAATCTTAGGTCCTTTCCTTTTCTTAATATATATAAATGACCTACCCTACCTTGTTGAGAAAAAAAATGAGGTTGTATTGTTCGCTGATGATACTTCACTTCTTTACAAAGTGAAACGACATGAATTAAATTATGACGAGGTGAACAATGCTCTCTCGGATGTGGTAAATTGGTTTACTGTAAATAATCTGCTTCTAAATGAGAAGAAAACCAAATGTATCAAATTTAGTCTACCAAATGTTCGTCAAGTAGACACATGTATTAAAATTAAGAATGAAAATATAGACTTTGTAGAAACCACAGTATTTCTAGGTATCACTTTAGATGTAAAGCTTCAGTGGGGCCCTCATATTTCTCGGTTGGCGAACAGACTTGCTTCTGCAGCATATGCAGTAAAGAAAATACGTGCACTTACTGACGTAGATACCGCGAGATTAGTTTATTTTAGTTATTTTCATAGTATAATGTCTTATGGCATTCTCCTTTGGGGCAGTGGTGCCGACATTAACACTATTTTTGTTCTGCAGAAGAGGGCTGTTCGTGCTATATACAATATGAGTCCTAGGGACTCTCTACGGGATGAATTCAAAAATATTAATATTTTGACTGTACCTTCACAATACATCTATGAAAATTTGTTGTATGTACGTAAAAATTTACATGTTTTTCCGAAAAATAGCGACACTCATAGTATCAACACCAGAAATAAGCACAAACTCGCTATACCTGTAACTAGACTTACTAAAGTCAAAAATTCATTTAAGGGGCAATGTATACGTTTCTTCAATAAACTACCTAAAGATATTCAGGATTTACCAATTTATAAATTTAAGCAGGTAGTGAAGAAAACTTTATATCAAAAGGGCTTTTATAGTGTATCAGAGTACTTGTTAGAAAAAGACCCTTGGCAGTGAAATGCTCGCTACAGGCTATTTCACACATTTTGTAAAAATCACTATTGTATTAGATCTAAGCTGGTTTTTTTGAAAAGAGTAATTACTGAGTTTATTGCCGGCTCTTCTCAGTAAAAAACAACTTTCAGAACCGAGCATTAATAGTGACTATTCATAAGTGCTTTATTGAGGCCTATTTGAATAAAAAATATTTGATTTTGATTTTGATTTTATGGTATATAGTAAATATATAGGACTTAAATATTTGTTTATTTTAACTAATAAATAAACATGAATCTAACATCAGAAGTGGGATACACCTGACGTACCATGTATTAATACCCCAATCTATGTTACAGAGACTTGTCAGCGTGGTTTTTATGGATCCAGCTATCGCAGAAGATAAAATAAATGATAAATAATAATATTATAAGGGAGTGATTCTTCGCTTACTAGTCCAGTATAACTTGTTAGTGAGAGATAAAATTTTAAATCATAATTTTTAGACCATATAACATATTCCTTTTATTGCGGACTAGATATACAAACTAGTCAGTCTAGGTTTCGAAAGACATTCTCTGAAAACTGTTGTAAACAACTTTGGGGACGTTGAGGTCTCCGCTAGGTTGTTTTTATCCCAAACAGTGTTTTCTTTTGAGCGATTTATCGTAAAATGATGTGGCGATTCGTAATATGTTCGTTCGGTGGTGGTTCCATTCTCCACTGTCGTTTTAAATTATTTCGATCCAGTGAAGTTGTTAATTCTTTGTTAGCTTTTTTTTAACACCTCCTTTTGACTATATATCTTCTGAAATTTACATTCTTTCTTTTCTTGTCAGTTCTTATATTTACCTTAATTTCTTTATCTTCTTTTGCATTGCTTAGTTGTTTCTTTCCTCTAGACTTTAATGGTATTAGTTGTCAGCCATTTTTTTTTAATTCTGATTTTATTTTGGCCATAGGCTGTAATTGACCTTTTAATAGTATTTTCTATACAGTTGTATTCCATGAGGGTTATGGGTATATTTTAATAATAGTAGAATCTTTGAACCCCATAAGACCTTAGACGATCGAGAATTATTATTATTTTGTTTCTACGTGAAAATATTACACTTTTGGTACTCCCAGTCTTTTGCTGTTGCTTCCTTTAAATTCATTATTACCAACCTAATTACTTTAAATAAATTAACTAAATTGCAGTTGGATGATTGGCAACTATGTGATTGTGTGAAACAGCTTGTCTGTAGACAAAAAACCTACTTTATAAACTTTCTCGTGCTTTATGTGTCCACAATGGACCTGATATTTTCTTTAGGCCATCTTCCCATCTTTTGGTTTGACACTCTCTATTCCTTTTTCTTATCTCTCCAAGTGTCAAAGTGACCGATAAAGGTATAGTTGCCAGAATGACCGAACGATAGAAATTTTACTAAATTATAGGTTGTTTATAACGGGTCATGGTAATCTTAAAAACATTACTGTTGCCAATTATGGCCCGATGAATGGATAGACAAAACGATTATTTTAAGGAAACTATAAAATATTAATAAATGAATGTCCGTGATAGATTGGACTTCATGTTTTTGTTTCCCAATATACTAATTAAATATCATTTTATATCTATGTAAAATACTTGTATACTAATTGATTTATTCAGGGCAAATTAATAATTGTATGATTTTTACAGAATTTTGAAAGGAGGTTAGGCGGAGATAGTTCGTGGTACACTTGCGAAGTTTATTTAAGGGCAATAAGGGCAACATAAGATTCACAATTTATTAAAAATATTTATATCTACTTATTATTATTTATATATCATTTATATTTTATTATTATTATTTATAACTATATATATACTGCTGGTCGGTCATTGTTCTGGTGTCAGTCTAGATCTCATGTGCAGCAGGTGGGAGGACTGATATGTCAAGATCAAAGGCTATTTATTTATATATACTGCTGGTCAGTCGCTGGTCTATTGTCAGCCCGTGGCTCATGTGTAGCAGGTGAGGGGGCTGGCATGTCAAGGCCTCCGGCTCTTGTATTTATATATACTGCTGTTCAGTCGTTGGTCTATTGTCAGCCCGTGGCTCATGTGTAGCAGGTGAGGGGGCTGGCATGTCAAGGCCTCCGGCTCATGTATTTATATATACTGCTGTTCAGTCGTTGGTCTATTGTCAGCCCGTGGCTCATGTGTAGCAGGTGAGGGGGCTGGCATGTCAAGGCCTCCGGCTCATGTATTTATATATACTGCTGGTCAGTCGTTGGTCTATTGTCAGCCCGTGTCTCATGTGTAGCAGGTGAGGGGGCTGGCATGTCAAGGCCACCGGCTCATGTATTTATATATATGTATATATATCTATATGTATATATTTATATTTATATGTGTATGTTTCTATGTGTATATATATATATATCTATTTGAATTGCTTGTACTTCGAGAGCGAAGTACAGTTCAGAATGGCCGTGATAGATTGCTTTTAAATTAATTGCCGTTTTTGTGGGTTTTAACGTGTTTCCGTTTGGTAGATCCATTAGGAAAACGTACATTAGTAAAATATAACATCCTGGAAGTCTAATACTGTTAGATTGAATATTGTGAATTATAATTAAGATATATAGAATAATGATATATTGGATAAGTTGTTTGTTCTTGACACTTTGAAATAGGTTATAATTTAGTGTTATCGATTATTTGAAGATAGTAAATGTATTCAAAACGGTTATTAGTTAAATAGTTGTTTTATAAACCTATTTAGATTATAAACTTAAAATGTATTTTATGTGGGTATTTGTAAGAACGTTTAGTGAAAGCGCCGCGTACCGCCGCTTATAAAAGGACGTGCGGTCGGCCAGACGGCACTTCTTGATTGGCTGTCGAGCTGTGCGGACATCGGGCGGTGAGTGTAATAATTGAGTTGGAGAAATCTGTCGGACGACACAACAGAGTTAAGTAAAATATGTATAAATTTTAATGAATTGTTATGTAAGTTTAATATTGTTCTATTTTAGTTTCTGTTCCATTATTTAAATAATATAGTTATATAGTTATAACTATAACTATGTTGCTAAGTAGAGTCATATATATATATTTTATATATTATGATTAATTATACCAATTATGATGAAAATAGAATATAGTTTTGGTATTGACTTGCTATTTTGCGAAGTGACCCAGACCTCTCCTTAACCCTTATAATTTACAACTATAAAATTCAAACGATCAAACTATTATATAAATAAATGTGAATGTACAGGTAGTACATGGGTCCTCATGTGTATATGTGTACGTTATATGGGTATGTATGTATATATATATATGTGTATGTATAGTATATATATATGTATGTGTATGTACATATATATGGTATATAAATAATATATTAAAGTAATACCTAACGGCATATACTGGTAGTATATGGGTCTTTATGTATATATGGTATATAGTAAATATATAGGACTTAAATATTTGTTTATTTTAACTAATAAATAAACATGAATCTAACACGCGCGATGTGGCCGGCGCCGCCGCACGAGGAGCACACGATGCTGCTGGTCACGTTGGGCTTGTCGGGGCACAGTGGACGGTGGACATTACCTTGTTGGCGGGGTGGTGGTGCGCGGGCGCCTGGCCGGGCCGCTTGGCGCGGCAGTCGCGCGCGATGTGGCCGGCGCCGCCGCACGAGGAGCACACGATGCTGCTGGTCACGTTGGGCTTGTCGGGGCACAGTGGACGGTGGACATTACCTTGTTGGCGTGGTGGTGGTGCGCGGGCGCCTGGCCGGGCCGCTTGGCGCGGCAGTCGCGCGCGATGTGGCCGGCGCCGCCGCACGAGGAGCACACGATGCTGCTGGTCACGTTGGGCTTGTCGGGGCACAGTGGACGGTGGACATTACCTTGTTGGCGTGGTGGTGGTGCGCGGGCGCCTGGCCGGGCCGCTTGGCGCGGCAGTCGCGCGTGATAGATTGCTTTTAAATTAATTGCCGTTTTTGTGGGTTTTAACGTGTTTCCGTTTGGTAGATCCATTAGGAAAACGTACATTAGTAAAATATAACATCCTGGAAGTCTAATACTGTTAGATTGAATATTGTGAATTATAATTAAGATATATAGAATAATGATATATTGGATAAGTTGTTTGTTCTTGACACTTTGAAATAGGTTATAATTTAGTGTTATCGATTATTTGAAGATAGTAAATGTATTCAAAACGGTTATTAGTTAAATAGTTGTTTTATAAACCTATTTAGATTATAAACTTAAAATGTATTTTATGTGGGTATTTGTAAGAACGTTTAGTGAAAGCGCCGCGTACCGCCGCTTATAAAAGGACGTGCGGTCGGCCAGACGGCACTTCTTGATTGGCTGTCGAGCTGTGCGGACATCGGGCGGTGAGTGTAATAATTGAGTTGGAGAAATCTGTCGGACGACACAACAGAGTTAAGTAAAATATGTATAAATTTTAATGAATTGTTATGTAAGTTTAATATTGTTCTATTTTAGTTTCTGTTCCATTATTTAAATAATATAGTTATATAGTTATAACTATAACTATGTTGCTAAGTAGAGTCATATATATATATTTTATATATTATGATTAATTATACCAATTATGATGAAAATAGAATATAGTTTTGGTATTGACTTGCTATTTTGCGAAGTGACCCAGACCTCTCCTTAACCCTTATAATTTACAACTATAAAATTCAAACGATCAAACTATTATATAAATAAATGTGAATGTACAGGTAGTACATGGGTCCTCATGTGTATATGTGTACGTTATATGGGTATGTATGTATATATATATATGTGTATGTATAGTATATATATATGTATGTGTATGTACATATATATGGTATATAAATAATATATTAAAGTAATACCTAACGGCATATACTGGTAGTATATGGGTCTTTATGTATATATGGTATATAGTAAATATATAGGACTTAAATATTTGTTTATTTTAACTAATAAATAAACATGAATCTAACATCAGAAGTGGGATACACCTGACGTACCATGTATTAATACCCCAATCTATGTTACAGAGACTTGTCAGCGTGGTTTTTATGGATCCAGCTATCGCAGAAGATAAAATAAATGATAAATAATAATATTATAAGGGAGTGATTCTTCGCTTACTAGTCCAGTATAACTTGTTAGTGAGAGATAAAATTTTAAATCATAATTTTTAGACCATATAACATATTCCTTTTATTGCGGACTAGATATACAAACTAGTCAGTCTAGGTTTCGAAAGACATTCTCTGAAAACTGTTGTAAACAACTTTGGGGACGTTGAGGTCTCCGCTAGGTTGTTTTTATCCCAAACAGTGTTTTCTTTTGAGCGATTTATCGTAAAATGATGTGGCGATTCGTAATATGTTCGTTCGGTGGTGGTTCCATTCTCCACTGTCGTTTTAAATTATTTCGATCCAGTGAAGTTGTTAATTCTTTGTTAGCTTTTTTTTAACACCTCCTTTTGACTATATATCTTCTGAAATTTACATTCTTTCTTTTCTTGTCAGTTCTTATATTTACCTTAATTTCTTTATCTTCTTTTGCATTGCTTAGTTGTTTCTTTCCTCTAGACTTTAATGGTATTAGTTGTCAGCCATTTTTTTTTAATTCTGATTTTATTTTGGCCATAGGCTGTAATTGACCTTTTAATAGTATTTTCTATACAGTTGTATTCCATGAGGGTTATGGGTATATTTTAATAATAGTAGAATCTTTGAACCCCATAAGACCTTAGACGATCGAGAATTATTATTATTTTGTTTCTACGTGAAAATATTACACTTTTGGTACTCCCAGTCTTTTGCTGTTGCTTCCTTTAAATTCATTATTACCAACCTAATTACTTTAAATAAATTAACTAAATTGCAGTTGGATGATTGGCAACTATGTGATTGTGTGAAACAGCTTGTCTGTAGACAAAAAACCTACTTTATAAACTTTCTCGTGCTTTATGTGTCCACAATGGACCTGATATTTTCTTTAGGCCATCTTCCCATCTTTTGGTTTGACACTCTCTATTCCTTTTTCTTATCTCTCCAAGTGTCAAAGTGACCGATAAAGGTATAGTTGCCAGAATGACCGAACGATAGAAATTTTACTAAATTATAGGTTGTTTATAACGGGTCATGGTAATCTTAAAAACATTACTGTTGCCAATTATGGCCCGATGAATGGATAGACAAAACGATTATTTTAAGGAAACTATAAAATATTAATAAATGAATGTCCGTGATAGATTGGACTTCATGTTTTTGTTTCCCAATATACTAATTAAATATCATTTTATATCTATGTAAAATACTTGTATACTAATTGATTTATTCAGGGCAAATTAATAATTGTATGATTTTTACAGAATTTTGAAAGGAGGTTAGGCGGAGATAGTTCGTGGTACACTTGCGAAGTTTATTTAAGGGCAATAAGGGCAACATAAGATTCACAATTTATTAAAAATATTTATATCTACTTATTATTATTTATATATCATTTATATTTTATTATTATTATTTATAACTATATATATACTGCTGGTCGGTCATTGTTCTGGTGTCAGTCTAGATCTCATGTGCAGCAGGTGGGAGGACTGATATGTCAAGATCAAAGGCTATTTATTTATATATACTGCTGGTCAGTCGCTGGTCTATTGTCAGCCCGTGGCTCATGTGTAGCAGGTGAGGGGGCTGGCATGTCAAGGCCTCCGGCTCTTGTATTTATATATACTGCTGTTCAGTCGTTGGTCTATTGTCAGCCCGTGGCTCATGTGTAGCAGGTGAGGGGGCTGGCATGTCAAGGCCTCCGGCTCATGTATTTATATATACTGCTGTTCAGTCGTTGGTCTATTGTCAGCCCGTGGCTCATGTGTAGCAGGTGAGGGGGCTGGCATGTCAAGGCCTCCGGCTCATGTATTTATATATACTGCTGTTCAGTCGTTGGTCTATTGTCAGCCCGTGGCTCATGTGTAGCAGGTGAGGGGGCTGGCATGTCAAGGCCTCCGGCTCATGTATTTATATATACTGCTGTTCAGTCGTTGGTCTATTGTCAGCCCGTGGCTCATGTGTAGCAGGTGAGGGGGCTGGCATGTCAAGGCCTCCGGCTCATGTATTTATATATACTGCTGGTCAGTCGTTGGTCTATTGTCAGCCCGTGTCTCATGTGTAGCAGGTGAGGGGGCTGGCATGTCAAGGCCACCGGCTCATGTATTTATATATATGTATATATATCTATATGTATATATTTATATTTATATGTGTATGTTTCTATGTGTATATATATATATATCTATTTGAATTGCTTGTACTTCGAGAGCGAAGTACAGTTCAGAATGGCCGTGATAGATTGCTTTTAAATTAATTGCCGTTTTTGTGGGTTTTAACGTGTTTCCGTTTGGTAGATCCATTAGGAAAACGTACATTAGTAAAATATAACATCCTGGAAGTCTAATACTGTTAGATTGAATATTGTGAATTATAATTAAGATATATAGAATAATGATATATTGGATAAGTTGTTTGTTCTTGACACTTTGAAATAGGTTATAATTTAGTGTTATCGATTATTTGAAGATAGTAAATGTATTCAAAACGGTTATTAGTTAAATAGTTGTTTTATAAACCTATTTAGATTATAAACTTAAAATGTATTTTATGTGGGTATTTGTAAGAACGTTTAGTGAAAGCGCCGCGTACCGCCGCTTATAAAAGGACGTGCGGTCGGCCAGACGGCACTTCTTGATTGGCTGTCGAGCTGTGCGGACATCGGGCGGTGAGTGTAATAATTGAGTTGGAGAAATCTGTCGGACGACACAACAGAGTTAAGTAAAATATGTATAAATTTTAATGAATTGTTATGTAAGTTTAATATTGTTCTATTTTAGTTTCTGTTCCATTATTTAAATAATATAGTTATATAGTTATAACTATAACTATGTTGCTAAGTAGAGTCATATATATATATTGTTCAGGCTCATGACCCTGTTATAATAAATAAATTAAAATATAAAAATGTATAACGTTGCTATCGACTTTCGTAAGGCGTTGCTGTTTATTTAATAAACTGCACGTCATCTACTCAGTATGTCATTCATACATCGTCACTCTGTCATGTAACATAAGACACTGATTATAATCCATTTTCTAAAATCATTGAGTTTTATTTGGCTCCAAGTATCAAGTGAAGATACATTTTGGTGGCCCATGAGGGGAACCCAGAAGAATTTGCAGAATTTTCAATCCATAAAAGGCTATAACGAAATGGAATACTGAAGTGGAGTGAGCTATATACAATTGAGTAAAAGGGCAGTGAAGCAGCTTAAGCATCACACCGGCATCCATGAGATAAGTGCTCCTCTTATATTCCTCACCAATTTCCTAATTAAATACATTATTTCCTGGTCCTAATCCTAATACATTAAGCTATATTTTATGTTCCTTTACTTGTGCAAATAAGTGGTAACATTAAATTCAACTATACGGTGTTACAGTAAGTACTATTTACATTTCAATTAAGTATTAATAACTCCACTCTTGAGTTAATTGATGCCGTGCTTATGTATTAAAAATAAATACAAAATAAGTGATCCGTTTGTATCTAGAAGTTATCATCAACCAATACCTACAACCCGTTTAGCACAAAGAACTGTCTGTTAGCTAAACTACTTATTCTTTGCCATTGTTTTAACGTTGCATATTTTTTATCTAAGTGAACATAAATCATTAAACCGACTAAATTTACTTGGTTAAATTCGAATCTTAATGAATTTGGACTAAGTTGGTGGCCCATGTATAGTAGGTGCCCACTCACCTACCTACATTTAAAAAATAAAATATAACAGTAATACGTACTAAGTAGTTTAATATTCAATTACTGACTATTCCAGGCTCTCAAGACAAGCGATAAGCATTATAGACACACAGATACTTATTGCGAGTTGTGATTGCACCGTCCCTTTCTATCAATCAGCTGACCGACACCGATTCTTGGAAGGGCAAGTATTAGCGAAGCGAGGAGCGTGAGTCAGTAGTTATATTATTTTTATGTTGGCTTATATTGTGTTTGTTGTTGTTAGCCAGTATTAGCGTTGATCGTAGTTTGTTAAGTACTTTTCTCATTAGTGTTCAAACTATTTGTATCGCGTTTAATATTACGGCGGGAGTAAGACATACATAAGGTACAATGAAGGAATTAAAAGAATTAAATATAAAACGCAGTTCGGTAAAGGGACAAATAACTAAATTTAAAAATTTATTAAACAATATAAGCCAGAAAAAAGAGCTGACAAGCATTGAATTAACTGAGCTAAATCTTAAGCTTGGAAAGTTTGAGACATTGTTTGTGAAGTTCGATGAGTTGCAAAGTGAGATTGAGGTCTATAATTCAGATAATTTATTAAAAGAACTTGACGAGCGTGAAAGCATTGAGCATGAGTTTGTTATCAATATCGCCACTGCTAAGAAAATTATAGATGACCAAAACAAAATAGAAGTTTGTCAAAGGCGGGACTCGTTTCACGAGGCAAGTGCTACATGCTTTCTAGACGACAATGAAAATAACATGGGGATAAAATTACCACAAATACAGATCGCTAAATTCAATGGGGCATACTTCCGCTGGTTGGAATTCCACGACACTTTTGTTAGCTTAATTCTAAACAATAATCGCATTTCTCCAATTCATAAATTTCATTATCTTGTGTCATATTTGGAGGGAGAAGCGGCTAGGGTTATATCTAATCTGGAAATTTCTTCTTCTAATTTTCCTGAGGCGTGGAAATTATTGTGCGATCGCTATAATAATAAGCGACTGCTCACTGATCACCACCTGAATTCTTTATTTAGTATACAGAGCTTAACTCGTGAATCTGAAAAGTCACTCCGCTTCCTGGTTGATCACGTAACTAAAAATTTGCGCGCTTTGGCTAGTTTAGGACAGCCCACAGACAAATGGGACATGTTACTTATTTTTATGTTATCTTCAAAATTAGATAGCCGTACCCTCACAAAGTGGGAAGAATATCGTAATACATTGGAAGAATTGCCATGTCTTATTCAATTTAATAAATTCTTAACCGATCGCGCAGATGTTTTAGAGTCTATTAATAGAAATAAAAACGACAACAATAACTTAACTAAAATGGTACCTACATCACGTCCTCATTCTACGCCGAATAATGTTAATAAAGAGCGAGTACCTTACACTAAATCATTTGCTAGCAATTTACATAAACCAAGTACCTTCTTATGCATTATATGTGGTGAAAACCATCGAATATACGACTGCAGTACATTTAAATCAAAGGGCATTCGGGAACGATTAGCTGACGTTAAAAAATATAAATTATGTTCAAATTGCCTCCGACAAGGTCACCCTGTTGCAGATTGCCGTTTAGGACCTTGTCGCGAATGTAATAAGAGGCATAATAGCTTGTTACACGATCCCACAGCTACAGTACTATCTAACAGTATTTTTGTTAACGATTCAGATCCCGAAACTATTGTAAACTTTTCTCGTCAATCACAAAAACAGGTTCTGTTATCAACAGCTTTGATCGAAGTCATTAATCCAATTACAAATAAAACAATCGAGGTTCGCGCTTTATTAGACTGCGGCAGCCAATCTTCATTTATAACCAAATCTCTCAAGGACAAGTTGTCTCTAAAGTCAACACCTATAGAGGCTATAAAGGTTATTGGGATAGGCAACAACTGTTCCAATCATGTGGTAGAAACTTGTACCACCCAAATTAAATCACGTTATACACCATTCAATATACAATTATCCTGTTTTGTCTTAAACGAATTAACTAGTGAAATACCTAAAGCTCACATAGACATAAAATCATTAAATTTACCCTCAAATATACTACTGGCCGATCCAACTTTCTATCAGCCATCGTCAATAGATGTCTTGATCGGGGCAGATATATTTTGGGACATATTAGGACACGAACAGCTTTCACTCGGTCCTGAAAGTCCGAAATTGCATAGTACTAAGTTAGGCTGGTTAATTGCCGGTCCCATGCATACAATTAATTCATACAATTCCATACAATGTAATCACGCAATTATTTCAAAACATTCAAACAATAATGTCGATAAAATGCTCCCTATATTTTGGAACCTTGAGGAGGTTCCTCAAAAATCTATATTAAGCGAAAGTGACAAATACTGCGAAAAACACTTTTTAATCAATACATCTAGGCTAAGCACAGGCAGATTTTGTGTGAAACTGCCCTTATTAGATTCTGCAGACTGTTTAGGGGATACTTATATGTTAGCTAAAAAACGGTTTCTCAATTTAGAAAGAAAATTTAAAAGAAATCCAGTACTAAAAACAGAATATTCGAATTTTATTAAAGAATATGAGGAATTAGGGCATCTCTCTAAATGGTCAATAAAACCGAGCCTTTCATATTTTTTATGTCATCATGCTGTTATTAAAGAGACCAGCGAATCGACGAAGCTCAGGGTCGTTTTCGATGGCTCAGCACTCTCCTCCTCAGGTTATTCATTAAATGACATTTTAATGGTAGGCCCAAGCGTTCAGGACTCTCTTTTCTCCATTTTAATTAGAGCCAGGCAGCATAAGTACATTTTGATAGGCGATATAGAGAAAATGTACCGGCAGGTAGATGTCGCTGAAGAAGACCGGGATCTTCAATTAATTTTATGGAGAACTGACGAGTCACGGCCAATAACAATATTAAAACTTAATACTCTCACTTACGGTACAGCAAGTGCGAGCTACTTAAGTACTAGATGTATTTACCAGCTAGGGGAGGAGTGTGATGATGAATTTATAAAGAACATAATTCAGCATGACTTCTATGTTGATGACATAATCACCGGAGCCAACAGCTCTTCTGAATTGCGTTACATTCAAAATTCCATTTCAAAAATATTAAAGTCTGGTTGTTTTAATTTACGGAAATATAAAAGTAACTTGCCCACTCTTTTTCAAAATTCTAAATTAAATACACAAGAAAATCTGACCTTTAGTGAATCATCTAGTACACTTGGGTTGGGGTGGAAGCCATCAAGTGACATTCTATATTTCCCCGTAAAGGAATCACTGCAAAATTCCGTTATTACTAAAAGGGTCATTATGTCACAATCTTTTAAAATATTCGACCCGTTAGGACTCTTAAGCCCATGTATTATACAGCCAAAAATGCTTTTGCAAAAATTGTGGCACCAGAAATTACAGTGGGATGAACCAGTGCCGCAAGAAATTATAGATATTTGGTATTTATTTTCAAATAATATTCCTTATTTACAAAACTTAGAAATTCCCAGATTAGTACTTTGTAACGAGCCTACTTACATAGAAATGCATACATTTTCTGACGCATCAGAGCATGCGTATGGTGCGTGTATCTATATGCGATCAGTTGGTGCTAATAATGAAGTTACGACTAGGTTATTATGCGCTAAGTCAAAGGTTGCGCCGCTAAAACCGGTTACTATACCGCGCCTCGAGCTGTGCGCCGCTCTGCTTGCCGCTAGGCTATACAAATCGGTCGCAGATTCGATTAGATACAAACCGGCGCGTGTTGTTCACTGGTGTGACTCCAGCATAGTTTTAGCCTGGATTCGTAATGATCCAAAGAAACTAAAGTCTTTCGTTGCGAATAGAATTATAGAAATTGCCGAAATAACCAATTCATCTGACTGGCGATATGTTCCAACTTCCGTTAACCCGGCAGATTTAATCTCTAGAGGCGTAGACGCAAAACAGCTAGTATCAATAAAGCCGTGGTGGTACGGTCCTAAGTTTTTATCGTTGGATGAATCAGAATGGCCAATTTTAAATAAACTAAATAATTTTGAAACATTACCTGAAATAAAATCTAATACTGGAGTTATATCTGAAAATTTGCCCTCAATAATCATTTTTGAAAATTATTCTAAATTATATAAACTAAAAAGAGCATTTGCATATGTAAAAAGATTTATATATAATTTAAAAAATCCTAAAAATAAACAATTAAATCATCTTTCTCTCGAGGAGTTAAACAATTCATTTCTATCTTTATGTATTATAGCTCAACGTCAGTCATTTGCGTCTGATTACAATTTGTTAATAAAAAATAAACAATTAAATACTAAATCTAAACTACTGCCGCTTTCACCGTTTCTAGACCAAGACAACACAATTCGAGTCGGTGGGAGGCTGAATGCTTCTGACTATACCTACGAAAAGAAGCATCCTATACTGCTTCACTCTTCTCACCACCTTACTAAGCTAATATTTGAGCGCGAGCATATACGTCATATGCACGCAGGACCTCAGTTATTACTGGCTACGGTAAGAGAAACTGTATGGCCAGTCAACGGAAGGCGCTTGGCTAGACGCGTAGTTAATAACTGTGTGCGTTGTAGACGTATGAAAGGCAAAACTTTATGCCCAAAAATGGGTGATCTCCCAGCCCAAAGAATAATTCCGGATTATCCTTTCAGGTCTATCGGTGTGGACTATGCCGGACCATTTCTAATTTTAGTGATTTTATATATTATGATTAATTATACCAATTATGATGAAAATAGAATATAGTTTTGGTATTGACTTGCTATTTTGCGAAGTGACCCAGACCTCTCCTTAACCCTTATAATTTACAACTATAAAATTCAAACGATCAAACTATTATATAAATAAATGTGAATGTACAGGTAGTACATGGGTCCTCATGTGTATATGTGTACGTTATATGGGTATGTATGTATATATATATATGTGTATGTATAGTATATATATATGTATGTGTATGTACATATATATGGTATATAAATAATATATTAAAGTAATACCTAACGGCATATACTGGTAGTATATGGGTCTTTATGTATATATGGTATATAGTAAATATATAGGACTTAAATATTTGTTTATTTTAACTAATAAATAAACATGAATCTAACACGCGCGATGTGGCCGGCGCCGCCGCACGAGGAGCACACGATGCTGCTGGTCACGTTGGGCTTGTCGGGGCACAGTGGACGGTGGACATTACCTTGTTGGCGTGGTGGTGGTGCGCGGGCGCCTGGCCGGGCCGCTTGGCGCGGCAGTCGCGCGCGATGTGGCCGGCGCCGCCGCACGAGGAGCACACGATGCTGCTGGTCACGTTGGGCTTGTCGGGGCACAGTGGACGGTGGACATTACCTTGTTGGCGTGGTGGTGGTGCGCGGGCGCCTGGCCGGGCCGCTTGGCGCGGCAGTCGCGCGCGATGTGGCCGGCGCCGCCGCACGAGGAGCACACGATGCTGCTGGTCACGTTGGGCTTGTCGGGGCACAGTGGACGGTGGACATTACCTTGTTGGCGTGGTGGTGGTGCGCGGGCGCCTGGCCGGGCCGCTTGGCGCGGCAGTCGCGCGCGATGTGGCCGGCGCCGCCGCACGAGGAGCACACGATGCTGCTGGTCACGTTGGGCTTGTCGGGGCACAGTGGACGGTGGACATTACCTTGTTGGCGTGGTGGTGGTGCGCGGGCGCCTGGCCGGGCCGCTTGGCGCGGCAGTCGCGCGCGATGTGGCCGGCGCCGCCGCACGAGGAGCACACGATGCTGCTGGTCACGTTGGGCTTGTCGGGGCACAGTGGACGGTGGACATTACCTTGTTGGCGTGGTGGTGGTGCGCGGGCGCCTGGCCGGGCCGCTTGGCGCGGCAGTCGCGCGCGATGTGGCCGGCGCCGCCGCACGAGGAGCACACGATGCTGCTGGTCACGTTGGGCTTGTCGGGGCACAGCCACGTCTTGTGGTCCGTGGCCGTGCAGTTGGCGCAGCGCTGCCCGTCGTTCTCCCGCAGCGTGCCGTTCAGCTGCGCCAGCTCGCGCAGCTGCATGCGCCGCAGGTCGTTCTGCCCCTCGGGCACCTCCACGCCCTGCCGGATCACCTCCTTGATCTGCACACACACACCACACGTCAGCACCGCAGCACCGGCAGGCAGGGTGTACAGCAGGTAGGGTACAACACGGTACCTTCTCGACGGCCTTCTTGACGCAGTCGGCGTTGGTGGCAGTGATGTAGGCGTGCAGCGGCTCGTCCTCGCCGGGCAGCGGCTGGCCGTCCTTGCGGCCCACCTTGCCCTCCTTCACCGAGCCCTTGCCGCGGATTATTATCTTCGCGCCTGTCTCCTTCTCCATCGCTACGGGAATAACGACAACATAAGATTAGATAATAGATTTTAACCATTTTATAAATAGCGCCCAATCCTAGTTTTGACTCTGGATATAACGAGAAATATGCATTTTGTTATAAAAAATGGTATATAAAATACAATTTTATCATTAAAAACTAATTCGGGTAATGTTTGCAAGCATATTGAAATTTAGAGTAATTTATGACTGGTATTAAAATAATATAACTTAGAGAAAACGATAAAAATTATTTCATAATGTACATAAGTTGGTATAATGATAATATAGTAGTTAGGTACCTTTAAGCGTGTTCCCGCGCGGCCCGATGAGCAGCCCCACGAAGTTGATGTCGGGGTGCTCCTCCTGCGGGATCATCACCTTGTCGTGCACGCGGATTATCGGCGGCCTGCAGCGGACAAACACAACATATATGGGCCTTTACTAACTGGAAAATCATGGTCCAAGCATTTTTTTTTACTTTGGGTATATTAATGTATAGTTTTATTTTTTAAAACACATAATATATAACCCGTTATTTAAGGAGCCAAGCTTAATCAATGTTTAGAATCATAATCGTTTCACAAATTCGGTCTAAAAGCCACTAAAGACAGTCCTCTGTTATGTCCTAATTCCAGATCGAGTATGATTCGGTTCGATTTTTATTAGTTGTATTTAATAATGTAAAATCTTATAACTCTATGTACTTATAACAAATAACAATTATAAAACTAGTGCTCGAATTTTGTCCATACATATTTTGAACAGTCCTCTGTCACAATTTTAATATCGCGCCACAAAAGTATTAAACACTATTGTGGTTAAATTTCACGTGGAACGGAACGTTAACAGTGTGAAGTTTGCTCGGTCGCCATGCTAAACACATCGATGCCATTTTCGCAGAGAAAACTCCGCGTCTGTATGGGAGCCACGTCTCGTAGTATTGAGTGAACATTCCTCTGTCTGTCACACTCATTCAGGTCTTTGTTTTCTATTAGTATGGATAATACTTGCCTAGTAACTACCTGCATTTAAACCCTTGCGGTTTTTTTTAAATATTGAAAGTATGTTTTATTGTGTTAGTATTGCCGCAATGCCACCGAGGAAGAAACTAGAGAACAACCGAAGCAATTTTTTTTTTGCTTACTTGTCGATAATTCGAAATTACAATGGTTTCTTGTTTATATGTATTTATATTATAACTATTTATCGACTTAACATAAAATATTTTTAATTTTCTAGACAAAGCAACTGTCAATAGACAAGTTTCCAGTTAGTAGAGAAAGGCCCATATATGACGTCATATAAGTTTATGCATGGGTGTAAATATCCATGAATGTGTACGGAAAATCTCTTTACTAATTGTAAATACTTTTTAAATTTGTTTTCTTCATTATAATTTTAATGTCAAATAAAATTCTGTTATCAATGACAAAAAATTTCATATATTATTTTTTTGTGTTTAAAAAATAGTAGGATGTAGTATATTAGCTATCTGGTCACCATTACTTAATAATTTTTAGTGTACAACTACGTCACTTATGAAACATTTGTGCTTAATTTCAATATCTAGTAGCTAGAGATAGATCTGCTACCTAGCAGTTTCAGCTGTGTATTGATCTGTTGCGTGTGTACGGGTATGTGTGTGTGTGTGCGGGTATATGTGTGTGTGTGTGTGTGTGTGTGTGTGTGCGGGTATGTGTGTGTGTGTGTGCGCGGGTAGGTGTGTGTGTGTGCGGGTGGGTGTGGACGTGTAGTTACTTGTAGTCGGGCGGCGGCTTGAAGTCGGGGTTGATGAGCTGCATGCGCTGCACGAGGCGGTGGCGCTCCTCCTCGAGCTTGCGGCGCGTGCGGTACTCGCGCGTGTTCAGCCGCTTGCCGTCCGTCGAGTAGATGGGCTCCGGCGACGGCGACCTGCCACCGGACCGACCGCAGCGTCACTCGACCGTGTCGCCCGCACCCGCCCCGACCCGCCGCCCCGACCCGACCCGACCCGACCCGACCCGACCCGACCAGGGGGGACCGAGATATGGTTACATAGAAAACAGATATGGGAGGGGCGGCTTCGGACGACACGGTTGCACTTATATAATATTAGTGTAGTGATGGTCGTGTTTCCACATCGAGATGGCGCACGCGATGTCGGAACACGAGTGAAATATAAGAACGTCGCGGCCAAACGGAACCTATCTATTTATATGACAATTTGAATAACTTTTCTTTGAGATCGAATTTAGACTGGTTCAGTGTGACCGGACGAGCATCGGCCGCGTCGATATGTTCGCCCGTACATATCCTAGTCTAGTACCTAACGCCCTGAGAAAAAATAATTCAATTAATTTCAACCTGAAATTTTAATATGATTAGCTCATTAATTCATTATTATTTAAAAACGATTAAGCCCTGAAAATAATCGGTTCATTAATGACCTGGCGGAGCTGAAAAAAGGTTTCGGTTAGAGAGGGTCAGTCAATTAATTGAATCATTGAGTGCAGACTGTAAGATACCTGCAAAATGAAGAAAATAGGGCATTAGTAGGTCAGCCGTGCGCCGGCGCAGGTCGGCTCGCTACTCTCGCGACGCGACACGACCCGACCACCCTGGGGTGACGCGATATGTATACTATAGTTAGTTACGACTCAATGAGAACCTTCACCATTTTTTTGTATGCCTAACTCGTTTTCAAAATCCATGAAAAAATACGTTTCTTTAAAGGCGATCGATTGTCAGTTATCGAGTAAGTTTTTTTTTTGTTTTTTGCGGCAATCCACGCTCACTAGTCGCTACTTACCGGTATATATTTTTACATCATCTTACGTCTAGTTCCTAGCCTTATATCGTGTATTAAAAAAAGCTTATCTATAGCGCGGTCGCGGTCTCCTAATCGTGTATAATAATAGTAGGGAAAACCTGTCGCTCGATACTTATAGACAGGTGGCGAGCGGTGGGCGCGGTGGCCCCCGGTGGCGGGCGGTGGCGGGCGGTGGCGGTAGGTACCTCTCCTCGATGTTGGGCGGGATGCCGAGGTCCCCGGAGCGCAGCTTGCGGCTCACCTCCTCGATCTGCAGCTGCACTGCAAGGGAACGGGTTAGCCACCGGCACGGCGCCGCCCGGGACACATATACATTAGAACACGACCGCACAACCCTCCCTCCCTCCCTCCCCTCTCCCTCCCCTACACTTACCTACGGTACATCATTATTATTACATCTGAACACAACTTTGAAAATAATAAACTCATTAGCATTATGTATTATGGATGAAGCACAATATATTTTCCAACTTAAATATTTCTGTAATGAGAAGAGTTTGTCACGATAGATTATATTATACACGTAGCGGTCAATATGGAAAAGGCAAAATATAACGATTAAGTGAGACATGGCATATAAAATCGTGCAATAAAGGTCGAGTGCAGGCGCTCGCGGCGGCGGCGATGTGGTCGCGCTCGCTACGCCCTGTCGAATATTACAATAACATGGACACGAAAATATTATCGTTGCACCGTCTTCCGTGACATACTGAATTCTATATACCCATGTATATGGCTAATATCGTGAGATAACTCTCATATGTGTTTTGATTGAATAATTTCAGCAAAACGAATATACATTAATGTGATCTGCATCAGTAGGCCACGGGAAGCCGGTGGAGTGGTGGTGGTGATGGTGGGTAGGGGTGTGGGGGTGGGGTGGGTACTCACGCAGGTACTGCTCCTCCTGGTCGCGCGTGAGCGTGGAGGGCAGCACGGTGGGCAGGCCCGGGATGAAGGTCTTGTCGTGCTCCGAGCCCATCCAGCGCGTGCGCCGCCGCCGCAGCCGCCGCTCCGCCGCCGTCTCGCCCGGCGGACCTGACACACACACCGACATTTATTTTAAATCAGATACAGGTATCCATAGTAAGTACAGTAAAAGTTACTTATTCACGGTTTCTTTATTCGCGTTTTCATTATTCGCGGGTAAAAAAATTGCAACCCAGTTTCTGTATTCGCGGCAAAAAATTTCACTATTCGCGGATGCAATCGGTACCTAAACAGAAACGGATTCGGTTTCGTTTAAAGTGTCGGCGTTCTTTGAGTACTGCCGGCACGCGCCGCATCGGCGTTTACAAAGGACGTAACCGAGTGCCTTACTGCGACTAAATAAAAGCCATTCTTGAATGCCACCGTCACTATTTTGCTTTGTCTTTTGATAAACGCCGCCTTTGGCACGATTGGTGTTGTATATGTAGTTTCAACTCGTCATTTGATGCAAATATTTTCAATGAGTAACACGCGACTTCTTCTTTGTAATTAATTTAAAATTTCGAAACTAACTTCAAAAATCTGAGTGAAGGTTTACGTAGGGCAAATGATCTTTGTGATTTCTTCGTGAATATTGATCCATCTATGGAAAGGAGCCTTATTTTTAAACGGCAAATTATTGATGCTACAGCTCAATATCAATCAGAATTTAATGACCTCTTAAAAGCAGCAAAGCAAGAAAAAATTACTAAATTCTTTAAACCCTTGCCTAAATCTGACGAAAATGATTTATTTTAATTTAGAATTTAGCAATAAATTTATATTATTTTCATACATATTGGTTTCATTTTGGTACCTTGGAACGTATCCCCTATAATTCCATACTAATTACCATTCCATATTCGCGGTTTCTGTATTCGCGGCATATTTACGGACCGTATACCCCGCGAATAAGGAGCTTTCACTGTACCTAATAGACTTAATACCCAATTAAACCCATAGTTACAAATTTGATATAAATATTTAGGTCACCCCCATTACATGGCCAATGACACATTGAGCAATCCGGCTAACAATACCAGCTCGTAGGATGTTGTTGGGACTACACCAAGCCCTGTGCATCAAAGAGGCGATACTTTTTCGCAATATGGCGTGAAAGCCATCGACGCGACCGACTCATCAAACGACATGCACACTCAATAGATGCAATATACCTATGTGTAATGTTATTTAAAATGAGAATGCAAAAGGTCAAACGAGATCTTTGCCATAGAACAAACTTTAATAACCCTCCTTACAACAAATAACTCTTTACCCTGAAAGTTTAACAATTATGTACTAATGGAATAAGAAAGACTATTTTATTTGCTGTCTTTATTGCCAGCTCTTCTCAGCAAAAGTTACTTTCCAAACCAAGCATTAGAGTCGACGTTTCAAAAATACTTGTAAAGGCTTATTTGAATAAATAAATATATTAGTAGTTTCTTTATATTTTAATTTTATTTCATTGTGTAATTGTTTCTTATTGTAATTTTATTTTGTTGGTTAATAAGCTATTGTTACTTAAATATTGTAATTAGTGTTCAACCGTGATATTTTATATAAATAAATAAATAAATAATTTCATTTTATACTAAAAATCTATGTTAACAGTCAGCAGTGAGGAGCGCATAGTAAACATGATGTGGTCACCTTGTCCGTCGTCCTTGTCGTCGTCGGGATGGTAGTCGTGGTGGGCGTGGTGGGAGGGCGTGTGCGCGTGATGGGAGGGCGCGTGGTGGTGCGGCGCCTTGTCGCGGTACCGCTTGTCGGTGCGCTGCTGCAGCTGGTCGAGCTTCTGCTGCACGGAGGTGGGCGGCGGGATGGCCGTGGCGGCCGACAGCGCCGCCGCCGCCGCCGCCGCCGGCTGCACGGGCGCCGCCATGCGACGCTGCGCCACGAACGTCTGCACATACACAACGCAACATACAACACAAGACCTTACAATCACGCATTACCACATTATAAGTTTGACTAATTTATAAGCAAAAAACATTTTGAATTTTTATTAGTTTCATATTAAACTAGGTGACCCGCGCAACTTCGTTAGCATCACTTGCCCGTTTTTGCAACAGTTTTGATTGATGCTCCGCTCCTATTCAGCATAGCGCAATGATTTATACATAAAAACCCTCCTCTTGAATCACTCTATCTATAAAAAAACCGCATCAAAATCCGTTGCGTAATTTTAAAGATCTAAGCATATACATAAGGACAGACAGACGGCGGATAGCGACTTTGTTTTATACTATGTAGTGATTAGCCTATAAAAAATTGGTAAGCATCGGAAGCCCTATCTGTGGTTTATCAATGGTTTCATATCAGACAGAAAATCTTATATATAAAATTCTCGTATCACAATGTTAATAACCATACTCCTTTGAAACGGCTTGACCAATTTTTTTGAAATTTTATATGCATATTCAATTGGTCTAAGAATCGGCTACTAACCCTTTTTGATACTTCTGTGATCTCAGGAACGGGAACTACGCGGGTGAAACCGCGGGGCGGCAGCTAGTCTATACTAATATTATAAAGAGGAAAGATTTGTTTGTTTGTTTGTAATGAATAGGCTCCGAAACTACTGGACCGATTTCAAAAATTCTTTCACCTTTGGAAAGCTACATTATCCCCGAGTAACATAGGCTATATTTTATCCCTGTATTCCCACGGGAACGGGAACTACGCGGGTAAAACCGCGCGGAGGCAGCTAGTATGTTATAAAAGCAATAATTGCACGACTACTTTGTAATAGTGCAGGCCATGAAAACTAGAGGGATACATAACACACTAGGTTATTGCACATTGCAGCAATGTGAGATATCAATTAAAGTGTCTTGAACACCTTAAAATAACCATATTTACAAAAACACTGCTTATCAAAACATATAAGGAAAATAAAGGTGGCTTTAAAGATTACTACATATCATTAACTATGCATGAATGTAAACATCAAATTCAAAATGAACAGACAATAAATTTGATAATTTCACCTGAGCAACGGCAGCCGCAGCAAGGATGGCTGCTTGTGTGGCGGGGTTGATAGTTCCATTGCTGGTCACTTGTCTAGCCGTTGCCTTGGTTGTTGTGCCCACCATTTGGTCCAGTAATGCAATGGTTCCATCTCTGAAACAAGTTAGTTTTACATTTAGAATCCAATAAGAATATAATTGTCATATGTTGATTCAAAGATCACATGTCTTTGAATTTGATACACTGTATATTGCATGAATAATTGGCCATAGTTTCTGAAAAATGTTCCAACCCACAAATGTCAAGTTTCAAGAAAATTGAGTTTTAGATGTATGAAATGAAATGTTGAAGTTTATCCCATGTAGTTATGTTAAGCCGTGGTGGCTCAGTTGGGAACGCACCGACTCACGATCATGAGGGTGCCGGTTCAAATCCCTGGCCCGTACCTCTGAGTTTATAAAAACTTATGTACGGATTCACACCACTGGCTTTTGGTGAAGGAAAACATCGTGAGGAAACCTGCATGCCTGAGATGTCACAATTAAAGGCATGTGTAGTCCGCCTATCCGCACTAGGCCCGCGTGGTGGACTATGGCCTAAAACCCCCTCGATGTTAGGGGAGGCTCGAGCTCCTCGTTGATGAAAAGTTATGTTTCAAGCACTATCTACCGAGTCACTTTAGGAAGCATAATCGTATTATTTAAATTGTTAATATATAAATACCTGTCTTTGGACTTCCTGGCACGTGCCCGACTGCCACTTCGGGAGCGGCTCCTTCTCTTCTCCTTATGCCTTTCACGACTTCGACTTCTCTCTCTTTCCTTATCCCTTAAACAGAAGTTTTACTATTTTAAAATATGCCAAGACAAATACTTATAATGCGATACCTGTCAAAAGCACCTCACAAAAAATCATCTTCGAAAATTATGATCCCCGTCATTTATCATTAACTAACGTGACACTGGCGGAATTGTGCTACTGGCTACAGTACCCATTTAAATAAAGAAGAAGAAGAAAAACCATTGGGGCCTAATGGCTTTCAAGATTTGTATTCCAATTGTTGGACGATAACCCAGGTGTCTTCTACGTTGTAGGTACCTAAAGGAAGGATATGAGATATTATACCTCTTGGATCGGTGTCTGTCCCGATCACGATCTCGGTCTCGCTCGCGGTCCCGGTCCCGATCGCGGTTGCGGTCCCCGCGCTCGCGGTCCCTCTCCTTGTCACGCTCCCGGGGCTTTTCACGCTCACGCTCGCGGTCCTTGTGCCGGTCGCGATCACGTTCGCGGTCCCGCGATCTCGAACGACTTCTATCGCGATGCCGTGAACCCATGTTGCTTTACTCACTTACTTCACAAGGTTGCCTCGTCTTTCACTTTTACCACCACTTGCACTGAATGTAATATATCAATGTACTGGCTTTGCTAGCTAAGGTATGCCTAAGATCCAATTTGATCGCATAATCCGTATTACATGCAGTTTTTGTTTTTATATAACTGTTATATTATTTATTGCATCCGTAAATATCTACAATGTATGCAAGCAATGACTACTGTTGCAAAAACTGACAGCAAAAAGACAGGAGGTAAACAAAATGGCGCCGGTGGGTGTGTAGGAGTTAAATATTTTTTTAAAGTTTTGGTATGGCAATAATTTTGATTTGAAAGGGTTATTTTTGGCCAGTGTTCCTTACGTATATTATTTTTGTATATTTATTTATTAGGTCTACCAATATATATTTAGCCAGCGTCTGCCCGCGTGGAATAGTTACTTTGGGCTAGCTAGGTTTAATCCGTGACTTCGTTTAAGTAGTAGGTATTTTAAAACTGCGATACCTCCTAAGTTATTAATTGAAATCGAATGATGAAATGAAATGAAATAAATGAAATGAAATAAATTTATTCATTCAAATAGGCCTTCACAGGCACTTATGAAACGTCGACTCTAATGCTCGGTTCGGAAGGTTGCTTTTGCTGAGAAGAGCCGGCAATAAACTCAGCAATTACTCTTTTCAAAACAAGTTTTAACAATTTCTTTAACAATAATAATATTAGTCCTGATAGAACGAGCGCTATACCCATGCCTCGCCATCGTTAATATAATCGTTTATACTATAATAAGCCTTCTGTACCAAAGCTGACTTAACTCGTTCCTTAAATTTATTCATAGGCAAATCTAAAATATTTGTGGGGATTTTGTTATAAAACCGTGCACCAAGTCCTAAAAATGATCCTTGCACTTTCTGTAGTCTATAAGCAGATGTTACAAGTTTATGCTTAATTCTAGTATTAATGGAGTGCAAATCACAATTTTTAGCAAAAAGACTAATGTTTTGACGGACAAATATTATGTTTGCATAAATGTACTGTGATGCAACTGTGAGAATGTTAATTTCCTTAAATTTATCTCTGAGGGAAGCTCGCGAGCTTAAATTATAAATAGCACGGACTGCTCTTTTTTGCAAAATAAAAATTGTATCTATATCAGCTGCTCTGCCCCAAAGCAAGATACCATAGGACATAACACTATGAAAATAACTGAAATAGACTAATCTAGCTGTTTCTACATCCGTAAGTAGTCTGATTTTTCTAACCGCGTAAGCTGCTGAGCTGAGCTTCCCCGCAAGAAATGATATTTGGGTGCCCCATTGAAGTTTTGAATCTAACGTAATACCCAAAAACACTGTAGACTCAACAAGACTGAGGGCTTCATTATTTAACATTAAATTAGATGCCATCTTTTTTACATTAGGTAATGCAAATTTTATACATTTAGTTTTTCTTGCATTTAAAACTAGATTATTAACAGTAAACCAATTTAATACCTCAGATAATGCACCGTTTACATCGTCATATTTGAATTTCTGTCTATCAACACCAAAAATCAGTGAGGTATCGTCAGCAAACAGTACAATTCCACAGGTATTCTTAACATAGAACGGAAGATCATTTATATAAATTAAAAATAGAAAAGGTCCCAAAATTGAGCCCTGGGGCACCCCCATATGCACAGGAGAACCAGACGATTTAACTCCGTTGACATCTACAATTTGAGTTCTCTCACTAAGGTACGATCGCATCAAAGTATGAATGAAAGCATGTATGAATGAATATGTCTGTTTGTTCTGTGTCTGGATGTAATTATCTATATAAGTATGTATTTATATCAGCTATCTGGCAGTGTGTATAAATGTCCCCGGATATTTATTTATTTAATCTTCACTCTTATTTTTTTGCAAACCTGGTTAACTAATCGGCAAGAATTAAATGAGTTTAAGAATTTGGGAATTTATTTTATAACAATTATAACTGAGCTGATCAACATCCTATGGTGATGGCACTATGCAAAATAAATATGTTATTCGTCAGAAGTATTTAATTAAAACCAAAATTGCCTTTTGCATCTTGACATAATCAAAACTTTTAAAAGCTTAAAAGTTAAACGTACTGGGGACTTATGGGATTTATCTGTAACTGTTTTACAAAATATCATTGTAGACATAGCTTCTCATCTAGCTTTAATTTTCAATAAATGCGTAGATTGCGGTAAATTTCCAGACTTGATGAAATATAGTAAAGTTATTCCTTTGTTTAAAGCCGGAGATCCTTCTGATCTAAAGAGGAGGATGAAGAGGAGGAGGATCTGAAGAGGTTTTGAAAAGAGTAATTGCTGAGTTTATTGCCGGCTCTTCTCAGCAAAAGCAACCTTCCGAACCGAGCATTAGAGTCGACGTTTCATAAGTGCCTGTGAAGGCCTATTTGAATGAATAAATTTATTTCATTTCATTTACAAATCCCTGGGTGGGATTCGAACCCACGACCGGCGGTTTGAAAGTCTGGGTCACAAACTCCACAAAGTCAACCGGCTGTCAGGTTAACCCTATGGAGGTAATATTTCTCAATGAATGGCTAAATTCTCGAACCTATTTAATTCCTTAGGATCGTAACTTATCCTCTTTGTTACTACCAAGTAGTTGTGCAATGTAACATATAATATTAAGTATCAGCCTGTTTTTATTATCTGTATGTTTCGAGCTCGCATTATTTCTGATGTACAGAATAGAACCAATTATAATAGTGAAGTTTCTACTACTGTATTTTATTAATTTGAAATTAGCGCGTTCTTATTTTGGCTTATTATTTCGTGCGTCAGGACGGCTCTTTAATAAATCTGTCTATTTTTAGCTAAATTTGGTCTATTCTATTGTAAGTTACACTGGATATATCGAAATGTACCAGAAACAAGTAGATTTTTTTTTTATATGCCTTCATCAACAACAGATAAATAAATTAAAAGCCTCTTTGAACTTTAATAAAAGAAATGAAGCACTTTTTATTAATTTCAAAATTTTCTAGAATTAGTAGAATTAGAATAAACCAACTTCAGTGCTTCCTCCATATATTTCAAAGATCAAAATACATTTTCTTACAACTTGTAACAGTTCTATCATACCAAATTATATTTAGAACAACATATTTTCATGTATCAACTACATATTGCTAATACAAATTGTCATAATAAAAATAATACAAAATGCTGCAAAAAAAAATACAACAGCTTACAGCTTCAAACAAATAATCAAATATTAAGTTGCAGTCATTTGAAATTAAAAACTACACCGCACTAGCTCCCACACGCAAGCTAGTGGCAATTAGTCTAAACAGGTAAACAGAGTGAAGGTGATGGATAAATTATTCTGAGAATGTCATTTTACACAATGGATTACAAAAATAAAAATGTCCCATGAACAAATGGAGAAAATGAAGACTTAATTCTAATACAATCATATTTAAATCTGCTTAACACTAAATATTTCTAGCACTTATAAGCTATAAGTTTAGTCCGGAGCGACAGTTCCTTGGAATCACTTCACTCGCCACATCACTAACATTATTAGAAAACTTTGTTTACCGATCAGGTGATGAATTTACAATGCTTGAAAACATGCCCGGAGTCAAATGCAATACAAATTGTCTTGAGAATTACCTGTAGCAAACAGAAAACACTTAATTATTACATTGGTCGTTTACCAAAAAAAAACCAGTAAAGCAGACCCAGGAGTCTAACAAACAAGGTATTTGTCCTATCAATCTATAAATCCATGATAAGTAATCATCTAGACTACTTAGGAACTTAGTTCAGAGCATTAGCAAATGTTTGAATTTTTGAAACAACTTTCAGAACAGAGCATTCGTAAGTGCTTGATTCAGGCCTATTTGAATAAAAAAGATTTTGATTTGATTTAAAACCTTAATAGTGTTCATGTTCATATTTACCTAATCTTAGACAGGTGCCCCTGGACCACCCTTCTTTCCGATGAGCGACTTGTGTATGTGTGGAATGACACCTCCTCCTGCAATGGTGGCTTTGATCAAACTGTCCAGCTCCTCGTCTCCTCTGATGGCAAGCTGCAAATGTCTAGGGGTGATACGCTTCACCTTGAGATCCTTTGAAGCATTCCCCGCCAATTCCAACACCTACAAGCACAATAAATTACGTTCAGTTAATTCAAAATTAAACCCGAGCATCTGTAACAATGCATAAAATCTACGAGTAAAAAATTAACTTCCTATTAGGTTCCTAGTGATGCTTTGTTTATTTACCTTTTGCATACTAAGGTCATTTACCTATTCAAGCCTTCTAAAGTTCTAATTATGACTAGATATATAATATTGCATAAGTACCTATCATAAATTACAAAAATGCTCAGTCTTGAGGAGTATTAAAGCGTGAAGATACCAAAATATTTTTTCCCGCCAAAATTGCAACAGGTCGTATAATTATAAATATATTCCAAACTAGATGTAAATATTTATATAAATAAGAAACAACTCAAAGAAAATCAATGATTCATTCGTATAACATGAAAGTGCTAGTAATTTATAATGTAATTGCAGTATCGCGAGCGAGCCGCCATATTGCTAAGGCGTCGCGTAACTTACCTCGGCTGTGAGATATTCAAGAATAGCTGCCGAATATACAGCCGCTGTAGCTCCGACACGTCCATGACTCGTCGTCCTATTTTTGAGATGCCTGTGAATTCTTCCCACTGGGAACTGAAAGAATAATACATTGATTTATTCAAACAGTGACATTTCCTTTTTTCCGTACAAAGTTGGCCGCCGCCCGCCGCCATACTGAAGGGTCATTCATATTATTAAATATCATGAAATAGTGTTTTGATTCGAATTCTGCTATGGTAATGCCTTGTAAATTCCTAAAATAAATTATAAAAAGGGTTTAACATACCTGCAGTCCAGCTCTTGCAGATCTGGAGACTGCTTTCGCCTTGGCTTTGCCTGAATCTTTACCCGCTTTACCACCAGCCTAAAATTGATGAAAAACCCTATTAAATTTGCTCGTACAAAACTGAAACTTTGCCAGGAGGTAAATAACACTGTTTATCACCGAAATACATAATAAAATCACCACTTATTTCACTATATTTCACAAAATCTTGTAAAACTCACCATTTTGAAACGTGTACCACACTATCACACTACAATGAAGAATCTACACAGGAAAGGCGCCAAGCCAAATCAACGACACAAAAGTAAGATGGCAGCGCCGCGCTGCTGGAAGCGGACAGTTTGGCCAATCGCACAACAGCGGAAATGTCGTCAACTAACCCACGGCGAATGTGCAGCCAATCAGAAGACTTGGAAAAGGCGGGCAAGCTACAGCTACTGCTAGTGCTGCCAAGCCAAGAAGTGTCGTAAAAAGGAACTATCTTTTTTTACGATAATTACGTTTCTCTACACGCATGTATTATTTTATTGACATTATTTTATTTATTTTTTTGTGTATGTTATTATGTCAATACGTAATTGATAAAGATTTACATTTTATTTATACTTTTATTCAATTATTATTATGCTTAGCAACTTGTTCTGAAATAAATGATTATTTAATTTATTTAAAATAATTTTATCTGTAAGCCTGACCACAGAGCATTTTTTTATAGACATTTTTATTTAATTATTGGTAATACGAATTACGTCCATCCATTGTTATTATTTCAGTCAATTCATAAAGGCTTACTTTTTATTTATATCTTACCTTTTTAGGGTTCCGTACCCAAAGGGTAAAAACGGGACCCTATTACTGAGTATTCGCTGTCCGTCCGTCCGTCTGTCACCCACCAGGCTGTATCTCAAGAACTGTGATAGCTAAACAGTTGAAATTTTCACAGGCGATGTATTTCTATTGCCGTTGTAACAACAAATAATATAAAATAAATATTAAGTGGGCTGCCATACAATAAACTTGATATTTTTACCGTTTCTTGCTTGATACTTGTAATACATGGTACGGAACCCTCCGTGCGCGAGTCTGACTCGCACTTGGCCGGTCTTTTGTTAATATAACTGTTTTTTTATTTATTCTGATAAAATAAAATTAAGCCTGCCTGACCAAAAATACTCGAAATATAATTCAAAACATGAAATAGCTGCTGCTGGTTGGTTTGGTTTTGGTCGTACGTTTTAGGGGCAACAAGCGTCACTCAGGTTACGGCACGTTTTTTCTATTACTATTATTTATTATGACAAACGGACAGACACAGGTCGTGGCCTCATTTATCTAATCTCTGTTCGATTCATTTAAAAGTTCAACATACAGTGTCAGCATGACAAGATTATACCGAATAAAAATTTTGTATATAAAGTAGGTATAACAGACTCGTCGATAGTTGGAGGCTCCATCTATATGGATGGATACTGTTCGTTCAACCCGTAGTGATAGATTAATATCATGTTCTTATTAGAGGCATAATTTTTAGGGACGAGCGACGGAAGAGATGCACGGCGCGACACTTGTCGAGCATCGTAATTGAATGTCTATGGTAGGTAATAGGTACCTATATACTTAGTTCTCTTCCCAAAAAAAATCTGCTGGATAATTAATTACAAATGACTAGCCTTGTAGGTAGCAATTAAGTCAATTGGAAGGTAAATTATTACAAATAGTTTATTGAAAAATATATTTTGGTAATTTCATCACAGTAGGTATTTGCCATTTATTATTACTATTTAATAAAGACATCATTGAAACACGTAGGTAGCTTAAACATTATGATATTATTATTTTATTTATTTATTTTAAATGATGTCGTCGCTGGGTAGCAAAGTAACAGAGTAGTAGTTAGTATGGTCTCGTGGAACTTATAGTAGAATGGCAGCACGGCTTCACGCGTCGTCCTCGGCCTCGCCGTCGCCGTCCCCGTCGGTGAACTCCTCGCACCGGTCCTCCAGCTCGTACTGAACATAATAAACATTCGTTAAACAATAGCATTGACACAGTGCCGGATCAAGCAAGCGGGGGGCCTGTAGCAAATAATATGGGGCTTTAATGTGCTGGTAAAGAAACTCAAAAAGTTACGCTCAGGCGAATTTCAAACCACGGGGGCCCCCTTTTGCGCGGGGCCCCTTTTTGCGCGGGGCCCGTAGTATTTGCTACTCCTGCTTCGTGGTTAATCCGGCACTGCATTGACATCCTTATTATTATAACATAATGACAATTAGCAGGGGCTTAACATAATGACACTTATTTTAATTGGACGGCACATAACAAGACAATTACGTAAGTTGAAACGTATATAAGATGGCGCCTATAATTGGCTGGATTCAAATGAAGGCAAAAATTACAAAGTGTAAAAATATATATACTAACTTTATAATATAGATAATTATGCGAAAATATGAAATATGTCGTAGACAATATGTAAAGATGATATTGTAAGGCTGTGTTGTTGGGAGCCTTACATAGATAAAAGTAGTAAGGATTTAGCCAAATAACTACTGGATGAGAAAATACTGAACTGGACTGATAATTAATGTAATTCAAAGCTCTTTATTTTAATAGGGCTTTCAAAGGTAGCAGGTTAGGTAAGTTTAAATAAGCCCATCTATCAAGGCCATGTAACTAAAGTTTTGACCAGATTGGTCTGCAATGATGCATGTAGTGTGGTGTGGTGTGTGTGGTGAGGTGTGTGTGGTGTGAGTGGTGTGTGTGGTGTGAGTGGTGTGTGTGGTGTGGTGTGTAGGTGGTGTGGTGTGTACGTGGTGTGGGTGCGGGTGTGGGTGGTGTGTAGGTGGCGTGGTGTACCTCGTCGAGCTGCAGACAGCGGCCCCACTCGGCGAGCGTGACGCGGTGGTCGTCGTCGGCGTCGCACAGGTCGAGGAAGGGCGCGATGCAGTGCTCGAGCGACATGAGCGGCGCGCGGATGGGGAACAGCTCGTGGCGCGACACGGAGCGGTCGTTGTCGTGCGCGTCCAGGTCGCACCACTTCCAGATGGCGGCGTTGGTCCAGCGGCGCGTGAGGTTGGCCTCGGCCTCGCGCTCCATGCGCGCGTAGTGCGGCGTGAGCTCGCGCCGCTCGGCCAGGTCGCGCATGATGTTGAACAGCCAGTCGCGCATGCGCCGCGGGAAGTCCGCCATCTCGGCCTCGGTGCAGGCGGGCATCTCGCGGCACGCGCCGTAGTACTCGATCTGCACGTGGTGGTACTGCGGGCCGCGGCACTGGTCGGAGCGCTCGAGGCACAGGCAGCGCTGCTGGTACACCTCGCAGTCCGAGGCCCAGGTCTCGTTGTGGTTGGTGCACACCTTGCGCCGCGAGTCCGTCTCGTAGGGGCACTCCTTGATGCAGTTGCACACCGCGTCGCCGTGCTCGTCGATCTCGCACACGCGCCCCGCGCTGCAGTGCACCTTCAGGCACGGGTCTGCCATTGACAAGGAACAAACAACATCACATTATGTACTACGTTACCTATCTACCGGTCGCTGTTCCAACCGCTACAATAGAATCGTAGTAACTGTGAGGAAAGATGTTAAGTAACGTACCGTCGAGGTATATCTCATGGTTGGGCTCCTGCGAGTCCTCGTTCATGATCTCGTTCACTCGTCGCTTCTCAGATTCCTGAAATAAATACATTTGTTTAATATAAAACTCCATTACAATTCAATTTCATTTCAATTAATTGCATTTAGGTATATACGTGGTACACCAAACGTAATGTTGCTGTTTTTTTCTACGATGTTGAGAGTGTAAAGCCGTATACATAACATCGTGAATATCGTGATGATAGTGTCGGTACCTGGAAGCGCCTCTCGTCGAGTCTCTCCGCCATGCCGAGCTCGATGTGCTCCGCCTCGGTCTCGGGCCGACCCGCTCCGGCCCCCGCCCCCGCCTCGACCCCCGCCCCGGCCCCCGCCTCCACCGCCGCCGGCGCCCGCTCGGTGGTCGTCTTACGAATACGTCTGTGACGACGACGGAGCCTCTGTAAATTATACAATTAATTAGATATGTAAATGTGTAGGAACATAACACCAGACTGTGAGTTAGTGGGGCCCTGGGCTAAAACTACCTGGGGCCTGACTAATTCATCTTCTGACTGATATTTTGTCAAGGAATAAGAATTTTTTATTTATTTATATTATTGTGACTTCAATAGGGGGGCCCTTTGTATTCGCGGGGCCCTGTGCAGCCTAAAAAGCCCCTGTTTAAACATGAAAATCTTTAAAAGTAAAATACACGACATATTTAATAATATTACGTAATAAGGTCGTCCACATAATTAATTCAATTCATACTACATCATATTACTTTACTGGCACATATTGCATGTATAAGCATGCGCAAGGTGTAAGGTGATATCCCTGCCATAGTAAGTTAGATCGCCAGTCGAAACAACTCCGCCATTTGATATTATCTAATTATTTTACACAAATATATACCTATAAATTATTAATAAATCGCGTACAGAACACACAAAATGCATCATAAGACTTATCATATTGTTTTAAATAAAATACTAGATATTACCTCGGCGTCAACGGTACACAAGACCGCGACCACCAGGGCCAGGTACAGTAGGCCCCTCATGTTGCCTCCTCCTGTAACAAACAAACATACATAAATGAAATGAAATAATGAAATAATGAAATGAAATGAAATGAAATGAAATAAATTTATTCATTCAAATAGGCCTTCACAGGCACTTATGAAACGTCGACTCTAATAGTACGGGATACGTAGAAGATTGACCTTCACCGATCGAGTATCCGAATGAAATGGATTTTTTATGAAATAAAATATGTTGACAAAAGTAACGTTAATTAGTTGCCTAAAAAAATCTGTTCAAGGCTATGTTGAATTAACAATTGAATATTTTTTTTTTTTCGATATCTTCACCGATGTTGTATCCGAATGAATTTAACACTAATCGAAAGTATAAAGCCTATAGAATATGCAAGTATATCGTTGCTTATGTTTTTTCGTTCAAGACTTTACGGTTGCCAGGTTTAAATAGGTGTTTCGGAAATGATATCTTCACCGATCGAGTATCCTATTCAATTATACATCAAAATAAAGCTTATACTTTTTGCGAAACGATGGTATACGGTTGCTTACGAAAATCCGTTCAAGAGTCATTGTTGCCAGGCTTTTAAAATTATAAATTATAGCTGCCTCCCCGCGGTTTTACCCGCGTAGTTCCCGTTCCCGTGGGAATACAGGGATAAAATATAGCCTATGTTACTCGGGGATAATGTAGCTTTCCAAAGGTGAAAGAATTTTTGAAATCGGTCCAGTAGTTTCGGAGCCTATTCATTACAAACAAACAAACAAACAAATCTTTCCTCTTTATAATATTAGTATAGATAAAGCGTATGAAAATGTGCGAGAAGGACAGTCTATCCATTCAATTCAGTGCGATAGAAGGAGACGTAGCGCAGGAGCTGCTCCCTCAACGTCAACCGTTTGAAATTTGGTGAGAGAAAGAGTCTATGCGTACCTACTATCAAATGCGACAGAAAAGGACGCAGCATAGCAACTAGGCCCAACTCTTGAGACTTATCGCGTAGAGCGCGCTTTCGCTGTGCGGTAACGGTAAAATGTTAGTAAATACCTACCAACCGTTATTTTGAACATTGAAACCACTTCTTGCTATTCTTATCTCGTAATAAGTCTCGTGCAACGGAGTAAACATTCATACAGTGTATTATTGTTTCCTTTTATTTGTGAATTTGATTTAAAAATGGTAAAAAAGTGCTTCTTGTGTAACTCGAAAGAGCCTGTTCTTGACTTTGACGATAAAACTTTTAAAAACTGTTGGTCAAAGTTATCATTTCGAAAAATCAAAAACTTTAAATACGGAGATGTGGATATGACAAATATTCTGCAAGATTCAATTGGATACCATTCGCAGTGTTATAAAAATGTGACAGTTTTGAAAAAAGTGTATAACGAACAATATAATAATTTCATTGCAGAGCAAGAAGTAAGTAGTACATTATATATAATTTTCCCAATTATCGTCTTAAAAAAAAACTATATTTTTTTGTAAAATACTTACTGAAGTTTGTAGAACTTTGCATGTTCTTTTTAACCAAAAAAAATATAATTTAAAGTAATGCTACCAAAATTTGGACTTATATTTTTTTTCAATTACCTAATTCTATATAATTTATTGATCCTTAAAATATTTATTTGTCTAAAAAAGAATCCAAGAAATTGTCAGATATTTGCCACTTTCAATAACTATCGGAAATTTCATGAATAACTATTGTAAGATCAATGATGTAAATTTATTATCAAAATTATATATTTATTTAATGTATACTAGACTATTAATAACTATTAATAATAGAAAGTGAAGCTATGACACCAACACCAGCTGTCTCTTCGCTGTCAATAGGGGTAGATGATTCCCCCCCACAAACGTACGTACATTTTGCATGTCCTTCATTTGCAGAAGAAGGACAATTTAGCTGCAAAATTAATTGTATTGGTTGAATAATAATGTTTTTTATTTTTTTTTCAATATATAGCTCATAGCTCATGTTGTGACGCCTTAAAAGGTTGTACATTTACATTAAATAAATATTTAATTTTGATAATAAATTTACATCATTGATCTTACAATAGTTATTCATGAAATTTCCGATAGTTATTGAAAGTGGCAAATATCTGACAATTTCTTGGATTCTTTTTTAGACAAATAAATATTTTAAGGATCAATAAATTATATAGAATTAGGTAATTGAAAAAAAATATAAGTCCAAATTTTGGTAGCATTACTTTAAATTATATTTTTTTTGGTTAAAAAGAACATGCAAAGTTCTACAAACTTCAGTAAGTATTTTACAAAAAAATATAGTTTTTTTTTAAGACGATAATTGGGAAAATTATATATAATGTACTACTTACTTCTTGCTCTGCAATGAAATTATTATATTGTTCGTTATACACTTTTTTCAAAACTGTCACATTTGTATAACACTGCGAATGGTATCCAATTGAATCTTGCAGAATATTTGTCATATCCACATCTCCGTATTTAAAGTTTTTGATTTTTCGAAATGATAACTTTGACAAACAGTTTTTAAAAGTTTTATCGTCAAAGTCAAGAACAGGCTCTTTCGAGTTACACAAGAAGCACTTTTTTACCATTTTTAAATCAAATTCACAAATAAAAGGAAACAATAATACACTGTATGAATGTTTACTCCGTTGCACGAGACTTATTACGAGATAAGAATAGCAAGAAGTGGTTTCAATGTTCAAAATAACGGTTGGTAGGTATTTACTAACATTTTACCGTTACCGCACAGCGAAAGCGCGCTCTACGCGATAAGTCTCAAGAGTTGGGCCTAGATGCTATGCTGCGTCCTTTTCTGTCGCATTTGATAGTAGGTACGCATAGACTCTTTCTCTCACCAAATTTCAAACGGTTGACGTTGAGGGAGCAGCTCCTGCGCTACGTCTCCTTCTATCGCACTGAATTGAATGGATAGACTGTCCTTCTCGCACATTTTCATACGCTTTATCTATACTAATATTATAAAGAGGAAAGATTTGTTTGTTTGTTTGTTTGTAATGAATAGGCTCCGAAACTACTGGACCGATTTCAAAAATTCTTTCACCTTTGGAAAGCTACATTATCCCCGAGTAACATAGGCTATATTTTATCCCTGTATTCCCACGGGAACGGGAACTACGCGGGTAAAACCGCGGGGAGGCAGCTATAATTTATAATTTTAAAAGCCTGGCAACAATGACTCTTGAACGGATTTTCGTAAGCAACCGTATACCATCGTTTCGCAAAAAGTATAAGCTTTATTTTGATGTATAATTGAATAGGATACTCGATCGGTGAAGATATCATTTCCGAAACACCTATTTAAACCTGGCAACCGTAAAGTCTTGAACGAAAAAACATAAGCAACGATATACTTGCATATTCTATAGGCTTTATACTTTCGATTAGTGTTAAATTCATTCGGATACAACATCGGTGAAGATATCGAAAAAAAAAAAATATTCAATTGTTAATTCAACATAGCCTTGAACAGATTTTTTTAGGCAACTAATTAACGTTACTTTTGTCAACATATTTTATTTCATAAAAAATCTATTTCATTCGGATACTCGATCGGTGAAGGTCAATCTTCTACGTATCTTAGACTATAATGCTCGGTTCGGAAGGTTGCTTTTGCTGAGAAGAGCCGGCAATAAACTCAGCAATTACTCTTTTCAAAACAAGTTTTAACAATTTCTTTAACAATAATAATATTAGTCCTGATAGAACGAGCGCTATACCCATGCCTCGCCATCGTTAATATAATCGTTTATACAATAATAAGCCTTCTGTACCAAAGCTGACTTAACTCGTTCCTTAAATTTATTCATAGGCAAATCTAAAATATTTGTGGGGATTTTGTTATAAAACCGTGCACCAAGTCCTAAAAATGATCCTTGCACTTTCTGTAGTCTATAAGCAGATGTTACAAGTTTATGCTTATTTCTAGTATTAATGGAGTGCAAATCACAATTTTTCGTGAAAAGACTAATGTTTTGACGGACGAATATTATGTTTGCATAAATGTACTGTGATGCAACTGTGAGAATGTTAATTTCCTTAAATTTATCTCTGAGGGAAGCTCGCGAGCTTAAATTATAAATAGCACGGACTGCTCTTTTTTGCAAAATAAAAATTGTATCTATATCAGCTGCTCTGCCCCAAAGCAAGATACCATAGGACATAACACTATGAAAATAACTGAAATAGACTAATCTAGCTGTTTCTACATCCGTAAGTAGTCTGATTTTTCTAACCGCGTAAGCTGCTGAGCTGAGCTTCCCCGCAAGACATGATATTTGGGTGCCCCATTGAAGTTTTGAATCTAACGTAATACCCAAAAACACTGTAGACTCAACAAGACTGAGGGCTTCATTATTTAACATTAAATTAGAGGCCATCTTTTTTACATTGGGTAATGCAAATTTTATACATTTAGTTTTTCTTGCATTTAAAACTAGATTATTAACAGTAAACCAATTTAATACCTCAGATAATGCACCGTTTACATCGTCATATTTGAATTTCTGTCTATCAACACCAATAATCAGTGAGGTATCGTCAGCAAACAGTACAATTCCACAGGTATTCTTAACATAGAACGGAAGATCATTTATATAAATTAAAAATAGAAAAGGTCCCAAAATTGAGCCCTGGGGCACCCCCATATGCACAGGAGAACCAGACGATTTAACTCCGTTGACATCTACAATTTGAGTTCTCTCACTAAGGTACGATCGCATCAAATCAAGTGCTGTACCTTTAACTCCATAATACTCTAGTTTACGTATAAGTGTTTGGTGGTCAACACAATCAAAAGCCTTAGATAAATCACAAAACACCCCAATGACGTTCTGTGAATCCTCCCAACAGTTAAAAATATTTTTCAAAAGTGCTACACCCGCATCAATAGTAGAACGACCTTTTGTGAAACCGTATTGTTCACCATGCAAAAGTTTATTAAAATTAAAATGAGAAAGCAGCTGCTTTAAAATAATCTTTTCGAATATCTTACTCAGAACTGGTAAGATAGACACCGGCCGATAATTAGTTGGATCAGAAGGATCTCCGGCTTTAAACAAAGGAATAACTTTACTATATTTCATCAAGTCTGGAAATTTACCGCAATCTACGCATTTATTGAAAATTAAAGCTAGATGAGGAGCTATGTCTACAATGATATTTTGTAAAACAGTTACAGATAAATCCCATAAGTCCCCAGTACGTTTAACTTTTAAGCTTTTAAAAGTTTTGATTATGTCAAGAGGTGTAATGTGCCTAAACTTAAGTACTTCTACACATTTCGTTACATTGGTTTGCAGTATTAATTCAGCATTTCGAGGTGAGGAATCTAAGGAGCTAGTTGTAGAGACAGGTATGTCAGTAAAAAAATTATTGAAAGTATGAGCAATTTGATCATTATCGCTAACACTGTTACCGTTAATATTAAGTTCAATGCTTTTATTGGTGGTTTTAGTATTACCTCGTTCTGCGTTTATAATGTTCCAAGTAGTTTTTACTTTATTGCTCGATTTGCTAATTTTATTCCTAAGATGAATAGCCTTGGCTAAAGCACAAGTTTTTTTAAAAACTTTTGAATATTTTTTCACATACTCTAGAAAATCGATATTTTTATTAAATTTTTTCATACCATATAGCTCGTACAACTTAGCTCTACTTTTATAAATACCGGCAGTTGCCCAATCATTAAATTTGGCTTTACTGCTTTTATTAAAGGACTTAAGATTAAACGTTTTATCAAATTCAAATTTTATAAAATCAAAAAGTTCTTTATATAGGCTATCTGGTTCATCCTGTGTCATATTAATTAAATTAATATTTTTACTAATATTATATTTGAATCTGGCCATACGATTTACAGTTATAGGCCTACATGTAACTTTTTGCGGTTTATCTACTGTTTCATTTAAAAACACTACTTTCTGACCACAATGATCTGAAGTTAAATCAGTTATTATGGATTTTTCAAGTGCATCACAGTTACAAAACACGTTATCCAGACAGGTGGCAGAAGTTGCAGTAATTCTGGTCGGCTCTAGAAATAAATTGTTTAAATTAAATGATTTGAATAAGTTAATAAGCCTAGTTGTTGAGGGAGACTCAATCAATAAGTTAACATTAAAATCGCCACATACTATTAGATCCTTATTACAAGTTTGAGCTTTCTTCAAAGCATCCTCTATAACTAATTCAAATACACTATAATCACCTAACGGAGGACGGTACACGCAGATTATAACATAGCGCTCGAGCTCTACACAGGACAATTCAACAGTGCGCTCGATAGATAAATCTACTATGTCTTTGCGTTCTTTACACTTAATATTAACTGAAACTAAAATTAAACTACCACCATGTATTGCTGATTTTCTTACGAACGCACTTGACAATTTCAACTTAGGTATATTGAATAAAAGTTCATGATTTTTCAGCCAATGTTCTGTTAAACATAAAATATGGACATCACAACCTTCAACGAACAATTGTAATTCTAATTCTTTGCCCGCTAAGCCCTGAATATTCTGATGAACAAGGTTTAAATGGCTGAGCTTAGCAGTTGTCATACTAATATTTTTATATAGGCATATTTTCCAATTTTTCCCGAAGCTAACGATCCAAGAACTGGCAACTGCATCTAAATATTAAATACGCATTTAAATGCCTATATGCTATGATCTTTATATAACAGGTAAATAAGTATTCAAATATAAACTAATTGAATTAATGAAAATATTTTCACTCAAATAAGACCTTACAATCAGTTATGAGGCCTGTCTCTAATTCTCCGTTGGGAAGTACCTAGATTGCTTATGTTGAGAAAAGAATAATCTAGTTAGACACACATGTTGAAATTAATTATAAATATAGATATTTTTTTAACTCACAAATCATTTTTATATCAATATTAAAATCAATATTAGTAAGTATCTACATGTAAAGGTGAAATATCTCTCATAGAGAATTGACCATAATTTTTTAAAACTTAATCGGACTCGTACGTATAGTGTAAGAATAACATGAAATGCATTTGTCATATCATGTGTAACATATTCTGAGAATAGGATTCAATTAATTACCAACATCACAATATGATATCATTCAATTGTGTAACCCTGGAAGCCAGTTTATCTCTTCCTTCGAATCTAACTAACATGCAGATCCCGATTTCACCCGCGTACCCGGGAGACCTTCCATTTTCTTGAGATAAAAAGAAGCCTATGTCCTTTCTCAGGCTCTAGCTAGACTATCTGTGTACCAAATCACTAAATCAGTTCAGTATTTTTAGCGTGAAAGCGAGACAGACAGAGTTCCTTTCGCATTTATAGATTATTAATATTAGTTTGGACTATTTGTTAGTTCGAAGTATAATTTCTTCGTTTGTCTCAGCTATTTTTACCCTCCATAGACTCGCTTAGAACTGTTTTTGTGACAGTCAGTAAGACTTGACTTTACATTCTCCTCATAGTTAGATGCTCCTGAGCCTCCAGAGCCTAGTGAATTTTTTATCAAATAAATGAAGGTGACGTGATATTTATTTAGAATATCTGATATTTATTTAGAATATCATTTCCTATGTACGCCTGTAGGTATATAAATTATGCCATTTAAATACTGGTTAACGTAACTAACTGACTACCTCTGTTAGGTATTTGTACAACATCGCGTTAAGTTATTTTCAGCGCATGCGCATTGCAGTGCGCTTTGAACCCGATTCCACTATAAATAGTGAGAAATCTCCATGATATTAATTGAGTTTTACAGTAACAGACACTACTGGCTTAAAGTTAAGTGCAATAAATTAATTTATATAACATTGTGTAATAATCATATCTCTCCGCCGGGAACATTATTTACGCTCTGTGTGGCAAATATGGGTATTTTATTTTATTATAATATTTCTATGTGTACAATTTAGTGTTTGGAACCAATCTAGCTACTACACGCTTCAAAACCTTTGAAAATAATTACCTTTTTATTTAATCAGAAGCCAAAGGACACAGTGCTTGTGTAAGCATTTTAAAATGTGGTACATATTTACATATTTCCGTATTAACTTAGGTTTGAGCCAGGATTTGCGATCCGTGGAATCCACATGTACACCAATATTATTATGAGGAAAGATTTGATTTTTAATTCGTATCTAATAGGCTCTGAAACTGGACCGATCTAAACAACTATTTCATCAATGAAAAGCTACATTATCAGGGAGTAGGTACCATAGTCTATATTTTACCCCTTATTCCTACCAAAGCAGGCGGCGGAAGTTCGTTATAAATGAATTCAACCATCCATCACAGAACAAACAGATGATCATGGTAGTTTGTTGAATAGAATGGACTCGCGATGATGACGCATGCCGCACGGTACTAAGGGTCGTAGGGCCCACAATGCCAATGGCACTGCAAAAAGTGCATCGCCCTGACCCCCCCCCCCTTCTCTCCCTGCGCCACTCTCACACAATCGTATACCTATCTACATTTTTTTATAAAGTGCTGATGTGTTACTACAAAGCCTCGGGTTACTGTAGTGCATGCTATCAATAAATATGATATTATACCTTCAGACCTCACTTCTGATAAAGAGAGAAATTATTATTAGAATTCTTTTCGGATTGCTAATACGACCCCTTTCGTCCACCCAAGCATTACAACAGGTATATTCTCCAGAAAAGTATCTATATATTTGAGCATGAGACAAAAGTTAGAATTTGAAGGTGTCACCCGATACTGTCCAAGTTGTAAATGACCTCATCCTCGCATCTGTTTAATCATACACAACATAAAGCTTAGTCGTTAGGTTCTGCGACCATCAAATAAAATATATTCACTCTAGTAGCAAACTAGTTAAATCTAACGGATCTATTAGCAGTCGTCTTAATATTTAGAAGGTAACTACCTCTTTACCGTTATTTTATATTATTTAGATATTCTTCATACAAAAATACTTAAATCCCAATTAAAGAATGGAGGGTGACAAATACTTTACGTTCTATACTCAGACACAAAATAATATAATTGTTGCAACCATTGTGACACGAGAATTTAATATAAGTACTTACCTACCTAATACCTACATTTTCAATAGAAATAGGAAAATCTAACAACATTTTTATGGACGGGGTTACATCATCTCGCGACCGGCGCAGGCGCAGGCGTTTGTCAAATGATGCAAGACGATTCTATCAATTCAACCTGTCAACGCAATGTCACTGTCCACAATCAAGTGCAATCAACATGTGACTACTACTGTACTACACTTAATAATGGACACATGGTCAACGGTTTGCATATTTTCTCCCGCACTTGTAGGGATGATTTGTTGAAGTACCTAGTGAAGAATTCTGCTACGCTACTTTGTAATTATATTTTGTGTAGAAGTATTTTCTAACTAAGGGGTTAGAATCTACACTAATATTAAAAAGAGATAAGATTAAAGTTTTTTGTTTGTTTGTAATACTCCAATGGGCCAATGCGAATAAATTAATTCACCAATGTAAAGTTCAAGGGGTAACATAAACTATATTTTACGGATGTATTCCTAAAAGAACGGGAACTACGCGGGTAAAACCGTGTGGTAGGACCTCGTAAATTATATAATCGGTTTAAATTTATAGGTCCACACCCACACTGAGAGTCTAATACGAACCCTAGTCTATCTTTGATCCTCGCCGCGGCACTAAGTTTATGATTGACATGATCTATTGCATTGCCCTGCATCATAGCCTCCACCAGTCATCGAATGACGCACAAACAATTGGTGAGCCCCGCAGGTCCGGCCCACTCGCCTACTTCAGCCGTTGCATCGCTGATTGAAGAAAGAAATAATTATTTTTGAATTGATATCAACTGGCTGGAGGCAATCTCGGCATCTATTTGTTTCCATTGACCCACATACACGGGTGACGGGTCGATTGTTCTGGAAGATTCATTCATGTTCCTGATGCAATGCAATCCGTAATTTAATTTCAGTCGGCAACAGCTGCCTTACGCAACGCAACTGTGGTTACTTTAATAGCTCTTACAGGGGTCTAACAAGACTGAATACAGTTTTAGAATATCAAGAATATGTATTAATTCTACATAACAGGAAAGTGCATACATTTTAAAACACCTTATAGGAAACAATGGATTTTTAATGAATCGAGTTTTATTTTAAATGGTTTACAAGTTCCGGAAACCTAAATAGATTATACTTTATCTCAATGCGCAATTATTAAATGTTTAAGATTAACAAATCCGTCCAACCATTTTAATAGATTTTGATTAACATAAAGTAACAAAATCTCGACTGGACACCATCAAGTTAATTCCTATTAAAATGTCACGTCGCATCGCGTATTCATACAGACATCAAATCAAAGGATGCTGGCGATGAATGGCGCGCCTCAACAGAGAGCAGATTACATCCACAGATGTGCCCAGTACCTACATCCACTCAATTACTTTGCAGGATATCTACACGCTGTATAGGCGATGCTGAGGCATATGTATCCGGTCTATCTAAAGCCTGTTTGTGTAATCAAAATAGTTAAGTTAGAAAAAGTTCATGTAGTAATTCCGGCCATGTTCCTAATTGATCCATATTATACTATATTACTATGTCCATACTAATATTATAAATGCGAAAGTAACTCTGTCTGTTACGCATTCACGCTAAAACTACTGAACCGATTTAAATGAAATTTGGTACACAGATAATCCAAAGCCTGAGAAAGGATATAGGCTACTTTTTATCCCGGGAAAATTGAAGATCCCCTGGGAACATGGGCGAAGCCGCGGGGAGCCACTGGTAAGTTATAAAGATTGTTCCTACAGCTTACCGCCTGTTTGAAACTAACCATCGTTGCTTTTAGGTGTAAGGTGTAAAATTGTAAACAATAGATAAATAGACTAAGGGTTGAAACAACTAACTATTCCGAACTACGCACATGTGCCAGAACATTTTGTTACGTAGCGGAGCTCTGATTCGAGTTTAATCATATTAACAGTTTTAGTTGATTAAAGAATAAAAATATTCGGTGGTATCATCATTATTTTTGAACTTTTATATCAGCGGGCGATAACCCACGGCCTCGTTACCGAACTGAACTACTAAACAGAACTGTGTCGTCTCCCGCAACATTTTACGACTACCTAGAAATCCGCTTCTGTTTTTAACTGTCGAACATTTATGGAACACAGGACATATTTTGTATGCATGTAACATGTAGGTTTGTTCTGTATGATATTATTGTAAATACTTATATTAGTATCAATGTACTTGAAAGTATAGTATAAATACCTAGCAGTCCTGGATTTATAAATAGGCCGTATAGGCCGCGGCCTAGGGGCGACGACTTGATTTCAGAGGATAAGAGTCAAACACGTCCCGTAATAAAGTGGCCTACATTCATAAAAAATACAAATCCGGCACTGATACCTAGTATTAATGTGGGCGAAGTGAAGGTACTTAGTAAGCACCTAAAGCCTAGAAGGAAGTAACGTATAGGTACATCTTCATTTACCTCGCGTTTTCCGCATTTTGGGTCGGCTTTATATGTCATGTCCCTCATCCCAGATCTCATATCATGTTTTAAAAAATCATACCATACTTTCTTATAGTATAAATAAGGCTGTAAAGAGTAACCGCTAAAATGCATAGTAAATTACAGATTTACTTGAGATTATTTTGGCAGCCGGGCATGGGCTTTAATAGATAGGCTATTGGTTGACATTCTAAAGTAAATATTACTAGACCGTTTCCTATAAGGTTAGCCGGCATAACATAGTTTTGTAACAGGAAAACAACAAAGCTATTCTACACTTGTGAGAACCAACCGTGTAAACTATCGTATCGCATCCGCACTAGTAGAATCCTACTAAGTAATACTAACATTTAAACCGACTACGAAGGGAGTAAGGAGGTATTCAATTCAACGTGACGTATCTTTGGAGTTACTTAAAACAAACGGATTTCGACTATAAAAAGGTATATCATGGACTAGCTTCCGCCCTGCGATTTCACCGAGTAGTTTCCTTTATACGTAGGAATACAGGAATAAAATACAGTGGACCCGCGGTAATCCGACAAACGTTTTGCAGGGCAGTGTCGGATTAGCGAATTTGTCGGATTATAGAGTACCTACTGTCTAAAACCCCCTATAGTCCGGAATTTTTTACGAAAGAGTACCTTGTAATCCGACAAATTACAGATGCAATGGTAAGATTTTACATGTTATATTTAGTCAAATTCAAACTAAGCAATCAGAATCAAAATAATACCTACCTACTCTACATGTCGAGCACAATAGTGGCGGTGCATACAAGTTATAACTTGTGCAATCATGTATTAGCGAAGATTGACAAAAAAAATCTCAATACATAATAAATAATTGACCATGTCGGATTACAGGGGGCCCCGGACTAGCCAGGGGCCGGATTATCGGGGGTCCACTGTATAGCTTATAGTCTTCTTCGATAAATGGGCTATCTAATACTGAAATAATCGGGCCAGCAGTTCCCGAATAGAATTAGCGCGTTCAAGTCAACTGACAAACTCTTTAGTTCTCTATATTAGTATCTAGATTTAATTAGATAGTACCAACAATAATATAGCTGGATAAATCTGCATGTATATTCATGAGAGTTGTTACCTAAAATTTCCGTTTTCGTAACAAAAGCATAGGCTTTTTGATCAAAGTCATAGGCAAAAGCTTACGCAGTGGTTTACTGCAACAATTAATATAAATAAAATAAATAAATATCCCAGGACATTTTCCAGACACGGTCAATCGGATTCCAAAGTAAGCTTCAAAGTGAGCTTGTGTTATGCTACATAAGCTGATATACTACATATACTACGTTTTAAATACATACTAATATAGATATTTATATGGGTAAAAAAATATAGGTCAGCTTTATAATTCCGCAACATGGCAGCCGTGTGCCGTGTGTGTGGTGGTGATTCGCGAGATGCGCGCGCGCAACGGAAGCTCGCTATCGTTGTCCGCCGCGATAGCGCTGACCCCACGCTCAGATAATATTACTTTATAAAAACACACATCTTTTTGTGTCAGCGTTTCGGTTAATTGCGTATTAAAAAATATGTCCTACATAAAATTAGAATTTAGGTAGGTACCTACAGATATACAATAAACAGATAAGTTTTAAGTAAGACATTTTAATGTAAATATATTGGGACGATCCGTGGGTAGTCTATTATCAAAATACCTATAATATAATTTTAACTAACCTCGACGGTTATCGTGATCATAGGAACCCTAACTTCGCGAAATTTTAAAAACGCAATACCAACATTGAACTCGAGATCCTAACCGTAAATCATCCTAAGAGACCCTAGGGGGACCCTATAAAGAGGACATCTGTAAGAATTTGTACCTTACACTGAATAGTAATTTATTCTTAAACAGCCAACTCTTCAACATGCAAGTGGGTATCACAATTATTATGACAAGTAGGAAGGTAGTATGTTCATCAAAATTTTGAGAACAAACCTGAATTAGCTTGCAGGTTTAAATATTAAAACTGTGCTTTGGCAACAGGCCATGTCATAATTGCTAAAGTACAGCTAACTCTGCAAGTCTGCATTAAAGTGTCGTTACACTGCGTTCTAAAGCCGCAGTTGGGAACGCACCGACTCACGATAATGAGAGTGCAGATTCAAATCCCTGGCCCGTACCTCTGAGTTTATAAAAACTTACGTAAGGATTCACACCACTGGCTTTCGGTAAAGGAAAACATCGTGAGGAAACCTGCATGCCCGAGATGTCACAATTAAAGACATGTGAAGTCCGCCAATCCGCACTGGGCCCGCGTGGTGGACTATGGCCTAAACCCCCTCATTGTTAGGGGAGGCTCGAGCTCCTCGGTGGAGACGTATATGAGTTGAAGATGATGCGGTTACATGTAGGACTAGAAGGAGAAGATTATTCGCTTGCATTTTATTTGCTGTCACACGGTGCACTTGAGAGCAACGTATTTATGTACCTAATCAACATGCCTTACTTACTTAACTTTTTATATGAATTTCCTTATTCATATAACGTTAAGACAATTCTGTTGTTGCTATTAAATTGGACCAGCGGATTTTGTTTGAGTTTTGCATTTACGAAAGTAATTTTAAAATTGAAATGTCTTGTTAAATATTTAAGTGTATCTTTTACTTTTTAAATAGTTTTATTTCATTGCTTCCCAGTGAATTTCCGTAATGTAACATATAAAATTTGTTACGACACCTTCCTGCCGAACCGTGTGCAATAGCAGTAGGTAATATTCACTGACCTAACATAAATGTTTCAAGAAATATGTAATAGAAGCTAATTTAACTAAATAGTTTTATATGGAAAAACTATTGAAGAATATCTCTGTCTTTGTCTTTCATTAGTCAGGTGACAAAGAGAAACATTACACTTTAGCAAATAACATTGATTTACATATTTGATCCTCAACTCGCGACATGCTGACTCGACAGGAGTCAGAATCTGCCGACATGTGGTTGAATTATAAACATTACCTACTTGCAGTCGCTGCATAAGACTCGATCACTTCACACTGACGATATATTATAGTCAGAATATTTGTCTTTATGAATCCTCATAATAGGAATTCAACAATAAACTTATGTTTCCGAGTTATTAAAATTAAAAATAAATGCATTTGGACGTCAAATTTATTTCGCATCCTTTTACAATAGGTACCTACCTACTCTATATAGACTCGAAACAGCTAAGCGGGCGTTTAAGTAACATGTAATTGCATCAAAACCGGAAAAAAGCATCAAAAAAATAATAATTTTTTAGTGTGTACCAACCGGATTATTTCCGCAGAAAATACGCGAAACTCGACATCAATGCTGTTTAATAAGTATTATAAGAAATTCCCGTACATATAAAAAAAAACTAAAATTATAATACAACTATGTAGCTTAAAAATATAATTTTAATTTGAATATAATATGTAAAATATTTAAATAAGTATAAAATAATTATTAGTGTTTGTGTTCCTATTCTATTCAATTAACATATTTTCCACACCGTCAATTTCGGAGCAACTACCTAGTAAAGATTATTAGGTATCATAGAAAAAATTTTGGACTAAGTTAGTCATAAGTTTCTAAGCAAAGCTTCGTATCCCGCTATATACTCTGAAAACAAATAAAACAACCGGCGGCTGGATTCGAAATACCCTAAACCAGTTTCTGAATTCGCCAAAAATACGCCGACAATACGTCGTTTAAACCTTTTCAGAATCACGTTTAGATTTAGCATAGGTACCTAAATTGTAACTACTTCTTAACTACAACTTTTTTAAACATAAATATTTCTTAGTGCCCTAAAATTACATGTCACATGTAACTAACAAATTACCGTGCAAAATTTGTACAACAAAATACATAATACAAAAAAGTTACAACAAAAAAAGTAAAAACTTAGTTTCGAATATGTACAAGAAAAAAAAATACAAAAAAAGTTACAACATGAAAAAAAGTAACAAAAAAACTTACCCTTTTAGTTTCGAAGTCGCACTTAACAGGACAAGCCGTCCTCCACTTGAGAGTGCGCGGCCGACTGGCGGCCACCGCGACCAGCGCCCGCTGGAACCCGCACCTACCACATCAACACATGTTAGCATCGCTTACGGACAACTACACTGCTTATTATGTATCGATGTGTATGAAGCTGTGGTCGCGGCGAGCAATGTACGTCAAAAAGTTATATGGAAACTATTTTTCGCGTAAAAGCTCTAGATTTAGGAATGTCTGGATAACATACCTGTTGCTATGTTCAAACTGAATAAATACTGTGATATTGTACTGTATATATTGACAAATCTTAGTAATTTTGGATGTGTCTAATGCTTTTGTAAGTCACCTAGGATTGAGCATTGTAAAATATCCTGAGAAATTTTTTCGCACACGGTCAATCTGATTACAAACTAAGCAGAGCTGGTGCTCCTTTATATACTTAAATGTATAGATATTTACAGCCACATACAGAACAATCTATGACGGGATTCGAGCCACGACCGGTGGCTTAAGACACTAACTAGAAAGCCAACCTGCCAGTCGATGTACAAGCAAAGAAATTTAAACTCTCAATTTTTTATAACAAAAATATCATAACAAAACGTACCTACATAACAGTTTTCTGTATCGGATCTTCTTAGCTGTAGGCTGAACATCTTCAGTGGACCATCTTGGGCCTTAATTTGCTTTTCTTGTATCACTAATCTTGCAGGAAAGTGGAAAGGCACCGGGACATGAAATAAAACTCACGGCGTGTTACAAAAAGTACATCTCTATTACGGGGGCAGAACTAGTGCTTGGGCGCGGTTCGTGCTGACGTTTAATTAACCGCCGCGCCTGTAGCACTGTACTAGACCAATTTTACTGAACGAATAAACATTGTTCATTACAAACTTTAGACCCCATTTACATAGTTATATTCAAGAGCACTGGCTTTAGGGACCAACGATTGATTTATTGCTTATGTATAAATCAATACTAATATTATAAAGAAACTAATATATAAAGAGGAAAGATTTGTATGTAACGAATAAACTTAAAAACTATTGGACCGATCTGAATAACGCTTTCACCAATGGCAAGCTATATTATCAGGGAGTTTTCCTTCGGGAACGGGAACTGCAAGGCACTGCAGCTAGTCTGTGATATTTTGAACTGAATTTATCCTTCATGTCTAATTTTATTAGGGTATAAGTACTACACAATACTACTTCTACTATTTAAATATTCACGAGTACTTCTCACCCTAATGCAACGAAGCCAAATAAAAAATAACCCTGTATTTAAAATAATAATATAAAGGGTCCGTGCACTCTTATTTATTGGCATTATGTGTCGAGTAAACCTTGGGGTCCGAAGTTTGTTTACACAAGGTACGCATTAATAAGTTCATTATAACCTAGACTAATTCAACGATAGTTAGAAAGCCAAGGGTTGGTGCCCTGAGTGCATCGAGCATGTAACCAATAGAGTAGAACTGTTAACAGTTTTGTTAGAAAACAAAATACGCCAAAACGCTGCGCCGGCCCCTGTGTACTGATTGGCCGACTCAAGGTCAAGTGTTGCACTAGACGTACCTACACACAGGCCTCTTATTGGTCGGGTACTGTTTTAGTTCGAGCGTGGCTTGTTAGTTATACGTGACAAATCATTGATGCGTTGCTAAACAAATGGCTCACTATTGCTACTCTATTGGTTAAATGCTCGATGCCTGAGTGTAAACTGTTTTCTCGCGTACTGCTTACACTTAGGGCATACCTATATAGTATTAGTATTAAGTATATAAGAAAAAAGATTTGCGACGAGCAGGCCTGCCCACTCGCGGATTGACATCGGTTTTAAAACATACACTATGGACAAGTCTTAAGCTTTGCCGAGTAGATTCTTGCAGTACATACATACATAATAAATAAATATGCTGGGACATTTTTTAAACATAGTCTCATATTGTATAGATGTTCATGCATAATGTTTGTTCGGATTGGGAATCGAACCTACGCCAATACCGCAAGAACCTACTCACTAAACTAAACCTCTAATAAATCAGTGATACATAAAAAGCCAAAAACATAAGCGCATGAACTGATCTAGTTATGATAAAGGATATCTTATTCTGTATATTTTGCGCTTACAAAAACCTACAGATTACATAAACGGATCTGTTAAATAACATATGTTGGTGACTAAGTTCCTTCTTTAAGTTTGCTTCAGTAACTTAATTTTGAACTTCCTCGAAAAGTGGAATAATCACAGCTATATATAATTACGACCATAATCCCTAGAGAATAAAGACTATAATATACTTCTGCAAACTCAAAGTATGTTACAAACTAAGAAAAGTACAAAAGGTTTACTAAACATAACTTAATAATCTTATTTAAAAATATATATTAAATCTGAGGGCCACTAGACTGCTATTGACTCTCAGGTTAGATATATCTGTTTCATTTGTCATATGACATTAGAAAAGGACAAGATATATTTTAACTAGAAAAATCCTATGCTTACTTATTGCCCCTTATTACTAAGGGGGGACAATTTTGCAACTTGTTCAACTTATTGGGGACAAACCTGACTCATTTCAGTACTTCGGTTGAGAGCCTTCTGCGCTCACCGAAAAAGTCCGCGTAACGGTGTAAAAGCCATCTGAGGCTGTCACCTGCTAGTCCATTAAAAAAAAACCTCATTTCAGTAAATGTGTCACTAGACAATAGCCTATACTTTAGGGTTCTAGCAGACTGACAGCAGCCCCGCATTCAAGCGTTCAAGAATCAAGTGACCGCTCTGTGTCCGACAGAACCCTAAGGATAAGCGTTTGGCAGTGACGTCACTACAGCTGTAGTTAAAGGGGAATTCTTAGGACATCCAATAAGCGATAAGTTAAATTACTTTTATAACGGACTCTAAAATACGTCATGAATTTACAAATCGATGAAATGTTTCTTTTTAGTCTGAAGATATATTTACGAGGAAAAAATTGTCAAATAGTAATTTAAATACGAATTGGCCAAAGATGAAGATGACTTATTAAGTTATTTTATTACTATATAGTACGGTCAGCCACGTAATATCCTTGAAATTATATTAAAAGCTATGTAGGTTTGATTACTGTTATATTTTTGGATTTGTTTAGTTACTTAAGTTTCCGACTGTATACTAAATAACCGAGAAGGGAACGGACTAAGCTTTTGTTGTATATGTTGTCGGTGCTTACTTAACTGTTAAGCGAGACCTTAGTGTTATTTTAAACTTTCGCGAACTAAATTCATGAATGATATTTAGTCGAAATAATTTACATTTTAATAATAGTCCACGCTCGAATCGTCCCGTTATATATATCAATCAGATACATTTATTTATTACCACTAAATAAGTACATAATTTTTAATCAACTGAGCGTAATACGATGCAATCATGTCGCGAGCATATTTTACACTGAGAATTCAAACTGTCATAGAAATTTTTACTTTAATTCGTTACAGATAAAGTTTATTTTCAACCTTTTGTGAAAGCTGCTATGTTCATTTAGGTAAAAGAATCTTATTGTTGTTTATGTCCATGCGACCGATGACATAATGGGAAGTATTAATTGTTAATGAAGTAAGTATTTATACCCATTATACCTATTCTGAGACTTTACTAACAATTAAAGGAGATACCATCCCTTGGGCAGTGCAAACCAGGAAGAAGATAATATTAATGATCTCTGCGTTATTAATATTACTATACAATATATAGTGTACAAAGAAAGGTCTGAGTAATAGTTATTTAAGAAAAAATATGGAAATGTTGGAAATAACTATCAACTATTTACAAGCATATAATATGGAGTGTTTTTTTCTATTTATAATTTTAATATTAGCTTGTTTCTTTTAGCTGGGTTAGCACGACATGGAACCGGCAGTCGCCGAGTATCCAAGTACTAAAACTAATCCATAGATTACCAACCAAACATCTCTCGGGTTCAAATTAAACATTCCATTGAAGTTCGATAATTTTATTTTAATTTAGGTAAAAAATAACGAGCGACTTACAAACACAAGTATTTTAGACATATGCCTACCCGCGGCGCGGTCTGTGAACCACTCCCGACGGTGCCAACCTGCAGTACAACTTAACTAACGAACCGGCAATTGACTCGATCAATTAATTTATTATTGTAAATAACTATAGATCGAAGCGGATTCGATATAGGGTATATATAGCGGGGTCAGTGGTCGAGGCGAAAATATCGAAACAAAGAATAGGTAAAATATAAAAGTGTGCTCTCAGAGCAGTCCATGGGAAAATCGTGTATATATAATATACTGTGTTGGTATAATAGATACTGACAGTATTGTAGAAGGCAGTGCTCGAGGGAGGCGAGGCGGGAGGCAGCAGGAGTGGTTCCGACGACGCCGCTACTAGCCGAGACTACGCTAAATTTTACAAACGGGCCCGATACCTAAATACCGCATAAATTAACTTAAACACACAATCGAAATATCATCAAATTAAACGTTACAAAGAAGCTTAATATACCTTACGCGAGTGAAGACGGAGTATCCATGAGCTCCCCACGCACGACCGCTAGCGAGCTCTGTGCATCGAGAAACGTTTTCCAGCAACCCTTGAGTGTACATTTTTGATTAAAGAAAACGGTACTATCGCTTTTGAGAATTTATACAGTGCAGAAGCACTCAGAAGCGGTAGTAGGTAGTCAAAAACGTACACTCGAGACGGTTTATCGACGACGGTCGAATACTATCGCGCGATACTCCAGCTTCACTCGGCTTTAAGTCCTTCAGTTAGTGGTCGGTATGAGTGTACATTACAAAGTAAAATATACAAAATATATATGTAAAACACAACTCCATGATCGATCAGAGGCGCCGTGGCACCCTTCTATACTCTTTAAGCTGTTAAATGAGAATAACATTCGACGGAAAATATTAGTCGCGGAATTTACTATTGTAAATAAGCATCCATCGAGCTACTCCATCCGTTACGTAACCCTTGCCACACTAAATTCTAACATAATGTTGCCAACAGGAAATAAACTAAACGAGCTAAAGTTTCCTTTTATTGCTCTTATTAGTGTTAGATTTTAAGACAGTGTTTTAATGAACCATATAATTAGAAATTCATTATATCAGTCAGCGTACTAAATAAAACCTATTGTTTTAAATGGAATTTGCAAAAAAAAAAAAACAGTTTAGCCGTTCTAATTATATGGTAAATAGTCGTAAATGTCTAAATTAATTTGAATTAGACGTGGCGAGGGAATTTGAACACTATTATATTGCCAATGAGGGACATTTTAGAGTTTTTAAATATCCCCACAAGACTTCCTACGGGTTTACATACTGATGAAGATTATCAATTCATTACACAGACTTGCCACGTGCAATAGTCACGGGAGTCTCTACGTCATGCTTCAACACATTTTCCCATCACTGAACTTCATATAATTCTACATACAGCCAATAACATAACACTAAAACTATAACACAACATAGAAATTTAATAGTACGTATGTTAAGCAGACACATTACAAAACATCTTTACTGTAACTTTCTAATATTATGTTTTTTTTATGGTAATGACTGCACGACAGGAAAATCTGATGAGACAAGTACAATATTACAATAACTCGATAAATGTAGTTTAAGATGTTAAGGACAAGACTACTCGCGAGTGAGGCGATTTCAATCCATAATCGATATAATCGAGGTGAGCGAGCGAGCGGCGGTCGACTTTGTGATCGGTAAATGCCGGGGCTGGTGTAAAGCGAAATTACCGGTCGTAAAAGGCGTTAACCGTTTCTCTATCTCTATAGTTACAAAGAGAAGGGAAAAGGTTAACAAAATGTTACTTTTAGACTTCGTAACGAGACCGAATGTTTCGTCCAGGTATTGAGTCGACGAGACGACCGCCGCCCGCGATCACCGCACTACGGGACACATCCGATAAAATAATATTACGCATATAAACGTGAACGCCAGCGTCTGCTACCCTGCACATGGAACGAGAACGATACGAATAAAGGGGCGAGGTTTGCGCCGCGGACGTTTACGGTTACCAAATTATTAATTAACTATCTAACTACTTAAAGGAAATAAGAGAAGCGATACGCGCCTGTGTTGGAGGCGGGGGTGGTGGAGGGTGGAGGAGGAGGGGTGGAGGGGTGGGAGGGGGTGCAGTTAGCGGCGGTAGGCGGCGCGCGGCTGGAAGGCGGCGCGGTGCGAGGAGAGCGGGCGGCGGCGCGGCGGGTCGCGCGCGCGGGTCTTCTTCTCCTCGACGTTGAGCTTGACGCCGTCTGCACCGGCGCCGTCGGGCGGGTAGTAGAGCGGCGCCGCGTTGAGGCAGTCGTGCGCCGCCTGCGAGCTCTCGTACGTGATGAAGCCGTAGTTGGGATGGCGCGGCGCCCCGGGCGCGGCCGGCTTGCCGTGCACGCGCAGCTCGGCCACGGGCCCGAAGCGCGCGAACAGCGCCCGCAGCTCCTCCTCGGTGGCGCTGTGCGGCAGGTTGCCCAGGAACAGCTGCTGCGCGTCGCTGTAGCGCTGCGCCGCGCGACCGCTCTCGCCGCTCGCTACACGTTACAAATACACATTGTATACATGGTCTATATGCTTAACACAATATACAACTACTTATAAAATACCTGTAAAACACTTTATAAAAATACTATACCACACTACACATTATAAAACAATGTCGCATTCCGCTGTCTATGTCTAATAAAAACTTTAAAACTACGCAACGGATTTTAATACGGTTTTTTTTTTAAATAGATAGAATTATGCAAAAAGGTTTTTATATACAATTCATGCATAATATGTTAGAAAAACAATGTCAATTTTGATTACTATTGTGATATATAAGAATTGCACCCATGCGAAGCTGGGGCGAGTCGATAGTAATTACTAAAGGAATGAATAATACTGCCTCTAATAAAAAAAAATTACGTTGTTGAAGGAACTATAAATTGATGTAACATGGTATTTAATGTTTCATTCATTGTTTCCAATACAATCGATTTTCACTTGTCCACATTTCAATATGAAAATCATGTTGTATTTTATTTATTTATCAAAAACTACTGTAATAAAACCAAATATAACACTTTCCTTCAAACTCCAAATAAATTAGGAACATATTTGAAATATCCAGAAAACCCAATATAGGTGTTTAGCCCTTCGACGAAAAGTACACTACGCTTCGTCCCATACACTACCTATACAGTTGCTCCCTTTTGTACACCTCTAGTGTTGGATCCATAGACTACGGTAACCGCACGTTATCAGGTGGGACTATACCTTTCTGCTACCCTTGTAGTATAAAAAATATAGTGTGTAACATACCCGGCGGCGGCGGTTGATAAGCACGTTGGGGCCGGGGCCGCTGGTCGAGCGGGGCCGAGGCGGAGGCGGGGGCGGAGGCCGGGGCCGGGGCGGGGGCCGGGGCCGGCGGGGACCCCCGCGCCGGCATGTACCCGCCCGAGGACGACGAGCCGGACTTCACCAGGTTCGCGTACGTCTTCGGCTCCGGGGCCAGCGGCGCCACTGGGGCCGCCACTGGACAAATGACAAATAGAATAGGTTACCTGACATACGAATTATAATTTAAGTACAGGTATGGGACCGTTCAAGTATTACGTAAGCAGATTTAGTACATTTATTTACCCCCCCATTCCCCTTGTCAGCAAAAGAAAGCAAAGCTCTTACCCTCCATGCTTACGTAAACATTTTCAATTACTGTTCTAAGCTAGTGCCTAAACGTGTGCATTATTTTTGTAAATCCTCGAAAACGCGATTTGTTTTCAACCAATGACAATGTGTGGGTTGCCATATGTGTAAAAAAGTAAAAAGTACCGATGACGTAATCATTATCTAGACCCCCTACCCCCCATGTCATTCAAAATAAGCAAAGCTAAGACCCCCCCGCCTCCCCATAGAGCTTACGTAATACTTGAACGGCCCCTATACAACAATAAGGTTACTATAATCCTCGCTATCATCCTCTATGAAATTAGCTATTTAGCCATAATTTTGGGTATATAGAAAAATGTGAAAATATAAGCCTGTTTTTTCTGTTACTCAGTTGATAGGTTGTTACTTGTTACTAAAATCCTAATAATAAGGTCGTAATTATAAGAATAATATGATAAAGAGGTATATTACCGGTCTGATGGTGCGGCGGCGGGGTGGGCGTGGGGTCGCGCAGGTCGGGCTCCGGCGCGGGCTCGGGCGCCGGCTCGGGCTCCGCCGCCTGCTCCACGCCGGCGGGGGGCAGCTCACTGGCGACCGTGTTCCCTGAAAACATTATAAATAGCTTATTATTTTTCTATATTAACAAATTTATTGTCGATTTTTTTTTGTTCCATTTCATTAGATTTGTACTGTTGTAAAAATTGCAGTTAGCAAAAGTAATAACTTATTTTTTTCAAACTTCTGAAACATTACTGTGACTGTACAATTTTCGATTAAAAAAATATAGGATGTAATTTATTAATGACTATAGCAATAGGTTCAAAGCGAGAACTAATCTATTTAAACATACAAATAACAAAAACAATTTTCTCAGCGTTACTGCATCAACGTATCATGACTTGGGTTGCTTCCAACTGAATGGAACATCTGAATGAAAACTTCTTTTATTATTTGAAGTCGAATTTTTTTTTCGTGGGGAAATCCTCATGGATACCCTGCCTTCTGGGGGGAGGGCGGGCGGGTCATGCCGGACTCGACGGGCTAAAACCCCACGGTGGTCGCCGTCAGCGCTGTAGAGGGGTCAGGGTTCTCCGTACGTAACACATACCGTGGACCCCTCCATGAGCGACGCTAATAGCAAGTCTCAGGGGAAGCGATTGACAGCTTCCATTTCAAAAATCAAAATCTTTTTTATTCAAATAGGCCTCAATAAAGCACTTATGAATAGTTACTATTAATGCTCGGTTCTGATAGTATTTTTTACTGAGAAGAGCCGGCAATAAACTCAGTAATAACTCTTTTCAAACACCAACTTACATCTAATACAATAGTGATTTTTACAAAATGTAGCCAGCATTTCACTGCCACGAGTCTTTTTCTAACAAGTAATCTGAAATTTGACGGACCCTAAGGTGTTAACAACTCACCCTGCATCGCAGCGACGATGTGACGCGCCCCATCATCATGCTGGGGCGGGTGTCCGTTGACGTGCGGGGTTGGGGCCGGGGCAGGGCCGGCGGCGGGGGCCGGGGCTGGGGCCGGGGCCGGGGCGGGGGAGGAGGCGAGCGGCGCGGGCGGGGCGGGCGGCGCGGGGAAGGCGGCGGGCGGGAAGGCGGAGGGCGGCGGCGGCGGCGGGAAGTAGCCCCCCGCCACGGCCTCCTCCTCCTCGCCCTCCGACCGCCCGGACCCCGAGCCCTCCTCGTCCGAGAACACTATGTCCTGGAGACGATCATGTTATGTTAGTATTGAAAATTAACTAAACTAACTCATTAGTATCATCTTTGTCATTTTTATAATAACTATCTCCACATAGGAAATTTTCTAAATTAAGGAGCTATTTTACTAAAATGTTACCATTACAATTAATGTTTAATTAAGTTATCTTCACAATGCTTTCTTATTTCCTAGATCAAAATGAACACCATACAATACTATAAACAAAACCAACCTTTTAAGCTCTATAATCGAATAATCCGTAAGACATTGTTATCAACTAACGAATAATTTAAAAAATAGATATTAAAGTTATTGTGAATTTACTCAGCTCAACCTAACTGAACTCTTAAAATAGTAAATCCCCACAACAAAAACCCTAAATTTAGTTCCTAACTAATACCAATCATGTATGACCATTAATAAGACCTGTATTTGTTTAATAGTGTAGTGGGTAGTGAAAAAACCCGATAAACATTTTAAATGTAGAAAAAAAAAGTGGGTAATGACCTGGTAGCGGAAGATGTCGTTGTGCACGTAGTACTTCTTGGGCGACTGCGCGGCGAGCACGAAGGTCTGCGTGAAGCGGCGCATGGGCGCGCCGCCGTTGGACAGCTCGCCCGTCACCTGCACCACCACGCCGTTGCCCAGGGTCGCCTGCGAGTCCACCTGGGGGGGACGGGAACACACCCATACAGTATACTGACCATCGACGCCGTCTCAGTTGTAGAGCGACCCGGTAGTAGCATCGAATTACATAAGTTCCCTTTCAGGGCCTAAACTGAATAAATCCCATTGAATGTTTTGAATGAGTAGATTATAAAGCCTATATGTTTTGACATAAATTAGGTATTTTACTAATTGTAACATAACATCTATACTAATATTATAAAGAGGAAAGATTTGTTTGTTTGTTTGTTTGTTTGTAATGAATAGGCTCCGAAACTACTGGACCGATTTCAAAAATTCTTTCACCTTTGGAAAGCTACATTATCCCCGAGTAACATAGGCTATATTTTATCCCTGTATTCCCACGGGAACGGAAACTACGCGGGTAAAACCGCGGGGAGGCAGCTAGTCACAAATAAAATACGAATTTAATTTATATGAATCATATCACAGAATAACGTACACAATTTTTAATTTAATTCAGTAGTAAAGAATAAGACCACACAATATATATCTGCATTTGTAATTTTGTATAAGCAGGAAGTTTTATATTGTATTTAGTCATCACTGCTACTGTACCATTGCTATTGTTTTGTTACCATCTGACTGTATGTCAAACTACTAACATAAAAAACTACCAGCTGTATTACGGAGACATCACTACATATTATAAAACAAAGTCGCTTTCCGCTGTCTGTCCCTATGTCTTATAAAATCTTTAAAACTACGCAACACCTTTTGATGCGGTTTTTTTAAATAGATAGAGTGATTCAAAAAGAAGGTTTTTATATACAACTAGCGGACCCGGCAGACTTCGTTCTACCCACCAACACCACCTACCGGGTCCAAATTGATGTATTATACATAAAATCCTTCCCTATGATATACTCCGTAATTTGGTGAAAACATGAAAATCTGTTCAGTAGTTTTTGTGTACATCACGTTCAGACAGACAGACAGAGGCGGCGGGGACTTTGTTTTATATATACAGATGCATTTTGGAGGTTTCTAATGTGATGTATAAGCATTGCACCCGTGCGAAGCCGGGGCGGGTCGGTAGTAAGGTATATATTACCTGGCTGATCTTGGCATGGCAGTCGCGGAAGTTGAGCTGCTGTATGCGGTTGTGTATCTGCTTCTGGCCGACGACCGGCAGCGTCTCGCGGTTGGGCGCGTCCAGCCCGCCGTGCACGAACGACGAGAAGTTGTTGTAGAACCTACACAACCACACGTATTCATTCATTTAGGATACATAAATAAATATCCGGGGACATTTTTCACACACGGCCAATCTAAGCAGAGCTTGTGATATGGTAACCATAGCTGATATACTACATATACTACTTTTAAATACATACTTACATAGATATTGACATCCAGACACAGGACAAACAGACATATTCATGCATACAAATGTTTGTCCTGAGTGGGATTTGAAACCACGACTGGCGGCTTGAGAGTCAGGGTTACTAACCACAAAGCCAACCGGGCTGTCATAATACAATCAAAGGGTAAAGAAACATAAATAGTAATAAATACATTTAGAGCTGGGTTGTAACTCAACACATATATAAAACCAAAGACAACTAAGAAAAGAAATAAATGTGATGAATATTGTCATGATAAATAATGTTTTTATTTATTTATTATAAGGAATAAAACAGTATACATATTACAATTAAAATAAAAAGTATGAAAAAAAAACTTATTCTGTCATATATTTACCTAAGGACAATTTTAAAGATAAAATACAGGGTTTAGGTGACTTTGGGTAAAGTCCCACAAGACTGGATTGAGAGTATAGCACATACGTTTTTAATAATCCAGTACTTGTCTTTACTTCCATGAATGCCCATTAATCATTTAAAAATCAACTTAAAATTACTTATTTGAAAATCAACGTCTTACTGAGAATGTTTGTCAAGGAAATAATATATTAATGAGTTATTTATAAATGGCAACAGTCGTGAGTTCCATGTTTACTCCAATATGTACCTACGTAGTATATCACTAATCAGGTAAATAGTATGTCTTTGCTTTGTTTGGGATCAGAACTGTGACTGTGTGAGAAAAGTTACAATATTTTTTTGTATCTTTCACTGTTTATTTTTTATTAACACAGTGAGTAGTGAGTAGATTTTATTCAATTTCACAAAATAAAAAATAATTTATGAGACACATGATTTGAACCTGAACTATCACATTGTTACATTACTTAGATGATCTACATGGGGTCAAGTATTACGTAAGCAGATTTATTACAATTATTTACCCCCCAATGGGGGGCCATTCCATACTCCCCCCTTGTCAGCGAAAGTAAGCAAAGCTCTTACCCCCTCCCATTTTCAATAACTGTTCTAAGCTAGCCTAAACGTATGCATTATTTTTGGGAATCCCCGAAAATGCGATTCCTTTTCAAGCAAAGACAATGTGTGGGTTGCCATATGACTAAAAAAGTTAATAAGTACCGTAGTACCGTAACGTAAGTAATCATCATACAGACCCACTCCCCCCATGTCATTCAAAATAAGCAAAGCAAAGACCCCCCGCCCCCACATAGTGCTTACGTAATACTTGAACGGCCCCCATGATAATTTAGTGTCTAGAAAGTATCTGCCTGTCATTGTTGGTACTTCATCTACATATGTGTTACCAAGTACAGTTTTCTATTGATATTGCAAATAAAACTCCACATTTGAATTAGGCATAAATCTACAAAATGATTCAATATAACTCATAAAACTGTTATTTAGTGAACTACCTACACTGGCTTGTCTACTGATAAATAGATGATTCATAAACAAGATTATTGAAATTTTAGTAAAATAATGGGCAACATCATGAATACCTATTTTATTTTACTTTTAATTAGGTAGACCGCTTGTCATATCACATAGACTCCTGGCCAGTATAGTATAGAAAATTAAATACCATGTTGCAGGTTAAAATTTAGGCTCATTCAATTTTATGTGTTTGTTACACCTTTATATTTTTTAATTGGACTGTGAGTGAGACATTTATAATATTTCCCAATTTAAAGACAAATATGGCGGACATTTAAGGAGTGGTATATAACATTTGTAAACGACTTCACGTGGCATTTATTCAACTAAAGCAACAACAAACAATGCATTCACAAGTAGCTCGAGACAGTCGAGAGCCGAGATAAGCGGCGCGCGGTCACGTGGGCGGGCGATTAATTTTGACAAGTCGCAAACAAAGGAACCAACTGTCATGAGAACATATCTTGGGAAGTAACTGAACCCTAATATATTAAAAATTTAATACTAGATACCTCGTTGAAATACCTACTGTCATTATTATACTAAGCATTTTTTTGTGAATACCCTCAGACAACAGCTGGAACTTACTATTACCTCTGGTGAAACACCTTCTACCTTACTACCAGAGGGATGACTTTAGTTTAAGTCCTAAATTTTATTATAGGATAGTTTGGTTTTATTTTAAAATAACATACACTTTAATTACATTAAAAATAAGCAATTGCATGTTGTAGCTATAAATACCATGAGTGGAATAAAAGTTTCGAAGATACCATCCTATTGTAACAAAATAAAATAAATCTAATCTATTAATGCGACTTGATGAAATACACTTAAGAATAATCAAAAAGAGGTCTTAGCAGCATATGCAAAGATGCATATGGTCTGTCTCTGCCTACAGAAATTAAAAGACAAACATGATGATAAAATCTTACTAATAGTATAAATGCAAAGTTTTGGATATATGTTTGTTACTTAATAAGAGAATAGCCTGTTTTTTCACCGAAAAACTGTGGGGTGAAAGTAAGTGATTATAGATGTACAAACCTGTGCAGATGGGCCGGCGCCTTGTTGAGCAGCGTGTAGTACTGGCGGACAAACTCGCGGCCAACGCTCTGCGGGGACGGGGACGCCTCCATTACCATCGCTGTTGTTCACAGTGCGCCAATACAGCCCTCTGCTATATGCTGCCCTGGTGACATGCAGGCGGAACCAATCAAACACCCAATTTTTTTGTTTAGGCCTTAATAGAACATCTATCAAGGTCAATGCTGCTTTCCAGACTGAGCATTAGAGTATGACTATATAGTGGGCCTATATAATATTTAGATTCTGAAGCTACTCCTGATTCAAAAAGTACTCATTAACAAGGAAAGAGTGAGAAACTCAGCATGTTTCATTTTAACTGACTAATGCTTTATTTTTCCTAACATTTTAACAATAGACCATATGTACATAGAATTGAATGATAAAACAAATGCAATGGAATACCTATGGCTTTGGTAACTAAATGTTTGAGAGACAAAATAAAAAGTATATTAATTAAAACTCTAACATTAGACTATTATTTTAACAAAATAGAATCAATAATGTATTTGAATATTTTGATAGTTACATATTTCAATGTTTTCCTGGTAAACTATTGATACAGGTAACTTGTAATGTCGTGTTTTCATTAATTACATGAAGTTATACTAATGATGATACAATTAAAATTGCCTTTATAGCATAATATTCCAGAAGAGAAAAATATTACTTTTACATGATCAAAATAAGTAGAAATTATTATTTTATAGAAATGTTTTTTTGTATAGTAATTCAAAATAAGTACAAAAGTGTTTGTCACAAATATAATAGTAATTGAATTACATATATCTTTGTACAGAATTCTATTCTATAGTAAATTAGGTATAAATATGAATGACTGATAAAAAAATACCATTTACGGTACAAAAATACATACATGACTCAACCAACTAGATCTTTGTAACTTTAGATATAATGGAAAACCAATTTTGATAATACATAACACATCATGATCATATTTTACAAGACTTATTGATTTTATTGGTAATTTATTATTTATAAACTTTATTGTGAAACAAAGAAACACTCATACACAGTGCCTATTACATATTGATATTAATCTGTATGATATGCACATTCAGTAATATTATGACAATGTAGGATCCACAATCATAGCTTTTCTGGACATGTAATTTAAAGGGTTGTGAACTTCAGGATGGGTTTATAAAAGTGTATGTAAAACTACAGCAATAAATACCATATTAATCATGAAAACACCAGTGTTGCTGTAAGAATAAAATTAAATAGAAAATTGATAGAGTATCAACTAAAAATGAGCAAATGTTAAATTACATTAAAAGTCAATGTTCCCCAGAGATAGAATAAACTTCATGTTATTTTAATCATAAATTCGCCGTTCGGATATGTAGAAAGGAATCATTGGTCATTAGCAAATAATGACACGATATCGTTAGTAAACAAGCCTACGTAGCCGCGAAGCACTAAACTGTTGGAGTGTTTCTGTGATGTCACTAGAACCTGTACAACTTCTTTAGAGACAGAGGCAGTGCGAACAACAGCCTCCTATTGTCAGAGCACGCATGGCGACTTCCACTAGGACCCATCAACCTCCCTATTACACTCAGGTAAAAACAACATATGCTTCTGCCAATATGAGTATTTAACATCAAAATATAATAATTTATTTATCCAAAGGGCTGTTTATGATAAGTAACCGAATAATACACACAAATAAAGAGGATTAACCTTTAAAAAGAAATACGTCTGCCGACAATCAAAATATTGTTATGGGAAGACGCTGTATAGCTATAAAATAGATTAAGGACTTACCTCAGTACAATTTAGGCATCAAAGTGGTGTAATCTGCTACAAATTATCGCGAAAATCGTGTAATTTTCACGATAAATAAGGACTGAAAACAGAAAAAGAGCCAGCCTCACCGTTCGGGTGTCAATTTTGCACCGATGTTGCCAGGCAATTAAAACTGAGTTTTTTTTATTAGCAAGACGAAGTTGTCGATGGTCTATTTAAATAATAGTTTGATAAAAACAAAGTTCATAACACCTTCTAGGAATATTAAATCCTTGTTATTAGTGGAAAAGTTTCAATTATTCGATGTATGAACTTTTAGTAAATATAAGATTTCATACTATTCGGTCCTAAAACCGACGATATTCTCTCTGTTATGCCGCCAAGCAGCCTAACCATCCGGAAGCCGGTCGGTGCTCTGCTTCTGCCCAATAATATTTCTAGTGACAGTTTGGCACATACAATTATGTACTTTATTTATTGATTGATGATCTGTATTAAATGCTTCTATACACGATGTGATTTTGTATGCAATTTGTTGGAATTGGCATTAACCGTACTCAGCGCGCACTCTGCTCACAATTTTAATTGATCAGTCAGCAGCAAATCAAGCAAGCGCCTAGAGCGGCTAGAGCTCTCTACTTCTTTCAAATACCATAATGAAATATGGCTATTTAAAAAAAATATTGACTTGAACAAATCAATTTCTCTGTTTACTAATTTTATTAACAGGCGTTCAATCTGTTGATTCAACTCGTCGATTGCTAGGATGCTCACGTGTTGAAAACTAGATACGTGCGACAGTGATTTTGTCCTAATGTTCTTATATTTGTAAAAACTTATTCATTCCAAAAAAAAACCCACAAGTCATTTAAAAGCTACATAAAAAACATAGTAGTAATTAATTGTAGGTTATGGCTAAAGACTACTCAGTCACATACTAAAAATTGGTATTTAATGTCGTCTTAAAACATATGTAAATATTGGTATATTAGATTAAAGCAGCATATACCTATAACAAAAACATTATATTGAACTAATATTGAACATAACAAAATATTTCTTAACATACGTTAATTTCTATCATTATATCAATGTCCTTAAAATGAACGCGTCCAAAGATGTGAAAACAACGAACGCGGTTAAACGCGGTAAATTTCCTCTGAATGTTGGTAGTTTTATTGATTAATTGTTAGCATCACCTGTTTCTACTACTCTTTAGTGAAACGCGCTTTCTATCCTTGTTATACACAAACTGATGCCATTGACCCCCTTCTACGCTTGTTTTTGATTGGTTCCTAATGTAGTGGGGATGATATTTTTGCAGAAAAAAGCGCGTCTATGCTTCTAGCCAACATTACAAAGTGTTTCGCGCCGACTCATCGCGCATTTCCTTTCCTTCTTCTGCATTTGGCATTCGGTGTTGAAGGTCGCGTGTAGACCTTAGTGTTTAGTTTACTATTAATTTTAGCCTAAACATAAGTCATGGCCAATAACGATAATTTTGCACAAGACGTAACTGAAAATCAACTAAATGGAAATGGGGAGAACGGTGGCGGTGATGGACAGGAAAATAACAGTGCCGAAGCTCCGGGACGCGATGACGACAGGTACCGTTGGTTTTATCTTTGTACATTTCTCACCTAATTTTGCTATCTATAATAATTCTGTTCAGTTTGTTATTCTTAATGTCAATTATATTTGCTATAATACAGGTCAGAAGCTTCGTTAAATTTATTTTAGTTCTCTACGCCCGCCATAATGGCGGCGTTCCGGCATTCCATATAACGGCTCTGTTAATCCCTCGCAATCCTGGAGATCTTTTCAAAATTTAATTCTTTCACCTTCACAGCCTCTTCTCCGCGATTCAGATCTAATTTTAGTTGTAATAGTTTTCATTTCAGAGTAGTTTCAGGGTTATTTTAGTAAAACGTAGATATCTCCGAGCCGCATGAAGTAAAATGGCGGGCGTCATAATCGCGCGTCTCTTTTGCACTCGGCACCGGCTCGGTGACGTTATCGATTTTTGAATCGGCTCTTTCATAGTCGTTAGTGTTTCGATGCTGTTCGGAATGAGCGTTACGGTACGGTACGGTAATGCGTGCGTAGGTACTTGCAAGATTTTAAATCGGTGGTAGCGCGTGGTGCGTCGCGGCGTCAGGGGTCGTCGCCCCCGGCGGCGCGGCGCGGCGCGGTCAGTTTGGGGCGCCACTAACGCTGTGTCTCTCTGCAGGTGTGAGCCTGCGCCGCCGCCGCAGCAGCCGCCGAAGGACGTCATGGTATATATCCGCTGGGCTCACACTAAAGTAAACAACGACCAAACTGACTAGATTGCCTCGGCCACTTAATTTTGGGCCTCGTTCACACTTGCCTATTTCAAATCTTGCGTATCATATCACTGTAACATTCTTTGTTTCATTTCGTTGTCCTAATTGAGAATGTAAAATTTCCAGTTTACTTTTGTAACTTACAGGTTCACAATTTGTTTTGCTGCAGTGCTTGGAGTTTGTTTTGAACAAAAATGTAGCTGTAAAGTACTGTAAACAAGTACTGCATTATTGTTAATGATTAATTAATTGTAACATAAGTCAGTTTCTAAATCGAGACAAATTTGCATTGTATGTTACTTCACATTTTAATTGTTACTTGTGTAATATTTACAGAAAACTATTTGTTGGGGGCTTGAGCTGGGAAACCACAGACAGTAAGTTGTTTACTCTTTATCGATTTATTCCATGATTCATAGGCATTGTAGGTAAAATTTTCCATGTATCAAATAATAAGATATAGCCTTTGTGTAAACTGTTCAAAACAACGTAAGATTAGATATTTATATACAATTTTAAAGCTTCATTCAAATCATTATGATGAATTACTTCAGTTCTGCTTCTGAGTACAGTTGAAGATAACTATACCCACATTTCTGATGATACAATTTCAACAATTTCTATCTTAGAAGTTGAGTTCAGCAATTCATAGTGTTATTTTGTTACAGAGGAATTACGTGATCACTTCAGTGCATTTGGAGAGATTGAGAGCATCAATGTGAAGACTGACCCTAACACTGGAAGATCACGAGGGTTCGCCTTCATCGTCTTCAAGGCACCAGACTCCATCGACAAGGTGATGGCTGCTGGAGAACACACAATCAACAACAAAAAAGTTGACCCAAAGAAAGCAAAAGCGAGACATGGGAAGATATTTGTGGGTGGACTCAGCAGCGAAATCTCAGATGATGAAATCAAGAATTTCTTCAGCAATTTTGGAACTGTAAGTACTTCAAAATATACAATTTTTTTATTGTACTAGTAATTTCATGATGACAAATCCGGTTATGGTGAGATAAATTAATTCTAGACTACCTCTGCAGATAAAACCGGGCCACTGATCTTAATTATATCTGTAGGTCAAAGTTGGCCACAAAACAATTTTTTTTTGTTTTAACATTTTATTTTTCTCTTTAGATTATTGATGTTGAAATGCCCTTCGACAAAACGAAGAACCAGAGGAAAGGTTTCTGCTTCATCACATTCGAGTCTGAGCAAGTGGTCAATGAGCTGCTCAAGACACCGAAACAGACGATCGCCGGTAAAGAGGTCAGTATCCTACTGGACACGATGCGTGTTGAATGATTAGTGTAGTGATGTCTAGTGTTGATAGTTGTTAACAATGTGTGCGTTGTTTGGTGCAGGTGGACGTGAAGCGCGCGACGCCGAAGCCCGACGGCCCCGGCGGCATGGGCACGCGCGGCGGCCGCGGCGGGCGCGGGTCGCGCGGCGGGCGCGGCGGCCGCGGCGGCTACGGCGGCCAGGGCGCCTGGGGCAACCAGGGCTACGGCGGCTACGGCTACGGCCAGGGCGGCTACGGCGGCGGATACGACAGCTACGGCTACGGGGGCTACGGATACGACGGCTACGGGGGCTACGGTGGTTACGATTACTCCGGATACCCTAATTACGGTAAACGCGGCAAGCAGAACTAGTATAGTGGCGAGCCACCGCTAGCCCGCTCACCGACACATTACCTCGACTGATGTTACCTGATCCCTAGGATGTAATGTACATGTAGAGTAAGGCGGGCCGCAACCCGCGCTAGGTTAGAGTTGAGAGCGACGCGACCTTCCGTCCTCGAGATGCCTATTTACCTCGTAGTGAACGTATATTTTACATTTAATTTGAAGAGATCGACATCACGCGAAGCTTAGGTATTTAACTTAGTGTGTAGAAAATATTTATTTTTCTATATATTTAATATTCTATCGAGATAATGTGTAGTGAATGTTGTCGAGGCGACTGTATAATCTGAACATAACCATGGGTCGGTACGATCGTTTCGAGTAATTAGGTTAATCATTTGGTATAATTATCGCGAAGGAATACGTTTCTTTGCATTATTTTGTTTATTTCCACAAGTAACTAGTTAGTGTCGCGAGCGCCTCTACGGCCTCTGCCACCGCCTGCAGTTGCCCATTCAATTATCGCTCTTTGTCATTGTTTCACTGGGTACTATTATAATCTGTACATATGTTACCTGCCTTATGTTTATAAGTGTTTATTTGTAATACCACTTTTGACATATGTAGCATTGTCGCCCGAGTTTATTTTTTTGGTATTTTTATTTTACCTACCGACACTCTCGCAACATGCTACATTTGGGAAATGGGGTAAATATGGAGAGACATTGTGAAAGTGATAAAGATATGATAAAGCTTTTGAATAAAGCACTGTTACAAAAATTCTCAATGTGTTTCCATATGCCACCCTAGTCCACTCCCCTACCCTATCTGACTCACTCACACCGCGGCGCGCTCGCGTGTTGCACACACTACCACCACCACTACCACACCACCGCCACTACACACTAACCTGCATGCGTCATCGGTACTTGTAGTGATGTGGTGAACTAACTTGAATCATACAAACATTTCAAATTAACTTGCACAATACTACTATCAATTATATTTTATATTAGACTTGATCATTTTGAATACTAGTTTTTCATATTAATTGCAGTGTTTTACCATAATTCAAACAGTCTTGTTCAGATATATTGTAAAGCATTGTATTGTGTTAACTCTGGGACATGGGTACTGTAGGTAATCATTCAATGTTCAGTGGTGTCCTATAATCATAGAATATATCATCGGATGTTTATTATTAGCTCGCAGTCGTGTGGCGTGGCTTATGGTCATGGTGCATGCGTCATACATTAGATACTAATTGACCAACTTCATACTAAGCTTTCAACGCATTTTCCTTATTTGTCACGACAGGCATTAGAAATCCTCACTACTTTAGGTCAGCGGAAGTGACTTCACAGATTTATAGGTTTTATTTATTAGGACTTGCAAGTGAATGTAGCATATTGTTACGAGTAGAGGCCCGCCACGCCTAGTTCGCGTGCTGTCTATGCCAATTAGCTGAAGTTAGTAAAGCAGAGCGGAGCTAATGGGGTCGTAAGGGGTTGCGCGAGGCCGTGGGCGTGGGCGTGGGCGTGGGCGAGGGGCGACGCGCGGTACACGGCAGAGACTAATGTGTTGTGTGTTGCGGGCAGACTACGGCGGGTACGGAGGGTACGAAGGCGGGTACGGCGCGCGCACCACTCCACGCGGGAAAGGTACTGCCGAACCAACCCCACCCTACTCACTGAACGAATCAATTGTATGTAGTCGTCGCACGTCAAACGTTTTCATAGGTTTCACACAGCATTTTTATCTCAATTTCACTGGTTGGTTGTCCTTACAGAAGCCGCATTTCCGCAAGTGCGACGAATCCGCTTCGAAAACGTTTGAAAGCGAACCTTTCGATAGTTTGTGTTGTAACAGTCATGTTTGCCCAGCTTACGTAGTTCTTCGAACACATTTGGCTCAGTTGAATGGATTTAATTGTCTTTCATCAAAATTTCTGTCCTGATATGAACTCTGAAAGCGAGGCCGGACATGTTAGTTCTATTAGTACTTACAAGGGTGCATTCATAGCTCTAATGAATGGGCGACGGTTGGCGTTTGCATATACTTGGCGTAATTTACCGCAATTCGTTAGTTGTGAATGCATCTCGGAGTTGCTTAGCTTTATGATTCTAAAGTATTTCTTACTCTAACAACACTTCGCATGTACAAAATTTACAAAACAATTTGGCCTGTTACTAATTATATCGTTTTATGTATGTACAAGCATTTACTAACAAGTGGGCTCGGTGCACTCGATTGAACGAGCGTTCAGTCGAAACACTCCGCAGCGTCACGTGTACGCGAGCCACTCCCTGTACCTGTTTGATTAGTATGTAGGAGTTAGAACGAGTATTTAGTCTGATAATAATATATAGCAACGAGGTGCTTACGTGACTCGATTGACCTTTACGTGTTATCGGAATACACTCTTATCTTCTTATAAATGGTAGCCTGTTGCTATATTTTTAAATATCTATGTACCACATCTTTAATATTGAAAACGAAGGGTACTCGTAAAAATGTCTGTTCTTCTGATTGTTTTTGATTAAGTTACAATGCACAGTTATATTAAGCGTGAGTAATTCGTGTAGATGAGGTTAGCAATACGCATGTGGTGTTGCAGCCGGGTACCAGGGCGGCAAGCAGCGCGGCGGCGGCGGCGGCGGCGGAGGCGGCGGCCGCGCCAACCAGAGGCACCAGCCCTACTAGACACTACAGTACCTGCCTATAGTCATCTCAGTCCAATAGTGAGGTGAGCTACAACTACACTACACTTAACTACAATCTATAGTGAGGTGACAAACTAACGGCTTTTCCGGATTTGCTACACTCAGGGTCACCAAAACCAATCTTAGGGTTCTTCAATAAGAACTTGTCAAACAAGTGATGGCAAGAAATACATAATGTATAGTTTTTTTATTATTTAGTCTGATACTGTTATGATTTTAAGATGAGCCTCTTATATGAGATATAGGTAAGAGCTATTTATTAGCTTCACGTTTAATATAAATCTGTCAAACAATTTCTAAGTTTACAATCGAATTGTTAATAGTGGTAGTAAATAAAACTCAAGTAGATTAAATAATTTATTTTAATAATGTAAAAGTTTATGACCCATTATCTGAATCGGGCTTATTTATTTCATTTCTTATTTTTAAATGTCTTACACTAAAAATAAAATGTGTTTATAACATTTGTTTTATTTAATTGGTAGCTAACGCTTAGCTCAGGGAATGGTTATTTACCTATATTCTCAATGTTTTCAAATCACTAGTAAATCTATATATAACTAGGTTATCTAAAACCCGATAGGTGTCGCCCGTACCATGCTATAACGCAATTAAAATACTGGTCACCAAATTATTCTATCCTGACAGGTCGTGATCGGACTGAACGTCACTTTATATTAAAAATATTTTTTGAGCTATTGTCAAAGATTATTTTTTAAATCGGTTACAGGGATATATTAACTAACTAATAGCTCACGCCACCCGCTCTCCTGGGGACCTTCGACTTTCCCGGGGTTAACTAGTCTACCTCTGTATCAAATTTCATCAACATTAGTTGAATGGCTTAGGGGTGAAAGCGTTATGGGGAGTGACAGTTACTTTCGCATTTATAATATTAGTAGGGTTTTGGGAACACCATATGGTGTGTTGGGCCGCCATTTTGTGTCATATTTTAAAGTTACAGCTAGGTTGGTAGGCAGGTAATAAAACTATATATAGTGTTATTCATTTGTCATCACTTCAGGGTCGCATTGTAGTATAATGGTCACACGACGTGTAAGAGAGGGAGTCCACAGCTCTGGATCCAAGTGACAGTCGGTTCGTTTGTTTGTTTGTTGCAGGTTAAGTCACCGGTCATGAGTGTCCTCCGCGCTTCTCTCGCCTCGCCGCGCTGGGGGCACGTCATTCCATTCCACATAATTAATTTAAGAAAGTAATCTTTTTGAGAAGATTTTAAGGATAAAAATACACTGTGTGCGATTCGACCTCGTCCGAGAGGTCGTCGCATAAATTTATTATAATATAGTATGAATTATAGATTCACTTGAGTATTATTGCCGATTGATTAGATTCAATTTTGACATATTGTCTCAAAATCTTTTACCTTTTCGTACTGAAATATAGAAGTAATAGATAATTTATAACGTGAGCTTATAAAAATAAATAAACAGTGTCCCATAATACCGGCGAGCCAGTAGTGTCGCGCCGTGTCGTCGTATGTGTGTCCGCGAGTGAATGTGTCTGTGTGTGTGTGTGTGTGTGTGTGTGTGTGTCGAGTCGTAGAGCCGCCCTCCACTTGACAGTCGTGTTCTGGATCTCATTGCAGAAATGTTGTAGTTTTGTATTTTTAATTTGGTAAATAAACAAGAAATCAGAATCATGTATTTTATACAAACTTAATGTTTCTTCCAATTGAGTAGAAATAAAATTAATTAGTATAAGTGAACAGACATGAACAAACTTCTGGAGATATACGAGTTGTGTATGTCGTAATAAAGCAAATGTGTAAATAAAATATTGACTTTCAGTGTGTGTTTATGTCACCGATTGTGTAATGTCTTTCAGAAATGAATAAAGATCCTAGGCACCGAGTTAGCCTTAAGTTTCCTTTTTATAATATAAAAAATAGGTACTTTCTACTTACAAGAATTTATTGGAAACTGACGCTTATTACATACATTTTGTACAAACTGAACAGTTCAACAGGGCTGGGCACTTGATGTCGCATACAAAATATCCAGCGCGTTGCATAAAGCTCGGTAGTTGACCTGTAATATTAGAAAATATAATTTTTCTGAAAACTCAAACTTATTTTTTAGTTGCGTCAGATGAACTAAATAATTTTCTATTAACGCCTTGTATGTAAAAAAATCCTTAGTCTTGTAGGAACATAAGAAGCAGCTTCGCTTCAAAGCTCTGCGCCTTGACATGTAAGCCCTTGAGAGGCAAGTTTGACATTGAGTATAGCGCCAAGGTTAACGACTAATGCGGACTGGAAGAGGGTTGTAGCCGAGATTATTCAGCATTCACTTTTGTAGACTAGTGGACTTGGTAGTATTCTAGTAAACTTGGTACCAGACGACTTTGCAGTATACTAATAGACTTTTCTGTAGGCTAGTTTGAAAACTGCAGTAGACTAGAAGACTGCAGTAGACTTTGCTAGCCTAGTAGACTATACAGTAGACTTTTCTGTAGACTAGTAGACTTTGCAGTAGGCTAGTAGACTTTGCAGTAGACTAGAAGACTGCAGTAGACTTTGCAATAGACTAGTAGAGTGGGGGTTGTCAGTAGACGCGGTACCTCGTCCCCGCAGCCGCGCCGGTAGCCGAAGCACTTGTAGACGAGGTCCCGCTCGCGCGCCGACACGCGCGCCAGCAGCCCGCGCTGGCACAGCGCGCGCTCCACCGACACGCGCGGGATCGTGCCGCACCGGGACCGGTCCATGTCCTGCGGGTGCATTGGGACACGTGAAACAATGGACTAATTGGAGAAATACACAGACTTGAGTGTAGATTTAGGTACACGCACTCCCAGTGTATATAGGCGTTGAAATATTTCTCCCAGACCAGTGTTACTTAACCTTTTATATAGAGAAATATCTACCCTTTACTTAAGTATCTGTGAATATCGAATGAGGAAAAGTACAAGAGCTGATGATGATTTAAATGGTGGAAAGGCATTTAACACGTTCAATGCCACTACTTTTTTCATGATGTCTTCCCGGTGGCAGACTCGCCAGACGAGTCTGCCGAGATTAGGTACAATATGAAGACTCACTAAGCGAGTTCACTGGCATTATATACTGGTAACAGGCTGCAGCTAGTAGGCAGAATAACTGAACATTAAAAGTAAAGGTCTCGGAGTACCTGAAACACCTCCAATATATTAGACAGTTGATCGGGGAACTTGGCGAGCTTGGTGAGCGCCCCGGAGACGACGTTCCTCTCCTCGTAGTTGAGGAAGTTGAGCGGCGTGTCGAGCGTGGGCACGTGCGGCACCGGCGTCAGCAGCGGCGCGCGCTCCAGCCCGCCCTGCGCCAGCGCCTCGCCCACGCACTCGCAGAACCGCGAGTACTCGATGTAGCGCCGCCGCCCCGGGGCGCAGAAACTACAATATATAACCACCTGCTTCACTTTTCAACTCTACCGATTGTTATCTTAGATCCCGTAGCCCAGATCTCTATTTGTGTTACTCGCTCTCGATCGTCAACCAAGTCGATTTCTTGTCACATTACGACTGCTGTCTCCATCTAGGCGGCTTCAAATCGTCAATGTATTATGAAATCGACTTCATCGCCCATGAAGTCGATTGTCCTATAAGTTACAATTATGGTGGAGATTTCATCATGGTCAGTTAAGATAAATAGGAATGTACCTACCTAAGTAGCTGCTGTATGCTGCGTACAGCAGTAGTCAAGTCTGTTGCTAACATTATTAGCAGATTACACAGCGGTTACCTACCTACCAGACACCTTTTAAGTAAAGAGAGGCTAGTTTTGTAATAGGTAATGACCAGGTTGGGTGTAGAGTATATGCTGGACTAACACTTCCATGAGCGTGTCCATCTCGAGCGGCGTGAGCGGCAGGCCGGCGGCGGCGAGCCCGCGGTAGAAGTCGGCGCGCGGGACCACCAGCTCGCGGCGCGGGTCGAACTGCTCCAGGAACGGCCGCGGCCGCACGCCCTCGCGCACCATCTACTCCACACATACACAATACATACGAGTACCACATACATGACACGATCATATACACTATAGTTGAATAGGTATATAGCTGCTGGTCCTGCTCTAATTAAATATTATATATTTTTTGTTCACAAATAGGTACGCTTGAATAGCTATTCTAAATGTCAATCTAGAAATGACTACATGTACGTACATCTTGTAGGCTTACTTATATAATGCAAGATATAGGTAGATTGGAATGAAATGTACATGTTTAAATAAGCAGAATAGTACAAACTATATAGATTGTGGGTACTTTATGTATTTGGTCTCGACGACAATTGATATTTTTTTTTTTTTTTTTTAAATAAAATGAGCTTACGTTTGGCTTCAGACACGCTCTGGCATGAGCGACGTCGAAGCCTAAGATGTTACACGCTTGCCCAGAAAATGCCTATTCACTCTAGCCTTGAAAGAAACCAGATTGTAAGAGTCAGGAAAAATAGACGCCGGGAGCATATTCCACTCCTTTGCAGTTCGCATAATGAATGAGGAAGCGAAACGTTGTGTCCGAATATGCGGGATGTCAACTACGTAAGGGTGGAACCTCTCCCGGCCTCTAGCAGTTCGGTGGAAAAAAGGTGATGGTGGAATAATAATAATGAGTTGAACGAAATATTACCAAATACTATTACATATTTGATTTGGTTATATGATAGACTGCAGAATACCAGCATTACTGAGTTGAGATCATTAGAAGACAAGCTTGAACAAGTTATTCGTAAAGAAAGCGATACATTCAGGAAAAGTGCGAGACTGGGAACTCAGGTGATACTGGTGTTACTGTCGATGTGACATTTGAAATCTTTCACCCTGAACTAGGAGTCTACCATACCCAGGTATCATGTAGATAATAGTATCGTACCTTTCCTTTAATCTTGGCGAGTATCTGCACGATGTCGGTCTCGAGCGCCCGCGCGGCGGCCCCGGCGGCCCCGGCGGCCGGCCGCCCGGGCGCCGCGCTCGGCCCTGCGATCACCGCGCTCTCCGGCGGACGCTCCTCCAACTGTACACGACCAGTGACGGATAAAGCTACTTGATGCCCTAACCAATCCACGCCAGTGGGCCCACCTATCCTTGTTTCAACTAGAATCGGTCTTTAAACCTAGTTTTTTGTAAATTTGATTATGACAACAATAAATCATAATTTAGATATTTATTTTACTGGACCAAAGTTATAGAGAATTTAATTTGCAACAAAAAATTTTAACAACTTTTTTTTATCAGATAAATACTTTAAGAGATATATCGTCAAAACCGTTTCAACCGCTATTTTCATGATGGCGGCCGTGGGACAAGGGTGGCGACCCCACAAACTTGATTTTAGCTTTACGCTGACCCCCACTACACATAAAAAAAATAAAATCGCGTCCGGCACGTGCCCACCTATTAGCGTAGTGTAATATAGTGTAGTGTAGAGTGTAGGTAGTCGTACCTCGTGCAACATGCGCACGTAGTGGAAGCCGCAGTCGTCGCCGTAGCGAGCCTGCAGCGCGCGCACGAGCGGCGCGGCCAGCAGCACGCCCAGCCGCGCCAGCGCGCGCCGCACGCACGCCGCCGGCACGTGCCCGTTGTTGTGTCTAATAATAAAAATAATTAAGAATAATAAACAAACATATAGCCCACCTAATATAGTTATAACACTTATAATACCCGTGCTTGTAACATTACAGGCTTGTAAGTAGGTAATAAGATGAAATAACACTTTTAGAAGATTAGTAGAATTCGAATTAGAGCATACTCATCGTGGTCCCCAAACGGCGGCCTCAAATCTAAAGAGCGCTCCTGGCAGGCGGCGCGCACCCGCATCAGGGCGGCCTCGGCCAGGTCCAGCTCGGGGTCCCCGCCGGCCCCGGCCCCGACCCCCGCCCCGGCCCCCGCGGCCGGCAGGTCCCGCACCGCCGCGGCCGCCGCCCCCACCACCACGTTCGGATGCTTCTCCAGCTCCTTTATTGCGAACACTAGCAATAAATGAATTAGGATTAGTAAGCAGAACTTGAATATAATCAAATAATTAATAGGTACCTATCGTTAACAATGTTTGTATTTATGTTACACAAAATTGGTGATAACAATCGTGAAACATCGTGAAAAATATGTGTAACTAAAAAAGCCGATTTTTTCTAGAAGGCTTTCATCTACTTTTTATATTATACCTACTTCGGGACCAATAATAGGTCAGTTTATCCCCAGAGATCAACAGTGTGGAGGTGAAATCTCTTGAGTTAAATAATCGACGATTACCTGGGTGCCCGAGATATCATATCATATTCATAGTGTGATGATGAACCTCTTCGTAACCAATAGTGCAAATGTAGGTATATAGGATGATGATGGTGCCGGTACCCTGGTCGCAGTCGTCCTCGAAGGTCCGCCAGCACACCTTGTGCGGGTCGTTGGGGTCCCGGTAGTGCGCGGCGAGGCAGGCCAGCTCGTCGGGCGCGGCGGCGGCGCCCAGCCCGGCCGCGTCCAGCGCGCGCCGGAACTGCACCGGGTCGATGCGCCCGCTGTTCAGGGGGTCGAAGTCCTGTGCTACCATGAAGGGGGAGAGCTTTATGTTTTTATCTCTTATTTGGGTGTTAGAATTCTTACAAGGTCTTAATCAGGATTGATTAGATTCTTGTCTACGTATTCGATTATGTAGTAGTTACATGCAAACGGAAAATGGTATTCTCATATAGCTTTATTTAAAAAAATGTCCTTAAACACATAGCAAATGGAATAGGTTCGAACAATTCAAAATTACATACTTTAAAAATTTAAAAAACAGATTTATGAATTACCTGGGAACAGTCTGGGGATCAGCCGAAGGTACTCACTCTAAAGAACTCTGCAACCCTGATCCTCCTCTGGAGCACGTACTCCTGGACGCGCAGCATGATCTCGAGCAAGCCGCGGGACGGGCGGCGGGGGGCCAGCGCGGGGTGGAACACGTCCGCGCCCCCCGCGCCCCCCAGCCCCGCGGGGGACAGCCCCGCCTCCACCTCGGGCCGGGACAGCTTCGGGAGGGTCGTGTCTATCACCGCGTTGGGGTTCTGGTACTCCTGGTGCCATAAATGAATTTTAATGGGTTAAATTTTTTTGAATCTCAACCAATATAGGTAAAATCTGTATGGATGGATGGATGTTTGTTAATCTTTCACGCAAAAACTACTCAACGGATATAGATATAATTTGGAACACAGATAGATTATAACCTGGATTAACGCATAGGCTACCCTTTATCCCGGGAAAATTTTAAATCTCCCGGAAACGCGGGTGAAACCGCGGAGAGCCACTAGTGTACCTATCTATATACACATACATTAAGGTACTTAAATACATAAACAGGAGTTTTAAATACAAATAGGAATTAAATTAAACATCTCACCTAACACATTTTCTATAAAGGTAGACATCAAGTTAAATAAACAAGGAATAAAAAAAAAATACCCAGGGTAGAAAAATCAAAAACTACCACAAATTATGTGAAACCTCTCACCGGCCCCAACCCCTGGATGCCCTCCTTCTTGACGGCGTCGACGGCCTTGAGGAACTCGACATAGTCCAGCGTGTAGGAGTCCTTGATGAAGCGGCGCACCAGGAGGTTGAAGTCCTCGGGCGACACGATCACGCCGATGTAGTTGAGGATGCGGGCGAAGTGGGCGAACGTTATGCGACCGTCGTTTTTTGCCACCTGTAGGAAGTTAAAAAGGCAAAACTTGGTTACGGAACACTTGTGATGTAAAAGCCTAATAGATTTGGAACACTTGTGAAAAAAAAGCCAATAAGATTTGAAACAGTTGTGAAAAAAAAGCCCATTACATTCGGAACACTTATGAAGAAAAAGCCCATTAGATTTTCTAACAGATATGATATGTCGATACACACACTCACATTTGCATGGACATATCTTTTTAGTGGAAAAAAATAAAATCACAAATAACTGAATGCATACTTATTTAGATATTTACACCTAGAGACCAATTTTATTATGTTCATGCTCACAAATGTTTGTGCAGGGTGGGAACCGAATAAGTCTTCTTATTTAAGTACCAATGTATTTTATGTACCTATATTTGTGTGGCATGGTAGGTTATTATATACGTGTCTTAAGCATATTTTATTGTATCCGATTTAATTTAGCTTTTAAGTTAATTATAAGTCAATAGGTAACTAAATCACTAAAAGTTCCAACTCGTCTGTTCACGAAAACCTGTCTGACAGCCGCCAATCAGCTTTTTTAGAGTTAATTAAGTTCTAGGACTAGCAATGTACAATTTAGCTAAAATCAGATAGAGAAGTCTGGTTATTGTATTTTGTTTGAAATTTCGGACTCAGATCAGCTTTCAACGTTCTATTTTAGAATTTTACCGAGCGAAAAGCCTTAATTTTCGCGCTTTCGAAACAAATTGAAACAGACAGGGACAAGGCCTGTCCATTTTTTATTTAACTTTAAGATTGTCTATTTTAAAGTAACATTTTCGCCACTGAATCGATTTTGATTATATTTGGTACTGATATAGACTAGAGCTTCGGATAGAACATATAAATAACAATAATTTAATCCTGCGACATTTTTCACACACGGCCAATCTGGTTCGTAACTAAGCAGAGCTTGTGATGTGATAACCAGATAGCTGATATACTATCGTAAGTGTACCAGTCGTGGCCACGGTACCAGTAATGGCCAAAAATTTAAAGAAACATCTAGAATTCGGACATGAGCGAATGTTTTTACATCGGGATCACTGTGACATAGACTTTAGACATCGAACTATCTAAATTTAACGTTTTATTCAATTCAGTCAGTTATATGTACAAATATGCGAGAATACAAAGTGTAAAGTGATTTGAAATTGACAACGACGGCTTTTCTTAAGGAAATCGTTAAGGCGGTGAGCAGAAAGTTTCACTTGTAAAATAGTATCGCTTAATTAAAATCTAAATTTGTTTTGTTTCATGTGTTAGCCATAAAATAAAGATAAACTATGACTAAGACTGGTTATCCATGAATGGATTTTCCCTGGCCAAGACTGGGTCACAAAACTACAACTTTTATTTGTTAAATTAATTGAATCCAGCTTTGCCGTATCTCACGCGTAACACATTACAAATATTAAATAAGGACTGGACTTTACAGTTTCACTATATTCAGTGCTGAAACTTTCATAATTTTGGTAATATTTCACAAAAACCAGTTTTTTTTTTCTTAAACTGGCCACCATTGGGTCATTTACCATACATATACCTTAGTACTACTTTTAAATACTTACTTATATAGACAATTAATTACATCCAGACACAGAACAAACAGACATATTCATGGATACAAATGTTAGCCTGGGTGGGATTCGAAACCACGAAATATGAAACATGAAAGTCAGGGTCACTAACGCCCGAAATTAATAATCTATCTCCTATCCGAGATTAAAACCAATCTTGAATCTCCGATCCGCGTGGCAATAACCGAACTCGGCTGTTAGAGTATAATGTATCCTGTCATGTGTGGTGTTGTCTTACCAGCTCGTAGTCCTGGAAGTATGGCTTGAGCGGCAGGTGGCGGTCGGCCACGGTGGCGAGCAGGCAGCACAGGCGGCGGCGCTGCCAGCGGTCGAGCTGGTGGCACGCGGGCTCGGCCGGCGGGGGGCACGCCTCGAGGATGCAGTCCGCCGACGTCGCGTCTCGACCCCCAGCGTCTGTACACCGACCACACAACATAGTATAGTAACCTAGTAACTACTCTCTATCAGAGGTCTCGAATCTATAAGAGGGCCCCGAATATATAGACAATAGACAAATCTTTATTTGACATCACAAAACAGAAATTCATTACAAAGTTTTACAATTTATAGTAGGTAAGTAGATTACAGACAAACGGTAACAAAAAAAAAGAAACAAAACATTATGAGAGTAAAATAATAAATTTTAAATAGAATAAAAGCAAAATAAGATACAAATGTAGTGTTATAATGGTTATAATCATACAAATAAGGAATAATATAGCAAGATATTCTGTGGTGCGATGACAAAAAGGACTCCACTCGCCATATGCTGTGGTGAGGGGCACTATCAGCACCGATTTTCAGTACTACGATTTGTTTTTTTTTTTTAATTGACGGCTTTTACACATCGAGGGTCCTGAATCTACAAGCGGGTCCTGAATCTATGTCTTCGTCTCATAACTACTGAAAGCTCTTTCGCTCGTCCTGAAATTTGTCCCGGATGGGATTCGAGCCCACGACTGCTGATTTGAAAATTATGATCTCTAACCACAAAGCCTACCAGCCTGTCGAACAGATGACACATTTCCGTTTGTCGGTCTGTGCTATGTATTTCTACGAGACTAAGATTGCCGGTGCCGGTGCCTGTCGCCGCTATCGATTGATCCGACCCAGTTTAAAGTTTCGTTTGTAACATCTCGCCTGATTTAGCGTGGCCCGTATTGATTGTAGAGTAGAGTAGAAAATAAATTTCAGTCATTTATAGGCATTTTCTACAACAATTATGAGGTATACATATGGGAATCTCTAGTAATAGGTATTATAAATGTAAAAGTAACTGTCTGTTATGCTTTCAGAGAGTTGAGTACAGATTTATATAAAATTTCGGGCTCAAGTCAAACTAACCACAAAGCTAACAAAGCCAGTCTATGGGTAATATGTGTAAATGACGACACACATCTATATATTCAAAACTAGTGGCTCCCCGCGGTTTCACCGCTACCTCCCCACTAATTTTCAGCCAAATCGTTTCAGCCGTTCATGAGTTATAAATAGTGTAACTAACACGAATTTTTTATATATATAGATGTTCCCGGTTGGCTTTGTGGTTAGTGACCCTGACTTTCAAGCCGCGGGTCGTGGGTTCGAATCCCACCCAGGACAAACATTTGTATGCATGAATATGTCTGTTTGTCCTGTGTCTGGATGTAAATATATATATATATATATATATATGTATGTATTTAAAAGTAGTATATGATATGTAGTATATCAGCTATCTGGTTACCATAACACAAGCTCACTTTGATGCTTAGGTAATTTGGAATCAGATTGGCCGTGTGTGAAAAATGTCCCTGGATATTTATTTATTTAAATAGATTTATAGCTAATATAAAAAATAACAGTAAAACTTAACCTAATCCACAAGTGGTGGTCTTATGGCTAAAAGCCAAAATTTTAAATTTCTTCCAGACAACCGTTGGAGAGAAAGGATTTGAGTTACTATAAAAGACGGTCATAAGGTAAAAAGTCAATCAATAACCATACCGCTTTATGAGCAAATTGGTAAAACATATGAAGTACTACATACCCTCGCCGTGTATGATCTGGCAGAGCTGGTGGTAGAGCACGCGGCCGTCCTGCGCGCGGAAGTAGTCCGCCAGCTGCGCGATCTCCGCGTCCGCCAGCCCCACCACCGAGCGCAGCGGGCCCGCCAGCACCGACACGAACTTCGACTCTGCCGACCAACAAACGCACAAGGAGCTATAGCCTTTATTTTTTTATGCTACAAACATGGCAAACAGGCATACATTCCGCCTGATGGGAAGCGGTTACCGTAGCCTATGGACACTTGCAACACTAAGGGATGTTACTGATAGATTTTAGAATGAAACATAAAATAAAAACTATGAAATTTCATGTTAGTTACTGTTACGTTCAGATAAAAAAATCGTGGATAATTAATACAAAGTGATCAACAAACAATGATGAAGATCCTTCCTAATGTTAATATTATAAATATGTATTTATGAATACGTAAAGTACCTACATAAAAAATATAGTAAACAAAGTATATAGCTACTACGATGAGAGAAAACTAGCAACTAAGATTTGTTAAGGGTGTAAAACTGGCGTAAAAAATTCAAATTGGAGCTATTGACTGACCAGAGATGAGGGAGTTCCCCTCGGGGTCGAGCGGGCGGTACCAGTCCCACAGGTTGACCCCCACGCGGAACGCCGCCGCGCGGATCTTGTTGCACGTCTTCCATACATCCGCCAGACGGACTATCTGCACAGAGGTCATTCAAAAAAGGTTTAAAAGGTCATTCACATTATCAGCTAATATACGTCTCCACTGCGAGAGCACGAGCCTCCCTTAACAACGGTGCTTAGACCATAGGCAACCACGTGCATTTAACTGTGACATCTCGGACATGCAGGATTCCTCGCGATGATTTCCTATTTAGGCATAATTTTTTTTTATCCCGGGACATTTCTCACACACGGCCAATCTGATTCCAAACTAAGCAGAGCTTGTGATATGGTAACCAGATAGCTGATATACTACATATACTACTTTTAAATACATACTTATGTAGATATTTACATCCAGACACAGAACAAACAGACTATCCATGCATACAAAATGTTTGTCCTGGGTGGGATTCGAACCCACGACCCGCGGCTTGAAAGTCAGCCACAAAGCCAACCGGGCTGTCAAATATCCTATACCAAAAGCCAGTGCGAATGCTATTGGAAAACATGAGACATCTTTTTGTATTTTCCGGTGTCGGGTAAAATAAGGCAAGAAAATCTATCGAAACAGCTAAATTTATAACTTATCAGAAGGGTCGGATCGGAGGGCGATCTTGCTGATCGTCATCCATCGAGGACGTTTCAATAGTATTTATTAGCCCCGTACAACAGACGTATTCATAAACTGAATAAAAAATATAACCTAACGTCCATGCATTCAAAAGTAAAGGCTCATAAGCATGCTACTGCTCGCTGATTTTTTGGTCTAAAGATAGGGAGCCAACTAAGTACATTATATACTTTCAGTTATAATTACAACTGATATATGGTGGCCTCATCACAAGGTACATAGTTCGTGCCATGAAAAGCGTTCTACCGAATCCCCACAGAAGTGTTTTCCTTTGAAAGTGCGCTTTAATGTAACAAACTAACCGTGTCATGCATCTTGATGGCCTAGTTACTGAACGCGCTGGAACCAGACGCCTTGAGCTAAATTACATATATAATTTAGATGTTTTTAAATCCAAAATTTATACATTTAAATGGTAATTTGATAAATAATTTTGAAAATTTTACCAAAAATCATCGGCTCACTGACGCATTTGAATTAAATCAAGATGGCATGATAGGATCTGTCATAAACAATATTGATTTTTTTAATTGAGAATAAAAAGTGTTATTAAAATGAAAGTTTTATATGACACGAAAACAAAAAATACACCACGGTTACATAATATAATACATATCTACGCGTAATTTATTTCAAGGATTTATTTACGTATGCATTTTCAAAATGATATAATATCTACAAACTTCACAAAAATCCTTTTTCGTCAACCTTCTCATTATGAAGCAAGTCCTTTGGACATTTTCCAGGTATTCAGGCCCTCGGACTATAATGAATCCTCATTAAGGTACGAGATGTCGCCACTCCGACGAGCTGAGATCTCGGCCGCCATGACCGATTCTACTCATTAATCAATTTGTCAATGGGGTTGTTATCCGGTATAGCGTAATGATGTTATAATTTGGAGACGGTTTTCCGGCTGTACAACGATGGGTATGTTAATCGAGGCTCATAAGGTGTCGAGCTGAATGGGAGATGTAAGGAGAACAATACGATGATGTGTCGGTGTCGGGGAGAGGGAGGGGGGGAGGTAGCAAGGAGGTAGGAGGTGACACATGCGCGGCGGCCGAGGTGCCCTCAGCGCGGACCAATGACGTCAGAGGATCGATCGCAGCGCGGCGGCCGGCGCACTCCGCCCGCAAGCTCGCTCCGACCGTTATGCCCTCCTGTCACATATAAAACACGTGAAACTCCCAGCACGAAATGTGGAGTCTACCACTTACGTAACGGGGCTCCGGACAGCCAGTTTTAATGTCTGAGGTGCGGGCTACGCGCGCTCATGTGCGGGCTAAGCTTTAGGACAAGGAACAGCCCTTCGCAGAAAACCTCCCTCCGATGGGGCGACAGCTGCGGCGCGAGGCCTAACACACACCACCGGCGCGGAGGCCCCGGGCTGCCCACGGCCGGCGAGCTCCAGTGACGGAACACTGTACATTTATAACGATATATATTTTAGATGGTACGTTTGTCAATAGTTCGTTACGGTGTCAGTTGTATGAATATGGACGGAATGTGTTCTGTACGCGCGTAGACCAGTGAGTGTGCCAACAGCGGGGCGAGTTCTGGACAACTTTAAGTTACAAGTAAGTAATTAACTTAATGAACACTAAGTTTTTCTTTCAAAGATCTCTGTGTTTTGTCCGGTAGGTACTAAATGTCACGACTCAGAAAGACACCACTGTTTCGATGCTTATGAGTTAATATTATTATCTAATATCTCAAGTAGTAATTAAGTAAGTGCTCTATTATGGTAAAAGCTTGATCGTAAACCTTCTAAGTGTTTGAAAATATAGCAGTAACGAGTTATTCGTCATAAAGGAGCAAGTTAACAAGAATTTATATTATTAGACACAGTTGTTCTAAATCTATTAGGTTCGTGGTTTCATTATTTTTTGGGTTTTCAAAAGGCAAGTTGTTTCCCTTCCCGTAAGAATGCGGGGATAAAAATAGCCTATAACACTCATAAACAAAGTGGCTTTCTACTGGTAAACGAATTTTAGAGATTATCTGCTATAAACTTTACCATAATTATAATATTAGTATAGGTAGAACAATCCTACTTCCCTTGCAATATCATATGAAAGGCCAAAACAACACTGCTTTAAAAGCTCGTCCTAAGCTTAAATCTGTAAAGACTGACCTAGTTTATATATCCAGGTGGATCAATAAGAAGCCAAGATGATCAACATAGCGGGGGTGATCTCCATCATCCTGTTCTACGTGCTGATCCTGGCGGTGGGGATCTGGGCGGCGCGGAAGAAGCCCGCGGGAAATGACTCGGAGGAGGAGGTCATGCTGGCCGGGAGGTCCATCGGACTCTTCGTCGGCATATTCACTATGACTGGTAAGTTAGCTGATGATGACTTTCGAAACTGTTGCTTCGAGTCTTTTATACAATATTAAATAAATACATATCCTGGGATTTTCTACACTCACAATCCGATTCTACAGTAAGCTTCAAAGTGAGCTTGTGTAATAGTAACTAGATAGCTGATATACTACATATACTACTTTTAAATAAATAGATACCTATATAGATAATTACATCCAGACACAGAAAAGACATATTCATGCATACAAATATTTGTCCTGGGTGGGATTCGAACGCACGACCAGCGGCTTAAAAGTCAGGGTCACTAACCACAAAGCCTACCGGTCAGTCGATATAGCTGATAATGACCTCTGAAACTGCAGCTTCGGGATTCATATATTACTAGGGATGATATCACACTAATATTATAAAGGCAAATGTTTGTGAGTGTCAGTGGCGGATTTACCATTTTGCCGCCAGTAGGCTATTAAATTTTTGCCGCCCCTACTGACCTTTGAAATTCAATGCGCTAGTTTAGTTCACAATCATATGAATTAGACTAGAGTCGATAATTTTGGAAACAAAAAAAAATAGTAGTAGGATGAAACCCGTCACAAAAGGACGAGAATATTAACAAGAATTAAAGGAAAAATAAATCACGGGCGATCTGAGCTCGGGAAGAGGGGGGGGGGAGGGAGTGAGGTTTAAGGGTAAAAAACGGTTAGTCTCGATTTCCGGCAAAACTACAAGTCCTATAGAAAAATAATTAATGACACAGTGGAAGTTAATAAAGGGATCAACTTTTGTATTTTCACTTTTTTCACATTACCTCTAAATTTATTTGAAAAGTTCAAATAATCGAGTTTTTGGAACGTAGTTCCTTATCGCGCGTTGTGAAAGGGGGCTAGACGGAAAAAAATCTAACGAAAAGTTGTCACGACACTTTTCCGAGCGGGGCCGAGCGTGGCCGAGCTTTGCCGAGCGGCGCGTTGTCAAGGCGCGGCCTACTAGTTCCGCGCGCACTATACTACCTACTATTTGATGTGTGTACAAAAAATATTATTACAACAAAAAAAATATATATTAACATTTCCTTCACTTATTAATCGAAAGGAACTTCGTTCCATCCGGGTGTCCCTTGACACCTCTCAAGTTTTTTATTTTTATCTTGTCTTTGTATGTCCTAAAGTCACTGTAATTTTTTTTATTTGAAATATTTAGTTTTTCGCCTTATTTTGACTAAATATTGAAAAAACAGCCTAATTTTCAATCGAAAAATCTCATGTCAAAATATCAGTTTTTTTTAAAAAGTCGGCGAGTTTATTGTTCGTCGAAATCTCTTCTTTCTGATAATGTAAAAAAATATATCTATACATTACTATGGTATATGTTCTCAGAAAATGCAAAAACTCGAAACCGATTTTTGTACTTTCATTATGTACTACCTAGACACAAAAAGTTAGGGATATAAAAAAATATTGAAATTTTTGGGTGATTTTCAACGAGTTGTAACCTCGCGGAAAATAATCGTACAGCAAAAAAAAGAAAACCAAATTGTAGCTACAAGTGTCTAGTTTTTAGATATGACCATGCATTTTTTGTATTATGTTTGGATCTGGAGAAATACAAAGAAAAGTACCGAGGAAAAAAATTTACAAATTTTCTGTCGTCTAAAAAAGGGCTTATGGGCTTCAAAAATGTTTTTTTTATGGTTTTTGTCACATCCTCTTTTGGGATATTTAATGCCCTTTAATTTGTTGTAATTAAGAAGCCTGTACAATGATTTACCACGGAGTTATTGACAATCAACCGAAAAAAGAAGTTTTTAACTTTGACGATCAATAACTCTGAGGATAATGATCGTAAAGAAAATCTAAGAAAGGTTTTGAAAAGTACACAATATTCTCTATAAGAAAACGTGAACGGCTTTTGTCGATATTTAGATAACTTGCTATAACTTTGGATTAAATCGATGAATGAAGGATATCGTCGGTAATTTTTTAACTTTAAAGTATCCCGGAAAATCCCAGAAAAATTCAAAGCGCTGCAATTCTTCATTCTTAGTGACCCGAGGCTTTAAATTTATTGTTTTTGCTAAAATCACGATTATAAATGATGGTTGCATTTTAATCATTTTTTCAAAGAAAACATCATTTTTTTCTCAATAATTTCTTTATTGCCTTGATGTAAATATCGGTTTAATTCAAAAATTTTGGATAGAAAAAAAAACTTTTTTTTATTTTCTTTTTTTTTCTTGACTTTGTGTGTGTGTGTGTATGTTTGTCTGTCCGTCTGTCTGTGTGTCCATCTGTAGCTATTGAAGGGTCTGCACGTATACAGGTCACAATTCAGTACCGCGTATTGCCTCTATTTTGGGTCACTGCTCGTAAGCGCTCCCCCATTGATGACAGATCATCGAATGTTTTTTTTTCGATTCGACATTTTGAAAAAAAAAGTCGATAATTTTCATCAAAGCAATAAAGATTATTGAGAAAAAAATTGGTTGCCTGTAAAGTCGGTATACGGGCGAAAGTTTTACGTGACAACGACTTTGAGTGGTAAAATAATTTTAATGTGAATATTCATTCGTATAGTAGGAAGAAGGATGAAATAATAGTAACAATTTAAAACATAACGTCACGTAACGTGAGCGGAGCGTAACGCAGTTTCTTGAAGTGTCACCCGGCAAACCAATTTATAAGACGTTGTCACGTCAAAAAAATGTTTTCATTGAAAAAATGATTGAGATCGAACCATCGTTCATAATGGTGTTTTTAGCGAAAACAATAAATTTAGAGCCTCGGGACACTAAGTAAGAAGCATTGCAGCGCTTTGAGTTTTTCAGGGATTTTCCGGGACACTTTAAGGTTAAAAAATTACCGACGATATCCTTCATTCATCGATTTAATCCAAAGTTATAGCGAGTTATCTAAATATCGACAAAAGCCGTTCACGTTTTCCAGAGTTATTGATTGACAAAGTTAAAAAGTTATTTTTTCGGTTGATTGACAATAACTTCGTGATAAATCATTGTACAGGGTTCTTAACTACAACAAATTAAAGGGCATTAAATTTTCCGACAGAACATTTAACAAAAACAATAAAAAAAAACATTTTTGAAGCCCATAGACCTTTTTTTCGATGACAAAAAAATTGCAAAAAATTTGGTAGTTTCCATAGAATTTCTCCAGATCCAAACATGATACAAAAAATTCATGACCATATCCAAAAACAAGACACTTGAAGCTACAATTTGGTTTTGTATTTTTTGCCGTGGGATTATTTTCCTCGGAGTTACAGCTCGTTGAAAATCGCCCAAAATTTTCGAATTTTATTTATATCCCTAACTTTTTGTGTTTAGTGTATATTGAACTATTTATGTTTCTTGTAATCTTTATGTTTTATGGATTTGTAATTTTTATATATATCAATGTTACATATGATTGATTTTTGTTATATTCTCGTCATTTTAAGACGGGTTTCATCCTACTACTATTTTTTTTCGCTTTTTACCATTTTCAAAGCTATTGAGATTGGTCTATGTATTTTACAGCGCGTTTAGTAATCTATACTAATATTATAAAGCGGAAGAGTTTGTTTGGTTGAACGCGCTAATCTCAGGAACTACTGATCCGATTTGAAAAATTCTTTCAGCATTAGATATATATATCATGACGCTACGACTAATAGGAGCAGAGCACGAATGAAGAATGTTTAAAAATCGGGAGTATGTTTTTCCTTTTGAGAGCTTCCGCTGCGTACATTGTGTAAAAGGTTAAAGTTTCTCTAAAATACTGTATGACAGAATTGTTTCCCTTCAAAAGTTCTATAAAAAGCCCGCAACAGCATATGTCTATCTGTTAAGGTTGGCAAACTATAACCATTTTTATACTTATCAAATTTGTTCTAAAATAAAGCATTACTTCTTAAGGTGTTTTAAAAAAGATAATATTAATCCTTATCCAAGTCAATACGTTATTCATCAAAAGTATTTAATTTAAAACAAAATTGCCATTTACATCATTCGATTTCAATGAATATCTTAGGAGATATCGCAAATTTAAAATAACATCGCAGCAAAATAATGTTCAAGTACCTACTGCGCGCGCCTTCATGTACTGGGCCAGCGGGCAGGCATCTATTAGCTCTGCGAGACCATTCTTCTACGTAAACAAGACAGGTTGAATGTTAAAATTTCTGTCACACGTTCCTTTGTGTATACTTATAATAAATTTTTTTTTCTGGAAGATAAAAAAATATTTGGGCCAAATTTGCCGCCCCCTAAAATCTGCCGCCCTAGGCTCCAGCCTACTCAGCCTACTGGTAAATCCGCCACTGGTGAGTGTGTATGTTTGATACTTCTTCACGTCTAAACGGCTGGAGCGATATAAATAAAATTTGGTTAGCTGACACCTTGGTTTAATAACTACATAGGCTACTTTTTATCCCGGGAAATTTAAAGATCCTCCGAAAACACGGGTGAAACCCCGGGGTACAAGCTAGTGCTAAAATAAATGGGGCTTTAAAATTTGTTTAAGTAGGAACAGAAACGATTTTATTTGCATCACTTAACTGAATTTCATGAAGTCAATTGCTTATTGAGTCATGTGTTATATTTTGTAGATAGTATCTACCTTTTTTCGAATTGTAGTAGTTTAAATACTTATTATTAATATAAGATGGGTATAGTCATGTCTAAATTTATTACAATTAATATGATGTCTTGTTAGTTCCCTTTGAGCATTTACTTGACCGAAGTAAGCTACCTTTTACAGTTCTGCCTGAAAGCTTGCTTATAAAAGTTTACTAAATATGCAAATAAATAGCCATATGAAAAACCATAATGAAATAAACGTGACGTCACAAAAACTACTTATGAAAACTATTTCATTTACGTAATGAAAAATAGTTACACTACAGTGCGAGTCACTATTACTCATTAATTAATGACAATTAAAATGGAAGCGCACAGTTTATGGCGCATGTCCGGAAGTAATACGTATACTAGTGGCTCCCCGCGGTTTCACCCGATCTTAAATTTTCCCAGGACAAAAAGCCTATGTGTTATTTCAGAACATATTCTAAGTCTGTGCCAAATTTCTTAGCGATCCCTTAAGCCGTTCTGGCGTGAAAGAGTAACAAACATATATCCATACCTCCTTCCTATTAATGTTATTAATACGAAAGTTTGTGATTATGCATGTACTCATTCACGTAAAAACTACTCAACGGATTTGGATGGAATTTGGAACAGAGGTGGTTTATAATTTGGATTTATACATGGGCAACATTTTATCCCGGGAAAGCCGCAGGGATCCCCCAGGACCACGGAGAGCCTCTAGTACATTCATACATTGTTATAAAGTTTCGCATTTATACCTAACTAGCTGCCTCCCCGCGGTTTTACCCGCGTAGTTCCCGTTCCCGTGGGAATACAGGGATAAAATATAGCCTATGTTACTCGGGGATAATGTAGCTTTCCAAAGGTGAAAGAATTCGGTCCAGAAGTTTCGGAGCCTATTCATTACAAACAAACAAACAAACAAACAAACAAACAAACAAACAAACAAACAAATCTTTCCTCTTTATAATATTAGTATAGATATTACTTATCTACATCTACACTAATATTAGAAAGAGGAAAGATTTGTATTTTTGTATGAATGAATCATTGAATAATTCATAAATAATTATTTCACCAATGGAAAGCTACATTATCACTGAGTAACATAGGCTATATTTTATCCCTGTTTTCCCACGGGAACGGGAACTACGCGGGTAAAACCGCGCGGAGGCAGCTAGTACGTATATATGTATGTCCATACTACGTTATTGATTCAGTAACAGTACACGGGTACTTGAGGTTGATAACGATGTTTCATTAACAACCGCCCACGGCCACCCACGGCCGCCGAGGGCCGCCCAGGGCCCACGCACTCACCTGTGACCTACGCGCTCCGTTTCATGTTGTTATGATAACTAGGTGACTATAGAGTAATTAAACTACAAATTTGGTTATAACACATAGGTATTAAACACTAGTTCCCGTAGGAATACTATCCTATGTTACTCCCTGATAATGTAGCTTTCTATTGGTGATGTAATTATTCAGATTGGTCCAGTTTTTTTGGAGACTATTAAATATAAACTAATAATTTAATCTTTGCTCATTATATTATAATATTAAGTATAAATACATAAAAATTTTTTTTTTTATAAATAGCAACTTGTTCGAAAGGATATGAGTAATTTAGTAAAGTTAGACTCTCACATCGTAACAAGGTTTGCCTATTTAAAGTGTATGATACTTACCTATTGATTAGTCTATGACTATTAAATTATAGGTATTTACCTTTAAAATAATATTAGGTCTTAGATTATAAATTCTATAGATGCGCAGTTCAATGAAAAAGTTATCCTAGAAATGGCGCTAATTGTGCTTACATGACTCTGGTTGAAATAAATATACATTAATGAAAATTCAACGTTAAGTCAAACGCATAAAGTTGAATTTACAAATTATGGATGTACAAAAACGAGTTGAATGAACAAAAAGCAATAAGCGACACGCACTGGTAAACAATTTCAACCTTAAAACAAACCAACTAAAGTCAAAATTCTAAGATGCCAATAAAAAGCAATAAAATTTTACGATCGAGGCGCATCGTTAGGACAAAGAATGAGTGGAGTCGAACGGTGCAATATTTTTTGTTTAAAGTGTTAAATAAAAGGTAAATTTTATCTGTGTTAACCTGGGGTATGGGGTATGGTAATATGTAATGAAAAAACGGTGTACATAATAAAGCATTTTTTATTATTAATTATTAATATTATATATTTATACTCGTAATTAGGGACATATTTTAAATCACTTTACTGGCTTGTTTACTTCCATTACGTGCCTTGAAACAAATTTAATTTATTATATAACTGCCGTTTTGACTTGCCTTTTATTTCTGAAGTTTTTAACTTGCCGGCATAATGTAGACGTATATATATATATTTCTCCGTTCCTCTCTTCGAATTTCATTTTGCGGAAAACTAAAATAAACAAAGCATTCTTATATAAATATCATTTTGATTATAAGTACCAACAAAAAAAAATTTAACGCAATGACTACTCCGATTTTTTCTACCGACTCTGTTCTATATCAACAGTTCCACTTCTCACTTACTCCCTGTGAGAAAGATAGAGATAGCTGCGAGCTTGGTAAATGAAGTAAAAGAACAAAGACATTGTAATATTGCACTAATATTATGCTAAATACAATTATTTAATGAAGGTAAATTAACCAAAACGCGGTACTTACTGAAAGTATGAAACTCCATCCCTCTTTTGCACTTTTAATGTGTTGTTTTTGCACTTTTTAACGGCACACTTAGGCATCGTTGCTTCACCGCAGTCACAGAGCGACTGAGAGCGAAACAAGGCAACTTTCTGTTTTAAGCCTTGTTTGGACGGTGCCATTTTTTGAAGCGCAATAGTCCATCTATAGAATTTATAATCTAAGTATTAGGTACTCTTTTTCATACCTCGATACAGGCTTGCATTGTAAAGATCTTCATAAAATCACGGTTTAAATTCATGTGTAGGTAAAGTATATACTCGTATGTATTTTAGAGTAATATTTGGTTATAATTTTTCTTTTTTACTAATATGTAAACAATATTTTATATTTAGTTAATTAACATATTTTTCTTTCTACACTACATTTCGTGATCAGCGCGAATAAGTAGGATTCCGTTCGTGGTTTCATAACAAATTAGTAGTTTATATGAGAGGCATTTAATCTAGGTTCCATATATAATACCAGTTTATTAGGTACCCTATATGACCATGCCTCACAATTTGTACAATCAGCGGAATTTGCCTGTAAATATCGTTACATATTTACCTATTAGAGTCTAAACTGAATAAATGGCATTGAATTCAAAACAGTTGAACCTTTATTCAACAATTTTGGTAACTCCCGTTACTTCGAGGGGACCTAGGCCATAGTCCACCACGCGGGCCTAGTGCGGATTGGAAGACTTCACGTGCCTTTGATTGTGCGATCTCGGCCATGCAGGTTTCCTCACGATGTTTTCCTTCACCGAAAGCCACTGGTGTGAATCCGTCCGTACGTACGTTTTTATAAAACTCAGAGGTACGGGCCGGGGTTTAGCCTGCACCCCCATGATCGTGCGTTACCCACTGAGCCACCACTGCTTTTTATAGGGGTATAGGAAAATAATAAGCAAATAGTCAGCCAGCATGTGTAACCGTATCGTTTGTTCCAGCGACGTGGGTGGGCGGCGGCTACATCAACGGCACCGCCGAGGCCATCTACACGTCGGGCCTGGTGTGGTGCCAGGCGCCCTTCGGATACGCGCTGTCCCTGGTCTTCGGTACGAGCATTCAATTATATTTACCATAGTCTTCAAAATTACAGATGCAGTGGCTGAACATTATGACCGATATGTTGGTCCAAAAGCTGTTCTATATCTTAATCTATTTCCATTGAGAGCCCTCAGCGCTCACCGACTTGTCCGCGTACGCCAAACGTGTGTAAAAGCCATCTAATACATTCATATAAAAAAGGTACAAATGTTGCCGCACACCGTACTGTTTAATCGACAGAAATAAAAAAAAAAGGGTTGTGGTCACAGCCTCCGGACTATCTCATGATCTCGCGAACTCGCTCATCTATACTTAATATCTATACTAATATTATAAAGAGGAAAGATTTGTTTGTTTGTTTGTTTGTTTGTTTGTTTGTTTGTTTGTTTGTAATGAATAGGCTCCGAAACTACTGGACCGATTTCAAAAATTCTTTCACCTTTGGAAAGCTACATTATCCCCGAGTAACATACGCTATATTTCATCCCTGTATTCCCACGGGAACGGGAACTATGCGGGTAAAACCGCGGGGAGGCAGCTAGTCTATACTAATATTATAAAGAGGAAAGATTTGTTTGTTTGTTTGTTTGTAACGAATAGGCTCCGAAACTACTGGACCGATTTCAAAAATTCTTTCACCTTTGGAAAGCTACATTATCCCCGAGTAACATAGGCTATATTTTATCCCTGTATTCCCACGGGAACGGGAACTACGCGGGTAAAACCGCGGGGAGGCAGCTAGTAATATTATAAAGAGGAAAGATTTGTTTGTTTGTTTGTTTGTAATGAATAGGCTCCGCAACTACTGGACCGATTTCAAAAATTCTTTCACCTTTGGAAAGCTACATTATCCCCGAGTAACATAGGCTATATTTTATCCCTGTATTCCCACGGGAACGGGAACTACGCGGGTAAAACAGCGGGGAGGCAGCTAGTGATCAATAAAGTGATTTATTGAATGTGAAGGCGTGAATGTGACAAGTCTATCAGACATCTCTTTCTTTATATCCTGGGGCTTTTTGACACGCGGCCAATCTGATGCTAAACTAAGCAGAGCTTGTGATATTGTAACCAGATAACTAATATACTACACATACTACTTTTAAATACATACTTTTATAGATAAATTACATAATCGTTGTTAATCGATACACGAAACACGGTAGCACTAATTTTAGCTAATCAATTTATTTACTGAGTATCACAGTGGAAAATCCTCTAAATCCTTTAAATCTACCCTAAATCAAAAAGCAAATATCTAAATAGCATTACCTGTCACTACCAGGTGGCATATTCTTCGCGAACCCGATGCGCCGGCAGGGCTACGTGACGATGCTGGACCCCCTGCAGGACTCGTTCGGCAGCCGCATGGGCGGGCTGCTGTTCCTGCCGGCGCTCTGCGGCGAGGTGTTCTGGGCGGCCGGCATCCTGGCTGCTCTGGGTAAGTGAAATTGTACTGTATTTAATACATAACTATGAAAGTGGGTACTTTTATAAACCTTAAAAAAAGTATTAGATATTGTACCCGCGAAGCGTTCGATAATAGGGAAATTAATAAAAAAATAGTTTGGGCCTGCTACGCACTTACGTGGTTGTATTGTCCAGGGGCTCGACGATCACTATTTGGTACACATAACACACGTATTTCTTTGTGATTTTGGATAAAGTTCGGTATTTCTTCTCGTTTTAAACGCAGCTAACCGGCGCGTTGCAGAGTGAATTGAACGAGTCACTCCGCTACCACAGAGTAGCGAACGTAGGCGTAGATACATTCGTCTCGCCACAGATAACGCACAGGCGTTTTTTGTAGCAGACCCATTTTAAAACCCAACAGATATGTATGAAGGATCCAAATTATACAAAGAAATACCTAAAAATAAAAAGGAGCCCACATCTATTGTTACTTTTAAAAAGATACTCAAACAACATATTTTGAACTCGTCACATACGCACGCTATATACCTATGATCTTTGTTAGTGATTTGCAAGTATCGGACGAACAATATTGTTGCTAACATTTTTAGCTATAAAAGACTACCCTCAACAATTATTATAAAAGTGTAAGTTGTATTACGTCCAACAAATATATTTGTACTTAGTTTTTAATATTATTTTCTCATTTAAGTGTTTTAAGAATACGCCCGAGAATAAATACGACACGTTCTTTACACAGGGACAATCTGGTTTTAGACAAAGCAGAGCGTACAATGGAACGCTTTCAGGGTCCCGTACCCAAGGGGTTAAAACGGCACCCTATTACTAAGACCTTTACTGTTCGTCTCTCTGACTGTCTATCATCACGCTATATCTCATGAAATTAACAAATTTTCACAGATGATGTATTTTTGTTGCCGCTATAACTTGAATATTTTAGGAATTATGAAGGAATATTTTTTGCTTCATATTTCCTAAAATAGCCGTGGTGGCTCAGTTGGGAACGCACCGACTCACGATTATGAAGGTGCAGGTTCAAATCCCTGGCCCGTACCTCTGAGTTTATAAAAACTTACGTACGGATTCACACCACTGGCTTTCGGTGAAGGAAAACATCGTGAGGAAACCTGCATGCCCGAGATGTTACAATTAAAGCCATGCAAAGTCCGCCAATCCGCACTAGGCCCGCGTGGTGGACTATGGCCTTAAAAACCCCCTCGATGTTAGGGGAGGCTCGAGCTCCTCGGTGGAGACGTATATGAGCTGATGATGATGATTTCCTAAAATAAAACAACGTGAGATAAACGCTTGAAACATTACGAAGATGATACGGAACCCTTCGTGCGCGAGTCCGACTCTCACTTGACAAGCTTTTTTTTAACATGTAGGCACAATGCAACTTGTATCGATCTGTATCTTCTATCTATACTAATATTATAAAGAGGAAAGATTTGTTTGTTTGTTTGTTTGTTTGTTTGTTTGTTTGTTAGTTTGTTTGTTTGTTTGTTTGTTTGTTTGTTTGTAATGGATAGGCTCCGAAACTACTGGACCAATTTCAAAAATTCTTTCACCTTTGGAAAGCTACATTATCACCGAGTAACATAGGCTATATTTTATCCCTGTATTCCCATGGGAACGGGAACTACGCGGGTAAAACCGCGGGGAGGCAGCTAGTATATTATATAAAACAAAGTCCCCGCTGCGTCTGTCTATCTGTCTGAACTCGATGAACACAAAAACTACTGAACAGATTTTCATGCGGTCTTCACCAAATTACGATGTATTTTATGGGGAAGATTTTTATGTATAATAGATCAATTTGGACCCGGTAGGTGGCGCTGGTGGGCAGAACGAAGTCTGCCGGGTCCGCTAGGACCTATACCTTAATTGGAAACAGATTATTATCTTACTCTATGTGAATATACTGTGAATGCAGTTACACATGACAACACGATGTCACATTGTGATCTGTCCATTAGGCTAATGAATGTCCGCCGTCCAGTTCCGGACACTATCTCAATACATGTAAGTACTATCTACCCTCCCAAATGGAAACCAGACTTGTGTGATGTACATCTACATTGTCACCATTTCAATAAATTATTCTACCCTCTGATATTGTAAATATCGACGGTAGAAAGCAATTTTGTCGTACCTAAAAATTAGAGGTTAAACCAGAGTAAAATCTTCTAAGAAATAATTAATTGTATTTTTTACGCCATGAATTTGTATCTAAATAAATAAGAGTATATAATATTCAACTCATTAATACATATAGTCGTTATACTCTCCCTAATGATCTAGATAGTCCTTAAGGAAAGGATATTTATTTCAGTTTTATGAATAAACTACCCCTAACGGTTCCCGACTGGGGGTTGTTAATATTTCCACCAACAGATGTCGCCACATGAAAGTTACATCGCGCTATGGTTTGGTTCTCACGAAATGTTATGATCTGACTGTTACATAAAATCGTTGAATTCTCTCAAGAGAGTGTTTAGATTTACACAAATTTTTGGACGAGTATCGTGTGCGAAACTGCGAAAGTGCGCGATACTTGTTAAATATCTACTTATACATACTACTTACTATACTTATTATTGTACTGTATCTAGACCCAGTCCTGAATTTATAAATTAAATAGGCCGTATATAAACCGCGGCCTAGGGGCGGTATCGTCCTAGAGGACGTTCACTTTATTTCAGAGGGTAAAAGTCAAACACGTCCAAAGGTTTTTCATGAGATATTATAGATAATTTTGCTTTTTAAAACGCCCGTAAAAATTGTATATCTCGTTTATTTTTTTTTACGCTCTTTCGTAATGATTAATTCTAATTTATTTACTATGAATGGAAAATTATTATTTCAGAAAGGAATTTAACTGGGCGGCGGAAATAAAAGTGGCCTACTCATAAAAAATATAAGTCCGGCACTGCCTGTGTCTTTCTGTCCGGAGTGCCGGACATGTGATATTAAATGAAATATTTGAAATAACATTATGTAAGGAAGTAGCAAATTAAATTTGGTACATGGTGAATACTCCGATAAAAGTACTCATTCACTGCCCAGTTTAAATATATTATAACCTTTTATAAAACAGATATGATAATATGGTAACGCTAAAAAAACATCGTTATGAATTTCACAATACATACTTTCTTTTGGGAAAATACATACACAACCTTTTTTTTTAAAGGGGCGAGTACCCGTCTGATTTTAATTTAAGTGTCTTCAAGGCTAGAGTATTCACTATTCAGGCTCTTAAAAAACTAGTGCGCCTGACCATCAAAGATCGCATCATTGTTTTCCATCAGGTGGGATCGCAGTCAAGCTCTAGTTTTTAGTACTTTTTAGCAGTTAAAAAGAAAAAGTTTTTTTTTATATTAGCGGCCAGAGTATCAAATTTCAGTATTAAATATCGAAAAAAAGTCAATAATAAAGCTGAGCGCGTCGCGTAAAATTCAAAACTGTAAGATCTAGTATTACCTATTCTATGAATTTAATAAATTACGAGCTAAGTGGTCCAGCCCCAACGTAGCGGCCATAATATTAACTATGAAATACGTAAGCTTGAGTACCTAAGTACTGTGTAGTGCATGAAGGTATTAAAGCCAGACGAATGTTCAAATATTCATGATTTTTGAGAGAAAGGCGGCGGTAATAGTGCTCGAGTCCCTGGGAGGGAACTGAGTATCATAATCCTAACTAATATTGTAAATGCGAAAGTCTGTTTGTTTGTTTTACAATCTTAAACTTCGTAAAGAACCATTCGATTGCTATGATTTTTTTTACAATGTTAGTTGGGAATGTGGGAGGTACAGCTTTTATATAAATAAGGACTAACTAATAGTAATATAATCACGGAAGTAAATCAATTTGTTTGAGACTGGTAAATGTATTTTAGTAAAATTGAATCTTGGAAAAGGATATGAGAAATATTCTCCGTAGACAATGTCGCGGGCATCTGTTAGTATATACCTGTTCAATTTCTCGAGTAAACTCCGTTGTTTAGAACTGATCGATTTTCCTTCATAATTAACAAGCCGCCCAAGTTCCCTCGCAAACCGAGAATAATACCACCGTATCTTTTTGAATATTTTACTTCGTGGAATATTTTTCAAGATTATTTTAACTGGGTTATCGTAAATGGTCTAATTGATAAATACATACTAATATTATAAGGTAACGAGTTTGCTTGAACGAGTAAATCTCTGGAATCTCTGGTTCGAAGTAAAAAAAATAGTTGAATAGTTCACATATTGAGGTAGACTTTAGACTATATAAAGCTACGACCAATAGGAGCGGGGCATTCATGACTTTTAAGATGTTTCAAAAGATTAGTATTATTGTAGATATGTAACGAACAAACTTAAAAACTATTGGACCGATCTGAATAACTATTTCGCCAATGGAAAGCAATATTGTCAGGTTATATTTTATTCATATTCCGACGGGAACGGAAACTACACGGGTGAAACCGCGTGGTAGAAGTTAGTTTACATATAATGTGTTCAAATACACTTGGATCAGATCCAGGTATGCCGATTGCCAACATATTGCATAGTCAACGTTTTAGACGTTGGCGGTTTGAATTATTTATAAAATATACCTCAAGGATCCATACTGGGTCCATTGCTTTTTATTTTGTATGGTGCTGACATAACGAGTTGCTTTAAGTATAGTCAGTTCCATATGTACGCTGATGACACCCAATTATATATTTCTTTTAGGCCTGAAGATACCGTGTCTGCTGTAGGGAAGCTGTGTCAAGACTTGGATCGTATAACGACTTGGTGTGAATCAAACAATTTGCTCTTAAATGCTAATAAAAGCAAATATATAGTTCTTGGCTCTAAGTTACAAATATCTAAAATTGAAAGTCATGGTCCACTGGTTAAAATCGGTGGTGTAGACATTGAGCGCGTTAGCGGTGCACGTAACTTAGGTGTTTTCATGGACAGCGATCTGCGTTTTGAAGAACACATTATAGACACAGCTCGTAGGTGCTTTTACCGTCTTAAAATTCTTTATCGCGTACGTAATTTTTTGAGTTCTGAAATACGCTTGCATTTGTGTGACTCGCTTATACTGTCTAGGTTTAATTATGGCGACACGGTTTTTGGACCACGTCTCTTGGCACGTAGCGAAAGGCTAATTCAACGTGTTCAGAATGCCTGTGCCCGTTACTGCTTTCATGTTCCACCTCGCGCGCATGTAACACCATTCTTGAACCAGTCCAAAGTGTTAAAAATGACATTTCGCAGACAATATCACTTGGCTACTCTTCTCTTTGGCGTTATAAAAAATCAAACCCCCCTTTACTTGTATGAAAAGCTGAACTGGTTACGTGATCATAAAAAGTATAGCAATCGACTGACTAAAAGTGAAATGATATCCGTACCGCACCATCGTACAACTGCTTTTAGGGGAAGTTTCCGATACGCCGCAACCAAGTGCTGGAATAACTTACCTCCACCACTTCGAGTTTGTCCGTCAGTGTTTAGTTTTCGTTTAAATTACAAAAGGTTTTTATTTTACAGACAACTCGAAAAGTAACTTTGCGGTGCATCGTAAACTATTATTTATATTGATCATATTTTTATTATGTTTGTGTTATTTTATGCACTGGTATTTTCTGTTTTTATTATGTTTATACGGTGTAATTATTTATTATTTTATTTTATTTCTTTTTTAAATTTGCTTTGCTCTTTGTTTACAAATAATAATTGTGACATATTTGTGTTTCGTAGCGATCTGTAGTCTTATTAACTAGGTATTTATTATATTTTGATTTATATAATGTTTTCTCCAACATAACTGTTTGTCTACACTGTCTACCTGTACCGTCTATGTTTTGTATGTCTTCTGTAGTTGGTATCGCTGAAAACCAGCGTTGCGCTGCTTGTCATCGCAACTTGTATGCTGAGCGTTTACCTATTTACGGCGCACCTTTATACATGATTTGTACTTTCTTTTATTACCTAGCTATTTTCGATTTAGGAAAAACATAAATAAATTTGCGAAAAACATAATCCTCCTAAATTCCTTTTCCTCCTATATTTTTATTTTCTTAATATTTATTATGTAAATAATTATTTAAGTTATTATAAAAAGTATTTTCCCCGTTATTGTCTATGTCATAGTTTATGTCTAGGTTATATGTTATTTAAATAAATAAATTAGTATCCTCCTAATAAATATGAAAGTTTGTGAGTATGGATGTATGTGTGATGCTCTTTCACGCCAATACGGCTGATTGAATCGCAATTAAATTTGGAACAACGTTAGAATGTGTTTTGAAATATCACAAGGCCGGGTATCTTAATTTTTACCGGTATAGTACTTTTATCTCGGTAAAAATGAAGATACCCAGGAACGCGGCTGAAACCGCTGGGACTCGCTAGTCTACACTAATATGAAGAGGAAAGATTTGTATTTTTGTATGTAACGAATAAACTTAAAAAGTACTGAATCAATTTAACAATTATTTTTTCATTAGAAAGCTGCATTATCACTGAGTAACATAGGCTATATTTTATCCCTGTATCCTCACGGGAACTAGCGGGTAAAACCGCGCGGAGGCAGCTAGTATTAACTAAATATTCTGGTAATTTTTCATATGAAGTCAGATAGCACATTAAGCAGGCCTTGTGCTGTAACCAGATAGCTGATATATTACATATAATACTTTTATCTAGACTCAGGACAAACAGACATATTCTTGCACCCAATTGTTTGTCCTAGGTGGGATTCAAACACACGACCTGCAGCTTAAAACTCACTAACCACAAAGCCAACCGGCCTGTCAGTAGGTATACATATATATATAAGTGCGTTTTGGTAAGACGTTCATATCGATTTTTACCCGTCTTAAAAAAGAGGGGGTTATCTGTTGGAAGGGTATTCAGTAGGTCGCGCCCTTCGAGCTATTTATACATCGTGCAATCCATTCCGCCATTAACTTACACTTTTTATTACTGCGCCATTTCTTTATTTTTCTTTCATTTATAAACATACTAGCGACCGCCCCGGCTTCGCACGGGTGCAATGCTTATACATCACATTAGAAACCTCCAAAATTGACAGTGTTTCTCTAACATATTATGCATGTGTTGTATATAAAAAACCTTTCTCTTGTCCCTTGTCACTTGCCCGTTATTTCAACATTTTTGATTAATGCTCCGCTCCTATTCGTATTTAGTGACTCTGACTTTCAAGATGACGATTGCGATTCGATTCACGCTCATGACAAAAAATAATGTGTTTGAACATGTTTGGATTTAAATATCAGTATAAGGAGAGAACCTTTAAAAGTTTATCTCTCTAGTGATATTATATTAACATTTATATAAGGATATATATGTCATTATTTACTAAATCCGGTTATCGTAGTATAAATTTAGCTTGGTTACTAATTAGATTAAAAATGTTCCAGGATATTTATAGACACCTAAAAATTATATACACTACTACTTACAACATGCAATTAGGTATCTAAACAGAACAATCAGACATGTTCATGAACACAAATATTTGTTCAGGTTGGGACTCAAACGAACAGCGGTTTTAAAGTCATTGTAGCTAACCACTAACCCTTCATTTTGTTGTTTTAACAAACAAAATTGAAATGACGTAGTGTTCTGGCTACGACCGTAGCGGCCTCTACGGCTACGAGTTTGCTACGAGCGTTTAATTAATTTGTTCCTTGTACAGTACGTTACAGTCAAAGAGAGTAAAAAGCCAACGACAGTTTCTGGGAAATTGCTTTGGTTTCTGTTTGTGAAGCTGGGACATGGATGTAATGAAATAATAATAAGCTAACTACCGTCGAGTGTTTATAGGCACTTTTGAGCTTTTACTGAATATATAAAAGGTACTTTATTCTTTGAATTAATTGAGGATATCAATTTGTACTGCCTGTTTATGCGTCAGAGATAAATGCACTTCATTTTTATAGCAATTGAGAATCCTAACTAAAGATACTACGAAAGTTTGTAATGTTTGTAATTGTAAGTTTGTTTGTTTGCTACGCTTTCACGCCCAATCCACTTAACCGATTTTAAACATTCTTTCACTAATCGAAAGCCACGTTATCAGGGAGTTACATAGACTATATTGTAACCCCATATTCCAACGGGAACGGGAACTACGCGGGTGAAACCGCGGGGCGGGAACAAGTACCTATATAAATGAGTTGAACCAACAATGTTGGGATTTGATCTTATTATATTGTTGTTCTTTATCCTGTATTGTTTACACCCCCGTTCTCAATTTTTAATAAATCCTCTCCATCCTAAGGTCGCCTGGAAGAGATCGCTTTAAGTGATAAGGCCGCCCGTTGTAAGACTCTTGTCTTCTATGTTTATTGTTAATTTTATATTTTATATGTGGTGTAACAATAAAGTATTATCTATCTATCTATTTTGTTAGATTATTTGAAATAAATATTAAATGACCAGAATATTTCCTATACGTCATGACGATAAAAATAATAGAATAAAAAATAAAGCCTGATGTGAGATAAGGCACGTCAAGCCGTCACTTAAGTTGGGTAAAGTAGCAGACTTAGACAGAGAGCTCCCGAGGGACACGCTATTTATATTTGCAGTTCTGAAACGTTTCTAGGGCTCCGTGCCCCGAGGGACCCTGTACGAAGCCTTTTAAGACTCTGTTCTGCCTTTAAATAGTTATAGTTTTGTCGTGAATGATAGAATTATTGTGTTTTTTAAACTTTCGGAAACTAAATACCTGATTTAAATACAAGGGACGATTCATCTCGTGATCACGATCAATGCAATTTGATCGAAACGTCGAGGTTGGACAAAATAATATTATATAGTGGGTATTTAGTATGTATGATTCTTAGCATATCCTCGGAATAGTCAATAGCCCAGCAACCAGTCCAGGAAGTTCCCTCCCCCTATGGGGAAGGTCTATACCCAGCATAGTTTACTTCTGTTCTCCAATAGTCCTTGCCTTTAACGGGTCCTGTCTTTGCCTGTAGGTATTCCTTAATAGTGCAAGCAGAGATTGTACCCGCTAGGTGTACCTAGTACCTACATATCCCAATACTGTATCCCTACGCACGCCTTCCAATAGGACCGGTCTTCAGGCCGTGCAATTAGAAAGATACAAATAAATATTCTGGGAATGGTATATACGAGACGAATAGATGTATACGATGACAATAAATGTTTTTAAAATGTGTAAAAAAATTATTATTTATTTAGATGCAAAAAGAATTCAATTTAAAATTACATAATATCATATTTAAGAACTTCATTCATTATATTCTTTCTATTTGAGTTTAAATCCTTCTTTAAAACAAAGAATTATTATATAGACCTTTGTGTAAAGAGAATTGTCTTTTACTCCGTATTCCCTTTCTGGAATATATTTTCATATCCCCACAATAGATTTTATGTCAAAGGTCCTTACCTACTGTGCTTAGCCCCGGGCGGCTCCGGACGGCCCCGGACGACCTCGGGCGGCCTCAGGTGGCCCCGGAACAGAACAGATCAGCTTTGTTTCACAGCTTCATTGTGACGCTGTAAAGTGAAAAGAAAAAGAATCCTTTTACGCTCAAAAGCACGAACAATGTCAAAGGGGTTTATAAAGTCAACTTTTAAAACTTTTACCGAATACTGTAGTTATAGTGACGTGGTGAAAAGCGTAGGTATATAAAGCTTGAAAAAATAAAAATGGTATAATTTGTGCTTTTATGAAACTTGTATAAAATGAAAATAAAATAAATAAATGTCCTGGGACATTTTTCACACACGGCCAATCTGATTCCAAACTAAGCAGAGCTTGTGATATGGTAACCAGATAGCTGATATACTACGTATACTACTTTTAAATACATACTTATATAGATATTTACATGCAGACACAGGACAAACAGACATATTCATGCATACAAATGTTTGTCGTGGGTGAGATTCGGACCCACGACCCGCGGCTTGAGAGTCAGGGTCACTAACCACAAAGCCAACCGGGCTGTCCAAATTGCAAAGCTAATGGTTCTAAGGTTTAATATTTAGAGTAAAACCAGTTAATCCTGAAGTAATTACTTCATAAGCCAGGGTAGTTGGCAACACGCCCGGTGGTGGTAATCGACGAGGTGCCCAAGTTGTTCGAGCGTGTGCTCGCTGGGCGCCTCGTCGAGTCCATGGATCCGGGACTGGACGACGCGCAGTTCGGCTTCCGCCGGGGTCGGTCGACCGTGGATGCCGTGGCGCGGGTCAGGGACCTCGCCGAGGGGGCCGTCTCCCAGGGGGGCGTGTTGTTTGCGGTGTCATTAGACATCCGCAACGCATTTAACACGCTACCCTGGGAGACGATCAAAGAGGGACTGCGGTACCACGGCGTACCGCAGTACCTCCAGGAGGTCATCGCCGACTACTTCGTCGGTCGGGACGTAGTGTTCCCGAGGGGGGAGGGCAGCAGCGGCCCTGGGAGGAGGGAGATGACGTGCGGTGTTCCACAGGGGTCGGTCCTCGGACCGCACCTGTGGAACATCGGCTACGATTGGGTGCTGCGCGGTGCAACGTTGCGAGGGGTCAGTCTGGTGTGTTATGCAGACGACACCCTCGTGACGGCCCGCGGCAGCACCTATCGTGAAGCCTCCCTCCTCGCCACGGCTGCTGTGGCGCAGGTGGTGGGGAGGATCCGTGCCCTGGGGCTCGAGGTGGCCCTCAATAAGTCGGAGGCCCTGGTGTTCCATGGGCCCCGACGCGGGCCACCGCCGGGAGCCGCCATAGTGGTGGGCGGAACCTCCATCGCCGTCGGGTCCTCGATGAAATATCTTGGACTCGTTCTCGACGGCCGATGGAGGTTCGAGGAGCACTTCCGGCGGTTGGCACCGCGACTGATGGCCACCGCCGGGGCTCTGGGACGGATCCTCCCCAACGTGGGGGGCCCAGGGAGGGCCTGCCGGCGCCTATACACCGGTGTGATACGCTCCATGGCGCTCTACGGAGCGCCGATATGGGCCGGGGCCCTGAGCGCCCGAAACCAGGCTGCGCTGCGACGTCCGCAGCGCGCCATGGCGCTCAGGGTGGTCCGAGCGTATCGCACCGTGTCGTGCGCCGGCGCGTGTGTGCTCGCCGGTACGCCGCCGTGGGACCTCGAAGCCGAGGTACTCGCCGCGGTGTACTGGCGAGCGAAGGAGGCCGGGGGCCGTCCGCATCCGCGGGAGATCGCGAGCTGGAGGGAGGACGCTCGCAGCGTTCTCCTCCGGAAGTGGACGGCCCGACTCGAGAACCCGGCTACGAGCCGGGATGTGGTGGACGCCGTTCGACCACTCCTGAAGGAGTGGCTCGAACGGGAGCACGGGGCTCTCACCTTCCACCTGACACAGGTGATCACCGGGCACGGTTGCTTCGGGCGATACCTGTGCCGGGTGGCGGGCAGAGAGCCCACGGAGACGTGCCACCACTGCGGGGCCGGCGTCTCGGACACGGCGGTACATACGCGCGAGGAGTGCCCCGCTTGGGCGACTCCTCGCACCGCCTTGTCCGCGACGGTCGGCGCAGACCTCTCGCTGCCGGCCCTCATCAGGGCCATGGTGGGCAGCGAGGAGGCCTGGGAGGCGGCCGCAACCTTCTGCGGCCAAGTCATGTCGCAGAAGGAGGCGGCGGAGCGGGTGAGAGAGGACGACGTCAACTCTCTCCCGCTTCGCCGCCGCAGGCGCGGTAGGCGGCGACAGGCCTTCGCGGGCCGGTTGCCGCCGTAACGCCGGGGACCGGGGCGGCGGATCGGGGGATCCGCCGCCCACGCCAACGGTCCCATGCCGGAGATGCCCATTTGTTCCATGGGCATCTCCGGTGAAGTTGAGAGGGGGGCGGGACTCGCATGCGTTTTCGCATCGTGAGTCCCGCCCCCCCGAGACGGGCTCGGCCTCCAGCAGTATTTTTGGGAGGCCGAGCAGCGCCGGCGGGGCATGCGGTTGTAAGGCTTACGCGTGTCCCGCAGCCCCGCCACACGGCGCCGAGGCGTCAATGGAACCCCAGGGGTTTAGTGGGTAGGCACCGGCACCTTCTGTGCCGGTGAGTCTCCACATAACCCGGCGGCTCCCCCCGGAGCTGCCGGGTATCCTATGAGGATTCCCCTGGGAAATCAAAAAAAAAAAAAAAGGGTAGTTGGCAACAAGACACGGGGCGAGAGGTTAAGTAGGTATTAAACATTTTAAAGGTTTCAAATTGTGTCGTTACCTCCCACCGGGCTGTAGTAAACTTGCCCCAAATCCGGAAATCCGCGAGGAAACTCGTCCTTATAGAACAATGAAGTCCTATTACCTAATAATGGTTTTATGTATAGCTGTTGTGAGTTGTGTACTCCTTTAGTGTGTAAATTACAAGCTCTAGCTTCCTCCATCTAGTTCCCGTTCCGGTAGGGATACGAGGATAAAATATAGCCTATGTTACTCCCTGATAATGTAGCTTTCCATTGGTGAAAGAATTATTCAGATCAGTTTAATAGCTTTTAGTTTATTCGTTACATACAAAAATACTAATCTACTTTATAATACTAGTTTGCCTACTAAGGTAACACTGTGGTATACGAGTTGCATCCTACTAATATTATTATATACGAAAGTTAGTGAGAATGTATGTTTGTTACTCTTTCATGGCAGAACGGTACAGAGTTGTTCTGCGTTGATTCCTGGAATAACATGGGAACGGGAACTGGGTTATTTCATTTTTAAGCAGCATAAAAATATTGTTCTCTCCGTGTACTATTTGTATTTTACTGATTTCTAAAAAAGGAGGAGCGCGTTTAAAAAACGCAAAGAGCAAAAGCGTGATAGATTGTACGATGTGAATATAGGTCAACCATTTCATGCTTGATAAATTGAATTGTTCGGCTTTTCCGATAGCCATTTTATCTGGACTTGACTATAGTACCTACTATACATGAGTAGTTTATGCAATAGTCTACCTACAATATTCCTACTAATATTATATATGCGAAAGTCTGTCTGTCAGTTACGCTTAACGAAGCTTAAGTCGCCATTGGGGCCACATGCTACTATGTTATGATTTAAAATAATGGAAAGGCTAAATTTATGTAAAAAAATTCATACTAGTCGTATAGGTATATGATGAATTTAAAAGGAAACTATCACGGCTAAGTTGGCTTTGCAGGTTAACGAGTTATAGTCAGCTAAGTAAAACAGACTCTAAAATCAACCGAATACGACTTTTAACCATCTCGTTGCCACCTCAATATTGAGAAAAATGTTTAAGTAAATCTTATATGTATACTTTAATAATTGTATTTTGTCAATCTAGCTACGGGACCCTACACTGCGCGTGGCCTAACACGCTCTTGGCCGGTTTTTATTTGTTGCGCCGACATGTATGTTATCAATCGAATAAACTTCTGCAGTGGGTCTCGCAGGCCCTCGTATATCGTAAGCTATTTATACGTCTCGGGTTAGTATTGATTTTAGCTGCTTCCACTAGTACTGTACTACTGTAGCGATGTGCATATTTTATTGAGGTCGCTGTAAATACTTCCAATGAACACCTTCATGGCATCAATAAAGGTATAGAAATTTATGTTATGTTACCGAATTAGATTCTTGTATAGAGGAACATAGGCCTATGTTCAGCAGTGGACGTCCTATGGCTGAGATGATGATGATGATGATGATGATGATGATGATGATGATGATGATGATGATGATGATGATGATAGAGGAACATAATAATCAACGTTATCAACAGTAATCCTATCTACTAATATTATAAATCGAAAGTTTGTGAGTATGGATGGATGGATATTTGTAACTCCTTACGCCAAAACGGCTGAAAGGATCTGCTTAGCACAGGGTTAGAATGTTCTCGAATTACACATAGGTCTTTATCCCGGGAAAATTGAAGGTCCCCGGGAACGCGGGTATATATTGACTGTCTGTTCACAAGTGCTTGTACAGCACAAAATTTGTAATGAAAAGATTTGATTCTTTGTTTTGAATAGGCTACGAAACTATAGAACCGATCTGAATAGTTCTTTTACCAATGGGAATTTAATTTACAATATCAGGGAGTAGTATCCCTACTAATATAATAAATGTAAAAGGAACTGACTGTCTGTCTGTCAGTTACGCTTTTACGCCTAAGTCACTGTGAACCGATTTTTATGAAATTTGGTTCACACATAGACTAGACTCTGAGAAAGGGCATTTCATACCGGGAATGTTAGAAGTCCAGGAACGCGGGTGAAACCGCGGGGTAGAAGCGAGTAGGCTATATTTTATCCCAGTTACCCTTTGGATATAACGACATATTATATAACATGTAACACTGAAAGGTGAATAAGCCTCGACATTTTCCAGACTCGCAAGCTTAAATCCGCCGCGGATTTGTCGCCTTTTGCTCTTTATAACAACCGGATTTGTCGGCTTACCTCACGTTTCCTCGCTCGGTATGCCTTTAGAATATTTTTATTCTAATTATGAAGGATTATCGCTTATCTCTGTTGGTAGGAGAGAAAAATGTAACAGTGTAAAGTACCTACTTTACATTTAAATATTACAAGCATATGTTATTTTATTTTTCTTTCACAAAGCATCCTTTTAATTAGGTATAATCTCGTGGGTGTAACTGTAAATACTAAACTCCAAAGTTGCCATGAACAGCTTAGCTACAGGAATTACAGTATATTTTTGTGATAGCCAAAAACTGCGGCCACTTTAACACGTCAACACAGCATGACGTAAATCTGATAAAAATTTATTGCGACAACTCTTCCACCTGTCTCTCAACCATCCCCTCCCCACAGGCGCAACCCTGGCGGTGATCATCGACATGGACCACCGCACCTCGGTGATCTTCAGCGCGTGTGTGGCCGTCTTCTACACCTTATTCGGAGGCCTCTACTCCGTGGCCTACACCGACGTCATCCAGCTGTTCTGCATCTTCATAGGCCTCTGGATGTGCATACCGTTCGCGTGGGCCAACCCTCACGTGAAGCCGCTCAGCTCTATGGAGGTGGACTGGATCGGGAAGGTGGAGCCGGATTACTACTGGTTCTATGTGGACTATGGCTTGCTGCTGGTCTTCGGGGGGATTCCTTGGCAGGTTAGTCACACTAGTATTACAAAGAGCTTTATTTTTGTTTGGCTTTGAAACTACTGGATCAACCCAATAGTAAGATACTCGTACAATGTCAGGGAGTGACATAGGCTATATTTTATCCTTGTATTCTTACCCGGGTGAAACCAAGGGGTGGAAACTAGTATGTTATTAATTGTGTAATTGGTTAGGTTAGTTACATATATGTACATACAGTTACGTTTTATACATTTATAGATATCATAAGGGTTGTATTCCTTCTTTCAAATAAAATCCATTTGTCAGTTTCCATTCGTCGGAGCCGGGACTCGTATTATGAGTTGATTAGCATTTCGTGAAAAGACTCACGGAGGGATATTATTTTCCCTACGTTTTTCCGACGTATCCGATTCCCTAAAATATATATGTTGTCTGAGCGCAAGGTTCCTTTAGGGAGAATCTTTTATAGTATCAGACTATACTTTCCATATTCGTTTTATTTATTACACTAGAATTTAGACAGGAAATGTAGATATTTGCTGTTAGGTTTAGAAACATACACAATTTTAACAAATTGGTAAATAAGTGATGATATGACAGGTGTACTTCCAACGCGTGCTGAGCAGCAAGACGGCGGCGCGTGCGCAGGTGTTGTCGTACGTGGCCGCCATGGGGTGCCTCCTGATGGCCATCCCGCCGGTGCTCATCGGGGCCATCGCCAAGGGCACAGGTATGTGTAGATTATACTTGTCCAAATTTATAATGTCCGATTTGACGAACAAAGACAATCATTATGGCAGAATGTGATTAAAAAACAAGCATCGTCAATTGAGAATATTTTTTTTGCGTCAAGAAATTCCAATTAATATGCAAGTACAATCTATAAAAAAAATTGTGAGTTAACACGAGTTTATTAGCTTGTGACGTTTTGGTACTGAATGAATATTAATGGTTTACATAAATGGTTTCAAACTCAAGGGGGTAGAAGATTCAGATGAATCGCATAAGCTCATTAGCCTCTCCGTAACAAGAAAAAATGTATTTACTGTAGCGTGGAATGAGACCGATTACCGCGGCGAGCTGACCGCAGACGGCGAGCTGACCTCCGAGCAGACCTCCATGATCCTGCCGCTGGTGCTGCAGCACCTCACGCCGGACTTCGTGTCCTTCTTCGGGTTGGGCGCCGTGTCCGCCGCCGTCATGTCCTCGGCAGACTCCAGCGTGCTCAGCGCCTCTTCTATGTTTGCCCGGTGAGATTTATAACCAGTTAGATGATTTACTTTCATTATCAATGGTACAATAACATTTAAAGTGTACTTCCTAGTCCATTACTACATTAGTCTTCGCCTAGTGTATTACTTACATAGGTAAGTGACGATTTATTACTTAGCAAGAAGTTAGACAGCCAATAGACAAAACACTAAAGGTTAAAATCTATACTTATAATAAATCTGTAGAGAAGTCAATTCTGTACATGAAATACATTTTCAAAATAACTATCAGGGGGTGATTAGTGATCGATACTGATGCCAAAAATGCAATCAGTAAAAATTTTGTCTGTCTGTCTGTCTGTCTGTCGGTCTGTATGTTCCTTATAGAAACAAAAAGTACTGGACGGATTTTAACGAAACTTGGCACAATTATTCTTCATACTCCTGGGCAGGTTATAGGATACTTTTCATCACGCTATAATCAATAGGAGCAGAGAAGTGAAGGGAAGTTTTAGGAAAACGGGAGAAGTTACTCCATTTTTTAAGCTTCCGTCGCGTATGCAGCCTTAATGGTTAAAGTTACATAGAAATTATGTATGACGGAAATGTTCTACATAAAATTTTCTAAAAAATTTCTCGCAACAGCATATGTCTATCTTTTATAGTTGACTCAGAATAACACGTGTAACTCCTGATAGCTTAGGAGTTCGGAGCATTCTGATTATATTTGTTTACTCTTAACGTTTATAATACTCTCACTAATCCCTAATTTAAAAAAGTTAACATTATTACCTATTCAATAAAAAATAATCATAGAAATCGGTATAGAAACACCAAAATTATAGAAGAAATAAGCCATCGCGTCGTCACACGTGAATACTAAATCATGCTATAAGTATGGATTATTTTTAAAAGACTTAAAAAAAAGGAGGAGGTTCGAGGAACGACGTCGTGGGTTAAAGTTAGAATTAGCCCAAAGAAACTATTCCACGCTTACGAAGTCGCTGGCAGAAGCTAGTTTTTAATAATATGACTCGACAAACTAAGCTTGTCGTTTATTTATGCTCTGTGTCTTTCTTCAACTTCACTAACATCTGAGAAGTCTGCTACTCCAAGACCACGGTGCGTCGATGTTTGAATAGGCGTGTGATCAATCACACGCCTATGGCGTCTTAAGCCTTAAGGCCGCCATAGGCGGTCTTAAGCGTTAAAGGGCATTGGTTGACACATTATTACCTACCTATGAGAGGCTCCATGCCTTAAGCAAAGACCTTTAACTAAATTACAAAGGCTCAGCTGGGCACTAGTGTTTGGCTACCCTTCTATACCTTATCATAGTTCTGATGATGTTAATTGTTATGTCAGGAACGTGTACAAGCTGATCTTCAGACAGAACGCGTCGGAAATGGAGATCATCTGGGTGATGCGCGTCTCCATCCTGATTGTGGGCGTGCTGTCCACCGTCATGGCGCTCACCATACCCTCCATATACGGACTGTGGTAAGTGTATCACTACCAATCACCATCATCACATAACGTATATTTAAAAAGGCGACATTCAATTCAGGAATTATCTATTTATAACGCATCTTATAACGTGTTATTTTGAATTTGGCCTTTATAAAGCGTTTTTTTTATATTGATATTTGTATCTTTTTATTTAATTATTCAGTGAATGATAAAACTATACCATAAATACAACTTATGTGAAACTAAAAACTACGTAACAACTGTATACAATAAAAAACCTTAGTAGACAAATTGATTAAAAACATCGACGTATACTCTAGCGATAGACAAGAACGTTCATGTAAAACATTTGTTCAAAAACTGGTAAGAGTTAGAACTAAAGTTCGATGCAGCGCTGTATAAAGCTGTGTCAACTAACCAAACTATTTTAAAAGATACAGCGCTAAATTGCTTAGAGTATAGTTTTCTCGCGACCAAAACGTCGTAAGCGCCGCAAATTTCATGGCGCTTACGCGTTTCGTTCAGTTAACTACACTAAGATGTCGTCTCTATAGAGTTCACACCGCAGATGTGACACATCTTTTTTACCTACTAAACTTCATTAGAATAAAACTCGATTTCAAAATGTATTATATTAATATTAGGGGGGCCTAGTGCGGATTGGCGGACTTCACATGGCTTAAATTGAGTACTCAGAGGTACGGGCCAGGGCTTGAATTAACATAAAACAATTATTCAAAATATCAAACTATCACTACTAATTAAAAACTCATTAACAATTAATCAAATTAAAACACTTTCTAAAAAAACATATCAAGTCTGTGTTCAGTTACATATTTTTACCTACAACCAGTTTAAAGGGAACATCTGCACGTTTTAGTATATGATTGTAGAATGGCGTGGTATTTAAATAGATAAATTGTTTTTCTACTCTGGAATTACGAAATAATCACCTATTAATTCACTTAAACAGGAAGTAATTTTACTTAGTTGACTACTGACTAGTTATTTTCGTCCAGGGTCCACTTTGATTCGGATTATCGTTGTTATTAACGCTGCTCCGTGCGCACCCGCACTGAATGAATGTCGAAGCCACACTAAAGTCGGGTGTGGGGACTGCAGTTCAGTTGAGTTGACGAAAGCGAGTGTTCGGAACGCCCTATCTAGTACGTAGTACATATATATCGATGATTAAAAAACAAAATAAACTCGGCACCTGTATACAAAAAAAAATATTTATCAAATATTTAAGTCAAATATTTTATTATTAAACGATTAAATTCGGAATGTACTTTTAACGAATAAAAAAAAATGGTTATGACGTTGAAAAATCTTCTGAAGTTTCAACGTCGTATAGGTACGTCGTAAATAATTAAGTACTCGGAATTTGAGAAAATACTTTCCGTCGGAAAAAATATAATGCGTTGTCAAATAGGAGAATTATTTAATTACACCCGTTGTGAAGAGCCTCAATCATAGATGACTGAAAAACACTTACATTATATTTGAGTAGCCCTACATTGTCTGGTAATATATTACTTGTTTTATGACCATACTAGGGAGGTGTCCATACAATATTCAGTTGACCCTTTCAGTCGAGTGTGACAATGAGTGATTGATGCGGTCAAGTAACATAACAATGGCAGCTGGTGGAAGGAGGAGGGGGGGGGGGGGGTGATGTAACGTAAGGGGTTGGTGTAACGTAGTTCTATGTATTGTATTTTCTACTTGTAAGAGTATCTGTAACTAATTGGTGCATTTTTTTTATTACGCTGTGAAAATTAAAACTGAGCTAAAAAATTTAAATCTCTGTGTGCTGTGCTGTGCTGTGCTTTAAAGATTGTGCATATTAATTTATCACGCAAACTTCGACCGGATTCTGGATAATACTAGTCCTGGGGTTCCCGGTTCGTTTCCCACCCATTTTTATTGAAGCTACTTAGTTACATAATATATATTAATTAAAATCTAATAAATAATACGAACTAGTCGTTTATAGGTTTTGTTTTATAATTTGTCCCATTATTTATTTTTAATGTTGTTTTACATACTACTAATATTATGTGTTATTTTTGTGTATTGTGGGTAATTTGTTTAATGTGTCTCAAAAAAATTTATATTTACGACCTGACTGACACTATTTAACAGTTTTTACTGACCACTTGAGCAATAAGTTTGATATAAAAACAAATTGATAAACTCGTTAAGTTTAATGACCGTAATATAAACTTAACAACGAAATAAGAATAAATTAGCAATTTCAGCTCTTAGACAATCGAACATTGCTAAACCCATTACAATATAGGTCAATTATTATTATTATATATTTAGTCAGCTGACTGTGATGTCTCGAGTGAATGAAGGCCGAAAATTGGGGCCTTGGGGACATGTCAAATCCCTATTAATACTAACTAGTATTTTAAATGCGAAAGTAACTCTGTCTGTTTGTCTCGCTTTCACGCTACTGAACTAAAATAGTTCAAATCTCAAGTAACTTACATCAGTTGGCCATTGCATAAGTTTGGCGGAGGACTAGGACTAGCTCCTGTCTTAAGATATAAAAAAAATTGATACTAGAGTCACAGTAAGTTATCGTTTACATTGTATACCTTGCAACACCGGCTCAGAGCACTTAACTTAATGAAGCGGACGACGCGCTCGTGTGGAGTGAGCCGTCAAGGTGCTCTCTGACAGCTTTACTGCCTTTATCATATTAGTAATCGTGCTCGCTATTATAGTAACGTTCCCCGGGGAAATAATTGTTTCCCAGATCATATTCTATATCTGTGCTTACCAATTATAAGCTGTGTATGTATTTTCTTAACTGATTTCATGTGAATAATCCGTTTGTTCAATTAAAAAAACAAAGCCATTCAGTTTAGGCCCTAAAGGGCTCTTATGACGGTCAAAGCTGCCGAAATTACTACCAGTTCGTTGTATGTATAATATGTATATATATATATTAGGTACCTATATTTAATTGAAATGACTGTCACTTAGTATGAATACTACCGACTCACCCCGCTTCCAAAGAATATCAGCAAATTCCTTTTGAATATAATCTATTATTGAAAACCGCATTAAAAATTCGTAGCGTTGTTCGAAAGTTCTAAACATACAGACAGAGGGAAGCGAGATTATTATATTTTATGTTAATATGAAGTCATATATAATCTATGTCCTAATGTTTCCCATATTAACATACAGAACTCGTGATCTATGTACTGTGAGAATATGAATGTGGGTATCATAAAGGTGTATATTATAATGAAGGGTGCGAGATGAGACCGAAGCCATTCGCACAAATTATTCAATGAACATTTATTTCGCATTACACTGGAGTGCCCACGCGCACAGTAGTTCACTTGTTGCAGTAGAAAAATTTAAATAATAATTAAATGGATTTTAAATACATATTTATTTATTTACTTATGTTATAACATCATTACAGTTTTACACCAATTCGACACCAAAACAAAATTACATTAACGTACAATACAAAATGCTTAAAAATACTACTACTTACATACTAATTTACAAAATTATATTTATATTATGTTCATTCATTTGTATTTATTATTATTATTATTATTTAGGTATAAATTTTTTTTCAATACACCTGTATGCTGCTTCTGTGAATTTAGACAGATTGCAACTGAAGATGTCGATATCCCGCGACATAAAATTAAGAATCTGTATTGGACGGGGTAGTTGGGCGTTCCTAAGTAAGTTAGGAAATATAGGAACTGAGCGAGTGCTTCGGTAACTCTCGGTCTTTAATATCGAACATACTTCTTCTCCCTACTGTTCCGTTTTTCCTCCATTCCTCTCTGTCAGCTGTCATTTCAGTCATCACTCCCTTCTTAAACATATCGCCTTACACACAATCCATCCATACTTTCTTTGGTCGTCCTCTACTCGAAATATCCTCGAAAATACTATGAATAATAATGGTATATTGTTTATTATATTTAGTGGAAAAAATTAGAAGTATAGTTTATTAGTAAATACCTCTGCCTTTTATTTTTAAATGGCAATTTAAGTCTCGTTGATTTTATCTCCACAACCTACCTATATAAATACAGAACGTTATTTAAAAAAAAGTAAATTCATAAATTAGATAGGTATTATTTGCCAATTTTCTAATTTTTACTACCAACCGACAATAAATCTCAAGGGTATCCCTAAGTTGAACTGCTGGCAGCACTAGGCTAGTTTGTCGAGTGGTGTTGCAATCAATAATGGTCCCTGCTCACGCCCGCCGCGTTGTGGTCGTAATGATATACATTCCGTATTATTTTAACGAGCAATTGGCACATCGGTAATGGCGGATCGTGGCGGCCATCACAACACAACACCACACAGTCCAGTCCACGGGATACGTTCTAAACCATAGAGGTATTTATTTATAATACCTCTATGTTCTAAACTAACCGTTTATCGATTGCCTATTAAGTAGGTACTCATTTATAACAAGTGGTCGAAATTCTTATTCGATTTTTTTATCGCTAAATGTTTTTGTTTACATAGCTTCGCTTGTGATATACGTTATTTTGATAGCAATTATAAAAAAGGTAATTACCTTACTAACAGTGACGGATTAAGACTTCTTGATGCCCTTAGCAATCCACGCACATGGGCCCCTCTATCCTTATGTCAACTAGAATCGGTCTTTAAACTATTTTTGGTGCGGTTTTTGGTGACGTGAGAGTGAGACGTGATGCCCTAGGCAATTGCTTAATTTTGCGACGTTTAGGCTACAGAGCGTGCCAAAGAAAAATACTCTAAAAACATAACCCTTATCTAATCGTGAAAAAAATCGTCAATCAAAGACAAAGAGTCAATAATTAACTAGCTTTTTATCGCTTAGTCCTTGCGAGTTTGTACTAACATTTTATTTGAAAAAATCTTTTATATTATCTTTTGGCTTTCCCATGGGATTAATGTCCGCCGACGCGCGCAGACGTTTATACAACCAACAATACGGCCAACATATATCTACTAATACTTTAAAGAGGTTGTAAAGGTTAATTAATCTCTCTGAACCGATTTCGAAAATTCTTAAACCAATAGACACCCACGTTGGAAGGCTATATTTTTCCCCGTATTCCTTCGGGAAAGAGAACTGCGCGGGTGTGATATAAAACTTTATGAAAATAGGAGGTTGAGTAGAAGCCTCAATTGTACGCGTAAAAATAAAACAACATACCAAATACATAAAATCCACCGCCCACCCTAATACCCAAAGCTTTACAATGCATTTTTAAGGTTTTAATTCAAATCAATGTTCAAACTACGTGAACTAATCCTCTAATTGAAACATAATCCGCTTGCATCCCCACTGCCCCCCACCCCACGCCACCCCCACGTGACCCCCACATCACCCCCACCCTACCCCCGGTGCAATTCTAGTTGATTGGAGTGGGTGGACACGTAACAAATTGGAATATGATTTTTGTACATTTGCATGACGCAATCTCGTTTCGTTCAAACTCTAACACGATTAATTAGTGCGTTTTGCCGATAACTCTTCAAACTCAATGAAACATTATTTGAAAATTATTTCATTGTCATTATTTACTATGACATACAACTGTTTGATTACAGTACCGGGATAAAAGTAATTTGGGAATTTTGCTATAGGTATCGGTCTACCAAATTACATCTAGATCATTTCAGTCCTTCTGATGTTATTAAGTAATAAAAATCCATCCCATCTCTGTGGGACTACAAGAGAAATATTGATTATAAATAAAGTTAAATAACTACACATACTACTAAGTATATATAAAAAAAATTGCATTGCTATTTGGGATGCTAAGTAATAATTATGTTGTTACTTGGAAACCACATGTAGATAAGGCACGGTTTTGCCAGAAAATTAATCAATATCACAGCTTAACATCATGTATCTACCAGCCCTAAAAGTACCCAATTCAACTCTAACGAAAAACCCTTGTCCCCAGGTCAATGTGCTCGGACTTGGTGTACGTGATCCTCTTCCCCCAACTCCTGATGGTGGTACATTTCAAGAAGTACTGCAACACTTACGGGTCCCTCGCCGCGTATATAGTGGCGCTGCTCGTCAGGCTGTCTGGTGGGGAGAAGCTCCTGGGGCTGCCGGCTCTGATCCACTACCCAGGGTGGGATCCCAAGACTGAAGTCCAGCTGTTCCCGTTCAGGACAATGGCTATGACCATGTCGTTGTTCACCCTGGCCTTCGTGTCTTGGCTGTCTGTGTGAGTACATTATTGATGTTTGTAATTTCATTGATTATGTGGGTAGCAATACTCATAGACTTGAGATGCGTCGTGAGTTCGATCCTTGAGAAGAACATTGTGTGCACGAACATTTGTTTGTTCTGTGTCTCTGTGTAAGTAAATATTTTTATAATTTAGTTTAGAATCGGGAATATTGTGTTTATCCAGCTGAATGGGAGATAAAAATTAAAAAAATTTCTCACTTATATATTATAATCAATCCGAAAGTAACTCTGTCTTTCTTTCTGTTGGCTTTTACGCCTACACCACTGAACCGATTTTTATATGGTAAATAAATAAGACTAAGGCTTGGGAAATTACTTAGGCTACTTTTTAGCCAGGGAAAGTTAAAGGTCCCCGGAAACGGGAGTGAAAACGCGGGGCGAGAGCTAATTCAGAATATTTTCATTCAAATAGGCCTTTTCAAGTTCTTGTCAATAGTCAAACACTGACGCTAAATTGAGAGGGCTGTTTTTGCTGAGAAGGACCAGCAATAAACTCAATAAAGCAATTACTCTTTTCAAAATAAACATAAGACATAACATTTTTAATATTTGATATCAAAGAGTATAAAGATTGGTAGCTGCATAAGGTGTTGTTTCTGAGTTAGTATTTCTGTATATTTATCAGTGTACGTGTCGTTTCACAAATGGATTTTAAATTATATTTTAATCGGCCCACTGCTTTATTTAAGCTCGTAATTAATATCACGATCCCGTTCCGCGCCGGACAGATGTTCATTTCACAGACAGATGCAAATACAATTAATTGGAAGTTTAATTAAAACTTTTATCAAAGGCTAAATATACGGGGAAAGAGGCCTTTCGATATAATTCAAAGGTTATTAAAACATTTATATAGGTACATATTTGTATTATTCGTGGGCCATCAAGCATTCTGAAAGTTGCAAATGGCCGATCGGAGGCCGCCCGGGGCCGAATAAATGAACACTTCATTTTTTATTTACGTCATTATTTATACTTGTTTGCTCCATTTCGAAAATTAATGTTTGCCCTCTCTAATTTATTGAGCTTGTTGCTCTGCTGATTCAATTTGTTCGGAAATAGACATGTTTACTGACTTATTCGAGTTCAAGTAATAATAAATCTTCATTTACTACAAGAATAATTTTATGACTTATTTTTATGGTTGATTTTTGAAATACCTCTTTTTGAGTGCTAACAAATATTGTATAACAAGGAAGCGTTGTACAAAGTAAATTGTATGCATAACCACTATTTTAAAATTCAACATTCAATTAGAAAGTGTTGAAATGGTGAAAATTTGACAAGAAATTGCAATCGTTTTAAGAGCTTGTAGTTTTATGATAGAACTGAATTGTGAGCTATTATCGCCGCAATTTTATTGCCGAGAATAATGATAAATATAATGTACATATAATCTAGTGTTATATGAGCACCTTTTAATTATATAAAAGCAAAACTTAAAACATAGGAAAAGCATCTATTTATTTATACTACACTAGCTTCTCCCCGCGACTCCGTCCGCGTGGAATAGTTATTTTGGGCTGACGCTAACTTTCAACCCCCTTCGTTTACGTAGAAGGATGGCCTCGCAGAGGCAACTGATGACTGCACGCCGGCCGGCCCAGCACATAAAGGCGCGCGCAGTACTTGATAATTATTTTGGTGCGATGTTATTTTAAATTTGCGATATCTCCTAAGATATTCATTGGAATTGAATGATGTAAATGGCAATTTTGTTTTAAATTAAATACTTGCGATAAATAACGTATTTATTTGGATAAGGATTAATATCATCTTTATAAAAACACCTTCACAAATAATGCTTAATTTTCGAACCAATTTGGTTAGTATAAAAGTGGTTATAGTGAGCCAATCTTAATAGATAGACATATGCTATCGCGGACTTTTTTTTAGAACTTTTGAAGGGGAACAATTCTGTCATACATTATTTTATCGTAACTTTAACCGTTTACGCAGCGTACGCAGCGGAAGCTCTCCACTGGAAAAGAAATCTCCCGATTTTGAAACATTCTTCATTGGTGCTCCGCTCCTATTAGTCATAGCGTGATGATATATAGCCTATAGCCTTCCTCGATAAATGGACTATCTAATGGCGAAAGAATTTTTCAAATCGAACCTGTAGTTTCTGAGATTAGCGCGTTCAACCAAACAAACAAACAAACAAACAAACTCTACTCCTTTATAATATTAGTATAGATTCTCAGTTTCGAAAGCATTAAAATTTTTTTTTATTTATTTTGACAAGTATCTTCTAATGATTGACGTTGTAACCATTTACACTACCATGCCATTTAGATGATATAAACATGTTATATTACCGAATGAAATCACATAATTAAACGTTCTTCATTGCCAAAACTAAACTCAATGTATCAAAATTAAACAAACAGAGAGAAGTTAAATAAAAACCGCAAAGAAAAGGACTCAACTCATCCAAACTAAAAAACCATGAAGTACGTAATAAACTTTTTCCAATATTAAGTATAATAATGAAAATAACTATAATAAAGAGCAGACTCTAATACTTATAATAACGGTTGAAGTAATTCGAGTAATCAGTAAATGTTTCGATAATGGCGGCGGACTGACTGATGGAGTCGTGACGCCGACGAGCGATATGAAACGAGTATAAAAGTGATTGAGGATTATGTTTACGATCGACATCTTGCACAATTCAACATTATTCTATCAAATGCAAAGCAAATAATACTCGTACATCACTTTGAAAAGATCAATAGACTTAAAATTTTTGCAATTGAAGTCAGCGCAATTATCCAAGCAATTTAAAATGTATGCCAAAATTATTGTGTTATATCACTCGACAGTTTATGTTCATGAAAGTTTATAAGTATGTCGGTTCAGTGTTTGTGCTCGTCTCTCATTATTTATGTTGTAACTGACAAATTCACAACATTATCGGACAAGTGAGAGGAGCTCACGTTTTTTGCTTCATGCTTTTCTAGATGGAAGCATTCTTTTGATCGCTTCTTTACTATTTGACATTACTTTTATGTGGTGCACTTTATTTCTAAAAGCAGGTCCTAATGTCACAAGGAGCAATTTGTTAATCGTTTTATGTCCCAGCCTCCCTTGTTTAATGTCAAGCATCTCTAAGGACCAACGCTCAAGAGCCATTAACCTTAAACAATTATACATCCTTTAGGTTCCTATTCAACTCTGGATACTTGAGCCCCGAGTCTGACTACTTCAACTGCGTGGTCAACATTCCCGAGGACATCCGGCGCGTGGACGAACCCTCGGAAGCAGGTGAACAGATGTCGGTCCTCGGTGGAGTACCAGGCCGATTGTACGGCGCAGCTTCGACCCTAGTCGGCTCTGATGAAAAGTCTGGCAGGATCAACCCGGCTTTAGAACCCGATGATGATGACCTCGACGACCCCAACGACGGCCCCACCCCACTCTTCGGCACCAGCAACGCCCCTCCACCGGTCCAACCGTTCGGCAAACAAACGGCTTTCTGAGACGATAAGTATTTTTATTAGTTTACCTAGACGACATTATCACATGGCGACTATCATATCTCGACGATGCTGCTCTATTTTACGAAGTTTTTACAGCTTTCTTTATAACCAGTGTCCGATTATTTTATGGAATCATGATCGTTACATCGAAGTACCGTTTCAAATTCAGTATTTTTCGAAATGAACGATTATAATGTTTTGTGCTCAATAATTAAAACATCATCATATCTTCCTACAGATTTTTGTATTTTGTGTAAAATAGTACTTACTAACATAAATACATTACACTTCTTTTATGTATAATATAACGCGCTGGTATTAGTAAGTAATACTTATTGTCATTTAGGAACTACACGAATACGTTATGAAGCAATAGATGTACTTATTAGTAAATGTATAAATGAATTTAAGCTATATTATTTTGTAGTGAGCTATTTAATTAATGTTAGTGAAATGAAACTCGTACATATCAATATGTGAAATCTTAAATCGTTGTTAGGTGAAATGTTATACAAATTATATTATATATTATTTATATCGATGACTATTCCTTATTTATGTCAATTAATGTAGAGAGATGGAGTTCAGGCACGTGAATATATAAGAGTGCTTCATAGATGCCACGATTTATTGTAAAGTGTGTTGTAGAAAGATATGCAATATATGTGTTATATGCTCGATCAAAGTTATCAAAACGGTTCGAAAAAAGCAAACAAAATATATAGAGCTTGCAAATGAAATCATATACATACGTATCTACAGATTTATAATTCGCTTTTATTTTACATAGATATTTTGTAAAAATAGATTTTCATTGAGATATAAATGCTTATGTTTCTATTTCCTGGTAGATGTACCTAGTTTATTTGATTTTAATTATGAATAAAACGCTTTGAACCTGTATAACCGTGGTATATAAAAGAGTCTATATTATAACGTAATATTTAAAATATATTTTAAATATCTGCTCGTACCATCTGTTTATGAGAATAATCAAATATTACAGAAGGTACATGATGTTACATAAATGTAACTGTAATCATCATCATCAGCTCATGTAAGTCTCCACGCTCGGAGCTCGAGCCTCCCCTAACAACGAGGGGGTGTAGGCCATAGCCCATAGTCCACCACGCGGGCCTAGTGCGGATTGGCGGACTTCACATGCCCTAAATTGTGACATCTCGGGCATGCAGGCGATACATATATAGACGGCCTAAAAGCTGGCAAGTAACTCATAACCAGTTCCTTTGCGTGAACTTGGCTTGACACGCCACGCCACGCTTGAACTTGTCTAAATAGACATAAATTCTAAACTTTTGAATGTTTAGGGGAGTATATAACAAAGTTTGTTATTTCCACAGATGGTACGAGCAATATCGTCCCTAAGCTTACAACACCGCATAAGTCATTTTTACCAACTTTTCAGGAGACGAAAACAACTGTTTATTTTTAAAGGCCAACCGGCCTGCGCGCTGTCACTTTTTGAATTAAAGCCTCTTATTGGCTGAAATCTATATCACGTGACCCATGGTTCGACGCGGAATGAGCAGCTCTATCAAATGGCATTAAAATGTAGAAACTGCCAATTTTCGACTTGCGCGATGTTGTAAGCTAAGGGACGATATTTAATAACATAATCATAATAATGTTCGTGTATTGATGTTTGAAGTTTATAACTCCAACGTGAATGTACCCCGCCCTATCAGGGACCCTACCAACTCATAAAACAATATTACTTTAGGCATACGGTTTTGTATGCAAGATTAAAATAATATTGTTTTAAGAGATGGTGTAGGCGGAAGCCGGTCCCGGTGTTTCGATCTGTGTTTAATATATAGGTGTACTTTACGCTTTTCGACATATTATAACATATTTCTATATATAATAAAAATATATCTCTTATAGTAAATTTCAAATATATATATATGTAACGTCCGGCTTTTGATATATTTTATGAAAAATGTATATTAAAAATATATAGATGGGATATATAAAATATGTTGCAAAATAATTATATATCTATTTATTTATTTACGACAGTGATTGTAATCACATATAATATATATATAAATCTTGGCTAAGACTTAACGAAACACTATACATATCATATTTGTGTGTCTTAAAGTACATATATACATACATATTATAGTGAATTAGTATGAAATGGATACATATCAGTAAATGTAAGTAGATTTAGGTATCGTTGTTGTTCTTCGACGTTGCTTTCTAATATATATGCGTACTATGTTACACACGAGTTTTCAAAAATAGAAAATATTTAATTATTTCTCTAATTGGGTCGACACGACTGTCCTCTTTGAGTGAGAGAGGTGGACTACCTCATTATTACTTTATGTAACCTTTTTTTATAAATAGACTCACTTATATCGAGGTGGTTTGTTTTTTTTTTATGAAAAGACTTTGACGCTAAGCGACCATATCACCTGATAAAAAAATGCATTTATTTGATTTATTATTATAGTTTGTAGATATCATGTATTTGTTCTGTACGCAAAGATATTAGGAGGCTGTGCGTCCACTGTTAGTTACTAGATATACCTACTATTGACTTATTCCTAGTTCTTGTTGAATATTTTGAAAAACTGTGTAAAAAAAAAGTGTAATGTTGTGAACTCAGCGGGTGCTCCTGCGACGTAAATAAAACGTATAGCATGTTGATGGATTTTTATTCTATTATTTTTTATATCATACTTTTATAAAGGTATATATTTCATATTATATACAAAACTACCGTCCATAGGCTACGGTAACCGCTTTCCATCAGGTGGGTTGTGTGATTGTATGCCACCTTAGTGGTATAAAAAAAATGTATATTGCCAAATATTTTTGACAATACGAAATAATAAGTGGTAGTAAAAGACAAAAAGGCAATGGTTTTTAAGAAAGGACGGTGGGATGTAGGATTTTTGTATAAAGAAATAACAAAAGTAATTTTATTTACAAAACATTTAATTTATACAAATATTTCTCGTACTTATGCTAATTTTTTGTACAATTATTACAATTAAATAAGAATTAATACTTTTTCGTTCAATTATCCATCTATATTAGGGTAGTTTGGAATTACACGTGACTAAATAAATAGAGAGACTTGTTCTATCTCTATGTACGACTGAAATTACAAATGGGTCCTTCATTTTATTTAACTATTCCTCTGTCATATTGGGCTAATAAAAAATGAATTGTTCAAAACGATTTCCACAGTCTCCAGACGTCACATTATACGTCATAGCTCGTGAAGTAAAAAAAGTTGACTATGATAATTCCAGAACTAAAATACTCGTCGGTAAGACTTAAGCCTAGTACACATAGCCGCCGTTCGTGTCGTAGCCCTGGCTGATGGTGGCGGGGATGCCGCCGGAGCCGTGACTACCGGACGAGAATCCTGAACCGCCGGAGCCGCCGGACGAGTATCCGCCCGATGAACCGGAATGCCCTGAGCCACCTGATGAGTATCCTCCGCCTCCGCCGCCACCACCGGAGCTTCCGGACGAGTAGCCTCCTGATCCTCCCGAGAATCCTCCTGAGCCGCCGGACGAGAAACCAGAGCTACCAGAGTGACCACCACCAGACGAGAAACCACCAGAGCTAGGTGCTCCATAGCTGCTGGACGGTGCGGCGGGAGCCCCGTAAGAGCTGGAGAGTGATGGGGCGCCGTAAGAACTGGATGGGGCAGACGGGCCGCTGCTTCCGAATCCACTGCTACTGAAGCCACTGCTGCTGAATCCACTGCCGCCGAAACCGCCGCCGCCAGCACCACCACCGAAACCACCGCCGCTACCACCTGAAGATGGAGCGCCATAGGATGACGACGGGGCGGGAGCGCCGTATGAACTAGATGGTGACGAGGCTGGGGCACCGTACGAACTAGAAGGAGCTGCTGGGGCACCGTATGAGCTGGATGGGGCAGCTGGAGCTCCGTAAGAGCTTGAAGGCGCTGGGGCACCATATGAACTAGATGGAGGAGAAGCAGGAGCACCGTAGGAGCTGGAAGGAGCTGGAGCACCGTACGAGCTGGATGGAGGAGATGCCGGGGCTCCGTATGAGCTGGAAGGAGCTGGGGCACCGTAAGAACTCGACGGAGGGGATGCTGGTGCACCATAAGAGCTTGATGGTGCAGGCGCACCGTAGGAGCTGGACGGCGCCGGGGCTCCATAGGAGCTTGAAGGCGCTGGGGCACCATAAGACGATGACGGTCTAGAAGGCTTGGGTGCACCGTAGGTGGTGGAAGGTCCAGTAGGTACACCGTAGCTTGTCGCTGGTGGTCTTGCAGGGGCTCCGTAAGAGCTTGATGGCTTAGGTGGACCGTAGCTCGAAGAGGGTCGAGGAGCTGGGGCTCCGTAGCTGCTTGAGGGGCGTGGGGCAGGGGCACCGTAGCTGCTCGAGGGGCGTGGGGCAGGGGCTCCGTAGCTGCTTGAGGGGCGAGGGGCGGGGGCACCGTAGCTTGATGATGGGGGACCGTAACTGGACGAGGGCCTGCTAGGGGCTCCGTAGCTGCTAGATGGCCGAGGGGCGCCATATGAGGAAGATGGTCTGCCACCACCACCATGACCTCCGCCGCCACCGTGTCCTCCATGGCCGCCACCTCCATGGCCTCCGCCGCCACCTCCACTTGATGGTGGCAAGTATGAAGAGCTCAGGGGAGCTGTAAATAAAGAAAATACATATGAAATAATGGTATACAACATCTTGTTCATGGGCAAGAATATGTGTATTACTACTACTACTACTACTCAAAATGTTGCTGATTGGGTAATGTAATTTCATACTCTCTTGATTAAGATTAATTTAATTAAAAATTTAAATGAACCATGTGTAAATGTATCTGTATTAGATAATAATAATCTATATTACATATGTATTAAACATATTTGTCCGTTACCAATTACGTACGAAAATTAAATATTCAGTAATTTTAATAACTAATGCTTTATGAAAGCATCGGATTAAAATCTGCATCCTCATTATTGATTGGCACTAACGCTGATTGTATCAGATATTGTGTCTATTGTATTTCAATAATTAATACTGCCTCTATTGTAATGGGAGTGCGTTATGGTTGATGCGTTTGTTTGTGCGTTACTCAGTGCGAGTGGATACATCATAGTAATTACATTAAACTAATTAATGAGAGTTGTGTGCCGTCAGGTGCGGTATGGAAAGGTTTAATCATGTGGAAATATATGACAATAAAGTTATTTCTGTTTTATTAATTAGGTAGTTTATTTGCTATTTATTTTGCTCCAAATAAACCTGCTTTAATTTGATTCTATGTAAGTAATATTTATAAAACTGACTGGTTTATTCTATGGCAAAATACCTACTGTCCAAGAAAGAAAGCTGAGATTTTAGGGATCTTTATGATGTGGACTAGAAAGTAGGCTGACTAGGTAATTAATATATTATGAACAGGTTTAAAAAAAATTATAGCATTGCTGAGAATTTATTAAATTGAATAAACGAAAGATATTCTAATTTATAGCATTTTCGCTCTAAAGTTGCCTGGAATGGTTTAGTTGGTTTCTAGATAAAATGCAGCATTAATTGAGATCCAGGCTTATGTCTAACGAAGATTTCTTTGCAAACACAACCGTTGGCGATAAGAAAGTAGGCAGCAAACAGAGATTAGCATAAAGTAACAGAATCTTGTACAATATTGACGCGGCGCGGTCACCCGGCCGCGCTTGCGCAACTCAAACATTACAGAGCTCCCAAATATGTAGTTTTGTTTGAGAACTCACTATGAATTATGCCTATGGTATTGTTAACAGGTTTTGACTATGGTTTTTACAACCATTTACTCATAATAAGTAACACTGAAGTGTTAACTTGTGGGCATGGTTAGTTTGTATAAGCGTAATAATTGAGTAAGTGCCAACGAAATGCAATGCTATGACTGTAACTATTTTTATTTTTTATTAACTGTTTTGTTTTTGATATGGTGAATATTGAGTAACTATAAAGTGTTACTAATGTAACATTATAGTATTGTTGGTTTTAATTAATGGACGAATTACTTTTTGAAATAAAAAACTTAGGCAAATCCATTATATACCTGAAGGCAAGTAAGAGTGCTAAAATGATGATAGAGAAAATAATCAAAAATATAATCCATCGCAGAGTCTTTCAAGTTTTCTAGCTATATCTAATATGAAAATTAGATCTAGATAATAGTATTTATATATTTACCTTCACGCTTGTAATGCTGGCGTGGAGTCGCAGCCACCACGGCCACGAGCACCAGTGCTGACACCAACTGGAAATCATAATATAAGGTTAATAAGTTACATGCTATTTTAAGGAAATTTTATTTGTAAGTAAATTTAAACGTAACAGTTCCGGAAGTGATAACGAAATCCTCATTTAAGTACCTATATTTAAACTAAGTCTAACTAAGTATGATACTATTCAATAATTGAAATAATAAACAGCTTTATAAACGGATTAGGTTTAAAGCTAAAAGCACAAAACCACATTTTAGCTACCACTAAAATTGAACAATCAAAATATTTTTATTGAAATAGACCTTTACAAACTTTTATGAATAGTCAAACTTTGTTCGGAAGGACTAGTTATAAGCTACAACAATTTATAAAAGCAATAAATTGTTGTAGCTTATAACTAGTCCTAATACCCCAATATTTCATGTTTTCCGTTTGATAACTAATGCTCGCTTTGAAATGCTGCATTTCTAAGCTGTTACAGCCTAAAACTCTACGATTTATTCGTTTCCTCCACTACCAACTGTGGCATTCTGACATTGACCATGCATCGTATCCTAGATGATCTCACCCCAGAATTACAAGTACAGTGAGCCGCTACGTGAGCGGATAGCACAATTACCCCGGCACATTTGCGCAACTGTATTACGAAAGGAATTTTCTCTCGTGCCAAGGTGATGTTGCGGTGATGATCGCCCCATCATCTCGCAACTCTACTACACCAATTTTATTTAATGCACTTGGCGTTTTCACACGCGCTTAATTAGTACGCTCCTGGGAATGGAAACAATTGAGGATATCGTGGGAGGGTATCAGGGTACGTCGGCATCCTTTAATATTCGCATTGTTTTTATTTAGGTTTCAAATTAGATATATCTTAATTAATGTTATAAATAAATACAAATGTTTGTTGGTTGGGTTTGTAACGTATTCACACCTAAACCACTAAATCGATTGGAACATTATTTCATTAATGGATAGTTACATTATCAGAGAGTACCATAGGCTATGTTTCATTTCTGTATTCCTACGTGAACGAGAACTATGCGGAAGAAACTGCGAGGCGTAAGTTAGTATGAATAAATTAAAAAATACATAGTATGAATAATTTGAGGGATTGCAAGAGTGTAAAGTAATAATAATAATAATAATAATATTTATTTATTTCTCCTCACAGTGACAAGACAGGACAAGGTACAAAAAAAGTGAAAACCAATTTCGATTTACAAATTAAAAGTCTAGTGTATGTGAGAAGCTGGTGTCTATTAAAGGTGGGAACCTGTAGTACAGATCACCAGGTCCTCACCCCACGGAAATGAGGTATAACAAATTAAGAAATTTTGTAGGTGGAAAGACGTATAAAAGTAATTAACAGATTGATTTACCTTTGTAAAGGAGAAAGAATATAAAAAAAAGATTATAAAAATATTTAGTTTAAAACAAAGACGCTCTATGTGTGCGAGTGTATGTGTGAGAGTGTGAGTGAGTGTGTGAGTGAGTGTGTATATGTATGTGTACGTGTATGTGTGTGTGCATTTGTGAGTTTAGTGTATAGTATCTATTTTAGGCGTCGCCTTTAAGCAGTTTCTCTGTGGCTACATAGTCCAAGTTTTGCAACCAGTCTCTGACTACAGCCTTACATTTTATCTTTGTGAGAGAGTATATTGATAAGACCCTGTTCACTTTATTGTACAGGTTAGGACCCTGATGACAAAAAAAGCGATGTGCGAAACTGGTTGTAAAGAAGGATTTTGTACAAACAATGTCTTTTCTGCGCCGGTTCTCTATCAGGTCAGGATCATATATCAGTAGAGAGTGTTGTTTAATAACAGTATGTAAGATATAAAGCTGACGAACCGTGAGGACCTTACTCTGCTTGTACACATCGACTGTTGGGTAAAAAAATGGTAAGAACTGACTAACTTTTAAAATAGCTCTTTGAGCTCTTTCAACTTTTAAGAAGTGATTTTTTGTTGATCCACCCCAGACCGAAATACAGTAACTTAGTTGCGATTGAACAATCGCCAGATAAACTGTTTTAATTATCTCCTTGTCAGCTACATGCCGTAAGTTTTTAAATATAAAGATAAGCTTTCGTGTTCTTGCGTAGTATTAAAAGGATATAAATACAAGAAGGAAGAAGTACCTAATATATATGCCCATTTCAACAACAAAATACAAGAGTAACTACCAAGGTAAGTCATGCATGTTTTAAGTCTTATTTCGGAAGTATGAAGGCAATTTACAAGCTCCACACGTGTCTGACGGACGGATGGACGGACGGACAAGGTGAAATTGTGTTTACCTTATTATCTACTAATAAAATGTCATGTGTACCCGCTGCGCGTGATGCTCGTAAATATGTTAAAAGTGATCCACTTTCTCTCATCTTCTCAGATGCTTATCTAAATAAAAACAAACGTTTTGTTTGTTCGTGGCCTGACCACTAATGTTGTGTTGAATTGGATTCTTTATTTTCCAATTGGGAAATCAGACTTTTAATGTTTTGCTACATAGAAGTGATAGATACTATATACTTGTTTGGAGTTTAAGTAAGGGACAAAAGGGGTCTATATTATTTATTTATTTATTTATTTATTTATTTATTTATTTATTTATTTATTTATTTATTTATTTATTTATTTATTTATTTATTTATTTATTTATTTATTTATTTATTTATTTATTTATTTATTTATTTATTTATTTATTTATTTATTTATTTATTTATTTATTTATTTATTTATTTATTTATTTATTTATTTATTTATTTATTTATTTATTTATTTATTTATTTATTTATTTATTTATTTATTTATTTATTTATTTATTTATTTATTTATTTATTTATTTATTTATTTATTTATTTATTTATTTATTTATTTATTTATTTATTTATTTATTAGGTCAGTCAACAATTGTTTACACATTACATTTACTTACTTATTATACAAATTAAATTAAAAGTGTGCAACAATCACTTACAGACTAACACCGCATGCACTGTTACCAACTAATCTATAAAGTATACAAAAAAAAAAAAAACTTAAAATACAGACTCTAAACAATAAAAAAAAAGGGGGAAACAGTTTGAGGGACCGAGCATCAAGTACTTCTTGAGAAGTGTGCAGTGATATTTTTATAAAATGAACCAAAGGTGTCATGATGGATATCAATTAGGTCACTGCAGCTGTTTAGGCATTTGCATAATCTTGTCATTGCTGAATTAGCACCAAGAACTGTCTTTCTTAAGGGTGGACAAAGAGGCGTAATACTATTACGGGGGTATCTAGACGGAGCACGGAACATAATTAAACCTAATAAGCTTGGACAATCAATTACATTTCTTATTATTTTATATACATATAGAGCATCTGCGACATTCATACGGAAAGACAACGGATGCATCTCGAAATGTAACAAACGAGTGTTATAAGATGGCAATAATTTTGTTTTTCCATTTGAAAATGCCAGGTGCCATAGAAATCGTTTCTGAATCCGTTCTAACCGTAACATATGCGATGCATAGTGTGGTCTCCATATAATACAGCAATATTCCAAACTGCTTCTAACGAGCCTATTAAACAACATAATTTTCGTGCTGTTGTGTTTGAACCCCTTAGTACTACGTATTACAAATCCCAACAACTTGGACGCTTTTTTACATATGTGTTCAATGTGAGGTAGAAATGTTACCTTCTTATCAAATACTACTCCCAGATCCTTAATCGTATCAACTTCTTGAATAAAATGGTTATCCACATAGTACCTCGAACATATAGGATAGATCTTTCTAGAAAATTTAATATGAAAACATTTTTTTAAATTTAATTCCATTTCATTTGATTTACACCATTGAGTGAGACGGTCAAGGTCATCCTGGAGTAACACAGTATCGCTAGTCGATTCGACCCTTCTACCAAACTTTAGATCATCTGCGTACAAGAAACACTCCGAATAACGAAAACAGTGCGGAAGATCATTAATGAATAAGTTGAACAAAATTGGCGCAAGATGAGAACCTTGTGGCGCCCCCGAGGTTATACTGTGTTTTGCTGATTGAAAACCATTTACAACTACGTAGAATTCACGATCACTCAAATACGATTTTAGCCATTCCAGCAGGGATCCTTCAATGCCATATGCTTTAAGCTTATTGATTAAAATATTATGAGAAATTTTGTCGAATGCCTTACTAAAGTCAGTATAGATTGCATCAAACTGCTTACCAGAATCAATGGATTGTACCAATGATTCCGTGAAAGATAATAAATTTGATGTTGTGGACCTCGACGGAACGAAACCGTGTTGGTGGTCGCTGAGATAAAGTCTTAGATGGCGCTGGATATATGGACAAATCATTGACTCGAATATTTTAGGAATTGTGGAATTAATAGAAATTGGTCTGTAGTTTGAAATTACGTCTTTTCTATCTGATTTATGGACTGGGACGACTTTGGCTATTTTCCATTCCAAGGGGAAGGTGCCCGTGGTTAACGACACATTAAAAATGCGTAGGAGTGGAGTTACTAGTGCCGTTGCGCAAGAATAAATAAAGAACGGATGGATGCCATCAGGACCGGGACTTTTTTTAATATTCACGGATTTCAGCTTTTTTAGAAGGTCATCAAATAGTATAACTGGAGTTGACAGATACTGGCTGTTTGTATTCAATGAATTAAGGAAAATGGAATCATGTTTATTCTCCATATTATTATCATGGTTAGTAGCGTAAACAGAGGAAAAAAAGTCAGCAAATAAATCACAGATAGCAGAACCATTAGATGATGAAGTCTGTCCGTCAGTCATAGTCAAAGGGTATGACTATTATTCAGTAATAAAGAGTGAAAAGGTAAGATTTGATATTCTGTTTATATTGAATTCACCACATTACCGGTTACAATAAAAAAGAAAATTATAAAGTTAGATAGCCTATTTATCGATAAAGGCTCTAAGCTATATAATATCACGCTACGATCAATAGGGGTGGAGCGTCATATGTATGAATGTATTGCAAAAACTGAGACGCAGATAAAACTTTAGATGAGGACATAAAGTCTAAAATTAATCATCAGAATCAAATGAACAATAAAACTAAAAGGAAGATTCTCAAGTAAATAATAACATAGCTTTAGAAATAAATAAGTGCATACGCGGAAATGAAGAAAATTATATAATAACAGTATCTACATTGTAATAAATAACTGTAATATTATAGTAATATTACTTGTTACTACGGTAATTAATTCTGGTAATAATACATTATAGTTAATATGAGCACATTAATTATTGAAAATTACTCTCGAGGCAGTACGTGGTACATTATTATTGATTATTACAACCATTAATTGGATTTCCTTGAATATGAAATTTAAGGTGAAACAATGTTAGGTTTCCTTATGAGAATCGTGGACTACAATGTTGTGAATTAATTTTATTTGGTATAAAATATACATTATAGGTACGTACTTATTAAGTCCTTATTATGCCTTAGTATATCATCATCATTGGATTTATCATGAGAGTTCTATTAGGTATGTTTTTCTTTTACACAAAATTAGATTTGGCCCGCGACTTCGCCCACATTTCCAAGTTGCACCGGAAAAGAAGTAGCCTGTGTCCTTTACCAAGCTCTAGTCTATCTTGTGCCAAATTTTATTGAAATCAGTGATGGTTTAGGGTCGAAAGTGTTACAGACAGACATATTTTCGAATTTATAATATTAGTAGGTATTGTACAAAGTGTACATAAAACTTTGAGATATATACACAGTATACATCTTGAGATATAGGTATACACAGTAGAACATAGAATTCCTTCTTTGAAGTCGGTTCTAAAAAGGTTCAATCAATTTGGACCTCGACCTAAGCAGTTTTTATTCTACCCTGTAGGTATTATGAGAAGATAGTTAAAGTAAGAAAATGGAGGAAGGTAAAGTAATATCTAGATAATGATGATTCCAACTTTCACTGTTCACTTCCACGTGGAACTGGTAGGTCATGTCATTTAACTTGGCTGGTGTATAGTGCTATTTCTATGTCGATTTATATATATAAATCTTCATATTCTTCTAATATAAACTAGTAAAAGAAGTGACTAAACGCGGTATCATACGCGTTACCGAAGCTCTTAAATTTCCCAATTTAATAACTTGCCTTTGTGTTATTCCAGAATTATAAAAATTGTGTCAAATTTTATCGCGATCCCATCAGCCGTTTTGGTGTGAAATAGTAACAAACTTCGCATTTATAATGTTAGTAGGATAACTAAAAGATTTTTTATTATTTAATATTAGCACGAGATACATCACTTACGTTAATAACATATACTAAAAACATTGATGAATACTCCCCACAAATCTATTATCAAATGTAACTAAAATGTTATAATAGTAGTCCATAAAATACTCCGTTTTATGGAGACACAATACCGTAGCCTATGGACGCTTGCAACACTAGAGACGTCACTCACGGGTTGCCAACATTGAAAAAATCTCTTACTCCTTTAAGAATGCTGTTTAATAGTGGTATATAAAAAAAACTATACTCACTCTACATGACAAGATAAAAATGTAGATTGACTAAAACGTTTAGCTAGAAAGTTGCGTCGCGTTCTACACAGTGAGCATGCCTCTAATGCGTTAATCCTTTATACTAATTAACGTACACACAGTCATACATACTTTCACTGTTATTATTTATGATGCCACAATTACTATTTAGATTTACGTAAGCTCTTTGTATTATTTATTCTTAATCTTATTCTTACATTGCGGTTTCGCCTACACAATTAATCATGTATACATCAAGTAGCATAATTTGGTAATAGATATTAACATATTCTTGTATCTACTTAAATGTCTGTATGTCGTAGTAGTAATATACCAACTACCAAAATAACTAGGACATAGGTAGTAGCTTGTGTCCTAGGACATATAATATAACTTATCATGTACTTGTAATTAAATGTGTTTCTGTAACGGCTATACGAATTTATTTGGATTTGTTTTAATTTAGGGAGATTCACAGTGAAAAGACATACATATATATTATCATATTCCACATTTTACTTCATATTGAAGTTATTATTATTATGGTTACAAATATAGGGGTCATTTCATTGCCGAAAGTAATGAGTTCATCACGCTAGAAGAAAACGAAAATGCTAATTAAACTTCCCCACTGAGATAGGTTCTTTATAACTAGTCGGGATTAGCACATAGACTACTTTTATCTCAGAAAACTAGAAGATTTAAAAACGCTAGGATGTAATGTCTTTAAAAAACCATAAAAGCACTAATTGGTTAGCTATTACCATATCTATTGTCATGATAAATGTGTGTGACAGATCTGTGGTTTTACACGAAATTATGAGACAAAAGAGGTTAATGCAAGCGTGAAATACACGTGAAATCGTTTACAATGCTTGTGGTGACGTGTGGAGGAGTGTGGTGGATTCACCAGCCTCGGCTCGTTAAGCATTATCCTTTTGAAGAATATTTGCATACTATAGTTGTAGTTTCCACATACAGCCCGGTTGGCTTTGTGGTTACTAACCCTGACTTTCAAGCCGCGGGTCGTGGGTGCGAATCCCACCCAGGACAAACTGTGTGTGTTTGTTCTGTGTCTGGATGTAAATATCTATATAAGTATGTATTTAAAAGTAGTATATCAGCTATCTGGTTACCATTCATTAGAAGCTTACTTTGGAATCAGATTGGCTGTGTGTGAAAAATGTCCCAGGATATTTATTTATTATTTTAATTTGTATGTCACCGTAGACAAACAGACAAAGTTAATTTCGCATTTCTAACATTAGTATAGATTTTTGTACAAATAGGTAAAGTAGGAATTATCCCACATACCATTAACAAACCATCAATCTATTAGACTATAAACTAGCATAAATATATACAAATAGCTAACTCCCAAGGCGTTGTTTAGGAGCTTGCCTTTACAAAAAAACGAGATGACAAAACCGCAGTCTGTCGCTTCCTGTCTGCAACAGCGGAAATGAGTTCACGATGCAATTTAAACGTTATTCTAAACGAAATAGGGTACACAATAATTTGACAGGAATATGTATCGTGTCGTAAATAAGGAATGCTCATAGGTAATAAGATTGAGTGCAGTTATTTTGATGATCATAATATTATTAGATTCTATGGATGACGTCACAGTTCTTGCTCGTCATAACTTAAATAGGAAAGTTTGTGTGTCCTTCCTTAATGTGTATTATGCATATAAATAGCTCATAAAGTAGATTCAGAATGTACTCATACTATTAATATTGTAAGTATGAATGATTTGATAATTTGTTTGTTTAGCTTCGATACTACTGAAATAATTTTTTTACCAATAGAATGCTACGTTATGAGAGTTATAGGCTATTCCCGAACGGGAACTATGCGGGTGAAACCGCGGGACGGAAGCTAGTATTTTATAATGACGTAGATGAACCGCGCGATTGACACTAATAGTACTGGAGGTAGCGTTGCAAATGAATGAACGATAGTATGCCGGCTGATATTGTGATCGATGGTTGATCTTATATGACCAATAAGAAAACCGACAGTCAGCTGCTCAAGTAGCGGTGGATGTGGGTGTGAGTAGTTCCGAAAGTGGTAAAAAAAAAAAAAAAAAAAAAACATAGTACGCCGGCTGAAACTTTCATCATATATAATTTACGTTATACTGAGCTTAAAAAAAATTGTCAGCTGCATGGTGGAGGGGGGATTCTGCGTCAGTCACTCGTACAAACTTGTAAAAAAAACACGTTCAATAAAGTCATAGTACGCCAGATGAAATTTAACACAGTGATTGTTAATATTATCAAAAGTACAAAAACATTAATCAGCTGCGTGAGTAGCGGTGGAAAGACCGTCAGCTGATGAAGTGAAAATTTAAAATATTGAGTTTTGCTACTACGCTGTCTCCTCACAAACACACATTTCAAGGGAGTTTGTAGAGCCGCTTCAGCCCATAACACGATTTTCGGGCTACCTAAGCCTATCCCCCTAAAATTTAAACGAACATATATGCGTCTTGAATTCAAAATCAAAAATAATGCCCGGAAAAGCAATTAAAGGGGGTGAGTATCTTACTTTCGATAAGAAATATTTTAAGCTACTTACAAATAATATAATTGTTTGAACCAAACTACCAATGTTAAACCATCACTCAAAATGTTTAGCCAATATAGATAATAATAAATAAATAATAAAATGTTTTATTTGCAAGAACATGATATGATCCGCACATATACACGCACGTGCAAACTTTTGTGAAAAAGAATAAGAGATACATGGTGTATAATTGTGTAATATTTATTACCAGAAGTTAAAAGATGGTGAATGAAAAACGTTGGAATTACATTATTATTATTTATTTATTTTAGCTTTCCTAGTAATCCGTTTACGTGTGACGAATGGATTTTGATTATCGCCAGAGAAAGAAAAGTGGAGTCTTATACGTGAGCTAAGAATTCTGTTATAAAAAAATGAATTTCTGGAGAAGATGGGCATAATCACTAAATTACAACACTAGGATTTATTAATTGTATTTGTATTCTGAAGATTGTAAACATGAATATGACAATGTGGAGCTAAGTAATATTTTTATTTGTGCCATTTAATTGTGACACCTTGGCCACCCACCGAAGTACCTACATTTGAAAAACAAAAAGCGTACAACAAGTGTAAAACTCTGATTAAGTAAATAAATATTATTAGTGTTTTGTTCTCTCATACAATATTATACGCGAAAACAAAACACTAATAAAATAATAAATATTAGATATACTAACAAACATAGATGCCCAAGACATAATATCATGATAAATACCTAATTTCAACGATCTCATACCTGCTTTCATTTTATAAATTATTTTATCGTGCAACGCGACTCTATACCTCCTGTAGTAAACTTCTAAGAAGTAAATAGAATCAAAACAAAACAAAGTAAGGTAAGTGCCCCAATGATGGCCAGTTTAAGAAAAAAAACTGGTTTTTGTAAATTTAATTTTTTCTTTGATTTAATTTTTTTATTTAATTTAATAAATATTAATTATAGCTAATAAAATTTTAATATTTATCCAGTTTTTTCTACTATTTGTTTTAATTTTTTATATCATTAATTTTTGTTAATTTTTTTTTATTAGTTCTTTATATTAACTTTCGACATTTGTCCACGAATGGAATTATTCAATTTCAGCGTGCCAGTTATGGACACGTCTTTAGATACAAAAACATAACTGAAACTTTCTACTCACCGCAGTAACGATTTCCTTAAGAAAAGCCGTCGTTGTTAATTTCAAATGACTTTACACTTTGTATTCGCGCAAATTTGTACATGTAACAGACTGAATTGACTAAAACGTTAAACTTAGATAGTTCGATGTCTAAAGTCTATGTCACAGTGATTCCAATGTAAAAACGCTCATGTCCGCATTCTAGATATTTCTTTTATTTTTTATTCATTAATGGTACCTTGTCCAAGACTGGTGCACTTACGATAGTTGAAAACGCAATGATGGGAAAATAGTGCTTTATTTGTCGCACGTTATGGTTGATTTTACACTTAATGTTATTGTTATTATTGTTGTTATTTAAAATTTGTCTTTTATTGCTTAAATAACGGGAATAGTTAATTGGTTTATGATGAATGGTCGTAAGTTTAAGATAATATTTTGACCATTTGTAACTTTATTAAAAAAAACAATGGTTCTAATTTGGTGGAACTTAAAACTCTTTTTTAAATGTTGTCTTAGTTCGTTAGTAAACATATGTAGCCCTAAAAATATACGGCAGATAACATTTATATTTTTTTATATTTCCTTTGTATTTTAATTTATGTTATTTCCATGAATGCAAATTATTATTACATTTATATTATTTAAGCTCGCTATTATGCATTTCTTTTACGTTAAAACAAAACAAGAAAAAAAATACTTTGGAACAATATTTATTGTTTTATACATACTAAAAACTTTTCGAAATTATCATAATTATCACTATGTCGATTGAAATTTGATAAAACTATGTTAAATAAGTTACGGGTGCAAGAACCATCGATCAGCTGGGTGGGAACAGGGAAGTTCTGTCAGCTAGACCCTGAATAAAACTGTGCATTACTCGAATAATCTGTATCTTTACTGCGTCAGCTGACGGTCTTTCCACCGCTACCCACGCAGCTGATTGTTGTTTTCGTATTTTTCATAGTATTAACAATCATTTTGTTAAATTTCATCCGGCGTACTATAACTTTATTTTACGTGTTTCGTTTACAAGTTTAGGCGAGTGGCTGACGCATAATCCCCCCTCCACCACGCAGCTGACTATTTTTTTTAAGCTCAGTATGATCAAAATTATTTATAAAAAAAGTTTCAGCCGGCGTACTATGACTTAATTTTTTTTTTTTTTTACCACTTCCGGAACCAACCATATGCGCACCCACCGCGGGTGCGCCAGCTGACTCTTGGATTATATATCAGTCAATCGAAGTCTATCGTATAAGATAGCAACCGATCGGCGTAAAATCACTACCTAAAATGCAACGCCACCTCCCGGGCTATAAGTATAAAGGCTATATCAATATTTTTGGTCTTGAATGTGTATAAGTTTTAGAAAAAATCTTATAGGTGTATTCAATTATCTAGGGACTCTGAAAGAGCTGCGGGCGGACCATCCAGCCCGCCTTACGCAATTCGAAATGTTAATTCACTTTGCTTCTCGCAAAAAAGTCAACTTCAGGTACCCCCAGGGGATTGTATGAAGTTTATATTGATCACTTGTCACATCCCATGTGACATTTGAAAGGAGAAGTGACATAGTGCGTCTCACGGGAACGCGCCCGGTTGCCATGGGAACCGGGACAGCGGTCCTGCGCAACATGGCTGCCGGCGCCTGCGCACTCCCGCGCCGAGTATTGTTCAAAAATTGTGCAAATCTGAATTACAATAGTTGCTGCTATTCAATTGAACGGCCGCGCTATTCCCGCGATGTTACGATATGTTAGGACGAGTGTGTGCCATCGAGATTGATGGTCTATGGTATAGACCTAAACAGTGGTTTTTTAAAGCAGTTTTTTTTTATACCACAAAAGTGGCAAGCAGGCATACAATCCCACCTGATGGAAAGCAGTTACCGTAGCCTATGGAGGCTTGCAACATCAGAGACTGACGAGTTGCCGACCCTGTAAAAATCTCTTCACTCTATTTCTATCTTAAATTTTACTTTTGGTATCTATTATCATATATTATTATGACATATCGAAACTCGAAAGCAAGATTAAAGTATCATGTCAATAAAATATGGTAGAACAGTGACTGATAACAAAAATGATGGTACCTTAAAATGACGTTTTATCATCATTATGGTCAAAAATACACAGTTTGTAAACACATAGATATGAGTAATATCTATTCAAAACAGAAGACATGTTGGTCTCAAGTAAATTCATATGTCAAAGAAACAAATCCTATATTTTTTCCATCGAACTTGACGTGAGCTTTTTTCATTTCTTTGACCACTTGATTGATACTTATTGTCGAAGTTTAGGTGATGGAGCTAGACAGATAGGTAGTTAGCCTACTTCTACCAAATTGATGTCCGTATTCTAGTTTGAAAAGAAAGACGGAGGATAAATCGTTCACGGTTAACAGTTTCATTACTCAGTGACACACAGTAGGTAGTAGGTACTTATATATATTAATTCTATCTAATTATAATACATAATAAAAATATGCGAAAGTTTGTGAGTATGGATGTTTGTTACGCGTTTCACGCGAAAACGGCTTGAAAGTCAGGGTCGCTAAAAAAAAATCCACCTGTCAGTGATTATAAAACACTATCCTATTTAAAATATAAATTGTGTATTGCATAAACGGACTGAAGCACATTTTTATACATAAAGATAATGTTGTTACGTTGCATAGTTTGTACAAAAAGGAATGAACTTTAACATTGTTTAGACATGGAAAGCCTTCATCGATTAATCATGAACACACGTCGACAGAACGTCTCCATAGATAAATAAATTTTTTTATAATTCTCACGGGTTCATTAAGATACAAAATTGAGTGCTTTTTCTATTATAGGAAGTATATTTTAATACGGAGATGTGCTTCACGCGCACACGGAACCGGGCACAATGCGTCGCCATGACACTTTCCAATACAACATGGCGGCGGTGTTTTTCGCGCCGATTTTCACCGCAGAGCAAGGTTGCATAATCCTGACGTTTAAAAGGTCATTTTATCGCTAGATTGTGGTTTAAGTTACCGGTAGTCTAGTATATGGAATAATCTAATATTATTATTGTTAAAACTTGTTTTGAAAAGAGTAATTGCCGAGTTTATTGCCGGCTCTTCTCAGGAAAAGCAACCTTCCGAACCGAGCATTAGAGTCGACGGTTCATAAGTGCTTGTGAAGGCCTATTTGAATTAATAAATATATTTCATATCATTTCAACTAGGCATAGATTTATCAATAATATTTAAATTAAATGCATAGTTAATCCATTAAAAATATCATAAGCTAAATTTTCATGCAAATAACGTATTATGCAACTAATTAAAAGTGTTAATTTGAAGAACGGCTGCAAAAACATATTTAACCTGTGGCATAAATTAAAATAAAAATATGACATAAATATGGCGGCGACATTTGAATATCGAATGACATAACAAACGTCATGCGACGGGCTCGACACGCTCGCTTCCCACGAAAGTAAAAGTGAAGTGACGCGACATCATCTAAGAAATCGTCATACACTGCCGGTTATAAACGAAGCTATTCAAATCTACTCATTAATAATAAGCAATGGAAAACATATACTGAGATGTACCTGTGAATTACCAGTGAATATGTTAGTTTGAATGAGGTAGTGAACTATGACCCAAAGATTTTTTGTACTCGACCTACAATAACCGTTGTTTTGTTATGCTGTCATTATGACGATTTGATTCGATGTAAAAGCGAAAGTAGCGCACTGGGTTCAATCAATTTTATACTTAAAGGCGCGCTGGTACTTGGGAGCATTCTTTATTTCGATTCTAAAAAATCTTCCTAGATTAAAAATACTAGGGGGATCGTCAATGTAATGTCTACCTTAAACTATTAGCACTTCAGTCTAATATCCCGTAATTGTGTTGCCTAGTGACGAATCCTATAGATATTACAAATCGGGTGCACGGCAGTGCCCCCGCCAAGTCGAGCGCGAAGCAAACACTGCCGTACCATGCTTTACTGGAACCAGTTCGCCTCATTTTCAGTTCCCTATCTGAGAACCTCTGGATAAGACTAGAACGCTGAAATTTTCGTCATCCAGTAAGCTATAAGAGCACCTTGTGTACACTTCAACGGCCAAGTCGCAGAACATTAACTATAGTAATAAAAAAAATCGCAGTAAAGAACCTTAGACTTGGCACTTCTTTGTCTAGATATCATTACTTTTTTGAGATTTTCGTAGGTGTTTTACGGTAATAAATATTTTTTATTTTTTTATTTTTGACGTGACAACGTCTTATAAATTGGTTTGCCGGGTGACACTTCAAGAAACTGCGTTACGCTCCGCTCACGTAACGTGACGTTATGTTTTAAATTGTTACTATTGACGTGACAACGTCTTATAAATTGGTTTGCCGGGTGACACTTCAAGAAACTGCGTTACGCTCCGCTCACGTAACGTGACGTTATGTTTTAAATTGTTACTATTATTTCATCCTTCTTCCTACTATACGAATGAATATTCACATTAAAATTATTTTACCACTCAAAGTCGTTGTCACGTAAAACTTTCGCCCGTATACCGACTTTACAGGCAACCAATTTTTTTTTATTGAGCCTAACTTCCCTTTCTAACGCCCCGTTACAAATTGATATGGTTTTCCTTTTAACATAATAATATAATAACAAGGAGCCTTTCATAACCCCCAATTAACAAATCCATAAGGATTCAATATTTACAGAGGTCAAACCCGAAACCTTGCTCAATGTTTCGTGTGGAATACTAAAGTAATATCAACGTTTTAGGGTTGATAAAGAGCTTTGTATAGAAACTGATATTAATTTAATTTAAGTGGTATCGGCGACCACTAGCTTTGACCACGTGATGACCTTGGAAGGGTTTGTCAAACAAGAGTAGCTGTTGGAATTGACAAAGTAGACATAATTTAACTAATAATAATTTGTAGGCATTTACTTCTTGCTATTTAAATTTAACCCAAGTACAACCTCTGCTTAGTTTGGAATCGCATTCGCGGTATATAAACGTCTCAGGATATAACTATCGTAACCAAATAACTGCATGATAAACTACATTTAAATAGATGCTTAGGTGTAGGAATAAATAAATTACATCCAGACACAGGACAAGCAGACCCGTTTAGGCATAAAAAATATTATCCTGTGTGGAATTCCGACCCATGACCTACTCAAAAGTAAGTAACAACCAAAAACCCAACCTACCAATCGATGGTCAAAAACACAAAATCTCATAAATTCACAAGAATGTTTATAATGTAAGGTTGACCTGGGAAAATATTATTCTCACACGAAATGTCACAATGTCGCTTTTTATTATAATAATGATGCGCATGGGCAACAATGGTATACCATTGTCACTCCATTGTACGCCAAGAAAGTGAAAACCCGACCTAATGCGATAGATTATTAATTGGTTGAGATGCATAAGAAAGACGGGGTCTCTAGGTTTTGTAATCACTACACACAATGGCGGATTACGTGAAAAAAGGTTCCAATTATTAAATAATGTCTTAATGAGGGTGATTGATTCGCTTGGTTGAAAAATACGTTTATACCGAAGAAGCTGCATCTGAAGATATATCATACTTATGAGATAAAATTTTATATTCAAATTCTTCCTATGATATTATGACCGCTAAGAAATAATGGACAAACAAAAGGTGTCTATGGTCTGTTATCCAAGTGAAGTCGGGGCGGATAGATAGTTAAACGTGAATGTTTGTGAGTACGCATGTATGTAAAGACGAATGTTTGTGACTATTTCACCTAAAATCTATAGAACGGATTTGGATGAAATTTGGAACATATATAGTTCATAATCGGGATTAACACATAAGCTACTTTTTATCCCGTCAAAAAGGAAGATCTACCGAGTACGCGGGTGAAACTGCAGGGAGCCACTAGTGATATACATATAAATAAAATAATATATAGTAGGTGCAAAATATATTACACCTTCTGCTAAGATTAAAATCAGATAACCCTGCCTGAACAATGTTCCAGGACATGCATTATATTAATTTTACCTCAATTAAAATCGAAAGGTAAATGAACTAACTACTCATTATTAAGACTACAAACAAAATCTGATAATCAAATTATTCATAAAGGTGAGTGTTGACCGTAAAACACTTCGCCAGGTTTATTTACAGAGATTCTATATAAATGATAAAGAAGAGGTGTTTTAAATATTTACTTAAGTTTTTCGGTACACAGATAAAACACGAAGTGCACCGAAAAAACTAAAGACCCTTGTAGGAATGTAATAGCTTTTTAATTATCCTTTACTTGTTGACCCGCGCTACTTCGTTAGCGTCACTTGCCCGTATTTGCAACAGTTTTGATTGATGCTCCGCTCCTATTCGTCATAGCGTAATGATTTATACATAAAAACCTTCCCCTTGAATCACTCTATCTATTAAGAAAACCGCATCAAAATCCGTTACGTAGTTTTCAAGATTTAAGCATACATAGGACTGACAGACGGCGGATAGCGACTTTGTTTTATGCTATGTAGTGATCCCTCTATACATTTTTAATTAATAACTAGCGGACTCACCAGACTTCATTCTTCCCACCAGCGCCACCTACCGGCTCCAAATTGATTTATTATACATAAAAACCTACCCCATGAAATACTCCGTAATTTGGTGAAAAGCGCATGAAAATCTGTTTAGTAGTTTTTGTGTTCATCGCGGTCAGACAGAGGCGACGGGGACTTTGTCTATACTATATAATATTATAAAGAGGAAAGATTTGTTTGTTTGTTTGTTTGTTTGTTTGTAATGAATAGGCTCCGAAACTACTGGACCGATTTCAAAAATTCTTTCACCTTTGGAAAGCTACATTATCCCCGAGTAACATAGGCTATATTTTATCCCTGTATTCCCACGGAAACGGGAACTACGCGGGTAAAATCGCGGGGAGGCAGCTAGTTTTATATATATAGATAATTCACCTTGCACAAAATGAATAATAGGGAGTTAAAAAGCGTCTAACTAGTCAGGAGCAATATCAATTATTTTGCAAAGTCTCTAGATATCGACCCAGTATGTAAATTTCAAAGAAATTAATAAATTTCAACGAAAAGAAAATGTTTTCTGTTTAAATCCTTATGGAAAATGTATTAATAACAATGTATCAATCAATTAGCAATGCAATTATTTACTTTTGCAAATTTATAATTGAATTTTCTCAATTTATATGATAATGCTCTGCGTGTGTGTTTATATTCTGTTCGGAATTAAATAAATATAAAGGAAACTGTTGATTCAAATTGTATTAATTACTAGCTGCCTCCCCGCGGTTTTACCCGCGTAGTTCCCGTTCCCGTGGGAATACAGGGATAAAATATAGCCTATGTTACTCGGGAATAATGTAGCTTTCCAAAGGTGAAAGAATTTTTGAAATCGGTCCAGTAGTTTCGGAGCCTATTCATTACAAACAAACAAACAAACAAACAAACAAACAAACAAATCTTTCCTCTTTATAATATTAGTATAGACTAGCTGCCTCCGCGCGGTTTTACCCGCGTAGTTCCCGTTACCGTGGGAATACAGGGATAAAATATAGCCTATGTTACTCGGGGATAATGAAGCTTTCCAAAGGTGAAAGAATTTTTGAAATCGGTCCAGTAGTTTCGGAGCCTATTCATTACAAACAAACAAACAAACAAACAAATCTTTCCTCTTTATAATATTAGTTAATTAATTATATATTATACGGTTCACTAATTAAAAGGTTATTATTATGATACGTATGTTGTTCGCTCTCTTGCATATCGACAGCCCAGTTGGCTTTGTGGTTAGTGACCCTGACTCTCAAGCCGCGGGTCGTTGGTTCGAATCCCACCCAGGACAAACATTTGTATGCATGAATATGTCTGTTTGTTCTGTGTCTGGATGTAAATATATATAAGTATGTATTTAAAAAGTAGTATATGTGGTATATCAGCTATCTGGTTACCATAACACAAGCTCTGCTTAGTTTGGAATCAGATTGGCCGTGTGTGAAAAAAAATGTCCCCAGGATATCATTATCGCTTTTGCAGAGATTCGGACGGTCATATATTGATTTCAATTGACATGTTGTCACCTCGCCAAGTAAGTATTCTAACATGAGAAACATTTCGTCACAAACCAAAAGTACTAAACAAGCAATCCCAAATCAAATAAAACGAAATGCGACAATAACATAACCATAGAATATGTTACGTTATGTTATGAACGACCATAAAGGTCAAGCGGAAAATCATAGACAAAAACGCGATAGACGAGATACGCCGGACCATAGATGCGTAGTGATGTGACACAACCTCGGAAGTGGCCTTGGCCTGACCGCTTTCACGATACACGGTTACAACACTATCATATAACTTACTATTTTATGATAATACTCAAATTTAATATGCAAATATTTTTTAGCACTGTAATTCGTACGTACAATAAGGTTATGGATAAATTTTAATAAAAATGTACTTGTTTTGATGTATGACTTCCGTAATATGACTGACCTACTAAATACACTACGAAGATACATTAAAAAACTATGGCATTTGATATAATGTTAGAATACTCAATTGGGACTAGATATGTTATATATGCAACATCATAATATTTAAAATTAAATTTATATTATTAATTAAATTTGAAAATGAATCATATAGGTTAATATTTTCAAATGGTATTTTTTTGGAAAGTGACTTTGTCTTATGCTATGTACAGTAAAGTATAGTTCGTTTGATATACAATAAATAACTTTATTATTCAAAAACAATTACCCAATAGACTCAAATAGGGGTTTTTGGTACCCTAAAGTTTCGTTAACATAATATTATGATCTCTGTGCTTCCACATCTACTGAACATGAAAACACAAACCCGAACAAAATCTCAAACGTATATAAAACAATGGAGCGCGGTTCCGAGTTTTCTTACATATACATATTAATAAAGAGAGACCATTAAGCTGCCAAGGAATTGTTTAGGTAGGATGCGTCAAATCTAAATAACTCATAAAAGTATAATAATATGTATGTAGAATATCAATATCGTAAATCATGGAGTAAGTTTTAAAATGTAGGTCAAACTTCGGTGAAGTGCTAAACTTTTTTGACTTAAACTATGATCGAATAAAATCGTAAGTAAATTAATGAAAATTTACTCCATGATTTTTGTATCGAAAATTTTTCATTTCATTATATACCAGAAATAACCATAGGTGCCTATAAAAGCATATACCTATTTGAATATTACATTTGACTCCTAAAGCCTCCTATTGACGGTGCGACGCCGACTTCTAATCTCACCTTGTCGTGTCGTGGTAGTCTCTGTCATGGTGACGCAACATTGCGGTGCGGTCTGCGCTAATAGTCGCGTGACGCAACAATAGTACGATCAACCCTTGCATTCTAAGGCCTATATTGGTATATGAGGCCTAAGAGAGGGCCTCACTTACTAGTCAGGCCTTGGATATCGTTTAATTAGCGTCACTTGTCTATACAAGAAGCTTATAATAGATACTTTGTAGTTGCCTCCGCGCGGTTCCACCAGTTCCCCGTTCCCGTGGGAATACGAGGATAAAGTATACCCTTTATTCACCGGAGATAGTTAAGCTACCCTACAGTAAAAGAATATTTCAAATCGGTCAAGTATTTTCGGAGCCCACTAAATACAAACAAAAAAACAATCAAAATCTTTCCTCTGTATAATATTAGTAATAATAGATTTAAATTAGTGACGATGTTTGGAAGATAGATAGCTTGGGAAAGGACATAGGTTGCCTTTTACCCCGTGGACTCGGGTAAAACCGCGCGGCAAAAGCTTGTTAAATATATTTCGCAAACATTATTCTATATTGCTACGACAAGAGTTATTTGAGTATTTGTTAGACATTTATATTCTGTAAGGCTTCTTTGTAGTCTGATAGGTTAATGTTTAATTTAAATATGTAGTAGGATAATAAATACTTTACAAAGGCTGTATTTTTTTAAGTATATGAATTACTCGTGTCCCGACATTGCTGGGCTTATGGTAGTTATAGCCTTCTTACCACTAATCGGTGTCAAAACTATCCGACCTTAAAATTCTCATCTGGATTACTTAACCTTGATAAAAATGTGAAAAACTGCCTCCTTTACTATAGATAAAAACGAATAAATAACTTTTATTTACGTCACATGGACATGTGTTTTGCTGCTGACCATGCTTATTATCTGAACTTGAACTCGAAAGAATATTTCACTTAGCCCTCATTCGCACGAGAGTTTTTTTAACGGACGGAAAAAAGCGTTCATACACAACAAATGCATTCCCAAGTACCATAATATGCTCTTTTTCTATTTGAAAATGCAACACCGCTCAATAAAAAGGGTTGCGTTTTAAAAACGCTGTCGGTTGAACATATACTTGGGAATCCATTTGTTGTATTTGAACGCTTTTTTCCGTTCGGTAAAAAAACTCTCGTGCTAATGAGGACTTGCTTATTACTATTTTACTCTGTGACCATGGCGCTAGCGGCTGTGCCGAATTTGATACCCAAAATAAACACCTTAAATTGTGAATATGTAGGCAATACCATGGATTTACTATTTACTAGAAAAAAAAACCCTTACTCATATTTCACACACGGCCAAACTGATTCTAAACTAAGCAGAGCTGTAACTAGATAGCTGATATATACATTTATATGAGACTGAAAGTCACAATTTCCTGATGATTACCTACGACCTTGTACAATTAGTTTTTATTTATACGTGAAAGTGGTAAAGTAGTTCTGTACCCGCATACATACTAATATCTGAACAACTATTGCATTAACTACACTTATAAAAACTAGTCCCTCTATCTTTCTAAATAGTGAAAGAAATATTCGATTGTTTGAAATAGTACAAAAAATATTTTTCGATTGTGTTGTTTAAAAGTAGTAAAGGACACAAAAAGACAGATAACATTTGGTTAATACTATTTATAGAGGCTCATCTTCCCCACTGGTTTGGTGGCGGTGGTCCCAGACCGATATTCAATCTCAAGGTGTATTTATGATAGATAAGACATAATAAGAATATGAACTCTATCACATACTACTAAAGGCCTAAATTAAATGAAAAGCTTAGATTAGTCGTGCTCGAGTACTGTTTGTTTATATAGCCTTAAACTTAATAAAGTTTATAAGGTAAATATTTTTAGGTTTTTCATATCACTTCCGGAGACTATTTTATCAAGAATACTAATATGGGTCTAGAATCTAGGTACTCACCACTTTACAGACTATAGCCATCTTCACGACTGCCTATGTCTTCTAGTTCTGAAAAATATAAATTTATGTTAAAAAAAAATTACAAAGTGTTCTGTAGGAAAAAAAATATTTTCCGAACTTCTTAATAATTAAAAGCATTTTCTTTAGTAGGTACTTTACTGTTTGTCTACCAAATATATTAAATTATTTATTTTTAAATGAATGAAAATTTTTCAGCGAAGGAAAGCTTCAGTTACATCTCAAACTTTATTCATTATTTCTAGTTCTTATATTTGAATGCAAAACTATTAAAGAGGAATTTTATTTTTCTGTCAGAAGAAAGCTTTAGTAAATTTATATGAAATTCCGCTCTGTTTACATAAGTAAGGGAAGTGATGTCGGTACATCAAAAGACGTACATGACCTTTTAAGTAAGCCGCACTCGGCCAAACAACAAACAAGATTATTTCAAGCAATTTGTGGTTACTTTAATATTATAATAACAATTATTCTAAGTATAACACGAACTCAAATTATTGTGACAATGTGACAACTTTACTTATTATTTCTGAGTGAAGTAATTTTTATAAACTTGAAGGATGAGTTTAATATAATAACAGAGTTTCGTTTGTAAAAAAACATTATGAGCATCAAATGATAATTATGATTTTCTTACAATTCTTATTGTTTTAGGATAAGGTAAGGTGAAAATTATCTTTTATTTTCCTTCATACGAAACTTTTATAATTAAGTTTCTTCTGTAGCGCAACATACCACACGCGCATTCTCATCGGCGGCTGCGGCGATCTATGTGGCGGCGCGCACGTTCCGTATGCCCTCGCGAGTGAAGCGACCGCGTGAGCGAGAGGGAAACAGCCTAACAATTTAACTGTGTTACTCGATGTATTAGTCATAAGTTGCGATCTTAATTTTGTTTAATAAATAGGGACTTTTGTAAATAAATTATTCCATTCTAACAACTTCAACTGCGAGTTTCAATTACGCCGAGTACAGTCCCTAAAGTGCCAAGTAACCTCGCCATACCATCACCACCATCGAACCTGATTACCCCACAGAAGCCCATCTTGAAGACTTCACGTTACGGGCGCATCCTGAATCTGCCGGTACGCTTCCGCTAGGGGGGGAGTCATGTAGCGCAACATACCACACGCGCATTCTCATCGGCGGCTGCGGCGATCTATGTGGCGGCGCGCACGTTCCGTATGCCCTCGCGAGTGAAGCGACCGCGTGAGCGAGAGGGAAACAGCCTAACAATTTAACTGTGTTACTCGATGTATTAGTCATAAGTTGCGATCTTAATTTTGTTTAATAAATAGGGACTTTTGTAAATAAATTATTCCATTCTAACAACTTCAACTGCGAGTTTCAATTACGCCGAGTACAGTCCCTAAACTTCCTATACTTTTATATTTAATTAAAGTACATTTATATTTTAAAAGTATATTTCACCTAGTGTTGCTTCGAATGTAAGTTATTTATACATATATTAACAAAAAAATTGCGTTTGAATATTAAACACAAGTTGGAGCACCTATTTTATATCAAAACAATTAATATAATAATTGTAATCAAATATCAAAACACTTGAAAACTCACCAAAAGTCCAACGTGTCCAAATCACAGATCAAAAAAAATCAAAAAATATGTCACAAACTTTCGGCAGTCGTGTTCACGATCTAAGCGTGAAAAAAAAAGTTGATTTAAAAAAGTAACGTGCGTTGCACGTCGCGCACTGTAGCCGGCGGCGCGCGCGCATCTTCTCATATAGGTACGTTTAGCCCCTCTCTAGTGGGCCATACTCCTGCGAGATTCTTTACCACACCACCACTCCATACCGAGGCGGATTAGCTTAGATGCTGTACTGGACCCTTAGACTGATTTTTAAAAGACTTTTAAATTAATAGCTTCAAAGATATTAAAAAAAATGAGGCAGTAAACAGTGATGATGTAAGAAGTGGTGGTTTGTTGAAGACAATTTTCGTCAAAAAGTTATTTGATATTTGATAGAACACACAGGATATTCATATTCGAATTTAAAAAACGTGTCAAAAATATGTCAGAGATACGTAATATCACGATTTATTCTATAATATTGTGTTTTGTAAGCCCGGTTGGCTTTGTGGTTAGTGACCCTGACTTTCAAGCCGCGGGTCGTGGGTTCGAATCCCACCCAGGACAAACATTTGTATGCATTAATGTGTCTGTTTGTCCAGTGTCTGGATGTAAATATCTATAATATGTATGTATTTAAAAGTATTATATGTAGTATATGAGCTATCTGGTTACCATAACACAAGCTTCCAAAGTAAGCTTCATTAGAAGCTTACTTTGGAATCAGATTGGCCGTGTGTGAAAAATGACCCAGGATATCTATTTATTATTATAATTGAAAACCTCAGTAAATTTTATTTCCATGACCTACTTGGAACTTTCCGAAAGTAATAGATAATACAATATTACTTTTAATAGTTCCAAGAAATATATACAGGGCTCTGCCACCGCGCACACAACTTTGCTCTTATTTATTTTATCCAAGTTAACAAATGTTACCGGATGTTATTCAATTTTATTATAACACTAGCTGCCTCCCCGCGGTTTTACCCGCGTAGTTCCCGTTCCCGTGGGAATACAGGGATAAAATATAGCCTATGTTACTCGGGGATAATGTAGCTTTCCAAAGGTGAAAGAATTTTTGAAATCGGTCCAGTAGTTTCGGAGCCTATTCATTACAAACAAACAAACAATCAAATCTTTCCTCTTTATAATATTAGTATAGAAGTACACACAAATTATAATTATCATTTTATTCATAATATAATATAAGTTAAATGTTCAACACCGTTATTTAAATGCAAAATTAGAAATTATCATGATTTTAGTTAACATTTTGATGAACACGGTCACGTGGAGATGCATTTAAACTTTCCCATTGTTGTTACGTAAAACAAGAATAATTTAGAAATGTGTAACAATTTTTTTTAATTTAAATTCCTAACATATTTTTGTTTATATGTATAGAAATATAATATTCTAGACTGTGCGTCGCCAACTAACGAGTATTCTTGTTGATACACACGTATGTCTTAGATATTTTGGTATTTTTAAGGCATTATAAGGTATCTAGGATAATAATTCCTTAAATTTCACCGATATCGAGAGAAAAAGTTAAATAAATCTAATAACGTAGTCAACACTTGTAGACTTTAGGTGTACAAAGCTTTCCGTTAGACTTGTCAAATAACATGAATAATAATTCAGTTGCAGCAATAGGTAGGTCAAAGCTGTTAAAATTACTTATTTGGAAGTCAATCTTCAAATAGGAAAGAGCTATTAGAGAGAAATTGGAAAAGGTACTTTTTTATAGGGTGTGGAATCTCTTTCCACCGATTCTTTTTTTAAGGAAATTTTACAGTATTTTATTAAAAACAATAACCAATGTATACAAGTTAAGGACATATATATATTATAGGTATAAAGTTTATACACAATACGGTGTCATGTGACCGGTTCATTCATCAAAAAGCTTCGAAGTATCGCGCGAGAGTCCATCAATCATTCGTGTAAACTCATTATATATCCATTCGGTTATTCTCGGTATTAATTCCGTTCTTTTTGTGTAAATATCATCATCTGAAAATTGTTATAAATATTACTAGAAATTACATCAGCTTTTCTTTTAAAAGCCTTAGGTGTAAATTTAGTGAGCCAAAACTGTTTAGAAATCTAACATGAAATTAGATGTGACTTAAAAGCTATATTATTATTTTTATTAGTGTCTTCACCATTTGAAAGCTACATTATCCACGAGTAACATAGGCTATATTTTATCCCTGAATTCCCACGGGAACGGGAACTACGCGGGTAAAACCGCGCGGAGGCAGCTAGTCCCTAATAAACTATGTAAATGATTTGGTACTTATTAAAAAACAAAATACTTTCTCTTATTATTAGAATAAAGCAAAATGTTTAATTGAGACTAGGGGTTGACGGGTTGGCACACAGAGTTGAAATGGGTCAGTGAAGGCAATTACCTTAATGAGTTGACGTTACACGAAAATATTATTTCATTAATTTCTATCGGCATCTTATAATTTCTAAATATAATCGTTGCTTAACATAGTGTGCAAAAAACAAAGATTATCTACTACGTAATCTTTTTAGATGATGATTATTTTAGATGTGTTGTAAAGTTGTAAATTATGGTACCTAAAACAAGGAGGGATCACGATTTTCTGTTATCAGATGTCATCATGGTATCCTCATGCAGGGGTCATGGAGGTTAACAGCGCTTATGGCACATCCTTTATGTGTTCTATTTTTGGTTAATAGAGCATTTTGTATATTCGCAACTGGGGAAGTACTTGTAGCAGTCAACTGTCTGCCAAGCCTTGCTATTCTAAAAGGATTAAGGAATTACTTATTACTGAGGGTGCCGGTTAAAATCCCTGACCCGTACCTCTGAGTTTATAAAAAAAACGTACGTACGGATTCACACAAAATATTGCGAGGAAACCTGCATGCCCGAGATGTCACAATTAAAGGCATGTAAAGACCACCAATCCGCACTAGGCCCGCGTGGTGGACTATGGCCTAAACCCCCTCGATGTTAGGGGAGGCTCGAGCTCCTCCGTGGAGACGTATATGAGCTGATGATGATAGGCCTCTATTCGACAGTGTATGTCCTATGGCTGATATGATGATGATGAATGAATTAGGTACTTAGGAAAATGAATAGTGAAGCTCTTATTGAGCTACGGTGTGTTCGAGGGAAATTCCACAAGATCGATTACAGATTAGAATAGTAGTTCTAATTTTATAGTCAGATTAAAATAACATGAGATTTTCCTTTTTAATCACCTCTAACAGGTTCAACTTATGAGTCTAGAAGAATAATGACTGCGCAGGAGTTACTTAAAACTTAAATGAACGAGAACTATGAAAGGATTTTAGGAAAATCTACTCTAAGGATTCGATAGGCTTTACCCTCAATTCCTACTATATTACTCAATAGTAAATAACACTTAGTTCAACAAAATGGGTGACCATTCTCCTCGACCTAAGGCTCATATGGAATGTTAAAATAATTAAAGTAGCAATAATCATCAAAATCTAAGTGCGCTGGCGCAACTACGCCGATCACACAGCCATAATTACGAATATAATCACTATATGCGTGTGTGTGTGTGTGTGACCCACGCACACAGTTACACATGCTCTTCTTATGTGAATTAGGTAAAGGTCATTGATGGTAATGGGTCGCAACCTAGTTATTTCGCTTTTGGAATAGGTTGTTAAATTAAAAGGGTGTATATATCTTCACATACCTACCTCTAGGCATACACTAAACTTGTTATCAGGAAAAAAAAACCCATCAGGAGTTTGCCACCCTTGTTGTATAAAAAAATATTATAACAACTGGAAATAGGATTTAAAAATATGAACTTATCTTATGGGTGTGTCATATCGATCGTTTTTTTAAAGATTTTTCTATTTAAAAAAAATTTACGTCTTTTATTTATTCGTCAGCTAAGCTACCTCTTAAGCTACCATTATTAAATCCAATTAGAGAAAATTATTGATGAGTGATAAAGGCATGTTATGCTATCGGAAATAAACCTTTACAACATTACTTACAACTCTATCTTCTTATTTTGCTGAGCTACTGGACTTGCTGGGCTGATGTTAAGTGACTGCTACGTGGACCTGTAGGGTTACCTGTTAACAAATAAATTAATAAACTTACTTGGGGATACCAATGTATGATTTAACATTTCTTATTGATTTTATGACTTAGTGCTCACTTGTAGCTTCCGTTCGAGACAAAAATTTGTGTTTATGAACAAGTCTGTCTGTAATAGGCCTGGGTGTAAATCTATAGATACTAATATTATAAAGCTGAAAAGTATGTTTGTTTGCTGCTAATTTCATAAACTACTGGTCCGATTTGAAACATTATTTCAGTGTTAGATAACTCATTTATCCAGAACGGCTATAGGCTATATTTTATTCTTGTATTCCAATGGAAAAGTATGTGGAAAAGTGGAACTACGCGTGTGAAATCGCGGGGCAGAACGTGGAAGTTAGTCTAAAAAAAATCATGGGAACATTATGAGTTGATAATGCATAAAGTGATCCATTTAAGCACCTAATGCTTTTCTAAGGTCAAGAAAGGGAGACATTCTATCTGATGGTAAGTGATCACCGCACATAATTTTTGTAACACCAATGCGTTATAAACGACATTCAAGGCTCAATAAAAACATAGTCTTATGGTCGTCTTAACTTTGTGATAAAAATTAACGATTTAATAAACGGCTATAATAAAACTGCTGTAATTATCTAGTTCTATGAAACAGCTCATATATTTTTATTAAAATATACTTTTTTAATTCTGTAGTATGCAATGTGTTTGATAAAGGTCTTAACATTTTTTTATGAACTTTATACCGAACCGAAGATATAGGAAAAATTAGGTTGTTTTGTAATTAATATATGAAATAAAGTCTGTAGATATGTCTATTTTAAACTAACAGATACTGTGATGTTAAATAATTGACAAAGAGATCCAAAGAAAGATTTATATCCCTCCCTATAAAATTCGGTAAGATTTCAATGGCAATAATTATGATTAGATTATAAAATGGCAGAATTATAATGACGTTTTTTTTGTATCAGTGCGAAGTCGGGGCGCGTTGCTAGAATGAATTGCAGATAATTAAATTGCGGAGCATCACTTGAGGACAACTTGACCGATTTGGCAGATTTTTGTAGTCTTGATAATTGTTAGGAGAAGCTTTATGTTTGAGTATGTTTTTTCAGAAATCAGGTTATTATAAACTATGATGAACTTCCGCCCTGCGGTTTCACCTGCGTAGTTCCCGTTCCCATAGGAGTACAGGGACAAAATGACACAGATAACGTAGATATATATTGGCGAACGAATAATACAGATCGGTCTAATAGTTTCGGAGCTGAAGAGATTTTTACAGGGTCGGCAGCGCGTGAGTGACGCTCCTGGTGTTGCAACCGTCTATAGGCTACGGTAACCGCTTTCCATCTGTGGTATTTGTTTACCGTTGTTAACTTGTTTGCCACCTTAGTGGTATAAAAAAAGCTTTATCTTTCCTCTTTATAATAACAGAATGGATATAGAAAAGATGCATGAAATTTCCGTGCGACGTCGGGCACAAACCCAAGCTATAATAGCATATAAATTCTTCATTGGAGTCATACAACATGCGAGTAGAATCATTTGGACACACCCATCGACACAAACAATAAAGGCACGTGTCCGCACGAGCCGCCGCGGTTATGTCACGGCACATAAGATTATGGTTATATGCGTTTGGTGTTTATTGTCGCTCTCAAGTGCCTCTCTAGTTGTAGGAATTGGGGTTTAGACAAGAGTGTACTTTGTAAAGATAATCTGGTAATGTTGCCACTGGATAAATTGTTATAATATCTATGCATTTCATTTAGAAGCTTTTGGTTACATTTTTTTATTATTTAATTTAAATTGATATTTATTTATTTATTTACAGGACAACCAACAAAACATACACTAGTACATGGAAATAATTTTAACACATTTAGAAACAAAACTTGAGTGTTGCCTTAATTAGAGGTTGCCACTGCATGCATTAGAGTAGTGGGCTGAATATAAAAATGAAAGACTAACATTATTAGACTAATAAAACAGAATTACCAACTAACAAATAACATAAAAACCTGAAAATCCGAGGATAGAGAACAAAGCAATTATATTTATTTTTTAAAACTATCAATGATTTTACTTTTAAATTTAAAGTGACTGTCATGAAATATATCAACTAATGGACTAATATTGTTGTACTGCCTTTGCAGTCTATAATATTATTATGCGATTATTTTCAGATGCTAAAACACTTTTATACCTGTGCTGTGATTTATCAGAAAAATATCGAAGTTAACAGATTTTTATGAGAAAAGAATGGCAAACCAAATTTATATTTTGTAACTATTGCCTAATAGAAAAAAAAATATCTTTATAGTATTCTATATACTTATACCTACATAATTTCAGCCATTGTTAAGCCTTTTCATCAATATTCATCTTTATAAACAAACCGTCTAACAATTGAACCAACAAGTATTTTAGCATCACAACAATGGTGGTATTTCCTATGAAGCCTGGAAAGCCTGGAGCAATCACTAACGACAACCGAGGTAAATTAAAAAGCAGTAGATTCTTGGCGCAGAGACGGATTAACCCTTTAAACAAATGGTAGATGTTATGATAGATGTAAGTTTTATGGTTAAATAAATAAAAAAAAAATAAAAAATAAAATAAGCAATTGCCTAGGGCATCACGTCTGGGGGGGCACCAGAAGAAGCACAAAAAAAACATCCTTAGGGCATCACGTCTCACTCTCACGTCACCAATAAATAGTTTAAAGAACGATTCAATTTGACGTAAGGATAGGGGGCCCCATAGGCGTGGATTGCTTAGGGCATCATCATCCGAGGAGCTCGAGCCTCCCCTAACAATGAGGGGGTGTAGGCCATAGTCCACCACGCGGGCCTAGTGCGAATTGGCGGACTTCACATGCCTTTAAGCCTAGGAAACCGAGATGTCAAAATACATCTCGGTTTCCTCACGATGTTTTTCCTTCACCGAAAGCCAGTGGTGTGAATTCGTAAATAAGTTTTTAGAAAACTCAGAGGTACGGGCCAGGGTTTGAACCTGCACCCTTATGATCGTGATCGCGTTACCCACTGAGCCACCACGACTATTAGGGACTATTACTGAGCCACCACGGGGCATCAAAAAGTCATAATCCGTCACTGTTCGTGCGTCTTGTTAGCGATGTGCGTTGCGTCACTTTGTTTGGCGGACAATGCGCGCGCGCGTTGTCGGTCAGTTCTAGTCAAGGGCCGGGTTACGTGTCACAGCGCAAGCGCGTAAGTAGGCTAATCACTACGGTGAAATTTAAGAAAATAACACCAATAGTAAGCCGCTAGATTGTTTATGGCTTTTCAGGACTAATTGAATTTCGTCGGAATGTCGTGTTGAAATGAAATTACAATGAAATGAAAAATGATTTTTTTAAATAGGCCTTCACAAGCACTTATGAATAGTCAGACTCTAAAGCTCAGTTCGGAAGGTTGGTTTTGATGAGAAGAGCCGGCAATAAACTCAGCAAATATTATTAATATTTTTATAATAGTCCACGGCGAATCGTCCTTTTATATACATATCAATCATGATAAACTTAACCTACATCCAATAATTTGGAGGTTTTGTAAAAAGAGAGTTCATTTAAAAGATTAACAAAATTCTGTATACAATTTTTTAAAACCTTTTATTACGATCTGTCTAATTATTATGGTAATAGAAAATAAATACCTGCATGGGCGTTGTCAAGAGCCACTGAATCGAAAAAAATTAGCACCTCTACGTTATAAAACTGACCGTTTCCCCATCTATAGATACTAATATCATAAAGTTAAAGACTGTTTGTTTGGACGCACCAATCTCAGAAACTACCGCTTCGAATTGGAAAATTCTTTTAGCGTTGGATAGCGCATTTATCGAGGAAGACTATAAGTTATAAAACATCACGCTATGACTTACTAGAGCGGAGTGTCAAGGGATAATGTTGCAAGAACGGGGAGCGCTGGCGGGTCAGCTAGTGAATTCTTAGAGCAATTAACGTGGGCTAGCATTTCACGGCACATTAACGTATTTCTTATGTACAACATGTATTATATAACATTATAACACAAGACTCGTATCCTTTCATTTCTAGCGGTTGCACACTTTCATAAAAAAACGTATAGTAGGTATTTTAATGAATGCAAAAAACCGTCGAAATCTATGTATAGTCTGTGATATAATAAATTCTAGATAATTATATGGTGATGGATTCTATTCACGTAATGTCATTGTTCGGTTTGAAATTTTATATTCATGAATAAGCTTTTAATATAGTGTTAATAATATAAACTATATACTTATAATTCGCTAATTTATGTCCACTTCAAATTAGAATAAAATAATTTTATAAATATTTCAATAATGACATATATGTTATTTAATTGCGAAAGTAACTGTCTGTTACGCTTTTCCATCATCACCAGCTCATATACGTCTCCACGCTCGGAGCTCGAGCCTCCCCTAACATCGAGGGGGTTTAGGCCATAGTCCACCACGCGGGCCTAGTGCGGATTGGTGGACTTCACATGCCTTTAATTGTGACATCTCGGGCATGCAGGTTTCCTCACGATGTTTTTCCTTCACCGAAAGCCAGTGGTGTGAATCCGTGCGTAAGTTTTTATAAACTCAGAGGTACGGGCCAGGGATTTGAACCGGCACCCTCATGATCGTGAGTTGGTGCGTTCCCAACTGAGCCACCACGGCTTTTCCATGTATACCACTAAATCGATTATTATGAAATTGAATACAAAGATAGACTAGAGCCTGAGAAGGGACATAGGCTACTTTTTTCCCGGAAAAATTGAAGATCTCCCGTACGCGGGTGAAACTGCGCTATAAAACAACAATTTATTCATATTTTTGCAAAATAAAAAGACATACAAAAAGTAAAATTAATTAAAATAATAGTTTACATAATTGGCTACATACTGCATAATGTTATTCAGTACATTTAAATGGAGTTGCTGAATATCATTATAATAAAATTATCTATACTAATATGATAAAGAGGAAAGATTTATTTGTTTGTTTGTTTGTAATGAATAGGCTCCGAAACTACTGGACCGATTTCAAAAATTCTTTCACCTTTGGAAAGCTACGTTATCCCCGAGTAACATAGAGTATATTTTATCCCTGTATTCTCACGGGAACGGGAACTACGCGAGGGCGGCTAGTATTGAATATTTATAATGATATAAGTGAAATTAAATGTATGTCAGTATTTAATGGTTAAAATATTATATTTAGTATAAGCAATCAATTATTACATTGTAAGCCCTTCGAACATTATAAGTCGAGCTTTAAGTTAAACTTAAAATTCTGATGCAACGTCTCCGTTACGCATAATCTACTGACACGCGTAGTTCCTGTTCCTGTACGAATAACGGGGATAAAATATAGCCTATGTTACTCCCTGATAATGTAACTAACTGATTGGTGAAAAGATTATTAAAATCGGTCTATTTGTTTTGCGGCCTATTCCTTACAAACAAACAAATATTTCCTCTTTATCATATTTGTATAGAATTGTCAATTATATAAATCATTATAAGGCAATTGTAATACCTATCAATTATATCTAGGGGGATCCAGGGGATCTTCAATTTTCCCAGGTAAAAAATAGCAGATAATAAAATAGAACATATTATATATAAATAATTATTTCTAACTCTGTGCCAACTTTTTGCGATTTCTTCAGCCGTTCTGGCGTGAAACAGTAACAAACATACATCCATATATTCTCACATACATACGCCTTTAAAATATTAGTAGGACTACAATTCTATGACCGTGCTAACGTATATTATAAACTTATTGGTACTTGTTCACGCCCAACAGATGATTAACGATAACGTAGCTAAAACACAATAAGCGACCTTCACTAAAGAAAACCGTCACAGATCACATCAACAAGAAGAGTGAAAGTTGACATAGACTTGCGATGAGGAAGACAAGGGACTATAAGAACTGATGGAGGCAGACATCCGCAATCCGAGGTGTGAAGGTATGCAATCGATTAATTAACGACGGTTGGCTTTGTGGTTTGTGACCCTGACTTTTAAGCTGCCGGTCGTGGGTTCTAATCTCGCCCGGGACAATTTGTATGCACGAGTATTTGTCTGGATTTATCTCTAAAAGTAGGAGGAATATGTAAAATATCAGTTATCTGGTTACCATAGTACATGCTCTACTTAGATTGGAATCAGATTGGTTCAGTCCTTGGATATTTATTAACACGAACGCACGAACGAATTAGGTAAAATTATTAAAAACAAAAAAAATATGTTTGTATTGAATAGGCTCCGAAATTACTGGACCAATCTAAATAACTCATTCATTATTAAAATAATAAGTCATAAACATAGACTATATATTATCCGAGAAACCACGGGTCGGATGCTAGTGAATTATAGTAATACCGGGGCATCCCCAGAGGAAGGTCAACTATGAGACTAAGAAATTATTAAATCGAATGTACCTACAAGCCACGCCCTTACGCACACGGGGATATAACAATAAAAATAAACTTGGTAGGTACTTCCCCAAGAAAAAAAAGGTACCTACTACTTTACGGTGAAAATATCAAATAATTAAAATACACACTAAAAAAGGGAACTGTTTGACTTTTTGTTTGGAACGAATAGGCTTCGAAACTACCTACTTACTGAGTATTTTTTTAAATTATTTTATTTTGTCAATCAGTGTTGTAAAAAAAGTCTAGTAACTAAGATCTTTTACAAATAGAAAATGTCTATTTCGGTATGTAGTAACGGAGACTAGATTTCGTCGAGTCCGGCGTCACATTCACATTCCCGTGCGCGGCACGTCGCGGCGTCGCGATCGCGTGCGCAAGGATTCACTCATTTAGACGGTAATGCGCTTGCGCACCCGTAGGCTTTGATACCTTTAGATGCCACGATATTAAAAAAAAATATATCTAAAATTTTTGTGTCTCTTGATGGCTGAATAGTAGACTTTAATCGTAATTAAGATGAGAGCGTAGTATGTAGAAACTAGGCATATATAATGAATTGATTATTGAATATCTTACTGTGGTGGTAAATGTAATTTAATAAATTTAAATTGTCAATCAAAGGCATGTGAAGTCCGCAAATCCGCACTGGGCCCTCGTGGTAGACTATGGCTTTGACCTCCTCATTGTAAGGGGAGACTCGAGTTCCTCGGTGGAGACGTATATGAGCTGATGATGATGATGGAATAATAAGCCTGAAGAGTTAGTTTGTTTGAACGCTCTATTCATAAGAACTATTGGTCTAAATTGAATAATTACTTTAGTATTGGACAGCCTAATTATCGAGAAAGGTTATATGCTAAATACCATTACGCTACTACCAATAAGAACGGAGTATCAAAGAATTAAAAAAGATCATCCGTTTGGGAGCTACGATGCCACAGATAGACACATTTACACAGACACGTCAAACACGTTAAAAACGTTTTTGCGTCGGAGGTTATTGATGCTAACATCCTTTGTGACGCGGACGAAGCTGGGCGGGTCATTTAAATAAAAATAAAAGCTATAACATTTCATTAATATTATTCAAAAATCGTGTCGTTACCGTATCGTAGGATAATAAACGATTAGCGGTTTAAATGATGCCCTAATGAGTAAGTGAGGCATGTTGTTGTAACGCAAGTGCAATATCAATCAAGGCCGATCCGATTGTGGAGGGCCCGTCATTTAGGCTTGCGGCTTTTAGGGTACCGCCTTAGACCATTCAATATAGAACTATTATGCTTACAAAAACTTGTCAAGCTATTCTTAAAAGCTTAAATTATGCAATGTGTTTTGAAATAATGTTTCTAATATTCTAAGACAATTGTACATATTTAAAATTCCTAGTTACTATAGGTATCGATCTATAACAATATTTCCTTGTTTTAAATTTTTTGTTTCTATTGGTGTTTAGCTGTTGGTTTTCCTAATAAAATAAATAGATAATTGTATTATTTAAGAAAATTATTTCTTCACAGTAGATACACTTTTTTACACATTTTTTTAATTTTAGTAAAAAAGGTAACAATGAATTTTAATATGACAGGATATTACAAGATAATTAATAAATATAGTAGGATAGGTGTCTAACTATTCCAAATCTAAACACATTTATTCAGTTCTATAGCTATCAAATAATAACTTCATTTGGTGTGTTATTTTTACTAATATTATAAATAGGATCTGCATTTTTGTATGTAACGAATAAACGTAGAAATTACGTGAACAATCTGATTTATTACACCAATTGATAGTTACATTATCATTAATATTGTGGGTATTATTAAATAAATAAATATCCTGGGACATTTTTCACACATGGCCAATCTGATTCCTAATTAAGCATCAAAGTGAGCTTGTGTCATGATAACCAGATAGCTGATATACTACTTATACTACTTTTTAAATACATACTTATATAGATATTTACATCCAGACACAGGACAAACAGACATATTCATGCATACAAATGTTTGTCCTGGGTGGGATTCGAACCCACGACCCGCGGCTTGAGAGTCAGGGTCACTAACCACAAAGCCAACCGGGCTGTCTTCTATCCCTATATTCCCACAGGAACGCGGGGGCAGCTAGTATTTAGTTTTCTGTAAATATTGAGACGGGATTCGACTAAGTCTTCTTAATTTGTTACTCCTGTTTGTCCCTATGATATCTTTTCATTCCTTTTATCTGTCTGTCTTGTAATATGTGTCTTATATAGCTTGGAAGCTTTACTGCAGACGTAATAGTGTCGCAGTGGCTCATTGGACTTACAGCTTTGGAACTATAAAGTACACAACACATATATCTAGACATGCACTGACCATAAGCTCTAGAAACTTACAAAAATATACTATATTCTATTCTACGGAGCTTTAAAATTAAAATAACATAGATATCCTGAGGCATTTTTCACAGACGACCATTCTGATTTTAAATATTGATTTTGTAATTTATATTTAAGATAGAAATTACCTCTTAAACCTTCAAAAAAATATCATTTTTATCCATTTATTACCAACAAGTATGGTCACTTTTACCATGAGAGTTAAAAAGCTAAATTTATTGATGCTAAGGTTTTAAAAACATATATTTATACTGATTACGGAACCGTAGGAGACAAAATAAATAATACACTACCTCGGATGTTGAATGAAGAGTCATTGAATGAATGAATGAATTGCGTGAGTAATGCCTGTAATAATAGAAATAATTTGTGTTATAAATTAATAAATGAAGAGTAACGATACAATCTATGAAGACATTATGATAGAACAGACAAAGTGGAGTCAACAAGAGGATGATATGGAATATGAGAAAGAGGTGGAAAAAACTCCTGTTAAAAGAAATAGAAAAATTAGTGAGGAGACTGAAAATGGATGGACGACTATAACAAAGAAGAAAAAAATCGAACGGAAAGGAGAAAATGACAATATTGAGATCTACATAAATTGCAAAGAAAAGCTCCCGAAACAGTTTGGACTAGCAAAAATTTTTAGAGACAATAATATTTCTGGAATAGTAAGAATCAAATATTTAAACGCTTATAGAGTGCGCATAGAAGTTGGAAATGAGAAGAATGCCACAGATCTGGAGGAATGCAAAACATTTATAGATATGGGATGGAGATTTCAAAGGGCCATGGAAAATAGTTATTCGTATGGGATAATAAAAGATGTGGATTTGGAGCTAACAGAAGATGAGGTGCTTAAGAACATAGTCTGTCCAAACACTGCGAAGCTAATTTCTCTGTCCAGGCTAAATCGAAGAAATGTGGAAGAGGACGGCTGGTGTCCCAGTGAAACAATACGTCTTTGTTTTAAGGGTAGTTATGTAACTACCCTTAAAACAAAGACGTATTGTTTCACTCACTCAATGGAGGTATGTACCTCCATTAGTATACGTAGAAAATTTAAGTATTAAGGTTGAACCTTACGTATTTCCGGTTTCTCAATGTTCACGTTGTTGGAAATTTGGGCATACCTCAAAACGATGTCCTAATCTAAAAGTTACGTGCCCCAAATGTGGACAGGGGCATGCGAATTGTGACACAACTGAATTTAAATGCGTAAACTGCGATGGGAATCATATGGCTTTGAACAAAAAATATTGCTCAGCGTTCAAAAAAGAAAAGAGATTAAGAGAAATCATGTCTGAATTTAACTGTACTTATAGGAGAGCTCTGACAATATACGTTGCACCAAAGTATTCTGAAACAATTGGTAAGTCTGATGAAAAACCCAGGTCAAAAATTGAAGCAGAACTTATGAACACTGTTAATTCTCCCGACGTTCAAGCTAACACGACACCTACCTATTCAGAAATTGTAAAGACAATAGCATCTGTACATAGTGAAGAAAAGAAACCGAAACGCTATCCAAAGAAAAGTCGTCAAAAGGAAACAAATTATGAAACGGATTTTATATTTGAGACAAACTCAAAACCTGAACCTTCGGAAACATCAAAACCAGAATCAAACCCAGAAAAAGGAATTAAATTTAGTGAACTTTTATGGAGACTAAGAGAAATTATATTCTTACGAGATGACACGATACAACAAAAAATTAAAAATGTGATCAGATGTTGTTTAGAATGGGTATTATTGATAGCTGTTGATAACATAGCAGATTGGCCATTGTTAAAATTTATTTTAGATTATGTCTCTAAGGGTTGATAAAAAATTAATTAAGTTAAATATCCTTCAGTGGAACGCGCAAAGTTTAAGACCGAAATTAGTTGTATTTGAAAGTTTATTAATTCAAGAAAAAATTCACATCGCTGCCCTTTGTGAAACATGGTTAGAACCTGAGAGCCCGTTAAAAGTAAGTCAATACAATATCTTCCGTAAAGACAGAGATGACAGTTATGGTGGTGTCGCGATTTTAACGCATAAATCTATTAACGCTCATGTTTGTAATACTCGATGTCCTAATGCTGGTATTGAAATTCTCCATGTTAAAGTTTGTAATTGTGGTGATCTGGAGAATATAATATCTGTTTATTGTCCCCCTACTTCACACACTAATCAACTTGACTGGGATTATTTATTCTCCATCTGTGACAAGAACACTTTAATAATAGGTGATTTTAACGGACATCATACAAATTGGTCGCAAAAGTCTAATCAGAGGGGATTACAAATATTTAATTCTTTGTTAGATAGTACATTTATTACTCTGAACACTGGAGAGCCAACACGAATAAAAATGGTCAATGGTATATTACAACAATCTTCTCCGGATATTTCAATGGCTTCAAGCGACTTAGTGTTAAAATTTGAATGGACTAGCTTAAATGAATCATTGGGTAGTGACCATCGAGTTATAAAAATATCTACTGTAGCACAGTGCGTAGGATCTAATATATTTTGTAGAAATTATAAGAAGGCAGATTGGACCTCATACAGAAACCTGTTAGATAAACTGCTTCTTGGCTTTCATAGTCGTCCCTCCGACGATTTACAAAAATGTTACGATACTTTCATAGATTATATTAATATAGCAGCTGATGTTCATATTCCTTTTATCAAAAGTAACTTTAACCCTGAGACAAAATTTTCCCCAAAGCCATACTGGGATGCATCTCTTTCAAAAGCCGTAGGAGAACGACGTCTAGCCCTATCCAAATTCCGACGGAACCCTTCTCCAGATAATTTAAATATGTTGCAAAAAAAGATACATGAAGCCCAAAAACTTATACGTTTTGCCAAAAGTAAGTCATGGTTTTCATTTTGTTCTTCTCTGGATACGGCATCGACTCAGAGGGAGGTTTGGCAGAAGATGCGATGGTTAAAGGGATATAAGTCATCACGATTACATGTTGATAAAATTCAGGCATTAAAATTATTACGTAACTTAACCCCGGATTCTGTTACCCATAATGATCCAATATTTCTGTCTGTCAATGAAAAATTACAGTCTAAAATCACCTTACAAGAATTAGAGAACTGTATTCCACTTAAAGATACTTCTCCTGGAGGGGATAACATATCATATAGTATGATAAAGAACCTTCCGAAAAGTGGAAAGATGCTTCTTCTCTTATTGTTTAATAAATTTTATGCATCTTCATTTGTTCCTTCTCAATGGAGAGATATCAATATAATTCCAATTCCAAAAAGTAATCAGGATCCGAGCGCTCTTCGTCCTATTTCTATGATGTCATGTTTTTGTAAAATTTTTCACAATGTTTTGCTCAAAAGATTAGAATGGTTTATTGAATCTAATAGGATCCTTTCAAATAATACGACAGGTTTTAGAAAATGTCGTTCAACGCTAAATAATCTTACACATCTAGTTTCCAGAATTCAATTAGGTTTTTCTAAAAAGCAAGTCACGGTAGGATGTTTCGTCGACATTGATAATGCGTATAATAATGTTGATGTAATGAATTTGGTACATCATTTGGATCATATTGGTGTTGGGGCTAAAATATGTAAATACATATGGAACTTTTTGAAACAACGAAATCTTAAAATCAAAATTAACAACTCATATATATGTCGACATACTGACCGGGGATTAGCACAAGGTGATCCGTTATCTCCTCTTTTGTTTAATTTAGTCACTGCACAAATTTGTAATATAATAAAAAATGTTTACATATCCCAATACGCCGACGATTTCGTGTTGTATGTGACAAGCTCTGATATGGTAGAAGCTACGCACAAATTACAGACGTCATTAGATATTCTCAATAAGCTCTTATTAAATATGGGATTAAATATCTCTTCATCAAAAAGCAAAATATGCATTTTTAAATCCGGTTTTAAAAGAGAGTTAATCGATTTAAGGATAAATGATATGTCTTTACAGGTAGTAGATTACATCAAGTATTTGGGTGTATGGTTGGATAGGTCCCTTAAATGGTCAAAACATATTAATGAATTGCGAGAAAAAGTCAATAAATTTCTAAATATTTTTAAAATTCTAGCTGGTTCAGGATGGGGCGTACACCCTAGACATTTGAGACGTCTGTATCTATCAATTATTCGAAGCCGTATAGATTATGCAAGTTTCCTTTACGACTCCAGTTGCCAAACACATTTGAAAAAAATTGAAATTATACAAAATCAATGCTTAAGAGTTATTGGTGGATTTATAAAAAGTACGCCGATTCATGTCATGGAACATGAACTTCAAATTCAACCTTTACATATACGCAGATATTATTTAGCAGGTAAATTTTATTTAAAATTAAAGGCACTTCCAGAAGATGGTATTATAAAAAATGTTGATAATCTCGGTAATTCCTGTCAAACTGCATACTGGAGGCGTAAACGGAGACCTTTATTAGTAGTTATACATGAACTTTTTAATTCAATCCCTTTACACTCTAGTCAACAAATAGAAATATTTTCATTGGATACATGGGTCAGCGGTGTGAATTTATCGGGTATAATAAAACCTTTTATAGATGGTATTGAAAAATCCAAACGAGATTATAATGTTAATGAGATGGTTGTATTGTGTAACAATTTTTTACAAAAAAAATATTCTGGCTTTTATAAAATTTTCACAGATGGCTCTAAAGATGAGCAGGGTTGTGGAGCGGCTTTTTTCGATCCCCAAGATGGGAATTATGTCGGACTTAAGATTCTCTGTGAATCTTCCATTATGCGTATCGAGCTCATTGCTATAGCAGAAGCATTGTCGTACATAGAATCTTTGAAATGTGATAACTTTGTGATTCTAACGGACTCGAGAAGCGCCCTCCAACATGTGGCTCGGTGTACCTCGAATAGTCGAGGAACACCGATAGCTTACGATATCATTAAATCCATATGTAATCTAACATGTAATAACAAACGCGTTATACTACAGTGGGTGCCCTCTCATATCGGCTTAAAAGGAAATGAACACGTAGATCAACTAGCTAGGGAGTCCTCTGGTGGAGGTATTCCTTTCACTTGTTTACCTTACCCTTCTGACGTTCTACAAATAGTCAAAAAACAATGCCTGGAGCAGTGGAAGGAATATTTTGACTTGAGATCCCTAAGTAAAGGTATTTGGTACCGAACAATACAACCTAACATATCTCGAAAGTCTTGGATAAATGATGCTGATATGAATCGGAATTTAATTGTAATAGCTCTCAGGCTTCGTTCCGGACACATTCCATTAAACAGTTTCGGATTCTTGATGAAAATAACGGATTCCCCTAATTGCACTGAATGTGGTGTGGTGGAGGATGTTTACCATATAATGATGGAGTGTGTCCGGAACGAAGTGGAAAGAAATATGTTCTTTCAAAAATTTAATGTTAATTTGATTGATCTTGGAGTGTGCAATAGCATGCTAGCGTTTCCAATGTCAGATGGAGCCAAGTTGTTGTATAAAATCGTAAAACAGGGCTTGAGTCGGCGTTAAGTTGTGTGTGTCTTATGAGGGTGACATGCTCATGTCTGAGCAAACCCTCTTTAAAAAATAAAGAAAAAAAAAAAAAAAAATTAATAAATAAATATCATGCAGCAGGCACTTGTGGTGTATTTTACTTGACCTTCAGTTCTATTTCACATAAATTGAAGGGAAATTGGTCGATTTGGCAATTTTTGCACTTGTACCGCGTTCAGTGAAGATGGTTGTTCGTCTATGCTAAGTTAATATTTTTGTTTGTTTGTAATGAATGCGCTCAGAAACTACTAATAATAATAAATAATAATATATTTATTTGCCATAAAATACACACTGGAGGACACTAGCAAATACTGCAGCAATCTGATTAATTATTTATTTTTTATTTTATTTAATTTACAAGATACACAGCTACAGCTAAAAATAATCACATTATACAGAAATATCTTATAATTAAAGTAGTTATTAAAAAAAGAAGGAAGCTAATAAAACAGCAAAATTATATACAATACAAAACTTAAGAAATTCTATCACCAATGGTTATAATGTAGCTTATTATAAGAGAGGGACATAGGCAAATTTACTTAAAAAATCTAAATCTCAATATTTTTTATTCAAAAAGGTCTTTACAAGCACTTATGAACAGTCACTCTAATTCTGTTCGGAAAGTTGCTTTTGCTGAGAAGAGCCGGAAATAAACTCTAAAATAGGCTATATTTTATCCCCGTACATATTCCTACGAGAACGGTAACAACGCAAGTGAAACCACACTACGGAAGCTAGTTCATGACAAACGCCCGGCATGTGCGTGTTGATTTCTTATTAGTTTCGAGGTCACTTATGTTTTTATAGACTGAATTGCTGTTGTTATGAGTACTTAATATTTTTTTGCGTAATTTATTTATTTTATTAATTTGGTTTGACACGATATTTTATTTGACCTATTGACTGACCACAGTGGGTCAAGTTATAAGTATGAAATATAGTGCCCGGTTGGCACAGTGGTTGGTTGCTTTTAGGGTGATGGTTGTGGATTCCATACTCGAACAGGATAAAATATTTGTGTATGTTTTGTCCCTGTGCATGTATGCATATAAAGTTTCTGGTGACTATAAATAATTATTTTAAGCTTTGGTTACGTTGTAGGTATTCTAATTAAATAAAAATAAATAAATAAATTTATTGTCACAGATATTGTACAGGAAACACTTTTACCATATTACACAAAGAGAGTTTGATGTATGACGCATGTTTCAGAATATTTATTACCTAATATTATAATTATCTATATCTGTAGCAATAATATAAAGCTAAAGAGTTTGTTTGTATAATAATAATTTTAGATTCGAACAGGCTATAATCCATCACGCTGCGACGAACAGGAGCGGAGCAACAATGAAAAATGTTACAAAATCGTGGAACGTGATGCTGACGACGTTGCGCGGGTCACATCTAGTTTCATTTTGAAACGGTAATACTAAGGTAAAATTCTAGCTGTATTCAATAAAATATAACTTGCATTCTCAACTTAAGAAAAATTATACATTGAAATTTGTATATAAAATATTGGTATTTAATCAAAAAATTACGAGAAAAATATCGCAAGGATTTTCCTTATTCCCCAAAGCGTCGTGTCCCATAATTCTTCAGATCCAATGTTGATTAAGTCAAGTCATGCATCCGCTGTTTTTCCGCTAAAATTCCAATGTAAAAGTATGGTGATTTTTTCTTGTTTAGTCAATGTTTTGGGGAGCGTCCATGTAACTTTTACAAACATAGTTTGAATATTTCATAATATTAATAATCCGTGAATGTTTACAATTTTATTGTGTTTCATATAAATGTAAATCAATTAGTTATTGTATAAGCCTAAGACATTAAGATTAACTAACCTAACGTACCTACACGTCTACAAATATATACATACATATATCTACTTATGAAGATTTATTCGCAACACAGTAGGTAGGTACTCGACATCTAAATGCATAATTATCCTAGTTGAGAATCGAACCGCCTTCTTACAACATTTAAAATAGGTTTTCGGTAATCTACAGACTGACACGACATGACATAAGTGTGTCGCAGCACAAATTTTCGGACATTACGCGTAACGGCCGGCGTTGGTTGTGCTACTAATAATAATTAGACAATTCTAGTTGTGCAATTTTTATTATAACGGCCACATGATTGTCTTGACATTTGACATGAGTGGGTTACATATGTGATGAAATAACTATTTTTAGATAGATTTGAATTCGGATTGTATTTTCGAAAGGCATTTTAGAGGTTTGAGGAGAAAAGCAATGGATTTCAAGGATAAATAGGTCTTAAATAATAATGTATAAATCATAAAATATGTATGCAATATAATATTAACAAGCGTCTGAAATATATAGATTTATTTTTATGACTTTATTTTTTATAACTTTAATAATTAAGTAAAATTCACTCCTTCCTGCCTTCTATTAAATCTACTCCATTTTTAAAGTCGTCCTGTTCAAATTGCTTCAATGGTAAATAATAGATTTGTCCGTGTAATTTTTATCTAATATACTTAATACTCCTATAGAGAATCCAGAGATAGAAGAGGATAGTCCCGTAAATCTAGGGTCGGCGGACTAAAACACTTAGGTAAGTCAAATTAAGTTGTTTAGTCCGTTTCAATATGACTCTAAACTTCTTGGTTTAAAAGGAACTCCCATGGAAGGAATTCCCATTCACAATATCTCAGGAAATGCGTTCGCCTGACTTAAGTGGTTTTGTTCAGTGTCGAGTGAAATCAAAATAAGGAACTTAGGCAAAACATTTTTTTTTGCTTTTTTGACCCAAGTGCCGACCCTAGAAATATGCATCCGTTTCGAAGATTAAACGGAACAAACGCACAGACAAAACAAGCTTTCGTTAGCAGTAGGTATCTACCGTTTAATCCATATGCATTTAACAAAACCCAGATATTTTAGCATTACAAACAGACAGATCAATTTTATTTATTTGTGTATATTTTATAATACACACCAATAAGGTTTCCACACAAAAGTACCTTACCAATTACCGTGTCATAAAAGTGGCATAACAAAAGCATAAATGTGACAAACATACAATTTCTTGTAGAATGCGGTGTGATTACCGAAATTTTATGTTCAAAGCATCACTATAATAATATGTAAACAATGCGAACTTAGTTACGTCACGATGCGATAGTAGCATGTGGTAGTGTGTGTGTGATAAGAGAGACTAAGGCTCCGGTATACTAGGCCGAATGATGATCGATGCTAAATTTGTATTATTAAGGTTTTCCATGAAAATTATGATATATTTTATTCCATACTAGCTGCCTCCCCGCGGTTTTACCCGCGTAGTTCCCGTTCCCGTGGGAATACAGGGATAAAATATAGCCTATGTTACTCGGGGATAATTTAGCTTTCCAAAGGTGAAAGAATTTTTGAAATCGGTCCAGTAGTTTCGGAGCCTATTCATTACAAACAAACAAACAAACAAACAAACAAACAAACAAACAAACAAACAAATCTTTCCTCTTTATAATATTAGTATAGACGTCGCTCATGTCAGAGCGTGACTGAAGCCAAACGTAAGCTCATTTGATTAAAAAAACTTCGTCCGATTCGGATATTTTTTATTTAATTTAATTTGTTCTGATAATATCTATGAAAATATTGAGGGAACTCCTTAAATTATATTAGGCATAGTGATATCAGTATTACCATTAATATGTCAACCATTCGCGGCTAGAAAATATAATTTCGACGCCATAGTTATTTTAAATTATTTTAATAAATTAGCAGCATTATTAATTAACTAGTGGCTCCCCGCGGTTTCACCCGCGTTCCCGGGATAAAAAGTAGCCTATGTGTTATTCCAGAACATATTCTAGCTCTGTGCCAAATTTCAAGCAGATCCCTTCAGCCGTTGGAGCGTGAAAGAGTAACAAACATCCATACATACATACATCCATACTTACAAACTTTCGCATTTATAATATTAGTAGGATTAGCAGCCTCGGATCCATTAGGCTTCGCTGCATTAATGTCACTGTAACTCGCTGAATTGAATCCCTGGACTAAACAATATATCTACACTAATATATAAAGAGGAAAGATTTGATTTAAATTATGATATTACATTTGAAATAATGATTTGATACTTTACGTAACGTAGTACAAGTATAGAATTAAATTAAAATATCACTGCATATCATAAATGATTGATTGCATTATGAGAAATGCAATCTCGCATGCCATTTACAAATATACGACAACTAATAAATATTTATTTATAACCTAACCCCTATTACGCTCATTATCATTAATATTTGGTACTAGAAATAACTTTCAGATACCGTTCAGAATCAGAATAATTTATTTGTGAAACACAGGTGTACATAATCATCATCAACAGCTCACATACCTACGTCTCCACCAAGGAGCTCGAGCCTCCCCTAACATCGAGGGGGTTTAGGCCATAGTCCACCACGCGGGCCTAGTGCGGATTGGCGGACTTCACATGCCTTTAATTGTGACATCTCGGGCATGCAGGTTTCCTCACGATGTTTTCCTTCACCGAAAGCCAGTGGTGTGAATCCGTACGTCAGTTTTTTTATAAACTCAGAGGTACGGGCCAAGGATTTGAACCGGCACCCTCATGATCGAGAGTCGGTGCGTTCCCAAATGAGCCACCACGGCGTACATAATAAAGATCTTAAATTTACCATTTAACCATAGTTTATGAGTACCTTAACTTCTAATGGTGTAAGCATAAGGTAAGGGAAATTTTTATTTGTATAATTCACTGGGCGTGATAATGATGCAGGGGATCCAGGTCAAATGTCATGAGTACACATTGTTACCGATTCACGTCCACCCATGCAGTGCGCTTATGCAAAAACACAATTCTACTAACGAAATACTCTTGCAAGTAATTTAGAATGGGTAATTACTAATTTACACTAATATTATAAAGAGGAAAACTTTGTTTGTTTGTTTGTATATTTTTTTTTTTTTTTTATACTACGACGGTGGCAAACAGGCATGCGGCCCACCTGATGGGAAGCGGCTACCGCAGCCCATGGACACCCGCAACACCAGAGGCATCACGGGTGCGTTGCCGACCCTTTAGAAACCTATTGACTCCTTTTTTGAAGAACCCCATACTGTATTCCCCGGCGAAAACCTCAGCGGGGAGTTCATTCCACAATCGGAGCGTCCGTGGGAGGAAGTTCCTCTGAAATCGAACGGTACGTGACCCTGTGGTTTCCAATATGTGAGGATGAACACCCCGTCGATGGCGAGCGGTGCGATGGTAGAATGTGGCCGTGGGCATCATGTCAAACAATTCCTCAGAGCACACCCCATTATACAAGCGGTAGAACACGCATAAGGAGGCAACATCTCTCCGAAGGTTTAAGGGTTCTATACCGCTTGTGACATTGGGATCGTCAACAATCCTCACAGCTCGCCTTTGAACCGAGTCAAAAGGGTCAAGTTGGTATCTTGGTGCACCCGCCCAAAGATGAGAGCAGTACTCCATATGGGGCCTAACTTGAGACTTGTATAAGAGCAGTCTTTGCCCCGGAGTGAAGTACCGCTTTGCTTTATTGAGCACACCTAGCTTTTTGGATGCCAACTTGACCTTATCTTCTAAGTGACTTCGGAACTGGACGTCTCTGGAGATGTCAACACCAAGGATCCCAATGCTGTCGGAGATGGTTAGGGGTGTGTCTAGGAATTGTGGGGTCACAGTAAATTGGGTTTTTTTTGCGGAGAACGCACAAACTTGTGTCTTGGAGGGGTTAAATCTGACCAAATTGTCCCGACCCCAATCGGATACTCTAGATAGAGTACTCTCGATTTGAGACACAAGTTGTTCGCGGCTTTCATCCACAACGGAACGAGGGATATTTGCGCGGCCCCTGTAAAAGGCATCGCCGGTGCTGTCGTCCGCGTAACAATGAATGTTATCAATAGAGAGCATATCATTGATGTGTAGCAGAAACAGCGTCGGCGAAAGCACGGAGCCTTGTGGGACGCCAGCATTTATGGCCTTAGGTTGAGAGCAGCTGCCGTCTACTACGTAATGTAATGTATAGGCTCAGAAACTACTGGACCGTTTTTAAAAATTCTTTCACCATTCGAAAGCTACATTATCCACGACTAATATAGGCTATACTTTACCCCTGTATTCCCATGGGAACGGGAACTACGCGGGTAAAACCGCGCGGAGGCAACTAGTTTAAATATAATTACGCAATGTGGGGGTGGTAACTGTCCATCATAATGCTGTCTAAAGTCAAAAGGTCACTGACCTCCGTTTGGGAGCTTTTAGTGCAAAGTTCGTTTAAGGAAGTAGTAGCAATTATGCAATAGTGCATTTACTTTACGGTTTTTCGGTTGGAATGATAAAGGGGCTAGTGGACTTGCCCCTCCTTTTGTCCCCCCTGGGGGCGTACTTAACAATTGCATGTCGGTATATCTTATCTGACCTTTATTTAGTATCCACCGAGAATATTATACACACAATACGCGTTCCCGGGAGATCGTCAAATTCTCTGGAGTAAAAAGTAGCCTACGTCCTTTCCCAAGTTGAAGTGTGTACCAAGCTCCATCTATGAATTAAATTAAATCAAAAACGGTTCTATGGCTTAGGCGTGAAACGGAGTTACTTTCGCATTTATAAAATTAGTAGGTATATCCATAGACTAAACATTAGGTGGACCGTCTGCCTAATAGTTTTAATAAAATCGGTGGCAGTGGACAAGCATGAATGAACGTTGCGTCCGCCATTCCATCAAATAGAAGGTTACATCATACAAAAGGTCACACAAAGGTTTGTTTTGTTAGAAAGGCGCATGTGAGAAAGCTTGCTCAAATATGTGACATAACTTAGTATGTACGATTTTTTCCTAATGAAGGCCTAATGGGGCGCATTTGGCCGAGATTTTTATTCTAAACCCACATTTATAAAAGAACTAAAGAGCCATTTTGTGCCCACACTGGGATAGGGTACTGAGGATCCAAAATAATTAAGGTCATTTTGCAAGCCTACAAAAGGACGAAAATATATTAGACTAGCTGCCTCCACGCGGTTCCGCCCACCTAGATTCGTTCCCGTGGGAATACGGGGATAAAATTTAACCTTTGTTCACCGGAGAGTAGCTTCCCAACAATGAAATAATGTTTCAACAATGAAATAAAATCGGTCAAGTAGTTTAGGCGCCTATTCAATGCAAACAAACAAAAAAATCTAAACATTATAATATTAGTGTAGATCTATACTAATATTATAAAGAGGAAAGATTTGTTTGTTTGTTTGTTTGTAATGGGCTCCGAAACTACTGGACCGATTTCAAAAATTCTTTCACCTTTGGAAAGCTACATTATCCCCGAGTAACATAGGCTATATTTTATCCCTGTATTCCCACGGGAACGGGAACTACGCGGGTAAAACCGCGCGGAGGCGGCTAGTATTAAATATGTTGAAACCTCATAACTAAAAAAATTAATAAAAATGTCCTAAAGCATTGGCTACTTGATGAAAAAAAGATGTGATACTCATATAACATGTTTTTATGGTTTACTTGGTTTTAACCACTAAGAATCGTGGACATTCTCCATTCGTTAAGGGAAACACACAAAAATCTCAAGCATCTATGATATTGTGCAAGATGTGCGTGACAGCCCTATCTAATATCTATCCATATAAGCGTTCAACAATTATTCATATTACATTTCCAAAGTAAAACATAAAATTCACTTTTAATTCTATGTATCGATACTTTTATGTATCTATTTGATATGTATCTGTTAAAATTAATTTTTACTTTCCATTATTTTCGTTCTACTTTATGTTTTAAACTCGAGGTAAGTAATTAGTTTCTAAAATATGAGCTATTTGCGTACTCAAAGCTTAAAGGCAGAGTAAGCTAGACTATTTTATTCTCCATATTCACTTCTACCATGAGTTTAAAACATTTGACGGACCGTCTCAAAGTTATCGGTGATTTCGTTCTATCGTTCAATTTCATGATGTTTTTAAAAGTTTTCACTGGATTCTATTACGAGTTCAATTCATCTAGAACCCTCCGTTATATAATGAAGTTATACAGCCTTTTATTTATGATAATTAGTTCTTTCATTCAAGTGTCTAATTATGTTATACAAAATACTTTTACGTTATATATTTATCAGCTTTTAGTATTGATAGAATCCGTTATAAGTATTCTCATTTCAATTGTTACGGAGAATAAATATTTGTACGAATACAATAGTAGTGTGATAAATAATTTCGGTTCTGTGTCCATGTCGCCCCATAGTATTGTGTCTCATTGCCTCCTCTGCATCACGATAGTTGGAAAATATATATCTGCACACCTTTACTGTATGAAATATACAGATGTGTGTTATACTATCATGTTTTTTGTAAGAACACTGACATTTTCGTCTGTATTCCTCAATTTTCTTACGTTGATAATGATTTTTGATCTATACCGTAAACAAATAAAGTTGCTGAGACAAGCAATGTGCAGGTTGGAAGTGATCGGAGTGACTGACGATGAGAAATACGACTTGATCAGAAGCTTTTTGAGCGCTTACAAAAAGCTTTTTGAAAATCTTCACTGCAGAAGTTTTGTTGTTAAGTTTGAGGTTGGTATTAACCAAAGTGATTTTAAGTACTTAGTCGTTTAATAATACTTATTATTGTGGATCTAAATATTCATACAAATATGTATTTAAATAAACGTAGTATATGTAGTGTATCAGCTATCTGGTTACCATAACACAAGCTCACTTTGAAGCTTACTTTGGAATCAGATTGACCGTGTGCGAAAAATGTCCCAGGATATTTATTTATTATTTATATTTATTGTCTATGCGAATGAGAGATTGTTACGTTTTTACGCCTAAACCGATTTGTAAATATCTTTCAGCAACAGAAATATACATTAAAAGGGAGTAACATAGGCTATAGTTTATCCTAGTATTTTATGGGAACGGGAATTACATGGGAAAAAGCGCGGAGACAACTCGTGAATTATAAAAATATATAAAACTCATATTTATTATATCAATATGTTTTTAATTTACAGCTATCACTAACATTGGTATTTACTTTCTCAAGAATATTAGCTACGATATTCTTTATACTTGCCCATGTACAGTATATGGTAAGTGCACTTACTTTTCTAATATTGTATTTGAAAGAAGGTAGTCTAAAACTCAATGGAATTAGCGAGTAAAAGACATACATTTCAACATGCTTATTCTATTATCCTATTCTACTAATATTATGAATGTGAAAGTTTATGAGTATGTATGGATGTATATTTACTAGGTACTCTTTCACACCAGAACAGCTGAAGGGATCACGAGGAAATTTGGCACAGAGTTCTGGAATAACCCCTACATTTATCCCGGGAAAATTTAAGAACCCCTGGGAACGTGGGTTGTGCTAAATAGATTATAGATATTAATCCCTATTATTATTATAAATGTGAATGTTACCCTGTCTGTCAGTCCTTTAACGCCTATACCACTGAACCAAATTGACACATATCGCCTAGAGCTTGGGAATGTATGAAACTATCTTTTCCCGGGAAAGTTGACGATCCCCGGGAACGCAAAGTGAAGGTAAAATAATTTTGTATTTTAATGTTTTGTCTTAGACAGTTGATGGTGTAACGCTGTGGGTGTTAGAACTGATATTTGGTATTGGTATAGTTCTGGTGCTCCCACTCCTGGTGGAGGCTACCCTTAACGAATTTGACGCGATCAAATTCATATTGGCGTCACAACTACTGCAATATAAAGGTATGTCATTACATATCTACACTTAGGTACTATATATTTAGGTAGCCAGAGCTCCGTGAGGAGACGCTGTAGCTGCAGTGGGGGACCAGGGATGGAGTAGCGTCGTAGGGGTATGCAGGGGAGATAGCTGTTTAGCCCTTCGACGAAAAGTACCTACATTGCGCTTTGTCCCTTTCACTGCCTATACAGTTGCTTTCTTTTTTACAGGGTCGGCACCGCATGAGTGACGCCTCTGGTGTTGCAAGCGTCCATAGGCTACGATAACCGCTTCCCATCAGATCAGCATACGGTCCCACCGTATGCCTGTTTGCCACCCTTGTGGTACAAAAAAAAAATTATAAACAGGAAAGATTTGATTGTTTTTTTGTTTGATTGTTTGCATTGAATAAGCTCCGAAACTACTTGACCGATTTGAAAAGTTCTACACTATCTCCGGTGAAACTATGCTATTTTATCCCCGTATTCCCACGGGAACGGGAACTACGCGGGTGGAACCGCGTGGAGGCAGCTAGTCTATAGATAATAATAATAATTGGCAGACCAGCTGGCTTTGCAATTAGTGACCCTGTTTTTCAAGCCGTCTGTCGTGGGTTCCAATCCCATCTAGAACAAACATTTATATGCATGAATATATACGTTTATGGTGTGTCTGGATGTAAATATATAAGTATGTATTTAAAAGTGTAGTATATCAGTTATCTGGTTACCATATCACAAGCTCTGATTTGATTTAAAACAGATTGTTTTTTTTTTCAGATAAAAAGTTACAACGTGCAGTTTACGACGCTTTGGATTACATGGAAGCACGGTCCGCTAATTACTATGTATGGAACCTGATATATTACTTTGTTCATAGCTTTTGTCACTCAAAGTGTGGCCTACATCATAGCATTACTGCAGTTTACGTTTTAATATATTATTCGTTTTGTTAAGTGTTTTAAATTAAATATTGGTGAAGATTTTGAAGGAAGATTTTATTTGTCCTTTTTATTGTTTACGTTGGCAAATTTAGTACAACTACTTACCCCCCCATCCCCCTTGTCAGCAAAAGTAAGCAAAGCTCTTACCCCCTCCCCCATGCTTACATAAACATTTTTCAATTAGTGCCTAAACGTACCTATGCATTATTTGTGAAAATGCGATTCGGATATGTATAAAAGTAAATAACTACCGATGACGTAATCATTATCTAGACCCCCCCACCCCTCATGTCATTAAAAATAAGCAAAGGAATGACACCCCCGCCCCCCATAATAAATAAAAAGCCTTATATTTCTTGCAAACTTACTTACAAATAAAAATCTTAATAACTAGGTATTAGTATTATTATATCTAGATTTGTATGTTAGTGTGTCTTAATTCTAGTTTTATTCTGTATCTGCAAGAACCCTTCTACAGGTGAAGGCCTCCGCCCCCCCATAGTGCTTACGTAATACTTAAACGGCCCTTAAGAACCTATGTAGATTACCTATATGTATATGTATACAAGGAAGGAGGCCCTCAAGACACAGGTTATACCTAGTTTGGGGACCAATGATATACGATTATGTAAATTTTGTATCAATAAACATTATTTATTTATTTATAGCCAGTTTTTTTACCAAATTCAAGGTTAGTACTTAAACCCTTGTCATTAATATTTTAATAATGTTAGTTAATATTGCTTAGTGTATTCGGTATCGAGGGTAAATTATCCAAAATTGGTTTTTATTTTCGGTAACAATCTATATGATGTTAATTTCACTCTAAGTAATTAATTTTTACTAGTTTTAAGTTTAATTTAATACTAGTTTCGTGTTCGTACCACATAAATGTGGATTTTATTGCTTTACCAATACCATCATGAGTTTAAGTCATTTGTCAGGCCGTCTCAAAGTTATACGAGATTTTCTTCTATCATTCAATTTTATGATGATTTTAAAAGTCTTCACCGGTTTCTATTACGAAATTAGTTCATCAAAAACCCTTAGTTACGCGATGAAATTGTATAGTATCATGTTTGTGTCATCCAACTTTATTCTACAAGTGTGGCAGTTTGCCAAACAAAATTCTTTTGCAGCATATATTTATAATCTACTTATACTGTTAGAGTCCGTTTTGAGCATTATCGTTTCAATTGTTACGGAAAATAAATATCTATATGATTATAATGCCAAAGTTATTTGTTCGTTCGGTTCAGTTTCCATGTCACCGAATAGTATCGTGTCTCATTGTCTTCTCTACTTCGGAATCCTTGGAAAGTACACCTCAGGACATATTTTCTGTAGAAATGAATTTTATCATCAAAACGTGTGCACTACAATTCCATTTATGTTAACAATACTGACATTTGCCTCTGTATATCTGAATTTCCTTACATTAATCATGATTTTTGACTTGTATCGGAAACAAATGAAATTGTTGAGAACAGCGATGTGCAGGTTGGAAATACTTGAAGTGACAGATGACGAGAAACAAGTATTGATCATAAACTTTTTGAGCGCCTACAAACAGCTTTATGAAAATCTTCACTGCAGAAACCGAGCAGTAAACTTTGGGGTTAGTCAAATAACTAATTCTTCTTCTGAGTCGTTCACTCTTGACAGAGTGGTCGTGGTTGTGAATGGATGCGTGTCATTTTTTGTTCACGACCTCTCTTGCGATGCCTCTCCTGGCACGATGTAAGGCGTTGCGTGAACATGTAACCATAGAGGTCTGAGTCACTGATTTTATTAGATCAGTCCATCGGGTAGGTGATCGCCCTCTGGACCTCTTCCCTTTCACCTGACCTAGTACCACCAAACGTTCTATTGAGCCCTCGTTTCTAGAGACGTGGCCGAAGAACTTGAGTATTCGTAGTAGCATAGTCGACGATAGACGTTCTTTAATTTTGAGTTCCTCTAGAATGGAGTTGTTCGTGCGAAATGCCGTCCAGGGAAGTCCAGTCCTCAAGAGCCTAACTAAATTATGACTGTGTTAATTATTCGGGATACTAATAATAATAATATGTATGTAATTTGAACGAAACGAGAAACATGTATATTTTTCTATTGTTTAACGACTACTAACACTTTTTTTTTAAATTAATCCGTGGAAATCTCTCATTGGCTAAACAATTTGTCAAACATTTATTTAATACTGTTCATTATTGTAATAAGCTGTTGATTTCCCAAATAAATAAATAAATAAATAAATAAATAAATACCTGACGCCAATTCGACTAATGAATTTTAAACACAATAAAATTTGACAATCCTTGATACAATTTTTAAACTTTTAAAAGTAGTATTTTAATCAATTACATCAATGGTTTTTATCGGTTTCAGTTAACAATGACATTGATATTCACCTTCACCAGAATACTAGCTACGATATTATTTGTAATTGCACAAGTACGAAATGTGGTAAGTTTACTAACAGCTATATAAATCTAAATGTTTGAACGCGCTAATCTCAGATATAATAATAATAATAAATATCCTGGGACATTTTTCACACACGGCCATTCTGATTATAAACTAAGATATTACTGGTCCAATTTAAAATAATGAGTCAAAATTGGGATTTTATTCCTTTTTAGACCTTACGTAAAAGAAGTCGCGGTTTTATGTTAGCGTTAGTTCAAAGTAACTATTCCACGCGGAGGAAGTCGCGGAAGAAGCTGAATCTAATCCTATGAAAGACGAAAGCAAGTGACCTATTTTCTCACGCTATCTTTGGAATAGGAAGGGATGCAGATACCTACCTAACTACATTACATCTAATATATAAAATTCTCGTGTCACAATGTTAGTTACCATACTCCTCCGAAACGGCTTGACCGATTTTTATGTAATTTTATATGCATATTCAATAGGTCTGTGAATTGGCTATCTATTTTTGATACCCCTGCGGTCACGGGAACGGGAACTACGCGGGTGAAACCGCGGGGCGGCAGCTAGTTTAAATATACATTATGCTAATTTAATATTTCTTTTAGAATGCTGATGACATCATCCTGTGGACCTTAGAGCTGATATTTGGAATTGGAGTAGTTTTGGTACTCCCACTTCTAATGGAGATAGCTCTCAATGATTTTGATGAAATAAAACTGATATTAGGGTCACAACTACTTTAATATAAAGGTACCTATATCAATGTATCCCACCAAAATTGTAAGGCGTAAAGATCATATTATTTGGTAAATGATGGTGCTTTTTAAAAAATGCACACATTCAGAACTAGTGCCTCCCCACGGTTTGACCCGCGTTTCCGGAGTTCTTCGTTTTTCCTGGGATAGAAAGTAGCCTATGTTCTCTCGTAGGCTCTAGACTATCTGTGTAATCAATCTCATTTAAATCGGTTCGGTAGTTTTAGCGTGAAAGCGAGACAGACAGAGTTACTTTTGCATTTATAATATTACTAGCAACCCCCAGCTTCGCACGGGTGCAATGCTCATGTGCATCACATTAGAAACCTCCAAAATTGTCAGTGTCCCTCAAACATATTATGCATGTATTGTATATAAGAACCTTCCTCTTGAATCACTATATCTATTAAAAAAACGCATCAAAATTCGTTGCGTAGTTTTAAAGATTTAAGAAGACATAGGGACAGACAGCGGAAAGCGACTTTGTTTTATGATATCATGTAGTGATTAGGATAAGTTATCCTAGAAGCGAGTCAATGTCAATGACTCACATTTCAAGATTTTAAACGTAACAGAGACAGACAGACGTAACAGGTTTAATTATTTTTTTGGAATTTCAGATAAAAAATTACAGAGAGCTATTCATGATGCTTTAGATTATATGGAATTACGATCAGCAAATTATTATTTATGGAACCTGATACCTATGGACATTACTTTGTTTATAACCTTTGTCACTCAAAGTGTGGCCTACATTATAGCATTACTACAGTTTACGTTTTAATATTTAGATTATTGTTGTGTATATCTTTATTAAATTATCAAGAAGACTAAGTAATGTTAATTTATATTATAGTTATAATAATTACAATTTACAAGTATCACATCCCGAGCGAAATAATGAACCTATTCATTCGCGCAGTTATACAAATTTAGGAGGTCCAATTTGGGGCCCTGACATTATAGGCATTCTCCTTTAAAATACAAATATTTTTTTTATATTTGTACTTATATATTTCAATACTCATTCGGTGTAGTAGGTCAATTATCCAATATTGGTTTTTACCGCGGGGACAATCTAGATAACGTTCATTTTACTTCACTAGATAAGATCCATTTTCAATACATTGGATTGAAATGCTCTAAAACATTTGTTAACTAAAAAAGTAACAGAGCAGACTACTCGAATATTTTACTCTTTCTCAGTTGTATTCAACCATGAGTTTGACCCATGTGACCGACCGTCTCAAAGTGGTTCGGGATTTTCTTCTATCATTTAATTTCATAATGATTTTAAAAATGTTCACTGGATTCTATTATGAAATCAGTTCATCGAAAACCCTTCGCTATATAGTGAAACTATTTTGCTTACTATTAGTTTTAGAAAACTTTATCATTCAAATGTCCGAATATCTTAACAAACCGTCTATTTCAATAAACGTTTACCAAATTCTTATTCTGTTGGAATCCACTATAAATATTCTCGTTTCAATAATTACGGGAAATAAGTATTTGTATGAGTATAATGCTACAGTCATACGCTACTTCGCTTCAAGTTCCATGTCTCCTCATAGTGTCGTGTCTAACTGCCTCCTTTACCTTGCGGTCGTCGGCAAGTATTTAGCAGGACACATCTTCTGTATAGATGAAATTCACCGTAAATTCGTTTGTAATACAGTTCTATTTTTACTAACGGTCTATACGTTTGCATCAGTATACTTGAATTTCCTTACATATATCATGATATTCGATTTATATCGTAAACAAATGAAATTGCTGAGAATAGCAATGTTCAGATTGGAAAAAAATGGCGTCACCGATGAGGAGAAACGGATTTTGGTCAGAAACTTTTTGAGCACGTATAAAAGGCTGTTTGAAAATCTTAACTGCAGGAACCCAGTTATTAAGTTTGTGGTTAGTCTATTAACTAAATTGTGATTATGTAAATTATTTGAATGATTCTTAATGGACTGCAACTGTGCACTGCTTATTCCAATGAACGAATGTAATCAAAACATGTTTACTGTTTTCAGTTATCGCTGATATTAATATTCACATTCTGTAGAATACTTGCTACAATATTCTTTGTACATGTACAAATACAATATGTGGTGAGTTTAAAAATGTCTCTCATTGTCGTATTTGTTGTAGATGCAAATGATGATTTTATTTTTATATATTAAATTTTTTTTTCAGACATCTGATATTATCTTTTTATGGGCCATTGAACTAGTATTTGGAATCGGAACAGTTTTAGTACTTCCACTTCTCGTAGAGTTGGCCCTTAATGAGTGTGCCGCAATCAAACTTATATTAGGAGCACAACTAATTAAATATAAAGGTACGAAAGTATTTTATTTTATTATATGTCTTAGAATATTCTTCATCAAATCTTTAAAATACCTGCTTGAGCCAGTTTTATGTAAATATATTTTTGCTATTTACATGTGAGTGACAGGTTTTTAAAGTAACCTTTGATTATATAAATAATAAATAAGTGTTAAAAATTTTGTAATTTCAGATAAAAAATTACAAATAGCTGTTTGTGACGCTTTAGATTATATGGAGTTGCGGCCGGCAAATTACTACCTATGGAACTTGATCCCCATGGACGTCACCCTGTTTATAACCATTGTTACTCAAAGTGTGACCTTTGTTATAGCATTACTACAATTTACGTTTTAATACTTGGATTATTGTTGTGTGCCTATTTTTAATAAATAGTGAATAAAATGGAGACAATTTAATTTTATTAATAGTTACCATCATGATTTTCCTCGACTTTTCCTATTTATGGTCGTCTTTGTATGTCATGTCCCTCCATTTCATTCGGTCACCAGTCAAATCTACATTCACTCCATATTCTCTCATATCATCTCGAATCATCGAGAGAGACGAACTTCTTAGCATTCCATGGATTCAACGTGCGGGTGCCGGGTCCATCGTGTGACAGAGAGAGAAACTTCGAGCAGATCCCGAGACTTGTGACACGGGTGTAGGTTTAAGGGGCCCTTTTCCGACGTACATCAACACTCACCTTCACTACTCATGTTTCTCTCCCTGCCCAGCCAAATCTGGTATGAACCTGCTAATGCTGCTTTAGATGCTCGTTCTAGTATAGAACTTACTGCAGTTCTGGCCAGGCCAAGATCTTTCAGCAGGTTATAGAGAGATTTTGCTGGTATACCTCTCGCTCCAACCTCCACAGCATATAGATTAACTACATAACCGTTTTTTGTGAATTCGTTTACGAGGTCATAATATTTATTTTGTTTTATTGCGTGGTCTTTAGGTATGTTAGTTTTAATTAATTCATTCATTCATAAATTCGAAGAAACTTATAAACGAAAACCGACAGCTAATATATTTATATAAGTTAATACATGCATTCTGTTTAGGATATAAAAATGTTAGTTTTGCATATATTTCAAAAGACCCCTATTATATAGGTTATATCATAGGTGCCCCATTTTGGGCCCAAGCTTTCGAAGAATGTGGGCCGTTTCCTTTAAAATTCAAACACTTTTCTTTAATAATTACTAATTATTTTACTGATTTCCCAATACTGTAAATATTTGCGTGATAAATGGGTATAAGTCTGTGAGAGAATGTAATAATTTAAAACAAATTAATTTTACTAGAAGCAGGTATATGTATGTAGGTCATTTGACTTACTGATAAGCGTATAATATCCTAATTACAACATTGCAATGTATAGTCATTGTTTATGTTATGTCCTTACTTCCATTTTATTATAATAAATAATATTTTAATAATCATTTTGTGTAGGAGGTTAATTATTCCAGATTGGTTTTTACCGTGGGTACAATCTAGATAAAATTTTCATTTTCAATTTCCTATACATTGAATTGAACTGCTCTGAAACATTTGTTAACTAAAAAAGTAATAGAGCAGACTACTCGAATATTTTACTATTTGTCAGTAAAGTTGTATTCAACCATGAGTTTGACCCATGTGACCGACCGTCTCAAAGTGGTTCGGGATTTTCTTCTATCATATAATTTTATAATGATTTTAAAAATGTTCACTGGATTCTATTACGAAATTAGTTCGTCGAGAACCCTTCGTTATATAATGAAACTATTTTGCTTACTATTTGTCTCAATAAATTTTGTCTATCTAATGTCTGAATTTCTTAAGCAAAATTCAACTTCACTATACATTTACCACATTCTTCTTGTGTTTGAATACGCTGTAAACATTCTCGTTTCAATTATAACGGGAAATAAGTATTTGTATGAGTATAATGCTACAGTCATACGCTACTTCGCTTCAAGTTCCATGTCACCTCATAGTGTCGTGTCTAACTGCCTCCTCTACCTTGCGGTCGTCGGCAAGTATTTAGCAGGACACATCTTCTGTATAAACGAAATTAATCGTAAATACGTATGTTGTACACTTCCGTTTATATTAACGATAGTGACATTTACTTCGATCTACTTGAATTTCCTCACATATATCATGATGTTTGATTTGTACCGTAAACAAATGAAATTGCTGAAAACAGCAATGTGCAGACTGGAACAATTGGGAGTCACCGATGAGGAGAAACGGATTTTGGTCAGAAAATTTTTGAACACGTATAAAAAGTTATTTGAAAATCTCAACTGCAGGAACGTAGTGGTTAAGTTTGTGGTTGGTCCATTAGTTCAATTGCGATTTTGTTTATTATTCGAATGATTTCTTGCAGTCGAAAATAAATAATGAATAATTTTAAAATATGCTCACTGTTTTCAGTTGTCACTGACATGGATATTCACATTTTGTAGAATATTAGCTACAATATTCTTTATACATGTACAAACACAACATGCGGTAAGTATAAATATGACTTATGTTGAATTTTAAAGACTAAAATGCAATGATTTTGAAATGAATGCTATTATTTTTTTGTAGACATTTGAGTATTTCTTTCTTTGGGGCGTGGAACTAACATTTGGAATTGGAGTAGTATTAGTACTTCCACTTCTCGTAGAATTGGCCCTTAATGAGTGTGACGCAATCAAACTCATATTAGGTGCACAACTAATTCAATATAAAGGTACAGATGTACATATTTTTGTTGTAGTTTTACATATCCTTTAATATTTTTCACCAAATTTGTATTTCTTGAGTAAGTTTTATGTGAACATATTTCTGTTACTCACATGTGAGGATTTTCAAAGAAACTTACGATTATGTAAATTATATGTATCTAAGTATTCAAATTTTTATTATTTCAGATAAAAGATTACAAATAGCTATTTATGACGCTTTAGATTATATGGAGTTGCGGCCGGCAAATTATTACCTATGGATCCTGATCCCCATGGACGTCACCCTGTTTATAACCATTATTACTCAAAGTGTGGCCTACATCATAGCATTACTACAATTTAACTATTAATTATTAGTGTATGTGTGTTTTTATATTAAATAGTGGTAAAGAATAAGCACTTATATTTAAGTTTTAAAGTCTTAAATCATCACGATCACTATTCCAGTGAAATTAATAATTTATTTATATTTTAAATATTACAAAGCATTTTTGTTTATGTGGTATAAAAATAAATAAGATTGAATATAAATTTTGATCAGATATTTTATTGCGGCGCCACTTTTTATTTAATAGACAGAAAAAAATTATGGGCCCAAGCCCTTTTTGGGCCTAAGGATCTCAAGGGCTTTGGGCAGTCTCCTTTCAAGTGCAAACTGTATTTCTATAATAAGTTCACAGATTTCAAATGCTAAGATTTTTAAACTATGTATAATGTCGATCAGAAATTGTTTAGACATACGGCATACCATACTTTACTTGCTGATTTATGATATGGGGTCATATCGTCGGAAGTTTACCATAATCTATGTTCGAGAAAAAATATACATATTTTTATCCTCCCGCTGCACTTAAACTGAGAACTATACTTTAAAAAAGCTTCAAGGTTAGTATTGATTACAAAATAAAAGAACATACAGACCTAGACAGCAAAGTTACAAGTGTCCATTTTGAAACAGTACCCAAAGCAAATGCACTATTACAAATTAATGCAGAATCAATATTTGTATACAAAGATAAACTCGACGCTTGAGTACCTACTGTAATATATTTATATACTAAAGAACGAATCTGGGTCACCTTTGAAGATAGAACTCTTAAAGATGTTGAGATCTAAGAGGCTGTTTTGACTTTTCCGTCTCGCCTTGTCGCAATATGTTTGTCTCTTTTTAAAACATGGATATAGGCATCTTTAGACATGAGTTTAAGGTATAGATTTAATTTAATTACTCATTAACTGCTATTGCAATGCTGGAATAGTGTCCAGTTGAGGGGATTAGGCCATAGTCCAGCACGGGGGCCTAGTGCGTTCCTACTTCACGTGCCTTTAAATGTGACGACTTGAGCATATAGGTTTCCTCACGATGTTTACCTTCATCGAACGCCAAAAGTGAATCTGTACATAAGATTTTAAAACGCGGTGGTATGGAGCAGGGTTAATTCTAAACTGCCTTATGGCCATTTATGACTAATCTATAGTAATACTAATATTATAAGAGGTAAAGTTTTTTAGGTTGTAGGATCTCTAGATCTATCGTATTTTCTTATGAACGGGAACTACGCGGGTAAAAGCGCGATGGATAAATCCATGGTTCTAATAATAAATATGCAAATGGTTAAATTTAAATTCAATCGTATTATCATTTTAAATGAATATTTATTGATAATCAACATTGATTCAATAAAATTAATTATTTTCCATTGACAATGCCTTAAATATATACTCAGTTAATAATCCAGTTGGTTGGATTCAGTGTTTAATAATAACAGTTTATTGTTACTCCAGAACATGTCCTATCAGTGATAGATATATGATCAATCATAGTTATATTATAAATGTGAAAGTTTTAGACAGATGAATAAATGTTTTTAGGCACTCAATCACGCCAAAACGGATCTACATGAAAGATATAAAATTGGAATATATTTTACAATCGCATAAAAGCTACATTATATCCTGGGCAAATGGATAAACCCCACGCATGGGACACCGCGGGCGGAAGCTAGTCATATGTCAATAACCCTGTTTATTTTCGTTAAAACCAGTTTAGACATTTAGATTTGAGATAGCATTTTCTAATGTTCTTACCGCTGTGTTTTCTAAGAACCTTACTTCTGGTGTTTAAGGAAAATCCTTGAATGACACGTTTTAAAAGGTTAATGTCCTCTTTATACAAAGGTAAATTATACATCTAAGTTTACTAATATAATAAAGCTGAAAAGTTTGTTTGTTTGAACGCGATAATATAAACTACCGGACCAATTTGAAAAATTATTTCACAATTATATAGCCCCATTCATAGAGGAAAGCATATCATCACGCTATAACGAATAGGAGTGGAGCATCAATAAAAAATGTTGCAAAAACGGGCAAGCGACGCTAACGAAGTCGCGCGAGTCAACTAGTTTATGTTATATGACTTTACGCGTTGTTAGTTTATTTTTAATACAAAATAATGTTGATGTATTTTTTCTTAGTTTTTTCTCTAGTCTTTTAATGAAGTACAACTCACATGACGGATAACACTATAATGTATTCTTACTAAACAAAATAACAATAGATTTTTACCTTTTCTTAAAACTAAATAAAATTAAAATGATATTTATTTCGGGCATTTAAATTATTGTACTTATGCCAAGAACAGGAGCCGTTTTAAAGCTCTTCAGAATCTCGTTTAAGTCATACTGCAAATGCTTCGACCACGCTTATATTACCAATGGTTCCAAAAAGTGATGCTTAAAATCATTTTTAACTAAGTAGAACCTCATTTTAAGTGCTCATAAGTGAAAAAGACGACATAATCATTATTGCGCTATTCATCTTGATGTCCTACGATTTATTGGAAATCACCGGTTACTTTTTACACCAAGGACGTGTCTGGTGTCATAATTAGAAAAATATCTGTTCGTGATATTTTTATCTATTTTTATTCAAATTATTGGTTCAATATTAATATTAGATTAATTCTAATCATCAAATAGCGGATCAAGTACCTACCACAGCGAATACTTTGTATATTAAAAGGTAATTTTCCTTTAAAATGAATATATAAGTAAGACCGACCTAATAGGGGTACGTATACTTTATGAAAAAACGCAGAGAAAAATACATTGTAGTTAAAAACGCAATAAAAATGAATAATCCATTTATTTGTTGCGATGTTTTTTTGTCAATTTATAAAACTATATCTACAGTATCCGAAGTAAATTCAACGATTACTCATACATTACTTAAATTTTGTAGAAGTAATTATGGAATTCCTGTTAAACCCTGCTACTGCACTTGAAGACTTACTTAAGTACCTACTACATAAACGCCATACTGAGATGGTCAAACAAGTTCCCATAAATAAACATAAACCTGTACATAAATAAAAAAATAAAAAATTTACTTTATACATATAAGAAACGGTCCGATTCGATAAAATTATCCTTCATTAAATTGAATCGAATAAATTCACCAGTTTATCGATTGTAAGTTGATATAAACTACGTTTATTTACTTCCTTGATGATATGTCAAAGGTGTTTATCAGATTATTAAGAAGTCAATTGTAAAAAACATACTTGATGATTCTATAGTATACTTTTGTCGTGAAATAATCAATAAATATATAGACATCTCTGTAATATAAGTATAGGTATATACTCCATAACAAGGTATTTAAAAACCTGTAAAGACAAACATACTAAATGTTTATAAAGCACTAGGAATGTAGGATTCATCCCCTGAATAAAGATAGAAGTATTATAAAAGTACTAGTGGCTCCCCGCGGTTTCACCCGCGTTCCCGGGATAAAAAGTAGCCTATGTGTTATTCCAGAACATATTCTAGCTCTGTGCCAAATTTCAAGCAGATCCCTTCAGCCGTTGGAGCGTGAAAGAGTAACAAACATCCATACATACATCCATACTTACAAACTTTCGCCTTTATAATAGTAGTAGGATGATTTGACTTCATACGTTCTATTAAATTACAAATATTCCTTATTCTTTTATCTACATACTAGATTAATGCAATTTTTTTTATTTATATTCAAGAATAACATTTACTAATTTCTTACAATTTACAATTTATTATTGATGGCATTTTACGTCATTCAAACTCGAAGCTGGGGAAGCCACTATACACCACAACCAGCAAGAAACTCAGCTAAGGTGTGAAATCCCAAGCTATCAGCGGAATCAATCAAGAATCCGCACTTAGTAGCCTTATCATCCTCCATCATACTTTTAATTAAGTTGCGATCTATCTGTGAGGCGTGTCGAAAGAGCATCGTGTTACAACTTAAAATGTGCGGATTGCATGCAATACAATTAAATCAATTGCACTGTTCCTTCCTCGTTGCATACTCAAGTGGCAGACTGGTAGATATGTGATGCATCAGCTGGCGACCTATTGCTTAACGTGCTCACTGTGTGCGCTATTACAACTTTTATGAGACCATTACTGCGCAATAAACTATACAACTCATCTAAATGTATTGTTAGTGTTGATAGTGAGGAAATTTTGCAGTCTGATTCTTGATATTTGAGATGACTGTTAACTGAGACTCTTCTTTAAGGGTACAGAAAAAACTTCATATCCAAACTAATCCCTACCTAATATTATAAATGCCAAAGTCTGTTACGCTTTAAGCCAAAATCATAGAACCATTTATTATGAATTTTGGTACAGACATAAACTAAAGCCTGAGAAAAGACATAGGCTATCTTTTATCCGGGGTAAATCGAGGGACCCCCGGGAATGCGGGTTAAACGCGTATACGAGAATTTGAGTTTGTTTGTTTGTTACTCTTTCACGTTTAAACCGCTAAACAGATTTTAAAAATACTTTCATCAATGGAAAGCTACAATAACAGGAAATAACTCAGGGAGTAACAAATAGGCAAATTTTACCCTCATATCCCTGCAGGAACGGGAACTATGTGGGTGAATCCGCAGTTGAACCTACTTTTCGATACAGTTGTTTTATTTTTATAATCGACAAAGTGTGAATATTTTACTTTATATAATGTCTAAACTAAAACTCTGGACATTAAAGTTGCATCAAATACTTGGAAAAAACTTATATTCCTACCAGACCGCTATCAAATCCCTGACCAAACTGAAATTGACATTTCTGCATTTCGGACTATGATATGATTGTGGTCCCTAGCCGATGAGTCCAGGGGGCGGGGAGAGGGGCCAGGGGGCCGGGGCGGGGGGCGAGGGGGCGTGGCCGCGGTCGATAACACTCTGGATGCCTGAAACTCGCTGAAACACTGAATTCAACCATTGTGGGCCGCGATGACTCAAGTAGGGCATTTTCTACGTGAATGGGGCAAAGGTTCCAACTGGGTTCATTTTTTATTTAAGTCGAAAATAAGTTCAATTAATTAATGTAAAAAAATTATAAGTTACATATTAAAGGTTTTAGATATGTATGAAGAGTGATAGACGAGTTTAGACATGCAATGGACGATATAAGTATTTTAAGATACAGCTTTTATTCCAATACTTTTACTATTGTTTGGTCAACTATTATAGAGTGTAAGATACACTATCGAATTAAGTTTTTCCTGTAAGTATTGTAAATAAATAAATAAATAAAAACTCAACAAAATTCAACTAATTACTAACCTATAGCGTAGCAACTTTGAAAGAAATCTCATCATATTTTCCCTTCATAAGATAAGGATATCTATACTGTAACTACACTTCTTATTCAACTAATTACTAACCTATAGCGCTCTAAAGGGAAAGAAAATATTTCCAATTTAATATATCCATCTGAAAATTGGAATGCTCAATACCGCGTGGCATATAATTGCATTGGTGCGGTCCACGCGGCTGCGTGTCCGGGTGTCCGGGTGTCCGGCAGTCCGAGATTGTAATTCCATAACTGCACCTATTGGCTAGTAGGTGTGAGGGTCTGTGGAACCCGAGGGATGAAGTATTTTGATTTAAATATATGAGTATATCACCATTAACACCTTAGCACCTTAGTGCGTGCATGTAGGTAAAAGAAGGTTATATTTATCTGGTTAGTGTGTGGTCAAATAGTGAAAAATACTGTATATTAATTATACTAGATGATCCGCGCAACTTCGTTAGCGCCACTTGCTTGTTTCAGCAACATTTTTAATTGATGCTCCGCTCCTATTCGTCGTAACGTGATGATATAGCCTATCTAGGAAAAAAGGTATAAGAACGCGGGTGAAACCGTGGGGAGCTAGTCTATACTAATATTATAAAGAAGAAAGATTTGTTTGTTTGTTTGTTTGTTTGTTTGTTTGTTTGTTTGTTTGTTTGTTTGTTTGTTTGTTTGTAATGAATAGGCTCCGAAACTACTGGACCGATTTCAAAAATTCTTTCACCTTTGGAAAGCTACATTATCCCCGAGTAACATAGGCTATATTTTATCCCTGTATTCCCACGGGAACGGGAACTACGCGGGTAAAACCGCGGGGAGGCAGCTAGTGTAAAATATATTCGACTACTGCTTATCTCAGTAAACATTCAAGTGAAGTCGCAGGGCTCGCCTAGTAAGTACTTGAAGCAAATTCCATTCAAAGGAACCAATTAGGAGAATATTGTTCCGTTTTTTGTCGTCTCTAACGAAAGCATTTAATCTTCGTAAAATAAAAGTCAACTTTGATAAATGTTGCCTCATTAGGGAGCGGGCTCCTTAACATTTATCATTATTTTTAATAAAAACACCGCTGGGATTTTTAAATGGCGACGAAAAGTGAGGATGATGAAGTGAAATTTCATTATATTTAAATCGCTATTACTTTACGGTTGCGTGACTAGTATCCGTTGGATAAGCTGTAATATTATTAACTCTTACTTTAACATAGACTATTCGGGACAGTGAAGGATTAAGACTATTTCATGCTTAAGCAATCCAAACCTGTGGGCCCACCTAACCTTGTTTCAACTAGTCGGTCTTTAAACCTAGTTTTTGTAAATAAAATTATGAGATCTAACGTAGGTACCTACTAATGGAAGAGGTGCTAAAACATTTTTTTTCTTGGTGCCCCCCAGACTTCATGCCGTAGGCAATTGCTAATTTGTTTAAGGGTTAATCCAACACTGATTCGGGACAAGAGTAGCTAATATTTCTGGACAAAACTATACCTGGAAAAAAACCTCGGTTTGATCCTTATAGCAATATTTTTTAACAATCCTTTTTTGTGCCAAGTCCATTCATATAACAAAACTTTCACTTGTTAAGTGAATTCATACAACAATAGTTTGTCAGATTTTCTATATACGGGTTTCTATTGACCAAATATTTATTCGCAATTAACCTGTACATGATCCTATATACAGTTAAATGTATGCAAAATATTTCGGTATTTTATGTTCCTTTCCATTCCATTTTTATTTAATTTCTGGGTAAATTTTACACATCACTAATCTCATTAGCTGAACTTGTAACTACTTTCAAATACCTAGATCATAAATTCATCGTTTAACATACAGACCGATGTATTAATTCAAATATTATATTCAATAAAATACAACCCTTTACAAGAACTAATAAATAGCCCCTAATGCTCAGAAAACCAAGCAGACATATTTACGCACACAAATATTTGTCACGAATGTATGACTAACATAAAGCCTAAGTAAATAATCACCAAGCCAACCTATCAATCTTCCATCTAAACTTTTTATATTTAAGTTGTAATATTCTCCTTATTTTGGTACATATTAACTTTGCAGTTCTCAGAAACTTGTAAACAAGTTCATGGACCATCAATAACAAAGTTTCACCATACCAAAATGACAACTTTGAAAGAAATCTCATCATATTTTCCCTTCATAATATAAGGCATCTGGTCATATCTATACTTATGCTACACCTGTTATCTTATAAGAATTAGATTTTTTGTTTATTTGTAAAGAAAAGGCGCACAAACTATTGGAGCGATGAGAATTATTGTTTTACTAATTGAAAGCTACATTATCAGGGAGTAAAATACGATATATTTCATTTCCGTATTCCTACGGGATCGGGAACTACACGGGTAAAACCACAGAGGCTAGTAATATTATGTAGCTGAATAGTTTGTTTGGACACCCTTATCTCAGGAACGACAAATTTCAATTGAAAATTTACAGTGTTGTATAGCCCATTTATCTAGAAAGCTTATGGTCTATAAAACATCACGCTACGACCAATAGGAGCGGAGAAACAATGAAAAGTGTTGCAAAAACGGGTAAGTACTAACGCAGACGAAGTTGCGCGGACGAGTTAGTTATGGCCACTGATGTACCAGGACTTCTAGGTACCTTTGTACGTGAGGAGAAGCTTAACCAGTCTTGTGTAATGGGCCATGGGAACAACGCGTGCTCAGAATACTTCAGGATAAATATGAAAAAAATGAAGAGGGATTAGTTTGTAAGCAACGAAGGGGCACGAAGAGCGAGCTGTATGTTTATCTACATAAAACAATAATGGCTGAACGCTGCTAAAACTTGAGAACGGCTGGATAGGTTCCCCGATGATCGTCATAGTTTAAATGAGGTTTTAATGATCAAATAAATTGGAAAAGTTTAACGGAATGGAAACCACACGTGGAGCAAATTTTGAAAGATATGAGTATTCGGTAATATTATCAAAAATGAATGATTAAATAATACACGTCCTCATATTCACACAATTTTAAAAAGGAAGACTTACAAAGAGCAGAATGGATACAGATTACCAGGCACATTAAATCAATTATAGGTATACTTAAAAGCAGGCAAAACCGAAGAGGCAAAATCATATAGAATCATTTAAAATTGTAACATAACATCACAAGTCAATAAGCGTGCCAATATAGGGTGTACCACAACGGTTTGTGGGTCCGGACATAAATTATTGTAAATCCCGGAGAAGTCCCGGACGACGGGACGTAATCCCGTGTAAGCCATGTCCCGGGATACGGGCGCTGATTAGAAGAATCACTATGACATTTATGACCCTCGTATATTTTTTATTGCCATCAAAGATATAAAGTTGAATTATCGGGACCAAAGTTAATATTATAAACGCGAATGAGAGTTTGTTTCTATAATACGCTTTAACCATTAATCCGATTTAAAAAATTCTTTCACCTATAAAAAGCTACATTATCAGGGAGTAAAATAAGTTATATTTTATTCCCGTATTCCAAAGGGAGCGGGAACTGCACGCGAAAAATTGAAGGGACTGCTTATATGGAATCATTGAAGTTAGTGTTACAAATTACCACCAACAGATGTCGCCACATGAATTTTACATCGCGCTATGGTTTGGTTCTCACGAAATGTAGCCCTCAAATTTCTACAAGTGTGGAGTTATTACATCCAACCAACCATAGTTATCTATGGTTTGGTACACAGAACAAACAAACATGTATTTTTTGTTAAGTGTCCTGCATTAATGTGTATGGATGCTTCGTATGTAACTTGACTACACTCTACAGAGTACAGACTAATAGCTAGCGATGATGGGTCGTTTAAGGTTTCGTCAACGAAACGTCGATTTGGTGTAGGTATGTGAACTAGTTGATCAATTTGCTAGTTTCGCTATCGTGTTACGAACTTGCATGAATGATATGCGCTTTTAATTAATAACGAATCCTATATAGTAATAATAGTAGTAATGTAATGAACAATTTGATGCAGTTTAGTTTACACAATGAAATTTAATAAAATTTTATGATGACTTTACCTACTCTACCTACCTGTGGTTCTAGATAATCTTCCCTTCATACTTTTTCAGGCTTAGGACTGACTGATCTGATTAATTTTTTATAAATCACAATATAATGACATTGATCAAATCACTGAATAAATATCAAATCTTGTATTCATCTTATCATTATTTATTCAGGCTTAGGACTGATTAATTGTTATAAATCACAATATAATGACATTGATCAAATCACTGAATAAATATCAAATCTTGTATTCATCTTGTCATTAAGAGTTCAAATTATTGTCATGACTATCGCTTCGTAGCGGGAGTTTTATTGATAAAGAAATTCAATTTACGTACTATACGTTGAAAATAACAACACGTTGGGTTCAGTTTCTCGTTTCGTCAAACGAGTTGATTTGTTCACGGTCAACATTAATCCCGTTTAAGAGACACCAACGTTGATTCAACTAGTTCTTCAATCCATAAATATCCTGGGTCATTTTTCACACACGGCCAATCTGATTCCAAACTAAGCAGAACTTTTTTTTTATACCACAAAGGTGGCAAAAAAAAAAAAACATACCCGTCGAATTGAGAACCTCCTCCTTTTTGAAGTCGTTTAAAAAGGCATACGGTCCGCCTGGTGGGAAGCGGTCACCGTAGCCTATGGACGCTTGCAACACTAGGGGCGTTACTCACGCGTTGCCGACCCTGTAAAAATCTCTTCACTCCCTTTTTGAAGAACCCCATACTGTACTCCATTGGGAATACCATGGCGGGGAGCTCATTGCACAACCTGAGTGTTCGTGGCAGGAAACTCCTCTGGAAGCGCAGGGTTCGAGACCAATTCGGCTCCAGGGTGTGAGGATGAGCTCCCCGTCGATGACGAGAAGTGATATACTACATATACTACTTTTAAATACATACTTATATAGATTTACATTTAGACAATTACAATGTTCGCGAGGTAGGATGACCTTCACAATTCAAACGAAAACTTAACATTTTCACAACAGTTTACGTTAGTGTAATAAATCATGACAAATCCCGGGCATCAACGACGAGACGTAATCCCGTACCTTTATCCCGGAGCCGTTACAAATCTCGGTAATGATAAGATCGATCACACTTGACTGTTTAATTTCTAAATTCTTTGTTTTATTCTGAGACTATCTTCCTCCTCGCGGTTTCACCCGGGTAGTTCCCGTTCCCGCAGGGATACGGAGATAAAATATAGCCTTTAATAAATGTCTGCTAAATGAGTTACGCTGATATGACTATTAGGTGGCGCCTGTCAGTATTATGATAGCAACGTTTCACATGCATGTTGAATTAGATACATCTATACTTATATCATAAGGCGTATGAGTGCGTTTGTTTGAACGTGCATATTTTAGATACTACCAGTTAGAGTTGAAAAATCTTTTAATGTTACAACCTCATTTATCAAGGGAGATTAAATAAAACCACGCTTTGACTAATGGGAGCGGAGTTCAAAGGAAACTATTGCAAAAACAAACTAACGCCCGATGTCAATAATCAATCCTGATCCATTTTTTGCTATCTAATATTGATATATAAATCCATTTTCTGGGTGAAGCTTTAAAATCAATCTATCTTCGATCTACGATCGATCGAATCTGTTCGAAAATGATGGTTTTTGCTTGCCAATAAGCTAACCGTCCATTTTGATAACTCGTTGGTTTTAATTATGGATTGGAGATCGATTATTAACATCGGGCGTAAGTGGCTCAGGAAGCTAGTCGTAGGTATATAAACCTAAATATAACATAATTATGTTTTAATAATACAAAGGCTTACTGTGTTCAAAGTAATAGCGAAATGAGAAATGTTTGATCCCAGCAAAAAGTAGCTCATATCAAATTCCATTTATTACAACCTTTAGTAGTTATAGTGAAAGACCTGGCAAGTGCGTCTTTGGAAAACTTCTGTAAATCTTTACGTAGAGCTTATTCAACGTAAAATAAACTTTCCCATCCACATATAGAGTTTAAAATGCTTTGGCCTGTTTAGATTTAAGATGTTACTAACATTATATATGAAACGTTATATGTGACTGGCTTATTTGTGTTGGAATTTCAGTTTTATTTCTGAAGGAGTAAAGTTCAATTTCAAATGATTATGGTTATTTCATAATGAAGCTTTGGCATTCTTAGGTCATGAGAAAAATATTAAAAGTTGGATTAATTCTACTTTTAGTCAAAGTTAATGTTTTTTTGACGCTTTTGTTCGCCCACTTGAGGATTTCATTTGAAGACATAATGAAATTCAAACTTTTTTCATTATTTTATTGCTTGGCCGAAAAACCTATATTTTGGAACTAATTATATTTTTCTTATAGAAAGAGTTGTTTGAGCATATTTCTACAACTACGAGTTTGTGTACCCAAAAGCGCTTAGTAAAAAACTGTCTCTATACATAGTTAAGTACACTGTTGGAACATTGCTTATACAAATCAAAATAGATTTGTAACTAATATCTATTATATTATAATGCTGAAGATGTTGTTTGTTTCAACGCGCTAATCTCAGTAACTACGAGTATTGGTTCGAATTGATAAATATTTATGTGCCGAATAGCCCAATTATCGAGCACGGCTATAATACCATCACGCTACGACCATCATGAGCGGAACATCATTGAACAATGTTGCAAAACGGGGAAGTTCTGACACAGGTAATCTTGCGTGATAATATATTTTTAAAAATACTGTAAACCTGACTGACTTCTACAAAAAATACGAAAAATACTAAAATATCTAGGTACAAGAAAATCAGTATGATCTTCGCTACATACTTCACAAATATCATAAAAATATTCTCATAAATAAAGAAAAGAGAGGCAAATATAAACAGACCATCTCCCGTCTCGTTCTCGCGTCTACTTGTTCCCAAGGGTGTAAGGGGGAGATCACACGCATTAGTTTATATGCCATCTATATGGTAATGCCCTAATGCCCCACTAGGGCATATCCAATACCTACATTGATAAAATATTTTATTGCTCCTTAATATTTTATGCATCTTTACTATTTATATTATAGGCCGAAAGTATTTCTTAGCAACATATTTAAAAAAAATGCCTTCAATTTTTGTTTTTCCTTACTCTGGGACCACAAGTAATGATCCCAGCTAATATTACAATCTAGCCTTAGTATTAGGCTAATGAGTAGGTAATTTAAATTTGGCTTAAGCTTCTAATTCACTATAAACTAAGAAATTGTCCTTCAACTCTTTTCTTATTGTCTCGTAAGAATGTGACTGAATGTCATTTTTCTTCAGTTGAAGACTGACTTCCGAACCTCTAGATTCTGTGGTTTTGACTATATTAAAAACTAAACATATATGCCTTTGAATGTTGAATTATTATTAGGTCTTAGTGTTCTTGGTAATTTAATAATATGGTCATCCATATAATAAAATAGGGTAAATACATGGGGTAAGTTTGTTATAGGTTTATATAAATAGGTAGATATGTTAAGAATATAGTTACGGAGATACCTGGTAGGGCAAAGGCTTAAGCCCGAGCAGCTTACATAAAGTTTTTCAAACGCTACTTATTGCCTTCTACTGTGATAGGTATGCAACAAACTAAACTTGAATAACTAAGTTACTTATAATGAAATAGAGATAGAAAATTTTAGTCCTTGTCCAACTGACCAAACATTTTTCACAACGACAATATTTTCTAAACCATAATTAACTATTATTACATTCTCTTTCAACATGAAAGAACAGTTCTAACGTACATAAAAATTAAGACAAGAATCTAGGCCTATCTGTGACCACAGTATATATTGTCAGTGCGTCAAGCCCGTCGGCGGCGACTCCCCCTGCGCATGCTCGAGCTCATCGACCGTCGTATTTATAGCGACGGACCCGACACATCGTGGTACATCACTACCACAAAGGCACCGATGAAATAGGCTTTATGGTATGCAAAAAAGATAGGCCACATTGACTTGTTGAGAGTACGTTCTCAAAGTAGAGAAACATTTGTGTATGAACATGTCTGTTTGACTTACAAACAGATAATTCAAACCTCTGGTACTAAAGGTTGTTCTAAAAAGCTCGATTTAATTTAGAATCACATAGCCGTTACATACGCAAAGAATATCCTTGGGTGTTTATTAACTATGATTTATTTTGTTCTTACTAGCTCTTAAACATCTATACTAATATTATAAAGAGGAAAGATTTGTTTGTTTGTTTGTAATGAATAGGCTCCGAAACTACTGGACCGATTTCAAAAATTCTTTCACCTTTGGAAAGCTACATTATCCCCGAGTAACATAGGCTATATTTTATCCCTGTATTCCCACGGAAACGGGAACTACGCGGGTAAAACCGCGGGGAGGCAGCTAGTTTATTATATACATAAATTTTATCCAAGTAAATTCATGAAGGAGGCTTTTATTCAGCAGTGGACTTCCTGTGGCTGATATGATGATGATGAAATAAAATATATAGTATAATAGCTTATTTTTATGTTATACATCAGGCCTATTCGCAAAGAGATCGATAAAAAAATGTTCTTAATACCTGATATCGAAATAAGCCAAAAAATAAATTTGCCCGATACATTTTCGTTTAGATAAAAAAACATACCCACTAGGGACTAACTAAAAACTTGCTTAAATGCAAATTAATACAGCCTATTTAAAACTTCACTAAGTATAAAGTTATATCTCAATTCCCAAATCTGTCAGTTATATAAATCCGAGCCCAAAATGGAAACACTCCGATATGGACATTTCTGTACGAATCGATTTGAAATTCTAATTCTGTAGCTCAACCAGTATTTCTCTTTAACATTGATATTGTGGTTTGTCTATCTGGCATTGGTTATGAATAATTGAAAATGAAAAATGAAAATGAAATGAATATCTTTCATCATCATCATCATTAGCTCATATACGTCTCCACAGAGGAGCTCGAGCCTCCCCTAACAATGGGGGGGGGGGGGGTGTAGGCCATAGTCCACCACGCGGGCCTAGTGCGGATTGGCGGACTTTACATGCCTTTGATTATGACATCTCGGGCATGCAGGTTTCCTCACGATGTTTTTCCTTCACCGAAAGCCAGTGGTGTGAATCCGTACGTAAGTTTATAGACTACTCAGAGGTACGGGCCAGGGTTTGAACCTGCACCCTCATGATCGTGAGTCGGTGCGTTACCCACTGAGCCACCACGGCTTACTGAGCCACCACGGCTTAAAATATCTTTATTAAACATTAAATATAGTTATATTTGGGCTGGGCTCCCACATTAGGTCTCCCTGTGTTGTATGGTCATTGGTCAAGGTATGGTTATGAATTGGTTAATCGAAATCCTACAGTGGTTTTAATCTATACTAGTCTATACAAATCATACTAATAAAATTATAAAGTTTGTTATGAATAGACTCCGAAACAACTTCACCGAACTGAATTATTTTTCACAATTGGAAAGTTACATTATCAGGGAGTATCATAGGCTTAGTAGAGCTTTGAAAGCAGAGTACCTTTTATCCCGAAAGGTTCCCTGAGAACGCGGGTGAAACCGCGGGTGGAAGCTAGTAAATAAATAAATGGCATCACACCTTATTATGAATGTCACAGCTAGGTGACTGACGTGGGAGTAACTCCAGAACATATTCCTCGTAAAATACATAAAGGCGCACGTTTGTCATAAAAATTAAGTAATTTGATACAGAGCTAAAATAACATTACAGTGTTACGAGATTCTACCTTCGTACTTTCATCGTTTATTATATAAACAAGTATGTAAATTGGGTTTTTATTAAGTCATAAAAATATGCGTATAAAGTAGGTAACTAACGAAATTATTACGCCCTAGTTATCATGTCCTTTTATCTACACTAATATTATAAAGAGGAATTTGTATTTTTGTATGTAACGAATAAACTCAAAAAGTACTGAACCGATTTTAATAATTATTTTTTTATTAGAAAGCTACATTATCACTGAGTAACATAGGCTATATTTTGTCCCTGTATTCCCACGGGAACGGGAACTACGCGGGTAAAACCGCGCGGAGGCAGCTAGTGACTAATATTTTAGGGACTGAACTGGGATGGCTTTGGTTTTTTAAAATATTGAACTTACACTGTATTTTTTGGAATATTGAACACATAACGTTCTCGCTATAAAAAAACAATAAAAAGGTCTAATACGTTGAAGACTCCAAGACACAAACTATTAAATGCTTGTAGTCTTGTCTTTATAGAATTCTAAGTGCACTTTTTTCTTTTTTTTTACCACAAGTGTGGCAAACAGGCATACGGACCCACCTGATGGGAAGCGGTTACCGTAGCCTATGGACGCTTGCAACACCAGAGGCGTCACTCACGCGTTGCCGACCCTGTAAAAAAGGGAGCAACTGTAGGGCACTACAATATCTTTGTAAAAATATGATCATAAAACATCCCCAGACGAACTAATCACTAAAAGCTTTCCATAATATACAATTTATTATTCACTATTCTTTTCTACGAAAGCTTAGAGCAAGCTCTACATAATGTAAGATACAACTTAAAAAGCTCAATAAAATTTGTCGTGGTGCTTCCGTTGGTACCCTTTCTAGGGCATATGCCCGCCCCCCGACCACGCTCGTTATAGTAATACCCTTTATCGCCACTTCGGGCTAACCGATGCTTTGTCTCCCTCTAAGCTGTTTCTATTTCAACACGGTCAGCAATCTGGCATTATTAACCGAATTTACGATAAAAGTGTTTCAAGCTGAAGGAAACCACGTATTTTTACGTACTTTCGTATAAATTGCTTAATAAATAGGTAATATGAAAGGAAAATGCTTGAAAAAATAACTATATATATATTTATATATAGTTATTATTATTTAGTTGTATATAAATAATCATCATCATCAGCTCATAAACGTCTAAGCATGAGCCTCCCCTAACAACAAGGGGGATTTAGGCCATAGTCCACCACGCGGGCCTAGTGCGGATTGGCGGACTTCACATGCCTTTAGTTGTGACATCTCGGGCATGCAGATTTCCTCACAATATTTACCTTCACCAGTCAAGCTTCTTCAGCCAAGCCAGTGGTGCGAATCCGAGCGTAAGTCTTTTTAAAGTCGAAGGTACGGGCCGGGGTTTGAATCTGCACTCTCATGATCGTTAGTCGGTGGGTTAACCACTGAGCCACCACGGCTAAATGTCTAGCCACTGTTCTGAAAATAACCCCCATCGCTGAAAGTGATAATCAATATAAGAGGCAAGGCAAGGCCGCCTACACACTACCTCTTCTATTACCAGAAAAAATATCTTCTATATAATAAATCCAATAACTAGGTTTTCTAAGAAATTGGTTAAGAAAAAATGCTATTTTACTGACGTACTTCAGAATATCCTAATCCTAACTAATATTATAAATCTAAAAGTAGCTCTGTCTGTCTCGATTTCACGCTAAAACTAATGAAGCTATTGAAATGAAATTTGGTACACATATAGTCTAGAGCCTGAGAAAGGACATAGGCTAATTTTTATCTCGAGAAAATGGAAGGTCAACCGGGTACGTGGGAGAAACCGCGAGGAGCCACTAGTCTTTATATAAAGTGTCTGTCTCTATATCGCTTCTTTAATAGACAAATCCTTATCCACTTGTAAGATGTTCTTGATCCAGAAAAGATGGATTGAATTATATTATTATACTAGTGGCTCCCCGCGGTTTCACCCGCGTTCCCGGGATAAAAAGTAGCCTATGTGTTATTCCAGAACATATTCTAGCTCTGTGCCAAATTTCAAGCAGATCCCTTCAGCCGTTGGAGCGTGAAAGAGTAACAAACATCCATACATACATCCATACTTACAAACTTTCGCCTTTATAATAGTAGTAGGATTTAGTCTGATTGGTTCTGGTATCGGATTTGGAAGCCATATTTATAAATGAGATGGGTCTGAATTATATATTGAAGCTTCTGCCCACTACTTACATTTAATATTAGCACTATATTAATAGAAAATAGAGACAGAGGTTATTTTTATAATTAGACTAGCGACCCGCCCCGGCTACTCACGGGTGCAATGCTTATACATCGCATTAGAAACCTCAAAATTTGCAGTGTTTCTCTAACATATTATTATGTATGTATTGTATATAAAAACCTTCCTTTTGAATCACTCTATCTATAAAAAAACGCATAAAATCTGTTGCGTAGTTTTAAAGATTTAAGACGACATAGGGACAGACAGCGGTAAGCGACATATGTAGTGATAATTAAAAATATTGTTATTCATATGCTTCTACTAATTCGTGGTTTTAAAGTTACATGAGAGCCTAAATATAATGTAAAAATTATGATTTTTTACAGTGAAAATACAAAGAATAAATAAGTTATCTATATTTTATGACTTGATAAAAAGCTGGTATAAAGATACTATCTTCTTGACATTTAGCAAAGAGTAACTGAGTGACATGTGACAGCTGTCACACTTTACGACTTTTTTACTTTTACAAAGATATTTTCTTTGAATTAACGGACAAAGATGAAAAGTCCTTTGGTATTTATTCACCTTTATTCATCCCGGGTTATTGCCTGGGGATGCTTGGTTTTACTATAAAAGAATAAATAGGGAGGTACCTATATTCTTTATTTATTTAGGCTGGTTTTATTTAGACAAGCTAGAAACTAACTCAGAACTCAGGTATTCTATATGAAGATTATCTTTTGATCCTTGATTGAATATAAGCACCGACTTTTTTATAAAAAGACACTTCAATATATATTATGTATTCTATACTATTTTTTTCCGCCATTTTGGTTTTAATTGCAAATGAAAATTTTGTGATGTAATGTTTTAATACATAAATTCAATAATTACTTATTTTTATACCCCAGGATAGATTTAAAGCAGTAGTTAGTATACTATAAATGTTGTTTAGTTTTCAGTGTAACATATTAAAATTACACGAACTTTTTCGTTTACCTACGTAATTGCTATACAATTGGATTACTTTGAAATTATCGAAAGTAATAACCATTAAATCCAGTCCAATTAAAAAGTTGACAATATATTTGGAATCTAGCTTTATTAATCTAACCACAAATACCAATAAGTGAACGCCTATCAAAACGATATTCCGTATAGATTTAGTCTATATTTAGTCATCGAGCGGTCTGCCTCCCATACCTACGTGAAATTCAGAGGGTTCTGATTGGGTGGCGTGTTGTGACGTCACTGTTGCCCATCGACCAATAGGAGGAGGTTAGAGCGCGCATGGCAGCGAAGCCTCCAGCTCCTCACTGGCGAGGTAGGCCAGTCTGGGCGAGGTGTTCCCAGGTGTACCAACTACCCACCATCACAAACAAAGGTCAGGTTTTTTGCTATATAATAACCGCCATTTTGTATATTTTGAATGACGTCATAGTGGTTTTTTTTTCGTGCTTTTTAATATGCCAGTGTTAAGATTTTGTTTGTTTAAAGGATTGCATAATTTTAGTGGTTATGTAATATAGGTGGATGTGAATATCTATAATATGTATGTATTTAAAAGTATTATATGTAGTATATCAGCTATCTGGTTACCATAACACAAGCTGTTTGAGGCTTTCTTTGGAATCAGATTGGCCGTGTGTGAAAAATGTCCCAGGAATTTTTTTTTATAGGTGTGTGTAAGTGTTCGGTTTTATGAGAAGATATTTAAATAGTGATTTTGAATGGTCATCTAAAGCTTTAGTATCAAAGTGATTTTTTTTGTATTTCAAAGTATATAAATGTAGATATTGATTTTTTTGCATAACTAAGTTAGATAGCTTAACCGAGAACTAAAATATTTTCTTACTCAGTATTACGTGTTTTAAACTACATTATGTAGTTAAACCACCTAGATAGTCTGTTAGTCATAGTATCATATTCTTACATAACGATTATTTTCTTCTAGTGAATACCTATTTAAAATGTAATAGAAAATTAATAATCATATCTTACATTTCTGAAACTATTTAAACCCGTTAAAATGAAAGCCAATATATTCTAAACTTATAATAACTTGCTTTTGCGTAAAGAATTAATCAACCCGTATTTAAAACTACCTAGCACATAAATAGACAAGATTATCATTTGAATTGTATAAAAAAAAGCTACTTATTGCTAAATCCAATTTTCTCATAAGTGCATACTTTTTCCCGTCGGCCGTCGGCGGGCGGTTCGCGTAGCGCTACGGGCCGTAGATAGCTGGAGCGTTTCGTAGCACTTCGTAGTACTGCTACGGAAATAAAGTAATATTTTTTTTTCTTTATCATAAAAGAAAATAAGTATAGGCTTCTTGGTGAATTTTAAAAAAATCTACTACTAATACTTTTCGTCTACGTCTTCAATACAGACGAAAAGTACTAAATTTAATCTCTAGATTGATTTGAATCTTTAGGTCTTAGTCTTAGAGTCAAATATAATTGTGATTTTATACTTTAGATATAGCTTCAAGTAAGAGATTAGGTTTAATATATCGTGATTCCGAAGGTTTATTATCAAGAATTATAACACTATACTATTGAAAAAATATAAATATTTAGCAACAATAAAAAATATTGCAAAAATACGTGTAAATTTTTGAAACAACCACAAAACATTATTTCTCACAATGTAACCGGAAGTCATAAACCGCGCGGGTTTTCCGACGCAAGATGGCGACCGGAAGTTAGTGGAGTGGTGGTTTCCGCGGGTACACATCCGGCTTGGATGGCTTTCGGAGAGTTTCAGATGAGGAAAATGTCACCTTTTTATGTTGATTACTGAATTTAATAGACTTAGTTGGTCTTGTATTTAAGAATATTTTAGGTAAAATGTAAGAAAAATTAAGTATGTTTTAGCAATTAGAATCATCGATAGTGGATAGTAGGACATAGAATGTTACTACTCTAAAACGCTTATAGGATTTTTTTTATATCTATTGAATCGTAGAAACTAAAACACTAAAGTTATTTAGCAACGAAAAGTCTTATTAAAAATTTGCCACGTTCTTCTTCCTGCCCTTATCCCGCCTAAGCCAGGCGGCATAGCATGTGTTTTTCTTCCATTCCTCTCTGTCAGCCATCATTTCATTCATCACTCCCTTCTTACGTCAGCTTTCACACAAACCATCCATACTTTCTTCGGTCCTTCTGCCACGTTATTTACGAATATTTCTCTTGTTACAGACGCACAAACCGTCGCACCATGGTAGAACACTGACGCCCAAAATCAACAAATACATATCAAAAAAAATGCACTGACTGAAACGTAGCTGTAAAGACAAAACCTTATTTATAATTATAAAGAAAAATTTAAACTTTCGACAAAAAAAAAGAAGAAATTCAGAAATTCTAAAATTCAAAATTTTTTAATTCGAATAAGAGTCGTGTGGTGTAAGTAGTAAGTGGTCAGTCGGGTCGCGACCGTGGAGGCGGAGGGGGGCGCGCTGCTGGGGCGGCTGCAAGGCGCGCTGCGGGGGGGCGCCGCCGCCGCCTCGCCCTCGCGTGTGGCCAGCTCCATCAGGGGCTACCTCACCAACAAGGTCGGCTCGCTGCAGCTCAGAGACACAGGTATGTCTAACAAGCGTCCATAGGTTTTTTTTTTGGGATGGGGAAATCCTACATGGATACCTTCCGCGGGGTGAGCGGAAGGTTATGTGAGACTCCTACTCACTAAAACCCCACCGTGTCCCTTTGTCGCTATAAGCTGGGTAAGGGTACGCCCGAGGCATGCGTCCTCGTACCCAGCGGCGACTTGGCCTGGTGCGCGGCCTCCTCGTCTAGTGAGCGTGGACCGGAGCTATGCCCACGCTAGCGTCCATAGGCTACGGTAACTTCCCATCAGACGGACCGTATGCCACCTTTGTGGTATAAAAAACTAACTAGTGTTGCAAGCGTCGGGCTACGGTAACCGTTTCCCATCAGGCGGACCCTATGCATGTTTGCCACCTTTGTGGTATAAAAAAAGAATGATTTGGATGCTGATAACCAATAATGTGTCAACTCATAAGTCGAAAACAAAGGTTTTGATATATTTTTATAATGCATACCGTATTTGATATTCTACATTCTAGTTTTGAATGCAAACAAAACAAAATGTATCAAATTTGCATTACCTAATGTAAAAAAATTGGCCTCTAATTTAATGTTAAATAATGAGGCCCTCAGTCTTGTTGAGTCAACAGTGTTTTTGGGTATCACGTTAGATTCGAAACTTCAATGGGGCACCCAAATATCATGTCTTGCGGGGAAGCTCAGCTCAGCTGCTTACGCGGTTAGAAAAATCAGACTACTTACGGATGTAGAAACAGCTAGATTAGTCTATTTCAGTTATTTTCATAGTGTTATGTCCTATGGTATCTTGCTTTGGGGCAGAGCAGCTGATATAGATACAATTTTTATTTTGCAAAAAAGAGCAGTCCGTGCTATTTATAATTTAAGCTCGCGAGCTTCCCTCAGAGATAAATTTAAGGAAATTAACATTCTCACAGTTGCATCACAGTACATTTATGCAAACATAATATTTGTCCGTCAAAACATTAGTCTTTTTGCTAAAAATTGTGATTTGCACTCCATTAATACTAGAAATAAGCATAAACTTGTAACATCTGCTTATAGACTACAGAAAGTGCAAGGATCATTTTTAGGACTTGGTGCACGGTTTTATAACAAAATCCCCACAAATATTTTAGAATTGCCTATGAATAAATTTAAGGAACGAGTTAAGTCAGCTTTGGTACAGAAAGCTTATTATAGTATAAATGATTATATTAATGATGACGAGGCATGGGTATAGCGCTCGTTCTATCAGGACTAATGTTATTATTGTTAAAGAAATTGTTAAAACTTGTTTTGAAAAGAGTAATTGCTGAGTTTATTGCCGGCTCTTCTCAGCAAAAGCAACCTTCCGAACCGAGCATTAGAGTCGACGTTTCATAAGTGCCTGTGAAGGCCTAGTTGAATTAATAAATTTATTTCATTTCATTATTTCATTTCATTACAAAAGTGTTTCATACATACATAAAGGTACTGGATTTATATCACACAAAAAGTCATAAATCACATAGACATTATTATCATTAAACGTCATTTTCTCGAAACTAAGTTTATTTAACGGATTATTGCTTATCAGCATCCATTTATAGAGACTTTAGAGAGACAGGTACGTCTAACTATGATTTTACAACTCCTATACCGTCAACGCATCGCGAGGTCTACAAAATTTCAATCAAAAACGGTAAGTCAAAGGGTTACTTGAGACATTGCAGATGCTGTTGTTCTTCAAATAGGAAACGAGTTTTTTGCATTACGTATGCGTTATTAAGGCAGGGCGATAAATTAACAACGTATGTCTTATTATGAACATACAGACGGTTCATCGCGCTATCATGTTTGGAAAAACAGCTTCAAAAGCTAGTTACTATCCCTAAAAATAGGTTGCGAATGCAAATGAATTTACTAGCTTTTGAGAATGGCTCAAAAATGTTGAAATTTAGGAGAAAACATTCGCTAATGATAAACAAATACCCGCCGTTGACGATAAATATCTAAAATAAATATATATCCTAAAAACGGTACTTGCAATACGAATGGTTTTCAAACACAAACATTGTATCTTCGTTTGCAAATTACTATAACGCGTGTTCAATCAAAAATCGACCTTGTGTAGTTCAATTAAGAGCTGCGGTGAGAGCAATCAGGTTCCCCGTTAGGGTTGCCAGCTAACGATGAGTAAATATTTGCGAGACAATGCCTTTATTAAATAAATAGGGGCGTCGTGACGTAATACCCGAGTCGACAAATAAAGGAGCAGTCCTGTCTCCGGGACTAAGTATTGTGTAATGGGGGACAGGGAGGGAACGAGTTTAAAACAAGCTGTTTTACTTTTCACTTTAAAAATATCGCACTTACTTGGCTAGTTACCTTTACAGCCTGTGACTTTGCTAAAGTCGGATTAATGATTTTCGGGATAGAAGTAGCTTATATTTATGTGATGAGGTGACAAAAAAACTCATTTAGCATTTATAATATTAGTTTTAGTGACAAGGCAAGTGTCGTATCGTATACTTGAAGATCACCTTTAAGATATTAATAAGCATATTAAGATAAGTTTTAATTTTTTTTAAATACCTATGAAAACTACAATTTATATAAACTACTTACTCGCGAAGTGAGGATTGATGGATGAGATTCACTCGTTTTTGATCATTATATAATAAATTGTTAAACCCACCACCATGAAACAAATTATACATAAGTATAACTAAATAACTTATAGTAAAAATTTTCGTAAAACAAAATATTTTAGAGACATCAAAAAAAGTATAGCATAACAGCTAAATTCATTATTCTTCATCCTATCAAGCTTTTAACAGAATCATCTGTCGATGACACGCAATTAACTTTCCTTTTCAATAAAATACAGCTTTAAGTACAAAATATTACACTTTGACGTAAAATCATTTTGTATGTCAGTCGCACTTTGAAAGGGGTCTCCTTTGAACTCGGTTTATTAATTATTGATGTAATTACATTTGTACAACTGGCAATACCAGCTAACTCTGTAATGGTAGCAAGGTTATTTAGCTGGTAACACCACTCAAGTTGTGATTGAAGCGGGATAATGCACAGGCATATTATAAAATTTTCTCTAAATAAAAGAAAGTGGCCTCTGTTTCTTTGCTTAGTTGCAACCTTGCAACGGATTGAAACGGTTTTCATGAATAGAAGATTTGATAAAATAGGAAGGATTCGAACGATGAAGGTGCGAAGCCGGGCTGGACACTAGTTCATTTATATTTAATAATCTATCATATGGTTATGAAAGTTTAAATTCGAACCTACTACAACTGTCAAGGTTATTAGATTTAGTTTTAGTTTAGAGTTTTATAAGTGTTTTCAGAACATCTTATGTCTAAGGTCTAAGTTTACGCAAAAACAGGCTTATAAATTGGAAATCAAGAAATCAACTAAATATAGTTATTCTTAATCGAGTTTCTTGACAAAAAATGTTTCCATTCGAAAGCATTTTTGAGGAAGATCTATTACATATTTACAATATTATGTACATGCTTCCAATCAGCTACCACATTGCTTTGTCCCATTAATGAGCATAAATCTCAAATATAGAAACATCATATCTACTACATCACACACCTTACATCTCCCCCAACATTCAATAGTTATACAAACACATCGGCGGTTCCGCCGCAATTCTTCGACACGGTGCCTTCCCCTCGGCGCTAATTGCATCAATTACGGTACAGCAGTCGCGGGTTCGAATCTCCCGTTACAGCTAACTCGTGTAACACAATCAGTTATAGACTATTTTGGCAAATTTGAGACAATAGAGATGGTGCTTAATTGCTAGGGCTTGGTTAAGTTGCTGCGGCGTTTAAAAATATATAAACATGATATAAATGTTGGTGATATTTTATAATTATTACGTATTTTTGTGGCTTTTAAGTGATTATTGTCTCATTATGGGAAATGCTTTAGAAAATTAATTAAGCAATGATGTTAAAAGGCATGTGAAGTACGTGCATCCGTACTAGGCGCGCAGGACGACGGCCTAAACCACCTCGTTGTTAAGGGAGGGCTCGTGCAGTGGAGACGTATATGAGCTGATGATGATAATGAGCTAGTCAAATCCAAAATGAAGAAAGGATATTTCTAATTACCAACACACGATAGCGTTTATTACAATTAGCTGATTTAAATTTTATACAATTCATGCATTATTATATTTAGTTTATTGGCGGCTCTTCTCAGTAAAAGCATCTTTCAGAACCAACCATTAAAGTGACTTTTCTCAAAAAGGCCTTTTCAAGCACATATGAACGTGCTTGAAAAGGCCTTTTTGAATAAAAAAGATTTAGATTTTATTTTTACCTATCGGAGTGTTTATCTAAAACTAAGTTATTTTTATTCAACTTAAATGTAAACATTAGAAATAACGGTAGAAGTTTCTTAAAAGGAACCTCAACATAAAATTCATAGAATACAGTATGAAATTTTCCGTTACCATCAATGTTATTTAACATTTCGTTCAAGAGAATGAATATTGCTTTTGATTCCTTTCATCATGATGGGAACGGAATAAACTCGATGCGCGTTACAGTAATGTAATTCATAATGTCCCATCACACGACGCGTTTCGTTCCTAATCTAATACTCCACGTTCAAAGTAAACCATCAATGTACGCGATCTCAAGGTTTCTTATAAATAAGTATACAGTCAAGGCAAATTGGATTTTCTGCCTCATTCACATTGGAATCGTATTCCTTTGACACTTTGAAATTATGATTCACATTTACATATATCGGACGAATTGCGCGTAGACTTTTTTATCAAAGTGTAAATTATTTTGTCTTCCCGTGACCACGATCAATGCAACTTGATCAAAAGTAGAGCTTAGTCAAAATAATATTCTATGAATTAAGTTCGCGTAAGAAAGAAATATTGAATTTATGTTAGAAATACAGTATTTTTTAATGGCGGCGTTTATTAATGGAGTAAATGTTACAAGAACCTAACTTAAATTCAATGCAAATAACGAAAATCTGCCTCCCCCAAAGCAAGCCCTAAAAACATCAGCAGGTGTATAAAGTTGTATTAGGGGAGAGTGGGGTGGGTGGGCTCACGTCCCTGTTTATGAATATTTGATGTTCCGTCTCCCGCCTCCGGCAGAAGTCGAAACTCGTGTAGGGACTGTTCATATATTGTAACTGACAGATATACAGAACACAGCCTATATTATTAGATGTATAAACATAATTTATCCATTCCATCGTATAACAGTAAGGAACAGTTTTTATTTCATGGGCAGTAAGCATAAATTCAAAGCAATTTACTCAGTTTAGGTCTAGGTAAGAACTTATGAAAGCCAATCCTTAAACTAATACTGGGTCGAAAGTCAGCCTTCAACTATTCTAGAAATAACCGGTATAATACTAAGCTAGGATAGATACTAATAATATATATATACTTTATTGTTCAAAAAAATATATTGTTTACAAAAGTTGTTCACTAGCCTCCACACTAGGATTCCCTGTGTCTTCTATACTTCATTAATTGTTTTATTTAAATATAACCCCTTTTAATACTTTGTTATTTCAATACTATCGATGTCCATAGAACAAAACAAAAAATGCAACTTAGCAGAGTAATTTATACAATTATGTAACCCAGATGAATATATTAACGCGATTGTAATCCAAAATGAAGCTTAAAAACATCCTATTTCGTAGATATATTGCAACAATTTGGTTGCTCAATACTTTTTCACGCCAAATTGTGCGCTGCACTCACTCGGTAATGGAAAATATCGATTTCCCAATTTAGCCCGGAGTGGTTTATTTTAAAACTGACGGGCGACAGGGCTTTACACTTTTTCCAATTATTTCACCTGCACAATGTTTTGTTTACTTGCTTATATACCGGAATATATATACAAAAGTAGCTTGTCTGAGTTATTTGAGGAACGGCTCAAGCTCAAGTGACTTCAAGCATTATGTCAAATGTTGTTACATATAGAAAGAGCGATAGGGAAGTTTTTGTGTAGTACTTGTAATATATTTTTTACAAATTGGCTGAACTATGATCACATGTTTTTTAAACGGTACTTTTCACCTGTGCAAAGCGGGTAGCTAGAAAGAAATATAATACAAGCTCAGCTTAGTTTGAAGTAAAAGCGACCGAGTGTTTCTCTAAACTTCATATATAAGGATAATACCGTATCATATGTCATTAAAACGTACAATAAAGCATAATCATCTAATTCAATTACATTATCAAACACAATTCCAAACAAATCGCTTTATAATTGTGGGACACAAAAGGGGTGGTTATACAAACGATTACGGAGGTCCTCACGTCGAGTGCATGTCCGCTACAATTATTGTTATTTTGTAATTGTCATGTTTCTATTATCGATTGGGTATAGAAGAGGCGCGTGCGAGGCGGCCGCCCCACTTGCTTTGACATCGCATGACAAATGGATTTTCCACTCGTTCAAGATAACCACCCTGTGAAAATAATTGGGGTGATTTTATTTCTACCAACTTTGGGGAAATACATTTTTTCCTTAATGTAAAGGTAATAGATAAATTTGTTTAAAACAAGGTACATTCAAATTTCTTTACTGTTTTAGTGCATAGTTCGTTACGGGAAGTTTTACTATACCTATTTATACTTATATTTAGCTACGTGTCGGTTAATAAGGTAATATTATTATTAGGCCAGTCATATAGACAAATAAAGTTTTCTACTCTCTAGCATTAAAGTCGAAACTTATTAGATATACAACCAATTTTTTCTTGATATACTCCAAATAAAGATATAATCAGTCTTTTTATATCAATAGTTTAACAAACAGGCAGATAGTCGAACTAATGGTGAGTGGTGACCGTCGTGGCCTATAGACATTAGGAATTTCAGGGGTATTACCAATCTGTATACCGACCTAAGCTCCACTTGGCAAACTTACTCACCGCAGGAACACACCACTAAGATATGTATAAGATTTTACGTTATTTGGCTGCGCCCTTCTGCTCGGTCGAATATTGACCTTTACTTATTACCCGCTGACTACATTACCTTAATTATTCTCATTCCAATTCAACATACCAATTTGAACTTGTACCCTTTATAATGTATCTAATCACCGAAGCCCGACCCTGGCACCGTGTTGAATTACAACATCCGTATTCAGATCACAGATCGTCCGGAGTTACTGTACGTAATCAGCGCCCTCTACAACTCAGCCTATTTATCTTGGCCGTAACTAACCGTTTCCGACGCGGCTCGTTTTACCCCAACCTCCCCTCCGGTGCGTGCCTTGTCGTTGTGTCGTGCCTTTTTGTTTGAAAACGATTTGGACATGCGATGGAATGTATGGATTTGTTAAAGGTATAGAAAGGTTGGAGGGGAACTTAAATAAGCTGAGCAATTCTTTTTAGAAACTTTGAGGTAAAGTTGCACGAATAGGTACATATTATAAATTCGAAAGTTACTCTATCTGTCTGTCATACCTTCACGCCGTACCGATTATCATGAAATTTGTTAAAAAATATAGACTAAAGCTTGGGAAAGGATACAGGCTACCTTTTATTCCGGAAAAGTTGAAGGTCCTTAGAAACGCGGGTGTAACCGCGTGGAAACTAGTAATAAAAAAATATTCTTACGTTGGTGACGTATATGAGGCCACGGCATGTTCTGAAAGAATAATATAGAACGAACAAAAGACAAAAACACTAAGGTTTACAAATTAACCTTTTTTTAGTAAACAGTAACGCAATTTGTGAGCTGTATGCACGACCACAGAAAAAACACACAGAAATCATTAATCTCACTTTAAAACTTGCAAAATTACTTCCTACAAAAATTACATTAGCAATTTAACACACAAAAGTGCGACCCTCGCGACCAGAAACAATTCCATATCTCCCCGAGCTCCCCTCGACACGGCGGACAATATCCGCGGCCCCGTATCCGCCGCGCGCCGCATCCGCCGTATCCGCTAACCCCATTGTTGCGGGTACAATGGCAATAAATGTAAGCCTGCTGAGGTCGGGGGTGACTCGGGCATATTTATACATGAAAGGGGAGAGTGGGTTCATTAAAAGTGGTATTAAGTTTGTTTGGTGTCAGAATTGTTGGATTGTCGAATTGTAAACGACGCGCGACGTTTGCTGTGAAGAAAACTTATAAGTAATACTTGTAGTTTATAATTAAAGAGCTATAAATGTATAAATAGTATAATTTTAATAATTATTGTGGTATTTTGAATCACGGCTGTTTACTGACACTATAATGTGAAATTTAATTATTGAAGTTATAAAAATAGCTGCATACTTTTTACAATGTTAAATGCAATAATATTCTGAGGCATTTTTCAGACGGTCAATCTGATTCCAAACTGAGCATAGCTTGTGTTATTGTAACCAGAGGGCTGACACAACATTTACTATTTAAATACATACTCACATAGGTATTAACATAAATTCAGGGTGTCTAACAAAGCCAACTTTAAACTATAAAATTCAAGTGTAAGAAAGAAGTAAATAGTTTATTATTTCAACAGTATCACCTATCAAAACATATTGTCTCAAACAAGCGTTTCCGAATAGAAATGAAGCGTGATACATAAACGTGTTGGGGAACGACCCGGAGCCATTATGACACGATAATATTTGCAAGACTGGGCTCTCTCTCCCGGGGACAAGAAGGGCATTGTCATTTTAGGCTTTTCATAACGTGTCGATTCCTTTTCAACTTGCTCATTTATGCGACACCAGATGTGTTTACATTTCCAAGTAATCATAGCAGATAAATTATGGCTTTATGAATAATATTTTTGGAAATGTCTTCTAATGAAAGCTTAATAAAGGGTTTCACGTTGAAGCACCAAGTGTCAAAGATAAAGTCATCCAAAATATAATCATTATTCATAATTCGCTATGCTAAATAATCTTGCATAAACACAACATAGGTGGTTGGCAATTATTTTGCTCTACAGACGATACCAAACGAAAGCTCATTTCTAGTAGATATTCAAAAACGCCAAAATCAATATAAGTAGAACTCACGACCCACCAGCCACAAACAAATAGCTACCTAAACACTTTAAGAATTTCCACTACAATTTTCTTTATTGTACCCATAAGTTATATTACATTTCTAAGAAGTTTATGGGTTTATACAAAACAATAATAGGTTTTTTACTGCCCTTGTAAACGACAAAACAAGATGGCGTGTTTCCAGACAGTTACGATGAAAATATTTTATTCAAATAGGCCTTTACAAGCTCTTATGAATAGTCGAACACTGACGCTCGGTTTAGAAGGTTACTTTTACTAAGAAATAAGCTACTTATGATAAATTACTTTTGATAACTTACTCTACTAATTAATTAATTAAATTAATCTTAAATTGCGATATTTATCGGCTGACTTGAAACTATACCTAGGTATGCGTATTTTCAAGTTATGGATAGAACTTCAAGTTATACATAATCCTACTAATATTATAATTGCGAAAGTTTGTATGTATGGATGTTTGTTACTCTTTCACGCTCCAACGGCTGAAGGGATCTGCTTGAAATTTGGCACAGAGCTAGAATATGTTCTGGAATAACACATAGGCTACTTTTTATCCCGGGAACGCGGGTGAAACCGCGGGGAGCCACTAGTATAAAATAAATGCTTATTAAAGTAGCAATAATTCTAATCAGAAATAGTTTTAAGCTTTTAAATTAAACCATTTGAAATTGTGAAAATAATTAACATTTTAAACAAAAATATGTTAATTAGTTACATATAAATATTTCACGGTACATAGTGACTATGAAATACTGAATTTAAGTTGAAGTCAGACTAACTCAAGAGCAATATCTACTTCTTGTATTACAAATGTCCACGGGCGATATTTACTATCAGATCAAGCCTCTAGTTATTGCGTATTTATAACAACTATATTAAAATTTGTATTATAATATTTAGGCCTATTGCTATTACTTGCCATGGGACTTAACTAGACAGGTCAAAGAATATAAAAAAGTTACGACCGAAAAAATCGCCCATCTTCGCTCAGCCTAAGCGTCCCCCATGTGAAACGGCGTTAAATTAGCCGTCAGTAATGTGGCGACCATAGACATAATAACCAGCAGACTCCTAATACTTATTCGTAATGAAAGTAATATGTGCAGGCGCGGGGAACTGAGCGCTCATTGACCTGGTCATGGCTAAGATGTCTACTAGTCGTTAGTGCCTCAATAATGTTTAGCAACACATTGCAGATATAAAATACTAGCTGCTATCTAGTCTGTCTGTGACACGTCACAACTTCCTCGCTTTTGCTACATTTCTCATTGATACTCCACTCTTATTAGTCATAGCGTAATGTTATATACCCTAGAGGCTTCGTTAATAAATTTGCTAACCAACATTAGAAGAATTAAAGCCAGTTATTCTTAAGATTAAGTATACGTTATTAGCATTATAATAAATATCCTGGGACATTTTTCACACACGGCCAATCTGATTCCAAAGTAAGCTTCAAATGAAGCTTGTGTTATGGTAACCAGATAGCTGATATACTACATATTATACTTTTAAATACATACATATTATAGATATTTACATCCAGACACAGAACAAACAGACGTATTCATTATAATATTAGTATAGATTATTTCTACAGCTCAATTCTTTTCCTAATCCAATTCTAAGAGTATAACGGTTCTTATGTCGATGGTGGCGACCGCAAGCCACGGTGGCAGGCAGCAGGGCGTGATGATTTGTTGCGATCGGCTCGATAGCAGAGCTAATACGAGCCCCATGTAACACCATGGGGAAAATTGGACCAAGATACCATCTCCTGTCTTTATGATGGCGATTAAGATTTTCCAAGGCGATTGTTGGAGGGTTATTGCAGATTATGTAAGCCATAAGAAGTATTATAGTTAGAAATTCAAGAGGTTTTAGTGTATTTATGTTTGCTGTATGGCAGGGTATGTTTTGTGGTAAGAGAGTGAAATACTGTAAAGAGAAAAGAACGAATGACTAATTAAATCTACTTCTGATTGAAGACTAGATTATTAGCATATTCAATTAGTTTCATACTTAATTGTATTTATATTATCTGCAGTTAAACTAGTACAAAAAGGCTGTTAAATGACCAAGAATTCATCATGGAACGTACATAATATACATATAAAAATAGTATCGTAATAGTATCTAAATAGTAAGCATACAAATCCCAACATATTTCATCTAAGAAACATATTTGACGACTAACCTCTCTTTTCTAATCGGAACAACAAAGTGGCGCAGAGAATAAAAAGCTAATCAAGTGCCGAACGCTCTCGGCGGCCCCATGATACCGGTTTATGGGTCGTATAAAACAGAACAACAGATATCCATGGAATTGTACGTGAGACCCAAATAGCAAATGGCGGACCTAAAAAAAGAAATACAAAATTTACGGGTCAATCGATAGGCTTGGCTTGTCTATGTAATATTTCCTAAATTAACACTGTACTTAGATATTTGCACAAATGTGTTTGTGAAATAAAGGAACCTTAATGGTTAGCTGTTGGTCGTAAGTTTTATTCCAACCAGACAAACATTTATTCATAAGTCGTGGTGTTCTGTCTGACCATAAATTAGGTTTTTTTTCTACTTATTTTATAAAATGGCTGTCAATTTGAATCACTAATCGAGAACTAATTCAAATAAATCATTGCCAGAATCCGAAGATTTATAAAAACAAAGAAATCGTAAGCATTTGTAATATTAGCTACGAAGTTAGAATTCCATTCACTTGACATTTCAATTGAAATACCAAAAGGCAAAGCCCTACATTTTTGCGAGGCATTCCGAATGATTGCCGAATGCCTTCGTGTAACTTCGGCAACAGCTTTATTACCCGGAGCTCGCCCGGGGCCATCTGGGGTAACACAGAGCTATAATCGAACTAGATGTCGCGAGTGTACGTACTTCGCATGTCAAACAGCAGCAGCAAAAGAAATCTATTTTCTACGCCGTCATTTAATGAAATGAAAAAGAAAAAGTGACACGGTTGCTCTTCATACAAATTGAAGTTACGTTATCTAGCTAGATTTTAGGTCAGTGGTAACACTCAGGGTCCGGATGGGTGGCCCTGAAGATTTACGATGCAATACATTGTATATCTAATAGTGGGAATGCAGGGTTTTATTTAAACGAAATATTCTGCTCATAAAACATTGCTACTATTAAACTACTATTAAACTAAGTACTACATTTACTGACAGCCCGGTTGGCTTTGTGGTTAGTGACCCTGACTTTCAAGCCACGGGTCGTGGGTTCGATTCCTACCCAGGACAAACATTCGTATGCATGAATATGTCTGTTTGTCCTGTGTCTGGATGTAAATATCTATATAAGTATGTATTTAAAAGTAATATATGTAGTATATCAGCTATCTGGTTACCATAACACAAGCTCACTATGATGCTTAATTTGGAATCAGATTGGCCGTGTGTGAAAAATGTCCCCGAATATTTATTTATTATTTATTTATTTATTTGGCTTAAAACTTTTGGTTCAACACGACAATCTTTTGTAAGTTAGCCACACGTTGGCAAATATCAACATTATCTATGCCAATTTCCATTTATGACAGAAACAGATCCAGACATTTTAATAAAAGAAATTTTATACTTACTAAAAACAGATTGGAAATATTATTATAATATTTTCTTGCTACGAAACCTTGTATAAATATTTTACAGAATACTTAATTATTTGATCAACGTCTTAAAAATCAAGTTCTTTTAAAATTATCGCTCCTGGGTAACTTTATCCTTGTTCTTAATTAAAATAAAAAACTGTAAGGAAGAAAGAAACAAAAACGTTCAGTATAATCAAGAACTTGTTACCCTCAGGGCTTTCAAAAAACCCAAGTTGTGAAACAATATTTCAGCATTACAAAAAAATAAATTCAAAGCTGTTTGAAAAATAATAAATATAGACGACTTTTTCAAGTTAAAATCGACCCTTTGTTTAGCTTGAAAGTCAGGGCATCTAGCCACATAGCCAACAAATAGGTCCTATAAACTGAGTTAAAGAACATAAGAAAAAATTCTAACATATACATTCCTACTATGAAGAGATAAAATAGCCAATCGACCCTGGAAGGGAAATTATCCAAGCGACATCAGACTAACTATACAGTAGAGCTGTTTAAAGTTTGAATTTTCAGTGAAAAAAAGTGAACTCTCGCGAACTTCAAAATGTCGGAGCGACATCAAAAGTCGTCGTAGGAGGACGTGAGTAAGACCAAACGTCGCAGAAAAATTAGGAGATTCCAACAATGTATATAACTCAAATTGGCCCAAAATGTCGCTTGGATAATTTTTCCTTTCCAGTGTCGCAATGTTTATTACCATAAATTGCAATATGCTTGGCCACAGTTCCCCAACACACGCGTCTCATCTTACACCGCGTCATTATTTACAGCAAACTACACATCTCGTGAAACACTACCGTCACGTTGCAACATCCCATTTATGAGACAAACTTATCCATTCAGTCATCATGAACCGTATACCTACGTAAGAAAGTTTAAATTCCCGCGTCAGTTGTCTCGGGGTATTTGTATTACCGGAGGCGTGGGGTATAAGAGATGGCTTCATTTGCCCCGTAGGCAAGGGTCGCGGTACGTCGGCGGGCGTCGAGCAATTACTGCCGTCTTGTTTTGTGGCCCGTGCAAATTTAATGGATACGGTCTACGCGGGTACTCAAACGACCAGTTCGTATTTCCGATGGTATTTCCAATGAGAATTTCCTTTTGTTCTGTTTGAAAAAAGTAGGGTTCTTACAGTCGTTAGAGGTTGTAAAGTTGGTCTACTTGAGTGGTCATTTGTTAAATCTGGGTTATTGATAACGCGTTTTGGAATCTTAAGCATGAAGGCGATTTTGATTAAATTAGTTAAAATAATAATATTCTCAATTAATTACTACTGTATGAGATATGTATACTATTCGGATAAATAGGCACTCAGCGTCGTCTTTTTGTAGGTAAAAGCTCCAAAATAAAGCTACATACCCTGGGAGGGTATGTAGCTTTATTACTAAAAGCTTATATCCTAAAAGCTTTTAGTCGAAGCGAAAGTGTTTTAAAAAGTCCTAAATATATCTATTATATACCGTATACTCGTACCTTTTTGATCAGTACGGTACAGACAGGTATTTTTGACGCGGGCTAAGTAAGGGGTATGTTGAGGATTAACGTACTTCATATATTACTTAAATAAGGGTAGCTTTAATATTTATAACTTCTTTCATCAGTAACTTTTTGATTATCAAGCTTGAATATAATATTTTATTGTAAAAAGTTTTCCTAAAATTATTCCTCGTTTGAGCTTCCCAAGGGCTTTAAACAAAGCCGAGGGAGGCTAGGGTAAAATGGCACCGATAAACTACACAAATATTATGCTAATACTTCAAGGAGTTAGCGTTTTGGGTTACACAAAAAAATACAATACGCATAATATGTTATTTACATATTCTAATAAGATGTTTTATTTATAGATGTAGCAAAGACATCATGTTTGGCAAAAACGATTCAATAAATAAATAAAATACTTCAAATCAGATACTGTCCTGGAGCAAGGTTTGTAATAAATGTAATATAAGTAATAATTTAACATAGATTTTACATACTTAAAGAGTAAAATACTAATATAATAAACGTCATATAAAGGGCCTCTTTTCTTACAGAAGGGACTAAATTGTGGTGAGATTGTCATATCTGTACCGTTATTGTAACTTAATAGTACAATTTAAACTTCAATATCTGGGTAAAATGAGCAAAGTTGAGACCCTAAATTCAAGGGTTCAGTGTAAAATGGCGTCAAATGAATGAGATAAATGCGTTTTGTTGCTCTTTTGTTCAACAAAGTTTTTAGGTTAATGATTTTATAAATAAACTGCGATGATAAAAAAAAAGTATTACTTATTATTTCGGCCCTAAAAAATGTTGGAAGGGCGATGGTGATTTTTACGAGAACGTTAGAGACGTTCTCGTAAAAATCACCGGTTTTGCAAAAAAATTAACGTTTCAAAATGTGAAAAATTACATTAAAATGATAATTTTATGAATTGTCGACTCTAACGGTTTGAAATCATACTCGCCGTAGTTCACATTTGCTAAAATCTCGCCGATATTTTCCTAAAAGTGGATATAATAATACAAGGCCAAAGCCCTCCGCTAAATGAAACCCTCCCAGACCCTCTCGAACTACTCGGCGTACTAACCCAAACGAGATTACAGCTGACTTACACAAACTTTTCTCACAGTGCCCTATTTACTGGGTCCCGTTATACAAGCCGTTTATCCCGTTTAATTTAAAACTTGGGCTTGTTTACCTGCCAGAGTACTATATAACGAGCTTTTCAAACATCGATTTAGTGATAAAACTTCATTACAATAAATTGAAAATCCTATTGCCCCGCTGAGTTCATATTTATTTAAGCTTTAGGTAGATATAGAGTCGGGAATAGTGATTAATACACGAGTATTCATTAAATAAAAAAATAACAATCCTGGGACATTTTTCACACACGGCCAATCTGATTCCAAAGTAAGCTTCAAATGAAGCTTGTCTTATGGTAACCAGATAGCTGATATAGATATAATATTTTTAAATACATACATATTATAGATATTTACATCCAGACACAGGACAAACAGACATATTAATGCCTGGGTGGGATTCGAACCCACGACCCGCGGCTTGAAAGTCAGGGTCACTAACCACAAAGCCAACCGGGCTGTGTATTAGCGACTCATCTTATTTCTAACTTACTGGCGATGCCGCTTCTACGCACAATTTTACGAGTAGGTTACACACACAACCATATTTACTGCAACTAAGCGTTACTGTGTACCTACATAAGCAAATCTCAGGATTGAGGTAGGGTTTTCTTTACATGATTTTGACTAGAATGCGAGATTACTAAGCGATAAATTTGTCTTATCCATGCGAAGCCTGTAGCAAAAAAACTAGCAAAATTCTATGCCTTTTCTTTTAGTTAAAAGAGTAGTTACGCTATGTATACTCTGGGGCTGAAACAAATCTCTAAGAACATTGCAAGCTAAATCACTTTGCAATATTCATTCCAAGAATTCAGTGATGTAGACTGAAATAACAAGAGATTGGATATCGGCTGCTACGTCGACAGAATTCAAAGCGGTACCCTCAGGGACTACGGCGACATAATCCAGTTTTCCCCGGTCTCCCCTTGCAAGTGGAAAAAAAAATTATACATTTCAGTCGCGTAGTTTCAATTGGACCTTAAATTTATCGTGATAAGGTTCAGATTTAAAGCTCTACTTGGTTTCTATCTAAGATGCGAATAGACGAACAGGGATCCGTTATGCCGTTATCTTTGTGATAATAATTGTGACAGTAAAATGCAAATGGCATTTGATTGTTCTGGTACTTTATGGTTATATTTTCTTTTAGAAAAGGGTTATTGTTGAGTTCAATTTTATATCTTATCAACAATAAAAATGGAAGTCGACCTATTGTCAGACCTCACAAATATACATGAAAATACGTCAAGCCGTTTCGGAGTTAAGTACATGAAAAGCACTAGGCTGTAACATGAGTTTTTATATACCTACTAGAAAATAATAAAAAAAACCTTTTAGGATAGCAGTAGCTTTGTAATATTTATATTATGCGAATTGAAGAAGAAATATAACTTACGCAATATTGGCCTACTGAACATTTATACTGAAACCTTGTTATTTTTTTATACCACAAGGGTGGCAAACAGGCACACGGCACCACCTGATGGGAAGGGTCTACCGTAGCCTTCTATTTCACATAACCCAAGTCAACTCAAAATCAATATCTATTTTCTCGGCTTAAAATATAACATCATATCACCCCCCCCCTCAATCGGCAGGTCACAAAACTCACAAACAAAGGTCAAGTACTCGCGCGAGTACACTTGAACCATCGCCCGTGCCCTATCGCTGCCCGCCCGGCTCCGCTCGTTATGAAGCACGAGGGCCCTTCAACTGGAGGACCTGCCTTCAGCTTTGAAGCTATGATATCGATGTGATGCACTGGATCTTGTTCAGTTTATTTTTAATTATTTTATTACATAACAAGATAGCGACCCGCCCCGGCTTCGCACTGGTGCAATGCTTATACATCACATTAGAAACCTCCAAAATTGACAGTGTTTCTCTGACTATTGTATATAAAAACCTTCCTAAGAGTCACTCTATCTATTAAAAAACCGCATCAAAATCCGTTGCGTAGTTTTAAAGATTTAAGCATACATAGGGATATAGGGACAGAGAAAGCGACTTTGTTTTATTCTATGTGGTAATATTCCTTATTAAGCCGTTGCTTTCGATGAAAAACTGCAAATTGCAGCTGGTTCAACTATTTCCAGTTAGTAGACACGTACCTACGTATGAACTGAGGGATTAGCTATTCCAAGAATGATTTTATAACAAACTTAATTGAATCGACTTACGGCCGTTCCCAATATTCAAACGACAGTTATAGATAGACAGCTACCACCGGTAACTGGTAAGATTCTATCTATCTTTTATTGTCGTCCCAATAACGAAAGTAGCTTGCATCTATCTACAGTTGGGAGTCGGTAGGCCCGGCTATCCAAACCTCTCTTACATTCCGTACTATGCAGAATTCTTTCATGCCTAACCTTTGCCTAACCATGCCTTTTTACATAATACTATATTAATTAAACAATCGATCAAAACGGACTTAATACAACCTAAATAGTACACTACCTAGCATCCTGTAGTTTTCAATTTACCACCTAAATGAGGGTAGGTGTACAAATCAGCAGGTCGGAGCTGTCGGCGGCAGCGGCGCCCGCTGTGAGAGCACAAAGGGCACCGCCCGCCGCGGCACCGCTTTGATCCGCCGCGTGCCGTCGATGTCTCGTTAGATTGGATAACTATTAACTATATGTAGTTAAACTATTGTATATCCCGTCCTGTGATTTCACCCGTTTTTCTGCGGAATTTTCCCGGGATAAAAAGTTTATGTGCTATTTCATAATATATTCTAACTCAGTGCCAAATTAAAGCCAGATGACGTCAGCGTCGGCGTGAAAGAGTAATTAATAAACATACATATATACCTACTCACAAACATTCACTATAATACTATTATTATATTAACACTTTGGATCTTTAAGTAAACTCCAAATATAACATTTTACCTAATTGTAAATTATTAATATTATAAATGCGAAAGTGTGTTTGTCCGCCTTCGTGACATTTAGGAGTACGAAAAAACATGAGAGAAAAAGCGGGCATAAGCTTAGTTAGAATACATTATTGTTGAATATAATATGAGAGCTCACATATAAGTTGGTACTGTACAAATAATACTTTCATAAATACAAGCGAACTTTGAACTTAACAAGCGAAAACATTCGCGAAAAGCTTACCTAAAAACGATCATAAAAAATTCACAACTCGACAGAGCAGGCTTTGTGCCCCCGCGCTTTCATACCACCATCCATTTGAAAACCAACTTTATCTTTGTAGCTTCAACGTCGAAAATCTAATAAAGTATTGCTGTAGAAAAACGTATGAAATAAAATGAAATATGACTCTAATACCTTTGGATAAGGTCGTATATTCAATGGAGGGTCGGTAATATTTGCTATTCTATGCGGTGGTATATCGGGACAGGTCACTACCCCCCCCCTCAACCCTGGACCCCCCCCCCCCCCCAATCCCCCGGGACACGGTGCAACCCTCAGTCCCGGTGAAATTAACTCTCCCTCGCTCACCTGCCCTTTGAAGACGCCGACTGCACACCCGCAGGACATTTTGGATAGAGTGGATGACTAATATTATATTAGTCAGCATTTAGATAATTAAAAAGCGAGTCTTCGTAGTTCGCAAAATGACTATTTATATACTTACATAACCAAATACATAATTATTTATGGTATTTTGATCAATTAAAGCTTTTGTAACGCAATTACATTTGCGAACTCTAACGTTGTTTCATAAACCCTACTAATATACACGCCTAAACCACTAAACTACTTAACCGCTTTTGATTAAAGGTACCTATAGATATATACTACATTTTAAAGCGTGCCAAATAAAAGTATTGAGTGATTGAATGACAAACACGATTCACGAATTATCCTTATGTGCGCGATTTGACAGCAGTCCTTTAAAGGTCTAATTTTAGTTCTTATTTATCTGTTCTAATTTAATTACCTACTATTAGCATCTAAGATAAGCAGTAGTATCTAAAACTGTACAATTTAAAAATCCAATTTTAAATCCGCAAGACAAATATATTAAGAAAATATTAGTGTAACCACTAGTGCCTGCCCCTGTACCCCCCGCAGGGAGTCCAGCTCCTATAGAAATAGCAATTTCATTCCATTTTAATACGACTGTTTACCTTCAATATAATCCAGTTAGGCCCCCCTTAGGCCCCCGTTTGGGGCCCAATAGTAATTACATATTTCCATCACGTTTTTTGCTTATTTTTCTCTTTCTGAACGATAATGTTTTGTTAAAATGTTTTACGTGATCTTAATTCATAGTATTTTTTTATTGAAAAGTAAAATATGAAAGATGTTAGAGGATTTTTTTTATATTTTATTCATTTTTTATTGAAAAGTAAAATATAAAGGTTGAGAGGTAAATTGATATTGAGCAATTTAGGCTTTACGTTTTCAAATAAAAAATTATATTCTTTCTACTTATATTTATTTATAAGAGAGATTTAAAAGGACCTGTAAAAGCCTATATGAATAAAATATAGTTCTATTTCTGTTATCAGTGAAGCCCGTTATTTATATATAATTCCTTATTCATTTAATTAACGTTTTCATTGATAAATTAATAGTACTTCAGAGTTAAGTGCTACCAAATGTAAATTCTTCAAAATCAAACGACACGATTCGTAATATGCCCTTTGGTACAAAAAAGGTCACCTTTTCAATGGATTTCAGTGGACAATAGTTTATTTTTAGATATCGAGAATCAATACTAAGCCCTTACATTGACTTTCAAACTTACAGACACTTACTAACTTAACCATTTATATAAGCGAGTACTTAAACTTAGCAATAATATTCCTAAGCAAATTTCTACTCTATTACCTTCAGATAAAGTTGAAATTTAATAGAAAAGTAATGGTTGCCGCAGTCGTGCCGTAGCCCCTCGTAGCACTTCGTGACCTTTACATGTCTCGTAGCACAGCATAATGCCGTAGCACCGGGCCGTAGCGCTCGTAGCACGCGACCTATGACGAACTTGACAAATTAAATTCTGTTTACAAAGGAGTTAGAAAACGTTTTATATATATAAGTATTGTATTGTATTTCTATCATACTAGCTTCCGTAGATTACTTGAAATAACTTACTCCGTTCCCCGGGGATTTTGCATATACCCCGAATGAAAAATAACCAGTGCTATTCCAGAACCTATGTTCTAGAATAGCACTGGAGACTCTATAGACTGCTCTATAGCCTGTTCTAACTCTGACAAATTTTAACTAGATCGCTTCAGCTGTTCGCCTTGATTCAGTTACAAATATGTACCTTCAAACTTTCGCATTTATAATAATACATTATTTGTATATTAGATAGGCCGATAAACAGGCAAATAGATTTGCAATACAAGAACAACTAAAAGGTACGCTAGGAAAAAAATTTTCGACCGACTTCAAAAGAAGAGGAAGTTCTTCTGGATTCGTTTTTGCGTCATAAATCATCAATATCTAGGTTTCGGCAGCGTCTTGTATGGACGGGTCAGAGACCAAATGCAAGTCCATCCTTAATAAAAAAAATCTCAGAAGTTTAATTAATCAACTTCATTTCAAAGTAAACTTGAGATACTTTTACATGTGATTTTTAGAGGTTTTTACAAGTGATCCTTAATTCAAAGACATAAGGTTCAATTTCCTTTAACATTATAGTTCTATATCTATCTATATATAAAGGTAAATCCTTTCTCCAGCTGTAATTCCGATCGTAAACACTTTACATAGATCCTATAGCAAGAACATTGAGGGTAGGTACTACCAACCTAAGGACACTCGACCCAGCTGTATTGAATTACTGAAACGTGGGTTGGCAACACTGTCATTCAGTAATCAACGAGTTTATTTAGTGAGGAATTTAATTAAGTTAGAGAAATGTTTTGATTAAGTATTTTGTTCTGATTGTGTGAATTTAATATGCGACTGGTATTTATTTTAGAATTGTTTGTGAAGGTTATATAGAGGCAGGGATTCTGTACCTACACTAGAGGTAACGGCTCTTTTAGGAGATTTTTAAACGACTTCAAAAAAGGAGGAGGTTCTCAATTCGACTGGTATTTTTTTTTTCGTTTGTTACCTCATAACTTTCGACTGGGTAAACCGATTTAAATTATTTTTTTTTATTTGAAACCCGATGCTTCCCGTTTGGTCGACCTACTACGACCAATAGGAGCGGAGCACCAACGAATAATATTTCAAAATCGAGGGTTTTTTCATTCCTTTTGTTGTACTGTAATATTGATCAAAACTATTTATTATCGATCTAGATTTAAATGAAAAATATTTGTTTTTATGATTATTAGTTAAATCCTGGGATATTTGTTAAAAGCGGGCTAGTAATATCAAAGCTACTTATATCACAGAACTAGCGGCTACCCGCGGTTTCACCCGCCCTGCCAGGGCTCCCTTCATCTTAAGTACGACCATACCCAAGATCTACCTCTGTACCAAATTATATAATAATCATTCCAGTAGTTTAAGCATAAAAGCGTTACAGATAGACAGTTACTTTCGTATAATATTAGTAGAGATTAATAACGCTAAAGCAATGACGTTGGTAATACCGACAGCCCGGTTGGCTTTGTGGTTAGTGACCCTGACTCTCAAGCCGCGGGTCGTGGGTTCGAATCCCACCCAGGACAAACATTTGTATGCATGAATATGTTTGTTTGTTCTGTGTCTGGATGTAAATATCTATGTAAGTATCTATTTAAAAGGTAGTATATGTAGTATATCAGCTATCTGGTTACCATATCACAAGCACTGCTTAGTTTAGAATCAGATTGGCCGTGTGTGAAAAATGTCCCAGGATATATTATTATATTATTAATACCAATGTTGCCAGCCCTGACACGAAAATCTACTAATGAGTAACACCGATAAAATCAGCCTGAATAAACAATAGTTATTACGGTTGACATTCAAGAAAATATACAATATGTATATTACTACTTAATGTAGGTACAGTAGGCGAGAATTCTAAGAGAGCCTCATGTTTTAGTCACGCGACGCTTCCGCGCCCGTAATAGCTTTGTGATTACACTGAAAATGTAAGAAGTCCCTACTTTTTTTTTTTTTTTTTATTATTAAGGATGGGCTTGCATTTGGTCTCTGACCCGTCCATACAAGACGCTGCCGAAACCTAGGATGGAGCATGCTTGCCCAGAAGAAACTACTACTACCCTTTCTACTGCCTTTCTAGCCTACTGTTCTTTGTATAAGATATAGCGAATTCTACCTTGTTTATTTTGGTGGTTAATACATACCATATTCTATGAGAGTCTTTCTTGCTTTTCCTTATTTAGGGTCAGCTTGCGTCATGTCATTTCATTTCAGTCGATCACCGTTTATACCATTAAATTCTATATCAATATGGATTAGTATAAATACATGGGTAAGGTCCTAGCAAAATTCAGACTGTCCGATCATATTAAAAAAAACAAAGTTACCTAGATATCTTTTTGTAACCTATTATTATCTAAGTTTCTATTAGTTCCGCATCATTTGAACAGAAACATAATCGGGTATAGCAGTTTAGAGCAAATTGTTTATGGATGGACAATGGACACCCTGAATTTAAATGGAATCCAAAGGTTACTTTTACAGAATACAACAAGCAGTATGCTTCACTTTTTTATTTAAGACTAGCTGCCTCCCCGCGGTTTTACCCGCGTAGTTCCCGTTCCCGTGGGAATACAGGGATAAAATATAGCCTATGTTACTCAGTGATAATGCAGCTTTTTAATGAAAAAATAATTATTAAAATCGATCCAGCACTTTTTGAGTTTATTCGTTACATACAAAAATACAAATCTTTCCTCTTTATAATATTAGTGTAGATATCTATCATAATATACTTAATTAACATACAGCATTAAAATAACTAAAATAGCTATAGCTAATGTAATGTACCAAACATAAAAACGCCGTCAATTCGTGGTGTTAGTACCGACCCATGACCTGCGGCGACCCAGCCTTGGCCCGACGGTTTCCTCACGAACTATAAATATTTAATTTATTCAAAGAACTTCTTCCTATGGTTTCATGTTAAGTGGAAATCAGGGTACTGACTTATTTATGGTACCAAGAATACAACAACTCTGTTTTGTCAATTGGATAGCTCCTGACTCTATTATAGGTACGAGCTTCCGCCCCGCGGTTTCACCCTCAAGTTCCCGTAAGAAAACAGAGCTCAAATATAGCTTATGACACTCACAAATAACGTAACTCGGAGACCGGTTTTCGTTACGTACAAAAATACAGATCTTTCCTCTTTATGCTACTATAGACTAGCTGACTCGGCAATCGTTGTTCTGCCATAATAATTTAGTACAAGGGACGCGACACTTCATGTAATGAAATCAAATCAATGTACAACGGTTAAATAACATGGATTTTGTTCATACAAAAATACTAAAGTCGCAGTTAAAAATTAGGTGATGTAAGTAGGAGGGTACTAAATATTATACATTACGACCTATTTTCAGACCTAATATACACAAAAAATCATAGAGATCGACCTATTCTCAGACTACTGAATATACACAAAAAATCAATAAAAACCGGTCAAGCCGTTTAGGAGGAGTTCGATATGAAACACTGTGAGACTGGAGAAATTAATATATTAGAAGATTAATCTAGTTACAAACTATACTCTGTATCTTTTCTTTTATATTTAAACGTGAATAGATTTTCAAGTTTATCATGAAAACCCCCATGTTATTATAAAACTAATTTGAATAACTACATAATCTACATATATCTTACGTCTCATCACACTGCAGTACAAATGAAAGGGACAGACAGTCCTCAGCAAGTTTAAATTCTGAATAGCATATTTGATCAGATTACTGATTAAAAAAATATTCTCTATGCTTCTGCACCATTGATCATAAACAATGGATCATTGTTTGTTCAGAATGTTTCTAGCAAGAGGGTGTTTTCACTTATATACTACGATTTCTGATACTGTTTTTAAGAAGTGATTGTAAATGGTCAACACACAAAATGCAGTATATTTGTGGATATAGCAAGCTATTTACCTTACTACGTTCCCTTTTCAACAGCGAGAAAGCCAAGACAAACTTTTGTATTTATAATATTAGTAATAAGTAGGATTCTTTTCCTAGAACAATCTATCTAAATGGTAAATATTTAAGACAAGTACTTATTTGCTTAAAATATTTTTATATATAATCGTAACACGTATTTAAACCCTCAGTCTTTACTATATCAATCTTAGTTAACGCTTTACGAACGCACGTCTACACTAATATTAGAAAGAGGAAAGATTTGTATTTTTGTATGTAACGAATAAACTCAAAAAGTACGGGACCGATTTTAATAATTATTTTTTCATTAGAAAGCTACATTATCACTGAGTAACGTAGGCTATATTTTATCGCTGTATTCCCACGGGAACGGGAACTACGCGGGTAAAACCGCGCGGAGGCAGCTAGTCGTAGAATATAGTTATTACAGACCACAGATTAATATATTTCAGTTGTGATAGTTTTAAATCGCAGTCATAATAAACGGGGTTTCATTAAAATAAAAATATGCTGTACAATGAACAAGTCTGCTCGGCTCATTACGGTCTTCATTGAAATTCAATGCGCACTCGGCGAGGTCTCGCATTTTCCGCAGTTTTGCTCTAACGAGACTTGGTGCTATGGACACTGCTGTGGCTTCAAAAGATTGCTCCATTCGAGATGAGGATTATGGGGATTTACTTTTCTTTTTGTAAGTTATTAAATTAAAACTTTTGCTTGGTTCTATATCGGAAGTGTTACATATAACTATAAAGCCAGTCGCTCTAGATTGTGTGCTATAGATACAACAGTAGGTTTATTTACTTTATTACGTGAAAAATTGGCGTAAATGAAAATCTTAATCATTGAAATGAAATGTAATATATTTATTAATTCAAATAGACCTCCACAGGCACTTATGAAACGTCGACTCTAATACCCGGTTCGGAAGGTTGCTTTTGCATGATTTCCTCTAATACAGCACATAGAATAAGCAACCACTTAGATTTAAAACGCTTGAACTCATATATTATCTACAGATCTAAATATTAAACTTCAGTTAGAAGTGTTCAGAAAACCACGCAAAGAAATAACGCGTAAGAAACCGAAGAGCGATAAATAGATCGAATTACCGATTGGTTGAAAAAACCATTTTCCTTCAGGATTGAGAGAAAAAAACGCGGAAAAGGCAAGTCCCCTTTTGTGTAGGCTCGATAATGACATTGGCTTCTCGGCAGACGTTGATGGGATAAATTGGATTTGGGCTAAACAAGTCGTTAGAATTACTGTCGGAGTTCCATTTATCAATGCCGTGTTGAGGGGATGCCAATGATTCTAGATCCTTGCATTGCTACAACGTCTGTCTGTCATTTATAATTTTAATATTATCTTAATATACATATTTTTATTCAAATATTCCTATACACTTGTAAATATTACAACACTCGGTTTAAAATAAATCTCAGGATAACAGCTCCTTGCATCAGTTTTACAGGATATTTTTAAATAAGTACATATTTAGGACTCACTGGGGTACTTTCCCTGATAAAAAATATATACCACAAATTAATAGTGAACTCTAATGTCCATTATATATTTGGTTACACGTATCCCCATAGGTATGGAGACTGAATCTTAGTTATTAGTCACTAGCTATATTACATTTGTTAATATTTCTATCAAAGACATCATAATTACTTTGATTTCTATCATAAAACTCTTAGGTTCGCTACGATAAATTATAGCATTGTGTTAAGCCACTGCTATAACCAGTGTTATATATGTGTGTGTGTTTATCTGTGTTTCTCTGTGTTATGTTCAAAAGGACTCTGAATCGTCTTTGGAAGATGTCGTTGTAATGTGACCACTCGGGACAGAGGAACCATGCCAACTAACAGAAACAAAGATCGACTCAAAATCCTTTTGACACTCCCCACTCAGCCCCGCTCGGGGATCTCTTACTGTCTCGTGAGGAAATGATAATACAATGATCATTTCTGTTTGTTGTCAGGTTCCGATGTCCCATTCGAGGGTAGCGGCGCGGGAGGACGCGTAGCAAATGTACTGTGAGCGGGACGGAAGAAGAACAGAGCAAGACGCCTCGAACATGACCACGGGCTCACACAGATAGACTACTCAATCGCGTACAGTCGAAGCAAGAATCCAAGATGGCGGAGGGACCACAGTCTATATGGCAGAAGATCGACGGCTCGACCATCCCGGTCGTAAACCTAGAGGTGCGCGAAGTGCGGGAGATACTATGGGAGAAGATTAAGGAGCCAACCTCACAGAGGAAGATCATCCTCGTGATCGTGTCTATCGCCCTGCTGCTGGACAACATGTTGTACATGGTGATAGTGCCGATCATACCTGATTATTTGAGGTACATAGGCGCTTGGGGCGAGGCGGGGTACGACCACGTCGTCACGCTAGCGCCGTACAGAGAAGGTAACAGAACCATAACACCAACGCAGATCATTCCCGCATCGCACGAGGGCCAAGAGTCCGCGACGGGAGTGCTCTTCGCGTCGAAAGCTATAGTCCAGCTGATGATCAACCCCTTCTCCGGTGCCTTAATCGACCGCATAGGGTACGATATACCCATGATGATAGGACTTATAATAATGTTCCTCTCCACTTCGATTTTCGCCTGCGGTCGGAGTTACAGCATGTTGTTTTTCGCGAGAAGCCTTCAGGGCGTGGGTTCCGCTTTCGCAGACACCTCGGGATTGGCGATGATCGCGGATAGGTTTACCGAAGAGAACGAGCGATCTAAAGCTTTGGGTATTGCACTGGCTTTCATCAGTTTTGGCTGCCTCGTGGCTCCACCGTTCGGAGGCGCATTATATCAGTTCGCCGGTAAAGAGGTTCCGTTCCTGATCCTAGCTTTGATATCATTGTTGGACGGATTTATGTTGCTGCTAGTTATGAAACCTCTGAAAACTCAAATGAAGGAAGCGAGCCAGCCCAAGCCACCGGGTACACCTATATGGAAGCTGCTCATGGACCCTTACATCGCTGTCTGCGCTGGAGCTCTCATGATGTCTAATGTAGCTCTGGCCTTTCTCGAGCCGACAATCTCATTATGGATGGAAGACAATCTCACAAAAGACAACTGGAAAATCGGAATGATATGGTTACCCGCTTTCTTCCCTCACGTACTCGGAGTTATAATAACAGTGAAGATGGCGAAGAAGTATCCACAACATCAGTGGTTGATGGCGGCGGGTGGCTTAGCTCTGGAGGGATTATGCTGCTTTATTATACCTTTTGCGAACTCGTACAAGATGTTGATGATACCGATATGTGGGATATGTTTCGGTATCGCTCTGATAGACACGGCTCTGCTCCCCACGCTTGGCTACCTGGTGGACGTGCGCTACGTCTCCGTGTACGGAAGCATCTACGCCATCGCTGATATATCATACTCGTTCGCGTATGCCGTGGGCCCTATCATTGCAGGCGAGGTCGTCGAGGCAATCGGTTTCACAGCTTTGAATCTCTTTATCGCATTCAGCAACCTACTGTACGCTCCTGTACTTATGTACCTCAGACACATCTACGACTTCAAGCCGTTTGAGAACGAAGCCAATATCCTGATGGCCGATCCACCAGACAAGGAGTACCAAACTTACAGCTTGCAGGACCAGAGGCCTGTCAATGGCGAGTTTAAGAACCACTTGGAGTATACCAACGTATCTGGACAAGTGGCTTCTGAGACTTTAGAATCGAACGTTGACAGTAGTGCTGGGTATACGTACGACCAGACATATCAGGGTGGGTACGGTGGGCACGAACAGCAGCAGGGTTACCAGCAGGACTACCAGCAGCCGGAGCAGTACAGCCAGCGGCAGCTGCCCGCGCAGCCTCAGGCCAGCAATCCCTTCAGGGCGGCTCCCCCTCCTGCGCCCGCGCCTACCACCGCTCCGCCGATCAAGAATCCCTTCCGGCAAGGCTTCTAAATTGCTCCTATTAGGTGTTGTTGTCAAAATTTTTGAATTTACTTGTTGTGTAATTATATATGTCTAATATTTGGGTATTACTTCGATCACTGAGCCGCGTCCCACCGGCGGCGAGTTATATAGTGTCTGATTAGATGTCTACTAATTAGATGTGCTTGTAATTAAAAACTATTGTAGTATATTCTTAGATTGTTCTCGTAGTGGCATCTCTTTCAATCAGTCGATGCGAGAAGAATCATGTTATTTTGTTAAAATACCGTATGGTATATGAGGAGGGTCTGGTAGATAATAGAGAAGGAGGTTGTGAGAAAGAGATGCTGCAATGTAAGCAGTTGTGCTGTTTTCTTGTTGATCTTGTATTGTTCGGATAAAACTTATTACCACTGTTGATTATGCCTTGTAATAGTGTATAGAATTCATCTGATCTGATAATCTTAAACATCACATTATCTGTGTGAGACCAAGATATGTCTCGGTATGTTTAAGTCAATTTGGGGGAAAAATTAATATCATTTCAAATATCGTAAATCTCAAAGATGATACAATTCTGATATTAAATTTTACTCTTTCACACGTAAGAGTTTAAATATAGCATATAGGTAAGGTAAAGATAGATTTAAGATTTATTATATTTGCACACTACGATACGAGTTGCACATACGTAAGGGCCTAAGAAGTAATATTCATTTATAGTCTTTTGGCACTTACTATCTGAGGTAATTTTAACCAACTGCCTTTATACTACCACGATCCTTGTATACTAAAAATCAGCTGGTTAAAATTAAACTGGAAAATATCGTAATCATATCAGAAACTAAGATCATACTAAGTAGGTACACTAATGTACATATTAAAATAATCATGTATTAAGTACGTATCGTCGTTGTGTGATTTAACGCCTTCGTTTAATGAATATTTATATTCTACGCTGATAGATCGTCAATTCATAATATTTTTTAGAAAGCATATAAATTATTATATTTCATTCCTATGCTCTATCAGCAATATTAGATTAAGATTATATCGCTTTATATTAAATACAATTCGTATCAATTAACTATATCAATTAGTTATAAGCCAACTTGTGATACAGTTGCAACCAAGGTAACGATACATATCAGAATCTTTTGATTCAAGTAGTTATAAGTCGATAGATTATAAGTATATGTAATCTTTATGTAGGTGTACAGCCGTAGGTAGTTGGTGTTTCTGTCTTATTAAAACTATTAGTGTAGGTTAACAGTTATTTGCCATTGGACACTGCGAGGTCATTCGGAGGGCGGGACAAAAATTTAACATTATTTTTTAAAATCGTAAGACCTTTCCTATCTGGAATATTAGTGGTTCGCAAAATTTTATTAATATTTTTTCGTTGTTGATTACATAATCATGACGTCACTAGTCAATATTTCAAAGAAACTGCATCAAATGCCTTGCTGATGAAGCATGCTACGTTTTGTTTTTACAACAAAATGGTATCAAATAAAGTATCAAAATTCGTGTTTAAAAAAGAACGAAATTCGAAGCCATTTACTAACTTTAGGCCCTAATATGCGATTTAAAAATGGCTTTCTTATATCAAATCAAGCATCCGAATGACCAGAAAAAATTAATTTGCAGGTAACTGAGTAACAAAAAGTCAAAATTAAAGAGATATCTAAAATAATTGTACAAGAAAAAAAGCGACGACCCGACATGTCAATTGAAAGAATGTATAAAGTTAAAAAAGTGATTATTGTGAATAAAATATATGTTCGTAAAATATTAATTGTTATTATCGAGAGTGCTAAGGTTGAAATTATTTGCTGCTGCGCACATAATAATAAATACAAAAAAAAGTAAAGAACAGAGCAAAATTACATGATGGATAAATTAAAAAATCATTTGAACGTAGCCTGCATAGTACAATAGTAAGTAGATCATTTCGAAGCACAACTTTAACATGATCGCACAAATACTTCAACTAGCACTTGAGAGGGGTTTCAACCAATATGTTGTGTATTCCAAATTAATATAGAATACACGTGTAATCTCAGATTTAAGTTAGACACGTGTCAAGATGTCGACACAACCTCTCTCGCATTATATATAATTGTAAGTTTAGAGTCAATTTTCGTGTCAAATTCTCCCGAAATTCAATTAATTAGTAGTGAATGAACGCTGAGACGTCTATATATTTTGTATTTAAGTATCTACGTTATGTATCGTGATCGCTTCCTGTGTTTTGATAACTTCAAAGACCGTATTTGTAGTCACTAAAGGTACATTTGAAGCTCTCTAAGCTTTTGAATTTGAGATCTACATACATGCAAATTTTACAGAGTTTGTGAGGAGCCATGGACATATAATGCGGAGGGATAAAGATCGTATTAAGAGGAGAGTTATGAATGTGCAGGATAGTTGAAAAAGTAGAGGAAGACTGCAGAAAGTATGGATGGATTGTGTGAAAGGTGATGTAAGAAGGGAGTGATGACTGAAATGACGGCTGACAGAGAGGAATGGAATAAAAACACATGTTGTGCATTCTGCTTAGGCGGGATAAGGGCAGGAAGATGAAGAAGATTTCCATATCCTACTAATATTATAAAGGCGAAAGTTTGTAAGTATGGATGTATGGATGTATGGATGTATGGATGTATGGATGTTTGTTACTCTTTCACGTAAAAACTACTGAATGGATTTGAATGAAATTTGGAATAAAGATAGCTTATAACCTGGATTAACATATAGGCTACTTTTTATCCCGGGAAAATGGAAGACCTCCCGGGTACGCGGGTGAAACCGCGGGGAGCCACTAGTTTTACTTATATAATAAAGTGGCAGGGCATACTATTCATGGTCGGCATCACATCGGTAATCTTGGTATATGCGGTGACCACTTACCATCACGGATGTATGAAAGACTGGATGGACTGTCAACCTGCCTCAAAAAGTATTTAATACGTGCAGGAATAGTTTCCTCTTGTATATATTTATTTTATTTATATTTAATCAAAACACAAGAGCGATCGAACGAAAATATATTACTTTGTAAATATTTGTAACTTGTGTGTGCAATTATATCTACTAATATAACTATATTAAATAATAATATATAGCATAGTTGTTGCTGTCCGCAATAAACGACCGATGTCACAAACATATCACTAGTATGTAAGTATATATACAATTTTAATCGTAGTTTTGTATGTTTGTCATTAACTGAGAACTGTGTGCTTTATAATTGTCCATTGTATTTTAAATGTGCACAAAATTTTAAACTTAATCTATGTTTCCTATAGCAGATATACCTATGATTGAAACGCAGAAGTAAATAACTAATACTTTAAACATAACGTAAAAACTTGACAAGAATTGGATACTGATAAGCAATAATGTGTCAACCCACAATAAGTCGAAAACAAAGGTTTTGATATAGTTCTATAATGCATAGCGTATTTAACATTCTACAATAGTGTTTCAAGTCATCTAAACATAAAAGTACATAAAAATGGATTTACATCATACAAAAAGTAGTAAATCACATAGACATCATTAAACGTAATTTTCTCAAAATCAAGTTTATAGGGGTTAACACATTATTGCTTATCAGCGTCCAATAAAACTTTGTCAATTTTGTTTTAAAAAATTATCTTTAAAGCACAACGTCATATCCAAGAAAAACACATCCATATATACAGTATATATATCTATATATATATATATTTTAGTAATTTAGGCTTTTATAAGTATTTTGAGACTATTTGAGAAGTGGAAGCAATTTTTGCAACGTTTAAAATTAACGGAATTGTTATGGGTCATTGAACGCAGAATAACTTATGGAGGTTTTACTATCTGATTATGGAAATGGACTATTTTATTTTGGACTAGATCGTAGGATTTAATTTAATTAGTCATTTCGTTGTTATTTTAAAAACTTGATCATAATCTATCGTCTGGTGCTATCAAGTACACATTGATTTAAAAAAAACATCGTCATTCTATTAAAATCTTTTAAAAACATACATATTTAAAACATCACAACTCTAGTTATCTATGATTATATAAAAAAAAAAAGATTAAACAGAAAGTAGAAAGGTTAAATAACATAGCACTTTATCTTTATCTCTATAAAACATGTTTTCCAATGCATCCTTGTTTCTAAATTCATAATCTCTTCTATATAAATGTTTAATCGCATATCGTGTTATCTAATAAACACTCCTATGTATGTAGTCATAAAGTCGATATTAAAAGGAAATCTAGCTGCAAATATTAATTGAAATAATTACTAGATTGCGTGCCTCTGATAACTGACATAGAACAAAAATGTAAACAAAACATAAATTAATCAAGAAAATATCGTGTATTTTTCATTCAAATTCGACAGCCCGGTTGGCTTTGTTAGTGACCCTGACTCTCAGGCCGCGGGTCGTGGCGAATCCCACCCAGGACAAACATTTTTTATACATGAATATGTCTGTTCTGTGTCTGGATGTAAATATCTATATAAGTATGTATTTAAAAGTAGTATATGTAGTATATCAGCTATCTGGTTACCATATCACAATTTAAGCTCTGCTTAGTTTGGAATCAGATTGGCCGTGTGTGCGAAATGTCCCAGGATAAAAAAAAATATCATAATAAACTTTTACTTGTTATTAAAGTCGAAATCACTCATACTAAACTATACTTTATCTCTAATAAAATAAAACTCACATTCAAAGTGAACTTTGAAAGGTTTGCAGCTAGATTTTCCAATCTAGATCAGCACCCGTCCGTTAGTCCTATATCTAATCTTATATACAGTTGGCTATATAAATAACTTGACAAATTACAATTTCTAAAACATAAACTTCCCCTGCGCTGTTTCACCCGCGTAGTTCCCGTTCCCGTTGGAATACAGGGAGAAAATATAGCCTGAGTGGCTCCCCGCGGTTTTACCCGTGTACCCGGAGGATCTTCAATTTTCCCGGGATAAAAAGTAGCTCATGTCCTTTCTCAGGCTCTAGACAATATCTGTACCAAATTTCATATAAATCGGTTCAGTAGTGATAGCGTGAAAGGGAGGCAGACAGAGTTACTTTCGCATTTATAATATTAGTATGAATTTTTTCCTGGATAATGTAGCTTTCCATCGGTGAAATAATTTTTCCGTACGGTCCAGTAGTTATGAAGTTTATTCTTTACAAACAAACAAAAAACTTATTATCTTTATTATACTGATAACTGATGATACTGTTGTATTTGAACGCTTTTTTAACGTCCGTCAAAAAAACTCTGGTGTGAATGAGGGCTTACTTACCTAGTGTCTAACCTCACATACTAGTTACTGGTCGATTCCGAGTTAGAGCATTTGTATCCTGGGATAAATATCCTGGATGAACCGTGACTCCGTGACAAAAAATATTAATGCATTAAGATTGCAAAGAGATAAAGTAAATAATTTGTGAAGCTACTTATATAGCTGACTGTACTATCTAATCTTTTAGAATCGCTTCGCTTTTATGAAATCTACTTTCTCTCTAATATTTTTGAAACCCTTAAAGTAGTTAATTCCTCTAAGTAATTATTAAATTGTAAATGTACTAAAATAGGTGTAGAAATATTTTTGCGTACGTTTTTTTTTTCAAATTAAACTTAAATTTTAATATATTTTTAATGTATGATAATGTTTTTATTTACATAGATACTATGGATAAGCATAAGTAAATTTTTTATAGGAATAAGTTTATTTTAGTGCAGGTTCTGGCTAATTTAGTGGAAAGAAAAAAAATTGACGGGAATCATTAATTTAACAAATAAATACCTATATACCTACTAATTTATAGTGTTTTGAACAAAAAATTGCTATAAATCGAAGGATAAAATCATTAACTATAAATTACAGCTTCTTTAAAAATTCTAAGCCGTTTATTCAGTTTAAATATTTTAATATAATACATGTGTATATTATTTTATATATGTTCCTTATCCAATAGTTAAGATATAAGTATCATTACTATAATAAATAAATATATGCTATTATAAAACTATCTATACGTACTTATATAAATGTATATATATATTATGACACACACACAAAAATGAGTGATAGATACGAATTAATAATAACATTAGAAAATCATTTTTTTTCTGACAAACTTTCTAAGTTTGTTATTAATAACAAATTTGTAGTATCTACACTCTTGTAATATTTCTTTCACACTTTATTCATAGCACCACAATATATGATCTACAGAATTATCAATTTTAAAAAGAAATTAAGTAAATTAAATAAAATCACTTAATTTAAAAATGTGGTGCATCTTTTAAAAACATCAAAATATCTATAAAAAAAACTATCATATTAATTTTTTGTAGGGATAAAAGGGGCATTAAATTGTCAATATAGCTTTCTAGAGTAGATGTTAAAACTAATTTAAATTAATATTATAATCTATATAAATGTATTAATAAATTCATTCATTCAGTGTACATTACATCCTTCATAAAGTACATTTAAATGAATACCTCAGTCGATTTAATATTATTCAATATATTACGTAGGTGTTATAAGCATATTCATTTAAATAAATAATAATAATTGCAGATTTCATTTCTTTATTTAAAATAATATTTCACATCTCTAGTAAAGTAGATGTTAGTTTAAGTAATCTAAGATTATTATTACGAAATCGAAACTAATCTGAATATAACATAGTATTATCAAATTAACCATGCTTTACCCTTGACTGATTTATTTGGCATTTTCTATTACGTTTGAGTTACTTCAGTTTCCGTGTTAGAAATGTACGCATATATCAAATGCATTACTGATTTCAAGTTGACAGAAAATGGTGAGTTATTACATTTTAGTTAGTATTTTTTCCATGAATTTTACGTATAAATGTACATTAAAATATGCGCTAAACATGCCTGTTAATTAATATAAAACAAATATCATAATTATATATACTCATACATTCGTAGATAGCTATCATATTAATCTCTTAGAAATTAAAAGTTGAAAAAAAAATAGCGACACATTTAAAATGTAACATAAATGTAAAGGAATAGTTTTTAAAATTAAATTGTTACTTTCATCTTTGAAATTAATTTTAATATTTGTTATTAAAAATATTGTTTATTATTATAGATTTCTGAATAGTTGTGTATTATAATGGTTGGGTAGTAATAATGGAGGAATATTTTTAAAATGGCAGACTTCACCTTTGTTGGAAAAAAGAGCGTCATACAATTTTTTAAATATTCTCTTCATTGTAAATTGTAAACTTAGTGAGTGGTAATCGAAATTATCAGATTATTAGATGACATTATAATAATAAAGTGTAACCGAATATATTCTATCTAGTTGTATGTATTTAAAGTGGTCAAAACAAATCAGTGATCGAATAAAATTGTTACGACAAATAATAATAATTGTTGTTATTTTATCTGAAACTAAACACCTGCTTTTTTACCTAACTATGAATATAATCAAATCAAACTAAAACAGACGTCAAAATTTTCCTTAGAAATTAAATGACGATTTATAAGAGCTTGTTCAAGCCTATTTGAATAAAGGTTGTTTGTATTTCAATGTCGTTTATCGAAATTACAATTAGGGTGCCATATTTATCTTTAAAGGTAGGTGATAGACATTTTGTTTAAATATAGCGTCGTGTAAGAGCTGAATAATCATAGATTTTAAATAGTAAGTACCTACGTACTTACAATACCCCGTGCAATATACATACTTAAAAATAAAAAGATATTTTATTTAATGACATTTGTGTCCTGTCATCTTTTTATTTTTCTCAGTATATAGCTCCCCGTGTTTTAGTATTGATCTCACTTAATAGAGCCACAAAAGCAATAAACCTATCCGCTGAAACGGAGTAAAACCAACAGTTATCAAAGTAATTACTTTACCAGGAACGTTAGAAAATACTCTCCCCAAACCGATGCAAATCAACCAATTAGTAAAACCATCGATTTAACGAATTCCTTGAAAAGTAAACCCTATTCGATAGACAATATGGTCCAATTAACTTTATCACATATTTATTCAAAGCATATTGGGAATTCTCATTGGAATTTAAACTTTGGTACTTCAATTTGAAAGTGCACTTTGCCTTGGTGGAATACGAATTTAACGAGGAACAATGCGAATTGAATTTTATTCTTATTGCTTAGAGTAGGAATTTATTTGTACAATTTAAGAAGGGGATGCCAGTAGGGTGCGGTGAGGTTGTTATGAACAGTAATTAGACAAATTAGTGAGGGCGAGGTGTTTGTCCGTCTGTGCGAATGGCAATAGTATAATTGAAATATTCTTCTGTTTACGAAACGGGTTTTTACTTTACTTACTACCTACTTTTTAACTGCTTCATTGGGACGGTTTATAAAGAACTCCCGTCTGTATGCATATCTTTAACAGGTTAGTTTATTTATAAATTGGAAACTAGTATTTTTATTTACTTTCAACTAGTGGCTCCCCGTGGTTTCGGGAGATGATCTATTTTCCGGGGATAAAAAGTAGCAGACCGATTTAAATTAAATTTGGTTCCTTTAAATCCGTTCAGAACTAATAGCGTGAAAGCGAGACTGACAGAGTTACTTTCGCATTTATAGTATTAGTTAGGATCACGTATCTTTCCTTATTGCCTTCCTTGATCTTTTCTAAACTTTATCCCCGGATTCCAACGAAAATGGCTGAAACCTCTAGGCGGAAAATATTCAAAGGAGGTCGAGGTCTAAAGGTAAAAACGTTATAAAGAAAGCAATCCAATAAACCCTAACAAACTTAACTTACAAACAAATTAAACAAATACGTATACAGAACTGAATGTAAACAAACATCCCGACCCACTTGAGTTTGCTCAGGACTCGAACCCGGACCCTCGAGAGCGACTAACAAACGGGATCCATTGAGCCGGTCGAGTGTCATCGATCCCCCCGGAGTTTGTTTAAGCCTTTTATATTAATTAGTTGTTTTGATTGGCAAGTGAACAGTTGGACCCTGATTGGAAATCATGTTCGGATAAGTACCTATAAGTTGCTTTTAATTGGATAAGTAAGGGTTTTAGATAATTCTAACGCTTCTTAGTATACCAATGTCCCGTTTAAACTACAAGATAAAATTAGAATTTCCCGATGAGTAAAAAAATTCACCATCGCAATATGATTGACGTAAAATATAGCTATAGATGTCAGCTAATATAGAAAATATTAAACACTAGTGACTCCCCGCGGTTTCACCCGCGTTCCCGGGGGATTTTCAATTATTATGGCTCCGTAGTTTTAGCGTGAAAGCGAGACAGACAGACAGAGTTACTTTCGCATCTATAAATCTTCTTATATATAAAATTCTCGTGTTACAATATTAGTTACCATACTCCTCCACATATATGCATATTCAGTAGGTCTGAGAATCGGCTACTATCTATTTTTGATACCCCTGAGTGATCTCGAGAACGGGAACTACGCGGGTGGAACCGCGGGGAGCCACTAGTATTATATATGTAACATTCAAAAACCCGTCGATCCGCCTTAAGCCATACATTATACCGTCACAGGGCTAAGAAAAAAAGGGTGTCGTGACCTGAGGAGAGGTGAGGTCCGGAGTACCTCGGAGGGTCACGTCCAAACACCCATGAAAATTTAACAAGCCCTCCCGCCGACCCTCTGCTCACTCAAGTATTAAATGCTCAAGTTCAAGTGTTTATTACAAAGCTTGTGGCGTGTTGCCTGTCTGGTTTTAAACCTATTTTAATATGTGGTAGCTACACTGATTATCGGGATTTTTAGTATTCCCCAGATAAATTTAGTTACTATTTAATATACTGATTTGTGACTGAGATACTAAAATCTAATAAATATATTTACGTATCGGAAAAATTATAGTAATTTCAGCATTATAAATGTATTTGAAACTATCAAATTATCAAACAGTTACAGGTAATATACAGTCTGCGATATTTTTATGCTAATACCTACCTACATATACAATTCTACATAGAGTTACAAGTGTGTTTAACTACTATAAAGAGTTTGTCTAGAAACGAGTTGATATGACACTAAGCCATTATAAAAAAGCAAAAAAAAAATTACATTTCATCGAAATTCTTTGGAATTTTAGGGATATCTTATAGGTAGATCGGAGTGCTTCACTCCTTTAATGCCTAGGTGAAACCGCAGGACAAAACTATATTGTATAAAGATAAACTAAAACAGAAACTGTTCTAAACCATAATAAATTATATTATTATGTCTCTCGTAGCACTTTTCGTAGCCATGTCGTAGAGCTAATTGGGTTACGAGAATTCTGTAGCCCCTGGAGCGGGGAAAATTTTGCTGTAACTTTTAAATTGCTCACTTGTCTTTTCCGATGTCCCTCGGGAAATAAAATGTTAGAATAATCTATATACTTTGTCGCTAGTTTTTTTATTTACTAGCGGCAAATCATCCCCGTTTTCGGTAATATTTTTCATGCTCCGTTCCTGTTAGTCGTAGTGGGATGCTATATAATCTATAGCCTCAATAAATAGGCTATTGGACACTTCAATATATATTTTTTTTTACCAATTAACGCGTTCAACCATACTAACTCTTCCTTTATAGTATTACAACTAGGTAGGCAACACATAATAGTATGTGCACGACATTTCGTACAATGTTGCCAGTGGTGATATTTGTACCACTGACAATATTGTACGTAAAATAAAATAAATATTACTATAAATTCATTAAGATAACAAGCATAAACAGCCCTCCAAAAGGTACCAAGTGTGAGGAGCAAAGCACTATTATCTGACCTACTTACACATTATAACAAGTTACTTAAAACATAGTTATATATAACTAGCTGGCTCCGCGCGGTTTTACCCGCATAGTTCCCGTTCCCGTGGGAATACAGGGATAAAATATAGCCTATGTTACTCAGTGATAATGTAGCTTTCTAATGAAAAAAGAATTATTGAAATCGGTCCAGTACTTTTTGAGTTTTTTTTTATACTACAAGGGTGGCAAACAGGCATACGGTCCCACCTGATGGGAAGCGGTTACCGTAGCCTACCTTTATTCGTTACATACAAAAATACAAATCTTTCCTCTTTATAATATTAGTGTAGGTATAACAAGTAGAACAGTATTCGCTCGTCAGGTACATTGTAACATCGTTAGCCCGAGGGTGGGAATATTACGCGGCTAATTGCACAAGGCCGCTGATTACCAGTTTCTGTGCTCATTCAGCTCACTACGTAATTTAGTCTGTTAAACAATAGTCTTTATATTTAAATGTATGCATTGTTTAAGAGAACTGTAAGCGTAGATAATCCGTTGTTATGTAATTTCAAGATAATAATTATAATTTCATTTTTAATCTAATTGAAATATATATGAGGCATCTCTTCTCAGTAAAAGCAACTTTCAGAACCGAGCATAAAAGTGATTGTTCATAAGTGCTTGTAAAGGCCTAAGTATTTGAGTAAAAAATATTTAGATTTTTTGATGTAAAATTATAGTTTAAATTGCCAAATGATGATGATGCCTGAAATATTACAAAAAAAACTCCCTAGTAATTTAAATCCGTGTGTGACAATGTTACTATTTCACGCCAGAACGGCTGAATGGAGCTAAAGGAAACTAGATTCAAATCGGCAAATACTTAGAATATATTCTGGCATATTCATACACATGCCACATTTCATCCCGGGAAAATAGAAGTTACCACGGTAACGCGGGTGAAACCACTAGTTTCAAACACAAATCAAAATATAGTACTGCCATCTAGTACACTTTCAAACTACTCTGTTCTATCTATTTTTCATTATCACATGAAACGTGTCAGATTTTACCAAACCCTTTTAAGATTTGCAGTAAAGGGCAAAGCTCAGTGTTATACCTCTCAGACCCAGTGCTTTACTACACCCTAAAGAAGAATAAAAGCTTTAGTATATAAATAAATAGGTACCCTAGGACATTCTTTTGATACGGTAAATCTGGTACCAAACTAAGTATAGTTTATATATAACTAGCGGACCCGGCAGACTTCATTCTACCCACCAGCGCCACCTACCGGGTGTATTATACATAAAAACCTTCCCTATGAAATACTCCGTAATTTGGTGAAAACCGCATGAAAATCTGTTCAGTTGTTTTTGTGTTCATCGCGTTCAGATAGACAGACATAAGCGGCGGGGACTTTGTTTTATACATATACCTAGATTATGGTATCCAAATAACTTATACCTTAGGTATATATGCGTCAAATACCACCGTGTCCGTTCCGCTCCTATTGGTCGTAGCGTATAGATTTCCTCGATAAATGGGCTACCCAACACTAAAATCAATAATCAAAATAAGATAAGAAAATAATATTAGCATACGTGTACTTAGGAATATTTCTTTCTTAATTTATTACTGCATGTCATATTGTACCGAATGTTGGGTGTGAGGTGTGACTGTGTGAGGTACCTACACCTGGCTGGTGAGGGATCGATCGCACCTGCGTTGCCATGGCGACGGGCCCTCCCTCCCGGGAGAGGGCGCTGTGGAGGCCGGAGCGGGCGCGAGAGCGATTTTTGTGACTAATTGAAAGAGTATATACTAATTGTTTATTTTTTAATGGACTAGGTGTTAGCCTCAGGTAGCGTTTACAACCTTACTCGAACTGTTTTGGTGAGGGGATAGGGCTCTAAACCGAGAGTATACTTAGGTACAATATATTGTGCCGTATCGCACTTATGTTAAAATATTGAAGTAGATTTAGAACAAGCAGCTTTTTCAGTCAAAGCACCGAATTATCTAGGAAAAGCTATGATTAGAATAAGTCTCACTACTTAACTACTCATAATCTCACATATATATAAAATTTTTGTTATATTTTAGGTCCAATAAAGATTTATTATATTATTATTTATAATATTTATCATTTGATTGATAAGCTCTTATTAATCGTCATTCTATATATGTTAAATAAAAAATAAAGTTATATTAAATAGTCTATAATAATTCACTACTCGACCGTACCTAATTCATTTCTATCTAACTTATACCACTTTTCTTTACACTAGGTAAACTCACTGGGAAAGTAGTACTTATTCCGAGCATAAACTTATCAAATAGTTATACCGTGTTCGGGTCACTTACCAATGGCGCAATGCCTGCGTCGGAGAATAATTAAAATTATTTATTCATGTGGAACTGGACCGTCTCCCTCTGCTCGGATATTATTTTATTCAAACAAAGCTTATAGTAATGCTCACATAGCTTTTATAAGCTTTGGTATATTTAAGTTATGGTCCCAAAATACTATTTAGAAAAAGGTCAGTTAGCAGGGAGTAGTTAGAAGTAAATATTATATGCATTATTTTAAATAGTTAATTGATTAAAATAAAGATCTCCAGGGAACGCACGTCAAACCGCGTTAAGAAAAGCGAATGTTAAATATTAAAATAACTTCAGGTACAAAGAATACAGTTAAAATATATACTTTATGTAACGACTTCAAAAAGTATTTTCTCTTAACCTAACGACCAAAAGATTACTAGAAACGCCCTTCAGAAAAACGTCGCCGAAGGCCTTTAGCATATCACGACAAAGATTTTCCTTAAAGATTGTAAGTTTCTTATAAAAAAAAAGCTTCCGTTCGACCTCAGGTTAACCTTAAATAAAGCGCTAGCAAGGCCGCAAATAAAACACGCCTTAAAAAAAGCGCCAAGTCACTCAAGCGCAAGGCAGAGGTCACTGAAGAACATAAAGGTTACGTTCTGCTCGAATTTAAATAAACCAAAAATAGGTATATCAAACTAATATTAAAAGGTAGGTAAACATTTCACAGCCTAGGTTAGATAGATAATAGTTTCAGTATGTTACCATTCGCATGTAGACATAAACAATTTGTAAAAGTAGACTTCTGCCTCTATTTCTCTTTAATTTATCTGAGTTGATTGTAAATCAAAAGTTAAATAGTCACATGAAGTTTTTTTTTAATTATTTACAGCTGAAGGTTGACATGCACCCCAGATGTTATTTAAGTAGCTTTAACAATTATCACCATCATCAGCTCATATACGTCTTCACCAAAGAGCGCCAGCCTCCCTTTGACAATTATGAATATTTTTATATTTTTTTTAACTAGAATATTACTAAGCGTGTCCTCTGTCTCCTGTCACCGTGTGCTACTCCCACAGTGGGGGGCAGACTGCATCATACATCACGTAAGGGTTGCGTAATTAAGTTTTGGCAGCCGGGCCCGCGGGGATAGCCAGACTCGTTTTTGTTGGACGTGTTACAAACGGATGAACTTACCTATATATTATTATATATCTATATATACTTTCGATTTTTAATCAATATAAAACTGTGTACATATTGCGTTTAACGCTTTTGAACCTAAAAGTAAGGAACTAAGCAGAGCCTGTACTGTGGCAATCAGATAGCTAATATGCAACAAATTACCAAACAGATAGATTTATGTTCCTGCATATATATTTTACCAATATGATCAAACTTATATGTATTATATATAGGTAAGTAGGTACCTAGCGGATTTATCCATAACGTACAAACAAATAAACATACATGACCAGTTTTGATATGTATTCATTAATTTTGTATCTTCGTTCTGTGTACGATTCTGTTGCGAAATAAATAAATAAACATCTATACCTAGAGTGTACTTAGAAGATTGCTAGCGTTATTGCAATATACCCTCATTCCTCGCGATCTTCCGCTCCTCTAGATCACTATCAAAAGCATACACAAAACAATACCTATCGATCCAACACTACAAGAGTGTTACCGCCGTGAAGGTGTCATGGACTCCGTGAGAATATACACCTGCGGGTCCCACCACCACCACCGCTACCTCCCCGGGAATATTAATAACTAGCTAGCACCCATGTAGTTCCCGTTTTCGAAGGAATACGGGGATAAAACAAATCTTTGTAATGTGTATTTATAACCATAACCATCATTATTAAATTTAATTATCTATATATACACCTAAAACTATAATTAAAAAAATTACGTGAGGCACTCGGGGACTGCCGCGGTAAAGCTATTGCATTGCATAGCATTTTGTATCAACTTATGCAATAATAATTTTATTTATTTATTTTAATAATAAATGCACTTTGTTCATTCATATTCAAAACACTTCATACACAAATTTTACAAGTACAGCTATTCACTGTTGTACATAAATACATATACACCTATATACTTTCTCATAAGCAGCTTATGTATTCGTCCGATTTCGGAGCAGCTCGTCTCGATTCGTGCGAGTTTCGTAGAGTCGTACAATACGTCTAATCGCACACAACGCCGTGTCGGTCGAAGACTGCCGAACTGAAACGACGTTAGACGATGCACGGCCTTCAAGCCACACCTCCTTGCCCGTCGGAGTGGGGGGTGTTAGGTTTTTTTCGTTACGGAATTTCTTGATTCGGTCGCCGCGCTCAGAGCCCGCGATAAAAGCTATGCAATAGCTTAAAAAAAACATACAATAAAAAGATCATAAATAGAAAATATGTCCCAAATCGCTAACCTTTGTTATATTAGTACTAGCTGCCTCTGTGCAGTTTCACCCGCGTTCCCGTAAGAATACAGGGATAAAATATAGCTTATGTCACTCCTTGATAATGTAGCTTTCCATTGGTAGAAGAATTATTCAGATCGGTTCTGTATTTTTGGAGCATATACACAAACAAACATTCAAATCTTTCCTCTTTATATTAGTATAGATAGATAATAACAACACACAACTAGAGCGACTCGCATGGCACTATAAGTTTCAACGAAATATAAGCTTAGTTCATAACTTTGAGAGATTAATTATGTGTATGCATGATACTCACAGCTCAGTGGTGAGGGTAAATGCAATAGGTATAGGTGGGAATTTTATAATGAGCTTTATATTTAGAAGGATAACATTTATTCTACTAATATAATTTATTTATTTATTTATTTATTTATTTATTTTAAGGGCAACCAACAAGACATACACCAACGAAATTACAATTCAATACATTATGTTATTAAGTAGAACTCATTTTAAGTGCTGCCTCAATTATAGGCTACCACAGCATGCATTATATATTGTTATTTAATCTAAGACATATATAAGAACAAAAACAAAAAATTGTAATAATAATAACTAAATAAATCATCATAACATAATCAATACATTCATTAAATAAGCATTTAAAAATTATAATTATTAAAAATTTACCCTGACAGTGGTTTTAAATTTATATATATTGTCAGAAAAAATATCAATGTCAACGTGTTTTTTTGTCAGGTTATTGTATTGCTTTTGCAGTCTGTGTAGAGTGGAATGTAAGCCCAAGTTACTCTTAGATCCTCCCAGAACAAAAGGATAGTATTTAGACGCTCTAGGTCGCCTCAATGGCGTATTAAAGTCGATTTTGCTCAATAACAACGGACAGTCAATGGACCCATTTATGAGTTTGTGCAGAAACAATTGATCCAGCAATATTCTCCGGTTTTCCAGGCTATTTAATTGAAAGTAGGCGAGACGGCTGTCATATGAAGGTAAGTGTTTAGCCAGATTCGACTGATATGAGAGATGCCATAAAAATCTCTTTTGCACACGCTCCAGGCGCTTGATGTGAACATCATAATAAGGGGACCAGACTTGACTGCAATATTCTAAGTGAGGCCGAACGAGGGTATTGTATAAGGAAATTTTTGTCTGTGGTCTCTTTATTTCTTTACAGTTTCTTAAGACAAACCCTAACATTTGAAATCCCTTGTTACTAATTTTATCAATGTGAGTATGGAATCGAAGTTTTTTATCAAGTGTAATGCCAAGATCGCGAATAGTTTCCACTTCCTGCAATACTTGGCTATCAATTGTGTAAGGTTGTGAAGTTGTTTTATTTCTCGAGAATCGAATATGCTTACATTTATCAATGTTTAAAGTCATTTTATTTGTTTTACACCAAAGAGCAAGCCGGTCTAGGTCTTCCTGAAGGAGTTCCATATCGGTAGAATTTTTAATAGGTTTGCAAAGCTTCAAATCGTCAGCATAGAGAAAACATGTAGAGTTCTTAAAAATTGTTGTGATGTCATCGATAAAGATATTAAACAAGACCGGACCAAGATGGGAACCTTGAGGGACCCCTGTGGTGGCCAGGTAAGGTTTAGATGAGAAACCATTAACGACGACTCTAGAGTACCTTTTTTCTAGGTATGATGCACACCAGGCAAGGAGACCATCACTTATACCGACATGTGAAAGTTTGCGAAGTAAGATACCATGGTCAACAGTGTCAAACGCTTTGCTGAAATCAGTGTATATGCTGTCTACTGGAATACGTGCATCAACCGATTCCGTAAGGAATGTAGAAAATGATATAAGGTTAGTAGTGGTTGAGCGTGCTTTTATGAAACCATATTGCTGTGGTGAGATAAGCTGTTTTAGGTGCCAAGATAATATAGGACACAACAGCGATTCAAACACTTTTCCAAATATTGGTAAAATCGATATGGGTCTGTAGTTATTAACCAACGATGTATCTCCCGACTTATGGATTGGAACGATCCGCGCCTCCTTCCAGACAGTGGGAAAAATACTTGAAGTTAAAGATTTATTGTAGATCATAGTAAGAGGAAGGCACAACGCCTCAGCACATCCAACAGCAAATAAAGCAGGTATTTCGTCAGGTCCAGCACCCTTGGATCGGTCTAAATTCTTCAATGATGACAGTACTTCTTCTTTAGAAAATGTTACAGTGCTTAAAGAATGAGACGATTGTTCTGGAGTTTGGCTAAAATCACTGGGAGAATCAAATATTGGAGAAGCTGAAACCCTATTGCAATAGACAGAAGAAAAACAAGAAGAAAAGAGATCACAAATATCATCGCCATTAGACGCCGCCTTGAGGTCCAGATACATAGTTGAAGGATAGGTATTAGGGTTTAGTCTTTTGCTCTTTAAAAAGCTCCAGAATAACTTTGGGTTTTTTGTAAGTGAGTCTTCTAAGTTATTAATATATTTTTTGTAACACAAATGTGTAAGTTTAAGACATCTTTTTTTAATAATATTAAAAGATATGCTATCAAGAGGATTGTCAAATTTACGAAGTTTAGTTCTTAGTTTATATTTTTCGCGCATAAGGCGCCTCAAATCCTTGGAAAACCAAACAGGATATTTGCTTGACGCTGGTTTACACTTAGGCACATGATCACTGATAGACTTTCGGACAATAACATAAAATTTTGCGGCCATTGTATTCACACAGGGGCATATTGACAACTCTTTTTCCCAATCTATGGAGCTCAAGTCAGAAATAATTTCATCAAAGTTCGCCTTATGGAAGTTGAATTTATTGCCGTATAACTTTGATGGCGACTTAGGTGCCTCACAACTTGATACCGAAAACTCCAAGGGCGGGTGGTAAGGATCCAATAAACTAAGCTCATATTTACTGTTTGCAAGTTTTGCTATGGGGACATTAGATAGGACTAAATCCAAAATACCACCCTTCGAGTTCTCAATACAATTATACTGAGTGAGATTGTTAAGGGCTATAAAATCTAGTAATGTACTTGCGATCGAGGTATTTTTATTGCAAGGGTTTGATCCATTCCAAGATATGCAACTGAGGTTAAAATCTCCTAATATTAATGTATTGCTTGGATTTTCCAACACTCGATTAGTGTTATCAATAAAGTGGTCTAGAACATGTTTTTGCACGGGGGGTGGAAGATAGACACCACATAGAAATAACTTTTGCATTGAGTTTTTTTTATGTACTTCCACCTCAATCCAAATATCCTCACAATTACTTTCGAAATCAAACATTCTACGAGAAACATAACGCTTAGAGACTGCTATGAGGACACCACCACCCGATTTATGTTGATTGTAACCGCATGTTTCACGGTCACGTCTGTATATGGCATAACGTTTACAAAATAATTCGGAGTCATATATTGTCGAATTCAACCAGGTTTCACATAGAACAACAATATCATAATCACTACATAAAGCATTCTTGTACAGTTCAATGGTCTTGGTACGTAGACCACGGACATTTTGATAGTATACATTTAAATTATCGAATTTTTTACATTTAGTTTTATACACATGTCTGGAAATAATATAAAGAAAAAGGGGGAAGATTTTCTTATTTTAACTTATCTAATGTGGCTGAATCTCGTACAAGAACATATTCGGAATCATCTGTTTTACGCATATAAATACGCCCACTACGGACCCAGACGTATTTATAGTTTAGAGCCTTAGCCCGGAAACGTGCCGCAGAATGAAGAAGCTTGTTCTCAGCCGAAAGATTCTCAACCACAAAAACTGCTGTCTTCTTGTTGTCTCCTTATATAATAGCGAAAGTTCGTGAAAAAAGAAAGAATTCATTAAAAGATAAATAAATTATGCATATGCACACATGTGTATTTATAATTGTGAGTTATTTCAATAATATTTCGGTGCGACAAGAGACGGTGGAAATAAATAATACAAGTTTGTGGCTCACATGAAAAAATATGAATTTCATAAAGGGTGAATTATAAAAACGTTGGCAAATAAATCGTCTCAACTAAGTTTGAATTAAATACATAGTTAAATTTATTAAAAAAAATGAATGAATAGGTACTCAATGTTTTAATTATTGTGACAGATATTGGTTGAAGCCATTAAAAGCTCTATTACTTTGATATACGTAGGTACCTAAGACTGTAAGTATTTTATTTTATTCCTAATTTACTATAGATAGAAAATTAAACCACCACCTTTATCAATTACGGTACGGTAAAGTTTTCTATCGTATAAGAACGGTGGGTGATCGTTCACTGTCCGCCTATACGTAGCCTATAGGGGTCACAAATTACCTCGCGCTAGTGACCGGCAAATTTGGTGGCCGTAGGTACATTCATCTTCCACCCTCCGACGGGAACTAATCAACAAATTTGTCGTTTTACAAACGGGGAACACTCTGGGAGAAATCTTGATTTTGTAAATACCTCTATTGGGTGGGAATTCATATTAATTTACGCTAATAATTCGTAGGATTTCAAATGGATTATTAAGTGCATATAATTGAGCTTTCCAATAAAGGATTTGCTGCCTCCGCTCGGTTTTATCCACGTTGCTTCCGTTCCCGTAGGAATACGAGGATAAAACATAGCTCATGTTACTCCCCGATAACGTAGCTTACCATTAGTGAAAGAATTATTCGGATCGGTCCAGTAGTTTTTAAGTTTATTCGTTACAAACAAAAAACTTTCAGGATAATATTAGTGTAGACATAGATGTAGCTATGTATTTGTAACGGTCTTATTTAATTTCTAAAATAGATAAATCTCTAACAAAAATAAAAATCAATAGACTAGGAGTAGGTAGCCCTATTCAGTTACTGTAATATCTAATGGCACTTTATAAAAACATCTTAAGCAATATCGGATAGTTAAAAGTTTTGCAACTCTTTTGATAAACAAGCTAGTTGAATCTTGGAAATCACTGAACAAGCTACATTGTAAGGCATTTCTAGCGACAGCAACATTGTTAACAAAAGTCCGGAAACTCAATCATTCGTTGAGCGATTTCGTTCCGTGGAGATGCGGAGGGCGGAGGGCGGGAGGGCAGGTGGAACCTCTCCCAACAGGATATTGCCACTCCGACTTAATACATCCATTCTCTCCTTCACTACAGATAGGATAGGGTAGCTCTATGAGCGGGGCTGAGGCGATAGCGATTTGGATTTGCACTTTTGTTAAATGCAATAGAAGTTGGTAAGAAAGTTTAGTGATTTAATAAGATTTGCACTAATATTGCGGGACCACCGATCTACATTAAAATAGACATATGTACCTATTAATGCAAGTTTCTAACAGATATTTATATAACAGCGTCACTAGAAACAACAAATATGTATTGTTTCTAAATGTAGCAATGTAGGATTCTTTGGAGTTCCAAATACCTATACATAAGATCAAGACAATATTGCGATAAGCTAAACTAAAATTATATTTCCTCAGTTGAGTTACTCTTTTCGACTAGGTATTTACGTCGACTTTAATGTTTAATCATCCTAACTTAATATTATACCTATATCCGAAAGTAACTCTGTCTGTCTGTCTGTCTATAGACTCTAAAACTACTGAACCGATGTAAATTAAATTTGGTACACAGATAATCTAGAGCCTGAGAAAGGACATAGGCTACTTTTTATCCCGGGCAAATGGAAGATCTCCCGGGTAAGCGGGTAACGCGGGGCGCCACTAGAAGAAAATAAACACTAGTAGGAAAGATATAGGTTTCGCTGAAAGTGTGACCACCACACAACGTTCTCATCTCACGTACGTAAACAACGCCGGTTTGTTTGGGAACACGGAGCTAACGGCTTCGCGACCAATTATAATTTAATCCTTCAATTCACTGTCGTGTGTGCCTGGAATTTTATCCTAGTATAAGAATATCTTCATGAATAAACGATTTTGGACTTTATTTCGTTGTTATAGAGTGTATATTGTTTTGTTACAGCATGGGGCGAATCGCTGCTGTCTTTACCAAAAAGATGGCTAAGCACCCAGGTGTACGGCACGGACGACGAAGACTTCCAAGTAAGAGCACCGCTATACGTATTAACTGACATGAATGCTCGCTACAAGCTATTACACACAATTTGTATAAATATTTATTGATTTAAATTACTGTTTTAGATCTTAGTTGGTTTTGTTGGGTTACATTAAGAATGGAATGTATCAAAATGAAATGTATTATACCTACCTGGGGTTTGACGGATTTTGCTGTCTCTCTTATACTTAAACGCTATAAGAAACTGATAAAGACACTAAAATGGAAAATGGTATCTAATATAGAAAAAAAAATTACACCTAACATTTTTGCTGCAACTATTTTAAATTTTATCACTTATATAAAAACCTGCAAATCATGGTTTTCTTCCTTAGTCCTAGAAACAATCACATTAAAATCCACCTAGAAAAAGACTTACAGGATCTCTTCGCTTTAAGCTCTTCGACATTAACCTAAAAACAAAAAAAATAAATCTAAAAACTCTATCATCAGAACGTCCAGCTCGCCAAGCTGCCGCTCCCAGAGCTAGAGTCAACCATGGAGTCTTACCTGGAGTTCGCGGCGGTGGTGGTGAGCCAGCAGCAGCTGGAGCACACGCGGGGGCTGGCGCGGGGCTTCATGGAGGAGCTGGGGCCGCGGCTGCACGCGCAGCTGCAGGACCGACAAGCCGAGATGGAAAACTGGGTAAGGGGATTTTAATGCAATTTTCAACAATAGATAAAATTATTCAAGAGGAAGGTTTATACTAAGAAAGTTTAATATTGTTTTGTTGAAATATACTTAAGTATGATGGTGTGTTAACCATGCGGAGCCGGGGCGGGTCGCTAGTATATTTTTGCTTGTTTATTAATAACTTGACATGTTTTGTATAGTTGGTTACTGCAATTATTTTGGTATTTTTTTTTTATACCACAAGGGTGGCAAACAGGCATACGGTCCCACCTGATGGGAAGCGGTTACCGTAGCCTATGGACGCTTGCAACACCAGAGGCGTCACTCACGCGTTGCCGACCCTATAAAAGAGGGAGCAACTGTATAGGCAGTGAAAGGGACAAAGCGCAATGCACTTCTCATCGAAGGGCCAAACAGGCATCACTCCTGCACACCCCTACGACGGTACTCCATCCCTGGTCCCCCCACTGCCGCTACAGCGTCTCCTCATGGAGCTCTGGCAACCTTACTCACCGCAGGAACACAACACTACATGTAGTGTTATTTGGCTGCGGTCTTCTGTAAGGTGGAGGTACTACCCCAGTCGGGCTGCTCCAATTTCGAACGGACGAATCCGTTGCGCCCTACCTCCTTTAAATTCAAGTTTACTCTCAATTATGCTTGTAATTTTAAGCATCTCACAAGTTTTAGGCATCATTTAGGTATGCATATAATTTCGAAAACCCAAACACGGTAAGGTGAGTCCGCTACTTTTTGCGAGAAAAAGAAATATCTACCTTTACCTAAAGCTTAGGGTATCACTGCCTATTTAATAATTACCAACATACTAAAACATTTAACATTATTGTGACGAAATATCTCAGTACATACAAAACTAGAATGTAGCTGAACAATTGCAACCGTCACAGCTTTATCTCGACTAACGTATTTACTGAAACCTAACCCAAAACAATGTCGTTACGAGATTGTATTGTTTCCTGCACACGGCCTCGCTGTGCTCTCAGAATACTAACAAATATGTCGTCCAAGTACTTACCAACTTAAAATGAAAAGAACCATTATTTTTATATTAATTTGTGCAGTGGTGGGGGATAATGCTCTCGAGCAAGTGACAAGTGCAAGTGACAGAACAGTGATGATGAAGATACTGCAGTCTGTGGACGCGGCCAAAAGTAATGGAAGACTCTACGACGTAACTCTTAAACTGTTGCAGAGTTTGTGTGTATGCATGCGAGAAACTTTAAAAGAGAAAGAAGTTAAAGTTATATTTGGTGATATAAATAAGCAAGATAATGATGTACGGACAAATGATCTTAAGGTACTGGACCTCTACAGGAGAGTGTATAACAGCACGTGTATAAATTTACGTAAAGATTTACTTAATAAAATTAAAAAAGCTCAGAACATCACTATTGCTACTGATATTGAAGATGGAGCTCTCTTACAAAATACAAATTGTGGGAAAAAAATTGTAAACGAATTTGATATTGAAATGAGTGAACAACAAAGAATCAGAGATCGTGTGAAATCTAAATTACAAGATATTTTGCATACTACTTTAATAAAAACACAGGGGCTCCATAAGTATAATATTACAACGCGTAGTTTGTTTGGAAAGGCAAAAACGAGTGAACCTGAGCACAGTGTTATAATTATTCTCACTTTACACCCAATTAATTTAACAACTCAAGATTCTGCAGCCATAGAGGAGAAAGAACTTGATGATACATTATATTCTAAATCACCCGTGGATATTGATATAATAGACACAAAATATAATGTCAAGGATAAAGAGAGTGAAGTTAATAAGGATTTAACATTGAAATGTAATTTGCACTCGCTTTATGTTTTTTTAATAGAATGTGAAAATAAGAATTTAACTAAAGTTGTAAAGCTGCTGAGGAAAAATGGTACTATCAAAATATATATAGATGTAACAACTTTACGAAACCATACTGACTATAGAAGTATATGTTGCAATAATAGCAATGTTTCTTTATGCAAGAATTTCATAAAGGATCAATATGAAATAGGTGAAGAAAGTACTACGCAACTATTAACATTCAACCAGAAGTATCAAAGTAAAATTGGCAATTATAAAGATACAATAAATAAAATAAAAAACTGGCTCAAATTGTACGGCAAGAAACTGAGAAAAAATACTACGTCCAACAAAACAAACAAGTTAAGTAATAAAGATTCCGGAATCACGAACACTCATAAGGTGGACCCAACACACAGTTTCATTAAATTGACGAGTGTTGACATGCAGATAACAAATACTAGTTTGATAAACTTTTCTTCAACATTAAGTTACAATGAAATATTCACGGCATTTCTACCAAACCCACTTTATATTCAACTAACAACGGCTAAAACTGAATTTCCTGACAATTTCAATGTCTCTGTTAATAATGAAATCAGCGATATCAATGAAGGTACGACGGCAATTACTAATACTGATCAAGTTATACCAAATAAAGATCACAAATTAAGGATATCTTATAATTTGATTAACAAAATAAAAGCTGTGATCGCTGAATTTCAAAAGTCAAGTAAAAAAAAGGAATATAAAAATGTTGGTGATGTCGAAATCCCTATAATACGTGAATCGGAAAAATTTACCGTCAATATTAATTCAGACACAGCGTTTAACTCCACTACATCAACAAAGATTTTAACTGAAGACTTTACGCTTCCGAATGTTGCAAAAAATAGTAATGTGCTTCAGGAAAATATTGATTTAGTTTCACAAATAGACAACAGTAATAAACAACTGACCACTTCTAAAGATGGTATTTTTAATATTAAGCCTACAATGAGTGCTACAGAAAACGAGAAGAATAACTCTGACATTATCGTCATAGCAAGAGATGCATCTACAAAAACTAATAACTCTATAAATTTAATCTCATTAGACACCGAAAATCAACGCATTGAATTAAGTACTGAAAAAATTAAAAATAGACATAAAGTTTCTAATTTTAATAACAGTAGTGAAGATCATAAAATATTAAATAATGTTAATAAAACATCAGAGATATTTCCTCTAACTACGCAGACTACTCCAAAACTCATCAATAATACTATGGCTTCAATTCTAGAAAAGGAAGAAAACAGTAACACAGCAAATAAAAATAAGACACATATATTTCGCGATATAGAAACGGAGAGTTGGGACCCTTCACTCTCTGAAAAACCTAGCTTATCTACAAAAAGTATGAAGGACATACGTGACCAATTCAGTTATCAAGATACAACCGCTGCAATGCTGAATAAAATAAAAACACAAATAACAAATGACAGTGATGGTACCCACACTAATTTACCTACGAAGTTCTTAGAAGAAATATATCAAAATGTTAGTATACAAAATACTTTTAGTGACATTACTAAAACAACCGCCTTACAAAGTCAATTGAATCCCACTAATTTCAATAATTTTAACGGAGAAAGAACAACTCAACGATTCACAGAATCCATGTCACAAACATACATGTTAAAACATCAAGTTAATACAAATACAGATGTTGGTACAGTATTGGAAACAACCACGACTACAAGGCCACTTAATAATGAGGAGTCCAATCAAACTACACAAGCCTATGATATTCATAAAATATTGGATAAATTAACAAAACACGTTAATGAAGTATCCGAGGAAAAAATACCAGAAATAACTACCAACTCGGAATACATTTACTCGCATAAATCTACTCCCAATATAACAATTTCCACATTGAACGATGTTAGCACTGAGATTACACCATTTACTGAGAATTACGTAAATGTTACGAATATACAATCTCAATTCTTATCCGGCACAAAAGCATATGTATCTCAAGCATTTAACAATACATTATATATCAATAACCCATCTCTCGCAACAACTATGACATCTCCAGAAACAACAATGGATAATTCGTTCTTACCAAAGAGTTTTAATCAAGATTTGGAAATAATTACAGAGTCTACAATAGTTGATGTGACTAATGACGTCTCTTTTAATATAACGAATAGCAAAGAGAAAACTACTTCAACAAATGTACATAATACAACAAATACAAATCAATTAGCATCACCGATACAAGTAATTGAACCCAACAAGACTACTGAATCAATGATCAAAGAAGAATGGATTACTACAAAATCTCAATTTATAAAAGAGAATGAAAGAAATACTGCAAATAATATAGCATTGACTACCCCATATAAAATAAGTTATACTGAACCAATGCATAATTTAGATACATCAACTAAAAAACAATTATCTAATGAAAATATTAGTTACAAACTGAGCAATAAAAATACTATTATTGACATTATAAATAAGCAGCTAACATCAAATGCACTGATTACCAAATATTTAAAAGACTTATCGCAAAATATTCATTCGTCGGAAAATACAATACCTTATCTAGAAAAAACAACAAAAGCAAACAAAGAGCTTAACGAGTTCTTAGTCCCGTTCAATTCAACTTTATTGCCTCAAATCATTTCAGACAAACCAAATGTCAGTTCTACATTGACTATGGGAATACAAAACAATACTAAAGAGAATGAGAATTTTACTTATGATGAGAGTTTTATGTCTAAAAACTTTTTGGAGACCAACAAACTGCAAATATTTGAAAAATCAGTTGCAACAACATCACATCAACCTATACATGAAGAAAAATTCAAACAAAATAAAACATTTACAGAAACTAAGTTAGAAATACATTCAAAAATACATTCAAATATGACTGAAGCTGCATCAAAGTTTACTTATGATTTCCACACCTTCAGATCCGACGAAAATAAATTCAAAAAATTCGATTTCAAGGAAAAAGCAACGGAAATGGTAACATCAACAAAATATATGAACTTAACAGGCGCATCAAAAATATCATTTACAGTAACGCCACCGATAAACGATAAGCTAAAATTCGAGAAAATTGAGAGGACAACTTTACCTTATGAAAATAAACATACAATTCAGACTGATGAAGTAAATAATAAAAAAGATACAGAAGAAAATGTAAACACAGCATATCAACTCATTACAACACCAGTTAAATCATTTACCTTTGATATTGGAATAGATAGTGAAAAATTAAATAACTTATCAACAACTAAATCAGTAAACATGACCTTGGGAACAGAAGCAAATATTATTGATGCAGTTAATATTATAAATCATGCTCAAAACAAACTTAATAGCATCACGACAAAAAATCAGTCATCATCACTTGCTATTACTGACAATAAAGGAATCGAACCAACAACATCCAAAAACTATATAGAACTTTCATCTAAATTACATAATATAATAACATCAAAACCTGTTATTATTAGTGAGCGAACCCAAACGGAAGTTACCAACGAAAATGTAACTGTTACTTCAACTGCGCCAACAGCGAAAAGTGATAATTTACAACAAATAAATCTTAAAACTACACTAAATACTTTATTGAAAACAGCAAACTATGAAACGATAACAAACTTGAGCCAAGATGTAAAAAGGACATCATTTAAAAATGTTCTAAAAGTAGCAAAAGAAAGTACATATCCAGAAATAAATATTCCTACAACTGCTGATGTTTTCAAATTACAACCTTCTTACAAGGACATTTTCCGTAGAAAAGAAGAAGGCTCACAAATTGAAAAACCAAAATTATTAAGTGATAAAAAGGGTGTATCAAATGTCTTAATTTCCATAAATGGTGAATATTTAACAGATATTTACTCAGATAAAAAAACTAAAGAACCAGGAAACGATAAATACTATGATGATAAATTGACAAGCACTCCAGGGAAAACTACAAAATTTAAGAAAGTGACATTTCCATTAACAAAATCCACTACAATATTACCTTCAACACTAACACTTCTTCGTCAAAATGATTCTCAAGAGCCACGAACGTATTTAACAACACAATATACTAAAAGCAATATTTTTATGAAATCTCTTGAGAAACGTCCTACAATCTCAGAGTATAAAGTATCTAAGGGCGTTGAAAATAATAAGTCAACCAAATTAGTAGATGTCACTTCTGATAAAACAACTAAAAATAATCACAGCGTATCTTCCTCCAATAATACACAAATTAAACATAAGCAATATCCGGAGTTGGCAGTTACACCAATTAAATTAACTATTTACCCACATAGTTCGCATATTCAGACACGAAATGCTCCAAGAAGAAACACTAAAATATTAACAGAATTCAAATGGGATGTGACATCTCAAAAGACTACAGAGAGTATGCACGTAGCACGAAATAATGATTCAAACCATACTCAAATTAAGACGAAAGAAAAATCTAGCAGTTCATTTTACCCGACTTTAATAACCATTTCAACAACGACAGAAACAAATCCTACGACGAAGTACAAATATTTTACGGAAAATTTAATGAACTCTCAAACAAGGAATACACGAACGTCTTCAGAAGGAATGTTGAAATCTCCAGATATAACCGTCACACAAAAGTCTGAAATAACGCCATATAGCACTGACAAGGATATGTTTACCTCGAAACTACAGAATCAAAGTTTGACTGAGTATCGAACCACTTCTGAAATGATGACAATATTTCAAAACTCTAAGACTACCGAAAATTCTTATTTAACAGGGTCGTTTACAAATTCACCGTTTATGATAAATGTACCACATTATTATACATCCAGAAAAACCGAGGAAAATGCTGATGGACATTATGTCAGTGAAATAATAACATACCCAGACCACAGTTCAACAATTCTTCCCTTAAACCTGAGCACATACAATCAAACAAACATATCGAATATGGTACATGCTACAAATCCCACAACACCTCTCCCTACACTCCAATCAGTATCAGCAGAGACAAGACACGAATCAAATTTAAAACGATCCAGGTTGGGAAATAGTACGCAAATACGAACTTCGAGACGAAGAAAATTCAATCAAAAATATCGACCAAAGCATTATGTAAAAAGCTTTCATAAAAATCACTCAAGAAATCATAAAACTGTCGGGTCACATAATAGAACACATTTTCAGATATATACAAAAATAACACCAAAACAATATTTTGGAGCTAACAAGATAGAGAAAATTACGACAGCCATGCCCAGAACCGTAACTACTATAAATTACGAATATGTAAATAAAACAAGTACCTATACTCTAAATGAACTAAAAAAATTTAAAGAATTTAATAATATTACTAACGATTCTGAATTTACTAGTGGAATAAACAAATCTAAAAGTTCAGTCGTGGGTGATGAGATGATAGCAAAACAATTTAGCCAATTAGACTCCGATACTGTTACACCTACAAAACCTACTTCAGTGAAAAATAATAAATCCGATATAGCAGACTTTCGTACAATATCAACTGTAATGGAAGATATTTCAACTGTCCAACTAGTGATGTTAAAAAACAATGTTAACAACAATATAACGAATTATTCGTTGCAAGAAATTGCTTCAAAATACCCAAATTTTCTCGACAAAAACATGACATCAACTGTTGAGTTTTTTACAAATCCAACTATTATAAATATTAAAGATGTAGCAACAGAACAACCTGCTTCAGCTTTTGACATTTCAAACAAATATAAAGACACTATCAATTACTGGGAAACAACTGCTACAGATATATCTATGAAAGATCTTATAACTAAACCAGATACCAGTAGAAACGACAATTTTAATGATAGTAACGAAGAAACTACTAAAGAATACAATACAACAAACTATAGTACACTAGATGACAGTAAAATTAATAATAGCAGCACAACAAACACTTATACTGCAACTAATACAAAATTTGCGGCAAATTTTACTACAATCTCGCAATTCTCAAATAAAACCAATGAAATACTCGAAAAATATCAAAACACACAACCAATAGTGACACGAAGCACTACGTCTACTTACAGTGAATGGTTGAAGAAAAGATATTTCACAACACCTTCAAAACCCACACAGATACCTAAAAGACTAAGAACAATAATATATAATACATACAAACCGACAACAGAGGACGAATTAGATTTCTCATCGGACATTGAAACATTGACGAGTATTAAGAAAAAATATAGTAATCAAGAAACACCAAAAGTACAAACACTTGTTACTTCCTCTTATAAAGCACCGACGACCACTACATTTAAGATTACAGAGCGTACACCAGAAATTAGTACAATGAAAACTAGCACGAGTTTCTACAACGAATCCACTACAAAACTAGTAAAACCAAAAGAAAAACAAACAAACGATAGCAAGATAACCAATATAACAGTGAATTATAAGATTCCACTTAACAAAGGATATCTACTATCACCAATAGCGAAAACCAATCTGTATCCAATCAAAATGGTATCGCCAAAAACACAAAGGAAAGTGATGAGAAGGATAAAATTATCGAATCAAAAGAAAGAAATAATGACGATGAACACTAAGGATTTCTTTTCTCGACGATTTATGACACAACGGACAATTATGAAGGTGACCCAGCCAGCTATGTATATACCAGTGACGTCTATACCTCGACATCTAGTATTGCGACCAAGCTTTGCAGCACTCGATAAACCTGTCCAAAAAGACCGCTACAGACCAAAACCATTATTTATTAAAGGTGATATCGATTTCCCGAGGAAAGATTTCAATGTCTATAAATATCAACGGCCCGCTGGGTCAACTTGGCGAAAAAAAGTTGGTTCTATACAATTGCAACTTAAAACCAAACCGCTATCTAAGAATAAAGTTGTCGGAAGACCTTCTTACGGTTTACAGTCAAGGCCTATATACACAAAAATGAAAATTCTGGGTGTTACGAGACGACCTCCACTATCAAGAAATTACTTTGAAAGGCAGACTAAACGAGATTCAGATGAAGAAAATGGCCTGCCGACATTCCACATTAGACAGACGAATTTCAAATACGGCGTTTCAACAATTCGACCGGGACTACGAGAGAACGTGAAACGGAATCGCAGAACTTTGTTCTTCTTAAGCCCGACTGTACCTTACAATCGTTATTTCTAAGTTTTTTGTAACATTTAAAGTGTATAATAAATTATTGACGAAAGTAAATTGAAAATATTATTTCACAATTAAGAATCTCGAGGCCAAATCAAAGATGACATGAAAGAAATCAGTACGTTTTATTTAACCATGTATTTACAGAATACACAGTTTTATTTGATGAAAAAGTTGATATTTTCGTTAAAATTTAATAATGCAACCCATCGAGGTGCAAAACGTATGCAAATTACATTTTCACATCACTAAACAATAAATCAGTGCGAACATGATATTCATTAAAATATATCGCACGAAAGCTCACACATACAACTAGGATATTGTTACGCGAAAGCTTATATAGACTTATATGACTACGATAAATTAATTACAATAGTCGACCCTTATTTTCATTAACGTATCAATTTAAAAGCGAAAGGCATGGTAAAGGACTTTTATTAGGATAAATTAAATAAATCATTTCCAAAACCGAATAGAATACTTACATAGAAATCTTAGAATTAGTGCCTCATCGAAAAATTCAAAATAGACGCTCGGTTCGGAAGGTTAACTAGATTACTGGATCAGTCAAAAATGATACCAATTTCAGCAGCATTTTCTATCTTCGGTATCTGCACTAATAAATCTACACTAATATGATAAAGAGGAAAGATTTAACTAATTTTATGTAACGAATAAACTCAAAAAGTACTGGACCGATTTTGATAACTCTTTTTTCATTAGAAAGCTACATTATCACTGAGTAAAATAGGCTATATTTTATCCCTGTATACCCACGGGAACGGGAACTACGTGGGTAAAACCGCGCGGAGGCAGCTAGTAATATTATAAAGAGGGAAAAATTGTATTTTATTGTGTGTGTATGTTTCTAATGAATAAACTCAAAAACTACTACGCCGATTTCAAAAATTCTTTCACCATTGTAAAGCTACATTATCAGGGAGTAACAAAGGCTTTATTGTATCCTAGTATTCCCACGGGAACGGGAACTACACGGGTAAAACCGCGCGGAGGCAGCTAGAAGCTCTATAAAGTCCCTCTAACTATACTAAAATTTTTTTTTCTACATCAGGTAACAGACTGGTGGTTGGACGATATGTACCTGAAGGTGCGTCTGCCGCTGCCCATCAACTCCAACCCTGGGATGGTGTTCCCGCGGCGTCACTTCGCCAAGATGGACGAGGTGGCCGACTTGGGGGCCCTCTTTATTGACGACCTGTTGGATTACAAAGAGATGTTGGACAGGTGTGACCATAATTTTATTGTAATCTTAGAAAGCCTAAGTCGATGATTATCTAACATAATTATTAGGCAATTTGAGACAAAAACGTATTGGGTATCCTAATATAATAAATGCGAAAGTAACTCTGTCTGTCTGTCTCGCTTTCTCGCTAAAACTACTGAACAGATTTAAATAAAATTTGCTACACAATCTAGAGCCTGAGAAAGGGCTAAGGCTTCTTTTTATACGGGGAAAATGGAAGATCTCTCGGATACGCGGGTGAAACCGCTTCAAACTCTGTTTAAATATAAACTAATAATACAGCACAGTATAGAAACATCCTGAAGTATATATAATACCTTTTAGATAAATTAGATTGTCGATGTATGTGTTGCACATTGCTTTGTATATTTAATACTACTGAACTGAACGTACATTTAGGCATAAAAATATAATATTCAACGGCTTATGCTAACCTTTATAATTATAAGTATCTAGACTATAACAAAAGGTACAATTCTATATATATAATCCCGTGCCAAGCAACATCGATTCTCCAGAGAACCTACTACAATATTCATTGTTTGAGGCAGCCGGCCAGCCTCGTGGCTGTACCAACCTACATTGTATCTATTTGTAGAATAACATTTATAACTAGTACTAGGTATATGTTACCAATGAAATTACTGTCTAATCTTAGCTTTGTACTTTTGTTTGGTCTATGGCAATATAATTATTTGAATAGCTTATTTCACTGAAAAGAAAATATAAGAACTCATAATAAACTAGTTTTACGTGGGTACGTAACCCAACGCTTTCAGAACAGAAAACTAATTAGTGAAAGCCAGTAATAGCAGAGTAAAATATAAACGTACAAACGGCGGATTATTGGTAGAAATAATTTAGCTAAGGCTCTTAATGTACCTAAGTGGTGACAATGTTAAGCGCATAACGATCAATTAAATAAAATAAAAAGTTTTGCCAACACACTTTACACCTTATCCTGCAAGGTAAACGGCCTAGGATATGAATTACAACAAGAACCACTATTTTTCTTTGTATTTTTTATACCACAAGTGAGGAAAACAGGCATACGGTCCCACCTGATGGAAAGCGGTTACCGTAGCCTATGGACGCTTGCAACACCAGAGGCGTCACTCACGCCTTGCCAACCCTGTAAAAAAGGGAGCAACTGTATAGGTAGTGAAAGATATTATTAGGAGTATTTTAGTTAGTCATTACTTCTGTACGTTTTTTACGTCTGTACATCATCTCATTCTATGTTTCCTAGGGGAGAGCTCCCGCTGGAGCGTGCTACGAGCCGCGAAAAGGGCCAGCCGTTATGCATGGAGCAGTTCTATCGGCTGCTAGGGGTGTGCAGGATTCCAGAGGTCGGCAGGGACCGCCTAGAGCTGCCCCCAGTGAGGAGTGACGCGGAAGGAGAGGAGCTGGTCGTGGTCGCTTGCAGGAACTATGTGAGTGAGATATGAGCTGAGATGTTTAAATGTTGATGAATGATTTTAAAATATAATGAGAACACAATTTCGTGCGTTAATGTTTCGTAATTTAAGTAAAGAATTGGATAAATTACCTATTCAGTAAGTTACATACAGACAGTAAAACATTTATTTTTATATAAATCACGACTATATCACACAGGTTTTATGTGATCTGAGAACTGACGGCATAGTGCTCAGAGTTATTTTAGGATATAGTAACAGCCTTCTATGCGTTTTTCACGGTGATTCATATCACCGGTAATTTTTCTTCATGGGCTTGTAGTCTATAAGCAACACCTTCACTATCTTAAATGTTACTTTAGCTTAAAATAGCTACACTAAACAGATCATAAACGTGAATACTATCCCCGTACAATAAAGTAATTAACTTTACCCCAGCTGCACGTTTTATACCGTCCTAACGTTTTTAAGGTCGTTCGAAGGATAATCTCTTATTCAATGTCACCCCAAGACGGCTAACTTGGTTACTTAGATCTAACTCACTTAGTACTTCGAAACTGTGGTGCACTTTATCACTTAAGTTTGGATATAAAGTTATCTGTGTAAACTTGAGGGATATCTATATTATATGTATACAATTTTCACTTTGATGTGAAAGCTTTCTACGCTCTATAAATCTTAAAGGGGACTTTAAAAGAAACTTATTGCGGTCGAAGTTTGAGTTCGTAGTGCTAAATGTTGGTTACGTTAACCACTAAGTAATTGTTGGTAAAGTTAGCGTGATGACTGGGTCTTATTATTTTCTCTTAATTTATTCGAAAGTTGATTTTATTGGATAGTTACAAGAACTTGAATAATGGAGATCTTTGCATTCGGCCCGAAATATTTTTTGATAGAAGCGATACTTAATATGGTAAGTATAATGCAAACTGTAAAACACTGAAGCTTCATTAGAGTAGGTACCTACATTACATGGAATAAAAATAAATTGGATGATTTTTATACAAATTGATGTTAGTCAAAGATAGATAGGTTTTAAAGTCTGCCATCAACAAAAACTATCAGAAAGATATTTATAAAACATGTATGTACAAATAAACGTAAGAAAAAAAAAATTATAATCACAAAATATAAACTAAGAAATCTTCCTGCCTTTAGTCTTTTTGAGCTTCATTGAAGCTTTATTAAATCCTAAATAATAAAGTTATAGCTTTTCATTGATTAAATAACCAACTTCCCCAGTTCTACCCAATCCCGGTGAAGGCAGCGGACCGGGGTCGACTGACTCCGGGTGAGATCCAGGCGCAACTGCTGCACGCGCTGGTGGACGCGGCGGGGGCCCCCGCGGCCCCCAGGGTGGGCCTGCTCACGTCCATGAACAGGGACCAGTGGGCGAGGGCTAGAGAACACCTTATTAAAGGTTAGTTTTGTTATTTACCACCATTAAATCTTTATTACACGGATTTTTGACATCCCAATTTTCAGGTATCCCAAATCAAGACTAATAAGTAAAAAGTCCTTGCTTTTCGTTCACTTTCCCTTGTTTCTATATACTATCTGTTTGTTAAAACTTATAATATGCCCTTTAATAGACCTTCCATTTTGACTCTGTCTGTAAGTTCTAGCTATAAGTTTTCCTCAAAGTAATAAAATAAAATGAAAGAAATTTCGAAAAACATTAAGTTCCAGATGTCACAGTCGATATTAAAATGACGACACGTAACGTATAACTTCACATCTTTACATTTTAGCCAAGGAAACGATGATTTTTTCTCGAAAGATTCAGCCATCATTATACTTCCAGATGAGAACAACCGCACCAACTTGGAGCTGATCTCCCGTGCGCTGTGCATCCTGTGCCTGGACGAGGGCGGTGGAGACCGAGCTGATATCGACCCCGATACTAACGCGATGCTGCGAGCCATGCACGGAGCCGGCACCCGCTTCCACTCTGCCAATCGATGGTTCGATAAAACTGTACAGGTAAATGAGGCTAACAAACCACTTTTCAGTCTTTTGAGGTGTTTCATTGCGCTTGATAAGACCAAAAATAATATTTTGTTGGTACAACTCAGCTAAAGAGGTCCAGTTCTTCGACTGATTCTAAGAATCGAGCCATTTGCCAGGCATTGTTTTTTATGAGTTCCAAGCTTTCTGTACGCTACCCAAAGTTAATCATACTCCTACCACTGATAGTTGCATCCTCTTGTATACAAGGTAGGTAGCGTAGATAAGACGATACAAATACATTGGATTTAAGAAACGTATAAATTATGTTTAATATTAGTTCAAAACTTTCTAAAAAGCTTTCAGAATTAATTAGCAACTTTGGCAACACTCTAACTTATTGTTAATTCCTGTCCCTTTTGACAGACTTGCGGGAATGTTTTGAAACAAGAACTTCAACAATACAATTAAATTCCACTTGAATATTTCGTCTTTGTTGTTCAACATAATTTTCTCGTTTAGAAAACAAATCAAGATTAGCTCTCGCTCCGTTTCCTATCTCTGTCGGCCTCAGAACTTAGAGTCAATGTTTCTCTTTCATCCTTTCTAGCTGATCATCTCTTCGGATGGCACAGTGGGTATGTGCTACGAGCACAGTGCGGCAGAGGGCGTGGCGGTGGTCCGTTTAGCAGAACGAGCCCTGGCCAGGGCTGAGGTGGCGGATAGGCCTGCGCCCCCACCGGCGTTGCTACCTGCTCCTCAAGCTATGAAGTGGAATGTTACACCTGATGTGCAGAGGACTATTGAGCAGGCCGCTAGGGAGCTGGACCGGTAAGCATGGACACGTTTGTAGGAATTGCCTTTAAAACCTATACTAATGATATTGCGGTTTATAAAATTGATTTATTTCTTCACTGAAACCGATTAAAACAAAAGCATTTTCTTTACCTTGTACAATTCAACCATAATATGCTCAAAGCTCTTTAAATGACTACTAAATATTTTTCTTTCTTTCTTACTGGTTCTTATAAGCCTAGTTAAAATGTTTCAGTGCAATTTCGAACCTAGACTTCAAGGTGTACACATACCGCGGCTACGGACGCGAGTTCATGAAGTCATGCCGCACCAGCCCTGACGTCTACATTCAGCTGGCGATGCAGTACGCTTACTATAAGTGAGTCACTTAACTTAACAAATATGATTGTTTTATAACATTAAAATGGTATAACATTAAAAGAGCAAAAATAAATGTTTTTAAAACCTTGGTAATTTAACGTAATGTTCCATTTAAAACACCATATTCTGAGACCGCATCTGGTCCTATCACAAATTGCGGCAATCCATCTACCCTTAGTTTATCACTTAGACTCTATTTATCACCCAATATACCTGTATATCGCCTAGTTGTACCATAGCTGCACCTACCCCATGCAAAAAACAGCTTCCACACAATACATCTTCCCCAGGATGTACGGATACTTGGTAACAACGTACGAGTCAGCGTCTCTTCGTCGGTTCCGCAACGGGCGCGTCGACAACATACGGTCGGCTCACGAGGCAGCGCTCGCGTGGGCGGCGGCTATGTGCACCGCTGAGACACCACCCCTTAATGATGGCACTGATGATGGCCAGAAGAAGGTGTCTTTTAATCTTTATGGGGTATGTTAAGTCATGTTTCTCAAAGAGAACATTCTAATACGGCAATGGTAGTTTTGCCCGGAAAGATAGCTGTTTGCTTCCTTTGGATCTGGCTAGATAAAAATATACTTGTCTGGATTAAAAATCACTTCTATTTGGATCATAATCTTCTGTTAGATAACAGTATCGGTAGTTGCCAAAAGTTTCACACGGCATTAAAGTAGACACAGCATGTAAATACCAAAAAGAAAATTTAGATTAGCAACAATAACAAACTTTTCAATTCAGGAGCAAAAGAAGATAGAACTGTTCGAAGAGGCAGCCCGCAAGCAGACAATGATTATGGAGGCGAATATCCTCGGGAAGGGAATCGACAACCACCTGCTGGGGCTCCGCGAGGCGGCGCGGGAGACCCTCGGGGAGCTGCCACCGCTCTTTAACGACGAGACTTACAAGAGGATGATCGAGTTCAAATTGAGCACTAGTCAGGTAGGATTTTGGAAGCTTTTCATGTTATGAATTTCGGTTGTGCAATGTAGGTTTTACTTGTACCATCTGTTTAATAGTATAACCTTTAGTATCACATTGAACCAATATCTTATTTCTGTAGGTTTTATATGAAGTCTGACAGCAGGTCTTTCATTGGTGCGATCAAATAAGCTTCCTCCTCGCCTAGTTATTTATTTAAAACGTATTACAATCCAGGTGGCAACAACGACAGACGGCACGTTCATGGGCTACGGGGCAGTGGTCCCCGATGGCTACGGCTGCAGCTACAACCCTAAGAAGGACTCCATCATCTTCTGCATCTCCTCCTTCACGTCCTCCAGCGTCACCAACACGGAAGCCTTCAGGCTGTCCTTAGAGGAAGCCCTCGACTCCATGAAGCTCATGTTCCAAGCGAGGAAGGTTGACAACTGAAAGAGTCGAAAAATAACTGTTCGAAGTTCCTTGTAGGAATTTCCTTAACAACACTTGATGATCATATTTTATTAGTCGATGTTATATGCGATCCAAATGTTATATATAAAATAACATGTTCTTGAATGTACTCCGACTATGTAGACGGTAAATATTTATATCTCAATGTCGCTAATGTAGACGTATTTTGGTATACCCACAAGTATTAATAACATTAAAAATAAGGGAAACGATACATATCATGTCGGACTAGTTATATATTAAAATCTATTGCAATTTAAATTGTATTAAGAAATATAACTATACCTACCTATCTATAGTTCTACACGCATTTTGGTATTTATTGATGTTTAATATACATTAAAATATATTATTAAGGATGTTCTAGTGATGTTGTGCTTTAGCATTTAATGTTTAAAGTAATCCTGATAAAAAACTGTTTGGTAAAATGTAGGCAATAGCTTGATATACCTACTTCTTATTCCATATGATTGTTATACTTTATTCTATAGTTGCCGTGATCTATAAGTCTTATGCCAATTAGTTGATCTCTTGTCGTCCAAGTTAAACTTTCATAGTCACATAATTTACTTTTTATATGTTAGTTAATTGTTGATGTGTTAGAGAAATATGTCACACGTTTGCCAATTTTGGTAGTACCACGAGAGATAACACTGAGTGTATTATAGAGATTGATGCTTTTACACCAATATATTCGCTTTTAGAATACTCTTAAAGCTGATACTAAATGTTATTTATGGAAAGTATAAAACATGATTGGTATATAAGATATTAGTATTGTACGCGTATTATTAATATATATTGGTACATATAACCGGACGATTCACGTGTATAATCAAAATATAGAGTAACCTCAACTATTCGGTCCAGTCGAATTGTCCCGTCATGTAATAATCTAGAATTTAGTTCGCAAAAGTTTAAAAAGCACTAAAGCATATACAGACAGTGTATAAATTGAGAAAAGTTATTAATTTACAATTTATTAGACAAAGTTATGTCTTTAGATGATTCAATCATCCATCTGTTAGATTTTAGAGCTTTACATATTTACAAGTAGTTGTATCTTTACATTTGTTATTATTATTATGGTAATATAGTTTAAATATTTCTAGGTGTTAGAAATCTATTAGAATTTTCACTATTTTACTGTTTTTGTTAGACTATGCACTTGCTTTTATGTCGATTTAATCTGACTTTACTTATTGAAATTATTATGAATTATATTGGCAATGTATTAGTGTCCTTAACAAAGGGCAGTAAGGTTTAAAATTGAAGCTTATATCTATGCCAACTTGTATAAAATAATGAAATGAATCAATTAAAAGGAATGATATGTATAATTATTAGTGAAATGTGTGTATAGAATTTACTAACGGTTTTGTTGTCCTGGAATCTAATGATATTATTAATCATAAGTTATTTATTAGCTGCGTTTAACTAACAAATCTTATAAATGATAAAAGCTAGTAATGAAGAGGTACTTGGAAAGAGTATAAAAATATATAGTCTATACTATTAGAAGGCTGAAGAGTATGCTTGTTTGAAAGCAATATCGTAGGACCTAATGGTCTGAATTTTAGCGTTGGATAGGCTATTTATCGAGGAAGGCTATATAACATCTCGGGACGACAAATAGGAGCAGAGTGTTGATGAAAAATTGTATGTGACATAAACAGATATTGCGCGGATCAGCTTGCATATCTATATGCATGGAGATAAGGTACTTTGTAGTACCCTTAAAGTAACAATAATATGCCTCCAAGCACCAGTTGGTGTATTCCGGAACTGTACTTCAAAATCAGTTACCTTCTAAGCTTTATCTTCTTACCACCTTTGCTTACATTAGTAATCAAGATGGGATTATGGTAAAAATTTATTCTATATAAGTTTCTTAGTGAAATGTAAGCTAAGCTATATAGTTTAAGGAATTATAATGTCAATGCTGTGGTGATAACATAATATTTAGATTTGTAATATACCTTGTAGCTATGTAGCCATATAGGCGTACTTGGCAAACACTATGTCATCAAACCAGTATCTTATCTAGATTATTGCCAAAATATAAGGCTTATATGCATTTTAACGGGTATATTATAAGTTCTTCACTGTTTCAATATTCTATATAATGTATTTGGGTCAGAGATTGAGGTTGAAAGCAAAGAAACAACACGTGTCCGAGAAAGGTTTTAAAGCAACGTTTGTGTCAATTAAAAGAGATAGATAGGGTGCTTGTATGGCCACGATCGTACCAGCTATGCGTTTTTATCGTGAGAAATAAGTTACAGTTTATTAAGAGGTAGAAAACCATCTAGGAGCTTAATAAAGATAGAAGATTGATCCTACAATCTTCCATTCAAAGATAAAGATCTCATTTGAAAGTCGCGTTGTGGAGTGAGCGTTGGAAGACCTTTAGAGAATGGCAAAGTTCCATATAGTTGAACAAGTGACAAATATATTAATGTACATGTTACATATGATTAAAAAGTTATTATAATATACGTGAGAATGAGAAGAATCGCATCGTAAGATCTATAAAGACATCTCGGCCATATCACGATAGTTTTCATCGCACGATTAATTATGACGCCTCTAAGCTTAGTAATATTATCACAAGTATATCTACTAGTATAATATCTATATTAAACTATACTTATTAAGGTAACGTATACATATCAACGTCAACCTGTCATGGTTCGTCATGACCAAGAATATCAAAGACATATCAAAGTTTTAGCTCTAAGTATAAGGCTTAAACGATACATATCAATTAGATGTAAGATTTTGTCCTATAAAGAATTAGGTAATAGTTTTTGAGCACATATATATCTAATATATAATAAATAAGTATTTATTGTTCTATATACATAATTTAAGAATTTAATTTCCAAATTGAAATAGATATTTATCATGATACTTTACTATACTTTTTGTAGCTTGTCGTATGAATCAACGAATATATTTTGCAAAATTATTATATTTATTGAACACTAGTTAGAACCTAAGTTATTTATAGACTGCACGTTTACGGATTTTGTCATTTGATAGTTAAAATTTTATGTAGCAAATTATATGCACAAATAAAATATGATTGAGTGTGATCTATATGAGATGAGGAAGACAGTGCATGATAAAATATAGTGACTAAATATTTAGTATAAATGTATTTACGATAATTATCGTTAGTATATAATCTGTCAAATGACATAATATCTAGTCAGAGTTTATGCAAAATGTTAGATTTAGAATTTAGTGTAGTTAGCCAGCGAGCTTTATGGTTAGGTAATAGTTATTTTTAATAGTTGTTTTTTCATTGTTGGATCTCTAAATGTATATTTATTTTAAATTTGTTGATAATATCTTTGTTAGAGTTTATTTATATTATTAAGGGTTTAAAACTGCAAAGCTAGTTCTCAACATATCAAATTATATCTACCTAAGTCTATTTATTGGTAAAAATATATGCACTGATTTTATATAGGTATGGTATATTAAAAATGTTATCTTTTTTAATGAACGAGAATTTTCGACTATATCTCAATCCGAGTCTAATCAAATTTATGAAGAAATTAACATAATAAAAAGAATCACATTTCAGAATTCTCTGCTCTCAGTTCCATTAAAGATTTGGCTTATCCTCGTTTATAAGGCACATGATATCAAATTAAAAATAACCAATGTAAGGGTAATCACATAAAAAAATATATAAACTATCATGTTTTGCCAGATCTATATACAACTTAATACATATGATAATTATTAAAGTGGTTATTTCAATAAACTTATGTGCACTAGCTATGTTATTACTGTGTAACTGTATGTTAGCCGTCTCGTGTATGTCCTGGCAACACAGCCGGTAGGTAAACATAATCAGTAGATTGTAAGTGTCTACGTGTCAATTCGATGTTGCTCTCAATAAATAACAATGGGAAATAGTGAGTTTTATTTCTTAATATAATGAATAACTAAGAAATTAAAGCGAGGAAAGACAAAAAACGTGTGCGTCTCGGGACGTCCGACAGAAGTGATAACTTGAACTATTTATTCTATTATTATTATAAGCCTGTGTTGTCCCACTGCAGGGCAAAGGCCTCCCCTTCTTTTTCCGCCCACAATACTGCGCTCCAAAACGCAGATCGCCGATGTTACACTCACAGCTGCCAAATTAAAATGGAGATGGGCTGGCCATGTCAGCCGCTTGTCGGACATACTGTGGGCCAAAATAACAACTAACTGGGTCCCACTAAACGTTAGACGACGTCGCGGACCTAAGAGGAGATGGCGAGATGAGCTGGACCACTTCGCAAAGGACTGGTCCAGCAAAGCTCAAAACCGGGAACTTATTCTAAGTTGAACTATTTAATACTAGTGACTCCCCACGGTTTTACAATTCTTACGTATCGCGTGTGGGGTAGTGAATTATTATAGCGACAAGATGGCGTATACACCCCTGCACTGTTCAGTGCGGCAGTGTCGATACTGCCATGATGGCGTAGATGACCATATTAACAGTATCTCAAAACTCAACGAAAATATCTTAAATACATACTTACATAGGTACGTTTTTACATTATGTGTATATGTTACCGGCCAAACCCGATAGTCACCTCCTCAACTAGTTCCTCCTAGAAAGAAAGAAAGAAAGAAAGAAAAATATTTATTGACAGCACACATTATAACGATTACACAAAAAAAAAGTTACATAAAATTAAACATAATAAAAACAAAACAATAGCAAATAAGCGGTAGGAGTGCTGTCAAAGGGGGACCAGCTCAGCATGTGCTGCTGTAGACAACAGCGCTGATTTTCAGCTGGCACCTTAAGTGAGTACGGACATAAATACAGTTTAACATAAGTAAATAAATAATGTAGGATAAACTAGTAATAACATCATAAATATAAACAGTGTAAGGTAAACAGATAAAGAAATAAGTGAAATAAAAAATATTAAATAGACTAATGACACTGAGATTCACCCGCGCACGACACGGCGACTAATGAGCAGGTGGGATTTGTCCCATAGGACAGACCATAGTCATTCGTTCACTCGCCTACACGCGATAGGATTAACCAGTATAGCCTAGTCCAAACGTATTTGTCCTAAGCCCGATAGGATAGACCAGTTTAGACTAGGCCAAACTATTTTATCCTGATATAGATACGAATTCTCTAGGATAAACTGGTATGGCCTAGTCTAAACATTAAAGTATACCAAGAAAGTCAAAATAAATAGATAACATATATAAAATATTTTAAAATCTTTACCAATAAATATTAGAAGTTACAGACAACCTCCAAGTTACAGACAGGTTTACCCCTCTCTATTTACAATCAATAGGTACTTACTAACAAATCTAAATAAAAATCATTTAATATTTTAGAATTTTTATTTTCAACCTTTTGCGTCCAATCATATCAGTGATAAAATACATTTTTACATTTGTAACAATTAATACATCGATATCATAAATTTTCATTCTAATATTTCATTTTTATTTTATAATAATTACATTAATTTCATAATCCTGCCAACATTTCTATATAAATGCATTTAATAAACGTCCTTCGTGATAGCTGATTTTTTTATCTGTCTGAGTCTTAAATAAAAATACAGTTATCTTAAAAATGTAGCTACCTATACGAATCTTGTAAAAATCTATTTTTCCTAGCGACTTCCAAAATCTAAGTATAAGCAGAATGACTGAATTCCGTAAAAGAAATATATAAAAATAAATGCTAATGCTAATTTATTCATAAGCGCACATTTTGGAATATTTTCAAGTACATAAATACATTAGGCACTCCTACTCATTACTGTTACTATACAAAATATACTTCTTTATATCTAGTTGGAAACTGTTTCTTTTTACATTATATAAGAACTAGAAAACCCACAGTTTCAACGTTTCCGGGATAGAAAGTAAATCCTTTTCCAAGCTATAATCTATCTTTGTATTTGATCAAAATCGTTACAGTTATTTTGTCGTGAAAGAGGGACAGACAGAGTAACTTTCGCCTATTATAGTATTTACACTATAGTTGCATACATATTGACTATTTCATTATTAAAATCATAAATAAGATAGTATTTATAAGATGCTATGCAATTAGAGTCAACGTTTCATAAGTGCCTGTGAAGGCCTATTTGAATTAATAAATATATTTCATTTCATTTCGTTTCATTTCATTTCGCAGCATACAGTAAGGTTTTTCATACATCATGTACAATTTTAATTCAAAGACTCTAGGAATGATTCTTAGTCGATGTTCACTTGTCTTTGGTAAAATCAAAATCATCAAAATCAAATATTTTTTATTCAAATAGGCCTCAATAAAGCACTTATGAATAGTCACTATTAATGCTCGGTTCTGAAAGTTGTTTTTTACTGAGAAGAGCCGGCAATAAACTCAGTAATTACTCTTTTCAAAAAAAAAAAAAGAAAAAGGTAGAAAATCCTCTATATTTTGTTTGCTATAAGTACTTTGTATATAATTTTAACAACCGATATTCGTTTCAATAATTCGATGGCACATTTATTATAACACGACTTTTTATTCTGAGAATTTTCTCATTTAACTTTAAAATATAAAGTTTATAGTTAATAAAGATTTTTATACATTCATATATACATTATAAACTAATATAAACAAATTGCTTCCACCATAAGAATGTCGTTTCATTAATAATATTTTAAAATAAATACTTCAATTTTCTTTTTAAGACTACATACATGATTAATTCAATTAACAGACTGGTGACCAAGTCACATACATTTGACTATCTACAGTACTCTAAAGATAAGATTTTTATACCGAGTTTACAGGATTATAGATCTACTAGTGTCTCCCCTCGGTTTCCCCCGCGTTATCGAGGGATCTTAAATTTTTCCGGGATAAAAAGTAGTAACATGTTCTAAGTCTGTGCCGAATTTCATCGCGATCCCTCAGCCGTTCTGGCGTGAAAGAGTAACAAACATATATTCTCACAATTTGCTTTTATATATTAGTATGATGAATAGGCTTTTAGATATTAGATGCAGAAGGCATATTAGGACCACTCGGTGAGCGCTGAGTGTCCTCCACAGAGAGTAAGCTAACATAAAAAAATAAATAAAGATAAAAATTTTAAAATAATAGCTGGCCTTAGGGGTATCAAAAATAGATAGTAGCCGATTCTCAGACCTACTGAACATGCATATAAAATTTCATAAAAATCGGTCAAGCCCTTTCGGAGGAGCATGGAAACTAGCATTGTGACACGAGAATTTTTAAGATTTATAAATTTTGCTTTCTGACATACAGGTATATAATCCGTAAACCCAATACAAAAACATGACTACACTTTCACCACCAACTCTGTGATACTAGCATATACTGTCTACGTATTTTATTAACATAAGTTGGCTATGTCATCAGGTACGCCGGCTGGCACTGGCAGTCGTCGTCAGAGTTTATCTGAAAATTAAAAAACATACATTCACCAATGTTGTTATATTTTTTTGGAGGCTTGTAACACCACTATATATTTAATGGGTGACAGAAATCACACAGAACCAGCTGAGTAATACATATCCTACTAATATTATAAAGGCGAAAGTTTGTAAGTATGGATGTATGGATGTTTGTTACTCTTTCACGTAAAAACTGCTGAATGGATTTGAATGAAATTTGGAATAAAGATAGCTTATAACCTGGATTAACATATAGGCTACTTTTTATCCCGGGAAAATGGAAGACCTCCCAGGTACGCGGGTGAAACCGCGGGGAGCCACTAGTTGAATATACACTAGACACAAAAAGTTAGGGATATAAATAAAATTCGAAATTTTTGGGCGCTTTTCAACGAGAATTTTTTCAGTCAAAGCTTTAAAATCAATAAAAATGTTTTCGACAAAAGCCGTTCCCGTTTTCTTATAGAGAATATTGTGTAGTTTTCAAAACCCATCTTTGATTTCCTATACGATCATTATTCTCAGAGTAATTGATTGTCAAAGTTAAAAGATTCTTTTTTGGTTTAACTGACAATAAAAAACCGTGGGAAAACATTGTACAGGCTTCTTAATTACATCAAATTAAAGGGCATTAAATATCCTAAAAGAGGATTTGACAAAAACAATAAAAAAAAAAACATTTTTGAAGCTCATATAGACCATTTTTTAGATGACAAAAATTTGCATATTTTTTTTCTTGGTAGTTTCCTGGCAGCCCGACTGGGGTAGTACTTCCACCATACAGAAGACCGCAGCCAAATAAGACTACTTGTAGTGTTGTGTTCCTGCGGTGAGTAAGGTAGCCAGAGCTCCATGAGGAGACGCTGTAGCGGCAGTGGGGGACCAGGGATGGAGTAGCGTCGTAGGGGTATGAGGGAGTGATACCTGTCTAGGCCTTCGACGAAAAGTACATCGCGCTTTGTCCCTTTCACTGCCTCTACTCCCTTTTTTACAGGGTCGGCAACGCGTGAATTACGCCTCTGGTGTTGCGAGCGTCCATAGGCTACAGTAACCGCTTCCCTTCAGGTGGGACCGTATGTCTGTTTGCCACCCTTGTGGTGTAAAATTTAGAGCCCGAGGTCGAAGCTGGTGAAGCTAACGGCAAGGAAGTCCAGTTCAGGTACGAACCATGAGGAAGTGATGCATGCTTAGCTCCTCAGCGCGAGGCCGCAGGTCGGGGTCGTGCGTGAGGCAGGCGAGGCAGAACTGGCGGCCCTCCTCGGACAGCGAGGCGGGCACGTGGGGCCGTCCGCCCATTCCCACCACGAACATTATCTGGTAGTTGCTGTCGTACTCGGAGAATGGACGCTGGAATTATACACATGACATTAGGTTACTTGATGCCATCGAGCATGTAACCAATAGAGTAGCAATAGTGAGCCATTTGTTTAGCAACGCATCAATGATTTGTCACGTATAACCGGTATAACTAACAAACCACGCTCGAACTAAAACAGTACCCGACCAATAAGAGACCTGTGTGTACGTCTAGTGCAACATTTGACCTTGAGTCGGCCAATCAGAACACAGGGGCCGGCGCAGCGTTTTGGCGTATTTTGTTTTCTAACAAAACTGTTAACAGTTCTACTCTATTGGTTACATGCTCGATGCTTGATGCACTGAACTGCTGGTTCCGGATCTAAATTTTCCCGAGACAACCTGTGGGGCCGTCCACATCCGCGGGAGATCGCGAGCTGGAGTGGACTCCGGAAGTGGACGGCCCGCCTCGAGAGCCCGGCTACGAGTCGGGATGAGTTGGCCTCCGTTCGGCTACTCTTGCAATAGTGGCTCCAACGTAGGCACGGGGCTCTCTTCCACCTGACACCGATGATCACCGGGCATGGGTGTTTCGGGCGGTACCTAGTGGCGGGCAGAGAGCCCAAGGAGATGTGCCACCACTGCGAGGCCGACGTCGAGGATACGGCACAACATACGCGCGAGGAGTGCCGCTTAGGCGACTCCTCGTACTTAATCCCCCCCCCCCCCCCCCCTTGCCCCCTTTCGCAACTAAGGTCCAATAAAAAATTACCTTTCCCGTGGCCATCTCCGTTACAACACAGCCGACGGACCATATGTCTGCCGCGCGGCCGTGCCCGGAGGACTTCATGAACATCTCAGGCGCCATGTACGCTGCAAACAACAATATATAATTAAACTTTAACTAAGGTGAGATCACTTACCTAAGAAATTTTAGTTAATGCCCCAAAATGTATCTATTACAACTCTATTCTACTTATAAATTTGATACCCACATTAGTGTTCAGGTGCCAGAAAATATTTAATCCGCCATCTAGTGGTGTAAAGGTGTAGTGGAGTGGTGGGTTGGGGGTGTGGTGGAGTGGTGTGGTAGTGGGTTGGGGGTGTAGTGGATTGGTGTGAGCGTTTAGTGAAGTGGTGTGAAGGTGTAGTGAAATGGTGTTAAGGTGGTGTGAAGGTGTAGTGACTAGGGGTGATGGTGGTGGTGGTTTTTTGGTGGTTTGAGGGTGTCTGGAGCGGTGTGAACGTGTAGTGACGTGGCGTGGTGGTGGTGTGAAGGTGTAGAGAAGTGGTGTAGTGGTGTGAGGGTTTAGTGGAGTGGTGTGAGCTTGTAGTGACGTGGTGTGGTGGTGGTGGTGTGAGGGTGTAATGGAGTGGTTTGAAGGTGGAGTGAAGTGATGTGGTGTGGTGCGTACCCTGTGTGCCGACGTAGCCCTGCAGCTCGCCGGGCGCGGTGGTGTGCGCGCGGATCTTGACGGCGCACCCGAAGTCGCCCAGCTTCAGGCAGTTGCCCTCGTTCGTTAGGAATATGTTGCCGCCTGGAAAACACAACATATAACATCATGAATAATTTCCAAAATTTGAAAATTAACGGAATTTCTTAAAAATCTAGTAATTTTTATAGGTAAGTAATCAAATATATCCATAGGATCTATCTAGATAACTTGAGGGTTAAAATGTGACATACAAAGAATTGAAGACACTTTTGCTTCACCACTGGTATATTAGTATTTATTCTCTCTTAACAAAAGCGGGAACAGACCAGGGATTTGAACCTGCATCTTCATTATTATTCATGTGGCTTTTGATGGTATATCTAAGTGCGACTACAACTACGACTTAAGAGGACATAATGGAGGTGCAGGTTCAAATCCCTGGTCCGTATCGCTATCGATTTAGGGGTGTTACTGGGGGGGGAGGTGGTATAATTACTTTTAATGTCCCTGTGCACGATGGCCCGCGAGTGCAGCTCGGCGACGGCGCTGAGCAGCTGCTTGGTGTAGCGACGCGCCGCCAGCTCCGTCAGCGCGCCGGCTCCTCCCACCAGCGCCTCCAGGGACCCCTCCACGCACAGCTCCATGAAGAGGAGCATCTCCTCCTGGAACACACACACGTGAGGATAATGTCACCATTTATACATATAAAACAAAGTACCCGCCTCTGTCTGTCTGTCTGAACGCGATGAACACAAAAACTAATGTACAGATTTTCATGCAGTTTTCACCAAATTACGGAGTATTTCATGGGGAAGGTTTTTACGTATAATATATCAATTTAGACCCGGTAGGTGGCGCTGGTGAGCAGAACGAAGTCTGCCGGGTCCGCTGTTATAGTTAACATATAAATGCGATTCCTGTCAAGAATATACTGCAGTTTTTCGAAGTTGGAGGTCATGAATGATATACTCTCTGAATTGTAAGACGATTATATGTTGAATTATAAATAAGGAAATGATGCTTGAATTGATACTTTACAACTTTAAAAATGTTACCTATAAGTATCTAGATATTTTGGGCTTTACTGTCCACAATGACGAAATGAAAAAATGTCCTAGAACATTTATTTATTTGTTATAGTACTGTAGCCAAGCAAGCGAGTGACTCGATCGCCTCGACGTCTCTCCTAAGCCGTCGTCCCTGTAGGTACTAGTATGCATACATACCCTGTGCAATTCGCAGCCGTAGTACCGTACTAAGTGTGGATGCACGACCCCCTCCAGCAGCTGCAGCTCGTTGGCGGCGCGCTGCAGCGCCCGGCGGTCACCAGCGCCGATCTGCAGCTCCTTCATCGCGAGCAGCTGACCGCTAGACGTGTTCACCACCGTGTACACCTGGGGAGTTGAGGATCAATAAATAAAATAAAATAAAAAAGCCTTTTATTTCCTGTAAAAACTTACATTTCTTATTCTATGTATGTGTTAGTTTGTTTCATTCTAAGTTATTTAAATTCTTGTTGTATGTAGAGAGAAGAAGATTAATAATGTGATCCAGTATTGTAATTATGTAAGTATGTAAATTTTAATCTTCTAAAGTGGATTTATATAAAAAGTTGTAAATCACATACATCACATTATCTTTAAACGCCATTTTCTCAAAACCAAGTTGAAGAGGGTTAACACATTATTACTTATCAGCATTTAATTGGTTGTTGATTTTTGTTAGTGATACCTTAGGCCACGCGTCGCTTGGTTGCTAGGCAACGCGACGCACACTTTGCGTTACAACTTTTTTGTTCTTAATTTTTTCCGTCTAGCTTTTCGCAACGCGCGATAAGGGCCTCCGTTCCAATTCTAATAACCCATGTGCATACCTTCCCGAAGGTCCCAGCGCCGATCTTCAAGCCTCGCTGCCACTTGAAGGTGAGCTGCCGCAGCTTGGGACGGTAGGTATCGGCGGCGGCGCGAAGTACCCGGCCCACTCGACCTGCTGCAACTAGCGCTGCGTCTCGACCCGCATCTAACGCCTCGGTAGCCTCGAACACACGACGCTTGTGACCTGAGTACAGTGATAATAAATCTTCATAATGCAGTTTGCCAGCGAGCCGTGGAACGCAGGATTCTTGGTGTCAAGTTGACAGACCGCGTGAGAAACTCTATATTACGCTCCAGACAGAACACAGATCGTTGACGTCACACACACAGCTGCAATTTTTTGGGCGATGTTCAACGAGCTAAAATCGTATAACAAAAAATAGAAAACCAAATTGTAGCTTCAAGTGTAAAAAAAATTTTCTCGGAGTTACAGCTCGCCCAAAATTTTCGACTTTTATTTATATCCCTAACTTTTTGTGTCTAGTGTATTTTAATTAGTGCCAAGTTTCAATCAGATACCTTCTACCGGTTCTGGATGAAAGATTAATAAATATCTTACTTCACAAATTCTCGCCATCATCACGTCTCCTGTTGCTACATTTTTGATTAGCATTCCTCGAAAAATGGACTATTTCACAGTAAAAGTATATTTTTATTCGAAGCAGTAGTTCTTAAGATTAAGTATTCAGGTTTATAATATGAGTATAAATACTCACTATTGGTTTCAATGCCGTTGAAACACAGCAGTGGTTCCGGCTCGCTGGGCGGCGTGGGCGGGGTCGGGACCTCCCTACTAACCGAAGAACTGGATAGTGGACTCTGTAAGTAGTATATATATTATAACAGTTATCTTGTTTCAGTTGGGCTTGTTTGAGATCACTTTTACTAGAGACCTGAGACTTTAGGGCCATTCTATGCAGACAAAGTCGATTGTGATATATATTTAGATAATTACAATAAAAATGTTATTTCGTGAGGATTTTTTGAGCCACAAATACCCTATCAAAGATTAAGCTTATAATCGTTTAGACTTTAGAGAATAGATATTATGTAAACAGACAATTTTGATACCATAGACACCATTCACATAGTGTTATTATTATTGCAATAAGTGCAACAGTTTTTTGTGCAGTAAATATCTTCCTAATATAAAAAATTATAAATAACTAGCTTCCCGCGGTTTCAGCTTGAATTTCCCCGGGATAAAAGTACACTATTTACTATTCCAGAACATATTCCAACTCTGTGTCAAGTTACATTTAGATCCCTTCAGCCGTTATCGCGTGGAAGAGAAAAATATGTATTTATTTATTTCATTAAAGTATTGTACTTCTAAAATTTTCAAGTGAATAGATTTTTTCTGGGCTTCTAGGTTTCGTCAACGTCAGGGACTACATGCATTTACACAAACATTTGCACAATTATTAGTAGAAAACACATTACTCACGTGTAGTCGATGCCTGGGCCGCGAGTGCGCATGCGCGAGGGGATGCGCGTGCGTGAGTGTGTGCGGCGGCGTGTGCGTGAGTGTGAGTGTGTGAGAGTGTGAGTGTGGGCTGGCGGGGGGCTCGGGGCGCGCGGGGGGGCGGGACCCCACCACGTGGGAGATACAGCCGTCCATCTGGTGCTTTAACTCCTGGAATATATTGTTGTAGAATAAATATACTTGTATGTATATGAAGGAAAAGTTGATTTTAAGAAAGACGGCTTTAAACTTTGCATTAGCTGTACTAAAGTAATGAGTTTAAGAATGTAAAAAATAACAAATAGTTTTATTTCTTCGTAAACACACAGATATATTATGACTATTTAATTATGTAGTTATCTAAAAATTTTTTTTAGTAACCAAGTAATTAAACTCCATTTATATACGATACCATTATACCAATCTCTAACAAGATAATATAGGTTAATATATTTTTATTGAGTATGCCTATATTTATATTTTGGACAGCAGTTAAGTAACAAATTGTCGAGATATAGATAGACTGTGTCGACAAAAAAAGAAAAATACATAGTTTTGCACTTATCATAACTAATATCTTAGAACTAGACAACTCTCCGTTTCATCTGATTTCTATATGAGTATCGATTTGTAATGTGACATACACACATACTTACTTCAAACTCTTCTTCAGTTAGGTGTTTCGTGTTGCACGGATCGCACGCCAGCATTAGGAACTCTAACCCTTGACTCGCCCATCTGTAATAAAGCATATTATTTCTATTACACAGAGAATTGATTAAAGAAGATAACTATGTTTCGAATTAAAATTCAAATAATTATTCTGAGACTATTTCTCACTCACGCCAATCTGATTAATAACTAAGCTAAATATGGTAACCAGATACCTGAAACTAAAGTTACCCTACTTTAATTAATAGATCACTATAAATAACAATTAATGGCTAAATATATTACTAGGCGCAAAACTCGAGATCTGTTGCACCAATTTGGCTGTTTTTAGTCCAACAATATCTTATTGAGGTTTGATAAATGAGTAAAAATGAGTTGGGTAAGATAAGTAATAATATAAAGTTTTACTAGATCCTACGGGAACACGGGTGAAACCCCCGGGCTAATGCTAATTATAAATTCTGTCCAAAATCAATACCTTAGTAAGCGTATCGAGAATACTATAGACAAAAACCAAGACAAAGACCAGGCCGCAGCGGCCAGGTCGCGGCGGCCATCGAAATGTATGCATTGTATAGCGGCCAGGTTGCGGCCAAGTGCGCGCACTGATTATGGGCTAAGTAAGCGTATCGAGAATACTATAGACTACTTATTTTTTAATCAAATCCCCCCACATACCTAGGCCTCAGTCCCCGGCCACGATCACACCGCTCCACCACAAACTGCATCCAGCAGCGAGCGAACTCTACGATAGCGTGGGCACTGCGAGACGCCCACTGCCTCTCCACGACGCTGTCCCCGACCCCCGACCCCGACCCGACCCCGGTACCGACCCCCACTCCGACCCCCGGATCCTGAGGGGGTTCAGTCCCGGATAGAAGGAGCTCGATGCTAGATTGTACCTATGGAACAATTAAATTAAATAAACTATTAATTATTTGATATTTGGTTTGTATGACTGCAAAGTTAGACAAAGTATAGAATGATGAATTTGATGATTGAATTGTTCTGTGTCTGTATGTAAATATCTATATAAATATGTATGTATTTAAAAGTAGTATATCAGTTATCTGGTTACCATAACACAAGCTCACTTTGAAGCTTACTTTGGCCGTGTGTGAAAAATGTCCCAGGATATTTATTATTATTTATGAGTGCTAATCTATAGTACCTTAAGAATACCCAATCATTTGTCATAAATCTTGAACTCTAGGAAACAGTATACAGGTATAAACATTTATTTTCCTATGTGTCATAGTCTCATAGACCAACTTGAACAGACACTTATGTTTTGTTCAATCGCTGCTATACAGAATGAATATCTCGTCTTCTCTAAAGAATTTAATGTAGTAATTTAAAAATGATAATGATGATTCTCATTGATCATCATGATCATTCTTAATTCTTGCCGGTTTTGGCCATAGCGACGCATTAAATAACTTCAACCTATGTCTAGGGCTTGCTTAGTTTGCTAATTGATGTGGCTGATTGATATCCTGGGCCATATTTCACACACGGCCAATCTGATTCCAAAGTAAGCTTCAAAGTGAGCTTGTGTTATGGTAATCAGATAGCTGATATACCTACTACATATAATACTTTTAAATACAAACTAAAACTAAAAGTCATTTTCACACTGACCTGTCCATCACAAAAGTTATTAAGGTTGTCGAACAGACGGTCGTCGAACACGCTGTTCTCGTAGTCCTCGCCGATGCTCTCGGACCTGGTGAACTTGGGCCGGGCGCCCTTGGGAGGCGAGTGGATCGAGCGGCGGGGGGCGAGGGGTGGTACCGCCTTGGTACCAGCATCGTTCGTGAACCGGTGGAGCTCTTTGTGCATCTGAAATATGGATGTGATAGTGAGAATATAGCTAATATTATAAATGCGAATGTGTGTTAGGATGGATGTATGGATGTAACATCAACGCGAAACCCGGATGAACATAATAAATGTAAGCGCTTACTGAGGACAAAGACTACTGAAGCAGTATTAGATACTAGGCAACACAAATATCATTTTATAAAACATGTCTCTAAGCTACATTTTAGACAAAAGATGAAGAAAATGTTAGAAGTATGAACATAGTAAGGCGTCTCATTTATTATGCGAACTGCAAAGGAATGGAATACGCTCCCAGCGTCTATTTTTGTCTGATTTCTACTATTTGGTTGCGTTCAAGGCTCTAGTGAATAGGCATTTTCTGGGCAAGCGTGTAACATCTTAAGCTTCAACGTCAGAGCTTGTCTGAAACCAAACTTGCACAACCACATTTGAATGGAAACTGAAAACAAAAACATAAAAAACCAACGCATAAATACACACATTTTTTGGACTAAGTCCATATAGTCCATTCAAAAGAACCAAAGTTGTTTTAAAAAAATATATTTACGAGAAATTTTAACACAAAATGGCACAACAACAGAAATTATAATTTAAACCTTAGCATAAGCATCTCGCTTTTATATCTATACCTTATGAAGAGACAAATTTGTATGTTACTTAAAACTAAGTACATATAATGATTTTGACAAATCATTCATTGGCAGTTACAATATTCCTAAATGTAATAAGCAATGTTGCTATTCCTGAAAACATTAAATCTACCGAAAATAAGTAGTATTTAAATAAAAAAAATAATTATACTAACGTTAGTTATGATCGGAATTGATTTACATAGTACATACATTTTTTACCACAGTGGTGTCAGCATACGGACCCACCTGATGGGAAACGGTTACCGTAGCCTATGGACGCGCGCAACATTAGGGGCCCACACGCATTGCCGATATTGATCTTAGTAAAGTAAATAAAGAGTATAAGGAGTGGAGAGCGGGATGGGAGGCCTTTGTCCTGCAGTGGGGCAACTTTAAATTATACTATATATATAAAACAAATTACCCGCCGCCTCTGTCTGTCTGTCTGAACGCGATAATCACAAAAACTACTGAACAGATTTTCATGTGGTTTTCACCAAATTACGGAGTATTTCATTGGGAAGGTTTTTATGCATAATACATCAATTTAGACCCGGTAGGTTGTCTGGTAAATAAATAATGAACCAATAAATACATATATTATAAGCTCCAATAAACAAAAACACACACCATTAGAAAAAAGCATATAAACACCAACACAACACAAAGACCAAACAATCAAGCGACAACCAAGTCCCAGTCTACTACCCAAGTACCCTACCAGAGGGTTGTAAGACTCATGGACTAGCATGGTCTCGGGTCGCCGGCGCGGTACAGATACCATTAGAAAAAAGCATATAAACACAAAACAAGCGACAACCAAGTCCCATTCATCTACCCAAGTACCCTAGTACCCTACCAGAGGGTTGAAAGACTCATGGACGAGCATGGTCTCGGGTCTTCGCCGCGGTGGCCCCGGGGCGGTGGCCCTCGGTGGCTGCAGCGAGACGGGTCTCCGCCGCCGGGCCCGCTCCCGCTCCACTAACAACGCGAACGGAGCTTGCGCATACGTGTATAGCTCTTTGTGCAACTGGAATAATTGTGTGCTGGGATGTAGGGACGTTGGACTATAGACATACATATATATGGGGACATTTTTCATAATAATAATAAATAAATATATCCTGGGACATTTTCACACACTGCCAATCTGATTCCAAAGTAAGCAGAGCTTGTGATATGGTATATAGCTGATATACTACATATAATACTTTTAAATACATACTTACATAGATATTTACATCCATACACAGAACAGACATATTCATGCATAGAAATGTTTGTCCTGGGTGGGATTCGAACCCACGACCCGCGGCTTGAGAGTCAGGGTCACTAACCACAAAGGCCAACCGGGCTGTCTAATAATGTATACATATATACTATTTAGTGGGACATTTTTTTCATAGACGGCAAATCTGATTTGAAAGCAGAGCTCGTGCTTTGGTAACCAGATAGAAGATATACTAGATATACTATAGATATTTTTCATCCAGACATAAACATGCATAGGAATATTTGTCCTGGATAGGATTCAATTCGCGATCGGCGGCTTGAAAGTCAAGGTCACTAACCACAAAGCCAACCGATTTGACAAAAGATATAGTATATTATATACTATATACTGTATATATGGTAAGGTGAGACACTGAAATATTCTAAGGGTACCCTACAAAGTTTGTGCAATGGGAACCACATAGTTCATAAAAACTAACCAGAACTCCTAGGTAGGAATCGAACCCACGGCCATCAGAAGCTACCTATACCCTTAAAATAATGTTAACTGCATGCAATACCATGCTTTATTCTACAAATATTAAGTGCAAAATTTCGCAGGACAGCTGTAAGTAAGCAGATAGTTAAGAATGCAGTGCGGACATGCATTTAGACGCCATTAGTGCATTTGTACGTTACAAAATATAATATAGGAAAAATGACAATAAGATTAGAAAGTAATAATCCAATCATTTGGTATTTTTACCTGGAAAGTTTTCCGGGAGTTTTGAAATTTGGCAATTTTATAGATTTGGTATGCTCTTGCCAAATTTCAACTTTGCCACCTCGTATGGCTGCCGCTCGCGCCGCCATATTGAAAAAATGGCACCCAAAAGCAGTTTTTTGATAATAACTCCTTTCTGGCGCATTTTACAGGAAAAACATATTTATACAAAAAGAAAGTTGAGAAAATTTCTTACAATTTATGTCTAACATTTTCTTTCCTAAACTCAATAGTTTCGGCGTACGAGCACCGTAAAACATTATACATCCACACCAACGTGTAATATTTACTTTAAACTCATAACGAGATTTGTAAATTATACGAAGGTTAAATATTGTTCCATAGAATGAAAACATAGCTAACTACTAGTCTACCATGTCTAGCTAGTCTGTTATGTCTCCGCAGGTATAAAGGAATAGGACCACATCTGTGGAACATTGGCTTCGACTGGCTGTTGCGCGGGACCCTCCTCCGTGACACGAGTGTCATCTGCTACGCGGATGACACTCTTCTCACCGCCCGGGGGGATTTCAGGGAGGCGGCCAATTTGCCCTCGGCGGGCGGATCACTGGTCGCAGGAAGGATCCGCCTCCTGGGATTGGGGGTTGCGCTGCACAAGACCGAGGCCGTGTTTTTCCACGGTCCTCGGCAGCGCATCCCACCCGAAGGCCACATCACCGTGGCGGGAGTCACGATAGGGGCCGCCGCACGGCCTCCCGCTCTTCCGCGGCGGGTGCTCCCCGAGCGCCTTTCGCCGGGCCGTCCACTCGTACACCCTGGCGAGCACCCACGCCTCAAACTCCCAAGGAGGGGTGCCCGCCAGAGCGCACGCCGCCGAGAAACCCACTGAGCGGTAGGCCCTTGCCACCCGCAGTGCGATGGCCCTTTGGGGCCTGCGGATGACGGTGGCGTTCTCCCTCCTGTAGAGGGAGTCCGCCCAGATGGGCGCCTCGTACAGGGCCATACTTCGCAGGATGCCGGCGTACAGCTGCCGGCATCGCGCTCCAGGCCCCCCCAGATTTGGGAGGAGCCACGACAGGGAGTTCGCGGCCCTCAGCAGGCGCGTCGATAGCCCGCTAAGGTGCGGGCCGAAACGCCACCTGCTGTCCAGGACAAGACCCAGATATTTCATCTGGGCCGTGACTCCCGCCACGGTGATGTGGCCTTCGGGTGGGATGCGCTGCCAAAGACCGTGGAAAAACACGGCCTCGGTCTTGTGCAGCGCAACCCCCAATCCCAAGCGGCGGATCCTTCCTGCGACCAGGGATCCGCCCGCCGTGGGCAAATTGGCCGCCTCCCTGAAATCCCCCCCCCGGGCGGTGAGAAGAGTGTCATCCGCGTAGCAGATGACACTCGTGTCACGGAGGAGGGTCCCGCGCAACAGCCAGTCGAAGCCGATGTTCCACAGAAGTGGTCCTATTCCTTTATACCTGCGGAGACATAACAGACTAGCTAGACATGGTAGACTAGTAGTTAGCTATGTTTTAATTCTATGGAACAATATTTAACCTTCGTATAATTTACAAATCTCGTTATGAGTTTAAAGTAAATATTACACGTTGGTGTGGATGTATAATGTTTTACGGTGCTCGTACGCCGAAACTATTGAGTTTAGGAAAGAAAATGTTAGACATAAATTGTAAGAAATTTTCTCAACTTTTTTTTTGTATAAATATGTTTTTCCTGTAAAATGCGCCAGAAAGGAGTTATTATCAAAAAACTGCTTTTGGGTGCCATTTTTTCAATATGGCGGCGCGAGCGGCAGCCATACGAGGTGGCAAAGTTGAAATTTGGCAAGAGCATACTAAAATCTATAAAATTGGCAAATTTCAAAACTCCCGGAAAACTTTCCAGGTAACCTCTATTTTGTCGACCAAATTACTGTACTATAAGTAATATATACAAAAATAAACAATATTTACAATTGATAATTATGTCGAACTAATAAGGCATAATAAACTGTTCAAAGTAATTATCCAAAAATCCAATCAATCAGAATTGCATATTTTATTTTACAGTAGACGATAAAAGGTCACGAATGTCAGCATTCTTTATAATCAAATATTTATGCATTAAAATATAGGTGAATAATAGTGCTAATTTAATTTTAGTGTAGGCTCTAATATGTCACTTAAGGTTAAAAGAACTAAAAATAAAGGACAAGATTCTCAACAAGGTAGTATTTTTTATAATCAGACATATCTTTTTTTCATTATTTGATTACTAATAAATACTTAAAACATTCCCAATCGCTTAAAACAATATCTTACAATTCTTACTGATCTTCCATCCCTCTCACTGCAACAGAAAAGACAAGGACAGTCTCACCTCGAAGCCAAGCTTGAAGACTTGCAGCAGCAGTTCCCTCACGCGGGTGACCACGCCTTCAGTGACGTCACGGGGGAGCTCCTCTGTGGGGGGGGCTCGACTCTTCTCCAGGATGTACTCTATGTGCCCCACTATGACGTCACGGATCGCCATCAGACTGTTCTGTTAATGGAGATTATCCTCTGCTGTATATTATTATTATAAAAACGTAAAGTTTGTTAGTTTGTAGGGGGTAATCTCTGGAGCTACTGATCTGAGTTTGAAGTGTTTAACCAACAGGAAACCTCGTTATTTGTGAATGTCATAGACTATATTTGATCCCAGAATTCCTATGGGATTTTGCAATTTTTCAACATTGATACCAAACTGATGTATACTATTGTTACAAAAATTCAAAAAGCAAAGGCGAAACTGAGGTTTTTAGGGAAAATCAGTCTTTAACAAGGGAAAATGGGTGAAATAAAAAAAAATAGTAAAATTAATCTATATTTTTTGTACATTTGGTAACTTTCAGAACTGCAATGTATTTTTCCTCCTCCCTCCTCTTACCCCAGCCATTTTTTTCGCGATTTAAGTCTTTTTTATATGGCATAACAACGTTTACTGGCTCATCTAGCCTTTATACCCTGGACCTATAAAACCCCCTAAATAAATAAGAATACTTTTTTTTTATTACTTAATATTCCTTATTATTACTGCCGCACAAATTGACTCCGCGCTGCCTGATGGAAAGCAGTCAGTGGAGTCCCATAATGGTGGTCATCATCCCACGCCGGCATAGCAGTGTGGCATGATGGCCCTCACCTTGACGGGCTAGAGAACAGCTTTTGACGTGACAACGTTTTATAATTCGATAGAGCCGGCTGCACGCACGAAAAAACATGACTCATGCGGCGTTACGTCGCCCTGAGTCGTTCCATATGGCGGCTTGAAGTGCAAGCGAGAGCGCGGAACGAGCGACAAAGAAGCACAATCGGCTTTTGCGTTCGGCAGCGTTCGACATCCGTCTCTCTTCTACTTGAGTGAGCGATGCAAGACGTTGTCACGTTCAACTATCGTCAGTAAACCGACTTTACAGACAACCAATTTTTTTCGTACTTACAAAGATATCGTCCCTCTGGTGTAAATAAGCTGGTGGCGGAGCTCTGGCCAGGCGGGCGGCCAGCGCGCGCGCCCACTGCGCCGCCTGCAGCGTGCGCTCGCGCTCGCACGCGTACATGCCTTGGGCTTCGCGACATATCGCGTATATCGCGTGTCTACACCATAACACGACATATTAATAGTCAAACAGTAGACACGATACATCTTACGCCCGATGTCAATAATCAATCCTGATCCATTTTTTGCTATCTAAGATTGATATATCAATCCATTTTCTGGGTGAAGCTTTAAAATCAATCTATCTTCGATCTACTATCGATCGAATCTGTTCGAAAATGATAGTTTTTGCTTGCCAATAAGCTATCCGTCCATTTTGACAACTCGTTGGTTTTAATTACGGATTGGAGATAGATTATTAACATCGGGCGTTAATTTATATCTATTAACTAAAACATTTATAACAACCAACACCGTTGACCTCATTTAACTACAAAACTAATATTGTTGAGAAATGGAAAAAAAATATCATATAAAATAAAACATACTCCTAAATTTAATAGTTTTAATGATATATATGTTTGTATCATTATAACATAAATATACAGCTCATGTACGTTCCGCACTGAGCCACAACAAATCTAATAAAATATTGGGAAAATACTAGCTAAAATGTATACTGATGCATACACTCAATAGGAATAAAAAAAATCAACAGATATAATAAAAATGTGAACACTGTCAATAAATGAAAGATATGTGAGAAAAAAATATTATTAGGACCTTAATCAACTGAAATAGCACCCAAAACAATGGCTGTTAGATATTTCGTTCTGTTGTCTGTGCGTTTGTATATGCTAATCTCAGAAACGGTTTATCCGATTCGAATCTGATTTCCACGAACTCACCTGTCGTCAGGCTCCCTGTCTGCGTCATCTTCAGTTTTTCTGTCGGTCCTCAAATGTTCAAACTTCTCTGTGTACTGTTTGAGGAGTCTGTTCAGTTGATTGCACGCGATTTCCCTGAAAACATAGAAATGAGAATATTAGTCAAACTAGCTGATACGTTTATCTATAATACTAATATTATAAAGCTGAAGAGTTTGTTACTAAAGCACACGAATCTCAACACTTATCTTAGGATTTACTAAGATTTTTGATTTGAGAAGATTGGTCAAAATCGTAAAATATCTTAGTGTTGCATAGTAGATTTTGTAAAGGATATATAGGCAATATGTTGCTGTGTATGTACTCAATGCTGTGTCTCATTATTTGACCCCTGTGCCTTTGTGTGTGCAGGTGAGCGAGCGAGCGTGCGTAGTGTGTGTGTGCAGGTGTGTGATGCAAACATTCGTTTGTGCGTACGTGACTAACGAGAAAGTAAGCGGCGCGAGCACGAAAGCGCAGTGTGCGTGTATGCGTCTGTGTGTGTACGTGTGAGTGTACTAACAAGAAGGTGAGTGGCGCTTGCACAAAGGCGCAGCGTGCGTGCGTACATGCATGTGTGCGCGTGTGTGTATACTAACGAGAATGTGAGCGGCGCGAGCACGAAAGCGCAGCGTGCGTGCATGTGCGTTCGCATGTGTGTGTGCATCCATGCGCGTGTGCTTGAGCATGAGTACGTTCGTGTGTACTAACGGGAATGTGAGCGGCGCAAGCTCGAGGGCTCAGCGTGCGTGCATGCATGTGCGTGCGTTCGTCTATGCGTGTGTGTCTGTGTGCAGGTGTGAGGTGCAAACATTCGTGTGTAGGTGTGTGTCAGTGTTTCCGTGGGTGCGTACGTGACTACCGAGAATGTGACAGGCGCAAGCACGGCGCAGCTGCGTGCGTGCGTCCGTTTGTGTGTGCGTGTACTAACGATAAGTTGAGCGGCACGACCACCAAAGCCCAGCGTGCATGCGTACGTGTGTGCGTGTGTGTACGTGCATATACTAACGAGAATGTAAGTGGCGCAAGGACGGCGGCGCAGCGGGCGCGGCGGGCGAGGCGCGCGGTGAAGGCCCACTCGCGCTGCAGGCTCGCGCGAGGGAGGTGCTCCGTCGCAGACATCGTGCGCAGGTACGACAGGTATTGCTGGTTATGAACAAACGATAAACGATTATAACCAGTTTAGTGATGCTAGACTACTAAGACGGTAGTAGTTTCAGCTTTAACCTACTTAAGTGCCGTGTCAGGGTCATTTGAATTATTTAGATATTCTAAAAGCAAGTGTCAGCCTACACATATCTTATTTCTTTAAAAGATTAAATTCGGCCTCGTAGAGCGCTATCTCTATCGCACGAAATACTAATATTAAAAATGCGAAAGTATCTGTCTGTCTGTCTCGCTATCACGGTAGAACTACTGAACCGATTTAAATGAAGTTTGGTACACATATATTCTAGAGCCTGAGAAAGGGAAAATGGAAAGTTGTCCCGGGTACGCAGGTGAAACCGCGAGGAGTCACTATTATTAGTATAGATTGATTGGAAAACTAACAAGGTATACCTATAATTGACACCTGTCTGCGTGCCTTTATAGTCAAAGGCCTCCTCCATATGTTTCCATTTTCCTCTATCTCTAGCAACTGTTGTCCATGTACCTCCAGCTACAATCTTTATCTCATCCACTCCCCTAACTTTTTTGGTGGCCTCCCTCGTTTTCGCTTAATATGCACTGTTAACCGGTTTATTATTATATATAGGTATATAATGGTTAATAATATATATGTTACCTTAAGCACAGCCTCCACAGTGGTATCATAAGTGTCGAGCAACAGTCGCAGTGCGGCGGCGGCGGCAGGCGGAGCGCGCCGGCCTCCCAGCGCGGCCGCCACGTGACGCATGAACTCGCAACGCATCTCCGTAGATATGTCCAGCCCTTCTTTTAGCTCGTGGATCAACTGGAAGATAAATTCTTAGCTTATAGGAGGTAGGGCGCAACGGATTCGTCCGTTCGAAATTGGAGCAGCCCGACTGGGGTAGTACCTCCACCTTACAGAAGACCGCAGCCAAATAACACTACATGTAGTGTTATGTTCCTGCGGTGAGTAAGGTAGCCAGAGCTCCATGAGGAGACGCTGTAGCGGCAGTGGGGGGACCAGGGATGGAGTAGCGTCGTAGGGGTGTGCAGGAGTGATGCCTGTTTGGCCCTTCGACTTGGTAACCGCTTCCCATCAGGGTACCACAAGGGTGGCAAACAGGCATACGGTCCCACCGTATGCCTGTTTGCCACCCTTGTGGTATAAAAAAAAAAAATATATATATATATAAATGTTAATGTTTTAGGGCGTTACTATATAATATCAAGTACTGCGCGCGCCTTTATGTGCTGGGGCGGCGTGCGGTCATCAGTTGCCTCTGCGAGACCATCCTTCTACGTAAACGAAGACGCGGGTTTAAAGTTAGCGTAAGCCCAAAATAACTATTCCACGCGGACGGAGTCGCGGGCAGGAGCTAGTATACTATATAGCCGTGGTGACTCAGTTGGGAACGCACCGACTCACGATCATGAGATAACTCTGAGTTTATAAAAACTTATGTACAGATTCACACCACTGGCTTTCGGTGATGGAAAACATCGTAAGGCAATTAAAGGCAAGTGAAGATCGCCAATCTGCTCTAGGCCCACGTGGTGGACTATGGCCTGCACCCCCTCGATGTTAGGGAAGGTTCGAGCTCCTCGGAGGAAAGACGGAAACCGTATCCACACAAACATTATACAGTGTACCTGTTTAACGGTGAGACAGGAGGGCAGGTCGGGGCGCGTCTCGAGGCGGAAGGCGAGGTAGTCGTGCACGGCCTCCATGCAGATGCTGCTCAGCAGCAGGAAGTGCGCGCGGTACGACGGCAGCCGCATGGCCGAGCACTCCGCCGACCACCAACCGTACCTGAGGATCATCATACAATTAGCTGGCTATTTAAGAGTCATAGTATAAAAATATTGTACCATATAACTTTTCAGGATATATTTTACATCGTAAATCCTACATCATCAGCTCATATACGTCTCACGCTCGGAGCTCGAGCCTCCCCTAAAATGGAGGGGGTTTAGGCCATAGTCCACCAGTCGGGCCTCGTGCAATTTGGCAGACTTCATCATCATCATCAGCTCATTTACGTCTCCACCGAGGTCCTCTCGAGCCTCCCTAACATCAAGGGGGTGTAGGCCATAGTCCACCACGCGGGCCTAGAGCGGATTGGCAGACTTCACATGCCTTTAATTGTGATATATCGAGGATGCAGGTTTCCTCACGATGTTTTCCTTCACAGCCAGTGGTGTGAATCCGTACGTAAGTTTTAATAAACTCAGAGGTACGAGCCAGGGATTTGAACCTGCATCATAAATGCTCCCTCCAAACTACAAAAGGCGAAACGTGCTCAATTCAACTTATCGTTAGATAGCTAGATTGACTTTATGTTGGCAAGCAATCTAAAAACTTGATTCAATATAATTTTGTATATCAATCAAATAAAATCAGCTCGGGCCCACTGTTGGTCATAAAAGATATAATCCACTACTGGACGCTAGCATCTTACATGGCCCGCCACAGATATTACAATGACATCTCTACAAATATGTTTATATACATCCTATTCAAACAAAAAATAAATAAATAAATATCCTGGGACATTTCTCACCCGGCCAATCAGATTCCAAAGTAAGCTTCAAATGAAGTTTGTGTTATGGTAACCAGATAGCCGATATACTACATATACTACTTTTTAAATACATAATATAGATAGTTACATCCAGACACAGAACAAACAGACATATTCATGCATATAAATGTTTGTCCTGGGTGGGATTCGAACCCACGACCCGCGGCTTGAAAGTGAGGGTCACTAACCACAAAGCAGACCGGGCTGTCCTATCTAAAAACATATCTTAATGGAGATGTAGATTAATGTTATTTCTAAAAAGCATGTTAAATACAGACCTCCTCAACTCCATAGTCTTCAGTTCGTCCTCGTCTAGCATGGACTCAGTCTTATCCTCTTTCTTATCTTCTTTGGCGTCCTCGAACACCTCGGTCGGATCGATTTCATCAAACGTCTCTGAATTTACTACCTGTTAGAAACATACTTTTATTATCAGTTCGTGTAAACTTGCTGTACAGTTCGAGCACTATACATTTTCACTACATCAGCGCTTTACTCAGTAGCATTATATTAATAACGCAAACATCAGATTACGATCGGACAGCAATCATACCGCGTTTTCTTGCTATCATTAAAATCATATCAAGACTTATCAATTCAGGATTACAGTACATCTTTTTGGTCCTTCGAGCCGGATGTATATTTTGTATTATTTGAATTTAATTGATATCGGTGCTAAGTCAAATATAATACTTTCTAATCATTTACTTCAACAGTAATTTCCTATTAATAGTTTTGTGAAACTAGATACTGGCTTTTGAATCTATTTGTGGAGACTGTTTTGGCTTATACACTAATATTAGATGTATTCATCATTATATTACTGTCTGTTTCCTATAAACAAATAAACTTTTATATCCTCAAAACTCTTCCAAGTTTAAGTTATTACATGGTAAGTAAAAAACATATTCACAAACAGACTACAAACATAATGCTAGTACTTAAATAAACAACTATCTATACAAGTGTACTTACATCAGGTTTCTCTAAAGTCAAGTGTACTTTATGCAGTATGTTCTTGCGCATCTTGTATATGAACATCATGCAGCGGCGCAAGCCTTGCGTCTTGAGGATCTCGCAGTGGTACTCCCTGTGGAAAAGTATAATTTACTATTAGTATAAAATTAAGCATTATCAGGTAATACTCTGTACTATAGCCGTGGTGACTCAGTTGGGAACGCACCGACCCAAGATCATGAGGGTGCAGGTCGAATTACCCGACCCGTACCTCTGAGTTTATACAAACTTCTGTACGCATTCACACCACTGGCTTTCGGTGAAGGAAAACATCGTGAGGAAACCTGCATGCCCGAGGTGTCACAATTAAAGGCATGTGAAGTCCGCCAATCCGCACTAGGCCCGCGTGGTGGACTATGCCCAAAAGCCCCCTCGATAATAGGGGAGGCTCGAGCTCCTCGGTGGAGACGTGTATGAGCTGATAATGATGACTCTCTACTGGGTCATTCGTTGTTGTATGTCTATTTAACGAGCTCAACGTGAGTTAAGATCTCGTTTTCTTCTCTTTCACGCATCAATAGCTGAAAGGAACTGGATTAAATACTTTTTTATTTATAATAATATTTATCCCGGGAAAATTTAAGGTCCTCTAGAAACGCGGGTAAAACGGCGAGGCGTTAGCAAAAAGTACCTAAATATGTATCAGTTAGCGTGGCCCGAGCTCGTCGGCCCAGCTGCCATCCGTGTGGGCGGTGGGCGGTGCCGCGACTGTCCGATATCACTATCTCACCTGTAGAGCGAGACGGGACACCGGCCGAGCAGGCGGAGGTGCACGATCTCGTCGAGCGGGCCGAGCTCGAAGGCCTCGCTGATGGCGGCGCCCTCCCCCTCGCCCTCGCCCTCGCCCTCGCCCTCCGCCTCGGCCCAGCTAGCGTCCGTGTCCGCGGTGCCGTGTCGACTGTCCGATATCACTATCTCTGGAGTTGACTGTCCGTTGTACTCTGTGGGTGACAAAGACTAATTATAAAAAAAAGTCCCGATAAAATTCTGAATATACTTATTTGGAACACAAGAGTACATAACGTTTTAAAGTTTTTCTATGTCTCATTATACACAAGTTACGGATAAATAAATAAAAAAAAAAAAACAAAAAAAAAATTTTTTCTTCGATATTTTTGAAAAATGAAACTATCTTTGTCATCAAAGCAATAAAGATTATTGAGAAAAAAAATGTTTTCGTCGAAAATGTTTTTCAACTGGAACCATCGTTCATAATGGCGATTTTAGATACAAATAAATTTAAAGCACTAAGAAACAAGAATTGCACCGATTTAATTTTTTCAGGGATTTTCCGGGACACTTTTAGGTTCAAAAATTACCGACGATATCCTTCATGTAAAAAGGAACGCAACAAACATTAGTTCCTTAATATTGCCGTGTGGCGCTAGTTGTTATATATATGTCAGTTTAAGTGTCAAGTTTGTGATCCCGCCATTCCATCTCCGCCATTACTAAAATATATTTTGTCACGTCGTCACACTGAGTTTTAATATTCGCAAACAGAAATCCCAACCAACTTCCAACAGGTTATGGGCCCAGACATCGTTCGTAGCCACTGGTGGATTATCTGTTTTGCGAACGCTGCGGTCAAGTAGCAATACGACGGGTGAAATTTCGTCGGCGGCCGGTGAAGGTCGAAAGTACTCGAAGGTGTACGGCGTGGGACCGGTAAAGGTACAATTAGACAAAACAACAGTATAATACAACATTGCGGTAAAGCAATTACATATAAATAATGGATTTCGTTGGAAATTTTGCAAATGGGTTAGGCACCCAACTACAATTAGAAGGAGTAGAAAATTGGAGCACATGGTCATATAAAGTCAAGGTTATCCTACGGGCGGCGGATCTTCTGAGTGTCGTCGAAGGCACTTATCCGCTCCCTTCGGTGGAAGAAAAGGAAGAACATCAAAAATGGTTGGTGAAAGATGCAAAAGCGCAAGGTATATTAGTTACACGCATATCTGAAAAAGTGATTCCTCAAATTGTAAGCTGTAAAACGGGCAGAGAAATATGGGACAAATTACACACAATTTACGAACAACGTGGGGAATTGTCAGTACACATACTCCAACAAAAATTCTTTTCAATGAAATTTGAAGGGAAAGAAAGTGTATCGCAGTTCATGGGGCGATTTGAAAGTCTGCTATGTAAATTACAAAATCTTAATGCTGAAGTAAGCCAAACCATGGCTATTACTAAAATAACCTCATCACTCCCATCACAATTTCAACACTTTGTGTCTGCGTGGGAATCGGTGCCAGCTGAGAAGCGGACTATGGACGAGCTAACAGCCAGGTTGCTGATCGAGGAACAGCGTGCCACTTCTAAAAATGAAGAAGAAGAAACAGCAGCTTTCATATCCAGGCCGGTGAGAAAATGTTTTCAGTGTGGTAAATTAGGGCATTTGAAAAAGAACTGCAAATATAAACAAACAGGTAATTACTGTAACTACTGTAAGAAAAATAATCATAAAAGTATAGATTGTTGGTTTAAAAATAGTAAAAATAATAATTATAAGAAACATAATGTAAACCAAAGTCAAAGCAATGCATTTTCTGTGTCTGTGATGTCATCGGTGTTCTATAGTCAATTAGAAAGTCATAATGATTGGGTAATGGACAGTGGAGCATCAGAGCATATGTGTCATGATACTAGTATATTTACAAATTACAAAAAGCTACAGCGGCCTAGGTCTATTGTTATTGGTGACGGTAAGGTTATACAAGCCATAGGCATAGGAACTATTTTCTTGGAAGCATATAATGGTAAAGAGTGGATAAGTACAACACTTAATAATGTGTTACATGTCCCAGACATTAAAATGAATTTATTTTCAGCAAGTTCATCAGCTGATAGAGGTTATAACATGACAATAAATGCTAAGAGCTGTTATTTCACAAAAAAGGGTTATAAAAATGTTTGTGCAATAGCATATCGCAAAAATAACTTGTTTATTATGAAATTTAGGTTAAATAAAGTTGAAAATGCATGTGTAGGTAAATCAAGTGAAAATCTATCTGAGTGGCATGAGAAAATGTGTCACCAAGATATAGAACAGGTAAAAAATATGTTACAAAAATGTGACATACATTTTAGTGTAAGTAAACAAGAGGAAGTGACATGTAAGTCATGTCTCCTTGGTAAGTTGCATAAAAAACCATTTCCATTAAGTGTTAATAGGGCAGAAAGGCCCGGACAATGTTTACATATAGATTTATGTGGTGCTATGGAAAATACATCATTAGGTGGTGCCAGGTATTATTTACTTATAAAGGATGATTACACTAAATATAAAACAGTTTATTTCTTAAAAAATAAGTATGAATCAGTTGATAAAATAAAAGTTTTTTTAAATTTTGTTTTGAAGAACTTAGAATACAAAGTAGAATCTATAAGGTCAGACTGTGGTTTAGAATTCATAAATAAAGAGATGAAGTCATTCTTAAATAACTTAGGTATTGTTCACCAAACTAGTGTTCCCTACACACCCCAACAAAATGGTTGCATAGAACGTGAAATGCGAACAGTAACTGAAGCGGCTAGAACAATACTATTGTCAAGTAAGTTAAACAAGTCTTTGTGGGCAGAAGCTGTTAATACAGCAGTATTTGTTCTTAACAGAACAGGCAAAAGTAGAGTTAAAAATGTGACCCCATATGAGCTCTGGTACAATAAAGGTATATATGATATAAACAAATTAAATGTATTTGGATCAAAAGTAGCTGTACATATACCAGATCAAAACCGTAAAAAATGGGATAGTAAAGCTGATATAGGATATTTTGTAGGTTATAGTGAAACAACAAAAGGTTTTAGAATATATTTTCCCTCTAAAAATGATGTTTTAATAAAAAGAGAAGTAACATTTTTGAAAGGTAATTGTAGTAATAAAAATATAGGTAATACTTGTCAGGATAATAATACTATACCATTTATGGTCACAAACTCTGAAGTACAACAATTGGATAATGAAGAACAAAGAGATAATGAAAATAGAGAAGAATATCATAGTTTCTGTGAAGAAGATGATGAAGAAAGTATACAATTACCAGAACTTTTCGAAAACTTAGAAACACAATTGTCTGAAGAAGAGCTGAAGGATAAAACTAGCATTCAGTTAGAGAAAGATGTTGAAAAACAACCTCAAGAATTAAAATGTTCAAGAAGAAATAGACAAATAAAGAAACCGTTATGGTTAGATGATTATGATACAAACCTTTTATCTATTGACACAGAACCAGTATCTCTGGAAGAAGCTTTGAATTCTGAAGAAAAAGAAGAATGGAAGAAAGCTATGAAAATTGAGCTAGATACTCTAAAAGAAAATAACACATGGACAGAAGTATTAAGTATTCCAGAAGGAAATAAAGAAATTTCTAGTAAATGGGTTTTCAAAATAAAACAAATAGGAAATGAAAAAGTATACAAAGCTAGATTAGTTGCAAGAGGTTTTGAGCAATCTGACTGTGATTTAGAAGTTTACTCTCCAGTAGCTAAATTGCCATCATTTAGAATTTTCATAGTTATTGCAAATAAGCTACAACTACCAGTTCATCAAATGGATGTTGTAGGCGCTTTTCTCCATGGTGACATAGATGAAACAGTATACCTAAAGTTACCAAGTGGTGAAAAATGTAAGCTAAATAAATCATTATATGGTCTTAAAAAATCTCCCAAATATTGGAACAAAAAGTTTGATGATTTCATGATTAAAGAAAAGTTTAATAAATCCAAAAATGATCATTGTTTATATTTTAGGAAGATAAATGGATGTAAATTATTTGTTTTACTGTTTGTTGATGACATTCTTTTGTTTTGTTCAGAAAATAAGGTTCTAGATGATTTTAAGAGTGAGTTAGGCAAAAACTTTAAAATGAAAGACTTGGGTTTAGCAAAAACATACTTAGGGATAGATATTGATCAAAAGAAGGGTAAAATGGTAATTAGTCAGAAAACATATTTAAATAGAGTTCTAGAACGTTATAACATGTCAAATTGTAAACCTGTTTCAACTCCTATAGACCAAAACTTTAAGTTTGAATTGTTAAAAAGGGATAAATCTGAATCTCCAGAAATAGAGAAAGGGTGTAGACAGCTTGTAGGCAGTTTAATGTATGCAGTGTGTGGTACAAGACCAGATTTGTGTGTGTCAGTTTGTTTTCTTAGTAGATACCAACATTGTGCTAGTATTATGTTATACAAAGCATTAAAACGTATTCTACGGTATATCAAAGGTACTTTAAACTACTCATTAGTATATGACACCACAGGCACAGAATTGCAAGGTTTTGTCGATGCAGATTGGGCAAGTGACACCCAAGATAGGAAATCTACATCTGGTTATTTATTTAAAGTATTTAATTGCACTGTTATATGGTGTTGTAAAAAACAACTTAGTGTATCCTTGTCATCTACTGAGTCAGAATACATTGCATTAAGTATGGCTATAACTGAAGCATGTTGGTTAAAAAACTTGTTAAGTGATTTTGATGTAATTCATAATGAAGTAACGCTATATGAAGATAATCAGTCAGTAATTTAATTAGCTTTTAATAATGAAAATAACAAAAGATTAAAACATTTGGATATTAGGTATCACTTCATTATAGAGAAAATAAAGGAAAAATGTATTTCTTTGAAGTATATTAAAACACAAGATAATTTAGCTGATTTATTAACTAAGCCTCTAGGCAAAACATTGTTTGAAAAGTTTGTGAAGTAAATTTTTTAGAACATAAGTTACTATCTTTAATTATTGGTCATGTATGAATACAGTAAAGGTTTTTGTTTATGAAAGTGAGATTTAAAGGTTAGAATTGATTATAAGTTAATTTGTAAAAGAAAGGTTTAGTTAGAGGGTTAATAGCTAAAAAGTTTAAATTAATTTTAAGTTTTAAATGGCAATAGGTAACTAAGTAGTAAGAAATTTTTTGAAAAATTGTAATAAAAATAGATATAAGAAATAAAACAAATGACTGTATAAGATAAAAATTATATTAGAAAAAGGAAAATATTTGTTGAGGAGAGGTGTAAAAAGGAACGCAACAAACATTAGTTCCTTAATATTGCCGTGTGGCGCTAGTTGTTATATATATGTCAGTTTAAGTGTCAAGTTTGTGATCCCGCCATTCCATCTCCGCCATTACTAAAATATATTTTGTCACGTCGTCACACTGAGTTTTAATATTCGCAAACAGAAATCCCAACCAACTTCCAACACTTCATTTATCCATTTTATCCAAAGGTAATACCAAGTTATCTAAATATGAAAATTTTTGCCGTTTTTTCTGTCAATTTTCAATTCAATAAAAATGTTTTCGACAAGAGCCAGACACGTTTTTTGTAGTTTTCAAAACCCTTCTTTGATTTTCTATACGATTATTATTCCCAGAGCTATTGAGTCAAAGTTGAAAAGTACTTATTTGGTTTGTCTGACAATAACTCCGTAGCAAATTCAGACTTCTTAATTACGACAAATTAATGGGCTTTAAATTTTCTAAAAGAGCATTTGACAAACCAATAGAAAAAACACTTTTGAAGCTTTCTTTAGATGACAAAATATTTGCATTGCTTTTACCTTGGTAGTTTCCTTAGAATTTCTTCAGACCCAAACATAATACAAAAAATACATCAATCATCATATTTAATCATTTCAATATTTATTGGAAAAAAACAACATTTCGCAAAAAAACACACATTACTAGTTACCACAAATACAAGCTCTATTTAGTTTGAAATCAGATCAAAGACAAATAATATCCTACGATAATAAAAATCACTACTTACTAACGCTCTCAATCCCGCTATCCACCTCATCGCTATCCCGCGCCTTCGCAGAACTATCCCTCGAGCTATCCTCCTTATTATTATCCTCTTTTTGACTATCCTCCTTGTTGTGCTCCGAGTGAGAGCTGGAGTCGCTGTTGCTTGAGTCTGTCGGGTTGTTGCTCACGTTGAACCGCACTTGACACGGCAGATTTGTTTCTGATGATTGTCTGAAAATTTTAGAATTATCATGAATATAGGCTAGTTCACAAGCGCCTTTTGGGTCAACTTCTTTTAGCAGTCTCCGAAAATTATGATTGTGGTGACATTCGATTCGGAATGGCATTTAGATTGTTTTCGAAAAATAATGAAGTTCCGCAAGCAAAAATTACAAAAGTTATTAGCAAATAACTAAAAATGAGGTTAAGTTTTTTGCAAATATCACTAAAACTAATAAAGATTGTTCAAATTTGAATAAAGAATCAAAATGAGGAGGAAATTTCCTAAAAAACGTTTTGACTCCCAGAATTGTAGTACCAATATTTATACTTTTCCCAGAGGGTTGAAAATGCGCCCGAAAACGGGTAATCCGGCTTGCGCGAGCCACGCCCCAGTCGGACCTTTAATGAATAGTCATTTCAAAGTTTTGCTATATCAAAATTAATAGAAATTTGAGGTTGAGCGGTTTAGCTACATTATCAGGGAGTAACAAGCTATATCACCCCCGTATTCCTACGGGAACGGGATCTAAGCGGATGTTCGATGGAAGCTAGTAAGTTTAAGTTCCATAGATAGATGTACCTGCTGATATCGGAGTCGAGGGATGTCCTTGGATGTTGGTGTTGGCGTGGTCGTCTCTTGGCGCTGATGGAGCGCAGCATGCGTCGCACCGACACTATCTTTAGACGCATGTTTAGTGCTGTGTTGTACCATAAACACATCGCCTAAAAACCAGAAAAGTTTTTGGTGAAAGTTTGTAATGAAATACAAATTTAGAGCAATAGTTAACAGTGATTTAGGAATACGCTGAATAGGAAACGGTAGGCTTTATTATGTAATTATGCACTTAGGTACCATGTAAATCTATAATAGAGCAGTTTTGTGACATGAGTGAGTATAGCGTATAGCGAAAACTTTATTTATTTTCTATGTGTTATTTAAGGTTTCTTGCGTTGCACACATGGCTTATATCCTTCGGAAACTGTTAAATTAATGTACTGTTAGAGATAAACATATAATAATTATGTTTCGATTACAATAAGTGTAGATTTAAAAATAGGTAAAGCATCGAAATATTTTCTGAAATTGGATAGAGAAAACTTGACTCTAAAAACGAATAGTGTTGTTACATGCCCCTGTCAGCTCACATCAACCCATTCCACTTTCGACCTTCTAACATCACCACAAGGTTCCTATCCCTGTACCTTGATCCTGTTCTTGAAGAGCTGCGTGGCGATGAGCGGATGGTCCTGCGTCATGGCCTTGGTGGAGGGGTAGAGCGCGACGGCGTTGTAGAAAGAGTCGAGCAGCGTCCCCACCTCACGCATGGCGCGCCCCACGCCTTGCGAGCAACGCTGGCACTCGAACGAGAGACAACCGAATATCTTCTCGCCTATAAAGTACACATAAAGCATCTATTCAAAAGAAAAATATTTTGTAAAGTACATAAGTAGATACATACAGAAGTAGTCAGGCGGGAACTACGTAAAGAAGTCGAGTGGATCAGACGGAATCCCCGCAGTGGTCCATCTAAGAGATGCGCACCCGAGTTGACTTCTATACTTACGCGTTAATATAGACTTTCGTACTCGGCAAATTTGGTTCCAGCTTCGTGGAAGGCAGCTCAAATACATCCAGTCCTTAATAAGGGAGACCGGTCTGACCCTTCGAATTACAGGCCTATAGCTATCACATCCAGATATATCCACATGGAAGGTGATGGAGCGAGTTATTAACAACCAGCTCCTAGGTTACCTGGAGGAGCACCAGCTGATCAGTGACCGACAGTATGGTTTTTGTCACGGTCGGTCAGCTGGTGATCTTCTCGTGTACCAAACTCACTGGTGGGCAGAAGCCTTAGACAGTAAGTATGAAGCTCTGGCAGTCAGCCTTGATCAATATCAAGGCGTTCGACAGTCTGGCATAGCGCTCTTCTATCGAAGCTGCCCGCCTATGAAATCACCGAGGGACTGTGTAAGTGAAGTCACCAGCTTTTTGGATGGTCGGAGCATTCGAGTCGTTGTCGACGGCTGTTGCTCCGAGACCATGACCATTAATTAATGCAGGCGTCCCTCAAGGTTCGGTCTCGCCCACCTTTTCATTCTGCATATCAATGACATGTTATCCATTGGAGACATGCATTGCTATGCAGATGATAGTACGGGTGATGCGCGGTATAGCGGCCAACGACCTCTCCCTCGGTGTGAAGTACAGGAAAGGAGAGTTAAACTTGTGTCTGAAGTGGAGAACTCTCTGGGGCGAGTCTCCGATTGGGGTCAAGTAAACCTTGTTCAGTTCAACCCCACGAAGACACAGGTTTGCGCGTTCACTGCGTTCGCAAGAAAGACCCATTTGTCATGGCACCAAAGTTTCAGGGCCTCTCTACTCCCCTCCTCTCTTCGAGCATTGGAATCCTCGGTGTCGAGATCTCGGGTGTCGATCAGTTTCGGAGTCATTTGGAAAAGTCAAATTGGCTTAAAAAAGGGTCCTTAATAGAGCGAGGCGGTACTTCACGTCAGACCAAAGGCTTTTGGTATACAAGACAGATGTCAGGCCTCACGTGGAGTACTGCTCCCATCTCTGGGCCAGTGCCCCCAAATATCAGCTGCTTCCTCCACTCCCTACAAAAACGAGCTGCTCGAATCGTCGGCGATCCCATGCTCACAAACAGGCTGTAACCTCTGAGCCTGCGGAGAGATATTGGGTCTCTCTGTGTTCTATCCCCTGTACAATGGAGTGTGCTCAACGGAACTATTTGATTTGGTACCTACATCTCCATTTTACCATCGGACCTATATAAAGAGAATCTTTAACGGTAGGCAGCGCATTGGTAGGGATTTAATATTTCTTGTGTGTCACTTGAGAGTAGTGCAAATATAATCAACAAATTACTCGTCCAACAAGTTCTTAACTTAAAAACTTTACCTTTTTAAATTGGTTTAAATGTTCAAGATATCTTACCATCATCATCATCATCTTTATGCTCAGAGGTGAGATCGTCATCAGTATGCGCGGCCACGTCCTCGCAGGAGCCCTGTATCGCGCTCAGACGTTTGGACTGGTCCTGGCACGGGTTGCGGTTCACGAACCTGTTGTAAAATATATTTTAAATTGAATCCCTTGAGTTTGTTTAAGAATAACATTTTTTAGTATATTGCTGTACTTATCTCAGATTTGGAAAGAAAGTTAATATATATTTATCAACTAAGTTAGTTAGATCGATATGAATTTACTAATGCGGTTTTATATATATACGCGGCTTAAACACAAAACTGTAGTAGATTGTACGCGGAACTGCACAAGATTAAAATGTATTGACTGTTTGGAAAAGGCATTTTAAGAATTGTCATAATTTTTTTGTTTTTCTATTTAAAGTTGTTAACAAAAAATCCACCCACCCATTCATCAACTTGCGGCGACGGCAAAATAGCCAAAATTGTATTACATTATGTATTAAATATTATATTTTACACACTAAAAAACTTTGCAATATATTATTCTTTATTTGTAATAAGTAAATATCCAACCCTCATCAGCTATATGTTCCATCGTACAGCATATTTAGCAATCAGAATACCTCAGTTATATTCACTAACCTATAATCAAAGATATTCTTGACTAGTTTAGGTACTATGTCCCTCTGCGCACACAGGTACTTGTCCTGCGCGGTGAGCTCGCGGCCCGCCAGCGCCGCCTGCAGCTCGAGCCAGATCAGATCCTTCAACTCGTTCTGCCAAACCTGCTCCTCGCGACTTATCTGAAGGGAAACCAACATTTTTTTTATACCACTAACGGACCCGGCAGACTTCGTTCTGCCTACCAGCGCCACCTACCGGGTCCAAATTGATGTATTATACATAAAAACCTTCCCCATGAAATACTCCGTAATTTGGTGGAAACCGCATTCAGACAGACTGATAGAGGCGGCGGGGACTTTGTTTTATAGAAGGGTGGCAAACAGGCATACGGTCCCACCTGATGAGAAGCCGTTACCAAAGCCTATGGACGCTTGCAACACCAGAGGCGTCACTCAGGCGTTGCCGACCCTGTAAAAAGGGAGAAACTGTATAGGCAGTGAAAGGGACACAGCGTAATGTATTTTCTTCAAAGGGGTAGACAGGTATCACTCCTGCATTCCCCTACGACGCTACTTCAACCCTGGTCCCCCACTGCCGCTACAGCGTCTCCTCGTGGAGCTCTGGCTACCTTACTCACCGCAGGAACACAACACTATAAGTAGTGTTATTTGGCTTTAACCATCTAGTTTAGACTTAACAATATACACTGTATTGTTTAAATGAAATTAATTTAGGTACAGATCTTGATATAGTATAAAACTACAGCATTTCGCTTAGATTTTTTTAACTATCTCAATGTGATTTAATTTTATACATATAGTTTAATACATTCTTTTGTGTAATTTTTGTTAAAATAAATATTGATATTATAATTATCTGCTAAAATAATCTTTGCTTAGTTCTTGTGGGTTTCTCTCAGTTGAAGGCTGTTATCCAAACCGGTAATAGTGTCATTGAGTCCTATTTATTTTGGTGAAACATAACATACGAAGTAAATCTATGATCAAAGCCATGTGAAGTCTGCAGAATCTACTATAGGCCTGCATGATGGACTATAGTCAAAATCTTCTAGTTAGGAGTGACTTACACTTGATATGCAACCACACTAAATGACTAAACGAATGAAGCAATTGCAAAATATTTACAGTGCATTATATACTTATTTAAGAATATAATAAAGAGCCCAGTTTAAATCAAAATTGAAACAAAGGAGTAGATAGGAGAAAAATTTAAGAAGAATAGCAGTTATCATAGGTCACAGACCAGCACAGTGGCAAACATGCTCAATTTATACGTAAACATAATACATATCATGACATATATATATTTCCAAAAACACCACCAGAAAAGCTGCAAAATCAATATTAAATCAGTCTTACACTCACAGTTCTCCGGCAGCCCTTGTCCACGTTCCCCATGTTGATGAGCATGCTGAAGGTCTGGTGGAAGTTCACCCGGCTGGCCGGTACTTCGGGCAGCCTGTGGCGTAGCTCGGGGCCCGTGTCCCCTAGGCCCCCTAACAAGCCCCCAACGCCCCCCGCCAAGCCCCCAACGCCCCCCGTAGGACATCCAGACTCACGGCACTTCGGCCGGGATGATAGAGACATGAAGCGGCTGCATGACTCCACCTGGAAGATTATAGATGTCAAAATGAATGATAAAGCAATGACGGTTGCTGGAAATTGAATAGTGGTACCGATTTGTAACATTCATTTTATTAATGTGTAACACGGTTTCCGCTGTCTGTCCCTATGTCTTCTTAAATCTTTAAAGCTACGCAACGGATTTTGATACGTTTTTTTTAAATAGATAGAGTGATTCAAGAGGAAGGTTTCTATATATAATACATGCATAATATGTTAGAGAAACACTGTCAATTTTGGAAGTTTCTAATGTCATGTATAAGCATTCCACCCGTGGGAAGTTGGGGATTCGTTAGTGTATTATAAAATTTGTTTTACACAATTTGAGAGGTAGTCTATCTATCTAAAATAGTTACCAGTGTGGGTACTGCAGCGGCGGCCAGCGGATTGGGCGAGGGCAGCGAGTCCGCCTTGGGCTCGCGCTGCGCCGCGTCCTGCTTCCAGTCGCGCTCGCGAGTCCGGAGTAACTTCAGGCTCGAGCGCTTCTTCAAGCGGACGCACACTGTACCTGGATTGGAAACCAACGTATTCATTCCATACTAATATTTTAAATGCGAAAGGAACTATGTCTGTCTCGCTTTCACGCTAAAACTACTGCACCGATTTAAATGAAGTTTGGTACATACACACGTAATTTAGAGCCTGAGAAAGGTCTTCCATTTTCCCGGAAGGGAACTGGGAAGGATATAGACCTATACATAGTATCAGTGTGCACGGAGTTTCACTGTGAAGAAAAGCTACGTAAGCCATCTTCGGGTGCACCAGCGCCAGACTGACTAGGAGTCAAAGCGGTCGCCATGGCCAAAATCGGTCGGACCAATCATCATCATCATCATAGTATATGCTAGTAATAAATAAAATGACGGACCTGGTGATTCTTGTTCGACGGCATACGAAGGGTTATCAACCACGTCCTTCTTCTCACGAAACATCTTCTGGACGCCCAGCACTCCAAGATCAGTTCTGAAATGAAAACAACACGAAATTATTACTTTGAAAAAATATTTAAGGAACATTCATTATTTATTATCAGGTTTCTATTTAGGGGCTAACCAATGAGAGAGTGAATCAAGATTACGGTTAACGCAAAGATAACCAATATTCTACCACAGTCTAAATACATCTTGCTAAAACATGGTAGCAGTCAGTATGCTCTTAACCAGTAATGTGGGCAAGTTCGACTTTGGCTTGTGCTGATTATAACTTCTTCTATTTATAGGCATATTTTATAGCAAGCAAAACCTGTATCAATTTGTTGATGTTAAGAAATCAGACCCAAAGTTTCATTATGAGTCCTTTTGCTATTTTGGTAAGAAACCCTAAAAACCAAGCAAGAAAGGCCAAGTAGAATATGGTTTTTATGATAAATTTCTATGATGACACATTTCATTCGCACATTTTGAAATATCCCAAGATAAATATCAAACATACAAACCGCTATCTTTACATCTTTGACACATCATGGCAATGCAAAGTAGGTACCTATTAATATTTTAATCAGAGTGACATTGGTTTTAGGTAGAAATTCCTTCACAACATATCAGCTGTGAATCATAAGCGGACATTGGAACGTTGTATAGTGTTTATCTACTCAATAGGGTACATTCAACCCAATAATGCAAGATTTTGAAAAACAATACGGGGAACTTAGTCTTTCCACTATTTACCTTATGGCTATTAATTTAAGGTTTAACTTTTCTCTTCAACTTTTATCACAATATTTGTATTTGATTACCCCTATTGAAATGTTGGTCAAATCAGGAACATCACCAATGGATTATCGCCTCTAAAACTAAGTTTTTAAGACTCATATCACCCTGGAATTCCACTGGACACTTTACCCTTCCAACAAAAACTCATTGCAAATGTAATACTTAGAGGATTATCGAAACTCTTTCAGAGAAATATCCCCGAAATTATCTTAAAAGGAAATAAGTATAGAGGCACCCTACTAATATTATAAATGCGGAAGTTTGTGAGTGGATGTATATTTGTTACTATTTTACGCCAAAGCGCCTGACGGGATTGCGATGGATTTAGAATATATTCTGGATTAACATATAGGCTACGTTTTATCCCGAGAAAATTGATCCCCCGGGAACGCGGTGTAAACGTTTGGCGACAGCTGATAGGCTGTATTTCATCCCCGTATAGGTACTTAAGGAACTACCCAGGTGAAACCGCGCGGCGGAAGTTAATACTTATAATCGTGGTATAAATAATGTTATAATTGGCATTAGTCACGAGTGGGTCGTCGGATGCGACAAACATCCGCGCGGTGAGTGCTGATAACATTATCACTCATTCAATCCGCCGCCTGATAACATAACTTTTTATATTGACGATATCCCCTGGTGGTACAGGTACTTAGCATTTACTGGGTTCAATAAAAATGTATTCCATATACATTAGTACACTTATGGAAAAAAAGAGGTATAACTAGTGACTCCCCGCGGTTTCACCCGAGATTCCGGGGGATCTTGAATGTTCCCGTGATAAAAGTTCCAAATTTCATAGTAGTTTTGGCGTGAAAGAGTAACAAATATAGGCACATCCATACTAACAAACTTTCGCAATTGTAATATTACTTTGTAGGATTTACCTTGCCTTGGCGTATTTCTTACCGATTTTTCTCAGATGAAAACTTAAATACCCAATTAGGGAGATCACGTGGCTTCAAATATTACATCACAGGTAGAATAACGTCGTCAAAATCCGAACAATAACAAACCTATTAATAGAAAACGAACACTAAATCAAAAACACACCATTAAATATATCTGACTATGTACACTCAAAACGCGTAACAAACCGATAGACAAAACATTATCTCGCTCGTGGTAACAAATGAGTAAATTGAACAGGTCGTAATATACGAATTCACGTGCTTCAATAGAATATTTACATAAGGTATGTTACAAGATCAACGATCTCACATTTGCCAAGGATTTCCGAGAACTAGACGCTAGTGACGACTATAGATTGAGTGTTTGTACGTGGATGCTGAAAAGCAATAATGTGTCAACCCACAAAAAGTCAAATTCAAAGTTTTTGATATATCTATCTATATATATAAAAGAAAGTCGTGTTAGTTACACTATTTATAACTCAAGAACGGCTGAATCTATTTAGCCGAAAATTGGTGGGGAGGTAGCTTAGAGCCAAGAGACGGACATAGAATACTTTTTATCCCGGGAAAATTGTAGATCCCCGGGAACGCGGGTGAAACCGCGGGGAGCCACTAGTATTTTGATAAAGCATCAAGTATTTAATATTCTACAAAAGTGTTTCAAGCCATCTAAAACATAAAAGTACATAAACAATGGATTTATATCATAAAAAAGTGGCGAAGCACATACACAATATGATCTTTAGACGCCATTTTCTCAAAACCAAGTTTATGAGGGTTAACACATTATTACTTATCAGCATCCATGTGTATTTTGATTGGTATATTAACAATTGGTACTAAACTAAAGATGCTTAGTCGAAGGCCGGTTACCGGTAGTAATTTCAGTTTAACCTTCATATGTGTCAAAATCTTCTATACTTTAAAGTTTGTTTGAACACGCTTATCTCAGGAACAACTGGTTCATTTATCGAGGAAGGCTATAGGCTATCAGTATAAGCTGAGCATTCATGGAAAATGTCGCAAAAACGGGATAAAAATCTTATGTGATAGTCATAGGAAAACAATAACAAATATCCTTTCCAGGTGCCAGCTGAAGATCAGCGCTGTTTTCTTCAACAGCACATGCTAAGCTGCCCCCTTATTGTGGAACTCTGTCTCTCTTTCTCTTTCTTTTCTTTTTAAGGGTCTTGAAGGTATTAGCCTCTGATGGCTGTTACACCTTTACGCGGGCAATCGGTGAGCGCTGAGGGCTCTCAACCGTAATATATTTAAGCAACTGCGCTGAGGGTGTCCCCCGCACTGCTGGGGGTGAGGGACTCACTGGTTTGATTATTTAGGGAAATTTATATCGGACATTCGTACAGGGAGACAGCGGTCGTAGGGCCGGCAATGTAATAAAATTGGCTTGGTGGACAACTGCGAGAAAGAGACAGAAAGTTACATAATAAGGGCTGGTCCCCCTTTGACAGCACTCCTACCACTTTTGTCATTGATTTGTTCTGTTTATCTTAATGTATTTTTGTTATCCTTATTTAATTAATGTTAAAGTGTGATGTTAATAAATATTTTCAATCTTCCTTTCGCATTGACTTAATCAGGATGACGACAAAGAAAAAAAATGACGTGAGAATAAACATGTTTTAAAACTTGTAACTTCAGCAACCTTGGGTGATAAGTGTCTTCCTGATTAAAAATAATGATAAAGACAACACTGACTTTCATACATCATCAATATTTTGAGTGCAAAAGAATGTAAAAAAGCATGGAATGGAATGATTTTAAATTCTGCGAATTGCAAACCGATGGGTATAAATAGGAACCACCTGTTTAGGCTGAACATATGACCTTGTTTTCTAATTTACTTGCAGTATTCCATTCCAGAAGAAAATTATAACCAACAGGGGCGGACTGTGAGTTTCTAGACCCTGGGCTTAAACTACTTGGGGCGTAACTAAATTATCAACTGATTTATATTTTGTCTAGTAATATGAAACATAAAGCGTATTTTTGTTTAGATTATTGTCTATTTTAACTACAAGGGGAGTAGGGGCGGGCCCTTTGTATCTACGAGGCCCTGGGCTGGAGCCCAAAAAGCCTTATACAGATCTGCCTATAATTACCAAGGCCAATACAATACAGAACTCTAACTAAAGTTGTCTAGACCTCAAAGGTCCGTTATGTTAGCAAGGCTTGTATCATGTGTGAAAGTGAGACAAACATATAGCGACAAAAAGAGACAGCATCGTGTGAAAACGGGCCTCTCAGATCTCTACAACTTAAGCCGTTATAAAAATACGAATCGTTGATTCATCGAAGGTTTTGCTTTATGTCTGTCTGTCGGTAGTTTGCGGTCAAGCATCGGTATATATAGATATACTTAAATAAATAAAATAAATAAAAATTTACTTTATTTCTCCCACAATTACAAAAAATACAATATGAGACATAAAAATAAGACAAGTTTAATTGCGGGAGACTGGTGCCTAAACTAGGCAGAGCCTGTATTTCAGGACACCAGGTCTCCACCCCGCGGTAATTTTAACTACAAAATAAAGGGGAGGGAGCTCTCCTCTTATATAATAAAAAGTATGATTATAATTAAAAACTAAAGAGAAACACAGTGCACGGTATGGGAGGTGTAAGTGTGAGTGTAAGTGTGGGTGTAAGTGTGAGTGTAAGTGTGAGTGTAAGTGAGGGTGTAAGAGTATATGTGTGGGTATGGTGGTAGGAGGTGTCGGTAAATGAATGTAAGTGTGCTTGTGCGATTGTTTTGAAAGGTTTATATCAATTTATTATTTTAAATTTATATACGTTTTATTATTTTGGAACTACTAGCAAATTTTCTATATCAGCGTAACTTAGTCCCTGCAGCCAGTCATTTAGTACCTTTTTACATTTCGTTTTATTAAGATTATAGATAGATATCCTTTTATTTATTTTATTATAGAGGTGACAGCCAAGAAAATAGAAGAAACGCATTGCAGTAGCTGTGGCAACAGGTATGCTATGAAAAACAATATCTTTCCGTCTTCTTAGTGCCATACTGTCTGGGTCATATTCGTGTGATGTGTGCTGTTTCATCACGGTGTGTAGAACATATAGTTGGCGGACAGTAAGCACTTTGGCCATATTATACAGTTCAGTAGTGGGGAACCTAGTTGGAAGATGTAACATTACTTTAAGGATAGCTCGTTGGGATCTCTCCAATACCAACATAGATGATTTGTGAGTCCCACCCCAAGAAGTCACACAATATGCTAGTAAAGACTGGCAGAGAGCAAAATAAATAGTTTTTAAAAGCGGAACGTCAGCTGCATGACGTAGATTTCTAAACACATAAATTAGTTTTCTTAATCGATCGGAAAGAAGACTAATATGGACTTGAAAGCAGAGCCTGTAGTCAAGTGTTATTCCCAGATATTTAACCGTATCAACTCTTACCATGCTAGGACAATCGCAATCAGAAGTATAAGGAAAAGGACATGAATGGATTGTCAGATTAAAGAGGCATTGCGTTCGAGGGTTAACCTTGCTTGTAAAAATAACTAGTTTAGTTTTGTCAATGTTTAGGGTAAGAACATTGTCGTGCAACCATTTAGTTATTGTATTAAGACCGGATTGAGAAATAGAATAAAGGTTCTGGTATGAGTCAGCATTAAAGAGTAAGGCTGTATCATCAGCAAAGGTAATAACTTTACCCCCGACTAGACTTAAATTACACAGATCGTTGACGTAGACAAGAAAGAGAGTAGGGCCAAGTATACTGCCCTGTGGCACGCCATAATCTGATACTTTCAACTCAGAGCTCAATTTCCCATCCACTCTAACTCTCTGTGTACGATCGGTCAAAAAGTCACGGAGGAGTTGTAGTTGCAGTCCACGCACACCGACCTTCTCCAGCTTATTAATCAAGATCGGAACAGAGACCGTGTCAAACGCCTTCGCAACATCTAAGAAAATACCCAGCGTTTTACGTTTATTATCTAAGTTCCGAACAATATAATCGGTCAACTCGTGCACAGCGTCAGAAGTGGACCTTCCAGAGCGAAAGCCAAATTGTTCTGGTGAAAGGACGTTGTTATCCGCTAAGAACTTAGTAAGTCGCTTGTTTATTACACGCTCGAGAACTTTGGACAAGGCTGGAAGTATTGATATAGGCCGATAGTTGTTGACACGATCTCTGTCCCCGCTCTTGTAGATTGGACAGACTATGGACTTTTTAAAGGCTTTGGGAAATACTCCAGTGCTAAGGGCCAGATTGCAAATATGCGTTATTGGGTGGACTAGAAGAGCCTTGTGAGTTTTTAAAAAAATACTGGAGATACTATCCCAGCCCGTAGCAGAACTATTTTTCAGGGATGTTATAAGTGAAGATATTTCCTCTATATCTGTGGATAGAGCCACCATAGAATTAACTGTCGGGTTTATGGAACTAACATGCAGGCCGTGTTGCTGTGGAGGGCTGTGAATAATATTCTCAGCAAGTCTTCTCCCAACGTTCACAAAAAATGAATTAATATCATCAGCCGATTGACTACATGTAATTAATTTATTAGCTGTATTATTGTTTTTAGTTCTATTTGAAATTTTATTTATCACTTCCCAAATTTTCTTTTTATCAGTATAAGCATCGTTTATTTCGTTTTTTTCATAATCTCTTTTTAATTTCTTAAGTAAATTGTTACAAAAATTTCTGTATCTACAAAAAATTAACCTCATGTCTGCATTAGAAGGCGAACGTTTAGTTTTTTTATGTAAGCTATCACGATGTCGCATGCATCTCAAAATACCCGGCGTTATCCAGGGCTTTAAAATTTTCTTGCGGTTAGAAACTCGTAAGCGTTTAGTGTTTATGTTAATAATTTTCTGTAAAGTGTCAACGAGGAAATCAGCAGCTTTGTTGACGTCATTCATTTTTAAAATACGGGTGAAATCTGCTGACTTTAAAGCCGATGTTATTCCTTCAAAATCAACTTTAGTAATTTCACGACATTCCCGAATTCGAGGATGATTTTTTAGATGGTAGAATAGCACAGTTTCGTGGTCTGTCAGTGAGGAATGAGCTACAAAAGTTGAGGCTGGTAGTTGAGACTTTAGCAGTACGTGATCTAAACAGTTTGTAAGACGAGTGGGAAGAGTATGGGCAGGTAACATACCATGAGTGGCGGCTAGAGTTAAGTAATCGAATTTCAGTTGATCGTGATTATTATCACCTATATTAATGTTTAAATCTCCAGTTAAAATAATGTTTTTGTAATCTTTAATTTCTGTCAAAGTAGCATCCAGTGACTGTAGAAAGTTGTTTATGTCTCTAACAGATGGAGACCGATAGATTGCAATTATAGCAGTATCGTTTTTATTTTTTATAAGCAAGCTATTTGCATCACAGATTAGGGGTTCCTCTACAGAAAAGTCTAGGAGCTTGTTTATATATATTACTACACCTTCATTTTGTGTCTTATTATTACTAGACGAATACATATGATAGCCATCAAGTTGAGGTAAGTTCGGTGATCCTTGAAGCCAACACTCAGTAAGAACAAGCAGGTCCCAATCAGTTTTAGTGCGCTCTAAAAGTGTTAGAAACGAGGGGAAGTTCTTCGAAATACTTCTTATATTTTGTAAAATTAGTTTAAACGAGGTTGAGGGAAAAGGATTAATTTTGTAGCAGTCGTCGATATCACAGACATCAGAATCAGACACAGAGATTTCATCAATATTTTGAACGTTATTCTGGAAGTTATCGAATTTTGGTTATAGTGTAGTAATAGACCAATAAAAATGACAAAAGTGCTAAAATTTTTAAGTTAAGCTTCAATAAAAGAGGGAATTTATAAAAAACTAGCTGCCTCCCCGCGGTTTTACCCGCGTAGTTCCCGTTCCCGTGGGAATACAGGGATAAAATATAGCCTATGTTACTCGGGGATAATGTAGCTTTCCAAAGGTGAAAGAATTTTTGAAATCGGTCCAGTAGTTTCGGAGCCTATTCATTACAAACAAACAAACAAACAAACAAACAAACAAACAAATCTTTCCTCTTTATAATATTAGTATAGACAATAATTGCACCTTGTGAGTCAATAAATCGCACTGAGCCCGTGTGTAAAAAAGTGTAAGTGTGTAATGTGTATATGTGTAAGAGATTAATTTGATAATAAACATTGCTAGAGTAAAAAGTAAATTGATAGTATGTAACACGTGCACAGGTATACCTAAAACTAGTTGAATAACAATAAATTATTAATATTTTCAGGAGTATAGGAACATCATGCATATAAGAAACACTATACATCAAGATAAAATACTTTTGAATCCACAGAAAGGGTACTAATTTATACAACAATAATAGTCATTCTTTTTTCTTTAGAGCATCTAGGTCCGAGACACTAGTGATTTTAATCAATGACTGATTGTCCGATTTGCGAAGATAGACTAGGCCGCGTGAAGTCCAGCAGTAGCTGTATTTGAACTCCTTTGAGAAATCTCTTGCCAGATGAAACAAGCGCTGGGTTTTGAAGGTCAGTGCTTCAGCCACATAAATAGATTTCTTGGGCCCCGTGATTTTTAGGTGTCCTGTGTTAAGCTTTCCATCGTAGGGCTTGTTCTTATTAAATTTTTTAACAGCAGAAATAATAATCTCTTTTTGGTGAACACTATTAAAATCGACGACAATCGTCCTCATATTTTCTTTATTTGGTTTTGTTCGGTAAATGTCTTTTATATTTGGATTTTCAATATCCAGTGACTTCGCGAGATTACTGACGATATTAGTCAAGTCACATTTTGTTTCAATTTTGTCCGGTAAGGAGACATTGGGGACATTCCGAATTTCTATACTTGATGCTCGCGTTCTACGTTCCAGAGCATCGATTCTTTCTTCCAGAGACTTGATGTAGTTGCTATCATCAACCCTCTGGTTTTCAAGAAGCTGTATTTTATTCAGAAATTCGTCGTATTTGGCTGACAAGAACGACATACTGCTGGAGATTTGGCTGTTTTGCTCTTTGATGTCTTTCACAGAATCCAATAAAACCTTGAAACGGTTTTCTTGTTCCACGGAAAAGGAAGAAAACATACCCCTAATGACACCCATGACTAGTTGCATATCGATAGGATCTCCGCTTAGTTTACGTTTGGTGCGGGTAGTAACATTTCGGTCAGTATCACATATGTCAATCGCCGGCGGTGTGTTTAGGCACGGCTCAGAGACAGTAAGCGTACGGGCTTGTTGGTTAGAGAAGGTAATATGAGGGGATGTTGCGGGGGTGCTGGGGGGAGTCCGTTGAAGTGACATCGTATAGTATCTTGCCTACTATGGTACTAGGCTAACAGCTGTGTAGTAGATAGTGACAGTCGCACTGCAAGTGATTTCTAGCCAGGGGTCATTCAAACTGGTCGTGGATCGATAATGACGAATGACATCGCTTTCCGTCCAATATAACTAGACCCCTGCAGCAATCCAGTCGCCGAGAATTTCGATGTCTCTTTTTAACTAGTTAGATTAGAATCTTTCTGTCTTTCTTTGGGTAAAAATTAATTCATTCACTTACGTAGTAGGTACTGTCGTGTGCGGAGCGTGAGGGGTGGAGCGGGTGGTTTGGTAAGGCGTCTGCGCACACACCGCTGGATATTTCTGTACTCCTATTATCCGTCACGAATTTTGAATATTTTTGTATTTTTGATTTTGTTAAAAAAACTATACGCAATGTCGACCTTTCAACACGTCTGATCGCCTCAGTGATCCGGGGGGGAGAGGACTTATACATGAGTAACAGTTATGTAAGATAATATTGTAGGTCTTTGTAGAGACTAACTATATACTACCAATAATAAAACATTCAGCGACATAGCCAATAATTTATTCCTTAAGCGGTTAGTCTTATAGTACCATGGTGGCACATTACTTTAAATAATAATAATAAATAAATATCCTGGGACATTTTTCACACACGGCCAATCTGCTTCCAAAGTAAGCTTCAAATGAAGCTTGTGTTATGGTAACCAGATAGTTATCTATATAAGTATCTATATAGTATATATATACTACGTTTTAAATACATACTTATATAGATATTTATATCCAGACACAGGACAAAGAGACATATTCATGCATACAAATGTTTGTCCTGGTTGGTATTCGAACCCACGACCCGCGGCTTGAGAGTCAGGGTCACTAACCCCAAAGCCAACCGGGCTGTCCAAAAATAGGTACATACTTATATAGACACAGATGAGACATGTTCACACACACAAATTTGTGCCTGTTGAGAATCGAACAGCACAATCAGCGGTTTCAAAGTCAGGGTCGCTAACCACAAAGCCAACTAGCCAGTCCCTTATCATCTGAGGTTGAATTAATAATCTTAATTGGTAATTAAATGCACACTTGCTTAACGAACAGCTGTTAGACATTCTTGTATGTCTAGACAGCAAGATAGACAATGCATGTTTTAAAATTAACATGACATATGTTTGGATGTAGCTAGAAGTAGTTTTAAATTTACACTAATATTATAAAGAGGTAAATCTATTTAGTTTGTCGTGCAATCTCGTGAACTAATCATCCAACTCTAAAATGTTTTCACTGGTAGAAAGTTACGTTATTCCTGAGTGCTATAGACAACGCGGGAACTACGCGGGTAAAACCGTGAGGAGGCTAGTATTTACACATCAGACCTTGAAGGTATCAAGAACATAAAGTCATAGTCTACCTGGACTAGAACCAGCCTTCAAGGTTGTCATATGAAGGAGGCATATCCTGAGAAAGCTAACATAAAGTGGAAGGGGTACCTCCGTTTCTCCTTGTCTCTGATCCTGGAGCGGGGCGGCGTGGTGCCGAGCAGGTCAGCTTCCGCGCCATCGCCACCATCAGCCAACAAGTAGCGGGAGGACTGGCGCGGGTGTCTCATCACCACGTCCTCTGCGTCACTGGAAATTATATTAAATACAATTTTATAGTTAGAAATTTTGTAGGTATGCCACTTATATTATAAACTAGTGGCTACCCACGGTTTTTGCCGCGTACCCGGGAGATCTACCATTTTCCCGGCATAAAAAGTAGCCTCAGACTCTAGACTATCTGTGTACCAAAATGGTACCAAATGATATTTAAATCGGTTTATTACTTTTGGCGTGAAAGCGAGACAGAGTTACTTTCGCATTTATACATAAAGATAATTATTATTACAGCACACAATAAGCAAGAATAAGGCTGGCTATTCAAAGAGGTAATGCAACCAGCCTTCTGGGCACCTTACCCACAGGCAGCGACCTAAGGTAGGCCCATTTTTTATTTATAAAATGGAGCTTAGGAAAATGTGTAACGACTTAGGTATTTTTCTTTTTTCCTTTTATTAGTCTACTAGATAATGTTTTAATTATATAATGTTAATGTAGCACTAAATTATGGATGATTAAAGCAAGAAAATCTTATGATCTACAAACATTATGAAAGATCACTAAATAGGAAGTGTTTATAACGCAATGATAAGAGACGTTACACCGGAAATGATAAGGTAGGTTGGTAGTTCCCTGGTCGAGATACCTACTCCCGCGTAGTAACTTTACTAATGGATATGTTATCTCATTGTCAAAATTTCTTGATAAGAAACACTAACGCCCGATGTCAATAATCAATCCTGATCCATTTTTTGATATATCAATCCATTTTCTGGGTGAAGCTTTAAAATCAATCTATCTTCGATCGATCGAATCTGTTCGAAAATGATAGTTTTTGCTTGCCAATAAGCTATCCGTCCATTTTGACAACTCGTTGGTTTTACTCTCGGATAGGAGATAGATTATTAACATCGGGCGTAAATCGATCGAGGGTGGTTAAACCACATCATATTATGTTACATCAGATATCTCACTTGATTAAAACGCTATGCAAAAGTATGGCAGCAAAAGCAACTATCCAAAGCTGAGTGTTCATTATTTATTTATTTCAAAAGGCACATCAACAGCACACACATTAAAAATTACAAACATAAAGCGCATAATAAATGGATGGACTGTGTGAAAGATGACATGAGTAAGAAAGGAGTGAGTGCTGAGATGACGACTGACAGAGGAGAATGGAAGAAGAAGACATGTTGTGCCGACCCCACGTAAGGGTGGGATAAGGGCAAGACGATGATGAAAGCGCATAATAAAATTTCAATGTCCACCAATTGCAGACGCACACAGCATTTATAACAACTAAAACAAACATAGGTAAATGAGAAAACTAACTCCATCTTAGGTTTCGGCAACGTCAAACGTCCTTTAAAGACGGTTCAGAGACCAAATGCAAGCCATCACTAATAAAAAAAAACTGTTTACTGAGTTACCTACCTATATGAAATTTAAATACCTAGAATGAGTAACAAAATAATTTAAAACAAATTAAAACATGACATGTCTAACAAAATATTTAATATCATCATCAGCTCATATACGTCTCCGAGGAGCACGAGCCTCCCCTAACAACGAGGGGGTTTAAGCCATAGTTCACCACGCGGGTAGATTAGCGTACCTACTTACTTTTCGAAAGCAGGCAAGACGGACAAAAAGATTTGATAAATATATGCTATGTTTGACCAACTAACAGGAAAATAGAGACGGTATAAAACTCACAAAATCAAAATTAGCAAGATTAAAAAATATTATATACAATTATTAAAAAATAACAAGTTTTGAGGTCAACGAAGTACACGGATTGAGCTTAAACATAATACAAATAACTTAGGTAGATTTACAACTTTGAATAATACCTAAAAAAAACTATAAATGCAAAAGTAACTGTCTGTTTCGCTAATTACGCTTTCACTGAACCGATTTCGATGAACATCGGTACAGATGGACTAGAACTTGGGTCATAGCCTCATAGGCTACCTTAATTCCGGGAAAATTTAAGTTCCCCGTACTTGCTTTTATATAAGGTTTTTTGATGCAACAAAAAATCTGTGAATCGCTAAACAAATACAAGTTTTTCGAACCACAAGTTCACACATGTTTACATAGTCTAGACTTTCCAATCACATATACCGCTATTTAACCCACTTTGTATCAAGCGAAGATTCTACAATAGAATACTTAAATAAATAAAATATCTAATATAAAAAATAACAAAATGTTCTGTACTCTGCAATGTTATGTAATTTATTTTGTAATTTGATCAATTAAACGAAACGTCCGAATTATATTTGCACAACTATGCAGTCAGCCAACCATCATCAGCTCATATACGTCTCCACCGAGGAGCACGAGCCTCCCCTAACAACGAGGGGATTAGGCCATAGGGCATATATCCACCACGCAGGTCTAGGCGGCTTGGCAATCTTCACATGCCTTTAATTGTGACATCTCAAGCATACAGGTCTCCTCACGATGTTTTCCTTCATCTAAAGCCAGTGGTGTGAATCCGTACGTTAGTTTTTAAACTCAGAGGTACGGGCCGGAGTTTAAATCTGCACCTTCATGATCGTGAGTCGGTGCGTTCCCCACTGTGCCACCACGGCTACTATAAGTCAACCAGTGCTGCATTTAAATAAGCAAAACAAAAAGGGAATGGATGTAAAAAAAGCCGTTATTAAAAAGTATTCCTCGTAACTTCGTAAGGTGCAGAAAATGAAACTTTTAACCTGATGAAGAATGCAGTCACACCGGTCCCATGACTAGTCGTTCTGATATCGCATCGCAAAAAATATCCCAGTTAATTCTTACAATAATGTACGTGTAATATCCTGGGACATTCCTGGGACATTTTTCACACACGGCCAATCTGATTCCAAACTAAGCAGAGCTTGTGATATGGTAACCAGATAGCTGATATACTACATATACTACTTTTAAATACAAACTGCTAAAAACTAGAGCTTGACCGCGATCCCACCTGATGGAAAGCAGTGATGCGATCTTTGTTGGTAAGGCGCACTAGTTTTTTAATAGCCTATTCACTCTAGCCTTGAAGACACCCAAATTATAATGAGACGGGAAGACCGCAGCAGGCAAATTGTTCCACTCCTTCGATGTACGCGGTATAAAAGTCGAGGCAAAACGCTTAGTCCGGATCGTAGATGTTTCAACAACGTAAGGGTGGATACTGGCCGTACGACGGGATGTCCGATGGTAGAAAGGAGATGGCGGAATCAGATCATGCACTTCCCGCGCACACTCTCCGAAATGTATCCTGTAAAATACCGAAAGGCTGGCTACCTTACGCCTGTGCTCAAGGCTTTGTAGATTGGACTTAACCAAATCTGGATCTCCAATTAGCCTCACCGCACGCTTTTCCACCGAGTCCAAAGCTGCCAGGTGGCATTTTGCAGCTCCAGCCCATATGTGACTACAGTACTCCACGCAGGATCGGACCTGTGCTCTGTATAACATTAGAAGCTGTCCCGGCGTGAAGTACCGCCGGACCTTTGCAAGAACGCCGAGTTTCCTAGCAGCCACGTTGGCTTTGGACTCAATGAACCGCCCAAAGTTAAGGTCTGAGGAAATTTCAACTCCCAAGAGCTGAAGGCGGTCGGTGCACTCAAGGGATACATTCCGGAAAGCAGGAACCAAGGTGAACGGGCTCCTTTTAGCGGTGAACAGACACGCTTGCGTTTTGGCGGCGTTGAATCCCACCAAATTGGCTTCGCCCCACCTAGAGACTGCCTGAAGTGAGATATTTGTACGCTCCACCATAGCCTCTCTTTCGGACCGGATTAGCTCCTTACTAGCCCGAGCACTTGGCAAGTATCTCTCTACAACTGTGCTATCATCTGCATACCCATAGATACCGGGCAACAGCAGATCGTTGATATGGAGCAGGAAGAGAGTTGCAGAGAGAACAGATCCCTGAGGAACTCCGGCATTAGTCGTCATGGGTTCTGATGAACATCCGTTAACAACAACTCGGAGTGACCGTTCACTCAGGAAATCTTTTATCCAGTTAATCAGGCTAGAGGAGATGCCGTACGCTGGGAGCTTACTCAAAAGGCTTGCGTGCCATCCCCTGTCGAAGGCCTTCGAGACGTCTAAAGAGATAGCAATCGCTTCCCCATTCTTCTCGAGGGCCTCGCCCCACAAGTGAGTGGCACACACTAGTAGGTCCCCAGTAGACCGATTGCGGCGAAACCCGTATTGTCGGTCACTGAGGAGATCGTTACCTTCCAGGTGTGTCATGAGGCGCGAGTTTAGTACACGCTCCATAACCTTGCAGAGTATGGAGGTCACTGAAATCGGCCGATAGTTAGCAGGGTCGGCACGGCTACCCTTTTTGGGCACAGGTTGCACGTTAGCAAGCTTCCAGGACTTAGGCACTAAACCAGTCCGAAATGAGAGGCGATACAAGCGTGTCAATACAGGAGCCAACTCGGGTGCACAAGCCTTGAGAACAATCGCTGGTATACCATCTGGTCCACTAGCTTTGTTCACGTCGAGACGACACAGTGCTCTCAGAACTTCTTTGTGCCTTATGCGAACCTCGGGCATCGAAGTGTCACAGTGAGGCAGAGTCGGCGGAGTAGCACTGCTAGTGTCAAGACGAGAATTGTGGGCGAAGAGGGATGCAAAGAGACTTGCTTTCTCTCTCGCCGTATGAGCCAGTGTTCCGTCAGGCCTAACCAGCGGAGGCAATGTGGGCCGACAGAAGTTCGCTTCGACCGACTTGGCAAGGGACCAGAATGCTCTGCTACCGGACGGCTGTGCAGAGAGCTTTTTGCCAATGTGAGTAATGCGATCGAAGCGAGCCTTCCTTAGTGCTTTTTTGTAGGACTTGGCAGCATGGTTAAAGGCTCTCTTCTTTGAACTCAGATCCGGAGCATTGCGGTCATACTTATATAGATATTTACATCCAGACACAGGACAAACAGACATATTCATGCACAAATGTTTGTCCTGGGTGGGATTCGAACCCACGACCCGCGGCTTGAGAGTCAGGGTCACTAACCACAAAGCCAACCGGGCTGTCCAACGTGTAGTTATATTATAATTTATTTAATAGGTAATTTATTCTCTTCTTATAGTGCCTCTCCAACTAGTGAAGGTTGGCAGTCAGCTCCGCATATTTGTCTCTGTCTTTCGCAAGGTTGAAAAGCTTCGCAGCACTTGCAATTCCAGTCCATTCACGGATATTACGCAACCACGATTTTTTTCTGCGTCCAACTGCTCTTTTGCCAGCTACTTTGCCCATCATTATCAGCTGCAATAGTTCATATCTGACGTGCCTAAGCACGTGGCCCAGATAGGCAACCTTTCTGGTCTTGACGGTTTGCATTAGCTGGCGTTTTCTCCCAGCTCGGCGTAGCACTTCAACGTTGGTCACTCGATGTGTCCAGCTAATGGCCAACATGCGTCGATAGGCCCACATTTCAAAGGCTTCTATACGTTTCCGGAGTGCCTCTTTAAGTGTCCAGGCTTCACATCCATATAAAAGTATAGGCCATATATAGCACTGCAGCAGACGAGTGCGCAATTCAATTTTGAGGTTGCGACTGCAAAGGACCTTTTTCATATTGTTAAAGGCACTACGGGCGATTTCAATGCGAGTTTTTATTTCAAGATCACTGTCCCAGTTTTCAGTCAACCATGTACCCAAATATTTATATTTACGCACCCTTTCCAACCTCTCGCCTGCTACAGATATCACAGGGTGTATTGCATCGTTCTTGGAGACAACCATGACTTTCGTTTTGGAGACATTCATTCGGAGTCCTGCCTTTAGACTGAAGATATTGACCTTGTCAACAATGTGTTGCAGTTCAGCTTCTGTAGATGCTATCAAAACTGTGTCGTCGGCGTATCTTAGATTATTGATCACACGGCCGTTGATCTTGATGCCACAATCAAGCCCATCCAGAGCCTCCGCTATGATTGCCTCCGAGTAAAGGTTAAATAGTGTCGGTGAAAGTACGCAACCCTGCCGAACTCCCTTTTTTATCTCCGCCTCATCAGTGTCCTCATTGTCCACACGAACCGTCGCTCTCTGGTTCCAGTACAGATTCTGGATGATTCGTACGTCTTTGCCATCTAGCCCAATGTCGTTTAATATTGCAATAAGATGATCGTGCAACACTCGATCAAACGCTTTTTCGTAATCGATGAAACAAATGAAAACGTCTTGTTAATTTATCTATACTAATAATATAAAGCTGAAGATTTTGTTTGGTTCGGCGCGCTAATCTCACTAACTACACGTCGAAATACTATTTTAGTGTTGGATATCATATTTATCGAAGAAGGCTATAACATCACGCAACGACCAATAGGAGCGGGGTATCATTTAAAATGTTGAAAATCGATGATGAAGTTGTACCTTATATATAACACTAGCCGCCCCGCGGTTTCAGCCGCGTAGTGCCCGTTCCCGTAGGAATGAATACAGGGTGAATAGCTTATGACACTCACAAATAACGTAGGTGAAAGAATTATTCAGATCTAGTAGTTTAAGTCAATTCGTTATATACAATATAATTAAATGAAATATGAAATGAAATACAAATCATTCCTCTTTATAATTAATAATAATAATAATAATGATTTATTGATGCAAGACCTTACAAAATACTTAGTATGAGGTGTACAAGATTATTTATTTAAGGCGCACAAAAGTTTAAACCCTGACTCCTAAACTAGGACAACCTGTGACTTAGGAGTCAGTGTTCTAGTAATTATAGTATAGATGCAATTTAATTTTATATACTCGTTCGGGCTTCCCCTATGCAAAGCACACACACACAATAATAGCCCGGGAGGTGGCGTTGCATTTTAGGTAGTGATTTTACGCCGATCGGTTGCTATCTTATACGATAGACTTCGATTGACTGATATATAATCCAAGAGTCAGCTGGCGCACCCGCGGTGGGTGCACATATGGTTGGTTCCGGAAGTGGTAAAAAAAAAAAAAAAATTAAGTCATAGAACGCCGGCTGAAACTTTTTTTATAAATAATTTTGATCATACTGAGCTTAAAAAAAATAGTCAGCTGCGTGGTGGAGGGGGGATTATGCGTCAGCCGCTCGCCTAAACTTGTAAACGAAACACGTAAAATAAAGTTATAGTACGCCGGATGAAATTTAACAAAATGATTGTTCATACTATGAAAAATACGAAAACAACAATCAGCTGCGTGGGTAGCGGTGGAAAGACCGTCAGCTGACGCACTAAAGATACAGATTATTCGAGTAATGCACAGATTTATTCAGGGTCTAGCTGATAGAACTTCCCTGTTCCCACCCAGCTGATCGATGGTTCTTGCACCCGTAACTTATTTAACATAGTTTTATCAAATTTCAATCGACATAAATTATGATAATTTCGAAAAGTTTTTAGTATGTATAAAACAATAAATATTGTTCCAAAGTATTTTTTTCTTGTTTTGTTTTAACGTAAAAGAAATCCATAATAGCGAGCTTAAATAATATAAATGTAATAATAATTTGCATTCATGGAAATAACATAAATTAAAATACAAAGGAAATATAAAAAAATATAAATGTTATCTGCCGTATATTTTTAGGGCTACATATGTTCACTAACGAACTAAGACAAAATTTTAAAAACAGTTTTAAGTTCCACCAAATTACAACCATTGTTCTTTTTAATAAAGCTACAAATGGTCAAAATATTATCTTAAACTTACGACCATTCATCATAAACCAATTAACTATTCCCGTTATTGAAGCAATAAACGACAAATTTTAAATAACAACAATAATAAAAATAACATTAAGTGTAAAATCAACCATAACGTGCAACAAATAAAGCACTATTTTCCCATCATTGCTTTTTCAACTATCGTAAGTGCACCAGTCTTGGACAAGGTACCAAGGTAATGAATAAAAAATAAAAGAAATATCTAGAATGCGGACATGAGCGTTTTTACATTGGAATCACTGTGACATAGACTTTAAACATCGAACTATCTAAGTTTAACGTTTTAGTCAATTCAGTCTGTTACATGTACAAATTTGCGCGAATACAAAGTGTGAAGTCATTTGAAATTGACAACGACGGCTTTTCTTAAGGAAATCGTTACTGCGGTGAGTAGAAAGTTTCAGTTATGTTTTTTAGTATCTAAAGACGTGTCCATAACTGGCACGCTGAAATTGAATAATTCCATTCGTGGACAAATGTCGAAAGTTAATATAAAGAACTAATAAAAAAAAATTAACAAAAATTAATGAAATAAAAAATTAAAACAAATAGTAAAAAAAACTGGATAAATATAAAAAATATTATTAGCTATAATTAATATTTATTAAATTAAATAAAAAATTAAAATCAAAGAAAAAATTAAATTTAAAAAATATATTAATAAAAAATAATTAAAAAAATTTATAAGAAATTAATTAAAAAAAAATTTGTTTAATTGTATAAAAAAAGAGCTACTAAAGTAATATTTCACAAAAACCAGTTTTTTTTCTTAAACTGGCCATCATTGGGGCACTTACCTTACTTTGTTTTGTTTTGATTCTATTTACTTCTTAGAAGTTTACTACAGGAGGTATAGAGTCGCGTTGCACGTTAAAATAATTTATAAAATGAAAGCAGGTATGAGATCGTTGAAATTAGGTATTTATCATGATATTATGTCTTGGGCATCTATGTTTGTTAGTATATCTAATATTGATTATTTTATTAGTGTTTTGTTTTCGCGTATAATATTGTATGAGAGAACAAAACACTAATAATATTTATTTACTTAATCAGAGTTTTACACTTGTTGTACGCTTTTTGTTTTTCAAATGTAGGTACTTCGGTGGGTGGCCAAGGTGTCACAATTAAATGGCACAAATAAAAATATTACTTAGCTCCACATTGTTATATTCATGTTTACAATCTTCAGAATACAAATACAATTAATAAATCCTAGTGTTGTAATTTAGTGATTATGCCCATCTTCTCCAGAAATTCATTTTTTTTATAACAGAATTCTTAGCTCGCGTATAAGACTCCACTTTTCTTTCTCTGGCGATAATCAAAATCCATTCGGCACACGTAAACGGATTACTAGGAAAGCTAAATAAATAAATAATAATAATGTAATTCCAACGAAAAGACACAAAGGAAGCATTCACCATCTTTTAACTTCTGGTAATAAATATTACACAATTATACTCCATGTATCTCTTATTCTTTTTCACAAAAGTTTGCACGTGCGTGTATATGTGCGGATCATATCATGTCATATCATGTTCTTGCAAATAAAACATTTTATTATTTACTTATTATTCTTATATAAACATTTTGAGTGATGGTTTAACATTGGTAGTTTGGTTCAAACAATTATATTATTTGTAAGTAGCTTAAAATATTACCTATCGAAAGTAAGATACTCACCCCCTTTAATTGCTTTTCCGGGCATTATTTTTGATTTTGAATTCAAGACGCATATATGTTCGTTTAAATTTTAGGGGGATAGGCTTAGGTAGCCCGAAAATCGTGTTATGGGCTGAAGCGGCTCTACAAACTCCCTTGAAATGTGTGTTTGTGAGGAGACAGCGTAGTAGCAAAACTCAATATTTTAAATTTTCACTTTATCAGCTGACGGTCTTTCCACCGCTACTCACGCAGCTGATTAATGTTTTTGTACTTTTGATAATATTAACAATCACTGTGTTAAATTTCATCTGGCGTACTATGACTTTATTGAACGTGTTTTTTTTACAAGTTTGTACGAGTGACTGACGCAGAATCCCCCCTCCACCATGCAGCTGACAATTTTTTTTAAGCTCAGTATAACGTAAATTATATATGATGAAAGTTTCAGCCGGCGTACTATGTTTTTTTTTTTTTTGTTTTTTTACCACTTTCGGAACTACTCACACCCACATCCACCGCTACTTGAGCAGCTGACTGTCGGTTTTCTTATTGGTCATATAAGATCAACCATCGATCACAATATCAGCCGGCATACTATCGTTCATTCATTTGCAACGCCACCTCCAGTACTATAAGAATAACTAAGTCTGGGACATCCCCGTATTATGGTATGCAAATTGTTATTTTTATGGAACTAAAGCGATTACCGACAATAAAACTAAAAAGTGGTGTTTAACAGTTCATTACCATGTATCTTTGATAAACCTACGTAAATGAACTATTTCTATATAGTCGCTCCCCGCGGTTTCACCCGCGATCCCAGGGATCTTAAATTTTTCCGGGATAAAATGTAACAACAGCCGTTCTGGCGTGAAAGAGTAACAAACATCCATACTCACAAACATTCGTATTTATAATATTAGCAGAACTAAAACTATTATCTTTTTGAACCTTTTGCGTCAGGTTAATACCAGATTTCAGTCCTAACCCCCTTTTTTCCTGACTACACCAAAAGGAGTGCTACAAGCTTTTAAATCTTTAGCAGCCTTTACTGTAAAGTAAGGTTAACTATTTATAATTTGTATCTAGGTATCAAGTGTTGCAAATTTATTCATAATCGCGTTATATGTATTGTGGGACGCGTCACAACACAATGGGTTATTGTGGATCCGTCAAGGCCAAACGACTGTCTCTGTTGCTACCATCCAAAATTTAACTTAAATATTCGTAGACTAAACGAATCTCAAAACATCTTTAGAAATAGTTTTTAAATATAGGTATTATAATTGTTGTAAGTTATAATAATTGTTGTATTAACATAAACAGACATATTAAAAGCGTCATTATATTTTACTAGCTTCGGCTCACCGGTTTCACCCGCGTAGTTACCGTCCCCGTAGGAATACAGGGATAAAATATAGCCTCTGGCACACAAATAACGTAGCTTAACATTAGTGAAAGAATTATTCAGAGCGGTCAAGTAGCCAAATAATTTCTCTTTATAATATTGATGACTTATATAGTAAGCATGGTACTAAAAATGCACTATACTGAAAATATTTTATCTAAATCTGACTATATGTAATAACGTATCATTATATGGTATTCAGTTAGTATATAGATGCGTATCTTTAAATTAACTACTAATGCAGTGTACGTATAAAGGAACATGCATTTATATTTTTTTAATAAGTACAAGAACATCTATAGTACGATTCAAACTCATCGTCATGTCACACGCAGTATCAGTCGTAATATCGCTATTGATTGTGAGTTGCGCTTGCGCATACAAATACCCCAACATCCAGTACGACCCAGACGTGGCTATGGCGAAATGGAAATGTCTCGAAAAATATATCAATCGCTTATTCGACTCCAAAATAATGTTTCTATACAGGGACTCGCACGACGCACGAGACTTTACGCAGGCAGTGGCGGATTCATATCGGGAGACAGGAGCACCACAGGGGTACAATGTCGAGGTGATCATACGGCTCAAGTTCCCTTGCAGCGGGCTCGGCCCATGGCCACACTCTCAATACGTGGTGTTCCTAAACAAGGTGCAAGACATTCAACACTTATTCGATAAGTACATGTGCTTCGCATGGCCTACCAACTCGCGTTTCATTTTTGTCGGCGATATCCCTCCTGAGAGCATCGATGAGACGCTGAAGCTCATACGCTTCTACTTGGTTTACAGAGCCGTGCTAATAACCTCCTGGAACGAGACCTCCCTTACCTACTACCGTGCGCGCCCGAGATGCCACAACCCTGACTACGTCGACGTACCTGTCACGTATCGCTGCTCCTCGTATGAAGATAACAAACACATGGAACCTTACGCCAACATACGAATCACCCCGAAATGCAATTTGAAATTGGGCGTCAGAATGGCAGCGCCTTACATCATGAAAGATGGCAATAGATTTGATGTTGATCAGAATGTTACTATAATTTATTCGGGGATCGAGATGCAGATTATAAACGACGTGCTGCGTTTAGAGCCATCGGTGCGCTCAGAGGGGCGAACTATCATTAGCGACCTCATCCGCAGGCGGCTGGACATCGTCGCCGGCGCGCTCTCCATAAGCACATACTACCCTTTCATCGTCAACAACTACCCCTTCGTCTACTCCACACTGGTAGCGGTCGTCAAGAAACGGCACGCCCTCAACTGGTACGGTATGATTAACGTATTCACGCCGGAAGTGTGGTTGTACATAACTGGAGCTACTCTAGCTGTCGCCATCATCACGTGGCTGTTGCAGTCCTGTCACGAGGGCCGACGGAACTCGCCCCGGGTGGACACAATATTTATGGAGTTATTGATCGCGTTGTTCGGCAAGAGCATGGTGATCGGACATAAATACTTGAGGCCTCTGTTCTTAGTGTGGATTTGGTGTACATTGGTACTGCGTTCAACTTACGAGGCCCAATCGATACTGCAATTTAAAGACGTAGAGGCCTCACAAGAGCTGAATACGCTGGAAGAGCTGTGCGCCGACGAGTACAAGATCTTAACGAGCGTGCTGGTGTACTCATACTTCCAGCGTGGACTGCAATTACCGAGTTGCTACTTGCCCTACGACCGCTTCGTATCTGTAAGAGACCCAATGCTGGCCCTGAACACCGCTGAATCGCCGCACGTGGCAGCCATCATGCACAAGTTCACATACTTCATCAATCAGGCTCGCTTCGTCGACAATAACGATAAACAGCCGTTTCACATAATGAAAGAAACTTTATACTTCTTCCCATTTGTATTTTACTTCCATCGTGGAGACCCCTTGCTCACTGTGTTCGAGAGGCGCGGTTTGACCATGTTAGAATCTGGTCTGATCTCATACACGGAGAAGCGGATCGAGTTTTCCAACAAGAACCGTATAGAGGCGATGCTACAAGCACAGAAGTCTAAAAACCAAGCGATATCCATGAAGGATGTAACAGTGTTATTGTACCTGTACGGTTGCGGCGTATTGGCGTCTTGCATAGTTCTTGTTACGGAAAATATGTACTTCCACTACGTAAATGAGTACCAAGAGTGGTTGGAAGAAGAACTGAGACACATGGATGAATAAATTAATGGTTACCTTACTATACTCATATCCGAAGCCGGAAACAAATTATATTATATACTTTTAAGGTGGTAGGGCGCAACGGATTCGTCCGTTCGAAATTGGAGCAGCCCGACTGGGGTAGTACCTCCACCTTACAGAAGACCGTAGCCAAATAACACTACATGTAGTGTTGTGTTCCTGCGGTGAGTAAGGTAGCCAGAGCTCCATGAGGAGACCCTGTAGCGGCAGTGGGGGGACCAGGGATGGAGTAGCGTCGTAGGGGTGTGCAGGAGTGATGCTTGTTTGGCCCTTCGACGAGAAGTGCATTGCGCTTTGTCCCTTTCACTGCCTCTATAGTTGCTCCCTTTTTTATAGGGTCGGCAACGCGTGAGTGACGCCTCTGGTGTTGCAAGCGTTCATAGGCTACGGTAACCGCTTCCCATCAGGTGGGACCGTATGCCTGTTTGCCACCCTTGTGGTATAAAAAAAAAAAAAAAAAAAATTATTGTCACTACTTCATATCTAAGATCATCACATAACATAAAATTGTTAATTGCACGATTGATAAATTAAAATAATATGTAGCTTTAGTACAAATAAATAAAACATTTGTTTTTGTTATTCCACAGTTCTACTTAGAACTTCAATTCAGGTTTATGGGAAACAAAATGGGCAATTTGTTTAATAAAGTACTTATTCATGTCATGCTTATTTCCACTTTTTGAGCAGTAGTAAACTTAACTTCAAATCCCTACATAAATAACCTTTGTAATAAATCAACTCTGTCCAACGTTTCCATGATAAAAGAAAGCCTTATCCTTTCCCAAGATTATCTCTGTACCAAATTCCATAAAAAACTAATGGTTTAGGCAAGATTAACAGATTACATGATTATGACAGTTACTTTTTATATACATGTTAGAAGGATAAATTACCTTGTATCTGTTTATATGCAGACTTATTACGACACTCCAGACAGGTGGTCAATTCTAATGCTAGTGATCGCAAACTAGTTATATGTGATAAGCATGATTGGCGTCCGTTGATAACATTATCTACTATTTACATAGTGCGAGGAGGCTTGATAATCTCTAAATGCATATTGAGTGGAATATAATAGTTGATATGCAAGGTAATTAGCGTGGCTTGCAGACTTCATTATATATGCTGGAACTAGCCTACAGATGATGACTCTAAAAAGTATTTAGTAATTAATGTTTCCAATGTAACACTTAGCCTTTAGATTATGATATTATTTATTTTATAAGTACCATGCTTGGTTTATTCTCTACTACTAGATCTACAGCTTTAGCTTTAACTATGTATGCTATTTAACATAAATTAAGTATCTAGATTTTTTTATTGTATTTATGTATATAAATATCCCAGAAAAGGATACTTCATTACTAAATTAAATGATAATTAGGAGCTGCCCGAACATCGTAGAATGTTAATCCAAATTAATATTAGTATAAAGAGATTAAGTAGTAATTATCTGATAAATAATAATTAATATACCAAATCTAATACACTAGATAATAAAGGAAAATAGTTATAGGGAAGTGTTCATCGAGATTATACAGGACTTGTTTCCGTGCTGTTTCTAATTCTTGAGATATATAGGTAGATGCATTTAAATGTCAAGAACAGTAACGGAAGCTTCAGATTTTGGATTAGGTTAAATACATCAACATACCATGACAGACCAAAATAGATAAATACTGGAAAAGTATTCATTTAGTTTTGAGAAATATTAGTTATTAAGAAAACAACAACCAATGTTCCCATCTCAGAAATCACGAGGAGAACTGAGTTTCAATAAGTAGGTCAAAGAATAAGTGGCATGGATGTATTTTATAGATACCAAGGGCTCAAGAAATGACATTACATATCCCATATGCTTTAATTTCCATAAAAGTCCTCACTGTATCAGTTTCCAGGCACATTTTTCACACGGCCAATCTGATTCCAAACTAAGTAGAACTTGTGCTATGGAAACCAGATAGCTAATATACTTACAACTTTTAAATACATAATACAAATAGACACAAAACATACAATGTAATTCCAAGTGGGATCCAAATATTAAAATACTTTCTTATACTTACTAGCTAAAATGTTATGATTATGAATAAATAAAGACATTATTTAGACTAAATTATTGTTCATATCTATTTAAAATTGTATATAGTATGTGCAAGGCCAAATGGCATACAACAGATAATATCTTGTTCAAAGTCTAAAGAGACTATGTCAATAAATGTAACCATGATTGATAAGTTTGTTTTCTAGGTAGCCTAGGTACTATTTCTGGATAATAACATAGGTCATAAGAGCATGGCTAAGGTCAGACCTTCTTTACTTTGTTACCTATTTGAGAATTTGTCCATCTTTATGTAGTTTGTAGTGTTTGTTAAGAAATGTTGGTCAATGACTAAAGCAGTGAATTGTCAGTCCTCATAAATTACTTCAAGATGCTACAAAATACTTACAAATCATCATCCGAACTCTGCGAAGAATCGTAGTTGATGGGGAACCCGACCTTTTTCTTCCAATCACTATCGAGCTTCGAATCCATCGTAAAACATGAAGCTTGATCAAATTCCGATACGTAATTCCCGCGTCACACGCTCATTCTTATCACAAGATGTCTTTCACAATCACAACGAGGTTTTAATCACCCACGGAGTTAGCACAAGAATGCCTCGGGAACAGTGTCAGTGGCATTTTATTCGCATAAATAATAAAATTAACCGGCTTTCGAATTAAAAACACAATATCAAATCACTCAAAAGTAGCTACGCTACCTACACGCAATCGTTGACAAAAATGAATGGAAGTAATGGAGAATGACTTATGAAGATAGGTAACGTAAGGAAAGCTGAATGGGACAGAAAGAACAAATAAGAATGTTGACATTCCATTTTTAACTATTTCTTGATGTAGTTAGTGATGGACGCGGTGACGAGGTTTTTATCGTAATGAATTTAATTGATAAATAACATTATTCATATAATGAAAAGAATTGAGGGACATGAGCTATAAAGCCGTTCCTAAATAAGGACAACCAGAGGTGGTGCAGAAATTATTTTATTTCATTGTAGATTAATTTATTAATAAGTTTTAATATGAAAATAACCAGTATAAGAACCCGCCACAAAGTCATTAGGTTTGAACAATATGTACTCCAATATTTCATTTAGTCATTAATTAACTTTTAAACAACGCAATAATAAACAGATATCCTAAACGTGAAATAAAACGTGTTTTACTGGGAACTTTTCATTTTCATTTCATTTATCATAAGTTTTGCGGATAAGTCAACTATGACCTATTACATGCAGACAATTATTATTAGTTTTATTTACAGGATACAAGTTGAGTTTGACTATTTAAAAACTTTTACTTAATTATTTCATAAGAAATATTTATTTCTTATGAAATACATAGTATCTGAAATGTTATTTATGTAACGATTGTAAACAAAAAAAAAGACAACACTAGTGAATGAAAATACAGAAGGAATGAACAATATTTCTTAGACGCCAAGTTGGCAACTTTTATTAATTATGTGGAGAACTTTAGTGGTTTCAAAAAGTCTGCCTCTTATTTAAACAATGATCCTTTATTTATAATGGAAAAAGATATCTACAGATCGGTGTGTGTTAATAATTCAAATAAAAATTGGTTGCCTGTAAAGTCGGTATACGGGCGAAAGTTTTACGTGACAACGACTTTGAGTGGTAAAATAATTTTAATGTGAATATTCATTCGTTTAGTAGGAAGAAGGATGAAATAATAGTAACAATTTAAAACATAACGTCACGTTACGTGAGCGGAGCGTAACGCAGTTTCTTGAAGTGTCACCTAGGGATGGCGATCTGAGATCGATTAATCGAAGAATCGATTTTTCGAGCACAAAATATCGATTTTTTAAATCGATATGAAGTACTGTGTCGATTCACTGAATCGATATATCACCCTTGAAAATCGACATTCGATTTTTTCTGGTATGGTATAAACCATACAATTATTTGCATTTAGTTGAACGTGCCTGAATTATAAAAGTGCTGCCAGTTAAAGAGTTAACTACTCATAAACTCGCGAGATGGCTGTATGTTTAGTATCCTTTAGAGCGAGGCCCCATTGGTGCGGTGCGGTGCGGTGCGGTGCGTTGCGTCGCGTCGATTGCGATCGCGTGTCATAAAAAATGTATGGACGCATCCCGACGCAACGCACCGCACCGCACCAATGGGGCCTCGCTCTTACTCGCCTCTCTTTAATAAAAAAGTTACGTTTGTAGTCTTTGACTTTATGTATCTATAATCTGTGACGATTGATATTGCATTATTAAATTAAACTCAATCATCAGTATATAAATACTTATTTTTTTTTATAGTTGATCTTATAGTTTGATACGGTAATAAAAATAATTGTTATTTTTGAATTCCCTGATTTTATTGATAAGATATCGTTAATTGCAATATTAATCTTGTTTTTAGTAAAATTGATACAAATTTACATTGTAAACGCAAACTTGAAAAAAAGATCGATTTTTTAAGAATCGATTTTGTAGGCCTCGATTTTTTCGTGAATCGATTCATTAGACTACGATTCGAATCGATTTAAAAATCGATCTTTTTCGTAAAGAATCGCCATCCACTGTCACCCGGCAAACCAATTTATAAAACGTTGTCACGTCAAAAACGAAGGTATTGACTTCAGTCTTCTTAGGTTCAATCGTTCGTTCAATCATTGACAATGCAGCGATGCGTTCAGAGATGGCGCTAGTAACATTAAGTTTGTATCTTTAAAATTTAGGGAGCATATTATTTAGTTTTTGTCAAATCTACCCTCAATTTTTTTTTATTATATACGCGTGTATATTAATCGATAACGTATTTTACTGTGTTAAGATTAAATAGTATCTGAAGTTTTCGCGTTATGAGTAGTGTTCGCAAATACTGAGGGTATTTGCTCTAGTTATATTTTTTATTATAAATTTAAATGTAGGTACTCATAAAACTTTGTTTGGATCTCTTTCGCTGCACGACCGCAAAACCAGTACTGGACCACCAACGGCTGCGTCCGGTCGCGTGTTACTCCATAAGCCCTAGAAGTCCACGTCACCGCTTGCTCTGGAGCTGGTGCACCGCTTGCACAGCTCCGTCTACTAATCGAAGGACCGCAAGGACAACCCTTGTATAGGGTTCCATCTACCCCCGCTAGTTTAAAAATACCTATGGAGATACCGTTTAAACCGTTCGCGTCACCAAGTAGTTAAAGGAGACGTTGTTTAAACAATCCTGATCAATTTTGCTTTATATACTTAGAATATGTGTTTTTAAGAATAGGCCGTACAATATTTTTAACTCTTTAATGGGCCCTGTCGCATCTGCTGCAAAGTCGTTAGTCATATAATGAAGTCTTACGAGTAAAATGCATAGCAATATTACACCAAAGAAAACATAAAGTAAAATATTAACATAATGTTTATTTTAAACTAAGTTATTTCAACAACAATAAATGAACAATTCACAACAAATACTGACAAGCACCATCTATGATCGCTAACACGATATAAAACTATGTTTTCATTAATGATGTCATCTTATATACATAGATGGCGTTACTGGCACCAACTTTTTTTTAATAAGTTTAAAACATGTAGTAGGTACACAGAAGCAAAATTGTACGGCCTCGTGACTGAGGTACATTTTGATGTAAATTAAGAATTTGTATATAAATAGCCTTTACTAACTAGATTTTCTGTCGACAAACCGTGCTGCGGTTTGACAGAATGTTATTGACGTGACAACGTCTTATAAATTGGTTTGCCGGGTGACACTTCAAGAAACTGCGTTACGCTCCGCTCACGTTACGTGACGTTATGTTTTAAATTGTTACTATTATTTCATCCTTCTTCCTACTATACGAATGAATATTCACATTAAAACTATTTTACCACTCAATGTCGTTGTCACGTAAAACTTTCGCCCGTATACCGACTTTACAGGCAACCAATTTTTTTATGTTTATTACTGTTTAATACTTTGATTAAATAAATTAAAAAAAAAGATAATTAATGTCCCGCGGTTTTCCACGTGGTCCCTGTGTACTATTCAATCTTTTAGTAGATATATATAGCTTAAGAAGGTTCCAGGTAGAAGCTATTAATTAGACTCCTTAGTCGTCGTATCGATAATATCTAGGCTTATATAAATCACTGAATTTATTCTGAAAAGTAATTTTCTAGGCGTTAATAACATCTTTCAACGCTGCGTCATTCTTTCTTCTAGTGTTCAGTAAACTTTCTTGCGAAATAAATTCATCCTACTAATATTATAAATGCGAGAGTTTGTGAGTAGGTATAGATGTATAAATTGATCGATGTTTGTTACTTTTTCACGCAAAAACTACTGAACAGATTTGAGTGAAAATTGGGACACAGATTAATTTTATGAAATGATCTGATCGGTTGAAATGATCAATATATCTACATACAAAGTCTAAATCTCAATATATACCTATTGATTATTATCTTTCTAGAAGAGAGGAAGATGATCCATATATAAATTGAGATTCTTCACCAGATGAAGCATATCTCTGATCACTAATGATTATCCCCTAAAATACAAAGGCCATACGAGGTTTGGCTCCTCGAAATGGTATCCAGGTACCCACGGCCAGTAATGCTGGGGTTGCGATGCTACAGCGTCATTAGGTATGTTACAATTTTCACAGTTTCTATATAGACGTAGCGAACCAGCTGAAGTCATCCCAAATAGAAGTAACGCCGAAGATATAAGTAGAATGTTGAACTGCATCTGAAATAGAAGATAGGTTAGAGAGTGAGAGTGGATGTCTAGGATAGCTGTCATTTGAATCTAAAAAAACATATTTTATGGTCAATTGTAAAACCACCAGTCAAATGGTATTTTAATTTCGACTTGAAATAGAAGTGTTTTTTATCTATTTTCTTTTAGTTTCTGCCCTAATTTTTATTTTAATTCTTATTACCTAATTTAAAGTTAGGTTAAAATTTTGAATAAGGTTTGACCCTGAGTGATACATAAATTATTTGAAACTGGAAATTGTCGGCACAATTTAATTATGCTGAATTAATTTACCTACTTTTGAGCTGTATTTTGATCAGTTGAAAACCAGAACCCTATTAATTTTAAGATAATTTCGATACACGCTATCTAAAATTTTATACAACTTATTCAGAAGAATACTACCAATATTACTACTATGATATTGTACTCACATTTCTATCTTACGATGTTCAACACATGCGACGTTCAGCCTCTTCTATAGTTCAATTGAGATTAAAGCAGATTTGGTTTCAACCGTCACTTTTATACTATTATTTTTGTTTGCCCATGGATTCAACAATGAAACGTCCAAATACACAAAATTATATTTTAATACAACAATACAAAACAGTATCAAATTGAACTTAAAATTAATAATCGTGGGATGATTTCTTCGAAAACCTATACCTCTTTTTAGCTTCTTTGTAGCTCTCCCGACTCTCGTCTTGGTCGTGGTCAGTATCTAACAAAGTAGACGGCATCTCTCTCTTTCCCATCTCCAACCAATCTTTAGCTCTGTCCTTCTTTATCTTCTTTTGGTACACCACGTACCCTTCTTTCGTGACATATGAAACGACTGGCGTTAGAACTTGACGCCTTCTCGAGCCTTTTAGTTTTCGGTTTCTTCTGGCAGCTCGAAATGTCATATCGTTGGATGTATCTGAACTATCACTTGTGTCCCCCGAATCAGAGACATCGAGACGATATTTTTTTATTATACGCTTCCTTTTGGGCCTCTTGTATTTTTGGGGTGGTTTGGGAGCATTCTTGGAGTAGTATGGCATGACGACGACTGGCATACGTGATTGAGGCATCTGATATGGCATTGGAACAGGGCCTTGCATGTGGCCGGGCATTGGCATGTTTGGCGGTGGCATCCCTGGCACGCCAGGCATACCGGGCATTGCTTGCATCCCTGGCATTCCTGGCATTCCAGGCATTGAATGTGATGGTAATTGCATTCGAATTGGCATAGATTGGGGTCCAGGCGGAAATGGATATGCTCCTTGCGGGAGGAACTGAGATTCTATTCTCAGAAACTGATGCAGTAGTACAGTCAAAATGACTGTTATTTGAAAAATCATCTGAAACATAATTTATGGTTTGTCAAAATAAATTGTTCTGTTATTAAATCGTACCGTTTAAAACATTTTTAGAGTATTTTCAATATTTTCAGTTCAATTTGGTATTTTATAAATATGGGGAGGGGAGGCCCGTGCTCCTGTGTGGAGACGTATAGGAGCTGATGATGATGATTAATCTTTTTTCAGATATCATACGCACCTTATCAATATTTACCCGATAATCATTATGTAATGTAGAATTTCTCACCAACTTATGAGCGCACTAACTAACAAGTTGGATTTTCAGTCCTTTTATAGTACTCCATTATTGCGACACAATAGGTTTTTGAAAAACCATTACCTAATTAAAACAATGTTACATAACATTACATTTTTGCCCCAAATATTTGTTATCACTTTTATCCACTGATCTCTATTCAATATATTTTTGAAGACTTCAGAATGGATCAAATACGTAACAGAACACATGTCTTTTAACAATAAAAACCATTGTGAAGTGATTACATAAAACGCATTGTGGTTGTTGCACGCGTGACGTGCATTGTTCACAATTGGTGGCGAGTTTACAAAAAGGGCTGCAAGACGCCATCGCTGCTATAGGAGCATCAGAAATCGCCGAGACAGGTGCCCAAGCTCATGGGCAATTGTAAGTCTTCTTTACCTTTCAATATTGAAGTTCTTAGAAAGTTGTATAAATAAAGCTTCTCCATTCAATTAACTGTTTGTCTTTTTCTAGATAAAAATGCGCAGATACCTGCTCAGCGTCGTTATCGGCTTCGCATCGACTTTAGCTAAAGACCCCGAGCTACCATTATGTCCAAGAAATATATTACAATATTTTCCACAAAGCCTGCCGATGCACTGTCGACTCCCGCCCAACCCGAGCCCGATGGGTGGTCTACAACTCTTTGGTATGCCAACGGTTTCCACACCAGCTAGTTCATCTCCAGATAAGGGACCGAAATCGATCCCCATGCCGGTTCCACCAATGATGCCTGGACCGATGCCGATGCCCATGATGCCTATGCCCATGCCTATGCCCATGCCAGGACCGCCACCTCACAAGATGCCTCTCATCGTTATGCCGTTTTATTCACCCGAATCTTCACACAAGACGACCAGACGACCATCTCCATACAGGCCAAAACCAGGTCACAAAAAGAAAGGGAAATACAAAAAAAATCCTTATTATTCAAGCTCCGATGGAAGTGACGATGACTCATCAGATACGTCTAGTGATGATTCGAGCGAAACATCTGATGATGAATTCTGGAGAAGTGGTAAGAAGAGACGAGGACGTAGTGGAAGAAGACATAACCAGAGACACTCACACAAATCAAAAAAAAAGAAAGAGAAAAAAGATCTGCTTACTCCAATATTGCAATATGTGACCAACGATGGTTATGTAATTTATGAAAAAACTATATCTAAAGATGAAGCTAAAGATTGGTTGCGTACTAAAAAAGAAGACAATGAGGATGAAGATGAAAAAGAAATAAAAGAAGTTAAAGATGTCAAAGAAGTTAAAGACATGAAGAATGTTGTTAGTGAGAGGAGGAAGAATGAAGAAAACAGTGATGAGGAAGATAAATATAATGATAATGCAAATGTTGTAGCGGCGAAGATGAGGAGAAATAACAGTAAAGAGAACAAAGTCGAAGTAGTGACTAAAAAAGCTCCTCCGAGACCACATCATCACAGCCATAGTCATCGCAAACCGAAGCCCATGAAGTCTCCTGAGCCTAAACAGCAGGCGTCGTAAACCAGTTACAACATATCTAAACGTAATTTTGTATTTTTTGTACTGCGTTACTTATGAAATTGAAATATATTATTTCCATGCATGTTTCTTTTTTATTCAGTAGATACCTACCTACGACTCGTTCCTGGACATTCCTGCCTAACAAAGTATCGCCACATTTAATCTAGTAACACAAAACAATATTAAACTGTAGGTATAAACATTCTTCGTGAACTACTATTGCTGAAAAGTCGATCTAAGCATTTTTAATCATCTAAAAATATAATTGAAGTCATCCCAATCTACATAATTAATACTAGCTGCCTCCCCGCGGTTTTACCCGCGTAGTTCCCGTTCCCGTGGGAATACAGGGATAAAATATAGCCTATGTTACTCGGGGATAATGTAGCTTTCCAAAGGTGAAAGAATTTTTGAAATCGGTTCAGTAGTTTCGGAGCCTATTCATTACAAACAAACAAACAAACAAACAAACAAACAAACAAACAAACAAACAAACAAACAAACAAACAAACAAACAAACAAACAAACAAACAAACAAACAAACAAACAAACAAACAAACAAACAAACAAACAAACAAACAAGTAGTATAGATAAAGAGGTAATGTTTGTAAGTTTGGATATCATATAATAAATAATAATAATAAATATCCTGGGACATTTTTCACACACGGCCAATCTGATTCCAAATTAAGCATCAAAGTGAGCTTGTGTTATGGTAACCAGATAGCTGATATACTACATATACTACTTTTAAATACATACTTATATAGATATTTACAACCAGACACAGGACAAACAGACATATTCATGCATACAAATGTTTGTCCTGGGTGGGAATCGAACCCACGACCCGCGGCTTGAAAGTCAGGGTCACTAACCACAAAGCCAACCGGGCTGTATAACCAAAATATGCTCAAATAAAATTAGCTTTATTGGATGATATTCGAAGTAGAAATAGGCTATACCTACCTATGTTATATATCTAAGCAATTGACTAATTAGTAAGTATGAAGATTAAAACATCAAAATGTTTTTAAAAATTAATCGTTTAACACTTGTACTATACTATACCTTCGTTTCACTAAAAATCTACCATGTGATGCCAGATGCATACAACTATGCAGTCCAGTCCATAGTTCCTCTTAATAATCATGTCAAGTGAGTCCCCACTTCCCCCAGCGATGCCTAGAGCCGAGACACGGTCCCGCAGGGGACACCCTCAGCGCTGTCGTTTAAATTCTCCTTCGGTTGAGAGCCCTCTGCGCTCACCGAAACAGTCTGCGTAACGGTGTAAAAGGCATCTGAGGCTAACACGTGGTAGTCCATTTAAAATAAAATACTTACTCTTCTTCCTGCCCCTATCTCGCCTAAGCAGGGTGACCACAACTTATGTTTTTGTTCTATTCCTCTCTGCCAGCCATCATTCCATATAGGTGCTAACATATGTACTAATTATTTAAAAAAACATTGAGAATGGTTAGGGTAGAAGTAAGATTAATAAAGAAAACTAGAAAGGAAGGAATAGCCAATAAAGAATGGATAGTTCTTATATGTTAGGACTATGAATAATAAAAAATTATGAGTTCTGATAAGCACTTATTTTGTCCACGGCGATATTTATTAGAGCTTCGTCATTTTACCTTGAAAAGTGCAAATAATGGTACTAGAATATATTTATATGTCTGTATATATCTTAATAATATAATTTATAGGTAACTTCATATACATATTTGAATCTGTGTTTAGGAGAGCCATAAAAACCGTCTTAAAAGGAGTAAGAAAATATTTTAATACTATAAAAGACACAGTCATGCTTTTAATATCTATAGTTTACTTCGTCTATCAGATTGCTGCATATGACAAATATAGAACTAAACAAATGATTAAAAAATATATATAGTCCATAACTCCATTTTCATTCAACATAATTATAATACGTTAAAAATTATCTTATTTAGGTAAACTTTCATTTGCATACGTTAGTATAACAGATGAATAAATACACAAAATTTGTATTTTCATTTGAACACCTGAAACGAGAAACATTTTGTTGACACACGTCATAATTATGATTAGAAAATCATATTTTATGATTGTTCCCATAAAACTCGGCGAATGGCTGCCATAACTTTTACTGGCGTTACGATATGTCGACACACATGAAGTATTTTTTCTCTTTACTTCAACTACAATGCACGCAATTATGTAACATATAAGAAGGATGTATAAAAGTGGTTTTCAGTCATGAAAATCGTACGCTTTGTTCAAACATAATTCAGCGCAGTATGATTTCAGTGAGTACTTTTATTTTCTTATTATCGTTTCATAAATAGATATTTACTTATATATCTGTTTGTATATTTTTTATAGGATAGAAGATGGCGTTTATTAATATGTCTGGTAAATGGATTACAATTAGTGAAGACGCAATATCCAATGTTTCCGATGTCTCCGCCGATGTTTCCGGGCCCCCCGCCCCCGCCCGTCCCCATGTACCCTATGCCAGGACCGATGCCCATTGCCATGCCGATGCCAGTAGCAGCCGTGGGCATTCCGATCCGGACCTTCCGTTTGCCAGGAAAACAGAACGATAAGAATAATAATTCAGATAAACAGAAAACTACTAAAACTACGACAACAACTACAACTACAACGACAGAAACTCCAGAAGAGACTTCTTACGAATTGCCACCGATACCTTTCCCATTGCCTATGCCGATGCCGATGCCCGTTCAGATCATATTACCTGCACAACCGCCACCGGCGGCCTGTGAGACCGGTGGTGACCAAAAGAAGAGACCTGAGGGTTGTCCACCTTGCCCGCCGTGCCAGTGCACGCCATCGTGCACACCTGCCTTCTTCGCATACTGTTCACCTTGTCACAAGCAATGTAGATGCCGTAGTCGAGGTGATCCATCTGTAGTAAAAGCTTACCGACCTCTGAAAAGAATGGGACACGGTATACCGCCAAACCCCGTGAATATGCCGCCGCCTCCTATGGTAGTAGTACCCTTCCCGGAGAACCATCCGATGGAACTAATCGAAGAGAGACCTAATCCTAGAGCCACCAGTGATGATAGCAGTAGCTTATATTCTAGTTCTTCGGAATACAGCTATCCCATAGTACGAAGTAGCAGAACTAGGAATTCACGGCGTAAGAGGAACCGCAAACGCAAACTGCGAAGGCATTACGAGGTTAGTAACAATGAAATTGGCGACAATGATTTTATTAAACCAGTCCTTAGTTACATTTCTCAAGATGGTGATATTAAACTTGAAAAACGTATCACTAAGGACGAAGCCGCACAGTTGCTCGGTGACAAGGCATTTCAAACTGTTAAAATATTGGCAGGAGAGGACTCGGACAATAAACCACGGATATTAGTCAGTTCTAATGATGAGGAGAAGGCGTATCCTAACGCTCGACGCAGACAAGTAGTATTAAGAAGAGGGGCATCTCGCCACGTATTAGGTGAAGGTAAAAAGGAACTAGTGTTCAGACCACCTCAAGATAAGAAAATCAGTAACTTGACCGTATCGTTTCAAATCACTTAGCGTGTATTAAAATATTTTAGGTACTTATTATAATTATGTTGTTAATGTAAATAAATATTTTTTGTATGTTGAGGTTTTTATAATATAGACACGAATGTTAATGTTGTTTTCTTTATGTTCCGTTGTTTTAACTAATTAGATTGCTTTAAATAAACTTCTAAAAATACGCTTATAACCCGAGAAAAAAATGAACAAAATGATATTCTTGACAACAATAGTGCAATTTCTAATGGCCTTATTAACATTTGTATCACTTACGTCACTTAAACCTAACAATGCTAATTGATTGGAAACTTTTGAACAATCAGTGTACGTCGACCACCTGGTTACAATACAGGCAACCATGAGTCCACTGTACATCTTTCTACCAATTTCCATTATAATTGCGTCTATATCTTCATTGGATAACAAGATCGCACGAAACGGCATCATCACGATGAAGAGAGATATTGAACAAATAATGTCAAAACTAATGAACGAGTCATCATCACCAAAACCAATGATACATCAGTTAGAAAAGGCAGATTTTATGAAAGACAATTGGTTTATAAAAACATCGAAGCTTTTCAAACGAGCAGCAGCTACTACAAAAGCTCCCACTGAAGACGGATTGAAAGAGAAATTTGGTGTTTGCTGCTCAACTGTGACTTGTTACAATCCATGCCCATATCCTTTAGCATCTTTACAAGCTATGCAAGTTCCACAACCCGTGCTCGTTCAAGGAAAGACTTATTATGAGCCAGTCATTCACGACCATCCACCGTTAGACGAAATTCGAAGGATAATCAAGGGTAAAAGGAAATATAGTAGTTCAGATCATAGCCTGGATACTAGCCTAGACTCAGATAGTGACTCAACAGGCTCCGAGATGAGCTCTGTTGAATATTACGATGATGTTTTCCATGTGAATGCTAAATGACAGTGGAAAATGTGAGTTGAAAGTTTTTATGTGCTTTGTAATTTTTTATTTATTAGTTGTAGGTTTCTTATTATATACATAATAAAATACAAAACAGGTAAACTTTAATTTAAACATATTATGCATTTTATTTATTACAAAACATATCACATTATATTACTTATAGATACTTACTTATATAAATCTAGCCGTATTAACTACATCATCTAAGTACTCTAAATTGAGAAAAACCATATTTAAGTTAACCTTGGCAAGTTTTACCTTTAATTATTTTTTGTTTTAGGTGTAAAATCTTATATATTAATGGCAAAGTATTTAACTCTTCAAAATGTCTTAATGATATCACAGCACCACGAAATAAAATGTGTTAGATTGCCTAGATTACGAATATATTCATAAAAGTACTGAATATGCTCACCTTTTTGTAATTTTTGCATACTTATTTTATGTTTTTTTTGCATATTTTTGAGATTTAAAAAGAAACGAGAGGAAATCTTGACATAACAATGGTAATTTCATGAATAATTAGTATTACAATACAACATTCCACAACTACTCTTATATCAAAAGCAACAACAGCTGAAACAGTGTATTTCATACATTACAGATCGACTTTCTCAATTCTTTTAATCGTTTAATCTTCTTTAATTACGGATCCATATCCGTAGGATAAAACAGATGGGATTTAATACATTGGTTTATATTAATTTTAACCTATATTGCATCACTTATCTATACTAATATTATAAAAAGGAAAGATTTGTTTGTTTGTTTGTTTGTAATGAATAGGCTCCGAAACTACTGGACCGATTTCAAAAATTCTTTCACCTTTGGAAAGCTACATTATCCCCAAGTAACATAGGCTATATTATATCCCTGTATTCCCACGGGAACGGGAACTACGCGGGTAAAACCGCGGGGAGGCAGCTAGTTATTTTATATACAAATTAATTTAAATATCAAAACTATATTAATAGCTAACTTTTAGGATTGTCTATAAGTGGTAACATTGATTTATTACTGGCAACCTTTTGCGGTTCCTTTATATTTGTATGCAACATATTTAACATTGTCAATCTAACAGTATGTGCTAGTAATAATAAACCTATTGTTAAAAGTAATATTTCCGCACATAGCAGTATTATTGGTGCAAATACATGCAAGAATTTTAACCCGAATTTCATATTGTCTGGCAGTTGTGGTTGGGCCTGAAAGAAAAAAAAAATATTATGAAATGAATGAATGAATGAAATAATATTTATTGGACACACACACAGATTCACACAATGTAGACCAACAAAACAGAGAAAGAATAGAGTAAAATAAAAACAATATTGACACAAAAGACAACAGAATAGACATAATGTGAACAGTGTGCCCAAATGGCCTCATCTCAGCATATGCTGTAGAAGACTACAGCGCTGGTTTTCGGCTGAAGCCGCTTATGAAAGATGTTTCTAACAATAAATAGGTTTTTGGGATTTGGATTTGCATGGTCAGTCTTTGTATAATTTTCTATTAGGTTTCTAAGTCTCTAGTTTCTTTGGGGGCATTTTTTCAACTCTCTCTTCCCCAGATCGCACATCTTGACGTTCGATTGCAAAGAAATATATCTCTTATATCTCAGTGAGTACCTAATAAGTTAACCTGTCCATGTTTACATTAGAGTTCTTTCTCCATTTGACCACCTGTCATTTGACAACAAGATCAAGTAAGTTATTCTAGATCTTTTAACTTGTATATTTATGTTGTTTGTTTATTGCCCTAGATGTTTTCATTGACGAGGAAAACGTATAAGCTATTTTAATGCGGAATCAGTGGGCTGTTTTCGGTACTTCCACGAATTCTTACAATTTTAATATTATCGCTGATCTGAATGCCTTTCCCTATTATTCAGGGCCAGGGCAGTATAATTGACCTTCGCCGTTCAGTGTATTGAATGTAACTAAAGACCGACAGGCTTTTTAAGGCTCCTGATTAAAATCTCTTTGGGCATGCTTGTTCTCGGTGCAAAATGTAAATTGTCGTATTAACTTTATTAAAATAATCTATAAATTAAAATGTTTAGGTACTTACAATTTTGATATAAATAATAGGGGTAACTAAATCAGAGAATGGCTGAGCTTCTGTGTTAAAGCTGATGTCACCGAGGGCCAGATTTAGTTGTAGTGACAGGTCAGTAGACAGCTCGAAACCCATTTTCTGGAATAAATAATAATGAATATTTAGAGACGTTCCTTACACTACGCCATCTGCTTCCAAACTAAGTAGTGCTTATAATATGTTATAAAAATAACGCGGATATTGGAATAGCCAATGTTTTATGTCTTTTTGGAATGGAGTATATTGTAATTTTAGTCATCTATCGTAATCGTTTGGAAGAGCAACCGTCTGACATAGTAAATTAGCTGCCCCGCGCAACGTTGTTAGAGTCACATATTCCCTATTATTGCACCATAATTCATTGATGCTCCTATTGGTACACTGAGATTAGCGCATTCAAACAAAGAAACTCTTCAACTTTATAATACTCAATCTGCAATAAAAAAAAGCTTATATGGTTCCAGTACTTACAGGGTCTATCACAAAGTCACTGTCATGTATTCTCTCATCAGGGTTGAGACCTTCGATGCGCTCCAACAGTTTCTTGTCTGAATGGAGGAAGTGCGTTCGTGATATTGCTATGGGAATACCTGGAATCAAGGTTATTTTCGTTAAATATAGTTTTTATACTAGCCGCCGTCGGGCGGTTTTACCGCGTAGTTCCCGCTCCCGTAGGAATACGGGGTTAAAATATAGCCTATGTTATTTATGAATAACGCAGGTTTCTATTAGTGAAAGAATTGTGCAGATCGGTTCGGTAGTTTCGGAGCGTATTCGTTATAAACAAACAAATCTTTCCTCTTTATAATATTAGTATAGATTATAGGATGATTGACTTATTTAATTCTAGCATATTTACTATGTAACGGATTTCTTCTGATAGTTTTACTTGTATGGTAGCGCTGTTATTATTATCATTATTAATACGTGTGATGATCAGCGTCGGCTATACGTCATTAGATTCCTATTTATAGCCAACAACAGCATGTTGTTGTTTTATGGAAATTTATGTACCTCTTTTCTACTTGTTTTTCACGTTTCTATTTAATTTGTCACAAATAAATTTGTTTCTATCGTTTCTTTCTTATGGTGCTTACATAAATAGCATTAACATTTTAACACTTGAATCTTTCAATCCTTTACTTCTGCATAAAAATACATTTTTAGTTACTATACATTCTGTATTTACCGAATAAACAAGGTGAGAGATCCAACAATCCACTGATGCCTACGCCATTTTCATAGTCTCTGGTAAAAGTCTTGTTGGTGATCTTGTAGAGCCACCCTTCAAATCCCATGTCAGTCTGCTGCTCTCTAACGAAGCCAAGTTCAAATGTCTTGCAGACACCCATCCGGTAGATGTTCAGTGAAGAATCTCGCTTTATGTCCGGGAAGTAGGCTATGCCTTCATAAGTGTCGTTGAATTTGTAACTGAAATGGATATTATTTATTTTATATTCTTTTTATTTGTACTAATATTGAACGACTTTAAAAGTGAAATTTTTGATTTAGAAACACCATATTAATTCTAAATTTGAATACGTTCTCAGTAGCAAATGTTGTGCAGCTTGCAGAACTTTATCTTAGAACTTATTTAAATACATGGAAATAAAAAAAAAACAGTCTAATTGAGAACCAACTTTCTTCCTGCTTTATTTTTGGAAGTCTGTTTAGAAATTAACGAGTAGGTACACGCCGTATCAGATATCCTTCCATCATAATTTGCTAATGGTTTTTGGTCAAAATAAAAACAAACGTTATTACCGTTCCAAAGGAAGCCTCTCTTGCCAATTCTCTTCTCGTATGTACCTCTTCAAGGTCCGGATATTGAACTTGTCTTCATCAGCTATGCTAACTTCCATTCGATAAAGAGTTTTGTTGTCGAAAAGCTGAAAGTAAAAAAAAAACAGTTAGTAAAAATCGAAATATACTAGTTTCAGTTTAAGACCTGGGTTTGTATTAAAAAAATATATTAGTGTGGTATACCTAGCCCCAACAACTGTGCCAAACTTGCGCGGATCAGCTAGTCAGTCATAAAACAATAGACAGTCGTTTAGGGGTCATCATTATCAGCTCATATACGTCTCCACCGAGGAGCTCGAGCCTCCCTAACTTCGAGGGGGATTTAGGCCAAAGTCCACCACGCGGGCCTAGTGGAGATTGGCAGACTTCACATGCCTTTAATTGTGACATCTCGGGCATGCAGGTTTCCTCACGATGTTTTCCTTCACCGAAAGCCAGTGGTGTGCACCGTACGTTAGTTTTTTTTAAACTCAGAGGTACGGGCCAGGGATTTGAACCAGCACCCTCATGATCGTATATCGGTGCATGCCCAACTGAGCCACCACGGCTCAACGTTTAGGGGTCATCGCGTTAAACATCCTAGAAGTTTCATTAAACGAAACTTATCTGCTTCCAACGGGAACGGGAACTATGCGGGTGAAACCGCGTGGAGGTAGCTAGTAAGATATTATATGGTGTGAATGAAAACCGAACTTAAGAGCAGCTTGTAAGTCTGGGCGGCTTACCACCAAGCAAACCGGGCGACAATGGGTGTGTTATGAAAGCGAGCAATGTCAGGGGCGATGCCAATGCGTGGTTGACCATGAAAAATTAAGTTGTTAAGTAACATTTACTTGTTATTTAACAAGACATTTTCTCTGTATCTATTAATAATAATTGTTACTGTTCCGTAGTTTTGAGCAGGAAATGCAGTATTATGCATTTATTAAAACAGATTGAGAGGCACATATTTTTCACACTTTATCAAATTACATTATTATTGAACATTTTCAAAAGATTATTCCTTTTAAATAATATAGCTTCTGTACCGCGTAGGTACCTCCCGTTCCCGTAGGAATAATGGATTAAATATAGCCTATGACACTCACAAATAACGTAGCTTTCTATTGAAGAAATAATTTATCAAATAGCTCCATTAGTTTCAGCTCCATGTGTTTCATAAAAAAAGTCTTTTCTCTTTATAATATTAGTAAGTGAATCATATTTATACATACCCTGTCCATCATGCCCAATTTATTGAAGTATATCAGTCCAGGAGCCACAGTGTTGGCCAGGCTCATGAAGGGATCCTCGTACCCCCACAAGAAGCTATGAGCGTCCATCGTTATGATGGACTTGGTGTCGTACTGCCTTGACAGGAGGTTGAAGGCTTGACGTATCCAGAACGGATAAGTGCTGACCAAGGATGTTGCACTCTGGAAGGGAACATGATTTGTGATTAATTCTGTGTCACTAAACCTCATATAACCTCAATTTCTTAATTTTTATGTATCGTGTTGTGTAGGTTTATTTATATTGAGTTATTTTGTCCTTATATATATAAGTGATTGTTACATGGGAATAAGTTTTTCTTGTATGCTTTGTGTATTGCAATTTATGTAAATAATTGTTGGTAAACCTTAAGTAAATAAAATAAATAGAGCAGTATTGTTTCAGTGAAGGAACATCATGATCAAAAGAGAATTTGGTGGTACTTTTGAATCTTTCGATAAACTACTCTCTTCTTTAACTTTCCCGGGATAAAAAGTGGCTAAGTCGTGACAGACTTACAGGCTTACATACTTTCGGCATTGGTTAGTATTATTTTGTCAGACCGGTTGGCTTTGTGGTTAGTGACACTGACTTCCAGGCAGCCCGTGGTGGGTTCGTATCCCACCGAGTATAAACATTTGTATGCATATGCTTATAAGTATGTCTGATTGTTCAGTGTCTAGACATAAATATCTGTTGAAGTTTTTTTTAAAGTATCACAAGCTCTGCTTAGTAGGTATCAAATTGGTCGTCTGTGAAAGATGTCCCAGGATATTTATTATTATGACTTACCAATGCGACTACATTAGCGACAGTAACGTTGACCTCTTCGGGCCTCGCTATAGATTCCTCAGGTAGAAACACAAGTTTTGTGTGAGGAGTAAAGTGCAGCAGATTATTGTCCGCGTCCAAATCGACTTCTATATTTTTACGAATTTCCCTGAAAATTATATAGCTATTAAGACTAACGTAATATACTCCATGTAGCTGGATAGGTATTGCCATATATTTAATCATTTATTTAATTTTCAAATTTATCCGCAACTGTCAACTAGCTGATCCGCGCTAAATGCTAATTCATCATCATCACGTGTCCCGTTTTTTCTACATTATTAATTGATGCTTCGCTCTTATTGGTCGTAGCGTAATGTTATATAACCTATAACCTTCCACGAACCCGCAACACGGTACTAAAATATTATTTCAATTAACACCAATTGTTTCTGAGATAGCGCATTCAAACAAAGTCTTCAATATTAGTTTAGATTTTCCCATCACAACATTTAACTAACTAATCTAACTAAATAACCAGAACATATTCTATCGCAAGGAATTTTTAATAAAAATGTAAGTCGCATATTGCGTGAATTACTTAGTAACAAAAATCCACAAATAGATTCTCACCGACGTTAGTTATTACTAACTAGCTGACCCGGCAGACTTCGTACTGCCTCAATCTATACTTCAATACTAATATCATAAAGCGGTAGAGTTTCTTTGTTTGCTCGAACGCGCTAATCTCAGAAACTACTTTCCCGGCAATTATTCAATTTTTCTCACCTTTTAAACCTTCCCTGGACCCACACGAACATTTCAAAACCAAGGAAAGATAATCAGTTCAACCGTTCTCGACTTTTTGTGAGACTAACGAACAGCAATTCATTTTTATATATATAGATAAGTAAGTATCGTTAAAAAGCCGTTCTACATTTGTTAGTCAAATTAGACGAAATAGTCGTCGTCTAAATAGTAGTCTCATTCCAGGGATAGAAACTAGAATTATTAATCTACAAGATTTTCACATTAAAATTTAAATTCAAAATTAATGTATTTCATCGATAATTAACTTGGAAGGTTTTATGACGATGTCGAATTATTTTTTAGTAGGTACTAGTCTAGTGGCTATCTATCGTCAAAAAGCCGTTCTACATTTGTTAGTCAAATTAGACGACTATTTTCTCATTCCAGGGATAGCAACTAGAATTATTAATCAACAAGATTTTCACATTAAAATTTAAATTCAAAATTAATTTATTTCATTGACAATTAAAATTCCTTGGAAGGTTTTATGACGATGTCTATTTTTGTTACAGTACCTACTAGTGGCTTCCCGCGTTTCCGAAAAGTCTTCAATTTTCCCCGGATAAAACGTAACCTATGTTAATACAAGTTGTAAACTATTTTTAAAATTTCATCAAAATACGTTCAGTAGTTTTGGCTATTAGAGACTGACAAACAATTGCATTTGTAATATTAGTAGGGCCTTATAAGATATAAATAACTAGCTGCCACCGTGCGGTTGTACCCGCGTAGTTCCCGTTCCGGTAAGAATACAGGATAAAATATAGCCTTTATTACTCCCTGATAATGTAGCTTTTCATTGGTGAAATAATTATTCAGATCGGTCTAGTAGTTTTTAAGTTTATTCCTTACATACATAAAAATACAAATCTTACGTCTTTATAATATTTGTGTAGATAGTGTAATGTTAGGTTACTTACACATAAGTGAATGGACCGACTTCTTGGACTTTTAATTTGCTGTCTTCCCCACTAATAAATCTTTCTGAGTTCGTGATGTTAAATATGTAGAGCGATAGACGTGCCCCCTCCACTTCTGTTTGAAACATTTTGAATAGTAATGATCCGTCTGCTATTCGAGTCCACTGAAAATAATAATAAAAATAACTTTGATAATGCTTCTTCAAAGCTACGCCCCGCGGTTTCACTCGCGTTCCGGGTGACCTTAGTAGTATGATGTTATACCTATAGCCTAATAGTGGTCCGTGGTTTCACCTGTGTTGAAATGGAAATGGATGATCTCCCGGGATGAAACGTAGCCTGTGTGTAAATGCCGTTGATAAATTACCTTTGTTTTATATATCGTCCAAATCCGTTTGGTCGTTTTTGCGTGAAAGATGACTCTACATTCATACATACACCTTTCGCGTTTATTATATATTATTAGAAGGATAGCCTTCTTCGATAAATGGGCTATCCAACACTAAGATAATTGAAACCAGTAGTTCCTCAGATTAGCGCGTTCCAACAAAAGAGATATAAATGAGCCCTTTGTTATCATCAGCAAAAAGACACAGAATATTTTATTAAGTAATTGCTATCGCCAAAGGGTCTTTAGGTTAGTTATACCTCCTGTTTATAATCATCAACTTTTTTAATATGTGTTAGGATTTTTATGATTGTTATTTAACTTATAGCATGTTTAATTTATTTACAAAAACATTGTATTTGTTGTAAATAATTATGTTGTATCAGATATATTTTAAATGGTCATTTTGTATACATATGGCACTAATTTGCATATGACTGTGAATCGTTAAATAGTGATATATGATAAAAATGAAAATTACGATTTTACGACAGATAATGTACCTACTTATATAAAAACAGGTTTACTTTTGGATAAACCTACTAGGTATATGATTATTATTATAATTACTGAATATATTGAAATTAATTTATCAATTCAAATAGGTCTTCACAGGCACTTATGAAACGTCGACTCTAATGCTCGGTTCGGAAGGTTGCTTTTGCTGAGAAGAGCCGGCAATAAACTCAGCAATTACTCTTTTCAAAACAAGTTTTAAAAATGTCTTTAACAATAATAACATTAGTCCTGATAGAACGAGCGCCCATTCCTCGTTATCATTAATATAATCATTTATACTATAATAAGCTTTCTGTACCAAAACTGACTTAACTCGTTCCTTAAATTTATTCATAGGCAATTCTAAAATATTTGTGGGGATTTTGTTATAAAACCGTGCACCAAGTTTATTCATACTATATGGTGTATTATGGTAACAAATGTGATGATAGTGTTGCTAAATAAATAAATAAATAAATAAAATCGAAATGGTTGTCACTAGTGGGATTAGAACCCACGTCCGGCGGCTTGAAAGTCAAAGGTCACTAACAAAGCCAATCAACGATAAAATCTATCTGTTTCCTGCGTTAAAAAAAATGGAGGTCAGATACCTCCCATAAGAAAATAAAATAATGTATATATCCCAGGACATTTTTCACACACGGTTCCATCTGATTGCGGGTCGTGGGTTCGAATCCCACCCAGGACAAACATTTGTATGCGTAAATATGTCTGTTTGTTCTGTGTCTGGATGTAAATATATATAATATGTATGTATTTGAAAGTATTATATGTATAATATCAGCTATCTGGTTACCATAACACAAGCTCACTTTGAATAATTGGCCGTTTGTCAAAAATGTCCCAGGATATTTGTTTATTATATTTTTTATATTATCATGTATTTGTCGTTGTTTTGTGATTTTGTGTGAATGTGGCATTTAATTAATTTACTATTATTATTAAAAGGGAACAAATTTACTTACGTACTTAATTATCATCAGCAGAGGGTCTGTTACCATCATTATAACGGACATCATTATAAATATCATTCCCAATAATGATATTATTGTTAGTTTTTCTGCAAAAAACATAATTCTAAGAGCTATTATGAAAGTTTACTCTCACAGTGATCGAGCGACTCAAGGTTCGAGTCCCAAGAATAGTGTAATTGGTTGTTTCTTTGTTCTAGTAATTATGTTGTTTCTGTTAAAAGTGTAACATTCAAACAGTGGAAAATATCCAAATTAGAATAATAATAATTTGTAAGATTTATACATCCACCACGAGTAGGATAATTATATGCATTTTTATGAAATAAATTACTATATTATAACTATCTATAATTACCTATATTATAACTGATACACAGGTAATTTCATGATAAAAAAAATTGACAACTAAGTGAAGATAAAATTATACATATCTACTTTAATTTACAAAGATGCATGTTATAACATGGTAGGCACTTACTTTTAGTAGTCCTCTTAGGCCTTATATTTTCATCTCCTGATATGAGCACCATATTTGTTATTTTTTATTATAAATTTTACGTTACTAATCTGAAAAATAAATAAATTACGAGACAGATTAATAAGCATTATTTTATACAACAAATAATGCACCGTATATAACGTTTGCTTAATTTACGTAAAATACCTGTCTATAGTTATTTATTGTTATAATTTACTACGGACGCGGCAGACTTTCTGCCCACCAGCGCCACCTACCGGGTCTAAAACTGATATATTATACATAAAAACCTTCCCCATGAAATACTCCGTAATTTGGTTAAAACCACATGAAAATCTGTTCAGAAGTTTTTGTGTTCATCGCGTTCAGACAGACAGAGGCGGCGGGGACTTTGCTTTTTAAATATAGATATATTGTCGCATTACTTTGACATTCTCATATGAACTAATTATTAAAAAAGAAAAGTATGATTTTGTTATTCGTGTTAATTAACATGAACCTATTATAATAGGTAAATAATTATCTATACTAATAAGATTTGTTTGTTTGTTTGTTTGTTTGTTTGTTTGTTTGTTTGTTTGTTTGTTTGTTTGTTTGTTTGTTTGTTTGTAACGAATAGGCTCCGAAACTACTGGACCGATTTCAAAAATTCTTTCACCTTTGGAAAGCTACATCATCCCCGAGTAACATAGGCTATATTTTATCCCTGTATTCCCACGGGAACGGGAACTACGCGGGTAAAACCGCGGGGAGGCAGCTAGTTAATTATAAGTTGGTCGCAAAGAACAGTCTAGCTTAAAACACGTTTCTATATTATTTTGAGGATCTAGATAGATTTTATTTTTTATTGTTTGTATTGAATAGAGACTACTGGACCGATTTGAATAATTCTTTCACGTAGGTACATTATCGTGGAGTAACATAGGCTATATTCTAGCCCCGTATTTTTAAAGGAACGGAAATAAGCGAAATAGTATTGCAGCGCGGCGGAAGCTAGTGTTTCATCATCATCATCATAAGTTCATATACGTCTCCACCGAGGAGCTCGAGCCTCCCCTAACAACGAGGGGGTTTTAGGCCATAGTCCACCACGCGGGCCCAATGCGGAATGGCGGACTTCACATGCCTTTAATTGTGACATCTCGGGCATGCAGGTTTCCGATGTTTTCCTTCACCGAAAGCCAGTGGTGTGAACCGTACGTAAGTTTTTATAAACTCAGAGGTATGGGCCAGGGATTTGAAACTGCACCCTCATGATCGTGAGTCGGTGCGTTCCCGACTGAGCTACCACGGCTTTTTTTAGTGTTTATTAAATTAAATTGAATACAAATTTATGTTATTTTTAATAAATATGCTAAGGTACATTTAACGTTTCAAGGTCTTTGAAACATAGACTGAGATGATAATGAATCCGAGGGTCTTTTATGACCTTCAGAATTGTAAAAGTGTTTTTTTAGTATATGGTACCTACCTACTTACAATAACGTGTTATAGGTTATTCTTATTTATAAAGCACTTAAATCTTCTGGTATTTATTCTAATTTCACGAATCAATTAGTATATTTATATTAAAACTAGCTGCCGCCCCGCGGTTTCACTCGCGTAGTTCCCGTTCCCGTGATCACAGAGGTATCAAAAATAGATAGTACCCGATTCTCAGACCTACTGAATATGCATATAAAATTTCATAAAAATCGGTCAAGGAGAAAATCGGAGGAGTTTAATCACAAACACCGCGACACGAGAATTTTATATATTAGATTAAAATCTAGTTAGAATCAACACTTAATCATATTATGAACAACTATTTAAAACTTGTAAAATAATACCTGTACATGAAAAAGTTCACTACTTAATAGCGTTAGAACAGTACAAGGCAGACAAACACACAGAACCTATAACCCATAGATACCACACCAGACAGGTCGAACAAGGTAAATATGTGATACCGCCTGTAAGGAATTACTATGGAAAAAGATCAAGGCAATACCTAACACCGGTAATTTTAAATAAAATAGATTTCATGAGGGAAACATCAGAAACAGAAATAAGCCAACAAACATTAAAGAAAACATTAAAAAAATACTTTTTAGATATAAGGAATTAGATGTAATGTAGATTCAACATAGATAGATATATATGTATTTAATTAAGATAAATGTAAAAGTGCAAGTGTTAAAGAGCGCCATTATCGCCAACAAACTGTGTGTACAGTTTGGCGATTTTAGATAAACATGTAAATTGCATTACTTAATTTGAATAAAGATATAAAAAAAAAAACCATTTTTCATGCATGTTTTGGGATGTTTTTTAAATACGGTCATTCTTATTTCCAAGTACGCAAGCTTAGCAGACATAGACATAGGTACTAATTTAATTAACATACCATATTCCTACTAATATAATAAATGCAAAAGTTTTTGTGAATGTATGGATGTATGTTTATTACTCTTTCACGCCAGAACTGCTGAAGGGATCGTGATAAAATTTGGCATAGAGTTAGAATATGTTCTGTAACACATAGGCTTTTTATCAGGGTAAGTTAAAGATTCTCTGAGAACGTGGGTGAAACCGCGGGGAGGCACTAGTTATATTTAAAACTCTGTTTATATGACACTGACCCTATTTGCCTTCATAACTCCATTTTCAGATATCGATTTATTTATATACGATTACTATGTGATAGAGTAATATTATTATTGGATTAATTTAGAATTGCTCATAATAATAGCCATTCATATGGAATATATAATATTATAAAGAGGAAAGATTTGTATTTTTGTATGTAACGAATAAACTCAAAAAGTACTGGACCGATTTTAATAATTATTTTTTCATTAGAAAGTTACATTTTCGCTGAGTAACATAGGCTATATTTTAACCCTGTATTCCCACGGGAACGGGAACTACGTTTGTAGTTAAATACAGTACAGAAGTATTTTTTATTGTTTTATAATTGTTACAAATAAATTAGTTATGCATTAAAACGTAAAATAAATACAAAAATATTTACATACCTAAATTTATCTAATAAAATAGATGAACACAATATTTATCTATAAAATATTAGATAAATGCGCACGAGTGACACAAATACTATTCAGTTGGTCTCACGAGAGAGTGTCCACTTCACAAACACGAGTTAGGAGCGTACTGACACCGTCCACACAGAAGGTCCACGATTTAAACATTATAAAACCCTACGCTAAACCGGTCATACACCTCACCAACTATAATAAGATAAATAAACCCACGACTTAGTCTTAAAGACAACAAATAATATGTCACACAGAAAGGTGCTTTAAATAGACATCTAAAATAGGTCAGTACTCCACTGTGTTCCGCTCTAGACTATGTATATATAAATGTGTATATATGAAATAATAGTTATGAAGTTATGACGTAAATATATACAAACAATGCGTTACCGGTTTGTTTATGGGTGTTAAGTAAATTCAGGGTTATTAAAATCGCGCCTTGTAGTGAAAATATGATTAAGTATGTATTTCGTAAAGTAAAAGTAACATTGATGGATTTATATGATATTTCATTTAAATTACCTTATTTTTTTTCTAATAAGTATTATATTTTAAATCTACATTAGACATCCTTAAATTCATATTCAAAATAAAGAATATTTTACTGCATATGTACTTTGTTCTGCCAAATAAATTATTAAAAGAAAAACACGATAAAATTGCATTAAAAACAATGTGCCCCTGAACCATGTTTCAGTAGCAATTTTGTATGGCAGTCTGTGACTATGTCGATTAAACAGTGAACACTAAATCGTGCTGTCTCTTTCGTTTACTACGCAGTCACGTGAAAGGTCCGCTCTATGAGAAATCATTGCATTGACACATTGCAAATATCATCGAGCATGTAACCAATAGAGTAGAACTGTTAACAGTTTTGTTAGAAATCAAAATACGCCAAAACGCTGCGCCGGCCCCTGTGTTCTGATTGGTCGACTCAAGGTCAAGTGTTGCACTAGACGTACACACAGGTCTCTTATTGGTCGGGTACTGTTTTAGTTCGAGCGTGGTTTGTTAGTTATACCGGTTATACGTGACAAATCATTGATGCGTTGCTAAACAAATGGCTCACTATTGCTACTCTATTGGTTACATGCTCGATGGCAAATATTGACAACACTCGGGCTAATTAACGATTTGAATTTCAAAGGTGAATTCTCTCAACCATCTACATAGGTATCGTAATCTATATATACTAATATTATAAAGAGGAAATATTTGATTGCATTTTTGTTTGTGTGTTTGTTTGCATTGAATAGGCTCCAAAACTACTAGACCGATTTGAAAATTCTTTCACTGTTGGGAAGCTACACTATCTCCGGTGAATATAGGCTATATTTTATCCCCGTATTCCCACGGGAACGGGAACTACGTGTGTGGAACCGCGCGGAGGGAGCTAGTGTTATTATAAATGTAAACGTGAGCTTATTTGCTACGTTTTCGCACTTAAACCACTGAACCGATTTTAAAAACTCCTTCACCAATGGAAAGCTACATTATCAGGGAATAAGAGAAGCTATATTTTATCCCCATATTCCTACGGGAACGAGATGTACGCGGGTGAAACCGCAGGGTGCTGCAACTCTTATAAAAAGCTACAAAGTGTTTTATGATCAATTATGTTGCAAAGCTGTTGTTTTGCCAAATAAATACACATGCATTAATGCATTGACGTAAATTACTAAAACCTTTCCCACAATTGTTTAATGGTCTACCTGTTTTAACTGGATTCGTGTGCAACCTTTTTTTAGATGAAGAGATAATTGCAGGAGACTTCTTAAACAATATATGTATATTTTATTTTCTTTTTCCACACTAGTACATATTATAAAGAGGCAGGATTTCATTGTTTTTTTGTTTGTTTGTTTGCATTGAAGAGGCTCCCAAGCTACTTGACATATTTGAAAAATTCCGTCACTGTTGGGAAGCTACACTATCTCCGGTGAACATAGGCTATATTTTATCCCCGTATTCCCACGGGAACGGGAACTACGCGGATGGAACCTCGCGAAAGCGGCTAGTCTTTTATTTTGTCTTTAGCAACTAGCTCTTAAATAAGGCTAAAACAATGAGGTAAGTGTTTTAGGTAGGTATACCTACTATGAAATGTACAAAAACTAAAATGACAAGGAAAATTACTTTAACGATCTTGCATGGGGGAAAATCATGGTAAAAATAATCGACTTAGCGCATCACCTTATTTATGGGTTTTTTGTTTATTTCCCTAGTTGGATAGACATAGGTACCTACTTTAAACTATAAAATTACTAACTTACACTGAACACACTAAAACGGTGACCACATGGGCGGGCCCACAGGGAAAAATAAAGAGAGGTAGACCTGTCACTAGTTGGGAGGACGACATCAAAAAAACAGCTGGCCCCAACTGGATTAAAGTAGCCCAATCTAGAGAGGACTGGCTATCTTTGGAGGAGGCCTTCACCTGCAGAGGATTTCTTACAGAATGAAGAATAATAGTATAATAGGATTAAGGAAAAACTAACTAACAAGTATATTTAAGAACCAAACTTAATTACTAACAAAACTAATAATAGTATGTAAGCAAACTATCTTAATCTAATCTAAATTCCTGTTTTTTATAATTTGTAAGAAATAAAAGGCTTTTTTATTTTTTTATTTTTTATTAACTTACACTGGCTTCCACCGTTCCCGTTTGAATACGGAGATAAATATATGTCACTCCCGATAATGTAGTTTTTTATTGGTGAAATAATTATTCAGATCGTTTAAGTAGTTTTTATGTTTGTTTGTTACAAACAAATATATAAATCTCTTATGTTTATAATATTAGTAATAGATAAGCTTTTGACTTATATTATAGAGGCCCTGAAACTACCATAACTACCTAGAAATTAGCGACGGCGAGTGCTACGTCGTAGCACAGACATTTCGTAGACCACGCATATTGTAACGGTAATAGACGGCTAAAAACCTGTAGATTTGGTTTTATCATTGTATAATAAAGAATTGCCCATAATTTGCATAATTTTATAACAAGCCTCTTTCGCGGTTTTGCTTCCGCCAAAATATTTAAACGATTAAATTTGCATAGGTATACAATGACACTGAGATATTATTATATCAAATTTAAGGACTAAAGCCAACGTAGGTATATTCCGACTCGCGTTTCTGCCCGCGTTCTTGGCTCTAAAATTTTCCGCGACAAAAACTAAGTATATCGTGTGCGTATTCTTTAGGTGTGTGAAATTTAGCACACTTTGGTTTTGCGTAATAATTATTTCATCCATCCTTAAAATAATACTATACCTACTAGCAAGTGTGATTACAATATTTTTTCAGTATTTTTATTATGTGAAAAAAAACAGCTATAAAAAAACCTGCATAATTTTAACAAATTAATTATTCATTATATATGCTGCATATAATAACCCCATCTTTAAAAATCCTACATTGATTGACCGTCTATTATGTAATATTTTTCCATTTCCACACCTACACGCTAAACTAAAGACATAGGTTCGAATTATAAACAAACAGACGTACAAAACTGACGTAAATAAATCCCACGCATTTAAGGCATCACTTTTAATATATCCAAATCGTTTAATATGGTTTTATGTTACTCTATGAGGAAACATTTTCGACGCAAACTCGGGTCAGAAACCTCTGCCATGCGTAGTATTCTTAACGAATTCATACACGTGCGGATTTTTCCCAATTTGACACATCGTTGTAGTAATATTTCTAAGTCGATCAACATAGCTGGGTTTTGAAATCAGATCTCTGGGAGTACATTGGTCTTTAGAGGAAAGACCGGGGATTTTTCAAATTACCGGCCAATCCTTTTACTTAATGACATAAGGATAACTGTTTGGTTTTTGAGGATGTTAATTTTAGATAATAAATCAAAAAGTAACAACTAGGTTTTTTATTAAAAATTTGAGCTAGAATGTGAATATTATGTGCGGCAGGAATTTATATAAGCCACGTCTAATAGATAAGGGGGCGTCCATAAATTACGTGAGGTGTTTAAGGGGGGAGGGGGTCGAGTCAAATCTCATCTAATCTTACGTTGGAGAGAGGGGGGGTCTCGGCAAATATCACGCAATTTTTTTTCTGATTGAAACAAAAACAAAATTATACTATTTTGGTCCATTTAATCCAGATTGTACATGCGTAAGATTTAATCTTAAGCGTAATCGTAATACGATAAAGATCATTCACTAATTCGTTCAATAGAAAATAATTTCATTCATACTTCGACGTTATACATTTACTTACTGTCAAACCACCATATTTGTTTTATACCAAATAGCTCAATTCAATCTGAATTCACGGTACAGTGTAGCCCGTCCTTTGTTTTCGCGCCACTGTCATCTAAGTAGTTACGATTTAAGTATTCTATTGTTAAATTTTTATTACACTTATAATTAAACTCTCAGCAACATTGATTACTAGTCATAACTAGTCGTAAATAAAAGCACGAAGCAAATTTGTTTTTTTCTTTTTACAATAACAATCCAACACGTTTACGTAAGAAACTCACATTTTGAAAAATCTCACGTGAGATTGGGAGATGGGGGAGGGGGTTGAATAAAATCTCACGACATCTCACCAGGGGGGGAGGGAGGGGCAGAAAATTAAAAAAAACACCTCACGTAATTTATGGACGCCCCCTAACTCTGTATTTAGATTTTTATGTAAATATACATTGTATCAGTAGCTACCTACAAAGAACTATTAAATTTACCTGTTACATACATAATGAACAATCGGACTGTCAACATACAAAAGTCAAGCAAGAAGTAAAATGCTTAGCAGAAACCATCGCTGCTAAGCATTTTATTTCCCCAGAGTTTTGATTGTAATTAAAAGTTATGGATAACTAACGAAAGTTATGTATTATTTTACTTAACAGATTTTCATGTTAAGGAGTTTTATAAACTTTTTAGAGTAACAAAATGATTCAGAAAGATTCTAATAAAATTCCACATTAAAGAAACATACAAGTGTCTACATCTATCGAAATGAAGCGCAAACTGTTTTAGTCATTCTGAGCTGCGCGATTAAAATTATGTGTACGTTCTTAAATATTGTACTAGATGGCGCTACTAGTATTATGTTTGAGTGATAGGATTTTTGCAATGCTCAAACTGCAGGGAAGCTGCATCAGTATTTAAATTTATCTAAATAAATACTAGTACTATAATGATGGAAGATTTCAATATTTGTTCAATAACTACTGGACCGATCTGAAAATTTCTTTATAATCTAATAATTTTTATCCGTATATTCTTACGGGAACGGGAACTACGCGGGTGAAACCACGTTGTTTTCCTTCACCGAAAGCCAGCAGTGTAAATCCGTACGTAAGTTTTTAAACTTTGAGGTACGGGCCAGGGGTTTTGAACCTGCACCCTCATGATCGTGAGTCGGTGCGTTCCCAACTGAGCCACCACGGCTTAATACATAGTGGTATTTAATAAGAGTTTGCTATTACCATTTTGGGTCCTAAAAAAAGCCCAGAGTTTGAACGTTTCCAACTATGTCACAGATGTTTATTAACATTATAAACACACTTCGCATAATTAATTAGAGATGTAGGCATGTCAATCCAATAAACCAGTTACGGTTTATGAGTAATTCATGGTCAGACGAACGAATGCCCTTTTTAATTATACGACAAATTAATCTGGTATTCATTAATTGATTAGACCGTGGCTTCTATTTACTTTAAGAGATACTTTTTTAAAGAATCTGATTCCGTAACAGAGCTTTTATATACAGCTGTTTGACTTGAAGTTCTATTATCACATAGTTTTTCACCATTATTAATAGATAATTATGATATACTAGCTGCCTCCGCGCGGTTTTACCCGCGTAGTTCCCGTTCCCGTGGGAATACAGGGATAAAATATACTCGGGGATAATGTAGCTTTCCAAAGGTGAAAGATTTTTTGAAATCGGTCCAGTAGTTTCGGAGCCTATTCATTACAAACAAACAAACAAATCTTTCCTCTTTATAATATTAGTATAGATATGACAAACTTAACAAAACTTTTTTAGGGTTCCGTAATTATTGGAAAAAGGGAAATTACGATTTTGTCTTGTTCATCTGTCTGTCTGCGCTTTAGCTTAGTAACTCGTCGTCGTCGTTACAAATTTCATCCAAATCCGTTCAGTAGTTTTTGCGTCAGAGAGGAACAAACACACATCGATACACGCAAACTTTCGCATTTATAATATTTATAGGACATTATTTCACTCCATAATAATATTATGTGTAGTTATTAAATTTTACATTGTAACTAAACCTTCTACTGACACGCACAGTCCGGTTATTTTTCACTGACCCAGTTTTAAATTGAATAATATTCAAAATCGTTCTTGAGAGTGCAAATATAGGTACTTCATTGCAAGTGGGACCTGAACTGAACGCTAATTGATATAAATTACTTTTAACATGTTTTGAGTAGGTACGTACCCAATGAATACGGCATTTATGAAATCCCGTTGTCCTTTTAGGTACGGAATCCTAAATCCCTTTTTTATAGGGTCGGCAACGCGTGAGTGACGCCTCTGGTGTTTCAAGCGTCCATTGGCTACGGTAACCGCTTCCCTTCAGGTGGGACCGTATGCCTGTTTGCCACACTTGTGGTATAAAAAAAAAAAACTTACAAATATTATAAATGCGAAAGTGTGTTTGTTACTTCTTCAGGTCTAAACAACTGACACCCTGGGTTAACATATTTTTATCCGGGGAAAATTGAAGATCCCCTGGAAACGCGCGTGAAATAATACATATCAATTAAACAATTATTTCCTTTTACATTAAATTGATGAATAAAATACATCTTTATTTAGGACGTCGACAAAAATATAATTTAACAAAAATTGTAGTTAAACAAGAATTTGCTGTTTTCTTCATAATGGGATGAAAATAATAAGTGAACACAAGTTCAACGGGTTTTATAATTGTCCAGGGCGAGGTAGACTAGTGCCAATTTGATGCGACCTTCGTTACGTCGAACCTTAGCCCTTTTGAGCCCAATTGAGTCATTACGCGCGCTTGAATCCGCCATTTACAGACACTGATGTTAAATATGTGCGATAGACATATCTATTCGATCCCTAACATACAAAGTTACTGAGAAATACTTGAAATTTAGGTCATTGTTTGTTTTGAAAAGACACTTCTACACTAATATTATAAAGAGGAAAACTTTGTTTGGTTCTAATGAAAAGGCTCAAAAACTACTGGACTGTTTTTAAAAATTCTTTCACCATTCGAAAGCTACATTATCCACGAGTAACATAGGCTATATGTTATCCCTGTATTCCCACAGGAACGGGAACTACGCGGGTAAAACCGCGCGGAGGTAGCTAGTGCGTAATATGGAGAAATTATATTTTTAAATGAGTCATTACACCCTGCCATTTATTTAAAGTCATGTATCTTAGTACCTTAGTAATTTCCGTTTCCAGTCATGCTATTTCACAAAATCTCTTAAATTATATATGCCCTTAAATCTATACAGTTCTTTGTCTGTGCCCCTTTACCCAGCAAACATCCATCAATCAACACATATCCAGACTTACTAACTAATCTTATATATATAATTCTTGTGTCACAGTTTTTGTAATAAAATCCCTCCGTAAGCACTCATTTGCACGAAGCTTTTTTAACGGACGTTAGAAAAGCGTTCAAACACAACAAATGCATTTCCAAATAATATGCTTTATTTCCAACCCCCAATGTTAAAATGCAAGACCGCTCGATAAAAAAGGGTCGAGTTTTAAAAACGCTGTCGTGTGAAAATAAACTTGGGAATGCATTTGCTGTATTAACCCCAACCTTTTTTATCGCGATTTTAGTACAAAAATATCCATGTAATTTGATCGTCATAGAAGTCTTTACATAAAATGTCACTTTGACATATCATTCATAAGGCAAAACAACTTTTCACCAAGTCAGCTACCTACATAAAAATAAGTATAAAATAAAGTATTTACAATAGTACTATAGTAATACTATACTTGATGAACCATAATATCACGTACTTATAACTTAAGCTACCCGCTGGATGCAGCCTTTTAACCGATCTGCAAGAAAATCGGTCTTACACCCCTAGGCCGTTCAGCAGAAAGCTGAGATGATGGCTTAAGATCTAATTAGAGGTAATGTTGAAGGTTTTGTCCTCGCGTTGGTTTCAAAGGCGATGCCAGGGTCTAATACCCAGTGCACGTAGAGCAGTCTAATGGAGTAAGACAATGCTATGAAGGCAATCAGGAACAGGGAGACCTCAGCAGCCAGGAGTAGGTACGGCCCTATGACGTACATCAGACGAAGAGAGTACTTTGTGTCTTCTGGTAAGTCTGGATGTTTCTGTAATTAAGGGTATATATAACAGTTTAGTTTACAATCGTTTGATATAAATGAGAATAATCTAAAGATAAATAAAAAAAAGGCCAGGAACAGCCCAAGATAGACAGGTTTGGAAGCGGGGGAGAGAGGCCTTTGCCCAGCAGTGAGACACAAGAGGCTGAACATAACATAAATAAAGATCGGATAGGCCGTAAAAATCCCATATGTACCTACCAATATTATAAATACGAAAGTACCTGGTACCAGGTAGACTAGAGGCCGGGAAAGGACATTGGCTAACTTTTATCCCCGGAAAAATTAAGGTCCCTGGACATGAATGAAAGAGCTAGTACTACCTAATTACGGATCATTAAACAGGTTTAGAATAATTTTGAAAGCAGTATGTCTAGTCTCTAACGCAGTGTGGTAGCGTGCCTTAACGATGCTCCGTAAAAAAATTGGTTGGGGGCCCTTATAAAGATATCTCACACGGGGCCCCAGTGGCTCGGGGCCCCAGTAAAATTGATAAGGCAGATACGGCGATGGCTACGCTCCTGGTCTATCGTTTCAAGAAATATATGACAATACTCACAGCTTTGATATGCACTATAGGGAGGGCGAGGTCCGAGAAGACTCTGGCGTGCCGGCTGTAGTTGATGTCGCCGATAACAAGGGACACTTGCAAGGAGATCTTGGATTCAAGGGTGAGACCGATTTTCTGAAAACGAAACGAGTTTATTGATCAGTTACAATTATTTTGGTTCAAAAAAATAAAAGTAAAAATTGTATGTGAAAACTAAAAAGTCACCATATTGTATACTAGTTTATCCCATGATATTTTCGAAGCTCTAATCAAGTTTCACTAAAATCGGTTCAATAGTTTAGACGTAACAGACAATAGTTACTTTCGCATTTATAATGTCAATAGGGAGTCGGATATTTCCTGTTTAACCTTAAAATTATTAATAACAAATTTGTACGCAATCATAAAGACAATAGAATGCAATTATTACTAACAATAATTATAATAAAAGCAATAAATAAGTACACAATACTCTAGGAAAAAAGAAAATGTCGTTTTCATAATATATTTATTGACTTAAATGGATCAGATGTAGCGCTTTGAGAGGCAGATAATTTTCTGAGCAATTTTCTTATAATTAACTTAGCACGCCATAAAGTAGTTTTAACAATTATTTCTATTACACAAGACAGGTAGTACATGAATGCTTGATTATCTGTCAATGGATCAATCATAGCTCTTAATAGGTAGGTACACTGTTATTTATAATTGGATGCTGATAAGCAATAAGGTGTCAACCCACAAAAAGTCGAAAACAAAGGTTTTGATATATTTTTATAATGCATCGCGTATTTTCAAGTCATCTAATAAAAGTACATAAAAAATGGACTTATATCATACAAAAAGTCGTAAAGCACATAGAGAATATTATCTTTAAACGCCATTTTCTCAATGAGCTCTCAATTTCTCAAAGCCAAGTTTATGAGGGTAAACACATTATTGCTTAACAGCATCCAATTATGATAAATTAGTTTGTACATAACACTCCCATCTTAACGTTAACATAATTGAATTGAAAGATTTATTGTGACGGGAAATCTCTATTGATTTTTTTGTACAATTATACTTATTATTTTAATATGTTTTTTTGAATGTTTGAAGGAATTACGTGGACGGGTTTTGATGAATGGATTACATCTGTGCGGGGAATTATAAATAAAAATATCCTGGGACATTTATTACTATTCTAATCAAAGAAATGAACTATGTTTGTTTTAACCTTAAGTGTGTTTTTAGCAGTTATAATATGAACTAACTTTTGCCCGCGACTTCGTTCGCGTGGAATTGTTACTTTGAGCTAACGCTAACTTTAACCTGCGACTTCGTTTACGTAAGCTCTGACAAGGAAAAAAAACCCCGATTTTGAAACATTGTTTTTGATGCTCATATCCTATTGGTCGAATGTGGAGTTAGGTAGATAGTCTATCTATAGTCTTTCTCGATAAATGTGCTAACAAACAGACTCTTTACCTTTATGTATTAGCATAGATAGATTTGTTCCATCATATATAAATAAGCATTAGTAGGTACTTACAGGTTCCACAATAAATTCGATAGGGTATTTCTTCGCGTCAGGGTCTAGACCTTCGATACGCTCGAAAAGCTTTGGGTCCATTCCCAAAAAGTGACTTCTTGAGATTCCAAATGGCAGTTCTATCAACAAACATATAATATATATACATCACATGTTTTTTTTTATTTAGTAACTGCTGTCAACAATGTTACTTACTTACTAGTACTTATAAGTTAATAGTTGCAACTGTAATTACCAGGGAATTACTTTTAAAAATACTTAAGATTTTTGTAATGTTTATATATTAAAATCATCTTTACATAACATCTAAAAGTTTCTGCTTGTTGCTCTTGCGCATGCAGTTGAGATATTGTCTGATTTACTAATGTTATAACCAGCTACTCGTATGTTTAGGTTTTGGTAAAAAAAAATATGGTCGATAAAACAAATGATCTTTCACTATTGTGTATTCATGTTATAATTCAAAATATAGAGTGCAACGACTGAAAACAAACAAACAAGCAACATACAGACATATTCCAGCATACAGCTTGCCCTGCGACTTGAAAGTCTTATTTCTTGTCTTGAAGTTCTTATTACTGACTGGATTGTCTTTGTGATTACTAACCACAAAGACAATCCAGTCAGTAAAAGCTACTCACCGTAGAAACAAGTAGAAATATCCATGAAACCTTGTGGACAGAACCCCTTGCTGTCACACAGGGTATCATCAGTGAACAAGGAGTCATTGAAGCTGTAGGTGAACGCTTCCTTGCCATAACTAGAGGTGGTGGTCCCCGTGTATTGAAGATCGAACAGCCTGCAGATACCCAGCCGGTATACCTTGATGGGGGTCTGAGGAGTCATTTGTGTGGGGAACGCGGCCCCTTCGTAGGTATCCTTGAATGTTGTGGTTCTGGAATTGGGAACAGGGTTTTAGAATATAGAGGCGATGAAATTATTTTTCTAGTGGCTCCCCGCGTTCCTGGGGGATCTATAACTTTCCCATAGCTTATGTCTTTTCCCAAGGTCCACTTAGTCTTTATTTATGTTCCAATCATCATCGTGGTCAAGGCGTGAAAGCATTACAGACATACGAACATGATTATTTTCGCATTTATAATATTACTAGCGACCCGCCCCAGCTTCGCACGGGTGCAATGCTTATATATCATAGTAGAACCCTCCAAAATTGTCAGTGTTTCTCTCTAACATATTATGCATGTATTGTATAATTCCTTTCTCTTGAATCGTTTTATCTATTAAAAAATACCGCATCGAAATTCATTGCGTAGTTAAAAGATTTAGGAAGACATAGGGACAGACAGCGGAAAGCGACTTTGTTTTATAATATGTAGTGATGATTAGGAATAATTAGGTTTTGACAACCACAGAATAGACGATAGGTTGTTTTTGTGTTTGCAATGTTAAGCTAATGTTTAAGACATGATATTATCAACTTAAAGTTTTCCTTCCTATTAACCAAAACACAATTATGTAAATGACTCTACTGAGACAATAATTGGTATGGTGGTGGAACTTCCTTATGCATTATGAACTAAGACACAGACTGATAAATCTAACTTGACGTCGCGAATGTAAGTATGTACTTCACGTAACAAAAAGCAGGAAAATATATTTTTTCTCCGCCATCCTTTAGTCCGCGATCAAACTTTATTGGCTTCGGACGTCAAAGAATCTAGAAACGCGACAGCGTATCAAGCCAAGTTACTACTTTTTAATTATTTACTTCCTTATATTAAACTAGCTGCCTCCGCGCGGTTTTACCCGCGTAGTTCCCGTTCCCGTGGGAATACAGGGATAAAATATAGCCTATGTTACTCGTGGATAATGTAGCTTTCGAATGGTGAAAGAATTTTGAAAAACCGTCCAGTACTTTTTGAGCCTATTACAACCAAACAACAAAGTTTTCCTCTTTATAATATTAGTGTAGATAAATAAATTACCTACGTTATCTAGTTAGATTATAAGTCTAAGGACTATGGGATCTTTCTAAGCTTTTAAATAATAAACGTACGTTTGATCAATGTCGTCTTTACCCCACATCTGGAGCCGTCTGTACTTGGTGACCTTCTTAACGCTGAATTTATCCTTTTCTGTGGCTCCCATCACCACATCGTACTCTGCTTTCTGGTCGAATAACTGTAGACAAATAGTTTTATTAACCCTCGATGCTAAATCTATTATACGTTTGGCGTGTCTGTGGTATCTTAGCTCCAAAATGAACGATTTTGGTACGTTTCTTTTCGTTTTAAAGCTGTTGTGATCGCTAAGCTAAGTTTCAAGAAAATCTATCCAGTTGTTTGAAGATCATCAGCGCATTTCTAATCGATATCGATATAGATGGTATCGCTGAAAACCAGCGTTGCGCTGCTTGTCATCGCATCTTGTATGCTGAGCGTTTACCTATTTACGGCGCACCTTATTTTAAACGTCTGTATTCATTGTAGTTTTATTTTGTTAGTAGGTATGTCCTAAGGTGTGTTTTAAATAAATCTGTTTTCTTTCTTTCTTTTCTTTTTCTTTCGATACGATACAATAAAATTGTGCATTTCCTTATGTGGCTATTTGGTTTTAAGGTTCCGTATTCGAAGGTATTCAACGGTGCATTCGGATGGACAGAAGAGGCTTACCTAGTAATTGGGTCCCGTTTACGTACGGAACCCTAAAATCCATATAGGTATACATAATAAAATTATGACGGAAGGGCCGTGGAGGCTTAGTTAGGGTCCCGTTTATAGAAATTTGGTAAACGATACAAAAATTAATTAAAGGGGGCTCCCCTACTAAAAACGTGTTTTTACGGTTTCGATTTTTCTTTTACTCTTAATAATGACAAAATGTTGAACCTTGAAATGTTCACAGTATTGTACCCATATGTAGCACTAGCTTTCGCCCCGCGGTTTTTCTTACATTCCTTTAATTTTCCCGGGTTAAAAATATGTCCTTTCCCAACCTTTACTCTAAATCTGTGCCAATTTTTTTAAGAATGTGTTAATTTGTTGAGCTTTCACGCAAGCATAACAGGCAGAATGAGTTACTTTATTTTCTACAAACAGGGGCAAACAGGCATGCGGCCCACCTGATGGAAAGCGGTTACCGCCTATGGATACCTGCAACCCATACGTACTTTCGCATTTGCATATTAAATAGGGATTAAAGCTTGTATGATGGTACAGAACCCTTCATACGTAAGTCCGCTTGCACTCAGCCTATATTTATATTTACATATTGACATTTATGTATTACGCATTTGGTTGACTATGTGTGACCTACACTTTGCCATATAAATGTAATTTCCTTTCACCCCAAGGTTGCTTGGAAGAGATTGCTTTTGCAACAAGGCCATCTACATTTCTTTCTCACTTATTTCTTTGTTTTTTCTTTTGGTATAATGTATTATACACTACAGATTTCGCCACGCGGTTCCACCCGTGTGGTTCCAGTTTCCGATAGAAAATATAGCCTATGTTGAAAACCAGCGTGAGGGCTAGTTTATGATTAGCCCTTGCATTATGCTGAGTCGCGACCTATTCCGGGTATTATGTAGCATTGCATTTGCCTGTGTTTGTTTTTTTTTCATATATATATGTGTGTGTAATGTTGTGTAATGCCCCGAATAAATACTTTTTCTTTCTTTCTTTCTTTCTATGTTACTCCTTGATAATGCAGCTTTTTATTCGTAAAATAATTGCTTAAACCAGTCCAGTAGTTTTAGAGCCAATTCAATATAAACAAACGAACAAAAAATCTAATCTTTACTCTTTATTACATTAGTGTATACTAAGATTATTCATTGTAGGCAGAGAAATGACATTTCCAGTGTTGCCGTTTTTTAGTCCCAAATAAATAGTGTTGTGGTAGATTCGAATTTTTACAACTAAAAGTCGGCTAAGGACAAAGGAAACTCGACTAGAGTTTCCTTTTTTTTTATTCAATGTCAAATTGCCTTTATATAAATAAAAATATAATAATTTATGGTAATAAAACAGAAGACATACACGGTAGGTAATTAAATATTACATAAAATACTCTTATGTATATTATTTGTTTTGGGCTATTGGAAGAACTATAGTCATCACTTGTCACGCTATGGACCCCATTTTGTTTTGGAAGCGACTATTTGTACGGGTACTGGACAAATAAATTATATTTATTCGTACATTTATTCATTTTTTTTAAATTAAGCATGAATTGGATGATTAGCCTATGTTAGGTTAATTAAATTAATAACATTTATTTGATTTTATTTATTTAATTTTGGTTTCAATTAAATTCAAATTTAGTTTTAAAAAAATGAAATTTTGGGATTTTCGACTAGATTTATGTATCGGATACTGAAAGAACAAAGCTGCCGAACATCACTATTGTAGCGGGTCACCCTTTTTTGTATCAGTGACAGTTGCACTTGTCATTTCTCTGACTCGAATTATTAATCCGACTATAGATAAAGTAATAATTGACGATCACTTTGTGATTTTTGTCAAAAATATGTGCGATGGATCGCTAGGGAAATGAGTTATTTATTAAATAATCAAATATCAAGTTGACCCATAGCAATAGAGTGGCTCTATCGCCTCAAATGAAACAGGCCTAAATAACATTTACTTATAGACAGACAGACACAGCATTTATAATATAAGTAGGGATTACTATATTAACGTTGACACATTCAGATGAGCCTAGAAGCATGCGATTTTACAAACAAGGATGCAGTTTTGACTCATATTTTCGTTCACGAAAACCAGTTTATTTGACCGTCATAACTTAACTTTTTTTACACCTACTAGCTCCCGCTCCAGCGGTTTCCGCGTAGTTCCCGTTCCCGTGATCACAGGGGTATAAAAAATAGATAGTACCCGATTCACAGACCTACTGAATATGCATATTAAATTGCATAAAAATCGGTCAAGCCGTTTCGGAAGAGTTTAATCACAAACACCGCGACACGAGAATTTTATAAAATATAAATATCCTGGGACATTTTTCACACACGGCCAATCTGATTCCAAACTAAGCAGAGCTTGTGTTATGGTAACCAGATAGCTGATATACTACATATACTACTTTTAAATACATACTTATATAGATATTTTACATCCAGACACAGGACAAACAGACATATTCATGCATACAAATGTTTGTCCTGGGCGGGAATCGAACCCACGACCCGCGGCTTGAGAGTCAGGGTCACTAACCACAAAGCCAACCGGGCTGTCAATTTATATAGAAGATAGCTGCCGACCCGCGGTTTCACCCGCGTAGTTCCCGTTCCCGTGATCACAGGGGTATCATAAATAATTAGTAGCCGATTCTCAGACCTACTGAATCCATCGGTTAAGCCGTTTCGGAGGAGTATGGTAACTAACATTGTGTCACGAGAATTTTATATATAAGATTAGTCATATCTAGATCATGCTAGGATTAAAATGTAATTTAAATTCTTTGCCGCAATGGAATGATCCTTGATTACATCACGGTTGATAACAACATCAATTTGTAATGTTGTATAATTATGATAGATGTTTTTTTGCGTAAATTCCATCGACCATTTATAAATAAACTAGCTTCCATTGCGTGGTTTTACCCGCTTACCTTCCCTACCCGTAGCAATAAGGGGATAAAATATAGTATACTAGCGGCTCCCCGCGTTTTCACCCACGTACCCGGGAGATCTTTCCGGGATAAAAAGTAGCCTATGACCTTTCTCAGGCTCTAGATTATCTGTGTACCAAATTTCATTAAAATCGGTTCTGTAGTTTTAGCGTAAAAGCGAGACAGACAGACAGAGGTACTTTCGCATTTATAATATTAAAGTAGAATGTTACTCTCTGATAATGTAGCTTCACATTGGTCAAAGAATTATCAAAAGCGGTTTAGAGGTTTAGGCGTAATAGCGTAATAAATAAACAAACAAGCATTCGCATTTATATACAATATTATTGTAAGCTTTTCTATTTTATTATTAGTTATAAGCTGAGCCTCCTTTCAAAAGCTTAAATACAAAAGCTATACTATCTACCCTATTCACACACGGCCAATCTGATTCCAAACTAAGCAGAGCTTGTGCTATGGAACCAGATGGCTGATATACTACATATATTACTTTTAAATACATACTTATATATACATTCGGACAAAGAACAAGCAGTTATACACAATATTTACATATATTATAGGTATTCGCAATGCCAACCAACAATAATAGAAGAGTTTTTACAGTATATAAATAAATAATAAATATCCTGGGACGTTTTTCACACACGGCCAATCTGATTCCAAATTAAGCATCAAAGTGAGCTTGTGTTATGGTAACCAGATAGCTGATATACTACTTTTAAATACATACTTATATAAATATTTACATCCAGACACAGACATCTTCCTTAATATTATACATATAGTACATAGGATAGGATATAATTAAATAATTCGCAGTGCTTAAAAATAAATAAATATACAGTCTTTTAGGATCACAGTACTATGCATAATAAGAAAACTTTCATAAGAGATGTTTTAAGATCTGCCTTGGTATTTATAGACTAGTTGACCCGTGTAATTTCGTCTGCGGCACATCTTCCCCCGATTCTAAAGCATTGCTACTCCGCTCCTATTGACCGTAGCGTGATGCTATATAGTATATAGTGTAGCCAGTAGTTTTTCTGTGATTAGCCCTTCTAACCCAACATAGTAACATACTAACTTTATGGATACTTAGGTTAAATTAAATTACTTTATTACTTAATTAGGCTTAACACAGTTTTTATTATTATATAAGATAGATAGATATTTATGTTTTAAGATAAATGTGAAAGAGCGCTACTATCGCCAACAAACTGTTTGTACAGTTTGGTGATTTTTGTTAAAATTGTAAATTGTATAATTTTTTTTCGAATAAATATAAAATAAAAAAAAACTCTCCAGCATTATTAAGCATAGATTTCATATCAGATGATTATGACATTGATCAGAAAGCTTATCAAAACATACAGCATAAAGCATATTAAGCTACTAATATTCAATAACATACTCTATCCAGAACTCCAATCTTCGAGAAGTAGATCAATCCTGGTACCAGTTTGTTGGCTATCTGGACTAGAGGCTCATCGTAACCCCAAAGGTAGTCGTACACATTGATATTAATGATCGGCTTTGAATTTATTTGATTCACTAAAGAGTTGTACAGGCTCTGGATGAAGAATGGATAAGCTGACAGTAAGGTAGTTGTACTCTGAAATAAAAATAAAAGAAAAATTTATATTACTAGTAGCCGTGGTGGCTCAGTTGGGAACGCACCGACTCACGATCATGAGGGTATTGGTTCAAATCCCTGGCCCGTACCTCTGATATAAAAACTTACGTACGGATTCACACCACTGGCTTTCGGTGAAGGAAAACATCGTGAGGAAACCTGCATGCCTGAGATGTCACAATTAAAGGCATGTGAAGTCCGCCAATCCGCACTAGGCCCGCGTGGTGGACTATGGCCTAAACCCCCTCGATGTTACAGAGGCTCGAGCACCTTAGTGGAGACGTATATGAGCTGTTGATGATGATATATTACTAGCTGCCTCCGCGATCCCGTGGGAATACAGGGATAAAGCTACATTTTACGAGTAACATAAGCTATACTTAATACTAGCTTCTGCCAGCGACTTCGTTCGCGTGGAATAGTTTCTTTGGGCTAACTCTAACTTTAACCCGCGACTTCGTTTACGCAGAAGGTTAGTATCTCGCAGAGCTAACTCGTGCCACCGGCCACGCGCCCTCGCCCGCGCGCAGTACCTACGCGATAATTATTTGCTGCTATGGTTTTGCGATGGCTTATTTCATCTATAATTTTAGTGTTTCTATACCGATTTCTATGATTCTTTTTATTATTGAATAGGTAATAATGTCAACTTTTTTAAATTAGGGATGCGTGAGAGTATTATATACGTAAGAGTAAACAAATATAATCAGATTGCTCCGAACTGCTAAGCTATCAGGAGTTACACGTGTTATTGTGAGTCAACCATAAAAGATAGACATATTATTATGCTGTAATGGTGTATTTTTTAGACAAATTTATGTAGAATATTTCCGTCATACATGATTTCTATGTAACTTTAACCATTAAGGCTGCACACGCGACGGAAGCTTAAAAAATGGAGTAACTTCTCCCGTTTTCCCAAAATTTCCCTTCACTACTCTGCTCCTATTGGTTGTAGCGTGATGAAAAGTATACTATAACCTGCCCAGGAGTATGAAGAATAATTGTACCAAGTTTCGTTAAAATCCGTCCAGTAGTTTTTGTTTCTATAAGGAACATACAGACCGACAGACAGACAGAAAATTTTTACTGATTGCATTTTTGGCATCAGTATCGATCACTAATCACCCCCTGATAGTTATTTTGAAAATATATATCATGTACAGAATTGACCTCTCTACAGATTTATTATAAGTAGGTATAGATAGGTCGAATGGTGAAAGAATTTTCAAAAACGGTCCAGTAGTTTTTGAGCCTATTTATTACAACCAAACAAAAAGTTTTCCTCTTTATAATATTAGTATGGATGAACATTGAACAGGATAAAGCTAAAAATGTAAAAAGGTTGCTTGGAGTGTCGGGATGATACGAGTATGACACGCGGAGAGACCGCTATGTCGTCTTAGATGAGGAAAGAAATAACATTTATCAAATATCTAAGTTAAAAATAAATAGGGGATCGATTTTCAAGTATAAAAAGCCGAATGTTAATTTCTTGAAATATATTTTTAAATTCCAAAATGCTCTTAATAATTTAGTTCTCAAGCTTTAGTTTTTACGAAAATATCTAATAATAACATGTATTTTACGTCCAAATTCCATTTAGATTTAATTAAAAACACTACATATATATTTAAGACAGTTACTTTGCAATTAGTAGATATAAATACTTATAAAACATGATACATTCCGATTGCTCACTTTAAGACTAACTCTATAACTAAGCCTCAATTACTGTGATATTACCTAAGTTGTTCTATTAATTTATGTATAATACGAAATTTAATAGGAATTGGCAGGAAATCAAAAGTTACCGGAATGCGAACATGGATAAACCGTTAATTCTACACACAGAAAATCATAATTCATCTATACTAATATTATAAAGAGGAAAGATTTGTATTTTTGTATGTATCGAATAAACTCAAAAAGTACTAGACCGATTTTAATCATTATTTTTTCATTAGAAAGCTACATTATCACTGAGTAACATAGGCTATATTTCATCCCTGTATTCCCACAGGATCAGGAACTACGCGGGTAAAACCGCGCGGAGGCAGCTAGTTATTAAATAGAGATGAAGAAAAAATAAAGTAGTAAAAATACAATAGCTCATACTCATAGCAAACAAAATACAAACAGGAAAAAAATTTTGTAGGAAATTCACAGCTAAAATGATTTTGTAAAAACCATTAATTAGTTCCTTATTCAACCAAACAAACTCTTCAGCCTTATAAAATTAAGTACTACCTCCGCCCCACGGTTTCACCCTGTTCCTGATGGACCTTCAACTTTCCCTGGATAAAAGGTAGTCACAGACACACAGTCACACCTTTCCCAGGCTTATGTCTACCTCTCTACCAAATTTCATAAAAATTGGTCATTTCGCTTACGTGCAGTCCGAACAGACAGACATACTTACTTTCCGAATTTCATAAAAATCGACCATGTGGCTTGGCCTCACGCCTAACATACAGACAGTTAATAAATAAATAAATATCCTGGGACATTTTTCACACACGGCCAATCTGATTCCAAACTAAGCAGAGCTTGTGATATAGTAACCAGATAGATAAATATAAGTAGGGATGTATTTACCAGCATTGAAGTATTAGGCATGGACACGTTGATTGCCCTGGGATCACCGATGGACTCCTCGGCGACGAACTCGATCCTGGAGCGAGGCTTGTACCTCACCTCCCCTGCCTCCTCATCAATCACCAGCTCCTCATTTGTCCGGTATTCCCTGGAAGGTATCATCATATTAATAATGTATTTTTTATATCACACCTAGCGAACCCGGCAGACTTCGTTCTGCCCACCAGCGCCGCCTACCGGGTCCAAATTGATGTATTACAAAAAAACCTTCCCCATGAAATACTCCGTAATTTGGTGATAGCCGCATGAAAATCTGTTCAGTAGTCTTTGTGTTCATCGTGTTCAGACAGACAGAGGCGGCGGAGACTTTGTTTTATATAAATAGATATAAAATATAGAAGGTGGCAAACAAGCATGGGCCGTATGGGATCCCACCTGATGGGAAGCGGTTACCATAACCTATAAACGCTTGCAACACCAGCAGGGGTATCACATTATTCTTGAATAAATGCCGATTTATATGAAATGAAAATGAAAAATGATTTTTTATTCAAATAGGACTTCACGGGTACTTATGAATAGTCACACATAATAAAAAAAAACCTTAACAAGGTGTAGGTAATTAGACTTAGTGTGTAGGTTTATGGGGTCTTAAGGTGTCATAACTGGTTTTTTAAAACCTGCTTTGTTGCTCAATTTAAGAAATAAAAAACAGTTTTTGTAAAACATAAAACAAATGTTAGGTATATATAGGTTATACAAGCAAAAAAGTTTTGACCCGACTGCGACAGAGTTTTGAAGGGTTATGCAAATATAAACATGATTTCATAATGAAGGGATGATTTTTTTTGCAAGGTTCTATCATAGAACTCAATTATTGGTTTAACTTGGTGTAACTCAAAAATTGGTTTATTTATTTTATACCCTGAATAAATTTTGGTATTTCTAGTACAGATATAGTTTAGTTTATAAATAATAAAAACAAGGATAAAGGAGAAATTATAAATCAGGAAATCTTTCAATCCTCTGAATAACCTAACTGCTGTTTTTGTGTTTTAAAACAACGAAATAAACCCTTTTTTACGAATAATGATTATAATCAGAATACGTGTACGGAAACATAATATTATGTTAAAATGAGATTTCTGATCCTCAATTCTTTGACATTGAAAAATATTGTTAACCTTGGTCTTGCTTTAAATTCAGCATTTTTATTTTGTTTAACAATGTTAGCCCGCATCCCCGGATAATATTTTATTTACATAATAAAAAAAAACGAAAAAGTTTTTAAATCGGCACTGTAGAATTTGAGTTTATTCATTACACACATACACACACACAAAATAAATGAGTATAAGGGAAACCTAATCTGTAATATGTATTCTAAGATTTAAGGGCATAATAGCCTGATCAGAAAAATACAAATTTTCCCTCTTTATAATAAGTATTTATTAAAATAAAACGTTTTGTTTCAGGGTAAGTCATTTGCTGATCAACTTCAAGAGGCATCATTTCGAGAATAGGCAATACATCACTTACTGGTATGTAAATGGTCCGACTTCTTCCACCTTTAGCTTATGGTCTTCACCCGATAGGAAGGCAGCTGGATTGGTTATGTTGAATAGGTATAACGATATGTGAACTCCCTTCATTTCGCTGTGCAGTAGGTCATCAACTATTGTACCTTTTGCTACTCTTAGTTTCTGTAAATGGAATGGTAAATCAGTCGTTTTGAATGAGGTTTTAATAGAAATGGTATGGTCATTTAAAAAGAACATGGATCCATCATAACATTCAACAAAAGTAAACAATATTTTGTATCGGTATACTGCCGCTGGATCTCCTTCTGTATTTTTCTTCTATTTATTATCATATACTCGTATATATTTTGCAGTAATATTTTATTATTATTTTTTCATTACATATTCTCTCCTTTTGATTTCTAATGAACTTGAAAATAGAAGGATAGGTAGGTATCCAGTGAAATTATTTACAAAAAAATGTTCTTGTGTAGAACCAAAAATAGGTTTTCATTAATGAATGAACATGTACGAATTCATAGTTTATTTTGTTTGTGTCATAATTTCGTTGTGCGTTAAATAAGCATAAGGAAACTTGGATTATTATTTAGGTACTAATAGCCGTTGCGTCTTATAGAATAAAAGTTATAAGATTTCTTAATTTATTAGGACAGTAAATAGCATAAGTTGAAAAATTCGTATCTATTTATTTATTTTACTTAAAATTAAAAGCTAGTTATAAATAATGAGTGATTATAAAAATACTTACATATTTAACAATTAAAAATATGGGATCTATTAACATTAATATTATAGGTAGGACTAGGCAAAATAATCCTAGTGATGTAGCTGCTAGAAGTTTCCCTGTGGAAAAAGAACATTTATGTGAATGTCTGTGCAGATCACACTAAGACAATTTTTATTTTTTTACCAAAATAATATCAAACCAGTTTTAAACCAAAAATATTAAGTACCGGTTTTACTTCGCATATATTTTTTTGTATCATTTTTATAACACTTCGTTGATAAACGTACATCGCACGCTGCCTGCCTGATGGGAAGCGGTCACCGTACTCTAAAGACCCTTGCAACGGCTAGGTCATTACGCATCGTTGATTGTCGTTTTTGACAGACCGGTTGGCTTTGTGGTTATTGACCCTGCCTTTCAAGCCGTTGGTCTTAAGTTTCTGGATGTAAATCTACACTAAAATTATATAGCTGAAGAGTTTGTTTATTTGTTTGGTTGCACGCGCTAATCTCAGGAACTAATAAGTACTATTTAAAAAAAACTTCCGCTGTTAGATGGTTCATTTATCGAGGAAGGCTATAGGCTATAATTTATCCCTGAATTCTTACGGGAAAGTATACTAACTATATAAGTATTTACTTAAAAAGAATGTGTATATTAGCTATCCGGTTAGCTCTAGCTCTAATTAGTTTGGAATCAGATTTGGCCGTGGGTGAAAAATGTCCCGGGATATTTATTTATTTTTTATATCCCTTCTTTTGCCCTTCACTGCTGCTTTGGGGAAATAAAATAAAATAAAATAAAATAGCCTTTATTGATATTACGGAAACTGATGAACATTAATAAATTATAGAATATCTCTAATTTCCGTATGCCTTTTGGCAAAGGCCTCCTCCAACTGACGCCATTGGACTCTGTCAGTTGCTACTCTTCGCCAGTGAGGTCCCAATGTTAGGTAGAGTTCGTCTTCCCATCTTCTCGGCTGTCGACCTCTCCTGCGTTTGCCGTCTCTGGGATACCACTGCGTCACTCGCTTGCTCCATTTGTCTAACCCGCATCTCAACATGTGACCCGTCCACCTCCATTTTAACTGATCAATACGCGTGAGTATATTGGTAATTTTGGTCTTTGATCTTATGTCCTCGTTTCGGATCTTATCTTTTAGCTTTGCGCCTAGCATGCTTCGTTCTATTGCACGCTGGCATTTTGCAAGCTTCTCCCTGTGGTGCTTTGTGAGGGACCAAGTCTCGCACCCGTAGGGGAAATAGGTATAAGTTAATTTCGTTAAATACATTTGAACTCTTATTATTTGTTAACATAAAAGCCATAATTCAGTACTTTTTTTAATAAGCAACAATTTCGCATTTAACATAGATTAAAGAAACAATGTTTGTTTTCCTTATTCTATGCTTGCAATTATATTTTTAAACGATTTATTATGATATACGACATAACATAATATAAATGAAATATTGTTATTGATTTTGGTTATTTTTGGTCAAAACGTGACATTTTGAAAACTGGTATTTTGTCTATGTTTATTTGATTAACATATTTATTTAATATTTTACAGATTTTGAATACCTAGTTAAATAAATTATATTCATAGTTGACAGAAAAATCTGATTATTGCAGCTCTTTATTCTAATAGCGTCCAACAGTGAATTTTTTCTTACTAACCTCCCTAGCCTTTACGTATAGTCAGAGAGCCGGAGTAATATATTTACAATTCATTTGTACAAGTAAATATGCTATAAAAGTACATTGTAATATCCAAGTGTCAATAAGAAAATATTACTAAACATGCAACATTAAATTACACATTTTCTTAGAAGAAATAATTTTCCTACATTATTATTACAATTACGTTTTATATAACTATGCAAATGTTTAATTTCTTTAATAAACTACATGCAGTTTAACTGCAGCTATTAGACTATAGTGTTTATGTATTTTTTATAGTTGCATTTGATTAAGATTCTAGTCTTTATTCAGAGGGCTTAGGCTTAGGTCAATCTATACTAATATTATAAAGAGCTAACGTTTGTATGTGACGTTGTAAGGGGTAATCTCTGGATCTACTGAACCGATTTTCAAAATTATTTCACCAATAGAAAGCTACGTTATTTTCGAGTGTCATAGGTTATATTTAATCCCCGTATTCCCACGGGAACGGAACCGCGCGGAGGCAGGTAATAATCTAATATTTAAAGTTAATATTTGTTTGTTTGTTTGTTTGTATTCTATTTTCCGCCATATTGTTAATCCTATAGCCATAAAACCAAATTACTTGCACTTAGGAAAGGCTGTAGGCATATTATTGTAACTTACAGTAAATTACAAGAGCAATAGACAAATCATTCAGCATTACCTTTTCTTTTAACATTACTTTAAAATTGATAATCGACTCGCAGAGAAAGTTATCTGTCTGTTTCTCCGATCACTTCTAAACCACGCAACGAATTTGATATAGTTAGTTTTCATTCATTTCAGAAAAATAAAAACTTATAAATAATTTGAAACTTTTAAAAGAGCTATAGTGTAATTTATATAATTTGTTAATAGGTAATATTGTACAAAGTCGCTGAAGTAAGTATTAAACTAAAATGATTATTCAGACAAGCCACCAAAGGCAGCCGGGGGGGTCGCTTGTTAAAATATAAAAAGAAAATAGCCATTTGACACACGTCACTTGATATTTTGCTTTTTTCTGTTTAAATTTTATTAATATCAATGTCACAAACAACTCTAGTATCAACACAATATTTTCCTCCTTTTCAATTTTAACATTGAAATATGAAGGAAAATTTAATAAGTTTATACTAAGACCTAGGCTACGTAATACAGACGCAAGTGTCCATAGGCTACGGTAACCGCTTCCCATCATGTGGGACCGTATGCCTGTTTGCCACCTTTGTGGTATAAAAAAAACCTACTTTAGGTATACTAAGTAGATACTTCGTAAAATTAACCCACTGACCCCAATTTAAGCGTTATTGTATTACCAACTAGCTGCCTCTGCTTATACCCGCGTAGTTCCCGTTCCCGTAGGAATACAGGGATAAAATATAGCCTATGTTACTCAGTGATAATGTAGCTTTCTAATGAAAAAATAATTATTAAAATCGGTTCAGTACTTTTTGAGTTTATTAAAGTTTAAAGTTACATACAAAAATACAAATCTTTCCTCTTTATAATATGTATACTAGCTGCCTCCGCGCGGTTTTACCCGCGTAGTTCCGTTCCCGTGGGAATACAGCTATAAAATATAGCCTATGTTACTCAGTAATAATGTAGCTTTCTAATGAAAAAAGAATTATTAAAATCGGTCCAGTACTTTTTGAGTTTATTCGTTACATACAAAGATACAAATCTTTCCTCTTTATTATATTAGTGTAGATAAGTATCTAGGTACTTGTTCTACGTGTGAATTACTTCAACATGTTTAATATAGTAATAAAACAATTTTTATGCTATACTAGTGTCTCCCCGCGGTTTTATCCTCGTTCACCCTGGGAACTTAAATTTTCCGGTGATAAAACGTTGCCAGAACATTCCAGAACTTATTGTAACTTTGTGCCGAATTTCATCGCGATATCTTCAGCCGTTCTAGCGTTAAAGAGTAACAAACAGACATCCATAAATTCTTACAAACTTTCGCATTTATAATATTATCTTATTTCCTCATATGTTAAAGTCGTTGTTTGTACCTACGTATACATTTTTGCGTAAAATATATATAAATACTAGCTGCCGCCCCGCGGTTTCACCCGCGTACTTCCCGTTCCCGTGATCACAGGGATATCAAAAATAGATAGTTGCCGATTCTCAGACCTACTAAATATGGTTATAAAATTTCATAAAAATCGGTCAAGCCTCGGACGGAGGAGTACGGTAACTAACATTGTGACACGAGAATTTTTATTAATATAGATATCAAAATTATTGCTGCAGTGGCGGCCGTGAAAACATAACAAACAGACAAAATTACGAATTAAAAAAAAATTCATTAAGAAGTTATTTGAGCGAAATAATTTACTAGTCGACCCGCGCAACTGCGTCTGCGTCACATTTTCCCCGTTTTTGCAACATTTTTTACTATTACTCCGCTCCTATTGGTCGTAGCGTGAAGTTATATAGCCTTCCTTGATAAATGGGCTATCCGACAATTTGATATTTTTTTGATTCGTCCTAGTTCCTGAGATAAGTGCGTTAAACCAAACAAAATCTTCAGTTTTATTACTAAAGATGATTTTTTTGTTAAATCTCGAGTCATTGTCCTGATAATAAATTAGTTGCGGATCAAACTAAAAATAAAAAGTGACTTTATTTTTAAATGCCCTTCAATACCTACCGGTTGTTTATTTTTGTACGTGATTAGGTATTATATTTTTGGTGAACGAACTTTGCACAGTTTTTTTATTAACCTTGAACTCCGTCTTATTATCCGTACATCTAAATTAAAAAATCATACACAACACTGACTTTTGGTAAAGGAAAACATTGTGACTAGACTATTGGTAAACGTCCGCCCATCAAAGGTATAAATAACTAGCTGCCTCCGCGCGGTTTTACCCGCGTAGTTCCCGTTCCCGTGGGAATACAGGGATAAAATATAGCCTATGTTACTCGGGGATAATATAGCTTTCCAAAGGTGAAAGAATTTTTGAAATCGGTCCAGTAGTTTCGGAGCCTATTCATTACAAACAAACAAATCTTTCCTCTTTATAATATTAGTATAGATAAAAATGAATATCTTGGGACATTTTTCACACACGGCCTATCTGATTCCAAAGTAAGCTAAGCTGTATATGCGGGCTATTTGATCTGTTAGTGGCTTCAGTAGCATTGACTTTTAAATTCAAGTTTTACATCATAAAATACTTAGCTGTGATATTCCATATGTATATAGACGGTGACCGCTTACCATCAGGTAAATCGGTTGAATATTTATCGGCCTATGTCGCACAAAATATAGACCTGCAATTTGGGGGATCGTCAATATGCCCTGAATAGAAATTGTGTAGTGCTATCTCAGCACTTATAAAAATTTTGTCCACAGATAGTCTAGAGCCTGAGAAAAGACATAGGCTGCTTTTTATTCCGGGAAAATGGATGATCCCCCGGGAATGCGGGTAAAACCGCGGGGAGCCACTGGTTTATAATATTAGTAAGAAGTTAAATTAGTTTGCTATATACTATTTATATTACTACTACTATATATACTCAAGTTCTTCGGCCACGTCTCTAGAAACGAGGGCTCAATAGAACGTTTGGTGGTTCAAGGTCAGATGGAAGGGAAGAGGTCCAGAGGGCGATCACCTACCCAATGGACTGATCTAATGAAATCAGTGACCCAGACCTCTATGGTTACATGCTCACGCAACGCCTTAGTGGAGAGGCATCGCAAGGGGTCGTGAACAAAAATGACACGCATCCATTTCACAACCACGACCACTCTGTCAAGAGGGAACGACTCAGAAGAGACTATATATACTACTTTGATTGGTCATCGGGGTGTCCTGGCTCTGTGCCCTCAACCCCAGATGGGGGGCGAGCCTTCTAAAGCAGAGGAAGGACCTACTCTAAGCTAAGGGACCACGAGGATTCGGATATGGGAAGGAAAATTGCCGCACAAAAATGATACACCACCACAAAACACCAATATTGTTATATCGGAGGCTGAAGATACTTTCAAAACCAATATAGTATGGAAAAAGGGACAACTTACTTCTACCTGCTATCCTCTGCTTGATCGCATCCCGTCTGGTGATGAGCACCATGGCTCCGGCGACTTGTAACTTTGTATCCTCAAATTATACCTACCATTAGGATCTGTAAAATAAAACCAAAATTACTTTATATTGTTTGATTATGATGCCTTTCAATGGCAGTTGATGAAGGGGCGAAAAATAAATTGTTACGAGCAATTCACCTCGGTTTAATCTATACCTAGTAGTAAGTAATATATAAAGCCGAAGAGTTTTTTTGTTTGACCACGCTAATCTTAGGAGCCACCGATTTGAAAATATGTAAGTGTAGGATAGCCCAGTTATTAAGTTACGAGCAATGGGAGCGGAGCATCAATAAATAATGTTGCAGAAACGGGAAAAAATTCTTATTTAGAGCAGAGGAAGTTGCCTGGAGGCAGCTAGTATATTAAAACCGGCCATGAGCGTGTAAGGACACGCTTGTTAGGACATACTTTACAACTTTTAAATGTGTTAAAAGTCGTATTGGGTTGATTTTAGGATTTTTTTTTAATTGGCCGACAAAAACTCGTTAACCTGTAAAGCCAACTTAGCCGTGATAGAAAGAGGAAAGATTGAATGTTTGTTTGTTATGAATAGGCTCCGAAACTACTGCACCCACCTGTATAATTATGTCACCAATAGAAAGCTACGTTATTTACAATTATCAAAGGCTATATTATATCCCCGTATTACTACGGGGATGGAAATTACACGAATAATACGGACTATTATACATCAATGATAACAAAGCTTTATTCATTGTTTTTATATGTTTAAATATATCTTTTAGCACTTTTTTAACCATTCGTTTGGTGCATCCCAGACAATAAAAAAAGGTCAAGTGCACGTTGGTCTCGCGCAAAATGGTTTTCGTACCAACGGGCAAGATACTGTGCAGGTACAAAAAAAAACACGATAAAAGCCCCGCTTATTATTTTATTTATTTTAACACTAGCCTTCTCCGTGCGGTTTCAACCGCGTTCCTGGAGTCTCTTTAATTTTCTCAAAATAAAAAATACTAAGCTGCTAAAAGTGCTATTCTAAAACATATATTATCTCTGTAGCAAATTTCGTCCAAATCCTTTCAGCCGTTGTTGGGTGGAAGAGTAGCAAACATCCATACATTCTCGCAAACATTCGCATTTATGATATAAATAGAATTTGTTATTAAAGCAGTAGCAGAAATACACATAGGAATTTTCTGTGAAATTTTCAATTATCTACTTATTACGGATCATGAGATACAGCCCGGTGACAGACAGACAGATGGACAGTGCAGGCTTAGTAATAGGGTCCCGTTGTTTACCCTCCGGGTACGGAACCCAAAGTTGAGATGATGTCGCAAAAATCAAATTGGAAAACGGAAAACCAAACTATTTACTATATGTGAACTATTGACACCAAAAAACTTGGCAGACATTGCAGAGTACTAATAAAATTATTTGTTTTGTTTATTTTATTTGATTGACCGATGGCTTTTGGGTGACCTTGACTTACAAGCCGCTGGTCTGGTCTCCCACCCAGACTAAACATTTGACTGCATGAATATGTCTGTTTATTAATAAATAAATATCCTGGGACATTTTTTTACACATGGCCAATCTGATTCCAAACTAAGCAGAGCTTGTGATATGGTAACCAGATAGCTGATATACTACATATACTATTTTTCAGAGATGGACAAAATGGTTTTAAAAAAGCATTTAAATACAAAATGCAAAATACTTTTCAGATTTACTATTTCAAATGCAAAATACCAAATAGTTTTGCGTTTTGTATTTCAAATGCTAAATGCAAAATAGGTATTTTCAAAATACTTTTTCAAAATAAAATACCCCCTGACCAAATCACAGATATTTTTATTTATTATAGGTACATATTTATCTATCATAAATGAGCAATAGAGACACACAATGCCGAGCCGAAAAACAAACGTCTAATAACACATTACATATGGTTACACTTTTCTTATTAAAATTAATAACAACTGGAACTGGACTGGTATTGTTAAAAAGTGATAAAAATTTAATCTAACTAGATATAGCCAGTAATTACTATTCATTAGCTTTACTGGTTTAACATTCATTATTTTGTAAGTGAATGGTGACACGTTGACACAAAACATAACTGAAAATACTTTATGTACTTTACCTTTCAACTAAAAATGAAATTGGGCTTAGTTTGTTCAGTAGATATTAACACTATTTCAGTTATTATTTATAGTAGTTATTATTATAGTATTTTTATTGGCAGTTTATTGTAATAGGTTTAAAGCTTAAAATCGATTTAAGTTAGTCGACGTCTTTTCTTTTTAGAGAGATTTCTTTTGTTTTTACTATATTATTTGTATTTCATTAAGTACCCACTTAAATTTTTTTGCTAAGTAGAAATTGTTAAAACAACAGCCAAATCCACCAAGTCACGTCTATTTAGATAGATTATCTAAATTATCTTGTAGTACGTAACCGTTCCAGTATTATAGAAATAATAACAATACTTAGAAAATAATAAAATCGTCGTGAAATCAAATCGTCGGCGTCAGCGGCTATGCGTTTCATATCCATAAATTCATCGCCATAGATAATGTTCGCCGTTTTCGTTGGAAATTGACACGTCAGACATTACTTGACATAAGGCGCGCACTCTGACCAAAGAAGAAAAAAAAGATGTCGCACATCCTATCCCATCCTTTCGCGATGCATTTTATATTTTTAATGCTAACCATTAAAAATACAAAATGCGCCTCGAAAGGCATTTCAAATAAAATACAAAATACTTTTCACTGAAAGGTATTTAAATACAAAATAGGTATTTTGCATTTTCTATTTGCATTTAAAATAGAAGTATTTCAAATAAATCACATCTCTGCTATATTAAATACATACATATATAGATAATTACATCCAAACACAGAACAAACATACATATATTCATGACCCCACTACCGGCGGCTTGAAAGTCAGGGTCACTAACCACAAAGCCAACCATTTAAATCGGTTCTGTACCATGAAACCAGACAGACAGAACACTTTCGCATTTATAATATTGAGTATAGAAGTACCTATATGTGATATCTGTTACCATATCGCAAGCTCTGCTTAGTTTGGAATTTGGCCGTGTGTGTAAAATGTTCCAGGATAAGTATATTTATTTTATATTCATACGTTTCATAAAAAATAAAAGTACCTTTGCATTCTGGTATTCATCAATTGAATTGAAACCTTCAGTAGAATATCAGTTTATCGATCTCACAGTGTCCTGCTAGGAGGGTGTATTGAATTCAAAACCTTCACACTATATTGTGAAGGTTTTAAATAAAATAAAGACATTATCACGTCCGCCATGTTGGATTTAAAATGACGTCACTATATTAAATGTCCATTATTATCCAAACCAAATAAGTTCATGGTTTTGCTTGACCGGTCGGAAGTTTAGTGCCCTTTGAAAGATTTAACCCTTGATGTTAATAAAGTGACTCATTCTTATATTTTTATGATTTAATAACGTTATTAAATCTATAGAAATATACGAGAATTTACGAGTGACTGTGTTCTCAAATTTTATTGCTTCAGCGCTGTACCTACCAATTTGGTTAAAACAAAATTCGTTTTAAACAGAATATTCTTGATGTGTATAAATTCTGTAAATACTTATGTAATCTTAACTGTTATTACCTATAATTAATTAATTGGAGTTAGTTTGTTTGTTACGCTTGCACGCCTAAACCACTAAACTGACTTTGGGATAATGAAAATTACAGTAAACATTTTTTTTCTTTTATTTCTATTGTAAAGGGTTAGTGGACTTTTAAAAATTAGTTTTGGCCGTTTTGAAGCATAATCTACACTTATATTATAAAGAGGGAAACTTTATTTGTTTGGTTGTAAATGTTGTAATGAATAGGCTCAAAAACTACTGGACCGTTTTTGAAAATTATTTCACCATTTTTTTTTAAATCTTTATTTGATATTTATGGAGGGTTTAATCAAACATGATCATGCCACCCTCATTGGCACTCATATACAACTATCTTCTTCTAATAGCTACTTCTACAATTTTGTATAGCATCCTGGCTGATCCTGGCTTCCTCTGATTGAGGGTGGGCCAGGATACTATTACAAATTCCGATTTGTTTAGGGTTTAAATTGTGCCTTTGTATTAGGGTTAGCCTTTCTGCTTCGTTCCGTACACACTCCACCATAATGTGATATGCATCCTCTAAAACATTGCACTCAACACAATTTGGTGTGTTTGCTTTACCCATGAGGAACGCGAAGCTGTTTATTTCACCATTTGAAAGCTACATTATCCACGAGAAACATTTGCTATATTTTATCCCTGTATTCCCACGGAAACGGGAACTACGCGGGTAAAACCGCGCGGAGGCAGCTAGTTGGGTATAAAATATATTGAGATGAAACATCGTATCTTCGTCTTACTGGCGATGCCCCAAAACCTATATATCTGATGGACAATCCGATCTTTCAGATGGATGGATATATTATATTATTGATTTTAGTGTAATCTGGTGATAGTGCTGCCCTTGTTAGTGTCGAGGCGAGCTTGTTACGGTTCAACATTATTAACTCGGTGAATGTCGACATATTCACCTTAGCATATGACATTTTTGTTTATATTCTACAGCAAGGCGTCCCCCGCGGTTTCACCCACTTTCCCGAAAGCCCTTTAGGCTATTTGTTTTTACGTACCTATGTTATGATCCTCTGTTACGCAGTAATTACTGAATGACTGAACACAGTTAGTGTATAAAATGGATTAACACATAGACTACTTTACCCCTTTAAGTTTAAGATCTCCCGAGAACGCGGGTGAAACCTTATAAACGTAAACTAATAAATGCAAATAAATAAGTTCACAACCCTCAGGCGACAAAACTCCATTTCATGTCAACTTTATTCCTATATTCCACAACTAGTGGCTCCCCGCGGTTTCATCCGCGATCCAGGAATCTTTAATTTTCAAGGAATATAAAATATATGTAAGCCTATGTGCTAATCCAGGTTACAAACAATCTGTGTTCCAAATTTCATACAAATACTGGATAGTATATTGCGTAAACGTTTTTAACAACTAACTATTATATATGCCGTACTTATATATGCTTTTACCATTTTCAAAACTATAACAAAAATAAGATTAAATCGATGATTAGTGTGCATATTCAATGAAAGACCTAGAATGATCTTATGCGAGCGAAATAACGCGCTGCGAAGTTAATTCAAATTTAATGTAATATTAAAACTAAGGAGCTACATCAACGTATAAGTAAACCTATTAATATTATAAAGGGAAAGAATTATTTTTTGTTTGTTTGTTTGTATTAAATAGGCTTCGAAACTACTAGAGCAATCTGAATAATTATTTAACCAATGGAAAACTACATTATCAGGGTGTAGCATAGGAAAGAAAAGAAATAAATAAATGTTTATTTGGGAAAAATTAGCAAAATAAAAAACAATGGGGACGGAAACTACGCGGAAACAGCGCGGCTGAAGCTTGTCAAAGAACACCATTGGACAAAACTGCGTAGTAGCCATAAAAATATTAATATAAATAGAACTAATAAATATTTTCCTATATATATAGATTTAATTTCAGGTAAAATGTTACGTTTTCAGTTTGACTCCCGAAAATGGTTCGGGTGTCAAACTGAAAACGTAACATTTTGCTTACCATGTTTTACTGATCTAATGCGACAAAAATAATTTTTTATTGCTCATAAAATATCAAAATAAAAAATAATCATGATTTGATATTTTACTGGTGGCTCCTCACGGTTGTATCGGGAGCAAAATTTCCGGGACAAAACTAACTTATGCCTTATTCCAGAATATATTTTCCCACTATACCACATCTAGTTACTCTCAGGTGTTTCAGAAAGGTTAAACTTTTATAATATGGGCCTAAAAATACCTCAAGCATGAAGCTAACAAATAAAAAAAACTTACCACAATAAAATCCTGAACAAAATCCGTAAGGTTTTTTCCTTTTTCAATTTTCACTTGAACAGTCAACTCTGAACACAACAAAGCCAGGTAACTTACTAACAGTTACTAGTTGTCAAGCACTAACTTTATAAGCTAAGATTTACACCAATTAAACAATAAATAATTACAGAAAAAAAATTCTCAATAAAGTCTCAACTTGTTGCACGTTTTGTTTCATAAGTGTCGAATGCAAAAATGATGGTAGGAGCTAGAAGGCAGGTCTCCGGTAAAACTGTTAAGGGCAACCATTCACGTAGAATCTATGTAGGCGTTTAAATATTATTTAAAACAACTAAAAACATGCTTTGTTGATAACCAATAGGAAAAGCTATTAAATAAAATTTATAGCATTGACGGTCCTTGATAAAAGTCCAAAGTTTCAAATTAATTTGTCTTTCTCGCTTTCACGCTAAAGCTACTAAACCGATTTAAATGAAATTTGGTACACAGATAGTCTAGAGGCTGAGAAAGGACATTTTAAAATCTCCCGAGTATGCGGGTGAAACCGCGGTGAGCCACTAGTTCTTTGTAAGTGGACTAGCTAAACCGCGCTAGTCTTCCGATTTCAGCAATACTTTAAATTGATGCTCCGCTCCTATTGGTCGTAGCGTAATGTTATATATCTTATAGTCTTCTTTTATAAGTGGGCTATCCAACGCTAAAATATTTTTTTACCTCAAACCAGTGGTTTCTGAGATTAGCGTGTTCAACCACACTAACTTTCCAGCTTTTTAATAATACTCGTAGTACCTATAAATAAATCAATTTATCATTCCGGTATGGTGAAATAAGAGGAAAACTTTTGCACATCAAATAAATAAATCTCCATCGATATTCTTTATGGCCTATTGAATTCTTAGCTAAGTAAAACTATATGTATTGCTTATTTACTTACTACATAGCTAACTAGTTTCCATCCCGCGGCTTTGCCCGCGTAGTTTCCGTTCCCGTAAGAATACAGGGGTTAAATATAGGCCTATGACACTTGTAAGAAACGTAGCTTTTTATTGGCGAAAGAATTACGCAGATTATTTGTTACATACATATTATTAATGTTGATATACTTACTACTTATTTTAGTACACATTTATATAGATACCAGAGGTTTCACCCGCGTACCCGGGAGATCTTAAATTTTCCCGGGATAAAAAGCAGCCTACATCCTTTCTCAGGCTCTAGACTAACTATGTACCATATTTCATTTCAATCGGTTGAGTAGTTTTAGCGTGAAAGCGAGACAGACAGACTAGCTTTCGCATTTATAATATTAGTACCTACAGATTTACACCTAGACACCAAAATAACTAGCATTTCCGGTCCATGCTCACTAAATAATAAAATTGTGTGTTGTGGATATCGAAACTAGGACTAGTGTCTTTGAAGCCACCAAACTGAACAGGTGTCCATAGGCTGCGGTAACCGCTCCCCATCAGGTGACACGGTCGTGGTATAAAAAAAAAATTAATGAAGGCCCCATGAAGGGCAATAGGTCCATTGACCCCCAGAGTTAGGTAATCCTATAACATATCTGCCTGTCTGTTAGATTTCTTCATTAAGTATCATATTCTTGAGTGAATGTTGTGTTTGACATTAGGTAAGCGCCGACAGCGAGAGAATTTAGTACAAGTTCAAACCTTTGAATTCTCTTAGGTATAGGTACTTTGACAGACTGGTTGGCTTTGTGGTTAGTGACCCTGACTCTCAAGCCGGTGGATTCAAATCCCACCCAGGACAAACATTTGTGTGCATGAATATGTCTGTTCTGTGTCTGGATGTAAATATCGATATAAGTATGTATTTAAAACCTATTTAAAAAATAGTATATCAGCTATATGATTACCATAACACAAGCTCACTTTGAAGCTTACATTGGAATTCGATTAGCCGTGTGTGTGAAAAATGTCCCAGGATATTTATTATTATTATTTCGGGGAACCGACGCAATAAGATCTCGGAGTATTGTACGTCTCATGTCTTACCGTAGTAAATGAAAGGGATAGCACATAATGGCTTATGGATACGTCGAGCTTGAGTTTATTTATCTTACTTAATCGATCGTCTGTTGGTAACGCTAAGGTCGTGTGACCATCGCGAATTATTTTTTTTCTTTTTATGAGCATAACTGTATTTGAAATCATCAATATAGGAGGGAATTTCCCCTGAGGTATTACAAGGAGAGGGAGTTCATTTACAGTATATGTTTGTATATTTTGATATTAGGTAATCTAACAGTTTCATAAATTTGAATGGAATCGGACATTCGTAGATCAATGACATAGAATTATTTTCGTAGAACATTTGATGTTGCAAGATTGCGGGTAAAACCGCGTTGTTTAAGCTGTCTGAAGTATACAGAAAGCAAGTGTTTTTTTTAATAATTAACTTCTTGTCAAATAAACGGAATGTAACCCATGCTGCGCTTTAAATTAACATTCTTAGCTATAAACATTACTTTTTACTATCCAATTTAAAATATTCCAAAATAAATGAAATATATAAAGATGACACTCTTAACAGCTATCTTAAGCCTTTATTAATAATTTATATTTATTCATAGCTTCAAAAAATATTTTTAAAGACTTACCTATGTTCATAATTTGCATACTCGTTCAGGTATCTGCAGCAATATATTACCTATACGATTCTCAAGAAATTGTGGATTTTAAAGTTAATAAAATATATAATTTAGTTACAAAAGAATTGCTAAAATATTACTAATAAATAAACAGGCTGTACAGAACCAGTCGCTAACTTGTGTGAACATGTCTGCGTCTGGGTATAAAAGTTTAATAAAGTACCTATATACTGATAAGCAATAATGTGTCAATCCACAAAAGGTCGAAAACAAAGGTTTTGATATATTTTTACGATGCATAGCGTATTTAACATTCTACAGAAGTGTTTCAAGTCATGTCAAAAAGTCGTAAATCACATAGACATTATATTAATCTTTAAACGTCATTTTCTCAGAATCAAGTTTATGAGGGTTAACACATTATTGCTTATCAGCATCCAATTACAAAAGTAGTACATTAGCTATCCGGCTCCTAACAAAAGCTCTGTTCAAATAAAAAGATAGATAACACTTTACACACCAAAGGAAAAAAAAAGCAAACAACCGTTGGATGGAAAGGATTTTGGGCAGCAAATAAATAGTAGGTACTAAAATAGTTTAGGAACAAAATTGGCGTTCGTAAATAATGTATTATCTGGCATACTCGACGTAAATATGTATATTTAAACTTTATTTATTTATCTTAAAAACTTACCGTATAAATTGCATTAACAATAATCTTAACTTAATATTTACAATATGTCGGAAATGTCCACAATTATTTATTTATGTAAAAAACATTCATTCATCTGGTTGTAAAGAAATCAGACTTTAGGTACATTACGTCTGAATATAAATACTTATTTTTTTATTTCGTATTTTCTTTGCATCAATCAGTCTTTGGCACAATCTTCGATTCAGATATTCTCATAATTCAGTCTTCCTTCATTGAGCCTTCTTTCAAAAGACCGGAACAATAATACGGAATCAGTCTTTGTCCAAAACACATAATACTTCAAATCAGATTCTGTTAATGAATTGATGACGATATTAACAACAGTAAGTAGGTACATACTAGAATGCTAGTTTTAAACTCTCAAGTTAATCATTAAAAATTATAGTTATTATTATAAATGCGAATGTTTAAAGGAATTTGTGATTCTTTCACGCTAATTTGAAAGCATTTAGACGAAATTTGGCATCACTTTAGAATCTTTTCGAATACTTTGACCCGGGGAAAAGCCGGAAACGCGGTCTCATTATCGCGGTTTATTTTTTATCCAGGATAAAAAAATTCCCCGCGGAATTTCCAACTAAACCATAAATTTTCTAAGTCGGTCTCTCCTTCAACATCAGTGGTGCATCAGCATTAGGTAATCTAGGTTTCACAAATTCTGGTCCGTACAATACATCTGTCTCGCCTGAATATAACCACCTGAAGTATAGGAATCGTATAGGATATGCGACAAGTATGAAAGAGATAGAGAATAATGTGATTTGTGAGATGATCATGACGTATGGCCCGTATACGTATGTCAGGGTCAGGGCGTCTTCGGCTTCCTGCGGTAGGTTCGGTTGCGTCTGCAATGTAAAAGATGTATAATACATAAATTAATTGCTTTTTTAGGGTTCCTCACCCTTTTATTAAGCTTCTGCTGTTCGTTCTCTTCTTTTTTATTATCGAATAGCTGCCTCGGGTTTCACCCGCGTAGTTCCCGTTCCCGTAGGAATACAGGGATAAAGTATAGCCTATGTTGCTTTCTAATGGTGAAATAATGTTTGAAATCGCCACCGTAGTTATTGAGATTATTCATTACAAACATACACAAACACAAAAATAGAAATATTCTTCTTTATAATATTAGTGTAGAATGTAGATGTAGATTCTTATGGTGGGAACATAAATACATAGGTATATATTTTCTAATACGGATCATGAGATACACCCAGACAGACGGACAGACAGAGGAAGCTTAGCAATAACATTCTCTTAGTTAACCTTTGTGTACGGAACCCTAAACTGTCTAGTATAAGAGTAATATACAAATTACGTTTGACTATCGGAATGATAAAAAAACTATTTCGACATGATTAAAAACTGGTATATTGTATACTCTATTCTTTCTACTTATACATTGTTACTCCGTCTTCGAGAATAAAGAACTACTAGACTTATTTATCATCGTGAAGCTTGCATCCTAGCTTCACGATGATAAATAAGTCTACCGGTTTTGTCCGTCCGTCCGTCAAGGGAAATTACTGGCTTCCGACTCGCGGTTTTACCTGCGTAGTTCATAAGAATATTGGGATAAAATATAGCCTTTGTATTCCCTGATAATATAGCCTCCCATTGGGGTAAGAATTATTGTGATCGGTGTAGTAGTTTTGGAGCCTGAGCCAAATAAAATTTATTTATTTTTAATATCACTATCACTACATATTATGAAACAAAGTCGTTTTCCGCTGTCTATCCCTTTAAATCTTTAAAACTACGCAACGGATTTTGATCCGTTTTATTGAAATAGATAGTGATTCAAGAGGAAGGTTTTTATATACAATACATGCATAATATGTTAGAGAAACACTGTCAATTTTGGAGGTTTCTAATGTGATGTATAAGCATTGCACCCGTGCGAAGCTGGGGCGGGTCGCTAGTTGAGTATAAAGTACTTACAACTTTAACATGAGCAATCGGAACTACGATGTTCGAGAACATTTTCGCCGCATTGTTGTAGTCGACATCTCCCACTACTATGTTCACTTGTATAGACATTGAAGTCTCTAGAGTCAGGCTGATTTTCTATAAAACATCATATTAATATTTATTTCCCTCATTACTTATATTAAAACACTTGTGGCTTCCTTCATTTTCACCCGCTTACCCGGGAGATTTTCTATTTTACCGGGATAAAAAGTAGCCTATGTCCTGTCTCAGACTCTAGACTATCTGTGTACCAAATTAATTTTAATCGGTTCCAAAGTTTTAGCGTGTAAGCGAGACAGAGTTACTTTCGCATTTATTATACTTATTAGTTAGGATTGGCAATGTATATAGCAAATTATACTATGGGGAAAATTAGCGAAACAAATTTTGTAGTTCAAATGAAAATGGATGCCAAGATATTTCTGAATAGTCAGATTCTAACCTTCTTGTACAATTACATAAGACGTAGGTCAGATTTCCATTTGGAATAAACAATTTGCGTGCATTTAATATGCGCGTGCATGTAATGTCAAGTTCATGTACTGATTTAAAATCGGACGGTTGTATTCAAAGAATTTTAATTTTATTTAATTACTAGCTTAATCTGCCCACTATTTACGCGATAATTAAACTATATAAAACATACTCCTAATAAAATACAATAGCAATCAACACCATTTGAGTTTTGCGATATAAACATTACTAGGCGATTTTTTTATTACAATGAGAAAGGATCAAATAAAACTTACTGGATCTATCAGCAAATAACTTGAATGTATTTTCTCATCAGGATTCAATCCTTCAATACGGTCAAACAATTTTGGGTCACCATCCAGAAAGTGACCTTTGGACATTGCAAGTGGAAGTCCTGTAAACAAAGATTTGTTAATGATAATCTCAAATAAGCGATAAGTATGTTCTTGGTCTGATATTATAGCGTAAAATAAAACGGCAAATATGTAAACTGAATTAGAATTTAAAGTCATCGTAAATACGTAAATCATAGCAATAAGGTGTCTAAAAAGGTAATTGCTATTCAGACACTTGTAGGAGTTTCTGAAATTCTGTGTAAGAACTGAGTACTTTTGGAACAGAATTTTGAATTCAAGAAATTAAATGGAAACAGACTAACCGAAAACACAAGGTGACATATCCAGTGTTCCATCAGGGCATGGCCCCTGTCTGCTGCAAGTTGTATTACTGAACATATTCTTGCTGAACTTGAACACATAGGCATCTGCCCCGTACTTCGAGACACCCCTCCCATGGTACTCTAGCTCGAAGAGTCTGCAGACCCCTGGCCGGTAGATGTTGATTTTGGTCTGTGGGGTAAGCCCTGGGGTGTAGCCCATCCCTTCAAAGGTGTCATTGAAGTATGTCGTGCTGTGGAAATGGTAATAACTACTGAGCCATAACCGTGACATTTTTGAGATATCAACTGTGCGTGATTATGTATCTTAATAATTGAATATACAAATACCATCATTTATTTTGTCATCTTAGAGTGCAAGGCATAGCAATAATTTCTAGCATTCATTCACTCCTAAACCATTCGACCAATTTAGATGAAATTTGGTGGGTAGGTACAGAGATACACCCAGCTTCATTAATTGAAAATGGATTCTTATCATAAGGTTCACAGTTAAACATAGCGTTTTGAGATCATTCGACATACAATTTATAATTTACCTCTCAGGTACTTCATCTGAGGTCCAGTTTTGTGTCCGCTTGTATTTCTTCATCGACTTAATGCTGAACTTATCAGCTTCTGTCGTCCCCAGCTCCAGTCTATAGTCGATCTCTCTGTCGTACATCTATAGCAAAATTATTTATTATTATTATTATTATTTTTTTTTTTTATACCACAAAGGTGGCAAACAGGCATACGGTCCGCCTGATGGGAAGCGGTCACCGCAGCCTATGGACGCTTGCAACACTAGGGGTGTCACTCACGCGTTGCCGACCCTGTAAAAATCTCTTCACTCCCTTCTTGAAGAACCCCTTCTTCTACTTTTTCCTCTTTATAACATTGCCGTAGATTGAAAATTTTAGCTTACCCTGTCCATAATTCCGATCTTCTTAAAATAGATAAGCCCAGGCATCATGCTATTGGCGAGGGTGATGAGGGGGTCCTGGTACCCCCACAGGTAGTTGTGCACGTCCATCGACATGATGGGCTTGGAGGCCAGCTGGCTCGCCAGCATGCTGTACATACTCTTGATGAACTCTGGGTTATAGCTCATTAGTGCTGTTGCGCTCTGAAATTGTTGCGTTTGCTATTAGTAAAGTTATGAGAGAGCTGATGATGTATGTTTTGAAGGGATTATGATATTGGTGTTTTTATTTATTTAACATAAATTGAAGGAGGTTGGACCTATATAAATAGTGATTTGGGCGAGTTATTCAAAGAGTGTATACATTTTTATATATTTCTGTTTTTTCGTAGTTTAAACCACTACTTTAGTGGTAGTATCTTATATAGTTTTGAACTTGAATTGAAAAATATCTCCTGGACTTTACATAAAAGTTACTATTATTAAATTAATTTGAACCGAATTCTTTTGTTTTATTATTTTAATCTTATTAGACTTTTCTCGGTAATTCTAAAGTTAAAAAAAGTCATATTAAAAAAACACCTGTTGTTTTTTAGCAGATTCTTCAGTTGAAGACATACTATATTGGTAGTTAGCTTTGGTAACTTTGGCTTTCTTCTTAGCGCCTAATTAAACTAAAAATAATTTGAACATTTAGGTACTTACTAAAAAAGGCATGTTAGGCAACGTTAGGGTCACATTTTCTGGACGTGCTATAGACTCCTCGGGCACGAAGGTCGGTTCGTATCGAGGAGTGTACCGCATCACACCAGCAACAGGATCGAATTCCATATTTTCAGTTTTCCGAAATTCCCTGTTTATGGACAATATTGATACAGTGAATAAAATATATGAATTTGATTGAGTTTATGTTGATGCCCCACCTTTACCTTGTTTGTTATATGGTTAATAAATATCCTGGGACATTATTTACAGTCAATCCGATTCCAAACTAAGCCAAGCCTTGAATTATGGAAACCAGATAGCTAAAATACATACTTACATGTGTGTGGATGCAATCTATATAAAAACATTTTTAAAATTTGTATGTGTAAGCTATAGGTACTTAGTTTGGAATCAGATTGGCGTGTGTGAAAAATGTCGCGAGATATTTAATTTGTTCTAAATAGATATTTTCATCCAGACACAAAACAGACAGACAAGTTCCTGCACACAATGGTTTATTCTGGGTGGGAATTCAACCCACGACCAGCGACTTGAAAGTTAGAATCGCTAACCACAAAACCGAACGGTCAGGGTCAGATACTTGTTTGTTGACGCATAACCTACTTTTGTTTCGAATCATTGTACCCCACGACAAAGAAAACTTTATAAATGAGAAAGCACTTACTTATATGTAAATGGTCCAACCTCCTTCACTTTAAGTTTGTAATCCTCTCCTGTGAGGAATTCCTCAGCATTTGTGATATTAAACAGGTACACGGCAAATTTGCCTCCTTCTATACCTTTTGCCAGAAGCTCGCAGAATACGCTGTCGTTAGCCAAACGTAAGTTCTGAAATTAAAAAAAACAATAAATCAACATTTTTCACGCACGGCCAATCTAATAAATATATAAATGAATATCCTGGGACATTATTCACACACGGCCAATCTGATTCCAAAGTAAGCGTGAGTAAGCGTAAGTGAGCTTGCAAAATGATGAAACAAAATTTACCCGGGATATTTTTAATTTACCACATTTCACAGCGACAGAGGCGAGCGTGTGAATTAGGAGATATTAATTCGCGCATCCAAAATCACAAAAAAACCCACAAAAATAATGTTTTGATAAAACAATTTCAGATTTTGTACAATTCAAAATCTTGATTTTATTTTTTTTGGGCATGTGTTTTGAAATGGAAAAATTACAATTTGCGTCCATGAAACTTTGTTATTGCGTCTGTAAACGGATCAACATAATTCGGAAACTTCACAGACTATCAATAAGTTTTTGTGTCTAGTGTGTGGTGCATCTCAGTTTTAGAAATAGTTCAGTAAGTACACAACTCGTAAATTCATGTGTTTATATTAATATTCTCGTGAAAGTTGTGAAATATTACTAACATTATAAATGCGAAAATTTGTGAAAAAATATGGTTGTGTTTATTACACTTTTACGTCAAAACGGCTGAAGGGATCGCGATGAAATTTGGCACAGAGTTAGAATATGTTTTGAAATAACATTTAGCCTACTTTTTATCCCGAGAAGAATGTAAGGTCCCCTGGGAACCTGGAGCCGTAAGGGGAGTAGTAATAATATACTTACATGGTTAACCATGATGAAAAACGGATCCAGGATAGTTAAGGTGATAGCAATTGTAAGAAATATGATGCCCAGGACTCCTGACGTCACTAGTCTCCCTAAAATGATGAAAGAATTAAAAGTATCCATTAAAAACATCATTATAAATTAAAATTGTTTTATTTGTTGAAATCTTACATTTTTTGGTTGCTCCTACATCAATTGAACTAATCGTAGCCATGTTCCGTTCGCTAAATGGTCAACCTGTAAAATTGCAACGGATTTTTATATGAACAATGAAATGATAAAAATCTCAGGTCACGTGAAATACATTTTTGTTCTTTGTTTTGTATGTAGGTACAAAGAAAAAGATGATTTCCAAAACACCTCTCTGAAATTGTTTTTTTGTGATTACATCTGAAATTATGTCTGAAATTCAAAACAAATGTGTAGGCTCGAGTAATCTTTTATTTTATTTTATTAGGCACTCAAAACAGAATACAATCTAAAAAACAGATTATTAAATACTAGCTGCCTCCCCGCGGTTTTACCCGCGTAGTTCCCGTTCCCGTGGGAATCCAGGGATAAAATATAGCCTATGTTACTCGGTAATAATGTAGCTTTCCAAAGGTGAAAGAATTTCTGAAATCGGTCCAGTAGTTTCGGAGCCTATTCATTACAAACAAACAAACAAACAAACAAACAAACAAACAAACAAATCTTTCCTCTTTATAATATTAGTATAGATATAGAAAAGGACAAAGGTAGTTGCTCGGGACCGCATTCCTAAGCATGTGTACACAGCATAGCAAAATATAGAGTATGTGGTTAGTGAGAGTTAGTATCTACATAAAATAACAAAAATAATACAAATTTAACTTAACTTTTAATCTTTAGTTGTACCCAAAATATCAAATGATACATTATTTTCATAAAAACAGTAATTTTTAACCTTTATAGGTAATCAGAGAAAAGCGTACTGACTTTCGTTATTCAAAATTATTCTTACTGAAAAGAGAACCGATTGCTTTCATAGACGTGTCTACGTCTACTAGTCTACTAGTGGCTCCCCGCGGTTTCACCTAATTTTTAACTATACCCGGAATAAAATAGCATATATATCGATACCTTAATTAGCAAACCTAATAACACCACTAGTTGTCATCTACTTTCTGCCGGTATCAAAATGTAATTTTCGTGAAAAAGTGGAGTTATAAGGTTTGCATAATAGGGTTCCGATATTATGTTAATCAAGGCTATAAATTTATGTGTATGTAAAATTTCAAAAATCCGTTTGCTAGTTTTAGCTTGAAAGAGTAATAAACATCGTAGTAATATTATAAATGCGAAAGTTTGTATGCATGTTTATTATTTTTTCACGCAAAAATTACTAAACAGATTTCGATGAAATTTAGAACACAGATAGTTTATAGCCTGGATTAATACATAGACTACTTTTTATCCCGGGAAAATTTTAGATCCCTTGTCAGTTTGAAACCGTGGTGAGTCATTAGTAAACTCATAAACTTTTGCATACATAATATTTGCAGGTTATTTAAAATATATATACCGCTGCCGCCCCGCGGTTTCACCCGCGTAGTTCCCGTTCCCATTCTCGTGATCACTTAGTTATGAAAAATAGATGTTGTCCGATTCTCAGACCTACCCAATATGCATATAAAATTTCATAATGATCGGTCAAGCCGTTTCGGAGGAGTTTAATCACAAACACCGCGACACGAGAATTGTATATATTAGATATATGATATTTTGAAAAATACATACCTTTGGTTGTAATAACACACAGTATCTAATAACTTGCATAACTATCGCAATATAAACATCATAACTGTCCAAAAATATGTAATCGAAGTGGGAAATGAAAGTCTATCTAATCTGTGTTAGATCGTAAAGATATAGATATACTATACTATGGGTTTCAGTGTAATTCGTACATCGTATGATTATTCGATTTATCTATTGGTAAACCTTTAGTCAAGTAACCTTAGGCTTATGTTTGTCAAAGAAATATGATCTTTAGATATGTGTGAAGATAAGAGCTATTTCATGTTATTTATGTAGCTCTCAAATTTTTGTTATCAAATACCAAATATTCGTCGATTCATGGGGTTTATGACATAGTTTTTTTTACCACAAAGATGGCAAATAAGCGTATGGTCCCACCTGATGGGAAGTGGTTACCGTGAATGGTGAATATTTGTATTGAGTTTCTGTTAATGCTTTCATGTTATAGGAAACTAGCTGTCTCCGCGCTTTCCACCCGCGTAGTTCCCGTTCCCATAGGAATACGGGGATAAAATATAGCCTATGACACTTCACAATAACGTAGCTTTCTATTGGTGAAATAATTTTGAAAATCGGTTCAGTAGATACAGAGATTACCACGTCACAAACTCACAATTACCTCTTTATATTATTAAGTATAGCTATCGGAAATATACTAGCGGAGCCGGCAGACTTCGTTCTGCCCACCAGCGCCTCCTACCGGGTCCAAATTGATGTATTATACATAAAAACCTTACGCATGAAATATTCCGTAATTTGGTGAAAACCGCATGAAAATCTGTTCTGTAGTTTTTGTGTTCATCGCGTTCAGACAGACAGAGGCGGCGGGACTTTGTTTTATATATATAGAAGATGCAAAAGTGTGTGTTTTAAATGGTGAAAGTTTAAATAAGTTTCCATATATATTATTTTAATGGTTTGCATTTTTTTCTTCAATCTTTAGAATTAAACAAGAAGGTTTCTATTTGTTCATGAACTTGTAAAATCGGTTAAATGATTTCATAGATTGGTAATATCTATATATAGGAACTTATTCATAAAAATGTGATAAGATTAGGAAATGAATAAAATTTTACACAAATAGGTAGGTAGGTACGAAAGTGTCCTTGAATATAACATAGAAATCAATAGTTGTTATTATTATTAATTTTATACAGTTTAAGGCAATCGACAAAGAAATTCAATTAAATCTTAAACAAAGGTGGCAGCTGGCATTCTACCTTTGCTTTATCATTATTTTCAAAAAAGGAAAATATTTTTCTAATCGGTCGATAAATGGCGGAAAAATCAGTAAAAGTCCTTATAAACATACAATAATAAACATAAATACATACATCGAAACATTTAACCTCCTACATTTTATCAGTCGTTAAAAAATAGACAGTCCTGGCTCCCCACGTTTTCACGGATCCTTATTTTTTTCCGGAATAGGTATAGATTGGCATGTATCTATTGTATACTTTAAAATACACATATACATTAAGATTTCGTGTGACTTGTCTAAAATTTGATGATTATACGCGCAAAGTCGGGGTGGATCGCTAGTAAAATATAACCACTACCTTTGCAATTGATTACAATCGTATGTCTTTGGTAACTCGTTATGGTCAGTGATCTAAGTAACTAAGTAAGGCGAATGTATGAAAACGTTGTCCTAGATTTTTATTTTGTAACTGAATTTCAGTAAGCTGGCAAGTATATTAAATTTCACCTAGTACATTGCGCTTTGTCCCTTTCACTGCCTATACAGTTGCACCCTTCTTTACAGGGTCGGCAACGCGTGAGTGACGCCCCTGATGTTGCAAACGTCTATAGGCTACGGTAACCGCGTCCCATCAGGTGGGACCGTATGCCTGTTTGCCACCCTTGTGGTAAAAAAAAAACTAGGTATATGACTCATTATTATTTTGTTTGTATGTCTTGTCTATACAAGCGGTCATACCTACTTAAGGCTTTGTTTTCTCTATACTCCCACGGAAACGGGAACTACGCGGGTGACACCGCGGGGTGACGGCTAGTTAATATATAAAACAATCCATTGATAAATTGTCTAGACGTTCAGTAGGGTGAATGACACGCGACATATTAAAACATAGTCACGTGGGAAATTAAAGGAAAATTGAACATAGTTTTTCTCTATACCTATTTTTTTACCACTTTCACTATTACACTTATCTATCTAGAAACCTAAACAAGACTATATACTTTATTAAACAATTTAACCTTACGTATTTTAATAAAATTATAACTTAACCGGAACTTAAGTTTCTATGTATAGATCGAACACTTTTCTAATAATTTTATATTTACTTACCTGAAGTTTTTCAAAATGGCTACGTATATCACAATAAAAGAAACCTAACTCGCTAAGGACCGTTCTTAAACTGATGTAGGATCTCGATATCTAATGCCTTTTAAACGAAATTCGACAACCTTCTGTGACTTATATCAGCATGGCTGTCATTTTAGGACTAAGGTGAACCTCTAAAGTAGGTAGGTTTTAGTATAATAACAGTCCACGTACTAGTGATGGGACATTGGGGCATCCCAAAATATAAAATTAAACATTAAACTACTCATTTTAACGGTTAATATGATTCCAAACTGAGCAACTTATGGACATGTTCATATGTAGACCCACTTACAGGGACCTTCACTTCGTTAACCATTAATTGGAGATCAGTAATGTTCTCAGATAGGAGAATAAGATAATCAGCACAGGTGAAATGCGTATCTTTGTTTATATCTGTCTTCTTAGTGTTTCATAAAGTCTTCTAGAATAGGACTTTCTAGTCTTCTCACATCTCGCCTGATGAGGACAAAATCTTGGTTTATTCATGGGTTTATGTAGAGGCATATTAATATTCATATATCGTTTATCAATATTGTAAAATTAGGGCATAATTGATTTCGTCATTCATAATTGGTAAATCGTCGTTTTCTTGGTGTTTTGCTTGTTCCGTTCTAGCAGGATCTAAGCCATTTGGTAAATTGAGCGCTGTAACTTTAGATCTATATAGGTCTTTGTAAAACATTTCAACAAGTTGTATATTTTTTATTATTGGTTATTTGGCTTTTTCAGTAGTCTTTTAGAGGACTAATTTCTGATTTATTTCTTTTTTATTTTTCGCCCAAATATTTTTGGGCATCTTATTTATGATATGTATTTCTGCGATGATTATACCTAGTATTGTTTTTCGTTATGTCTAATTGCTTTGAATCTTACGATCCCCGGGAATTGCGGGCAGCAGCTCTAATAAATGAAAACAAACTCTTTTCGTTCATTGCTCTTTCCATTGGTGAAAACTTCATTAAAATCCGCTGTGTAAATTATAAGGGAGCGGAGAAACAGTTGGTATTTACTTATTGTTGTTTCCCATTTACTGTGAAACCATATAATTGAAACGTAATAGTCTAAGTAAAGTTTATGTTTGTTTCGAAAATAGTCATTACTAAATATATGGTACCTTGCAACAAAAGCAACTTTCCGAACCGACCTTTAGTCTGACTATTAATATTTTTTTATACCACAACGATGCTAAACAGGGATACGGTCCCACCTGATGACAAGCAGTAACCATAGCCTATGGACGCTTGCAACACCAGGGACGTCACTCACGCGTTGCCGACCCTGTAAAAATGTCTTCACTCCCTTTTTGAAGTACCCCATGCTGTTCTTCATTGGGAATACCATGGCGGGGAGTTCATTCCACAACCTGAATGGTAGCTTAAATAAAAATATTTTCCTTCCATTTCATCGACTAGGTACTCATAAGGGCACAACACTAATTCGATTAAGTAAATTAAACGGCAAAGAACGATTTTCTAATATTAGATATTGTACGAAAAAAAATCAACCCAATGTTCAAGGCAGTAATATATCTTGAGTCTAGGAAATTTGACATCTTTAAGCATCAAAAATACACCTATGTTAATACTAGCTTCCGACTCGCGGTTTAGTCTGGGTTCCTGAAGTAACAGTATACTACGTTAATGTAGAATATATTTAATCAGTTACCGTATAAATTCCTTAATTCATGGGAACCTGGTTCTGATCACTAGGTTCGTTGTAAGCAGGTAGACGATATATTAGCACTACTCTTAAATACATCATCATATCTACCACAGGCCGTCCACTGCTGAACAACTTCCATGCAGACCGGTTGTAGGTTACCTGCATCCAGCGGGTTCCAGCGACCCTTGTCAGGTCGTCAGTCCACCTTGTGGGTGGACGCCCTACGCTGCGCTAGCCGGTGCGTGGTCTCCACTAGATGACTCTTCTTTTTTTTTTGTTTCGGGTTATTTGTTCTGGGTTATCTATTGATGACCCTAGAGAGTTACTTTGCCCGAAAAAATTATGAAATATTTCGCTAGACTTAATTTTGCGTAATTACGTTTCCGTATAAAGTCAAATTTTAAATGATGTGATACTAAATAATGGATCTTAAAAAGAATATAGTGACACTTTTTTTGTGGTTGTAAATTAGGACTTATGACAAAATTAAGTTACGCGGTAACGTACTGTTACCTACAGACAAAGTAAATTCTGAGTAAGTATTTCAAAACGTATATTTATGGGATTCATATTTATATATCTAATAATTTCATATTTAAATTCCGTTGCAATTTAAAATGTCATTCAATGAATAATTCAGTGATAAATCAACTTAAAATATTTATCTTCGCAAAATGTCAATATTTACGTATGTTTACAACTATTATTATTAATTTTATATTTTTATACAATAGTAGGAAAGGTTTATACCTAGTTCAGTCGTGTAAGCGTAACAGACAGACAGATTTTCTACTACTAATATTATGAATGAAAAAGTAACTCTGTCTGTCTTTTACGCTAAACTACAGAACCAATTTAAATGAAATTTGGTACACACATAGTCCATAGCCTGAGAAAGAACAAAGGACTTTTTATCCCGGGAAAATGGAAGATCTTCCGGGTACGCGGGTGAAACCGCAGCGAGCCATAGGTTAAAAATAATTTTATTTGTAAGAATGATGATATAAAACATCGGGGACTAGTTAAAAATATTTTTATTAGTACGAATGATGAAATAAAATCCTTCTTTAAAAACACTATACCCTTTCCACCTTTCATTACCGCTTACCTACCAAATTTAATAAAAAAAATATAACAATATTAAAAACATCATCTTTTGTGACATGCCTTCAAAAATGTTTCTTAAACGTCAAAACAATGTATAAAACAAAATAAATCTTTATCACTTTGTTCATAAAAAAATAAAAGATGAATTGATATGTTTGTTTATTTTTGCGTTGTAAGTTTTTTATAAGTTAACTAGTTGCCGTCCCGCGGTTTTACCCGCGTAGTTCCCGTTCCCGTAGGAATATGGGAATGAAATATAGCCTTTATTATTTATGAATAACGTAGCTTTCTATTGGCGAAAGAATTGTGAAAATCGGCCCGCTAGTTTCGGAGCCTATTCGTTACAAACAAACTAATCTTTCGTCTTTATAATATTAGTATAGATGTAAACATAAAGGTATAAAAACATGCATGTGTGTGTGTAAACGTCAGATGGGGTCTATGACCTGTGCTATTTCGGTGTCTTACATGTAGGGCGAAGTTATATAAAAAATAAAAACTTGATTATTAAGAAAACATGGTGTATTATATCCCTACTAATATTATAAATGCTAAAGTAACTTTGTCTGTTTATTACGTTATCACGCCGACCACTGAACTGATTTTGATATAGAGATAGATGGTACCTTGGAGACAGTTATAGGCAACTTTTTTTTTATTAAAAATCCCCGGGTTCTCGGGTAAAACCGCGCAGCTGAAGCTATTATACATTATGTTTAAAACTACAATACTATATATATATATATATATATATAGTCGCATGAATGGATGTTTGTAATTAAATAACGCTAAATCGGGACAAGGGGTGTATAAAAAATTACAAGGGCACAAAGGTCGAATATGTTCAGGAACGGCACTTAGATCAATTTTTTGCCCCGGGAAAGATCGCCATGATGGCTAATGACTACAGGCGGATGTTAGAAATATTATCTTGCACGAACTAAGTAAGGAAATATAAATAAGTAAGTAATGATAATATTTTAGCTGCAATACTAGCAAAAAATTAAGACTCAGAGGCCAGGTTAATAATAAACTTATCACAGAAAAGTAATTTAGATTTAGATACCTAATTAAAAAACAAAAATAGTTCATCAATTTATTTTAAATTAACTCTCACACTCAAAATCACAGTTGACATTACCAAATATTAAATACACAAATTACATATTAAATTTCATAGCACATTATCTATAATATACAAATAAATTCTAATTTGTCACTATTTAATAACAAATCCCGTTCCATTATTATTTACACCTTTACACTCCTTTAATCTATCTCAATTCACTTTATTATAAAGAGAACTTCGATAGTGCGATGCAGTCGACCTATAAGCTAATATCACAACCCCATTCTAGAGTTTCAACAGCGCACCACTAGATGGCGCTGTAGTCAATCACTGTATAAGCGGCAGTTCAACGCTTAAAATTGTTGGCTTTTCAGTTTCCTCAGTATAGAAAGCAATGCCTCTCCTTTTAGAGTATTTCCAGTTGAAATACATCAGTCTTAGTGAATATGTTAATAACATAGCACTTATTAGGAACAGGAATATTTCAATTCCAATTTGAATGTATGGTCCGTGTATGTAGATCATTCTCAAGTCCTTTATTTGACTGTCAGGTGGTCTTGGTTGATTCTGAAACAAAATAGTAAAATTATGATGATATAAACATGTAAATATAGTGAGATTTACTTGTTTAGCTGACCCACACAACTTCGTCTGCGTTATATAGGAATTTATCCCGTTTTTGCAACTTTTGTCATTGATGCTCCGCTCCTATTGATCTAAGCGTAGTGTTATATAACCTAAAGCCATCCTCGATAAATGGGCTATCCAACACTACAAACAATTTTGCTATTCAAACCAGTAGTTACTGAGATAAGCGCGTTCAAAGAAACAAACTCTTCAGCAGATATAGTTAAAAAATATGACTCATGTACTCACTATCTTAAAATACGCTATAGGCACCACCATGTCAGAAAATCTTTTGGTCTCCGGATCAAAACTGACATCCTTCATTACCACGTTGACCTGGACTGCAAACGAGGTGACCAATGCTGCTCCTACTTTCTACAAAATAAAATAAATATTTAATGGATAAAAAATGCAAATTCGGTGACCAAATAACTGATAGTATTACATTTATCTTATATAGATATAGTTACTCGCAGACACAAACAAACAGACATGTTGATGCACATATGTTTTGCCCTGTGTGGGAATCAAACTACAGAGGCCTAAAGGAAAGGTACATACCACTAAGCTCACCGGTCCGTTATTTGTACATAGTATAAACCTAAGTCCCTTAAGTCTGTACGCTTAGATCTTTTAAACTACATAGTTTTTAATGCGGTTCTAAATAGATGGTGATTTAAAGGGAAGGTTTATATGTATAGTTTAATATTGTTTTGCACTGAGTCCATGTCATATACATAGGCATCATCATTACAGACATGCGAAGCCAAGTAGTATATATATCTAGTATATATGGTAAAAGATCTTACAGGATCAATAATGATTTCACTGCCATGTTCCTTCTCAGTAGGTTTCATGCCTTCAACTCTTTCGTATAGTTTAGGATCTGAATCCTTGAAGTGTGCATTTGATAACGCCAACGGGAGTCCTGGAAAAATATAGGTACGTTAATTTATTTTGCTACTGTTTCTTAACTGTTGAATTTAGTACTTCCTAAACCTTCAAAATATAGTGTAACTAGTTGACCCGCGCAACTTCGTTAGCGTCACTTCCCCGATTTTGCAACATTGCAAAAACGGGGAAGTCTTCTAAAACTTAAGGACTCAAATCGGACCAATAGTTACTGAATTAAGCGCGTTCGCAAGTTTGTTCGTAAGCAAACAAACAACCAATCTCTTCAGCTTTATAAATACTCATTAAATATACCCAAATATAAAAGCTAAAACTAACCGTAAAAACAAGGAGACAAGTCCGACAATCCATCCACGCATAAACCACGACTGCACAGACATTCTGTATCAGGGTTCTTATTGAAAGTCTTATTGCTGATCTTGTAGACGAACCCCTCCACTCCATAGTCCATGGTAGTCGTCCCTTGGTACTCCAAGTCTAAGAACCTGCAGAGAACTGGTCGGTATATCCTGATCGGCCTCTCAGGTGTGAGTTCTGGGGGATATCCTATAGCTTCGTAGGAATCGTTGAATGAAGAGCATTTTGATCTGGAATGGTTAGGTTATTTAATGGACGCAAATCAATATTTGTAGTGGAGTTTTCTTAAAATAGCTACCAGCTTTTGTGGATTAAGCTGTTGTGATTGCCAGCTGTAGTATACGCTCTTTCTTTTCCCTTCATGTTATAATTGATGCCTGAGTTGTCTTAAATAAATTTAAGGATAAGACTGAGTTGATAAGTTTATCATAAACACTAAACGATATGTACATTAGAATGAGTTTCCTTGCCTAGTGAGAAGGAAATCCAACAGAGTTACACTATTAATTGTCGTTTCTTTTATAGAAACTAATGGGTTTCCGCAAGGTCACGTTAAGTCAAGTTATTCGCGATTAGTTAACTGATTGACAAGTATTTCCATATATTTTATGAGTAGTGTTTCAACTTACGGTACTTCTGGATCAAATCCCCAAACTTCCAGACCTCCTACGCCATTTACTGTTTTGATCATAAACTTGTCAGAATTTGCGGTTTTCACTTCAGTGTATAAGTTACTCTTTTTGTCGTAGAGCTGCAAAAATAAAACAATATTGGTTTAAATTTTGTTTTGTATTTTATAAATCTCATATTTCTAGGAATCATTATATAAAAGATAATGATATATGTTTTTAAAGTAGAATAAGTAATTAATCAGATGCCTGCTACCATAACAAAAGCTCTGCTTCTAATGGAATCAGATAACGTTTGTCCCAGGACAATCATTTATTAATCTGTGCTTAACGAAGCAGTTATCTCCCCGGCATATCAATATTAAAATACTCTCAAAAACTTACCCTATCCATAACTCCCATTGTATCAAAATGTATCCATCCCGGTAAGACCGTATTGCCAAATTTGATGAGAGAATCATCGTACCCCCACATGTAGTCATATGCGCTCATGTGTACGATGGACTTAGCCTTCAGACGAAACGCGAGGAGATTGTACGCCATCCGGGGAAAGTAGGAGTATGTGCTGACCATTGAAGACATGCTCTGCAATTAAGGATTTTCATAGGTTAAAAATTATTAGTATGTTGGCTACAAACTTTGTCGCTGGAAAGAGATGCTATGAGAAGCTTGAGTATGCTTTCGTTCTTTTATAAAAGCTTATAGTCTTGTTTGACGTTTATTGCACTTGAGAACTCTATGTAATATACTCCATAAAATCTATTAATAGCATTAGGCCTTTGCCCAGCAGTGGGACGATAATAGCAGAAAACATAATACTAACAAATGACTTAATAACCAACAGCATGACAATCCATTTCTAGGTTTTGAAGAATTTATGATTTATCATTTTTTATGCTTTTCAAATGATTTTTTTTCATTTGGCTATCTACACTTAGATTAATGCATAAACAAAAAGTTGTTAGTTTATTTGTTTGTTTGCAAAGAAGAAGCGTTAAAGAAGAAAAGTAACTCTGTCTGTCTGTTTCACATTCACGCTAAATTTAAATGAAATTTGGTACACAAATACTCTAGAGCCTGAGAAAGGACATAGGCTACTTAATATCCCGGTAAAATGGTAGATCTCTCGGTTACGCGAGTGAAACCGCAGAGAGCCACTAGTATTATATATTTACCAGCATAGCGATATTTGGCATTGTAACATTAATGTCTTCAGGGTTGCCAATAGATTCCTCTGGGAGAAACATTACTTTGCTCGCCGGCGTGTACCGCATGAGTTGATTGACGTCGTCCAATTCCATATTTAGATTTGAACGTAGCTCTCTGGAAATTAAAAGATCAATCATTCTTTTAAAAATTTCTAGTAATATAAATTAAAATACATTAATATGTAGGGTTTTCGTGTAGTTAAGTCTTAGCACAAATGGATGCCGATAAACAATAATGTGTCAACCCACAAAAAGTTCTCAACAAAGATTTTGATATATTTTTATAATGCATCACGTATTTAACATTCTAAAAAAGTATTTCAAGTCATCTAATACATAAAAGTACATTAAAAATTGATTTATATTATACAAAAGTTCGTAAATCACATAGTCACAATATCATATTAAGACGTAATTTTCTCAAAACCAAGTTTATGAAGGTTGACACATTATTGCTTCATCATCAACAGCTCACATACGTCTCCACCGAGGAGCTCGAGCCTCCCCTAACATCGAGGGGGTTTAGCGGATTGACGGACTTCACATGCCTTTAATTGTGACATCTCAGGCATGCGGGTTTCCTCACGATGTTTTCCTTCACCGAAAGCCAGTGGTGTGAATCCGTACGTAAGTTTTTTCTTTTTTATAAACTCAGAGGTACGGGCCAAGGATTTGAACCGGCGCCCTCATGATCTTGAGTCGGTGCGTTCCCAAATGAGCCACCACGGCTTTTATCATTATTGCTTATCGACATCCAAATATGGAATATGTTTTAAATATAAATAAACTATCGGTAATTTGATTGATATACATCATCGAGCATATCATCGAGCATGTAACCAATAGAGTAGAACTGTTAACAGTTTTGTTAGAAAACAAAATACGCCAAAGCGCTGCGCCGGCCCCTGTGTTCTGATTGACCGACTCAAGGTCAAGTGTTGCACTAGACGTACACACAGGTCTCTTATTGGTCCGGTACTGTTTTAGTTCGAGCATGATTTGTTAGTTATACGTGACAAATCATTGATACGTTGCTAAACAAATGGCTCACTATTGCTACTCTATTGGTTACATGCTCGATGATATACATAAACGAATTATGTTTATAAAAAAACCTACTTATATGTTTTTGAGAATGTATGGTGGTCTAAATGTTTGTTACTCTGTAACACCAAAACGGCTGAAGGCATCGCGATGAAAATACAACAAACCCTAATAGATTGTTAGCAATCAAAATTATAGTTAAAAGCTTTATATCAAATGTGTTTTTAAAGATAGTACTTAGGATTATTTGAAGTAAATTTCCTTGGCAGGGAATTGCTTTAGGTACTAACAATTTCACACGATTGTCTATATTAATAGAGGAACTGCAGCATATTTGGAATACTAGTTTGTTTTTTGAGAATAAAATTAAAAAAATACGTTAAATTGTTGACAAATTATTTAACTTTAATAATAAAAATAATCAACTATAACAAAAACAAAAAACCTTATCAAAATGGTAGTCAAACAAAAAACTCCAAAAACGTCATTTGACACGGATTGCAGGTAATTTGGAATACTATATTTTCGCTTTTTTTCTTTTACAATAGCTAACACTTTTTCTTACAAACTAATAGATTTCTTATCTGTAATAGCTTTATAATCTTTAGTTATGTAGGTAATAAGTTTTTTGAAAAAAATATACTAAAATAACATTAAATTATTAAGTAATCAGTCAGTATTCCAAATTAACAACATACCATCCTAACCTAAAATTCCATGTCACGTTTTTAATTCTAGAAATATCCACAAAATCATATTAACATTATAAGCTAACAAGGTCACTTAACATCTTAAATAATTATAAAGAAGATTTAAAGTATTACAGTAAATGTATCACAAATTAGATCCTTACCGAAAAAGTTTTCAAAGCAGACGTCTCGCTTTCTTGAGGCTGGCAGCCGGAATGGCAAGGTGGCGTCCTGATATTAATACTTAATGGTTTTGTGTGTCGTGTGACGTTATGTTTACGGCATAAAAAACAGATGGCGTTTATATTAATTTAGATATCGAAGTATTCCAAATTACTTGCAGTATCCCAAATATGCTGCAGTTCCTCTATTGGTTTTTTTTATACCACAAAGGTGGCAAACAGGCATACAATCCGCCTGATGGGAAGCGGTTATCGCAGCCTATGGACGCTTGCAAAACAAGGGGCGTAACTCACGCGTTGCCGACCCTGTATAAATCTCTTCACTCCCTTCTTGAAGAATCCCATACTCTATTGCACTATATATAAATTATTTCTATTTCATTGTGACTAACATTAATAACGATTTTAATAACGTATTAAAATGTTACCTGTAAGTAAAAGGCCCAACTTCTTGCACTTTAAGTTTGTAGTCATCGCCAGATAGGAACCGCTCTGCGTTTGTGACGTTGAACAGGTACGTGGATATATGGATGCTGTCCACGTCTGACTGCAGGATCTGGTGGATGAAGGAGCCGGTTGCTATGCGGGCGTACTGAAAAATTGTCGAAAAAATATGTCTTAAGCCGAGTACTTCCCTCCGATGGAAAATGGTCATTGCTTTTTAAAACGTCTGTACTTGTAGAGGATATTTGTTAAAAAGCATTAAAGATAGCTGTGCTTCGCCCGTGGTGGCTCAGTAAAAGCAACTGGTGGTTTAGTGGGAAACGCAGCGACTCATAATCATGAAAGTGCAGGTTCAAACCCCGACCCGTACCTCGAGAGTTTTAAAAACTTACGTGCGGATTCACACCACTGCCTTTCGGTGAAGGAAAAATATCGTGAGGACACCGACTTATACGAGATGTCACAATTGAGGCATGTGAAGTCCGCTAATCTTGGCCCACGTGGTGGACTGTGGCCTAAGCCTTCGTTGCTAGGGGAGGCTAGTGCTCCAGTCAGACGTATACGAGCTGATGATGATGAAATAGGTAGTTAGAGTGATGACTGTACTCACAAACTTGGCAATGATCAGTACTGGATCGATGATCGTCAGTACAACAGCTATCAACAGGAACGTGATCCCCAATAATGCGGCTGGCACAGTTTTTTCTGAAAAATAAAGCACCTATTTTTTATTTTGATTTATGTTGATTTATACTATTTAAATAGTAATTCTGTCTTGTCAAATTTTATTTCGCCTAAATGTTTTTTTACATGGCTTTATAAATCTAAAATATTGCTCTTCTTATTCCGAAATAATGTTACTTAATATTTCTAAAATAATTTTTAAAATAGGTAAAGTAGTTATTGATTTTGTCTATTACAAACAATAAAATCATTTCAAATTATAATATTAGTTAAGAACCTACTAACTGTATTCATAAAGAAAATTAAGGGCTTGTCTGACGGGCACTTATTTGTACCTTAGTACCACGTCTGAACTAATTAGCATCCCCGTATGTAGGTTTAAATATTCCAATAAAAAAAGCGGCCAAGTGCGAGTTGGACTCGCGCATGAAGGGTTCCGTAACAGCATGTAACATAATATAAAAGTTCTAGTAGTTCGTTTTAACTAGCTCTTAGAGTTTCGGCAAAAAGTGGCTGTGACATACGGACGGACGGACAGACAGACACGACGAATTTATAAGGGTTCCGTTTTTTTTAATTTGGCAACGGAACCCTAAAAAGCTAACGAATGTGAAATAATGTTTCTTGTAACTTAAAGTAACATTATATAATGTTTCTTAAAATTTGAATAAACATATACAAGGTTTGTTTACTTACTTGTATCGGTAAATGATGGTTTGCATTGTTTATTAGTAATGTAGCCCATCTTGCGAGCCATGTCGCTGCCATGGGCTCTATTCTTTGTCAGGCCATGCATCAGGTAGGTATCTGTAAAAGTTAATTAAATTGTTTAAGTATAAATGTGAATAAAATTTGACACTTTGAATTAAATGTAATATAATCAAACTAATATTAATAAATGTAAAAGTTTTTTAAGATTGTATATTTGCTTATCTTTCAAAAGGCTGAAGAGATTACGATAAAAATTGGTACAGAGTTAGAAATGTTCTGGAAAAACACATAGGCTACTTTTTATATCGGGAAAATTTAAAAACCTCGGAAACGCGGGTGAAACCGTGGGGAGCCACTAGTTGTTTATAAATATGGTCCATTTGTTTTTTCAAGTAGTTTTATCGGTATTTAATTATGCATATATTATTTAAATTAAAAATTTGCATGTGCTAAATATAAATGGAGATTGACATTTATTTTTATACTGTTATAACTAGAAGGACCTTGCTAATGCAAGAGATATATTTGGGAGTGTTCAGCGCCTTAAGTGTTTTTTTTTAATTAGCTTATTTTTTGCTATTAATAAATTAATAAATGCATAAAAATAATGATAACTTGTTCCCGCGGGACCTTCAGCTTTCCGGAATAACAAGTGGCCTTTCCCAAATTCCAGTCTATTTTTGTACTAAAGTTCATAATCGGTTAAAGCGTAACAGACAAACAGTGTTACTTTCGCGTTTACTATACTATAGTAGTACTATAATAAGGATTTCTTATTTACTTTCCGGCCCCAATAGAAGATCAGCTTAGGCAATACATAATTACATTTTTATTTTATACAGGCAGGTGGGTTGTAGGACCCGTTTTGTGGTATTTTATGTATTTCTTTTCATCTTGTTTTTATGATTTTATTTACTTTGTCACAAATAAATTTGTGTTTTCTTTCTTATTATTGACAGCCGGTTGGCTTCGTGGTTAGTGACCCAGACTCTCAAGCCGCGGGCCGTGGGATCGAATCCCACCCAGGAAAAACATTTGTATGCATGAATAAGTCTGTTTGTTCTTGTTTGTGAATATGTCTGGATGTAAATATAAGTATGTATTTAAAAGTAGCAGGTATATGTAGTATATCAGCTATCTGGTTACCATATCACAAGCTCTGCTTAGTTTGGAATCAGATTGGCCGTGTGTGAAAAATGTCTAGGATGTCCTAGGATATTTACAAATAATAATACGTAGTCTATGGCCTACACCACCTCGTTGTTAGGGGAGGCTCGTGCTCATCGGTGGAGACGTACCTATATTATAAATATATATTCTGGGTCATTTTTCACACACGGCCAATCGAATTCCAAAGTAAGTTTCAAAGTGAGCTTGTGTTATGGTAACCAGAAAGTTGATATACTTCGTTTTAAATACCTTATACAGATATTTACATCCAGACACTGAACAAACAGACATATTCATGCATACATATGTTTGTCCTGGGTGGGATTCGTCCCAAAGACCGGCAGCTTGAGAGTCAGGGTCACTAACCACAAAGCCAACCGGTCTGCCAATGGTCTGTTTCAAATAAGTTTTTAGTAATGGCTGCCATTTCGTTGAGTCATGATTTTCTTACATAATCATATCTATACGCAAAATAACTGGTATTTGGGTCAATGTGAATAATAATAAGACATTTAATGATATCTTAAAACAACTTTATTTGCATACTTATCAGAGTTTATTTTGTACCTACTCCACGCGGTCTTAGCCGCGTTCTCAGTGATCCTAAATTTTCTCAGGATGAAAAGTAGCATATTATTATGTGGTTTAAATTTCATCAAAAAAATCAATAGTTTTTGCACGAAAGTGTAACGAACATACATACATTCTTGTATTTTCGCAATTATAATATTAGTAATATGTAAGCATTAAAGGGCTTATAAGGAGTTATTCGGAAAGTGGCGCCCCCTTCCGACTTTGTTTGATTTTTGGCCGGGTAATGTATCACCTATCTGCATATCATAGTACAAGCTCTGCTTAGTATAAGATTTTAATATTAATCTAAAACCTTGAATGTTATTATAAAATTTAAATAAACACGCTTCGAAAAACATCTACAACTAGCGACCCGCCCCGATTTGCACAAAACCTTAACATATTATACATTTAAAGCTTCCTCTTAAATCACTATTAAACTGCGTTGACATCCGTTCAATAGTTTCTGAGTTTATCCCAAACAGACAAACGAGAGTTTGTTTTATTATATACTAGTTGCCTCCGCGCGGTTTCACCCGTGTAGTTCCCGTTCTCGTTGAAATACGGGGATAAAATATAGCCTATGTTACTCCACAATAACGGAGCTTTTCATTAATTTTGAAAATCGGTTCAGTAGATCCAGAGATTACCCCTTACAACGTCACAAACTCACAAACGTTACCTCTTTATAATATTAGTATAGATAATGATAATGACTAGGTATAATATATACCTAACTATACATTACCAGATTTAATATTGCTCATTATATTTAAGAATTTTTATTGCTCATTATATTTTTTTTTGAAAGATTTTTAATTACTTAGCCTAATATAATTGTAGGATTTGTAGGAATAATTATATTTTCATAACCGTATATTTCCCATACATTGTATCCAAATTTTTAGATTTATTTTTATTCTAGTACCTACCTACACACAGATTTCAAATACAATATGACTACTACTAAAGGACTAAAGAACTTATTAGTGTAGGTATATTTATCTGTGTATTAAAAATAATACATATTATACCTATTTATTGTTCTTGCCAAAACTCAATAATAAAGTTACGTACCTACAAATGATTTGGTCCTCATCCATAGGAAGTTATTTGATATTTAACAGCCAAATTTATCTCTTTCTTTCTCATATTAGGTATATGACGAAATACCTCTATTTGTGATTTTGTTATTTAATCGCAATATATATCTATACTAATATTATAAATACGAAAGTAACTCTGTCTATCTATCTGTCTCGCTTTCACGCTAAAACTACAAAACCGATTTAAATCAAATTTGGTATACAGATAGTCCAGAGCCTGAGAAAGGACATACGCTACTTTTTATCCCGGGTAAATGGAAGATCTCCCGGATAAGCGGGTGAATCCGAAGGGAGCCACTAGTAATATATATAGGGGTCCAAAATGTACCCACAATTGTTGGAGATGAGGTTATTGGCCGCTACGGTTAGAAAAGGATGGCTGAACGACTTTTTTATGGACCAAATTAAATCAGAGTATAATAAGTAGGTACTATCCTATCCTATGCTTATTTATAACTAGCTGCCTCGGCGCGGTTTTACCCGCGTAGTTCCCGTTCCCGTGGGAATACAGGGATAAAATATAGCCTATGTTACTCGGGGATAATGTAGCTTTCCAAAGGTGAAAGAATTTTTGAAATCGGTCCAGTAGTTTCGGAGCCTATTCGTTACAAACAAACAAACAAACAAATCTTTCCTCTTTATAATATTTGTATAGATTATATAGTATAGACTAGCTATTGCCCCGTGATTACACCCACGTTCCCAGGAGTCTTCAATTTTCACGGGATATAAAGTAGCCTATGTGTGGATCCCCTGTGTTTTAAATTGCATCCAAATCTGTTCAGTAGTTTCTTCCATATTTATAATACTAGTATTTATACAAGTGTCTAAACATTTGATTTTAAATCCAATAGAAACTAAAAGAATTTGGAAACTACCCACACAAATTAGATTTTTAATATGTTACACCTTTCCGTTCCTGTATACATAAATTATTATCTATTAAATTACTTATTTCACTTACATGTAAACAAATATCATTAAAACCAAATTGTTAGACCACTAAGCACTTTCTATCACTTCAGCACTCCTATTTATAACTTAAAGTATATAAATAACAAATATAATAAATAATTATATGTTTAATGTCTTCGAGTGGATATCACATACTGTCTAAGACAAATATTTAACATTTTATTTTATATATCTAAAATAGAATCTTTTCTCATTGAATGACGATGAGTTTAAGGTGATGGCTTCTATCAGGTGTTTGTGTTTTTTTTCGTTAAGCCTCCGCGGATTTTACATTTAATTCAATGGCATTTACAGTTTTTTTCATATTTGCTCTTATTAGCCGTTATTTATTTTGATGGTAAGCCATAACTGTCTTTTGAGATTTTATTAGGTTTTTTATATAAATAGTTTATCACAATTAAAAAATTATCAGAAATAAAATACCGTTCCCACATATTTTTCGAACAAAAACTAATGCAACAGAAACCCAATAAAAATAAATATATTGGGGTGTAATTGGTTATTGAATGTTAACTTTAGACAGATAGATAGATAATTCTTTATTGTACACCAAATGACAAAACAAGTAAATAAAATAACAGTAAAACTTAACTAAATGTATAAGTGGCGGTCTTATCGCTAAAAGCGATTTCTTCCAGACAGCCGTATACCGTACCGTATACTTTAGCTTATTTGTAGAAAGATTTGTTTTTAAAATAAGTAGTGTCATCTACCGGTTGAACAACTGTCTATACCGACTTCAAAGCGATATGAAACCGCGTGACAGTCATCGCCTTAACAAGTTCTCATAAAATATTCAACACTAGTCCGAACTTTTTTTAATTATATTCTGTTCAACTCTATAATACTTGTTTATATAATTTTGTTGCCAAAAGTATTTGGGCACCTTTATAGAACATAATTATACTAGAAATTTCCAGATCATTTTTTACATTCAGCCAATCAGAACTAAGTAGTACCAATTATTTCAAGACATACCTAAGCCTCTTCGCGCTTGTACGCTTAGATCGTTTATACTACGCAACGGAATTTAATGCGGTTTTCAACAATAGATAGTGTTTCAATAGGAAGGATTAAAATGCAAAGTTAAATATTTTTGTTGAACTATAAAATAAATATCCTGGGTCTGTGTTTCCTGACGCTTAGAATCTAGGGATTTTCAAGGCTAGAATAAATAGGTTTCTTCTGGGCAAACATGCTCCAACTTACTTAGGTTTCGGCAACGTCCTTTACAGACAAGTCAGAGACCAAATGCAAGCCCATCGCTAATAAATAAAAAAATGACGTTTTACACACACGCCCAATCTGATTGCAAACTAAGCAGTGCTTGTGATATATCCAGATAGCTGATAAACTGCATTTATGATGGATTGTGTGGATGCAGGTAAAACTTACGTACGGATTCACACAACAGCAAGCCATCACAATTCTGCACCGTACTAGACCCGCGTGGCGGACTATAGCCTAAAACCCTAGTATTTTTACCTCTTGAGTTTATAAAAACTTACGTACAGATTCACACCACTGGCTGTCGTTGAAGGAAAATATCGTGAGGTCCTGTATGCCCGAGATGTCACAATTGAAGGCATGTGGAGTCTGCCAATCCGCACTAGACCCGCGTGGTGGACTATGGCCTACACCCCCTCGTTATTAGGGGAGGCTCTTGCTCCTTTTTGGAGACGTATATGAGCTGATGATGATAGGGTTACTAATCACGTACAAATTTAAACAATGACTGAAGTACCTATAAACGCAAAATACAAAGAAAGAAATAAAGAAATAAAACGCGAAGAAATCCTTATGTAACATTGTTTTGTAGCAAAAAATACAAAAATACATATTCCAACAAATTATGTAGGTAATCAAGTTTTTTATTATCATAGTTATAACGCAAGTAAAAAATAAATTAAACAGATCAGATAACATTAACATTTTCTTAAAATTATTCAGCTTTATAATTTTAAAATAGATTTACTTAGTTGGGTGTTGATATTTTTTTTATAATAGTGTTTTTATTTAATTCAGGTTCCAACGGCATCTGATGCAGTATATTGATAAGTCTTTTTAATATATATAAAATTCTCGTGTCACAATGTTGGTTACCATACTCCTTCGGCTTGACCGATTTTTATGAAATTTTATATGCATATTCAGTAGGTCTGAGTATCGGGTACTATCTATTTTTGATACCCCTAAGTGATCGGGAACGGGAACTACGCGGGTGAAACCGCGGGGCGGCAGCTAGTATTAATGTAAAAATAGTTATTTTTGCGATGAAAGACTATAAATTGCGCGTTAAATTAACGTCTTACGTTTATCATCACATTTACGCACTCGGTGTTTTTCTAAAATTGACATTATAACCTTAAATCTATTGAATTTTTTTCATCACTACGGCGCGGGCGCACATCGCGTGAAAACATAATTATTTATAAGCTACTAGTGGCTCCCCGCGGTTTCACCCGCGTTCCCGGAGATCTTCAATTTTCCCGGGATAAAAAGTATCCTTTATCCGTCTCCTGGTTCTAAGCTATATCCCTACAAATTTTCAGTCAAGTCGGTTCCGCCGTTCTTGAGTTATAAATAGTGTAACTAACACGACTTTCTTTTATCATCATCATCATCATCATCATCAACAGCTCATATACGTCTCCACCGAGGAGCTCGAGCCTCCCCTAACATCGATGGGGTTTAGGCCATAGTCCACCACGCGGGCCTAGTGCGGATTGGCAGACTTCACATGCCTTTAATTGTGACATCTCAGGCATGCAGGTTTCCTCACGATGTTTTCCTTCACCGAAAGCCAGTGGTGTGAATCCGTACGTAAGTTTTTATAAACTCAGAGGTACGGGCCAGGGATTTGAACCGGCACCCTCATGATCGTGAGTCGGTGCGTTCCCAACTGAGCCACCACAACTACTATATACTATACTACTATATATGCTTTCTTTTATATATATAGATTATTATTTCACTATTAGTACATAGGTACCTTATAAATGCAAATTGTCAATTCTCACATAAAAAATTGCTTTGGATGGCTTTATGGTTAGTGACCCTGACTTTCATGCCGCTGGTCGTGGGTTCGAATCCATATTCATGCATACAAATGTTTGTCCTGGGTGGTATTCGAACGCATGACCGGCGGCTTGAAAGTCAGGGTCGCTAACCACAAAGCCAACCGGTTTGTCGTATATAAAAGATATACATAAAAGACTTTAAGTGACGACTGAACGAACGATGTAAGGATGCAAATGAAACTTGTCATTCAGATAGAATATGTTTTAGATAAACATATAGGATACATAATTAGAGTAAAACCGGGCTTGTTTTTATGAAATGAAATATATTTATTAATTTAAATAGGCCTTCACAGGCACTTATGAAACGTCGATTCTAATCCTCGGTTCGGAAGGTTGCTCTTGCTGAGATATTTGAGGTTATGTTATATTATTTGTAACGGGAAATACTTACTCGAAAACACAGGAAATTGAATCAATAATTTGTGACTAAGAAACAGCTTCACTCACCATCCAAGGCTAAACGAAATGAATATTAATCCATACTTCCTATATATTAACAAAAGATTCATCTCCGCGGTTTCACCCGCGTAGTCCCTTTGTACCTACATAGGATTACGGGGATAAAATAAACACTATAACACATACAAATAATGTTCTATTTATCAAATCAGTCCCTTCATAACAATCAAACAAAAAATGTAATCTTTCTTCATATTGTTTATTATTATCTATAGATAAACTAGTGGACCAGGCAGACTTCGTTCTGCCCACCAGCGCCACCTACCGGGTCCAAGTACCTATATGTAAGCTATCCTATCTCTCAAGTTGGATAGAACTGCACATGGTGTGCGAATTTTATTATAATCGGTTAAGTGGTTTATGAGTCCATTGTCCATGACAAACATTGTGACACGAGATTTATATATATTAAGATAATAGACTAGCTGCCTCTACGCGGTTCCGCGTAATTCCCGTTCCCGTAGAAATACACGGATAAAATATAACCTATGGACTCACAAATAACGTAGATGTGTATTGGTGAAAGAATTATTTAGATCAGTCCAGTAGTTTCGGAGCTTATTAATTATAAACAAAAAGTCAAATCTTTTCTCTTTATAATATTACTGCCGTAGCTCGGTTTTACCCGCGTAGTTCCCGTCCCCGTAGGAATACAGGGGATGAAAAATAGCCTATGTTACTTATGAATAACGTAGCTTTCTATCAGGGAAAGAATTGTGCAGATCGGTTCAGTAGTTTCGGAGCCTATTTGTTACCAACAAATCTCTTTATAATATTAGTTTAGAAAAATGGGAAAGTATTGTCAGTCTGTAACCATTTTACTGCCATTAACCTAACCAACCTATCGATGAAACCCACGCGCGTAACCTATTTTCTAGGACGAAGCCTAGCTACGGTCCCACAGGGGACAACCTCAGCGATGTCGCTTTACCCGCGGTTGAGAGCCCTCTGCGCTCACCTAAACTGTCCGTGTATACCTAGATGCAAAAGTCATCTGAGGCGTTAGCCTTCTAGTCCATCAAAAATGAAAAAAGCTGAACACGAGTACCAAAGGTTGTTAAAAACATCGTTTCAATTGAGAATCAAATAACGATAATAATATTTCAGATATGTAATTCGATAGGGTAATGCCCACAAAGGGCAAAGGTATATTATTAATTTTGTAGGTAATATTTATTTATTCAATTTATCTATAAATTTTCCAGTGATTGAAAAAAAAATAGGTACTTAATTTTGGATAATTCTCACAACATGTTATCAGATAGCATTGTTTTCACGTCACTTGTAGTATTGTTTGTGAGTTTTCTGTAAACATAATACATAAACACGTCATTAAAACTGAAGTACTTAGGTAACTTACTGAGAACTTTATCATCTCACATAAGCCGTTTTTTGGTAGCGTAAACAACACAAATAAAAATGCTAATGTCCGATATAAAATTCCCTAAATAATCAAACCAGTGAGTCCCTCACCCCCAGCAGCAACGCCCTGAGCCGAGGCGCGGTCCCGCACGTGCGAGGGACACCCTCAGCGCAGTTGCTTAACGCCCGATGTTAATAATCTATCTCCTATCCGAGAGTAAAACCAATCTTGGATTGCTGCATATTGGTCGATCGATCTCCGATCCGCGTGCCAATATCTGATCTGGGCAGACCATTTTCTTTTTTCCATTTTTCTTCTTTCCAATCCTTGGATTAGATATTGGCAAGCTTCACCCAGTAAATGGATTGATATATCAATCTTAGAAAGCAATAAATGGATCAGGATTGATTATTGGCATCGGGCGTAAATCTACTACGGTTGAGAGCCCTCAGCGCTCACCGATTGTCCGCGTAAAGGTGTAACAGCCATCAGAGGCCAACACCTTCTAGTCCCATAAAAAAAATTATAACAATCATTGTTTTGGATGCTATTTGCGATGATAAAGATCCCAATAATATTATTGATATTATTAAACAAACCGGTTGGCTTTGTGGTTAGTGACCCTGTCTTTCAAGCCGCGGGTCGTGGGTTCGAATCCCACCCGGGACAAACATTTGTATGCGTGAATATGTCTGTTTGTCCTGTATCTGGATGTAAATATCTATATACATAGGTATGTATTTAAAAGTATTATATTTAGTATATCAGCTATCTGGTTACCATAACACAAGCTTCATTTGAAGCGTACTTTGGAATCAGATTGGCCGTGTGTGAATAATTTTCCAGGATATTTATTTATTTATTATTATTATTTCTCATATATCTTTCATATACAGACACTAGACAGCTATCCGTAACATTTTATTATATATATTGATTATTACATACTTATAACAGCATTAACAATTGTACTTTAAAATTACGTTAAACATTATAATTATTTAAGCTTAATAAATTCTTCAATATCATGTTCCATTCCTTCAGAACTCAATCCAAATACAGATTAGGTATGTTGAAAAACATAACCCTGCCTTGACAGTCGGGTAAAAAAATACTATGTATTTATTGTATATACAACCAATTAATCAACTGAGTTGTAAATTGTCTGCTGGCAACATTACTGCTGCTACAGCTCCACCTAAAAAAAAAAAGAATATTATTTTAGCACAATATCTCAAGTTTAATATTAAAAACGGATTCACACCACTAGCTTTCGGTGACGGAAAACATCGTGAGGAAACCTGCATACCCGAGATGTCACAAGTAAAGGCATGTGTAGTCCGCCAATCCGCTGGGCCCGCGTGGTAGACTATGGCCTATAAACCCCCTCGATGTTAGGAGAGGCTCGAGCTCCTCGGTGTAGACGTATATGAGCTGATGATGAAAATATTAAATACGGTGCTTTAATTGTTTTATTTGGTATAATTTTTACAAATCTCTTGCAACGCGTAATGAACCGAAAGTCAAAGGATATAGCTCACATTTTGCCTTAGCCCCAAAAACAACTTACTCAGAACTAATCCGGCGGCTCCATACAACGCTACTGAACAATGTTCCGTCATTGCTCCACTGACGATGTTGGTTCCGGCGAAGGCACTCAGTCGGGCCACCATCATGCCTAGACAAGCCACCATGCCCCTATACAGAAATATAACAATGATAAGCAGTCAGAAAGTCAGTAAGACCCCTACCTTATCTCATCTCAGTGTTAGATAGCCCATTTATCGAGGAAAGCTATCGCAACTAATATTATAAATAAAAAAAACTAAATATTTTTTATTCAAATAGGCCTTTACAAGGTCTTATAAATAGTCATTATTAATATTGATGCTTGGTTCTGAATTTTTTTTAACTGAGAAGAGACGGTTTAGTAATTACTCTTTAAAAAAAATTGGTTGCCTGTAAAGTCGGTATACGGGCGAAAGTTTTACGTGACAACGACTTTGAGTGGTAAAATAATTTTAATGTGAATATTCATTCGTATAGTAGGAAGAAGGATGAAATAATAGTAACAATTTAAAACATAACGTCACGTTACGTGAGCGGAGCGTAACGCAGTTTCTTGAAGTGTCACCCGGCAAACCAATTTATAAGACGTTGTCACGTCAAAACCAACTTAGATCTAATACAATAATGATTTTTACAAAACGTGTGAAATAGCTTGTAGCAAGCATTTCACTGCCAAGGGTCTTTTTCTAACAAGTAATCTGATAAATGCGAAAGTAACTATGTATGTCTGTCTCGCTTTCACGCTAAAACTACAGAACCGATTTAAATGAGATTTGGTACATAGTCTAAAGCCTGAGAAAGGACATAGCCCACTTTTCATCCCGGGAAAATGGAAGATTTCCTGGGTATGTGGGTAAAACTATGAGGAGCCACTAGTAGGTTTCCAATTTTCTTATTACCTGTAAGAGGTCGGATACAAGTCCACGAAGTATGAGGAGATGACTCCGAAGACCATGGCGGTGGTGAGGAATATGTAGAAGAGGATCAATCCTGATATCGGCTCTCCTGTGTTGTCTATTGCTATCGCCGCTGCTGCAGCAATCACCAGAATTGTGATTGTCAGGATCTGGAGATGAGAACAAGATGGTGGATATTACAGACTACTATTTTAATAGATATCGAGATTGAATAGAGGATTATAGCGACACCTATAGGTAGTCATGGTGATATTGCCGTCCACCAATAGATGGAGTTCACATAGAAACGAACATGCAAAGCATGTTAGCAAATTATTTAGTATCTACATGATGCACTAAAGAAAATCATATCCGGTGTCGCAAGCGTCCATAGTCTACGGTAACCGCTTCCCATCAGTTTGGACCGTATGCCTGATTGGATTCTTTGTGGTATAAAAACCATTACACTAACATTAAATTTGAAACTCTTTCCTTGCAACTAGAAATCCTAGCTACAATCGTTAAATATTTTTGAAGACTAACAGCCATTATTTTTGACAAATTACCTCTTTGTTAAGCGATTATTTTTAGGCTAGGCTTTCGCTGCACTTGAATTGCAGATTAAGGGTTTTTTGGTGATAGTACATGTGTTAGTAATTTAGTATTACCTTCCTTTTATTGGCACACTGCGATATAAGTGCGTTGAGAACGAAGAAGGACAGCCCGTGCGCGCACCCCGCCCATATCGTGTTGTCCATAACCGTGCCCTTGCATTGAGACACGTCCTGCAAACATCATTAGAATGGATAAATAACTATAATTGGGGAGTCATATTCTACTTTAAGTACATCCATATCTACTGTATTAACATTCAGAGTAGGTAAATGACCGCTAATGTGTATCAAATGTTTCCTTTTTTTCTTACAAAACATGAAACTCTTTAAGGCTTCTCAAAATATTAGATAGTTTCAATACTAGCTTCTGCCCCGCGGTGTCATCCACGTTCACGGGGTAGCTTCAACTTTCCCGGGATAAAAGGTGCCTATTTCCATTCCCAAACTCTAATCTTTATCTGTGCCAAACTTCATCAAAATCGATTTTGGTGCAAGACCACCGGGCATGAAAACGAATAATACAGACAGAGTTACTTTCGCATTTATAATATTAGTAGGTATAATTACCTGACTGACTTCACTTGTTTCGGTAGAGTTACCAAGTTTGAGCAGATCACAGAAATGAGCATCAGAACCGCTGGTCGCTAATGAAGTGAAGAAAACGTTGAAAATCGTCGGCAGGATGATCGCGAAACTGTTGTTCCTGAAAAATAAGATATACCATGAGAATCAATCTTAGAATATCCAAAAATATATACAAAGGTTAATTGTATAAACCACTTATTTTATGAGATAATTATTATAAGCACATCTTAATTAAACTTATGATGAGGGAAGATCATTTCCTGTAGTTTGGACTTTGACAATCTTGACTCTTTATGAGGTCAAACTTCTAACGATTATCAGGGATACCAGAGCAAAAAGAACAGTCAGTACTTACGCAATATAAACGACGAATGTTAAGTAGTACAGCAACATTGTTCTTCCCAGCAGTGGAGGTTTAAAAAGTGGAGCTATTTGATTCCACAAGGAACGAAGCGAAAACGTTCCTACTTCGTCTTTATTGCCGTCTTCTAAGTAGACATGTTGAACCTGAAAGTTAAACCAATACTTTGAATATGTGATGGACAATGATTCTGCCGAAAAAATGTACTAAGATATCGACAACTCTTAAAAGTTATTTACATGTAGACAGTAGATAGATACTTTGTGCTGATATTTGTTTTATACAGAGAAAGAGACGAATAGAAATAGTATAAGACGCATGGTGCCGCCCCAAATAATTTGGAATATGGCAGGAAGATGTCGATGATATTAGAATTATTACTATCTACATTATTATATACTATAATGTCAAATAAAAAGCTATTCGCTATTTAGAAGCTACCGCACTGCTTTGGATATCAGGTTTCGATTATGAGGTACCGAACAGCTGATGCTCATCTAAAGTACATCCCATTCACTATAATGACTATAACATTTAATGATATTAATTTACTACGACAGCATAACATATATACAAGATTATTAAGCGTAAATAAATAAATGGAAGACATTAATCAATCAATCAATGTTCGTATAAAACTTACAGGAAACTTCTCAGCTTCTCCACCGTTCTTTAAGTACATCTTCTTCAGCACCTGAACCGCTTCATCAACTCTGCCAACATTAGCGAGGAATTTGGGACTCTCGCAGAAGAAGTGCAGCATGAGAGCACCGAGCCCGAGGGGGAGGGCCATCACCAGGGTCAGGAGACGCCATGGACGGTACACTATACCGATCAATGGGGTAGCGAAGTCTAACTTCATTATTAGATAGCCCCATACTGAAAATTAAAATAAGAGAACATGTATTACAAGATGTGAATATAAATACGGAGATACTAGCTGACCCGCGCAATGTCGTCTTAGAAGATGGACCAAATCGGTAAAGTCGTTCTCATGTTTTTATCCTGCCCAAACAACGCCACCTACCGGGTCCAATTGTGAATCTCAACCATTCTTGAATCCCTTTGATCATACACAAAAGTTTATCATTGGTTAGGAAAAATTCAGTGACTATTAACGATATGAAATATTTTAATAAAAACCAATATAGCCACACAATAGCCAGAATAGCCTGGTTCAGGGACTAGAAGGTATTAAGGATGTATTTCAATTTGGGACCCCACTGACCAAGACTACTAACAACTCTTTTGGATTCCTTTCAAGATAGTTATATAAAAGAAGAACAACCTACTATAATAAAGAGTTGGTGTGAGCATCAGTGCGCTGGTGATGAGCAGCATGTACCGAGCTCGCACCCTCACTCCGCAGCACTCGCCGAGCAGCGCGTACGTCGCCGACTCGGCTGCACTCGACCTGAAGTCAATTGTTAAATTTCTTAGGGCGTTGTAGAACGGAAGAAAGCCAAAGAGCAACAGAAATTTGCATGGCTATGTAACTAAGGATAAAAATGATCAAAAAGAGCGTGAAGCGAACTCTTTAAGGTCGGCAACACATCGGCGATCCCCTAGGTATTGCAAGTGTCCATAGGCGGCGGTGACTTCTTACCATCAGGTGGACCGTCAGCCTGTTTGTCAACCTTTTGACATAAAAAATACATACATATTTTAATACATTCACAGATGTCTTTTTTTTGGATTGGACTAGAATGTGTTAGCCTCTGATGGCTTTTACACCTTAACGTGGACAAGTCGGTGAGCGCTGAGAGCTCTCAACAGCAGTAATTTATTACAGAGGTCATGGAGTGAAATATACTTAATATGGTAAATACTGTGTATTTCTTTTACATTGATGATTAGTTATCTAACTAAGGTGCAAACAAGTGCTACTTAGAATTTTATTTTACGTAGGTAGTTTGACCCAGTTCTATTTGTATAGCTTATGGTTACAAAAGCTTACAAATAAATAAAAGGTTTCAAAAAACTTTAATCTGCTATTTTATGTTATGCTGTTTTTATTCTTTTACGATGCTATGATGCTTTGCGCTTCGGTATTAAAGTTACACTACTTAGGCGTTTGCCAATACCCAATTTGAATAAAGATGTTTTCATTATCATTTTCTCTACAATTAGTGGAGTAAACGAAGCGAAAAATACGGTCTTACCTCCGAATTTTTTTACTGTGAACCGATTTGCATGAATTTTTTGGAATTAGGCTCATCTTACCCTTAACTTTAAAAGTGAAAATGATCTGAACTCCGCCTATTATTTTTAAGGGGTGTAAACCACCCCTTAATGGAAAAAATTACATTGAGCCATTTTATCGCTAGAAAACATGTCTAATAGCAAATGGTGAAATTGTAAAGTATTTTCTTACATAATTACCTCATATTAAAATCATTTTCAACCCCTTGAAAATCTTACAACCCTTGCAAATGTGTCATAGTATGGTATAAATATATACCATATAAATATATTATGGCGATAATATTTGTGTATTATCGCCATAATATATTATTAATATAGGTTAGGGTGCGGCGGGGGTGGCCCTTGGGCCACCCTTAAGCCTCGAACGTCTAAATGTTCTGAAATGAACACAAAAAAGGTGACAAAGACTTACTGTCCTAACATAACATTGATTACTACGCCCAAATATAGTTATTTTACACATTGCCGGTGGACCAGCAGGTATTCCATATAATTCCGAGGAAATTTATACATTTCCTAGGATATCTATGCATTAAATAGTTTTTCAAACAATATTGTACACAGTTCCTAAATAGTATCGGAACTGTACACATTTCCTAGGATTTGTATTCAATTCCTTGATTTCATACATTTCTAGTACCTAGCATATAAACACATTACAATAGTTGTGGGTCTCTATTATACTGCGTACTTTCACATTGCTCCAAATATTCGCACGCCGAAATTTTCAGTTACTAAGTAGATAAAAATATGTTAAGTTTTTGGACCATAACTCCTTCAATTTTCATGCTATCACAAGTTATATAAAACACCATTGTAAAGGTAATTAAAAGAGCTACAACATCCTTTATTGCAATATATAGTAAAAAACCTTTTTCTGAAACGGTGAAGGGTTAAAGGGCTTAAGAGAGGCTGTGATTCCGCTGCCACGCGCTCTTTAAACAATCATAACTCCGTAAATTTTTGTTTCACAGAAAAACCAAAACATTGAAATTGTTTGTCAGAAAATTATCAATTTTTTTATTTCCACACTTTTATACGTATCTGTCGTCCTTTTTGAGATATTATGAAAAATAGGGTGGAATTTTATAAATATTTGAAAGTTTGTTTTTTATATAATCATGAATTTTTTGAAAAATACGTGTCCTGAAGCAGCCAAACTGATACTATCCATCAAACTCTTCATAATAAAGTTAATTCTAGGCGGAATACGATTAATTTTAATTGTGGTGGAAATGGCACTTATGAAACCCATTGATTTAAAAGAAAAAACATTAGATGCTCCCCTTATTTGCAATACAGCTCACTTATTTTACGTGCAAAAGTCTTTAAATAGTGCTCATTTTAAAGCTTATTTTATGCGCTACAAAACCCTTTTGTATTAGAATGCATAAAATGCATCTGCTCGCCACTAGATGGCATTGACCACATCGATTAAATTTCAGATAAAATAAAACACGGCTTTGATCTTTAATATCTAGCTTAATATTGCACGTAGAATACTTTATAAAATACCAAATTGTTCATTGTTTTACCTGCTACAACTTTGTTCTTAATAAAATTTTCGATAAACGTATATTTTTGGAGATATTTGCAAAAAACCGATGAAAACCGTGAAAAAATTGCAAATTTTCAATAGCCAATAACTTGAAAAGTATTGGATTTTTTGAAAAGCTTTATAGATGACTTTTGCTTAAAATTAGGCCTTCTATTGATATCCGAAGCAATTTTGAAAAAAAAGAAATTCACCCCCGAGAAGGGGTGGCAACCACACCCAGGGTGGTTGCGGAGTTCAAATCATTTTCACTTTTGAAGTTAAGGGTAAGATGAACCTAATTCCAAAATTGTATGCAATTCGGTTCACAGTAAAAAAAAACGGACCCATAATGCTTCGTTTACTCGGCTAAATATGTTTGGGTTTTTTGAAGGACGCTTAGTGCTTTGTTACTTACAAATAGGTATAATGGGGTCAACGATTTGATAAATAATACGAATTCAATTTTGATCTCATAGATAAGCTTCTTTTAGATAAATCTGTCTAGTCTTCGCGTGTTAAGATTTAACAAGATGTTCTCAAAACTGGTTAGTTATCTGATAAAATCGGCACACGAGTTTGATGTTTGAGATTGTTAAAACAAAGCATGATCTTTTTAAACGTTCCAGATCTACTAGTAGGTGAAAGATTAATTCTTTTTATTGTTTGAGATATCAGATTTTTATAACTGTAATTTTACTGGCTATCTAAAGAATTTGAGCTAGTAAATCAAGCCTAGTTATTAACATATCTTTTAGACCAGAACAATTAAGAGTTTCATAAATGTTAATGACATGTTTAGGCGAAGACTTGATCCTCTATAATTCTATATTACAACATATTATAAAAAAAAATACCAGTCGAATTGAGAATCTCCTCCTTTTTTTTTGAAGTCGTTTAAAATAAAGACGCTTTCCGCTGTCTGTCTCTATGTCTTCTTAAATCTTTTATTACGCAACGGATTTTGAAGCGGTTTTCTTAATAGATAGAGTGATTCAAGAGGAAGGTTTTTATATACAATCTATGCATAATATGGTAGAGAAACGCCATCAATTTTAGAGAATTCTAATGTGATGTATAAGCATTGCCCTCGTGCGAAGCTGGGGCGGGTAGTTTTATAATACTATCGTAAAGTTAATAAGATAGAATAAAGTAATACTTACAAAGCAGAGCCTATGAACCGCAGCGCTGCTAGCACTTGCCAGTTTGGAGCAAAGCTGCTGAGTGCTGAGCTGACAAAGCTCCCCCCCATCGCCCACATGAGCACCAGCTTCCTCCCCCTGGTGTCTGAGAGGTAGCCCCATGGATAGGACATTACTATTATACCTGAAATTTGAAAAATAAAGGTGGCAATAAATCATATCATTTGCAAGTCCATTTACCATGAGGTTGGCGTTGTATCAAAAAAAAATCTGGACTAAATTTACTATGCTGTATAGACTTCCATCATGCATGGATGAATAATATGAATATCCTTAAAATATACACGGCTATACAACTAATATATAATACGAGTACCTATTATAAATGCGAAAGTTAGTGAGTACGGATTTATGGATGGATGGATGTTTGTTACTCATTCACGCAAAAACTACTAAACGGATTTGGATGAAATTTGGAACGCAGATGGTTTTAAACCTGGATTAACACATAGGCTACTTTTTATTCCGGGAAAATTGATAATCCCCCGGGAACGCGGGGGATTATCAATAGCAGGGAGCCACTAGTATCCTTAAAATACACAGTCTACGACAATCAGCAACTTACCAGCGAAAGGCATAGACGACAGGATACCAATCTGACTGAGGGTCAAGCCAAGGTCGCAGGTGGCCGCCGTCACGATGATGCCCAGGCCGAAGATGTCGATGCCCATGGCAATGATGACCATGAAACACGCGAACAGCAGACCGATGTTGTAGGACCCGTGGCCTGTGGACAGAGACAAATGGTATGGAGTGATATGCTATGCGTCCAATATGTTACGGATTTTTCGACGCTGCAAACGACGTATAGTCGATTTCCACATACTATAAAATCTTTGGTGAACAACTTGGTAAAGAGAGACATCTATAAATTACAGTGTACGGTTTTCAGGAAGGGAAAATTTCGCAGGTCTCTCCGATCCTCCCCGTTAAGCAACATGTTTCATTCTTAGGATTGGTATCAGCACGGAGGATACTAATTTGAGAACTTTAGGCGATGATATTATGCTATTAAACACGGTCTGTGTTTTAGAACGCGATAAATTAACTCTCATAGAAAATATACCCAACGTAAATTGTTTGCAATATTAGCAATTCCAAAACTAATTAGCATAATGTAGATACAAATAACAATGAGGCTGAATCTTCTCGAAAGATTTGAAGGAAAATGTTTTACGAATGCCAAAGTAATTTATGGATTTATGCGAGAGTACCTCGCTAAAGATTTAAGTTGAGACAAGATGCTTAGAAAATAATAGGTACCTAGTTTATTAATACCATATCTGTTATCGACATCTTTAACAAAATGGACCTATGTAAAGGTCAAAAGTAGTCAATTCTATTTTTTTGTTAAATTTATTGAGTCCCTTTTCAACTTGTATTTGTTTACTCTTGGTTTGTAGGTCATAAGAATCAATGTTTCTTTTGTAGTTACTTTAGTTTATATATAAACTAGCTTCCACCCCCTGTTTCACCTGTGTTCCTGGAAATCATAAAATCCTGTCCACGTATATCCGCGTTTTTAAGAAACAAATACAATAAACAGAATTCTGATTTCTTCAGTATTTCGGAATAAAAAAAATACTAGCTAGGTACATTATTGAATACTAATGCATTTTTAATAGTTCTTAGATTATTGAGATCTCATCATTAGATTGTTTTATAATAGTCCTATAATATAAATTATCGTATATTTTATTTTCCAACTTTGATAACTGATTCGTACCTACGAAGCGCGAGTCGTTTTTGGTAAATATTTAAACAAATGTTTAAATTCACAACTATGCGTATGTTTAATGTGAACATATAAAATGCCTATATGAGACTTAAGTGGTATTCTATAGAATATCAATCTGAAACCTATTATATTTCCTTCTTACGTATTTTTAAAATTTTATTAATATAATAGCGGACCCGTCAGACCTTGTTCTGCCCGAACAGCGCCATCTACCGGGTCCAATTGTGAATCTAAGCCATTCTTAAATCCCCTTGAACACATGCAAAAAAAACATCAACATCGGTCCAACCGTTTAGGAGGAGTTCAGTGACATACACACGTACAAAAGAAATATATAATATATATATATATTAGGATTTCTAACAATTTGATTAATACTCCGCTTCTAATGGTCGTAGCGTGAAGTTATATAGCCTATAGCATCTTTCTATAAATGGCTAAACCATATAAAAATATATATTTTTTTTTAATTCAAACCGGAAGTTACTGAGATTAGCGCGTTCAACCAAACAAAGCCTTCAGTTTTCAGGGTCAGCTAGTTAGTTAAATAGGATAATATTATATTAGTTTAAAGTAAGAAGTAACATTAGTAACTTAAACATTTTTTACATATGTGTACCTATTTGTTTGGGTCCTGTCATATGCTTGTTCAATATTATCATAAGGTGATCGAACTGCGCCGTTTGGATGTGCGAGATACACTTGGGAGCAATGAAACTTGTAATTTTATTATCAACCTACTTAATATAATTTTTTGATGACTTTTAAACTCTTTTTTATTTTTATTTTTTATGTTTGTGGGTTTAACTTAAAAAAGTTTGTGTAGGTATAAATTGAGCTATCTGGTTGCAATAGTGCAAACTCTACTTAAAGTCAAATAGATAAAATATCCCAGGATACCTATTATATTTAAATATGAATTTATTTCTTGATTAGTTTCCCCTTAATTCCATCTTTGTTACAGTATGTCCATTTAAGAAAAGGGAACATGAATTTTTCAACACAATTTCATTAGCTATAGAAATGTGTGGTCGTCCGTCAATTTTCGCCAAATGCGCAGGGTTTCATTTTGTATATGAGATATAAGATAATAATAATCAAAGATCAAAGTTTTTTCACACAATTAGAGACATACATACAGATGGACAGGCGGACGAAAATCCGAATCTAGATAGTTTTCGTTTCTATAAATAGCTCGCTATGAAACCATTAAAGTGGACGTGACTCTTGTGCAAATGGGAAGATACAAATTTTATAGTATTTTCATTAAAATTCGTTCCATTATTTTGCATCTTAGTGTAGCAAGTTACACAACAAATATGCTAGGCGCATTGTATACCTACCTGACTTCTATTCAAATGAATTTACGTATATACTTACCTGCTAGATGACATGGAATTAAAACTAGTTTTATATAGGTATGCAGCTTTTGTTTTTTCATTTCTAATATATACAATTTTTGTGGGACAGTATTTGCAACTCCTTTAAAATGGCTAGACCGCCTTTTGAAAAATGAAATGAAACAGCCGTGGTGGCTCAGTTGACAACGCACCGACTCACGATCATGAGGGTGCAGGTTCAAATTCCTGGCCCGTACCTCTGAGTTCATAAAACTTACGTACGGATTAAAGAAGGAAAACATCGTGAGGAAACCTGCATGCCCGAGATGTCACAATTAAAGGCATGTGAAGTCCGCCAATCCGCACTAGGCCCGCGTGGTGGACTATGACCTACACCCCCTTGATGTTAAGGGAGGCTGGAGCTCCTCGGTGGAGACGTATGTGAGCCGATGATGAAATGAGACAAGTCGTAAAACTCGTAAAATATTTGACAGATCATTATTATGAGAAATAAAGTATTTCGCAAGCTTTCTGCAGGTATATTTATCGCGATTTTGCAATGTCAGGATTTAAGAAAGCTGTCAATTTGAGATCACCTTCCTTTATATTACCCCACTAAGTGAAAAAGGTTACGTTTTTATTGAAATTGATTATTAACAGTATAAATTATTATTTATTTATCAATCTTGTTGTTTTTTCCATTTTGTATGTAGGTATGTATTTAAAAGGAGTAAATGTAGTATATCAGCTATCTGGTTACCATATCACAAGCTCTGCTTAGTTTTGAATCAAATTGGCCGTGTGTGAAAAAAGACCCAGGATATTTTTTATTTTTTACCGCTTTTGTCTTATATAGTTGTGAGTATTTTAAGCAATGATATAAATATTCAAAGCAGTGTTTTTGTTATGTCTGTTGACTGCAATATTCTTAAGATTTATTTAATATCATATTATCAATAACAGGTAAAAATAATAAGGTCAGGCCATTGCCACACGAATGACTCAGAGCTGAAGGTATTTAGTGAGTTTTCCTTATTTTAAAACACGAATGAAAAACTAAAGCCTTTTTCGTGGGAATTTATTTGTAACTATTTTGCATTATTGTTTACTAACTTCTGCCCCGCGGTTTCACTCGCGTTCGCTGGTAATCTTAAATTTTCCCGGGATAAAAAGTAGCCCATGTGTTAATCCAGGGTGTCAGCTAACTCCATATTAAATTTTATTAAAATCACTCCACCGGTTTAGACGTGAAGAAGTAACAAACATACACACTCACAAACTTTCGCCTTTATGATATACTAGCTGCCTCCCCGCGGTTTTACCCGCGTAGTTCCCGTTCCCGTGGGAATACAGGGATAAAATATAGCCTATGTTACTCGGGGATAATGTAGCTTTTTAAAGGTGAAAGAATTTTTGAAATCGGTCCAGTAGTTTCGGAGCCTATTCATTACAAACAAACAAACAAACAAACAAACAAATCTTTCCTCTTTATAATATTATAGTATAGAAGTGTGTAAATTTGCCGCGTGGTTTTACCCGCGTAGTTCCTGTTCCCTTTGGAATACGGGGATAAAATATACCCTTTGTTACTCCTTTATAATTTAGCTTTCCATTGGTTAAAGAGTTATTCAGATTGATTGTATAGTTTTAGAGCCTATTACAAACAAACTTAAAAAGCAAATCTTTCTTCTGTGTAATATTAGTGTAGAACTGTAGACTATGCCTAGTTTAATAGTAATTTCTTACCCGTCAAAGCCAATGCCTCTTCATAGCTGTAACTATTCAATATTTTTCTTTCCTTTTGGTTCATTTCAATATCTTCCAAATCGCCGGTTTTATCGTAACTCTCGTTTATAGACGCCATTTTTGTTTATACACAAACTCTTTACTAAACAATACTTTTTTCTTTTTTTTTTCACACAAATATTGATGCACTGTTTTGACTATCACACATTATTGTCTAGTATTTTTTTATAGTAAAAGTTTTTATAGTTAAGTTTTAAATTTAAATAAATACAGCTCGATAGTGTTTAAAGTAAGTCATCTAGTAACCAAACCGTATCGACAACTGATCGTTACGACGGCTCAGCGTGACGCTAGCGGAGGTCACGTTATCGCACAAAAGATACGTTTCGTCTCAATGGATCTTTAGTACGGTTTATACTGTTACGAATGACTCTTCTTTTGTTTTTAATCTTTACCCAATACTAGTGGGTCCCCGCGGTTTCATCAGTACCCGAGAGATCTTCCATTTTCTCGGGATAAAAAGTCGCCTATGCCTTTACTCTATTGACTAGCTGCCTCCGCGCGGTTTTACCCGCGTAGTTCCCGTTCCCGTGGGAATACAGGGATAAAATATAGCCTTATGTTACTCAGTGATAATGTAGCTTTCTAATGTAAATAGAATTATTAAAATCGGTCCAGTACTTTTTGAGTTTATTCGTTACATACAAAAATACAAATCTTTCCTCTTTATAATATTAGTGTGAAATTAGTTACTCTATTGATGAAAATAAAGGTCGCTGGTCCAAAGTGGTGGCAGGTAGCGCGGGATAGGGAGAAGTGGGCATCATTGGAGAAGGCCTTTACCCAATCTGGGGACCTTACTAATAGTTAATAATAGAGTAGTTAAGAAAATAATAAATTAAGGTATCATTATAGTAAGAACAAATAAAGGCTTTTTTTTAAATTATTTATTATTATGTCTTTTCTCAGGTTCTAGACTACCTGTGTACCATATGACATTTAAATCAGTGCAGTAATTTAAGCTTAAAAGCCAGACAGAGTTACTTTCACATATATAATGATTATATTGGTTAGGACTAGGATTTAGGTACATAGTATAAAACAAAGTCACTTTCCACTAGCGATGTGCCGAGTACGGTTTGACTCGAGTCAGACTCGATTCCTGCTTTGGACTCGCCTACTCGAATACCAATTTATTTTGATTCGAGTACGCCAGACTCGATTCCAGTACTCGAGTCAAGAAGAATCGATTCGTAATTGCTAACTCGATTCTATTTATGCGACTTTAATTGACTCGAGTCTAGTATACGAGTTTAGTTACGCTCTATGTTTTTAATTATCTTTCATTAAAAAGTAATTTAAACAACATTTACCGAACTTTAAAACACAAACGAATAACTGAAAAGTAATAATTTTGATACCTGATAAATAATGACTTAGTTACATAAATATTTATGCCAACCGCAACATTAGGAAAAAAGGAATCGGTAATGAGGGTTGATTCGAGTCTAGCTGGAATTCAAATACTGACTCGAGTCCAGCCGGACTCGAGTCCAGCCGGACTCGAGTCAGTATTCGAATACCAAACATAGAATTCGAGTAGAGGGAATCGAGTCATGATTCGAGTACCGTATAAACTGACTCGAGTCGACTCGATCCACCAAAACAGCGACTCGGCACATCACTACTTTCCACTATCTGTACGCTTAACTTGTCTTTTATACTACGCGGTGACTAACATTCTCTGACCTCGACCATAAGAATTTTTGAAACCAAATTTCTAAATTTGAGTAACGTCATGACTTGAATATACAAACTAATGGGTAATCTATGCTCGCTTTCATCTATAATAATAAATAAATTTATTGCCACTTTCACACAAATTACAAAACCAAGACAAATACATGATAATATAAAAAAAAAACATGAAATTTGACAAATGGCATCTAACTCAGCTTAATGCAAGTTTGTGCTTGCACATTCTGATTTTCATTTCAATTGTTATTATCGTAAGTGTACCAGTCGTGGCCACGGTACCAGTAATGGCCAAAAATTAAAAGAAACATCTAGAATTCGGACATGAGCGAATGTTTTTACATTGGGATCACTGTGACATAGACTTTAGACATCGAACTATCTAAGTTTAACGTTTTATTGAATTCAGTCAGTTACATGTACAAATATGCGCGAATACAAAGTGTAAGGTGATTTGAAATTGACAACGAAGGCTTTTCTTAAGGAAATCGTTAAGGCGGTGAGCAGAAAGTTTCAATTGTAAAATAGTATTGCTTAATTAAAATCAAAATTAGTTCTGTTTGATGTGTTAACCATAAAATTATGATAAACTAAGACTAAGACTGGGATATCCATTAATGAATTTTCCCTGGCCAAGACTGGGTCACAAAACTACAACTTTTATTTGTTAAATTAATTGAATCCAGCTTTGCCGTATCTCACGCGCAACACATTACAAATATTAAATAAGGACTGGACTTTACAGTTTCACTATATTCAGTGCTGAAACTTTCACAATTTTGGTAATATTTCACAAAAACCAGTTTTTTTTTCTTAAACTGGCCACCATTGGGTCATTTACCATACTCATTTGCTCCATGCCGATTCCAAAGCCTTCTAAGTGCGTATTAAACATAAATTTTAAACAATTCTTCTTCGACTTATGGTTCGGTAGATGTCGAATGCTGATATTATAAAGAACAGTCTTTTTACTGATCTTGTATTTTGACGTTTAAAATAGTTCCCTCCATTCGATTCACAAATGTCAAATAGTGCCAGGAGTACGGATTTTTCGATTCGGTTTCGATTGTACTGAAATACTTGATCGAAGTTAGTTCCAAAAAGTGCCACCGCACGATCGTGCGCTAGAATCGCTGTCAAAAGAGTACGAAATGACATTAATTCGATTAGAGCTCGAAAGTGTCGCAAGTAAGCCCTCAGGTCACTAACCACAAAACCAACCGGTCATATCGTGTCGTACCTGTTACGCTATTTTATAAATGCACTTTAAAACTGTAATTACGTTCATCATTATTGTATTTAATTTGTTTTCGTGTCTTAATGATAGTTTAAACTTGTCACTTCATTGTAAATAGGTTTTTAGAAGAGTTAAGGCGATCGTTTAGGTATTCTACATAAATGTATTAACTCGGTTGGCTTTGTGGTTAGTGACCCTGACTTTCAAGCCGCCGGCGCCGTGGATTCGAATCCCAACCAGGACAAACATTTTGTATGAATATATTATACAGTTTGTTTTGTGCCTGGATGTATTTATCTATATAAGAATGAATTTAAAAGTAGTAAATGTAGTATATCAGCTATCTGGTTTTGTAGCTGTTTAGGAAGGAAGTACTACGGGATGGAAGATACTACTACGGGAACAATCATACAGTTTTGGAGCTTCCAAAAACGAGTAATTTTTATTATTAAAATGATCTTGAATAGGAAAACAAATCTTGAGATTTTTTTTACATATAACTAATATAATACCGGTTCAAAATGATAAAAACAATTTTATAGCTGGCAATTTGGGTACATTTATTTATTTCTTTATTTTGTCTGGAGGTAATAAACACGATACAGCGGCTGCACCTGTAACAACAGAGAAGAATATATACCTTTCTCTTTCAGTCATCCCTACTAATAGAAATGCGAATGTAAGTCTATCTGTTCCGCTTTCACGCTTACACCTCTGAACGGATTTTATAAAATTTTGTATAGAAATAGAACTTTTCATCCTGGGAAAGTTGAAGATCAAAACAGGTAAAACCTCGGGACGGAAGCTAGTAAGTAAAAATATACCACTGCGACAATAGCTTTATTATATGTCTTTAATTGTAATTATATGCAACCTACTTTTTCAAAATACTTTCCTTCGCCGTAAGTCAGCCGATTTGAACGGACAACCTCATGGTTGTGAGTCAGTGTTTTCACCACTGGCCACCTCGGCTTTCATAGTATATTCTGACTAGCGCCTACCCAATTGCTTGTAGCAATATCTTCCTCTAGTACTTTTGATAATAAAAGCGACTAGGATTTGCTTTTCAACTTTAACCGATCGAATTGAAACTGACAACTTACTTATATATGTATACTTCTTTTAATCTATGGGTAAAGGAATAAAGATAAAAAAGAAACAGTTTGCTAGATTTATCATACCTTCTCTAAGGTTCTATCTATATCTGTATTAAAATACATCGAAATAAAACTTTGAATAATACTTACTTAATAGATATACGCTACAGAAATATAATGTCTTGTCGCAGTGCGAGGCAACGAAGGCTCCCACTAAGTTGACACCAGCTAATGCACTGGCCCTTGCCACCATCACGGCCAGACAAGCTGCCATGCCACTGGAAATAATAATCTATACTTACAAATATTATTAATGCGAAAGTAACTCTATCTGTCTGTCTACTACTAAACTAAACTAATTTGGTACACAGATAGTCTAGAAAGCCTAGCTAGGCTAATGCCATAAAAATGGAAGATCTCCCGGGTGAAACCGCGGGGAACCACCAGTAATTAATAAATTATTGATATGCTGGCTGGATTTGTGATTAGTAATCCTGACTTGCACGTCTGATCGTGGATTCGAATCCCATCAAGGACAAACGTTTGTGCATGAATATATCTGTTTGTTTTGCGTCTGGATCAAAACTAAAGTAGGTATGTGTTTAAAAAGTAGTATGTCAGCATCTGGTTATCTAAGAACAAGCTGTGCTTTATTCGAAATCAGATTGGCCGTGTGTTTAAAATGTCCCTGGGTATTTATTTATATCATGACTCGAATGGTTCGGAACGTATCAGGATTCTCCACATTTAACTTGGCTTCAAAAATTCAAGCTTTATCTTTGAAACAAACGTAGGTACTTATTATTTGTATTTTAAACTTACCGATAAGACGTAGGATACAAATCAACGAAGTAAGAGAAGACAATTCCTATACACAATTCATTTGTCAATAAACCGAAGAACATGACAAAACTGGCTATGTTATCATTGATCAGAACAGCTCCAGCGGCGCAGACACCCGACACGACGAAGATGATGATCATCAACAGCCTCTTCCTAGCCGCCAGTTTTGTCACGATAAACATGATGATGACGAATGTTAGACCTTGTATGATGCCTGCCCACACCAGCCTGACTTCCACTCTTGGGTTGCAGGTGAACTGAAATATGAGGGTCTTTATTACTTATAGGTATAAATGCCAATGCAGGAGACCAGAATTGATTAAAGATAATAAATTAAGATAATAAGTACAGAATCCTCAGCTTTGGAGGTTTTTAAAGAGTGCATTATTATGGGAGAATGAACCTAAGTACATTGCTCTTTTTACTTAGCATCTGTTTATAGTATATCGTCAAATTATAGTTTATTTAGAACTAATGTAAAATTGAAGAAACAATACTTTCAGAACAATAAATTCGGGGAAATTTTCGAGCTTTAGATGAAAAGTCTAAAGAACTTGTCTTTGGTAGCAATAATATAATAGGATCCTACTTGCTATTCTTACTTTAAAATTACTTACACTACTTGTTGAGTTGTTCTCGAAGCCCTCGATCATGTTGCAAAAACCTTGCAACTGGTCTTCATTAGAACTGCCGAGTCCTGCTGCGATGATATCAGCCAAGTATGGAAACCAGATGAAGAAGCTGTTGTTCCTGAAAAAAAAATGATGATCTACAATCTATCTAAAAGCTTTCATTTGAAGGAAAAAGGAAAAGAGAGAAGCTCAGTGAAATATAATATAAAAACACTGCTGATTAAGATTTAGCTAATTGGTAATATGGAATGGAATGAAAGGAAATAGAATAGAAGAGCAAATAACACATATGTCAGACTGGTTAAGTCTTTGGCTATTGCGAAAAAAAAATACAATTATTGGGCTATAGTTTACGGCAGATGGAAAGATTGGTAAGGTGACTTACGTGCTATAAATTGCAGCAGTTAAATAATATAACTGCAGAGTTCGCAGAATTAACGGTGGTTTGAACAGCGGGACTATTTGGTCCCACAGCGACTGCAGGAGCGAGATATTCTTTAGCCTATCGTTGCCTTCTTCATCAAGTACCAGTCTCTTCACCTAGGGAAAATAGATTGTGTTTATCCCTTCTAATTTCGTTATTTCTCACAATATGTGCTTTGTCTTATTGACTGTTTTACTTACCTGATGGTCAAGTGGCTTAGCATTAATATTACATGGAGAAAGAGTTTAAGGTTTTGTTTTTTAGTGTTTTGTATCTTATATAAATCAGTGTAAGAATTATGTCTCAGGATATTTACATAGTTAGGTCATCAACATGTTTGATTACTTGTAAAAAACAAAATGTTTTTTAAATCAACAATATGCCTTGTATTTTAACTGTGTTTTGGTGTTTATAAACCAAATTCTACATTAACTTCTGCGCTTCAAGTTTTAAATGAAGTGACCATCTTACAAACCGGATAATCATCAATATCACCACCGTTTCTTCTCCAAATATTCCTCAAGGCGTCCAGAGCTTCATCTTCTCGGCCATCGTTGACCAGGAACTTGGGGCTCTCGTAGTGGAAGTGCAGGAGGAAAGCGCTGATGCCCAGTGGCAACGCCAGGACTATGGTCAGCAGTCTCCAGGGTGTGAAGGTGAGGAGCCCCAGGTCATAAGAGAACTCCATGTTTAAGACCAAGTAGGCGGTGCCTGAAAGTGATACCGGTTTTAAAGTAATTTATTTTTAACTTATTAACATAATGTTTAAGGGTAGATGGTGATAATTAAATTGTTCATGTCATGACACACATGCTAACTTTAAAAACATAAAAAATAATATTTTATGAAGTAACTAGAGGTTAGGTTTTTATTATCCTAGAACAAAACCCTAAGAATATTTTCTATCCGTACTCACAAACTTTCGCATTTATATTATTAGTAGGATTTGCTGTGTAGGGGCAAACTTACCGACATAAGCAGCGAGACTCAAGTCTAGGATGGTCGTCATGATGAGGATGAAGGGATCCCGGATACGTTTCGCGCAACATTCGCCGAGCATGGTGTAAGTAGCTGATTGTGCGCAGCTACAGCTGTTCAAATAATTATGTGTATTAAACAATAAATATAATAATTGCTGTTGGTTTTATTAATAAATAACTTAAAAATTAATATATCTCACCTTAGGCCTTGAGGCCTTAAATTAAATGTGAAAAAGACGGAGTGTTTCGAAACCATTGAGAAGAATATCTTCCTTCCTGTTCGAGACGTTTACAATCCCAAAGTTACTTTGCACTTAAATTTTGGTATTGATTTATGTATCTACCTTTTCTCATGTCGCTGTCAAAACCACACAAAACTTAAGAAATACTTACAAACTAGTGCTTAGGAATTTCAGTACCGCCAGCGAGTACCAGTTTGTTGAAAACGCACTGATGCAAGACACCAAGTAACTGCCCCATAAGGAGATTAGGAGACACTTCTTCCGTCCCTTCGTGTCGGAAATGTATCCCCAGGGATACGCCATTACTATTGGACCTATAATGGAAAAAATAGTTGAACATAAATTGAATGTAAAAATTGCTGAGTAAATTCAGCAAAAGCAACCTTCCGAACTTAGCGTTGAAAACCATTTGAATTTAGAATTGATTTTGTAGGGATCAAGAGACCATCTATCAGATGGAAAAGAGATATTGATATGGCGAAAACGTGTCAAGAAGAAGACTTAGAAATTCTAATCTATTGTTTTGCCGCTTTGTATCATTGTAGGAGAGGTATTTTCAGATTTGTCATGTAGGCTACAACTTTATAATGTTGCTAAGATGCTAGCTGTTTGTTTTAAGTGAGGATCAAATCCATCTGCCACGAGCACGTCAGGACAAGATAGTAGCCATTTTTTCAAAAATTGTAAAACAGAAAAGAGTGGTTACCAATAAAAGGCATGGACAGCAGGATGCTCTTCTGGCTGAGGCTCAGCTGGAACTCACACTCGCAGCCGCTCACCACCACTGAGAAGCCGAACATGTCGATCCCCATCGCGAAGGTTGCTAAGCTGAGAACCACAAGTAGGGTCATGCTGTATGGGCCATTACCTGAAGAAATATGAATAGTTCTACTAGTTAAAAAGTGTGTTCTTTCATAATTTTCGGAATGCTTAGCCACTTTATTGCTAACTAGCTGCCTCCGTTCCCGTGCCCGTGGGAATACAGGTAAAAAATATGATACTCAGTGATGATTTAGCTTTCTAATGAAAAAAGTATTATTAAAATCGGTCCAGTACTTTTTGAGTTTATTCGTTACTAGCTGCCTCCCCGCGGTTTTACCCGCGTAGTTCCCGTTCCCGTGGGAATACAGGGATAAAATATAGCCTATGTTACTCGGGGATAATGTAGCTTTCCAAAGGTGAAAGAATTTTTGAAATCGGTCCAGTAGTTTCGGAGCCTATTCATTACAAACAAACAAACAAACAAACAAACAAACAAATCTTTCCTCTTTATAATATTAGTATAGACATACAAAAATACAAATCATTCCTCTTTATAATATTAGTATAGACTAGTTTCGGCTCGGCGGCTTTACTCTTGTATTTGCAGTTGCCGTAAGAATACGGGGATAAAATAAAGATTATTATGTTACTCCTTTATAATGCAGCATTCCATTGGTGGAAGAATGATTAAAATCGGTTAAGTAGTTTAGAGGTGAAAGCGCAACAAACACACAACCTCATTTATATTTTTTTAGATTCTGCTACAAGTTTTAGCTCGCATAGTTTCCGTTCCCGTAAGAATACGGGGATAAAATATAAACTATGTTACTCCTTGATAATGTAGCTTCATCATCATTATCATCATCAGCTCATATACGTCTCCACCGAGGAGCTCGAGCCTCCCCTAATGTAGCTTACCATAGGTGAAAAAAATATTGGAATTGGTTTAGTAGTTTAGGTGTTCTTTACATAACATGCCTGTAAGGTTAATTGCCTCTTCATATGTATACACTCGCTCGTCCCTTCTTGCAGAACTAATAGTCCAATCACTTTTATTAATTCTACCACTATTTAGTTCACTAAAAGTACTTGCAAGTTTCCTTTCTGTCGACACCATATTTAATTTAAATTTATAACATTTGTGTTGAAGTTACACTGTACAGTTTAAAATAATGAACTACTTAACTGGGTGCAGTACTAGATTTTTATTATGTAAAAAAATATTTTTCAACGTCCGCAAAGGAATCCATAACACATCAAACTTAGTCTATAGTTTATCTAATAATAAGACACTCATAGTATTTTAAAATAGCTTTGAAATATGTAAATTCTTATATATATGGTATTTTTATACGCACGTATTTTGTATATAACTAACTATACATTTGTTTAATTTGGCGTGACGCCTAAGTGAATATATTATAGATTTTTTCAATTTTACACGCTTAATCTCTTCAAGACTTCTAACGGAAATGATGTAAGATATATTTGTTCATTTAAATAGGCCTTCACAAGTACATATGAAACGTTGTCTTATATGCTAGATTAGTATAAACCTATTTTTAACTTTTTTTGGCTAGAAGGTGTTAGCCTCAGATGGCTTTTACACCCTTACGCGGACTGCTATTTTGACATACTTTAAGTAACTGGGTGGCAGGGGCGGACTTTGAGTTAGTGGGACCCTGAGCTAAAACTTACTGGGGCCTGAGTAATTCATCCTCTGATTGATATTTTGTCAAGGAATGAGTAAAAAAAGTTTTGTTTTTGTTAGACAATAATGTCAATTTTATAGGGGCCCCTTTGTATCCACGGGGCCTAGATCCACCCATGCTAGGTAATACATGGTTACCATCACTTACCATGATGGAATTGTGAGCGAACACAAGCCAATACAAACGGAAGAAAAACGTTGGAATAGTTTTTAATAAGACATCGTGGACCCTAACTAGGAACACGTTTAATATTCTAGCTGAACCTCGCAACGTCGTCAGCATCACCTTCCCTGGTTTTGCAACAATTTTCATTGATGCTCTGCTTTTTTTGGTCATAGCGTGATATTACATCGCCTAGATAATGTAGAGATAGTATATAATATGTTTGGTCTCTGTTAGTCTTTTAAAAAACAGATTTCTAACACATTCTATATCATTTTAGTCTCACTGACGTTATTTGTGTGTTGCGACAATAAACTTGTTATGTGTGACGAAATAGCAAACAAGCAGAACAGCCTGTAACATATGTTTTTTATGCAAAATCCATCCTTCCATACCGAACACTCGTACAATCCGTCATACCCTATAGTTGAAAATGATTTACTACATAGTTTGCTCATTTTATGATTTTTAAACTTCAAAAATTGAATTCATGATTTATATATCGCGAATCGTACCGATATATACATTGTCATATCGATACCTTAATTTGCAAACCTTATGACTCCACTTTTTCACGAAAATTTCATTTTGTTACCGGCAGAAACCAGATGACATCTATGATCAAAATGATATAAAAATCATGAATTATTTATGTTTCTAGCAATATACCATCCAGTGACTTTACCCAATGATTTTTGATTTTAAAATAAGACTTGTTCAGTTTCTTGACCGTCTGAAAGTTAATAGATACTTTAACGTAATTAAAAGATACGTTTATTGTTAATAATTAAATATTGTCAATCACACCAAATACCTACTTGAATTGTAAATAATTCCTAAGTTTGTTGCCGACTATTCTCAGCAAAACCATCAAAACCGAGCGTTAAGTTATTCGTAAGTGCATGTCTGCCTTACAGAAATAAAAATATTTTTCATTTTCAATAAAGGTTTCTCATTTATATGTATTTAATGTTACAAGTATATATTTCGAAATATTTAACTACCTTGTAAATGGGTCTGAAGTTTTTACCTAAACGACAGTAAACTGTGTCAAGTTATACATACAGATAGAGTTTTGAATAAATATCTTCAACGAATTAGAATATTTATTTGTTTGTTGATAACGTTTTTGTAGCTATTTTTATTTGACTTCTTAGTAATACTATCTCCTTTAAATTTATTGCTAGTCCCCTGAAAATAACTAAGACTCACATACCTACCTTTAGCTTATACTATAAGTAGGACACGAGAATATAATTAAGTAGATATTTATTTACAAGTAAACATAGGCAGGTATAAATATTACACTTAATTTGTCTTCAAATTATCATCTTTTTGTTTTGTCCCGGGGCAAAAACCAGGCCGCTATTACTGATGCTGTAACAAAAAAGAGAAACCTAGGTTATTAATATGTAGCAGTAGGAGTCGAAAGGAAGTACCTACCTGATTGATTAAGTCTATATTGGTAGTAAATTTCAAATTTTAAAAATAGGTCCAGTGGTTTTGGCCTAAAAGCGGAACAAACAGACAGAGTTACTTTCACATATAATATTAATAATGAAGTGAGAGTATTATTTTTAGCATTTTTGGTAATTCAAAGTGCCTAATTCCAAATTTTAACCAACATAAGAGGCTTAATACTGCTGAATTATCATGAACTAGCTGCCTCCGCGCGGTTGCACCCACGTAGTTCCCGTTCCTGTGGGAATGCGGGGATAAAATATAGCCTATGACACTCCACAATAACGTAGCTTTCTATTGGTAAAATTATTTTGAAAATAGGTTCAGTAGATCCAGAGTTTACCCGTCACAAACTCACAAACGTAACCTCTTTATAATATTAGTATATATGAATATAAATGTTAACTTACTGAACAAGTAAGCGCTACTGATATAGAACGTAGCAGCGCAGTGGGTGGTGATGTAGAAGCCCACCAAGTTGACTCCAGCCAAGGCGCTGGCCCGAGCCACCATCACCGTCAGGCATGCTGCCATGCCACTGGAAAATAAACCATATTAACGATCTCTGTAGGTACTATATAACATTGTAGGTACGCTCGTTTATTGATCTGCACTATGAATTAAGAAATTTAAAAGATTTAGGAATCATAAATATAGTAAGTAGTTATGTTTCAACTACTTGATGATTTTTACTTGCGTTTTAACCAAGAGATGATGAGTATAATCGAAGTTAAATGACCATCTAGAAGAGAGCTTGCAAATGCTCAAATATGCATTCTAACTGCTACAAAGTCTTGCTTCCACTATCAAATATAAAGTAAACTAAATATAAACTAATAAATACAATGATACGTTTAAACCTACCGGTAAGAAGTCGGGTACAAATCCACTATATACGAATAGATGAGTCCAGTGCACAGCTCGTTGAGAAGTAAGCCGAAGAAGAAGATGAAGCTGATTACATTATCATTTATGATGACTGCTAATGAAGCCGACATACTAGATATGATTGTAATTGAGATCATTAGAGCTCTTTTTCTCGAAGCCAACTTGGTAACACCAAGCATCAACACGACAAATGATGCCCCTTGTGCTAAGCTGACCCAGACTAGCTCAATATCCATGTTAGAGGTACATGTATTCTGAAATAAGATATATAGGGTAATTGGGAAGAAGTCTGACTGTCCACTTTTGTGGCACTGGACTGTGTGTGCATTGCTCCGGTTGGGTTCACATGATGGTGGACAGAGGTTATTAGTTATAAAACTGTTAATATAACTAACATAGTCTGTAAGTCTTATTACTAACCCATATTGACAAATGTCTGAGTTAAAATAACAAGTAAATATATACTTTTACTTTTAGACATACTTTGATTACTAGAAGTAATATCCGGTCACTATAAAATTTTATTATAACCAGTAGTGGTCAACAAATATACTATCTAGATGATCTTACAATTTACACTGACAATTTATTTGTCTCCTTAAAATCAAACCTCTGATATAACATTAAGGAACTCAGCAGCAATCAATAATTAAATGAAATTTTCATTACAGAATATAATGTAGATAATTCTTACCGCACTTGTAAAATTACCACTATCAATAGTGTCAATCATGTTACATAGACCATGTGCTTTGTTTGTATCATCAGAAGACGAGCTTAGCCCCATTGTAAATAACTTCGTCAAGAAGGGAAACCAAATATAAAAGCTGTTGTTACTGAAACATAAATAACAGGTTTACAAGCAGTTGCAGAAGTAATGAATATCTATTGATATACAAGATACATAAAATAATGTACAACTAAAAACAGAAAATAATAGAATATAAAACATAATAGATCAGAATTTCAATTTAAGAAAGATATACATGTAGATACTGATATAGAAAAATTAAATTTAAAATAAGTACTATAGCAACAAATATGTACAAGTGTTAGAACAAAATACATAAACAAGAAAACTTTTAATGAATTTTTAATAATTTGTTAATTTTGGGTCGAAAATATCAATATCTGAATTATTTGAGTGGAGAAGCATAATTTGAAGATACATACGTGCCGTAGCCAGCTGCTGTCATATAATAGAGTTGGAGGGTCCGCACAAGGAGCGGTGGCTTGAAGAGTGGTACCAACTGTTCCCATAATGATTTCAAGAATGGTGCATCTAAACTTCTGTCGTTACCGTCTTCATTGAGGTACAGCTTCTTGACCTGAAATTTATATTAGTATTCATATAGTTATCTTCTTCTATATATATAAAACAAAGTTCCCGCCGCCTCTGTTTGTCTGTCTGAACGCGATTAACACAAAAACTACTAAACAGATTTCATGCGGTTTTCACCAAATTACGGTGTATTTCATGGGGAAGGTTTTTAAGTATAAATCATTACGCTATTACGAATAGGAGCGGAGCATCAATCAAAAATGTTCCAAAAACGGGCAAGTGACGCTAACGAAGTTGCGCGGGTCAAGGCGCTAAGTCATTTAGATGAAGTATCGCGTCACTTTGTCATTTTTTTATAGCAGAACAACTAGTTGGTTGTAAAGTATAAAATGTGCAAAGGAGTTCTTGAAGAACTGAGTGAACTGAAATTACTTTTGGATTTTTTTAAATCGGAATATATTTAGCAACATATATTTGAGTGACGCCTCTGTTGTTGCAACCGTCCATAGGCTACAGTAACCACTTCCCATCGGGTGGGACCGTGTGCTTGTTTGCCACCTTAGTAGTATACAAAAAATATATATAGACAAAACAATATTTAATAAAGGATGTGTGAAGTCAAATTAAAAGATCCCTATAGACGCCTAGAAAACTTGCATCATACAAACCGGATAACATTTCAATTTGCTCCCATTCCTTTTCCAAATTTTCTGGAGCTCTTCCAGTGCGTCGTCTTCCCGATTAAGGTTAATCAGAAACTTGGGGCTCTCGTAATGATAGTGAAGTAGTATGGCACTGATCCCCAAGGGTAAGGCCAGAGCTATGGTCAGGTACCTCCAGGGTGTAAATGTTATATAACCCATATCCAGGGAGAAGTTCATGTTGAGGATGAAATAAGCTATTACTGAAATGAATAAGGTGTTGTTATTTAAGAGCCGTTGTTTTGTCGTCATCGTCGTGATTTTGAAGAATACTTACCAACATAAAAAGCCAAGCTAAAATCCAGCACGCTGGTCATAATGAGCATGTATTTGTCCCTCATTTTTGGGGAACATGATTCCCCTAGTAAAGCGTATGTCACCGATTGAGCACAACTGCAACTGAAAAATATTTTATATTAATAAAGATTTAAGAGACTATTTCTTAGATATTTTTCTTTTTGCATCTTAAGGTTTTGTGGTAAGAATTATAAGTATGCGAATCATAAATATAACTCTTACTAAGTTTCAACATTTAAAACGCTAAAACGTCCGACTCTCTCCCTTCGTCGATATAATTTTAACTACCATCATACTTATTTCTTCCTTGAAGCATAAATGCTCTTGTGAGACTATTACAATTATAAGCATATAAGACTTTACTCCTTCATGTCTTAATGTCGTTAACATATTGGCATGTGGCAGTTACCACTCATCATTGGAATAATCTGCAAGTCAGTATACTTGGTATAGAGAAAAACATGAACATAAAAACCAACTTACAAACTGGTGCTAACACATTTGAAGACTGCCAACCAGATCCAGTTTGTGGAGAAGGCGCTGATGGCAGATATGAAGAAGCTACCCCACATAGCAATCAGGAGACTCCTCTTCCGACCCTGGGTGTCTGAGATGTAGCCCCATGGATACGCCATCACTATTGGACCTGCATTATAAACCAGCTTTAGAGAAGAATTACCAGTTAAAAGTAACTATCGGCTTTGCATAAAATTGTAGGCAATTATATTATCATTAAGTAACCTAATGTTGTTATGGTAATGGAGTAATTAATTATGATATTAACAGTTGAATTGGCAACTTATTTTCATAATAATAACATAACAATTAGAATAGCGCAATTCTTAATATGTGAACCAATTAACATTAGAAACAGAATAATATGGATAATGGACACAAAAATACAACATCACAAACGCATAACTCGGCAGGCGAATAATATTTATCTAAAAATACTTAGAACTGACAATAGAAAAAGAAGCATTATGTTTGAAGGTGTACAGCACTACAATAAATTACCTAAAATAATTAAAGAGGCAAAATCATTAATAACCTTCAAAAAAACTATTGTGATACCATTTATTAAAGGATCATTCTATGTCAAGATAAAACGCGGGTTACACTACTGTGACCGCTACCTTATTACCGCTGCTTTATAATTGTCACTATTTTTGTGGGTACTACGAGAACTTGTTCGTACGCATCACATGTTACACTACTGACCCACACGTAATTACAATATTTTTTTTTACTTTATATACCTAGACTTAATTTTTATTTTCTCTGTAAGTGATTTTTTGTCAAGCATTGTTAATTTTAGCATAATCCTACCATAACTTGCACACAAATGTTTGTCCTAAGTGATGAACGGTGGGATCCTGCCACCTGCCCTGTTAAAATCATGGCAAGTGCCCATCTTTCCAAAAAGTTTAAAACAAGAAAAAGAGCAGTTACCAACAAAAGGCATGGACAGCAGGATGCTCTTCTGGCTGAGGCTCAGCTGGAACTCACACTCGCAGCCGCTCACCACCACTGAGAAGCCGAACATGTCCACCGCCATGGCGAGGGTGGCCATGCTCACGGTGATCAGAAGCCCAATGCTGTACCAGCCATTGCCTAAAAGAATGAAAAAAGCAGGTCACACCACGAAAATGTAACTGGTAGATGATAATAGCTACTGGACATTAATGATTCATATGCGGTTTTTAATAGATAGATGAAACAGAAGGTTTTTATGTCTTGTTTAATATTGTTTTGTTGATATATGAAATTAACATATTCGTTAAGCAAAGCTCTGTTCCGTGTGAAACGGGAGCGGATCGTCTACAAATAATGACACCTATTTCAAAATTGAAATGAATAATGAAAAATTTTGTCGCACATGATGAGTCAACATTTCGAGTGATTGTTCTAAGGCCAAATTTTGCAGACCACGTGTATAGCGAGCGACTAACATCTATATAAACATTTGAGTAAATAAAATAATATACCTATTATATTTTTTATAGCCGGGTAAAAACAGTTACTATCGATAGGAATCACATCCAATTACGATTAGTTAAAAGAATATCAGTAACTAGCTGTTTCCGCGCGGTTTCACCCGCGTAGTTCCCGTTCCCGTGGGAATACAAAGATAAAATATAACCTATATACTCCTTGGTAATGTAGCTTTCCAATGGTGAAAGAATTTTTGAAATCGGCATTGTAGTTTTTGAGTGTATTCATTACAAACATACACACACAAAATACAGATTTTTCCTCTTTATAATATTAACTAGCGACTCGCCCCAGCTTCGCACGGGTGTAATGCTTATACATCACATCACATTAGAAACCTCCAAAATTTTCAGTATTTTTCTAACATATTTATTTAAAAACCTTCCTCTTGCATCACTTTATCTATTAAAAAAAGCCGCATAAAAATCCGAAGCGTAGTTTTAAAGATTTAAGGAGACATAGACAGACAGTGGAATGCGACTTTGTTTTATAATATGTAGTGATGATTAATAAATATAACCACTTACCAGCTAAATCGATGGCTTCGTCATACGTGTACACTTTCTCATCTCTGCTGCAGCCGCTGATTGTCCAGTCATTCTTCTCTTTATCTTCTTTGTCGCTCTCCGTCGAGAAGTACGCTAAGTTCGACACCATTTTGTTTTGGACGAATTATATTTTGCGACCTAATATGACATGGTTGGATTCTGCAAAAAAAACAAAAGACAATGTAGCTTTCGATATAAGTTATTTAATAATATGCAAATTCTACGCAGTATTTACGTTTTATTTAGGTATATTAGTTAAATCTAGTTTTAAATCTCATTATAGGTAGGCTAAGTTAAATGTACTTAAATATTTTGATACTGTGGGTTGTAACTAAAATCATTGTACGAGCAATAGTGAGCATTGATTGTATATTCAGCTGGTATTATAATTTTTGGTACCTATGGTTATAATATAAAAATATTTTATCATTCAATTTTATTACACATTATTATAGTGGAGTAAACGAAGCGAAAAATACGGTCTTACCTCCGAATTTTTTTACTGTGAACCGATTTGCATGAACTTTTTGGAATTAGGCTCATCTTACCCTTAACTTTAAAAGTGAAAATGATCTGAACTCCGCCTATTATTTTTAAGGGGTGTAAACCATCCCTTAATGGAAAAAATTACATTGAGCCATTTTATCGCTAGAAAACATGTCTAATAGCAAATGGTGAAATTGTAAAGTATTTTCTTACATAATTACCTCATATTAAAATCATTTTCAACCCCTTGAAAATCTTACAACCCTTGCAAATGTGTCATAGTATGGTATAAATATATACCATATAAATATATTATGGCGATAATATTTGTGTATTATCGCCATAATATATTATTAATATAGGTCAGGGTGCGGCGGGGGTGGCCCTTGGGCCACCCTTAAGCCTCGAACGTCTAAATGTTCTGAAATGAACACAAAAAAAGTGACAAAGACTTACTGTCCTAACATAACATTGATTACTACGCCCAAATACAGTTATTTTACATATTGCCGGTGGACCAGCAGGTATTCCATATAATTCCGAGGAAATTTTACATTTCCTAGGACATCTATGCATTAAATAGTTTTTCAAACAATATTGTACACAGTTCCTAAATAGTATCGGAACTGTACACATTTCCTAGGATTTGTATTCAATTCCTTGATTTCATACATTTCTAGTAGCATATATACACATTACAATAGTTGTGGGTCTCTATTATACTGCGTACTTTCACATCGCTCCAAATATTCGCACTCCGAAATTTTCAGTTACTAAGTAGATAAAAATATGTGAAGTTTTTGGACCATAACTCCTTAAATTTTCATGCTATCACAAGTTATAAAACACCATTGTAAAGGTAATTAAAAGAGCTACAACATCCTTTATTGCAATATATAGTAAAAAACCTTTTTCTGAAACGGTGAAGGGTTAAAGGGCTTAAGAGAGGCTGTGATTCCGCTGCCACGCGCTCTTTAAACAATCATAACTCCGTCAATTTTTGTTTCACAGAAAAACTAAAACATCCAAATTGTTTGTCAGAAAATTATCAATTTTTTTATTTCCACACTTTTATACGTATCTGTCGTCCTTTTTGAGATATTATGAAAAATAGGGTGGAGTTTTATAAATATTTGAAAGTTTGTTTTTTATATAATCATGAATTTTTTGAAAAATATGTGTCCTGAAGCAGCCAAACTGATACTATCCATCAAACTCTTCATAATAAAGTTAATTCTAGGCGGAATACGATTAATTTTAATTATGGTGGAAATGGCACTTATGAAACCCATTGATTTAAAAGAAAAAACATTAGATGCTCCCCTTATTTGCAATACAGCTCACTTATTTTACGTGCAAAAGACTTTGAATAGTGCTCATTTTAAAGCTTATTTTATGCACTACAAAACCCCTTTGTATTAAAATGCATAAAATGCATCTGCTCGCCACTAGATGGCATTGACCACATCGATTAAATTTCAGATAAAATAAAACACGGCTTTGATCTTTAATATCTAGCTTAATATTGCACGTAGAATACTTTATAAAATACCAAATTGTTCATTGTTTTACCTGCTACAACTTTGTTCTTGATGAAATTTTCGATAAACGTATATTTTTGGAGATATTTGCAAAAAACCGATGAAAACCGTGAAAAAATTGCAAATTTTCAATAGCCAATAACTTGAAAAGTATTGGATTTTTTGAAAAGCTTTATATATGATTTTTGCTTAAAATTAGGCCTTCTATTGATATCCGAGGCAATTTTGAAAAAAAAGAAATTCACCCCCGAGAAGGGGTGGCAACCACACCCAGGGTGGTTGCGGAGTTCAAATCATTTTCACTTTTGAAGTTAAGGGTAAGATGAACCTAATTCCAAAATTGTATGCAATTCGGTTCACAGTAAAAAAAAACGGACCCATAATGCTTCATTTACTCGGCTATTAATCAAAAGAAATACCTCTTCGTTTTACTGCAAATAAACACGACACTCCTGTCACTTTGAAAATACTTATTATAATTTTAACCAACTACAAAAAACTGAGGAAATTTTCAACTCGAGAGTGTTTTTTTTTATAATGTCGGTGCGTCGTGCACGCGACTACTAGTAGAATATAAAAATAAAATGTTATATGAAACTACATTAGTCAGTAATAAAGGTAGAAGAACACTAGCTCGTTCTTGCCGAACGACAAACCTGTTTCGTCTAATGAGATAAAATAAATTGTTGACAAATAAATTGGTGTTCTGTTGATTTTGATTAAAAAATAATGATATGGCCGAAGGTAAGCATACAATGATTTGCGTAATTTGGTAAAGATACAACGTTGTTTTTTAAAGGGTTTTATTTAGATTTACCTGTTTGTTTGTTTGATCAAATCCAGTACCTAATTTAATCTTTCAAGATAATTTTCTTGTTTTGTCACGTGGTGAGAATTTTTTGAAAATGTGACTTTGTTGTTATTGCTTCTTGCAGATTGCTCTAAATTGAATACTGGCTTTCCTTAATAGAACAGCTTTGAAAAATGCTAGATAGACAAGTTTAGTGTCGTGGATTCGATTCCCATTCACATCCAATTCATTTCTTTACTTTTTTAGCCCCGCAGTAATATGTCAATGCCTTTATGTTTTGTTTAATGTATCAACAGCATTGTCTCAAACATCGCCGCTAAATGTTTAAAAAGAATATATTATAATCGTTTCAGTTATTAAAACATAATAATCGAATGACTAATTACAAATACTAATCGATAACATCATATCAACCCGTCTGGAAGTTAAAGAACTACTTATGCGTCGAATCGAATCACTTCTTTTAAATATAAATAAATAAATATCCTGGGACATTCTTTCACACACGGCCAATCTGATTCCAAATTAAACAGAGCATGTGATATGGTAACCAGATAGCTGGTACATATACTACTACATATAGGTACTACTTTTAAATACATACTTATATAGATATTTACATCCAGACACAGGACAAACAGACATATTTATGCATACAAATGTTTGTCCTGGGTTGAATTCGAACCCACAACCCGCGGCTAGAGTCAGGGTCACTAACCACAAAGCCAACCGGGCTGTCAAGCTGTCAGGCTGTCAAATAAATAATAATTTTTGTTTGTTTCTCAGACATTAAATATTGTTATGCTTGTTATATTTACTAGCTGCCTCTGCGCGTTTTTATTAGCGTAGTTCCCGTTCCTGTGGGAACACAGGGATAAAATATAGCCTATGTCACTCATCAATAACATAGTTTTCTAATGGTGAAAGAATTATTAAATATAAATAAAATATCCTGGGACATTATTCAGATTGGTCCAGTAATTTCGGAGCCTAATCAAATCATTCCCTTTATATAAGTATAGATATTCCATGTGATTCATTTCATTATCATCATCAGCTCATAAACGTCTCCACCGCGGTGATCGAGCCTTCCCTAACATCGAGGGGGTTTAGGCCATAGTCCATCACGCAGGCCTAGTACGGATTGGCGGACTTCGCATGCCTTTAATTGTGACATCTCGGGCATGCAGGTTTATTAGAGAATCCCAACAAAAAAAGTTTCATTACCTCCTTGGTCATAACAGCCTAATAAAAAATATTTACCTTCCTCGAAATTGCTCAGCTTAACACTTGTAAACGTAACACCACTGCACCCAAATTTACATAATATAATATCACTTAGAAATACTCATATGGTATTGTTTTTAAGACAGATTTTTCCATAATTATAGTTTATAAATTCTTTCGTATCATTTTAGACGTTTATACACATCAAATGTTTCACTCTTTGTAAAGTTTCAATTATAAAAAAGTAATAAAAACGTCAATATCGATAACACGACATGTTTCCCTTTGTTTATCGGAAAGTATTTTATTTATGCAATTTTACGTTGTACGACATGCTAATAATTTATTTACTAGACCGTATTGTTTAATAATATTGACATAAGAATATAATAAACTCATATTTATATCAATGTTTTAAATTATTTAATTGAAAACTTGTAGGGATACATATCTCTTTATCTCAAAATATGTTTTACTTTTATCAAAATGAATAAATAAGTCAGTATTTTATGACTTTTTAGTTCATGTCACGTAAATACTGAGTTTATGACCTAGGTAATAAAGTGTCAGAAAATAGGTATAAGAGAAGATAATATGAAGAGTTAGTCATACAATATTTAAATTTAAAATTTGTGTGGGAACACGAATAAATGAAAAAGAAAACAAAAATATATCAAAAAGTTTATTTATTGATATTTAAATAAGTTTCTTCGGTTTGTCTGGTGGTAAAAATACTGCTACAATCAAACCACCTGGAACAAAAAAAATATTTAGGGAATTCTCACAGATAGTTAACATACTAATATAAATCAATATATTCTTCTGTGTAAAATGTACACAATGAGAGACAATAATGCAATTTGAAATTTTATAAACAGAATAACTGATTAATTACATTTACTTTTATTAGTCTACATCTAAACATCAAGACCCTTTTTGCCCTGATAGATAAATCAAAAGCCCCTAACAAGCTAACAACTTCAGACAGTAATAAATAAAGTGATGTACTTACTGATAACAAAAGCGGTGGAGGAGTAGAAAGTGATGGTACAGTTTGCGATGATGTAGGACCCGACGACGTTGACGCCGGCCAGCCCGCTGAGCCGTGCGATCATCACGCCCAGACAGGAAGCCATGCCGCTGTCAAAGTATAGTTAGTACACCATAATGAGTTTAGAAATAAAGTGACATCAAAGAAATATAAAATTTACGGTCGTCCAAACCATCTTTCATGCTTGAACTTGCTTGGGAGACCAGATAAGTGTTATAATCAATACATTTTACAAATACCCGGTTTTATATACCACATTTTATACGACGAAAAAGGCAAACAGGCATACGGTTCCATTTAACAGGAATCGGTCATCATAGCTTATGGACGCTTGCAACACCTCTCGCGCATTGCTGACCATAAATCCCCCTCTGCCACTGCAACGCTGCTTTATGGAGCTCTGCTCTTACTTACCTAAGTAAGGTTGCCAGAGCTACAAGAAGAGACGTGTATAGGCTGCGATCTTCCGTAACGTGGAGATACTATCCCAGTCGGGCTACTCCAAGTTCAAAACGAAGAATTACGCTCTACCTTTTTTATATTAACTTATAAGATAAGAATCAACTCACCGATAAGAAGTAGGATAAAGATCAACGTAATAAGAAGAAAGCACTCCCATTGCCAACGCGTTGAACAGCAATCCAAAGAACAGAATGAAGCTGATAATGTTATTACTAACAAGAACAGCTCCGAAGCTTGTCACGGCAGATATCAACAAAATGCCGATCATCAGGAGCTTCTTCCTCGAGGATAGCCTCGCGATGGCCAGGTTTGTGGTGACGAATATGAATCCTTCAACTAGTGCTGAGTAGACTATTATTGGCTGCATTTTTGTTGAGCAGATTTCCTATGAAACATACGAAAGAGTTTTGAGGATGATAAGAAACAGCTCATATATTTTGCAATGCCAATTGTGTCTACGTTATGGCAAGTGATCAACGCTGCTGATAGAAAGAGATAGGGTCGTTTTAGTTGCATTTAAAATTGTTTCCTGAATGTTTTATGAATAAGACAATTATCCTAAGATATTATACAAAGAGTTTGTTTCATGAGTCTCTTGATTCAATAGTAAGAATTGTGGCTTCTGTCTCTAGAGGCTCATGTGGCATCTTCACGTGTTTTTGGGTATTTAAATTTTTCCCCAAGTAAGCAGGCAAGTAAATAAAAAATTAACTTACAGTAACATTACTTGTGACGTCAGACGCGTTGGTGATCTGTGGACTGGTTATCATATTGCACAAGCCCGGCTCTCTACCCTCGGGGGATATCAATGCCTTTACTGAAGTCTGAACCAAAAACGGAAACCAGATGAAGTAACTGCTGCTTCTGTAAAAGACGGTATAGATTTTATTATTATTTCATCATCAACAGCTCATATACGTCTCCACCGAGGAGCTCGAGCCTCCCCTAACATCGAGGGGGTTTAGGCCATAGTCCACCACGCGGGCCTAGTGCGGATTGGCGGACTTCACATGCCTTTAATTGTGACATCTCAGGCATGCAGGTTTCCTCACGATGTTTTCCTTCACCGAAAGCCAGTGGTGTGAATCCGTACGTGGTGTGAATAAGTTTTTAGAACTCAGAGGTACGGGCCAAGGATTTGAACCGGCACCCTCATGATCGTGAGTCGGTGCGTTCCCAACTGAGCCACTACGGCTTATTATTATTTAATATAATAATATTAAATTTTATTATTATTTAATATAATAATATTAAATAATAATAAATGTATTGTCACAGATAAATGTACAGTAAACACCTTTAACATGATGCACATGCAGGGTTAAATATAACAGAAGAGATATTGAACTCTGGTACCCAAAATAAGATTATATTTTGAAACTAACTTCTGTATAATTGGGCCTGCGTTTCCATTGTTTTTTCCTAATAACATTTCCTTGAAAACCTCGAAGAAGGATTTGGACTTTCACGAACAACTAAGATTAAACATTACTTTATGAATTCAGCCGTTCTCGAGTTTTGAATAAAGCAATACCAATACCCAAGAACTTATTTTAAAACTGGTAGTTACCTGCGGTTTTACCCGCGTTCCCGGGGATCTTCAATTTTCCCGGGACTAAAAGTAGCCTATCCTTTCTCAGGCTCTAGACTATCTGTCTACCAAATTTTATTTAAATCAGTTCAGAGCAAGACAGACAGGTAGATAGACAGAGTTACTTTCGCGTTTATAATCAAAAATTTACAAATCAATTTAATAAAGTATTGCAACGGCAAATCATTTAAGGGTGCGTTTAAATAATAATAAAGAGTAAAATGATCATACAGACATGGCATAAACAACAATGGTTAAATAGAACATCTGTATCGTTCGAAGGACCAACGGCGGCTTGAAGAGTGGGGCTGTTTGATTCCAAAGTGACTTCAGAAGAGGGACATCCTTATTTCTAATGTTACCCTCCTCATTGAGAACTACTTTTTGGACCTGTAAAAGATGACTAAAATTAATCTACATGATCTTTATATATATAATTCTTCTGTACGTGTGTTGACAGTGAACTCCTCCTAAACGGTTTTTTTGTGTGTCCAAGTGTAGGTAGCGGTAGGTGGCGCTGGTGGGCAGAATTATGCCCGGTCCTCTACAGTAAATATATATCTAAAACTTCCTAATGAGGCCCATGAAATTCAAATGAAAAACCGTTAAGAATAAGATAAATATTCTACCTTTAAGTAAACTTACTACGTAACAGTCGATTTATTGAGGACATATAGCCAGTGCTTCTAACTTAATAAAACTTACTGGATATTTATTAATTTCTCCACCATTCCTGCACCATATCTTTCTAAGGATATCCAGGGCTAAGTCCTCATGGCCAGCATTTAGGAGGAACTTGGGACTCTCGTAGAAGAAGTGCAGGGATACTGCTGAGATACCAAGAGGCATTGCAAGAACTATGGCCAGAAGTCTCCATTGTGTGAATTTGATGAAACCCAAATCGTAAAAAATATCCAAATTGAGGAAGATGAAAGCTGTGGCTGGAAAATGAGAATTTTACGATTAGGGTTTGGTCTTCCAGAATATTACAATCAAAATTTATATTATTTACACGCGACCCATCTGATTGCAAGCTAAACCAAATTTGTGGTAAAGTAACCAGTAGATAAATACATTCTTACACAAATTATTTAATTTCATATTTAGACCAATAGTTACATGTATGATATTAAACAATCTATCAAAATTGAAAACCTGGCGAAGTACCTAATTGAAAAATAAGAAAGTATAATAAAAATTTTGAACTATACTAACTCATATAAGATGCAAATCCAAAATTAAGCACGCTGGTCATGATGAGCATATATGCCCCTCTCACTCGCACACCACACGACTCTCCAAGAAGTGTGTATGTTGCTGATTGACCACAGCTGCACCTGCAATGTAGAGACAGACAATATAAGTACAGATCCTACTAAAATTATTAATGCACAACTTGGCTCGAAATTTGGCACAGAGTTAGAATACGTACTAGAATAACAGATATATAGACAGCTATTATTTTTATCCTCAAAAAACTGAAGGTTCCCCTGGAACGCGGGTGAATCCGCGGGGAGCACACAGAATTTTGTTGTAAAATAATTGCGTCAATATAAACAGTATAGATTTTTTTTATGCTGGCACTAAGTAAATAAACATTTGAGAATAGTCAAAAAATCATTAACATTCCAGTATTCCAATCTATACAACAAATATAAGGTGCCTATATTTATGAAGATAACTCACTGTAAGGTTATTACCAACATTAAATGTGTCTATTATGTATTTTTGTAAGACGCTTCATTATGATGAAGATAAGAATTTAATATGACTTCAATAAAACCGTACATATATATACTTCTATACTTTTATATCTCATATTATACTAGCATCCGCCTCACGGTTTTGCTCGCGTAGCTTCCCTTCCCGTAGTAATCCAGGGATAAAAAAATCCTATGTTACTTCCTGGTATTGTAGCTTTCCAATGGTAAATTAATTAAGATCAGTCTTGTAGTTTCGAAGCCAAACAAAAAAACAAATCATTCCTCTCTATAAAAGCTAAAAAACTCCTATATACATCTGATGCTAAATGTTTTCCATTGAATATTTACAATACCAATCTTATTTACAAGCAGTAAAGTTAATATTCCAATGCCAATAAAGATTTTAAGTAAAAATCAACACTTACAAACTGGTGCTCATAAATCTAAGAACAGCTAGTACAATCCAGTTTGGGGAGAAGGCGCTGAGGGTAGACAAAATAAAGCTCCCCCAGTAAGCTATATGGAGGCTGAGCTTCCGTCCCCGAGTGTCAGATATGAAGCCCCATGGATACGCCATGATGACTGGACCTGAAAGATGTCACCAGAATAATAAGCAGCAGCTTTACTTCTCTTTTTCCACTCGCGTAGTTTTGTAGGAAATCGGCGATAAAATCCTACGTTGGTGATAGTATTTTTTAGTACGGTTTGGTGGTACCAAATAAAGATAACTTCATAATATGAGGTAATTAAGTTAGGGTTAATGATTGCTTAAGTCTGACATATTTTTGCTTCAAATCTTGTCAAAACTAGTGGTAAGTTCCCTTCTCGTAGATCTTCTAAACCCATAATGCTTTGCACTTCTCCAATTTGGCTCAGAGCTGTATTTGTAACTCGGTACATTTTCGCTCAGTTCCTTCATCAATGCCATACCTACGTATTGGCTTCTTTATTCACTCACATCATCAGAGACAAAACAAACAGATACATTCATTCATAATTATAGATAGAAATTTAGCACTTACCAGCAAAGGGCATCGACAACAGTATACTCTTCTGAGTCAAATTTAAATTGAAGTCACAGGCGCTACCATTGACGACGACCGCGAATCCAAACATGTCGATTCCCATGGCGATGATGGCGATACCCACGGTTGTAAGTAAACTTATGTTGTAACAACCATTGCCTTAAAAAATATATTGATGTCAGATTACAAATGTGTGGATAGTGACCCTGACTGAACATTTAAGTTTATGAATATGTCTGTTTATTGTGTTGCTGGATGTAGTCGTAAATATGTATATAAGTATGTATTTAAAATAAGTTATCAGTTGTCTGATTTCCATAGTACAAGCTCTACATCAGAAATCAGATTGACCATGACCATGTCCGAAAATGTCTCAGGTTATATTTATTTATTCACTTTTCAAACTGCACACTCTGCTTTCACAATATTGGTAAAATGACTTTTCATCTAACTTATTTCTTGCCTCATTTATAATGATACGGTTGGTTTTCTATAAAAAATTTAGCAGCATCATCTTTTTCAACTAAATAATTTAACTTACCTGCCAAGGCAATAGCTTCATCATAATTATATGTTTTATCAGCAGCATTGCAACGTGTAACTATCCACGTTGTAACCTTCTCATCAACGTCATTTTTACTATCTTTGTTAACTTCTTCTTTACTTACACAGTACGCTACGTTTGTTGTCATTTCTGAAAGATATTGAATAAATATGCTTTTCTGTTCATAATTGTTCGTCGTGTTGTGGTTTTCATTTTTGATTTCTTTTAGTACACGGCTATTTAACACTCTCATGCTTCTTTCTGCTATATCTACTGTGCACTTTTGTTTTAAAACTTACTTTATATTATCTTAGTTTATTTTTTAGTTACCGGTTCAGTCAGTTGATTGTATTCTACGCAAGTGTTATATGAATGCACCTTTGAATTTTTTTAATAGATAAATAAATAGTCTATGGTTTAGGTAAATTTAAATACATAAGCGACTCAAAATCATTTGACCACGTTCGAGAATCCTTAGATCATCTTAGTAGATGTTTTGATCTGGTGATTATTAGTTCATCAGATTCTGATGCTGTTTTCTCAGTTACTTGGCACCTGTTGATTTGGATTGCACCTATAGGAAATGCTTATCCAAATCTAGAAACTTTCCACCTCGTAGCTTAAAAGATTTGTCCCTTACTCTAAATGTTTTTTTTTATCAAGTGCTGCGATCAGTATAGGTACTTCTAATGTCCTCTTATGAAATTGAAAGTTAACTAAATTATAAGAAAATGAAAAAATACTCACTTATTAGCTTAAATCACGAAAACTCTTCTGTGTGATGCTGAATAGTTGAATCGTAGGAAAACAGGTATTTTAAAATTCATATTTCACATAACTTTCTAAACAGTTACTTCACACGTTGTAATGATTACATTCAATGGATTTGTTGGAACAATAGGTGAGGAAATGTTTCAGGTTGCTGAGCCAATATTTAATTTTGATAACGTCTTATCTTCATCATGTAATTTGCCGTGTTTACTATACATTAACATTATTAAATGGGCAAATAAAATGCAAACCAGTCAGTCATGGAGATTGGAGACTGAAGAAACTTTTCAATTTCCCATTTGTTTTTATTTATGCACATGCGCCACTCGTGTCCGAGACACCTGTATATTTTTTCCATACGAACCCTTTATTGGAGTACCTACTAAGAATATGTTAAGGTCAATCTGTCTAGCCGTTCACGAAATTTCCGCTTAGCAACATATTTAGCATTTCCTATTATTATTTTAATTTTATGATGTTCAAAAGCAAAATATTGAATTAAAATTATAAGTCAGTTAAATTTAAATAGACAAGTCAAAGATTATTTATACAATAGCTAAAATTAAAACTGCTAACTATTTCTTCTGTACAGGAGGGAAAATATATCATCGCCACAGCGCCTGCAAAAGTAACATTTCAATTGTCATATCCAATGAATCATTGCATTATAAAGAATATAGTTTTCTTCTGAACAAACCCTATTTTTTTTATATAATTTCTTGGACAATAATGAAAGACATTATATTGTGTACATTATAATTAGTTTATTCATTATAAAAATAATAATTATATATCTAAATAAGGCATCACTCCGGCCGCTCCGGTCGAGTGCTCTTTGGGAGTATTATACACAGCAGTCCGCTCGCTAGAACAAGAACAAGACAACATTATATAAGAACATGTCAAATTGTTTATAAACTAAACAAGACCATAAAAACATAGTTCTATTTTAAAATAGCGTTAACGCTAGAGTAACTTCACTGCTGCTTGTATATCTTCAAAAAAGACACCAAATAATTCAGAATTCAAAATTTCATGTTTTGCATCACCAAGTGCATAGGTGATGTACCTACGTTCCAAAAGCTCTGCCCGACAACCGAGACAGTTAAGTAGTTTTTTGCGCGAAAGAGTAACAAACAAACATCCTGATTCCACCATCCTAACGTTCACCCTAACACTGTTGACATACCGAACAGACAGCCAACGGTTTGCTTCCACATTTATAATGTGGACAGCGAGGGAGTGGAACTTGCTTCCGGCGTCTGTGTTTCCTGACTCCTACAATATAGGCATTTTCAAGGCTAGAGTTAATAGGTTTCTTCTGCGTGCTCCATGTTTGGTTTCGTCAACGTCTTGTATAGATGGGTCAGAGGCCAAATGCAAGCTCATCAGTAAAGAAAAACCATAGGTACTCACAAACTTTCACATTTGTAATATACTTGTTACTCCCCACGGTTTTACCCGCGTTCCCGAGAGTACTTTCAATTTCCCGAGATAAAAACTAGCTTATGTGTACATCCAGGTTATAAACTATCTTTGTTTGTAATTTCATCCAAATCCGTTGAGAAATTTTTGCGTGAGAGAGGAGCAAACATCCATACATCAAACAAACATTCGCGTTTATAATATTCTATCATCATCAGCTCATATTCGTCTCCACCGAGGAGCACGAGCTCCGTTAACAACAAGGGGTTAGCCATAGTCCACTACAGGGGCCTAGTATAGATTTGCGGATATATATAAAACAAAGTCCCCGTCGCGTCTGTCTGTCTGTCTCACCGAGCATGTAACCAATAGAGTAGAACTGTTAACAGTTTTGTTAGGAAACAAAATACGCCAAAACGCTGCGCCGGCCCCTGTGTTCTGATTGGCCGACTCAAGGTCAAGTGTTGCACTAGACGTACACACAGGTCTCTTATTGGTCGGGTACTGTTTTAGTTCGAGCGTGGTTTGTTAGTTATACCAGTTATACGTGACAAATCATTGATGCGTTGCTAAACAAATGGCTCACTATTGCTACTCTATTGGCTACATGCTCGATGGTCTGTCTGAACGCGATGAACACAAAAACTACTGAACAGATTTTCGTACGGTTTTCACCAAATCACGGAGTATAGCATGGGGAAGGTTTCTATGTATGATTTGGATCCGGTAGGTGGCGCAGGTGGGCAGAACGAAGTCTGCCGGGTCCGCTAGTATAATATAAGTGGTAGGTATGTGGTACGTACTAATGAGCAGCGTGCCGAACATGTAGATGGGCACGACGCAGTGCTGGTCGACGAGCGCGCCGAACACCACGTTGCCGACGATGGCGCCCACGCGCCCGCACATCACCGTCACCGCCATGGCCGTGGCGCTGCAGCAACAACAGAAATAACAATAACAACACCACCAACACCAAAACATCGTCTCTTCTTCAGCCTAATCAGTCCACTGCTGGACGTAAGCCTCCCCTAATCCTCACCAACACATACAGTACTACAATAAGGACATTTTCCACATACACCCAATCTGATTCCAAACTTCGACAGACTAGTTGGCTTTGTGGTTAGTGGCCGCTTTCAAGCCCCTGGTCGTGGGTTTTAAATCCCACCCAGGACAATTTGTATACATGAATATGTCTGATTGTTCTGTGTCTCTCCTCTAAATGGTTTCAAGGCTTAAAAGTCAGGGTCGCTAACCACAAAGCCACTGACCTGTCTGTAATGGCTCAAGATAATCGGAGTTGGTACGTTGGCAATCAGAAACCTAATTATTAACTTCTTTCGAACACATTCGACAATGATTTATTTATGGGATCTATAGCACATTTTTTTTTTATTCAAATAGGCCTTTTATATGAACACTTATGAACGATCGGTGTGGGACATTGCTTTTACTGAGAAGACACGGAAATAAACACAGCAATTACAATAAACTTCACGTAACTACCAATAGGAACATAATAATAAAAAAATATTCGAAATCGGGGAAGAAAAAGAGAAGAGAGAAACAAAAAGAAGTAAACACTCACGCGACTTTAGTGGGGAATATCTCGCATATGACACAGAAGAGCACCGCCTCTGTGCAGCTGACGATCGCTTCGAACACGCACGACAAGATGAGGTTCTGCAGCGAGGACCGCACCAGGTTCAGGCCCAGGGCCGCCAGACCCGAGCTGATCAGCATCATCACTGGAATAGGCAGAGGGGAATTCAAATATTTTCCCTAGGATAGGAGTATATTTATTGGTACTATCTGATATATAGAACAGCTTGATCAATTTTAGTGATTTCTTTGGTGTATTTGGTGGGTCATGTTTTAACCTCCTCGTATTTTTAACCTCCAATCCTAGTTAACGGGGAGGGGTTACCGTCACTGTGACTTATCATTCTGTAGCCAGAAAAACGTTTGCATCACCTAGTTATAATATAGAAATTGGCTTATTTTTTCAACTGAAAAGTTAAGAATTTCTTTTTTGCACCATATACATTACAATAAGAGTTATATACCTATATATAAATAAATAAATAAGTATATGTTCTACAATACTGACCCAACATGAGCTTCTTGCCCACCATGTTGATGGTGAGGCCGACGCACAGCGCGGTCGGCACGCAGCTCAGCGCCACCACCAGCGTGTGGATGTACACCTCGTCGCCCAGGGTCTGCAGCCTCGCCTACACAACACATTACATATACATAATAATATTTATTACCTCCCACAAATACAATAAATTTAAATTTAAAGAAATAAAATCAACTAGTCTATGGTACAGAAATCAAAGCTCCATGAGGAGACGTTGTAGCGACAGTGGTGGGACCGGTGATGGAGTAGTAGTGACGAAGTAATACTTACAGCTATTTCAGCTGTGTCATTGGTCAATGCAAGTGACACTTCGCACACGCCGGCGGACACGTCGGGGTAGAGCGAGCTGAACTGGCTGAACCTCTCGAACAGATCCGGGAACCACATCATCAGTGTGTAGTAACTGGAAATAAGAGAATATGTCTATGTGTAAAGAGGAGTATTTTGTTACTTTAGAAATAAAGAAGGAGTGAGGAAATTAGTTAGTGGCTTAAGTAAAACATAAGTCAAAGTTTAAGATTGTTTGATAAAACACATGTTCCACCTGGGTCTTTAAACAGCATCATATAAATAGTTTTTAAATTTAAATACAAGAGTATCCTGTAAAACAATTATTGACAACATAAAGAAAACTAACAAAATCAAGTAGGTATAGTGGAAACAAAATCGCGTCCAATCAGTTCATGTTAATGAAAAACATAATTGATTTAAGTGCAGAGTTATGTATAATGCGCCCCAGCATCTCATGTGCCATCAAATTTATGTACTATGGAAGTTCTTGAAAGCCCTAAAATTCTTAGTTAATATTGCCTAATACCTGAACATAAGTCCAAAATCAACAAAACAGCACAGCACCAATAGCCCAATATAGGGCGGCATGACGAGCATCTTCTTCCGCACCCAGAAGGCATCCCACCGCTGTCTCCAGGTCAACGCAGTCTTCGTCTCGTTGCCGTTAGTGTCCGCGGACACCACCTCCTCTTCATCACCATCTCCGGCGCTGATCATTGATTCCACCTAGAATTTTGAAATATTTGAAGGTCTTGAAATTATTGTCAAAACAAAATATTTATAGATAACCATATGTTTTATAACATAAAATAAAAAGCGTATCTCTTAACTGATGGTAAGCGGTCGGTTCCACCTATATAAACAAAGCCAGTTAAGATACTTATGCAAGTGCAGATTAAGTATATACAGATAAATATTTATAAAATTAATATTCATTATCATGTAATCGGATTTCTGCCAGTGCCTCTTTCATCTCATCACCAAAATGCAACAGAACATCCAATAACTTACCGGAAAATCTTTGGCATGTAACTTTGTGTTCACCACAAATATCCTCTGAAGAACAGTTAGCGCCTGTTCAGCTTTGTTGGCATACAGCAGATATCTTGGACTCTCTGGGAACGGGAACAGCAGCATTACGACCAGGAGACTTGGGATCCCGCAGGCGGCGACGAACACTCGCCATGATGTGTACTGGAACCCACCCTCAGCTGATGCCAGGTTGAACCTAGAGTCCGGGATTATGAGGAAGGCTATGCCTGGAAAGAAGGAGAAAAAATTTAAGAACAGTGAAGCTTGAAGTCCCTTATGACTCAGAAGTAATATTATCATAGCTTGAACGCGTTAATCTCAGAAATTACTGGTTCGATTAGAAAAAAATTTTCAGTGTTAGATAGCCCAAAAACCTGATTTATTAAAATGCACTGAAGCTACTACCGGTTCAGCAGTCAGCCTTCAACTGAGAAGAACCAGGAAGAAACCATTTTTAATTAACCTTCACCTGACACCTGATAAACTTTAGAAAATCTAAAGAAAGAGGTATCTTTAAATAAATAATCAAATTAAAAGCTTGATATAAAACTAGGAATGCTGCCGACATTGGAAAGGTCACAGATAAGATTGAAACGAAATTGGCACACGACATGAACCCGATACCTCGCGGCTGTGGGCGGAAACTTACTGCCATTCGAGATTAATGATTATATCGCACTTTATTAGAAGTGATCTAATTGAAAGCTTATAAAATTTGATACTCAATTTAGCTTCGTCGTTATGTGTATTAACCATTTTAAAGACCGTTTATTATTTTAATTTGCAGCACCCTTTCTTTTGCTTTAATAAGCATTAAATTGCCGATAAAAAGTACATACCATATAAGAATAGAATATAATATACTTTAGTGTTTACACCACATGACAAAATACATATGTAAAAACTATACAATAAAGAAGAGGAAATATAGCTACAGTTTTGTTTAAGCTACAGTTTAGTTTAAGCTACAGTAACTACATCGCACTAAGAAAAATTGCAGATAATGGAACAGTAAGAAAAAGTAGTACCAACATACCTGGTAGCAATATAGTGCCCAAAGTCCAGAACACCTCAAGCCTGCACAACATGACGTCACGGTGTCTGAACGAGAGGAAGTCCCCGAAGTAAGGGAAGATCAGTCCCGTGGCACCGATGATGCCGAAGCCGGAGAAAAACCTGGAGACATCACAAGTCTACAACGAATAGTTACGTCAACATGGCAAGAAATAAGATTGAAACTGATTCTGATATAAACAGGGAAGCCTAAAGCGAGAATGGGAGTAAATAACATTCATACTAGTTTTCATCGCGCAGTTTTACCAACTAAGTTCCTGTTTCCGTAGGAATGCGGGTGTAAAAGCATGGTGCCTATGACACTCCTTGATATAGCTTTACATAGGTGAAAGAATTATTCAGATCAGTCCAGTTGTTTTTTTTCTATCTTTTCGTTACAAACAAAAACACGCACCTTTTCATTAACAAATAAGCAAATTAAATACGAACAACAATAGACCAATAAAGAATGACGCAAATTTTACCAAAACATGAAAATCTTTCAGAATTTTGCTTATTGTAGTTGTTTCATGTATAGTCAAGATACCTGCAAGCCAAGAAGGCTGGGAATGACTGGACGAGGCTGGAGAGGAAGGCAGCCAGCGCGTCCAGCAGCAGGGCTCCGATGATGGCCTTCTTACGGCCGCGTGCATCTGCCAGGTTACCCCAGAAGTAGGAGCCGACGCACATTCCTGGAAAATAAATATTAGGTATAACTAATATACCTGATTCTTGTCTCCTTATTGAAAGCTTTCTTTGATGATAAATTTACTTGTCTACGGGTTGAAAAGGAAACAATGTCATGGCATTGTGTATCCTTATTTAGGTACTTTTAAACACGGGTATTTATCTACGGAACTACATATTTAAATTGCATTTTTTTATAAGCAAAGATTAATTATCATTGAAATTGTGAGAAGTTGAATGGCTTTGCGTTTGGTCGCTGATCCACGTAACTATGACGAGGAACACGCTTTCCTAGAACAAATACTTAGGCTATGAAAGCGTATGTTCGGAAAGGAACAACATAAAGGTCGAAACCCCAACAACTCGTGTTTGGGTACAAAAATGGACACAGTGGAATCAGGCTGAAAAAATCCTTCATACACTCTTCAAAATACAACTAAAATTGATCTAACTTACCAATGAGTGGAGTAGCTGTAAGTCTGCCCTTGTCACTTGAGGACAGTTTGAAATCATTCTCGGCGGCCGGCAGCACGAAGCTAAGGGTGGTCGTGCTGAGCGCGCATACCGCGTACACGGCGCCGCATGACATGAGCAGCAACCATTGGAAGCAGCCGTAACCTGGAAACAAGATGTTACAATTCAATAATGTATTATGTGAATCAGATGGTGGTGTAGTAGGTTAGAGTCAGCAACCCTTTTTTATGGGACTAGAAGGTGTTAGCCTTTGATGGCTGTTACCTCCTTACGCGGACAAAAGTCAGCAACCCGTGAGTGATGCCTCTGGTGTTGCAAGCGTCCATAGGCTACAGTAACCGCTTCCCTTCAGGTGGGATCATGTGCTTGTTTGCCACCTTTGTGATATAAAAAAAACGCTTTGATCATGAAGCTGCAGGTCCAAACCCCTGGTCCGTTATTATTAGTGTTTGTTTTTTAGATACGCATACCTATCCTAAAGTTCCTAAAGTAGTACCTAAAGTTCTACTTTGTAAGTTGTCTGTTGCTTTAACAGCCTTGTCTAGTTGCTTTAGAGCATAAGTTAGAGCTAGTTGCTTTGACAAAACATAGATAAAGCAGGAACTATGGTTGTTTTTTCATATTTTTTATTTATTTATTATATAACTCTCGGATAATCATCATAAATATTGATGAATCAATAGCATACGGTGCAGTGTGAATGAAATGTACTTGAGACGATTGAGCTCATTAGTACCAAGTGTTCTCAATATCGATTCAATTCCATATTGATCGATACAATCGATTTTAAAATGGACAATTGAATATATATCGTTTCTAGCCTTGACAGTGTCACGGTGACTATTTTCAGTCGCATTTAGATTTTGTTATGATGCTCTTTTATTACGTACTAGTGGCTCCCCGTGGCTTCACCCGCGTTCCCGGGGGATCTTCAATTTTACCGTGATAAAAAGTAGCCTATGTCCTTTTTCAGGCTCTGGATTATCTGTGTACCAAATTTCATTTAAATCGGTTCAGTAGTTTTAGCGTGAAAGCGTAACAGACAGATAGACAGAGTTACTTTCGCATTTATAATATTAGTATGGATTGTTTCTGTACCTTTTTCAAATTAGTTTTATATTTTACTAGTGGTCGCGTCCGCTGCACTATGTACCACTTAGGGGATGTCCATTAATCACGTGAGGCTCGAAAGGGGGGTCCATAACATTTCACGAAATATCACACGGGGGAGGGGGGGTGTAGTAGACCCGCGTAGACAGCTAGTATAAAATAATCTAAAAGCTTAATTCATTGCAGAGTTTTTGCTAATTGCAATTGATATAAGATCATGATGCAATAACAAGCTATATTTAGTCAGGAATATAACTATTGCGATCTGAATTGAACTTTGAACATCGACTTTATTAGGTATTTATTGGTTTGAACCTTTATGAGTGACATAAGCTTGTCAGAGGCTGAAAGAATTTATGGCGCATACACACCTATTTTATATAGGTTTTTTAAAGTATGTCCTTATATTTGTGAATGCTCAGGGCGATGTAAACGAAACTACTAGCTTCCTCCTCGGTGTTTCACCAAGTTAGTTCCCTTTCCAGAAAGAATACGGTATTTGCGGCAAAGGGATATTGGATATATTCTAGCATCAATATATTTAAAAAAAAGGAACCACAAACCCTCTAAAGAAAACCTTCAAACCACTATACTTATCTAATCAATAAAAAACAGGTAAATTGGTTTATCTTAACCGATTTAAACATTTCAATCACCAAAGGAACGCTACATTATCAGGGAGTAACATAGGCTATATTTTATCCCCGTACACCTATCGGATGCAGCTAGCAATTTATACTTTGATAATATAGTCTACGCGTAAATCTTCCCAAGACTCGTCAAAGTTTAAAACACTATCCTAAACATGTTCTAATTCGTACAACATACTAAATGTAACATTGAACCACGAGTCGTGTATGTATGAGTGAACCAAACCTCATCCAATTAATTGAAGGCGCCGGGGGGACGTCATACATACAGACATACAACAATACATACTTATATGTTGAAGTATTGAACGATCGAATGACGTATCACTGCCCTTCTAATCGTGTGTACTCTATTTGTTTTACCGGAATTTCTGTTAGATAGCTATTTTAATTATAATTGTATAATATTTAACTAGTTTGTTTGTTTGTCTGTCCTTCCTTGATGTGGTAATGGAACAGGTTTTTGACAAAATATTTTGTACAGGAATAATATAAGTCACTTTTGCTGTTGTCGCGTAAAAGAGTAACAAACATCTATCTATCCACCATCTCAAACTCATTAGTGAGACTAATTTTCCCCGCGTTTTCACCCGCGTTGTTTCTGTTGCTCCCTGATAACATAGCCCTGGAATAGACATTTTTCACACACGGCCAACCTGATTCCAAAGTAAACTTCAAAGTGAGCTTGTGTTATGGTAACCAGATAGCTGATATACTACATATAATACCTTTAAATACATACATATTATAGATATTTACATCCGGACACAGAACAAACAGACATATTCATGCATACAAAAATGTTTGTCCTGTCCACGACCCGCGGCTTGAAAGTCAGGGTCACTAACCACAAAGCCAACCGGGCTGTAAAACATCTAATTTACAATATTAGTGTAGATGTACAAAGTTCACTTTCATGAAGTAATGCGTTATTTGTGCGTATGTTTACATCATGTGACATTAGACATAAATACTAACTATTTATATCGCGTGTTGTTGTTGACACCGCACAGACTTCGGACTTTGAAATTTCACATCTATTTTGATACAATTATGCAATGACACATCACACGTAGTTTGCGGCTTTGGATTCTCATTTATGTTGAATTAAATTCTTGTGTTTAGTATTCAGTTTCTTGCCGCCTCTTCTCAGCAAAAGCGGCCTTCCGAACCGAGCATTAGAATCGACGTTTCATAAGTGCCTGTGAAGGCCTATTTGAATTAATAAATATATTTCATTTCATTACAAGTTTCCGCCGCGCAGTTCCCGTCCCCGTAAGAATATGGGGATAAAATATAGCTAATATTACTCCCAGATAATGTAGCTTACCATTGGTAAAAGAATTAATCAGATCGGTTCAGTAGTTTCGGAGTCTATTCAATACAAACATATAATCAAATCTTTCCTGTTTATGATATTAGCATAGATACACTTTTAATAAATAAATATCCCGAAACATTTTTCACACAATTTAAACTAAAACACTTAACTTTTCTAAGCCAAGCAACGGAAGCGTTTAACGAGGAAGGGTTGTGGTGTTCTTTATTATTTTACTAGTGGCTCCCTGCGCCTTCGCCCGCGTTCCCGGGAGATCTTCAATTTTCCCGGGATAAAAAGGAGCCTATGTTCTTTCTCAGGCTCTGGATTCTCTGTGTACCAAATTTCATTTAAATCGGTTCAGTAGTTTTAGCGTGAAAGCGTAACAGACAGACAGTTACTTTCGCATTTATAATATTAGTATGGATTACTGTTTTCTATATTGCTAAGTGTATTTTAGCCATAACTTTTTACAAGGCATTTCCGTTAGATATGTCTCATTGTTAAACAAAAGGAAAATGTTGAAGAATATTTCGTTTCTGTCAATTGTAGATTTGATGACTTCATGCCCACGTTTCATTATAGACACAACCGTTAATATTATGTCAGTTTTGTAGCACTAAAATCATCTTAAACATCTTTGTTAAATTGACTTATTACTTAAATACCTAAAAAGTTATAATCCATTTGTTACGCCTAAACCACTAGACCGATTAAAAAAATGTCTCTAATATAAAAGGTAGGTAGGTATATTAACAGGCTATGTTTTATACCCGTATTTCTATGAGAACGGAAACTACTCCGGTGAAACCGCGGGGTAGAAGGTAGTATAACTAGTATATAGACTTAGTAGATAAAACAACTTTCAGAACCGAGCATTAATAGTGATGAATTGTTACATAAGTGCTTTATTGAGGCCTATTTGAATAAAAAATATTTGATTTTGATTTTGATTTTGATATACCTAGTCCCGCGGGGTTTCATAAATTCCCGGTAAAACAGAACTGAACCTTATCACACCTCAGTTTAATTGTAATTATTTATGCAGTTGAAAATGTAAGCACAGATTTGTCTTTCATGTTTTAGAACACATGAAATGACAATGTTTCATTTCATTGTATTTTAACGATCGCTTTTGAAATCATTGTCATTTGTATCGGTGTAACAAATCAGCTGTTTGTTAACAATGTTGCTAACAATAAATACACTTTATGTGACATGTTATTGTCAAGACCAATGTTACCAGGCGAAAACTTGAAATATCTAGATATAATTCTGCCTATACAGTTGCTCCTTTTTTACAGGGTCGGCAACGCCTGAGTGACGCCCCTGGCGTTACAAGCGTCCCATCAAGTGGGACCGTATGCCTGTTTGCCACCCTTGCGGTATAAAAAAATAAAATAAAAATATTTACTTATTGGCCTGGCTTTGTAGTTTGCGACCCTGACTTTATGCTGATCGTTGGTTCAATTCCCACCTTGGATAAACATGAAACTGTCTAAATAAGTATGCATTTAGAAGTACTTTATGTACATAGTATGAGCTATATAGTTACTATAGTATAAGTTCTCCTTATTTTTGAATTAGAATAATCGTAAATATAAATGTGGATTGTTTTTGTTTAATTTATATGCAGAATTAACGTTTGTGCGTCTATGTTTTTTTTTCTATTTATATTAATAAAAAATAATGTATTTTTTATGTGTTCCTAAAAGCATTGTGATGAAATATGATGAATAATGATTATAATGACATGATAGAAGAGTCTTCTGAGGATGACCTCCTTTTTATTTTCGATGTGACAGAAACAGTTATTTTGAGTAGCGTGGGCACGTTTTAGTTAATTTAGCTTTTCATAAGTAGCCTTCTACATTCTCTAATTTTTTTATGAGTGTCAGACCCTAACCTTTAAGCATCAGATTACAAAGTATATAAACAAATTAAATTCCCCATATGTTTGTTTGTCGATCATCATAAACTGTACACTTTTATGGCTCATTATGATTTTACGACCGTTTGATGGATTTTTGTGACGATAGTAGATTTTATTGATTTATTAGATCATTCTGATGGACAAAGTTTGACAACATATTGGGATTCAAAACAAGCGACACGCCCCGGCTTCGCACGACAATGAAAGCCATAAATCCTCGTCTGTCGATTTGTCTATCTATACATCTATACTAATATTATAAAGAGGAAAGATTTGACTTTGTAATATATGTATGACCAATCTGAATAATTATTTAACCAATAGAATGCTACGTTATTTGTGAGTGCCATAGATAGGCCATATTATAGCCCTGAAAAATAAATCAAAATTTGTTGAAAAGAATAATTGCTTAATTTTTAATGTAGGCACTTTCTAGCGAAAGTAACCTTCCGAACCGAAGTTTTAGAGTCTGAAATATTAAGGCATTGTAAAGCCATATTTAAATAAAAATAGTTACAATCATAACACCAATAATAGTATTAAAAGCATGCTCTAAATTCCGTACAATAACAAATCGACTAGAAAAAAAATATCAACGCGGAAACACGTTTTTATTACAAATTACGTTTACAGACAATATTTCATTCAACATAATGACATGTAAATATTTTCATAAGCTTCAGTTACTGAAAACGGCGGTTCGACGACCTCCGAGCCCACGCCACGACGACAAATTATTCGCATGTAGGTAAATAAAATTTATACAGCGCAATGCCAAGGGAAAAACCGGGTAAGTGCGTGACTGTGCTGCGGCGGGAGGGTTCCGTATGAACGTATTTGCTGGGGCCTAGAATTGTTTATGCGTATTCTATGTCATTCAAAAGGCAATCTATAGGTTTAGGTTTTAGATAATTATTAGTGGTATAAAAACCACTTTTACCATATAACAATAGTACAAAGGTAACAAATTGACGGTGTTCAACTTTTTTTAGTAGTTGGTTTAAAATAGGGGTTATGAAGAAATAACATTAAAGGTTTACAAATGGTATACTAATCGCATATTTAAAATTAATTCTGAAATTACTCTTGATTAGGACAAATTAAAACACAAACACATTTTTCTCAACCTCACTCAGGCGAAAAAAAAGGCTTAAAGCAAAAAGTACCTTCATAAACCAAGAAGTAGAAGGTTTTTTACTTAATAAGTATTGATCTCTAAAAATCGATATGCGCAGGCGCAGCATCCAACTGTAGACGTAAATCAGTGAGTGTATCTAGCGCAGGCCAGTCCAGACGATATATTTCAGGTCGCGGGTTAATATTGTGATTAACCTAATTATTTGAGCTTTTTCTACTCCTAATCCTATTTTTCATTTTTGTCGCAGTCCTCTCTTAAAATTTGGGATCTTATTCTGCTTAATAGTGAAAATTAAATACTTAGATGTTCCTCAGAGAAACTCTGGACTAAGAGATCTACTAGTAATTCTTACTTATATAGTGTCTAGTTAGTCTTATGAACAATACTTAATATTTATCATGAATTTTATGCATTATAAATCCCCTTGGAATATGCAACTGACATGCACCGCTTCCCATCAGGTGGGACCGTTTGCTTGTTTGCCACATTAGTGGTATAAAAAATGCAACAGAACCATTGATATAAAAAAACCCAAGATGCACAGTCTCGAACAAAAGTAACACTCGAAACCGTCGTCAAACACTCACCAATGATACCTACGTTGTTATAGTTATACTTCAAACATATTTTGTTGCAAATTCAACCTTACTAGCATTGTTAAAAGTTGTTTTTAGCACGCAGTGTAGAAAAAGCAATAAAATTTTACGACCCAAGTTAGCCGGTAGGACAAGGCATGGAGTGGAGACGAATACAATTAATTAGCTTTTTATCTATTGACATTGAGTGAGATTTATGAGTTAGAATTGTGTTCTAAACACAAATTTTCAAGTGTCAGATTGAATGTACGGATCGCTCTTATAACTTAAAAAAAATATTATCATAACATTGAAACACATTATTAACTATGTATTATATGTTTAACAAAAAAAGCTACTAAAACAACTCGTCTGGTTCATCTCCGTAATTTATACATATAAATATTTGTTATTTAAAACTTAATACAAAATAGTTTAAAAGTGTGCTTATTAATTTAAACTTAACACAATAAAAAAAATCAACTCCATTAAAAAAGAACAGGGTCGTTTGTATTATGCGACTAAAATAAAAGGGGCGTGTAATGTATCGTTCTTACGCTGACAGAGCCGCCATTTAAATAAGCCGTATTATACTTGGACCGTTAAGCGAAGTTTTGAGACAAATTAAATCAAAATCCCACATTCCTCTCTATATTAAGTCATAAAAACAACAAAAACAAATCGATAAAGTTTTTTACTTACCGAAAATACGATATCCCATCCTTTTCTAACGTTCTAGACGTAATATTTTTACAATTTCGTTATGAACACTTCGGCATTTTTAACGAGTGTTCAGTGAGGCGAGCGACGCGTGACTATTTGAAATGAGCGCACAATTTCAATTTGTGCGCTCTTTTTATGCGGACGTTTTTGAGACGCTGAGTGTGTATCTTGGGTTTTTTTATATCAATGAACAGAACGTAAAGTCACATTCATATTACAAAATAAAATATTGTCTTTTGATATAGTTTAAATACGTATTATCAGACTTTATGATTAACTTGTTATGTATTAAAATACTAGCTATTGTTCTGTAACTTCACTAATATTCGTAAAGATTTATATGCAAGAATAAAATATTAGGTAGGTACCTGCACTCGCAAAACTTCGAACTATGTACTATTACAAAGCCTAGGACACAGATTATATAAAGCTTGTTTTTACAAGATCTTCTGTTGAGAGCCTTCTGAGCTTCGGCGCTCACCGAAACAGTCCGCGTAACGGTGTAAAAGCCATCTGAGGCTAACACCTTCTAGACCATTAAAAAAAAACTCTCTATCGGTGAATCTATCTGGTAATTAACAAGAAATCATATTACCAGTTCATTTGCTCAAAAAATACGTGTCTTAAAATTTGACGGCCCTAAAGAAAAACCTCACCAAATTCTGCCAAATCTCAGCAAGCATAAATATCACGCCTCCCAAAAATATTTGGGTACATCCAAAACTTGGTCAGATAGATGATGTAACCTAAACATCGAACGCCATATGTAATAGGTAGTTTTCCACGGGCAAATAGTTTATTTCAGTATTAACCGGCAAAGGTTAATTATAATTTTAACTGCGTTTAAAAATATAACGTCCTTGTTTTAGTAGTAATGTAAACTGATTTCTGACAGGGACTAGTATAATGGTTGCGCTTGCGCCGACCATTGTAGTAAATGTAATAAAAATTAAAAGACCGAATCGTTATTTTATATGACTATTCCGTAAAGTTTTTTATTGTATTTTCCCGGTTCTCAGTTGACTGAAATCCGATACTTGAGTAGCTTTGAGCTTTATACACACGAATAAATGCTTCGAATATTTTAACTTATGAAGTCTTTAAATTATTCTTTATTAAAGAATTTATTCAATAATACATATTAGCTTTCAAATGTAAATATTATTGAACATTTATTCAATAAATATTATGTTGAAATAAATTAATTAAAACAAAAAAATAAGCAATAATAGCAAATATAAAATAAAAAAGGTAATAAAAAAATAGAAATTTTAATATAAATCAGTTCACTAGATAATAATAGAATAAATAGTTTTACCAATTAGTTTTACCTTACAATACGCGAATTATATTATGCAAAACATAATACTTTCAAAACAATATTTACGCCCTTAATGGGTAAATTAACACAAAAATATGATACAAACTTCCTTTACGTACATAATAAATCTAGATTTATAAAATGAATGATAAATCGCTTTCTAAAAAATGCCAAATTACACCAATAAAATGCTGGCAATTGAAATATTCGTTCGGACGGAGGAATCCTAAATCTGTTTACTTTAAAGTCAGTTATTTCCAGATTGAAAATGAGCAGAGTTGCCAATCGTTCAGCGGCGCGCGCGCATGTTATTGTTTACTTTCTTTTGTTCCGAAACTACGGACTTTAACAGTTTCCTTGACAATAATCATTGAAACAGGTGTGTTTTTATAACGTGTTTTTTTATAATTAAACTAAAAGGGAGGGAACAGTTGGCTTGGCTTTGAAAGTGGTGGTGGCCTTGATTCCCATTCAGCACAAATTTCTGTTCGTCAGACATATCTGTCAGTTCTGCGTTTGGCTGTAAATCTACACTGCAGAATGACAGATTTGTTTTTTTTTTCTGATTGTATTTTGATTGATTGATTTTTCAAAGTCTTTATTTATAAATAGATTTACAGTGCTGTTTACAAATGATCTTATTCTATTTGCTTACAAGTAATTGGTTTTAAATTGTTACACAGGCTAATCGCCTTTACAAACATTAATTACATCGGTTGATTAATATTATGTTAATTGAGTTGAAGTGATTTAATTATATATAATAATAACTATGTGCAAGTCTTAGTGCGACCCACATATATTCAAATCGTTGCGTACAAACAGTACTTACACTTTATTATAGAATGTGATTAGAACTGATTGTATTGAATAGGCTCAAAAGTTGCTGGTTTGACAGGCCTATTTATCGAGTAAATATATAGGCTATATAACATCACGCGATAACTAACAGGAGAGGGGTATTATTGACAAATATTGCAATTAAAAATAGGGAACATGTGGCGCAGATGAAGTTGCGTAAATCAGCTAGTATATAAGTGTGTTTTTAAAATCTGACTACCATAGTAAAGCTCTGCTTATTAATGAAACGGCCCTGTATTACATTTTTCAATTATAATCTAAATAAAAAGCCATAGTAATAAAACAATAATATTGTTACAGACATATTTTACTAAATATGTCCATTGTTAACGCATGCAATGTGCATGCAAACTATGAATGGAGTTAAAATAACGATTGGCAGCCGTCGAAATGGGATTTACCACGGTGGCGGAAAATCCATATTCACCACTCTACAGCCTTCAATACAGTATTGTATTCTTAAACTGTATACTGTGTAGTACGCGTATGTAAAGGTGCATTTGACATCACATGTTTTCTTTTGACTTTGTGTCCCTGACTTTCAAGCCAGGCTTCAATAAATTTAAGCAGGTCGTGAAGAAAACTTTATATCAAAAGGGCTTTTATAGTGTATCAGATTACTTATTAGAAAAAGACCCTTGGCAGTGAAATGCTCGCTACAAGCTATTTAACATATTTTGTAAAAATCACTATTGTATTAAATCTAAGTTGATTAATGAAAAGAGTACTTACTGATTTTATTGCCGGCTCTTCTCAGTAAAAAACAACTATCGGAACCGAGCATTAATAGTGACTATTCATGAGTACTTTATTTAGGGCTATTAGATTAAAAAAGATTTTGATTTAGATTTTTGAGTCGTGGGTTTGAACTTTTAATCCTACCAGATAGCTGATACTACTTTTAAATACATACTTATATAGATAATTATTCACATCCAGACACAGGACAAACAGACAAATGTATTGAATAAAAATATTACTGTCATTTGCTTTGTTTATAGGCTTATTTCAATCCAGATTAAACACAATAACACAAAGTTTATTAACAAATGCTGTACATCTTATAACGTCTCTGTCTTCCTAAATTATTTAAGCGAGATGCCCCCTCAGTGGCATGCTGGCCTTGTTCTGTAACCTTCAGGCATGACGTCACGGACCCCGCCCTTCGTTAGCTAAAAGCCCCATCAGGATATTACTGTTAATAGCATTGACAACAAACTCTCATAGCGGGCGATTTAATCGACCTGTGATGGTAGTCTTGGGAAGGACAATTGTCTAGCGATCTATTTTTAGAACCTACAGTAGATAGTCCAAAAAGAGATTAAAAAAGCTAAAATCCTGAGATATTCTTTACACACGGCCGCAATCTGATTGCAAACTGATCAAGCTTTAAAATGTAGTACATTAAATACGTACTACATTTTAGAATCGCATGTGTTTGTTATGAAACTCCTCCTAAAACAATTTTTATGGCATTTTTGTGTAGGTTGAGAATAAATCGTATTATTAACTCTTTTTCCCCATCCAATTTTTCGCGATTTTAGTAGATATTTTTTATATGTTAGAATAACGTTTGCTGAGTCAACTATTTTAGATAGGTATATTTACACCATACATAACAAATGATTATCCTGAATGGGAACCAAAACCATTGGCAACAACTTAGAATCAAAGTTTCTGACAAACTTTGACGTATAAGTGCCATTTAAAGGCCTAACCTATAAGGCTTAGAATTTTGTTTTTTTAGGCAACTATCTACCAAGACCAGATTCGCACCGCACTCGACTCTACCGTCTACGATGCTCTCCGAGTGGCCGGGGATAGGAAGAAATGGCGGACCATAGTCAGAACGAAGATCATGGATAGAGGTGGTCACGACCCTCAGACATGAGGAATACGACTTACGGAGGAGGATCTACCAAGATCCCCCTTAAGTTTTAAATAGGTTAGAACCCTGAACTCATAGCAAGAAGATCAATTAGATGACCTTGAAGTCCACCACTCCTGTGTTATAATTATACCGTCACCATGTGTTAATAGGTTTTCTTCGCTCTTGCCAATGTATATTTTTACAACTTTTAAATTTGGTCATATATCATCCTACTTTAACGTTGCTGTAAGCTTGTAAATCAACTTTTATAATTAGCCAGGTTATTACGTACGTAAGAAAATGTTCAAAAGTGCAAACATCAAAAGAAACGTTTAAAGATTTAACAAAGAAAATTTAAAGTTCTTTGATCGGAGTGACACAGTTTATTTTTGCACGGGAGAATTATTTTCGGTGATTTCGAGTTGGCGGCCATTTTGTTTCTTGATGTCTTACTTCTACACCGGACCTACATCCTGTAGAAGACTTCGTACGTATACAATAAGAGTCTTCATTAATAAATGTATAAATTTTATAATAACTTTAATAATAATAAATGATACTCGTAGCTGTAAGTTTTTGTGTAAAATAAATAAATAAATAAAATAAGGAAAGATTATTTTGTTTGTTTGTTATGAATAGGCTCCAAAAATACTTGATCAATCTGAATAATTATTTCACCGATAGAAAGCCACGTTATTTGTGAGTATCATAGGCTATATTTTATCCCTGTATTTTTACGGGAACGGGAATTACGCGGGTGAAACCGCGGGACGGAAGCTATTAAAAATATTCTACGGTAAATTTCATTCCAAATTAAGCTGAGCTTGTAGTTAAGATACCTACTTATTATATATTAGTGTTAATGTTTACATGTGTTAATATTTACATCTAGACCCCCTTCGTTGTTAGAGGAGACTCGTGCTCTTCGATGGATACGTATAAGAGCTGACTAGGTGCTCCGCTCCTATGGATCGTAGCGCGATGATATATAGCCTTTAGCCTTGATAAATGGACTATCTAATGATGAGATAATTTTTTAAATCTGACCAGTAGTTCCTGATATTAGCGCGTTCAAACAAACAAACTCTTCTGCTTTATACTATTAGTATAGATGATGATATGACAAAAAACAAATAGATATATGGAAGCAGCAAAGGGTTTGAAAAGTAAAGGTAAAAAGTAAAAAGTCAACCGGCCACTCAGTTTCTTTTTACAGGTTTTAAGTCTAAAAAACTGAAGCCAATGACCCGGCATCGCCTAGATTTTAGAGCTATTTTTAAGACCTAGGTAATTGTTATCGCCAATCCAAACAGGATAATCTGTTTGCACACCTCTTGTGTTATTGTTTTGCACAGTTTTCTTGAGAATATCTTGTTTTTTCAGTTAAATGAGTCAAGAACAAAATATGTGCGAAAACAAAGCAAGGCGATTTTACCTGCATACATATGTGAAATGTTTGTAAATATTTTTGTAAATCAATTTTCCGTAGACAAATGTAGGAAAAACGCGCTCGCAAATTTTACAGATGCAAAGGTGAAATGGACTTTATGTCTTTGTATACACGTGCTTTATTTGTTTGTATTATAGTGACGTTGGACGGTAAGGTCGCGCGTCCCAATTTTGCGAGCTCGACCTTCAGGGAAGGGAAACATTGTATATGTGATGAAAACTATCGATAGTTGACATTGGAAAATAATAATAGTATCGATGGAATAATGTCACATTATTTATTTTGTTTTTTTAGATTTTTATCGATGGATGGTTCATCTAAGCTTTCTAATCATAGTATAAAGTTTAGTCCCTAATGATGTATTTACTTATGAAGGTCGATATTACTGAAGTTACTAACAGTTCGGAAGTCAGCATTCAGCTCAGATAAACCGGCAAGAAACTCGACAAGCTGACATTTTATACATATATTTTCAAATGTTTATCTTTTCCATGTATTCAATGAAATTCTAATGGGCATTCTTAACTACATAGGTACGCATATTGTCGATACTAAACGGTATAAACATAGTAAATAATTCATTATTAAAAAATTACCAATACATTTCAGATTTGAGTTATGCGAAAAACATGTACCTACCTACTACTTTCCGCGTAGTCGGTTTAAAAACAGTAGCGCAGACAGCGTCGCATGGTATATGTCTGGTAGACTACAAAAGCTATGAGAGAAGATAAAAATAAACAGTTTCGTGTGTTGTTAGTCGTCATCGGCCGTAAACTCGACACAGTTCACGGAAACCTACACCAGTAATACCACGATAGGTAAATAATGCTTTCACTAAAATGAATATGTCCACTTTGTAGTTTTTTAAACTTACATCTACCGTTAAAATTCGAGTGTTATTTATGGCGTTTAAATATTTTTAATGAGTGATGTATAATTTGGTACATATACATGGTATACGTAGTCTAGTTTTTACTTAGTAAGCCCAGGTTCGTAATAATAATAATAATAGCATATATATATTTTGAAATTTAAATGTCATAACGCTTATAAAATACGTTTTCTTTCCGCATCAATTTTGAAAATCAAATATCCCATAAGTGACTCTTATTTTTGTCAATTTTCTGAGTGTTATATCAGAGTTGATATACTATATTAACAGTTATTACTACTGTGACATTAACTGGGTCGTCTATTTGACAGTGAGGGTAACTTTCCATTCGTTCGGCGAACACTGGCGGGCGGGCGGTTTCATTAATGTTTATTACGCACCTAACCTTTAGGTCTGCTATCATATTCTTGTACCTATTCGTAGAACAATGTCTTATCTATTTTAATAAATAAATATCCTGAGATATTTTTCACACACGGCCAATCTGATTCCAAATTAAGCATCAACGTGAGCTTGTGTTATGGTAACCAGATAGCTGATATACTACTTTTAAATACATACTTATATAGATATTTACATCCAGACACAGGAAAAATAGACATATTCATGCATACAAATGTTTGTCCTGGGTGGGATTCGAACCCGCGACCCGCGGCTTGAAAGTCAGGGTCAGTAACCACAAAGCCAACCGGGCTGTCAATTTTTTTTTTTATTAATAGATATCATTAGCTGTAACTACTAATTTTAGTTTTCACTTCTGTCATACAGATTGCTAAAGTTACGAGAATCGAATATACTTGACGCGGGGACAATTTGCCGAATTGTCTGTAAAGTCGGTTTACTGACGATAGTTGAACGTAACAACGTCTTGCATCGCTCACTCAAGTAGGAGAGAGACGGATGTCGAACGCTGTCGAACGCAAAGGTTGATTGTGCTTCTTTGTCGCTCGTTCCGCGCTCTCGCTTGCACTTCAAGCCGCCACATGGAACGCCTCAGAGCGAGGTAACGCCGCATGAGTCATCGTGCGTACAGCCGGCTCTATCGTATTATAAGACGTTGTCACGTCAAAATACTGTGTCCATTTCAAACAGTTTTCGATTGCTTCTCCCCAATCACTATTGCTGGACCGATTATGCTAAGGGTAAATTAAAAAAAAAACTATAAAATTTAAATATGAATACCCACAAAAAAAATAGTTTAATGAAATATAGTACTTATGTTTTCAGCAAGATCAACCATCTGTACTGAACATCTATATATATAAAAATAAGTTGTGTTAGTTACACTATTTATAACTCAAGAACGACTGAAGCGATTTGACTGAAAAATGGTGAGGAGGTAGCTTAGAAACAGGAGACAGATATAGGATACTTTTTATCGGGATGCCACTAGTTTTCAATATTAAGACCAAAAATACTCGCTCGCTTAGTCAAATTTGTTCAGCTGTGTTCTGCGCTCTATTTATTCATTAATTCTTATATGCTAAGATGACTTAGTTATCTATTTTCCTACAGTTCATACTCGTTATAGCTAAGAATAAAATAGCCTAGCTCAACAGCTGAATTCCTAGGAAAATCTATGTAAACAAATTGTCTGTTTTCAAAACAGCGCCAATAAGAGTCCAATCAAACTTTGCATCTGCGTTCACAGACACACATATAAATGCACGTTATTCTGTCTGTGTATAATAAAAAGACTGAATCACCGTTGGGTTTGCGTTGCACATGTGCGTTAGTTAGTTCCAATCAATAACGTTAATAATGTTTACTTTAAACTGACACCTTGAGGTATGAGGAAAATATATCGTGAGTTTTCGTATTTTCATTTTAGCGCATAGATCTGTTAGTGAAGTAATTATCTAAAAATAAAAAGCTACTTACAAATATTTGATGTTAAAATCATTTACAGGTATTTGGAAGTATTTGTTAACATTAGGTATAATAAGGTGGCTTTTATAGATTACTAGTGGCTCCCCACGGTTTCACTCGCGTACCTGGAAGATCTTCCATTTTCCCAGGATAAAAAGTAGCCCATGTCCTTTCTCAGGCTCTAGACTATCTGTGTACCAAATATCATTTAAATCCGTTCAGTAGTTTCAGCGTGAAAGCGAGACCGACAGACCGACAGACCGACAGAGAGACAGAGTTACTTTCGTATTTATAATATTAGTAAACACTAGTTTAAACCGAAGTTTCACCCATCGAGATCTTCCAATTTCCCGGGATTAAAAGTAGCCTATGTCCTTTCTCAGGCTCTAGAGTAAGTATCTGTGAAGGTACTAAATTATATTTTAATCGGTTCAATAGTTTTAGCGTGAAAGCGAAACAGACAGAGTTACTTTCGCATTTATAATACTAGTTAGGATGGTTTTTTTCTGTTCTCGTTTCCTTTTTCAGCACTATGACTGAAAGGTCAAATAATACCGTTTAATTATATAACAAAAAATATAGTTTACTAGGTATTTAATGGCTTCGAGAAGCCCGCAAAGTGGACTATGGCATGTACAGTCATCAACATAACTAAATGAAATTGTCAAAAAAAATTGCGTCTAACAAGTGCAAGCAGATTTTGTTTCCTGATCAGGACAAAAATGACAGATAGTACAATGTAACATTTAATTTAATTATAAAAATAATTTTCAGTTTCCCATCTACAAAATATTGACACAAAATTCTGGTTGCAAGATATAAACTAACATCAAAATTATATATCTCTACACTTATGTTCTGAAGAGAACTTATTTGATTTATTTGTTTGTTTGTAACGAATAGCTACTGGACCGATCTGAATAATACTTAAACCAATAGAACATTGACATTGTGACATAGCCTATTTATATTTATCCATAAAAAATTACCACAATTTTCATAGCGCAAATTTCGTTATAAATATCCTGGGACATTTTTCACAATCTGATTCCAAAGTAAGCTTTAAATGAAGCTTGTGTTATGGTAACCAGATAGCTGATATACTACATATTATAATACTTTTTAAAAACATACATGTTATAGATATAAACATCCAGTTATGAATCTGTTAGTAACATTGTGCCAGACTGTACATTGTCGAAGCTAATTTGATAGCCGGCTTCCGTGTCACGTGCGATTTAAGCTGAAGAAAGCTTAGCCGATATCTCTACGGCTATTTATTAAGATTGACCTGCCGAAGGTCGAAGGTCGAAGGTCGGGGAGTGGTAGAGAATGGTATCACCATAATGATTATTATTATTAGCTTGTGTTGTCCCACTGCAGGGCAAAGGCCTCCCTTTCTTTTCCACTGTTCCCAGTTTTGAGCTTTGCTGGACCAGTCGTTTGCGAAGTGGTCCTGCTCGTCTCGCCATCTCCTCTTAGGTCTGTCGCGATGTCGTCTAACGTTTAGTGGGACCCAGTTAGTTGTTGTTTTGGCCCACAGTTCGTCCGACATGCGGCTGACATGGCCTGCTCATCTCCATGATACTTGATATAGAGATACCCATCTCCACCATAATGAGTAGTACCTACTAACGTTAGCATTCATCGTATTTTTGCATTACCTGCTTTATTTCAATCCTCTACATTGTTTTTTAGCAAGCCCAAATTAAATAGTCGCCAAAACCCTAGCCAATCTTCTGCAGCCACAATACCACGTATAGGCCCAATAATCTGAAATCAGTACAGACTCCTAAATACCATATAAGCTATATAACAGTGGTGCACTTACCGGCGTGATGCAGGGCAGTCTCGAAGGGCGCCCGCTGTAGTCGCTCCTTGCTCTCTGCCAACAAATTAAAAATAGATATCGGTAATGTTGTTTTGGTGCCAAAATTCACACTCGAAACGTTGGACATAATGTCGTATGATGTTTTGATCACGTTACGAGCTGATTGAGATCTTTTGCATGTAGATTTGTTATGGTTTATGGGCTTTAAAAAAAGACTGAAAGGGAGACCATTCAAAAGATGGAGTGATGACATAGTTGCCACGGTGGGAAGTACCTGAAGCAGACTGGCAAGAGACACAGCGAAATGGTAGGAAATGGAGGAGGGTTTCACCGCCAGAGCAGTCCTTACAACCAAACGCGTTAACGCAGTCTATTAAATAACATAGATTAAATAAACTAGAATAAGTATAACACTAACACTACAAATAATATTTAGAATTTATGTAACTTATGTAAGGAATTAAATAAAGCTTAATTATTATTATTTTTATTTATATTATAGGCTTTAGACTTCGCGGGCGCAGCGGGATGAATTACTAAGGTTTGGGTTCAAATAAAACGTGATTGTTTAATCTGCAATTATAAGTTAGGCTTTAACTTCATTTGTTTATATAAAAATGTTTACCAAGACTTGAGGTAAAATTCTAATTAAAATATAGAAAACTATCTTCTGCCCAACCGTTTCACCCGTGTTGGGTTATTTCGTAATATGTTCTATATGCCAAATTTCATCTTAATTATTTTATCCATTTTGAAGAATCCGCATCGAAAACTTCGCAATCATGATATTAATACAGAATACAAGATATTTATTTATTTATTTACTAGTGGCTTCCGCGGTTTCCACGTACGTACCCACGTTCCCAGGAAATCTTCCATTTTCCCGGGATAAAAAGTAGCCTATGTCCTTTCTCAGGCTCTGGACTATCTGTGTCCTAATTTTCATTTAAATCGGTTCTGTAGTTTTAGTGTGAAAGCGAGACAGACAGAGTTACTTTCGAATTTATAATATTAGTTAGGATTTATTACGTGACAATTCTACCTTTAAACATTTCAGCATTTTCCATAAATTTAAGGTTCAACGACCTGACGAATATTTACCTATCGGTGACCTAGAGGTATTGTCATTGAGAGCTGGTACCGAAATACTTGGCCTATAACGCTATCGCTCGAGCTCGCCTAGTTAGTGATACTTTCCTATTTCCATAATGATTATACAATACATCGCTTCTTTACAAGAACAACGTGATATTTTTTAAACCACAACTTTACAGGAGAGCAATTTTAAACATTAAAGCGTTGATAAATTCTTAACTTTTGATAATTTTACAGTCGGAAAACAATTATAAAATGCCGTGTTTTTGTAGAAAATAAAAAAACGATATCGCGGTTTTTTAAATATCAATTAATAAAAAAAAACGCGTGTTTGTGAGATGTCACGTTGTTCTTGTAAAGATGCGACATATTTTTTGTGAAATAAATTGTTAGTTTAAACCTTTACTCTTACTTAAGTATTCCCCCGATTTCACACGGAATAAAACACACAGGCATTTTGCACAAATGTAATACTTAAATTTGTAACAAAAATAATGGGATCTAGTGAAAATTTTATTTATTTACAGAACCAAAGTTTAAAGAATTGACAAAAAATAACTGTAAGTAATTTTTTTTATATCAAAATGGCTTCCACAAACTTTTTTTTTATACATTTATCCTTTTTTATTTTGAAATGTTTTTTTTTTGTTAGCGGCCAGTGTAAATGTCAAAATATAGAAAAAAAGGTCAACAATAAAATACTCTTTTAATTAGAAACCTCGCGAACTAATTGTGAAAAAAAAAGTTTGGAACATTCTTTCTCCGAACCGAGCGTTAGAGTCTAACTATTCTTAAGTGTCTGTGAAGGCCTTATTGAATTAAAAACATTTTTCATTTTTATTTTCATTCTAGATTAAGCTAAAGTCTAGTCTAGTTTTTAGCCTCAGGCGAGCTGTCAATTATGTTTGAACAACACACGAGTTGACAGCGTCGGGTGAAATGTTATGTCTAGAAAATGGGTCGGGGTTATTTTCTGATCAACAATGGATGCTATATTCTTACGTAACATTCCCGTAAATCGTGTTTTAACACTAACTACGTAATGGTTACCTTTCAAGCCACTGATTTGAGTTTCGATTCTTATAACAAATACTGTAAATGAACATGAATGTTTGTTTATTTGTGTGTAAAATATCTGTCAAATTATGAAGTAAATATAATCTGGATGCCTACTGGTTATGTATTAACCTAGGGTTGCTATTTCTAAAATTAGGATACCAGGACCCCGGATTTTAGAGTCTAGAACATGGACATGTCAACAGGTTTTTAAGTTGACCTTTTTTTTCGCTGTCAACCTTCAGCTAAAACCGGGACTATAATAGAAGTGCTCGGACACCCTCTAAACTAAGACAAATCCGCGGAAACCCGGACGGATGGCAAGCCTATATTTACCTGACTAAACAAAAAGCATTAGTACTACCTACCTACCCACCTGTAACAGCAAATGTCCGACTCTGACTTTGACTTTGACTATAGGCGTGCCAAGTTCAGCCGCTGGTGCGTGAAATAGTAACTAACATCCTAACTGATTTATAATATTAAAGATATCTCCACTATTATAATAAAGACGAAATATTTGATTTTCTTATATAGAAAGAAGAAAGAAAATACATTTATTCCAGACAACACACAACATAACAAAATACAAGATACAGCAGACGTGTACAAAACACACAAGACAAAGAAAATAAAATAAAAAACAGAAATGTAATGTTGTGTGATGCCAGGAAAAGGTCCCGACTCAGCATAAGGCTTAGGCTAGCAAAACACTAGCCCTCGCGCTGGTTTTCAGTCGGAACCCCTCATGACATCACGTACAACCAGAACTATACAAAAAAATTACATAAAAAATCTAAAATCTAAAATCTAATATAACAGCAATAATAATAATATAAAAGATATAAAATTAAATTTATTTGCGGCGGAATTGCCCTATATGTTTGTTTGTATTGTATAGGCTCCGAAACTACCGATCGATTTGAACAATTATTTCTCCAATGGAAAGCTATATTATGAGGGAGTAACAAAGGCTATATTTTATCTCCGTTTTCCTACGGTAACAGGAACTATGCGGATAAATCCACGCGGCAGAAGATAGTATCTACACTAATCTTTAAATGCAAAAGTAACTCTGTCTGCCTCGCTTTCACGCTAAAACTACAGAACCGATATAAATGAAATTTGGTACACAGAGAGATACATACATATTATAGATATTAACATCCAGACACAGAACAAACAGACATATTCATGCATACAAATGTTTGTCCTGGGTGGGATTCGAACCCACGACCCGCGGCTTGAAAGTCAGGGTCACTAACCACAAAGCCAACCGGGCTGTCGACCAAAGTCATATATTTCTAACATACTCTGAACCGTGAGAACACACGATTCGGCGTCGCTTTAATCCTAAATTAATCTTCCCAGCAGCATCAACACCAATCAACATTAATTGCAACAGATCTGCGCAGACGCAATGTTACTTGTTGTTGCAGCGACAACTGAATACCTCCGGAAATAACCGGTGCAAACTGGATCGTACCGGTTCTGTATTTGGTTAAAATCGGTTTGTATCGCACGTATATTATATACAAAGTATTGGTAAAAGTTTATGTACAGTGCAAACTGGTTATTTCCGGATTTTAAATAACTATCTTCTTATATGGGTCGTTGTTTGTTATGTAAAATGTAATGTATTTATTCAAACCAATAGGTGTTTATGAAATGAGGATTCTAAATTTGAGAATTTAAGGTTGCTTTTGATCTGGCAATAAAGTCTTTCAAAACAATTTTTACTATTATGTTTACTACTTAGCAGAGTTTTTTACAGGACGTAAAAAAAGCGTTCTAATACAACAAATGCTTTCCCAAGTATATGTTCACACGACAGCGTTTTTTAAAACGCGACGCTTTTTATAGAGCATGTTACAATTTCAACTTTGGGCGTTGTAAATAGAGCATATTATGGTACTTGGAAGTGCATTTATTGTGTTTCAACGCTTTTTTAACGCCCGCCTTAGTCCTTCTAGAAGGAAAATACTGTTTGTTTTCGATGTTCATTGAATTAACAAGACAATTATAATAAGTTGGGTAACCAATCCAGATAATCTAACATACAAAAGGGATTTTAGACTTAAGCTTACTTTATAATAGGATTTAAAATTGTACGTTACAGCATGTAACTGATTTTATATACCTATATAATATTACTAGTGGCTCCCCGCGGTTTCACTCGCGTACCCGGGAGATCTTCCATTTTCCCGGGATAAAAAGTAGCCTATGTCCTTTCTCAAGTTCTAGACTATGTGTGTACCAAATTTAATTTAAATCGGTTCGGTAGTTTTAGCGTGAATGCGAGACAGACAGACAGAGTTACTTTCGTTATAATATTAGTATAGATATAGATGAATGCGAAAGTAACTGTCTGTCTGTTACCTACACACTAAAACAATTTTGAAGGAATTTAACCACGGTCTCATGAAAGTAAAAGGTCCTACGTCCTTCTAATATTATAAATGCGAAAGTTTACGCCAGATTGTCTATAAGGATCGCGATGAGATCTAGCTCAGAGTTTGAATATATTCTGATATGACACATAGGCTAGTTTTTGTTCCGGAAAAATGGAAAATACCCTTGGAACGCGGTTAAAACCACACTGCCACACTAGTATTATTATAATATTATGGTTTTATATTACCACTTTTAATAGTAAGTTTATTGCTTGTTATATACCAGTTCTTTTACATATCTATATTGCTTAGTATGTAAGCTTGGATCGCTTTAAGTCATTCGTATAAGCATTACCATGGGGGAAAAGTCATTGAAATGAATGAAATATATTTATTAATTCAAATAGGCCTTCACAGGCACTTATGAAACGTTGACACTAATGCTCGCTTCGGAAGGTTGTTTTTGATAGATAGACAAAATTGGTTAAATCTAAAAACAATGGTGAACAACGAAGCCTTATTGAGCTAATCGACGCAAACCTCGATAATACAAGGTGAATGCCATGTGCGTGCGTACGTACACACATCTATACTAATATTATAAAGGAGTAGAGTTTGTTTGTTTGTTTGTTTGCTTGAACGCGCTAATCTCAAAAAGTACTGGTCCGATTTGAAAAATTCTTTCACCATTAGATAGTCCATTTATCGAGAAAGGCTATAGGCTATATATCATCACGCTACGACCAATAGGAGCGGAGCACCAATGAAGAATGTTTCAAAATCGGGAGATTTATTTTCCTGTTGAGAGCTTCCGCTGCGTACGCTGCGTAAACGGTTAAAGTTACGCTAAAATGATGTATGACAGAATTGTTCCCCTTCAAAAGTTCTAAAAAAAAGTCCGCGATAGCATATATCTATCTGTTAAGGTTGGCTCACTATAACCATTTTTATACTATTCAAATTTGTTCGAAAATTAAGCATTATTTGTGAAGGTGTTTTTATAAAGATGGTATTAATCCTTATCCAAATAAATACAATATTCATCACAAGTATTTAATTTAAAACAAAATTGCCATTTACAGCATTCGATTTTACTGAATATCTTAGGAGATATCGCAAATTTAAAATAACATCGCAGCAAAATAATTATCAAGTACTGCGCGCACCTTACGGGCCGGGCCGGCGTGCAGTCATCAGTTAGCTCTGCGAAACCCTCTTTCTACGTAAACGAAGTCGCGGGTTGAAAGTTAGCGTTTGCCCAAAGTAACTATTCCACGCGGACGAAGTCGCGGGCAAAAGCTAGTATTTATATATATATAGCTAGATGTACGGTCGCGGTCTGAAAATGTTTATCAGTTTTCCAAATTACATTATTTTATCACAATCTTTCTGAGCAGGACTAATATTATTATTGTTAAAAATTGTTAAAACTTGTTTTGAAAAGAGTAATTCCTGAGTTTCTTGCCGGCTCTTCTCAGCAAAAGCAACCTTTCGAACCGAGCATTAGAATCGACGTTTCATAAGTGCCTGTGAAGGCCTATTTGAATTCATAAATATATTTCATTTGAACGAAATGCAGCCTTATTTATAGATTTATTTTTATTTATTACTAGCTGCCTCCGCGCGGTTTTACCCGCGTTGTTCCCGTTCCCGTGGGAATACAGGGATAAAATATAGCCTATGTTACTCGGGGATAATGTAGCTTTCCAAAGGTGAAAGAATTTTTTAAATCGGTCCAGTAGTTTCGGAGCCTATTCATTACAAACAAACAAACAAACAAATCTTTCCTCTTTATAATATTAGTATAGATTAATAGTTATCCGAGTTTGTTGGTGATAGTACCTACCTATAGTTGTGTCGGCAGCGGTAGCCGTAGCTAGATCATATTATAAGTATTATCTAGATCCTATAACTGCTTTTATCTATGTAATAACGACGCCACTTGACTGTCTACGTAATAATTAAAACCCAACATATTATAAAGCTTTTGTGCGTTGTTAATACTGTTTTTGGACGTTTTTTGCCTTTTTTACTCGACTGGCAAGACAGGGTTATGCTTTTGAAAGAGGGGATTTTGTTTTGAAGTGTTTTAAATTTGTTAAAATATATATTTTTTTTAACTTTAAGTAAAATTGATTTTTATATTACGATATGTTTCGTGGTTTTACCTACTTTCCTGTGGTAAAATTTTTAGTAATTTACTGTTAGAAAAAAATTTAAAAATTTATTAGAAGAGTACCTACATGAATGAATATACCTACATTACAATTTTAAACTTATGTCTGTTTGTTCTGTGTCTGGATGTAAATATCTATAAAAGTATGTATTTAAAAGTAGTATATGTAGTATATCAGCTATCTGGTAATCATATTACAAGCTCTGCTTAGTTTGGAATCAGATTGGCCATGTGTGAAAAATATCCCAGGAAAACTGGATTTTAGTATAATACTTTTCTTACTACTACGAGCTCAGGTGGCACATATGTATCATATTAGGTAGGTAGGTAAGTACAAACAAACTTTCAAAGGTATGTTTATCAATACCACATCCGTGAAGGTTATCCTAATAAAGATGAAACATTCAAAGACGTTCTTTACATAAATGGTGGCTCATTGATTTTCCAAACATTGTAAAGAAAATATGAAATACTGCTTTGAGACTTGCAATTTTTCCCGTGTTCCCGGGGATCTTAAATTTTCCCGAGATAAACAAATAAGTAGCCAGTAAGTAAGTAGTATGTGTGATTTCAGAATATATTCTAACTCTGTGCTAATTTTCATTGATATCCCTTTAGCCGTTCTGGAGTGAAAGAGTAACAAACATACATACCGACCCCGACCTTGACGCGGGTCGCAGATTTGATTCCCACTTAGGACAAACATTTGTATACATATAAACTAACTGCCACCCCGCGGTTTCACCCGCGTAGTTCCCGTTCCCGTGATCACATAGAAAAAAATAGATATGTGGTAGCCGATTCTCAGACCTACTGAATATGCATATAAAATTTCATAAAAATCGATCAAGCCGTTTCGGAGGAGTACGGTAACTAACATTGTGACATGAGAATTTTATATAATACTAGCTGCCGCCCGCGGTTTCACCCGCGTAGTTCTCGTTCCCGTGATCACAGGGGTATCAAAAATAGATGTTAGCCGATTCTCAGACCTACCGAATATGCATATAAAATTTCATAAAACTCGGTCAAGCCCTTTCGGAGGAGTATGGTAACTAACATTGTGACACGAGAATTTTATATACGAGTACATCTATATTGATGTCGTCACAATATCTATCAGTAATTTTTTATTATGTTTTACAATATTATGTAAATAAATGATGCATTTACAGTACATACATAAATGACACATAATTACACTAATATTATAAAGGCGATAGTTTGTGAGTGTGTATGTTTGTTACTTCTTCACGTCAAAACAGCTGGAGCGATTTTAATAAAATTTGGTATAGAGTTAGCTGACATTCTGGATTAACACATAGGCTACTTTTTATCTTGGGAAAATTGAAGATCCCGGGAACGCGGGTTAAACTGCGAAGCAGAAGCTAGTATACTAAAATTATTTAATTTTGCGGTACATTGTATATATATTTTTTTGTTTATGTAATTATTATGTTATCTATACAAGTGTATTGAACTGCTATCAGCTTTATTTTGACTATGATTTCATTATTAATAGGTCAATAGTACCATTTTTAAATAACCTCTAATGTCCAAGGCCCTAAGTTTGATTCCCAGGTCAAGCAAGGTGTACTTGTTTTTCATAAACTTGGTTTTAGACTTAAAGTAAATATATTTTCTTTTTGGACAGCCGGTTGGCTTTGTGGTTAGTGACTCTTAAGGCACCGGTCGTGGGTTCGAATCCCACCCAGCACAAACATTTGTATTCATGAATATGTCTGTTAGTTCTGTGTCTGGATGTAATTTTCTATATACTTAAGTATGTATTTAAAAGTAGTATATGTAGTATATCAGCTATCTGGTTACCATATCAAAAGCACTGCTTAGTTTGGAATCAAAAATTGGGTGTGAAAAATGTCCCAGGATATTTATTTATTTATTTGCTTTGATATTATTGTTTTGAGTAACTCATATTTCAGGCTCAGAATAAAAATCTATAACTTTTCTTTAAAAACTACGTTTAAAAATATCTATACTTATAATAAATCTGTAGAGAGGTCAATTCTGTACATGAAATATATTTTCAAATTAACTATCAGGGGGTGATTAGTGATCGATACTGATGCCAAAAATGCAATCAGTAAAATTTTCGTCTGTCTGTCTGTCTGTCTGTCTGTATGTTCCTTATAGAAACAAAAACTACTGGACGGATTTTAACGAAACTTGGTACAATTATTCTTCATACTCCTGGGCAGGTTATAGGATACTTTTCATCACGCTACAATCAATAGGAGCAGAGTAGTGAAGGGAAGTTTTGGGAAAATGGGAGAAGTTACTCCATTTTTTAAGCTTCCGTCGCGTGTGCAGCCCTCATGGTTAAAGTTACAAAGAAATTATGTATGACGGAAATATTCTACATAAAATTTTCTAAAAAATATCCCGCAACAGCATATGTCTATCTTTTATAGTTGACTCAGAATAACTCCTGATAGCTTAGCAGTTCGGAGCATTCTGATTATATTTGTTTACTCTTACGTTTATAATACTCTCACTCATCCCTAATTTAAAAAAGTTAACATTATTACCTATTTAATAAAAAAGAACCATAGAAATCGGTATAGAAACACCAAAATTATAGAAGAAATAAGCCATCGCGTCGTCACACGTGAATACTAAATCATTTATTATTATTTGGATTAAGCGGCTATTTCAAGTCTTCTCAGAGCTTGTATCACTGCGACCATACTAGGTCTATTGTGATCGCCACATTAACTAGATTTCACTGCCAAGACCTGCAGCTTTGAAAAACCGCACTATGTTCTTGACAGGAATTGATTTTACCTCATCTGGGTGCAATATGTGTTTCCCCAGGTGGGTATTACGTTTTGGCATAAGTGGGTGACATTCACACAAAAGGTGTTTGGGTGTTTCATCTGCATTGCAGCAGAATCTGCACTCCTTTGTGTCACGGACACTGATTGTGAACAAATGTTTGTTCAGTCCACAGTGCCCTGTTAGCACCCTCACTAGTATGCGCAAGTTGCTTCTACTTAGAGAAAATATCTCTAAAGCAGATTTCTTACTGAAGGCCTTTATAAGTGCCTTAGAGTGACTCATTCCAAGCACCTCGTGCCAGGAATTAAGGGATGAGTTTACATATATGTTCCTCAGGGTTAAGTTAGCTAGGCTTTTGGGTATACCGCAAATTGGCTCAGGCCCATAAGGGCTCCCCTTAGCTCCAGCCTTGGCGAGTTCATCGGCTTTTTCATTCCCAACGATTCCTGCATGTCCTGGTATCCACCTTAGTACGACTCTGTTCTTTGTGCCCAGTTCGTTAAGGAGGTCCATGCAATTTTTAACTAACTTAGAGTTGATTGTTTCGGAGGTCAGGGCCAAAAGGGCCGCTTGGCTGTCCGAATGGATATATATTGTGTGGTTGGTGTAGTCTTTCTGCAGATTGATGTCCGCACATTCTAAGATGGCGTATACCTCTGCCTGGAAAATGGAGGCGTATTTTCCAAGGTTCAGCTGCTTGCTGATTTTTGGACGCTCTCCATAGATTCCACAGCCTACCTCAGATCCTGATTTGGATCCATCGGTGTACCACTTAAGGCCACCTCCCACCCACGCGATTTTGTCATTAAGCCATTCATCGCGGGAGGGAATATCTACTTCATAAAACCTACGAAAGTTTATCTGAGGTATCATTGAGTCCGATACCATGTTCAGAATTGGAGTTTCCAGTACTGAGTCCTGAACGGATTTAAGTGCCTGGGAGAGCCATTTTGGTCCCACCTGTGCGTGTATCCTGTGCATAGTAGTTCTCGCCACCTTCTCTACATGTAGATGCAGGGGCGTTAGATCTAACAACGCATCCAGTGCCGCTCCAGGGGAAGTTGACATAGCTCCGGTTGCCATAATGCAGGCTGTTCTTTGCAAGCTACTGAGTATGGCAATTGTTGATTTTTGTTTGACTTTCTTACTCCAGACTACAGAGGCGTATGTTAATAACGGCCTCACAATAGCTGAGTACAGCCAGAGAACCATCTGGGGCCTAAGACCCCAGCGTTGTCCTGCCATTTTGCTACATATTCCCAAGGCAATCTTTGCCTTCTGTGTTACGTTAGCAACGTGGCTGTTCCAGGTCAGTTTCTGGTCGATAGTGACTCCCAGATATTTTACTTCCCTAGAAAGACTTATGCTTTTGTTATTTAATTTCGGCAGAACAATTTTGTCCAGCAGACGTTTCTTAGTAAATGGGACCAGGACAGTCTTATCGGCATTAACCGAAAGATCGTTATCGCTGCACCATTTGCCTATAGTGTTTAAAGCTCTTTGCATAAGGTACGAAATCGTACTTTGACAGAAGCCTCGCACAGTGATTACAAGGTCATCGGCGTAGCCTTGCACGTCTATGCGAAGATCTGCCATCTTATACAAGAGTTGGTCAATGGTTAATGTCCATAGGAGGGGAGATAGAACCCCCCCTTGTGGACAACCCCTCGCTACAGATACCTCTAGAGAGGTCCCATGCAGCGATACGGTGTTTGACCTGTTTGAGAGCATCGCTTTGACCCATCGTACAGTGGTTGGGTCTACGTTTTTATAAACTAAGCCCCCGACCAGACTGCTTATGGGCGTGTTGTCAAAGGCTCCCTCAATATCCAAAAATGCGCATAGCGCAATTTGTTTGTCTTCTAACGCCTTTTCGATTCTGTCAACAAGGTTGAGCAGGGCAGTCTCAGTAGACTTTCCACTTTGATAGGCGTGTTGAGTACAATGAATAGGGTGCAAGCGCAGAGCTACATCCCTGATATAGTTATCTATGATTTTCTCCATAAGTTTCAGTAGGTTTCATAGTTTCATAATACTAAATCATGCTATAAGGATTATTTTTAAACGACTTAAAGAAAGGAAGAGGTTCGAGGAATGAAGTCGCGGGTTAAAGTTAGAGTTAGCTCAAAGAAACTATTCCACGCGAACGAAGTCGCTGGCAGAAGCTAGTAAATAATATAAGTACATAGTCATAACATAGACTTTTTACTAGATATAGCGTGCCTTGTAATATAAGGTGTGCCTACGACCTTCGTAGCTCGTAGCTGTATAGAGGCTATTCGTAGCCGCCTACGTCGTAGACCCATAATGTTTCATTAATGGTTGATTTTGATTGAAAGAGATACTAACTTCTGCGTAGTGGGTTTGCCCGTCATTTGAAGGGATCGAAAGTATTTTAATATATGTATTCATATTTTCATTATAAATGTAATTTTAAGAAAATTATACTTGAGGACATTTGCCAATTTAGTATTAGCATTTTTTATATTATTCTAATAAGTTTTTGTGGATAAATTGTTACAATTAATTTGAAATTACTTAATTCATTTATCTAAACTCAATCCCTCCCTACCCCACGCTACATGCTTACCACTTATATACCATCTACACTAATATTATAAAGAGGAAAGATTTGTATTTTTGTATGAATCGAATAAACTCAAAAAGTACTGGACCGATTTTAATCATTCTTTTTTCATTAGAAAGCTACATTATCATTGAGTAACATAGGCTATATTTTATCCCTGTATTCCCACGGGAACGGGAACTATGCGGGTAAAACCGCGCGGAGGCAGCTAGTATCATATATTATGATAAATAAAGAGACGATCACATCTTTAATACTACATAATATATACTCATTTATTTACATAATAATAATAATAATAATAAATAATATCCTGGGAAAACAACAATAAAAATTGGCACACAGACCTGTCTGTATAATCTATTTTCATTCCCCTTATCATACAATATCCACTCACAAGTATTGATGTCCTCTTTCTACTTATTATTGTCAATTAATAACAAAAAGAGATTTATTACTTCCAGGCTGTGTTAATTAAAAAATATTTTATAATAAATAATTAAAATGCAATAATCAGTTTTAATTGACCCGGGAAGTGACATATATGTCATAATGACCCACATATCATTGAGTAGAAAGGAAGCTCTCAAGAGCAACTTTTTTATCCTGGGACATTTTTCACACACGGCCAATCTGATTCCAAACTAAGCAGAGCTTGTGTTATGGTAACCAGATAGCTGAAATACTACATATACCACTTTCAAATACATACTTTTATAGATATTTACATCCAGACACAGAACAGACATATTCATGTATAGAAATGTTTGTCCTAGGTGGGATTCGAAACCACGACCGGCGGCTTGAAAGTCATGGTCACTAACTACAAAGCCGGTCTGTCGACACTCAGATATATTAACGGCTTGAGAGTACTACAAAATATTCTAGAAATAAATTAGCAAACTTCAGATACCAAATGATGTGTGTTCAAAAAACACAAGTCATTGTTGGATTCGAACTTACGACTTTAAAAGCGCAGATGTCGCTACCGCGAGCTTTTAATGAAAAAATTATTGAACAAAAAATATTTGTTTAGTTTTTTTCAGAATAATCAACAATTATATAGGTTTAAGAGAAAAAAAAAATCAGCATAAAAAAGTACCACAAGTTTATGATTTTCTTTCTCGAAGCTTCAAACTATTTGTTATTATTGTTCAGTTTTCGGTTCCATATATATTAGATTTGTTTTCTAACCCATTTGTGCCGATCCCAAAAAGAAATAAGGTGACTCATAATAATATTTATAAGCTAATTGGGTCATGACAAAAGAGCATTAGAACTTTCAGCTTCACCAAAGTACTTTTCCTTATATAAATATCTAGTTAAATATAGAAAGTTAAAAAATGTTTTATATTACCTGCTTGCTCCTCCATCTTCCACCACACAACACAAAATGTCACAAACACAAATTAATCCAATAAACGCGTCCCTACCTAACTTATATCCTAATATCACACGAAAATAACGTCTTTTCTTAAATACAATAATAAAAAAAACAATAACAATTAAATCACAATAATTCGGTGCGTCCTTTATCCCATTTATAGTTTATTAAAAATACAAATAGTGCGTCACTTTAATTTGACTCGGGTACGAAATCTAGGCGGCATTTGGTAAGGGCAGACGTGTGTACCGGGCGGCTTGCTGTATTCAACTGTCTAGTCCAGTACGGTGGACTGCTCACGGGCGCAGACAGACAGACTTGTGACTGATATTGAAACTATGTGTGACTTCGATCGGACAGTTTGGACACTTGCTGATACTTTTCTAATGGACGTTTCAGAAATTATTAAAATGACACGTGCCATAGTATGATTTTGTTTACGAATAGTGATTTTTTTAAATAGGATTTAGTAAACTGAGTTTGTATTCAGCATTATGCTGAGTGTATGCTAATATATTTCTTTTTAACGACTTCAAAAAAAAGGAGGAGGTTCTCAATTCGACTGGTATTGTTATGTTGGTGTATTGTTTTGATTTTATTGTAGGTATGTTTTGTAATAATCAAAAACGATATGAAGTTTTGTTAGTTAAATTTAGTGTCACAGTTTAAGACATTTTCAGCACTTTTCTTTGCATTTTTTTACAGGCTTATTAATAAATATCGCGTAGGTACTACCTATTAAAGATTTAAGAAGACATAAGGACAGACAGCGGAAAGTGACTTTGTTTTATAATAAGTAATTATAAACTGTAATACTGCTAACGTTGACCAGTTTCCATCAGCTGCACTATCTTTCTGTTTGGCCTCCCATTAGTATGTACTAGCTTCTGCTTTGCGGTTTTACCTGCATCCTGGGGATTTAGGGGAGATATTGAGTAACAACGACGCCTACAATCTTGGAAGGGCTGGGCTTGGCTAGGGTGAATAGGTTTCTTCTGGGTAAGCATGCTCCATCCTAGGTTTCGGCAGCGTCTTGTATGGACGGGTCAGAGACCAAATGCAAGCCCATCTTTAATAAAAAAAAGCATACATCCATCTATCTAAACATTCCCGTTTAAAATAAAAAGAATAACTAGAAACGTAATTTTCCATAAATAATAATTTCCATAATAGAATATCAACACATAATTATGTCTATGTTTAGGTTTACTTCCAAGATTTCCTTTTTGTTTGTATATTCCGTTCACATATGTATATTATTGACTCGTAAACCAAATTTAACAAACAGCTGAGCGATTACTTAGCACTTCCATTTTGGTTGAGGAAAATTTCATTAACTTTGTATGTTTTCCGTTTCCGTTATCATTAATATGTATTTATTTAAAAATACCTGAATATATTGTGGAGTTAAGTTTTCTTTTTTACTCGCTACAATTTCACATGATTTGTGTATATTCTTATTGTATTAGATATAAGTTTTGAAGAGTAATTGCTGAGTTTATTGTCGGCTCTTCTCAGTAGAAGCAATTTCTGAACCGAGCATTAGAGTGAGTGTTCATAAGTGCTTGTACAGGGCTATTTGAATTAAAAATATTTTGTTTTTGGATACTTCAGAATTATTATCAATGTTTATTATTGATGTAACAGTGATGTAAATTTTCTTTTCAAATTTCAAATACATATTTGAAATTTGGAAGAGATCGCCTTGGCGATAAGGCCGCCTAAATTGTTTACGTTTAAGCACTTTATGTATATTTCTGTTGTTAATTTATTTGTTTTTCATGTGTTGTAAACAATAAAGAATATTTGTATTGTATTGTATTGTATATTTCAAATAGATAATTTTCTTTGTTACAAACGTAAGTATATCAGATTTCTATCAAATTAACCATTTCTTTTATTACTATTTATCTCCCGCGGTTTCACCCGCGTATCTACAGAATACTTTTATCCCTGGAAAATTGAAGCACCCAGGGAAAGTGATAAATATTGATGACATTACGAACTCATTAGACAAACACCCCACGGCGTATAAAGCCAAGGTTATGCTGTCGACGGCGTGTTAACTGTCACTTCAAGTAAACACCTCCAGTGTGTACCTGTCATTACATATACTAACCCCCCCCCCATCCTTCCTCCTTTATAATATTACAAGTGGCACCCCGCGGTTTCACCCGCGTACCCGGGAGATCTTCCATTTTACCAGGATAAAAAGTAGCCTATATCCTTTCTCAGGCTCTTGAATATCTGTGTACCAAATTTCATTTAAACCGGTTCTGTAGTTTTTGCGTGAAAGTGACACAGACAGACAGAGTTACTTTCGCATTTATAATATTAGTTAGGATTAGAATTTCATCAGTATTTTATATATTTATAAGTATTTAATAGCTTCGGCCGCACGGTTTCACCCGAGTTCCCGGGATCTTTAACTTTCCCGGGATAAAAGGTAGCAAATGTCCATTCCCAAGCTCTGTATAACCAAATTGATCAGTATAATCAGCAAAATATTTTTAAATTGTTGGAATTTTTCTGTTTTTTTCAGAGGATAGGTAATTTTAAATGCATATATTATTTTAATACATACACGAAATTCTTGAACAATTCGTAAATTACAACATAATATATCTATATTTAATAGAAATAATTAATTGATTTACCTTCCTTTCGAACAAACTTAGTACTTTACTATATTTGTATAAGTACTTTTGTTTTAAAATCTAGCAACATGACATAAATTGCTACCGGATACTTTGTCACTAGAGAATGTATCCCCGGATCTTCTTATGTTTTACAAAACTAGCAATCCCGGGATATGTGTCAAGTTCTTATTTTCTATTCCTTATAAAAAATTTTGCATGCCTGTTATTGGCAGAATATGAGGCCTTTAAATTGTATTTGTCACCATTTTTTACCATGTTCTTGCAAACAAAACATTTCATTATTATTATTATGACTAGATTAGTTACCACACCGCAGATGAATTCTAGATAAACACATAGAATACTTATTATCCCGGAAAACAGGAATCGTAGATGTAAATAGCTACAGAGCTTCTTTTTCTTATTACTCAAATATTTTACACAAGTGAAAGTAACTGTCTGTTAAATTAATTATTTTTCTATATATATTTTTTATATATTGGTTGGTGGTATGGTATTTAGACTTAGATCTACACATTTCGCTACAGACTAGTACTAATTATTAACGAAAATTATTAGTTTACATATCAACTCCTGGCAGAATATGTTGGCAATCATTCACAACGCCTGAGAGTTGAGATTATCTTTTGAGATTCTTACAGGGTCGGCAACGCGTGAGTGACGCCCCTGGTGTTGCAAGCGTCCATAGGCTACGGTAACCGATTCCCATCAGGTGGGTGCGTATAGGAAATTTTATAGATTACCTAATAATAATTGCAACATCCCGGGATTAATAGCACATATTCCCGGGAACTTACAGACACGGCCCACCCCTAGTAGTGACGCAGATTGGCTGCCCGCTGGCTTGTCCATTAGAGGAGTCTACTTGACACATCAATATGTTATTTGATACTTATAAGACTTTACAATGCCTCTTTACATTAGCTGCTATTTTTGGTATAGGTACCTACTGTCTGCTCTGATAACAGTACTTAGGTAACTTATAAATAAACACCTCAACACTTTAACTCTTTATATGTAACTAGGTGACCCGCGCAACTTCGTTAGCGTCACTTGCCCGTTTTTGCAACAGTTTTGATTGATGCTCCGCTCCTATTCGTCATAGCGTAATGATTTATACATAAAAACCTTCCTCTTGAATCACTCTATCTATTAAAAAATACCGCATCAAAATCCGTTGCGTACTTTTAAAGATCTAAGCGTACATAGGGACAGACAGACGGCGAATAGCGACTTCGTTTTATACTATGTAGTGAATAATAAATTATTCGTAGGAGTGAATTAAAGAATATGCCTTTTAATATCCTTACTAATATTATAAATGCGAAAGTAACTCTGTCTGTCTCGCTTTCACGCTAAAACTACTGAACCGATTTAAATGGCGACTTTTTTCCCGGGAAAATTGAAAACCCCTCGGGGACGTGGGAGAAACAGCGGGGAACCACTAGTAATATTATAAACGCGAAAATAACGTCTGTCTTTACCTTAGTAACTTACGCTTCCACACGATAACCACAGAACCGTTTTTTGATAAAATTAGTTATGGATATATACTACAGCTTGGGAAAGGTCATAGGCTACCTTTTATTCCGGGAAAATTGAAGGTCCCTTAGGAAAACTCCCTAAGGAAACTTAAATGCAATATTTTTATATTGATATTTAATTCGTTGGAATAGTTTGGGAATCCATGTAAGAGATTCTTATCTTTTTAGAACCAAAGAATGGAGTACTCTGGGAATAAGTAATAATATCCTGGGTCATTTTTCACACACGGCCAATCTGATTCCAAAGTAAGCTTCAAAGTGAGCTTGTGTTACGGTAACCAGATAGCTGATATACTACATATACTATTTTTAAATACATACTTATATAGATATTTACATCCAGAAACAGGACAAACAGACATATTCATGCATACAAATGTTTGTCCTGTTTGTTCGAATCTCACCCATGACCCGCGGCTTGAGAGTCAGGGTCACTAACCAACAAATCCAACCGGGCTGTCAATCCCAAACTACTAGTAGTAGTTTAGTAAGAGATTCTTATATTTTTAGAACCAAAGAATGGAGTATTCCGGGAATAAGTAAGACTACTTACATTATAATGCCTACTTTTAGAATATAATAAGAGTCTGTTTTCCAGTTCAATGCTGTGACATGCTTTCTCAACACGTGCTAATGTCGTGGGATCTTCAATCAATAGTTGTTGGGCTTCGCGACTTTGTATTTTCCTTCATAGGGCTGTACACAATTGTTATTTATCATCTTTTACTTAAGTATAAAATAAAAACGGATTTTTTTGTTCTACACTGGTTTTTAAAAGCAAGATTTGTGTATTAGGCATTTAATAAGTAAGTTTCTTCTAGAAGATATACAAATTATTTAATTAAACAATAAATTACTACAAGAGCATAGGGCTTAAATAAGAGTAACCAATATCTTAGTTACATTTTAAAAGCTTCGTCGTCTATAATTTTATATTATAACTAGTATAACTTATATAGCTGACCCGGCAAATGTTGTTCTGCCATAAATAAATAAATAAATAAATAATAAATATCCTGGGACATTTTTCACACACGGCCAATCTGATTCCAAATTAAGCATCAAAGTGAGCTTGTGTTATGGTAACCAGATAGCTGATATACTACATATACTACTTTTAAATACATACTTATATAGATATTTACAACCAGACACAGGACAAACAGACATATTCATGCATACAAATGTTTGTCCTGGGTGGGAATCGAACCCACGACCCGCGGCTTGAAAGTCAGGGTCACTAACCACAAAGCCAACCGGGCTGCCATAAGAATGAAATGTCAAAGTGACGCGATACTTCATCTAAATGACATAGCACTTGACCCGCGCAACTTCGTTAGCGTCACTTGCCCGTTTTTGAAGCAGTTTTGATTGATGCTCTGCTCCTATTCGTCTTAGCGTATTGATTTAGGTATACATAAAAACCGTCCCCATGAAATACTCCGTAATTTGGTGAAAAGCGCATGGAAATCTGTTCGGTAGTTTTTGTGTTCTTCGCGTTCAGACAGACAGACAGAGGCGGCGGGGACTTTGTTTTATATAGGTACATAGATATATACCTATATAAAATTGAAAACATCGTGACAACCCTAACATTGGACTTCGGTCCCAAGTCCAAAGTTACCTTTTCTTAGTATATTTATGTATAAAGCTTTACATACTTACTTGAAGCTATTTTAGTCTTATTCAACAGTAGCTTTCGCCCCGCGGTTTCACTTGCATAGTTGCCGTTCCCGTAGGAATACGGGGATGAAATATAGCCTATGTTACTCCCTGATAATGTAGCTTTTCATTAGTGAAAAAATTTTTTTCGGGCGAGTTAGCGTGATAAGCAAACAGATATATTTGTCTCTTTCACGCAAAAACTCCTGAACGGATTTGAATGAAACTTTGAACTCAGATTGTTAATGTCCGATATAAAATTCCCCAAATAATCAAACCAGTGAGTCCCTCACCCCCAGCAACGCCCCGAGCCGAGGCACGGTCCCGCACGTGCGGGGGACACCCTCAGCGCAGTTGCTTAAATCTACTACGGTTGAGAGCCCTCAGCGCTCACCGATTGCCCGCGTAAAGGTGTAACAGCCATCAGAGGCTAACACCTTCAAGTCCCTTAAAAAAAAAAATGGAACACAGATTATTTATAACCTGGATTAACACATAGGCTACGTTTTAACCGGGGAACATTAAAGATCCCAAGGAGCGACTAGTTACAAATATAGCAAAAAAAAACATCCCAAAAAAACAAGTGCATTCAAAAATTTTGGAGCGGAAGATATATCATAATATAAATTGGTTGTGTTACATTATTATCCATTGTGCAAGAGAGAGATAAGAGATTGTTGACCTACAGTAGTAAGAGTAAGTAGATGTGACCTTGCGACTCCGTTCGATGACCATCCTAGAAGTTAGGGAAGGTTATAGCGAATATTCTTGTTCTAATCTTTGTATGCACTTATTCTTTATCTCGGAAGGCACTTTTTGTGATATCAGTTTTTTTTTGTGTTTCAGTAAGGACTGTGAGATGGATATATTGGATAGCCCTCATAGCCCATGGACGGCTATAGGTTTTATAATCACGCAAAGACTAACAGGAGCAGAGTATCAATGATAAATGTAGCAATACCGTTATTGTTTCGTCCTGTTTTCGTTATTAGACATCGGCCATTTTGTTTTTAATCGACTTCAAAAATGTTCTATACTTCACTATAGCTATATATTTTTTGACAATCTCCGTAATTCATTCCACTACCTTTTACCTTTATAAATCTATCACAAGTTCGTCGCACCTACAATTACCAATATTTGATAACTAAAAACAATGTAAACATGTTGTTTTTGATTTATACAATACATGCAAGACATAACCTATTGCGTCACTATCAGCATGTAAGTAATGAAGGTTAACTAATAACACACCACGAATTTATCTCAACGTGAAACAATAAATAGTAAATGCGAAAATGTATTTGAGAAATGAGCCGGTAAATATAATGTCTCTACTATTTTTGTATCGCAAATAAACTAAATCTATTTGCATTCTCATTGTTAAGAATTATACGCGCGTGAGAATTGGAATTGCATATGATATTATTTTTAATATCGGTCCCGTGACTATCATCATCATCTTTCTTGCCTTTTCCTTATTTAGGGTCGGCTACGTATGTCATGTCGCTCCATTTCATTCGGTCACCAGTCAAATCCACATTCTCTCATATCATCTTTTACATAATCATAACATTATTCTTGAGCATTCCCCTTCTACGCCTGCCTTAGTCTTAGGTGCATTGCCTTTTTGATAACGTGGCTTTCTTCACTCTTCGTAACGTGGCCAAGGCACGAAGCCGATAGCTTTTAATTTTTTTCCGTAGTTGGGGCCACTTTCATACTTACTTCCTCTAATATACTTTTGAACAATCTATCTACACTATAATAATAAAGAGGAAAGATATGTATGTTTGTAACCACCAGACGCAGGTATCGTTCAATCGGTCTACATGGAAATTGTTAGGGGAGGCCTATGTTCAGCACTAGACGTCTTATGTGGTGTAATGAAAAAACTACAGGAACGATTTCAAAAATAGTTTGACTGATACTAGTTTCCCAAGTGACATAGCTTATGTTTCTATTCCAGGAAACGTTTAAAACCCCTGGAAACGCAGGTGAAACTGCGTTACGGTTGCTAGCTAGAAATAAAAGGGCGCAAAAATCTGTAATTGTATTTTAAATTAATGTTATCCTTACCTGATGATTCTTTATTTAAAGAGGCCAGATATTAGGAAACGTCATGATGATATATTTCAGGAATACGAGTGAATCCACAGAATAATTGCTAGTCTCAAACACTAACTAAACCGTTACCTTGACTTTAACATTGATCATAGTTAATACCATTTACTTAGATAGTGATATCTTCTTTATTAAAACAATCTTTTTGCACTTTTTTGGATTTATTCTATCTAATCTGTGAAGTAGTCATTTTTTAAGAATTAGTTTTTTTTGTACTTAGCATCTTTAATCATGTTCATCATTAACCATAGAGAAATTATGATAAAAAGCACCTTTTTTAAGAAATGCGTATGAATTGAGGTAGACTTCGCAGCAGCAATGTTCTGGTGCTACCAATATCCATGGTCGATGGTGACCACTTACCATCGAACGGACCGCCTACCTATCTCTCAGTAAGCATATTATGACATATAAATCTAATTATAACAATAGAGAAAGCAAACAAACAAAATGCTCCACAATTATGTTAGCAAAGTAAATATTTGCATAAAATCAGTAACATTTCGCATAATGTTGTGTGCTTAATTTTACAACGTACTGTGTACATTCAGATATAAACAGCTAGTGGAAAACTGTAAAACTGTTTGTATGTCACACAAGAAAATCCTTTAGTAAACTTTGATATCGCACCTTGTATAAAACTTGTATCACCATATTTTATCAGCTAAGTTTCGTGTTAGTTTCGAGAATGAGAGTTTGCGAAATTCGTATCAACCAATATCAATTGGATTTTGTGGTGATAATTGGGTTGTAATAATGGCGATTGGTAATGATGCAGAGGCTCCCCGGCCTGCTGAAGAGATACCACACGATCACCTTTTCAAAGTGACAGGATTGTCGTCTTCTAACTTGGAGAAATTAGCTCAAGGTATCGTTACTTTTGCCTTTTCATAACTGTACATGGCCAGTTTGCTTCGTGGTTGGCAAGCTGCTGGTTGCAGTGACTGCCACAGATAAATATTTTGACCATAATCATGACGTCGTCTAGATAAATATGAGCATGTATTTTCAAGTAGTATTAGTTATATAGTACATCAGCTATCTGATTTCTCTGCTGAGCTCAGCGTTATGTCTGCTAATTCTAGGATCATCATCAGCTCATATACGTTTCTATCGAGGAGCACGAGCATCCGATATTTTACTAATTTATAAACAAAAACAAACATAGACTTTGTAGTGCCCTCATTCAAGTTAAAATAGTGTTGTTAGGCAACTAATACTACTAAAGTTACCACCAGTGACACATGAGTACCTACCAGTTCTCTTCCAGGCTTTATAAACCGGACCTTTGGCCCCATTACTACTTGACTGACGATTTAAATTGAACACAATTTCAATCAATAGATATATCAATGCGTATGTCCCCGACGCCAAACATATGAAGACCAAAATTATTATCGATCATAAATTACGTTCATAACAAAACAACGTCTCACACAGGTCTGGTTTTATCTGAATTTTTGGACATTAGCCAGTATTTAATAACCTCAGAGTTTTGTGAGAGGATTTACAGTGAAATGTCAACGTGGTGAATTTTACTGTTGGTCATTATTGCTATTTGTATCTCACTGTTTATTTACTGATTTGAGAGTGACTTGCGTCATTGTATTTTTTTAATGACCCTCGGCACTCTTCTGTTTATGTATCATTTTATGTCTTTTTTCTGGGTAATTGTTAGAGGCAATCAATTTAAACAGATGATTCTTGATCTAGATTTGTGACAACGTCTAAAAAAAATAGCGACTCTATTCTAGATCAATGGTTTAAAGTCGTAGAAAAACTAACTGGAATATACCTAAATGTATTATATACTACTACAAGTTACTTAAAAGTACTTTCTAACAAGAATTAGAATTATTTATTTACCAATGGTATTTTTTATTCTAATTCTAACAGTGTTTTATTAATCCTGTTATCCATCTTTAAAGCATTATATTACAGCATAGCCTAAATCAGCCTTTATAATTTTATCATCATCATCATCATTTTCCTTGCCTTATCCTATATAGGGTCGGCTTTGTGCGTCATGCTTTCTTTGCCTTAATAATTATATCTTCTATGAAAAAAAATCTTAGTGCACTTTCACAAGCAACTTCACTAATCTATACCAGCAGCTGCAGAACCCTCAGACTTCGAAGAAGCGATAGCAGCGACCGGTTATGGAAGGTTCAACTTTGTCCTAATGCTGTGCACCCTGCCTGCCTTCTGGAGCGCCGTGTCCGTCACCAGCTCGGCGTCCTACATCTTCACAAGGGCACAGTGTGATATGCAGCTGAGTCTGCTGGACATGGGCACTGTCACTGCTATGACTTATGGAGGTAAGCTGTACTTTGTTTTTAAATGACTTTTGAATTTTGCCGAGCACTTGCTTGGTCGAATTCATGTATGTCAAAATGATATCATGATAATCTTATGAGATTTTCAGAAATTTAAAATGGGTGGGAGGTTGTATTTTGAATGTTTGCTTATGAGATAATATTTTTCTTATGACCATGCCGGGTTCGGTCTGTCAATTTATTATGTAACTGCATGTTATTTATTTGTTCCAAATGTTTACTTAATTTAAAATATCCAGTATCTCAAGTAGCATAATTAAGAGAGCGTCCACCTGATGGTCATTACCACCTATTGATATCTACAATACCAGCATTACCAATACGTCATCTATATATAAATTTTTGCCACAGCGGAGTTTTGGAAGATTTTAGCAATTCAATCAATAATAAATAAATAAAATAAATATCTTGGGACATTTTTCACACAGTGAGCTTGTGTTATGGTAACCAGATAGCTGATATACCTACTACATATACTACTTTTAAATACACATTTATATAGATATTTACATCCAGACACAGGACAAACAGACATATTCATGCATACAAATGTTTGTCCTGGGTGGGATTTTAACCCACGACCCGCTACTTGAAAGTCAGGGTCACTAACCACAAAGCCAACCGGGCTGTCAACAATAATGATTACGTCATCAACGTATACATGTTACATCAAGTCACCAGTTACTCACTCAACTTCAGAAGTGCCGTCAAAATCCTTCAGCAAACAGGGAGACGAGATAAGGAAGGCCCGTCACATAGACAGTCGTGACGTGGCAATCATAATAACATGCAATATTGTCTGAGAAATGGAAACAGCTGGTTTTTATGATGTACTTTTACTCACTGCCACTATAATTTTCTGTCCGTCGCGATACTTTTAACTCCCAATATACTCGTACATTCTTCAAGATTAACACATACGATACACGTCATCCTGGGAAATATTATAACCAAAAATGAGAAGATATTCAAAACTCATAGGCTCGAGATTTTCTAATAAAGATTTCTAAATAAACAAAAATCAATTGTGAAGACTTCACTGCCCTATCCATGCTAAACCATGTAAAAGTAACTTAAGGGAGGTAAGGTAGTCTTAATGTTTTAGTTTTAGCGTGAGACAGACAGACAGTGTTACTTTCGCATTTATAATATTAGTTAGGATTGTAGATGATATCTTGAAGCAAAATGACATCTTTACATTTGATTCGCAAACAGGTTACCAACTTGTTAATTATTCTACAAAACATATGACATCACAATATTCAATATTTGAGTGGAAATTGCAATAATTATGTATATATACATACCCTTTTATTGTGTCTGTCTGTATGTACACATGTCACAAAGTGTTAACATAATGATCGAGATCTATGATTTTCTAAGGTTGCCAATCTTTTGTTGTTTATGATAGAATGTTGACTATGTCCATAGGAGGCGGTGACCGCTTACCATCAGGTGAACTACCTATTTCTCAACCTACAGACTATACAGTAATTATCAGTAATATACTTAAGCAATAATTTTGACAGCCGGTTGGCTTTGTGGTTAGTGACCCTGACTTTCAAGCCACCGGTCGTGGGTTCGAATCCACCTAGGACAAACATTTGTATGCATGAATATGTCTGTTTTTCCTGTGTCTGGATGTAAATATCTACATAAGTGTGTATTTAAAAGTAGTATGTCGTTTATTATCAGCTATCTGGTTACTATATCACAAGCTTTGCTTAGTTTGGAATCAGATTGGGCGTATGTTAAAGATGTCCCAGGATATTTATTATTTATTTATTTATCAGGGTACCTAACCGTTTATTCCAGGAATGATCTCATCAGCGATGGTATGGGGTTTCCTGTCAGACACCCTCGGCAGGCGGAGGATCATGGTATGGGGTTTCTTCTGCTCGGGCCTGGTGGAAGCAGCCGCGGCCATGAGCCAGAACTTCGCCATGCTGCTGGTCACGAGGTTCGCGAGTGGGTTCCTGTAAGTTACATGGTTTTCTTGATTTCTACAGACTGACAGTCTGACTGATTTATAAATGTTCTTATTAGTAATTAAATTTAAAGACGCAGACTAGGAAATAAGTCTTCAGTTTTAGTTGAACGCTTGAAGTTCTGAGATGATTGAGGCTTAATTTTAGTTTAAGATAGATACTAATGCTGATCGACTGGAAAAAGCCGTTCTAATTATAAATAAATAAATAGATATTTGCTGTGTGGTGGGCGCGGTTTGTTGACTATCAGATCTATTGTACTCGTAGTTTTGATTTTCAAGACAAATTTCTATACGTAAACATGTCTATTTGTTCTGTAACTGGATACTCTGTAATCAACCACTTAGTTGCCATAGTAGATACGTTATTTGGTAATTAAAGTAGTCTTTGACTTTGCATCATTAATCTCAAAAGCATCATCATCTACTTAATGCAAGGGGTTGGTATCGTTTGCTTTTTTGCTGCTTCACAACTGTCATGCAAACTTGCACCGTAACCTAATTCTAATAAGACCGTTGTGAAAGGTTCAACGGGCCATTTGCGGTGCTGATCTCCTACATCGCGGAGTTGCATCGCACGGAGCTGCGCGCGCGCGTGCTGCTCCTCACGAGCCTGTTCTATACCATCGCCAACACCACGCTGCCGCTCCTCGCGTGGGGCATCCTCACTCAAGACTGGACCTTCTATATATTCGGCGATAAATTTGGTAAGACCTTTTATACCCATCTTCAAATATATAAAAATCTCGTGTCACGTATTTGTAAACGTGTTTGTAAACGAACTACTCTGAAATGGTTTTTATAATATATAAGGCTTAATATTAATGATGACTTTCAAAGAGCATACATTGTACAATCGTTATCTAAAAACCACAAAAACTTAATTTACTTAACATTATTTACAATTGTAGTAAGGATAAAATAATTTATTGACTCTGGCGTGACCTTCCCGAAATCCATTATAACATTCTATGAATAAATTATATAGAAGATAATTCTGCTGGATCTCCTTCTCTGCGTGTAACACATAAAGAATCTCGACAGAAAATAGATTTCTTTTGTACAATTAAGTTAAAATAAGTAGATATCTATTCCAGTTATCCACTCGTGGAATTTGTTCCTCTTGGCGACGGCGCTGGTGCCCCTGCTGACCGGGCTGGCCTTCCTCTGCCTCCCGGAGAGCCCCAAGTTCCTCATGTCAAGGGGACGCAATGAGGAAGCCATGGCGGTGTTCCGGAAAATATACTGCATGAACACTGGCAAAGCTGAGGACAGCTATTCGGTTAGATCACTTTCTGGAAGATATTTCATGTATACAGCAATGCAATCAATGACATCATCATCAGCACAAATACGTCTCCAGTACAGGAGCTCGATTCTGGCCTAACAATGACAGGGCCTGACCATATGGTAAATAATAAACTTGAAATCGAGTCCACTAAATATTTGGTTTATATAAGTAGCTGACCATATAATAATGTATTTTAAGACGAAGCGATTAGTTTCAGGATTTTTTTGTTTTGTAGGACTTTACACTGATGACGCTTTTAATTGACTCGAAGTTTAATTGACACCAATCTGACTTACTTAATTCCTGGTTACGACACTGGTGGTAGAAAAGAGTTTACTTAAACCAATATCTGACGCCTAGGTTTTCGTTTCCAGATAAAGTCCCTGGTGGTAGAAAAGAGACTAAACCTAAACCAATACCTGACGTCTAGGTTCTCGTTTCCAGGTTAAGTCCCTGGTGGTGGAGAAGAGCTCGACGTCGGGTCGGGGGCTGGCGGCGCTGCGCGGGGGGGGCGCGCAGCTGGCGCCGCTGTTCCGCGCGCCGCACGCCGCCTGGCTGCTGCTCATGTGCGCTGTGCATCTTGGCTGCATGTTCGGGTCAGTACCTACCAGCTGATTGACCTGAATCTAAAGATAAATCACACCTGATGACAAACCTTGACAATCGATGGGATCGCACGCCACACTAGCAATACCCAAAGTGCTAAATGATCTGATGGTATACGTTGACGATTGGTGTCTCTGAAGCGTAAATATATTGAGTCTTCACACACAAAAAGTCTTAGTTCTCAAAAAGGGCAAGTAGGAAAAATAACAGGAACACACGATTTTAGTATGTATATATTTCTAGATAGAAATTAATAGCCCTGTTGCTATTTCTGCATTTCCATATTTGATTTCATACTTATAATGAGATTGGATTAGTCCAGCCCAAATGATTGTAAATATCATGTATAAATGCTAGCTTAAACAGATTTAGAAATCGATAGATACTTAGGTAGAAAATTTTTAAAGAAAACCATTATTCAACATAAACCTGAACGGAGTATCTTTTTATATTTATAATATTAACTTCTCCCACCAGCTCAAACACACTTCGCCTCTGGTACCCTCAACTCGCAGCAATGATAGCGGCTGACAACAACGAGAGTCTCTGCTCTGCCATCGCCCCCTCTGACCTGCACCTCCAGGTTGAAGAACAGGAGCAAGTCCTGGAGTTGGTGGCCCTGGTCCCCTGCACTCCCATTGAGACGGACATGCTGACGTACCTGCACAGTGCAGCTGTTGGCGCTGGCTCTGTGCTCACATATGGGATCGGTGGAGCGCTGGTTAACAGGTGAAGGTCTGATGCACAGTGACGGATTATGACTTCTTGATGCCCTAAGCAATCCACGCCCAAGGGGCCCCCTATCCTTATGACAACTAGAATCGGTCTTTAAACCATTTTTGGTGACGTGAGAGTGAGACGTGAATTGACGTGATGCCCTAAGGATGGCTTTTTTTGTGCTTCTTCTGGTGCCCCCCCAGACGTGATGCCCTAGACAATTACTTCATTTGTTTTAGGGTTAATCCGTCACTGGTCATGCAATTATATATTTTAGTAAGCTAATTGTAGCTAGCGATGTGCCGAGTACGGTTTGACTCGAGTTAGACTCGATTCCTGCTTTGGACTCGCCTACTCGAATACCAATTTATTTTGATTCGAGTACGCCACACTCGATTCCGGTACTCGAGTCAGGAAGAATCGATTCGTACTTTCTATCTCGATTCTATTTATGCGAGTTCAATTGACTCGAGTCTAGTATACGAGTTTTGTTACGCTCTATGTTTTTAATTATCTTACATTAAAAAGTAATTTAAACAACATTTACCGGACTTTAAAACACAAACGAATAACTGAAAAGTAATAACTTTGATACCTGATAAATAATAACTTAGATATATAAATATTTAAAATCACGAAGCGTCTTCATAATTGGATATGAGCAATATTTCTTTTGAGGTCGTTGCCAACCGCAACATTAGGAAAAAAGGAATCGGTAATGAGGGTTGATTCGAGTCTAGCCGGAATTCAAATACTGACTCGAGTCCAGCCTGACTCGAGTCAGTATTCGAATACCAATCATAGAATTCGAGTAGAGGGAATCGAGTCATGATTCGAATACCGTATAAACTGACTCGAGTCGACTCGATCCACCAAAACAGCGACTCGGCACATCACTTATTGTAGCATATTATGATAGTCTTGTAATATATTGCCTTGTGCCTGCACCGTATCATTGTTCCCGGGATAGAAAATTGCATAGGTATGTGCTGTTTTATTTGCTGTGTATTTTTACAGATCTTTATTTGATTTAGTAGCAAATATCCATCCAACATTCACATTTATGAATTTACATTTTAATCCTGTAAAATATACAATTTAAATCCGTTTAGAAGTAGTAAATAATATATAAGGTAAATGCATTTTCACATGTGTTACAAGCTTGATTCGTAAACCCTACTCAATATGTTACAATGTTCCATTTTTTTACCTATACTCTAATCCCACTTTAAACACATTCCTATATATTTCACATGAGACTAAACATGTTCTAGATGTGGCAAGAAGATCGTAGCAGCCTTCTGCGGCGTTGCTTCCGCCATAATCATCATGATGATGCCGTTCTTCGGCACCAGTGGTTCAGCCGTGGTTGCCATGGTTACCACGGCGCTCGCCTTCACCTCGCTCTGCGGTGCCTCTCTTTCTAGCATCACAGTTGAACTGTTCCCCACTTCATTAAGGTGAGAAAAGAAATAGTACCTAATCTATTTTTTTTTTACTTTCTCGCCGACTTTAAACTTTCCCGGGATAATAAGTGGTTCCTGAGCTCTATATATCTATCGGTTTACAAAATTTCAAAATCGGTTCGGTAATATGAGCGTGAAAGTGTAACAGACAGACAGACAGACAAAAAAACATTTACCTTAGCATTTATCTAGTAGGGATAGTCCAAAGAGTTTAGAGAGCTTTGTGACCTTAGTCGTAGGTATCATTTAAAATTGCACGAAAACATCGTAAGGGCATCTTGTTGATGTATGAAAATAAAGCTCATATAAACTACCAAATAAAATATGTATTTTTAACCATTTTTGTATGTTTTTAACTTAAAATAGTTAGATCATAATATGTAACGCTGGGAAGTGATTATAACGAAAAGTTATTATAATATTATCGTTTTACAGGGTCATGGCCATGGCAACATTTTTAATGTGCGGTCGTGTGGGTACCATAACTGGCACGGTGATCTTCCCAGCTCTCATAGACTACGGCTGCCTCCCGCCTTTCATCACCATCGCTACGGTTTTAGCTGGTAAATAAAGTTAAATTTAATTTCTTTTATGGCGCCATCTTGTGTAATCTTAACGAACTATTATTAACAATGCTGGTATTTTAAGTTTACGAAATAGATGGCGCTGTAACAATTAACGCCATCTAGCGTGGTATGCTAGAACTAATGTCTAACTTGTTTGCTTTAGTTATTACTTGTTACTTTAGTTCATACACTTATTAAGAGATGGCGCTGTAATAATCTAGTGCCATCTAGCGAGGCAATTTAGTACTAATGTTGGTACTATTTCATAATTTAGTACACACATAATTTATGAGATGGCGCTGTTTTAAAATTTTAACAATTATAATTTTATTTTTCAGTTTGCGGCTTTGCATGCTTTCTCGTACCAAACACTACACTGAAGAAGTTGAAATGATAGTTAAAAAATTGCAATAAATTTTGTTGGTCTAATTAACAACAAAAATAACTTATTCGATTTTCTACAAATTTTATCATTAAAATTATCATTCAATTGTAAATGTTTTCGACTATTTTAGGTAATATTGATCGTATTTATGTTGATGTCCTTCGTAGGGTAAGTTTTGAGTCAAAATAAGATTTTTTTTTAATAAATGGGCTGACCATGGTCTCGAAATAAAACGGCGGACGTTTTAAAAATATTTCTCTTTCTTTATTTATAATTTATCATATCCTAATCTCATCCATCTTCAGTCAGACTCAACTTAACATACCGGCGAATCAGGGAGAACAAATTACTATCTACATATTATTTTATATTATTAAGTATTTATAGCTTTGTTTAAACATATCTTTAACAATATCTCAATACATAAAACACTGTCAAAAATATGTCAAAATCATCCTTTAAGGCGCTACACATCAGTCCAATGAAATGACTAAACAGCTGATATTATTTCCAATAATAAATAACCATAAATAAGATTAATAACGGAATTATGCTGATGCTATTTTTGTGACAGCCTTTGTAAATCTTAAATGAAAATATTATGTTGTATATTGATTTTGTTAAGTTTTGATTTTTAACTAAAGAAAATATACAAAAATTCATTATTATTTTCTCGTGATATAAAGCTGCCATTAATTATGCATAGTTACAGAACCCTTTATTGTTACAGATGGACACAATTTAGCAGAGATAACAATTTAAACTGTATTTTTATCTATTAAAAACCTCTTTTTTTAATTAATTTTGTGTGGCTCGAATTCTCTTGATTACCTTATTAACATGACAATTGGAATTTTATTGTTTAACTTGTTTGTATGAAAAAAATCAACTGGAATAAACATGCCACAGAAAAAAAACTGGCCTATCCTGTCACCTATAAAATATATCCTATTGGATTAAGACAAAGCATGATTTTAACATTATTAAAGACTAGAATGAATATCTTATTGTCAAACTCACTATGACTTAGAACGATGGATGATTTCAAGAGATATTATTAGCTATATTTTTCCAAAATGGTGGAATTTGCAGCAGACAATCCACATCGTTCCTCAGCCAAGTGACACCCTTAAATTCGAGGTTTTTATACATATTATTTTTTGTATATATATTATATACTATTCATAATTATATAGGCCAGTGAAATTGACTTGCATTTACCTTATATTTATAACAAATTTTGGATTATTCATTCTCATTTGTATACGGAATAATTATTTGAAGCTATCTCATAATTGATTTGATCTAATATTAAGTATATAAACTTAAGCTGGGTTTGAATTGATTGTATTTGTATACATAAGTTAAAATATTTGTTTCTTTTATACTTGCAGAAAGCGTATACTCATATATTTAATAATTGATAGCTAAAAATATTCATTCAGTATATATTTATATAATATATTTGAATACAACTCAAGGCACGATGTGTTAAATACTTACCTATGTATTTTAAATCAATATTGATTGCACATTTTCTACAAAGAGACCAGTAACATTGGCAGATCTTTGAATTACAAAAAGAAACATCGAAATCTATAGATACCATTCTGAGTCCGGCTTCACACATTAAACTCACACAAAACCTGAGATACATGATTTTCCACAATACCCACATTATCTGAAATCGGTTAAAATGCTTTACACACAGCCTTTCACATTTCGAAAACTCGCAAAAATACAAAAAAAAATTGTGTCACAAATAATATTATAATATATTTGTACAAAATGAAAAAAACAATAATGATTACACCTACACAATATATCTTAAATAATTACTAACAAATAAGGCATATTTTTATAATTATAAATAATTAATTACATATTGTATATTACAAGTAACATTTTCATATATACAGTCTCGCGTTGTCTTAGAGCAGACGTTTTATACAAAGTACCTACATTATATACAATTTTAAACAAATTGCATATTAAACTTTATATGGTACACATACAAACAGCGTAAGGCCTCATAATTTCGTGGTATCACCATTACATCCCCACTCCCACGCCTAAAGACAAATCTAAATTGTAAAAGTAAAAACACACTTCAAAATTTGGGAAAAATATTGAAAAATATAGAAAAATAATGTGCACTCCACAACTAAATTGGCTAGCTCCAATTTGAGCGAGTTGCTAACATAATGATAATGATATAACCAATTTTATGATAACCAATTGAATGATTTAATGAAGTGATGAAATAGTACTTTCCACCCTTCCCGTCATAAGAAGTGTGTTTTCAATGTTTACAAATATTTTTAAATAATTTATCCCAATCACTAATTGCAAGGCCGCTCATATATTATCATTTCATACACGTCTCAATATAAGTGGAATATTTACATTATGGTAATAGTCAAAAATGACCCATCGTACGCTAAAGCCCTTGTTAAGTAACTTGTTTCAAATTAATTAAAAGGTAATGTACCTACCATTTTACCCAAAATAATGGATAAAACCGACGGATTTTATAGTATACGCACTTATATTTTATTAACCGCGTAATATCCTCGTAATCATGAAAAAGCAACGGGTATTATTAAAAAGAATGAGTTAAAATTAAATGAAAAAAAAAGTTGTATGATTTTTCACGGTTATAAGGATATCCACGTATGAGTCCATTTAATGAAAGTTCACAGTTTTTTTATAAATGTCTTTGCATTTCACTGTCAATTTATCACTTTATGTTCGTAATATAATGTTTGTTTTAACACTTGTATTGGGGGACATGGAAATAAACACCTCTGGAATAAATATTAAAGTAACTGAACACTTCAAAAACAAAACAAGTACCTATAATTTTATTTAAAAATCCTTAATGAAGAAACGTATGTGGGGTAGTCCTTTTTCTTTTTGTTGTTTGTCGTTAATTGTAACTTTCAAACCATACTTTATAATATAGAAGGAGCTTATAAATTTGATTGCGATGGAATCTGACGGATCATCATCTTGTCTTGGTAAACATTAGACACCAGAAAGATCAAATTTAGGCAAAGTAGGGTACATGTATTGCATCAGTTTCCAAAAACAGAGACATTTACTTCCATATCCCCCAAGAGAAGCTCATCAACCCCATCACTACACCTCGCGTCAGCTCGGCGGCGCCAGCAGCACCTCCAGCCAGCACGGGCACGCCGTCACATCCCTCCTAGAGTACTTTGGTCCCCAACCTTTGGCGAAGGAGATCCGCACGGACCGCGGGTCCACCGGGCCGATGTGGGGCAGCGAGACGGCCGGGGGAGGACACGCCGGGTCAAATATACATAGACAATGACCCGGGGCCACTCGCCACACGAGCAGGGCCTTAGCTGCCGCGGCGTCCAGGGCCGGGGAACTGACGAACACTGGCTCTTGGCTACGGTTGTAGAGCCAGACTCCGTCGGCTTCTAGGGAGAGGGTCACCCCGAGGCCGATTTTTGCCCGCGTTTTTCGCACCTGCAACAAGTTTAGTTGTGGGTTAATAATGTATTGTGAAAGAATCTTTGCTAGTACGTAATGTATTCTTCTTAAAATTCTCCAGGCATTTATGCTGACAGAAATTGGCTCTTAATCTTATTACCCACATAAGCGTTAAAATTGGAGGAAGTGGGTGTGGCATTTTTAGGCAATATTAATTCTAAAGCTAGGTAGGTGCTGAGAAAACCGCTGAGCTATACACGAATCTCAGCAACGAAACAGTAAGTTGCATTATCGTAGTTGTTGTAAATTTAAAAATTAACATATGAGATTAAATCAAGATTTAAAACACCAAACTGGCATAATGTGTGCGAATGCGTAATATTATCGCCAGTTTCGCGTATACAGCGCCACTATCTGACCAGTTATCGGCGGGGTTATCAGCTTTAGCCCTAATGAGACCGCCTTCCACAACTGAATCAATATACTTGGCAATCACGAATTCAATAGCTATTTGTACATAATCACTGGAGGAGAGAACTTAACAATATGTACTTTTTTTCACACTTTTTTGACCTCCTAACTTTCTAGAACATGAACGCCATCTGTTATGATGAGACTACGAAAGAGGCTCCATGAATTGTTAAGCCTGTAGACGCTAGGTACTTTTTTGGAAATCAGCTACAACTGAGAATAATTGGCAAAAAACTTAGCGAGTTTACATGTTTCATAATCTAAAAATATTTTACTTTATAAAATTATAATGAAGTACATAAGTCTAATCAAGTTAGTCGTGCTCAAGTATAGCCTTTTGGATCTTATCTTCATTTGTCTTAACTTCAGAAAGTTACTGAAGTGATGCTGTCGCCTGGTGGACTATCGTCTAAACCTCGTCGTTGTTAGGGGAGATTTTTGATTCTACAGTAAAGTATTTGAGCTGATGATGAGGTCATTCTAGGGCCTAAAAGTGACCTAAAGAGCCAGCACAACTGCAAGTATCAGTTATAAATAATTCAGAGATACTGTTATCGTCCTTATCGACACAATGCGATTTTATTAGTGAAAACATTAATGTCATCGTTTTGTAATATATTTAGAACTGATAGTATTTTATCATAATTTACAGTGGATCCTATATGTTCTTGATAATTTGGACATTTCATCATACATGAGCCTGGAGAATTTCTTCATTGTATGTCAGAAATATTGATCGCATCTATTGGTAGCAGTTTATTCGTCCATTTATTTCTACCATGAAGCAGGTACCTACAGTTTAATGCCGTTTATCCAGGGTATAACTACCACCTATATATAAGAACCATTTGTTATAACGGTTTTTGGATAAGAGGGCTGGTAAAGAAGGTTGACTTAATTTACACAAGGCCAATCTGATTCCAAGCTAAGTGGAGCTTGAGCTTATCATATGGTAACCAGATTGCTGAAATCCACATAATACTCTAACACCTATACTTAGGTATACATTGATATCCAGAGACTAAACAAACAAAGTTCGTGCACACAGATGGGAAAAATCAGACCCACAACCACCATCATGATGTGGAGGGGTAGTCTAGAGGTAGGAAGAAGGACTAAGAAGAATGCTAAGTTACCTGTTCAGGTTGCGGTGCGTCTCTGTGGTCCAGCGCGTCGAGACACAAGCCATGCCGCGCGGAGCCGCACGCCCCTCCCCCGCCTCCCGCCCCCCCGAACACGTCCACGCAGCGCACGCGCACGCCGAACTGCCGCCCCACGCGCTGCGCCAGCTCCCAGTACGCGAGCCTACACCACTCTGACTCCCAGCTTTGACGCTCTGCAACAAGTACTAGTTGCTTAGTGGATGCTAGATGTTTTTAATTAGGAACAACATTATTACATATAGAAAGAAAAAAAGACAATTTTATTTGTGACGCCGAGAAACATATAACACACGTAAGAAAAATAAACAATTATAAACGAAATAAAAAATAATTAACCTAAAAAAAAATTAACATCAATAAATTACATTGACTGGCGTTACAAAATGGTCCACCAACTCAGCATGAAGCTGGTTATACATTTGCATAATATAGGTGCTCCAGTATATATTCTAACAAATATTAAGATAGTATTATACCATACAAAGTCTTAAACCCCAGGATGTAACGCTGCAACTAAAATGAAGCATTATCTGGCCGTTAAAGTTAGAGGTCTTAATGTGTCTATGGGATTCCCCGATGTCTAATCCAAATTTCACAAATACCTATAATCCCTAATACTAATTCATGTCGCATTCGATAAAAATGTTTTATCATACCAAACAAACCAAGTACCAAGGCACTGAAATGTTTGCAGATTATTTCACGTGTAAGATTAGAGCTTGTTTCTGCAATGTTATTTTTATATACACTTATCCAAAAATATACATGAACCACTTAACCATAAAGGTACTACGATTGAGACCTAAAGACACCCCTAAATGAGGAAGGCCGGAGAGAACGTAGTATGAAAAAGAACTTGACAGCAAACCGAAAGAATCCAAAAGACAGTTCATCAAAACCCAAAACATGGAATAGTCTCCGAAGCACAAAGTGCATCAGCAACAAATCAACAATATCATAATAACTTCTTGGTCAATATTTCAACTGTATTTTACATTATTACATCATTGTTCCAGACGGCTCTTGGCTCGATGGCGGTGCCACTGACGGACCGTCAAACAATCAACATTAACTACTATGCCAACTGAATACATGTCATAGAATATATTGGGATAGTTAATAACTGTATCTTTGGTAACGTAATCTGATCTGGGAGCTTAAAATTGTTCACAAGACACTTACAACTTAGAGGATAGGAGGTTGGCTTTAAAGAAAGCAGGAAGATGATCATTTCATCTGTTCAGCGACGTCCTATTTCGATCCAGTGTCATTTATCAGCTAACAATTTGGTAAAAACACTAGGTCTGCTACTACTCTTACGAGATCATCCTTTTTGCCATATTCCCCAGTTTTAGACTGTCACTTATTTCTTATACAAAAATGATTTCATATTTGTCAAATTTTATTTTGAAGTGAGCCAAAATTTGTTCGTAATTGCATGCTTGATGTCGAATTCGATCTCATATAGATATATGATCATATGTATATAGGCTAATATAAGCCTTAGAAGTTGTTTACTATACTGCTTATTAAATAATGATGAAAGAAGCGTAGCCAACGTCCAATAGAAGTATTTGCCAAAGTATGTTGAATTGTTCTAGAAGCCTTCGTGTCAGAGTTATTCAGGGAATATGTGAAACTGAATGAACCTTTGAACCGGACTACACAATCTTCATAGTACAAATTGACTGCTAAATGTTGTATATAATATTTGAAATCACCAAAGGTGAGAATGACGTCAAAACTTTTCTTTACGTTTTCATTTACTGCAAGCATTCAAATCTTGGTTTTTTATTACTACACCCGCTTTTCAGGAGGATCTTTAATTTTCCTGGGTTACAAAGAAGCCTATGTTTTAATCCAGGGTGTCAGCTAACTCCATACCAAATTTTATTAAAACCGCTCCAGACGTTTAGTCGTGAAGAAGTAACAAACACACTCACGAACTTTCGCCTTTATAAGTGTAATTTTATCAGTATATTTAAGTTTATAATAATGCTGATATGAGACAATGCCATGGGTTGGTTCCACAAAATCCCATGAAAAATGGTGTGGCGTCATGGCGCCAGGCTGGCGGGCTGGCGGCAATCGATCGTCAAGGTTACAGCGCCACCAGACACGTGGGGATACCACCACCATGCCGCCGGCGCCGTGCTGATGGGACTGTGGGTGTTCCACTTTTGATATTGGATTTTGGTGTGTCAAGGTTCTAATCCTACTAATATTATAAATGAGTTTGCAAGTATGGATGGATGTTTGTTAAGCTTTCACGCCAAAACGGCTGAAGAGATCTGCTTGAAATTTGGCACAGAGTTAGAATATGTTCTGGAATAACACATAGGCTTTTTTACCCCGGGAAAATTGAAGGGAACGCGGGTGAAACTATGAGGAACCACTAGTATAGTTTTCAGATAGTTAAAACGACAAGTTTTTTTGTAATCGCGTTTTCATTTAATCTTTCTCTGAGTTGGTAAAATTTATATATAGATTGTGTTTAGTTATTATTTTCCTTCTTCAAAGATTAGATTTTGCATTGTAACGAACAAGTAAAGACCCATAATCGTGTAGGCTGAGAATTTCATTGGCACATTTATTCGTGACAAAGCCACTGATAAATACTTGTCAAATTCCTATGAAATGTGCCTATCTGTTGATAAAATAATATCCTGGATTTGACAGGCTTTACTAAAACAAAGTCTGTTACTAGATTTTGCTAAAACGATACGTTTTGCTGTCGAATGAGAATGACTGATTGGATAAAGAGCCTACAAGAATTTTATAATCAATTGGCACACCTTTACAAATATTATTACAAATAAAAAGCATAAAATTCGACATTTCAAAACACAATGGCATTCAAAATGCATAAAGCACCAAAGCCTGTTTTTCAGCTATCAAACTTAATATTGGTATAAAACTTGCACAAATATATCCTAGGACAAATATCCTGGGACATTTTTCACACACGGCCAATCTGATTCCAAATTAAGCATCAAAGTGAGCTTGTGTTATGGTAACCAGATAGCTGATATACTACCTATACTACTTTTAAAAACATACTTATATAGATATTTACATCCAGAGTGCTATTTCTATGACATAGAAAAAAGTACAAAAAAGTGCTATTTCTATGAAATAGAAAGGTGATAAATACGTTGTTAGTTGCTAAAACGCCAGACGACATGAAAATGTTTTTCATTAATGCCTTGATCGAGGTGCAATGACCTGCACGAGTAGGTGGGTACTTCAACAGTTATTGTGGAAAAGTATTAGCTTATATGCTTAGAAAGAACTATAAATTATTTTTCAGGTACTGAAGAAGCTTATGTAAAATGCTGGTATATATATAAAGCTGGTATCTCTGATATTACTCGCTACTGCTATAAGCGCTTTTCTAACCCGAAAAAAAACTAATTAAAATTATTCTACCACTATGATTTTAATTACTGATTTCAAAAATCTTAATATTTATTTTATTTTACTCATCGATATATATGTACTACGTACTAGATAGGGCGTTCCGAACACTCGCTTTTATCAACTCAACTGAACTGCAGTCCCCACACCCGACTTTAGTGTGGCTTCGACATTCATTCAGTGCGGGTGCGCACGGAGCAGCGTTAATAACAACGATAATCCGAATCAAAGTAGACCCTGGACGAAAATAACTAGTCAGTAGTCAACTAAGTAAAATTACTACCTGTTTAAGTGAATTAATAGGTGATAATTCCGTAATTCCAGAGTAGAAAAACAATTTATCTATTTAAATACCACGCCATTCTACAATCATATACTAAAACGTGCAGATGTTCCCTTAAAACTGGTTTTAGGTAAAAATATGTAACTGAACACAGACTTGATATGTTTTTTTAGAAAGGTTTTAATTTGATTAATTGTTAATGAGTTTTTAATTAGTAGTGATAGTTTGATATTTTGAATAATTGTTTTATGTTAATTCAAGCCCTGGCCCGTACCTCTGAGTACTCATTTAAGCCATGTGAAGTCCGCCAATCCGCACTAGGCCCCCCTAATATTAATATAATACATTTTGAAATCGAGTTTTAAACTAATGAAGTTTAGAAGGTAAAAAAGATGTGTCACATCTGCGGTGTGAACTCTATAGGGACGACATCTTAGTGTAGTTAACTGAACGAAACGCGTAAGCGCCATGAAATTTGCGGCGCTTACGACGTTTTGGTCGCGAGAAAACTATACTCTAAGCAATCTAGCGCTGTATCTTTTAAAATAGTTTGGTTAGTTGACACAGCTTTATACAGCGCTGCAGCGAACTTTAGTTCTAACTCTTACCAGTTTTTAAACAAATGTTTTACATGAACGTTCTTGTCTATCGCTATACGTCGATGATTTTACTAGAACTTCAATAATATTATTTCAACATTTAATAAAGAGTTGCTATCTTGATTGGAGTTTCTTTTATATGGTTGTACCTATTTACAAAAATTACACAGAGTATAAAAATAAGGAGGGTGAATATTGAAGTTTGTATAAAATCAAATAGTGTTATGTACCTTCGCCATCTGTAGCCAGAGAGCCGGTCCCAAGCCGTTCATGGTTGGTCCTCCTGGCGTCCTCCGTACTCTCTCCATGCTCTGTGGACAATGGAAACCAGGTTATTATGAGCTTCATCATCCGCTTTCCCGGGGAGCCTTCAACTTCCCAAACTCTAGTCAGTCTCTGTGCCAAATTTCACAAAAATCAGTTCTGTGGTGTAGGAGGGAACAGACAGATTCTTTTGCATTTTCAAACTACCTCCCAAAATCGGCAAACATAATACAAACTTTTAATAAAGCAATAGACATTATAAAATACGCAAAATCAATCTAATATCGGACAATAATGATGAAAAAAAAATCAGTGAATCGTGTACGGACCAGTCTGTCGAGATTTTATGACATCACGCCAACACCTGCGCGCGCGCACATATCGACAACTTTATATATTAACCGTTTAATACCTATATAAAATATACGCAAATTAATAGGTAGGTATGTCTGTAGTATATTTAGGTAACATATAGATAATGTTGAGTTATTATATCGATATATGAATGAGTCGACGTCAAATCGATTAATCGAATAGTGATGTGACATTTTTTTCTATTAAAAGATGGGAATTATTTTATACAGCATAATTTTAAGTAGCATGGGGTTCTTGAAAAAGGGATTTACAGGGTTGGCAAGGCGTGAGTGACGCCCCTGGTGTTGCAAGCGTCCATAGGCTACGGTAACTGCTTCCCATCAGGTTGGACCATATGCCCGTTTGCCACCTTTGTGGTATAAAAACAATATTAGGTAGTTAATATAGGTGTATAAATATTTGTAATATATATTTAAATTAGTACCTACATTTATAATGTACTATACGTATCGTATATAATAATAGTTCATTAGCATTTTAGCGATCAAATCAAGGTTGTCGTACACAACCTAACAAACAGTTTGTCCGTAATACTGTAGGTATTTTAGTAATTATATATATATACTTCAGAACATGGTAAATACATAAAACAAAACTATATGCGATTTTACTGCTTATTATGAGGACAATAGGGTTTAAATTATAATTTACTTGATTAAAGAATGTTTCGTTTGTGTATTCCAAATTTCATCAAAATCCGTTCAGTAGTTTTATTATTATTATTTTATGTGATAGAGAAATAAACATCCATACATACAAACATTCGCGTCTATAATGTTAGTAGGATTTTGAGGATAGTCGGCAAGAGATAAAGGACGAGCGAAACCGCGTAAAAAAACCAGTTTAGGTACCTAAATTTCTGTGAATAGCGCACATTAAAATTATCATTTGAAATCCGATACATTTCACATATAACATTGGTAAAAAAGGCAAAAAAGATCGAGATTTATTTTATTAAAGTCGCCAATTTTCATATTATTCTTCTTATTTTATGTGACAATGTCTCGCGTGTTATTGGTTTGGGCGTTTTTTGTGTTGATTATGATTCGTCGATGAGAAATATGCTATTTAACGACTGTTTTAGTGGCTGCTTATTCTCTTTATTTCTTTTTGTGTCATAAGCCGACATACTGGGAGATGGTAATCGCGGATATGCTCATGACATGAAGTAGTCAGTATCTCCAATGACTCTTGTCCTCTTCAAATAGTTCCATGTGTGAAGATCTATTTAATATGAAATATCTTCATATTAATGGGAAATATAGGTACTTAGGTACCTTTTCACGGTATAAATAAATTTTGTGGTAGTATTTCTCCAGTCAAACTGAGATAGTTTTATATTTTGTGTGTTGTTTAAGGCTAATCTATACTAATATTATAAATGCGAAAGTAACTCTGTCTGTCTCGCTTTCACGCTAAAACCACCGAAGCCATTTAAATGAAATTTGGTACACAGATAGTCTAGAGCCTGAGAAAGGATATAGGCTACTTATTATCCCGGGAAAATTAAAGATCTCCCGGGTACGCGGGTTAAACCGCGGGGGCCACTAGTGATAAATAAACTCTATGAAACTTTATTATATAGTTACCTCTTTAGTTAATTAGATTTTTGATGATAACCGCTTTATTTTCTTAACCAAAGAACAATATAAAAGCTAACTACAGTAACCTATGACGTATTTAAAATCTCACCGTAAACTATTGAATGTTATGGTATTCTTGAAAACTCCACGTGTATGAAAGTTTACATACAATATGTGCTTCCGAACAATAATTATATTCTCACAATATTATTAAATCTCGTTCCGGGACAAGGCTGTACGTAAATGAATTTGAATTATGTTTGTATACCAAGGATATTTCTGTTTCGGTTATGTAGACATAACAATACTCTAGGGAATAAATAAGCTAGCTGTGTTTCCATGGAAAGCTATTTCGAGATTTCTTAGTGTAAACCTTTAATATTTCACCAAAAATTAAACCCTTTTCGAACTGAATCTTACGCTCATATAAAAATAGTAAATTAATATCTCTACTATATAATATTATAAATCTTAAAGAACTCTATCTATCTGTCACGCTTTCGCGCCTTAACCACTGGACGGCTTTTTAATGAAATTTGGTACAGATATAAGCAAGAGCTTTAGAAAGGAAGCGGTCGCGGCTGAAACCACGGACAACTAGCCTCTAATGATACTTTACACTCAGTTCTGTCTTTGAGGTACCTTGATAATGATTCTTTCTAAACTCTTGTGCTAGAGTATATCTTAAAGTGTTATAAATAAGTATCAAATAGTTTTTCCTTCAAGTAAAATACACCATCCCAATCATCAAAATTAAATAAACAAACAAAGGCCACCCATTTCCGTTGTAGGTATTAACCTAGAGAACTGTACACGTGACGTTGTTGTAACTTGAGGCCTCACAGATAGGTCAGTCGTGTGCATTCACACGAGCCCAGAGACTCCGACCAAATAGTTGAAAGCTCAATGACACCGCCATGCGCCTGCGCATACGCCGGGGGCGATTTACAACACACGACACATGAGATAATGTAGATGTAAGAAGAGGGAATTTGTTGGTCGGTTTATTGAGATACCTTTAAATAGGTAAAATATTATAAATGGCAATGAATATGAATAAAAGTGACTATTCGTCACCTACGCCGGTTTTTTAAGAATTATCGTACAATGAGGAAACTACTAACATTATCATTCAATTAATGCCACACACTAATATGATGCTTAGAACTACTGAGTAGAAAATAAATGAGCATAAACTTTTTTTTAATTTAAACGCCTAATAGTAAACCTATAATAGGCTTCAATTAGTTGGTTTTAGACGTAAAAAAATGCGTGGCAAAGTACATCCTGCTTGACCCAATGGCCCTAATTAATATTATCTAAGCTATCGATAGGAAATGCATGCAGTCCTAAAGACGCGATAACCTTAAATTCGGTACGAAATTCCAAGTATTAGCGTAGATCAAAGTACTTGACCATATCAAACGATAAGGACTTCGGGGAATTGAAAATAATAGTGTTAATGCTAGAAAGGAAGTTTCCATGTTTGCTGTATAATTTTTTTTGTATTATTAGTGTTTATTAAAAAAAACTAGTCAAAAAATACTTCTCTATAATTCTTTCTTTCTTTAGTGCGATTTATTACTAGTGATAAGATGTTAATCTGACGTATTTTTATGATATAAAACCCTATACAAATATTAAGGCTCTAAATGGAAAACTAAAGAGTATTGAACTCATAGTCCTTAAAACAACATTCCTATTTACACACAATATTTAATGTAATAAAATTTTAGATGAGATTAATTGAAATGCAAAAACCGATCAATACCACTAGCCCTTGGTGCTATCACAAAATATAAACGTCCATAGATCAAGGGATATAAAAAAAGAATGAAAATAAAAAGACAACTATAAATACGCGTGTCGTACAGTGTAAAAGGAGCTAACGAGCTGACACACTATCACTGCATTTTATACCGTGGCATATTTACAAGCCGACCACATCGCACTGATTCGGAATTATTCGTAACACACATGCAAACAAACAGACGAAAATAGCGGAGGGCTCGCCGGAGCAACTTTAGAACTTGACTTAACAAATTGTCTGTTCGGATTCGGAATGCCACGAACGATTTCAAGTTCGGTTCGGATTGAGAAATGAATGTAATACATTTAATCTGAATAGTATAACGTGTAGAATAATTAACAGTTAAGTATCAATATTAATCATAATAGGTAAGGAGCTGTGTGAAGCCAAAATGGCTATTTCAGATTACTTAGCTCTGCTGAGTGTAACTTAAAAACTTTGTAGCGTGAATTTTAGTAGGATATAAAAAGAACTGAGTTCCAGAGGCTATTTACGAGTTCCTAGTTCATAGACCTAGCCAATCAAAAGTAAATTGCTTTCAAACACAATATTTTATGGTTAAAATATTAATAGCAATATACACATGCAATAACATCACAAGTTACATAAAGGTAGGAAGAGATTATTTAATCAAAAACATAATCAACCTTGAAATTACCAAGCCTTCAAACAACATTTTGAAGTCTCTATAACACCATAGAAGTGGCATTAGTCACCCAAATAGCTATGGCGTAACAATAAAGTCGTCTATGTACATAAAACGGTAATAAATCAACACACGACATGTAGAATAGAAGGCACAAAACTACAATCAACATGCCATGAGCTTACCAAATGTCTACAAACTTATTAGAAACCCAAAAGCACTTTAAAACTTCGATAAAGTTCCGTAGGGTACGGCGACGGGATATCATCAAATAACAATTCACTTTAAAAACGCCGCATTAAAGATTATCTTGTAGTGTGACGGTTTGAATAAATGTAGGCGGTTGAAATACAATCTCTAGAGACGAACGAGTATGAAAATTGATACCTATTTTGTTAATTATTGATGGCGGTGAATAAATAGTAAGATAGATAGCATAGATGATGTATTATTTATACAAATGCAGTAGTCTGTAGACGTAACAATTAAATTATCAGAGTTTACTTTGACCGCTTATAATTAAATGTATTGTTTAAGTTAACTTTCAATAAGTTCTGTTAGTTGGTATAATGTACAGAAAATAACAAATAAAATTAATCATAAAAAGATATACAAACAGATCTGCTTCGTTTAAGTGATAGCTTCTGAATTATAAATCACATTGGTGCCTTCACAATAGTAGAGTAGGTTTATAAGGGGTCTAAACACCCACCTAACGAGAGGACAAAGACAAACGCTGGCCAGCTATAGATATTTGTGTCAGCCGAGCGGCGCCGGCGCCACGATAACGTGACGATAACGTTAATGGATACCGTCGTTATCGCAACACTCCGAACGGAAACTCAAGAGAAGGGACCCGATCGCAAGAAACAAAACCAACGGTGAAATTTCAAAAGACCTTAACACCCCTCATTTAAGATCTAAATTCCGACCTATCAGCGGCAGTATGTTTGCGTGGCGAGCCGGACGGTGCAAATGGAATGAATGGGTTCGGGGAAGCACGTGGGAACACCGTAATGGACCCTATCGGAATGTCATGCCTCCAAATTGACTCCATCCATTCAGCAACCAAACAGGATATGAATTTAATAAAAGATTAACAAATAAACATATCGGATCCATTAAGTTTGCAAATGGACGTCCTTGAATGAGGAATTCGCATAATTTGAGTGTAAAGTAGCCTAATTGTTGGTGAATATAAAAGGGGAGTGAGACAATAATGCGAGGCAATAAGCAGACAGGCGCCGAAAAGCAATGAAAATGTTAGGGGAGTAATGTCTGGAGCGGGACTCCTGGGAAATCCTATGATGAAAACTGGAAGGGAATCCCAAAGCAATAAAGAGTGGATTTTGCACCCCACCTAGCATTGATTGTAACAGGGGTATTTCCTGTGACGTGTGAAAGATCATAATTTATTGTGAACAGGCAGGTAATAAAATATGTTGCAATAAAAATGACATGATAAATAGGCACTTTAAGCTCAAAAAAAAGGCTATTTACTTATCTATGCTAGTCCATAAACTTAATTAAATTCCCATTTCTAATGTGGTAATAACTTAACTAATATCTCAGAAAATAAATGTAATATAGATGATTTTATTAAAAACTAGCTTCTGCCAGCGACTTCGTTCGCGTGGAATAGTTTCTTTGGGCTAACTCTAACTTTAACCCGCGACTTCGTTCCTCGAACCTCCTCCTTTTTTTTTAAGTCGTTTAAAAATAATCCTTATAGCATGATTTAGTATTCACGTGTGACGACGCAATGGCTTATTTCATCTATAATTTTGGTGTTTCTATACCGATTTCTATGGTTCTTTTTTATTAAATAGGTAATAATGTTACCTTTTTTAAATTAGGGATGAGTGAGAGTATTATAAACGTAAGAGTAAACAAATATAATCAGAATGCTCCGAACTGCTAAGCTATCAGGAGTTACACGTGTTATTCTGAGTCGACTATAAAAGATAGACATATGCTGTTGCGGGATATTTTTTAGAAAATTTTATGTAGAATATTTCCGTCATACATAATTTCTATGTAACTTTAACCATTAAGGCTGCACACGCGACGGAAGCTTAAAAAATGGAGTAACTTCTCCCGTTTTCCCAAAATATCCCTTCACTACTCTGCTCCTATTGATTGTAGCGTGATGAAAAGTATCCTATAACCTGCCCAGGAGTATGAAGAATAATTGTACCAAGTTTCGTTAAAATCCGTCCAGTAGTTTTTGTTTCTATAAGGAACATACAGACAGACAGACAGACAGACAGACAGACAGACAAAAAATTTACTAATTGCATTTTTGGCATCAGTATCGATCACTAATCACCCCCTGATAGTTATTTTGAAAATATATTTCATGTACAGAATTGACCTCTCTACAGATTTATTATAAGTATAGATATATTTTGAGATGACGCATCGCACGCGCTCTCTTATAAGCACCTTTCTTTGTCGAAACATAAATCGATGAAATCGTTCGTCATGCCTGGAATACGGAAATTTCACCACAAGGGTCTTTATTAAAAACAAATATATCCACCCTGCGGCGTGGTGCCGCCGTATTCAAAGGAAAAGAGAAAAAATCCAGTGTAATGTTTGCCGTGCCGTCGTAAGCATTAATAATGTAGTTTAAAGATGGCGGGCGGCTTGGAATGCGCGCGCAGGCCGAGGGACCAGCTCTCTGCGGGATAGAGCGGCGCAGGAGTCGATTAAACTGCCGATTTATATTTGTCGATTACCCCTAGCGCTAATTACAGCGATCTGATTAATAAAACTCCGCTATCTTTATGTTATAGTTCTTCTGCTTCAAGGCAAGCTTTTATCAACGTATAAAAACGCGGCGCCGGCGCAAGTCGCGGTCGGTCGCGATCTCTCACTCGGTGTCACTATTTAATTAACACCGATAACAGTGTTTGCGAACTAAACATCGCACGTTTATCTCCAATATTATCTGTTCCTTAAGCGCAAATGACGTAAACATGTGATTTTTTTTCGTGAACCATCTCCGGTTTGTGTTTTAAGTGCGTTTAATGAATGGAATATTGAATGGGATTTGTTTAGACTGGCTTTTAATCGATCTGAGATTGTTCCACAAATACACAAAGTTTTAGATTGATCCTCCTTAAATGATTGCGATGTGTAATTTGACGCTCGTATAAGCACAATTTCCCTATTACCTAACAACCGATATAAAAACCTTTTGAAAATCAGTTAGCAAAATCAACTTATTTTTCTAGCGTTCTTACAGAATTAAAGTTAACATACAAAACAGTTATCGATGAAGTAAAAAAGTATACATTTTCATCGACATAACCGTATACGGTGACCACACTATCCTTCCCTAATTTCCAGGAAGCTGCGCGGGCGCCGGTCTGCGGTCGGATTCCTCGATCTCCCGCCTTTTCGTAAATGACGCGTTTGCCGCTGTCGATCGCAACAGACGATGCTCTGTCTTGTTTTCTCGATTGCAGTTTTATACAACAAATTCCTATGAATTTACTACTTATACCTACTTAGTTTTAGATCTGTCTAGTCAATCTTAAATACCATCTCGAAGTCATCTGCAGTTCTAATATTGAAATTGATTGATTTGGCACAGTTATTAATGAATTATTAGATATCTTACCTTTTGTTTTTAAGTCTTCCATCGCGTACCGACTGTATGGTGGAGGTGGGGTTTCTGTAAAAGAAAGAGACAAGAGTTAGAAAATACAAGTAAACTGTAATTTATTTGGTAAATCACAATATTGGAAGCTTGTTTTGAAGTCGGTTTCCGTTCAAGGCAATGATTTTACTTTTTGCAAGAAAATTGTCTCGCATCTGCATTTTACAAGAGCCACGTCAATCATGGCTTGCACGAATGAATAATTCAGAAACATTCCCTAATTGGCTTTTTCAATTCCCGAAATCGACGGCCACATTACTCTTTTTACCATTAAAAAGAAAGGAACACTAAAACAAACATATAACCGGATCAGGTAGATAGATCCCTCGACCGCCCGCAATTACGGGCGGGGAGTCGAACCTTGATCGTCTGATGACTAACCTATATTTTGACCTGGTATAACGACATTTTTATTGTGGCGCTGGAATTTCGAACCATCATTTACATCAAATCATGTGTCATTTCGTGTGATCATAGTATAATTTGGATGCTCAATTTTGCCGCATAGTCATTTTTGAAATAAATCCAAATTTTGGAATCGCTATAACTAAGTATTATAAATGCAAATGTAACTCTGTCTGTTATGCTTCACGTCTAAGCCAATGGACCAATTTAAATTGCGTTTCGTCCAGATAGAGTAGAGCTTGGGAATGGACATAGGATACCTTTTATCCCAGAAAAGTTGACGGTCTGAGATACGATTAAGAACATATTGGTATAGCATATAATTGGCATCCGGATTGAGAACCGCAAACAACCATGGCCACATCTGATTCGGATTCTAGCCACAAGCCAGACGTGAACACTTGTCTTGCAAATCTATTAGAGATGCTAAAGACAAACCGTCCTGTTAGGCTGATGAGTCAGCGTGATATAAAAAATGTACCTACACTGTAAACTTTGAGTGAAAATGAATAATATAATATCACAAAGGTTGAAGATGAAAAGTATGCGAATAAAGCAGTCATGTGATTCAAATAAAATAACATAGACTCAAGGAGTATGACATCATTTAAATATGTAAGATGAGATGAATACTTACCTACCTATCTAGTTCTAACTCATTGACAGGCCCCCTGTGGCGTGTGCTAACAAGTACCAAGAAGTGAGCATCAGAATAGAATCATTAACAAGATACTAAATAACGAAACTAAGTTAAACAATGTCGTTTGAATCCGGAACGCGATCTATTCCCATTAACGCACAAACAGGCACGCGCTATTGGTCGTTTTGAATTTCGAACGCCATTCGTATTTTCAAATTCCGAATGTGAATTGTGCAATTGTCATTTGCAATTCGGCGCCGGGCACCAGCGGACGTGTCAACATTGTTTTTCGATGGCGATAGACATTTTGAATACAAATTATAGGCCCATTAATACATACAGTATTCAATAAGATTTTATGATGTATAGTTGTGCGCCTTGGCCGACGTTCCGAGAAGAGTTTAACGGCGTTTGCGCAAGAAATGTCAAAACAATCGTCGGTGCATGCACCTGCATATTGAATGGAAGCTTGGAATTTGGTAGATACTGATATAAATCAACTCGGGTATTTTATTGGATTTTTATTACGTGACACTTTATACTTAAGTACGCGTAAAAACTTTTATTGCTCACAGAATAACTTTGATGACAAAGTAATGTGGGATGAGTTATAAACATTCAGCGGTGAAGTACATATTAAACAAAACTAAAAAGATGTTTGCAATAAGATATCTTTCAACGTTGTAACTGAAAAAAAGACGGAGCAATGCAAAAGTAAATGACCCTAAACGCCTAGCGTAGCATCTAACAGATATAAATAATATCAGTTGTTGACTTTAATGTCCGCGTGTGTATTCGTAACAAGCACAACCTTGTCGATGCCCCGGACAAATTTAAACCTTTATCTGTCACCGATAAGATTCTTATTTGCTCGTCCATCATCGCGGACATGTTACCTTTTAGCCACAAGAGACTCGCTCATATAAATATATGTAGAGTGGCGTGACTGAAATTTCTTTAAACATATTACGTCATATACACCCTCGGCGATTATACAAAAAAAGACTCTGTCCCGACTGCAATAGAGACGACTATTAAAACCGCTTTAATTAGAAATCATTAGTTCATTTGCTTCGATGGTTAAACCGAGCATGGAGTGCAAATTAAAATGTGTTGAATCGCGCGAGTGGGAGAGTTTAGATTTCAATACGTCGGTAGTACTATATCTTGTTTCAATTATTGAAGGGATCAGTCAATGAATAATGGTCCGTGTACGAATTTAGATAGGGTTTAAATTGTATGGGCGTGATGAGGAATGCCGTCTGATGATGTAGATAGCTCCGAGACTACGGTAGGCGAGTATGAAGAGCCAGCATGTGTAATTAATCTCAGCATTCGATCTATAGCAATAAATACCGTATGTTGTCAGTCAGTTTGTCCTTCGATTACTATGTAACTAGTAAACCAGTCTGGGCAGCTACCTTTAATTACTCTATCGGAAAGTATTATGTGTGCGGTACTCAACGCAGGTTTGAGACAGGCTTGTCTATACATGCAATGAAAATTCATGTATTTAGTTCTGATAAATTCGAAACTATAGAGGGCTTTTGATCGAGTACTATAGATATTAATGATAAGAAACATCACAAATAAATATCTAAAATACTATGCTATTAGAGAAAATGTTTTGTTTGGAAGTTAATAAATCAAAAATTACTTATACTTATGAAAGTTTTCACAAGGGAAACACACATTTGCATGGATACGGATTGGAAAAGATAAAACTCTTCACAACATAAGATCAATCACTGATAAGGGGAACGTTTTAATAATATTTATGTTAACAATTGCTTCTCATATTAGGAAAAAATCCTATAGCGAAGATTTACTTTAAAAACGTTATATATTCTGATTCCAAACTAAGGAGAGCTTGTGCTATGGGAACCAGATAGGTGATATACTACACCAAATTTAGACACAGAACTGACAAATATATCCATGCAATTGTGTGTCCTGGGCGGGATTCGACCCCACGCTTGAAAGTCAGGGTCTACAAAGCGAACAAATGAAAATAACAAAATCTTTCAATGAGGGATATTGTATAGCTGAGAAATAAATAAGCACAAAATGGACGCCACGACAAAATTGATAATTATGACAATAAATACTAGTACGATGCCAAATCCGTACGATGCAACAGTTTTATTAAATGCCAAAGCGTAATGCGAAGTGGGAAATAAAGGGAGAAATTTATAGCAGTCAACTAACGTAGATAGCACCGAGACGGCGCCGGCGCAGCTCGGTGCAGACGATATACAGAGAATAAGTACATTCAGTGATTCATAATTATGTTTAGAATTATTGGTACCTTGTTATAACGATGGAATTATTTGTGCTGAATAGATGTTAAAGAATAATGCTACGTCTTTAGAAATAGAAATGTTAAAGGTTCTTGATGAAATTTGGCATTCAGTTAAAATATCTTCTGGACATAAGCTACTCTTTATTCTGAAACTATTGATGATGAATGATTGAAACGGGGAAGGACTAGTATTATCTAAATAGAAGACTGATGTCAAATCTAGTTAAGGCAAGTAGATATTGCGGTTTAAATATTAAGGAAGCTAAAATGCTTTATCCAAACCCATGATATATTAACTCTGTCAATAGACTTAAAGAATATAACACAATTACTTATATCAAACCTAGAATTGTGTATATTGTAAATACACACATCTACACAAATTATAAAGAGGAATGATTGGATTTGTTTATGTTTGTAACGCTTCGAAACTACAAGACCGATCTGAATTATTCTTTCACCAGCTGAAAGCTACATTATCAGGGAATAACATAGGCTATATTTTATCCCCGTATTCTTACGGGAACGGGAACTACGCGGGTCAAACTGCGCGATGGCAGTTTCACTCGCCTTATAGTGTAACTATGTCCCATATTATTCATGGTTGCATTATTCTTAGCAATAATATATCAAAGTGTTTACAATCTCAGGGAGATTCTATGAAATATGAGTACCTAATATAATTGATGATGATATGTGCAGTAATTACATGCGTTTGGACAATCGAAACATGTTTTAGCATTGGCTACATGTTTGTCACGATATTTAAGGTATGAATTGACGTAATATGCTCGGGTAAAAACGTAACATGCGATTCAGTGTAGGGCTTGGCTTGTTTTGTATTACGTTGAGAAGTTTTATTGGCCAAAGTGTATGTTTTGGAGGCATATGCACTTTGGTATGTTTTTGTCACAGTGAGACTTGTTTTGGCAATGATATATTTTTTTGTTTGTACCACAGAGGCGTCAATTAGGCTGATGGGAAGCGGTTGCCGTAGACTATGGACGCTTGCAACACTAGAGGCGTCACTCACGCATTGCTGCCCTTGTTAAAATCTCTTCACTCTTTTCTTGAAGTACCCCAAAAATTATTTAATTAAAATATTAAATCGAATTTAATTTCCAAGCCCCAAATTCGTGACAGTGGTTTTTGAGACTACTTCTGTAGTATATAAATAATGTTGTACAAATAAAATAGACAAATAAATATTTATTTCCATAATTTTATCTGATAATAGTTTATTTAATAGTATTATAGATATTCTTTAAAGTTCAGTAACACCACCACTCTATTCAAAATTGATAAGGAGATAAGATTAAAAAAAATTGCTCAATTAAATAGCATACCACACGTATCTATTTAAAAATCTAGTTATGAGGGCATTATAAATCTTATGGCGACTAATTTAGTTTTGGAGTTATCTTAATTCACAAAAGATAAAGATAAGAATATTATATTTGAATCTAATGATGTTAATTTTATTTAAAAACGACTAGACACCTACACAGGCATTAACGCCACCCCGGCTTGTTATATACTAATTCTCTTTAATACAAACAACTAAGCATTTAATTTAGACAAATAAAAATGTATCCAAACCCCGAAAAACAATAAACAAACAATAAATCGACTTTAACACACTGTAAATCTGCCAAAAGACTGAGAATACGTCACAAACCATCAAATAGTAAAAATAACTTGTTCCATTCAATTTTTACCCTTATTTCTAATGCTATATGCTTTATATTGGTACTTGTTAAGTGTGTACGTGATCAACTCAAGGACGTGAAATGTATAACATACATAGTATGCCCGATTTAGAGAAAGATGATGATTATTTCCCAATTTTCCTTAATTCATTACATTACTAATTCAAAGCTTTTAGTGACTCATTTTTTGTGTTTTAATTTTTTTTATAATGTCATCAAGTTAAACAATTTTGTCATTCTAATAAAAGTAGATTTATTTCCTCCTTTTTTTTACACGTGGTTTATTATCTATATGTCATGTTATCAATAAATCTGAGAACATATTGCTGTAGATTAAAAACATACATTAAGTAATTTCACACTTTGTAAAAATGCATAATTTCCAAACGCTAATTTGAACATAAGCAATATTGAATCGCGAGGTAACAAGGAAAAGGTTTTGAGTGCTCAGGACCTTGGCTCAATCTGGTGACGCGTACATTCACACAGGTAAATGGAATTCAGCAAATGGTCCATAACAAAACAGTTCTAAAATTCAAAAAAATCGTTATACGCACGGAGCGTTGCGCGCGCGCGTGTGAATCGACAGAAATAGCCCGCCCGAATTATAACATGGCGGATGGCGCCAGCGGCGGCGCCGGGCGGCCGCGTGCGCACCCACGCGACCGTCTCCACGGGCCTTCAGGCCACGACACGACACCGATCCCTACACAACTTACCGCACAAACATATCCTCTATGATTTACACAACACTAATTGCTTTAATATTAATTAGAGTACGTTATTTATTGCCCGCTGTCAAACCGGGCGACGTTTTGTTTGGTAATAAACTACCTGTCGTTGTCACGGTTGATCTAGTGGTAAATGCAAATGATATCGCTAATATCAACGGTGGTATTATTAAAAATATTGTCATAATAAATGTTAACATGTTTATCTTTGACACGATAAAGTTAGATAGGGGACTTTTAACTAAGCAAATTGCATATTGACGTGGGAAGATGTAGTGTTGCGTATGCGCGTGGACGCCGTGGACCTTGCCTGTCGACTTACCGGAAGGCGGCCATGACGTACTCACAATACGGAACAAGAATTTAGACGATGCACATGCCTATGATAATTTAACTCGTTGATTGATCGATGTGAAAGAAAATAAAGAAAAACACAACATAAATAATCGACACGAAATTGATATAAATATTCATGGAACACTCAATTTCCTAGTTCAAAAGGTACCACGGCGAGATGGACGGTTAAAAAACCAATTATGCCCAATTATGACGATTGGGCCACATTGAAACGACAAACATCTGCTTTAGCGTTTAACATATTAATATATCGGCACATCAGAGAAAATAATTAACGCTCATTAGTGGAGCATTAAATGTAACATAAGCCGAGACATTTATTGCAGAATGCAGTAATTGTGGATTTAATATTTCCCATAGACCGAGTCGTAAAGATACAGTTGGAGATTGATATACATTTTCATTACGCGGTTAGATAAACCGATCTTACAATAATCGGTGAGAATTTTTGGATGTTTCAAACAAGTCTAGTGTTACAAGTTTATGAATAAATTGTATACTTTATTAGTAACAGGTGATCTAAGCCCCGAGAGGCCTCAACTGAGCGACGAAAGGCTACCGGTCCAACGAAATTCTTATGACATTACGAAAACTAAAAAGTGTGAGTCAAGACACATGTCTGGTTTAGATACATCTACATTTTAGTGATTCTTGCAAGATAGATAAAGGACATATAAGCGATATTATAGAACAAGACAAGCAATGCTTAGTAGTACCATTAAATTTTTAAACTAAACAGAATAGAGAAAGAAATCTTCGATGAAACTATCGTATTAGTTCAAAACACCGTCTAACTAGAAGCAAAATGAACGATCGCCAACGCGTCGGCTCAGTCTGGTAGGTGTAGGTAATAAAAGACGTCAATTTTTCCAGTTTCGCAAGAACCACAGTCGGGAGCAACCGGTTCTGTCACAGGTGCCGCCAGTCAATGGGCTATTTCGTGACACACTGCTTCGCGAATAGATAGTTAACGGATAATATGTAATTGGATACAAATTAAACTATAATTGGAGGAGAAACGCTGTCGAATCAATCAAATTTGATAATATCTCCTAAATCAAACAATTCGCTTGGGTAATTTAAACACATAGTTACGAAAAAGCAGTAGACATGGTAATCGATAAGCAGACACACAAAACCGTTCACATCAAACAACTCATTTTAATGCAAGCCTTATTCTCCGCCGGACATAATAAGAGAACCATTCACAAATTCAACAAAGCAACCCAAAAACATGACCAGACTACAATAAAACGAAAAAAATACCGATCACGAAAATCGAGTTGAGCTTACGCAGTGTGGCGGGTGTAGCTGCGCAAGCGCAGGTAGGTACAGGCCCCCTCCGCGCCGCGCGCAGGCCCCCGCGCGGCGCGACACGGCGCCGGCGCCAGTCAGCCGACAAGCAATTATGGCTAAATAAATATCGGCCATGCCGCCGCCACCGCCGCCGCCGCCACCGCCTCCGACGCGTCGCTAACATCAACAGATGGATTCTTATACGGGTATATCTAGACGACATCATTAAATTTTGGACCCCACTTGTAATCGGTGAAATGACGTGTGGGCATAGAATCACACGTAAATGGTGGTTAGAATCCACCGATAATGTCGGTCCGATGTGGGCTTAATTGCCGGATGTGGGTGACTGATTTCCGTGGCGGGTAGATACAGTACAGACACCCGTATGTGCGTTGCACTAGGTGCGGTGCGTAAGGTTCATGGCAATCTGTGATCCTGACTCCTATGAGTCGACGGCGGCGGCGGCGGCGGCGGCGGCGGCGCGTCGACGCCTGCGCACGCTCGATAAGATAAGGATGCCCCTCTTCCCACCCGCGTTCGAAATGCGCCGACTCGCATAAAAACATTCACAAATAGAGGCCGCGCCGCGCGCAAGTGATTGGCGCCGAATCGCAAACGCGCCTCGGGCACGTACTACGTTCTAAAGATTGATGTGCATGAATTATTTTTGTTTCATCGCTTAAATTCTTTCAATATTAGCATTTACACTCAAGGTCTACCTGCAAATAAAATTACAAGGAAGTTTTGTCTATGACAATAAAACTAAATTAACTTGACTAATGTTGCTAAAAATAGTGATGAATTTAACTTTGCATGCAACATTTACAGGAATTACCGATTATTACGTTCCGCAAAATTTTACAACAAGCGTTTACTATTATTGGGAGGGGACTATTCAAAATTGAAGATATTATAAACAAAACCGCCAACAGACAAGGCAGTAACGACTCATATTTAATTTTAGCTCGTCAACTTGTGGGAACCGCCGCGAAAGTTGACAAAAACAGTGGCGACACGAACTGGTCGAGACTACAGACGCCGGGCCGCACAAAAACTGTACAGGTGAAGTCTGTTCCGTTCCTTACATTTCATTATCCCAATCGGTCCCAGGTGTACTCGCTACAAAGGAAGTATATGTCAATATCCCTTTTGTCATTTTCCTTCCTCCTATTTTATCTGATGTCAGACTTTGAAATATACTTGAAAATATAGTAGCCGAAAAGACTTAGCTCTTTATTAGATACGTCAGATACTCCTATATTATGAATCATATCTAATGTTAGGTCAAAAATTGCATGCACAGTCTTGCCTTTCAAATAATTGTAACTTCTTACACACACAATGCGCACAAAATTTTATGTACCTACAAAAGTAGAAAATATTTGAGGACACACGACAGAATTGCACAAGGCGTGTTAATTGATTTGACCAATTTAAAACCATTTATGGTGGTTCCAAAGCGAAAGTGAATACAAAAAACTTGTTGCCCATTCGTAGAATCTCGCCGTTTCAATCAATGATAATGAGTGGATCCTGGATGAGTAGTGAGAACAATAAATAATACATTCAGCAAGAAAACAACTGGGAAACCCAGTATTTCGAATGCGCTTTCCACCGACCACGATTTGTTATTCAATGTACTGACAATGGAAGCATTCATGTTGGAATTGGAGATAGAATTACTGCTATTTGACAAATAACAAATTACTTATTTGTCGACAGCATTGACATATAATAATAATAATGAATACTGGTTTTAACCAAGGATCCATAATGTTAATGGCATTGAAGCTATTTACCGGTATTAGTAAAACGGGAAGTGAATTGTTGGTGGTAAAGAAAAACGCGGTAGGTGATGTTGTATCCATAAGTGGTCAGGAGATGGACAAAAAGTTCAGTGACCAAACTAAGAGGTGCCGTAACCTTAAGACACCACATAAGGAGACATTAATATTCATATTTTTTCTCGGCTTTCTTCTTAATTAATATGCTAACAGGCATTGTCAACACACCTACGTACGTGTTCCTAAGTAATATTACTACAAATTGTGTAGGCGGAGGTTTGTAGGCGACTTGAACTGCGCGTGATTCGATGTCACGGCCATTCATTACTTCAAAAACTTTGAATTTATCTCGGAGACCCTTTTAATGATTAACTTAAGTCGTATATTACTTAATAGTTACCAGTTTTGGTTGTAATGATGAAATTTATTTCGTTGATTCGTTCATATATTTTTTATGAATGATTGCATGAAATACCGAGGAGTGTTTCCGATTGAAGTGAGTAATTTACGCACGTTTATCTTGATTGACAATGAGTTCCACTTAGCTGATTCAACATTGCTGATAAATGTGCAAAGTGTTGCTAGGCGGTGAAAATTATGAACAACCGAATTTGGATGTTGGGTGCCAATCATCATGGACCAAATCTCTTAAATCAAGACGTAAATCTAAAAATATGTATTGAGATTTTAATAAAGTTACATAATCTACGAAAGAACTGAAAGTAAGTTAATCCAGAGACCATTCTAAAGAGAGAGAAAAATCCATAGACTTATAGCCAATAAGAAAACATTTCAGAAACATGTGTAACCAACAGAGTTGACAAATTGCTGAAACATTAATAAACGTAGATAGATAAAATAACAAAATTAATACAAGGGCCACAACGCGAGGAAATACAAGGAGGCGGAATGTAGCTACAATATACCTAACAAAGGCTGACGGCGGTAGCGCCATTGCCTGACGAATTAAAAAGTTAACGGGCTGCGCGCGCCGAGCGTCGCGGCAGGCCGGCGCCAGCGCCGTGACCTTGTCTAGTTATCGCGAACGAGTGACCCTCGCAACGGCAGATTAGGTGATAGGTACTACTTTTCCTACACCCCGACCGACGACGCCACATTACATTGTGCTGAATACAAATTTAGAACTCACTTTTTCCATCAACTTTTACTTTTTTTTTATCATAGACAATCTCAGATGAACAGCACGACATGACAGTCTATTGTAGAGCATAGTGGCAAGTATTAGAAAGAAAGCGCGACCTTTAATATTTCAAACAGAAGAAACTACCGCTGATGTCAGGATCTAAAAATAGTCAGTCGAAGTCGAATGGTAGTGTTTACGCATTACGATCTAGTGCAGGGATAACTTACCAAGTTGATACACATCACACTCGACAGAACAAATGTGAATTTATAAAATTGTTTGGTGTATGTGACCAAGCGTTCGGGTTCACTATATTATGACGTCACAGCTAACGTAACAACAGATACAGAAACAAACAGTAGCGATAAATACATTGATAACGATTATCACTGATAACTTGATGCAACTAACATAAAGTTACTAATAGAATAAGACAAAATTGCACCGGTTCATGCTTAAAACAACAGAAATCAGCAGAAATGTGAATCAAATAAGAAAGATACGTGTTGTCAAAACATAGAAAGACCCCTTGAAACTTCAAAAGTGTATAACCGTTGATGAATCAAAGAAAAATGGGCTAGCTTCGAAGAGGTTAGGTTCGGTTAGCATTTTTAAACAAACAGTCCAATCAACAATCGAAAATGAACATACTGAAATACGATTCGTCAAAAACAATTCAAATCACACGGACACGGCGCCGATAACCATTCATTCCAGCAACGAGCATTCACATAAACTAGGTAACGTTTAAACACATTCTATTTTCAAAATACACCGATATACGAGCGCACTGAGTCCGAGATTGGATTCGACACTCATGTTTACTTCATGCACTTGTTGCTCGGGTCAACGTCCTGCACGTCACGTACCGGGCTTGCAGAGGCGGCTCCAGTGGTAGGGGTTGCAGCACTGCTGGTCCGTGCAGAGCGGCATTCGTCGGAGCTCGCTCAGGTCTCGGAGGTCGGGGAATCTGAAGGCGCGGGTGACTGCGAGGCGAAGTTGTGAGGCGGCGGGACCGGCCGGCACGCACTCGCCGCCGGCGGGGCCCGCATCCAGGGCTCGGGCGAGCCGCCGCAGCTGGTCGTCGGGTAAGGAAGGCGCGCCGGCCGACGCCAGCCGCCGCCGCAGCGCGCGTCTCCGGAACATCACATGCCGACGACGGCGTCACAAGTCGCGCGGCCGCTCGCGCCACGCGACACACACACGCTGACGGCACGTCATCACTCGCCGCGTGCGGGCACTCGACTGACGGACGGACGGCTCGGACGGCCGCGCGGCCGGTGCACTGACGCGGCCCCCGGCCCCAGCCCCGGCCCTGGCGCGACACCTGCAAATTGTTTTTACCCACTTTTGGTGGTTTTCGAATTTACTGATGTTTTTAGAAGGTCGTGCGCGTTTCGAAAATGACTTTGGCCTGGGCTAAAGCTTTATAGATAATATCGTTTTTGATCATGAAACGGATAAAAACTTTATTAATAAATCTTGTAGAAAAGACTCAAAATCTTTGTTTTGCATTAGTTCCAATGAAACACATAATTTTTTTTTTCAGATCTACGATAATAATATTAATAATACTTAAATAAATTGGTAGATACAATGATTATATTTATTTATAACATGGCGATACTAATAATGGCATGTATATAAATACCCGATATAAGATCTAATATTCTATTATAAATCTCGTTAGTAAGTGTATCCTTTAAAAAAACACGCTTACATTTTTTAACCTAAAACACGCTGAAAACCTAAAATAAAGCTCCTCAACCAAACTACCAAAATCATCCAAAACCCTGCCAAAAACTCCCAACTAATGCACAACATATAAAAATTTGCCCGTATTATAGGTAATCAGTTGCGTGTGGCAACCCAGTGGCGGACGAAGCCGGGTGGGGGGGTGACGTGGGGGGCGCGGGGGCCGGCTGGCGCCACCGGCGGCGTCAGGTGCGCTGGCGTGTGTGCGTGCGGCGCCACCCGCCCGCAACACCGCCAGTCCGCCACACAACACGCAGACGCGACACCGTCACACTAAAGTGCATACGGACTGACGCCATCGGTGAGGGCGAGACTGATGAAATGAGTCCGACAATTAGGGTACTCACTCTGTATAGTGAATAAAAGTGGTCCAACCTTGGGGAACACCTCACAAAATTAGATGAAAAATAAGTTACGAATAGAGTATTCACTCTGTATGGTGAATAAAAGTGGTCCAATATTCCTACCTTGGGGAACAGCTCACAAAATTAGATGAAAAAATAAATTTTGCCCACACAAGTTATTTATTCATACGTTATATTATAATATGGTAATGTCATATTTATTTCAAATTGATTTATCAATATAGTATGATATAAAAATAAATTAGACAAACAACGATACTATCAAACGCCGATTAGAAATCATTTTTTACAGTACAGACTATGTTTAGGCATAGCAATACGGCTATGAACGAGTTGTCCCGTCTGTTATCTATACATTCTGTGCGCGTTCATCGTTCGGAATGCGCGGAGCTAAGAGACACAAGTTAATAAATTACACCGCTCCTGCAAGATCTTAGCACTACACACTAAACAATAGTTTAAATACCTACAAACTCTCACATTACATAATCGACAAGAGAAATAATGTTATTGTAACTTTTAATGTGTTGCAACGGAAACGATTTGTAGAGTCTATGAAGTAACGTTCAATCAAATCAGTCACCGTTCGTACAATATTCAGGTTTTGTGTGTAATGGTGACCGTTTTACTGAGAATTTCAAAGGTTTTTGAGTCAACGGGAAGTCTGAATGGCCAAATTCCTTTCACTGACGTTTATATCTCATTTAAAATTATAAAAAAAAATATTGGTAAAAACCATAATTCCTCCACCTAACTAAGGTCCGATCAAATGAAACTTACTCATTAAGAACTTCAAATACATCCAAATATGCTAAATTAGTTGCTCCTGTGATGTCAACCTCTATAAAGAAGGTAGCCTATATTCTTTTCCCTGAATTTATTCTAACTTCATGAAAAATTTCATCAAGACGTCGATACATTACGTCCTTTCTTAGGATCATCCGATATCATCTGCTACTTTTAACTTTATAACTATAACTAAAACGTAAATTTTAGATATAACCTAAACACACTACGAATAAATGTCCTATCTAAAATTGACATCTATATCAACGTAACAATCTAGACAGCCTTATCCACAGCTAGATATAGAGACAATTTACTTAATAGTCACTTATTGGTGCCTTTACACGTCACATTTCACGATTCTTGCCTGTTAGTGTCTGCATTGGCTTATTGCTACAACTTTATCTGCATTTGAATCTACTATGACCTCTCCATTGAATGATTCTTCATCGTGTATCATTTATTTTACTGATTCTGTTTAAGGAGTATTAGCATTAACAATTGTTTCATTACTTAAGTACTTAGTTTGAATTTTCTGAAATATTTTTTAGTGTCTTGTTTATCATATTGTCGCCTTCTTTAACAATGAATTCATAAAATTAAATATTATTGCTTAATCTAAGTTCCATAGACCTTAAAACGAAAAGTATTTGTCTTATTTATATTTTCAAAAATTACCGTACTTGTTTTAGCGGCTGAAATGTCTTAAAAATAAGTGTTTCAAATATGTTGGGGCATCGCTCCGCTTAGCATATCGCGTCGCCGGGAGTCGCGCCCGACCGTCGCCGGCAGTCTAAAAATTGTTGCGTTTTTTAAACACCCGTCTAAAAAGATGTCTACAGTTTTTTTTGCATCCCCAATTCTTAAAATAATTACATCCGACATTGATAGCTGATCCCTCTCGGATCCCCATGTTGCGATGTCCTTTTGCAAACTGGTTTTTGATCTTTCGTGTTTTGGATGTTTTTTTTGTATGTCGGAAGAGGCTGTGTCAGGTGGATTGTTAATGTATTTACTATTTAAAGTATGTATATATTTGTCATGCTTTATAAATAGGTAGGTATTTAAAAAGGGATAAATTACTTTTTTCAATTGAAACGGTTCGCGCCTTGCGAAGTTGCTGTTGGCGTCTGGCGGGCGACCGAGCGTAAAACTCTGCCAAATGTAATGCACTATATTATTATATGGGAAACTATATAATTAATTGCAAAAGATAGATAAATTAGATGATGATTCAACATCATAAGCTTCTGAGAGTAATAAAGGCATTCAAAAATATAATAAATAAAAAACAACAACTGAATAAAAGTAATTAGTGATTGCCTAAACTTTTTTTGTAATATAGGAATATGCAATATTTACTTCTCTTCAAAGATTAAACTTAAACATTTTGACTTAGGTAGGTACCTATCTATATATTGTAAATCCCTTATTGGATAGGGCCAATAGGTATTATAGATGAAGATATAAATTTCGTAAGTGATAGGTATACAAATAAGAAAAAAAACCTGAAAACATGCAAGTGTTTAAAGTCCAAACCACTGTTCCAAACTACATACCTACATTACCTACGTATAGTACGTAGTAGTAGTATAAAAATAAAAATAAAGACTTTATTTCAGCCAAAAAAGCCATAGTTGTACATAGTTACATACTTATACTTATTTATTTATTTATTTACATTAAATATAACGGTTAAATACCAATTATATACAAGTATGCGAAAGAGAAGATAATAGAATAAGTCATTAAAAAACAGTAAAAAAAAATTAAAGTATCTAAGTTAAGTAAAACTTATTGTAAGATTTGTAATCATTACCCCAACAAATGACTTTACCCATCGCAATCAACAGAATTCAGTGGGAATCAGTAACACGCGGAAAACTCTGCTACTAGTCATATACTTAAATAGCATTATCATTATTACGTAGTTTCAGAGAATATCTCTGAAGCATTGTTTTAAAATAAGAGAGACACTTTCCTAGAATTTGGAATTCAAAATTTCACGATGATAAGGATAGTATAAAGAAGTAGGTAATTAAAAATATATTGAGGGGAATAGTAGCTCTCTATTGATATAGCCCAACTAACATTTTGGTAATAAGAATAAGGGCTACATGAGCTGCTTAAGAGGATTTTTGTAACCCAAGGTTCTATAAAGGCACTAACAACTTGGTGATAAAGCGTTCTGTAACTCTCTTATAACCCTGATTTGGGCCTGTTCGTACGAGAGCTTGAGGCCATTTAATGGTTATAGAGAGTGATAAATAAGTGTTTATTAAGAGTTAGAACAGTGCTACAGTAGCAGTGACTACCACTTCAAGTGTTTTATAAGCTATACACAGGGTATAACTGCAAGCTAAAGTAGTAAACAAGTTATGGAAACCACTTAAATGACTTTTTTGGTAGCAATAAATTTCACCGAAAGCGCTAAATATTTAAACTGTTTCGCAGAGTTTTACGTTCTTGTTAGAGTCAATAGTGATAGTATTTTATAGCACGCATTCATGTCATGGCGTTTTAATAAAATAATTAAGGTAAGTACCTAAAGTGTTTAAGATTACTGGGTGTTATAGGGATTTAATCACATGCGGCGGTAAGTTTACGGTAACAATATATACTAGTTCTCATCTCATTTTTGAAGCGCCCTAAAAATAAACTACTTTTGATAATTAAATGATGTAAAAAAAAACTGCCAGAATTTTTTTTTTCTTTATTTATCTTATTTATCAATTCCTGGAGCCTCCTTAAGATATTTTAATTGAAAATTATGAACAATGTAAGTAAATAATTGGACTAGGAACATTGCAATAAGGTTTTTCTTTCACAATTTTATAGTAGGTAGGTATATCTTTATTAAATGGCGTCTTAGTTCTAATTACTTAAGCATCCTGATATCTCTGTTATTCCTCCCGAAGTGATTAAATACTGATACTAAGGTGGATTGCAGAATCTAGTTCTATAGGACTTATAATAAACACTTCTTAGATCCTTATAGCTTTCTTAGTAACTCTTAAGACTCGACAAAACTCGTTAGGTGATATAAAGTATTTGTCTAACTCTTTTTAAGAATACCAGTTGATAGTAAGTGTTAGTAGACACCTGAGTATCACTCAGAGTGTTTAATACTTCTTGAAGCTATTAGAGTAAGACTTCAGGTGTTACAAGACCTTTCACTACCCCAGTAGTCGAACATCACCCGTTAGTAAGTGTTAGTAGACACCTTACAATTGCTTTTATAGGTTTGTGCAACTAAAAGCTATAAGGATAAGTTATACAATGGTTACGATAAACTCCATACTACCGCCTTGATTTATATTTTTTTTATTTATTACTCTTATTCCTCTGGAAGGTTTAATTATTCATAACTAACCCTACTGTAGAGTCGAAGGTTGCTATCGGAGTTCTTATATACCTTAAATAACAGTAAGAGCTCTAAAAAAGGCTGCCGCTAGCACTAAAATGTTTGTTGGGAGGTATTTATAAAAAAATGCATTTAGGTCTTCATAATAAAGGGATAACTCCAATTTAGTCTATAAAAAGTTAGTACCTATTTGTAAAACTTACGATGGACTTATCTGAATATTTCAGCTTAAACAACATAAGTAGTTATTCTAAAAACATAACATATATCTGAAAATTATCAAGTACCTACCTACTACACCAATTACTTCAATCTCCCAAATAAGTAGGTACAGTGCAAAAATCTATAAATAAATATTAAATCGTAATTAATATTAATTTTCTTATAAATAATCTCATTAAAACTTACCCCAAACATCAACTATCACGATCCATAGCCCACATTACAGCGTCACAATAACACCACAAGTCTATAACCTCAAAAAAATGTCACACACAAAAAGTTTTTCACATTTTCGTGAGAAAACTTGTTTACGACGCGCATCTTGTCACTCGAGTGTAGAGCGAATGGCGCGAAACCAGGAAAACCCACTGTATTTATGCCAACTAGATCGGGAACTGTGAATGAACAGGAAAATGAGTGAGGGAATGAACGAATGAAATAAACCTCCGACTAGATCTGCCTTTGAGGTTGAAAGTGATGTTTACGTATGTGAGATGACCTATTAGTTTCCTTAATTTAAATTAAGTACCTTGAATTTATGTATTTAAATACAACAACTAAGAATGTATATAATGATTTTTGTTTATAAAAAGACACACAAGAAACGGCGGGATAAGGTTTCACTTTTCACAGATTTGAGATTTGACAGTAGATTTTTTTTAAAACCTTTTAAGACTATGGTTGTCGATGACTGTTTTTACTGGCCAGTGTTTATCCTACTAATATTATAAATGCGAAAGTTTGTAAGTATGGATGTATGGATGTTTGTTACTCTTTCACGCTCCAACGGCTGAAGGGATCTGCTTGAAATTTGGCACAGAGCTAGAATATGTTCTGGAATAACACATAGGCTACTTTTTATCCCGGGAACGCGGGTGAAACCGCGGGGAGCCACTAGTAAGAAAATACTTTTAATCTAGTAATAAGGGCATCGTCGTTTACAAAATTGAAGTCCTATTTATTTAATAATATTTTATGACTTATAATTGAGGTAGATTCTTTATTAATTTATTTTATTGTGTTGTATATATATATATTGCATGTAACTGCAGCGAATTTTTATTGTTTATTTGGACGTGAGATTAAATATTTAAGTTTTTCTTTCATGTTATTATTAAACATTAAAACAAGTCGACTTATTTAACACTTTACAACTTAGAAATCTATAAAAAATACTTTGTTTACTTTTTAACAAAATTGTCATTACAACAACAATAACAGAAAGTGTTAACTTTTAATGACTTTGTGTGAAAATCATCCTCTCATTGTTTTTTTACTCTTGTACTAAAGATGCTTATAAATAAAATTATCATAGTTTCATTAAAATATTACGTACCTACTTACCTATTTAGCTGTTTAATCTTTCTCGTAGCCTCGTAGCGACTGGAGACGTTTGTAGCACAATTTTCCTTATATATTCTAAAGATAATAATAAAACGTACCTAGTTTTTTATTACTACTCAATAATTTTCTAAAAATTATCTTACTAAAATTATTTATACATAAAAATCTTGATATATTTTTATAATGCAACCTCTTCGTAATTTAGAATCGTACAAATTACATGGGTATTTACCTGTTAATAACTATAAGCAGGTAACTCTTTAACTACGATGAATTCCATAAGGTAAAAATGCATATTATGAACTTAAGAAAACCCACAAAACTAAAAAAATTTTATAAAACTTGATTCCAAGGAGTTTCAATAAAATATAGGTAAGTCATAAAAAAAATATTCTTCGAAAAAGAATCATCTTTATTCTAGGCTTTTCCAACATTTACCTACAGCTATCCTGCCCAGACTTTAGACTAGTATTTAACTATTCAGTATCACAATAAGTACCTGAATACCTATGTGTAGTAAACTATATAAGTGAACATTATCTGCGTAAGAGAATAATAAAATAACAAACGTTGGATTGGCAGCATTCGGCTAGGTGACCGGCGCGGGTACGGTCACCATACTACAGGGAAAACTCCGGATAAAATAATATCATTAAATGCCTTTATTTATGGCAAAACTAGCGGACCCGGCAGACGTCGTTCTGCCCACCAGCGCCACCTACCGGGTCCAAATTGATGTATTATACACAAAAACCTTCCCCATGAAATACTCCGTAATTTGGTAAAAACCGCATGAAAATCTGTTCAGTAGTTATGTGTTCAGACAGACAGAGGCGGCGGGGACTTTGTTCTGTTCAAAATTATTTTCATGGTATCGTAAGTGTACCAGTGGTGGCCACGGTACCAGTAATGGCCAAAAATTGAAAGAAACATCTAGAATTCGGACATGAGCGAATGTTTTTACATTGGGATCACTGTGACATAGACTTTAGACATCGAACTATTTAAGTTTAACGTTTTATTGATTTCAGTCAGTTACATGTACAAATTTGCGCGAATACACAGTGTAAGGTGATTTGAAATTGACAACGACGGCTTTTCTTAAGGAAATTGTTAAGGCGGTGAGCAGAAAGTTTCACTTGTAAAATAGTATTGCTTAATTAAAATCAAAATTAGTTTTGTTTGATGTGTTAACCATAAAATAAAGATAAACTAAGACTAAGACTGGGGTATCCATTAATGAATTTTCCCTGTCCAAGACTGGGTCACAAAACTACAACTTTTTTTTTTTATATTTAAATTAATTGAATCCAGCTTTGCCGTATCTCACGCGCAACACATTACAAATATTAAATAAGGACTGGAATTTACAGTTTCACTATATTCAGTGCTGAAACTTTCACAATTTTGGTAATATTTCACAAAAACCAGTTTTTTTTTCTTAAACTGGCCACCATTGGGTCATTTACCTTAGGTATTTTATGAAAATCTCAATATTAAATTTGACGCCCTGTTTACAGTTTTGCTGAAGCTGAAGTTTTTGCGTTAGTTACCACATAGGTACTTCGGGCAGAATGAATGTACACCTCATAATATAAAGCAATATTTTTTGCAACTATCGGACCTATTCTGAAAATCCTTTACTGACTAAAAGCTTCATTTCTAGCCAGAAATGTCGGTGTCAATATATGAAAGTTTTTAAGGACGCATAAATGTTTGGATGTTGACTCTTTCAAACGACAAAACGGATTTAGAAATTAAGAAGATCAGATGCACATAGCATTTATTTTCTTGATATGAACCTGCGACAATTAGAAATGTAGAAGGAACTAACCATATTTTTAGAGTTCCTTAGTAAACTACGAACCCTTATAGTTTCGCCATGTCCATCCGTCCGTCCATCCGAGGGTGATCTTAGAGACGATTGACAACAGAGCTGTAATTTGTAATATTAACAGCGTCGACAAAGTCGAAAAATAAAATCTTGAAAAAAAAAATTTTTTATCGTACCTCCCAAACACGTAAAACCACGCAGATTTTTTGGATTTAAACGCACGATAAAGACCTTAAAAAGGCAGGTAAACACTAGCTAGTTCAACCAGGACCATCTACAAGGCATGGTGGCCCTAGAGCCGTGCCGGCGGCGGACGGGCGGCCCTCGGTGCCGCCGGCGCGGCTGGGCGCCCGCACGCCGCGACACTACCGACATGGATACATATAAGAGGGGATACCAGTGTAATACTTGATTAAGTAACTAAATTAATGTTATTTATTTATGATTATAGTTGATGTATAATTTGGGGGTAGATTTGAAAATTATTTTAATTAATATGACAAATAATTTCGATGTTTTGTTATGAGTTACTAAGTATTAACTGGGTCAAAATTATCACAATTGGCAGCTTAGTTAGACGTAACAAGTATTCTTTTAATAATGTTAATTATTTTTTCTTTTAGAAAGATTTACAGCAAATAACCCTCTATATTTTGAACACAAATTCTTTAAAATTAAAAAAAAATACCCCAATATAAAAAAAAAATAATCTACCAACCCTTGTGCAAATATCTGAACGCGTTTGAACGCTGCATCGCCCGGTCGCGGTGCCGAACGCATGAAAAATTATCATCTCATCAATATGGACACTTTAACTACGTAAACAAAGAGGTTTATAGTCTTATTAATCAAGTTTATCCATCTATCTATCCTGATATAAAGAGGAAAGATTTGATTTTTTTTGTTGGTTATAAGTAATGAGCTCCGATAACACAGAATCGATCTGAATATTTCCTTCACCAATGAATGCTACTTTTCAGACAGTAACTTAAGTTTTTATCCCCGTATTAGGTACTACTACTATGGGAACGGGAATTACGCGGGTGACACCGCGCGGCGGAAGCTAGTATAGATTGCTTTTGGTTTAACATGTTCGTTATTGTCTAAATAAGGTTATTAGAAAAAAAAACATACTTAATTGAAAGTAGGTACACTCCCCGAAACGAAGTCTCTCTCGCGGAGCGATAGCTAGTAAGTATATTTATAATGTTAGCTTTGTGGTTAGTGAGTGACTCTTAGTTTCGCCGCCAGTCGTAGGTTCGATTCTCACCCAGGACAAACATTTTGAGCATGTACATCCGTGTTTGTGCTTGTCTGTATGTAAATATCTATATAGATAAATGCATAAAATCATATGCCGTATTTAGTCGTAGGTTCTATATAATACAAGCTCTGCTTAGTTTAGAATTTATTGGCCGTATATAAAGAAATGTCCCGGAATTTATACTTTTTAGGTACTTTAGTTTATGTCTCATAATTTCTTTTTCTAGAAATATATAACATTTTTATTTCTAAACTACAAAGACTCATTTTAATTAAGTGTAAGCACTCACCTTGCGCTTCAATGAGCTATCAAATAATTTATTTTATGTACAATTTTCACCGTGAACTTGGGGTCAGCGACACTTTAGATGTCACCTTTGGAAAGATTGGAATTAATAATGTCTATAAGTACGTCTTTTGGAAAAACTTGCCTAAGTAAAATATCTTCAGACATTCTTGATTGAGGCAAAATAAATGAGAAATAAATATATGCCTCGAGTTTGTGGCATGAAAGGTGACATTTTGACAACAATTATAAAAATACGAGTATATTTACAGGAACGACACTAATTCTCAACTTGAGTGATTGTTACTTTTTCGCGCAAAACTTTACGAATTTTTATGAAATTTGGAACACAGATACATAGAAGTAGGTATAGGTAGATACTACTTTTAAATACATACTTATAAATTTATATATATTTTATATATTTACATCCAGACAGAACAATCAGAGATATTCATGCATACAAATGTTTATCCTTACTGGGATTTGAACCTACGCCCATCTTAAAAGTCAGGATCACTAACCGCAAAGCCAACGGCCTGTCAATATGGCTTCATTTTAAAAATGATAGACAAATAACATCGTTATTCAGGTCAAAAATCCATACTAGGTATACTATACTTACTAACTAGTATTATAAATCCGAAAGAAAAACTGTCTGTCTGTCTGTTACGCTTTCACGCTAAAACTACTTAACCGATATAAATGAAATTTGGTACACAGATAATCCAGAGCCTGAGAAAGGACATAGGCTACTTTTTATCTCGTGAAAATGGAAGATCCCCGGGAACGCGGGCGAAGCCGTGGGGAGCCACTAGTAGTTATTTATATTGAGATGCAATATGTGCAGGAATGTGTCGGAATGTCCCAGGTTCGATCAGTGGCGCCAATGCAATTATAGTCTGTAGAACATTGTTCTCAGTCGAGAAAATATTAAGGTATGGTTGTCTAGATTTATGAAGGCAGTTTAGACAAGAGGATATCTCTTTTTGTCGCGATATGTTAGTCTCTTTCTGGGATATGGATTAAATTTTTATCTAAATTTACTTAAATTAAATTTATTACATTATACCAACTAGATAAAGTTTGCTCAACAAACATATGGGTTTTTATGTACATGACTGTTTGTCATAGGTAGGATTCGAACCCACAACCGGTGACTTAAAAAGCAGGATCACTCACCAAGAATAATTATATCATATACAAACTTATTAGTTTGTTTTGTGTCTCTGTGTGTGTAGCTAGAAGAAAGTAATATGTATGTATTAAAATTCGACGAATTGATAACCACCTCCTTTGTTTTAAGTCGGTTATTAAAGAGGAAAGATTTGATATTTTATGTTAGATACTAAAGAGAAAAGGACTTTAAGGCTGCGTTTCCACCAGAGATGTGCGAGGATGCGTTGCGAGGAATATGTGTTTTTTAAGAACCAATAGAATCGCTTCATTGACCTAGCCTCGCTTAGTATAGCTCAATGAAGCGATTTTATTGGTTCTTAAAAACACATTCCTCGCAACGCATCCTCGCTCATCTCTGGTGGAAACGCAGCCTTAGACTATGCCAGTTATATACCTACAAGTAGGTAGCTACTACGTAGAAGAACAAAATGAAAACAAAATCACGTTTATTTACGTATCGTTGATTTATTCAAATCGCCATCAATAGTCGATTTTAGTTGATTTACGAGCGCGGCTGTTAGCCTTTAGTCACGGCATTACATCAATCGTCATACACCACACCACACCACACCACGCCGCCGATACATTCGTAGGTAAACTGTATCGACATCTGTACGTATCGATTTTAAATTAAAATCATCATAATCACTACACATTATAAAACAAAGTCGCTTTCTGCTGTCTGTACCTTGTCTTCTTAAATCTTTAAAACTACGCAACGGATTTTGATGCGCTTTTAAAAGATAGAGTGATTCAGGTTTTTGTATACAATACATGCATAATATGTTAGAGAAACACTAACAAATTAATCTCTTTTGGCACTTTTGCACTTGTACCTATACATACACCTTTTCTTTCTAATGTGATGTAGGTAGGTATAAGCATTGCACCCGTGCGAAGCAATTACCAACCAGAAATTTCTTTTTTTTTTATAAATTCTCTACGATGCATTAATCTAACAACTTACAGCCTACAGACAAATATTATCAGAATATATTCTAAAAGTTGACACGGGTTAGTTTCAGTCGTACAGTGGTGGTAGGACGTTACATCTCCAATCGGACTTGCTAATGAGCTCACATCGCCTTTCTGCCTATCAATCAACGCACTAGCTACTGTTTTACACGTGGTTTTACCCGCATTTACACTGGGATTAAATGTGTCACTGATATATATAAAACTATTATTAGAATCCTATATTATAAAAGCGAATGATTATGAGAATGGATAGATGTTTGTTACTCTTTCACGCAACAACGGCTGAAGAGATTTGAATGAAATTTGGTACCGAGTTAGAATATTTTCTGGAATAGCATACAAGCTACTTTTAAGCGGGGAAAATTTAAGGTTACCCGGGAACGCGGGTAAAACCGTGTGACGGAAGCTAGTTATAAATAGGTAACTTCCAATTTTATTGTAAGCACGTAGGGATATTTTTTACTCTTTCACACAGTAACAGCTGAAGATATTCGAACTAAATTTGGAACAGATAGGATAGATAATAGAGTAGAATAGCACATAACGCAATATTTACCCTAGGAAAATTTTAAATGTTCAATCTATCTGTAATTATTAAAAACAACCAATACTTAGCACACCTGCCCCAAAAAATAGGTGAACATGCGAACAACTTAACCTATATCTAATCTACAAGTACACAATAGTCAATCAATCGTGAAAATACAAAAGAAATATAGGAATTGTTTACGTCTAGTTGGCGCTAAGGCGCCATGATACTCGCGGGAGACGGGACGAGTCGACTCGACCGACGCGGCGCGCCGCCCTGACGCTACGATTTGGCGCCGAATTCTAGACGCCATCTTGTCACATTCACATGATTCTTGACAATAAAAATAATTTGGATCAGTTAGGTATGTGTCCTCATTGATATTTAATAAGCAACTATGTTTGTGCTTCTGTTTTTTGCAATTGTTGTTTTGGTATTTTTTGATAAGTTTTTAAAGTTCAGTCGGAGCTTAGGTGTGGGTTTTTTATGCCTCTAACTTTTCGAAAGATAAAAAAAGTAAATGTCATTTTAATATATTGTATTCTTCATAGCATGATGATAGGAAAGTTGGTGAAGTATCAACAACAAATTTAGCAAAATTTTAAAAAAAAATTTTTAATTGAATAAAAAAATAATAACATGACATTTCATTATCTGTGTCACTAAATTATGACGTTACTAAACTACTTATTTTCTTTAGTAATTCTGATTTCTAAAGTTACTAATATATACTTCTTTCTATCTTATTGCCCTTTCTTAGGCCCCTCACTCCAGAAGGGAGACCTACCCCCAGTAGCATTATGTCATGTAATCAATAAATCGCTGTCTTCCCCTAATTTATATAATAGTGTCACAACTCACAATACTGTGCAATGCAAACACTCAAAAACTGTTGGACAGAACTGTGCGGCCACTAAGTCTGCGGAAATAAGGAACGCTTTTTTTTTTTTTTTTTTTCTTCCTGGTTTTATCATGCGATCAGTCTGTAGACTATAAGCAGATGTGTTGGAATTTGGTTTGTCGGGTAGGGCGCTACTCCCATTGGAGTCAACCCTTTCTTTTTAGGTATCAGTCTGCCTGATTCGTTTGGTCAAAAATATCTCGCCGCTTCTTCAAACGGCGAATGGTTTCAGGAATTGTAAGCTGCTCCGCAAGCTCATTCGGGTGCTTAAACAGTCGAGTTTTGTACTTATCACCATGCGCACTTATTTCTTCCTTGACCATCGGAATATTTAGTATGTCATGGATCTCTGAAGTCTTAATAAACCAAGGTGCGTTTGATACTTGCTTTAAGATGTAATTTTGTACTCTTTGCACTATCAGTATGTTGGAAGCACAGGCTGATCCCCAAAGTTGGATGCCATATGTCCAGATTGGCTTAAGTATGCACTTGTATATAAAGAGCTTGTTGTCCGTTGCTAGTTTTGAGTTTCTTCCCAGGAGCCAATGGAGGCCCCTACACTTTAGGTTTATTTCGTCTCTTTTGGTTTGGATGTGTTTCTTCCATGTGAGCCTGCGGTCTAGATGCATGCCCAGGTACTTAACGGACTCGTGGTGTGGTAGCTGAACACCGTTTAGGGTGACCGAGTGGCAATCATTTTTGCGAAGAGTAAATGTGATGTGAACAGATTTAGCTACGCTGGCTGCAATTCTCCACTTGGCTAGCCATTCTTCTGTTTCATTTAGACTATTCTGTAATATGCGAGACGCTTGCGTTGGGCATTTGTGCGAAGCAAGTAGGGCAGTGTCGTCTGCAAAGTTGGCAACTGTGACCCGAGGGTTTTGTGGGAGGTCGGAAGTGAATAAAGTGTACAGTACTGGACCAAGAACTGAACCCTTTGGTACTCCAGCAGTAATTTCATAGAATCCTGAGGTAGTTTGATTTTCTCTTACTTGAAATATTCTATTCGTAATGTAGGACTTCAGTACGCCATAAAAAGTGTGTGGCAATAAGGTTTTAATTTTAAACAGCAAACCCTTGTGCCAGACTCTATCAAAGGCTTGTTGTATGTCGAGAAAGGCAGCTGAGCTCTTTTTTTTTTTTTTTTTTTTATAAGGAATGATGTTGTTTTTTTTCAGTGTTGCTATTCGTGGAAATAGTCCTTCAAGAAGTAATTTGAATCTTTGTTTGGATAGACAATGGTTGTAGAAGCTACATATATAAGTATTTGTTTTAAGATAAGATGAGTATGTTAATACGTTTGTCTCTTTTGATACATTGATAATAAATACTTTATTAATTACTAGCTGCCTCCCCGCGGTTTTACCCGCGTAGTTCCCGTTCCCGTGGGAATACAGGGATAAAATATAGCCTATGTTACTCGGGGATAATGTAGCTTTCCAAAGGTGAAAGAATTTTTGAAATCGGTCCAGTAGTTTCGGAGCCTATTCATTACAAACAAACAAACAAACAAACAAACAAACAAACAAATCTTTCCTCTTTATAATATTAGTATAGATTAGCTTTTAAAGCCAAGACCATTTCATTTACACAAAATTGTAAAGAGGAATTATTTGATTTTTTATTTATTGGTTTGTTTGTAACGAAAAGGTTCCAAAACTACTGGACTGATCTAAATAATTCTTTCACCAACGCATAGCCTAGGAGATTACATTACATTAAAGGCTATAATGTATTGTATTCTTACAGTAACGTCAACTACGCAGGTGAAACCGGGCGACAGTCGCCTTGTCGTGTCTAAATGATGGCCTAGACGGACATTTTAGCTGCTTTTCGACCTCCCGTTAGGTGATATGTCTGTGGGGCAAAACTAAAACTACTAGCGGTTAAATGCTTTTGGTCTATGCATCTCCCCCGGTGTCAGCCGCTGGTGTAAGGGGCGCGAGCCGCCGGCGCCGCCGCCCGCCGCCGGCGCCGCCGCGACGCAAGTCTCTCCACCGTTTATTATAAACAACTATATTCTAATATTGATTTATTTTTATAACCAACAACAAGCGTCATGTGTGGACGACAAAATAATACCCAAATAGTCATTTTGGGGGTAGAGATTAAGTCATTTTTGTAATTCTGGTCGTCGATTTCCCCGGTTAAAAGTAAGTATCTTATGTATGTAGATTTTAATTGGTGTAAATCTCGTTAGGCGTTGTGGTGTGAAAGAGAAACAAACCTCCAGTCATTCAGACGCGAGACGAAATCTGTTTACTTCTCGCAACCATTTTCTAGAAGCACAATTAAGAAGAAGCAGTAAGCTTAGCAACGACTGTTGTAACAAGTAAATACTTAACAAACTTTAAACTATATCTAGAATTTACATGTCTCGGTAAAAAGTTACCTTTTTCTTTTAACCGCATTCAGAAAGGTAGGTAAGTTCTATGTTCCGCTGTATATTTATTTTTTTATATGAACAGGGTAACTAGGTGCCTATAGATACATACGTAGTAGGTAGGTACAGCCTAAAGAAAAACCTTTGTACATTTTCACTAAATCCAATTATCAACTGTAGATCATTTTCAATGATCCAAATATGACTTATATCATAGTTGGTTATGGAAAATCACAGCTAAAAGGAGTGTCAATATTATACCTATTACCGTGTTTTTTAACTAATTCGGTTTTTGTCCGATGCGTCATCGCCGATTCTGAGTCAGAGACTCAGAGTACGCACATGACAAATGATAATCAAGATTATAAAATTTATGCAAGTTATAAACAAAGTTTATGGTACCAAACACACGTTTTTAATTATTAACCTTTATTCGTATTACGATATAAAATTGAATTGATTGCGTTCAATAGATATGATGTAATAACTAAATATATAAGTATCTAATTTTGGTAGTATGTAATCGACAACGCGATATAAATGTGTAATACCTATAGAAATTGTATTAAAATATGTTTGTTTGAAAATACTACCATTTACAAGAGAATCTTACCATGGTATCCCCAATGGAGTATAGCATGAGGTTTTTCAAGAGATTATTACAGGGTCAGCTATTCGTTCCCTGGTGTTGCAAGCGTTCATAAGACGATAGAGCTAACTTATGACGATATAAGACGTAAAGTATATGAGCTAATGATGTATATAAATGAAATCGTTTATTTATTAAATTTACAGGTAATTTAATGAAATTAAATTTCCGTTATTGCAGGGTAAAGCCCTCCCATCCCTCCACAATCAGATAACCAAATAAATAATTATAATTATGTTTAAACAACGTTGTGTACATACTTATCTCAAAGGTTTGATAAATATAATAACATAATTATCTGTTTCCGACTGAATATTAACAGAAAACATGCGTGGCGCCCTCCATTGAATAAATTTAATTAAACTGTAAAGATGTTATCGTAAGTTCACACACAATGACACCCTGGCCTGTAGAATGTGGCCAGGGTTGCCAGACTTCTGCCTGTGTTGCCCGTGTAAGACTGGTTTATTACTTTATTTGGATATAAAACAATCGCGAAAGAAATAGGTTACTTAAGTTGTTAAGTTAAAAAAACATTCCTTTATTAGTGTAGTAACTGTGTAAATCAACAGTTATCTGCAACATAGAGGAAGAAACCTATTGATAAATATGCAAAACCTGCAAGAGACCATTTACCTACTACTTTACGAGCGCAGACTTCTACAGCCAGACTAGGTATATTATGTCCCTTAAATATTCCCTAATAAGTCTGTGATTTTTTAACAGTGGCAACCCTTACTGTAGATAGCAGGACAGATAGTTGCATCCGTGGCGCCGGCGCCTGTCGCCGCGGTGCCGAGCCGACGCTCGCATCCTCCCCGCCTCGCAAGGTCATAGGTATTTTGATGATGTAAAATGTAAAAAAATTAATATCCTGGGACAATTTTGACACACGGCTAATGATTCCAAACTAAGCAGAGCTTGTGGTATGGTAACCTGGCATAAACTACTTTTAAATACAAAGGTACTTATATTGAAAATTACATCCAGACACAGAACAAGCAGACATAATCATGGATAAATGAAGTATGTGAAGTATGAAACAACCTTCCAAACCGAGCATTAGAGTCGACGTTTCATTTGCCTGTTGATTTGTGATGGAATGGAGGCTACATTATGTACAAAACTTAGTACTAACTTTGTTTTTAATTACATAAAGTACACTTTGAAGAGTGTCTATACTTACACAGTCACGAGCTTCCGCCGCGCGGTTTTACCCGCGTACTGCCCGTTCCCATAGGCATACGGGGATAAAATATAGCTTATATCACTCCCTGAAAATCTAGCTTTCAATTGGTGAAAGAATTATTTAGATTGGCCCAGTAGTTTCAGAGCCTATTCGTTACAAACAAACATACAAAATCGACCTTCCGAGAAGGGATAATGACACGCGATAAGTAGAGTAATAAACATTGTCTAGCCAACAAGTTATCTAAATCTTCAGTCTCAGAATGTAATTAGGTACCTATCTTTTGTATAGTCAATATAAACAATATATAAAAGGTAATAAAATAACTTAGCATGAATTGTTTTTATTATTACTAAGTACCTACCTACTTAAAGCGAAACTTTGTGAGTATGCTTGCAACTTTTTCATGCAGCAATGATTTATTTATGAGCCGCGCGACTTTGTCTCCGTCACATCTTCCCCGTTTCTGAGAGTGAGACGTGATGCCCTAAGGATGGTTTTTTTTGTGCTTCTTCTGGTGCCCCCCCAGACGTGATGCCCTAAGGATGGTTTTTTTTGTGCTTCTTCTGCTGCCCCCCCAGACGTGATGCCCTAGGCAATTGCTTAATTTGTTTAAGGATTAATCCATCACTGGTCGTATTGTTCGTGATGTTATTTAACTTTAGCCTGCGATAAATTGACTATCCAACATTAAAATAATTTAAAATAATTATGTTTTCAATTCAAACCAGTTGGTACTTCATTAGATTAAAGCATTTAACCAAATAAAGTCTTCAGCTTTTCAATTTACCAAAAAAAAATTATGATTTATTGTTGTCGGACCTCTTTCATTTCTAAGGTACCTACGTTAGATCTCATAATCTAATATACAAAAAACCAGGTTTAAAGACCGATTCTAGTTGAAACAAGGATTGGTGGGCCCACAGGCGTCGATTGCTTAGGGCATCAAGTAAGTAGTCTTAATCCGTCACTGAACCTAAGAGCCTATTTTTATGATTAACTAGCTCCGCGCGGTTTTACCCGCGTCGTTCCCGTTCCCGTGGGAATTCAGGGATAAAATATAGCCTATGTTACTCGTGGATAATGTAGCTTTCGAATGGTGAGAGAATTTTTAAAATCGGATTAGAACTTTTTGAGTTTATTCGTCACATACAAATCTTTCCTCTTTATAATATTAGTGTAGATAGGGTCTTTGGTAAGGTACAGTATGATGTGGTATTCACCTATACCGTCCGCAAGACGTGGAGACCAGTGGCGCCTACTTATTTGTGATCGTCTCGCGGCGGCCGGTGCCTCGGTGCCGCGCCGCGCCGCCGCCCGCGCCGCCGCCGGCGCCCCGTACTGTGCTCCACACGAATGTACCAACCTAGTGGCTCTGTGTGGACGAGATAGCGATTTGAATAGACACATTCTACTAATATTATAAATGTAAGAATGTAGGTATTATGGTTGTAATGAAATATACACAAGAATGTACAAACCTAGGCTCTGTGTGGACGAGATAGCGGGTTTAATAGACACATTCTACTAATATTATAAATGCGACAGTTATGAGAATGTATTCAATTATAGATAATTTTTAATCTTTGTTAGTATTTTACGCAACAACAGCTTATTGGATTTGGTTTGGATGGAGATTGGCACAGAGTTAGAACTAGGCTACTTTTGGTAAATGAAATTGTACCTATACGTATGGGAACCCAAGACGGAAGCTAGTTTGAGATTTACGTGCGAAAGAGATGGTAGTAAGTATGTATTCCCACTTCACTGATAGTTATATTAAAAAAAGATATTTAAAATAAATGAATTGATACTACATAACATTAATAGCGTTTTATTTACATTTTTACATGTAATTATCATAACATACCTACGAAGAAAAACCAAAAAAATACCCCAAAACAATACGATTTTAAGAATCTATATTTCACCTCCTTATTACGTTAACTCGCTATCGCTCCCGCTCATCGCTCCGCTCGTCACCGTCACCTATCTACAAGCGCCCCACTAATGATTGCTCATGATTTATTTAGTGAGCTTATTTTTATTGCCGGCTGATTCTAGGGGTCGAAATGATGAAAGGTGTAACCTAAGGACAACTGCTTGTATTGTAAACGATCCCAGTTTTTGCACGAATAGTTATTAGCAAGAAAAAGTTGGGTAAAGTAGTTATTTGTGTGTAGGTACTCTGCCAAATTTTTGTTAGGTATTTAAGACTATTTTTGCTCTTGGATGCATTTTATAGTTATGGAATGAATAATAAACCTTTTGGTTTACGGGTTTTATTAACTGATATAATATATGATAGTTTAATAAGGGAATGATTTTAATGCACCTTTCTGAATCGAGTAAAGGCCTGTTTGACTAAAAATATTGATAATGTATTTATTATTTCCACATGCTTCCACTGGCTTTCGGTGAAGGAAAAACATCAGGAAACCTGCATGGCCGAGATGTTATTACTCTTACAATTTTATTTGTAAAACCGATTTTGTGAGAGACTAGTGCCTGAGATAGGCTAGATATATTTATCATTTGACAGACCGGTTGGCTTTGTGACTCTGACTCTCAAGCCGCGGGTCGTGGGTTCGAATCCCACCCAGGACAAACATTTGTATGCATGAATATGTCTTGTTTGTTCTATGTCTGGATAGAATTATCTATATAAGTATATATTTAAAAGTAGTGTATGTAGTATATCAGCTATCCGGTTATGGTAACCACAAGCTCAGCTTAGTCTGGAATCAGATTGGCCGTGTGTGAAAAATGTCCCAGGTTATATTATTCACGACTCTCATGCCATTAACTTCAAAAAGGAACAAAAATAAAACCACAATTGCAAGTTTACAATGCACTATATTTTATAAAATTATAATAAAGTTTCTTTATTACAAATTGGCCACAATTAATAAGTAAACAAAATGGCGGCTCATTTAACCTGTATACAAATACTAGTTGTTTAATACGTAGGTATGTACTTACATTTGAGTGACGACAAAAATAAAATTATCGATGTTTGATGAAAGACTCTTTAATTGAGTACTATTCTTGTCATGCAAATCTAAAGCTTATTATTAATATCATAAAGCTAAAGTTTCATTGATTGAACGGTAATCTCAGAAACTTTTGGATCAAAATGAAAATTTATTTTAGTGTTCGATAGTTCATTTATCGAGGAAGACTATAGGGTATATAACATCACGCTACGACCAATAGGAGCGGAGCATTAATGAAATTTATTGCTTAAACGGGGATCGTGACGCTGATGAAGTTGTATTAACATACCTATATTATAACATTAAGTAATAACCTTGATTCATTTTGGAGATCATTATCATTAGCTCATATACGTCTCCACCGAGCCTCCCCTAACAACGAGGGGTTTAGGCCATAGTCCACCACGCGGGCCTGGACATAATATACATAAATAAAACATAATATACATAAATAGAAGTGAATACCTAAATGTATTGTTAAGCATAAAACTCGAGAACGACTTGGGTTCGGTCTTAAAATGTTTGTAACATTCAGTCTCAGGAACGCGGGTAAAACCACGGGGCGTGAGTTAGTACATATAATAAAGATCGCATGACAAAAACAGCACTCTCATATTAACATAGATTTAAAAATATTCACCAAAAATACATTAATAAGTAATATAATAACAAATCAGTATTTCCTTCATCGGGAGGGTCAAAAATGCCGTTTTAAAAACAAAACAAATAAATACATAATCTATTGTATAGATTTTAGGGTTTAAAATCGTTTGTCTCATTCAGGAATGCGGGTGAAACAGCGAGATAAAGCTAGTTATAATACAATAGAATTTGATGGAGGTAGATTTGGCTAATGAAAGGATTTTTAAAGACATCATTTTATATGTATACTAGTGGCTCCCCGCGGTTTCACCCGCGTTCCCGGGATAAAAAGTAGCCTATGTGTTATTCCAGAACATATTCTAGCTCTGTGCCAAATTTCAAGCAGATCCCTTCAGCCGTTGGAGCGTGAAAGAGTAACAAACATCCATACATACATTCATACTTACAAACTTTCGCCTTTATAATAGTAGTAGGATGTGGACATAAAAAGGTAAAACCGTTAATTATAAGAATTTTTTGACGTTGTCAACTGTAAGTGAATTACTATAAATAAGGCGATAAACTGCAAACACAATGTTGTTCACAAATACAAATATTATCTACACTAATATAATAAAGAGGAAAGATTTGTATTGTTGTATGTAACGAATAAACTCAAAAAGTACTGGACCGATTTTAACAATTCTTTTTTCATTAGAAATCTACATTATCACTGAGTAACATGGGCTATATTTTATCCCTGTATTCCCACGGGAACGGGAACTACGCGGGTAAAACGAGCGGAGGCAGCTAGTTAATTTATACAAAAACTATTTTTATACATACATTTATACATCACAATCTTCCGAGACTACACAATTTCACAAGATATACTTAATTTTACCGGTTTTTACAATTACAGTGACATAAAATTCAATGAATAGACAACTGAATGAAACAATACAATACTGCTTTTTAAAATAAAACTTAAATCTTCCAATTAACAGTGAGATTCCTCCCAAAAAAAACTTCTGAAATAATTAGGTATAACTCCATACCCGGTCTACAAGGCATTTTTGACCCTACCGCCTTAACCTAAGGTCTTGTATCGTTAGTTAGTAGTCTCTGAACTCTCTGTTGTGTTTGAAAGGGCCACCGAGGGCTCCCTGCGCCGAATTGAGGAATAATTCTATGTAGCGGTGGTCCATGTTGTTCTTATCCCTTCTCATTGCCTGTAACAGAAAAAAATCTTTTTAATCTTCTACAATAATATAAACATCGTGAGGAAACTAAATTGCTGAGTTTATTGCCGGCTCTTCTCAGCAAAACCAACCTTCCGAACCGAGCGTTAGAGTCTGACTATTCTCAAGTGTCTGTTAAGGCCTAATTGAATAAAAAAACATTTTTCATTTAATATCCATTTTATTAAAGGCATGTGAAGTCCGCCAATCCGCACTAGGCTCGCGTGGTGGACTATGGCCTACACCCCTCGATGTTAGGGGAGGCTCGAGCTCCGAGGGTGGAGACATATATGAGGTGATGATGATGAAAATCTACATCTACACTAATATTATAAAGAGGAAAGATTTGTATTTTCGTATGTAACAAATAAACTCAAAAAGTACTGGACCGATTTTAATAATTCATTTTTCATTAGAAAGCTACATTATCACTGAGTAACATAGGCTATATTTTATCCCTGTATTCCCACGGGAATGATGATGATGATGCGTTTGTTGGTAATGAATAGGCTCCAAAACTACTGGTCCGACCTAAATAATTGTTTCACTAATGGAGACAACATTATCAGGGTGTGACATAGGCTTTTCTATCCCAGGAAAGTTGCAGCCCCGAAGTTCTTTTAGTGTTTTCTGAGGGATTTTGAACTCAATGAATGTTTACATTTTTTTACGGATAATCACCATGTACTAAATTTAATATCTTAGTTAAATAATGTTATTAAAATGACATGGCCGGACAGACAGACAGACAGGTACTTACCCATATAAATCATTAGTAAGTAGATATATTGACGTTTGACATCCTGGTTGCCTTTGTGCTTAGTAACCCTGACTCTCAAGCCGCGGGTTGTGGGTTCGAATCCCACCCAGGACAAACATTTGTATGCATGAATATGTCTGTTTGTCCTGTGTCTGGATGTTAATATCTATATAAGTATGTATTTAAAAGTAATATATGTAGTATATCAGCTATCTGGTTACCATAACACAAGCTCACTTTGAAGCTTACTTTGGAATCAGATTGGCCGTGTGCGAAAAAATGTCCCAGGATATAAATTTATTATTATTTACATGTTGCAAGTATCCTGCACTTTCGCAGTTTCGCACATGATACTTGTCAAAAAATTATCTATGCAATTTCTAGCGATTTCCACAGTTATCTAAGCTGTAGCTCAATGTGTGGCAATTCTATGTAACAGACAGATCATAACATTTCGTGAGAACCAAACCATAGCGCGATGTAACTTTCATGTGGCGACATCTGGTGGAAATATTAACAACGCCCGATCGGGAACCGTTAGGGGTAGTTTATTCATAAAACTGGAATAAACATCCTTTTCTTAAGGATTATCTAAATCATTAGGGAGAGTATGACGACTATATGTCTAACTAAACTGCCTCCGCACGGTTTTACCCGCGTAGTTCCCGTTCCCGTGGGAATAAGGGGATGAAATATAGACTATGTTCCTCGGGGATAATGTAGCTTTCCAAAGGTGAAAGAATTTTTGAAATCGGTCCAGTAGTTTCGGAGCCTATTCATTACAAACAAACAAACAAATCTTTCCTCTTTATAATATTATTATATGTCTAACTAAACTGCCTCCGCGCGGTTTTACCCGCGTAGTTCCCGTTCCCGTGGGAATAAGGGGATGAAATATAGACTATGTTCCTCGTGGATAATGTAGCTTTCGAATGCTGAAAGAATTTTTAGTAAAAAAACGGCCAAGTGCGAGTCGGACTCGCGCACCGAGGGTTCCGTACAAACCTGCAAGGTTTACAAAGTTCGTTCATTACGACAATTAATAACGTTAAGTAATAAGTTTATATTTATTAAAAAATATATATATTGTAATGTAACTAAAAATGTAAGGTTTTCGGAATTTTTCCTTTATGTGTGCTATAAAACATTGCTTCATGCCAAATTTCAAGATTTTAGGTCGACTGGAAGTACCCTTTAGGTTTTGATTCCCTTGCGAGTACTTGCGAGTTTCAAAATATGCAGCTTAAATTGCTGTTTCTTTTGATTGCGTTGACATAGAAGTTTGATTTTGTTACAGCTTAAAGGTATTATAGACCTGAGTATTTGGTATGAATTTCAATTTAATACCTCTACGCGTTTATGAGGAAATGGGTAGAAAGTTTAAAATTATTAAAAAAAAATATATTATGTGATGTAACTAAAAATTTATGGTTTTCGTAATTTTTCCTTTATCTATGCTATAAGACGTTGCTTCGTACCAAATTTCAAGATTCTGAGTTCACGGGAAGCACCCTGTAGGTTTTGATTCCCTTGCAAGTGTCGAAAATTTGCGGCATAAACGGCTGTATCTTTTGATTGCGTTGGCTTAGAAGTTTGATTTTTTCACAGCTTCAAGGGACAGTAGACCTGAGTAATTGATATAAATTTCAGCTTCATACCTCCACGCGTTCCTGAGAAAAAGGGTCTTGACAGACGGACGGACGGACGGACAGACGGACAACAAAGTGATCCTATAAGGGTTCCGTTTTTTCCTTTTGAGGTACGGAACCCTAAAAATGGTCCAGTAGTTTTAGCTTATTCATTACAACCAAACAAGCAAAGATTTCCTCTTTATAATATTAGTGTAGATAAGTAAGATATACTGTTATTTATTTAGAAACTAGCTGACCCGGCAGACTTCGTACTGCCCCAATCTATACATCTATACTAATATTATAAAGCGGTAGAGTTTGTTTGTTTGTTTGCTTGAACGCGCTTATCTCAGAAACTACTGGTCCGATTTGAAAAATTATTTCAGTATTAGAGAGTCCATTTATTGAGGAGGGCTATAATAATAATAATAATAATAATTTATTTATTGCCATATAGGCTATATATTATCACACTACGACCAATAGGAGCGGAGTACTAATGAAGAATGTTTAAAAATCGGGAGATTCTTTTCCTTTTGAGAGCTTCCGCTGCGTACGTACGTACGTAAACGGCTTGATGTGCACGAACACCAAAAGGCTACTCTACAGGTGCGCATGTATAAGCTGACAGATTTCGTCCCCATCAAGCGAGGTGTGAGGCAAGGGGATACTCTCTTGCCAAAGCTCTTCACTAATATGCTAGAAGACGTAATTAAATCTCTAGACTGGGAAGAGAGAGGAATAAATATAAATGGCACACGCATGTCGCACCTGCGTTTTGCTGACGACCTTCTTCTACTATCTGAGAACGTTGCTGATCTTCAATCTATGCTTATAGAACTACACGAAGCATCCCTGAAAGTGGGTCTACGTATGAACATGTTCAAGACCAAGCTCAAGGCTAGTCATCCAATTGGAACAGCTACCACTACCATCTTCCGCTCTAATCTTCAGTGTCTGACGACCAAGGCAATTAACCAGTGCATTCTGCCTATCATCACCTATGGTGCTGAAACATGGTTGCTTACAAAAGGCAACATGTATAAAATAATGGTTGCTCAAAGAGCCACGGAGCGAACCATGCTGGGCATCTCCCTCGTGGACCGAAAACCCAACGTCGAAATACGACGTAAAACGCAAGTCGTGGATGTGGGTAAACGGATCACGGGATTAAAGTGGGGTTGGGCGGGACATCTGGCAAGGCTGGATGACGGAAGATGGGCTAAAGCTATTACAGAGTGGTGGCCAAGAGAGACACAGGAAACCGGGTAGACCACCGGCTCGGTGGGTAGACGACATTGTCGGAGCAGCGGGTAGGCAGTGGATTTAATTGGCACAGGACCGTATAAAGTGGCATAAAAATAAGGAGGCCTATGCTCAGTAGTGGGTTATTACGGGCTGATTAGATAGATAGAAAGAAAGTTAAATAAAAGGATAGATATGGTAACACAATATCGTTTAACTTTTCTCCGTGTTTTGAAGTGCGACAGGATGGATTGACATATTACAGTTGGTTGTCAAATCTAATGTCAAATATGATGATTGCGTTCAAAAGTTTAAATTGTGACAAAACTTAAAATTGATCAATTTAAAAACCGACCAAATTAAAAATCAGGTATTATTTTCGGAAATTAAAAATTAAATAAGTAATAAATAGTTTACACAAATTAATGTCTAAAACAAACAAATATAACAGTTCCTGAACTTTCGAGACATTTACAAAAAAGAAATTTCTGAACGCACGCATGAATAGTTTTTACAGTATTTGACAGTATTGGACAACAAATGTTTGACATGTAATAAACAAATCAGCATTTATTGAAATGATAAATTATTAATTACACATATCGAGTTTTCATTGTTTGATGTATTCTGCTATTCGGGGCGGAGACAAATCCAACGAATCAATAACCATGAAAATTGATTCAGCAGATCTCGAGTTATAAGTGTTGTAACAAACCCGTCTTTCTTTTATATATATAGAATAGATTATTTATATGTTGCAAGTATACATGCACTTTTTCGCAGTTTCGCACATGATACTTGTCAAAAAATTAGTTAATCATTTATACATTTTCTATTAATCTGTAGCTCAATGTGTGGCAATTCTATGTAACAGACAGATCATAACATTTCGTGAGAACTAAACCATAGCGCGATGTAACTTTCATGTGGCGACATCTGTTGGTGGAAATATTAACAACGCCCGATCGGGAACCGTTAGGGGTAGTTTTTTCATAAAACTGGAATAAACATCCTTTTCTTAAGGATTATCTAAATTATTAGGGAGAGTATGACGACTATATGTCTAAACTGCTTCCGCGCGGTTTTACCCGCGTAGTTCCCGTTCCCGTGGGAATAAGGGGATGAAATATAGACTATGTTCCTCGTGGATAATGTAGCTTTCGAATGGTGAAAGAATTTTTAAAAATGGTCCAGTAGTTTTTGAGCCTATTCATTACAACCAAACAAGCAAAGATTTCCTCTTTATAATATTAGTGTAGATAAGTAAGATATACTCTTATTTATCTATACTAATATTATAAAGAGGAAAGGTTTGTTTGTAACAAATAGGCTCCGAAACTACTTGACCGATTTCAAAAATTCTTTCACCTTTGGAAAGCTACATTATCCCCGAGTAACATAGGCTATATTTTATCCCTGTATTCCCACGGGAACGGGAACTATGCGGGTAAAACCGCGCGGAGGCAGCTAGTTAAGAAATAAATCTAAATAGCGTATACAATAACTAAAAAAATATTTTATTTTTTTCTTGTACAATGAAATACCTACAATACAATTTACCTGTTCTATCCGCTATATTCAGTAACCGGTAAGGTAAACAGGATCCAGTATAGATTACTGGAGTGACCGAGTGAGGTATTCTAGGTCTATTGCCAAAGTAGTTTCTTACAATGGAATGAATATATTTAATGTATACCTACCCTCATGGCGTCTTCGTGGCATTCAAATTCCACATCAGCCTCGCCGGAGGGGCGACCGCTGTTATCAAACAATATATTGATGTTCGCCGGCCGGATCGGTTTGAAGAACTGTAAATATAACATTAAACTGTAACTAAATTTATACACTACAATAATAAAGCTTAAGTAAATAATAAATAAATATCCTGGGACATTTTTCATACACAACCAATCTGATTCCAAAGTAAGCTTCAAGCTGAGTTTGTATTATGGTAGCCAGAGAGCCTAATATACCACATATACTATGTTTTTAATAAAGTGTTTGTTTGAACGCGCAGATCCGTTCAGTCATTGTTGCGTAAGAGTAATAAACATCCATACACCCTCACTTCCAAATTTATATATTGGATTGGAATTTATATATATATAAATATTGGATTCCAAACTAAGTAGAGCTAGTGCTATGGTAACCAGATAACTGGTATACTACATATACAGCTCTCGTCGATTTAGCCGATTTCATTATACATTGACGGTTTAGTGCGCGCGTAGATGGAGACAGCTACCACGGAGCCGGCAATGTAACAAGAAATGGGTTTGGTCGACAATTGCGAGAGATTCCTGGGACATTTTTCACACACGCCCAATCTGATTCAAAACTAAGCAGAGCTTGAGATTGATAACGGGACGATTCGCACATGGTCGATAATGAGAATATCTATTATTTTAAAAGAAACACTCTCTCCTGCAGACGCCGATTAGCCAGTTATTTTAGTAATTAATAGTATTGTAGTCGTTTACCACGATCAACGCGACTCAATCGAAACGTTGATGTTAGACAAAATAATGAGAAATTCTGACAATGTCCAGTTATATTGATCAAAAATGAATTTAGTTTGCAAAGTTTAAACAATACGATTGTGAGAGTATCCAATAATAAGGGGAGGTACATACTCCTTAGTGGAGACGTATACGAGCTGATGATGATGACGATGATAATAAATAATAATAATAAATATCCTGGGACATTTTTCACACACGGCCAATCTGATTCCAAATTAAGCATCAAAGTGAGCTTGTGTTATGGCAACCAGATAGCTGATATACTACTTTTAAATACATACTTATATAGATATTTACAACCAGACATAGAACAAACAGACATATTCATGCATACAAATGTTTGTCCTGGGTGGGAATCGAACCCACGACCCGCGGCTTGAAAGTCAGGGTCACTAACCACAAAGCCAACCGGGCTGTCATGATGATGGACTTACATAGGCAATATCCTGTGGTGATGCTTTAAAAGGCAGCCCCCGCATGTGCACGCAGTGGTGCCCCCCGCGCCGGAACCCGCCCCGCCCGCCGCTGAACCCGCTCGACCCGCTACTCCCCCCTTGGGAATCAACACGCGTAATACCACTATTAGTTTCCAACCCTCACATCAAAATACAAAAAATCAAGAATATTTTTGTTCAAATAGCCCAGTATATCCATCGTAAGAATATGTCGCCAATACAATGATATCATGGTATGTCATGACAAAGCTGTGGATATTTATAATGCAAATGTACATAAATTTAAAAAATCTATATTTAAAATTATTCAGAATAGCTCATAGTCATAGTCTTTAGTCTCTACAATGCTTCACTAACACACTAATCAATTTATTTTTAATTTTGAGTTAATTTGTATTATCTTTGTTATTATATGTACTAACTCTCACTAACCACATAGTCTTACTGTACTCTATATTTTGCTATGCTGTGTACACATGCTTAGGAATGCGGTCCCGAGCAACTACCTTTGTACTTTTATTTAATTTTCTGTTTTTGACTGTATTCTGTTTTGTGTGCCTAATAAAAAAAAAAAAAAAAAAGTATGAAAAGCACTTATGAATAGTCAGACTCTAACGCTCGGTTCGAAAGGTTGGTTTTGCTGAGAAGAGCCGGCAATAAACTCCGCAATTACTCTTTTCAAAACAAACTTAGATTATAATACATTTCAAGGAATTAGTCTCACTGACAATATCTGCGTGGTGGGGAATGACATAAAAATAAAAACAAACTTGAGCAGACCAGTCCCCACAAGCAGCACCTGTTCACAAGCAGGACGCATGTGGCAGCCATCGCCCCGATGTTTCATCCACTGTGACTAGTTTATCCACCCATGTCGCCATGCTCGGAGGGTAGATAAAATTGACAGAGTGGAATAGTATCTTCTCCCTTCCCCGTGGATAAAACTATGCTGGGGGGGGGGGCTGGAAAGGAAAAATTATCCAAGCGACACTTTGGTCGTCGTTTGGTCCTACTCGTGTCCTCCGACATCAAAAGTCGTCGTAGGAGGAGTTCGCGAGAGTTCACTTTTTTTCACTGAAATTCAAACTTTAAACAGCTATACTTTAGTTAGTCTGATGTCGCTTGGATAATTTTTCCTTTCCAGGGTCGATATCCTTTCACAAGCTGCTCTTCTAAGCAAAAGCAACCTTCCAAACCGAGCATTAGAGTGAGTTCTCAAGTGCTTGTAAAAGCGTATTTGATTCAAAATATTTTGATTTTAAGTATTTCTCTATAACAAATTTCAGGAAGTTACTTTCGCATTTATAATATTAGTAGGGATTAGTTTCCGCCCCACAGTGTGTTCCTGGTTCCCAGGGGAACTTCAATTTACCACAGATAGGCTGTGGTAATTTAAAATATATTATTTATCTATAGCCAAAATAATGCAGTTCATAAATAAGGTCTTTCATTTTCCCGGAATAAAAAGTAGCATATGTCCTTTCTCAGGCTCTAGACATCTCTGTACCAAATTTCATTTAAATGGGTTCAGTAGTATCGTGAAAGCGATTTAGACAGACTGAGTTACTTTCGCATTTATAATATTACTAGCTACCCGTTCGGGCACGGGTGCAATGCTTATGCTATTAAAAATCCCCCAAAAAAATGCTGCATCAAAACCCGTTGCGTAATTTTAAAGATTTAAGCATACATAGACATATAGGGACAGAGAAAGCGACTTTGTTTTATACTATGTAGTGATCGATTGTCTATCCAAAATATCTTTTCTCTCATTCTTTCTTTGAACTCACCTCTACTAAAACTGCCACCTCTCCCTCTAGAGCCGAATCTTCCCCCGGAGAATCGGTCGTTCCTATCATATGGGGTTGGTCGGTATCCCCGCGTGGATCTGAACCCGCCACCCTCCATACGCGCGCCGTACGCTCGGACTTCATCCGCTGAGCTGAGAAACACTTCTATGTACCTGTGGACAGATGGAATATAGAGTTAAGATGGGGTTTTAGGTAAGGGTTTAGGCATACTGCTTAGGAGACAGGTTTTTATATCAGAATCTCAGTTATTTAACTTTTTATGTCGGTAGTTCTTAAATAAATATGTATGTATTAATGCTATCTCTCTATCAAGTTCTGAATGTCAAAATTTAGATAAAAATCTACTGCATACTAGATTTAGGAAACACTTTAATAATTGTCAAAAAAAAAAACGTTAATAACTTATTTAACTTTACTACTTATATTTCAATGACGTTGGAATATTACAGTTCAAAAAATGTAAAACCATTTATTCATTTGAGGCCGTAAAAGTTAATGAAAAACTTATGCAAGTCAAAGATGCTGAAGCTTCTACCGGTTTTAAAGTCGGCTTTCAACAGTGGCAAATAAGCTTGTTGTGTAGATAATACTAAGCAGTATACCTATAGAATAAACTTAAATATAAAGGTTGTATTTACAATATATGGAGAATACATTAATTGTGGTATTAAAACTACTTAATTAAATCATAATTCTTAAATAATATCAGTGTACTACAGAATTAACTTATAAAGTAAAGACTTCATTATAAATTTCTAATATATTTATATGCACAGTCCTATTAGTACAGGATACGTAGAAGATTGACCTTCACCGATCGAGTATCCGAATGAAATGGATATTTTATGAAATAAAATATGTTGACAAAAGTAACGTTAATGAGTTGCCTAAAAAAATCTGTTCAAGGCTATGTTGAATTAACAATTGAATATTTTTTTTTTTTCGATATCTTCACCGATGTTGTATCCGAATGAATTTAACACTAATCGAAAGTATAAAGCCTTTAGAATATGCAAGCATACGGTTGCTTATGTTTTTTTGTTCAAGAGTTTACCGTTGCCAGGTTTAAATAGGTGTATCGGAAATGATATCTTCACCGATCGAGTATCCTATTCAATTATATATCAAAATAAAGCTTATAATTTTTGCGAAACGATGGTATACGGTTGCCTACGCAAATCCGTTCAAGAGTCATCGTTGCCAGGCTTTTAAATTTATAAATTAAGGACAGTCTATCCATTCAATTCAGTGCGATAGAAGGAGACGTAGCGCAGGAGTTGCTCCCTCTACGTCAATCGTTTAAAATTTGGCGAGAGAGAGTCTATGCGTAGGTACCTACTATCAAATGCGACAGAAATAGACGCAGCATAGCAACTAGGCCCACCTCTTGAGACTTATCGCAGAGACCGCGCCTGCGCTGTGCGGTAACGGTAAAATGTTAGTAAATACCTACCAACCGTTATTTTGAAGCAACTGACAATACCTATACTCTAAATGTATTTCAAATGAAAATATGATTTAAATAAAAATATAATATAATTCAAATGTATCTCCTTTTTGGACTCAATCGACTTATCTCCCGAAGTAATTAACACGCCGTATATTTTTTTTTGCAAATGTCTCACATTTTTGTTTTGAAAGAAAATAAATTTATTTCAAATAAAAAAAATTATGATGAAAGGAAAAACTTGGTAAATGAATTAATTTTTTTTGTAATTCATAGTATGTATGCAAATATTCTAATTTCATGTTATTGTTTATTAAAATTTATATCTGTCTGAATCATTTTCAAAATATTTTCATTGATTATAATTTTTTTAATTCATTTACCAAATTTTTCTTTCCATTATAATTTTTTTCTTTGAAATAGATTTAATTTCTTTCAAAGTAAAAGATATTTATTGCATTACAGGTAGGTACATTAGATGTCATAACATAATTGAGGTCAGCTGTAATATGCCGAGTAGGCGTGCAAAATTTATTTAATTATATTATTATTTAACTAGATTGTTATGTCAAATTATTAATTAGATTTATTATATCAATATTGACAGCCCGGTTGGCTTTGTGGTTAGTGACCCTGACTTTCAAGCCGTGGGTCGTGGGTTCGAATCCCACCCCGGACAAACATTTGTATGCATGAATATGTCTGTTTGTCCTGTGTCTGGATGTAAATATCTATATAAGTATGTATTTAAAAGTATTATATGTAGTATATCAGCTATCTGGTTACCATAACACAAGCTCACTTTAATGCTTAATTTGGAATCAGATTGGCCGTGTGTAAAAAATGTCCCAGGATATTTATTATTTATTTATGTATTACTATGTATTACTTTCCGTGAGGTACTCATTAATTGAATAATATGTCCTATCAATAAGGTACCTACTCGAAGAGTGACCTTTTAAATGAAACATAGTGACTATACTTTCTTTTTACAATAGCTTATTACATACTAGACCAACTTGTGCCTTCCAAGTCATATTATTATCAAACTGAACACCTAAAAATTTTTAAAAATCAAAATATTTTTTATTCAAAGAGGCCTCAATAAAGCACTTATGAATAGTCACTATTAATGCTCGGTTCTGATAGTAGTTTTTACTGAGAAGAGCCGGCAATAAACTCAGTAATTACTCTTGTAATGTCGTCTTTGTACTATCTATATCTTTTAAACAAAAATGTGAGACATTTGCAAAAAAAAAATATACGGCATGTTAATTACTTCGGGAGATAAGTCGATTGAGTCCAAAAAGAAGAAACTCCCAGAACTATTTTTGTTCGAAATATATTTTTATTTTAAATACCTACATTTGAATTATATTATATTTCTATTTAAATCATATTTTCATTTGAAATACATTTAGAGTATATTGTCAGTTGCTTCAAAATAACGGTTGGTAGGTATTTACTAACATTTTACCGTTACCGCACAGCGCAGGCGCGGTCTCTGCGATAAGTCTCAAGAGGTGGGCCTAGTTGCTATGCTGCGTCTATTTCTGTCGCATTTGATAGTAGGTACCTACGCATAGACTCTCTCTCGCCAAATTTTAAACGATTGACGTAGAGGGAGCAACTCCTGCGCTACGTCTCCTTCTATCGCACTGAATTGAATGGATAGACTGTCCTTAATTTATAAATTTAAAAGCCTGGCAACGATGACTCTTGAACGGATTTGCGTAGGCAACCGTATACCATCGTTTCGCAAAAAGTATAAGCTTTATTTTGATATATAATTGAATAGGATACTCGATCGGTGAAGATATCATTTCCGATACACCTATTTAAACCTGGCAACGGTAAACTCTTGAACAAAAAAACATAAGCAACCGTATGCTTGCATATTCTAAAGGCTTTATACTTTCGATTAGTGTTAAATTCATTCGGATACAACATCGGTGAAGATATCGAAAAAAAAAAAATATTCAATTGTTAATTCAACATAGCCTTGAACAGATTTTTTTAGGCAACTCATTAACGTTACTTTTGTCAACATATTTTATTTCATAAAAAATCCATTTCATTCGGATACTCGATCGGTGAAGGTCAATCTTCTACGTATCTTAGACTATATAGAGTAATGTAATAATTTGTCTTTATTTTTATATCGGCAACACTTTTGTTGCACTTACCATGTTCAAAAATTTAAAAATTTTAAAAGTATTACTTAAATAACTGTATGACCAACATCACTAGTCTATATTTATTAATTAATAACTGAATAATTTGGTTGTAGCTGGCAATACTAAACTGGAACTCATCTTGCTTTGTTCACCATAGACCAGTTAATTTCTTCTTCATAGACAATTCAGTAATGCAAGTATGGATAATTGATCTTTTTAACAGACTTCAAAAAAGGAGGAAGTTTTTTGTATATACAGTAGAACCTGGATAACTCAAAACTTGGTAACTTCAAAAAATAATATGTTCCCTTCCCATCACACATGTTGATAGCCCGGTTGGCTTTGTGGTTAGTGACCCTGACTATCAAATCGCGGGTCGTGTGTTCGAATCCCACCCAGGACAAACATTTGTATGTATGAATATGTCTGTTTATCCTGTGTCTGGGTGTAAATATCTATAATATGCATGTATTTAAAAGTACTATATGTAGTATATCAGCTATCTGGTTACTATAACACAAGCTCACTTTGAAGCTTACTTTGGAATCAGATAGGCCGTGTGTGAAAAATGTCCCAGGATATTTATTTATTTATCAGATCCTCTAACATAGACCCTTGATCATCGAGCATGTAACCAAAAGAGTAGAAGTGTTAACAGTTTTGTTAGAAAACAAAATACGCCAAAACGCTGCGCCGGCCCCTGTGTTCTGATTGGCCGACTCAAGGTCAAGTCGTACACACAGGTCTCTTATTGGTCGGGTACTGTTTTAGTTCGAGCGTGGTTTGTTAGTTATACCAGTCGTAATAGAGTAATAGAAAGTAATAGAGTAATAGAAAATAATAATCGTAATAGAAAGATACTTAACGTGTTCTACCAGAATGTACGCGGCCTTAAAACCAAATTAAGTATGTGGCGCAACAATTTACTAGTATCCGAACATGACGTTGTAGCTGTTACAGAAACGTTCCTGGACAGCTCTGTGGAGGATTCAGAGCTTGAATGCACAGACTGGAGTATTTTAAGACGAGATAGAAGTACACCATGCGGAGGCGTCGCGCTCGCTGCGAGGGCTCCTATCACTCTTTGCCGGCGCCGTGATTTAGAAACCGATAGAGGTGAAGACCTCTGGGCCTGCTTTACATGCCACGGCCGTTTGTTTTATGTGTGTGTTGTGTACATCAAGCCAACTGCAACTGATAGTGACTACATGCATTGGTTTTGTAAATGTGAAAATTTTATAAATACGTTAAAAGCTCCTATTTTAATACTGGGAGACATCAATTTAAATAGTGCATCTGTTAATATTAATAATTATTACTGTTATTTTATGTCGTTTTGTAGTTTGTCTGAGAAGAATGTTGTACTGAATGCATATGGAGGAATGTTAGATGTGGTGTTGGTCCGGGAAAGCGATGATGTTTCGCTACGTGATGAAGTGCAAGTTACAGCTACTGACGGCCTAGTTCCTCCTGATGCTTATCACCCACCGTTGCATGTTGGGGTATGGATCGACGTGGTTCACCGGCGCTTAGATTTGTTAGAGCCGAGTAATATTAGTCCCTACAAAGATTGGAACTTTAAAAAATGCGACTATGGTCGATTATTTCTGTTGCTTTCTGAGACTTCCTGGGGTACAGTATTGGAAGCAAATGACGTGTTTAATGCTACAGAATGTTTGTACAAAACAGTGTATAGTCTATTTGATGAGTGTATGCCTAAAAAGCGACGTAGAAGTGTGGTGGGTAGGCGTTATCCCGTCTGGTTTTCTAGTGACATTATCCACGACATTAAATACAAAACGAAATTGCATTCCATATGGATGCGAACGAAATGTAAGGAAAAATATAAATTGTTTTCCGAACTTAGAGCAAACCTTAAGCTTCGTACAGCAGCTGCGTATGATTCGTATATGGAATCTATAGAAAATAATATACAGTCTAATCCACGTGAGTTTTGGCGCCATATTTCTAACTTGCGCACAAAGGGAGGATTTATACCTAACGTTATACATAACGGTAAAACTTTTTCTGGAGTAGGTGCTGCCGAGGCTTTTGCGGGATTCTTTTCTAGTGTATTTTTGTTAGACATACCTTTACTTGATCCTAAATCATCGTTCAATCTGGACTACAGTTGCAATGCTAACTATGTAAATATATTTCACATCACGCCTAGAGATGTCATGTATGCCATCAGCAAATTAAAAGCATGTAGCTCGACGGGGCCTGATAGTATCCCTCCAACAGTGATCAAGCAGGCTAAGAAATGTTTCAGTGTTCCCCTTTGTCATATTTACAATCTGGCACTGAAAACCGGAAAATACCCACCTCACTGGAAAATAACTAGAGTTAGCCCGATACCAAAGAGCTCTGACAAGTCAAAGGTTGAGGAATACCGGCCGATCGCGGTATTATCGTCTCCTGCAAAGATATTTGAGAGCATCATCCACAAATATATACTTGCACAAGTGGATAAATATCTATGTAACGAGCAGCATGGCTTCAGACCCAAGAGGTCTGTTGAAACTAACCTGTTAACTCTTGTGGACTTCATCTCGACTAGGCTGGACCGAGGATCTCAGGTTGACGTGCTTTACTTCGACTTCCAGAAGGCGTTTGATAGGGTCAATAACGACATACTGCTGGAGAAACTCAGCACTATTGGCTTTGCTCCTGGTCTTCTCCGACTTTTTGCGGACTATCTGCGTGATCGCCAGCAGTTTGTCAAACTCGGCTTATACGAGTCTGGACCATATCACACGCGTTCTGGTGTAAGTCAAGGGTCGATCCTAGGGCCTTTATTATTTCTGCTCATGATTAACGACCTTCCCACCGTTTTGGGGCGCTCCCGGTGCTTGCTTTACGCTGATGATTTAAAGCTCTTTATAGAAGTCAGATCTGATGCGGACTGCATAGCTCTACAGAAGGACATCGATGCCGTATGCCAATGGAGTCGTGACAACAGGATGGAGTTCAACGCCGCTAAATGTTTCGCTATGTCGTTCGATCGAATGCGTCAACCAAAATCATTCAACTACACTATGAATGGTACAACTATAACTCGTTGTAAAATAATTAAAGACCTGGGAGTAACATTCGATCGCAAACTTACTTTTCACGACCACATAACCGCGCTGGCAAAAGAATCTTTTAGACGGTTGGGCTTTGTCTTGAGAAATTCTCGTGACCTTCGTAACCACAATATTATACGGCTCATTTTTGGGGCATTGGTACGTAGCAAGCTCGAAAGTGCTATGTGTGTGTGGAATCCACACGAGAGCACATACGCTCTTCTGCTTGAGAAAGTACAAAAGGCCTTTCTCCGATACCTATACAAGCGCGTTAACGGATACTATCCATATATGTATCCCACGAAATTTCTTTTGGGTTGTCTAGGGTATAATTCCTTGGAAGTAAGACGGAAAAAGCACCAATTAACAGTAATGTGCAAAATCCTCTGGGGAAAAATTGATGCACCAGATCTGCACGGTGAGCTATGTAGATTTTTTACCCCGAACAATTACAGGAGGAACAGAAAGCACAAGTTCTTCGCCGTGCCGCCGTGTCGTACCGTCGCGCGAGCTTACTCCCCCATTCCGCGTACCCTCTCCGCACTCAACGCTCTCCTGGACTCCTACCCTGAATGTGATTTGTTTGCGGATGAATGGCTGGATATATTGTCTGTGTGTTTGCGCTTTTGCGAGGAAGATGTATGACTGTGTGTGCTACTTATTTCATTGTGTGTTGTAAATTTATTTCATTGTGTAATTATTTCATATTGTAATTTTATTGTTAATTGTTTCCTAAATATTGTAATTGGTGTTTAACCGTTATATTTAATGTAAATAAATAAATAAATAAATAAACCAGTTATACGTGACAAATCATTGATGCGTTGCTTAACAAATGGCTCACTATTGCTACTCTATTCTATTGGTTACATGCTCGATGCCCTTGATACTTTAAACCCTCTATAACTTAAAATATTTTGTGTTTCCCTTGGACTTTAACCTATCGAGGTTCTACTGTATTATTTATTGTCTTTCCACTTACTTAACTGTTACTATTTTTATTCCTTTGTATTTTCTGAATATGACACTATCATTATCAGTAAATAGAGTAGTAACTACATCAGATTTCCAAAACAATTAGACCATACTCGCCCAACCGAAATACCTATTTACCAGACAAATTATAACCTGAAAACTTATTCTACGTTTTACACAATACAATAGTTATAGTCTCCACTCGTTCTGTCTCGCTCCCTCTCCATCTCCCTCTCCCTCTCCCAGCGGGTCCCCTCGCCCCTCGCACGCCCAAACCTTCGACAACTCAATTAACCAATTACATTTTTACTTTGCAATGCTAACTTTGCTGATACTTTTATGGAAGCCGCCATTTTTGTTTTGGACCAGGCTACAAAAATGTGTAAAAATTTACTGAAATTGATTTATGGAAAGTGACTTTAATAATTTGTCAGTTGTGTGTCTTTGGGGTGATAAATGCAAGATATTATAATTGTAGGTTTAAGTATTTTGATTTTATAGCCATATAATGCTTTATGAAATTAACAGCATTTAAAAGAGTGTATTGATTTTTTATTAAATTGTATATTGAGCTTTCTTTATGCTTTATTTGGAATATTTTAAAGCGATTGCTAGATGTAGCCCAGCCTCAAGTTATGTTATTTCATCGACCAAAACATAAAAGTGTCAAAGAAAGCATTAATAAAGTGTTGCAATGTAACAATTCCCATATTTTTATCAAAAACCTTCCGCCCATTAATGCCCAATCTATTTTCATATCTATCGTCATAGTTTTAAGAATGAAACTGATGTATCATTTTTAAATTTTTCATTTCATTCTAAAAATCATGCTTAATGAACCAAAACGGTCCGATTAGAACCCACTACACCAAGTATAATACCTGCCGCGATTTGTCTTACACTATGGTGGGGATGTTTAGACATGTCACCTGTCACCCAAGTCTCGAAACCCAAGTTATAGAAACCAAAAAAGAGAACATAAACTAACAGTGTGATACCGCTATAAAGACACGACCAAACATCCCAGCCAGAGTTATTGGGTACAAATCTCGGGTGTTGTAAAGTAACGTGACCCCCCACCTGTGTCCTATTTTCTCCCTGTCCCTGTTGAGAGCTTCTTGAGCGCTCTCCTTGTCAAGGAAGTGTACGAACGCCTCGCCCGATGCCCGCCCCGAGAAGTCCGATAGCAAGTGGACCCCGTCCGGTGCGACGGTGAGCCCTGCCCACCGACGTGCAAATAAAGATGTCAGGTTTAAGGTATGTTTGCGGGTAAGTGAGCTGGCTGTGGTCTTTGATGTTGTGATTGAAGTGTCAGAATGGTTGCTGTTCAATGGATGGTAGCTTACCCCAATGGATCTCAAATAATAAAGAAATTTGAAAAAAAAAAATTGACAATTACTAATCGAACTAACTCAGGAACATTTAACAAGAATAAGAACTTTCTATATATCTTTTTTGTGTTTCTAGCCTTAGGCAATACACAAACAGCCAATCAAGCATTACTACCAAAAATAAAAATAATTAAATTTTTTAAATATGAAAACATAAAAACTAAATATGATAGTTAATGATTACAGTATGATAAGACCACAACACAGCTACACAATCCTATATCCCCATGATGTAACATTTTCAGTTGTTTTCTATAGTAAATTGTAGGTTATAATAATCATACATCTAAATTCTTACCGTCAAAGAATTGTACTATTTCTTCTTTAGAGCAGCCAAAAGGGAGGCCTCTCAGCTTGACTATTCCCATGTCATCGGTAACGTTGGGAATGCCATCAAAGCCATTCTCACTTTGCCGCATGGCATTGAGTGCCCACTCCATGTCCTGACGGTCCGTGGAGAATACTGAAATATTTTTAATGATAAATTTAACTGAAATTGTGATATTCAAAGGTGTGTTAAGTCTGCTGTACTACACAGCAGTGGTTGAGAGTGGACTATGGTCTAAACCCCCTCATTTTTAGAGAAGCCTTATGACCCTGGAGTGAGGATGTGTGAGCTGAGAATGATTTACACTGTATAGGATCAGCAATGTATTTTATTCATGGACTGTGAAAGAAGGTAAAGCAAATATAGTTTACCTTTTAAAAGTTAAGTAACACAAAAATCAGAGAACCACATGAAATTTAATAAAAGAAACAAGAATTTAATTTTTATAAACCCAAAATGATCATATACACAATAATGGTCTGTTGTGTGGTATTTGGTCACTAAAGTATAGACTTAAAATCAAATCAGTCAAAGTATTCTCTAGATTTTTTATTACTATTGTTTACATTATTATAGGTATATCTCATTTATGACTATAATTTACTTATTATAAGAAGAGAAAGTAGTATCTTGGAAAAACTAAATTTAACAGGTTTCTCTGTATTTTTTTAATATCCTGTTGGCTTAAATTTATGCATATATAATATTGTAGTGTGTATTTGGTCAAAAGTTGTTTGGTAACCATACTACAGGCTACATAGCCTATGTAATAAGTCTTTGGATATTTATTTACTACCTTCAATATATCTCTTTCCCATGTTCTCCTTATCTTTCTTCAATGCCTCATCTACGTCTTGTTGAGTTTCAACCTCCACAAAACATTCTCCTGATGGTCTACCAGGTCTCACTTCTGTTAGATGTACTCCTGTAATGAAAATAAATTGCTTAAGAACAGACTTGTGTTATTTCTCATTAATAATTCAGATTAGATGGCTGTTTCAAGTCTTCTTCAGAACTGGTATCACTGAGAATCAGAATCATTTATTTGTGAAACACAGGTGTACATAATTTAGATCTTAAATTTACAAGTAGTGCTCTATGTTTGCCATGAAAGGCATACAAATTAAAAGAATAATATTCATCATCATCATCAGCTCATACACGTCTCCACCGAGGAGCTCAAGCCTCCCTAACAATGAGCGGGTCTAGGCCAAGAATAATATTAATAAATTGAAATTAAAAACAATTATAAAAAAGAGACCATGCTAGTTCTATTGTAATTGCCACATAAGTAAGATTTGACTGCCCGGTTCCATCTCACTGTGTTCACTGGTTTCTTAAGGGAATACTGGGCTTTCTGTAACTTAACCATTGGGGGTAAAGTACTGCAATAGAAGTGCAGTACTGTAAGTAGAAATATTTATAAACATATCAGCAAGCTGTTTATATTACACCTGCTATTGTAATCATAATTGATTTATATCCAAGATCATTCGATACTCAAAATCGAATAAGAAATCATAGAAAATACGATCATTGTTAACGCATAAATAAAGAATTTGCATGAAGAATTTTATAAGGGACAAGCAGTAAAATGGGGGAACGTATAAATAATGCATTCAAGTCGCAGGATGACCCTTATAGCTGCCATTTTGTCTTACAAAGCGGTTTGTCGTAAAAGACGCCGAAATAACCTATATTTTTTTGGGTATTTTCTTTTTTATTTTTGTTTTAGGGGAAAAAATCTTCAATTATTTCGAAAGCTTTGTGATACTGACCGTCTTTTTTGTTCACCACGTTGACGTCGCTCAAGAATTCTAGGACATCGTCCACAGTTGTGGAGAAAGGCAGACCGCGTAACTTTACGATAAAACTGCTGTCTCCCGACCCCAACATGTTTGCTGCTTTTTGTGATCACAGAAAGTTAATTTTCGTGCTCCAAAGTTCAAAGTATTTTGTTAGTTATTCGAGTAGACAATCAAAAATACAATACAATAAAAATAAAACTGCGTCAACTGACGAAGCGATAGCGATCGAATGTGACAGTGTGACCACTAACTCTTTGCAGAGTTACCAAAATGGTAGTTTAACGAAACGCTTCATAAATTCCTACTACAATACTGCTGCAAGGATAGCTAAACGATTAATTAAACCCGTGAGATGTGTTTGGGGTACCAAATGTACCAATACCGGTTATTCTCTTAGAAATATATCATCCTCAATGTATAATATTTTGCATATTATTATCATAGCACAACCGACAGGGAAAAAGAGATATAGACTATTCGGTATGTACTTAACTGGAATTCTTCTCAAAATCAAAATCAAAATCAAATATTTTTTATTCAAATAGGCCTCAATAAAGCACTTATGAATAGTCACTATTAATGCTCGGTTCTGAAAGTTGTTTTTTACTGAGAAGAGCCGGCAATAAACTCAGTAATTACTCTTTTCAAAAAAACCAGCTTAGATCTAATACAATAGTGATTTTTACAAAATGTGTGAAATAGCCTGTAGCGAGCATTTCACTGCCAAGGGTCTTTTTCTAACAAGTAATCTGATACACTATAAAAGCCCTTTTGATATAAAGTTTTCTTCACTACCTGCTTAAATTTATAAATTGGTAAATCCTGAATATCTTTAGGTAGTTTATTGAAGAAACGTATACATTGCCCCTTAAATGAATTTTTGACTTTAGTAAGTCTAGTTACAGGTATAGCGAGTTTGTGCTTATTTCTGGTGTTGATACTATGAGTGTCGCTATTTTTCGGAAAAACATGTAAATTTTTACGTACATACAACAAATTTTCATAGATGTATTGTGAAGGTACAGTCACTCAAAAAATCAAAGTGCTTCATGTTTTTATTGGTCCAACAATAAAATAGCAAGACAGTCAAAAAGGATAGGAAAGGGCTACCATAGTGCGTGCGTGACATAATATTAACGATAGCTTTGGTTATATTTTCTTTCTTATATTGGCAACCCTTGAACAGGCAAGCAAACAAGCACGCGTCAATCAAGCAAAGAAATACCTATTTCTTGCGAAAATTTAACCCAACGAGTGATTTGCTTTTAGGGTTTTATAGATATTTGTATCTCAGAAATATAACATTTTTCAGCGGTGATATAAATAATTAGTAAAAATGACTGTGGACGGTGACGAAAAACCTGCTAGAGATCGTGTTTTCATGGACATATCAATAGGTGGTATGCCTTCGGGCCGTCTGGTTTTTGAGTTATTCAACGATGTGGCGCCTAAAACTGCGGAGAATTTCCGAGCCCTTTGCTCTGGGGATATGGGAGTCGGTAAGGTGACAGGGAAACCATTGACTTACAAGGTATGTCATATTCCTGCATATAAAATTATCAAAGAACTCTCCTGCATTTCTCGCTAAATTAAGAATTCTTGATCACTCTTTGTGTGAATGTGGACTTGAAGATGGTACCTTGGAACACTTATTCTTTAATTGCCCCAAAATTTCTACCCCATTATATGATCTTCTAGGTCCCCAATTTCCCCGTCCTGTGAATATTAATGTTTTATTATCCTCAGCTCACACACCCTATGTCAAAATACTAGCCAAATTCTTAGCTATTAATGAAATCAGTCTTTAGCTTTATTTATGTGTTTCTGTTATTTATTTATTTTTTTCATTCTTACATTTAATTTCTATATATTATCTAATATGCTTAAAGGATTACTCTATTCTATCTTCTTTCTTATACTTTTTTTCAATATATATATATACACTGTGTTTTCTGACTATGACATTGGCAAAATCATCGTTAACAAACGATGAAGCCATAAACAACAAATTGGAATTGGAAAGAACTAACCGCTACGAATGCGCTTCTTCGAACCTTCGTTGCTCTTGAAGCTCAAAAAAATGTTTAATGTAGATTGTGTTTGCTACAAAAATGGAGTATATTGACTCAATAATAAGTGCTTATGTGGCAGCCATTAAAAACTTTGCCAAATGAAACAACAGGCTGCAGCTTTTCTAGGTGAACATATGTGAAATAGGGCTACAAACAGACAGATACTCAAGTTGATCATCATCAGTAAATTCCATTTGTAACCAACATAAAGCTGTTTTATACCTGAAACAATTGTAAAAAACATAATTAGATCTTATGTAAATTTGCTCGCACTTTCTTGTTTCCTGTAAAATGTAAAATAACATTGAGAGTACTGTTTTCCTTTGCATTTTCAGGGCATGGTTTTTCATAGAGTGGTGAAGGATTTCATGATACAAGGTGGGGACTTTACTAATGCTAATGGTACAGGAGGGGAGTCAATTTATGGTGGAACATTTGATGGTAAGTGTAAAATATGCATAATTTGTATATTTCACATAATATCTGTATTTAACCTTCGTGCAAGTCTGACTCCTCATTATTAGGCTTTAAGATGCAATAGATATAAACCTCATGAGTATTTATTTATGCACAGCCAATCAGATTCCAAAATTAAGGGGAGTTTTAGCATAATTTAGACACAGAACAGACTTGTTTAATCACAAATGTTTGTCTGGAGTATCAGACCCACAACCAGTAGCTTGAAACTCAGCCAATAGGACAGTTATGTATGTAATCTATGTATGTTAATTGTCATCGTCATCATCAGCCTAATCAGTCCACTGCTAGGATGTAGGTGTCTCCTAATTTATCAATCAAGTCATAATATTTCTATTCAAATAGGCCTTTACAAGTACTTATGAATAGTCACTATTAATGGTCAGTTGTGAAAGTTGTTTGCGCCACTCATCCCTATATCTCTGTTTAATCTAAATTTAGATTGGCCATGTGTGAAAAATATCCCAGGATATTTAAATATAATCTATGTATTATTTCAGATGAAACATTTGAGTTGCAACATGACAGGCCATACTTGCTATCCATGGCAAATAGGGGGAAAAATACTAACGGCTCACAGTTCTTCATGTAAGTTTTACACTAGGATCTCGGTGAGATGGTATTTATTTACTATTTTTAAAAAGGTAACATTTAATTCTTTTATTGTTCATGGTAACCCCAATCTTTGTAAACTACCTTCGATTTGTAATTTATTGTGCTTGAAATATACATACTAGATGCAACTTTATTATTTCAGAAATTAAACATCATGACATTACATAAGTAATACTTATGTAAATGGGTAGTGTACATCTATATTATTTTTCAATGAGTAGTTATACAACTATTCAGCAAAAAGTCTGAAAGCCAGCTGGCTCTCATTATTTTATCTCCCAAATGGTCTGAAAGCCAGCACAAGCATCCCCTAAGAGTAACAATTGATTTGATTCTGATAGCTATACTTATGTTTTCTATCATTCTTTATGCGATTGTCAAAACCCAACAGCCTCTAGAACACTTTGTCTGGACTTTTACTATGCTAAAGAGGTACTACAGATAGTTTAAAGTGGTAAGGATGATATATAGTGAGCAATGTTAACAGTGATGTATGTGTATAGAGGGCGCCGTCGGCGGCCGCGGCGCAGCTCGCGCGCTATCATATGTTCTGTTCTGTGTGTTGTAGAACAACACAGCCGGCGCCTCATCTCGACAAGTTAGTATATCATTTTGCACCTTTTGTGTAGGTTATAGAGTCTTAAGTGCCTCAAAAACCCCTTGATTAACATACTGAATATTTGGTTCCACATTACAGTATTGATCAAATAGACAGCCTAAAGTTTATAAGATTGCCCTTAATATGCTAATAATGAATAGTTTTAGTAATTTTTCTAATCCAAATTGGGTAGGCGGATATATTATAATGCTCAAAGAATCAATCTGTGCCTTGATACCTTACAGAGGTACAATTTATTAGTGTATAATGTTAGGCTTTCACTTATAGAATACACCACTGTGTCGGGGCAGTGTTTCTGTACTGGAAATCTTCAAAGCAAGCTACTTTTTAAACTAAAATCTATGTTTTTTTTACCCATTTTTTCTCTCTCTATTAGTGAAAAACTTGTAATTAGCCTTTTCTTTGTTCTATTTCGTGTATTATTTAAGTTTGGCTGTAAGTTTTTTCATTCAAAAGTGTTATCAAAATAATGCTCTCTAAAGAAACTACATTGTAAACACCACCTAAACCATTAATTAATAAGGTCCATTCTCCCCCAGTGTGCACGTAGTGTTCGGGCAGGTGTGCGGCGGCGGAGCAGGCGGAGCCGGGGGGGCGGCACTAGTGCGGCAGCTGGAGGCGCTGCCGGTGGATCGAAACGCACGCCCCTTGCAGGATGTGACAGTCACCAACTGTGGACAACTTGTTAAACTCAAGAATGGTTAGTTGATATTCAACCATTATTTAGTTTATCCTCTAAAAGGGCACTATAGGTCGAAACTGCTGAAGCTACTACTATTCGCTAGTCGCAATTCAAAGGAAGGAACCGGAAGGAAAGGAATGATCACATTTTGAAGTACATAAATAAACTTTCAGAACCGAGCATTAATAGTGACTATTCATAAGTGCTTGATTGAGGTCTAATTGAATAAAAAAGTTAATTTTATTTTATTTGATTAAGGCAATATATTTGTCTTTTCCATGCCGGGTTAAACAGGGAGACCACAGAATTTTCTATCTAGGGGCTCTGCTGCTCATAGAGAAGTAGGTGGGTATAAGCAGGGCCCATTGCTACTCTTGATTTGCAGTTAATCACCACTGAATTGGTATTCTTATTTATACGGCCAGAAAAACCAGTCTGATCTGTATAGTAAAGCTTTCAGTACTTGCAAAATTATGACCAGATAGCTTCTGATTAAGTATAGAGAGAATTTTTTTACCATATAAGTCTCACAGGCATTTTATTGAATACCCTATGTTTAATTTTTTTTACTTTTTCAGCTAAAAAACGCAAGCAAGAAAAGGTGAAGGAGGCAGATGAAAGTGACGCAGACTCAGTCAAGTCTGAGAAGAAGGACAAGGAAAAGAAGAAGAAGAAAGATAAGAAAGAAAAGAAGAAGAAGAGGTAAGTTGAAAATTCCTTATTTTCCCAGTTAGTTAAAAACAACGAAATTCAGAAATATGTCTTTCTGAATATATTTATCAAGAAACAGGCTTATTTATGTGGTTATGAACAAATATTCCTGAGAGGGAAAGGAACCAACGGTGTGAATGCTATAGCTAGCCAACTAGTTCTTTCAATGTTGTTTTTATGTAATATTCCTGTATTGAAGTATACTTTAGCATTTTTTCTTTCAATTACCATTAATATTAAAACAAATAAACATATATGTAGTTAAATAGGTAATAGGGTCCACAACGCGTGACTGACCCTGGTGTCGCAAGCGTCAATAGGCTACGGTAACCGCTTCCCATCAGGTGGGACCGTGTGCCTGATTGTCAACTTTGTAGTATAAAAAAACAACAGTAATTATATTGGATGAATTATTAGATACTGTTTGCCATCTTTGTGGTATAGAAAAACCTAATTATAACGAAATTTTATCTATTTACAGGCATGCATCAGGCGATGAGGAAGAACCCGATGAAGGGCCTTCCCACCCTCTAGCGATGACAACTAAAATAGATCCTCGAGAGATCCCCGACGTACCCACCAACCGGTTCCTCATGAGGGGGGGGAGGGACCAGGAGAACAATAGGAATGACCCCAGGAGGGATAGAGAGAGGTATACTTCAAACTCTTTTAAGGTTACAAAGGTTCAATAAGATTGTAGGTTACTTATTAGGGGAGAGGGGGGGGGGGGGACTAGGAAAGACATCGACATATAGCGACATCGATACACACAAACACACACAGACATTAAGACTAGAGATGGGCGGTGGGAATAAACCCGAAAGGAATAAACCCGGGTTAATTCCCAAATGGGAAAGAACCGGGTGTTTATGTGGGAAGAAACCCAATAGACGGGTTTTTTCAATTGAAATGGTTTATACGATATATCTCTTAAACTATTCATTTGATTAAAAAAAATTGGAAACATTTTTTGTTGCAAATTAAATTCTCTACAACTTTGTTTCAGTAACTTTTTGTCGTAGAACTATAAATGAAAAGTTATAAGTGAAAATGTTCAGAAACTCGAGCAAACCGTTTCTTTTTGTGGAGCGATGTGTGGATGTCGAAAAGCAGTGCTGAAATGTTCGGCAGTGTGCTTTTATTGTTCTGGAGAGACTAAGAGCAATGTAATTGGGCTCTCAGAATGAATAAATAAAAATGACTTTGACGATGAACCGCCGACATTAACACCCCTTCTCCAGTTTTCACACTGATGTTCAATTCAGAAAGCTGATCAGATGCTGAGCCGCAGCTTGGTCCATCGAAAAAACTGAGGACGGAGTTCAGAAACGAACTGTGGCAAATAAATGCTAGCATACCGTTCTGCATTTACCGTTCTTTGTACCTCAAGAGGAATAGTCGCAATATGGCCAGTTTTGGAGACAAACGTAGCCACCATTTTTTTGCAACACTAAAAACCGTGAACGAACAATTTTTGTTGGCTTTACTCATTTTCGAACACTCAAACTCGAGACTGGTTTTTGTTTCGGGTTCGTACGCGTATATCCAGGATTCGTCACCTGATGCGATGTTTTATATAGCATTTGAGGATCCTGCGTGTCTTTCGAAAGTTCTGACGCACCAAGTAACACGAGCCGCTTTTTGCTCTTTATAGAGCGAATGCGGTATCCATCGGGAAAACAAATATTTTACACCTAATGCAAGTTCATGCAAGATTATTTGTATTTGACTCATCTCAATGTCTAAAGTTGCCTGAATTTCGTGGTATATCACATGTCGATCTTCTTCAATCAGCTTACGCTCAGCATCAACGTTTTCTTGGGTGACTGCAGTTTTTGGACGACCTTGACGAGGATCATCACTGAACTTGATACGTCCACGTTGAAATACAGCAAACCAGCGATGAATTGTGGTTTCGGATGGGGCTTCATCACCAAATGCAGAAATCATCCGGTCAACACACTGTTTTTGTGTTAAACCACTTCGAAGGTCTTCGTCTCATTCTTGAATTTTCTCGAGTCCATTTACTCCATTTTCTCAACGGCTAAACAAGTTTGACAAAACCTTGTGACAAGACCGAGAATCGTTTTTTAAATAAATAAACGGTATTCGATTTTTAAAACCAAAGAGTTTCAATTTAAAATATTTTAATATGACAGGAATTGTGGAAATATTCCATTCCCATACTTTTAGTGCAGCCCTCGTAGATATTGGCTCGTCATCATCGTCATTGTCATGATCTTTGTGATTATGAAACAGGTTCCAATTGTATGAAATAAAAGGTATTTTTGCTGCCCTGTCTGTAGTCAATCTGTTTTTTTTGCGACTATGTATATGGACGTGCGTGCTAAACAATCGTTCTGTGGCTGCTGAAGTACAGGGAGCAGTTAGAATCCGTACTGCAACCCTACTCAGCAATTTGGAACTGCAGAGTCCTCTCGACCAAACTACTGGGTCCATTTCGGTGACATCCTTCCATATAAATGGTCTACTCTATAAACCCTATTTAGCTCTATAATTGGATAAATCAACACCAACGACAATATTGTGCGATTGGTTAACGTCGTGTATACACTCCATCCACTTCGTGTTCTTCTTCTAATTCAATGCCTTGCTATCTTGGATCCAATAAATATGCAGCATAATGAATGGGTGTCAAACATTTATTTGTTCAGCTAATTACAGCATTTTTAAAATCTTGTTTGTGATGCTCATTTAGAATGGATATGTCCGGAAATGTCCGGATAGCCGTGGTGGCTCAGTTGGGAGCGCACCGACTCACGATCACGAGGGTGCCGGTTCAAATCCCTGGCCCGTACCTCTGAGTTTATAAAAAAAACTTACATACAGATTCACACCACTGGCTTTCGGTGAAGGAAAACATCGTGAGGAAACCTGCATGCCCGAGATGTCACAATTAAAGGCATGTGAAGTCCGCCAATCCGCACTAGGCCCGCGTGGTGGACTATGGCCTACACCCCTTCGGTGTTAGGGGAGGGTCGAGCTCCTCGGTGGAGACGTATATAAGCTGTTGATGATGATGATGATGTCCGGAAATGCAAAATTAAATGGGGACTTAATATCTTTGAAGGCCATATAAACTTCATTTTATAAGTATTTCACTGCCTTCGAGTTTGAAAATAGTATCTGTTATAGGTTCCAGTAGTTTTATACAATTTTCTACTATTAACAGATCTAATTCTCCGAAATAATTGTTAAATGTGGTCGTTTAATGAGGTATGTCGTCAATAGCAATGTCGGAAAAAGGAATGTTTTTGATTAGGCGGTCATATAGCATTCAGCCTTTAGCAGGGACCTTTGTTCTAAGTTAATATAACAGGTATATTGTTCTAAAAGATGTCGCAGTAAACGGCTTAGACTGTATAACGTATTTATTGAATTATGGAAATAAACAAAGTTAAATTAGCTCAAACAAGTAGTAATAGTACTTAAATAGTACGTACTATTTGATATACACATGTCTACACATTACCTATTTGTTACATTGCTAAAAATGAAAAAACCCGAATACTTTCCCATTTGGGAATCTTCCTCGGGTTCTTTCCCTCAATCTTCCCATTTTGGGTTCTTTCCCGGGAAGAATCCCATCACTAATTAAGACACACATACCTTTGACAGCCTGGTTGGCTTTGTGGTTAGTGACCCTGACTCTCAAGCCGCGGGTCGTGGGTTCGAATCCCACCCAGGACAAACATTTGTATGCATGAATATGTCTGTTTGTTCTGTGTCTGGGTGTAAATATCTATATAAGTATGTATTTAAAAGTAGTATATGTAGTATATCAGCTATCTGGTTACCATATCACAAGCTCTGCTTAGTATGGAATCAGATTGGCCGTGTGTGAAAAATGTCCCGAGATATTTATTTATTTATTATTTATTTATACCTACATAATTATATAAATGTATCCTTGTATAAATTTTAATTTAATTTGTCTGCTCTATATTTATTCATGTTGTGATATCCTATTATTGGCTCTGGATGTATTATTTTATATGTATTAACCATGTAAAGTTTTATGTAGCTGTTGGATATATTAATTAAATATATAAAGACCCTAGGAGGACATTACACATTTTAAAGCCAAGGTTGTCAAAATTTGAGATATTTCTATCAATATTGTTTTTTAAGTTTATTCCTTATTTACAAAAAAAAATTAAAAAATACAAATCTCTCTTCTTTTTAAATGTAATATGATAACGCCGGCCGGCAGATAAGTTATTTAATTTTACAGTCGTCATTAAATATTTATGCAAAACGTGACTTTTAATATATAAAACGAATTGTTTTCCAGTTTTTGTCGATTCCTTATGTAAGTTACTTGTGGTTAACCTTTAAATTGATAGTAATAGTGTTTCATATTTTAATATTGTATTAATATAGGAAGTGTGACTGTGTTGGGGTACTCTTTATAAAGTGCTAAGCATACTTTATATTTGTATTTTGTATAAATAAAATATGATTGTAAAAACGAAATAAATATGCCTGGGACATTTTATACTATAACTAGCTGCTGCCCCGCGGTTTCACCCGCGTAGTTCCGATTTCCGTTCCCGTGATCACTAAATGGGATGAAAAATAGATGTTGCCCGATTCTCAGACCTACCCAATATGCATATAAAATTTCATAAAAATCGGTTAAGCCGTTTCAGAGGAGTTTAATCACAAACACCGCGACACGAGAATTTTATATATTAGATTTTAGATAACAATAATGTTTGTAATGTAAAAAGAGTAATTCCAACCTTGCTCACCAATAGAAAAGCTTCGAACGTTATTTTATTTATTTATTAAGTTAACAGATTTTATTTAGTTTGAATAATAAATAAATTTATAAAATCTTTGTATACTTAATTTATTGGATCAAATTTTTTTTATACTTTAAATGTGTTTTAGGATGAGGTACCGCGAGAGGGACCGCAATGCCTACACACGTAGCGGCAGAATCATAAAGGGAAGGGGTGTGTTTGTAAGTAAATATTATTTATTTCTTTACACGCCGGTTGGGTTTGTGGTTAGTCACCCTGACTCTCAAGCGGCTGGTCGTGGGTTGGAATCCCACCCAGGACAAAGATTTATATGTATCTATTTAGGCATGTATTTAAAAAAAGTAGTATATGTAGTATATCAGCCATCTGGTTACCATAACAAGCTCACTTTGCAGCTTACTTTGGAATTCGATTGGGCGTGTGTAAAAAATGTCCTGGGATATGTATTTATTTAAAATGATCAAAATCGGTCTACCCGTACTCGAGTTTTTAGCTTAACCACTATTACTACATAAGTATGTACATATTTATAAAGTAACATATTGCTATTTAGTATATGAGGTATATGGTTATCATCATCATCATCAGCTCATACACGTTTCCACGCTCGGAGCTCGAGCTTCCCCTAACATCGAGGGGGTTTAGGCCATAGTCCACCACGCGGGCCTAGTGCGGATTGGCGGACTTCACATGCCTTTAATTGTGACATCTCAGGCATGCAGGTTTCCTCACGATGGTTTTCTTCACCGCAAGCCAGTGGTGTGAATCCGTACGTAAGTTTTTATAAACTGAGACTGGTACGGGCCAGGGATTTGAACCTGCACCCTGATGATCGTGAGTCGGTACATTCCCAACTGAGCTACCATGGCTGTTGTACACGGTACACGGCTGTGTATATGGTTACCATAGTACGAATTCTTAGTTGTAAAAATAAATAACGGTTGTCTGTTAAAATGTCCCAGGATTTGTATAATATGTTTTGTTCCTACAGCGGTACCGCACGCCGTCCCGCTCGCGCTCGCGGTCTCGCTCCGTCACGCCGCCGCACTGGAGACAAGCGCAGCGGAGGATCATCAAGCTATCTGAGTTTGAGGTAAGTTCAATAAACAACCTTCAACAACAATAATCACTATTGTATTAAATCTAAGTTGGTTTTTGAAAAGACTAATTACTGAGTTTATTGCCGGCTCTTCTCAGTAAAAAACAACTATCTGAACCGAGCATTAATAGTGACTATTCATAAGTGAATTTGAATTTTGTATTTTGAACAAAATTCAAAACCATTTATACAGTTTAGGCCATAAAAGAGCTACTACCGGTTCGGAGTCGTCCTACAACTGAGATGAAGGCGTTAGAGTAGACTATGACATAAGTACATGTGAAGGCATTATGTCTATGAATTTCAATTACATTACATTTAATGTAATTAATAGTCACACATAGAAACGTGCCTGTGAAGGCCTATTTGAATTAATAAATTATTTTATTTCACATCTAACTCTGCACTTCCCAATGTATTGTCTATACAAACACCAATTAAGGCTGACAGCTATATCTTGTTACTCCTAAAATGCAGCACCAATAACATACTATTATACTATAATAACACAATTATATTCCCAGCGCGCTGAACAAGAACGTACGGAAAGAAAGCAGCAAGAACCAAAGAAAACTGCTGAAAAACAACCTGACCGTGAGTAACACAACTTTGATAATAACACTTAATATACACTGATATAAACTATAATGCCCTGCGCGAATATTTCTAAATCACCACACAAAATTAATTGTATCTAAGGAACTAACATATCAATTAGATCAAACTTAGATACAATTCGCTTAATCAATTAAACCAAAATATTATTAAAATACCTATTTACGTATTTTAATAAAGCTTTGATCGATCATTTTGTCGCTTTACTTTTTTTTACTAAAGTCAACTTTTCCTCAAGTACACTTTGAAAATGGCAAAGGATTGCGATGTAATAGATTTGTCTTGACAGCATATAATGTACTGCAAAAAAAGGCTTATATATATATAATAGTATATGTAGACCTTAACACAAGCAATGCTTATGTTGGTATCAGAAAAAATGTGTAAAAAATCTTAGGAAATGGTATCATTCACATGGCTAAATTGAATGAATGGAGCATGAGAAAAAGAGACAAACATATAAAGACCAAAAGAGACACTCGCTTATCTTAAACGGGACCCTTCGATCTCGACTCTATTACTGTCAGATTAATTACATAATTATTTATCTACACTTTAAGCAGTCCTCGAGTCATGCAAGTATTTAACCCTCGTTTTCAACCTTATGTATGTGAACTTAAGCTTGATTCTTCCATAAAATTTCAAGAATAGGTTCATCAAGATATGAAAGGTAAAGTAGCTTTTTATTTACTGTCATATTAAATCAATTTACAAAATTTTATGAATATTACAGATGTCTTCTTGGTGGTGGGCTGTTTCTTCTTATGTCTAATTATAAGGACATATATTTATAAGCATTTATGTATAGTATATGCTATTAAACAATATATGAAATCACACTATCTTTTACTATAGTTTATGTTTGATATATAAGAATAATTTGTTGTATGTGTTCTTTCGCACTAGGATCTGGATTGTAGTTGATGCTCAAGCTCCTCAGTGGAGACGTATATGAGCTGATGATGATGTGTTCTTATGTTATGTAAAGTATTTGTATAAAATTGTGAAGTGAAATTATAAATATGTAACTGGTTAATTATATTTTTGTTGATACCATGTTGAGTAAAGTTATCTATATATTTATTATTGTTTCTAAACTAGATTTATTGACTGTTATAATTGGTAGGTCTTTTAGTATTTAAAAAGACTAAAAATGCTTTGAAAACTTGTAGCACTTTTTCTTCATGTTTCTCGACAAAATAACATTACTTTCAAAAAGTTATTTGCCAAAAATTTGTTACTGTATATTTATTAAATACATATTCGTCTAATATTTTTTTATTTCACAACAATGAAAATCCTTTGTACCGCAAAATTATCACCCAAATTAATATATGTACAATTTCTAGATGAAGGTGAAGGAGGCACGCCCGAGCAGCCGAGGGAGAAAGAAGAGGGCGAATGTGACACTACTTTGGGTTAGTTGTTTTTGTAATTTTCGACTATTTATGTCCACTTAAGATAGAGAAAATAATAGACAACACACAACATTACATCAACTCACATGTGATAACTAAAAACCAGCGCGAGGGCTAGTTTTTTGCTAGCCTAAGCCTTATGCTGAGTCGGGACCTTTTCCTGGCATCACACAACATTACATTTCTGTTTTTTTTATTTTCTTTGTGTTGTGTGTTTTGTACACGTCTGCTGTATTTAGTATTTTGTAATGTTGTGTGTTGTCTGGAATAAATGTATTTTCTTTCTTCTTTCCTTTCTGATAATGTAGCTTTCCAATGATGAAAGAATTTTTGAAATAGGCACAGTAGTTTTTGAGTATATTCATAAAAAAAAAAATCTCTTTATAATATTGGCGTAGATGACTTGTAGATAAATTTTAAAGAGTACCTATTTTCTGATTTTATTGTCGATTCTTTACAGCAAAAGCCTTTCTAAGCGAGCATTAGAGTCGAGGGTTCATAAGTGCATGTTTGCCTATTTAAATGATACATAATATACCCTATATATTTTTTATTATTAATGATGGTCTTGCATTTGGTCCATGACCCGTCCATACAAGACGCTGTCGAAACCTATAGTCGAATTAATAATTCGAGTCACAAAAATGACAAGTGCAACTGTCACTGATACAAAAAAGGGTGACCCGCTACAATAGTGATGTTCGGCAGTTTTGTTCTTTCAGTATCCGATACATAAATCTAGTCGAAAATCCCAAAAATTCATTTTTTTTAAACTAAATTCGAATTTAATTGAATCCAAAATTAAATGAATAAAATCGAATAAATGTTATTAATTCAATTAACCTAACGTAGGCTAATCATCCAATTCATGTTTAATTAAAAAAAATGAATAAATGTACGAATAAATTTAATTTATTTGTCCAGTACCCGCACAAATAGTCACTTCCAAAACAAAATGGGGTTTATAGCGTGACAAGTGATGACTATAGTTCTTCCAATAGCTAAAAACAAATAATATACATAAGAGTATTTTATGTTATATTTAATTACCTACCGTGTATGTCTTCTGTTTTATTACCATAAATTACATATTTTTATTTATATAAAGGCATTCTGACATTGAATTAAAAAAAAAGGAAACTCTAGTCGAGTTTCCTTTGTCCTTAGCTAACTTTTAGTTGTAAAAATTCGAATCTACCACAACACTATTTATTTGGGTCTAAAAACCTGCAGCACTGGAAATGTCATATCTCTGCCTACAATGAATAATCTGACTATAAGATGGTGCATGCTTGCCCAGAAGAAAGCTATTCACTCGAGCCTTGAAAATCCCTAGATTGTTTCATGCCATATCTACATTATGCCTTGTTATTTCTATCTCATCCGAGATTATAGTTGATATATTATATTTATTTTTTTAATTTTCGTATTTCAGAGCGTTCGCGTCACGAGAGAATCGACTACAACGCTTTAGACTTTGAAGAGGATATAGAACATGATGGTAAGCATTTTCTACATGATTTTTATGGATCAAATTGTTACTGAAATGGGGTTTTATTCGTAACGTATTTTATTTAATATTAGTGGCTCACCGCGGTTTCACCCGCGTACCCGGGAGATCTTCCATTTTCCCGGGATAAAAAGTAGCCAATGTCCTTTCACAGGCTATAGACTATATCTGTGTACCAAATTTCATTTAAATCGGTTCATTAGTTTTAGCGTGAAAGCGAGACAGACAGAGTTACTTTCGAATTTATAATATTAGTATAGATAGATTATGAAAAGGTTAATAACCATGGTCTAATCAAGGATTGAGATTTTATCGTTTAACAGACATGAACAACTAAATTTCAACCTTATGTATTTTGTAGAAGAAGCAGATTGGTCTAACAAGAGGAAGCCAGAAGCCGAACCACGGCGGCGTGAAGTCCGGCGAGCGTCTCCGAGCGGGCGCGCCAACATGTTGGCGCTGGCCTTTGGAGTCAACCCTAAACATGACCAGCAGAGGTACCTTAATATCTACTTAGGATAGCTACTAATATAGGGACAAGATAATAGGTCACTTTTGACATTTCATCAAAATTCAACAACGTAACCTTGTAACGGCGGGCATAAAATAAGAACTGCACAATTGCTTAACTTTTTTCAATTACGTTTACATATTTATTGTATTAATGACCGATACGAGTAATTTTACGATTTGCTTTCACTAATAAACCATTCTAAACATAATAAACAATTTCTGATCTAAAGAACTGAACGTCGTTACAATGTTGCGCCAGTCAACCCTTTTTCTTTTTAAACACTAGGGATGTTACTCTAAAAATCGAAAGCTGATAGGATTGTAAGTTGAATCGAATGCAATGATTACTTGTGAAGAAAAATCACCATAAATTTATAACCACGTTGTGATTATAATAAAACCTAATTATACATATTTATTATTCTTTTAACTAACTATAAAAATAATTTTACAAGATTTTGAACGAGATGTGAGAATAGACAATATTATTGAAAATGAATTAATAATATCTCTGAGTGCTGACAGCAGTGATGAAGATAGCAGTTCCGATAGTTCAAGTGAATAAAAGCAATTTTTTTGTTAAATTACGTAGGTACTTGTCTTATTTTGCTCCTTTAATTTATGAAAGAAAAAATAATAATGGGACAGGGATTCGCATGATCATTTTTAAAATTCACATATGTTTCAAGTCTGTATCGATTCATTCGATTCATTCATTTAATCGATGTTTTTAAGCAGGTCACCTCACTATGAATATAAAACTGACATCTGTCAAAAGTGACCTATTATCTTGTCCCTAATTTAAGTTTTTGTTTTCTTTAGATTCCGTCAAAGGAATTTCGTCAATTTTCTTGGGTTTTTATTTATTTATTTATTTATATACTAGGTATACTATTTATTATTATTATTTTTTTAATACCACAAGGGTGGCAAACAGGCATACGGTCCCACTTGATGGGAATCGGTTACCGTAGCCTATGGACGCTTGCAACACCAGAGGCGTCACTCACGCGTTGCCGACCCTGTAAAAAAGGGAGCAACTGTATAGGCAGTGAAAGGGACAAAGCGCATTGCACTTCTCGTCGAAGGGCCAAACAGGCATCACTCCTGCATACCCCTACGACGCTACTCCATCCCTGGTCCCCCCACTGCCGCTACAGCGTCTCCTCATGGAGCTCTGACTACCTTACATATATACAAGATATATTATACACGTTTATTTATTTACTAGCTGCCTCCCCGCGGTTTTACCCGCGTAGTTCCCGTTCCCGTGGGAATACAGGGATAAAATATAGCCTATGTTACTCGGGGATAATGTAGCTTTCCAATGGTGAAAGAATTTTTGAAATCGGTCCAGTAGTTTCGGAGCCTATTCATTACAAACAAACAAACAAACAAACAAACAAACAAATCTTTCCTCTTTATAATATTAGTATAGATTTATTTACATTAAATATAACGGTTATCATCAGTAACAATATTCTTGACGTTGTTCTTTGACAAATATATTTATATAATAAACTTGTTTTTAATTGAACCTAAATGTAAATAACTCTGATAAATTTCATCCAGATCCGTTCAGCCATTCTATCATGATTTATTTTTATGATAGTTGCAATAAAGACATTACAGATACATTCATAGAAAGCTACACAAAATTGTATCTTATTACAGTTACGGTCCTTCTAATTAAAAATAATCACGATATCCAACAACAAAAAAATATTTCAATTATTCTTAACTAAATAGAATAAGCAGATTTACAGCAGAATCCAGAAACAAATTTTATTGAATATTTTTCATTTTCCCCAATTTCTCACAAAGGGACGCGGAGTTCTCTCAACCTGGGGGTCGTCGAGGCATCACGGCCGGGTCTGGGGGTCTCGGACAACCTCCCAAACTGTCTTCAGCTGTCACCTACGTTTCCGAAGGTCTAGGGTCTAAACCTGTTCAAGAACCATCTTCCAATGACGGTTATGACCCTTTCACCCTACTTAGAAGCACCTTCAATAGAGACAAGAAGGAGGGAAAGGGACGGGAGACTAAGTGAGTGATATTTGACTGTTTTCTTAATATATGTATATACTTTGAACTCTTTAACAGATGTAATACATTTAAAGGCATGGTCAGAAATAATCTATTTGTTTTTTTGTTTGAACGCCCTAATCTCAGTAACTACTGGATCGATTTAAAAAAATATTTCAGTCTAAGATAGCCCATTTATAGAGAAAGGCTATATATATCATCATGCTACGACAAATAGGAGCGGAGCATCAATAAAAAATGTTGAAAATACTGGTAACTGACGCTAACGAAGTTACGCTGGTCAACTACTCCTTATCCATGCTATAAAATGACTATAACAATATTAGTACTAAAACTTTAATTTTGTTAATATAGACCAGAAGAACCAAAAAAAGATGAGTCCAAAAAAGAAGAGCGTCCCGAACGCGGTGACAGACGCGAAAAGGACAAAGACAGGAGGGACAAGGACAGAGATACCAAAGACAGAGAGGAGAGGCGCGACAGGCATAGGAGCGAGAGAGACGACCGAGACCGCAAGCACTCGAGTGACAAGGACGGCAAATCCGATAAGAGAGAACGTTCTAGAGGCAGAGATAAATACAGGGAGAGTGAGAAGCGTAGAGACAGGAGTAAGTCTGGCGATAGGAGAAGTAAGAACAGAGATGATGACAGAAGTAAGAATAGAGATGATAAGGAGAGGAGTAAGACAAGAGATGACAGGAAGAAGAGGCAGTCCCGTTCTACTTCTAGGAACAGGTTTGTACAAATATTACTTTAGTTTTGGCTTTTATAGTGTATCGGATTACTTGTTATAAGAAGACCTTTGGCGATGGAATGCTCGCTACAAGCTATTTCACACGATTTGTGTGTTTCTTGTATTAGACTAAGTTTGGTTTGAAGAGAGTAATTGCTGAGTTTATTGACGACTCTTCTCAAAAGCAAGTTTCAGAACCAAAATCAAAATCTTTATTATTCAAATAGGCCTACACAAGCACTTATGAATAGTCACTATTAATGCTCGGTTCTGAAAGTTGTGAACTTTAAGAACCGGCAATATACTCTGTAATTACTCTTAACCGAGCATAATAGTGATTAATATGTGCTTGTAAAGGTATTTTGAAAAATATCTCAATGTCATTAAGTGGGAAAGAGTATTCATTTTTCACGACAATCTACACAAATGTTATACTAAGAGGAAGATTTGATTGTTTGTTTGCTTGTAAAGAATAGGCTCCGAAACTACTGGACCGATCTGAATAATCATTTCACCAATGGAAAGCTACATTATCAAGGAGTGACAGGCTATCTGACTTCCATATGTCTTGCATGAATAGAAATACTTTAGTCTCAGAAAAAATAAATATACAGTACTGTATTTACGGAAGTTTAAGTATTACGAAAGAGCGAAACCTCCTATGTCAGGTATTTCATACTTAAAAGGAGGTTTCAAATAACTATTATGCTGTGTATGTATTTTGTTAATGAATAAATGATTTGCTTTTGTATTTGTTTTTGTCGCACAGAAAGTCGAAATCGCCGAAGTCGCGTGAGACTAAAGGTGGGACTTCCCGCAGTCAAGAGAAGAGTCGCGACAAAACTCCGCCTGAAGAGGATAAGAAGAAGGTAACACTCTTCTTAACCGATTATTCGACACAAAAAGAGGGTTATATTTTAATTGCATGGTCCACATATGGATGCTGATAAGCAATAATGTGTTAACCCTCATAAACTTGGTTTTGAGAAAATGGCGTTTAAAAACAATAATGTCTATGTGATTTACGACTTTAAATCCATTTTTATGTACTTTTATGTTTTAGATGGCTTGAAACACTTGTAGAATGTTAAATACGTGATGCATTATAAAATAAAAATATATCAAAACCTTTGATTTTGAGGTTTTGTGAGTTGACACATTATTGCTTATCAGCATCCAAACTCTGCTGACTTGTAATACAGGTTTTTTTAACCTACCACAAGCACCAGGTCTCTCACAAAGCAGGTCGGCAATGTTCTGTATGCCATCTAAGCATTGTATTATACTTACTAAGGAGCCTTCGTGAGAGTAAAATAAATAAAGATTTTAATATTACTATTAATGATTTCCCTCAGGAGGAGGAACGGAACGAAGCTCGCAAGGAGTTGATGGAGATTGTGCGGCTGATCAAGTCCAGGCAACGTAATAGGGAACAGAGCAAGGCTGCTGGTAAGTAGTTATTATTTTTATCTTGTAATTGATGGTCTATCCCTTTTGACAGCCCAGTTGGCTTTGTGGTTAGTGACCCTGATTTTCAAGCCGGTCGTAGGTTGGAATCCCACCCAAGACAATTCTATGCATCAATATAATAAATAATAAATATCCTGGGACATTTTTCACACACGGACAATCTGATTCCAAATTAAGCATCAAAGTAAGCTTGTGTTATGGTAACCAGATAGCTGATATACTACATATACTACTTTTAAATACATACTAACATAGATATTTACATCCAGACACAGGACAAACAGACATATTCATACATACAAATGTTAGTCCTGGGTGGGCTTCGAACCCACGACCCAGGGCTTGAAAGTCAGGGTCTAGTGACCCTGACCACAAAGCCAACCGGGCTGTCAAATATGTCTGTTTGTTCTGTGTCTGGATGTAAATATCTATAGTCGGATTAATAATTCGAGTCACAAAAATGACAAGTGCAACTGTCACTGATACAAAAAAGGGTGACCCGCTACAATAGTGATGTTGGGCAGTTTTGTTCTTTCAGTATCCGATACATATATCTAGTCGAAAATCCCAAAATTTCATTTTTTTTAAACTAAATTTGAATTTAATTGAAACCAAAATTAAATAAATAAAATCGAATAAATGTTGTAATTAACCTAACATAGGCTTATCATCCAATTCATGTTTAATTAAAAAAAATGAATAAATGTACGAATAAATATAATTTATTTGTCCAGTAGGTACCTACCCGTACAAATAGTCACTTCCAAAACAAAATGGGGTCCATAGCGTGACAAGTTATGACTATAGTTCTTCCAATAGCCAAAAACAAATAATATACATAAGAGTATTTTATGTAATATTTAATTACCTACCGTGTATGTCTTCTGTTTTATTACCATAAATTACATATTTTTATTTATATAAAGGCATTCTGACATTGAATAAAAAAAAAGGAAACTAGTCGAGTTTCCTTTGTCCTTAGCCGACTTTTAGTTGTAGAAATTCGAATCTACCACAACACTATTTATTTGGGACTAAAAACCTGCAACACTGGAAATGTCATTTCTCTGCCTACAATGAATAATCTGAGTATATAAGTATGTATTTAAAAGTATTATATTATGTAGTGTAACAGCTATCTGGTTTTATTTATTATTCTATTAGATTTTTTATAATATTAATAGCACTTCTTCAATAAACCCGAGAGGGTTTTCTTAGAGCTATTTACATCAAAATCCCTGTTAATGGTTTAAACGATAAAAATACATTCTTTTTAATGCTAACACTTTGACGAGGTACAGAAAGTACGGTGAGTATTTTGCAATATGATGACAAATGTGTTGCAGAAACTAAAAAGAAGGACGCTTCCGCAGACAATTCTTCTGACGACGAGAAGTCGAAGCGACGTCGCTCCTCCGACAGAGATCGTAGGAAGCGAAGCAACAGCCCTAGGTAAGTTTAAAAACTTTACCATGCCTACTAATAGACTACAAGGTTTTTCGACATTTATTTTTTAATCATCTATAAGCTATAAAACACGCCGTATAGTAATATTTGATCGTAATTCCTCTCTTGAACTTAAGAAATTCCATTTACTCACGTCCTCACATGTACCGCTCAGAACTGACGGCATAGTGCTCAGAGTTATTTTAGGATACAGTAACAGCCTTCTATGCGTTTTTCACGGTGGTTCATATCACCGGTAATTTTTCTTCATGGGCTTGTAGTCTATAATGTTATAAATTGATCGATCGCCCAATACATTGACCCAATAACGGCTTATGAAATTAATAAATAAGTGTAATAGTGAAATTCTAAAAGAGTGTTATTTTATATGACAGACGTGGATCTAGTTCAGAGCGTCGTCCACGCCGCCGCCGTTCTCGTACCCCCCGTACCTCCCCTCACACTTCCCGTACCTCCCCTCACACTTCCCGTACCTCCCCCCACACTTCCCGCACCTCCCCTCACACTTCCCGTACATCCCCCCACACTTCTCGTACCTCCCCCCACACTTCCCGTACCTCCCCCCGACGTCGTGACGACAAACGAGACAGAAAACACTCCTCCTCTTCGCGCTAAATGAACCCTAACGCTAAAAAAATGGAGAGATTTGAAAAATAGTTTAAAAAATCTGGAAAATTTTCTGAATTTTACCGTGTCTCTCCCATCACTTTAAGTTCCTTTACCTTACAAATTGCATTTAAAGCCTAAAATACCTACCATGAAGTCATTTTTTTGCTCTCTCATTTTGAACTTCTAAATGCTTTTTATATACTTTGAGCTTAGTAAGTAAAGCCCTCTTTGAAGGATCTGTCAAATACTATTTGTCGTCAAAAGAGATTTCAAAATGTCTATATGGGATATTTTTTTATCTCTCCATTTCATAATACGGGTTTACCCACATAAAAAGAAAGATTAAAGCATCTAATAAACCCCAAGTTAATAATATAACCGTCATTTTCTAACGACATATACCAAAAAGAGATGGACTTATATGGGTATGCTAGCTTGCCTTGACCTTTTTTTTACTATAAAACAGAATTAAGTACTGTATTAAATAAGGTAATTATTAAGGTAGCGGTACATTTTACAGTTTGATAAATATTACTAGTGTGATGTTTATAATAAAATTGTACTTTTAAGTTTTCAAATTAATTATGTAATAATTCGACTTCAATGAAAAGTCATTTGATATTTTTAAGACTCGGTTACAAGTATGAATTATTTGAGTATTTTTTATTTAAAAAAATGTAACTATGAAAATGAATTTGAGATATTTTAAAAGAAACTGTGAAAAGTAACAAACTTATAACGTTGGTGTTAGAAAGAAAATTAAATCAAAAAAGTTTAAAATTCTTGACTCAAAATGGAGCGCCATTTGCAATATTCAATACCTATATTAGCTCTAGGTTTCATTATTATAGTTTTTAAAAATCCTAAAATTTGGGGCGTAAGTAATACTAATTACTTGCGTTTAACTGAGTAAAAAATTCACAAAAGTCCAGATATTTACATAGAAATTTCCAAAAAAAAGTTGTTTCATTATATTCTAACGTAAACTTGTTGAAAGTTGTCTAAGTAACTTTATTTTGAAGCTACATCTAAAAGACTAAACTATTTGGTCAATTAATGAAATATGATGTTGACAGTATTTGCGGTGACCACTTACCATCAGGACCATCCATATTTGTCACTCCGATAAAGCCATGATTTTAAAACGCACAAATCAACCATAGTAATTTAAATGTTTGTAATAAACTGATATACATCTCAAATAAATCCCAAGTTTGCAAGAATATTAATAATTTTGTCAAATAATTATTTTGTTAGAATACTTGACCATTTTCTTGTATTTTGCATCATGCTATGTAACTGACTGTTTTCGTCTTAATAAAGTATGGTATAACATTATAACCTCTTTTATTTGTTTACCCTTATTATTCCTTTTATATTACTTAGTATCTTTATATCCATAGCTATATGGAAACATTAGAAGGAAAACTGATCTACACAAAACATTGTTAAGTAAGGTGCGTAATACAATTAAACAAACCAAACAAGACAATAAAAGAAAGCAAACTTCCAATTCGAAACGCGTTCAAAAATATTCAGTACGCATTCGGAAGGCAAAACTAATAACCACTCACCGCGCAGCTTGCACAATTTCTATCAAGTCAAATAGCAAAAGCGTAAACAGTTTACAGTGGTATAAACAAAATAAAATTTCAGTCGGAAAGTTTGTAAACAGGTTCGCTTTCGTATCGGTCGGGGGCCGGCGGTACAACGCTCGCTACTTAAGGCGCACTGTATGGAGGTACGCTAGTGAACCATCCATGGAACTCGTGACATAGTTTGGATGCAGCGCGCGTGCTTGAAAGCGGAAGTATAATGCCATTATCGATTTGCTTATGACAGAAATGCGTTGAATGGACAAGGTTCTTTCCGCGGGTGGGGAGGGGCGGGTAGGTGCGGGGTGGGAGACGAGGGGAGGGGAGGCAGCGGCCGCCGTCAGTGCGCCGGAGGCAGCGGGCTGCGCCGAACGTACGCACGCAGCCCGCAAATCGAACAATTCCGTGTGTTGTGCAAATGCTTGTGTTTTTATGGCGGTCACATTAGTGCTGGTGTTGTTGTTGGGTGCAATCGCGGCGGCTGCCGACGGTTAGTTATGTTACCTGTGTTTATGTCGAGTGGTTTAGATGCGTGCTCCACGTGCTACGGGCCCGGGAGCGGCGGTGTTTACGGCGGCCGACGCATGCGCCGCGCTTGTTTGCGTCGTACACCGGGTCACCGGCCTAACCTAAAGCCTTCGTATACATGTTTTTGGTCCGTCAAGTAAGTCTAGATATAGATCAGGAGATGTGACCGCGGATAAACAACTGTTCGAGGGTACCGGGATCGATACGAGGTCCGTAAGTTGGCTTTACGTTGCTGTTTTACGATCATTTAGATAGTATCTGAGCTATTCGTTTAGCTATGTGTCCGTCGTAGTAGCCATCCATCATTGGTCCTGCTCTGTCCTAGTTTCCTTAGGTGCCTCCTACAGACGGAGCGTTCTCGCGCTCGCCGCTGGATGTATTATGTTTTAGCCTTCGAAATTTTGTTGTTTATTTAAATAACAGTTATACGTTATTATACAGGTTTCTAACGTAGTTATGTGTAGTATTTGATGCTATTAGTTATTGCTTGTTATCGTCAACAGCGTTATTTGCTGCATACAAATAACCTATGTAGTTTTCAGCTAATTTAGTTAGATGTTATGTCGAATCAACTTTACAGCAGGTTTTAATAAGACCATCGCAAGTATAGAAGATTTCAGTAAATGTTTTGGACGTAAAATTTGGAGGAGAATCAAAAAATGTATTAATGAACAAGATTGTTGGGCGCCACATGTTAATTAGCTTGTAATTAATTTTCTACTCGAGATATGTATGAAGTTGACGCGTTAATTTATCTTTATGGAAAACACAATTAAATTCCACGAAGATATTTAATAAAATTTCAGATATTATGAAATACCTAACAGTGTTTTACTACATGATGTTGTAAATGAACATTATTAAGAGTACGGAGATGAACTAAAACAAATTAAAATTTTTTTTTGTATATATAATTTAGAGTCATTGCCAAAGACCATTTGCGACAAAAAACCGCAATAACGCATAATTGTTAAAGGAAACAGATGTCTTATCAATCAAATTCCTAATTATTTTATTAGCATACTACCTTCCGTCGCGCGGTTTTACCCGCGTAGTTCCTATACCCGTAGGAATGCAGGGATAAAATATAGCCTATGTTATACGCTGATTATGTAGCTTTCCATTGGTGAATTAGTTAAAGAATTATTTAAATCGGTACAGTAGCTTCGGAGCTTATTCAATACAAACAAAGAATCAATCAAATCTTTCGTCTTTGTAATAATAGTGTACACAGAAAATATTACGAAACTCGAGGAAGGAATAAAATAATAGTAATTATCCTATCTCTAAGACCGAAATTGATTAAGAAATTTGGTACATATAGACTAGTGCTCGGAAAACGACGTAGGTATCGTGAGTAAGTTATAGGTCCATGGGCACACCGGTAAAACCGCGTGACGGAAGCTAGTTTATAAACAAGACACTTATAAGAAACAGTTCATGTTTGGAGAGTAGAAAGAAAATAATTAATCCGAAAAAATCAGGTTAAAGTTTGAAAACAACAAGAGATATATTATAATGCAGTGATATCTGAATTATAGAAACTATTCAAAACAAGTGTAAAAGTTTTATTGTTTGATAAATAAACGTTTCAGTCGCATTAAGAACTCAATAAATATCTAAATATGCATCGATTTTTGTAACAAAAACTACACATTATTTACCTACCGTAAACTTTACTATATTTATTCTACTTTGTTTGCTTAGACGCGCTAATCTCAGGAACTACAGTTTAGTGTTAGATAGCCCATTTATCGAGGAAGGCAATAGGCTATGTAACATCTCGCTACGACCAATAGGAGTGGACCATCAATGGAAAATTTCCAAAAACGGGGATGTTTTTATGTGACACAGACAAAGTCTTATGTAAATGAGAATAATATAAATCTAACTATAACAACCTTTTCAAAGAGATAAATCATAACTAAGTAATATGAAAGTTGGGCTTAAAAGCCCCGAAGTGAAAAGCTTAATCACAAAGATCAAATTTTATCGACATTTACTATAAAAGCTGTGTTATAGAATCAGTTAAACACTCATAACAATTAAGCTCACTAAACTTAAGATAAGTTTTAAGTTAGAACTTTTAGATTATTGTAAGTTCAATGTTGATTTTGTCGATGAAATTATATTACTAGACTAATTTATCTGGCACTAGCGGTTTCACCCGTGTAGTTCCCGTCTCTGTAGGAATACAGCCTAAATATAGCCTAGTAGTTCCGCCCCGTGGTTAGAATCGCGTAACTATCCCGTATATATCAGTAGTAAATTTCATAAATATCTTCGGTGGTTTTGGCGGATCTATTCGGTGATTTAGGCGTGAAAGTGTAACAGACAGAGTAACTTTGCTCCGTTCAGATGCCATGTCGGGTAGACATAAGCTACTTTTCATCGCGGAAAAGTTAAAGACTATCTGAAAATGCGTGTAAAACCGCGGCTCGGAAGCTAGTCATATTATGCTGATGTGTAAATGGGATACGTAAGCTATAGTAGATTAGACCCAACAGGGAAGTGCTAATGCTCGAATTAACTTCCCATAGAGAGAGGGTCCATTTTGAATTATGAAACCATAGCCCTCTATACGTCGAAATTAATCCTTTGATAGCTGGTTGGCTTTGTGGTTAGTGACCCTGACTTTCAAGCCGTCAGTCGTGGGAATCCCACCCAGGACAAATATTTGTATCCATGAATATGTCTGTTCTGTGTCTGGATGTAATTATCTATATAAGTATTTATTTAAAAGTAGTATATGTAGTATATCAGCTATTATAGGTTACCATATCATTCTCCTTAGTTTTTAATTAGGTTGGTCGTGTGTGAAATATGACCAAAGATATTTATTTATTGATCCTACTGAAAGCTTAAAGCCTATTTTTGTAACACCAGGTTACACTGTTTGTTTAAAAATCAAAATATTTTTTATTTAAATATACCTTTACAAGCATTTATGAATAGTCACTATTAATGCTCGGTTCCGAAAAATGGAACAAAGTAGAGAAATACCATAGTCAGAGAAAGTCATAGAGCTTCTGCCGTGAGGTTTAACCCGCTTAGTTCCTGTTCCCATAGGAATACGGGGATGAAATATAGTTTATGCCACTCACAAATAACGTAGATTTCAATTGGTAAAAGAATTTTCGAAATCGGTTCTGTAGATCCAGAGATTACCCCATAAAACCTTTGAGCATTGAGCTCCATAAAATATATGACAGATTTTCAGAAAAACTAAGCTACTTGAAATATCTTACACGTTAGGTCAATTACTTAGAAAAATCGAGACTTAACTGCCTGAACAGCAAAATGAATCATCAAATGTCTCTTCTCGTAAAAAAATTGGTTGCCTGTAAAGTCGGTATACGGGCGAAAGTTTTACGTGACAACGACTTTGAGTGGTAAAATAATTTTAATGTGAATATTCATTCGTATAGTAGGAAGAAGGATGAAATAATAGTAACAATTTAAAACATAACGTCACGTTACGTGAGCGGAGCGTAACGCAGTTTCTTGAAGTGTCACCCGGCAAACCAATTTATAAGACGTTGTCACGTCAATAGTAACAATTGAAAACATAACGTCACGTTACGTGAGCGGAGCGTAACGCAGTTTCTTGAAGTGTCACCCGGCAAACCAATTTATAAGACGTTGTCACGTCAATAGTAACAATTGAAAACATAACGTCACGTTACGTGAGCGGAGCGTAACGCAGTTTCTTGAAGTGTCACCCGGCAAACCAATTTATAAGACGTTGTCACGTCAATAGTAACAATTTAAAACATAACGTCACGTTACGTGAGCGGAGCGTAACGCAGTTTCTTGAAGTGTCACCCGGCAAACCAATTTATAAGACGTTGTCACGTCAATAGTAACAATTGAAAACATAACGTCACGTTACGTGAGCGGAGCGTAACGCAGTTTCTTGAAGTGTCACCCGGCAAACCAATTTATAAGACGTTGTCACGTCAATAGTAACAATTTAAAACATAACGTCACGTTACGTGAGCGGAGCGTAACGCAGTTTCTTGAAGTGTCACCCGGCAAACCAATTTATAAGACGTTGTCACGTCAAAATATTAGATATTGATACAAGTTACTTTAATTTCAATAGCAGATTCAGATAGTATATACTAGCTATTCTTATGACATGACCTACCTTCTGAAGCTGGTTAATTAACTTCAGCATATTATCAGTCAGCAGCTTCAAGGATTGTTTTATCCATTGGACGAAACGTTCTCACGTCTGCGTTTTTATTATCACACCTCAAATGCAATTTGGGTTAGCGGTTCAAGATCTATTCCACAAACTGTTTCCGTTACTATAGACTTTGTTTGCATAATAAATTATTTTGAAACACCAGCGTTTTTTTATGCATGAATTCTTGATGGTTCGCTTGAAAAAGCTTATTGTTTTGATTGGTTTAGCAAAAAAAATATGTACTGTTTTGAAATTTGCATAAAGAAAAATGCAGTTAGTAAATTTCTAAAAAGCACTATCAACAGGATTAAAAGACAAATAAGACGAGAATCGGTAAATCGCGAGTCCTTACTAGCCCATAGGCTACCATAAAAATTCCCACTGGTATTCATAAAAAAGTAACTCAATGAGCGTAATAGTAGTCTTTGAAGTTTAAGCTGTTTTACCTCCACAACTTTTATAAATAAAAAAAAAATTACGTGAGGCACGTGAGGGACTGCCGCGGTAAAGCTATTGCATTGCATAGCATTTTGTATCAACTTATGCAATTATAATTTTATTTATTTATTTTAATAATAAATGCACTTTGTTCATTCATATTCAAAACACTTCATACACAAATTTTACAAGTACAGCTATTCACTGTTGTACATAAATACATATACACCTATATACTTTCTCATAAGCAGCTTATGTATTCGTCCGATTTCGGAGCAGCTCGTCTCGATTCGTGCGAGTTTCGTAGAGTCGTACAATACGTCTAATCGCACACAACGCCGTGTCGACTGTCGAAGACTGCCGAACTGAAACGACGTTAGACGATGCACGGCCTTCAAGCCACACCTCCTTGCCCGTCGGAGTGGGGGGTGTTAGGTTTTTTTCGTTACGGAATTTCTTGATTCGGTCGCCGCGCTCAGAGCCCGCGATAAAAGCTATGCAATAGCTTAAAAATATATAAGTACTAGCTCATATAAATCTTAGAGAAAAGGTCTAATTTCATTGCCATGTTGGCCCAACGTACAAACATTTGTACCAATACGCCAACATCGCGTGCTTAGAAATGCAAATGGCCGCTACATGTACTAAATAAATGATACATTTGGATTTAAACAAAGGTTAGGTTAGAAAGGACGCCTTGTACATTGTAAAAATACTTGAGCATATATTTTGACGTGACAACGTCTTATAAATTGGTTTGCCGGGTGACACTTCAAGAAACTGCGTTACGCTCCGCTCACGTCACTTTAGGTTTTAAATTGTTACTATTATTTCATCCTTCTTCCTACTATACGAATGAATATTCACATTAAAATTATTTTTCATCCCACCATCTCGGAAAGAGTATTTTTAATCTTCAATATCTGAGTGGAAAAGCCGTTTTTATTCTCTAGAGGATAAAGTAAATTGAATTTGGAACATCGTGTGCACTAAGTTTGTGAATTAAAAAAAAACATTAAACCTATTTACTGCTACCTCTATGGTGCCGAATATATCATACAACTTTATTTTTTTTTGCATTTAGTCATTTCCTCGCTGAGGTGGAATGAAAAGTTACGTGTTGCACTCGAGTGCAAAGATTTTTCACCTCGTGCTCTTTTGATTCCCTCGCTAACGCTCAGGATTCTAATTTTGAATCACTCGCTGCGCTCGTGATTCAATTTTAGAATCCTTCGCTTGCTCGGTCATCAAAATTGAACACGCGGTTAAAAAGCAACTTTGCACTCTTGTATAACAAATAACTATTACCACTCAAAGTCGTTGTCACGTAAAACTTTTTTTTAATAATATGCATTCTGATGTGCATACGTATTTGAATACTTAGGCTTTATGACGTGGTACCCTTGCCACGAAATAGAAACAAAATAATTACGCGCGAATACGGAAATTGAGTTTTGTTTTTTATAAATGTCAAACGCCATTTTTTCAAAACGTCAAAGAGTTAAGAAGATAGCAAACAAACACCGTGCCGAAGTCTGCCGAACTTAAACGACGTTAGACGATGTGTTAGGTTTTTTTCGTTACGGAATTTCTTGATTCGGTCGCCGCGCTCAGAGCCCGCGATAAAAGCTATGCAATAGCTTAACAATTTGATATCAAGTTACGAGATGTTAAAAATAGATCTACAAAGGAGTAACTTTCCTGACCTTCGAACTCCTGATTCTAACTCGGTCCACGAAGGTCCCCAGGATCTTGGAAGTTGGAACAATTGGAAGCCTGTGTTTAAACTTTTCATTACTGATACGACACGCCTTGACAATCAACTTTGGATCGTAAGGTCATGTTACGTTGGTCGGTTATTCAATGCTTCGTAGTGCAGCTGAGCTATTGATATGTATAGGAGGATGATTATCCTTTTGTTACGAATGTTACCTATTGTTTGGAATGTCTATACTCTATATACTCGTATACAACTGATGGAACATTATTTATAAGAATAACTGTAGAATTTCTCATTGAATCAACTGACTTTACTTCATCGTTTTTCAATAGTAATATAGCTGCTTGTAGTATCACATCTTTGATACTCTTGCTCAGGCTTGCTGGTAGGATAATCTCCTCTTGAAACCCTAGAAACTAGGTCCCAGTTGTTAATTCAGTGCAGTTGTTGTTAATCTTTAATCCGTTCAGCAATAACGACCATATTACCTCAATCCTTCACCGATGGAAAGCATTATTCCATACTAGATTCTGCCATGGGGTAACACCATGTAGTTCCCATTCCAGTACGAATACGGAGATAAAATATAGCCTTTGTCACTCCCTGATTATGTAGCTTTACGTTAGTGAAAGAAGAATTCCGATCAGTCCAGTAGTTTAGGAGGCTATTCGTTTCAAACAAATCAAATCTTTTTCCAAATTATTAGTGTGGAATTCTAGATAATGATATTGCAAGATAGAAGCTATTTGATTATATAGACGATCATATTGGTTCGTCACCTAAATCAAGTAGCACTGAATAACGCCACTAGTATGCCACAAATGTAAGGATTCCTCTGAAAATGGCGTCAATTGTCCAACTTTATTTGACACTCGGAATCTTAATTAAATTAATCTGGCCTTAATTAATTTTCTTGCTAATATTGTTGGTAGGATTTCCTCGTATATCTGGGTTTGTAGGACCCTTTTTTTATGCCACAAGCATACGGTCCCACCTGATGGGAAGTGGTTACTGTAGCCTCTGAACGCTTGCAGCACCAGAGGCGTCTCTCACGCGTTGCCGACCCTGTAAAAAAAAGAGATACTGTATACTTAGGCAGTGAAAGGGACAAAGCTCAATGTACTTTTCGCCGAAGGGCTAAACAGATATCACTCCTGCATACCCCTACGACGCTACTCCATCCCTGGTCCCCCACTGCCGCTACAGCGTCTCCTCATGGAGCTCTGGCTACCTTACTCACCGCAGGAACACAACACTACATGTAGTGTTATTTGGCTGCGGTCTTCGGTAAGGTGGAGGTACTACCCCAGTCGGGCTGCTCCTAATACGGAACGGACGAATCCGTTGCGCCCTACCTCCTACAGTAATCCTCCATGAAACCCATTAAGCTTCAACTAAAATGATAAATATTCAATAAATATGAATGAAGAATCAATTCAATAGATCCATTGTTGACACAGTGATTATGTTGTTTTTCTGAGAGCGATCATAATTTTTCATGAATATTTATTGATGAATTATACGTGTTTTGAACGAGATTGGGCTTTTGTGATGCATTGGATCAAGAGTTACCTATTTATAATGTGATTTATGAGAACAATCGTATAATTCTTAACTTTAATTTAGACTGCAAATATTACTCAACATTTTTGTTTGATGCTCCCCTCCTATTCGTCGTAGCGTGATGATATATATTCTATATCCTTCGTCGATAAATGGGCTATCGAACACTGACATATTTTCTGAAATCGGACAAGTAGTACCTGAGATTTGCGAGTTCAAACAAATAAACTCTTCAGCTTTATAATATTAGTACCTATAGATATCTAAACATCTGTTGTCATAGCACATCTCCAGACATTCGATTCCCCTCGCAATAAACATCATAATTGGGATAGGACAAGGTCAAAATATTTACGTAGAAATGTCTACTTAGTCCCATAAATCGGTAATTTCGGTCTGCTCCATTATACCATAGGCAATAAAGTAATTTTTTTTGTAATGTTTCAATTAAAATGACCTCGATAATCATATGAATGAAACTGTACTTAATATTATTAATGACATATTAGAAAATTTTGTGGCTGATGTTGATACTTGAAAGATTCTTTCAACTATTTATAAACTAGTTGCTTCCTGTGGTTTCGCCCGCATTCCCGGGAGATTTCCATTTTTCTGGGATTAAATGTAGCCTATGTCCTTTCTCAGGCTCTAGACTATCTGTGCACCAAATTTCATTTGAATCGGTTCTGTAGTTTTAGCGTGAAAGCGAGACAGACAGACAGAGATTCGCGTTTATAATATAAGTTAGGATGAAAATGTTGGATGGATAGATGTTTGTTTCTCAATCAAAATAGAAGGAATCTGGAAACTAGGACAGTTAAAACTTCTGTAAGAGCAAATAGGTTAGGTACTACCCCGGGAAAACTCAAGGTCCCAGGGAAACCGCCGAGATGGGAACAAGTAATAAAGTATAGTTTACAAACTACAATAGCTAACAACATTACATTTTCCATTCGGAATGTTCAAAAGAGGCCGTTATTTTTTTTTAGTCTGTGAACCGCAAAAAGTTTTCTACGCTTGTGCGATTAAAGATACAGCCAAGGCCAAACAGCTTTGGTTATAAATTGTTAAAGATTTCGATGCATTCCCAACTATTTATTATGATTTTTATTGGTAGCTTTATTACTTTTTATGATGTACTAGCTTCTGATACGCGGGTTCATTCGTTTCTCGTTGAAACAAATATGATATGGGAGATACTGATTAGACATTTCAGAGGAATTTGATAGTCACATAAATTTTCATATTTAAAATATTTTTCTTCAACGATTTGATATCATATAATATTATTTATCATATCTCCGAGTAACAAGAATCATGTATTCAGTATTTCCTTACTTTCAAATAAGTTACAACAATAGTTACAATCAAAGTGTAGGCAATGTGCCAAGTTATACAGTTTTAGTTGAAGTATGACATCCCATCTGGGATTGCGTCTGAAATATGTCTAGATATTGTTGTGTGTGTGTGACGACACCCGAGGCAGACTTGGCAAATTAATGAGTTAACCTAACCTTACCCAACAACCCAATTCGGGCTTGTCTAGCGAGAAGACTCAAACCATACGCAATTAACATACAAATAATTCATGTGCAATTCTTATTTGTAGAAACACAGACGTATTAAATACTTTTGCTATTACGATGCAAAAAAAGAATATATACGATTTACAATTCCTAATGTATGCGCGTTTGACGAGACGCTTATTAATTCAGACTTTTTTACGTCCAAATTCAATCAATAGGTTGTCATTACTCGCTGTATGTGAGCTCGGATTGAAACGCAGAAAAATCTATGACGTCAATACATTTGGTACATTTTGTTAAGTTGACATTTCAGGCCAGATGATTTCCCAAATCAATTTATAATATCGATTACATAAACTTGGAAATCAGAGTGGCGTGCTCGCGAGGGGGCGCGGCGGTGTTGGGGGGCGAGGTCGAGGGGGGAGGGGGGTTGCCGAGCAAGGTCAGGGGCCCCTGCGCAGACGCATTGTACATTTGTACCACAATTCTTCATACAGCTCGCCGCTATGCCCGTTTATTCGATTGTTTACTACCCAAATGTGTCACTAACGGATTTGTGATGATGATTCTGTCTTTGTGTTTGTTTACTTGCGTGTTCCGATCGCTGTATGTACCTTATCACATGGTGCGTCGAATCTTTGCCTTTTGCAAAACCAGTTTAACAAATTCCTATGCAATGTGAGTGAACCAACATATTGATAATGTGGGAAAAACTTAATGCCAAAGTTTAATGCCATGGTTTTTACACCTTCACAGATAGAATACAAATGTTTGTATTAACGTTTGTGTATTTTGGTGATTTGATAAAACAACGTTAATTGTCTAAATAAACTTGTATTTACTAGCTTAATCCCCGCGGTTTTTCCAGGTACCCGAGGAACGGTTTTTTTACCTGGGAAAGGGAGTAGCCTATGTCCTTTCCAAATCTGTACTTAATTTTATATAAATCGATGTTGATTTGGCGTGAATCAAACAGGCAGTCGCATATAATATTAGTAAAAAAGTAAGGATAACTTACCAATATTAGAAAAATACCAAACAAAGCACATGGCGAAAAAGATACACGAGGTATTAGGGCACAGTTGTTCAGGATAATTTATTGTTGAAACTCTGAATGACTACACACTGTATTTACGGATTGTCTCCCATATACGCAGTTATTTTGTATTTTGCCTAACGTCCACAAAAATGGTGTATTTGAATGAAATCTACATACTTGTACAAACTTGTTTTTACCTAAGAATATTGTTACGAGTAGTTGATTTCAAATGCTTTAGTGATAACTTTGCAAACTTCAATTCACTTTAGGCTAAAACTGAATTATACTAGACTAGCTACCGTGTCGCGGTTTCACCCGCGTTCCCGGGATAGAAACATAGCAATCACTCGGGAATAGTTAAGCTTACTTGATATTAATCAAGAAGAAGAAGATTATCAATGAATGATATTTTGAAATCGGTCAAGAATTTTTTTTGTTTATTCAATACAAACAAACAAAAATACAAAAATTTCCTCTTTATAATATTAGTGTGGATAGCGATTCGAATAACGAACAAAAGATTTAAATCACTTTCTTATTTTTAAGTCTTAAATACAACAGATTCTTCAAACATAATCTGGGTAAGTTTAATATTAATTTGACAGATATAATTGATGGTAATCAGACATTAAGGGGCAATGAAACAGTAGATACCTTCATGAATGATCTTAAAAACGATTTAAAACACTATTAAGATGATCTTAGCTTAATGAAGGATAAAATCTACCGTTCCAAGGCTGTTTGGGATAGGTACTTTGATACTACAAACTTGAATGGGGATTCCTATCAGATTAAACACCTTTTGAAAGGACTACTTTGCCTTTTATATTCCGAGAAATGTTATCCTTCTTCACTATCACTACATAGTATAAAACAATGTCGCTATCCACCGTCTGTCTGTCCCTATGTATGCTTATATCTTTAAAACTACGCAACGGATTTTGATGCGGTTTTTTTTAACAGGTAGAGTGATTCTTAAGGAAGGTTTTTATGTATATATCATTACGCTATGACGAATAGGAGCGGAGCATCAATCAAAACTGTTGCAAAAACGGGCAAGTGACGCTAACGAAGTTGCGCGGGTCAACTAGTATATTATAAACGCGAAAGTATTTATGTTAGTTGCTCTTTCACGCAAAAATTAATGAAGAGATTTGGTTAAAATTTGAAACGCATATACCTAGTTTATGACCTGGATTAACGTATAGGCTAATTTTTATCCAGGGTAAATGAGAAGAGGAACCACGTTGACCACTAGTCTATTATATAAACAACTGCATAAAAATATATACCTACTTACATAATGCGTTGCTTTGGTCCCACAGAGTCTAGTTTGTATCGACAAAAAAAACATAAAAAAATCTATGATGAAACAGCATTCGTGTTAATGTCTATTAATTAGTATTTGCAAACATGTCTGAATTCGTGATGCCGAGTGTTTTAGTAACATATCATTCGTTTTTTCAACTCTTTGTAGTGTCAATTCGGAAGATTTGTTTGTTTATCCCATAGGTTTATTCAGATATCGTTCCAGTTTTGATATTTGGCGTTTCGACAAATGTGCGGGACATTGATTAGTTTATTTTTCATGTTGACTTGGTTATTTGTGATGAATAATAGTTAGATCTTGGGCTGTTCCTGGCCAAAAATATAGTTCAATAAATAATCTAATATATAAAATTCTCGTGTCGCGGTGTTTGTGATTAAGGTCCTCCGAAACATATGCATATAAAATTTTATATGGATATTCAGTAGGTCTGAGAATCGGCTAACATCTATTTTTCATACCCCTAAGTTATGACGGGCACGGGAATTACGCGAGTGAAACCGCGGGGCGGCAGCTAGTCTAATATATAAAATTCTCGTGTCGTGGTGTTTGTGATTAAACTTCTCCGATACGGCTTTACCGATTCTCATGAAATTTTATATGCATATTGGGTAGGTCTGAGAATCGGCTACTATCTATTTTTGATACCCATAAGTGATCACGGGAACGGGAACTACGCGGGTGAAACCGCGGGGCGGCAGCTAGTAAAGTTATAATAAAGTTTGGAAGCGGGAGAGAGAGGCCTTTGCCCAGCAGTGGGACACAAGAGGCTGAACATAACAATAGTTAGACATTGATAGGTTGGTTTTGTGGTTACCATGACTTTCAAGTCGTCAGTCTTGGGTTTGAACTCCATTCACAAATAACATACATGAATATGTCTGTTTGTTCTGTTGGACGTAAACATCTATATAAGAATGAATTTGAAAGGAGTATATCAGTTAATAGTTACCATAATACAAGCTCTGTTTAATTTGGAATCAAATTGGGTGTGTGTGAAAAATATCCTAGGATTTTTATTTATTTTAAGGGTGAAACAAAGTTTTATTAAAACTTATGTAATAATGATGTAATGTTACGATGTCTTCCATAGTTCACGTGATAAGAACACTAACGCCAAATTGTTTTACATTTGTGATATAATATATATATATATATACCTACCTAATAAATTAGATATATTATATTTATATGATTTAATTCGTAGGAAGCTGTTATCAAAATATAATTTAACAATTATTTTATATATATTTTTTTATTGCCTATAAGCACGATAAGGGATCTTCAATTTTCCTGGGATATCTGGAATAATATATAGTAGCCTATATATTATTCCAGAACATATTCTAACTCAGTTCCAAATTTCATCGCAATCATTTCAGTAGATCTATATTAACTCGTAATTAATCTATAATATTAGTAGGATATAATACTAAAAATTAATCTCAACTAATTCTCCAAAATTGCCAGTGTTTCTCTAACATATTATGCATGTATTGTATATAAAAACCTTTCTCATGAATCACTCTATCTATTATAAAGACCGCATCAAAATCCGTTGCGTAGTTTTAAAGATTTAAGAAGACAGGGACAGACAGCGGAAAGCGACTTTGTTTTATAATATGTAGTGATTAGGCATTCATTCTCAGCTCATATACCTACAGGCGCACGAGCCTTCCCTAACAAGGTAATGTCATCATCATCATCAGCTCATATACGTCTCCTCCGACGAGCTCGAGTCTCACCTAACAATGAGGGGGTGTAGGCCATATTTCACCACGCGGGCCTAGTGCAGCGGCGGACTTCACATGCCTTTAATTGTGACATCTCTGGCATGCAGGTTTCCTCACGACAAGATAATGTATCCATAAAATATTAAGGTAAATACCTTATTTGATACCAAAATGTCCACAACAGCTTATTTACTTTGATAATAAATTTTCAATTAAAAACCTTGTTGGAAAAATTGCGGGTGAATTGATACGGGGACGGAATTAATTAAAATGTAATAAATATTCAATGAGGATAATATACAGTATGTACCTACCCTTAAGCTGAACCTTTTTAGGGTTAGTCCCTACAGTGATAAAATCATTATCTGTAGCATATTTTACAGTGAAACCGTTATAGAGGCATGTTTGTTAAACGGTCTTATGAACGGAATAGACTTTAATTTTTTTAAATTATTTATTAATGAAATAAAAATTTAAGTTATACTTAAACCAAAATTGTTTGTAAGGTTAGATATTAACATTGTTTTTTTTTATTAATAGGCAGGTGCGTAACTTAAGGAAATTAATTTATACTACATGGAATAATATATCATATATAGTATTTCTCACAACAACAGTTATCTACTATGGTCCCATCGAAATTACACCACCCGTTTCGGAGATTAACCAGAACAAACATACAGACAGAGAAAAAAGTTGTTGAAACTTTCTTATACATTTAGTATGAAGCTTTTATGCCATTTTGCATCACAAACACTCTCTTCAATTTTATTTATAAATGTTAGCTTAATTCATTGAGAAGCTTTTTTAAAAGCTCACACTCAAAGTTCAAGTCTAATTGAATTGTACCAGTACCTTTCACAGAACATCTGTACTTTCTGTTTCTCTGAAACAGGTCAGTACATAAATAAGCAGGTTCCGTTGGACCCCTCTGTGTACGGATTAAAGGGGTACATTAAGGTAGAGCACACATACAAAGCTATGCGATCTTTATTAACACACACACTGACTCCTAAGTCAAGAAAGAAAACATTTTTTTGACACAACATAAAAATACAATATACAAAATACACTTTATGGTTAAATAAACGAACAATAAACAATCTTCTTATATATATATATCTATACTAATATTATAAAGAGGAAAGATTTGTTTGTTTGTTTGTTTGTTTGTAATGAATAGGCTCCGAAACTACTGGACCGATTTCAAAAATTCTTTCGCCTTTGGAAAGCTACATTATCCCCGAGTAACATAGGCTATATTTTATCCCTGTATTCCCACGGGAACGGGAACTACGCGGGTAAAACCGCGGGGAGGCAGCTAGTATATATATAAAACAAAGTCCCCGCCGCCTCTATCTGTCTGTATGAACGCGATGAACACAAAAACTACTGAACAGATTTTCATGCAGCTTTCACCAAATTACGGAGTATTTTCCGATAAAAAGTAGCATAGTAGAATATATTCTAACTCTGTGCCAATCATCGCTATCCCTTCAGCCGTTGTTGCGTGAAAGAGTAACAAACATACTCACAAGCTTTCGCATTAATTATATTAGCAGGATAAAGTACCATTTAATACTCGTATTCAAAAGTGTTATTTTCAATATAATTTTATGGTATTACCTATATATAGAAATATTTATGTTCAGGAATTTCGATAAATTAATCAATTGCAGGTAATTTGTCACACAATCATACATAAGCCAACCTATTTAATACTTAGCTATAAAATAACTCTGTACTCGCTATATCATCGCTTTATCACTGGGAATCTGGCAGAAAAATGGCGTCTCTCATAATAACACTGACCTTACCTAACTCGGCTTTTAACATGAGAATATATTGTCAAGACTTATGGAAAGGGGGAACTGTTAGCAACAGGAGTGACCTTTGGCGTGTCCTTTTTTTGTCTTAAATCGTAATATTTGGGCGAAAAATGCAGACAAACTGTCGCCTAGCGTACCTACTATTTTTAGTTTGGAATTAGATTTCCACAGACCTATAAAATCTAACTATAACGTAAGATTGTGTCACTTCTTTGAAGTCGAATAACGGTCGATTACGGACTAAATGATGGAATTAAAGCAGATTTGCTATGTGGTGTATTCTGTGACAGTTTTTAATCTATATCTATTGATATTATAAAGCTGAAGAGTTTGTTCGAACTCACAAGTTTCAGTATTTACTAAGTAAAGTAAAATATTTTTCATCCCACCATCTCGGAAAGAGTATTTTTAATCTTCAATATCTGAGTGGAAAAGCCGTTTTTATTCTCTAGAGGATAAAGTAAATTGAATTTGGAACATCGTGTGCACTAAGTTTGTGAATTAAAAAAAAACATTAAACCTATTTACTGCTACCTCTATGGTGCCGAATATATCATACAACTTTTTTTTAATTTGTTAAAAACTCAGACTCGGCACCTTCTTGGTGTTCTTTTTTCAATTTGCTTTGTACGCGGTTCTTTACGCGGCATTTTTTCACGTCATTGTTAACGTTTTTTTTTTTGCATTTAGTCATTTCCTCGCTGAGGTGGAATGAAAAGTTACGTGTTGCACTCGAGTGCAAAGATTTTTCACCTCGTGCTCTTTTGATTCCCTCGCTAACGCTCAGGATTCTAATTTTGAATCACTCGCTGCGCTCGTGATTCAATTTTAGATTCCTTCGCTTGCTCGGTCATCAAAATTGAACACGCGGTTAAAAAGCAACTTTGCACTCTTGTATAACAAATAACTATTTAGTGTTAGATAGCTCATTTAGCGAGGAAGGGTACCTATATTACATCACGCTACGACGAATAGGAGTGGCGTATCAATGGAAAATGTTGCAAAAACAAGGAATATGAAACTGACGCTGTTGCATAGGTCAGCTAATAAATTTTGGACGGATTTTCATACTGTTTTCACTAAAAAAAAAGCGGTAAAAAAAAGCATGTGATTGCGAATTAATAGTAAAAGACTTAAATAAACTATGAATTAATATACTCTATTATATTTTTAATAATTTCAAGTTGGTATATTTAGATGTAATTCTATACAGAAAGGATTCGACAAGTATTTGATCTTAGCCATTATTACTTCCAAGGATTTCTTCTGTGGCACACTTCCATTCAGGATCGCTTTTGCAATCTCTATTATAGGGAGGCGCGCACTTAAACATCGATAATCGATAAGCCTACTCGTGTTACGATTATTTTTATCGTAAGCCCATAATTGGATTGTCATGTGTCGCACATAATACGGAAACTTATTAAGATTCCTTATAGCCCCTAGAGGCATACTCAACGCCATTTTTCTTTTCATTCATAAAATCTTCATTACCGCTTAAAATTGTTCGCAATTGTAGCAAAAAAATGATGACGAGCGTTAATTTAATTTTGTGAATAAAATCTACAAAAAGCTTTTGAATTTTCATGAGTAGTGTAGAGTAGCAATCAGACGGTTTTTTTTTACGTTTACATATTTTAATTGTAGAGGCTTACACAGTACAATGTTTAAAAACTTAATAAACAATAATCTTAGTGTTATTCATTACAAGACTCAACAAAAGAAAAACTATTCATACAATTTTCTATACGTGAACGTCCCGAAGATCTTTAATATTTCCAGGATAGAAAGGTGCATCTAGGCCATGGTGGACTATGGCCTAGAAACCCCCTCTTTGTTAGGAGAGGCTCGTGCTCCTCAATGGAGACGTATATGAGCAGATGATGATGGGATAAAAGCGCTGGTTTTCACAGATTGGCAACGATATTGAAGGATCTACTTCCATATAATTATAAAACAAAGTACCTACATATGTTACTCTTTATTCAAAGGTTATAAACATAATGAGCAATATAAAAAATTTTATGCACATGCTGTTTAATAGTTAACGAAGTAAACTACGAATGAATATCCTAGTTTTTTTATAATTAAATATAATAAATGTTTGCAATGAGTTTATGGTATGTTTTATGATATCCTGACTTTAATGTTTAATTACATATATTTTATGAGCCAAAAAAGCTTATAAGATTTTGTAATGTTTTACCGAACTAATTACTAATTGGCTTATTACAATCATGTTTCAATGTTAATTTATTGTTTTTGATTATTTGACCAATAAAAACAATAACTCAAATTGTATAGTTATCATTACCTACAGCAGATAATCAAGTATCTTCTTTATTTATACACTTAATTATGTAGTTTATCTTAAAAAATAATGATAACTATTAAAACTTTCGATATTATCTTATCGATACATGTAAGCTCTACTTGCAGACAGATGGACAAACGGCGGGGACGGTTTTGTTTGAAAATTCAGGTTAGACAAGTCTTATAAGAGTGCTCCCATTCAGTGATGGAAAAAAAGGGAATAATTCCTTAGGCATAATGTGGGAATCTTATATTTAAATTGTGATGTCGAAACTAATGTTATAAAGGAACATTTTTATTACTTGCTTAGCGTCGCCACCCGGTTTTGCACGGCGACACAACATGTTTCAGCCATTTATTTTTCTTATGAATTCTGCTCATCAGTGTAAATTCGTATGTTAGTTAGTTTGCATTTAGATACATACTTATGGTGGGGGATATTGTTTTTACCGACTTCCAAAAAGGATCCTCAATTCGAAAGATTATATATTTTTTATATGGTAGTGATAGATATATTGACAATAATATAATTAATTACTTACATATGAATAATGAAGGCCTTCCTATATAAGAAAATTTCGTGCTATTAAATTCCTACGAAACTGCTTGACCGATTTTTATGATTTTTTTGTGTATATTTAGCAGGTCAAAGAATAGGTCATTTTTATCTTAATTTTAGTATAGCTAATTACATCTAATGTCACTGACTGACAGACAACAAAACGTCGCTGGAAATGGTACTTTCTATATGGACATATTGTACATACATTTTCCAGGCTTTGTAAAGCCTAATAATATACTTACTAGTGGCTCCCCGCGGTTTCACATGCGTTCCCGGGAGATCTTCCATTTTCCCGGGATAAAAAGTAGCCTATATCCTTTCTCGGGCTCTAGACTATCTGTTTACCAAATTTTATTTAAATCGGTTCGGTAGTTTTAGCGTGAAAGCGATCCTTACAGACAGAGTTACTTTCGCATTTATAATCTTAATATATATAAATCTCGTGTCACTATGTTTGTCCTCAATGGACTCCTAAACCACTTAACCGATTATAATAAAATTCGCACACCATGTGCAGTTCGATCCAACTTGAGAGATAGGATAGCTTACATATACTTGGACCCGGTAGGTGGCGCTGGTGGGCAGAATGAAGTCTGCCTGGTCCACTAGTATTAGTATAGATTCACTTTCAATACACTTATAGTATAAATACAATTGGTACAAAATACTTATTTTGTTCTTGTTAGAAAGTTAGTGCGAAAATTTTGGTAACATCTGTTTGGGCTCCGGATAAATTCGTAATATCGCCCAGAAATAAAGCTGAGTGTACAATACTTCTGTTACACGATTCGAAACTTTACCTAACTAGGCTGAGATGTTCGCAAATTGACAAAAGTTACTACAAAATGTATCGGTACCTAATCTATATTAGTTTGCTCAAAATGACATGTTACAGGGAACTAGAAAACAAATGTTAAAATTGACTAGTAATTTAGCTTTTAAGCCGCTGGTTGAAAACCCAAACTTTAGGGCGGAAGCTGCGGAAACATTTTACACTCAACTCACGATCCGATTCCAAACTAAGCAGAGCTCTATGCCAAATAGCTGATAAACTACATAAATATAAATCTTTAATTTACAATCTCTTTATTTATCACACAGACAAATTCATTACGAAGAAAGAAAGAAAGATTCTTTTTTATTCAAGACAACACACAACATTACATTAATAATGTTTGTCCTGGGTGAGATTAGACCCCCGATCAGATTTAAAGTCAGGGTTATAAACCACAAAGCTAACTGGTCTACTGCCAACCGAAATAGCTTATAGCTTAGCTCAGAGCTTACAAGACACTACAAAGATTTAAGAACTATCAAAGTTTACATACAATTTTTTAACAGTTTTGTGCTATCAATCGAACTTATTAAATAAATAAAAGTACAAAAGAAACCTTTAACAACAATGAAACATTCCCAATATTTATATTGTCTTCTCTGTAAAAACAATTGGGAGAGAAAATTATTTTATTCCCTGTATTGTAACCACTTGAATTACCAAAGGGTCTGGGAAAAGGACCAAAACTACCTAATCGATTCACACAAAGGGAAAAAGTAGTAAAGAAAAACAAAGAAAATGTATTTATTTACCATATACAGACTAAATGGCTATGAGGTACGAAACTCTCCTTGAGATATAAACCAAGTTTATCTATACTAATATTATAAAGAGGAAAGATTTGTTTGTTTGTTTGTTTGTTTGTTTGTTTGTTTGTAACGAATAGGCTCCGAAACTACTGGACCGATTTCAAAAATTCTTTCACCTTTGGAAAGCTACATTATCCCCGAGTAACATAGGCTATATTTTATCCCTGTATTCCCACGGGAACGGGAACTACGCGGGTAAAACCGCGGGGAGGCAGCTAGTTCATTATAAAAGTCTCGGTAACTGCTGAAGTTGGCCCTAGGTTTTATATTACTAGTTTCCGCCTTGTGGTTTCACCCGCTTAATTTCTCTTCCCGAAGGAATACGGGTATAGAATATGGCCTATGTTATTCCTTGATAATGTAGCTTTTGGGGAAAGAAATTGGTTTAGGCGTGAAAGCGTCACAAACAAATTCACATTCCCATTTATAAATTTTAGTTAAAATTATTGCTTGGTTTTTCATTGATAAATATCCACAGCCCTTAGAGCTACTTATAAAGAATTAGTATCTTAGCCCTTACCTATAAACAATTAGTACATGGCCTACGGGAATCTGTGACACGATAATAATAAAGACAAAAATAGGGTTTTTAAAAGCATTGAAATATAATACCAGCTAGAAATATTCTTGACATTTGATATATTGTCCAATGTTTCCTGAATTCTCATAGTTTTGTATTTACTCTAGAAAGTATTTTTTATCGGTACAATAGTGATGTTCTTTATGTACTATCTAATAATATTCTTAAAACCCTTTCATATTATTTTGTCAATACGGAATCGGGACAACCCTTCAGTTAAACATACAGATACTATATACCGGGATATTGTTTGCACGAAAACTTTTTCAATAACGATTGGTATGTTATAGGAACAAATAATATATAAATATATATCCTGGGTCATTCTACACACGGCCAATATAATTTCAAACTAAACAGAGCTTGTACTATGGTAACCAATTATATATCTTAGCAATTTTTTTTATGAGGGATATCAATTTATTTACATTGCACAATAACTAAATAAAATAATTTAATTAATTATATTTAACTAAAAACTTTAATAAATAAGTGTTCTACTTTAAATTAAGTATGTACTTTGCACGTCATGTTTGTCCTGCATGAGAATCGAACCAACGACATGGCTTGTTAAAAAAAATGCTTATATTATTTTAAACTATGTAGAGATTAGGAGCTTCATGTCCCACTGCTAGGAAAATGTCACTGTTTCTTCTATTCTTGTCTCAGAGCCCTACTGGGCCTCTCCTTGAGAAGTGGTCGAGCGAATTCCGCCATCTTTACCTAGTTAACTTAATTTCAATAATAAAGAATTAGCTGTAGTGTCATTTAATGCCAAAGGTAGCTAGTTTGAATCCTGTAAAATAATTACATACCAATTTTTAAAAGGATAGATTTGTATAGGGAACTATAGGATAAAGTAGTTAACACATAACCTCCAAGCTAATTTAAACTCTTCGTCAAATATAAATAAGATTACATTTACAAGCGACATTCACACGAACATAAATACAGCGATGAAAATGATATAAAATAAGAACGTACCTCAATCTCGAGTGGCTATTTTTAATTCGGCTACGTCTTGTATTGTACTATATTACCTCATTCCAAATAGCTATCTCTACCGATACTATAGAACTTATTTTACGTTGTTTTCGAAACCCAAAGCGCGAGGAGGCCCCGGCCGTTGACCCGCGCGACATAGATTACAGATGTCCAGTTATGCAAATAGGTATATATTGTCTGTAACGTTCCATTGATAGGTTTTTATAATGAGATGCCTTTGATAAATATGTGGTTGGAGTGTGGGAAGGTTATTGGGGCTTTAATGTGTTTGTTGATCGTTCTTTTGCTTTACAATGTGTAAAAGTAAATGCTTTTCAGATTTTTTTTGTTTAAAGAGGTCTCTATGTCTGTCTGTCTTGGTAGTTAGGTATTTTCTCAAGGTTTATACCAGTATTGGTACGTCTACATCAAATTATTTTAGTCTCTAAAAATATTCCGTCCATACAGCTAACTTCTGACGGTACCTTTTCAATTGAATGGACATAAAAAGTTTGAGGAAAAGTATTTCGACCTGAACTAATATTTCATCGGTTCTTTAGCCATGGCGTTTATATACTCCATTCATTTTCATTACAATGATTTCATGGGACATTGTTGCGTCCAAAATTGTGCCAGATGTCCAAACATGTCTGTTAGAAATCAGTGAACTGTAGAATTAAATTCGCCCCCGTGTGGCCTGGACCGTACGCCATCTTTTGATTGAGGCCTAGAGTTTTAATGTCATTGTACCTTATAAACAAAGTAGGTATAATATAGGCAATTTTTCTTAATTAAAACCAAGTAGAATATCATAAACTCTTAATGTTATCAAAGCCAAGTTCAATTTTGATGATAAAAAAACCACGATAACATTTGAACCTAACCACATTGTAACAAATGTCACATCTACAAACCGATCTTTGACCGCAACGTCATGTCGTCGCTCGTTAATGAAGCATTTTTTTTTCTGGTGTCTTACGCACTAGTGTGCTAGACGATATAACCTTGTGTATAGCAACCTAGACGAATTTAGACGTTGCAAAACATAGTGGAAACGTAACGTGGCGGTGTATTTTTAAATTCGGCCGTGTAACGAGGCTCTGAAGGGTGTAGGGCGTACACTACCGTGTCTTTCGATAGGCCTTTAATTGTTATTACACCTTGACGCTTCTGTTATAAATCTACACGTGTATGTTGTATTTCTATTGTATAGGCAATATTATAAGTTGTTGTGTTGTTGTGTAATATTATTGTAGAGGAACAAGACAAGACTATCGCATTAGGATATCACCTGTAAGGATAGTTGTTACGAAAGCAAGAAAAAAAATTATATATAAATCTCCACTAATATTATAAAATCAGATCTTTCCTATTTGTATTTTTGTATGTAATGAATAAACTCAAAAAGTACAGGACCGATTTTAATAATTCTTTTTTCATTAGAAAGCTACATTATCACTGAGTAACATAGGCTATATTTTATTCCTGTATTCCCACGGGAACGGGAACTCCGCGGGTAAAACCGTGCGGAGGCAGCTATTTATATATATTAAGTGGTAATATTTGTATTTTTATGTGCTTTGTACTGAATAAACGCAAAATCTACTGTGGTGATTTCAAAAATTCTTTCACCATTGGAAAGCTACATTATCAGGGAGTAACATTGGCTATATTTTATCCCTGTATTCCCACGGGAACGGGAACTACACGTGTGGAACCGCGGAGGAAGCAAGTATTTAATGTTTGGTTTTTTGTTCTTTTTTATATTTTATTATTTTATTTTAACGTGTATTTTCGGATGGAAACGCTTTTTTTCGTCTAAGTACAAGACTATTTTCTTGGTACTTTATTTAATGTTATACTTATATAAGGGTTTTATTTATTTACTAGATACACGCCGCAGTTTTTCTCGCAATTCCTGTAAAAATTCTTACATAATTCTGAAAATACACTTTTTAAAATTGATATTTAAAAGAAACCTATATCCTAATCAAGAGTATATTCCTCCAGTAAAACAAGTATCAAAAACACTTCAGCCTTTGTCGAGTGAAAGAGTAACATACATACCTACGTACTAAAAACCCTTAGTAATATTAGTAAAATAGGAGATATAATAAGGATAGATCATGCCTGGATAAGATATAGCCACTTAGCGCAAATATATTACTAGACATAATAGTACCTACCTAGAGTCTAGAAACTCTAGAATGTCTAGATAGTCTATGTCCTAGACTTGTTAAACATAGCGATACTCTGTGACATTTATTTAATAAACAAAGAAAGTATTACTTAATAATAAATTAATGGTAAGCGATGACCGAAGTATATCTATATAAGTATGTATTTAAAAATAGTACATGTAGTATATCAGCTATCTGGTTACTATATCACAAGCTCTGCTTACTTTGGTACAGTCAGCAACGGAAGTCGTTGAACACAATGAAGTTCCAAATCACCTGCACACGTATTACTTACCATAAATTACTAATCAAAGTTAACTACAAAATAACCTTGTCAGCATAGAACTACAAAAGTCGCCGAGCACTGTTATGCCATAAATCGCTGAACATTACTAGCGACAAAAATATGTTATCAACAGAAAATACAAAAGTAGCTTAACAATGATAGTTTGTTACTCGACAAGGCTAATTCTCGGTTTGTCATAAGTTGCTGAACATTACTAGCGACGAAAATATGTTATCAATAGAAAATACAAAAGTCGCTTAACAATGATAGTTTGTTACTCGACGAGGCTAATTCTCGGTTTGTCATAAGTTGCTGAACATTACTAGCGACGAAAATATGTTATCAATAGAAAATACAAAAGTAGATTAACAATGATAGTTTGTTACTCGACGAGGCTAATTCTCGGTTTGTCATAAGTTGCTGAACATTACTAGCGACGAAAATATGTTATCAATAGAAAATACAAAAGTCGCTTAACAATGATAGTTTGTTACTCGACGAGGCTAATTCTCGGTTTGTCATAAGTTGCTGAACATTACTAGCGACGAAAATAAATTATCAATATAAAATTGTCATGAACACAGATTTTTTTTTATTTGACAAATCCGATTCTCTGTTTATCATCTTCTCTATTTTTATCTGCATAAATCTACATATGTATATGTTTAGCAAGTTGCTAAACATAATATACTTACTTACTTACTTAATCAGCCCGTATCTACCCACTGCTGAGCATAGGCCTCCTTCTTTTTCCGCCACTCTTCACGGTCCTGTGCTAATCTCATCCACTGCCTACCCGCTGCCCCGACTATATCGTCCACCCACCGGGCCGGTGGTCTACCCGGTTTTCTTTGTCCATCTCTTGGCCACCACTCCGTAACAGCTTTAGCCCATCTTCCGTCATCCCGCCTTGCCACATGCCCAGCCCAACTCCACTTTAATTCCGTGATCCGTTTACCTACATCCACGACTTGCGTTTTACGTCGTATTTCGACGTTGGGTATTCGGTCCACAAGGAAGATGCCCAGCATGGTTCGCTCCATGGCTCTTTGAGCAACCTTTATTTTATGTATGTTGCCTTTTGTAAGCGACCATGTTTCGGCACCATAGGTGAGGATAGGCAGTATGCACTGGTTAAATGCCTTGGTCTTCAGACATTGAGGAATATTGGAGCGGAAGATGTCATCGAGTTTGCCAAATGCAGCCCAACCTAACTGAACCCGTCTATCGATCTCCTTCGCCTGGGACTCGCGGTCAAACGACAAACGATGCCCAAGATAGATGTAGTGATCTACAAGGTCTATTGGGCAGTTGTCCACATTAACGGTAGCTGCGCCAATTGTGTGACTAGCCATAATCTTGGTCTTGGACATGTTCATGCGTAAGCCCACTTTCAGGGATGCTTCGTGTAGATCTGTAAGCATTGATTGAAGATCAGCCACGTTCCCAGATAGGAGAATAAGATCGTCTGCAAACCGCAGGTGCGACATGCGTGTGCCATTAATACTTATTCCTCTCTCTTCCCAGTCTAGAGCTTTCATAATGTCTTCTAGCGTATTTGTGAAGAGCTTTGGCGAGAGAGTATCCCCTTGTCTCACACCTCGTTTGATGGGGACGAAATCTGTTAACTTATGCATGCGCACCTGTAGAGTAGCCTTTCGGTATAGCTCCCGGAGAATGTCCACATATCGGCTATCAATATTGCAATTATGAAGAGATCGGAAGACGGCCCAGTGCTCGACACTGTCAAAGGCCTTCTCATAATCGACGAAGGCAAAGCACAAAGGCTGGTTAAATTCTTTGCCTTTCTCCATTAGCTGCTTTATTGTATGTATGTGGTCTAGGGTTGAGAATCCTTTCCGGAATCCCCGCCGCCTCCGTCTGTCTGTCTGAACACGATGAACACAAAAACGGGGGGACTTTGTTTTATATATATATAGATGTAACTAGAGGCACAATTGAAATAATAATAAAATTATTTGGTTCGAATGACAATTGAAATGACGGATTCTATTAAATTTACCTTAAATATTTTTACTTCTACTTTCAGATATTGGTTTTTGTTCATAAAACTTTACTACATATTTTTTTACTTCTACCTTCAAATATTTGTTTAATAATATTGCAATAAAATTTTTGTTGTTTAAAAGCGCATGGTAAATAAATAAAATGAAAAATATACCTACTGCCTTTCCTTATAAGTTCACAAAGTGAAGTCAATAAATCATTTTACCCGGAAGTCCTCAAGAATAGCTCCGATTTCGATGATTTTTTTTTGTTAGCTTTGTTTTTTTATATTATTTAAAATCAGAAACCTTTTGGAGCGGGGAAAAAAAAAATATTGTTTAAACAATATCTACTTACTATATTTATATGAAACCGTTTGCCCGTTTTTGCAACATTTTTGATTGACGCTCCGGTAGTTTCTGAAATGAGCGCCTTCAAGCAAACAAATAAACTATTTAGTTTTATTTATCAGTAGAAATATAGACCATAAGAAAATATATATGCGTGTATGCATGTTACGTGTATACCTTACATATATTTGTTTAGGCTACTATATATATATGTATGTATATAATATTTCACGTTGTGTTTATCGAGGAAGGCTATTTTGAAGTTTATTTGTTTGCTTGCACGCGGAAATTTGAGAAAACTACAGGTCCGATTTCAAAAATTATTTCAGTGTTAGATAGCCCATTTATCGAGGAAGGTTATAGGCTATGTATCATTACGCTACGACGTATGGGAGCGGAGCGGCAATCAAAAATATTGCAAAAACGGGAAACGGTTTCATATAAATATAGTAGATATAGTTTAAACAATATAATTTCTTTTTCCCCGCTCCAAAAGGCTTCTGATTTTATATAATATAAAAAAAAAACAAAGCTAAAAAAAATCATCGAAATCGGAGCTGTTCTTGAGGACTTCCGAATATTGCCTGTTTTATGTCTTCATTGACTCGGCTATTGACACGATACTTTGATACCCAATGATTGTGTAACACTAATATTCAGACAAGTCGTAATTAAACTTGACTAATAACTTTGAATTAGTGTTGAGCGAATTATTGCACATTTAGTGCTCAGCTACTTATTGCGAATTAGTGTTCAACGACTTATGGTAAAATCATGTTCAGCAACTTAAGGAATATTGGTAATCAGCCTTTTTTGTAACTTTGAAATGACAACCTTGTTTTGTACTCTACTGTGGTTAGTGATTTACGACAGTTTTAGTGCTCAGTGGTTTTGTAAATTTGAATGTGTTCATGGACTTTCGTTGCTGACTGTACCAGATTGGCCGTGTGTGAAAAAATGTCCCAGGATATTTATTGTGCTAGGTCGGAATCAAGCAGTTTAAAAGTGTACCTAAACTACCAAGTCAACATAAATGAAGTAGGTACTAGATGACATATGACTCAAATATTCCTAAATTCCTCCCAATTAACTCTAAACAGAGTCGACCGCGTGCCTTTATTAGTTTGTTAGGTCCACGAACTCTAGAGGCTGGTATTAACTATGACATGAAGGTATCTAATATTGGAAGCGAAAATCCCTATAGGTACAAGTACTGTTTGTCTGTTTCGTTTTGACGCCTAAACCACTGAACTATCAGGTAAATCTCAGATGGAATTTAAGAAAAAACATAGGCTACCTTTCATCCCAGAAAAGTTGAAGGTTTCCTAGGAACGCATGTGAAACTGGGTAGGTGAAGCTAGTTTTACCAAAAATAAAAACTCACTAATCTAGTTACTTAATAACGTGAAAACCGCTGATCGGATCTGAACGAAATTTGGCATAGAGCTAAAACATATTATGGAGTTGCAACTAGGCTCTATCCCGGGAATATAGCGATCCCCGGGAACCGCAGAGCACTATATAGGAGTACAGCTCTCGTAGGGTACAGTAGGGCCGACTAGAGCGGCTCAGTTTAGAAATGAAGTCATAGCGTTTCTAATTTTAAATTGTGCGGCGTCTTTTGCGCGTTATTTAAGGATTTCGCCATGGCATGTCATAAGTACAGTCGACTGTGTGAATCAATATCGGATTTACCTACTTAAATACCATAGTAAGTAGTAGTCTAATATGTAGTTCTTCTTAAAAGTAAAAATATGAAACGTACTAATAGGTATGAAGGTACTATACAATCAAAAATATAAACCTGTATTATTATTTTTTAATTTTTTGGTTTATTTTTATTTATAAACAGTCTGCATAAACTTATGTTTAGTCATAATCACTCTATGGTCAACTTCGTCACATATCTATAAACCCTTGCAACAATAAAACTTCCAAAGCCAACGTTTTAGGACTTTTAAACTCGCGAGTCGCGAACCAAGTCTAAATAAAATTTATATTTTGACAGTAGTTCTCGCGCGTATATAGGTACATATTTCAATTTATTCGGGCGTCAACTTTATATCAATCTTATTTTTTTTCTTTTGTATTATTGCAATCTGTTTTCTTTTTAACAATATCAATCTTACAGGACTGTTTTTCTCAGAACCAAAGCTATCCTTCCGCCTGTACGCGAACTACAAGAGCTGCGCATGCGTCACCACTCTGTACTTCGCGATCGCGCGCCACAACCATTTGTTTACAGTTTATTGCCCATAGATAGGGGCCTGACTGGGAATACGATGTACAAGGTCACTATCAAATTGTTAATCGACTGACATTGATGTTTGCTTGCATTTGATTATTGGAACTATCTAATGACATTGTTGGTACTGTCGCTAGATGTTTCAAGTTAGAAGTAAAATAAATATCCTAGGACATTTTTCACACACGGCCAATCTGATTCCAAACTAAGCAGAGCTTGTGATATGGTTACCAGACTAGTTTTAAATAGATACTTATATAGATAATTACATCCAGACACAGAACAGACATATTCATGTATACAAATGTTTGTCCTGGGTGGGATTCGGACCCACGACCGTCGCCGCGGCGGCTTGAAAGTCAGTTAGTTAGTCACAAAGCGAACCGACTGTCAACGGTTTCTGTTTTAATTTTTGTTATACCCTACTTAATATCGCGTGATTCCGAATTGAGAACTTATATTACATACCTATATATAATTCCGAAAGTATCTATGGATGTATGTATGTTACTGTCACGTAAGAATGGCTGATGGCATCGCAATGAAATTTGGTAGTGATTAACACATGAGTTACTTTTTATCTCGCGAAAATTCAAAATCCTGGGACATATTCTGAGACGTTTTTCACACACGGCCAATCTGATTCCAAACTTAGCACTTTTTACTTTTTACAGCTTGGTGCAAAAATTTATACCTTTTATTAAACTTAGGTAGGTACAATTACTTAATACACATTGATGATACACTCTGAAGCCGTACGAACGCCCCAAAACACGTGTCAACCCAATTTTAGCCAAGCAATAATTCATCCCTTAAAAGGTTTATAAATAAAAAAAGCGAAATGACATCAGGAAAAATATAACTTTTGGATCGACCCACACGACGGACATTTCGTCGGCCGAGCTCGGCCTACATTTTGTGCTTGCATTCACCCGCGTAGTTCCCGTTCCCGTTCAAATATAGTCTTAAATACTCACAAATAACGTGGCCTTCTATTGGTAATCAGTTTTCAAGTTCGGCTCAGCATATCTAGAGATTACCCCCTAAAACTCACAAACTTTACCACTTTATAATTAGCTGAGTGAAAATAATGCAAAACAAAATAAATTTTAATTATAGACCTATTTCTAGCTTTGTATTCTTGGCTACATTTTTATCCTAGTTAAATCAATAATTGTACAATGTAATATATGAGACAAAGACAAGTGTAAAACATCACCGGAAATTATTGTCTGCATTTTTGCTTAGGTACATGCCCAAATAACCTTATTATTATAAATGCGAAAGATTATGAGGATGTTTACTCTTTAACGCAACAATGGCTGAAGGGACCCGAATGAAATTTGGCACACAGTTAGAATACATCTTGGAATAGCACATAAACTACTTTTTATCCCGGGAAAGCCAAATACCTCCTGGAACTGCAGGATTCCAGCTTAAAGTATATAACACTGCTCTCTCCACGGATACAAAATGTCGGCCGTGTGTAAAGGTTTATTCTTTTTGTTTGTGGAACATTTGTCGCGTGTCATTGGAACATTGGTCTATTGGGTGGACGGATCGATGATGGGTGGGTTAAATATTACCCCATGGGGAGGGGGTTCAAGGACACTGCATGATTGATCCCCTCGAAGCTTGAACGGTGATATAGTTCAGTTTTCATGAGGCATTTGTCATGATCTTGTTTTGTTTTGTAGTGTGAGACTGATAGAACTGTTTTATTGAGTTACGTCTTAGTAAAATATTATTACAACTGTTTACCTGTTCGCTATCTAATGTATGAAACTTAGTTAATAGTTTTGTAGTTATGTTTTCTAACTTACTTACTTAATTTAGATTATTTCAGGTAAATAATATGTAATGAGATTTTTTACTAGTATTTTACTATTTCTTACTATATTATTCGAAAGAAACACTACTATTTCGGCTATAATAAGGTATAAATATCTGTATCTTGGTTGAAATTTGTATCAGCTTTATACATTAACTTATGAGTTAAATAAGTAATTCTTTTAGAATGTAAAAATATGAAACATGGCAACTTTTTACTGAGTTCACAGTAAGTGCCTACAAGTTCATGCTATACACCTACTTCAATGGATTCCACTGACTTTATTATGGGTTGAAGGCATTTTCTTACACCCGAGTACCCCCTGGTGTAGACTTATGTTTGAATACTATCTTATATTCAAGATAAATATATTTTTAACGCTCAACAATGATAGTCAAAGTTTTTGGAACTTTTTAGCGCATTTTCCAATTATAGTAACCATTTTAGATTGCATCGCAATTTATAAAAAAATATGATATTATATGCATTAATGAACCAAGTAAAAGAGTCAAGTGATACATAAATCCTTTTTTTAAGTACATAAAACATAAAAAAAACTACAAAACATATAATACAAAACATGTCCGGTCCAACCAAAAATAGATTATTTACTAAACAAATATCACATCACAAGTTACGACAACTTTAGCAAAAATATTTTCAAGGAAAAGCTCTCTTGATATCCGCAAAGAAAAGTTTGAGAGCTTTATCCTGCCGTCATCGCTTCCATGTCGAAAGCTCCGGAGAGGCCCCTCGTGAGGTATCTCAGTAAACATTGATGGTAAACACGAACATTGTTGGCCTATATCACTATAACGGCATGTGAAATTATTTAGGCCAAAATCCAAGACTCGTAAAGGTACATCTACACTAATATTATAAAGAGGAAAGATTTGTATTTTTGTATGTAACGAATAAACTCTAAAAGTACTGGACCGATTTTAATAATTCTTGCTAAGCTACATTATCACTGAGTAACATAGGCTATATTTTATCCCTGTATTCCCGAGGGAACGGAAACTACGCGGGTAAAACCACGCGGAGGCAGCTAGTACACAATAAACCTTGAAAGAAAAGATTTAAATCCTTGGACACCTTTTTAGCTTGTACTAATAAATAGATAGTTTATGTAGATACTTGTACCGCGGTTTCACCCGCGTCCCCGGGAGATTTTCAATTTTGCCGCGATAAAAAGTAGCCTATGTGTTAATCCAGGTTATTAACTATCTGTGTTTAAAATGTCATCCAAATCCGTTTAGTAGTTTTTGCGTGAAATAGTTACAAAAATCCATCCATCCTCACAATCTTATACATTTATAATATTACGGTTTGACCCGCGTTCCCGGGGAACTTCAATTTTCCCGGGATAAAAAGTATCCTATATCCGTCTCCTAGTTCTAAGCTACCTCCCTTTAAATTTTTAACCAAATCGGTTTAACCGTTCTTGAGTTATAAATAGTGTAACTAACACGACTTTCTTTTATATATATAGATTAGGATTACTGATTTTTACTGTCAAACTATTATCTACAGTTACATTACGTAATACGTAGGGGGCGAGGGGGCGTAGGGGGCGAAGGGGCGTAGGGGCGTAGGGGGCGAAGGGGCGAGGGGCGTTTGAGCTTATACGGTTATACCACATTAGTGCGAATTGGCTCGTAACTAAGCAATAGAAGTATCCATAAAAACGTGAGCGGAAATACATAGGAGGTACAACCCTCAAATGACCTTCCCGTGGTGTCTCTCGATTATATGATAAATTTTAGATGTACGGATTAGGAAATTGGTTCACTATATAAAAAAACATGCCTTAATATATAGAAGTACGTATTAAATACATAACTATCGTTCAATACTCAGGATATTGAAATATAAACTAGTTTCCTGGTTTCACCCGCGTTCCCGGGGGATCTTAAATTTTCCCGGGGTAAAAAGTACCCGGTGTGATATTCCAGAACATATTCTAACTCTGTGCCAAATTTCAAGCAGATACCTTCAGCCGTTTTGGCGTGAAAGAGTAATAAGCATCCATCCATTCATACTCTCAAACTTTCGCATATTATATACTAGTGGCTCCCCGCGGTTTCACCCGCGTTCCCGGGATAAAAAGTAGCCTATGTGTTATTCCAGAACATATTCTAGCTCTGTGCCAAATTTCAAGCAGATCCCTTCAGCCGTTGGAGCGTGAAAGAGTAACAAACATCCATACATACATCCATACTTACAAACTTTCGCCTTTATAAAAGTAGTAGGATTAAATATTAGTAGATTTAAAAAAACAAAAAGAATACTAGCCTCCTCTCGTGGTTTTACCAGCTTTTTCCGGGGATCTTTAACTTTCCCCGGGATAAAATACCTAAATATTTGTAGGATTCAAATTCTTTTTTATAAAATACTAGCCTCCTCCCGTAGTTTCTCCCTGCGTTTCCTGGGGATCCTCAACTTTCAAATATCGGCAGATTTCGGCGTATAAGCGTTACAGATAGAGTTACTATCGCATTTGTAATATAAAATAGGAAAGTAGGGATTTCCTACACCGTAAAATCATGACAATCAAACAAAGTAGTTTCCTTCTTCCTCATGAAAAATCCGTTAATCCCTTCAACATATCAACATAAGTATGTTTATTGCGTACAATTATGCCCTATGCCCTATTAAAGGGTGGTTAGTAAGTGGGCGGAGTGTGGGTTGCGATAACCTGGCTTTCGCGAAATTATACGCCTTTATTTACTTTAATTACCGTTTGTTATCAAGTAAAGAGTTTTCGTTGAATTCATATTTCATAATAATATCATTAATCTATATAATATAAAAGAGTGTCCTGTTAGTTACACTCTAACTCAAGAACGGTTGTAATGATTTGGCTGAAAATTGGTGAGGAGGTAGCTTAGATGCAAGAGCGGGTCATAGGATACTTTTTATCCCGGGAAAATTTAATATCCCCTGGAACGCGGGTGAAACCGCGGGGAGCCACTAGTCTTTAATAAAAAATGCTTTCCTGGTTCCTTACACCAATATTTTCATAATTGGGTATACGTTTCATTTCCTAATAGACCAATATTATTTTCTCGGAATGATAAAAAATATAATACCTTGGTAAGTTGGTATGTTATTTTCGTCTACACTTACCTGAGATTAATATATTGTTAGCTTTGCACAAAAATGTACAGTTGATTCTAACCTATAAACCACATCATTCAATAAATAAATCTATAAAAAAATTAAGTAAATAACCATTAGATAATTTCCAATTTACATAAAAATCAAAGTTTACAAGCAAGAAACTAAAATAACTGCAACCACAGGCTAATGTTTAAAAAAAATAGTCGAGAGGCAATCGGAATAAGTGCTCTTGGGTTTCCCGCGGCGGCCATGTTGCGACAAACGTCAAAAGTTCATTGACCCTCTCAATGCACTCTAGTGAAAAGTTTTTAAAATCCATTCATAATATTTGACATCTAAGAAAAATACAGTACTTACTGTGTTTTGTAGTAACTTCAGCTATCATAAATAGATATACCTAAGATTTAATAAATGTCTCGAGACATTCTTTAAACACGTCCATTCTGATTCAAATTAAGCGGAATTTTATACTTTAGTAACTAAATAGCTTTTACATATTGCTTTTAAGTATTTAAACAAACATATATAAAGACTGATTTCTACAGTTATAGATTTGTATTTTTGTATGTAACGAATAAACTCAAAAAGTACTGGACCGATTTTAATAATTCTTTTTTCATTAGAAAGCCAAATTATTACTGGGTAACATAGGCTATATTTTATCCCTGTATTCTCACGGGAACGGGAACTACGCGGGTAAAACCGCGCGGAGGCAGCTAGTCATGAATACAAGTGCGTCCTGGGAATCAAACTCGCGACAGTGGCGTGTACCTCTAAAGGCTAGCTGATTTATTAAATTAAAATTGTTATAAACAAGTACAGCATTACGGGTCGTTAACCGGATCTCGTTAAATACTTTCTCTAGGCTATCTTGATTTTATAGACTAGATGCTACACTTTTTTTGCAATTAAAATCTTCACTAGTATAAAACAAAGTCGCTATCCGCCGTCTGTCTGTCCCTATGTATGCGATCTTTAAAACGCAACGGATTTTGATGCGGATTTTTTTAATTGATAAAGTGATTCTTAAGGAAGGTTTTTATGTATAAATCATTACGCTATGATGAATAAGAGCGGAGCATCAATTAAAACTGTTGCAAAAACGGGCAAGTGACGCTAACGAAGTTGCGCGGGTCAACTAGTTATATATAAAACAAAGTCCCCGCGTTCTCTGTCTATCTGAACGCGATGAACACAAAAACTACTGAACAGATTTTCATGCGGTTATCACCAAATGACGGAGTATTTCATGGGGAAGGTTTTTATGTATACATCAATTTGGACCCGGTAGGTGGCGCTGGTGGGCAGAACGAAGTCTGAGTCCGCTAGTATAAGTATAAATTACACGTTGTAAGTTCTGAACGCTAATGGGAAAATTAAAAAAGATAAAGGGCCACAGATATTAAATTAAAATTTTTCCAAAGGCGGCCGGGGCAGATAAAAAAATAAATAATGAACTATTTTTCTTCTCTTCATTTTAATACACGATGTTTTAATTATTTTTCAGGTAGATTAATTATTTTCACGCTTTTTCTATGTTGTCGAGGTTTTTCATTTTAATGCTTTAGGACGTAGGCATATGATAATTTTATACTAGTCATCGTCTTGTGGTTTCACTCGTGCTAGCTATAATTTTGTTTCTTATTAACTTTTGCTTTTTATTAGCGAACTAGAGACTCCCCGGCTTCACCCGCGTTTCCAGAGAATCTGCATCTAAAAGTTGCCTATGTGTTATCCCAAATCATATTCTAACTCTAAAAGATACCGCAGAGTAGGTACTACTGTGTGTAAACGTCACTTTATAGTGTTATACCTATTTACTTTATTTATTGTGATATTCTATGGTTACTTTTTTACCTATTTTTCTACGTTGAAAATAAACTAAGTCACAGATTATAAAAAAAAATAAGTTTCTAGCCAGTTCTTCTCAGTTAAAGATTTACTACCTCCACATTACGTCCAAATCCAAAAAAAACAGTATTAAATTATAAATCTGCAAAGGAATCTTCTATATGAAAGCGCTTAAACCGCAATTTTCCTCTTAAGCAATTATTTACCACATTTTTTTTTTATTTTAGTTTACATTCATAAAAATACAGTTTACTTACGCTCTCATTTCATGTAAAGTGAGACGAATTGAACAATTGATTCCATTAAAACAAGTTCCGGTCACAATCGCAGAGACATTCCATTTTGGTTTTTCCGTGAAGAAATTTTATGGTACAAAAACTTTTGGTATTACGATACTGTTATTCGATAGGTTTAGTGACTGAAGGCGCCTGCTCTGCCCACAGACGTAACTATAATGTTGGAATTACCTTCCTCCCCGCGGTTTCACTCGCATTTCCAGTACATAGATATGCGACTTGGGAAAAATGAAGAATGACGAGCTAATCGTCCCGTTATATACCTATATCAGTCATAAATTTAGTTTGCGAAAGATTAAAAAAGACAAAAAATTAAGAAGTTCTAGCACTGAAATCCAACGAGTAATGTGAATAAATGGTTCCGGGTAGGGCCTTTCAAACTAATAAATATTATTGGTGCGTCTGAGATAGGTTTAGGTTACTGGGCTCAGTTGAGAATGCAAAGAAACAAAATAGAAAGATACTCCCATTTAGTTAGGTACTGAGGCCTTACTATTATTTTATACTCCTATTATTATTATTATTTTTGGTCCTGACGACCTTTCGACCTATGTAAGTTATAAATTATATTTAATTACTTAAAATTGGTAGTATTTCAGCTCTCTGGTTACCTTAATTAGTTTTTAATTAGCTTACCTAATAATGTAGGTCTGGGCCTGTCTACCTACATGTCCTAGGCTACCTATTTATTGATAGTGTAAAGGTTGTACAAACAAGTTCAAAAAATATTATCAAATATGACTTTAATCAAAGAAGTTCTTCATCAATTACAGAGCTATAATCTAGCTAGTCTAACTAGGCTAAGTCCGCCAATCCGCACTAGGCCCGCGTGGTGGACTATGGCCTAAACCCCCTCGATGTTAGGGGAGGCTCGAGCTCCTCGGTGGAGACGTATGTGAGCTGTTGATGATGATGAATCTAGCTAGACGTCGCGAATGTACTTCGCGTGTCAAAAAGGAGCAAAAATGTCTACTTTCTACGCCGACATTTAGTCCGCGATCGACCGTTATTGCGTTCGGACGTCAAAGAAAAAGTCAAAAAGAGGTACTTCCGTTATCTAGTTAGATTTTAGATCTGTCCAGGTAATCGTCTAATCAAAAACTACAAATATTATAAATACGAAAGTTTATGAGTATGGACAGATGTTTGTTACTCTTTCACGCCAAAACGGCTAAAGGGATCTGTTTGAAATTTGGCACAGAGTTAGAATATGTTCTGAAATAATATATAGGCTACTTTTTATATCGGGAAAATTGAAGGTCGTCCGGAAACGCGGGTGAAACCACGAGGATACAAAATACAATCATACTACTAAGGCAGTATGATTGTATTTTGTTCAAAGTAACATGAGAATAACTTTTATACATATTTATCATTACAATAGTCGAATGTTTCGACAAAAACCAATATAAGTTATTCCTTGCCAGAAACTTCCACCCACAACCTTTTCAGCAATACTAACTTGAACCCTTGAACCCTATAACAATGTGATAAAGTGCAAATTCCCCTAACTTCAACACAATATATGATTAATGATATATAACTTTTGGAAAGTCATCTGTTAAGCTATAAAAGTACAGTTCGTATGAAATAAATTAAAACCTGAAAACTGTTTTACTAGTCACTGCCACGCGGCTTTCCTGGATTAAAAGTTATATGTACTTATATTGATGTTTCTTAATGATAAGTTATTTATGAACAATTGATAATATTATGAATGTGTTTAAGTTGCTTATAATTATTCTTAAATGCCTAAATAGCTTAAAACTAAATCGCTATCTTTTCCGTATAGGAAATAGGTATCATCCGGGCAAGCATGCTCTATCCTAGGTTTCGTCAGCGTCTTGTATGGACGGGTCAGAGACCAAATGCAAGCCCATTTTTAATAAAAAAAAAAATAATAATGTCTTCACAACGGATTTTGATATTTTTTTTCACTAACGGAAAGATCGATAAATGAGTTCATTAGTTATATCTTATTTACTCTTTTAGTAAATAACAATCGTAAAGCCTTAAAACTGCTACTAAATTTCAAACCAAACTTTCAACTAAAGGTAAAAACATTTAGTACATTAATCTCACATCAAAAAAGCATATTAATCCAAATCCAAGTATTATGACTGGGTTATGCATAGTTTCTCAAAACAATCATGGCTGCCGGGGGCGTTGACCCTACTTCCCAAGTGCAGCAGAGCCTTCATACCCGTTTAAATACATACTAATATTATGTTTTGTACGATGCCTATTGTACTAAAAAAGGCAAGCAAAAACACTTCATTAAATAAATTAAATTGTAATTTGCGTGAATATTTTTTAGACCAAGTGGCGCCATCTGCATTTTAAGCAGAAACTTTAAAATAAATATCCTGGGACATTTTTCACACACGACCAATCTGATTCCAAACTAAGCAGAGCTTGCGATATGGTAACCAGATAGCTGATATACTATACTACATATAATACTTTTAAATACATACTTATATAGATATTTACATCCAGACACAGAACAGACATATTCATGCATACAAATGTTTGTCCTGGGTGGGATTCGAACCCACGACCCGCGGCTTGAGAGACAGGGTCACTAACCACAAAGCCAACCGGGTTGTGTTTTGTTTGTCCGATATGAATCTTTAATTTGGTTTTGATTTTTATGCTTTACTTTAAACTATGTATTCGTTATGCTGATTTAACACATGGGAAATGGTTTTGATAACATTTAGGAAGCTCAAAAATGGTGTGAAAGTTTTCATAATAAACTATATATAAATGAAAGTCGTAACAAGTAAGTATTGATAAGTTTACGGTGAGATAAAAATATTTACGATCTTGTATCAGTTTCATTATCAAATCTATATACTTACTAATTTACATATTATACCACGAAAACCATAAAATAATCCTCATTCATATTTGTTGTTTATTTTATATAAAAAAACAACTAGTAGCTATGGTTCATATGAAAGAAAACATAAAATTGTTTCTTAAAAAAATTAAGTAAACTTAAAGACAATATTAAATATTCCAATGGCCCGGTTGGCTTTGTGGTCTCTAACTCTGACTCTCAAGCCGCGGGTCGTGGGTTCGAATCCCACCCAGGACAAACATTTGTATGCATGAATATGTCTGTTTGTTCTGTGTCTGGATGTAAATATCTTTAATATGTATGTATTTAGAGTATTATATGTAGTATATCAGCTATCTGGTTACCATATCACAAGCTCTGCTTAGTTTGGAATCAGATTGGCCGTGTGTGAAAAATGTCCCAGGATATTTATTTATTTAACCTTAGTATTAAAAACTTGTCAAAAAATCGGGGAAGATATGACGCAGACGAAGTTGCGCGGGTCAACTAGTATTATTATATTTTTATTGGACCTTGGATATTTTTACGACTGATTCCACGCTCGTAAAATATTTCAGATACGGCATCCACTATTAAATATTTTATATGATACGCCTTTAAACTACGAGCCGGCATTCTTTACGTGTTTTACATGGTGTTATTTCTATACAACTTATTATATTTAATTTAACTACTTTCACAGGATAAAATGTAACATAAGTCATAACAGAGATCATATATTAAAATAATTTAAATCCCTTTTCCCTTCAACAAAATTAAGTATTTATTATATTATCTGGTTGAACTATTCCAGAACATATTCTTACTCTTTGTCAAATTTCATCCAAATACCTTCAGCTGTTGTTGCGTGAAATCAAAAAACTAAAAAATCTAATAACTATCTGGTTATCTTAGCTTTTAACGTGTTGAGAGTCCTCTGCGCTCACTGAAACAGTCCGCATAAGGGTGTAAAAGCCATCTGAGCCTAACACCTTCTTCTTAGTCTTAAAAAAAAGTATACTTTGAATCAAAATATCATCTGTTGTACAAAAAAAAACCAGCAAAATATATTATTATATGAAACTTTACGATCTTCCACAAAAGAATAAAAATCATTGCTTTATTAAATGCAATGCTACGAACGCTAAATGTGGTTTCAACGAAACTGCGCTGAACGGGAAGCGCTGATAATTCTGCAGCGTGCATCCATATTAAAGGCTAAAGCGGCTTAAAAGGCTAAATGATCACACACATTCATTATCATGTTCACACACCAGAACTGTGAATGAACTGACCGTGTGAGCGAGTGAATGAATGACTCATGGTTATTATAATATAACAAAAGAAACCGCGAGCAATTTTTTGATATAAATTTTTATTACTATACTATAGCTTGTAATGATACGACACGTCACATGTATTGTTTATGTAATTTAACTATTAACATTATAATTTATTTTCTACAAAATTTGCGGTAAATAAATATAGGGAATATCAGGAGGTATCAGAATACAAGGCGAACGCATTTCCTGAGATATTTATTTATTAAGTTACATACAACAAATTATAACTAATTAAAAACAGAAAATAATACATACAGATCTGAATTGCAACTTAATACATATTTATACAAAAAAATATAATTTAGAATAAATACTAAAACTAACGCGACAAATATTTACAAATCATTATATATTAAAAAACAAACAAAATTTTAATTATTCATTTTGTCTGAGCATAAGGGTGTTTCTGATAATTTTTTTTAAATGAGTAAATTTTGGATCAAAAATATCGAGATCAGAATTAATAAATGAGTAAATCGTTGAATTGACGAAACATTCTTTCAGTGGGATTGAAGTATGATGTGATATTTTTGTAAACCTGAAGTGCAAAGAGATTAGATTTTTTGCTCTCCGTGCGCTGTATATAATATTGAATGATATATAAGATAATAAAGTTGGATAATAATATTGTGAATTTAAAACCAATAAGTAGCAACTAGTAATCAATAATCGAATAAAACCCCACTGGATTAATATGATCCTGTAACCTGTTGGTTTGTCTATAGCCCCACGTTCCGCAACGTTAACACGAAAGAAGAATAGATTATTAAGCTTTTTTCTGTGAAGATGTCAAATAATCTTTTATTTCTTGGGAATAGGGGAGCGCAAATTGGCGGTTGAATGAGCAAATATGCGCTGGATTCCATTCAGATAACTTTTGTAGGCGTTACTTTAATATTAAACAGTCAAAGACACTTATGAGTTTTAAAGGTTTTGTTCTAACATGTTTTTTTCTACTAATATTATAAATACGAAAGTAACCCTGTCTGTCTCTTACACGCTAAAACTACAGAACCGATTTAAATGAAAATCGGCACACAAATAGCCTAGAGCCTGAGAAAGGACATAGGCTACTTTCTATCCCGGGAAAATGGAAGATCTCCCGGGTACGGGGAGCCAATAGTCTATATCTATACTAATTATAAAGAGGAAAGATTTGTTTGTTTGTTTGTTTATAATGAATAGGCTCCGAAACTACTAGACCGATTTCAAAAATTCTTTCACCTTTGGAAAGCTACATTATCCCCGAGTAACATAGGCTATATATTATCCCTGTATTCCCACGGGAACGGGAACTACGCGGGTAAAACCGCTGGGAGGCAGCTAGTCTATACTAATTAAAAAGAGGAAAGATTTGTTTGTTTGTTTGTAATGAATAGGCTCCGAAACTACTGGGCCGATTTCAAAAATTCTTTCACCTTTGGAAAGCTACATTATCCCCGAGTAACATAGGCTATATTTTATCCCTGTATTCCCACGGGAACGGGAACTACGCGGGTAAAACCGCGGGGAGGCAGCTAGTATTTCATAAAACTTAAAAAAAGCGTTGTCAGTTAACCGTCGCATCGTCGATATAAGCTCAGCCCGTAAAGCTTGCACGCCAAATTAGAATATTAATTGAATTCGTTGCAGGATATAATACTTTACATTCAAATTGGTGAGAAATAATAATAGTTACATTCTTGGGGCATGCGAACCATTTCCGACCAGGGGACCGATTCTGTTGCACTAACTTAACATGTAGACTGCACTTCTTTAGCTAGTTTAAATTAATGAGGCAGATATTTAATCTAGTTTAAACATTTAATTGATTCTTACAAATAACTTTGAAGGGACTAAAGCTTTTGTATTTAGTTCTACATATTTTTATGTTAGAGTCACCATTAACCTTCAGCCTAAAAAGACCTGCCTTTAATAAATTTTAAAGCTTCAGTCACATAGTTTCGTTTGCATTTATAGTGTCAAAAAGTAATTTAACACCGCATTCCAATCCATCAAATTTAAATAAACTCCTGCTACTCATTAAAACTACAATTAAACATATACGTACTTACATAAATTTGCATCAATGAATCCTGACTAATCCTAACTAATATTATAAATGCGAAAGTAACTCTGTCTGTCTCGCTTTCACGCTAAAACTACTGACCCAATTTAAACGACATTTGGTACACAGATAGTCTACAGTCTGAGAAAGGACATAGCCTATTTGTTATCAGACAGACCGATTGGCTTTGTGGTTAGTGACCCTGACTTTCAAGCGGTGGTAAGTTCTTATCCCATCCAGGACAAACATTTGTATGCATGAATATGTCTGTTCTGTGTCTGGATGTAATTATCTATATAAGTATGTATTTAAAAATAGTGTATGTAGTATATCAGTTATCTATACCATATCACAAGCTCTGCTTAAATTGGCCATGTGTGAAAAATGTCCCAGGATATTTATTTATTCCATCTCTGGGGTACGAAGTGTAACCTCGAGGAGTCACAAGTATAGTTATATTGAACAGAATCGCGCCCCACCAATGGTCAGTATCAAGTGCATTCACCCTACAAGCTAGGCTTTGCATGCTCGGTGCGCGGGCGCAGGTATTTCCGGAGGGGAGCCGCGGGGAGGGAAGGTATCGTGGGAGAGCCTCGGCTTAGGAATGCTGGTCAATATCATGCATCGGTATGTACGATAACGGATGTAGCCTTGTGTTTGTAGGACGAAGTAAACGGGATCCGACTGCAGAGAACGGGGAGATTTTCTGATTGTAGGCACCTACTTACAGTATTGTGTTGGGTTTTGAGCTTGATATTGTTTAAAGGTTTTTTTTTAAATTTAATGTAAATGTAGTAATCCTTTGTTAGGAGCTCCTCGGAGACGTATGAGCTGATAATAAATGATTGAAAAAAATTAGTAAAATCAAAATCTTTTTTAATTCAAATAGGCCTCAATAAAGCACTTATGAATAGTCACTATATATATATATATGAATAGTAATAATTAACTGGCCGATTGTGAGCTAAAATTCAAAAGACAAAGGTTTTCATTGTGCAGGGATAATATATAGAATCTGATAGAAAATAACATGTGACAGATATCTGGCTATAATACAAGCTCTACTTAGTTTAGAATCAGATTGGTTTTGTGAATAATGACGCGGGATATTATATTTAATTAATTATCTAATGACATTAATCCATCTTAAGTTTTGATTTGTGTGCTCAATTACGAGTAGGATTAGATTATTAGATTTTTTCAGTGTTTAATATTATTTATACCTACCTATTTTTTAATACCTACTTAACAATATTGCAATAAATCAGTACATAGTATAAAACAAAGTCGCTATCCGCCGTCTGTCTGTCCCTATGTATGCTTAGATCTTTAAAACTACGCAACGGATTTTGATGCTGTTTTTTTTAATAGATAGAGTGATTCTTAAGGAAGGTTTTTATGTGTAGTATTACGCTATGACGAATAGGAGCGGAGCATCAATCAAAACTGTTGCAAAAACGGGCAAGTGACGCTAACGAAGTTGCGCGGGTCAACTAGTATAGTATAACTTTAGGTCGATGAAAGAAAGATTGGTTTGGAACAAAAGTTAATTAGTTACCTGATAAAATTAAATTACCTACTCACCTATTTTTGGTCGTTTTATTAATTTTTTTTTAATCAACTTTAAAACTGTACCATGTTTTCAATTAGGAGCTGATTTTTTGCGGAATTATTTAGTTACATCCAAAGTTCTTGGATTACTTATACTCTTTTTTGTTTCAAACACTTAATGATTACTTATGTAACGGTCGTTTCCTCATAAAATCAATTTTGTAGATAATTTTCGATAAAATACTATAACGCGAGTGAGATGAGAAAATTGCCATCAATAAAATAACCTTTTAATTCTTCAGAATAAACAATCAACAAAGACATTATAATACATCTAATATATAAAATTCTCATGTCACAATGTTAGTTACCATGTCCTCCGAAACGGCTTTACCGATTTTTATGAAATTTAATATGCATATTCAGTAGGTCTGAGAATTGGTTACTATCTATTTTTCATACCCCTACCTAAGTGATCACGGGAACGGGAACTACGCGGGTGAAACCGCGGGGCGGCAGCTAGTATTATCTAAAGTTACGTGTGTAATATCATATGCCTGTTTGCACGTCCGACAATAGATATACTATGACAATCTGTAATACTATACCATATATCTATATAATATAGTACTAGCATCTGCCCCGCGGTTTCACCCGCGTTCCCGGGGAATCTTCAATTTTCCCAGGATAAAAAGTAGCCAATATGTTAATCCAGAGTGTCAGCTAACTCCATACCAAATTTTATGAAAATCCCTCCAACCGTTTAGACGTGAAGAAGTAACAAACATACTCACAGACTTTCGCCTTTATAATATTAGTATGATACGAATGTGAGTTTATTTGTTACGCTTTCACGTCCAAACCACTAAACCAATTAAAAAAAATAATTCATCAATGGAAAGCTTCATTATCAGGGAGTAAGATATGCTATATTTTATCCCTGTATTCCTGCGGGAACGGGAACTACGCGGGTGAAACCGCGTGGCGGAAACTCCTATACATATAAAGTAGGAAAATCATCATCAACAGCTCATATACGTCTCCACCGAGGAGCTAGAGCCTCCCCTAACATCGAGGGGGTTTTTACGCCATAGTCCACCACGCGGGCCTAGTGCGGATTGGCGGACTTCACATGCCTTTAATTGTGACATCTCGGGCATGCAGGTTTCCTCACGATGTTTTCCTTCACCGAAAGCCAGTGGTGTGAATCCGTACGTAAGTTTTTATAAACTCAGAGGTACGGGCCAGGGATTTGAACCGGCACCCTCACGATCGTGAGTCGGTGCGTTCCCAACTGAGCCACCACGGCCTTTAGAAGGAAAATACTATTAATTAATTATTCTAATCCCAATACAATTATAATATTAACAGGAAATTTATATATGTTCTTGATCATTACTAAGTTTACTAACACAGGGTCACAGGAAATGTCAGTACTTTATATTTTACTAACTTATTACTATTACATGCGAACGATTGTATTAATCTTGATATTCAATAACGCCAGAACGGCTGAAGAGATTTGAATAAAATTTAGCATACAGCTAGAATATATTCTGGATTAGAACATAAGCTACTTTATATCCTGGAAAAAGTGTCAATCATCCGGGTTTAAGCGTGAAACCGTGGGGCGAACTAAATCTATACTAATATACATATAAAGCTGAAGAGTTAGTTTCCTTGAAAGCGCTTATCTCAGGAACTATTAGTCCTATATGAACAACTCTTGCAGTGTTAGATAGCCCATTCTATGAGGAAGATAAAGAATAAATATCATCACGCTACGACTAATAGGAGCGGAGCATCAATGAAAAATGTTGCAAAAACGGGGAAGTAATGCTAACGAATTTGCGCAGGTCAGCTAGTTAAAGATAAACCTTGAAATGGGTTCTTAATTGTTTCTATGAAGTTCCATTTAGAGTTAGGTTAACGTGGCTGCTTGGATTATATCGTTTATTGAACAGTTTGGTAAAATTTTTGAGCATACCTAAGAAATTAGCATTATTAATCTTTTGAAAAATCAAAGTGAACGCGTTTATGTCTTTTTGACTAATTATAGAGAGTTAAGATTTTTGGAAATAAAAATTCCAATTTAGTACATATTTGTAACAATTACTCCGTGCTTTACAAAGAACCATAAAGGGCTTAAAAAGAGCTATAAGGGCAATGCCCCTGGTATTTGCAAATGACCATAGACCATCAGAGGGACCGTAAACGAATACCTACAGACCTTATAAATATTTGTCCCAGATGGGAATCGAACCCCTAACCAGCGGTTTGAAAGTCAGGGTCGAATCAAAAGGCCAGTAAGCCTTTCTTATGGCGTTGACATTGAACTAAAAGTGTCGGTTGGTTCAATCGCTCGTGATAATGGGGCCTAAGGAAAGGAGTTCAGTGACTAACTACTCATGTCGTAGGTTCGATGCTCCATCATCATCGTTTGACAGCCCGGTTGGCTTTGTGGTTAGTGACCCTGACTCTCAAGCGGGTCGTGGGTTCGAATCCCACCCAGGACAAACATTTGTATGCATGAATATGCCTGTTTGTCCTGTGTCTGTATGTAAATATCTATATAAGTAAGTATTTAAAAGTAGTATATGTAGTATATCAGCTATCTGGTTACCATAACACAAGCTCACTTTGTAGCTTACTTTGGAATCAGATTGACCGTGTGTGAAAAATGTCCCAGGATATTTATTTATTCAGTAATTCTTACTACATTCTTATATAAAGTAAAAAATCCTTGTGTAGAGTATGTTTTAAAAAGAAGTATTATCTATAGTATATATATATAGTATAAGTATTGTTTATTTAGGATCAGATATCCGTGTGTAGGGTTCCGGGATATTTATTTAATGTCACACAGAGAGTACTAAATAATATATGGCGTAGAAGACTCAAGGCCGTTCAAATAACAATAAGTTAATAAACCATAAATCAATTTGTTTCATCAGACAATTATATCAATTGATAACGATTTATTGACTAGTGGCTTCCCGCGGTTTCACCCGCGTACCCGGAGATCTTCCATTTTCCCGGGATGAAAAGTAGCCTATGTCCTTTCTCAGGCTCTAGACTATCTGTGTACCAAATATAATTTAAATCGGTTCAGTAGTTTTTATGTGAAAGTGAGACAGACAGAGTTACTTTCGCATTTATAATATTACTGGCTCCCCGCGGTTTCACCGGGGATCTTCAATTTCCCCGGGATAAAAAGTCCTATGTCCGTCTCCTGGTTCTAAGCTACCCACCAATTTTCAGCCAAAAAGAATTTTGGGTTATAAATAGTGTAACTAACACGACTTTCTTTTATATATATAGATAACTAGCTGCCTCCCCGCGGTTTTACCCGCGTAGTTCCCGTTCCCGTGGGAATACAGGGATAAAATATAGCCTATGTTACTCGGGGATAATGTAGCTTTCCAAAGAATTTTTGAAATCGGTCCATTAGTTTCGGAGCCTATTCATTACAAACAAACAAACAAATCTTTCCTCTTTATAATATTAGTATAGATGTAGTTAGAACAAGCGACGCGCCCCGGCTTCGTACGGGTAGTAGCATAGAAAAGTTTTCTTCCACTCAATTTTCCGGGCTAATAATGTAAAGACATAATCATTATATGTTTTTTTAACATTCGCGAACTGAATTTATGATTGATATATATATAATTTTATAATAAAAACATAATATATCTCAAAAGGAAAGAAATATCACTAATAATTTCCCAGATGTAGTTACGTTTGTAAAATATCATAATATGAATTCTTAGTATTATTTAATCAACTAATTGTGTAGTCTATTATGAAAAAACAGTTTTCTACGAATTGTAGAATACTTACTATATACAAATATTATCTTTACCGTGATGCTTACGTCACAGATTTGTGACGTCACATGTTTATGGTTTGCTTAATACTTTACTATTTAAAAGTTCAGAATTTTACTAAGAAATCGCCTTCAAAATTATCTTTGAACATTTTCCATCACAAACTTACAATCTTTATTGCCCGTTCCCATTGGAATACGGGGATGAAATATAGCCCATGCTATTTATGAATAACGTAGCTTTCTATTGGTGAAAGAATTGTGCAGATCGGAGCCTATTCATTACAAACAAACAAATCTTTCTTCTTTATATTATTAGTATAGACAAACACACACACGCAAAAATACAGATTTTCCCCTCTTATAATATTAGTGTAGATAGTTGAAAATCAGAACATTTCAATGGAGAAATTATTCATCAGCAGTAAGGACTAAGTACTGTAGGTTTCATAGAATCTATTTGTCGTTCAATGTTATGTCAATGTAAAACAATTTCTAAGTAATTGAGCCCGGTGGCGATGGGAACGCGGCCTCTCCACACAATTGACACGACACATACAGTCATACATACATAATTCAGTGCTCATACATTTCCTGAATCGGGTGAAATGGGACCAAATTAAATGGTACATGGTCACACTGGTTAGTTTATTTATACTTTATAATTTTAACTAATATTATAAATGCGAAAGTAACTCTGTCGGCCTATCTCGCTTAAACTTATAAACGGTTTCAATGACCCAGATAGTCTAAACCCTGAGAAAGGATATAGGCTACTTTTTATCCCGGGAAAATGCAAGATCTCCCAGGTACACGGGAAACCGCGGGAAGCGGTAACAGCGCTATTACTAGTGGTAATATATAAAGCTGAAGTGTTTGTTTACTTGAACGCGCTAATCACAGGAACTACTGGTCCGATTTGAAAAAATATTTCAGTTTTAGATAGCTCATTTATCGAGGAAAGTTATAGGATATATATCATTACGCTACAGATAATAGGAGTGGAGTGTCAATGAAAAATGTTGCAAAAACGGTGAAGTGACGCTAATGAAGTGAATGATTAGACTAGCTGACCCGCGAAAATAATGCCAGCGTCACGTTAGATTTTTGCCACTTATTTTTCTCTATAAGCTACTTACATACTTATTCTCACTTACACTTAGAAATCGTGCCCTTTGCGAAATAGACCTTGCATCTCTTCGCTCGCATGTTCAATATGCCAATTTTTATTCAAACCCATAAACGTTTAAACATCGATATCAATAATTTAGAGTCCATATACTGTGTAAAAATAGTACAACCATCTTTGTGAAGCAATAAAATTCAAATACCACCGCGTGCAAACGTTATAGCGGGGTCTTTGCTTTAATGCCCGTGAGATTTGCATTTACGAGGCATACAGCCTGTTTTGGGTACCTCCCTGGACGTACGGCGCGATGAATTTTTATGGGACACCCTTGTTTCACCCTACAAAATTATTAGTTTTCTGATATCTAGCATATGATAAAACTAATAATTTGGAACTGTGTCCTAGTGAATTTAATTTGAGGTGTCATTTGATATTACAATCTGCCTATATGAAAAAGGTAATGGTGTTAGTCTCGCTAGAAATTTGTGAAGTAAATAATGTAGCTTTCCATAGGTGATATGATTTTTGTAATCGGTTTTGTAGTTTTGTGTTTACCCATTAGGTACATACATACTAACAGTAAAATCATTTATCTTTATAATATTACTAAGTAAAGAAATACGTTTTTTACCGTTAAATTAACCGCGCAACTGTCTATACCTACCTAACCGAGCATTAGAGTCGACGTTGCATAAGTGCCTGTGAAGGCCTATTTGAATCAATAAATATATTTAATTTAATCATAACTAAAAGTATCGAAAACCTAAATTAAAAATAGAATTGAATGCATCTAATTCAATATATTTTTGGCAATCCATTAACAATAATTACAAATAAATATCATTTATTGTCTTTATTGATGTAGTAGATAATGCGACCCTGACTTTGAAGCTACTGGTCGTAGATACGATTCCCACTCAACACAAACACAGTGACATAAAGAAATTAATAAACGACATGGGAAAAATACTCATGTCGAAACACGTTCAGGGGATGTGCTCATGAAATATTCAGCGGGGAAGTGCGCAAAGTGAGGGGTAGGCTGTTGGGGGAGAGGGGGAGTGAGGAAGGGAAGAGGAGGGGTGGTGTTGGGTATTTTGTATCCCCAAGTCAAAAACTATGTACCTATCGTAAACGTTCTCCGTTTGTTGATTTTTTTTTGCTCATATTTTACTGCAGTTTTAGTTCGTTTTCTTTTTTTTATAGTGATCTCGATTTTATTAGCGCAGTTTATTATGTTATTTAGTTTTTTTATTGAGGGTCAATGACCCTGGGTTTTTCTGTTTTACTCATACTATTGTTTAGTTTAATGTAGGCCCTATTATGGGAAGGCTTCTGAAGGTATTATAGGTTTGCAGGTTTGCCTTTAACTGAGAACATTCACCTATATTACAGTTTTAATAACATGAATTTGGGGTATTCATAGGCTTCTTATTCCTCAGGAGAAATGCGCACGGCACCTAGTTAAGCATTACGCCAAAAATTTCCCTATCCTGGGACAAATGTCGCAAGATACATTTTTCACACACGACCAATCTGATTCCAAACCAAGCAGAGCTTGTGAAATGTTCCGTATATATATCGTTATATTATTGATTTACTTTAAGAACATTAATAAAACCGCGTTACAAAAACATACTTATAAAACAACAATTGAGAATTTCTTTCTATAACACCATGTTTTGGAGTTACCTTCTGACAATAGAACTGTCAATTTTCTAAATAACGACGTAGAAAATACAAGGTAAAATGTAACATTAACAAGTTACCATCCCCCAGTAATAAGTCTTACGTTTGTAGAAAATTCGTTCCAAGAAATCATTTCCTTTGATCTCACTGAGACATCTACAGGAATTCTAATTGGAAAATCCGGAACAAATAACTTCTCAATCCATTTAGGACGAATAATTTCAGGTTACACCAAGTTTCTGGGAATTCATTAACCTCATAGATGGTAAATTGAAATCTATTTCTTATTTTATATAATAGAATATGAAAGAATAATAAATAGAATAGGTAACTTATAGAAAATAATGCTGTATTTTTAATTATAAAAATGTTCTTGTTGACATACCCTACCAGGGTCCCTGTAATTCATAATTGTTTACAGTTATTGTTTACATTGTGCAATATATTATTAAATAAAAATAAATAAATTAATCAGAGAAGAGGTTTAAAATTGTATTGTAACATTAAAACATTATGAGCTGGAATTAAGTATGTATATAAAAAACATGTTAGACTTTTCAATTAAGAAAACATAGAGAAACTGAATACAAGTTAAAGGTTTATCCTACCCCGCGGCTTAACCCAGGGATCTGCAATTTTCCCAACGAAAATTTATATTATGCCCTTCTCCAAACTCCCATCTATTATTATACAAAAATACGTATCATTCTGACGATCAAAAAGACAACAAACTTTCTTTCGTATTATTTTATTAGTTACTAGCTGCCTCCGCGCGGTTTTACCCGCGTAGTTCCCGTTCCCGTGGGAATACAGGGATAAAATATAGCCTATGTTACTCGGGGATAATGTAGCTTTCCAAAGGTGAAAGAATTTTTGAAATCGGTCCAGTAGTTTCGGAGCCTATTCATTACAAACAAACAAACAAACAAATCTTTCCTCTATACTAATATTAGTATATGGTTGCGCGCAATAATACCTATTTAGAATGGTATATTGTTTTAAACTTACTAAATTATATGTACGCTGCAAAGAGATCGGCAGCGGCCATAAAGCTTCGATATTGACACAATAAAATTAAGAAGAAGGAGACAAGACGTTGGATGTCATAAAAGAACACCGCAAATATATTATTAAAACCCGCACAAATAAGAAACCCCGCATTTAAAAGAATCATGCATTAAAGCCGATATAAAGAGACTGATTAAGGAGATCGCTGCTGCCACAGCTACTATAATTTGGTAAGTAAAATATTTGCCATTTTATGTAGTGATTGTTGTGCGCAGCCATTGGGAGCCAAAAGGGGAAAAAGCGGAACCAACCGCAGGTTTTGTCCACCATAAATTGATCCTATAGAGCCGGATTCGCTTTTCCAGATTCTGAAACTCATGATCTCCTTATAATTTTATTTCCGCGTTGTTTCAACGCCCGCGTACTTACAGTTTCTTTCTTGAAACACCGCTCCGCTCGCTATCTTACGCTTGTCTAAATACATAGACGTATATAATATTAATATTATATTACGTTCTTAAAAATATATATACATTTGAGTGGAGGAATATTTATTTGCATGTTTAATTTGCTTGCTGTAAACATAGGTATTTCCAACACGCCCCGCTAACCTATATAATTATTTTACTTTCGAATTTATAATATTCTAAAAATGCCTCCACCGCCTACTAGAAAAGACGACCCAAGGTTCGAAATGGCCGTAAGTAGTGATGTAGGGTCTGACTATTCCTACGAGTTGAGTATGGCAGAATCTAAAATGCAATCTTATTTCTTGCGTATCAAGCGATTGCATGAATCTATTCCAACGTCTTACGAAGATCCAATGTTTTCAACATTTTTCAAAAGAGTTGGTAATATTGACGCATTGCGCAATGAGTATATTGATATTGTGCAACAAACTAATAAATATAATTTAATGTTGAATTCTAAACATGTACCTAATTTTGAGCCGATATGGAGCTTTGAAGATTTTTATTGTGAGATTAAAGATGCGATTCAAACTTTCACAAAGACAACCGCGCCTTCTGCTCCCGCGATGTCGCAAATTGGGCAGCGGAATTCTAATAGTGCAATGCGATTGGAAAAGTTATCGATCCCAGAGTTTTATGGTGAATATGAAAAGTTCCCTATGTTCATCGAATCATTTAATTCAATGGTTCATAATAATCCTGACTTGGATAATACTCTTAGGGTAAGGTATTTGATTGCTAAATTGAAAGGCAAGTCCGAAAGTATTTGGTTAGGTATAAACCCCACAGCAGAAAATTATACCTTGATTTACAATGCTGTCATAGAAAAATACAGTGACAATCGTTCTATTGCAGTTTCCTATGTAGATAAAATCCTTAATTTAAAACAGGTACAAGATGCCTCACCGCAAATGCTGGATACTTTCATCGACCAGTATGCTACATCTGTAGCCGCATTAAAACAATTAAAAATTGACGATTTGTTAGATTTTATATTTGTTCACTTGGGTTTACGTAAGCTCGATGTTGATACCGCTAAGCAGTTTGAGAATACTATTAGGAAACAGTCATTTCCAAAATATTCTGATTTTATTACATTTCTTCGTGAACAGTTAAAGATTTTACAAAGAACCGCTAACAATTCCGCTAGTAGTATGTTGGTTAGATCTAAGCCCAGCTACGCGACCGCTCCCGCTCACTACTCACGCAATCCCCGCGCTATGCTAGTTAACGAAGTACAAGCTAGATCATGTATTTATTGTCGATCCCCAGATCATGAACATCTTTTCTCCTGTTCCGAGTTTGAAAAACTTAGCCCACGCGATAGATTTAAAATTATTAAAGATTATAAGGGATGTATCAATTGTTTGAGCACCCGCCATACAAGTGTGAATTGCAAATCGCTATCAACATGTCAGCAATGTCAAAATAAACACCATTCTCTATTGCATTTCGCCGATTATGGTTCGGCTATGGTCGGGGGCCACGATCGTTCCTCTCCGAGAGAAAAACATCCTACTCTCGTTAATAATAACGATGTAGTGACTTTGTACAGTCAAAGTACTTTCGTTGACCGTAAATGCATTTATAATGATGATATTAATTTATTAGGAACCGCAATTGTGTACGTTAAGGATAGAAATAATATTGCACAGTCTGTCCGAGTTCTCATCGATATGGGATCACAAAAACATTTTATTACAAAACAATGTTGTAAAAAACTTGGTTTAAATATTTACCAGCCGCAACAGAATATTATGGTGAAAGGAATAGGTGATAAGTCGCAGTCAGTAAACAGTTTGACAAATTTAACTTTAGAGTCACGTTACGCTGAGTTTGCATTAAATATTGATGCATTAGTGATAAATAAAATATCAAGTGATTTGCCACAGTCGAATATTGATTGTTCGAAACTCGATTATTTATCGAATTTACCGCTCGCAGATGAGCATTTTTGTTACCCGGGAACAATTGATATTTTGTTAGGGTCAGAAGTGTTCGCTAAGATTTTAAAGGGTCATAAGATACTTGGTCCCAAAGGCGAGCCTGACGCCGTCGATACAATGTTCGGATACATAGTTGTCGGCTCGGCGCATGTCGCGCCTAAACCGCCCGCTCTCGCTATCGCTTCTGCGTCCACTTACACTCCCGCTTTCGAGCCCGCTTTCGCGCCCGCTCGCGCTCCTGCTTCCGCGTCCGCTTACGTTCCTGCTTCCGCGTCCACTTACGCTACCGCTCCCGCTTTTACGTCTGTTTGTCACAATAAAGTACATTCTTATTTGTGTACTCGAAAAAAATCTTTCGGGAACAGTTTTCTGGTTACGAAAGATATACCCGCTAAGAAGTTATTATCACGTGCTAAAGAGCAGTGTGACAAAAATATTATACGCAATTTCGATGGTCAGTTTTTGATCACTTCGCCCTATTACCGCGGCCCATTTGTCATGGGTGATTCTGTATTGACAGCAAGTAGACGACATTCAGCTGTCAAAGGTAAATTCAAGGTTGTTGAAAATACAAGACAACAGTATGATCGGGGTCATTCTATAAAATATTGATGATGATGGTCAAATACCAACATGTTTTATAATAATATAATTGTTTGTAATATTTATCCGCTGATTCTTATATATTGTTTTATATAGGTATATCGCTTTCTAACCGCATTGAAGTATCGCATTTTAAGTTAAATGTAATAGAGATTTTACATTATAAATATATTCTCATAATGAGATTTAACATTGGAAGTTACGAAATAAACTTTCATATTTATTTAGTTCCTTAACTGTCATGATCAGTGCATATTATATGATGAAGTTTTAAACGCATTTTTATTTCTCTTTTATTGCCAAGTAGGCGTTATGTGTTTTTAAATAATTTAGCATGGATCTGAGTAAAGACGTTTAGGAAACTGACATCCGCTAAGTATATTAAATTACATTGAACACGCTTAGTGAAGAATGTTTGCAATTTATAATAGTTTTTATGTGGTTCTTACTTAAATTTAGAACTAATTAATTCTAGACCGCTCACTGTACGTAGTTCAGACTCTACAGCTTTAAGGTTTATTCATATTTTGATTTTGACCTCTTTATTATTTTGATTTTATTGATAGTTTATGTCAAATAAAATCTACTGAAAATTAATTATTGCTAGATTAGCTGGAACTTCTAATAGGCTTGATGGAAAAATGAGTCTTATAATACACATTATATTAAAATTGCATTATATGCCGCCACTCAACTGTTGTAGTTAATAGAGTTTATCCGGATACGGACGGTGTCGTAAGAATAGTTACTGCATATACGGATTCCTATATTGCAAGGGTTATTGAGGAGGTTTATCCATTAGGTACTCTCTCAATATTTCTTATCTTCCATTTTGATCTGTTCTCGTGGTACTTCGTTGGTTCGGTTTCGCTTTAAGTATTTATTTGAATGTCGCATTGGAGGTTTACTCTTATTTCTTAATGTTTCATTAGGAGTGAATCATCTCTCCTAAGGTCGGGGGCTTATGGTTGCGCGCAATAATACCTATTTAGAATGGTATATTGTTTTAAACTTACTAAATTATATGTACGCTGCAAAGAGATCGGCAGCGGCCATAAAGCTTCGATATTGACACAATAAAATTAAGAAGAAGGAGACAAGACGTTGGATGTCATAAAAGAACACCGCAAATATATTATTAAAACCCGCACAAATAAGAAACCCCGCATTTAAAAGAATCATGCATTAAAGCCGATATAAAGAGACTGATTAAGGAGATCGCTGCTGCCACAGCTACTATAATTTGGTAAGTAAAATATTTGCCATTTTATGTAGTGATTGTTGTGCGCAGCCATTGGGAGCCAAAAGGGGAAAAAGCGGAACCAACCGCAGGTTTTGTCCACCAGTATAGATAGTATAAATATAGGCAGACTATTTATAAAGGCGTATTTTACTAAAACTATTTTCATATGTAAGGCAATATTTACTTACTTATAACCTAACCATCACGCCAAGCCCCTAACGGGGTGTCCAGACGTAGGTGCGGTGAGTGCAACGGGCGATGTCCATCCGGTGCATCGAACCCAACACCCCACCCTTACTCTATGGCTTAGTGGCACGCGACCAACACATGTAACGACAACTTTAACTTAAATGTCAAAGTGAAGCTATTTCTGTTAACTTAGCGCAAGTTAATATTTATTTTTGTGTCGTTTATTTATATGTGTATTTACTTTATAACATACTAGCGCGGTTTCGGTGTGTATACGAGGATAAAATATAGCCTATGTTGGTCCCTAAAAATGTAGCGTTCCTTTGATGAAAGAATTACTAAGATCGATCCAGTTCTTTTTTTTTTTATACCACAAGGGTGGCAAACAGGCATACGGTCCCACCTGATGGGAAGCGGTTACCGTAGCCTATGGACGCTTGCAACACCAGAGGCGTCACTCACGCGTTGTCGACCCTATAAATAAGGGAGCAACTGTATAGGCAGTGAAAGGGACAAAGCGCAATGTACTTTTCGTCGAAAGACTAAACAGGTATCACTCCTGCATACCCCTACGACGCTACTCCATCCCTGGTCGCCCCACTGCCGCTACAGGGTCTCCTCATGGAGCTCTGAAATGAAATGAAATGAAATAAATTTATTCATTCAAATAGGCCTTCACAGGCACTTATGAAACGTCGACTCTAATGCTCGGTTCGGAAGGTTGCTTTTGCTGAGAAGAGCCGGCAATAAACTCAGCAATTACTCTTTTCAAAACAAGTTTTAACAATTTCTTTAACAATAGTAATATTAGTCCTGATAGAACGAGCGCTATACCCATGCCTCGCCATCGTTAATATAATCGTTTATACTATAATAAGCCTTCTGTACCAAAGCTGACTTAACTCGTTCCTTAAATTTATTCATAGGCAAATCTAAAATATTTGTGGGGATTTTGTTATAAAACCGTGCACCAAGTCCTAAAAATGATCCTTGCACTTTCTGTAGTCTATAAGCAGATGTTACAAGTTTATGCTTATTTCTAGTATTAATGGAGTGCAAATCACAATTTTTCGTGAAAAGACTAATGTTTTGACGGACGAATATTATGTTTGCATAAATGTACTGTGATGCAACTGTGAGAATGTTAATTTCCTTAAATTTATCTCTGAGGGAAGCTCGCGAGCTTAAATTATAAATAGCACGGACTGCTCTTTTTTGCAAAATAAAAATTGTATCTATATCAGCTGCTCTGCCCCAAAGCAAGATACCATAGGACATAACACTATGAAAATAACTGAAATAGACTAATCTAGCTGTTTCTACATCCGTAAGTAGTCTGATTTTTCTAACCGCGTAAGCTGCTGAGCTGAGCTTCCCCGCAAGACATGATATTTGGGTGCCCCATTGAAGTTACCTCTGGCTACCTTACTCACCGCAGGAACACAACACTACATGTAGTGTTATTTGGCTGCGGTCTTCTGTAAGGTGGAGGTACTACCCCAGTCGGGCTACTCCAATTTCGAACGGACGAATCCGTTGCGCCCTACCTCCTTCAAAAGTTTTAAAGTTTATTCGTTACATACAAAACTTACCTCTTCATAATATTACTAGCCCCCGTCGCGTGGTTTTGACCGGGTAGTTCCCGTTCCCGATTTAGCAATAGTTTTCAGAGATGTCCCGCTCCTTTCGGTCGTAGCGTATATTATTACCTTCTGCGATAAATGGGCTATCTAACACTAAAATATATTTATATAATTTTGAGGCCTATTCAATATAAACACACACATAAAAATACCATTTATCCTCTATTAATAATTGTGTACTTTCAAAAATACAATTCATTTCTCTACAGAATCTTGCTGAAATCCACATTAAAAATCCGTTAAGTAGTTTAAAACATCTAAGCGTACAGACGGCGTGCGATTTCTTTTATACTATATAAAATATAATAGGTATACCTTGGTCCTTCTTAACAGATTATGTCCAATTAAAAAGACACTTCTCAAACAGATTATAGTCAGGTAGCTCGACTCACGCAAAACAATATCTCATGTGATTTTAAAAGTACAAATAATGACCATTCATAAAAAAATGTCGGTCTCAAGTCACGTAATGATAAATAATAGCGTAGTTAAAAGTGTAACCGACAACTTAAAGCGTTTCATAAGTAACATAGCGGCAAAGATAAAAGAAAAACAAAACAAATATGGCCGCCTTAAACGTAATCGAATCTCATTATATAATACTAGTTGACCCGCGCAACTTCGTTAGCGTCACTTGCCCGTTTTTGCAACAGTTTTGATTGATTCTCCGCTCCTGTTCGTCATAGCGTTATGATTTATATATAAAAACCTTCCTTAAGAATCACTGTATCTATTAAAAAAAACTGCATCAAAATCCGTTGCGTAGGTTTAAAGATCTAAGCATACATAGGGACAGACAGACGGCGGATAGCGACTTTGTTTTATACTATGTAGTTATTAAGTATATATAAAAATTCTTGTCACGTCTAATGTTATTGTTTAAAGTCCGGAAGTCTAGGCGAGTTCCTATTTTTGAAGAAATTCCCGTCTGTATTCAAAACACGGTTTTGGTTCCACAGTTCTAGTTCTTAGAATTGTCTATTAACATTTGTCATTCAAAACCTAATATGTTATAATGGTTTTTATTTGAATATTCAATGGAAAATCAATGTATGATAATGTAGGCTAGTTTCCGCTAGAAGCCAGTCGAGTCTAGTAGAATCCTTCTTCTATACTAATATTATAAAGAGGAAAGATTTGTTTGTTTGTTTGTTTGTAACGAATAGGCTCCGAAACTACTGGACCGATTTCAAAAATTCTTTCACCTTTGGAAAGCTACATTATCCCCGAGTAACATAGGCTATATTTTATCCCTGCATTCCCACGGGAACGGGAACTACGCGGGTAAAACCGCGCGGAGGCAGCTAGTATATTATAAATGCGAAAGTTTGTGCAGCTGTGGTGGCTCAGTTGGGAACGCACCGACTCACTATCATGAGGGTTCAAATCCCTGGCCAGTACCTCTGAGATTATAAAAACTTACGTACGGATTCACATCAATAGCTTTCGGTGAAGGAAAACATCGTAAGGAAACCTGCATGCCCGAGATGTCACATCCCAACAAACATTTTAGTGCTAGCGGCAGCCTTTTTTAGAGCTCTTACTGTTATTTAAGGTATATAAGAACTCCGATAGCAACCTTCGACTCTACAGTAGGGTTAGTTATGAATAATTAAACCTTCCAGAGGAATAAGAGTAATAAATAAAAAAAATATAAATCAAGGCGGTAGTATGGAGTTTATCGTAACCATTGTATAACTTATTCTTATAGCTTTTAGTTGCACAAACCTATAAAAGCAATTGTAAGGTGTCTACTAACACTTACTAACGGGTGATGTTCGACTACTGGGGTAGTGAAAGGTCTTGTAACACCTGAAGTCTTACTCTAATAGCTTCAAGAAGTATTAAACACTCTGAGTGATACTCAGGTGTCTACTAACACTTACTATCAACTGGTATTCTTAAAAAGAGTTAGACAAATACTTTATATCACCTAACGAGTTTTGTCGAGTCTTAAGAGTTACTAAGAAAGCTATAAGGATCTAAGAAGTGTTTATTATAAGTCCTATAGAGCTAGATTCTGCAATCCACCTTAGTATCAGTATTTAATCACTACGGGAGGAATAACAGAGATATCAGGATGCCTAAGTAATTAGAACTAAGACGCCATTTAATAAAGATATACCTACTATAAAATTGTGAAAGAAAAACCTTATTGCAATGTTCCTAGTCCAATTATTTACTTACATTGTTCATAATTTTCAATTTAAATATCTTAAGGAGGCTCCAGGAATTGATAAATAAGATAAATAAAGAAAAAAAAAATTCTGGCAGTATTTTTTTACATCATTTAATCATCAAAAGTAGTTTATTTTTAGGGCGCTTCAAAAATGAGATGAGAACTAGTATATATTGTTACCGTAAACTTACCGCCGCATGTGATTAAATCCCTATAACACCCAGTAATCTTAAACACTTTAGGTACTTACCTTAATTATTTTATTAAAACGCCATGACATGAATGCGTGCTATAAAATACTATCACTATTGACTTTAGTTTAAATATTTAGCGCTTTCGGTGAAATTTATTGCTACCAAAAAAGCCATTTAAGTGGTTTCCATAACTTGTTTACTACTTTAGCTTGCAGTTATACCCTGTGTATAGCTTATAAAACACTTGAAGTGGTAGTCACTGCTACTGTAGCACTGTTCTAACTCTTAATAAACACTTATTTATCACTCTCTATAACCATTAAATAGCCTCAAGCTCTCGTACGAACAGGCCCAAATCAGGGTTATAAGAGAGTTACAGAACGCTTTATCACCAAGTTGTTAGTGCATTTACAGAACCTTGGGTTACAAAAATCCTCTTAAGCAGCTCATGTAGCCCTTATTCTTATTACCAAAATGTTAGTTGGGATGTATATGAGCTGATGATGATGATGATGAAAGTTTCTGAACATGGATGTATGTTTGTTACTCTTTTACGCTAGAACGGCTGAAGGGATGTCGATGAAATTTGGCACAGAGTTAGAATATGTTCTGGAATAACACATAGGTTACTTTTTATCCCGGGAAAATTTAAGATCCCTGGGAACGCGGACGAAACCAAAGGGACCATATATTCTCACAAATAAGTAGTATATGTCATTATATCAGCTATCTGGTTACCATATCACAAGCTCTGCTAAATTTGGAATCAGATTGGCCATGTGAAAAATGTGACCCACCCACGATATTTAGATATCTATTACTAGTGGCTCCCCGCGGTTTCATCCGGGTACCCGGAAGATCTTTAATGATAAAAAGTAGCCTATATCCTTTCTCAGGCTCTAGACTATCTGTGTACCGAATCTCATTTAAATCGCTTCATGCGTTTTAGCCTGGAAGCGGGACAGAGACTTTCAAATTTATATAATACTAGTGGCTCCCCGCGGTTTCACCCGCGTTCCCGGGATAAAAAGTAGCCTATGTGTTATTCCAGAACATATTCTAGCTCTGTGCCAAATTTCAAGCAGATCCCTTCAGCCGTTGGAGCGTGAAAGAGTAACAAACATCCATACTTACAAACTTTCGCATTTATAATATTAGTAGGATATAGTGACATATTATGTCACTATTGGCACCCCGGGCTTCACCCGCGTTCCCGGGGATCTTCAATTTTCCCGGGATAAAAAGTAGCCTATGTCCTTTCTCAGGCTCTAGACTATCTTTGTACCAAATCTCATTTAAATCGGTACTGTAGGTTTAGCGTGAAAGCGTAAATGCGGGTCCACACGCTCCGTTTTGCACAACGAAAGGCCTTAAAAGACAGACAGAGTTACTTTCGCATTTATAACATTAGGATAAAATCAACAAACAATCAATTCTGTATAACATTTGTCAAGATTCCCTTGATTCTAGATTATGTGAGATCGAATAAAAAATCTGTTTAAATTGCATCAGTATCAGACAGCCTTGGTGGAGGTCGTTCACGTGGACTGTACACACGCAGGCGCGAGCGGAACGTTTGTTCTCCCGACACTCGGGTGCCGTTACACAACCTGCGACGGTGTAAGTTGGATCACTAATCAAAGGTTATGCTAATTAGTAATTTCGGTTTTTATTTTGGTAACTATGAAAAATTATAAAAAAAGTAATTTAAATAATGAGGTATTTTTTGTGGTCCTATGAATGATTTTAAGGTCTAATTTAAATGGTTAAGTGTGGTAACATTTTTCAAATTAACCCTGGTAACACAATTAAAATTGTTATTACATACTTAGTTAGATTAAAATTTAGACTTACACAAACTCTGTGTGTAGTAGTATGATTTTCTTTTCGTAATATTATTTCAAAAAATTCTTTTAAATACTAAAATCTGTAACCATGTTTTATCTTTAAACAATGGATATCTGTCTTGAAAACGTTTTTCAAACGAAACTGAGGAAAAAAAGTATTCGGAAATAAATACGTATCAAATTCCGCCGCATCATGTTACGTCCTTAGTCTTTTTGTCGAAATCTAGACGACATTTTTAAATTTACAATAGAAGATTCAAAATAGATGGACATTTATCATAATATTGAATATATTTAGTAGTGTTTTTCTATTCTGATATCCAGATGCCGGTTATATTAGGTTTTTGTATCTTTTTGGTATTGTAAAATCTACTTGTTTACTTCACGCAAAAACTACAAAACGCATTTATATGAAACTAGCTGCCTCCGCACGGTTTTACCCGCATAGTTCCCGTTCCCGTGGGAATACAGGAATAAAATATGGCCTATGTTACTCAGAGATAATGTAGCTTTCTAATGAAAAAATAATTATTAAAATCGGTCCAGTACTTTTTGAGTTTATTCGTTACATACAAAAATACAAATCTTTCCTCTTTATAATATTAGCATAGATTTGGAACACAGTTAGTTTATAATCTGGATTAACACATATGCTTCTTTTTTTCCGAGAAAATTTAAGATCTCTCGGGAACGCGGGTGAAACCGCAGGGAGCAAATAGTATTTAATACTCCAGAGACTGTCGCACTGCAATTCCATAAGTTCTGATCGTTTAATAATTCCAAGCATTTCCGCACATTGAGAATTACATTTGATAAATAATTCATTACTAATTGACGTCACATCCCTTTCCGAGTCACGGAGGGTTGTGTACATAGATATTAGAATATAATAGACACCCCATACCTGTAAATTTCAGGAGTAAGCTCCCAAACAATATACGATTTAAAGTTTCTTTTTTCTAGGACATAGGATGATACAAAAAGTGACTAGGTATCTGCATCTTAAAAGTCTGTATAAAAGCAAAACTTTCGGCAAAATAGCTTCGGAAATGTCGCGTACCTACCTACATACTTTTAATACAATTTATATAGCTAGTGATTCCCCGCAATTTCGCCCGCGTTTCCTTCAATTTTCTTGGGATAAAAAGTAGCTTACGTATTATTTTAGAACGTATCCTAACTCTTGGTACAGACCAAATTGCATCGCGATCCATTCAGCTGTTCTTACGTGAAAGAGTAACAAACATACATCCAAAATTATTATAATTGAGATATCTACTGCGTTGCATGGTCTATGGTAATATGACGTCATATAAAGAAATAATATCCTGTAATGGCTTCCTGAGCTAAATATATGAAATATGCATCGTGTTTGTTGTACGTTCGTTGAATTATGAGATGCTCTCATGCGTTAAATGTAAGTGTAAAGCTGTGTGAATAATATGAAAGGTTGTTTTCCTTAAAGAAGGGAAGGGGGACTGAGCGTAGGACCGGGATAATGTACCACGCAATTTGTAGGACAATATGACTGTTAAATTATATAAATATTAACTAAGTAAAAAAAAAAAATCAATTGGTTAGTAATCATTTTGGATAACCTATAAATCTATACATGTAGTGGGGGACTCTTAAGATCAAACCATTAATTTTGCAGAAAAAACATTATGTCAAATAATATAGATAATCAACTTAAGATTTAACAAAAAAAACCCGTCAGTAAAAATTTTTTTAGAATCTTCAAATCAACATATTCGACCCCTTCGAACACTTTTACCTACCACAATCGAGAGTTATCGACAAGACATTGTTGGGCGTCTCATCAAAATGAAGCTACTCAGGGAAAATTAGCTTGATAGTAATCAATTGCAAAAATGTTAGGTGGAACCCGTTCGAGATCAAATAAGTTAAACCAGTAAAAATACATACGTGACAAATACTAGGTTTAGATAATTTATTAATTGAAATATCGCATCTAAATTTAGGGCGTGCAAGATCATTGCACTGTGCGCCCGCGCATGCTATTACGTCATGTCAATGCAACGCAACCGCATCATCAATTCACTATTGTAATATCCCTCCACGGTTTTCATTCTCCATCTCTTTCCTTCCCCATGTTATTAGGTGAGAAGACTGCGGATTCGCGGATGTAGGGTGTATAGAATAGGGTACAATGGACGATTGGTTCGAGTCCAGGCAGTGCAGTGTACCTTGTTCACTTGATTGCATGTTTATGCATGTTCACTGATTTTTACGACATGCTTTGCTTTGAAACGTTTAAGCTTTATAGTTTATAGATCCTTTTGATTTCTTTGTTCTGTCCCTGGGGGTTCCGAAAGAAGTTTATTTTAGTATAATTTGGATTTCGTTAAAATTATACTAATACGTGTGGCTCCCCGAGGTTTCACCTGCGTACCCGGGAGATCTTCCATTTTCCCGGGATAATAAGCAGCCTATGTCCTTTCTCAGGGTCTAGACAATCTGTACCAAATTCCATTTAAATCGGTTCTTTAGTTTTAGCGTGAAAGTGAGACAGACAGACAGAGTTACTTTCGCGTTTATAATAAGAGGAAAGATTTGATTGATTTGTTTGTTGTGAATAAACTCTGAAACTACCTACTGGACTAATCTGAATAATTCTTTCACCAAGACTTTATAAAAAAAGAAGAGATTCTTAAATCAACAGAATTTTTAAACATAAATTTGATAATCAGATATACATATAGCTGGAAATTTTGGAAATGATATATGATTCTGCTAAATTAAACCCTGATAACCAAATCTATGGTACTTTAATGCCAATTTCCTTAAAGGATTGTCTTAGATCCTTACCTGATAGAACATCTATCTTCTTTATTCTTCTTTGAAAGTTAAACTTTTCTAGGCATAGACAATCCCACGCTAGCTTATGCACTAGATCATAAACATAAGATGCCTATCTAGATTATATTTTATTTGTTCATTGTTTCTACGTTTTCTCAAGAAATATTTATTTGATAGTTAGTCTTAGCTTATGAGTAAGTCAGTTTGATGCTTATTTAATGTAGTCATTATAATGTGAGTTTTTCCTCATGTTTATGATTATCTTGATTGTTGAGGTGGTTTTGAAGATTATTGCATTCCAATGTAGTAGGATGGTAGATAGTTGTTTTATTCATGATGTATTAACAAAGGTGATTATTAAAACTAAGCCTTCATCATCTCTCGTCTATATCTATGGAAAAAGACACCAAAGCCTCTCACATAGAAAATTAAATGAAATGAAAAATGTTTTTTATTCAATTAGGCCTTCACAGACACTTAAGAATACTCAGACTATGACGCCTATAGTTAATAAATATCCCGGAACATTTTTCACACACGACCAATCTGATTCCAAACTAAGCAGAGCTTGTGATATTGTAACCAGATAGCTGATATACTACATATACTACTTTTAAATAATTTTTTTACTTATGTAGATATTTAACATACATATATTTGTTCTGGGTGGGATTAGAACCTACGATAAACACAAAATTAGACCATCTTGACACGTTATTTTATTACAGAATCCCATATTTTAAAATCCCAAAGCTACTTAATATTATGTTAATATATGAATATGAATATAACAATAAAAGGCGTGTACCGCGTGTACGAAGAAATGCATCATGCATGAGTAACATTAACATGACATCATCTTGGGTTGCACTCAGTAAGATCCATTATTAACATCTAATAATAGATTAACATACTTATTTACATTGGAATAGAAGCTATAAGAGCTTAACGCTAATCCTTATACCATGTAATACTGCATAGGTTTAGATAAAAGCAATATATATACGTTCTAGCAGCCGTCGCACGGTTTTACCTGCGTAGTTCCCGTCCCCGTAGGAACACGGGGATGAAATATAGCCTATGTTATTTATGAATAACGTAGCTTTCTATTGGTGAAAGAATTGTGCAGATCGGTTCGTTAGTTTCGGAGATATTCGTTACAAATCTTTCCTCTTTATAATATTAGTATAGAAGTGCATTGCAAGGAATCTAACAAGCGAACTTCACTACATAGTATAAAACGAAGTCGCTATCCGCCGTCTATCTGTCCCTATCATCTTTAAAACTACGCAACGGATTTTGATGCGGTTTTTTTTAAAAGATAGAGTGATTCTTATGGAAGGTTTTTATGTATAAATCATTACGCTATGACGAATAGGAGCGGAGCATCAATCAAAACTGTTTCAAAAACGGGCAAGTGACGCTAACGAAGTTGCGCGGGTCAACTAGTGTTCAATAAATTCCTTAGCCACTCGGTCCCGGTGGGAGCGGGACGGCGAACACAAGTGTGAGCAGTGCAGACTCACTGACCTACATCAATAAGTGGACATTTTGCGCGGAGCGGAAGAATGTTGCATTGTTTTGTTTGTGTGAGTTGAACTTCCATGTGAGGGTTTTGGAATGTAGGCATAGCGGTTCTAACTAGCATACCCGACGTTATACATGATAGGAGCCATTATATTAGGTCCTATTGCCGTCCTTTTCTAACTATATCTGTTTCATTCCACACTTCAATAGTGCTGCAGGCGCTGCAGCTAGATTTATGAGTTTAAATAACATACCTACATAATTATAAGGTAAAATTTGATAAAGGAAAAATGTGATCATGAGATGTTATCTCTTCTCTCTATATATAAAGTTGAAGAGTTTGTTTGTTTGAACGCTTTAATCTCAGGTCCTAGTCGATTTGAATAATGATTTCAATGTTAGATGGCCCATTTATCGAGGAAGGCTATAGGCTCACGCTACGACGAATAGGAGGGGAGCAACAATAAAAAAAGTAGCAAACGAAGTTTGGGTCAATTAGTCCTATTAAATGAGTAATAATTATTAATAATGTAGATTTACCCTTTCAGCTGTTAACCTCACTTAAGTTTGATTTTAATGTATACCAAGAATCTCCTTCAGGAATATACCTATTATGATAATATAACAAGATCAACATTGAATTAATTTAAAACCTTCCTGCTTTGACCTTTATATATACACGTGTATGAAGTAAATTTTCATGGAATATTCCAATTTTCGATTCTAGTTACCACTTAATTCCAACAGATGGTAATAAATGAACACGTGTATTCAGTAAATAATAATAATAAATAAAATATTTAAGGACGTTATTGACACACGGCCAATCTGATTCCAAAGTAAGCTTCAAAGTGAGCTTGTGTTATGGTAACTAGATAGCTGATATATGACTTTTAAATACACACTTACACAGAACAAACAGATAATATATTCATGCATTAAAATGTTTGTCCTGGGTGGGATTCGAACCCACGACCGGCGGCTTGAAAGTGAGGTCACTAACCACAAAGACAACCGGCTGTCGAGTTATTCATTGATTTCATTTGTGACAACATTATAACGTTATAAGCTTTAATATAATTATACTAGTGACTCCCCGCGGTTTCATCCGCTATCTGTGTTCCAAATTTTATTTAAATCCGTTCAGTAGTTTTAGCGTGAAAGCGTAACAGACAGACAGAGTTACTTTCGCATTTATAATATTAGTATGGAAGTATGGTCACATTGTACAACACGACTTCAAGATATAACCCAAAGGTGTGTTACTGACCTTAGAAACGGTCCCCCAACAGAAAACCAGCTAGTGACCTTGGCAGTTCTACCCCTAAAAATTGTAACGGACAAAGATAGCCAAACGTTTGCCAACTCCAAAACTGGTTTTGGCCAAAATTATTGGCGAACTAGCTGCCTGCACAGTTTCACACACGTAGTTCCCGTTACCATGGGAATACGGGGATAAAATATAGCCTATGTTACTCCCTGATAATGTAGCTTTGTAATGGTGAAAGAATTTATGAAATTGGTACAGTAGTTTTTAATTAATTACAAACATACACAAATATTTTTTTTTCTCTTATAATATTAGTGACTCCCCGCGGTTTCACTCACATACTCAGGAGATCTTCGATTTTCTCGGGATAATAAATAGCCTATATCCTTTCTCAGGCTCTAGACTATCTGTGTAGCAAATTTTAAATCGGTTAATTAGTTGTAGCTTGAATGCGAGACAGACAGAGTTACTTTCGTATTTATAATATTACTAGTGGCTCCCCGCGGTTTCGCCAGCGTTCCCGGGATCTTCAATTTTCCCGGTATAAATTGTATCCTATGTCCTTGTCCTGGTTCTAAGCTATCTCCCCACCAATTTTCAGCCAAGTCGGTTCAGCCGTTCTTGAGTTATAAATAGTGTAACTAACATGACTTTCTTTTTTAGATAGATGATTTGTTAGGATTTGGATTGGAGCAAATATTGGACAAGTATGGCGTACGTACATTAGCCAAACTTTTAGCCAACATTTTAGCCAACCCTTTGCCCAACCTTTTCGCCAACATTTTAGCCAACCTTTTGGCCAAACTTAAGGTCAAACGCCAATAACGTCCCGGGATGAAATCGCGTTTGGAATACGTAAACAGAGGCTTTGGTAAAAAAGTTACTGTAATTTCACTGAAGTCAACACTTGTAATATTGTGTGTTATTTTGGGATTGTATAAGAATATTTAAGCACTAGCTGCCTCCCCGCGGTTTTACCCGCGTAGTTCCCGTTTCCGTGGGAATACAGGGATAAAATATAGCCTATGTTACTCGGGGATAATGTAGCTTTCCAAAGGTGAAAGAATTTTGTATATCGGTCCAGTAGTTTCGGAGCCTATTCATTACAAACAAACAAACAAATCTTTCCTCTTTATAATATTAGTATAGATATAGATAAGTACCTACTGTGGAACTACACATAAGTACCTATTTTATTAATATGTATTATCAAGTACTAGTGGTTCCCCGCGGTTTCCGAAGGATTTTAAATTTTCCCAGGATAAAAAGTAGCCTATATGTTAATCCCGGTTATAAACTATCTATGTGCCAAATTTCATCCAAATCAGTTGTTTACGACTCCCGAGAACGCGGGTCAACTTTAAATCTAGATATTTATTAGATTATCATAAAATACATTATTTATAACGACCATAAAACGTATAACCGAAACTTTATTATATATAATCTATACTAGCGGAGCCGGCAGACTTCGTTTTGCCCACCAGCGCCACCTACCGGGTCCAAATTGATGTATTATACATAAAAACCTTGTCTATAAAACACTCCGTAATTTAATGAATACCGCATGAAAATCTTTTCAGTAGTTTTTGTGTTCATCACGTTCAGACAGACAGACAGAGGCGGCGGGGACTTTGTTTTATGTATATAGATAAATACATTATATTTCTTTAAACGCCGTTAGCTTTTATTCTCTAAAAGCTTCCTTCAAGTTTGCTTACAAAATAAAGGGTTGGTTATTTCATCAAGTATTTTATTTAGTCTTGAATAATTAATGCTTTTAATTATAAACAGCACAGTAATGGTTGTTCCTTGTTCCAAAATGAAGACAATATTAACTTCAGGCACCTTCTGGAGTCTTTAAAGATAACTAAGTACATATTTACATACTTCTGAACCTGGGTTGCCATTTCTAAAATTTGGAAACCAGGACAAGACGCGTGAAAACCCCGGATTTTAAAGACGAGAACCGAGAGGTTATTTTAAAACATGATATTTTTTTGTTTTTCTATCATAAGTTGACCCTTTTTTTTGTATTGGCTCTCAACGTAAGAAAAGCCGTCCTTTTTTTAAAATCCGGTCTATGAAGGAAGTCCTCCCTGGACGCTCCACGGACGCCCTCTAAACTAAGACAAATCCAGGGAAACCCGGACGGATGGCAACCCTATTCTGAACTAATATTATAAAGAGGTAAAGTTTGTGTTGTAGGGGGTAATCTTTGGATCTACTGAACCGATTTTGAAAATTATTTTACTAATTGAAAGCCACGTTATTTGTGAGTGTCATATGCATCATTTATCTCTATATTTTACAACTTGTGGTTAATGGTGTTGGTTACATAATTAATAATGTTAGTGTAATTATTGTTTAGTATAAATATTCCATTGTGTAACTGTTTGTTTGACCTCAATAAACAAAAAAAAAATATTATCCAGTGATAAAAAGTTGCCTGTATCCTTTCTCAGGCTCTAGACTATATGTGTACCAAATGTCATTTTAATCGGTTTCAGTAGTTTTAGCATGAAACCGAGACAGAATTACTTTCGCATTTATAATATTAGTATAGATAGCTAAGTACAAAATATTTACATAGTTAATACTTATGTACTAAAGAGGTAAAGTTTGTAGGGGGTAATCTTTTGATTTACTGAACCGATTTTGAAAATTCTTTTACTATTAAAAAGCCTAGTTATTTGTAATTGTCATAGTCATAATTTACTTCTGTAGTTTCTCGTGATTAAATGTAGCCTTTGTCCTTTCTCAGATTATAGACTATCTGTGTACTAAATATCATTTAAATCGGTTTCAGTAGTTTTAGCATGAAGCCGAGACAGAGTTACTTTCGCATTTATAATATTAGTTTATATTATAGGATCAGCATACTATTCTTAGTTAAAATATCACAATTATATAACTACTATGGATGCATAAAAGAGTATTTAACAAACAAATCTTTCTCGCAAACAAATCCGGTTACCCTTTTAAGAATTGACCCTTATTTTGTAGTAACTTACACAATGCAGTGTTAAAACCTACCTAAGATTTGGAATGTAACAAAATATACATCAAATTGTATACATTTATAGTATTATTTAAGACTAGTTGTCGTCCCGCAGCTTCACTTGCGTTAGTCATAAAATAACTAAAACATAAATATCTTTTGATGGAGAATCTCGATTTTAATGAAATAAACATAAAATTTACTAAGAATATATCTTTATAATATTCAGTCATTAGATTTTGAATTTAATTAGTGGAATTTGCATGATGCTGTTTCAAACAAACACCCCCCCCCCACATTTTTTTCCTGAAATATTAATTGTAATGACAACTTTTCTACAAAAATACGTACCTAAATAACTCATTGAATAAAGTTGTTAGTAAATACATAAATACAATAAAGTTATTAAACTTGTAAAAATGTCCATCCTTCCGCATTCTGTTCCAATACTACGTACCTACTTTATGTTTTCGTTTCACACTTTGTACTACAGACAAACTCATCAGAATCACACCAAAAAAACCAGTCGTCATTAATACAAACTCGCCTCTGTGTTAGTAATTTTTATTAAAACAAAACAATTGATAAAGAACTCTATCAACAAAGTGGTAGGGTGGAAAATTGCCTGCGCTTAACCGACTGACCGCTATCGGAATGACACAGTGTCACGGTTATTGGAAAACGGACGTACTACTCACGTGGACTACTACGTTAGAGGAGGACAGATGATGACGTAATGTCGTGTGAGCGAGACGGATTTATGTAACCTTGACCTGCGCAGTAGATGCGTACAGCGCCATTTTTGTGGTGCGGATGTTTTTGGAAACTGTCGATTGAATAATAAATGGCGCGGAACACATCCCAAAATGTATGTGAGTCAACTCAATGCGTAGTTTATTTGGCTTAGAAATGTGACGCTTTGTTTAGAAATATTTTCCGGTTAAGATTAGTTTTATATGGCCACCGTTTTGGCGGGATGTAAGGTATCCTATGACATAATCTGTTGATGTTTTGTACCGTGTTACAAGCGTCGTTTTATGAGTTAGCCGCGGCGTGGGTACGGCTGAAAGGTATAGATGAAACTTGAGATACGATAGAATATGTTTTGGATTAGCACCTATAATAATTTCTATATACCTATTTACTTATAATTATTAAGAAGAAATGTTTGTTTGTAACGAATAGGGTTCAAAACTAATAGACTTATATGAATAAATTAATTCATCGATGGAAAGCTACATTATCAAGGACATAAGGTTTCATAAGGTACTAGCTTACTTCGTTAGCGTCACTTTCCCTCGCAACATTTCTCATTGATGCTCCGCTCGTATTGGTCGTAGCTTAATGATATATATCTTATAGCCTTCCTCAATAAATGTGCTATCTAACACTGAAATAATTTTTCAAATCGGAGCAGTAGTTCCTGGGATAAGCGCGTTCAAATAAATTCCTCAGCGATATAATATTGGTATATGTTTTTTTTTATACCACAAAGGTGGCAAACAGGCATACAGTCCGCCTGATGGAAAGCGGTTACCGTAGCCTATGGACGCTTGCAACACCAGGGGCGTTACTCACGCGTTGCCGACCCTGTAAAAATCTCTTCACTCCCTTCTTAGAAATAGAAATAGAAATAGAAATAGAAATAGAAATAGAAATAGAAATAGAAATAGAAATAGAAATAGAAATAGAAATAGAAATAGAAATAGAAATAGAAATAGAAATATTTATTTGTATAATAGTAATAGTCAAAATATATTGTATATATCTTGAAGAACCCCAGATACTTATAGATTACGCAGAGCAGACAAAACCGCGGAACGGTACCAGTTTTAAACATAAATTCTAAAGCATTACATACAATGTCTAATTATGAACTTGATTCGTGAACTGCCACTCAATAAATTTAACTCAAACTATACAGAGTCCCGAAACATTATTAATTTAGTCTCAAATGTAAGGAGTTGATTCTAAGAAGATTCTGTTACATAGTTTGGTTACAGAAACAGTCATATTCCGTTACCTTGTAAATTAATAGGCACTATATAACTATTGTTAATCTGTAAGCTTGTAATCCATACTAATATTATAAATGCGAAAGTAACTCTGTCTGTCTGTTTGTCTGTTACGCTTTCACGCTAAAACTACTGAACCGATTTAAATGAAATTTAGTACACAGATAATCCAGAGCCTGACAGACATAGGCTACTTTTTATCCCGGGAAAATTAAAGATCTCCCGGGAACGCGCGCGAAGCCGCGGGCAGCCACTAGTATATAATATGAGGCAAATTTCATCGCGATCCCTTCAGCCGTTTAGACGTGAAGAAGTAACAAACATACATACTCACAAACTTTCGCCTTTATAATATTTGTAGGACTATCTTCCGTAGCGCAGTTCTCATCCCCGTTGGAATACTGAGATGAAATGAAGCCAGTTACTCCCTGATGATGATGATGATTGGTCCGACCGATTTCGGGCATGGCGACCACTTTGACTCCTAGTCAGTCTGGCGCTGGTACACCCGAAGATGGCTTATGTAGCCTATTTTCGCGGCGAAGCTCCGTGCACACTGAGGGCACGTGAGTACGCCGTTCTCATAGTTACATACTATGGCAGCAAGCGGGCGAGCCTTTAACTGGTCGCGTTTGGTATCAAGGTCAGCTTTACGCTGAACCTCGAACTCTCTTACTTGGCTGTTCACCATCCTGCGCCATTCTGGTCGTTGTGCTCCCTGATAATGTACCCTTCTATGGGTGTAAGAATTATTCAGATCGGCCTACTCTTTGCAAATAAACTTCTACTTTATAATATTTTTGTGTGAACTAGCTGATCCTGCGTCACATACTCCCCGTTTTTGCTAATTTTTTCATTGATGCTCTACTCCTATTGGTCGTAGCGTGATGTTATATAGCCTAGCCTATAAATGGTCTATCTAACACAAAATTTCATTACAAACAAATAAACAAAAAATCTAATCTTTTCTCTACGTAATATTAGTGTAAATGTATTGCTTATAAAGTACGATAGAGCCCATGATAATAACCAAGTTATTATTTGCATTTGTCCCTGAAAGGGTACGCAAGGTCACTACTGAAGTTTCCGGGTTAGTCGACTTCGTGGCGTGAAGATGTAGTATGGTAAATTTTACATAATTCAAAAGTTTTTTCAGCATACAATTCTAAATGTTACATTTCAAAATGTCCATTTTTTTTAATGTAAATGAAAAATGTTTTTATTTAAAATGTGCCTTCACGAGCACTTATGAATAGTCAGACTCTAACGCTCGGTTCGGAAGGTTGGTTTTGCTGAGAAGAGCCGGCAATAAACTCAGTAATTACTCTTTTCAAAACAAACATAGATTTATACATTTCAAGGAATTTAGTCTCACTGACAATATTTGCGTGGTGGAAAATGATAAAATAATGTAAATTTTTTGATGTTTTTTTATACACGGTCAATCTGATTACAAAATAAGCAGAGTATTTAACCAGATATACCTATACTACTTTTATGAACATACTTAAATAGATATTTACTAACAGATATGTTAATGCACATTAATGTTCTGAAATCGAGCCTCGACCAGTGATTTGAAAGTTTGGGTCGCTCACTACTAAACCAACCTGTCATATGAAGTTTTAATAATTTCTATATGTATATAAAACAATGTCCCTCCGCCTCTGTCTGTCTGTCTGTACGCGATGAATACAAAAACTGCTCAACAGATTTTCATGCGGTTTTCACCAAATTACGGAGTATTTCATGGGGAAGGTTTTGTATGTATAAATCAATTTGGACCCGGTAGGTGGCGCTGGTGGGCAGAACGAAGTCTGCCGGGTCCGCTAGTTTAACTATAAAGTAACGCACAGATAAAAATAATCTTGTATTTTTTATTACCTGTGGTCTAAATTGTTTTTTAACAATTTCGTAGGTTTTTGCAGTTTTTTTTCACACAGGCCTTCAGGTTAAACGCTCGATTTTCTTTTTTGGTGGAAATTTTAAGGGTTTGTTGTTTTAACTTGACTGTGAACTGGGTTTGTGAAAAATCGTTATTTTTTTTTCAAACTTTTTAGTAATCTTTTGTAGACCCTTATTTAGATTTTATTATTTTATCTTCCAACAATATTACTCACGTTTCGGGGGCTTTTATTTACCAGGAAAAATATCCTGGGACATTTTTCACACACGGCTAATCTGATTCTAAAGTAAGCTTCAAAGTGAGCTTGTGTTATGGTAACCAGATAGCTGATATACTGCAAAAAGCTTCCATTCCATCTCTATAACATAGGTTATGTGTTTCATCGTGTAACTTCCATCGTAGTTGAAACTTCAAAAGGGAAATTTCGTCTTATGTATAACAAACTTCGCTTCTGTAAAATAGATAATTTTCAGGATTAATGTAGCTTATATCCTTCTCCATTCTCCCAACTATCCTTGCACAAAAAATCATCTCGATTAGACGATCCATTACAGCGTTAATAAACAAACAACCTTTCACATTAATATTAGTTACTAGCTGCCTCCGCGCGGTTTTACCCGCGTAGTTCCCGTTCCCGTGGGAATACAGGGATAAAATATAGCCCATATTACTCAGTGATAATGTAGCTTTCTAATAAAAAAAGAATTATTAAAATCAGTCCAGTACTTTTTGAGTTTATTCGTTACATACAAAAATACAAATCTTTCCTCTTTATAATATTAATGTAGATGATTTAGAATGTAACATATTCTTAAATTATTGTAACAAGATACAGTGTTACAAGCTTACCTAAATTACGGTTTTTTCCCTTTTCTTGTAACAAAATAACTTTGTTCCTAAATATCTGTACTCGTTTTGGGAAGTTAGCGCTCCCTTTATTTCTTTTTATTATGTTATTTTTCTTGGCGTAACTTGTTAGATGATATTTTTCCAATTATAGAAAGGAGAAGTCTGGAGTTACAACGTAAGTGAATATAAAGTAAGTAATTCTATATTAATATGAGAGTAAGATTTGCAGCTCTACGAAAGGTTAGTATATTTCTTGAACAAATAAATCTACATTGATTAATATGTAGGTATTTTGTTTGACTCGTTTTCATTTCATATTATCAATCAATGTTTTGTTCCTTTATTGTTTGGGAGGTGGCAGATCCACTGAGTTCTGTTGCCAAAAAGCCAGCGATTTCATCAATCTATGATGCTGTATGAATAAATTCCCCTTTATCAATGATCTCAGATAGGAATATAGAAATTTATTGTATTGTTATATACCTACATATATATCGGCTATAGGCTATATAGGGAGGTGATTCAAAGAGCTCTCTGTAATAAATGTTCTCGATATCAAATATTGTTAATAAAAACGGCAATAAAACCGGAATTTTCGACCCAAATTTTCTCTGCAAAACCTTTTATTTATATCTTTTTTAATATACACACAAGCTTTAATTACTCTATGGTATATAATTGAAACGTCAAAAATTATTTATGTCAATATCTACCCTCTTTTCAATTAATTATTTATTTGACGTTAGTACGCGCGCGGTCCCATATCAGCTATATCATTCAAAAAGGTTTCAAATTCAAATTTAAATTAATTTATTGCAAATAACATGACCCATAGATTATAAAGACTCGCCCAAGCTTCGCACGGGTGCAATGCTTATACATCACATAAGAAACCTCAAGACTTGACAGTATTTCTCTAACATATTTGTATGTAAAAACCTTCCTCTTGAATCACTCTATCTATTTAAAAAAAAGCCGCATTACAATCCGTTGCGTAGTTTGAAAGATTTAAGGACAGACAGCGGAAAGCGACTTTGTTTTATAATATATAGTAATCATGGCAAGGACGGTGTTAGAGCTAGCCTTGGCCACCCTAGGTCCACCTTCTCACAGACCTGTTCCTCATTCAGATGTGCCGATAACCTGGTGGAGGTCACCACCAGCGCTGCTGCAGTGCGATGTCCCTGATGCGGAGAGGTTGGCTCCGCGCCGCCCGCCGCCGCCCCTCGACGCCGGCGAGAGGCCCAGACCGAAGCCCTACCTCTGGAGACGAGGGGACGAAGAGCTGAAACGGTAAATACTTCTACTCAAATTATAATGTCATGTATATCTACAGTTATCTGACCAGCCTTTCTAATATGCTTACTACCAAGACACTAAACTAATTACTGAGTTTATTGCCGGCTCTTCTCAGTAAAAAACAACTATCAGCATTAATAGTGACTATTCATAAGTGCTTTATTGAGGCCTATTTGAATAAAAAGATTTTGATTTTGAAACAGACGAGCCGTGGTGGGTCGTTTGGGAACGCACCGACTCACTATCATGAGAGTGCAGGTTCAAACCCTGGCCCGTACCTACATCTGAAATTAAAAACTTACGTACGGATTCACACCACTGGCTTTCGTTGAAGGAAAACATCGTGAGGAAACCTGCATGCCCGAGATGTCACAATTAAAGGCTTGTGAACGCACGCACTTGGTGGACTATGGCCTAAACCTCTTTGTTAGGGGACGCTTGAGCTCCTTCTTCTATGCACATAAATACTTGTCCTGGGAAGGAGAACCCAGGTGAAAACTCAATGTAACTTAGCATTAAATATTAATCAGCAGTTTTTTCGTTTTCAGAGTATCAAACGGCACTTTTGAAGTGTCCCGTAGGAATGGCGAAGGAGTCTACCAGTGCGCTGTCCGCCATCACGGCGGCTTTGTACTGGGGTACCCTGTCAACTTGAAATTTGCTTGTAAGTTAAAAATTCATTAATAATATTGTTCTTATAAGGCTTAAAAAGCCGTGGTGGCTCAGTTGGGAACGCACCGACTCACGATCATGAGGGTGCCGGTTCAAATCCCTGGCCCGTACCTCTGAGTTTATAAAAACTTACGTACGGATTCACACCACTGGCTTTCGGTGAAGGAAAACATCGTGAGGAAACCTGCATGCCTGAGATGTCACAATTAAAGGCATGTGAAGTCCGCCAATCCGCACTAGGCCCGCGTGGAGGACTATGGCCTAAACCCCCTCGATGTTAGGGGAGGCTCGAGCTCCTCGGTGGAGACGTATATGAGTTGTTGATGATGATGATGAACGTCTTATTGAAATGGCTGATAATGACAGGACTATTTACGATTTGACTTAAATTAAAATATATGTATGGTGGCTCCCCACAGTTTCCCCCGCGTTCCCGGGGGATTATCAGTTTTACCGGGATAAAAGTAGCCTATGTCCTTTCTCAAGCTCTAGACTATATGTGTACCAAATTCTTTTAAATTGGGTTTGTAGTTTTAGCATGAAAACGAGACAGACAGAGTTACTTTCGCATTTATATTATTAGTTAGGATACACGAGAGAAAAATAATACAATAAATAAGTTTTCAATACATACAAATTACTAGATACCTAAAAGGTATATTTTATCAACAATGAAAATTTATCAATAGTACCTACACAAACCTGACAGGTTACAAATTAGTTTCGGTTTGTTAATATATATCTATTAATATCTATTAATATCTATTATTATAATATAAATTTATATTATTTCACAAAGACATGTAGATTGTAGGTACCTACGTTCAACCCTCGTCAGGATATTGGAATATTAATTACAATTATATGTATAAAGGAGAATAGGTATATTATAGTTTCAAGTAAATTTAGTATAGCAATACATTTATAATCATACTAGGTTCCGCCCCGCGGTTTCCCCCGCGTTCCCTTCAACGTTCCCAGAATAAAAGGTAGCTTATCCTTTATCAATATCTGTACCAAATTTCTTCAAAATCGGTTATGTAGTTTAAGCGTGAAAACGTAACAGAAGGACAGAGTTACTTTCGGATTTATAATACACAGTGATCAATTCTTGGTATGTTTTTTTGGAGTATCTGGACCACTTTGCTAAGGACTGCAGTAAAACTCAAAACCGGGAAGAGTGGAAAAAAGAAGGGGAGGCATTTTGCAGTGGGACAACACAGGCTAATAATAATAAAAGTAAAATAGTGCCCACAATATGATAAATACAGTATTTATAAATTAATAAATTAGAGCTAATGTAGTACAGACTTCGTCCGGACGCTAGGCAAACCTACTTCCCACTAATATTATAAATGCAAAGATTGTGAAAAGAAAATGTAAGTATGGATGTATGTTTGTTACTCTTTCACGCAATAACGGCTGAAGTAATCTGAATAAAATATATTCTGGTATAGCATACAGGCTTCTCTATATCGGGAAAATTTAAGTTCACCGGGATACCAGATGAAACCGCAAGATGGAAGCTCGTTCATAAATAATTGTATATAGCAGACTGTCCCAGACAGATGTCAGAATTAGCCCTTAAGCATGGCATGTTTTTGTTTGTACAAACGACATTTTATTACGATCTTTTAACATAGTTAAGCTTAAACAATTAGTTATATAATAATTAGGGCTTGTGCCATGTACTGCCGAAAAACACAGTATCTACAATTAAATAGTTTATACTATAATGAACATAATTATAATTGAAAAAATAAAAGAAAATTGAAGGCGAGTCTATATAGAGGCCTTATCTGTAACCTGAACTTAGGTAAATGGATGAATCCTATACTTTATTCTATGTAAAAAATTGCATATCTTGCTTAAAAAACATCTGCACCAAAATTATAAATCTAAGGTAGGCGTAATAGCTGCTTAACGTTTCGTTGGTTAAAGTTTGATCACACTTTCCTATTTATTGTGTAAACTTAATTTGATAAATTAAGTTATATTGTTGCTAACTGTATGAAGGTACACACACGGGAACACGCGCCTACTAAAAATACTGAGCAAAATTATTTGTACGCACCTAAAACTATTGCTATAACAATAACGATAGGCGTTACCGAATAATTTATTTTACCAAAGCAGTCATCAAAGGCAGATAAAGAAAGGTAGATTAAATTTTAGTTTGTCATGATATTATTCTGGATATAATATGACCTAGCCTTCGTCTGTGTAGGTTAACTGTAAATATTATTTTTAATTTAGTTATTATTTTCAAGATAATGAAACCCTCGACAAAATAGGTTATTTACCATTTAGTGGTGGCGGCCATCTTGATATATATCATAGTGTTTAAGTATTACTAGCCCTTTCATATGTTACTCGACTCTTCTCGCACAGTAAATTAATTCTAAAAACTTCTTCTTCCTGCCCTAATCCCGCCTAAGCAGGGTCGGCACAACATGTGTTTTTCTTCCATTCCTCTCTGTCAGCCGTCATTTCACTCATCACCCCCTTCTTACACATATCAGCTTTCACACAATCCATCCATACTTTCTTCGGTCTTCCTCTACATTTACGACCATCCTGCACATTCATAACTTTCCTCGTAACATGATTTTCATCTCTCAGCATTGTGTCCATACCTTGACAGCCTATGGCTCCTCACTTTCTCTGTTACTGGCGCTACTTTCAAACTACCTCTTACATACTCATTTCTTTAAAAACAGCCAGAAAAATGTCGATATAACTGTTAATATTGTTCGCAAACTTTGGTTCCTTGACATTTCCCTGCGCGTCGTCATATGACTAGAATACTAAATTGCCGGTAACTTCAAAGGAACATAAGTTGCGTCGCAGTCGTTCACCAAAATGGGTCATTTGCCTAAACGACTGGATCACAGAGTTATGAATCTAACTAGATGTCTCGAGTATGTACTTCGCGTCTCAAAGCAGCAAAAATGTCTGCTTTCTACGCCGCCATTTTGTCTGCGATCGACCGTTTCCCTTTGGACGTTAAAAAGAGAGTTACACGGTTGGTTTTCATACAAATAGAGGTATTTACGTTATCTAGTTAGATTTAGATCTGTGGACTGAATGGCAGATGATCGTCTGAGGCGTTGTGTCTAATCACCATTCTTGTTGTCTCCAATGCTTTTTGGTAAACGAGCTTAAACTTTGCCATTTACAACACAAGGTTTAAAGTCGTATAACCCATGTTTATATATATCTATCGCTTTCTATCTTTATATGTGAAAGTGAGAAGGATTTTTGAACCATTTTAGTATTCGCTAATTTACATGTACAATAAATAATACTTATAATAAAAAGGTCCCTAAAAAGGTAAAGGTCTATCAGCAAAATCAAGCGTTAGAATCTGACTATTCGCAAATGTCTGAGAAGGCCTATTTGAATTAAAAATATTTTGAACTTATCTAATTTGATTTATAGGTCTTAAATTATAAGACGTGATAGACTAAAGAATATTCTTAATTTAATATCGTTGGATATTTATATTATACTAGCTGCCGCCCCGCGGTTTCACCCGTGAAGTTCCCGTCTCCCGCTCCCGTGATCACGCAGAAAAAAAAATATTATAAGTGGTAGCCGATTATCAGACCTACTGAATATGCATCTAGAAATCGGTCAAACCGTTTCGGAGGAGTACGGTAACTAACATTGTGACACGAGAATTTTATATATATAGATTAATATAATGTAGAAAATGAAGGTCTGTAAATAAGGAAAAGCAGAATTCCTATAATTCTAACGCAATTCATGACTATGTAAGGATAATATTATAATAATCGATTTGAAGAAGTTATTTGAAACAACTTTATAAGTTGCTTGGAGCTTTCGTGTAACGGTAAATCGAACTTTTGGGAAATGATACACAGTAGGTACCTATTGTGTATCTTCTTAATCTATACTAATATTATAAAGAGGAAAGATTTGTTTGTTTGTTTGTTTGTTTGTAATGAATAGGCTCCGAAACTACTGGACCGATTTCAAAAATTCTTTCACCTTTGGAAAGCTACATTATCCCCGAGTAACATAGGCTATATTTTATCCCTGTATTCCCACGGGAACGGGAACTACGCGGGTAAAACCGCGGGGAGGCAGCTAGTAATATTATAAATGCGAAAGTTTGTAAGTATGTATGTATCTTTGTTAGCGCCTGAACGACTGAAGGGATCGCGATGAATTTAGGCACAGAGTTAGAATATGTTCTGGAACATTGGCTACATTATCTCGGGAATGTTAAAGATCCTATCGACGCGGCGACGCTGGAAAGGAAAAATTATCCAAGCGACATCAGACTAACTTCACAGTAGAGCTGTTTAAAGTTTGAATTTTCAGTAAAAAAAAGGGAACTCTCGCGAACTTCAAAATGTCGAAGCGACATCAAAAGTCGTCGTAGGAGGACGCGAGTAAGACCAAACGTCGCAGAAAAGTCAGGCGATTCCAACAATGTATGTAACTCAAATTGGCCCAAAATGTCACTTGGATAATTTTTCCTTTCCAGCGTCGCTATTGAATACTACATACCTACCTACCTATTAGTAAATTTTTGTATGTTTTATTACGGTTTATCTCCGAAACTATTTACCCAAAGCGACATTGTGTTATATTTTGTAAAGCTATGTTAATATCTAAGATACCATAACCTTGTGAAACCGCGGGACAAACTAGAGTCTTATACCGAGAAAGGGTTTGAAAGTTCATCCCCTAAGACGGAAAAGTCGTAGAAAGTTGCTTAATACTAAAATATTTATTACCTGCTTTAATTTACAAAGCTCCCAAAACTATGTGGAGAAGCTTCTGCCTGTGTCCCACGGGATATTAGTTATCCCGGAATAGAAAAAAACTTATTTGAGAAATGTAATAAATACTTTTTAGTTTATTTACTCGATAATAATTTTGAATCACTTTGTCATTCATGGAAATGTTAAATCTGCAGATGTTTATACTTTAACATTTATGTTAAATTTCCGTCCCCGGATTTACTCGCGTTTCCCGGGAATCTAGAATTTTCTAAAAATTATATGTTAACCTAAAGTTTATCAAAACCATAATCTATTGACATCCATGTATCATTTAACCCTTCAGTCGTTGTTGTGATTTTCAATGTTCCCGGTATACCTAAAAAGAAGCGTATGTGATACTCTAAGCTATAAACTATCTGTCTTCCAAATTTCATTCAAATCCGTTCTGTAAGTAGTTATTGCGTGAACAAACATACATTCACACATACTCACAAACTTTCGCATTAATTATATTAGTAGACTAGCTTCTGCCCGCGACTCCGTCCGCGTGGAATAGTTACTTTGGGCTAACGCTAACTTTCAACCCCCTTCGTTTACGTAGAAGGATGGTCTCGCAAAGCCAACTGATGACTGGACGCGCCGGCCCGGCACATAAGGTGCGCGCAGTACTTGATTATTATTTTGCTGCGATGTTATTTTAAATTTGCGATATCTCCTAAGATATTCATTGAAATCGAATGCTGTAAATGGCAATTTTGTTTTAAATTAAATACTTGTGATGAATAACGTATTTATTTGGATAAGGATTAATATCATCTTTATAAAAACACCTTCACAAATAATGCTTCATTTTCGAACAAATTTTATTAGTATAAAAGTGGTTATAGTGAGCCAACCATAACAGATAGATATATGCTTTCGCGGACTTTTTTTTAGAACTTTTGAAGAGGACCAATTCTGTCATACAGCATTTTAGCGTAACTTTAACCATTTATGCAGCGTACGCAGCGAAGGCTTAGAAAAGGAAATAAAAACTCCCGATTTCGAAACATTCTTCATTGGTGCTCCGCTCCTAGCAGTCGTAGCGTGATGATATATAGCCTATAGCCTTCCTCGATAAATGGACTATCAAATGGCGAAAGAATTTTTCAAATCGGACCAGTACTTTCTGAGATTAGCGCGTTCAAGCAAACAAACAAACAAACAAACAAACAAACAAACAAACAAACAAACAAACAAACTCTACTCCTTTATAATATTAGTATAGATAGGATAAGTTATTAAATACAGATCGCATTAATAAATATTTGTAGGATTAGATTTTACTCCTAAATAGACATTAAATAAATTCCATCCATTTGATAGTCAAATTATTTAAATTTTATTTATTTATTTATTTTTTTTTTTTATTTATTTATAACCATTACATTTACACTACCTTTACAGGCGACTTCCCAATACGATAGTGCTGAGTAATACAGTACCGTCCTTGACAATCACAATAACGGGTGAATAGAAAAAGAAATAAACATATTAAGAAAATAACAAAACAAAAAAAGATAAGCAATTATTATACATAACACAACACATGTAATGTTACTTTTATAAATTCACTCAGGGAACACGAGAACAAATCCACTCTGTCAGCAACCCGATTCAGTGTTTGCACGGTCCGCGTAAGGTGGGCTTTGTTTAATAAATTTGTTCTGCCGCGTGGTACAGCGAACAGATGTGGTCGTCGTCGGCGGTGCACATACCCATCAGGCACGCACAAACCCATCCACTGCAGAACGCTTGGATTTTTAACGTTACCCCGGAAAACTCCAAGCATATAAGATGCCATGGCTAAATCCCGCCTTGTTTCCAACTTGTTGTATCCAACCATGCCTAAAACGAACAAGGTTGGATACATCAAGGGGTACAGGGGATATACCCCATAAAGCCTATGGTATATGTACCTCATACATTTATTTTGTATACGCTCCAACATGAGACTATATTTAGTCTCATGTGGAGCCCATATTGCCGCATTACCCTCCAGCCTACTCCTTATGAGGGCATCATATAATGCTGCAATGGCTTTAATGTTGGTGAACGTCGCTGCTCTGCGAAGCACAAAACCTAATCGCTTATAAGCCGTTTTACAGACATTGATTATGTGCCCCCGGAAACTCAATTGAGCGTCCATTTGGACCCCAAGATCTCGCACCATCTCCTCTCTGTTCATTGGCGCGCCATCGACTTTGTAGTTGAAGTGGTGTGGTAGCCTAGCACGACTGTATGTTACAATCGAACATTTGGTAACATTGAATTGTAGTTTATTATCTCGGCTCCACTCAACTACACGGTCAATGTCATGCTGAAGGCGGCGATAGTCATTCTCGTTTTCCACAGCTAGGAGCAGTTTGAGATCGTCTGCAAAAAGCAGACATCTGGCATCCCTGACCTTCTCCGGTAAATCATTGATCATTATTATAAAAGTCAATGGCCCAAGGTTGCTACCCTGACTCACGCCAGACCTCGTGAAGTACGACTCAGAACGATAACCACCGTACTCCACGTACTGTTTCCTGTCCCTCATATAGCTCACAAAGAATTTGAGCAGCTTAGGCGTGCAGCCAACCTTCGCCAACTTCGATAGTAAGATGTCGTGATCGACCAGGTCAAACGCTTTCTTAAAATCAAAGTAGGCGGCGTCCACCTGCACGCCTGCATCGATATGAGGGACCAAGTACACCATGGCATTCAGTAAGTTGCTGGTCGTACTACATTGCGGTCGGAAGCCATGTTGTGCGTCTGACAGTTGTGACGTTACTTGCACCTGGATAAGTCTTTGGATGACAGACTCAAATACCTTTGCGGGCGTTGACAGAATCGCCACGGGTCTGAAGCACTCGACCACTGTTTTACCTCCCCTCTTCGGTATAGGAATCACGCGGGTGACCTTCCAACGCTCCGGAAAATATGACGTTTCGAGACACAAGTTGAACAAATGCGCCAGGGGCTCTGCTACTACCGCGCGGCAATCTCGCATAACGAATACCGGAATACCATCCGGGCCTGCAGACCGCTTCGGTTTAAGCCGAGTAAGCGCCCCTTGCACCTGGTCAAGTGTCAGTCGTGGGATGTGAACGCGTGCGCTGTTTGCGCCGCCGGCCCCGACTGCTTCGTCCACGTCTAGGCGCGCTGGCTCCGTATTGTACACCGAATAAAAATATTTTGCGAATTCCGCGGCGGATTCCGAATTCGATAACACAGTTCCATCTTTTGTTATTTTATTGCAATTTCTGGGTCCCTTTTTTCCCCTAATGTAATCCCAAAATGATTTAGGGTCCTTTGCCAAATTACTCTGCACTCGATTTAGGTATTGTTGATGCTCACATATAATACTTTGTTTAATTCGCGCCCTGCATTTAGAAAAAGCCTCATAATCGATATGCAATCTTGTCGACTTATATCGCTTATGAAGTCTCGACTTAAGTTTAATATTACTTATTATTTCTCTCGTGTACCACTCCGGATAACAATACCTACGATCTACCCGTTTTCGCTGTTTTTTAGGAACACAACTAAATTACATTATTTAATTTAACTTTCAAACACAGTTATAAATATAATTAGGTTCAAAGCAAAATTGATACAATATCAGCGTTTGTATTATCTAAAGCGAATGAACGCATCGCTGTTCTCAGTATTGGACTTCTCACGTGATAGCATTATGAAAGAAAGAGATAGACTATAAATAGATAAGACTATTGTCACTTTATGTTACTGAATCACAACTTTCCGAAGTGACTTGACGTCGCGTCTTATTCAATTTGTATATTGCAGACATCGAGCATGTAACCAATAGAGTAGAACTGTTAACAGTTTTGTTGGAAAACAAAATACGCCAAAACGCTGCGCCGGCCCATGTGTTCTGATTGGCCGACTCAAGGTCAAGTGTTGCACTAGACGTACACACAGGTCTCTTATTGGTCGGGTATTGTTTTAGTTCGAGCGTGGCTTGTTAGTTATACGTGACAGAGCATTGATGCGTTGCTAAGCAAATGGCTCACTATTGCTACTCTATTGGTTACATGCTCGATGATTGCAGATTGCGAGTACCTTAGTCGGGGTGACTTTAGTAAATCAATCATGAGGACAATTTTGTTGTGCATTGCTAAACTTAATTTCATCTGTATTTGTCTTTCTATTTAAAAAGGTTTATAGGTAAACATAATTATCGATATTTTTCTATTTAGTCCAGTAATTTAAAGATAATAGTCTATAAAAGCCATAGGGTGTGTCCTAGGATATTTATTTATAAGAAATAAGAAATATTTTATTAATATATAGTCAAAATACAAGTTTACAATGTTTCCCTGTCTTTTAAACTAGCGTGAGCTGTGTGTCAGAAGACAGTTCCTTCCCGACAGCTTCCATATTCATTTTTGACATAACTAAAGAAAATTTAAATATAAATCATCATCAACAGCTCATAGACGTCTCCACCGAGGAGCTCGAGCCTCCCCTAACATCGAGGGGGTTTAGGCCATAGTCCACCACGCGGGCCTAGTGCGGATTGGCGGACTTCACATGCCTTTAATTGTAACATCTCAGGCATGCAGGTTTCCTCACGATGTTTTCCTTCACCGAAAGCCAGTGGAGTGAATCCGTACGTAAGTTTTTATAAACTCAGAGGTACGGGCCAGGGATTTGAACCGGCACCCTCATGATCGTGAGTCGGTGCGTTCCCAACTGAGCTCAAATATAAATAATTAATTACAATCTTATAATTAGATTTGTGTGTGTTTGTGGTGTTTGTAAATATGTATATATATAAATATAGAGAGTGTCATATTCTATTTTATCCCCGTAGTCCTACGGAAACGGGTACTACGCGGGTAAAACCGTAAGCTAGTAAGCTATATACCTAATTAATCATTGAGTATCTGACGCTTAACCGACTGTGGCGATGACAGGTTATGTGTTATCAATCGGTCGTGATGAATGAGGTGTCAAATGTGTGTTGATTTCCCGCGTGGGTATGTGCTATGTGTTATATTCAGCGCCATCTTGTCTGCTTATTGAGATATTGTATCATGTTTTATTATTTGAACGCTGAATAAGGAAAGAAAAAAACGTTCGTTCTGCCCACCAGCGCCACCTACCGGGTCCAAATTGATGTATTATACATAAAAACCTTTCCTATGAAATACTCCGTAATTTGGTGAAAACCGCATGAAAATATGTTCAGTAGTTTTTGTGTTCATCGCGTTCAGGCAGACAGACAGAGGCGGTGGGGACTTTGTTTTATATATATAGATATATATATATCACTAGCGGCTTCACCCGCTCAGTTCCCGTTTTCGTAGGACTTCGGGGATAAAGTAGACAATGATTCTGCCTTATAATGTAGTTTTCTATTGGTGAAAGAATTATTTAAATCGGTCGAGTATTTTTAAGGTTTATTCGTTAGGTACATATAATAATACAAATATTTTCCCCTTCCCGGCTTCATGTGGCTTCATCCACGTTCCTGATCTTCTGTTTATCCTAGGTAGTCTATATTTTATTCCAGAACATATTCTAACTCTGTGGCATACTTCATCCAGAACTTTTCGTATCTACAATGTAACTATAGTAAGATAATACTTATATTAGAAATACGAAAGTATGTGAGTATCAGCGTTGCCAGACGTCCCGATTTCGGCGGGACCGTCCCGATTTTTAAACCAAATTGTAATGTCCCGCGCGGGACAGGCTCTGTCCCGATTTTCGGGAATAACTCTACCGTGTGTGTAGCGTACTGAGAAAGCGCGCATTTGTTGTGTTTGAAAAAAAAAAACGACGTGTGACGTCTACAAGGGCACCAAATTGAGAGACTCGAGTAAAAAAAAAAAAAAACGACGTCAATTACTATGTCCCGCTTTCGACAAAAGAATCCCGCTTTTTTCACTCAAAAAGTTCCTAAATCCCGACTTGGCAAAAAATAAATCTGGCAACGCTGGTGAGTATGGATGTATGTTTGATACTCTTTAACGCCAAAACTGAAGAGATCGCAATGAGCTTTAACACAGAGTTAGAATAAGCTTTGCCTAACACATAGGCTCCTATTTATCCCGGGAAAATTTAAGTTAGGGACGCAAGTGAAACCGCGGGTAGACCATCTATACTAATATTATAAAGAGGAAAGATTTGTTTGTTTGTTTGTTTGTTTGTTTGTTTGTTTGTTTGTAATGAATAGGCTCCGAAACTACTGGACCGATTTCAAAAATTCTTTCACCTTTGGAAAGCTACATTATCCCCGAGTAACATAGGCTATATTTTATCCCTGTATTCCCACGGGAACGGGAACTACGCGGGTAAAACCGCGGGGAGGCAGCTAGTTAGTATATAAGTACAAAGCAAGATGAATACTTAGGTATTAAGATATCATTTCCCATAACAAAGACCGTTGGCATGGTATCGATATAGTAATTACGAATCGATTATTAGTACCGATTGTATTCGATACCCGAGACATTATTATATCGATACAATATAACAGTGATTGATTGAGAGAACAATTGTACGAAGTATCCATGAAATAAAGGCATTTTCTCTAATATTAGAGGAGGAAAGATTTGTATTTTCTGTTTATTTGACTATATTGAGTGTCCAAAAATGATTCAAATTTAGAAAATCTTTTAGTGTTAGATACCCTATTTATCTATAAATGCTCTAGGGTACATAACATCACGCTATAACCAATAAGAGCTGAGCATCATTGAATAATATTGAAAAAAAGGGGGAAGATGTGATAGATAAAGTTGCACGGGTCAGCTAGTAAGGAATAATCTCAAAAACTACTGGACTTATTTTTATAATTCCTTCACAGATAGTAATTAGCAATCTACATAATTCCCTAGTGATAAAGATGTTTCTTTGACTCTAGGGTTATTTGGGTAAAAGTAAAAACAGTAGGAACCCTTCTTAGTAAGATGGTCGAATTTTAATAATATAAAAAAATATCCTGGGACATTTTTCACACACGGCCAATCTGATTCCAAACTAAGTAGAGCTTGTGATATGGTAACCAGATAGCTGATATACTACATATACCTACTACTTTTAAATACATACTTATATAGATATTTACATCCAGACACAGGACAAACAGACATATTCATGCTTATAAATGTTTGTCGTGGGTGGGATTCGAACTCACGACCCGAGGCTTGAGAGTCAGGGTCACTAACCACAAAGCCAACCGGGCTGTCAAATACAATAATCTCTATGATAATAACACATAGACCAAATTTATCTTGTAGGAAATAAATTTGTTCGACATTATGCTACGAAACTGAAATGTTATAAGGGTCGCGCCGCGCGGCATGCCGTCAATATTTATATTATGTGGGAACCCTGAAAGTTTTCTGTACAGTCAACGACATTAGAACCAAAATATACCTGTATAACAAATTTTATGATGTAATTTCATAGCCCGGTTGGCTTTGTGGTTAGTGACCCTGACTTTCAAGCCGCGGGTCGTGGGTTCGATTCCCACCCAGGACAAACATTTGTATGCATGAATATGTCTGTTTGTCCTGTGTCTGGATGTAAATATCTATATAAGTATGTATTTAAAAGTAGTATATGTAGTATATCAGCTATCTGGTTACCATAACACAAGCTCACTTTGCTGCTTAATTTGGAATCAGAATGGCCGTGTGTGAAAAATGTCCCAGGATATTTATTATTATTTATATGGGCTTTGTTGATACATTATATATTTTAATAATTGTCGTTTTAACCCTTGGTTGTTTCTATTGTTTCATATTAGTTTTAGGCTTAAATCAGAACCAATTGTAGATTTGGTAAAAAGTTTTCCGTATTTTGAGATTTCATTATAAAGATATTTTTTTGAAATAGGTATTCTTATAACGTTAGTTAAATAATGCGCCCCGTATGGGATATTGGTCAACAGTTATGCGCTGCTCCAGTGTTTTAGAGGCCTGCTTAGTTAAGCTAAAACAATTAGAGGCCTTTTCAGACACTGTACCAATTCAAGTAGGAGATTGTACTCACGTACCGGCACCGCACGCACGTCCTGTTCAGACATTTCCATTTGATTCAATTGGCCTTTCATAACATGAAAGGCCTCTTTGTGATGTTATAAAAAAAACTAGGAATTTTATGTATTTTCCAAAGCTAAGTGTCAACTCAATTGTGGTTTCAAATGTCTATGAACTTCCAGTGACATGAGGACCTCTGTTCTTACCCTCTACTTTATTTTATCACTTGTTGACCCGCGCAACTTCGTTAGCGTCAATTTCCCTTTAAATATTTTTGGTTTATGCTTCGCTTCTATTCATAGTAGCATGATGATATATCATGCCTCAAATAATGGGCTATCTAACACTTGTTACTGAGATGACTGCGTTTAAACAAACTCTTCGGCTTTATTTATTAGTAAACTAGCTTCTCCCCGCGACTCCGTCCGCGTGGAATAGTTACTTTGGGCTGACGCTAACTTTCAACCCCCTTCGTTAACGTAGAAGGATGGCCTCGCAGAGGCAACTGATGACTGCACGCCGCGGCCGGCCCAGCGCATAAAGGCGCGCGCAGTACTTGATAATTATTTTGGTGCGATGTTATTTTAAATTTGCGATATCTCCTAAGATATTCATTGAAATTGAATGATATAAATGGCAATTTTGTTTTAAATTAAATACTTGCGATGAATAACTTATTTATTTGGATAAGGATTAATATCATCTTTATAAAAACACCTTCACAAATAATGCTTAATTTTCGAACAAATTGGGTGAGTATAAAACTGGTTATAGTGAGCCAACCTTAACAGATAGACATATGCTATCGCGGACTTTTTTTTAGAAGTAACTTTAACCGTTTACGCAGCGTACGCAGCGGAAGCTCTCCACTGGAAAAGAAATCTCCCGATTTTGAAACATTCTTCATTGGTGCTCCGCTCCTATTGGTCATAGCGTGATGATATATAGCCTATAGCCTTCCTCAATAAATGGACTATCTAATGGCGAAAGAATTTTTCAAATCGGACCAGTAGTTCCTGAGATTAGTGCGTTCAACCAAACAAACAAACAAACAAACTCTACTCCTTAATAATATTAGTATAGATTAGATATATTAATTGGCCACATGAGTCAGTCAAACCATTTTTCTTCGATTTATCTAATGCCCTGCATTTATTTATTTCATACTTTAAAGTTTTTTGTAAAATCCGGCCTACCAATAAAGCAAATTTTAAAATTCTAATCCAACCTTCATAAATTCTCGAAAACAAACCGAGCTAAAAAGTTAAACTGCCTTTGAGGCTTTCCCATTCACTTAAAACATTAAATTTGTGTACTGTGCAACACATTGTTAAGATTACGTCACTTACCAAGAAAAAAGTGTCATTAGGGAACGCAGAGTCATCTGGGACGAACGAGATCCTGTCATTGTGGGGACAAGATTTGTTACCCGTGAACTTTAGAAGCTTTGGCACTTCGACCTTCAGTGAGCTTTCACTAGTAAAGGTCATGTGATTTGGGCTAAACTTACAGGTCAAGGGTACACCCGTTTTTTTTAAAGCTTTCCTGGAAGGGTCCTAGACAAATTTACATGACTAATACTAAGTCTAGAGTAACAAAATATTTGCAGATGATATAAAAACTAAAATGCAATGTGATTCGTGAAGTATTTGTTAATATATCCGTCTCATTCTAACGTTATATAACCAATAGATACTACCTACCGTCCGGCCCCGCGGTTCCACCCGCGTTCCCAAAGGACCTTCAAGTTTCCCGGATCAAAAAATACCCTATGTCCTTTCTCAAGCTCTAGTCGATATCTGTACCAAATTTTATTAAAATCAATTCAGTGATTTAAGCGTTAAAGCGTGGCAGACAGAGTTCCTTTCGCATTTATAATATTAGTGAATTAGAAGTCCCTTAATATAATTTCCTTATTACAGATCTAGATAAACAGTTCTCAGCGCACCCTGAGAATGCCACAGCCAGGGCTGGACAGCCTTTCGTCCTCACATGCAACATCAGCTCGGGCCCACCTGCCGCCATCACCTGGCTGCGAGATGACAAGCCCTTGCCTGATGACAAGAGGTAAGGTATTCCACCTCAATTGGATTCGTAGCCTCAGTAAACCAATGCCTTTTATCGTAAAAATCTCATCACTCCCTTTTTGAAGAACCCCATGTTGTACTAATCCTATAATTCCCGTTCCCACAGGAATATGGGAGTTAAATGTAGCCTAGTTACTCCCTGATAAAGTAGTTTTCCCTTGGATAATGAATTACGAGTATTTAGATCAGTCCAGTAGTTTCGGAACCTATTTATTACAAACAAACCTACTTTCCTCGTATTATATTAGTGTAGAAATGGGACGTTAGTGATTTTTTTGCGAATTCTTCTCAGTTGAAGACTGAGGAACCGGCGGAAGTTTTAGAGTTTTTGACCTTCACAAGTCGCTCATCAGAAGTTAACCTAAATAAGACTTTGAATCATTGATTTTATCATATTTCAGATACCATTGGATCAACATGAACACTCAGCTACTTATTGCTGACGTTCAAAAAGAAGATGCCGGATTATACAGGTACCTAAATAAATTAATATGCTGGGATCTTTTTCACGTATGGTCAATCTGATGCCAAACTAAGCAGAGCTTTTATCATAGCAACCAGATAGCTGATATAAAACATATACTTCTTTGAAATACATACTTGTATAGATATTTACATCCAGACGCAGAACAAACAGACATGTTCATGCACACAAATGTTTGCACTGGATAATAAATTGACTTGGGACGTGTTCTTCGGTATTTCTTTTTCCTTTGAAGAATATTTTATCCTGGATGACATTCGAACCCACTACCGGTGGCTTAATCGTCAGGGTCACTAACAAAGACAACGTCCAGTCAATGCAACATTTTAATCTCATATTCGTTACCTACTAATAGAAAAATTCTTATGTTTCATCTCATCAGATGTAAAGCAGTCAACAGTCACGCCTTAAAAACCCGTCTGAGTAATGTTGGTCAACTCCAAGTCGAAGAGAACTTTGAAGATCTGGAGATCTCCCAGCTGCCTCTCAAGGTGGAGACTGATATATATGCAGAGAAAGGTAGCAAGGTGGTGCTGCCGTGCCCCCTTGTTGGCTGGCCAAGACCTAAGGTAAGGATTTGATATACTTAGAATGATGAGTAATTGGTTTGTCCTGTGGTAATTCTGAAGTCAAACATAGCCATATAGGTGGCCTATTGTTGGAAAGCTGCCTCCGCTGCCGAATGCTTCACTATGATATGAAAAGAAACCTATTTGTTTATTCATATAGGCTTTTCCAGGCACTTATGAAATGTCGACTCTAATGCTTGGTTCGGAAGATTGCGTTTGCTGATGCCGGCAATAAATACAGCAATTGATCTTAATTACTTCTCTCAACAGTTGTTACTGAAATTATTAAGTATAGTTAATGTTTTTATGTCTTATATGTATACTTTAAACGCCCTGGAAATATGTTCTTCTATATCTCTAAATTTACATCAGTAAAAAACACCTAATCCTAAAATACTCTTGCAATTATTACTCCCTCTTTTGTAAATACTCCTTTGAACTAATTTTCAGCTTATTTGGGAGCTGACTCCAACTGTCGGAAGAACTGGTGAACTAGAAGATGAGGATCAAGTACTTGTGCTGCCCAGCCTTGAGCTCGACCAAGAAGGGATTTACACTTGTTCTGTAGAAGGAAACAGCGACCTGGTTAAGGTAAGAACTATGTATAAGTCGACCTATCCGTACAACAAAGTTCAATGTGACTTTGAACCCAACCCACGTTTATTGTATGTTTATGTCTATAATTACGTACCTATATTTATTAAACGGATAGTAATGTTTTAATATGTTAGTAAAAGTATCAATTCTCTAAGCCGTTTACGAAAAAGTTAGGGTAAAAATGGTAAAATCAAGCTTCAAATAAGTCTAGCAGATAAAATAAAGTTTAGCAGATAAAACTTTGTTCTATGGATAGTTCGAATTTATTCTTCTTCCTGACGTTGTATTCCTCATTATTTAGGGTCGTAATTTTCTTTAGGAGTCATATTTTTCTGACAATCGAGTGCCACTTGTTCATATCCTTAGCAACGTGAAGTGTGCAGTTTAGTTTAGAAAGTAACCGATCTGATCAGACCATCTTATGGGACTTCGACCCTTGTAGAGATTTACTCAAATTAGATTTAAAGTCCTAAGTTTAATGGCATGCTGGTGGATGATGAATTAAATATGCAAGTCTTAAATTTAAGTTAAAACTTGTTAATGCCTTAATGCGTACATTTGATTATGCCGGCTTAAAAACTGAAGAAATCGCTACAGTTACTCGTAGCTTGTGAAAGCGAATCTTTCGCATGATAAAACAAAGCTTCAATTACCCTCTTTACACCTAATTAACTTTTTTAACTGCTCTTTAGTAAATCGCTTTCACATCAAAAGTTCTTTAACATTACTTTTATATTATTTTCTTTGAAAACACCGTTAAATAGAGGTTAAATAAAGTATTTGCGAAATAATAAACAACTTTGTTATCGTTGGCTTTGAAGGAAAATTTAAATGTACCCCAAATTTACAGGCAACGTATTATTTTTTAATTTGACTTTCTTAATGAAAACATAATTAAATTGGTAAATGTTGTTCGTATTAAATTATTTTCGTTTTCTTGGACCGGAAATCAACTTTGTATTTATTTTAAGGTAATTTTAGTCAAATGTTTGACTTCTTGGTATACCGGGATGATTCGCGCGTAGTCTATTATCATAATATAATATATTCTCGTTCCCATTTTCGTAGGAATATGTAGATAAATGTTACTCTGCGATAATGTATAACAGCTTTCCACTGGTGAAATTATTATTGAAATCAGCACAGTAGTTTTTGAGTTGAAATGAAATAAATTTATCAATTCAAATAGGCCTTCACAGGCACTTATGAAACGTCGACTCTAATGCTCGGTTCGGATGGTTGCTTTTGCTGAGAAGAGCCGGCAATAAACTCAGCAATTACTCTTTCTAAAACCAGTTTTAACAATAATAATATTAGTCCTGATAGAACGAGCGCTGTACCCATGCCTCCTTATCATTAATATAATCATTTTTATACATTACAAACATATACAAATATTTCCTCTATATAACATTAGGGCAGGCAGATTATTTTGACTAACCTCGACGTTTTGATCAAGTCGCACTGATCGTGGTCCGTAGACACAAGAATCATGAATACTGAAATGAAATGAAATAAATGTATTAATTCAAATAGGCCACAGGCACTTATGAAACCTCGACTCTAATGCTCGGTTCGGAAGGTTGCTTTTGCTGAGAAGAACCGGCAATAAACTCAGCAATTACTCATAATGTTATTTCATCTTGCAGACCTTCAAGGTAACGATGACAGAACCGGTGGTGATCACAGTCCCTCCCACATCTAAGCAGACAGTACGTGCCACTACTGTGAGGTTCAACTGTACAGCAGTGGGGAAACCAACCCCCACCATCACTTGGTACAAGAATGGACAGCTCCTAGAATCTGGACGGGTAAGTGAAATTAAACAAGGATACTTTCCTAGGTCGAAGATTGACTGGTGATCGAGTGAAATGGAGGGAGATGACATAAATCCGATCCTGAATTGGAAAAGGAAGGAAGATGATGATGATGATGGTGGTAGATTCTGAACAATATCTCCAAAATATATCTTGAAAGGGGGGTCTTATCTTGGGGGAAAATAAATGGTATGATTGTATAAAAGAAAAGATGAGAGAATAATTTGATTGGTGACCGAATGAAACTAATGAATGAATGATATGACTCATAAAGCCGATGACATTGTTCCAGGTGGCAGTAATAGCTTCGCCGGACGCAAAGCGGATCGAGTTACTTATTAGAAGTGTTACATCGAGTGATGGAGGTAAACACACAAAATATACTGGGACATTTATCTATTTATTATATTTTATTGCAAAGCTAAAATGATCTTTATAAGTTGAGATAAATTATTTGTTTTTAATTGTTTGTAATCATTACAGGGCGACATATTCGCACAGCGAAAAAGTCCCTTTAGAAATAATTTAGAATGAAAAAAATAAAATAATACCTGTTTTATTTAGTTTATAAGCAATCTGATCGCAAAGTATTCGTATTATGGTAATCAAATAGATAATGTACGATTAATGGCGATTTCGCATTAAATTGGTCCTTGTCATTGGTAAATTGGCAAAAATACTATGTAAAAGCCGTGGTGGCTCAGAAAAGCCGTGGTGGCTCAGTTGGGAACGCACCGACTCACGATCATGAGGGTGCCGGTTCAAATCCCAGGCCCGTACCTATGAGTTTATAAAAACTTACGTACGGATTCACACCACTGGCTCTCGGTGAAGGAAAACATCGTGAGGAAACCTGCATGCCTGAGATGTCACAATTAAAGGCATGTGAAGTCCGCCAATCCGCACTAGGCCCGCGTGGTGGACTATGGCCTAAACCCCCTCGATGTTAGGGGAGGCTCGAGCTCCTCGGTGGAGACGTATATGAGCTGTTGATGATGATGATGATGATGATGTTGACTATGTATTTCTAGCGTTAGCACCCCTGTTCGGTACATACAGGACCTCCATGATGAATGAGGGTATAATATAGAATGATATCACAGGTGTATACCAGTGCTTCGCGCACAACGGGCACGGCTCGTCGTCCGCGTGGGCGTGGCTGGAGGTCGGCGGGGCGGGGGCTGCGGCTCCTCGTGGGGTGCGCTGCCGGCCCGCTGGAGCTCGCGCCCTGGCCGTGCGCTGGGACCCGCTGCCTGATACTGTCATCGCTTATAACGTGCAGACTAGCCGCATTGGTGAGTCTGGACCTGGTATAGATAGGTATGGTGTATAGGTGTTTCAGAAATGGTGGGGGGTGAAGAAGCGTGCCCCAGGACCAAAAAAGGTGAGGTTGAGCTTGAACCTGATGTAGATAGGCTCCAGAGTCGCAGAGATGGTGGGGATGCAGAAGCGTGCGCCGGGACCCGCTGCCTGATACCGTCATCGCTTATAATGTGCAGACTAGCCGAATAGGTGAGTCTGGTGTAGATGTTGGCTGCTAAACTTCAAACTTTACTTGTAGATACTGGGGCAGGAGTGAGTCGCATGTTATGGTGGGGGATGGTTAAATAGGCGAGTCTGAACCTGATGTGTGGTGGGGTGAAGTGGTCGCGGGTGTATAGGTGCTCCATGGTGGGGATGAAGAAGCGGTCATGTGATAAAGGTGCTACAAAAATGGTAGGGGATGGTGAAGCAGTCTTGTGAGAGAGATGGTAAGTGACGATGTAGCAAATGTCTGATAACGGTGCTCGAGAGATAGTGGGGGGTGAAGAAGCGTGCGCTGGGACCCGCTGCCGGTGTCCGTCATCGCTTATAATGTGCAGACTTGCCGTATAGGTGAGTCTGAACCTGATGTAAATAGTACCCTGATGAAGAGGTGGGGTGAAGAGGTCGCTTGAGTAAAGGTGCTCCAGATATGTGGATGATGCAGTTGCTCCGGTCTCTGGAGGATGATGGTGAAGGATGATGCACTTCATCATCCCTTATCATGTGAGAGAGGTGCTCCAGGAATGGTGGGCGATATTACGCGATCATGTGAGAGGGGTGCTTCAAAGCAGATATGGGTGTATTCCTAACTTGCATGTCTTTTAGATTTATTTGCTAATGTTAAGACGTATATTTCTCAGGAGGCCCATCTTTACCTGGACAACCAATCCTGGGCAATGAGGACAAGATAACTGTGAGCGAACCGCTGACGCCGTTTAAATTTGAGGTTGGTCATTATATATTAATCTAAAATCTCAATGTAACATAAATTTAAATATTCTGGACTCTTCTTTAAAGATGGCCAATATGATTTAAAAAATAACAGAACTTCAACCATGGTTACGAGATGACATATAAACATTCTTATATAGATTTACACCCAGACAAGGAACAAACAGACATGTTCATACACACAAAGGACTTGATAATGATGTTATATATAAAATTCTCGTGACACAGTGTTAGTTACCATACTCCTCCGAAACGGCTTGACCGTTTTATATGCATATTCAGTAGGTTTGAGAATCGACTACTATCTATTTTTGATACCCCTGTTTTCACCGGAACGGGAACTACGCGGATGAAACCGCGGGACGGCAGCTAGTTTTTATATAAATGTTGTTTTAACTTGCAGGTCCGCGCCTTCATACATTCATCAGTAAACAACAAAACTTTCGCCAGCGATATGTCGGAAGGAGTTATCTGCCAAGGACAGGGAGGTAAGTCAAATACGACTTTAACGAGAGGGGTTAAGGTGTTATTTACTTTAATGTGTCAAACTCAGCATCTGAAATAACTATTATAATGTCTAATGATCGATAATCTAATGGGTCTTTGGCCATAAGACCTCTTACTACAAGATATAATGCCCCTGTCAGCTCTTTAGGCGTCTACTTGTTGCTATTAATAATATTGAGCAAATATGCAAACACCTTTCTAATGGTCCTCCATTTATTATCATAATTTGTTATTACAATGGCAACAGACAGTCATTATGTGAAAATTTCAACTATCTATGTACCTATTTCGGATCATGAGATACAGCCTGATGATAGACAGACGGGTGGATGCACATCTGAGTTTCAGTAATTAGGTCCACGAAACAAGCATAATAGTCAACTATCTTCTACAGTTCCCATAAAACTGGCGAAGTTTGATGACTCCGTGCTGGTATCATGGAAGGAGTTTGCCATCAAATACCCTGGCGTGGTGGAGTGGATCCTGCAGTACAAGGCTGAGAACAGCAGCGAAGAACATAACATCACTCTAAATGGCAACGTTTACAATTATACTTTGAATGGTTAGTATTCTTTTGCGACTTATTTAGCAACCAGATACCGTGGAAATTTGGAATGGGTCAGGGCTACCTTTAAGGCTGAAGTTACGGGAATATGGTTTTGACTGTCTTTTGTTTTTGAGTGTTCTATCTCATCTACGCTCACTCTCTAGTGTTGCAGTAAAGCACGCTGGGTTGCTATGGTTTCCTTACGACGTTTCACCGAATGCTCAATTTGATGTCAATCAACTAAAGTACGGTCGCAGCGTAGAAAGAATTTCGTATAAATGTTTGCCACAATCATTATTGTATTAAGGGCGTAGTTTCAAAAGCCGACCTAAAAACACATGCACAGATTTTTCTGTGAAAATTTTCTTGGAAATTAAAAAGTTTTGCCTATCCCTTAAGACGGCAGTTCTTGCATCCGTAAAAGACACGTAATATGTACCTACGCAGGAGATAGAGATAGAATAATAACTTTTTAATTCCAGTGGCCCCACTCCAGCCGTTCCAAGTCCGCGTGCTGGGCTCGCGGAGCGCGGAGTGGCTGCGGCAGGACCTGGCGCTGGTGCCCTGGACCTCCACCTCCGTCGCGAGTCACCACCTCGACGGGTGAGGTTCTGTTGATCTCCATTATGGCTGATCATTTGATCTTCTTTTTGTTGCCAGTCGATAATATCGCTAAATTTAATATTAGGTGTTAATTCTACCTATTAGTAGTATATTATTGTATATTAGTTACTTGTAGTATATTATTGACTAGCTATCGCCACATGGTTTCGCCTGCGTGGTTTTGTTTCCCGTAGAAATACGGGGATAAAATATAGCCTATGTGACTCTTTGACAGAGTAGCATTCTAATAAAAGAATCATTTAGATCTTTAGAGTTCATCTAATTATAGTTCACTAGGTGTTCACCAAATGATGTAAATCAAAGATATACTGATTAAATATACTATTTATTGAATTAATGAATACATGTGTTCCCTACTGCCCTGTGCCTACGTGACTTCGAGCGTGACCTGCTCCTGTCTCGCCAACGAAAACTCCTGTGTTGCTGTCTTCCTCTGATGTCATTCACCTCGCCTCGTAGAGTCCTGAGTTCCATTGATAAACTCCTCATTTCTGCCAGCAAATCCGTATTTACGTTCGCTACAGCGGTAGTTGGTGGCGCTTGTATTTCTGTTATCTCCCCACTACGCAAATTGTCCATGATTTTATCTGCCATTGTGGCGAGCTCGTCCAATTTTGTTTCTCCGGTGCAACTCGCAAGGATCGCGCGAACCCATCCTGGCAATCGTGCCAACCACAGATTCTTCAAAGTGTCGCCAGTTGTATGTGTGTTTTTAGCGAGCTCCCTCATCTTAGCGAGTAGCTGCGATGGTCGCTGCTGGCCAAGATTCATTTCCTTCACTAATTTATGGAATTGCGCCTCCGCACTTTCTTGAAAAACTTTAAGTAGTCTCGTTTTTAAAGTCGTGTAGCGCTGCTGTTCCGGTGGCTCGTCTATGAGGTCCACTTGACTCAGCTCTTCCTTACCCAGTTTTGCCAAAACCAAATCATATTTTACGTTTTCACCTTGGTGTTGTGGCCCTATGATAGCCTCAAACTGAGCGAACCACATGCGTGGCATATCGGTCCAGAATGCTGGAATTCTCGCGTTCAGGCTAATAGCAGCCAAGTCATTGCTGACCTGCTGTTGTGTAACCCCTTGCGGCATCGTTGGATTGAGCATGATGCTTTAGTATTTCGTAAAAATGTCTGTGCACTGAGTTTGCGACACGTGGCACTAACGCGGTAAGGCCGGATGTAATATGACACACTGTGAAATGGCGTGGCAGGTAATGCAGGCAGGGAACACAAGATCACGTCGGGGTCACCAATTTAGAGTTCATCTAATTATAGTTCACTAGGTGTTCACCAAATGATGTAAATCAAAGACATACTGATTAAATATACTATATAATTGAATTAATGAATACATGTGTTCCCTACTGCCCTGTGCCTTCGTGACTGGCGCGACGGTGGACACACCGTCGCGCTCCGTAATGAATTCTGTGTCAGCACTTGGTTCCTACAGATCGATTCAGTACTTTCATAGCCTAATTAATACAAACGTACATAAAATATTAGTGAGGTAACAATACCTCAGAACTCTGTCATTCTCGTCACAATCAGTCGAATTGAGAGCCTCCCCTTCTTTTGGAAACCGGTTAAAAACACGTATCCTAAAGGTTATTAAACTTATAGTAAAGTGACGGCGGTCCCGGAAGACGTGGAAATGTCTGAGGTGAAGTCCCGCCAGTTCACCGCTAGATGGCGCTGCGAGGATACTGATGAAGCACCGAAACAAACATACACATACATGGTCTGCACCAGAAAAGTGGACGGCGATGAAGATTGCGTTGACAGGTATAATAATAATAATAGTAAATATCCTGGGACACCTTTCACACACGACCAATCTGCTTCCAAATTAAGCTTCAAAGTGAGCTTGTGTTATGGTAACCAGATGGCTGATATACTACATATAACACTTTTAAATACATACATATTATGGATGTAAATATCTATATAAGTATGTATTTAAAAGTAGTGTGTGAAAAATGTCCCAGGATATTTATTTAAAAAAAAATATTTACATCTTTGCCCGTTACTTCGATGCCCTAAGCAATCCACGCCCAATCCAGGGTCCCCTATCCTAACGTCAACTAGAATCGGTCTTTAAGCCATTTTTGATGACGTGAGAGTGAGACGTGATGCCCGAAGGATGGATTTTTTTTTTGTGCTCATTCTGGTGTCCCCCCAGACGTGATGCCCTAGCCAATTGCTTAATCTGTTTAAGGGCCTGTCACTGGCTAGGATAACCTTTTTTTACCACAAAGGTGACAAACAGGCGGTCCCACCTGATGGGAAGCGGTTACCGTAGCCTGTGGACGCTTGCAACACCAGGGGCGTCACTCACGCGTTGCCGACCTTGTAGAAATCTCTTAACTTCTAGAAGAATCCTAAAGAAAACTTCAAGCTGACCCGTGCCCCTTCACCAGTGTCACTTTCCCCGCTTTGCAATTTTTTTTATTGATGCTCCATAGCCTATAGTTTCCACGATAAATGGTTTACCCAAGACTAAAATAGTTTTTCAATAGGGATCAGTAGCTCCTAACATTAGCGCGTTCAAACAAATTTTTCAGCTTTTTAATACAAGTAAAGAAGATAATATTGTCCTGCAGGTTAATCTAAGTTACGTTAAGTTTCTTCATAAATAATTTAATATACTTAGCTAAGTATTTTTCCCCAGTTCATCATCATCAATAACAGTGAAGAATCTGCATCCGAATACGGAGTACGTGGTGCGGGTGCAGGCTCGGATCCCGGGTCGGACAGTCGGCGGAGAGTTCAGTGTGCCGCTACACATTATAACCCCTATTGATGGTAAGACTATTTATAGTACATTTACTTTTTAGAACATAATTATACTACAAATAGTATATTTTTTAGTCAGAAATTTGAACGAGATTCTTTGAACACTTGCCATATAGCCTGATAATATCTAATGATTAACCTAATGATAATCATATGAAACTGTAGTAGAATAAACAGTAAAATGTACACTGATGTAATCTACACTGATATTATGTAAGTAGACGAAACATTAATATTTTTGTGTGTAACATACACAATGTAATGAATAAACTCAAAAACTACTGTGGCGATTTCAAAAATTCTTTCACCATTAGAAAGCTTCATTATTAGGGAGACTATTTTTTATCCCTGTATTCCCACGGGAACGGAAACAACGCGGGTGAAACCGCGCGGAGGCAGTTCCTATTTAAATAAGGAAAACAAAATTCTCATAAACTTCATCATTCCAGATGCACAGCTCACAAACATTTCGTACAAGTTCATAAACGCGTCTACAGTGCGAGTGTCCTGGGAGAGCAAGCCGGGCAAGTACACCCTGCGTTACAGCAGCGAACTGAAACTACCCTTCGCCCAATGGCCTGTCGATGAACCTGTTGGGAACTCTGTACTGGTAAGTTATACACTTGAAACTAAGGCTGATAATCGTTAAGCTAAAATGGTGAGAAGAATTAAAATTTTTGCTGATGGGCCAAAATTAAATTTGAGAATTCGAAAATTTTCTGGTAAAGCATAGGCTACTTTTATATTTTGGGAATATTGATGATTCACTAACAATAAGAGATGTAAAGAGAGAAAAGGATGGATATAATTATACGGGATAATTATTTATTCATATTTGTACAAAAAATTTTATAGGTGTTTATATAGATAGATACCACTTTGCTGTACACTAAATGACAAAAAACAATAGATATCAAAATAACACTTTAAATTTAATCAAATGGACAAATGGCGTTCTTATCGCTAAAAGCAATTTCTTCCAGAAAACCGTTGGATTTGAACGAATTTGGGTCACTTTAAAAGACGTGGTGCAGGTGATAAATAATACTAAAAATTAAAATATAGGGTTACAATAATTCTGCTTAGTTTCGGGTCAAAATGATCAAGAAAAATAATTTCCCAAAGATTAAAGTTAATTTGTTTATCCATTACAGATATCAGGGGTGGACCTAACTAAGGAGTTGTTTGTGATGATTGAGGAGGCACTGGGGTACAGGTCCATCTTGACTATACCCGTGCAGGTGCCAGGTGAGAGCATATTCTATTCTGTTCTGTTCTATTTATTTGAATATAATATTCCTCTTTAGTCTGTCATCACGTCGTTTCAAGCCAGTAACTGATGTGTGCATGAACATGGCTGTTTGTTCTGTTATCTTTGCGGAATAATTCAAAATGGCTTCGGCACTTGCTTAAAGTGTGAAAAAAAAATACAAGATACTTAAACATTGTTAAAAGCGTTATGCCCTAAATTAGTAGGCAGTTCTTTTATTGAAGCCGTATCTTAAAGTCTAAAATTCTTTTATCATTCTAAATCTTATAATCTTCTTAAATCTCTGACAAAAAGACAAACCACCAGAGAACTCCCCATTCTAGAAGCACCTCTAACTCTTCAACATTACGTCCATTTTCCAGAAGCAAAAGACCTTCAATACACTTACACGAAGTCTGGCGTGTTCGTGACATGGAAAGGTCCAGGACCCAGAGTGGTGAAGTACTCACAGAATCTGACACAATCCCTGGAGAAATGGCCCATTATATTGGTCAATGATAGTTCTGTAATGGTAAGTGGCATTGCATATTGAACTATATTTTTATTAGGAACTAGTTGACCCGGCAAACTTCGTACTGCCTCAGCATCAATTCATAAAAAAGCTGAATGCTTTAAACCTTCCCTGTACTTACACAAATAATTCAAGACCAAACATAGCCAAATCAGTCCATCCGAGGGGGGAGGAGATGGCAGGCGCTCTGGAGGATATGGGCCTGCAGGTGCTCAACGTCGGCGATACCCCGACGTTTGACACGGTTCGGGGTAATAGGCGGTACACAAGCCACGTCGACGTGACGGCCTGCTCTGCGGATCTACTAAACCTGGTGGCGGACTGGAAGGTGGAGGAGGACCTCACGAGTTCCGACCACAACGGCATCACGCTCAGTCTCAGCCTGACGAGGGCTAAGGGGATACATATCGGAAGGACCACACGTATCTATAACACAAGGAAGGCAAACTGGACCCAGTTTCATGAGAAACTGGGCCAGTTAAAAATAGAAAACAAAATTGTAAAAGATGAAATTATCAAAATTAATAACTGTATAGATTTGGAAAAACTTTTTGGAAAATATTTGGAAGTCATAACAGATACGTGTGGTCAATGTATCCCCAAGAAGAGAGTCGGAGAGAGACTGACGGTGCCGTGGTGGTCTGAGGAACTCGAGAGGTCGAAAAGGGAAGTCGCCACCAGGAAGCGAAGGATCCGCTGCGCAGCGGAGGACCGCAGAGCAAAGGTCGTCGGGGAGTACCTGCAGGCAAAGGAGAAGTATGAGACAGACTGCAGAACCGCTCAGACCGAGAGTTGGAAGAGCTTCTGCGGGAAGCAGGACAGGGAAGGAGTTTGGCAGGGCATCTATAGGATCCTCAAAAACACCGCCCCCAGGCATGAGGACCCTCCACTCGTGAAGGACGGGAGGGAAGTGACCCAGCAGGAGTCGGCCCAGCTGCTGGCCGAGACCTTCTACCCGGAGGACCTAGAAACTGGGGACAATGCTGACCACCGCAGGACCAGAGCCGCAGCCGAGCACGTAAACGGCTGGGCTCATGATGAACAACATGACCCGCCGTTTACGTTGCACGAGCTGAAATCCGCGGTGGACAGCTTCAACCCCAAGAAGGCCCCCGGGCTAGATGGTCTCACGGCCGACATCTGCAGCCAGGTCATTTCCCATGACCCCGACACCCACCTTGCCCTGCTCAACAAATGCCTCGAACTGTCCTGCTTCCCGCAGGCGTGGAAAGAGGCCGCGGTAGTCGTCTTGCGGAAACCAGGCAAGGCCGACTACCGCCACCCCAAGTCGTATCGCCCAATTGGTCTCCTCTCAGTAATGGGTAAGATCTTTGAGAAGATGGTCGTCCGAAGGTTGCAGTGGCACCTGATACCCCGGATGAGTACTCGCCAGTACGGATTCATGCCCCAGAAGAGCACTGAGGACTCCCTCTATGACCTGATGCAGTGTATCCATGGCAATCTAGCTAAGAAAAAGCTGATTGCCATGGTATCACTGGACATAGAGGGAGCCTTCGATAGCGCCTGGTGGCCTGCCATAAGAGTCCGACTGGCTGAGGAAAAGTGTCCGGTGAATATCAGGAGGCTAATAGATAGCTACCTTCGGGACCGGAGAGTGAGGGTGAGGTACGCCGGTGAGGAGCACGCCAAAAGCACCAATAAAGGTTGCGTGCAAGGCTCCATCGGCGGCCCCATCCTCTGGAACCTTCTTCTCGACCCATTACTGAGAGACTTAGAGGCCCGGGGCGATTACGTTCAGGCCTTTGCGGACGACGTAGTCCTCCTCGTTGCCGGCGACACGGCGCTGGAGGTGCAGAGGCAGGCCAATGCCGCCCTCGCCTTTGTCCGGGAGTGGGGTGTCAAAAATAAGCTGAAGTTCGCACCACACAAGACTCAAGCGATGGTGATCACAAGAAAGCTGATATATGACACACCACTCCTGAGGATGGGAGGGGTCGACATTGGCATGTCTGACGAGATCAAGATCTTGGGGCTCACAATAGACAGCAAGCTGACGTTCAACGCCCACGTCGCGAACATCTGCAGGAAGGCGTTGAACGTCTACAAGCAGCTGTCTAGAGCCGCCAAGATCAGTTGGGGGCTCCACCCGGACGTGATCCGTGTCATCTACACGGCTACGGTGGAGCCCGTGATCTTGTACGCCTCCAGCGCTTGGGCGCCGGCGGCGAGGAAACTTGGAGTGCAAAGGCAGCTGAACGCAGTCCAGCGAGGATTTGCCCAGAAGCTGTGTGGAGCGTACCGCACCGTCTCCCTGAACGCGGCACTAGCGCTGTCTGGAATACTACCCCTCGACCTCCGTATTCAGGAGGCAGCCGCCCTGTACGAGGCGAAGAGGGGAGTCCCCCAGACAGTGCTAGGCGATCGGGAGATAGAGCGAGGTGTGGCCTCCACAGAAGCCCCGCATCCGGCAGAGCATATGAGCCTGGAGTTCGTGTGCCTGGTGGACCAACAGCAAGTGGAGGACCGCGTCCATCAAGCGGTCCAGATATACACGGATGGCAGCAAGATTGAGGGCCGGGTCGGAGCCGCATTGTCTCAGTGGAGCAATGGGGCCGAGACAAAAGCCCTCAAGCTCAAGCTGCCACCGCACTGCACGGTCTACCAGGCGGAACTCCTGGCCATATGCCAGGCCACGAGGAATATCCTCAGATGCGGGGACGTCAGCTACGGCATCCTCAGCGACTCGCGTTCGGCGCTGGAGTCCGTTACCAATGACCGTTCCCCCCACCCCTTGGCGGTGGAGGCCCGCGAGAACATCAGGCGCTGTAGGATCCAGAACAAAGAAGTCTCCCTGTTCTGGATCAAGGCGCACGCGGGCCTCGAGGGGAACGAGAGGGCGGACCAGCTTGCCAAAGAAGCTGCCTTGCACTCCAAGAAAAGGCCTGACTACGAGGGGTGTCCGGTTTCATTCGTCAAGCGAGAGCTCCGTACGAGAACGCTTGACGAATGGAACCGGAGGTACAAGTCCGGAGACACTGCTGGGACCACGAAGATGTTCCTTCCGGACGCAGTGGAGGCGTACAGGATGGTCCGAAAGCTCCGCCCGGCCGGCGTTTTGACGCAGGTGTTGACGGGGCACGGTGGGTTCTCAGAATACTTGCACAGATTCAAGTGCAAGGAGGACCCATCGTGCTTCTGCGAGCCGGGCGTGAGCCAAACAGTCGGACACATCCTCGCCGAGTGCCCAGCGTTCGGGAGAGAGCGCTTCGAGGCCCAGCAGTGCCTCGATACGGAAATCAGCCAGGGCATCTTCCACAAGCTCATGAGCGGTTCTGCAACCAGGAAAAAATTCCTAGAGTACTGCACGGTGATAGCGAAGAAGGTCATACAGAGGAACAAATAAGAACAGTAAGGACTTACAAGATAGTGGAACAAGAGAAGACAGTAAAGAAGAAATAGATAAATTTAAGGGAAAATAAGAAACTAGAGAAAAAGAAGAGTATTGAAAAAGAAAACGTGAAAGTGAAAGCAAGAGAGAAAAAGGCAGACGAAATGAAAACAAAAAGGTAAGAAGCTGAGAAAGAAAAAGTATAAAAGACAGATAGAAACAAAAAGAAAAACAAAGGACAATGTAAAAAAACAAAACAAGAAAGAACAAATAAGAAAGCAAACAAAAATAAGGAAAAAAGGGGAAAATGGGGGGAAACTAGAAGTTGCAATAAATAACAGCATAAAAATATAAAAAACAGAAAAACAAACCACCCTAGTACTGTTAGGGCACGCAATCGCAAAAAAAAAAAAAAAAAAAATCAGTCCATCCGTTCTCGAGTTTTTGTGAGACTAACGAACAGCAATTCATTTTTATATATATAGATATGATACATTTTTGCTGTTATAAAGGTCGTGAAGTCAATTCATCGTCTTCTAAATGTGTTGCCAAGCGCAAAACTTGGGAACGGCTGGCCCAATTTGGTTCATTTTCATCTTATAATGGTCGTAGACAGTTTATGGAGATTTCTCGGCAAAGACAAAATTGTATAATGTTACATGTAGTAGCAAAGGGTAGTAAAAGCTCTGCTGAATTTATGAAATTGCTAAGAAGTATAGCGGTTTTACAGTTTCATGCGGGTTGAAGGCTGACTTTCAAACAGGTTGTTGCTTTGGACTCTCGTAAGACCATTGACTGAACCTATTTGACGTCTTTAAAACCTCTAAAAACTTAACACTGAAAGACAAACCACCAAAAAACTTAGCCCATTCCGAAAGGTTCTACTCCTCCACATTACATCTCATTGAATTTTGGGTATTCATTGAACTTAACTCTTCAGATCACTGGGCTAGAAGTGAGCAATTCTACGTATGTGATGGTGGCGGCTCCAGGCCCGAGCCAGCGCAACCAGGTCCTCACCATACCGCCGCGACCTCTAGTTGTCGAACAGACAGACTATAGCCTCTATTATAAAGGTAAGTCTATACAGAAGACCGCAGCCAAATAACACTACATGTAGTGTTGCGTTCCTGCGGTTAGTAAGGTAGCCAGAGCTCCATGAGGAGACGCTGTAGCGGCAGTGGGGGGACCAGGGGTGGAGTAGCGTCGTAGGGGTGTGCAGGAGTGATGCCTGTTTAGCCCTTCGACGAAAAGTACATTGCGCTTTGTCCCTTTCACTGCCTATACAGTTGCTCCCTTATTTATAGGGTCGGCAACGCGTGAGTGACGCCTCTGGTGTTGCAAGCGTCCATAGGCTACGGTAACCGCTTCCCATCAGGTGGGACCGTATGCCTGTTTGCCACCCTTGTGGTATAAAAAAAAATATATATACATAGTTTAGGCTATACTCTTCGTCTGCGCACACCGAAACAGTCCGCGTATGGGTGTAAAATTCATCCTAAGTCAGGCACCTTCTAGTAAGTCAATTACCGTCAGTCAGTTCTAAAACTATTTACACTTAAAATTTTGATTTAATTGGTGCAGAACATTCTACCAGTTTAATGTGATTTTCTTAATAAGTCGATGGGGGAGGACTATGTTCAGCAGTGGACGTCCTACGGCTGATATGATGATGATGATGAATGTTATTTTCTTAAATAAATATTTATTATCGGGACTTAATATTAAGGTTTATTATATCATTATTTTTCTTTATTTTTCTCGTTTTCTTTTGCATTTCATTTTAGACTTATCTGTTAATTCACTTCTAGCGATTTCTGTGTACCTAATTAGTGAACTAATAAAGTTACAATGTCTTAGGATATTTATGATGTTGTATATAAACTTGCCGTGGTGGACTATGGCCTAAACCCCCTCGATGTTAGGGGAGGCTCGAGCTCCTCGGTGGAGACGTATATGAGCTGTTGATGATGATATAAACTTGTTGTAGTTGCCGCCATATGTGCGGGTATAATCGCGCTATGCATGATCGCGGGGGCGGCCGTCTGCGTGTGGAGGAGACGGAAGCGAGCTCGCTCTCCTGTCAGGTATATATAGCTTTTAATTATCTTAATACCTTGCGTATATATAAAACAAGTGATGAAAACCCAGTGATACACATAGTTTTTGTTTGTTATAAAAAAAATCCAAATAACCTAACCTAACACAGTATATAAATTGAAAAATGAATTTGAAATGTATTTTTCTCAGAAAAATATCTGATGAATGTTAAAAAATGAATGAATGTTGTAAAATTCGCCTTCTCTGTCATACATATTGGTGTCCTCCTCTTTCCTATCCTATCTTACATAGTACTGAAATTTATTCATTCTTTGGCAGGTCTCGTCGAAATTGGACGTCTAACGAAGGGACAGAGGAAGAAGGCTCCGAAATGAGGGTATGTTTATTTTTACTAACAAATATACTGACAAATAGAAAGTCCTCCTAATAGTGAGCGATGATAGATCTATAATTCTACCTAGACGTCGCGAGTGTATGTACTTCGCGTGTCAAAAAGCAGCAAAAATGTTTGCTATCCACACCGTCATTTAATCTTCCACCGTTATTGCCTTCGGACGTCAAAGAACTGAAACGGTTGGTCTTCATACATATTTTGGTCCTCACGTTAACTACTTAGATTTATAGGTCTGTGGTGATCACAGACGTAGTATCATCGCCAAAGCATCGTCCCCAAGTGGAAATGTTTATTATATACTAGCTGCCTCCGCGCGGTTTTACCCGCGTAGTTCCCGTTCCCGTGGAAATACAGGGATAAAATATAGCCTATGTTACTCGGGGATAATGTAGCTTTCCAAAGGTGAAAGAATTTTTGAAATCGGTCCAGTAGTTTCGGAGCCTATTCGTTACAAACAAACAAACAAACAAACAAATCTTTCCTCTTTATAATATTAGTATAGATTGCACCAGCTTCCGCTCAGCAATTTCATCAGGGCTCCCTAGGATCTTCAACTTTCCCAAAATAAAACGTGTGCTATTCCAGAACATACTTACTCTAACTCTGTGCCTCTTATCCAGGCCCCACCAGTCAGTATGGTGTGAAATAGTTAAAAACATACATATACTCAAAAATTTTTTGTCTTTTACGTTAAACCTGCATTTTTTCTTAGCTGTCTATCAGAGAGTCCCATTATTTTTCTGTGAATTATTTTATCATTAAATCATTGTAAAACTATTCCTATTTATCAAAGAAAGACATTTTTTGCGACAAGCTTCCGAGTAAAGTATTTGAACGCGGTTCCATATGGCAAATCCTGGAAAATACTCATAAAATGAATTCTGTCAATATTTGTCTTTGACTTTGCTATTTTTTCTATTCATATCATATTTTCAATTCTTAAAGATTATTATTTGTGACGTCCTCAGAATGTTGGGGGACGGTTGGCGAATGGTGGCGGGTCTAAAGACGCTGGTGAGCCGTTGCTTAACGGCCACGTCCATATTACTGAGAACCCCACTGTGAGTATTGCTATGTTGGCTCCACATGTTGGTTCCAATGTTGACCTTATGACAATTTGGCTCAACTTGAACTCGGCGTGTGGAGATTGTTTTATTTTACATGCAATATTGAATGAGGAACAATTTATGACTGTAGGTTTAATTCATATATTATTATAGCAATTAAAAGTTAGTATTTTTGTATTATTAATTTATTGGAGACCAAAATGTTGCCCAATCAAAATTATCGATGGAGTATTGAAACATGATAAACAAATATTCCACTAATTTTGATTTGTTAATATATTTTGAGTTTTTGAATTGAAATACTTTAACGGAGACACTCGCGGTAGACAGCTTAGAATAAATATCTTGGGACATTTTTCACACACTTACCAGAGCACTATTACGAGATAGCTGATATACTATTTTTACTACATTTAAAATACACCACACGGAACAAACAAACATATATACATATCTATATAAGTATGTATTTAAAAGTAGTATATGTAGTATATCAGCTATCTGGTTACCATAACACAAGCTCTGCTTAGTTTGGAATCAGATTGGCCGTGTGTGAAAAATGTCCCAGGATTAAGGATTAAACATATTCATGCACATAAAATGCCAACTCAAAATTCGGCATCTCTCACCCAACCGACCATCAGTAAAATGGTAAAAAACGTGTTTCTAAAGGTTCAGCAAGCAAAAACCCCAAACGGTCGAATGAGGAAGGGGCGTCATTACGAGCCGGCCTTCGACGTCTCCCGGTACGATGACCCTGACACCACCCTGGAGACAGTCCTCGACGTGGACACCACAGCATCGACAGCATACAACCTCCTCGACACCTCCAGGAAGCCGGAGTACGACGTCTCCAGGTCTTCCCGTGACGTCAGCGCCAACAACTCCTTCAACAAACTCCCCGACGACAACATGAACTCTGAACTCACCAGGAGTACCGACTACGGTTTGGATAACAGCAAAATTCAACCCACGCTCCAACCGAACGGTTGAAACCCAACAACCCTATGTACCAAGAATTACACTTGGGGTAGGTGGCCCCTAAAATCGTGTAGAACTACCCGATTTCTCACGTCAATTTTTCACTATGGTGTTTTTTATTAAAATAAGTACTGAACGGATTGAGATTTTTGTACAGGCAACATTATACTTTTTTTTTCCTCTTTAATAGTTGGTTAGACGGAGGTTGAAAATGGATATACGACTAAAATGATAAGGGTAATACTTAAAAGTTGTTAATAGTTAATAAATTGAGGCTTGAAATAGTCTGGTTTACGAAAACGGGTTTGCGCGAGGATAGCTTGGCGTGTTTTGTTCCTAATAATAGACTTTATTTTAAATGACTTAAGGCTGATTTTTGGTAAACAATAGTACGGGTACACGATAATTTAAGTGGCGAAATTCATACAAATCTGGTCGAACACAACGTTTATAATCACGTGAAGTTATTCTCGCTTAAACTTCATTAATTCTCGTAATGCAATAGTTAAAATAGCATCCCCCATAATATTGTTAAAGTTTTTTGTAAATATACGTTTTTTATTGCCGGTTTCAGGCGTAAAATGCACTTTTGTATATAGTTATACAATACAATACAAAATAATCAGCCTCAAATAACGCGTCACGACAATAAAGTAAAGAAATGACGCGGAATAATTGCTTATGGGTTTTTTGTGTTGATGTGAAGTTAGCTACAAACCATTATGTTATATTACTAGCTTTAGCCCGCGTAATTCCCGTTCACTCAAGAATAAAAGAAGGATAAAATATAGCCTATGCCACTCAAAAATAACAAAGACTTATTCAGATTGGTTCTGTAGCTTAGCCTTTTCTGTAAATGAACAAAAAAATCTCTGACCCATCAAAATGCAGGTTTTGAAAACATTTTTTCTTACATGAACTTAGCAACCATTTTTTCTTCACTTCAAAAAAGGAGGTTCTATATAGTTTTAGTAGAATACTCCTAAAGTTACAACGAATTAAAAAACGTAGTTTATGATTTACTTCAGTGCCTTCTGCGATAGAGCGTTTAAAATATTTATTTGTCTATTTTTTAGGGACAAATTTAGATTTACGTACCTATGCAATAATATTCTTAGTGCACTAAGCTAACTTCACACAACATAAATAACTTAAATCTGAAATAATAGTGCCTCTAATACACACAATGAAATCCTTAAAAAAAATTCAATATAATTATCACCCTTAGTGCAACATAATCGTACAAAATATAGACCAAAATGAAATCCAAACACCCAATTTTTTAAATCACTCGATATGTAAATAGCATGAGAATATTTATCGATGTTAAAATTAAAAAAAATTATAAAAAAAAGAAAAATATTGATTTTTCCGTCACATCAAAAAAATTTTTTTCAATATGATTTTTCCCGAAAGATTTAAGACAAAGCCTCAGAAGCTAACAATCTTCAACATTTACATTCCAGATTTTTTTACACATATATATATTCTTATCACATCTCAGATAGTATGTACTAAGTACCTACCTACATAAATAACGCACATAATTTGTTTATATTAACTGTTATATTTTATTCCGTTATTTAAACACATCGGTTCTTTCTAGATACTTAAAAACCTAAGAGAAATCAAGTAGATAGTATAAAAAAAAATGTAATTGTAAAAATAATTAAAGATATTATAAAAATAATAATAATTTATTACAACGAACTACTGATATTTATAGATACATTGAAAAAAATTGTTTATACATAATACACGTTATCGATGTTAAATGAAGAACTAAAAAAAATAATTACTGATCGTTATAAAATAGGTTACGCACTGCAAAGGTAATGTTTATTCAGCCTGTTTATTTTTTAATTAATATTTAAATCAAAGTTCGTTGATCTTTATTCCATATCACAATGTATATCTACCTCATTTTCTTCGTTAGTAAGATTCTTTTTAGATGTTAGAAATTTTAATGTTAAAACGTTTAAGTTTTTTTTTCTCTGTAATTTTTGCCCAACGACCTGTGGTTATGGATGATACCTGCATATAATACGGCACATACTGGTTAGTTTGTAATGTTTTTTTATTTATTTATTGTTAGGACAGTAAGCATTTTAATTGTATTATAATTATTATAATCACGACTACATTATATTATGTTTATTACACCCTAAACCTGATCTTTCTTATGGTAATTTATGCTAAGTCTGATTTGACCTAAGGTGTTGTGTCACTTTCAAGGCTTATTTTAAATATGTATAGGATTATTTTAGATTTTTTTTTCAATATTGGAGAAAAACGTGGGTTTATTGGTGATTAAAACGATCCATATTGTTCCGCCTAAATTATGATTAAATTATATATATATGAATTTATTAATCTATGACAATATTTACTCTTCTTATCCCCAACTTTTTTATTTGAAAATCTATAAAATCTGTACATGTTTTTCGGAGTAAAATCCGTTTGAGCAATAATATTATATTAGGTGTTAACATAAAATTATACATTAAAAAAAACATTTTTTTTGTTTAAAAATATATTTTTCCGTTTTCCAAATATTTTAAAACTATTTGTGATATTTGGACCAGTAACAGATTTTTTTTTACAATAATTAATGCGAATTTTTCAACAATAATTTTAATTATGTAAACGTCAGAAAAATGTAGGGTTGGGAGTGTAAATATTTCTAAGGGTCAGGTTTAGTTGCGAAAAAATAATTCATTATTATATATGTTTTTATTAACAGCTAATACTTTATTGCACTTCTATAGTAAAGTAACTACCATTTTTTTTGGTTACACCCTTTTAGATAGCATTCATACATCAAAAGTGGAAATTTTTTTTTACTTTTGATATTCACTGTGTTATATATATATTTATTATTATTTTCGATTTATTTTAAAGCACCTAGGTACAATTTATACAATTATAAGTTTCATCGGGATCAGCTGAGTGCTTTATAAGGTCAAAATGTTTTCATCTATAAATTAATAAAAAATAACTCTAAATATTTGAATGTTGTGAATCTGTGTAATTTTAATGAAAAAAAATTATAACACCATTTTTGACTTTCTAAACCACAGTCAGCTATCATTGTAAATATTATATAAAGTAAAAAAAAAAACAAAATATGAAGTAACTCAGTTAACATTTTAAATTGAAAGGGAAATAACGCCGACTATGTACCTGAAACTTCAATTACACTAAGTTATATAGACTTAGGTGTAGTGTTAGGTCTTTTAAAGTCTAGACTTTTATCTTTGACGCTAGGTTTTTGTCACAGGGTCTAAGCTTCGATTTTGACTTCTTAACCTTGCCAGAAATAAAAATGCACGGTTGTGTTATAGAAATGGTATCTTTTCTATTCCTGGCAAGACATTTAGGGCTCGACGAAATAAGCTGGTGTTATATATTAATTATGTTTTCATAGTGGGCGTTGGTGAATAATAATATTACAGACATCAGAGTAACCGCTCTCGTTCTTGCTCTAGGAAATCATGCTAAATAAATCACCGTAGCCTTTACTTGAGCTTCGTAATTAAGTTAATGATATTTTTTTCACAGTATTGCTTCCGTGTGTGAATTTTGCTGTTATCCTCATATTTAATTAACCACAATTTGTAATATTAATGTCTAAATGACATGTCATGACAAGTCATGTATTGAAAGACTATTTTTAGCCAAAAAATCTTGTATTATCAAGAGAACTATTCCAGCTTCTTACTGTATGTACAATTGATTGTTTTAACAAATCTGTAAATTTAGTTTAAAGTTTTTAGTTTTGAAATATTATAGCAACTTTGTAGTTTCTGTAGTATATTTGGCCTATTTAGTTGTGCATCAAATTTGACTTAAGTCTGTTTTAATGCGCTCTTTTCTTTCTTAAGAGTCGACACCATGTCACATATATTAACTTTTTGTTTCATGATTATATTACGCTCCTCCAAAATTTTAAGACTTCCTTTTTCTTTTCATAAAGAGAGAAAGAGACAAGTATCTAAATTAAATTTAATTGAAATATGCACAACTTAATTGGAGCCAAATAATCCATTTTTATAGATATACAAAGTGTATTCTGCGTATAGCACATTGTTAAAAATAATCATACAATACTAAAAATGTTCAAAATATTATATAGAAGATTAAATAAAACATAAGTTTTACCATAGGATACAGTAACATTCAGTTTTTATTTTTTTATAATATAATTTATTTTTTTATTTTCCATAATTTGTAATAGGCACTAATGCAATGGCGCGAGTTCACTCGAGGTTGTGTTATTATTAAAAAAAATGATCATAAAACGGTTACGATATTTTAGTGATTTTTCTTTACAAATATTAGGTTGTATTGTGAAACCAAAATATTTTTCATCGCATATACCTACCTGAATAATGTACAATTTTTTGTAACTTTTTATTAATAATTTGTAGTCTATGCACTGAGCAAGACTTATATTAATGTTTGATTCATATATTTGTATAAATAAACGAGATCTTAACATTTTTCATAATTTTTGACTATACGACTAATTTTCTTTTGCGATTGTAAACTGTGTAAAAAATAAGTAACATTTTTTTTTTATTTAAATAAATTAACTGTTAACAAGTATGAATCAAATATTTTTGTGTAAAATGAAATGACGGTTCACACATACTTTTAAATGTAGAAATTTTTTCTGTAACTTTTTATAAATACTTACTTAAAATAAATTGGCTTCGTCCGTCCTTGGAGTGAAAAAAGTAAAGTTAAAGAAAATAATAAAAAGCCTGATATCGTGCCTCTGATGATTTCGAATCTCATTTCGCAATATTATTAGTTTTAAAATCATTAATATAAATAAATGCGGTGACTACATGATCATTTTAATAAAACATTAATGCTATGTTTTAAAAAAAAACATGTCACTTTATATTGTATTATTTTGTTTTGTAGTCATCAAGTTTTTTTTAAATATTAGTGAACTGTTTATATACATTTCTAAAGCGGGTAAGCCATTCCACTATATTTATTCAATAGCAGATTTTCTAATAACTCACACATTCCATAATCAGCTGCAATAGTATCACACAAACCAAACAAAATATATTTTATTATGTAAATACATTTTCAATTGTTTCACAGTTTTCTTTATGACTTTGTAAGCAGAAAATATGTATATTATGTAATTTTAGTTGTGCAACGACCACTATTTAGCTAGATTACCATTTGGGTACTTAAAATCAGTTATGAAATAGTGATAGAAAATTTGAGAATTTTTGAATATTTATATTGTTTTTATTAAGTTCTTTATCTGAATATAAAATATCTTTGTAATTATGTAAAATACAGTGTAAATGTTATTTCAGTTATCAGTTTACCATAGTACAAGTTTTAAAGTAGTTTAGAATCATATAGCCAAGTGTAAAATATAAAAATATTTTTATACAAAAGCCCAGTTGCGCAACTAAAATGTGCAAAAATGCACTCTAATCCTTGTTACACAGGACTTAAATTTTTTAAGCAATATAATAGTTTATTATATGTGGTATCCCTTGTTTGATCCTCCATGTTGTTAGCATTTCAAATACCATAAATTAATTCTGTTTTTATGTTAATATCCATACCATACATTGTTATTTTATAAATACATTTTTTTACTTATGATATAAACTATAGAACCATACAGTCCGTCTGTCTTATTCATCTTTTATAATTTTGTGTGTTTAAACTCAATTTCTTGTGACAGTAATTTAATAGCATGTACTTAGATGAAAAGGAAAGCGTCCAAAAAATAAATAACATAGTTTGTGAAAATTCTAACACGAGTTTTGTTTAAGTTTTTTTTTGTATCAACGCTTTGATATTTTATTCAATGTTTACTTTTTATTATTTAGGATTTGACAGGTTACGCGCTGTTGGTACATTTTGCGACTAGTTATTGATTTTGGAGTTTTATAAAAAAAATTGCGAAAAATCTCAAAGCAAGTTGCAAGCTCAGTACTATCAATAATTGAGTTAATACATACTCTATTTATATATAAGGTACCTTAAGAAATTTTTACAAAGGTTCGTTTTTAAATATTGGCATTTAATTTTACTTTTTTCTTATTTTTATTAATGTGGCCTTAACGAAAACTTGATTTGTCTTATTTGACATTTCAGCTGTCAAAAATGTATAAAGACATGAAAAATAAATAAAAAAATATTTTTTAAATATCAAAAAACTCCGAATAAATACGTCGCAAAGTACCAATAGTATAAAGAAAGAGTATGTTAAGAAATTGTTGTGTAAAAATAAAATAAACAATAGTAAAAAAAAATATATAACGACCAGTGTGGTGGCTCAATTTCGATTGTAAGGTACTTCTTTATAGCCACGACCCATGCTTTTAAGAGAAATATTTGTGTATTGCAACACTGAGATCGGAATATTGTACAATACCTTTTAAAATCCTGATAAATTTATAAAAAAAAAAAATTATAATTATAAAAAAAATTGTCGAAAAAATGATTTTTCACAAAAATTTTTCGGTGGTGTAATATTCCGATTTCATGCAAATCTAATGTTAGGATTTACTAAAAAAGTTGTGGGGACATGAACGGATTAAAGTTCAAAATCTGCATTTATTCATAGATAGAGTAGTTTTCTAATGTATTCATAAACCATGCATCTAGCTTTTTGAACAAAACATTTTCACAATTAGCGTCAGTGAAAGATATTTACGTTTTAGTGAAATCGCTTTGTAATTACACAACTCTGTTTACTCATGTTCCCACAAAACAAAATAAAATAAGTTATTAAAATATAATTGAATCTACCTCAACTAAATTACCCATTAATGTTGTTTCTAAGTGTTCTTTTGAGTCTTATTATTATGTACTAATAATTACTGAAATGTAGTGTTTTGATAATAAAAATATTATTAGTTCCAGCATCCCCTTTTGATATGGTAATTATTGTTACCAAACATATTGAATGTGGTCGATGGAAGTGTTCATGGTATTGTCAAGTTCGAAACGAAATTAAATTTGAAAAATAAACTAAAAATTTGGCAGTTTTATTTTTTGTACCTGACAACCCTGTATCATAATGTATTAGCTCCGCCATTTCACCTCTCACTTCTTTCTCAATTGAGGTGTGTAATAGTTTAGTTTTAGTCGTTTTATGCTACCTACTGAATCACAACTCTGGATTAATTTGACAAATAAATAACAACTCTCGGTTTTATCGAATGAGGTTCATCTTCATTTAACAGTTAGGGTCATAGTAATATAACCTTTAAACTTGAACTGAGGGCGCCACTAGTCGATTGTTGACAGCACCTAAATAAACTCTTCTAAAATTTTAGTTCCTAATTTTGCCGCAACATGGCGATGTAAGCCTTTTGTAACCAATACCAGCTTCAAGGAATATACTTCAACAAAATGAAAGAGAATATAAATATGTAAGAGTTTATTACTGTTTATTTAATAGTTGCACTAAAAGGCTCTGCCGACATAGCCGTGAGACAGCTCCCTCATCTTTTCGACGCCACTTCGCTGCCAGTCTGGCTAGACTGAATCTGTGCCTGGAACGAGACTCTGATCGACCACCTGTGGTGGAAACAAAAGCTATTTTAATATATCTTCAAAAGAGTAATATCTCTAATTGTGATTGATAGTCTCAAAAATCGCGAATAACCAAGAAATGAGTACGAATCATTATATTGTAAAAAATATTATATTGTAGTTATAATAGTGCTAACTTGTCAGGAGTAATTAGAAATCACAAAGAGGAGGCTTAGGAACTATTTTATATTATACACACCATAACATACGTTTCTATTCAATAAAGAAAATGACAAGAATGGTACAAGGAAAGGCTGCCAAATGTAAAACATATTAAAGCTGTATTGGTGATTGTAATAATGGATAACTTCCTCACCAACAGCAACTCTCTGCCAAGCTTCTCTCTCCACGTTCACCATGCCAGTGGAAGCACTCCTTCCCAGCGCAGACTCCTGACTGTTGGATCTTTGAGTTTCCGTCACGTCACTCTCGCAGCTGATCCTACTTGATCTGAAATTGGAAATCATAGAAAACAGTAAATGTTAGGTGAAAATTAAGAATTACTTTTTGGATTCACCTCAATAAACACAGAACGAATTAAAGTAAAAGAGTGAAAAAGTAACTGGAAGAAACTAGTGATCAAGGATACTACAAATTTTCAGCAAATACACAATATTAAAGTAAGATGAATTGTTTACCTGTCTGCTGGTCGCAGATCACTAGCAGAACTAGTTCCTTCCCTTCTCATAGGAACAGTAGAGGACAAAAACCTTTCCCTAGCAGCTTTAATCCGCGCCGCTCTCTCGGAAAGTTTAGCATCCGTAACATCCGTGTCCATCAGGAATACTGGAGACTCCACTGTAGATACAGACCTTGCATAGAAGCCAGGGTTCTCTGACACCAGTCTTGTTAAACTTGGGACAATAGTTTCTGACATTTGGCGTAAAGTGGGTAAAGATTGGACGCCATTATTCTTGTTAGATGGCTTAAATTCAGGTAGGTTTCTTGTAAGGTCAGGTACGATAGTGTCAATGCTTGCAGTGGTTCCTGTTATAGTTTCTTGACTGTCTTCTATTTTCTTCTGTATCGGTAATGCAGGTCTGGATAGTTCAGGGTGTAATGCATTAGCGCTGTGAGATTTTAACACTCCATCTGCTGATGCAACTGGTACGAGCCGCTTTTCAGCTGATGTCTGATCGCGTCTGGACAACTGACATGCACTTGCTGATTTCTGAACTTCCCTTTCTAGAAATGGATTGTTTCTGAAATCGAAATAAAGATTATATGTCGGCTGGCATGAAAACATAACATATAAGTTGACAGAAAAGTATATAGGTTATAATATACAGATTCTGATGTTTAGCAGTGGGCGTCTTATGGCTGATATGATGTTGATGAGAGACTTTAGCAAAAGTTAGGTCTTACCTAATGTTAACCCCGACTGGCATATCAGGAGGTCTACGTCTCTCAGCTGATGGTGATCTCCAGGCAGGTGAAGAAGCACCACTGCTGGCTCCTGAAGGAGGACCTAGGAAATAAATTCAGTAATAAAAACAATCCGATATTCAAACCCGAATTCTGACCATATTGACGTCACATACCTTCTTCGTTTATTTTTTTATTGTACCGTTGTATCATAATACGAATAGATGGTGCTGTTTCCTTCGGCTGGGGTTTTCTTTGTGATGATGGAGATAGTGGTAATGGCGGCTTGTTTGTCCTTTTCTTAGGTTCCTCTCCATACTGAAGGTCTCCAGAACTTTTGGAACGTGCTGTTTTATCTTGTTTTGTTTTTTCCACCTTTTCAGATTTCTTTTTTTCGCTACGATGGCTGTGATCTGCCAGTGGTCTTACTTCGACTAGGTCTTCAACATTAACTGGTATAACTGCTCGAGGTATTGTTTCACCACTTCGGATGACGGGTGAGAATATTTTTCTAGTGGTCTTGACAATTACCTCTGGTGAGTTATCGCGATTTTCTGGTGCCTTCAGTTTTAGAACAAAGACCTGAAAATAATCAATGAGTAAATAAATAACCATAAAGTTTTAGTTTCTAATTTTAATATTCAAGTTTTATACTTACTTCTCCTTCTGAATCAGAATGCAATGATGTTGGAGGTGTTCTTGGCTTTTCAGATGATCGTCTTGGCCTTTTCCTTCTCCTTGGTATTTCAACTGTAACTGTATCCACGTCCAGTTCTGTGTCACTTTCAGATGGCTTTGATTGTTCCCGTTCTAGTCTAGCCCTAGATTTTGATTTCTTCTTATTACCATTACTTTTGTCTGCTTCTTTACGTCTATTTTCATCACGAAGATCAAGTTCTTTCTGTATTTCATTAAAGTTATATGTTTGTTTAGGAATCACTGGACCGGAGATTTGACTAGTTGATGGCATATCTGTACGTATTTCATCAGCTGTTTCATCATTATTAGACTCAGGATCTTCTATGAAACGGCTAGAGCTCCCTCTTTCGATTTCTTCAATTGTTTTTCTTATAAATAAAGCGTCTTCTTCTATACTTGGCTGTCTATTTATCTTTCTTCGACTGCTTTTCTCTGTTTGTTTAATCTAAAATGTTTTGATTATTTTATTCAACGGTATATTATCAACTTACTCAATTAACTGAAGTCTGGTATTACCTGTTCGCGACTTGATTTTGTTTTAACTCCAGATGATGAAGAGTACGATGTAACTGAGGCGAATGATGTAGATTTGGATTTCACTTCACGGCTTTCTGTAACAACCACTATAGAAATCGTAATTGTAGTTTATTATCATGCTTCTAATATATAGTAATAGAGCAATTTTCTTACCAGCACCTATTGGTTGTAGCACAGCGGTACCAGTTACAGCAGAGCTGGTTTCACATAGCAGTCTGGCTTCAGCTTGTCCGTACGTGTAGATTGGTTTCTGCGGTTGATGTCGGGGAGAAACGGCCATAAGTGGAGCTGCTGTGCAGACTTCCTCATCTTCCACCTCAACTATAACAGCTCCACGGGAGTTGGGACTGTCGCATTCATCCGCGCCGTCGAGCTAAATATGTGAAACAAATGCTATTTTACTATTCTGCTTGCAGCAAGTGAATTGAAATGTTAATTTAATATACTATGTATATAAGAAAGTAGATAAAATATATGTTTCGTCTGCTAAGTGATTTATCTTTAGCATTATGATAATTAATTGTGAGATTCTCACGTACAATTTGCATCTAAAAAAATGTACTAAAAACGTTTAACTTACAGAATGTTCTCTCTCATATTCGGAGTCAAAATCATCAGCATCATTAACACTGAGACTGGATGCATGGCGACGACCAGATGCCCCTGAAGGAGCAACGCTACCATCAGATTGGGTCCTTGTGAGCGGAGCTTGGGGCATCTTGGTTCGAGCTCGTGCTGCTCGGAGTAGCGCTGAGGTGGACGCTTCTGGAGCTATCCCTCGGGATTTCTCCCATTCATGGAGTTTGCGGGTGAAGGAGCGGGATATGCCTAGAAGAGATGTTTTAACGTTTATAAAAGCTCAAGTATTTAACCACTACTGACTAAGGCTAGCTCAAGGGCCTCTCAAGACAAAATGAGAAGACAAAACAAACCTACATATTTTTTTGTTTGCTAGATGATAGATTATAAATTAATTTGCAATGGTTTTTACCTTGAAACTTAAAGAGGCCAGTGGAAGTCTGGACTAGTACTTCATCAGGCTTAGCCTCTTCTTCCCAAGCAGGAACTGAATTTGTTTCCTTCATACGATTCCAATTGTCTGCAGCAAAAATACATAATATAAAAAAATATATACCAGTCAAATTGAGAACCTCCTCCTTTTTTTTGAAGTCGTTTAAAAATATAATATTACAAAGCGTATTTAAATTGATGTAAGATTGAATACTTTGTGTCTATAAAAGACGTAAAAATGTGCGCTTATTTCAAGTGACTGATGGGCCAAAACAGCCACCGTGAATTTGTATCTTAAGTGTTAACTCACCCCATTTCTTTAGGAAGTCCTCACTTAAATCTTGTCGGGCTGGGACCGGCGGTGGCTGCTTGACGCCTTTCATCCTCTGCCATTCTTCTAGTTTCTTACGGAAGTCTGCTGAAAGTTGCTCTTCAGTCGCCACAGGACGGGTTGCTGAAATAATAACAAAAATACTAAGTAAGTAAAAATTTATTCTAAAGCATATTTTTACTGCTAGATTAAGAATCTATTGATGTCTTTTCTGAAGTTTACTACTGTTATGTATATCAATACTTCTATACTAATATTATAAATGTGAATGTAACTATGTCCGTCTGTCTCCCTTTGACGCTAAAACTACTGAACCGATTTAAATGAAATTTAGTACACAGCCTGAGAAAGGACATAGGCTACTTTTTATCCCGGGGAAATGGAAGATCTCCCGGGTACAGGAGTAAAATCGCGGGAGCCACTAGTTTTTTTAATAAATTATGAACAAAATTCATTCAGCGAGTTATAATACCGTTGCATACTTGTTAATGCTTAATGAAAAGAAGATGATTATGATTGGATAATAGAAAAGCGATTGTATTAAATACATAGATGATAGAAAAACTTACAGGCATAAAGCTTGCCTCTTCTATCAGAGAACTCTCTACGTAGCCGCGACTGGAGTGCTGCATAGTCTCTCGCTATCTCTTCTCTCACACCAGTAGCTTCACAACCGCTGCTGACTCCCTCTGTTTCTGTGGACAAGGGTATATCTTTAATAGGTAATATCCAGACTATAATTTTTTAAAACTATTTTTTTATGTTACAATGAAAGCTTTCAGAATACTTTCATATTTGATCAATATTGATTGGATCCTCTTATATTTGGCTCTAATAGGTATTCCATAATAGTATGAGAAAAAAGTTGCATATTTCAAAAATATTTTCGAATTTACGAAATTATTTAGATTTTTATTTGAATAACAGTATAAAATAAAATGAACATACATCAACAATATTGGCTACATTTCTTTCAGGAAATTTTAAATCCCGTTGGAACGCAAGTAAAACAACGGGATGGAAGCTTTTTGATAAATATCGATAGGTTAGTTATCATTACATAAATAAAAATATTTCACAGTTGATAAAATAATGGTCAAAGCCCTCATACGCACGAGAGCTTTTTTACCGGACGGTAAAAAAACGTTCAAATACAACAAATGCATTCCCATGTAGGTATATGTTCACACTTAAGCGTTTTTAAAACGCGACGTTTTTTTATCGAGCGGTGTTGCATTTTCAACTTTGGGCGTTGGAAATAGAGCATATTATGGAACTTGGAAATGCATTTGTTGTGTTTGAACGCTTTTTTCCGTCCGGTAAAAAAACTCTGGTGCGAATGAGGGCTTACTTGATGATTACTGATGATTTAAAAAGGTTAGAGCAAGACAGAATAATAACTATACAGATGACAGTAATGAGTCGCGAAATGAAAAGGCGCAAAGATCACAGAAAAACACAGTGCCAAAAATATTGTAGTAATAGCATCTATGCTTGGCATAGACCATGACCAACTGGATTTAAAAAAAATAATTGTCATACCACCAACAAAATTATGATGCTAAATTAAAATATCAATATGTAAAGAAAATATGTAAATAAATATTCTAATAGCTGCCAACCGCATACAACAAAGGTTTCATGAAAATGCAAGTATTTTATGATCTTTTATATCATTGTACTAGTTGACCCGCGCAACATCCTTCGTCGTTTTTGCAACAGTTTTGATTGATGCTCCGCTCCTATTCGTCATAGCGTAATGATTTATACATAAAAACCTTCCTTAAGAATCACTCTATCTATTAAAAAAAACGCATCAAAATTCGTTGCGTAGTTTTAAAGATCTAAGCATACATAGGGACAGACAGACGGCGGATAGCAACTTTGTTTTATACTATGTAGTGAAGCGTTGCGATGAAGTTCTATAATCTTTTTGATTTCCAATTTCCCCAACGAGTTGTAAATTAATGAGAGTTTCCGTTGATAATAATTGTGTATTCATTGTCAATAAATTAAGAACTTCAAAGGCACTGTGAACCCACGTATTTAGGAAATTCATAATTTCTCTTAAGCTCATACTTTTTGGGACATGATTTTTAGTATTGATGTACTTCTGCTTTTATATTGATTGTAATGTCTGTTTGTACCGTGTCCACGCCGGTCATATACCTTCTTTAGTTATAATATCTTGATGTAGATCTTTCCTCTTTCTTCAAGTGCTACAACTTTGGCAATTTGTTATATCCCAAGTATACAACTAGGCTTAAATGTATCTTTTTGGACTTCTCAGTCAGAAAGTTGGTCTTTGGAATGTGGTATTCGCAGGTTTTTTATAGAGGCTAAATATAGTCTACAATTATTCACAGGTGGCTGATAGCTTCATACAAATGGTCGCCAGTTTCATTTTCATTATATTCATCGCAATAATTTATGGATTCGTAAGTATTCTTATATTTTTACATCATCTCTGTTATAAGTTTTTATGGATCTATTTCTTGATTGTAACAGAAACCATCATAGGCCAAAATTATTAATATACAAACATTTCCAATAGAAAGAAAACAAATTTGGCTAGGTACTTAAGCAAATCTACATATATAAAAGAAAGTCGTGTTAGTTACACTACTTATAACTCAAGAACGGCTGAACCGATTTGGCTGACAATCTGTGGGGAGGAAGCTTAGAACCAGGAGACGGACAGAGGATACTTTTTATCGCGGAAAAATTGAAGGTCCCTCGGGAACGCGGGTATAACCGCGGGGAGCCACTAGTTATAGATGCTAGTTTAGATAATATAATACAAAGACCTGAAGAACTTCAACAAAAAAATATGAATTTTGATGTTCCCATTTAGTTTTCGAGTGACACTTCGAGCGGATGTCTCATAACTTCCAGGCAACCGATCAGACCCAATTCACGGCGACGGCATCAGCTATTAGACAGATCTGGACGGGCAGTTGTCGTTTAGCATGCAGGAACAGCGAGTACAGTGGATACAACGGCATAAGTGGCCTCCTTCAAGGCGTTAGAGTCAACACTCTAAGCAGCCATGCCGGCCCCAGCAGTGGTTGCATCTGTGAGGCCTGCCCTTGTTCCCTCATTGAGAACGTCCTACGGTAATTGATCCAAATATCCTATTTTTATTTGTATGTTAGCTAAGTCTAAGCATAAAATAAATATGTGTATGTAGTTTTGTATACGGGTACTTCTATTTCTGTAATATCAGTCAATGCTTCAGCAATAGAGGTCAAAAACTAGATAACAAAAAAAATGCAAATAACTTCATTAGGTATTCTTCGAAATATTTACTCAAACAAATGTGTAATAGTTTTCCACCTTTCAGAACTTGCAACCCTGCTACGCGTCTCTACTCGGATCTACTTGAAATAGTGTCTAATTTCTTCAACACCGTCGTAAGTACGGTAAGCATTCAAATTTGACATCTCACTTTTTCATTCTCAGTTCATTGTCAGCAGGAACAGGAGCCGCCTCTTACAATGAGGGGGTTGGCGGCTGACACTTTATCATGCTACGGAGTCATCTATGCTTAGAAACGGCTGAAGGGATTTAAATTTGTATAGGTTAGAATATGTTCTAGAAATTTAAGATCATCCAAAAACGTGGATGAAACCGCAGTAAAAACTAGTCTTGTTATAAAAGCAAAAAAATCCTACAAGTCTGGACTGTATCCAAAATTTCACGCTGCCCAATTGTTTATGTAAATCAAGCAGGTATTTAAGAAATGTCTAGTTATTTTAGTGATTTATGATTGACTGTAGGTTAACAGATTTTATGTCTTAACATCTGCTTTTTTTCCCTATCCGGGTTACTGTCTTGTTAGATTTTGATTAGATGTTAAGTGGCCCCTTCTGTTACTCTATGTATGTCTCTCTTTACCTTATGAAGTTGAAAAGAGAGAGAGTCTAAGGATTGGTCAAAGACGTGTTTTGATGTTCTAAAGGCATGAGTTGCTGGAGTGGATCAAACTGCTTTAGACAAATAGACTAAAAATATGGCTGTCTGTCATATTTTACCGTTGTGAAAGTGAGGTATATAGATTTAAGTAAAGTTTAGTTTAAAACTCTCTAGAATTATGGTTAATTCGTATTTATTTTTCAGGTTTCAGACGTTTGCACATATGTTGGGAGAGTTTTCGAGTGTAGAGCCACATGTCAACAAAATGATCAGGTGACTATGTGAATGTATCTTATTTAACACTAAGCTCCACGTGGTTTCACCCGCGTAGTTTCCGTTCTCTTAAGAATACGGGGTAAGATATAGCCTATGTTACTCAGTCCAGTAGATTCTGAGCTATTCGTTACAAAGAATATGTTAAAAAATATTATAATGAGGAAAGATTATATTTTAGTGTAGTTCTCACCATATTTTAATATTGATATGGTTAAAAGGAACATCAAGACTGTTAAAGTCACTTATTTTTGGTAAAATTTCAAGAACTCTATGATTAATTCGAAACAACAAATACAACAAAATTACAATGTGAGTCAGTGTAATTTCGAACACTTTCCTAAATGCTTATATCCTTTCATCATCTTCAAAGCTTCTAATTAAACTTAAGACCACATTTTCAGGCTCAAGCCAGAAACACATCAAAATTAACGGATAGTATCGAACAAAAAGTATCAAGAGAGTTACCCAAAATACGGGAAATCAAATCTGAACCGCCATCACTTACAAAGATGGCCGCCGTGTCCAGTAAGGTGTCTTTACCGTCAGTCGAAGGTCCTAGCAAGATCGAGAAGAAGACCAAAGATCCTGGTTTCAAACAGAAGAAATCCAGTGAATCCATGAACAAACAAGACTTAACGTCATGTTCCAAATGTCGCCTAAAAGGGAGAGTTTGTATGAAAGATTGTCCCAGAGCGAAAAAGAAAAAAGCGAAATAATTTGACCGTTTTTGAAGCATCGTGTTGTTAAATACATTTTCTTGTACATTTTTTTTATCATTTACATGAAATAGAAATTTATACCATACTTTTCTTTTGTTTGTTTTAGATACATTTTAGTTAAGTTTACTTGCGATATAACTGACTTGAAAATAGTTTAATTTAGTTACCTATCTTATAGTTTTTGTTGAACTAGTAGAGGTCCTCATCATTCTCCCGACATAAAAAGTAGCCTATGTCTTTTCTCAGGCTCCAGACTTTCGGTACAAACAGACAGACAGAGTTACTTTCGCATTTATAATATTAGTTGGTATAGATGAATCAAAATAATCATAAAAACTATTTGCATCTAAAATCTTGACACAGTCAAATTATGAAAACTAAACTAAGCTCCATCAAACGTCAAACTTCTGATTTATTGACATTCAAAATTTATAGAGTGAATTTTAACTTTTTATTAATATCTAAAATACAAATTAAATGTATGCCAGTAAGTATGCCTTTATATCAAAACAGTGCTGTCTGTAAATACAATTATTTATAGATGTAATTATATTATAATGAGATGATTGGGTATGGATTTCAGAGCAAGATCTTCTAGAGGTAAGTATCCTTGCTGAACTCTTTTAACAAGTGGCTCCCCTCCGTGTTCCGAGAGATATTAAATAGTCTCAGGATTAAAAGTGTTATTTCAGAAGATATTATAACTACAGTGACGGATTAACCCTTAAACAAATAGGGCATCACGTCTGGGGGGCACCAAAAATAAATATGATTTGGTTTTCATTGTTGTCGCACCTCTTCCATTTCTAAGAAAGGTGCGTTAGATCTCATCATCAAATTTTACAAAAAACTAGGTTCAAAGTCCTATTCTAGTCGAAACAAGGATAAGTGGGCCCATAGGCGTGGATTGCTTAGGGCATCAAGTAGTCTTAATCCGTCACTGTAACTCTGTGCCAAATTTATCCAAATCCCTTCAGCCATTATGGCTTAAAATAGTAATAAACATCTTCACAAATTCTCATCGAAATAAAAGGCCGATTCCTTTTATTTCATCAAGGTTGTGGAATGAGCTCCCCGCCATGGTATTCCCAATGGAGTACAGTATGGGGTTCTTCAAGAAGGGAGTGAAGAGATTTTACAGGGCATGCAACGCGTGAGTAACGCCCCTAGTGTTGCAAGCGTCCATAGGCTGCGGTAACCGCTTCCCTTCAGGCGGACTGTATGCCTGTTTGCCACCTTTGTGGTATAAAAAAAAGTTCAGCTTATGATCACTCAACATTATGTATGTCAGTGTTCAAGACAAATATATACATTAACTAGTGGCTCCCCGCGGTTTCACCCGCGTTCCCGGGATAAAAAGTAGCCTATGTGTTATTCCAGAACATATTCTAGCTCTGTGCCAAATTTCAAGCAGATCCCTTCAGCCGTTGGAGCGTGAAAGAGTAACAAACATCCATACATACAAACTTTCGCATTTATAATATTAGTAGGATTAATCGTTTGTATTTATTTCAGATTCGAAATTTTGCCCCATATTATGTGTTACTAAAGCAGCTCTATTTGTTGTTATTTCTATGTTTGTTTTGGTAAGTTCGAGTTATGATTTTTTATGTTTTATGAGACCTATTAATATAAAAGGATCTTATTTCAAAATATCACGGTGAAAACTACTGATTAAAATGAAAGGATATCAATGCCCGCGTAAAGGTGTACCAGCCATCAGAGGCTAGCTTCAAGTCCCTTAAAAAAAAAACAAAAAAACAAAAAAGGATATCATAGGTGTAACTAGAACCTTTCAGCTTTAATTATAATCTATACTATAAATCTTGAAAGTGAAAGTAAAATATTATTATAAAAAAGGAGAATCCTTTCTGTACGTCATGTTCTTGGGAAAAGGAATAAAACAATATTAAGGTTAAAACATACTGAAGCCTCTACCGTTTCAGAAGTCATTTCACTGAGAAGAACTGGCAAGAATGTCATTTGCTAAGTTAATAATGCTGTCTATTTCAGTATTTACCACTCGGTGACCCCCGATATAGATGTAGTGAAACCACATTAACATCGCCAGAACATAAGAACTACGCCGTCTGTTGCCTCTGTGATGTTTACAAGTTTATGGAGAGGTAAGTACTTGAATAAAATAAATTTGTTGTCTCACAATCCTCCGAATAAACGAAGGAGACAAAAAATGCGAGTCGGACTCGGGAATGAAGGATTCCGCACTATCGTACAATACTTAATACATACTATGTTGGCATGGCCGTAGTTAGGGGAGGCATTGTGGGGCAATGCCCTACCTTAAAATCACAATGCCCTACTCCAAAAATACTAAAAACTTAGATAAATTTTTTGTCTATAGTATTCATTCATTGTATCACTGTATTGTGATTGATTTAGGAGCCCGTGCTCCATGGGCAAATCAATTATTTTGATGTTTTTTTTACTTCAGCCCCCCCAAGAACCAATGCTGCCTTACCTCAAATTCGACTATAGTTACAGCCCTGTATGTACTACCTAATATTATAAAGAGGAATGATTATATTTTTTGTTTATATTGAATTTACTCCGAAACTACTCAACCGATCTGAATAATTCTTTCACCAATAGAAAGCTACATTATCAGGGAGTAACTTAGGTCTGTATTTTGTCCCCGTATTCGTACGGGAATGGGAACTAAACGGGTAAAACCGTGCGTAGACTATTTAAAGATAATTATATTTTTTAACAGTACCGTATATAAAACAACGGACGTTGTTGACGTACTCTCGTGTGTCGTCGGAGAAATACTTTACGAAACCAAATTGAAGGTATCTACATCCATTCTGTACTAAACTATTAACCTAAAAGTGCTCGGTTCGATTCCAAGTTTACAATCTGCAACGATGCATTATCTTTGATTTAATTAAAGTCAGTAGGTACTTAATAATGTCTGCCTTTCAGTAGTTATTCACAAAATTTTGATCGAGTATTTATTTTGTAATGTCATTTAATATATTTAATCTTACACAACGCTACAAAGACCTTATAAATGAAAACAATCTTTATTATCATGATGTATTTCTTATTGTCTCTTCTTATTATTACTGTTTTCGGTTTCTATATCCGGTATATAAAGAAACAAAGAAATGAAAATATTGTTTGTACAGTGAATCTATTTTCATTCTTAGTATCTGCCTATTTATTAGTTATTTTTACTTGCAGCTGTATGCTCTATTGTCAAAACTAGACGGTCGGGACCTTTGCCGTTCTGTCTGCTGTCCAGAAAATGTGGTAGAGTATTTTTAACTTCTATTAAAAATCAATACTTACGAAAATCATACTTTTACGCCTAGCCTATAGCACTGAACCGATTGTAATGAAATTTGGATCAGAGGCTAGAGCTTGGAATGAAACATAGGCTTTATCTCGAAAATGTTCAAGGAAGTTAATGTTATAAAAGTTTTAATTTACAGTCAATATACTCAACAAACAGTTTAATCAAATATAAACCATACCTACTGATGTTATGGTATAAATTCAATTTTAACGACTTGACATTTTGTTTACTCGGGTTTTACTGATGGTAACCGGTACTATAATATATAACGAAAATTTACTGCCTATTTCTATTATGAAAATCAGGTAGACTATGGCCTAATGGGAATGTAAAATTTTGGAGAAAGATAACGTACTCATAAAAAGTAAATTTTAAAATTAGATATTTTTAAATCACTATAAGTAGTATATTGGCGAGTTTTCTCAGCAAAACGTTTTTTTGAATTGGAAAATAGAGGGCTTTTGAAGGCCTATTTAATAAAAAAAATATTACATTTCACAAATGATTTCGCATTTGGTAAAGGAAAACATCGTGAGGAAACGTCCAAAGGCATGTGAAGTCCGCCACACCATGGCCTATACGCCCTCGTTGTTAGGGGAGGCCTGAGCTCCTCGGTGGAGACGTATATGAGCTGATGATGATGATAATTATTATTTACAGGATGAACTTGAAGTAGAAAGAAAAATATTAAATGAAAGGCGCTCTCCCCGGCCTCTATGTAAATGTATGAAATCCAAATGTTGTAGAAGAGTAAACTCCGAACAATAGTATCTTTTAATACTTTAAACTATTATTTAAATACCCTGTATTTACTTGGTTGTTACAGTAAATTATTTTTAATATACTTGTCTTTATATTTAGCTTTTAACATGGATATTAATATAAGATGAATCTTATATATAAAATTTTCGTGTCACAATGGTAGTTACCATACTCCTCCGAAACGGGTTCACTAATTTTTATATGCATATTCAGTAGGTCTGAGAATCGGCTACTATCTATTGTTCAAACCCGTAAGTGATCACGGGAACGGGAACTACGCGGGTGAAACCGCGGGGCGGCAGCTAGTAATTTTATAAATGTGATAAGACTGTAAGCAATTTTAGTATTTTAAAAGTGTTATTTGAAGTATGTTTTCTAATATTATAAAGAAGAAAGAGTCTTCTGTTTGTATTGGCTCTGAAACTACTGAATTGAAATAAAAGAACTTAAATGTATTGTCTGCATTACAAAATTCACGCTACAATAAATAGGAGCGGTGCACCATTTTTTTTTTCAAAAACAAGGAAAATGACGCGCATATAAAGTAGGTACCGCGAATCAGCTAGTATCATAAAAAACCAAAAAGATATAAAAAAATCGCGGGTTCTTTTTATTTACTAAAATGGACACATAAATGTTTTTCATTTATTGAAAAATTCCATCACTCTCCGAAGGCATTAAAATGACAGAGCTTAAAGACCTATCTGGTATTATTCCTTCCTCCGTGTAAACTGATATAAAGATGTAGTGAAAATAGTTACAAGAAAAAACATGTTGAACTCACTTCGATAGCTATAAAATAATTTTTACGGCATATTTTATCGTAAACACTTTGGTGGTTTATTTGAAACGGCAAATGTATTGAAATAGTTTTATTTCTGTTCGGCGCACAACTATTTTTGTATGTCTTTTCATTCACATTTAAATAATGTTTAACATTATGAGGGCTTTTAGTAAATGCTTGTTTTGTGTATCTATTTTTATCATGGTAAGTATCAATTAAAGGGATATAAATTATTATGAAACGATTAAATAATTTTTATAAAGCCTTATAATGTACCTATTTACCTAAATCACGATCATTTAATATAATCAACTCAATAGCTTTAAGATAGCCGTGAACATATTTACAAATAAATAGACGATCTTGAAAGGACTTCCCTACAGAACTTTTTTTGCGAAAGTTAGTAAAATAAAAGCTATTAATTTAATTAATAAGCTTGCAGATGCAATAGAAATAGCAAAAGAGGAAGTGGACAATGTTATAGAAGATGAAATAACGCACAAACTGAGCGGAGACTTGCTGCAGAGCATTGAGAGAAAGTTTCAAGTTGATTTAGAAAAGTAAGTTTGTATACCTACAGTATACAGTATATATCATTTTAAAATTAATGATATTATGATGAGTTATGATGCAGGTATTAAGATTGGAAATTTATATATCCGGGTACCTTCCTACATTCATGAGACATTTGATTTCAAAATAAGCAGAGGTAGTACAGTAACTAGAAACTACTTGGATATATACTTATATAGTTATGTTAGTTTAGTTTGTCCAGTCCTAATCCATCCACATTTGGCTCGAACCATGACACGATGCTTAAAAGAAAGGCTCACCAACTACTAAGTCAACCGGGAAGTAAATTTCAACTTAAAGGGGTAGATATAAAATTCAATATAATCAAGCAATTACCACAGCGCGCTTAATTTCCAACTACGGATTAGTATGGGAGACTTCAGTCAAGTTTTATTCTAAAATAATGACGGTTAATTTCTTTAATCTAAGACATGTTGTTCAGGTCAGTAGACATGGTGCTCGTGAAGATAAAACTATTACTGCAGAATGGAACCACCCACATCCAAGATAAACTGGTGGAGCTCCAGGAATCACTTCAGGTGGTCAAAGAACATGGGGAGAAAGAGGTACTTGAACTATACTTAATATTAGGATAATAAATGACCTGGGTCAATTATGATCAACGATTATCTGATTACTTTCTAAACAGAGCTAGGTTTGCCTTCTGTATATATACGACAATCGTTATCAAGGCTAACTCAATTGTTTGAGTACCGTAAATTGAGCTGTACGATAATATAAATAAGATTAATTTTTTCATGCCAATGTCAGAATGTGGTCAGCAATAACAATAGCAATTTGATTACCAAATTTATAAAGTTGAATCGATCAAAATTTCTTGAACATGACCAATCTGATTCCTAACTATGCAGCGCTAAGTACAATGTGGTCATCAAATTGCTGATAAACTACATAAACTTCTTTAAAATTTATACTCACAAGGATATTTAGATCCAGACGCTATCAAATTTAGTTACTCATATATCTTTAGGTAGATGACTGTTTAATGGAGAATCAAAACGAAACAACAGCCCTGGCGGAGAAGGCTCTTCATCAGATGGTGGTATGTGGATATGCACTGATAGGCCATGACCCAGCACAAGCAGTCAAGAGTGTGATGGCCTTGAAGACTATGATTAAGGATGAGTTAAAGCCAGTTAGTATGAAAAACGTTAACGTATTATGCCCTAATTTTACTCATACAATGATGAAAATAATGCTTGTCACTGAAGAGTATAGGTTTTTATAAGCAAATTGGTATTTTCGGAAGTCACAGGTGTCCTAGTAAATGATATGTAAAGTAAACTCTGAAACGACCTGCGCCACTAAGCGTCACATCTACCCCGTTTTTGAAAAATCTTTCATTGATGCTGAGTTTCTATTGCTGTGGTGTTATATGACCTTTCTTATTCGGCTTTTCAATACTAAAATCTTTTTTTTTATTCGAATTGTTTCTGAGATTTAGCGTTCAAACAAACGAACAAACGATACTTGATGGGTCTGTGGGTAAAATAGTAAAATACTTTGACTGGAACCACAGCATTAGTTTCATTCTCATTTAGACCAATAATTTTGTGTGCATCTACTAAAGTTTCTGAGTCTAGACATTTTTGATAACTAGCATCATAATAATAGTAATAAAGACAGACAATTTAGACCTTGTAACACATATGAAGTCGAGAATAGTTCAAAGAAAAGAAACACCAATCCAGGTGGATGAGATATCATTAAATTTTCAGCTGTACGACCAACAGAAGGAGGTTTACGGCTTACTAAAAGTGTGTGGACACGACCACGAATCTCTGAAGAAGGTCATTAAATGCGTCATTTCGAAGGTAAGTGCTAATAGCAGATGATATACGTGACATATTTTTATTTAACTAAAGATTCTCGTTAAAAACTATTAATAAGAATTTGACTGTTAAACAGACAGACTAACGTTCAGATAAATGTCGCTAATAAACTATATCAGAATTAGCGGGACTATCAATGTGATTGTGTAAAAGGAGAATTTGATAAGGTTTAAATGATTACGTGTTTGTTACTATGATTTAAAAGGTCAAAATTCAAAGACATGTATACAGTTTTAAAAGCACCTAAGAAAGCCGAAGTTGCTGAAGCTACTACTAGTTCAGAGATTGGCCTTCAACTTGGAAGAACTGGCAAGACACTCAGCTAGCTTACATCGTAACTAATATTATAAATGCGAAAGCAACTCTGCCTGTCCGCTTTCACACTAAAACTACCTAACCGACTTAAATGAAATTTGGTACACAGTCTATAGCCTGAGAAAGGACATAGGCTACTTTTTATCCCGAGACAATGGAAGCGCGGGTGAAACCACGGCGAGTCACTAGTTTTTTATATATACATGAATGTAACATTAAATCAAATGTCGAATTTGATCCAAATATTATAAGCTGTCGTATAAATCATGGGCATTGTTGACTAAACACAGAAGGCGTTACTTCAATAAACGTACAACAATATTCAGGTCAAAACGAAAATATTCGAAAACTTCGAGTATTACTCATATCCGGTCATACGTGAATATCTAAAGAAACATGGCTTCTGATACTCGCCAAATTATTAGTTTCTACGAAAGATTTCTACAAACAAAAGCCGGATTGTTTTGGCTCATCATCATCAGCTCATATACGTCTCCACCGAGGAGCTCGAACCTCCCCTAACAATGAGGGGGTGTAGGCCAAAGTCCACCACGCGGGCCCAGTGCGGCGGCGGACTTCACATGCCTTTGATTGTGACATCTCGGGCATGCAGGTTTCCTCACGATGTTTTCCTTCACCGAAAGCCAGTGGTGTGAATCTGTACGTAAGTTTTTAAACTCAGAGGTACGGGCCAGGGATTTGAACCTGCACCCTCGTGATCGTAAGTTCCCAACTGAGCGAACACGGGTTTTGGCTAAATATAGTAAAATATAAATTGCATATCTAAATTTATAACACAATGTCTGTCCGGATGTCTGTCAGTCTGTCTGCTCACTTTTCAATTGTTACACAACTTGTGTCGGATTTTGGTAAACATGGAAATTGACCTGATTTGTATGTGTTATGTTTGAAATGTATATATAATCAGAGCTGAGGTGATGAGTGAAATGAATTTGAAGAGTTGAAGGTAAACTTTTGGCCCCTTATAACGGAAGTCTTGATGAACCAATAATTTTTGTTTTTCAACAATTTTCAACAAATACTGGCTCATCATCTCACGTACCTTCATAATGATACTGTTTAAGTCTATATAAAAAACATTGTAAAGTAATATATAAACTTTGTGTTAACTAATAAATTCAACTTGTTTTCAGAAAATAATATAGTATATTTTATAACCACTTGTGTTTTACAATATTATACAAAAATATAAAGCTAAAAATTTTTATTCAGTCACTTAATATCAAAAACCAACCTACATTTACGCAGAATAAGATCAAAACTACCTCAGGCCGATCTACGAAATAATCTACGAAAGGTAATGATGATTTATAATTTAATTTTCCAGTCACCACTAATAAAATCCGCCATGATGGATGTAACAAGTAAACTTATCGAAGGAGTAGTGACGTTGACTAAACAGATGGCCCACGGAGCAATGCATGAAGCATGCCTCATAGAAGTAATCAGAACCACAGAAGAAGAAGCGTTTGCACTCGTTAAAAAGATCAGAAGATGCGCTTACGGCAACGATACTATAGAACAAGTAGTCAATGATTTCATCAGTGAAAACAATGCAACAGTACTTAATATAGAAAATAAGGATGTAAATGAGAAAACTGGCGATGACAAAGATATGAATGAAATGACAACGCTTATCAGAAGAATGCTAAAAGACAATCAAGGGGTTGATATAGATAGTAAGTTCAAGAAGAAGTTGTTGAAACTGAAAGAAGAATTGACTCTGGCGGAGACGAATGATATTAATAATGAAGCTAAAAATAAGGATTAATGTATTAAGATGGTAATAAATTCTTATATGAGTTGTTCTTGAATTGATTAAAGTGACTGTCAATATTGAAGCGTTTTTGACTATTTTACTTAAGTAATCAAGTTTTGTCTTGTAGATTATTTTTCTTTAGGTAATAGTGTTCTCAGTTTTCGTCAAATTTGTTATTTATTTCTACTGTTGGTTAAATCATTTTATGAAATTCTAGTTGGCATAATATTAAGTTACACAATACATTATTCATACAAAATCACTTTGAATCCGTTGCGTAGTTTAAACGATATAAGCATACAGATGCGGAAGTAGAAGATGGATGGAGATTGTTACACAATCATCCCAGAACGGCTAAAATAGAAATATCGCACAGAGTTTGAATATGTTAAAAAATAGCATATAGGCAACTTTTTATCCTGGGAAAATTGAAGATCCCCGCGAACGCGCATTAAAACCGCAGAGCGGAAGCTAGTAGGTGTATAGAAAATAAAATATTATAAATATCCTGGGACATTTTTCACACACGGCCAATCTGACAAAGTAAGCTTCAAAGTGAGCTTGTGTTATGGTAACCAGATAGCTGATATAGTACATATAATACTTTTTAATACAAACTTATTAATTAAGCTTATAAACTTCACAATATGGCCACCCATTTTCACGTTGTACGAGCATATTATATATATATATATATGGATGCTGATAAGTAATAATGTGTTAACCCTCATAAACATCATTTTGAGAAAATGGCGCTTAAAGATAATAGTGTCTGTGATTTATGACTTTTTGTATGATATAAATCCATTTTTTATGGACTTTTATGTTTTAGATCACTTGAAACACTTTTGTAGAATGTTAAATACGCGATGCATTATAAGAATCTATCAAAACCTTTGTTTTCGACTTTTTGTGGGTTACCACATTATTGCTTATCAGCATCCATATATGTGTGTGTGCATAACCCATAATTTGTATTGTACTATTTACGTATCAAAAATAGGCCAGCATTACGAAATAGCAAAGTGTTAACGATGAGAGAGTTAACATTGGTTTCGTTTACATTACACTTTTTGTTTATTTAATTGAATATACGAGTATACTACACACTAAGGCGAGAAGCGCCATTTAATTTGGCACAAAATTCTGTATTTTATCCAATCGAATTACAATTTTAGGCTTCTCTACCCAAAGGGTAAAATACCGGAGTAAAAAAGAAGAAGAAGAAGAGAAAGAAGGGTAAAAAAGAGCGTGTTAGGACACGCGCTGTATAGTCCGTAGCTAGATTGAGAAAATTCAATACTTTACTTATACATACACGATTTACTTAAACATTTTTAATATTGAGGTGGCAGCGAAATGGTAAAAAGTCGTATTCGGTTGATTTTAGGATCTTTTTTACTTTGACTACGGAACCCTAAAAAAGGGACTTCGAGGTTGGTCAAAATACAGTACAAAACTATATTTCACTTCTCAGTTTTTCCCATAAGAACCTCATTTGAAATGATACAAACGAAGTAAAAGCTTGTTATAATTATTGTTAACATTCACAGCGTCTTGTTTTCTAACGTGTTTAAATCATTTTAATTTGTTTTTGCTTGTTCCATATATTTTTTTGTTGGTAAAATTGTAATAAAACATAATTTTACATTATATATTTTACTGTTTTGTTTGTTCGTTTTATTAGTCTTGTCTCATTATTAAATCGTTTTTAGGATACGTTTTATTGGAGTCGAAAACTGAAAGGTCCGTTTTGATAATACATTCATATCCACGCACCAAAAGGAGACAAATATAGCGATAAGAAGAGATACCCTCTCGTTATAAACGGGCTTCATTGTCTGGACAACTTTTTCTGATGAGAAAATGAAAAGACTATTTCCAAAAGCACTAGTGAAAGGAAGTAAAAAAAATAACTTAACGACTATGCATTTTTTATCTATACAAACTAGGCATAGGGTTATGAAAATGGTAGTCTATTGCTCAATTGCTACCGACTCCTGATAAAATTGATACATTTGATACTTGTAATTTTTTCAGTCATACAAAATAGAAAAAAAATCTAAAATTAAATGTTACATAATTTTCGTAATCCATACATAACCATTCGACAGGTGAATGCCCTAATCTTGCATTCGCGTCTAATTATTCATTTTTTTGTTCTGGCAACTTGCCCATTTTTAATGGATGGACATACAGACGGCCAAGCGGATGTCAGTTTGAGTGTTGTATGTGTTTATTATATATATAATTTTGTGTTTGTGGGTAATGAGAGTGTGGTGTTGCTACCTACTTTGGTTTGTTAACCCTAGAAAGATAATCTTATTTTGTCCTACGGTAAAGATAATCTTACGTCTTTGAGACGTATTGAAATTTATATGTGCCTATTGGAGAAGTTTTCATAAATAAACTTTTTAAAAGTGATTGGATAATTAGTTTAGGGTTTTCTACTACAAATAAAACCAAAATTATTATCGGAAATGGTATATAATGAAAAAAAAATACGAAATTCTGTAAACCTCTTACAAATTAACAAAAAATTATTAAGTCTTCGTTTATTGAGTAAATCTATTCACCTTAGTATAAAATTTCATTTTTTTTTACATAATATTTAAGAGTAATTACTAATTAATAGTTTCAATTAAAAAATCAAGAGTTTTTATGTTTAAATCCCATTTAGATACAGCCTTTACATACATCAATTTAATGTCACCAAAAAATTTTTTTTTTGCATATATTTATAACATGTAATTTTTCTAATCCTTCTTATTTTTGACGTACGTCCGTTTATTATCATTTTGTGACGAAAGAGTCGCACAGAGTCAATAATAAACACACCATTTTTGAGGGTTTTGGATTGAATGACACAAGAGTCAAATCAAAACATCGAAGATCCAACTTGTCGCAAAAGAGTATTCTTTAGCTCTTTTGTGATCTCTATTTTATTAGATCATATGGTATTTATTGCCGTATATAGCCAAAATTTGCTAAAAAATAAAAATAACTTGTAAAAAAAGGAAACTATTACTACAGGGAACGAAGTTCAAAAGTTACACAAAGGATAATCATACGTCTGTCGAACGTAAGCTATCCTAATATCTACATAATTATCATACTTACCGTGGTGATTTAGCCGTCTCACGAAAGCTCTGCCGGGCCACAGAGAAAACTGAGAAGGACAGAGCCCTACCGTGCGAAATAAAAAAAATATAGCAATATTTGTGTCGGGCATACGTCTTAAAGACGTAGATTATCTTTCTAGGGTTAATACTGTGCCATTTAGTACTTGTATTTTACTTTGGAAGGGTCCCTTTTGCATTTAGCAATTTTTTCTCTTTCTTTTGGGTGTCAATATCTCACACAGTATATTTTATTTCTTAGACTATCTACACTAATATTAAAAAAGGAAAAATGATTTGTATTTTCTGTGTGTGTGTATGTTTGTTTGTAATGAATAAAACTCAAAAAATACAATGCCGATTTCTGAAATTCTTTCAACATTGGAAAGCTACATTTTCAGGAAGTATCATTAGCTATATTTTATCTCCGTATTCTTAAGGGATCGGGAATTATGCGGGTGAAACCGCGCGGTTAGTAATAATATAACTTCATTCTTACAGTAGATCGTTCGTAAAGTGGACTATAACGTGTAATAGAAACAAGCATAGGATCTTAAAAATAAATATCCTAGGCCATTTTTCACACACGGCCAATCTGATTCCAAACTAAGCAGAGCTTATGATATGGTAACCAGATAGCTGATATACTACATATTCTACTTTTAAATACATACTTATATAGATATTTACATCCAGACACAGGACAAACACACATATTCATGCATACAACCACAGTCATAGTCAGGGTCTTACCACAAAGCCAACCGGGCTGTCGAAAATAAAATATTTATCCAAAGCTACAGTTTTGGAAAAATAATACAGAATCAACAACGTTTAGTAAATATAAACATTAAACACTAAACTTACATCCAGACAGGCGGAAATTCCAAAGGAATTAATAATATTGCAATTCTAGGAAATCAATGCAAAACATTCCAACAAAACGTAAACATAATAAAATCGGATAAGGAAAAACGACTACGGAATTTTTTCACGGGAATTGAAAATACGTTTGAATTTCTTAATCTCTTTGATTTAGATTTAAGCTTTTGATAATAGAGATTACTAACTTTAACTCTAGGTAATGTTTTTATATGTCCAAGTCATTTAGTTAATACAATTTTAAGACAATAATGCAAGTATTCTAAAAATTATATGAATGACTACCTGCCTCTGTGCGCTTTTACCCGCGTAGTTCCCGTTCCCGTGGGAATACAGGGATAAAATATAGCCTATGTTACTCAGTGATAATGTAGCTTTCTAATGAAAAAATAATTATTAAAATCGGTCCCGTACTTTTTGAGTTTATTCGTTACATACAAAAATACAAATCATTCCTCTTTATAATATTAGTATAGATTTATTAGTGTAGAAAAGACTTATGAAAAAAACGCAATTTCTAAAGAAAACAATGACTAAAGGGATGCTAATATTATGAATAGAAAGCGGACAAGAATGACAACGTAATACAACAGCATCTGACGAACCTAAATAATCTACACTAACATTATAAAGAGGAAAACTTTGTTTGTTTGGTTGTAATGAATAAGCTCAAAAACTACTAGACCGTTTTTAAAAATTATTTCACCATTCGAAAGCTACATTATCCACGAGTAACATAGGCTATATTTCATCTCTGTATTCCCACCGGAACGGGAACTACGCGGGTAAAACCGCGCGGGGGCAGCTAGTATTCAAATATAGGTTCATCATCATCATACGTCTCCACCGAGGAGCTCAAGCCTCCCCTAACAACGTGGGGGTGTAGGCCACAGTCCACCACGCGGGCCTAGTGCGGATTGGCGGACTTCACATGCCTTTAATTGTGACATCTCGGGCATGCAGGTTACCTCACAATGTTTTTCTTCACCGAAAGCCAGTGGTGTGAATCCGTACGTAAGTTTTTTATAAACTCAGAGGTACGGGCCAGGGATTTCAACCTGCACCGCATGATCGTGAGTCGGTGCGTTCCCAACTGAGCCACCACGGCTATTATAAATATAGGTTACACAGTCTAAATCCACTCGATAAATTACCCTTGAAATTAATACTAAGTTAGTAGGCAAACAATAACATCTTGTATTTATTCGAGTGCAGTTTTAGCAACATTACTCACGTTTAGAGTTCTTATGCCGATATTATGGGTTTACGAAACTACGTCAGAAGGAGCCTTGGCATGTATGAATAACGATATCGAAGAGAAACATTAGCGTCGATATTTAGTGGGATATCTGCTTTTATAATATAGTTTAGATATTAAATGGTGACTTCGATTTGTTAAAGAATCCAACTTCTTATTTTCCGAATGTGGTCCGTTTTGTAGTAGGTTAGTTGGTCACTGGAATTTCTGTTTGCTAAATAATATTTATGCAAATTCTCACGATATTACAAAGAGCATGTATTTTTTTAGTTTTATTTTCATTCATTCTCACACCGATAGTCGTGTCAAAAGTGCATTTTTTTAATTCAATATAAATTATGGCTTTTTATTTGATCTTTTTGTTAGACAATTTGTTCTATAAAGTTCAAAATGCTTCATTCTATGACAATATCCAATGCTAGACTTACTGTATGCTCTTCAAATTGCGTTCTACGTAAACCTATTGAAAAACATAACAAATCATTTGGCACGAAATAATAAATGACATTAGCGCCACTCAGTAATATCCCGCTTTGATATATTTACACAAAGATGAAACAAAAAAAATGAAATTTCGAAAAATGAAAAAGGCTGATAAACTTAAACTAATGTTAGAGCGGAAAAGGTGTCTTAAACTATTACTTATGATTAAGACTGACCTGCATCAGTAAAGAATGCTGAATGTCTATTAGGGCTGGATGGAACAGAGGCCGAAGCGGTTAGGAAGGCCCTCTTCACCTTGGTCCATTTGGAGGCACGAGGAGGCCGATTCTGAGGAGGCCTCGCCCCCAGTTCTAGAGAATGTTGCTTGCAGAGGACTGGGTGCGAGGGCTCAGATTCTGAAGAAGAAGGCCTTGATGATTTTAAGCGATCTATGGAAATAGAGATAGAACCATCAAAAGCATCTATGATCTATGATAGACTCACATTTATCAAATCCATGTATCTAATAGTAGCGGAAGTAATGACAATCGCAAGTGTTAAAACGATAAATGCGATGTTAGATGTTTTAGAATTTGATGAAAGAACACACAATGTTGATATGGCCAATTGAGAAATGACATGATGGTTGTTATGAAATTTACGATTGATCTAGTTTACTTCCTCTTCTCTCGTTGACGCATCCTCAATTTCACTAACAGTTGAAATAAGATTCTTAAAGTGCTAGAAATACGTACCAAGTTCTTCTGAAGATGGTATTGTCAATGTTAAGGCTGGTGGCGCATCGCTGTCACCACCATCGCTGAAAGACCTTCGTCTCATCGGAACTACATCTGGTGAACTCTTAGAACCCCGACTGGACTTCTTCTTGACGGATTCTCGGTGGGTTTGGATGATGTCTCTCATCTTCCCCCATGGGCTTTTGTGGAGCTTATTCGGTGAGGGGGAAGTTGAGCTATCGTCCTAGAAAGTTAGCTTTTATTAGACTGAGCTTTTGTTTCTTTGCGCTGTTTTCTTCTGGCCGACATATTATCGTCTTGATGGTCTACTTAGCATAAATAACCTAATAATATAATTACGTTGGTTGCCAATTGGAAAACAATGATCACGATGAGAACAAACCCCGTTAATAATAATATCATTGAATAGAGAGTATTTCTGTTCTATAGCTGATATAATGCGTAACGTAATCACCTGCGTGGGCGCATGGAGGAATGTGTTGTCGTTATCGTCGCATCGCACGATACTTTTTCGGCAAATACCTGAAACAATTGAAATACTTTTGCTTAAATATTTTAATTTTTAGTATTTGAGTCCATATTAATATTTTGGAATATACAACAATTTGTTTGGCAAATTTTCCCTCAATGAATTAAGTACTCTTAGCTACCTCCGCGCAGTTTCACCCGCTTAGTTCCCGTTCCCGTAGGCTTACAGGGATAAAGTATACCCTATGCTACTCCTTGATAATGTAGCTTTCCAATGCTGAAAGATTTTTTGATACCGGCACAGTAGTTTTAGAGTTTATTCCTTTTTATAACATTAGTGTAGATACTTATCAAATATGGCAGGCAAGGATTTTGGTCTCAAAGTGTTTCCAATAGAGGAAATGAGGTTCTTATGAAAAAGTTTAAGTAGGTAGTACCTAGTATATAAATTATATTGCCCTATGTCAGCCCTTATTCTGTCTATCATCTTTTCACTCGACACTAAAGAATTATTCGCACTCTTGTAACAGTTTACTGAAACGTAACATATCTCGTACGCTTTGATCCGATTGGTAAAGTATACAAATCCGTTTCGATGATTAAATACCTACTGATGGTATTTAAGTTAAAACTAAAGAATTTGGTTTTGTAACTAGCGTAGATAGATATAGTAAGAAAAACTCAGTTACCTTCATCATATTTGTTCTACATTATATGTAGAGTTTATTTGCGCACTGATTAAATTTTAATTGTAACGTTTCGATTGACTTGTTTTGGCGATGGTCACAAAGAAACTGAGATAGCGAGTGTCAACTACGGGGATGAGAAAGTAATTTCTCTAACTACCCACAATTGAGTTTGTCAATCATTACTATGACTCTTATTACAGTTATAATAGTATTTGATTGTATAACAATGGTAAAGTTTTTTTTTTATTTTGTGTAAAGTTTTATCTTACTAAAATAATACCTAAGTACGCTAATACCATTTTCCTGCTTATACTGAAGGACAAACAAATTATCGCAGTTATTAGTTTAAATTGTTTCTTATACAATATGTATTTAAAAGTAGTATAATGTAGTATATCAGCTATCTGGTTACCATAACACAAGCTCACTTTGAAACTTACTTTGGAATCAGATTGGCCGTGTGTATTATACTGAAAGACAGACAAACTATCGTAATAGTTTAATTTGATATAAGTACCTACCGTTTTCTAATATGATATGAAAAGATTTTAATTCAAATTAAAAAAGCACTTATTTAATCAATATTAGAATCTAGAGATTCAGCTCAGCAATTAGTATTTTCAAAACAAACTTAGAATATAACCTGCATCTATCCTCAACTCCTCGCACGAAGAGTTAGGGGTCAGCGAGAGGGCGCTGCCGGGGGTCAGGCTGGCCGAGTCGCGGGGTTCGGGGTTGGACAGCGTGGCGGTGGCAGGGGTCGACCCCGCGAGGGCTACGGCCCCAACCATAGCGCCAGCAGCTACTGCACCAGCGGCCCCACCCATGGCAGATGGGGGCCACTGGGCTTTCTCCCATCTGAAAGAAAAAAAAATATGGAAAATCTTTTTGAATCTGGGCTATAACGGTTTGAAGGTAAGGTCTGAATACTGTTTTAACGTTAAAAAGTGTTGTACAGAAATATTGGTGATTTAATTTGTTGTTTTTATGGATTGAGTATTTATGTGAAAAAAAAGTACTTGCACCTAAAGTAACGTAAATAAATATAATTCTAGCTAATAGGTAGGTACTTATTATACATTCGAAAGTAACGCCGCCTGTCTAGCTTTCATGCTAAAACTGCTGAACTAAATAGAATTTGGTACGAAGATAGTTTAGACCTGAGAAAGTACATAGGCAAGTTTTATCCCGGGAAAATGGAAATTCTCCCGGGTACGTGGGTGAAACCACGGGGAGCCGCTAGTTAAATATATTAGCGACCCGCCGTGACTATACTCGGTTAGCAGAGCGTCGCTTTTAAAACATCATATATAACAATTGCCGTACAATTTTAATAAAATAATTCAACATAATTATAAGTATATACTATGGGTACCTAAAAGTAAAATATAAAAGTTACGTAGTTTAAAACGTACAGGCGGAGAACCTTCCGCCTTATGCAATGTAAAGATGATTTTAATGAAAACTCTAACTACAATCTCACTTAGCACATTCGCATATTTATATTCTCGGAATAGCATTATAATATTAATTTAAACTAAATATTACTTTAGCAGATTATTTCAACACCAACAGACAAACAAACGAACATATATACATTCCTACGGGAGATATCAAAACACTTTAAAATAGATTACTAATGCTATTTTTGTACACTCACTATTTTCTATAAATATGATATTATATTAGATAGATGAGTGTTTTTCAGCTTCAGTTTTGATCAAAGGTCATAGAATTTGATTCTGTAATGCTCGATGATATTTCAGCTCAGGCTTTATTTTCTGTCTCTTTTACTCACAACGAAGTCACGTGAGAGGTATCTTATTAAGTAGGTCTGGTTACGTAGGCTTGCCGACCATCAGGCAATTCATGAAACGAGCATCCCGCAGATTCTTCGACACTGCTCGAAACCACAAAAATCCCCTCATAGTTAAGGCTGCAACCTATAACTTATCCCAAATCTCTAAAATCCGTAGGCCTAGATTAGTACTCACACAGGTTGGAGTCGACACCGCTCGCGGCACACCGAACACAACACAAAACCGCTATCCCATATATCGATAAAAAAAAGGTCTAGTTACGTCAGTGTGTTGATGAAGTGTAAGATATTGATTAGAACAGCTAAATAAATGAATTTCTCGAGTGAGTTTTTAGATACGTCGAATCTGATTCCAAACTTAGCAGAGCTTGTAGTATCTATTGTATATGAAATGAAATGAAATATATCTATTCATTCAAATAGGCCAGTCGAAAATCTAGTTACAATGAACACGGAAAGTCTTACAGAATAGTTAAATAGATAGACATAGCAATAAAATAAGCGATAATCATCAAATTTCTTAGTATTATGTGCTTTTCTGAAAGAAGCTCTAAAATGTTTAAAAAAAGCTAGAACCGATTTTCTGATCTTAAAATATTCGAATCCAAATAAAGTTGATATTGAAAGTAACCGAGGAGTGAACGCTAGTTATAAAACAGCACTATTACCATGTATGAAAGCTTTTCCCGGAATTAAAAGAACCCTATAAATAACGCCAGAGAGGCAGTACATTTTTTCATTGAAAACGTGGTAAAATTTGGGACTAACGTATAATACCTATCTCATAAATATCCTACAATATTTTTTACACAAGGCCAATTCTCCAAACTAAGCAAAGCATTTAAATATTTGCATTTAAAAAGGCCTTTACAAGCTTATGAACAGCTCTTATCTATAATGCTCGGTTCTGAAAGTAGCTTGGTAACCAGATTGCTGATAATACTACTTTAAATTCATACTTATATAGATACTAGTGGCTCCCCGCGGTTTCACCCGCGTACCCTTCCATTTTCCCGGGATAAAAAGTAGCCTATGTACCTTTCTCAGGCTCTGAACTGTCTGTGTACCGAATTTAATTTAAATCAGTTCAGTAGTCCAAATTTCATTTAATTCGGTTCAGAAGTTTTAGCGTGATAGCGAGACAGACAAACAGACAGAGTTACTTTCGCAGTTATATAATAAACAGAACAAACAGATAACAATATGATGAAGTACCTAATCTATTTTCAAAACATCAAAATTTATTTAAAAGTTTACATAAGTATTGGTATAGTAAGAACACTATCATGCAATATGTTTGGCGCCTACATACAAGTGTTTAACGCCAAAACAAACTGAACTCACAGAGAATCTAAAAAATCTGATATCTACCGCTGCTGAGTGATTTTATTTAGATTTCAGATGTTTTAAATATCTCCAGGCAGTTTACTTCATAGGTACCTGTTTCTGCTTGTTACTAGGTACTTTATGTGTACTGGTTAGTAATTGAATCTGGACTTACACGTGTATGGATTTGGAGTTAACACCCCCCCAGTTTTGCCCATATTCTTAAGGGGTTTTAATTGAATATCAAAAACGTGTCTCAATTACTGTGAAGGAAAACATTTTAAAGGAAATTGTCTAGATTTTATATTATTTATATTGCAAAATGTAAGCAGATTTAGTACATGTATTAGCGTAAGTGATATATGTCGTGCTAATATTAAATAAATAAAATAAAATAAAGTATTCCTGGTTATAATAAGTTCGGTATGTTTTAGTTTATTCGTTATGTATAAGCGTTATTGAGTTACAAGCTTTCACATATTTGCTGATAGGTGACCTGTCCGTTTAAAAATGGTAAAAATATGTTACTAGGAAGAGCACGGATAATCTTGCGACTTATAAAGCCTTATCGAATAAATTTTAAACTGCTCATCTGATATCCAAAAAATCTTTCACAACTCCCGAAGGCTATGTTTATAACCCTGGAAATATTAAATATTTCAAGAAAATTAGCCGACTTTTGACGTGACAACGTCTTATAAATTGGTTTGCCGGGTGACACTTCAAGAAACTGCGTTACGCTCCGCTCACGTTATGCGCTCACAATGAGAGCGAGTGAGAGGCACGCGTCCCTTCCACTCGGGCATGGTTAGCCCGCCTAATGGTTGTCACGTAAAACTTTCGCCCGTATACCGACTTTACAGGCAACCAATTTTTTAAAATTGAAGCTAGTACAGAATATTTTTAGTACATAGAACTAAGATAATGTAATCATTGTGAACTACAGAAATATATAAACCAACCTGAAAGCAGCCTTCACTCTCGTCCACTTTGACACCTTTGACTTATCCACCTCCTTCAAAAACACTCCTTCAGACCTCCTCCTCAAAGGGGTACCAGGAGGGGCATCGCTCTCTTCACCACCAGCTGACCTTGACCTTTGTTTCCTCAACAGGGACCCTCCAAAGCGAGCGTGACCTTTCCACTTTGACCCTGTCCTTTTCATACTTCTCGTTGGCAACATGGTGTCAAATATCACTTGGCCATATTCGCATTCCAATTCAGTATCTAGAGCTTCCTTCATCATATCCAGTTCTTCACTTTCGCTTTTCAATCTTTCGTTCTCAGAATCTATTTTCTTATGAGCACTGTGTAATCTTCTGAGATGTGTTACATCTTTCAATTTTCTTAGCAATCGATTGTTATGCTCTTCTAACATCACAAACTGGTCTATGAGATCCAGAAGGTTTTCCAACTGGTCCATTGCTTCGAAGGTTTCTTTTGTTTGCATCGCCACTTGTCTGCCACGTTTGGATATAGCATCTTCTCTATCTTTCAGTCTCTGTAGCATCTTCTCACAAAACGCTTCTGCATCCGTGTCTCTTTCGTTTAAGGTCCAATATTCTTCTGAAGTAGGACCAGCTGTGCACGGAGAAGAACCTTCAGCGTCGGATGGGGTTTGTGGTTTTACGGAGAGAGCAGCAGGGGGTTCTCCTCTCCGTCGTTTATGTAGCGAAGTGCCACTTGGCGGTAATTCCGCGAGGTCTTTTTGTTCTTGCCGCTCCTGTTTGGGTTTGTCATATTCTGTTTGACCGGGGCTAGTGACGTCACTGCTTTCCTTCGTCGACGCCATGATACAGCTGGGGAGTGTTAGCTTGTGTCTCGACTATTTATAAATGAAAATAAACGCACGTGTGTCGCCACCGACGACACCGCAAAATTGTAACGGAATGCATATTTTATTATAATATTCGTTAGTATATTTTACATCGTCGTAAATTCAACTGTATAATTATAAATGGAAAGTATTTTATAAGCACTATTATGACTTATGTTTGATCAGTAAATTGAAGTTTAACTCATTGAATACACCCAGAAATATCCGCAACACACTTTGTGTTTACACTTTAAGCACAAATTTCCAGTCTCACAAACACTGTTGCACATTCAACTATAAACTATTTTAAAGCTTTTAACGTATTTATTTCATCTATGTTTTAATATAAATAGACGAGATTTTCCATTCGGTAATATGCTTCGGCGAATTCATTTATTAAACTATTTTATTGATTATTAACGCACTGCTGTGTATAAAAATTAATAATAATACTTTTGATAGAGATGAATGTTGCCGCCCGATGCGTATGCGCAGATCGTACCGTAAGGCGGGCGGGCGGCCGCGCACTGCCGAGCATTATTGAACCGCGACGGAAACTGCCGAAGATATCCGAAGGCGTATTTTTAACTCATACATTCCATACATTAAATTTTCCGAAAAGTAGCTCTTATTACAGTGCGTTAGAGTCGCGAATAAGAGTGAATAATATAGTTTGTTATGTTAATACTTTCTTAATGCGAAGACATAGCTTCCGAACTGGGAGCCCATTAACCCATTTTTGAAAAAGGGAGTAAAACTTTTTATGTTTCTGTCTTGTTTGCGTTTGAATGACAAGTTTCTATATTTTGTTCTAATTGATTCTTGTTATGTGTTACTCATATAGGATACTAGTTATTGGAAACATATATATGTAATCATACCTATTTTATAGGAATGTATGTATAAGAAATCACGCGATTAAAAATACAAGCGTTCTATAAAAAGCCTATAGACCGATATAAATCCTTTTAAGAAACACGATAAATTATTTGTTTATCCTATATTGTTAAAATTCATATACCTATAAATCAAATAGGCCTTCACAGTCACTGTGTCTGTATACTCAAAGCAAAAATCTCAAAGGAAAATAATATTAATATGAGGACTTTTTAGGAGTAGTTAAAAATATGTCTATAAAACCTCTTTTATCCCTAAAAAGCAGTAATACACACACTGGCAATCAGTAAAAAACATAATTCTTTCTGACGCACATTCATATGAAGAATATAATATTCTTTCAGTCGAAACAAAGAAATTACTGATATGTTGGTTGAATTGTCTTGAATTTTTTTTAGTTTTACAAAATTTTAATTTAAATGCAACAATAATGTACTGGCGGACGGCAACGCACAAGTGGTGACTATATTTTATTATTTTTTTCAAAGTAAAATTACTAAACTTCTTTTTAGATATATAATAGGTTTTAGATTTGTTCACTGACCCTCCTATCTGACCATTTTTCCTTCAGAAGGGGGTTAAAAGAGGAAGACTCTAAAATACACGTAATTTAATTCATCGTATAATACCTATCTGCTGTGATTTTTGGAGACCACCTTTTACCTCTTCTTATTCAGCCAAAGAATGCACTATTCACTAATTTAATATCTATATAGCTATAGTTGTCTTAATGTCATAAATTCAAATAATCCCTACTTCTAAACGGAATTAAGGAAAGAACTTGTTTTACAATGAATAGCTGACCCGCGCAACTTCGTCAACGTATCTTCCCCGTTTTCGCTAATATTTGCAATGATGCTCCGCTCCTAATAGTCGTAGTGTCTTATCTTATACATAAAATTCCGAAACGGCATGACTGATTTTTATGAAATTGTATATGCATATTCAGTAGGTCTGAGAGTCGGCTACTATCTATTTTTGATACCCCTGTGATCACGGGAACGGGCACTACAAGGGTGAAACTGCGGAGCGGCAGCTAGTTATAGATAATGTACTACAAAATAGTACTAGTTTTCCAAGATGTATAAGGCGTAACAGATTGTCAGGTGATCGCTGATGGGCTGCAGTGGCGCGATGGAGCCGGACGACGAGAAGAAGAAGAAACTGAACGAGGATGTGGTGGTGTTCATGCGCAAGCGCAGCGAGACCGAAGCGCCTCGGTACACCGCCCGTTTGAAGACTTATGTGGACTTCCAGCAGAAGTATGTTTTAAAAAATCTACTATATCTTTCTTTACAGAAGGTAGGGCGCAAAGGTAGCGCGCGAATTTGGAGCTGGTCTGGAGCGTCCATAGGCTACGGTAACCACATCCCATCAGGTGGGACCGTATGCCTGTTTGCCACCCTTGTGGTATACAAAAAATCAAAACTTTTAAATCTTTTGAATAATTGTCTCCCTTAGTTGGTAACGTCCTGCTAATATCAGTTTGTAAGCATGTATGAATGGATGTTTGTTACTCTAACACGCAAAAATTACAGAACGGATTTAACACGTAGACTACTTTTTTTGCCGGAAATATTTCAGATCCCAGGCTAACTAGTCCACTGCCCCCCTAATTCGCGCTACTTATCCGTGCCTCACATAAGTGCCCTATTGCAGTGACGGATTAAGACTTTGATGCCTTAAGCAATCCACGCCTATTGGGCCCCCCTATCCTTACGTCAAATAGAATCGGTCTTTAAACCATTTTTTGGTGTGGTTTTTGGTGACGTGAGAGTGAGACGCGATGCCCTAAGGATTTTTTTTTTTTTTTTTTTTTTTTTTGCTTCTTTTGGTGCCCCCCCCCAGACGTGATGCCCTAGGCAATTGCTTAATTTGTTTAAAGTTTAATCCGTCACTGCTTATTTGGTCCTAACTTTGAAGTGTTGACTTCCAGGCGCCGCCGCGCAGCTGCAGCGCGTCGCCACTCTGAACACGACTACCACGACAAGAAGAACTCCAACTCCACCTCCAGGAAGAAAGGGGATAATGAGCAGAAGGACAAGACCATTGAGAACACGTGAGTGGGACATCCTGATCTATACCAATATTATGAAGAGGTAACGTTTGTGAGTTTGTGACGTTGTAATCTCTGGATTTTCTGAACCGATTTTCAAAATTATTTCACCAATAGAAAGCTACGTTATTGTGAAGTATCATAGGTAAAAACCATCACGTTTCTATCAAAAGGAGCGGAGCACCACTGAAGAATGTTTCAAAATCGGGAGATATTTTTCTTCTAAGAGCTTACGTAGAGTCGCGGGTTAAAGTTAGCGTTAGCCCAAAGTAACTATTCCACTTGGACGAAGTCGCGGGCAGAAGCTAGTAATATTTTAAATGAGAAAGAGCATGGATGGATGGATCTTTCACGCCAAAACGGCTGTAGAGATCTGCTTAAAATTTGGGACAGAGTTAGAATATTACAGTTATTATAGCCCGCTTGGCTTTGTGGTTTGTGACCCTGACTTTCAAGCCGCGGGTCGTGGGTTCGAATCCCACCCAGGACAAACATTTGTATGCATGAATATGTCTGTTTCCTGTCTGGATGTAAATACTCTTATCTAGAATATGTGTGTATTTAAAAGTATTATATGTAGTATATCAGCCATCTGGTTACCATAACACAAGCTCAGTTGTCTATGCTATATTATTATATTGAATGATGATAGTAAAATAGTGTTTCTATCTTTTCATGGAACGAACATAATTCCCGGTCAACTAAGCGCAGATCAAACTGTGGACTGTCTGGGTCAGTATCGTTGATGTTCCATTTTTAGATACAGCGCCATCTATCGTTTTATGCATTAACTAAGACGCTAGTGGTTTGAGTACTGAACATTTGGTTTGTATTGTTTCAGCGAACATCCCGGAGGTGATGAGGATCGCATGAGCAAGAGGTATGTATTTTTATTATTTTTTTGTAACAACACTTTGATTTAGAACTTATTATTTATTATTTTCCTTATTATTTAGAGCAAATTTACATACACACAAACTATTGTACGATTTTTTTTCATTGTGTATCACACAAATATTGTCAGTGAGACCATCCATAAAATGTAATAAATCTAGGTATGATTGAGGAGTTTATTGCCGGCTCTCCTCACAAAGAGCAGCAAGTCCTATTATAGAAGGCCTATTTTCATTTTCAAAATGTACATGCAAGATATCGGTTCTATCCCCTATTTCTTTTCTATGTGTAACCTATAGGTTTTTTTCTAGATCTAGGTACCTACATATTTTCACAGATGATGAGATTCTCTTGACCCTCGAAGAGACGCTTATAGCAATTGTTAATGATTCTCGCCGTTTCCCAGGTCGCGATCCTGCGAGCCGTCTGACCGGTGCGGTCGCCGGCGCCGGCGACGTCGTTCGTGTGGTGTGAGTTAACCCTTCTATCACACTAGTTGACCCGCGCACCATCATTAGCGTCACTTGCCCGTTTTTGCAACATTTTTAAGCTCTTATTCATCGTAGCATTGATGATAAATGGATGCTGATAAGCAATTTTTTTCTTAAAATTTTCCATTTTCTAAAAACCAAGTTTATGTGGGTTAACTCATAATTGCTTATCAGCATCCAAGCCAATCCAGCAAGAGTTATTAAGTTAAAAGTTATAAGCTTGTTTAAATTAATAGTTGCAGCTAAATAACATGAATGTTTAGCGTCGTCGTCGCCGTCGTAGTTGCCGCAGGCGCCGCCGCCGTCGCCGCAGCTGCAGTCGCCGCCGCAGGCGTCGCAGCTGCCGCAGGCGCAGGAAGAAGTGCCGACGTCGTCGTCGCTAGGCAACGGACCCTCCCTCTTATATCTCCTGACCTTATATCACCTGATCTCTGATTTACTGCTTTGTACGGAGCCCGCTGCCAGAGTCTTGGACATTTACAGTCAACTGACTTTTCAAAATCTCCCATCATATTTAGCAGGAGTTGCTTTCAAATTCATTTTACCTTGCACAGCACTAAATACTGCTTGATCGGTAAACCTGATACCTGGATCATTTAAACCGAATAGCAAACCTCAAAATGATCTCGCTTTCTCTTGTAAGCTTTTGTATATGTTTGTTCAAGTTGCGTAAATTATAGTAGAGGGAGCGTCAATGAAAATCAAATGTGTATTGTGTTGTTTTGGATATTTTATATTTTTATGAATACAATATTTTTTTTACAGAGAATAAGTCTTTCATTTGAGGTAACAGTCATGGTTTAGGAGACGGAGGGATTTAATATCTTATCCTAAATTTGTTTATTGAAGAATATTATAGCACCTTTAATATTTTTAAGCATTAAAAATCACAATTATTTCAAAGCTTCTCATAGTTAAACTTAACATTCCTTTGACTAACACTCCAACCCTTTTGGCGTTTTGTTAATTCTGATAGTATTATTATTTAGTTCTTTTATAATAGTCCTAAAAGCTTTCACCGCCATTGAAGCTTGTTTTGACATTAGAAAAGTATGACATTGAGGAAATTATGTGGGTCTCATTTACACCATCATACACCTAGCCATCCAATATGACTAGACCTTATAAATTGACGATCAATGGTAGACGTTCTTACTTTGCACTTTAGATACCGTCACAATTCAAGTTTTAAAGGTTTAAAGTCAAAATTCACTCTTCACCAAGGTAATGTCCTCCTCAATCCCCAAGTATAAAAGGGATCAGATCTTGACTATAATTTCTTCCAACGTCTTCCTCTGAAGATCAGGTACAGTGGTTTCTTCATGTGGTCTTCCAACTGGGAGGAGCAGTTCCAGGCGTTCGTTGACTGGTCTGGACAAGAGTTCTCGGAGACGGAGAGGACAGTTGAGTGGAGTCGATGTCAGAGCAACCAGTCCACAGTACTGAAAATCAAATAAAATAAATGTTAAAGTACCTAGTATTGACGGAGCAATGGTGCACTTGATTGGTACCAAATTTCTTAGGCTTGATTCCCATGACTTGGCGTCAGTCTTCGTGTCTATTGGCGTGATGTTTTTGTAGTAAATAATGTAAATTTTATCGAATTTATCATACTACTAGCTCCCGTTCCGCGCGTTCCTGAGAGACTGTAAATTTTCCTGAGACAAAGTAGCCAATGTGCTATTCCAGAATATATTCAAAATTTATACAGATCCCTTAAGCCATTGTAACGTGAAAGAGTAACAAACATCCACACATACACAAAACCTTTCGGATTTATAATATTCATAGATTTACCAATAGAACAAGCTCTGCTTAGTTAGGATCATGGCCATGCACAAACAGAATATTAAGTATCATTGTAATTTTAAAGGTCAATCAAAACTAGGCTCTCTATTTTATAGCTCAAGTAAATGATGATGCAAAGAAATTTTAGTATTTAACATAGTTTATAAACGTTACCTTGCTTGGTTTCACCGCCTAATTTAGTCAGATCACGAACAAGTTTGATCACGTTGCGTATGCGCATTGAGGGTTAAGAGACTGCACACAAGTAACTATTTACCTTTCATCATCAATGTTATCTGATACAGTATTGAGATTTACTTTTTAAGTTTACCTGAATAGCTGCCAAAAGAATGCCCGCAGCGATAGCAGTACTAATTTCACTATAGTAATGCATTTTCTTCTTCCCATCTGCTCTCCAAGAGTAAGCCTGTCTGAAGACCAACAGAAGTGCTGGAGCATCTGATAGATATGGCTTCACTGGCTTTGTGGCAAACGGCTTCAGGTCAGTCACCCATTGCCGAGACATTCTCTTATTGTAGTTCAGCTCTTCCTCCTCTTCCACTATATATCTGATAGCTGCTTTTGTATCTGGATCCTGGACTACTACAAATGTCCAGGGTTCCGTGTGGGCTCCTGATGGTGATGTTCCTGGAAAAATATTGAAACACCTGATAAATAGATTCAGATTATACCAAATTAAGCAGAGCTTGTACTTGATAACCATCTGGTTTTTATAATTTAGAACTATCTAGCTGAAATATTAATTTTAAGTACATATTTACATCTAGACAAATAACAAACTGGTAAGTTTATGTAAAAAAAAAAGAAAGTAAGTTTAAGCTTTTTTTTGTGTGTTTGGACCTTTGTAAAGAGCTACTCGAAAAAAAAAGTAGTGTCTGGGATGCTTCCAAAGACAACGTGAAAACAAGAATATTCTATGAAACTGGTTTTATAACAATAACACAAACTTCATTGGACGTCAATGTCAAAATTTACATCCAGCGAAGTATATTTTTATGGATACAACAAAATTACTGTTTCTCTAAAATGTATCTCAAGTTGGCATTATTTAATCGATTACACTCTGTTATATTTATTTTTATTGTATGCCTTACCATAATACTGCTTGAGCTCAGGATCATACGTAAAGAAGAACGTAGAAGATTAATCGAAGCATTTTATGATGAAAATGCAAATAACGAAACGTATGATTACTACCTCGACATGCAATTCAAAATCCAAATGATCAGCGTCGATTCAATATTGAGGATGAAGAAACAAATAAGACAAATAAATGAGAACCAAATGATTTATAACCAAAACTATTTGAAATGGACAGACAAACGCTCCGTAGTGATAGTTATCCAAGTTCATGATAACATAATTTATTTGAAAGAACTCATATGGTCGTTAGGTAAAGTTATGGGAATCAATAAATGTCTTCTCATATTCTCTCACGATCATTTCGATAATAATATTAACGAACTCGTCAAAAACGTAACATTTGCAAATTACATGCAAATATTCTATCCTTACACATATCAATTGCATCCCAAAATATTTCCTGGACTGGATATAAATTTTTGCAGCGACGGTTTTAAATGTAATAGATCCAAAGGTGAAAGAGATCCTATTTTGATACAGAAGAAACAACATTGGTGGTGGCAGGCGAATCAAGTATTCGACCATATTAAAGCTATATTAGAATACGATAATTATGTTATATTCCTTAAAGAAAACCAAATTGTTACTGAAGATTTATTATTCGTGCTAATGATGGTGCAGGAACAAAAAATGGAGATTTGTCCTCAGTGTGAATTTATCAGTTTTGGAGCATACCTACCTAATGTCACTCAGTACCACGTTAAAGAAGATTACGTTGCAATAGAAACGTGGAATTCTGACTCGTATAACATAGGTATTGCATTTAATAGAACCATTTGGGGTTTAATCAAAAGTTATAGAAAGCATTTCTGCTATTTCAATGACTACCGATGGGCTAATTCTCTGAAATATGCCACGACTTTTACTGATAGAGGTAAATTTCTTATGTTAGCAACTGAACCGAGAGTTTTTGAGATTACTGAATGCAACGGGTTTAACAGCAGTTGCTCTATGAGTAAGGAGATTCAGATTGTGAAGTCTTTTGTGAAGCGGATTCAAAGAGGACTCTACCCTACTGGTCTTATATTAAAGCATATTAATGATATCGCTAATAATGTTACAGAAGGCGGCGATTTTACTGATGTAAGGGATCGTGAAATTTGCATGTACGTGAGTAAAGAAATTAATAATTTGATTATGTGATTGTGGTAGTGTGGAGTAAATTTACTGTAGTGCATGTGTTTTTGTTTTTCTAAGTATATTATTTTCACTGTTTTATGTAATTGAACATTTCAAATACTACTTAGTTATAATAACCATGTTTATTTTATTTTAAATATATAAATATTTGGAATATTGTCAACTGTATGCAGAGGTTTTATCAATCAACTACTATCGTTCTATATTTTTTTTAATCACGTGAACTAATATTTGATAAGATAACTAAAGATTAGACCTTTGATAAAATGATTGTATGAATGGTAGCCCTAAAGAATATACAGTTAGGTTTTTTCAGTCTAATTCTTAATACCTTTAATAAATGTACCTTTAGATAGGTGGGAACTTGGGTGGACTGAAGACGTTAGCTAGAATCACCTAGCATGTATAACCCTTGGCTTCTCCGCAAAAAAATCTATGAAAAATATCATCCACATACATGATTTAAAGACATTTCTTCAATCTCATAAAGAACTTAAGTAGGTTATAGCTTCTGAAGCGTTTACTACTTATTGCTTTTATATCGGGACAATAAATTAGAAGTTAAAATTCTATGAATATACTAGCTGACCCGCGCAACTTCGTTAGCATCACTTTTCCGTTTTTGCAACATTTTCATTGATGCTCCGCTCCTATTCATCGTAGCGTGATGATATAGCCTTCCTCAATAAATGGGCTATCGAACACTCAAACATTTTTCCAATTCGGACCCTTAGTTTCTGAGACCAGCGGGTTCATGCAAACAAACTCTTCAGCTATGAGAGTGCTATGATGCTATATTTTTTTATGTGTTGGATGACAAACGAGCAGACGTATCGCCTGATGGTAAGCGATTACCGCCGCCCATGGACACCCGCAACACCAGAGGAGCCACAAGTGCGTTGCCGGCCTTTTAAAATTATTTAAATTATTTTATGTATAAAGATTATACCCTTACCAGCAGTTCTAATAATATTATCCAAGACCTCATCAGGAATTGGCTCCTGACTGAAGGCCCTAACAGTTCTCCTCTTGGCCATCAGCTCATAATACTCCCTAGACCTCTGCAGGATCTCATCATCTGTCCTCTTGATAGGCTTATAGGGGACTTGTGGAGTGTCTTCTGGCAATGCTGGCACGAGGAGTTCGGGATCATCATCACCATCATCGGGAAAGTCTCGTTCTGGAAATTGATAATGATTGTGTAAATATAGGATGCTACCTTATAATTACTGTTGTAAAGTACATATTGCTTTGGCAATTCTTCGGAAATATATTTTGATTTCATCACAATACACGTGGATGATGTGGTAGAAGATGGTAAGTAGAAAGCTCAGATTGCGGTTGACTCTTAAGGACAGCTATTGGAATAAACTAGCAAGTACTTAAAGGCATATCTTCAACTTGAGGGTGCTACAGTGTATCTAACTACTGTGCAATTGCTTAAAAATATTGATCTATTAAAATATTATAAACTAGCTGACTCGCGCAACTTCGTTAGCGTTTTTCCCCGTTTTTGCAACATTTTTCACTGCTGCTCCGCTCCTATTAGTCTTAGCGTGATAATATAAAGCCTATAGCCTTCCTCAATAATTGGGCTATCTGACACTGAAATCATTTATCGAGTTTACATTTTGTGAGATTGTTTGTTGCTCTTTTACGCCAGAGCAGCAGAATTAAACTTGTCACACATAATTGTTCAGTTCAGAAATGTTTCAGGTGACACCGTGGTCTGTAGTAGGTATAATTAAATAAGTAGACAAAATAAAATATAGATAAGTAAATAAACCACGCCAAAGGTCAGAAGATGACTGGTGACCTTTGACCTATATTAATGAGGCTATCTCGTGACAGATAACATTAAATATCATTACAATAATTCATTCGACCGTGAGAACACAAGTTTGAAATCACTTGCATCTATCCTTGACTTTCCACAATTGGTCATAAAAATATACAGTGGAACATACAACCTCCTTCTTTTGAAGAAGCAGTTTGTTTGTTTGAACGCGCTAATCTCAGGAACTACTGTTCCGATTCGAAAAATGTTTTCAGTGTTAGATAGCCCATTTAACGAGGAAGGCTATATGCTATATATCATTATGCTAAGAGGAATAGGAGCGGAGCATCAATCAAAAATGTTGCAAAAACGGGTAAGTGACGCTTACGAAGTTGCGCGGGTCAACTAGTATGTGTATGTATACTCAAGCAATAATTTTAAAAATCGTGGTGGCTCAGTTGGTAACACACCAACTCACGATCATGAGGGTGCCGGTTAAAGCCCCCGGCCCGTACCTCTGAGTTTAAAAACCTTACGTACGGATTCACACAACTGGCTTTCGGTGAAGGAAAACATCGTGAGGAAACCTGCATGCCCGAGATGTCACAATTAAAGGCATGTGAAGTCTCCAATCCGCACTAGGCCCGCGTCGTGGACTATGCCTATACCCCCACGATGTTAGGGGAGGCTCGTGCTCGGTGGTGACCTATATAATAATAATAATAATAATTTATTGACATCCATTTTTGTTCCTTAAACACTATTCATACAAATTTACGCAAACATAAGTAATACAAACAAATTAGGTTATTCAATAAATTGTGTTTCATTGAACTCTGGTACCCAAAATAAGATTTAACTTGTGTTATGGGTACCAGCGCTCTCACATTTTAAATTAACTTTAAATCTAGATTTATTTGGTATCAGGAGGTCTCACTGTACGTTTGAGTTTGTAGCCATTTTTTAGTTTTTAGTTTACATTCTTTTTTTGAGAGAGGAAAAATATTACAGTGTTTATTTGCCAGGTTATATAAATGATTGCTGAGAATGGTGTAGTGTTGTTGAGCTAGGCTTGCTCTAGAAGTAAGAGAGGGGCATACGCGAAACTTGCGTCTCATAGATAATTGCCTAGGGTCATACTGTAGTGATAGTAGGGTCATACATAGTGAGGAATAATTTTAAAGCGAATGCTATGTCTAGCAGTAATGTAGGTATTATTTATGTAGGTTTGTCTGTTAGCCGTGAGCTAATATTAAGTAAATTTGCTGAATTGTAACTCATGTCTCATGTTTCTGGGGATCATATAACGTTGATTATATTCGTGTTTGTGAACAACAATGCTCAACAATAACATATGATGGGATGGGAGCGGAAACGTTTTGATAACAATAATATTTTAATGTTACAACAATTACAATTATTATGTAGATACTGGCAGGACCGTGCAATTATGTCAGCGCCATTTTTTTTACATTTCTCATTGATGCTCCGCTCTCATAAGTCGCAGCGTGATGTTACATAATTCATAGTCTTCCTTGATAAACGGGCTAACAACACTGAAAAAATTTTTCTATTCGAACCAGTAGTTCATGGGATTAGCGCGTTCAAACACTCTTCAGCTTTAAAATATTTGTATATTTATTTATTTATTTATTTATTTATTTAAAACACACAAATTACACTATTCTGACAGGAAAACCCCAATACAATAGTGCAAGTACACTTAAATTAAACTTTAAGAAAAAAGTTAACAAAAACAAAATATTAAAAATTCTTATAAAATACAACTAATACATATTGGTTATCACAAATAATACATAACAGTTTGTTTGAATACATTCACAGAACATGAAAATAAATCTATTTTTTCAGCAGCTAGATTTAATGTCCCTAATGTTCTTATTAGAGGCATTCCTTTTAAGAGATTAGTCCTCGCTCGTGGTACCTCAAACAGTTGCGGCCGCCGCCGCCGCGCCACGTACCGCTCCGGCACCGATAGACTCATCAGCCGCAATATGTCCGGATTTGATATACTGCCCCGAAACACCCGCATCATGTAATACGCGAGCGCCAATTCCCTTCTAGTTTCCAATTTGTTGTATCCAACCATGCCCAAAACGAACAGAGTTGGATACATCAACGGGAAGAAAGGTAGACACCATATAACCAATATCCCAATAATATATATTACACAATATAGTAATAATATACCAATATAACCAATATATATAAATAATATCCTTAAATTCTTTTACGCCTAAACCACTAAACCGATTTTGGTCGAATTTGTTACAAATGTAGATTGGCAAAGGACATAAGTAAGTTATCCTTTAGCCAGGTAAAATTGAAGATCCCAGGGGACGCAGGTAAAGCCACAGTGAGCCACTAGTCCTAACTAATCTTAATATATATAAATCTCGTGTCACAATGTTTGTCCTCAATGGACTCATAAACCACTTAACCGATTATAATAAAATTCGCACACCATGTGCAGTTCGATCCAACTTGAGTGATAGGAGAGCTTACATATACTTGGACCCGGTAGGTGGCGCTGGTGGGCAGAACGAAGTCTGCCTGGTCCACTAGTATTATAAATGCGAAAGTAACTCTGTCTGCCTATCTGTTCCACTTACACACTAAAACTACTGAACCGATTTAAATAAAATTTTGTTCACAGTTTAGAGCCTGAGAAAGAACATAGGCTACTTTCTATCCCGGGAAAATTGAAAATTCTCCGGGAACGCGGCTGAAACCGCAGGGAGCCACTAGTCTACACTAATATTGTAAAGAGGAAAGATTTGTTTGTTTGTAACAAATAGGCTCCGAAACTATTGGACCAAATTAAACAATTCTTTCACCAATAGACAGCTCCGTTATTTATGAGTAACGTAGGCTATATTTCATTCCCGTATTCTTACGGGAACGTGAACTACGCGGGTAAAACCGCGTAAAACCGCGCGACGGCGGCTACTCTACACTGATATTATAAAGAGGAAAGATTTGTATTTTTGTATGTAACGAATAAACTCAAAAAGCACTGGACCGATTTTAATAATTCTTTTTTTATTAGAAAGCTACATTATCACTGAGTAACATAGGCTATATTTTATCCCTGTATTCCCACGGGAACGGGAACTATGCGACGAAGTTTATAAAGCGGTGTTGTTTGACCCCAATTTGAGTAGAAATACTAAAAAGCCTGTATATTCAGTTTGTATAAATATTATGATAAGGAAGTTAGTTTATCGGTTGTTGACCTTTCACATGTGGCCGCTAGGTTTATTTAAATAGGACACTATACTGGAGCAGTTAAATCTAATGTTGTTTTTTATAAATCGGGTCGATTTTATTATTAAACTAGCCGCCGTCGCGCGGTTTTACCCGCGTAGTTCCCGTTCCTGTAGGAATACGTGGATGAAATATAGCCTATGTTATTTATGAATAACGTAGCTATCTATTGGTGAAAGAATTGTGAATATCGGTCCGGTAGTTTCATTACAAACAAACAAATCTTTCCTCTTTATAATATTAGTATACATAATATTATTTTGACTCATTACAACGTTTAAAATAAATATGTATATGTTATGCAAAACATGTAGGTATATGTCAAAAAGTTAATCACATTAATATTATAAAGGCGAAATTTGGCAGATGCTTGCTCTAAAATATATACCTATACTAAAAACATTATAAATAAATGAATATAAATAAATATCCTGGGTCATTTTTCACACACGGCCAATCTGATTCCAAACTAAGCAGAGCTTGTGATATGGTAACCAGATAGCTGATATACTACATATTATAATACTTTTAGATACATACTTATATAGATATTTATATTATTGGTTACGTAAGACTGCATTTTATTTTACTCATAATAACTAAAAAAATACCTATTAGAATGCAGTTTTATTCAAACAGTTATAGTACCTATATAACAAGTATATAACTCATATAATCGCTTGTATTTCATTATGCGTAACAAATTGGTTTATCTAATGATCACGATTGTGTTTAAACAAACATTAAAATATTGAATTGTTTAGTAATGGCTGAAGTATATTATAACGATATTATTTTACCAGTACATTTGCGAATAATCTTACTTATATTATACTAGCCGTCGCGCGTCGTCGCGCGGTTTTACCCGCGTAGGTCCCGTTCCCGTAGGAATACGGGGTTGAAATATAGCCTATGTTATTTATGAATAACGTACCTTTCTATTGGTGAAAGAATTGTGCAGATCGGTTTAGTCATTTCGGAGCCTATTCGTTACAAACAAACAAATCTTTCCTCTTTATAATATTAGTACAAGTAGGTATAGATAAAAAAAAATATCCTGACATTTTTCATACACCGGCAATCTGATTCCGAACTAAGCCGAGCTTGTTATATGGTAACCAGATAGCTGATATAATACATACCTATAGGTACTACCTACTTTTAAATATATACTTTCTATGTATATATAATTACATCCAGACACAGAACAAACAGACTTATCCACACTCATGTTTGTCCCGTACCTAACTGCAAAGGCAACCTGCTCGTCCGGAAAGCATGTTTATTTCTATACTAGCTTGCAAATTAGTTGATCGTTAATATCTGGTTCTTATACAAGATCTGCAGCTTGAGATCAGTGCCCTTAGCGTAAACCACTTTCGCATTGCCTTAAAAGCTGGGTATAAGGGTACGTCCGAGGCATGCGTCCTCGTACCCAGCATGCCAAACACAACCCTCTAACTAATTAAGAGTTAGGCCATAGTCCACCACGCGGGCCTATTACGGTGTATGGATTTCAAATCCCATGAACTGCCATAAAACTTATTATTAGGTATATATAATTGAGGAAAAACCAACAAAATATACTAATCATATGTTACTAATGCTCATTATAAGTTATGCAGCATTGCATTACTAAAAAACCCCCCTCTCTGTCTAACATCTGATGTTAAAGGGAGACAGATATAGCTACACAGTTGGTGTTTTTATTGCATACAAACATAGACTAAAATTAGTCTCTTTTTATCAATAACAGGTTATTTTAGACTTAGGTACATTTTGTATATGTGATGTGAGGCAGGATTTCTTAGAATTCAAATCACGTTTGAGTAAAGTGTGCAAATATTCATAAATAATAATAATAAATAAATATCCTGGGACATTTTTCACACACGGCCAATCTGATTCCAAACTAAGCAGAGCATAGGCAGTGAAAGGGACAAAGTGCAATGCACTTCTCGTCGAAGGGCCAAACAGGCATCACTCCTGCACAGCCATACGATGCTACTCCATCCCTGGTCCCTCCAATGCCGCTACAGGGTCTCCTCTTGGAGTTCTGGCTACCTTACTCACCGAATCTAGAAATTACCTTTTTGTGTTCGGTTCTTAAAGTTGTTTTATCTAAGACTCATTTCAAGACCAACTTAACATTATGTACACTATTAAAACAATATTACGGGCATTTATTTGTTTTGTTTATTTGTCCATTTATCCTAATCACATTAACACTGTTGTTAATTACATGATGAAACACGGATTATGTCATTTCTAGCGGAGCCGGCAGACTTCGTTCTGCCCACCAGCGCCACCTACCGGGTCCAAATTGATGTATTATACATAAAAACCTTCCCCATGAAATACTCCGTAATTTGGTGAAAACCTCATATAATCTGTTCAGTAGTTTTGTGTTCATCGCGTTCAGACAGAGGCGGCGGAGACTTAGTTTTATATATAGACATTATTCAATATAGAATCTAGCTGCTTAGCGACTTATTTGGCATAAAAAAGTTCTATTCATAGAATGCGAACAACTGACCTTTGCCCTGTATTTAAAGTCACTAAGCTATCATAACTTAAACAATGGATAATGATGTAAGACTTAAGATATCTTCCTTAGACTATGGATACTATAAGCTATCTTCAGATGAAATCTACACTTATATTATAAAGAGGAAAGATTTGTATTTTGTATGTAACGAATAACCTCAAAAAGTACCGGACCGATTTTAATCATTCTTTTTTCATTAGAAAGCTACATTATCACCGAGTAACATAGGCTATATTTTATCCCTGTATTCCCACGGGTACGGGAACTACGCGGGTAAAACCACGCGAAGGCAGCTAGTAATAGATAAAATAATAATAAAACTGCGGCAGAATGGTTAGACTCTGACTTTCCAGCCGTTAGACATGGGGACATCTCACCCTGGGCAATTTTTTGCATCTTGAAAATTTATTTGACTATAGATAAGATATTTGATCAAATGTTTTTTTTTTATACCACAAAGGTGGCAAACAGGCATACGGTCCGCCTGATGGGAAGCGGTCACCGCAGCCTATGGACGCTTGCAACACTAGGGGCGTCAATCACGCGTTGCCGACCCTGTAAAAATCTCTTCACTCCCTTCTTGAAGAACCCCATACTGTACTCCATTGGGAATACCATGGCGGGGAGCTCATTCCACAACCTGAGTGGTTTATAAGTAGGAAGGCATAGTTAATGAAAAAAAATTAAGCACATCTAAGTATTTTGTCTGGCTGTATGTAAGTTTATACATATTCAAATATTGTATTATGTTATTTGCTTAGCTGTTATATTATGCATGTAGTGTTTACTTTGAATAGTCCTTGGTTGTAAGAAAGGATAAAAATAAAATAATTAACCTCTCTTTTGTGGAGACGTACCTATATAATGATGATGATTTTTTATGAAATTTCGTCGATTTCATTATTTTAATATTATCCAATTTATCAGTGATCTAATAACTTAAGAGCAATAAGTTATTTTGACTTAGTACATAATTGATAAATTTCTTGCCAGATTCTTCTCAGCAAAAGCAACATTCCGAACCGAGCATTAGAATCGACGTTTCATAAGTGCCTGTGAAGACCTATTTTAATTTATTAATATATTTCTGTTCATTTCATAACATTAAATAAATACTTAACAATTTGACAGTTTACTGAATACTTTTTGTAACTTAAAATAAGTTTTTAATATTGCATTGTTATAGAGGGTAGTCGCAAAAACGTTCGTTTATAACCCAACTTTATTAATTAACGGTCAGAAATATTAACTGCTTCTTGTTCCATAGATAAATTTGTTATTAACTACATCCATACTTACTAATACTTACTAATAATATATACTTTACTTACTTCTATACTAATATTATAAAGAGGAAAGATTTGTTTGTTTGTTTGTAATGAATAGGCTCCGAAACTACTGGACCGATTTCAAAAATTCTTTCACCTTTGGAAAGCTACATTATCCCCGAGTAACATAGGGTATATTTTATCCCTGTATTCTCACGGGAACGGGAACTACGCGAGTAAAACCGCGCGAGGGCGGCTAGTATATTATAAATGCGAAAGTAACTCTGTCTGTCTGTCTGTGACGCTTTCACGCTAAAACTACTGAACCGATTTAAATGAAATTTGGTACACAGATAATCCAGAGCCTGAGAAAGGACATAGGCTACTTTTTATCCCGGGAAAATTGAAGATCCCCCGGGAACGCGGGCGAAGTCGCGGGGAGTCACTAGTATAATATATTTACTTTACTAATTTATACTACACATTTTATTCCTAAAACAAGAACATTAAAACATAGACAATGATAGATTTACAATCGAAACGAAATAAACAAATCCAAAATAGACATCTAAAATCTACCATAGATTATATACCTACCTACCTACTTATTTCCTTGGAAAGCATTCGAAATTTTACAAATATGTAGGTATATTGTTAAATTATATACAAAATAAGCTATCATTGTTTCTATTAATCATCAAATCTATATATATAAAAGAAAGTCATGTTAGTTACACTATTTATAACTCAAAAACGGCTGAACCGATTTGACTGAAAATTGGTGGGGAGGTAGCTTAGAACCAGGAGACGGGCATAGGATAGGTACTTTTTATCCCGGAAGAATTGAAGATCCCGGGAACGCGGGTGATACCGCGGGGAGCCACTAGTATACATGTTAAATTAATATAAGCTATTCAATTCACAAAAGAAAATTAGCGCCAATTTGAACTAAAAGTAGTTGTGTTGAGTTTTAATCAAGTAATATATTTATTAATGTAGGTAGGTACTTCATTGAATTTATGTTTTATACTATATACTTTATAAATTTTAATTTATATATTATCTACGTAATTATTATTAAAATATTAACTCTTTACAATAAGAAAAAATAAACAAAACCTACTCCTAAAAACTTGATAAATAAATAAATAAAGTACCTAAATAAACATTCAATTTAGAAAAGCTCGCCCAAATCATAATATATTTATTAATTATTATATTCTTCTCCTATATTTTTTACACATTTACAATCTATACTAATATTACCTATATTTACATATATACCTTGTCAAATATATAAAAAAAAACTAACCTTTTCCACTACTCCAGGTTTGAGGCAATTTCTCATTTTTTTTCACGGCATTTCTTTCGTAATGCGCTTCCATCTTGTTTTTATGAAACAATGTGAAAGTAACGAAACACACTATTAAAACTGTATATACTGTATAACAATTATTTTCTAATGTCCACACTGTAAACGATATGACGTTCATTATTGATATTTGTAAAAAAATTCGACGTGCGCTCTCTACGACTGTTCACGGTCTACTGAGGTTTGTTGTTAACATATTAATGTAATTACAAGCCTCTTTGCTGTCCATTAAATTATTATAAGACTAATTTAGACTTTATAGCCTCGTGATAAGAGTTAGTTAGTGGAATTGTAGCGGTATTTCGTATATTTATTGGCAAACTTCGTTCTGCCAAGACAAAACATGTGGCCTTGATTTTTTTTTCGCACAGCTCAGGCAGAATATAAAAATAATTTTTTTTGGTTGAATTCTATTTTGAGGTTATCTATACCCTTATCTTTATTTAGACGGGTGGAGTGCCAGGATTGATGATAGTACATAGGTCGTGGATTCGATTTCCGGGTCTAATATCTGTTTGTTCTACTTTTTGGTGGTATGTGATTCAAGTTTTAAAGATGTAAGGTAAATAGAAATTATACATTATTTATTTTATTACGGAGACTATGACCATCATGTAAATAGATTAAAAATATTGTCTAGAAATCCTAAAGAATTTAGTATTTAAACAAACATTACAAAACAAGTTTGTACAAACAAACATAAAAAATCTACGAAATTTATGTTTAACTCCATAGTCTAGATATTTTTAGACAGTAGCCACATTTTACACAATTATATCAGTCGGTAGGTAGGTATAGATATTTTTTTAGATAGCTAACTAGGACGACCACCCACAAAACGGATGTCCTAGTTTAGTTTTAACTTGTTCAGGTTAGGTATCAAACCCACTCTTGGCTATGTTTATATATAGGTATAGATTAAGAAAAATAACTAGATATTTATTTTTCTTTTTATTGATTATTTCAGACTACCTTCTGCTCCGCGTTCCCGAGAGACCTTCAATTTTCCTGGAATGAAAAGTAGCCTATGACCTTTTTTAACCTCTAGTCTAAGTATATCTTTACAGTTTTTTTTCAAAATCAGCTCGCTGGTTTAGGCGTAACAGGCATATAGATAGAGCTAATTTCGCATCTCTAATATTAGTACCTAGGGACTAATGGCTCCTTGCGGTTTCACCCGCGTACCCGGGAGATCTTCCATTTTTCCGGGATAAAAAGTAACCTATGTCGTTTCTCAGCCTTTGGAGTATCTGTGTACCAAATTTCATTTAAATCGGTTCAGTAGTTTTAGCATAAAAGTGAGACAGACAGACAGAGTTACTTTCTCATTTATAATATTAGTTAAGATTTGCCAGGCGTTAAGTTTAAAAGACCTTTAAGCTATGTAATTTCATAATTTGTTATCACATTTATTATTTATCAATTAGCAGGCTATTGACGTCAATTATATTTTCATTATTTATATTAACATAATGTTTTTATTCATAAACATTTTCTTGTAACTATGTTTAATTTGCTAATCCTAACTAATATCATAAATGTTTGTTTGTTTGTTATACCAGTACACCTAAACTACTAAACCGCTTTTAAATTTTCACCAATGGAAAGCTACATTCCCGCTAAATTCCCGTATACCTACGAGAACGGGAACTATGCGTGAGAAACCACGGGACGTGAGCTAGTCCTAACTAATATCATAAAATGCAAAAGCAACTCTGTCACGCTTTCACGCTAAAACTACTTAATGAAATTTGGTACTCTAACGCCCGATGTCAATAATCAATCCTGATCCATTTTTTGCTATCTAAGATTGATATATCAATCCATTTTCTGGGTGAAGCTTTAAAATCAATCTATCTTCGATCTACGATCAGCGAATCTGTTCGAAAATGATAGTTTTTGCTTGCCAATAAGCTATCCGTCCATTTTGACATCTCGTTGGTTTTAATTACGGATTGGAGATAGATTATTAACATCGGGCGTTAGAGTCTAATAACCCGCGACCTTTCAACCGTTTACTTATATGTCATACCGCGCTTTTACATTTATATTCAATAAGATAACATAGGTCTATAGGTAATTTAAGATTGCAAAATCCTATAAATCGCTTACTAGCTGATTCATTAAGCGATGACACTTGCTCGACATTACCACCATGCTGCGTCTCTTTCGTTGACTGCGGAATAGAGCGAGAGGTCCTATCAAAGGTCCGTAGAAGCTGCTTCTAAAAGTCACGTGTTGAAATAATGCATATTGGAGTAGGCCAAGGAATGTTAGTCCTTTGCAATTCTATTTGGTTTTATAATTGCGACAACTTTTAGTTTAAGGAAGTAATTGCAACGTTTATAGATATATGGCTAAATGGCTATAAGTACCTAAAGAAAAATAAACTACCTATGTTTAACCTTCGGTTGAGCCCTCTGCGCTCACCGAAAAAGTCCGCGTAACAGTGTAAAAGCCATCTGAGGCTAACACCTTCTAATTCATTAAAAAAAAATACCTATGTTTAATTTAAAGATAGACTTATACAGAGTCCTTCTTTAGGTTTCTGTAAAAAAAATCTCCAAATTTTAATTTTATAGGTATGTTTAAAAACTAGATTCTTTCTTCTAGAGAACATTTATTTGGTAGGTAAATAAAAATTCTATATATTTTTTAAATTATTACGGAGACTATAAACTTTTTATGTTAATATGTTAATGTGTAAAAATGTTCTTAAGAAGACTCAAAGAATTTAGTTTTTAAACCTTCCTTAACAAATTCGTAAAAACAAACACAAAACTTCGAAATGTACCTACTTATGTTTGACCTAGTCTAGATATATATCCTAGACAGTTTTTTTATAATTTTTTTCATTTTTTATACCCTTCACATGCCCTTCAATTATGAAGGATTACAGGAAATGAGAATCCCATTAAATCCATTAATTTCAATAGTTATTTTCAGTTTAGGTACCTAGGTACTAAAATAATATGCCTTTTATATACCAAGGATTACAGGAAATAAAAATACCTACCGTTAAATCCGTTAACTTCATTATATATTTATTATAGTATTAAGTATAATATGAAAAAAAAATACGTGAGGCACTCGGGGACTGCCGCGGTAAAGCTATTGCATTGCATAGCATTTTGTATCAACTTATGCAATTATAATTTTATTTATTTATTTTAATAATAAATGCACTTTGTTCATTCATATTCAAAACACTTCATACACAAATTTTACAAGTACAGCTATTCACTGTTGTACATAAATACATATACACCTATATACTTGCTCATAAACAGCTGCTTATGTATTCGTCCGATTTCGGAGCAGCTCGTCTCGATTCGTGCGAGTTTCGTAGAGTCGTACAATACGTCTAATCGCACACAACGCCGTGTCGAAGACTGCCGAACTGAAACGACGTTAGACGATGCACGGCCTTCAAGCCACACCTCCTTGCCCGTCGGAGTGGGGGGTGTTAGGTTTTTTCGTTACGGAATTTCTTGATTCGGTCGCCGCGCTCAGAGCCCGCGATAAAAGCTATGCAATAGCTTAAAAATATGAATGCAAATGTTTGTAAGAATGTAGGCATCATATAACAAACATTACAAAAACTATTCTTCTATTGTATTCTATTCTACAAACTGTTGAAGGAATTCTAAAATTTTTCTTCTGTCACAATATATTGTGCAACCTTGTTGAGATACTTACATTTTATTCAAGGACTAGCTGCCTCGGCGCGGCTTTACCCGCGTAGTTCCCGTTCCCGTGGGAATATAGGGATAAAATATAGTTATGTTACTCAGTGATAATGTAGCTTTCTAATGAAAAAAGAATTATTAAAATCGGTCCAGTACTTTTTGAGTTCATTCGTTACATACAAAAATACAAATCTTTCCTCTTTATAATATTAGTATAGATTAGTGTAGATGTAGGTTATTAAAGATCATACGAAAACGCAAGTAAAACCGGGTTAAAGCTATAGTATTATAAATGTAATCGTTGCTCACTTAATATTTTACATTATGTAATGTAATTATTCGGGTCATTGTCCTGTAATTTCATGCAGAGTATAAGTTCTGATTAGAATGTTAAATTAGTGTCCATTTCAAACAATAGGCTCACATCCTTTGTTTTATTTGTAACTAGCTTGTGACCTCGGGCTTTACCCGCATTCCCGGGTCCACTTAAACTTTCAACTGTACATTAAAGAAAGAAAGAAAGAAAGATGTATGTATGATAAGTATGTCATCATTATACAGACATACATTCATTAAAATTATTATAAATAATTATTTAACTATCTGTACACGTTTTTATGGAATCTAAATTTATCTTTTGCCAATTACAAAGGTGCCTAGAATCTATACTAATATTATAAAGTTGAAGAGTTTGTTTGGTTGAACGCGCAAATCTCAGGAACGATATAAAAAAATATCCCGAAAGTAAGTTAAATAGCCCATTTGTCGAGAAAGGTTATAGGCTATATTTTATCCCTGTATTCCTACGGAAAAGGGAACTACGCAGGTGAAACCGCGGGGCGGAAGATAGTGGTTAGATAAAGAAACAATGCACACGGCACGACGCCTTACATATATATCATAGCAGAGTGTTAAATATCTGCGTATATGAATTTAATTCCATGAGGCATAATATATTTTACACCCCAAAAATGTTTTTCAAAAATGCGTAGCAATTTTAAATAGTTTAAATTATTTACTATAATGTGTCACATCTTCCGCGTTATTTTGCTCCGCTCCTATTCGTCGTAGCGTGATGTTATTTAACCTAAAGCCTTCCTTAATAAATGGGTTATCTAACGTGAATACTTAAATGGTTTTAATTTAAAGTACCAAAATATTTATCTTTATTTTTTTATCAAATAAACTACTATGCACAAGTAAAACTGACGAACATACTTAGTCCTTAAAAACACTGCAAACACCAGAATGGGGTAACCAAAGTTAAAATCCAATTAAAATGCATCACAGGATCGGCATTACCTCAATTCAGTACCGTAAACTAACACTCCTTTTGACGAATCATTCTATCTCTTTCATTAACTATAGTATCGCGTGAGAGGTCCGATGCTACGTAAACTTACCTTTCTTTTGACGAAGCATGCTATCTCTTTCATTAAATATAGTATCGCGTGAAAGGTCCGATGCTCCGAGGTCGCGACGGTTCTCTGCTATGTATTAGAGAAGGCATATGTTGTTTTTGAAATCTCCCATACTAAGGTATTGCTTATTTCGTTTTAGCGCATGCGTGGTTCGTAAAGTTGCTAAATACCATTGTATATAACGGGTATGTACACCTGTTTCACACACAGTTGAAAACCATCACTAGTCATTACCTTAATCTGTTATCTCATCATAATGTTCGCCAAATTGTTTGTAAGTATTTTTAAAATAGAAAAAAGTCACTTTGAGTTTTTTTTTTTTTTTTTTACTTTTTTTTTGTTTTGCCTTATATTCTGTTCTATCTAGGGTTAATTCATTTAAGCAGAGGGCTTACTCCCGAAAACGATTCGACTTTGATTTTGTTTTTGATATCACCTTAAACTCCTATTGGTTAATCCCGAACCATAAAAATTCAATTTGAACTCCTATTGGTTAATCCCGAACCAATACGAATAAAAAATCAAGATGGCCATGGCTAAGATTGACATTTATTCGATCGGTAGCGGTGTTTGACGTTTCAGAATTATAAAATAACTTGTGTGTGGTTAATTTCTACAGAAAAAAAATTATATTCAATTTTTATTAATTTTTTTCTAAAACGAAATCTTGTACATTAGATGAAATTTTTTAGATTAGCTATTTTTATCCTTGATGAGATAACTCGATCCTGAAAAAGTACCTTTTTACTGATCGTGTATTTTGACGTTTAAAGTCGTTCCCGCCATTCGATTCACAAATGTCATATAGTGGCAGGAGTACGGATTTTTCGATTCGGTTTTGATTGTAACGAAATTCTTGATCAAAGTTAGTTCCAAAAAGTGTCACCGCACGATCGTGCGCTAGAATCGCTATCAAAAATGTATGAAATGACATTTATTCGATTAAAACTCGTTTCTCGAAAGCGTCGGGAGTAAGCCCTCTGGTTGCAGTATGTTTCTATATACTTTTAAGCAGCTTATTTTATTATTATTTATTTACCTTCAGTTTTATATGTTTTGGGTACAAAAATGGAAATATTTGAAAAAATTTGGTTGAAGCCCTTTCTCATTTCTAAGTCGAATTGCAATAACGTTAAGCAAAATCAAAGTAATATGTGACAAAGCACAGTAAAAATCCCTAACCACTTCAATGAAAAAAAAACATATAAATTTTATTTTATCAAAAAAAATTCTCTCATTTTTCCAGGTCATCGCCACCATCGCCACAGCCGCCAGGGCGAGTGGCCCAGCAGCACTTCTGGCCCCATCTTATGCCCCATCCTACATAGCCCCTTACGGAAGTTTTGCCACAGCCCAAGCCTTTACCCACGACGTAGCACTACCATACGTCGAGTCCGCCCGTTTCGTAGCCGCTCCCGTTGTAGCACGCTACACGGCGCCTACGACTTCTGTAGTGACTACGAAAATTGTTTCTAGTCCCGTTCTGACCGCCAGATACGTCTCCAGTCCAATTCTGACGGCGAAATACGTCTCTAGACCCGTTCTTACCGCGAAATACGTGTCTGCGCCGGTATTTACCGCGAAGTATGTCTCGAAATATGTGGCAGCACCAGTATTGACAGCGAAATATATTTCTGGTCCGTCTGTATGGTGATTTAATTGATTAGTTTGTTTTGTTAGTTTTAGCTATAGTATGTTTTTATATTTACACATAATATATCAGATTGATATAAGTTTAAGCAAAATTTTTCTATAATTTCAAAAGAAGAGCTGTTATGTCATGTCATTATAAAAGGTTTTTTTATGTTTGTATCCTACCCAGAGTAATAAAAAACGAAATGTGCTGTCCAGTCATTATGTTAGATAATTTAAGTAATAATGTTTATAATTTGTACATTTTTATACCAATAAAAAATAAAATCTAACCTGTTTTTCAATCCAACTAAATCAATTTAGAAAACCTCTAAAATGCTCGAGAATTTAAAATGAAATCAACTAACACTTACATACAGATACATTCAAAGATAATTCTATATACAATATATTTCTCGTGTCACAATGTTCGTTACCATACTCCTCCAAAACGGCTTCACCGAATTTTATGAATTTTATATGCATATTCAGTAGGTCTGAGAATTGGCTACTACGTGTGATACCCCTGTGATGATGGGAACGGGAACTACGCGGGTGAAACCGGGGGCGGCAGCTAGTTTATGTATAAGAATAAACAGATGTATTTTTGACCTTAAGTTAAATAGTAGTATAGTATAATTAGAGTAGCTGTCACATGGCAAAATAGAATTCAGTAATTTGGTTCTTAATATTTTTGAGTTATGCACTTTTATTTTTCTGCCTCAGCAGGGCACAGCATGTAAATAAATAAATATCCTGGGACATTTTACACACACGCCCAATCTGATTCCAAATTAAGCAGAGTTTGTGATATGGTAACTAAACTGATATACTACATATACTACTTTCAAATATATTCTTACCTATATATATCCCTAGACATAGGGACAGACAGCGGAAAGCGATTTTGTTTTCTACACTTAATATTATAAAGAGAAAAGTTTTGTATTTTTGTATGTAACGAATAAACTCAAAAAGTACTGGACCGATTTTAATAATTCTTTTTTCATTTGAAAGCTACATTATCACTGAGTAACATAGGCTATATTTTATCCCTGTATTCCCACGGGAACGAATACTACGCGGGTAAAACCGCGCGGAGGCAGCTAGTATAATATGTGGTGATTTACTCGCATCTATTTCTGAAAGGCTTGAGATCCTCGATGGAGACGTATAGCTGATGATGATGAAAAAATAAGTTTATAAGACACTAGCGACTCGCCCCAGCTTCGCACGGGTGCAATGCTTATACATCACATTAGAAACCTCCTAAATTGACAGTGTTTCTCTAACATACTATGCATGTATTGTATATAAATACCTGTCTCTTGAATCACTCTATCTATTAAAAAAACCGCATCAAAATCCGTTGCGTAGTTTTAAAGATTTAAGAAGACATAGGGACAGAGACTTGAAAGCGACATTGTTTTATAATATGTAGTGATTTACTCACACCTATTTCTGAAAGGCTTGAGCTCCTTGAGACTTATGATGATAGATGATGATGAAAATATAAATTTATAAAACTTTTCAATATAAAAGTTTAAAGGTAAGTAATGAACCCTTCACGTAAAGTACAACTCACTTACTCGACTTTTAATTAATATACCTACGACACAAACTACAATGTAAGCCTATTATTAGTGGTTATTAAAGTCATAAAATGGTAAACATATGCCTGATACATTATAATGAACAATTGAAGGAAAAAAAAACATATTTTTAACTTTGTAACTACCTATGTAGTTGAAATGCGTTTCATCTGCGTCACCCTATGAAATTTGCCCCGTTTAGGTAACTTTTTCATTGATACTCCGCTCCTATTGGTTGTAGCTTAATGTTATGTAGCCTATAGCTTTCGATAAATGGGCTATTCAACACTCAAAGATTTTTTAAATTCAAACTAATAATTATTAATTAATTGTATAAATATTTTTTTTTTTGTTTCTTTTCTTTCTAATTAGTATCTTGAGATAAGGAAACAAAGAAACTCTTCAGTTATTGCAAAAATATTTATTTATTTTCTCCCAGAAATACATATTTAAATTTAAAGAAATAAAATAAACTAGTCTATGGTAAGTACAGATAAAATATGTAGCAGGAGACAGGAGTCCAAACTGAGTAGACCCCGTACTATGGATCTCTTGGTATTGTATTTGTTTTATTTATGGATTAACAACTCTTAACCACAAGTCAAATTTTTTTTTTTCAAATGTAGCTATACTATTCCCAAAATACATGTAACACCTTCTTAACCGGGAAAGAATAGAGGGAGTTAGCCCTCATTCGCACAAGGGTTTTTTTTACCGGACGTTAAAAAAGCGTCCAAACACAACAAATGCATTTCCAAGTACCATAAAATACTTTATTTCCAAAGCCCAAAGTTGAAAATGCAACACCGCTCGATTAAAAAGCGTCGCGTTTTAAAAACGCTGTCGTTTGAAAACACACATGGGAATGCATTTGTTGTATTCGAACGGCTTTTTAACTTAGTTCTACGTAAACGTAGGTCAGTAATTACCAATTTCAAGACAAACCTAAGAATCTCATGCCTTTATCGAACGAAACAATTATTTACAAAGATTAATCAAATACATACTTTATGCTAATGACAATACAGTTAATGACTGTTTAAATATGATTAGAGTACAAAAACTCTTATTTATTGTTGTTCGTGTCTCGAGACTCAGTGCAAGAGGAGATGCGCGTACGCACATGTCGTGTGTAATCTGTCCAGTTTGAATTTAGAATCTGTAACTAAGTGCATTTTGTGATTACGTATGTGTGTGTGTATTGCTAAAGATTTTTAAGGTATTTTTTAATACAAAATTCTTACTTTTTTACACTAGATGTTTATTAGAGTTTTTAAAGTAGTAATTCTTTAATAAAGTATGCAAGCAAATGTTTCATCTTAATCCTATAGGACATTTTTTCATAGAACCAAACATTATTTATTTATTTTCCAACATTAAAATTATCTTTTCACATATACTTAAAATATACTAAATATTAACTTTTAAGCTTCTTAGTATAATAAAGCAAAAGCTCTTAAGTTTTATAATACTTACAAAGTTTAATATAAACTTAATTTTTAATATCAACAATACTTAGAATAAGTTTTGCAATGTTGCAATGAATAAACTCAAAAACTACTGTTCCGATTGAAAGCTACATTATCAGGGAGTAACATAGGCTATATTTTAACCCCGTATTCCTAAAAACGGGAACGCGTGTGGAACCGCGCGGAGGCAGCTTGTTATAAATAAAACAATAAATGTATAAAAACATTGCAATATAAAATGGAACACATTTATAAAATGACATAATTCTCTTTGTTTTCTCAAAATGTTATTCCGCTCGCGTAAACTATGTATTGTGATAGTAAAGTACAACTTGATTTCCTGATGTCACATCAATCACTTACTTTGTTTATATCCCTACTTTATTAATAATTTAAATGCAAAAGTAATTATGTAGGTATGTCTGTCTAAAATAGTATAGTAAATTGTTTCTGAAATAGTTCACACCTCTGTGAACTATTCTTGAAATTAATTTAACAAATATCAATATTTTGTAATATTTCTCTTGATTTATCTAATACTAGCTGCCTCCCCGCGGTTTTACCCGCGTAGTTCCCGTTCCCGTGGGAAAACAGGGATAAAATATAGCCTATGTTACTCGGGGATAATGTAGCTTTCCAAAGGTGAAAGAATTTTTGAAATCGGTCCAGTAGTTTCGGAGCCTATTCATTACAAACAAACAAACAAACAAACAAATCTTTCCTCTTTATAATATTATTATAGTATAGACTAGCTGCCTCCGCGCGGTTTCACCCACGTAGTCCCCGTTCTGTAGGAATACGGGGATAAAATATAGCCTATGTTACTCGTGGATAATGTAGCTTTCGAATGGTGAAAGAATTTTTAAAAACGGTCTAGTAGTTTTTGAGCCTATTCATTACAACCAAACAAAGTAGAAATGTGAAATTTTGTGAATTTGTCAATATGTAAGGAGGTAGGATCAAGAGGTTTTTTGCAAGAATAAATATATCCAGTCAAATAGAACAGTCTCATAACATTAAAATACTGTTTCAGAAGCTCTCACCATGGTGGTTGGAACTAAAATGACGATACATCAAGTGCCCACCAGGGGTAGGATGTCTTTCATGAGATTACAGACGATAACTGTACAAAAACGGAGTAAGTAACAACTTATTATTGTAAAAGTACTAGCATTTTGAGTTAAGTTAAAAGCAAAATATTTTGTCCAAATAGCGTAGGACATTTTTCATACACGGCCAATCTGATTCCAAACTAAACAGAGCTTGTGATATGGTAACCAGATAGCTGATATACTACTTTTAATAAGTTCATACTTTTATATAAAGCCTGACAATTTAAAATTATTAAACTGGATGTAATAAAAATGACATTAAAAAATAATAATGTCTATGTGATTTATGACTTTTTGTATGATATAAATACATTTTTTATGTACTTTTATGTTTTAGATGACTTAAAACACTTTTGTAGAATGTTAAATACGCTATGCATTATAAAAATATATCAAAACCTTTGTTTTCGACTATTTGTGGATTGACACATTATTGCTTCCATGTATCATTGCAAATTTAAAAAGGCTTTTTGGCTTTTAGTTAACTATTCATGTAAATATGGGCTTTTCTTTTTACAGAGTCCGTTGTCAAGTTTGTCTATGGCACGTTGCTGATGGCGGTGGCTACCATCATGGCGGCTATCAACCCAATACAAATATTCACAAACTGGGTAAGTAAAGTTAAAATAAATAATACGTTTTTGAGACGAAAATAAAGGCAAAATAACACTAATATTATAAAGACGAAAGTTTGTGAGTGTGTGTTTGTTACTTCTTCACATCTAAACGGCTGGAGAGACTTTATTAAAATTTGGTAAATGGCTTAATTAGCTGACACCCTAGATGTGGAAAATTGAAGATCCCCCGGAAACGCGGGGCAGAAATTAGTAATATACTTAAATGATTTTGACAAATAACTTTATTTGTTTACTTTTTGGTTGTAATATTTTTGTTACGTATCCTAAATATCTGATTTAGGATAGCGGAATATATTATCGATACTTTGGAAGAATACTGCCGTAAGTTCGTAACTCAAAATTAGTAAAGTTTGCAGTAGACCACTTTAAAGTTTTTTCAAATCTTAAAATGCAATATTTTTTTATTTACTGCGAAAATCTTATCAGAGAAAAAACATATCAGAGTTTATGTTTATTAAATGTTAAAAAAAAGGTTATTTTAACAGCAAGAAACGCGAGTCGTATAATCCCCATTCTGATTTATTTCATAGCTTTAAGTCCCTACTTTTGTCAATATTTCTCTCTGACAGACATGCAGACGGTCCAATTAAAATACCTTTATCTTAAGCAATATTTATTGGAGAGGTAAAATAAAGTGTGTTGCTTAGACCTTGTTGAATACACTGGTGGCATGCGAAATTGGACCTCTATAATAATATATTGGTAGTAAGTAGTCACATTGTACAGCGTGAGAGTTTTAATCGATTGCTAGAAGTGTACAGAATACAAAACAGCAGGTAAACCAAAGAGTTATTCGCATGTTCATATTTATAACACAACTCTACAAAAAAAATATTATCGCCCTGGATATAATTGTAAATTTTTATGTTTTTAAATGCCCAGTATACGAATATATTCATAAAAGTACTGAGTATTCTCAATTTTTTTTATGATTTTTGCATATCATAATTAAAAATATGTAGTAAGAGGTCTTAGGTAAAAAAATTGCGAAAGCAAATGTTACAAAATCAATGATAGTAAGATGAATTGTGATCATTTATAAATCTAAAACTAATCTTATTTCCCCGGGAACGTAGGTGTTACTGAAGTTAAGAACGTCTGGACCGAATGTAAATTTGAGTTTTTGTCTTTGTGCGGAATAGGATAATAAGTATTAAAAACAATGGAAAATTGACTACCTATGAACAAATATATTTTTCCCAAAATGTGTCAAACATTTTGGGAACAGTCAGTACCTTATGACAAATGATACGACATATTTATTGATTGTCAAATATTTATGCACGCGTTCAGTTTATTACAACAACTTAAAAATGTGTATTTCCGAAAATAACATCTAAGAAGGAAAAATAGTACAGTAGGTATAGAGCTGCTAGGCGGTACATAGTGCGCCGGGTCCACTAGTAATTAGGTACATATAAGAAACAAAGTCGCTTCCCCTTTATACCTAGGCTTAGATCTTTTAAACTACCTATTACAAAGTTACCGCAAAGTTAGCGTTATTTAGATTCAAGAGGAAGGTTTATACTATAGTTTAAAAATGTTTTTTGTAAATTGTTGAAATATGATGCTATACTAACCGTGCGAAACTATGTAGTTAATAGTATTTTGTTTTTACCCACATAGTATATTATTAAAAATTATTCAATTTTAATGAATAAAATATTATAATTAAAATTCTCACATAATCTCTGTGACCATTATTTTCCTTTAAATAGATAATTATGCAATTTTTATGCTGTAATATATTTTCGGACTATGCTTATATAATAATGATATTTATTTTTTCATAAAAGTCATCATTAAAAATATAACATAGCGACAAAGTTTGTTCCAAACTAAGCAAGCCAGTATCTTGGGAACCCAGTCATTATAGTTTAGCAAATAATAGGCTAATCTGCATTGCTAATTAAAATAACTGAATAATCTAAAATTACGGATAATAAGTTATATAACTTGACTTACCTAGCGCTAATTAACAACTAAGTAATTTTTGTTAATATACTAGAGGCGTTCGTTTCAAAAGATGATGTTAATCATCGATCGATATTTCATTCATATGAAGTCTCATATGAATGAAATATCGAAGCAAATATTACCTAAGTACCTACCTATATTCAAATTTAAAAATCATTTAAAAATGCTTCCGCAGGGTAGCAATTTCGGACATATTTTTTTATGATCCTTATATTGTATGTTTATTTTTTTATTAGTTAGTTTTAGGTGCATATACTTATAGATAATTAAATTTAATAATGTGTGTACTTATATTGATGGAAATAAAATCTAATTTTTAATTAAAATACGTATGTCTAAAATCAAACATTAAAAGTAGTCATCATCATCAGCTCATATACGTCTCCACGCTCGGAGCTCGAGCCTCCCCTAACATCGAGGGGTGTAGGCCATAGTCCACCACGCGGGCCTAGTGCTGATTGGTGGACTTCACATGCCTTTAATTGTGACATCTCGGGCATGCAGGTTTCCTCACGATGTTTTCCTTCACCGAAAGCCAGTGGTGTGAATCCGTACGTAAGTTCTTATAAACTCAGAGGTACGGGCCAGGGATTTGAATCTGCACCCTCGTGATCGTAAGTCGGTGCATTCCCAACTGAGCCACCACGGCTTGCGCGGCTTAAAAGAAGTGTCTATAAAGATTTCAATTCATAACAAACACTTATTACATTAATAACAATGTGTTTATAAACATCAATCATTTCTATTAATGTTTATAAATAAAATTGTTATTATTTGTCTCGTCTTGTCAATTTAACTGCATCTCAAAGCGAGTCATTGCTTTTCTACTATGCAGAGGTAAAAAAACCTTTTAATTTACCACCTTTATGACCTTTGGCAATAACATTATATGACAATTAAAATAAATACAAGATGCAATATTAATAATTGAAAAGCCATGGTGACTCATTCGCTGGTGCACTGACTCACGATAATTTTAAACTGCTGCGGCTTTCGAGGAAAACATCGTGAGGAAACCTGCATGCCCGAGATGTCACAATTAAAGGCGTGCGAAGTCCGCCAATCTGCACTAGGGCTGCGTGGTGGACTATGGCTTAAACCCCCTCGATGTTAGGGGAGGCTTGAGCTCCGAGCGTGGAGACGTATATGAGCTGATGATGATGAATTCCGTGAATATGCAGTAGACCGTTAGCTGGACTATGGCTTAAACCCCCACGTTATTAGGGGAGGCTCGAGCTCCGAGCGTGGAGACGTATATGAGCTGATGATCATGATACAGTATCCCACTAATATTATAAAGGCGAAAGTTAGTGAGTGTGTATGTATGTTACTTCTTCAAGTCTAAACGGCTGGAGAGATTTTAATAAGATTTGGTATGGAGTTTGCTGACACCCTGAATTTTTTTTTAATTATTTTTTTTATACCACAAGGGTGGCAAACAGGCATACGGTATAAAAAAGGGAGCAACTGTATAGGCAGTGAAAGGAACAAAGCGCAATGCACTTCTCGTCGAAGGGCCAAACAGGTATCACTCCTGCACGCCCCTACGACGCCACTCCACCCCTGGTCCCCCCACTGCCGCTACAGCGTCTCCTCATGGAGCTCTGGCTACCTTACTCACCGCAGGAACACAACACTACATGTAGTGTTATTTGGCTGCGGTCTTCTGTAAGGTGGAGGTACTACCCCAGTCGGGCTACTCCAATTTCGAACGGACGAATCCGTTGCGCCCTACCTCCTTCAGATTAACATATAGGCTACTGTTTATCGCAGGAAAATGGAACGCGGGGCTTAACCTAATACGTATATTTAAATAGGTATATCAAGTTGTACAAAGTAATTTAAAGTGGTTGTTTTTATATGATGTCAAGGGTCATGTCGATTACGATTATGGCCTAAAACACGTGATACATTCACAATTGTTCCATGGAATCACGTTATTATAGGAACGAAGGTATACCTAATGTGAGACAAAAAGGTATACCTACAATTTATAATTATATGACAAAGGTTACATTAATAACTTATTGTTTTTGTCGAACGACAATGAAGTGTATTAAATTATGGTTAGCTTTTAAGTGGTTTTAGTCAACTATGTTGCGTCTCTGTCGTTTTAAATGTGATGGAAAGAGAAGCAATGTTTTCGATTGAGTTTTGTCTTGACGTTTGAAATTACGTTTGATGAAATAAGACAGAGTTAACAACTATAAATAATATAGAAGAAAGCGTTGAACTGTCGATATCGGTAATTAATTTATCATTGTTTACTTATGTTCCAATAAAAATGAAGCAACGAGGTTATCGCTAAAGGAAATAGTAATAAAGATAATTCGAGCTTCTTTTTTATCATGGATAGACATCGTGGCGGATTCAGGAATTGGTTTAGAGGGGCTTAAACCTAGATCCCTGGATCCACCGCTGGACTTACATACACACAATACAAGATTCGCGCATGCTAATACACTGGAACCGAATTGGTCAAAGTTCAAAGGAACTTCCTACTACAAGCACTCAGGTTGTGGAATGAGCTCTCTCGTCAAGATATTCTCAAAAGAGTACAGCATGGGGTTCTTTAAGAAGGGTGTGAAGAGATTCTTTCTAGGTCGACAACATGCGAGCAATTCTCCTAGTGTTGCAAGCGTCCGCAGGCTATGGCGTATGCCTCTTTACCACAAACAACCTTGTTTTTTTTGCAGTACATGGACGTGTCCGAGGGTTCACAAATCTTCAACATGTGGGCAAACCCTACCTACCAACTCTACTCAGAAGTATGGGTGTACAACTATACAAATGTTCCTCAGTATTTAAGTGGTGATGATAAAGTGCTGAAGCTGCAGGAGATTGGACCTTTTGTGTTTCAGTAAGTATCCCTATTTACTAGTTTCTATCTCAGTTTTACTCACATTCCAAATAATCATAGACTTCACAACTCGGTGACAAACTGCTCTGGAGTGATTAATGTTACTCACAGCACCAATTAATTGATTTTGCCTTGTTAGAAATTCTAAGTAAATCTATTTCTATTTGTCTATCTCTATGTATATGTCTATCTCTATGTCTATGTCTATCTCTTGACTGATACCAACTCTTTATACTAATTAGCAGCAAGATTTATAATTAATCAAGAGTGTATATTTGCAGGGAATTTAGAACAAATGAAAACTTAACAGTAGATAAAGATCGTGGAGTAATGACGATGAAGCCAAGAATCGAATTGGAGTTCCTGAGGGAGGAGTCAGTAGGCGCCACTGATGATGTTACAGTTATAATGCCCAATATTGCCCTTATAGTAAGTACTTACCTACCTATAAGTTATTTAGTTCTAGTGGTTCTAGTGGTTTCAACAACGTGGGTGAAACCGCGGGATCTATAACTGTATTTCTTTTTTTGGGTTGAAGACAACATGTGTACCAAATTGAATTTAAATCGGTTCAGTAGCTTCAGCTTGAAAGCGAAACAGACAGACAGACAGAGTCACTTTCGTATTTATATTATTAATATACATATTTCTTGTCTATTACCATCATCTGCCTCGTCTATTTATTTCATCTTTTACACAATCACACCATACTTTCTTTGGCCTCCTCCATTTGTATCAATAAGTATCTCTTTGCCATTTTACTAGCTTCCATATTTATCTGCTTGAACCTATAATTTTTTTGCCTTTGCACTGCACTTAAATATTTATATTAATATATATTTAGTAGTGGTATATCAAGTATCTGGTTACCATAGTACAATCCTGCTAAGTTTAAAATCAGATTGTCTTTGAGTAAAAATGTCTTAGGACTTATGTCCAAAAATCTCCAACCTCTTGTCTCCCTGAGGCATTAATTAGCTAGTACCTTTTTCGAGGTCTTATCTTCAAATTCACGGTCACCCAATTTGCAGGCCATCACGACTTTGGCAGCGGACAAACTTGGACACTTCATTAATGCAGGTGCCTATTACTCTATAACAGCTCTAGGGTCCAAGCTGTTCAGGAACCTGACCATCGAGGAGGTGTTCTGGGGGTATGAAGACCCCATTGTCACAATAGCCAATAATCTCTTTCCTAATTGGATCGACTTCGGAAAGATTGGCATTTTAGATCGGGTATGGTTTTTGCTAAATTTTATTTAATTTGCATTGTGGGTAAATTTTATAGATTTTTTTAAAAATAACAATGATAGAATTGGCCATTGTTTTAAATAAGTCTACAGTACCGTAGTATCCTATTTATGATGTTTCTTTACTTATTAAGCATATTGGTAGCTTTTTTTGTTATTTTATGTATTTACTTACTAAAAATATATTTATGCTTCCATGGCGGAATGAAAAGAACTTTTCAATTATTTTATAAATTTTTTTTAACCAAGCTGTAGTAAAATACATAGAATCATATCTGTGAATTGATTAAATAATTAATTTTAGTTCTACGCCCATAAAGATGATACAGTTGAAGTGGAACTCAGAAACCTAAGCAAAAGATTTACAATCAACACTTGGAATAAATCTCCAGGACTCGTTGAACAGGATTTCACTGACTTGAACACCAGGTAAGAACCAAAAGCATTAAATAATGATTAGCCAGCGTTTAATACCAGATTGATGATGTTTTGGCGGGTTTTTTATGCTCACATAGCACACAGTTATGTACCAAAAAGAAACAAACTTAGCCAAGAAGTCAATTCCATACTGTCTGGTAGGTTATGGCGACTTTAGATCTGCTGCAGACAGTCTGAAATAAAAAAAAAACTAAATATTATACATTTTTTTATGTCAAAAGGTTGACAAACAGGCTGACGGCCCACCTGATGGTAAGTGGTCACCGCCGCCTATGGACATTTGCAATACCAAGGGGATCGCCGATGTGTTGCCGAACGTGAAGAGTTTTCTTTACGCTCTTTTTGAAGAACCCCATATCGTAGTGCGGAGGGAAAACCGTAGCAGGAAGCCCATTCCACAAACCAATGGTCTGGAATAGGAATGTCCGACTGAAGCGCGGCGGTCTTCATCTTCAACTACAAAAAATAATTCAATAAAGTGTTCATTTCTATTCCAGTATACCATGCAACCGCATTCAGGGTACCTACGAAGGTCTGATGCTGTCCACTAACTACCCAAAAGGCAAGGTCCTTCCTATCTTCAGGAAGCAAGCCTGCAGAGTTTACCCTTTTGAATACCAAGAAGAGAAGATTGGATATCGTGGCTTGAATTATTATGAGTAAGATATTAATAAAAATTCAAATCGCAATTTTTTCAATAATCTATACTAATACTAGCTGCCACCCGCGTAGTTCCCGTTCCCGTGATCACTGGGGTATCAAAAATAGATAGTAGCCGATTCTCAGACCTACTGAATATGCATATAAAATTTCATAAAAATCGGTCAATCCGTTTCAGAGGAGTATGGTAACTAACATTGTGACACGAGAATTTTATATATTAGAAGATTACAAAGTTGAGTTAGTTTGTTGAACTCGCTAGACTCGGGAACTATTGGTTCAAATTGGAAAATGATTTTAGTGTTGGTTAGCCTATATAATATCACGCTACGACCAATAGGAGCACAGCTCAAATGAAGCCTCTAAAATGAGACATAATCTGAAGTGTTCTTAGCTATAGAAGAAAAGTTTCAAGAATTATCAGCTCTTCCGAGGGATTTCTCTATAATGTTTTATATTCTTGTTTCAGATATAAGTTAGCGGATTCTGCTTTCAGCAGACAGTCGTCATATGCATGTAAATGTACGGAGAATTGTGTACCTGAAGGATTCATTGACGTCAACCAATGTTACTATGGTAGGTATTGCTTTTTGTCAGTATTTACTACATAATAATATATGCAGCGTAATACTTTTACATAAATATCCATAACATGGCGTATTTCAACCTGTCTGCATGGAAATCGATGAGGATGAATTATGTTCAGCAGTTGACCTCCTATGGTTGATATGACGATGACGATGAAGATAAACCCTTACCATGGCTTATCTGATTTCACAGTAAGCAGAGCTTATACAATAAGTAACTGCCGCGCTGTGGTTTCACCCGCGTTGTTCCCGTTCTCGTGATCACAGGGGTATCAAAAATAGATAGTAGCCGATTCTCAGACCTACTGAATATGCATATAAAATTTCAAATAATCGGCCAAGCTGTTTCGGAGGAGTACAATAACTATATTGTGACACGAGATTTTATATATAAGATAACCAGATAACTGGTATTCTACTAAGACGACACATTTAGACGTTCAGACAAAGAAATTAATGTTAAAGGATATAGGTTAAGTTCAGTGATTTTTATTCCAGGTTTTCCAATAACACTGTCGAAACCACATTTTCTTGATGCGGATCCGGAACAGAGGTCACACTTTGAAGGCATGTCACCAGATCGACAAAAACATCAGTCCTTCTTACATCTACAACCAGTAAGTGAAGTATTTAGTATCATGCATACCTCTGTAAATCAGTTAAAATCTATATCTGTATATTATTTACTAGCTTCCGCCCCGTGATCACCCGTGATCCCCCGAAGATCTTTAACTTTCCTGGTAATATTAACAGGACTTTGCTAAGTGAAATCTTAAGATCATTTATTTTACTACTTACAAAGCTACATTCGTCAAGTTCTACCTTAAAGCAATCAAAGTCATGATGCAGTACAGAATTTTATGTGACAAATTTATTTATTATCCAGACCTTAGGAGTACCACTGGCCTTAGCGATGAAAATACAAGTGAATGTAGCTGTGAGGATGTCACCAGCAAATCCCATCACAGAACCATTGAAGGACAAAGTGATGCCAATATTATGGCTTTCTTTGGTAAGTTCTAAGAAGATATTCATCTTAAATACTCTCAAGGCTGGTATTCAAACCATTAAATTGATGAAGCTAATTCATTATAGTTTTAATCCCATACAAAGCTTTCAGATGTTTAGCATACATTTAAGCTATCTTAACGGAATAGATCTAAATTTCTGTCAAAGATTTTTAAGGTATTTACGTTTTAAATTTGTCAAAAATCTCTTTGGTAATATTTTGGTCAAGCAAGCACATGTTTATTGCAACCAAATCGGTAGTAGGGGTGTGATCCATTTAATTTTGTAAAGCTTCATCTAAATTAATTAATACTTGTATTATAATGAATGAAATTAATTGATGATGAAAGTATGACATTAAGTAGCCTATGTCCTTTCTCAGGCTCTAGAATATCCTGTGTACCAAATTTATTGTCAATCGGCTCAGTAGTTTTGCGTGAAAGCGAGACCGACAGACAGACAGAGTTACTTATGCATTGAAATTTTTTATATAGATACTATTTATAACTATTAAATTTTTTATATGTGTAGGTACATCACCTTTTTTATTTTTCAGTATTGCAAGCAACCTCCACCAGAAATTCTAACACTATTACGACTACAAATCGTTATTGCTCCCCCATTAATCATCACAATTGAAGTTATCCTCTTCATCACCGGCTTCATCATCGGAGTTCTTGGTTTCTACAGAATTTTGAAACCCAGATTCAAAGTGATCGAAATGGGAAATGACTTTGAAAATATTGTTAAGCCTGTAACAACAGCTTACGTTTCTGAAAATGGTACTTCTAAGTGTTATAAGGATGCAGCAAGGGAGGCTGTATCTTTGCTGAATATGAGAGATGATTCCTTGATTTGTGAATAGTGTTTGGAAATTAATAGATGATATAAGACAGTAGAACAATGACAAAATAATTCCATTATCATCATCAGCTCATATACGTCTCCAAGCTCGGAGCTCGAGGCTCCCCTAACATTGAGGGGGGGTAGGCCATAGTCCACCACGCGGGCCTAGTGCGGATTGGCGGACTTCACATGCCTTTAATTGTGACATCTCGGGCATGCAGGTTTCCTCACGATGTTTTCCTTCACCGAAAGCCAGTGGTATGAGCCACCACGGTAAAATAATTAATACTTGTTTATTATATTGACTGTGTAACATGTATATTTTGACAATTATCTAATACAAGATAGAAATTTGGTACAAAATAGAGTAAGGTGAAGATAGGTGATAATAATTTAAGTAGGAGAAAAAAAAATCTAAATCTTTTTTATTCAAGTAGGCCTCCGTAAAGCACTTATGAAGTCACTATTAATGCTCGGTTCTGATAGTAGTTTTTACTGAGAAATTACTTCCATTTATTTATATTTATTGATAAGTCTAATAGTTAATTACCATATTTACTTGAGATAAAGCAAGTAAACTTTAAAGATATACCTGTCTCTTTTTGTTAAATTACGTTAGACAAGGACGGATATATTTAAGACTACTTGTTTTGAACCATGGCTGTTATCATGTTATGGATAGATTAAAATGTGGATTCCAAATAGTATCTGTACATTAAACAGAGAAATTGCCATGAAAAGCCATAGTTTATTGAAAATATTAAAAGAATATGTAACAGTGCCGAATTCCTTGCCTTAAAAATTCTGGTTAAAATGTTACTTGAAATTTAAATATATTTTTCAAATAAATGAATAATTAAGTATACAATGTTTTTTTATAATGTGTGTAAGTCGTAATTAGGGTATTGTTGATTTTTAATTAAGCAATAGTTTATTGTAAATAGTTTTTATAGTTAATTAAAAGTAATATTTACTAGACTGTTAAAGGTGAAAAGTTATTGTCATAAATACTTTTTGAATTTAATTATAATATATTTTTCATATACTTTGAAATAAGACATAGTGTACGAAAATTTTAAAGTAAATATTGGTATTAATTTGGGTCATCCAAGAAGTCAATAAAAAAATTGAAAAATAAATGTTAAATAATATATTTACAGACGATTTACAAACTTGTAATATGAAAACTGGTATAATCATTATTACTTAAAAAAAACCTATAAATTATTATATAAATAGTTAAAATTAAAGTACATTTCAGCTTAATTTATCTACAGAACAAGCAATCACAGGTATTTTGAGTGGCCGTTTAGTCAAATTATTCCATAAAAAATATTCTTAAAAAATATCTACTAATAAAGGTAACTTATATAAAGGTAATAACTACTCTAATAATTATATTTTTACAATTATGGAATATTATATAAATTAAATAAATACCTATTTATTTCAAGATTGTAAATAAACATGAGTTATTCTTTCTCATAAATCGACTTATACGTAGAACAAAGTTTTTATGTGACTTTGAACCCAAACCACTTTTATTGTATGTTTATGTCTACAATTAGGTACCTATATTTAATTTACGGATAGTATCTAATGTTTTAATATGTTGGTAAAAGTATCAATTCTCTAAACCAATTAAGAAAAAGTTACGGTAAAAATGCTAAAATATGTGCAAATCAAACTTCAAATTACTCTTCTGCAGGGATTTGGCAGATAGAACTTTGTTCTACGGACAGGTCGAAATACATCTTAGAAACAATAAAATTGTTATTAAAATAATTACAGACTAGAAAATACTGGTTAATAAATATGACAGAAATTTGACAAGCAGCCAAAATGAGGTTCAGCACTGCCTATTAATAAATTGGAACTCTAGGACTCTAATATATATCAATGTCTTTGACTAAAGGTTCATTAAAATGGGCTCTACAAATTCGTATGTACAGTATCCAAAAAATTTAAAACACTAAGAAATTATGACCCATTGAATAACTTAATGTGCCAGAATGAAACAAAGCATATTAAGACGAAAAGAGACGCATATAAATTGTGATGATGTAAAGAACCTTTACTCAACTGTACGGATTCAAGAGTCACTATTGGTAATATCTGACAGCGAGCTGAAGGCACTTACAGTAGCAAGTGTTAGCTTTATGTAACAACTACCTTCTGACCCGCAGTTTCACCCGCGTTCCCATGGGATCTTCAATTTTCCCGGAACAAAAAGTAGCCTATGTGCTAATCCAGGGTGTCAGCTAACTCCATACCAAATTTAATTAAAATCGCTCCATCCGTTTAGACGTGAAGAAGTAACAAACACACTCACAAACTTTCGCCTTTATAATATTAGTGTGATTTAAACTGGCACTGTTCCAATCGAGAATACCACTGTCCTTCAAAATGCTAAGTAGCATAAATATGTGCATAAATCCAAGAGACATAATGGTCAACGTTGGTGTAGACATCTGGTACTCCTCTTCGAGCACATCCTGAACCGAAGGACGTGAGGCCTCTTAGCTCCCAACGGCCTCTTGATCGGCATTGGAGAGGCCCGCCGCTGTCACCCTGGAAAAAAATGGCTGACATTACTTTCCTCTTCTGAGTCAAATGATAAAATCTGGTTATTATCTTAATATTTCATGGAAGATGTTGTCTAAGTTGTTTTTATTGTCAATAGGATTATAGTTAAGACTAGCTTCCGCAACGGTTCCTTTGACGTAGTTCCAACATGGGCATAAAATGAAACCTATGTCGTTCCTTTATTAAATAAATTAATTGGAAGTAAATTAAAGTTTCGGAGTCTATTCAATACAAACAATAACTTTAATGTTTAGTGTATTGGACACACAGGTTAAAAGCATAAACTTTGAATACTTAGTCAAAAAGTATTTCATTAATAAAGACATTCCTGAACATCCATCTCATCATTAGCTTCATAAAAAACGAATTGGAGACAAAAAACGGCGTTAGCTTTTTGTCTTTTCCTAACTGCTTCAATATAAATTGCCTCATCAAATTCAATCCACCGTTTATCAGATGCCGACTAATGCTGTGTAGTATTTTTCGATCATAGATAAGATACCTCTAGATTGTTGATTTGTTAAATTTTAATTGCTCTCTACAACAATAATTTGTACAGTGATTAAGACATTTGAAAGTCCAATTACTGAAATAGAAAGTTCCAGTTTGATTCAAGGATCAACTTTGATATATTAACATAACACTAAACAAAGCTTTTAGTTACTTCCTTTCTAGTTTTTGATTTGTATCGTCATGCTAACATTAAAAGTTTTGTATCGCATGTGATTAGTTGACTCAGTAACCTACTAAGAACCATTCAATTTCTTACAATAGATACTGTTGAAATACATGCGTGGGTAGACTTTAATCCAAAATTTCCAATTGTTTTAATGATTATAATTTGTTTTTATTAAAAGCTCACATATATCAAGGAGTCATGAATATTATTATAATCGTAACCATAACTTTCGATGTATCAAAAACTAGTGCCTCCCTGCAGTTTCACCTGCGTTTCTGGAGAATACCTTCTTTACCGGGACAAAATAAAATGTGATATTCCAGAACATATTCCATTATTATTATTCGGATTAAGTGGCTATTTCAAGTCTTTGCAGAGCTTGTATCACTGCGACAATACGAGGTCTATTATGATCGCCACATTAACTAGATTTCATTGCCAAGATCCGCAGCGGTGCAAAACCGTACTAGAGAAGATAGATATTACCAGAACATATTCCAACTCAGCTCCAAAATTACATCTAGATCCCTTTAGTTGTTCTAGCGTGAAAGAGTAGTCCTCACAAACTTTTTCTTATAATTTTAATTATTTAATATTAGTAAGATGAAATGATATAAGAGGAACAAAGCAATATACGCTACTTTAAATATACAAACTATATGCATATGGATACTTACCACACAAGCTCCTGTACTGCCATCCGTACTCCCAGCACAGAGGTGACCATCATTTAGCGGCAACGTCAAAGAATACCTCTCTCTACACAGCTGGAGTGGTAAAACTGGAACTTCTGCTTCCAACAACACATCTGTCAATGTCCCATTAGTTTGCTCTCTGCCCCATCCAGTAGTGTAACACTCATCTTTAAAATCAATACCATTATTATCATCAATAAACGGATCTATTTCTTCACCGAAAAGCAGTTTCTTATCGCTTCTAGCAGTGCTATCTACTCTTTGCTTCTCTCTGAATAGCTTTGTTCTTATAATCTTTACAACGCTATCTAAAGATGCACTGTCATAAGTTATATCTCTGTTTTGTTTCTCATTTTCAGGTGCTCGTATTTCATCGATTGTCTTTCTGTCTGCCTGTCTGTTTGAATCATTGGATACTCTTACATTATATCTTAGGTTCTTATGTTTCTTATTAACGAACCCTGAGAATATTGATTTGGTTAAATTGTTTAATTTTTCCAAGTATTTGACAGCGGTATCGGGATTTGGTTTTGGCGGTTTGACTGGCTTCTTTCGTACTGGTTCCGGGTTCAATCCTGGTCGTAGGTAGAATGATGAGCTTTTTTCCGTGTTGAAGTTTGTAAGTGGTGGTTCGAACGGTGGTAGGCAGATGGTGCGTATACGGCTTCCGGCGCTGACGTCAGCTGGTCTTGTCAGCTTCATTAGAGCTGAAATTTAGAAAACATGCACTGTTATATTCCTAATGGTTGGTATATTGAAGAAGCTAATATTTGTTAATGCAACAAATATTAGCTTCTTCTATATATTATACCTTTGTTATTTTATTAGCCAAATATAACATCAATTTCATTTAGTGACTAGCTTCCGCCGCGCGGCTTTACACGCGTAGTCACCGTTCGTTCCGGTATTTGCACGAGGATAAAATGCTAACGTAGCTTTTTATTGGTGACATAATAATTTAGATCAGTCCAGTAGTTACGGAGCATACACAATACAAATAAACAAAACAAAATACGCTGTTAAATATTCGTTATAATGATTTCTCACCAATATCATGCTGATAATTATGGAACCGATGGTGAAGGACGATTCTCTCGATAGGCACGTAAGACCCTTTCTGCTCAGCTCGATCCCACTCTCCCAGCACGGCGGTCCACAGAGCTGGTACTGGCAAGTTGAACAGTTCACTGGAATTTGATGAAGAATTTATCATCATCATCATCAGCTCATATATAGAAAGAAGTTATAATACCTAAAATATTTTAACAAGATATATGCTTTAGATTATTATGCTTACAATACAGTGATATATCGCGCTATAGTCAAAATAGAATAATCTAGTACTCGTAAGAACACATGAACAAAATTATTCCTTTGAAGTTAAGAAGAGACATGCTAGAATGTGTGTAACTATTTTATAGTATACAAATTCTTCATACAAAAGTATGTGAACTGAAATGGTTAACGTTAAAGCTTATCCACCTAAAAGATATGATATAAAGAGTTTGAAGTAGTTTAAAGAGTTTAATGCTTGGGGTTTTATCTCCATAGTGATAGTGATCACAAAACAGCTAGGTGTGCAGGTTAAAATCCCTTGTCTATGCCCTCAGTTTTTAACAAGTTTGGATTTACAACAGATTTTGGATAAAGGGAAAACATGTTTACCGTCGTTAGTCAGAAACGGAATCGCTTATTGATTATGTCTAATGTTAAAGATGTTATATCTAACGTTTGTTACTACATAAAAGAAATCTTCACTTTGATTATAAGAGATTTTACGTTGAAATCTTACATGTTTTTGTTAGATCCTCAATGAATGAATGAAGAATAAATCTAGCTCTTTTTGTTCGAATTTATTCTTAATTGATCAAAATATTTCTGTAATAATATAGAATGTAAAGTCATGCTTTAGCACGTTATTATACCTATATATAATTAGTACTAGTTCCGGTTATGAAACAGCCTTACTTAAACTAATATTAAATCAATTGATGATGAGTCTGTAATGGAAAGTGTTTTATGTAAAAAAATCTACGAAGCTTTTATAAATGTCTGACAAATTGATCAAGAAGTTATTACTGGTAAAATGGCTGAAAAGAATTTTGCTTTAGGATATTTAAGGATAAAATATATTATATGAGCTGGTGATGATGATGAAGTACTAAAATGAATATCAAAAGAAGACCAGCTAAGTAATGAAAAAAAATTACCGCAACATATGAGACCCATTTTCACTGACCTAATTAATATTTTTAACAGTTATTAAAATTGACTTTAAATTGAGTGAAGGGAAACAACTTTTAGTCTTTCCTGTGGCATCAAAGTGCACTGTAAAACTTACGATTCTGATTATAAAATGAGTACTTAGTTTCTTAAAATAAAGAGTATTTTTTTTTATTGACTAGAAGGTGTTAGCCTCAGATGGCTTTTACACCGTTACGCGGACTGTTTCGGTGAGCGCAGAGGGCTCTCAACCGAACGCAGAGGGCTCTCTGTGGCAGCATACCGCAGTGTTTATAAAACTTGCGATTCTGAGTATAAAATAAGTAATTTCTTAAAAGAAAGAGCAAGAAATAGCATTACTTATGTATACAATGCGCTGTGGTGAGCAGCCAGAGGGGGTGGACTAGCACCCCACCGCACCAGTGGCCTATGAGACCGTAGTTAGGGTGTAGCAGCTGAAGTGACACCTGGAATTGGGAAAACACATAGGTAATTACTAATATTATTAACGAAAAAACATATTTTATCACACTAATATTATAAAGGCGATAGTTTGTGAGTGTTTATATTTGTTACCTCTTCACGTCTAAACGGCTGGAGAGATTTTAATACAATTTGGTATAGAGTTGGCTGACACCCTGGATTTACACTTAGGCTACTTTTAATCCCGGCAAAATTGAAGATCCCCTGGGAATGCGGGTGAAATCGCGGGGCAGAAGTTAGTTAAGACATAAGTCCCTCACAGTTTGGGTCTGAAGACAAACATAAGGATTAAGGTGTATAATATAGAACGAACCAATAAATAATTTAAAAAGTTAAACTCCTGCCGGTATGTATAAGTAGGTAATGCTTTTAAAATAACACATTTTATTAACCGTATGTTACTGAAACTTACCAAATAATTGTAGAAAATAAAACGTATTCATAACATTTTGGTTTTTTTCTTTATGAAATGTCATATATTTATTCATTCAAAACATTTATGAAACGTCGACCTTAATGCTTATTTTATCGTTGTAATCTGTAATTTTCAACATCAAAACCTCTTCCTGAACACATCAAAAGCATTATTCTTTAGCTTATAAAATCTAAGATTGACATGACTCCGCGGTTATTTATTTATTTAAGAACCGTCCGCGTACGGGTGTAAAAGCCATAAGGTTTAAGGCATAAGCCTTGAAAAGTCCATTAAAAATCTAAATTTTTGCTAAAATATGAACGTAATATCAGTTCCTTACCTGCCATGGCCAAGCCCCTCGCTTGGACTCCCTGCCCTTGATGATGCGGAGCTGGCCCGCCGCCCTGTCCCGGGGCTGTCTCGTGTGCCTCCGGAGGGGCACTCCACATTCTGCAAAAAAATTAAAACTACATTATTAAAATTAAATAAAATATAATAAATAAAAAATAAATAAATAAAACTAAATTAAATAAATAATAGAGATTTTTCTTGTTATTCCGTTTAAATTCCGTAATGTTTACTATAGGTACTTAATTGTAGCCAGCTACTCTTGTGTTGTGGTACTTGAAAATATTTATGAGTTCAAATTTTTTGTCTTAATATCCCATAATTTTTTATGGTGCAAAAAAGTGTCTACTATAGCTAATAAGAATAAGATTAATGAATAAGATTAGCTGAAAAGAACAGGTAACTGTGTAATCACTTTTAAAATAAAATGAAGAATTGTTATCTTTAAGTACTAGTTTTTTTTTGCTGTTTAATATTTTTGGGATTTCTTAGTTACATTTATTAGTGTCATTATTTTTAAAATGGTGTCAAATTTGTTTTTCTTTACGCTGCGATTTGATACAGGGATTTTTTACTAGTGGGTATCTAAGTATATTGCTCTCATGCGAAGCCGGGGCGCAATACTAGTCTATCAACGAAATAACTTCCGTAGACATTTCCGGGTGACCAGTAACATGAATAACCATAAATTTACAAACAAAAAACCCATTTTCCAAGCGTTTCCATACGACATATTCACGCGATGTCGCTTACCAAACACGTGATTACATAGAAACAATTAGTTCCGTAGCGACACGATGCAACATTGTAAAAAGAAATGTGACAATTGCATAAATTATACAATAAACGTATATACGTGTTTTTTAGGATTCCGTAGCCAAATGGCAAAAAACGGAACCCTTATAGATTCGTCATGTCTGTCTGTCTGTCTGTCCGTCCGTCCGTATGTCACAGCCATTTTTTTCCCAAACTATAAGAGCTATACTCTTGGAAACTTGATGTATTCTGTGTTAAGATTTCTGAACAAAAATAGAAAAAACCTAAAAATTTTTGGGGTTCCTCATACATTGAACTGAAACTCAAAAAAATGTTTTCATCAAATCCATACGTATGGAGTATCTATGAATAGGCCTTCAAAAATATTATTGAGGTTACTAAAACATTTTTTTTATAAACTGAATAGTTTGCGCGAGAGACAGCCCCAAAGTGGCAATATGTGTGTTCCCATAACATCTAAAATAAGAGAATGATAAATCTGAAAAAATTATATGATGTACATTACCATGTGAACTACCAACGACAATTGGTTTGGACAAAATCTAGTAAGTATCTAGTACTTTTTTTATACGACATAAATCGTAAACCGCAACACTAATATACATTATAACAGCGTACAAAGTTACAACTACAAGAACTTTAATATTATGTTACTTGCGGCTACGGAACCCTTCATGAGCGAGTCTGACTCGCACTTGACCGCTTTTTTTTGTTTAATCGCGATGTTTGTTTAAATTTATGTATGCGCGTGCGCGTCGCGACTAGTTAAATTGTATGATGGGTTACGTTCGGATCGCCGTGGTGGCTCAGTTGGGAACGCACCGACTCACGATCATGAGGGTGCCGGTTCAAATCCCTGGCCCGTACCTCTGAGTTTATAAAAACTTACGTACGGAATCACACCACTGGCTTTCGGTGAAGGAAAACATCGTGAGGAAACCTGCATGCCTGAGATGTCACAATTAAAGGCATGTGAAGTCCGCCAATCCGCACTGGGCCCGCGTGGTGGACTATGGCCTAAACCCCCTCGATGTTAGGGGAGGCTCGAGCTCCTCGGTGGAGACGTATATGAGCTGTTGATGATGATGATGATGTGGTTTTTATTACGAGTATATACGTACGTTATATATTTCCGGATAATACGGGAAAGACGTCTACAAGGGTACCAACTTGAGAGACTCGAGTAAAAAAAAAAAAAATATTTTTGTGACGTCTACAAGGGTAAAAAATAAATCTGGCAATGCTGGTAACTAGTCATAATAATTAACCAATGCTCTTTGTTCTGTTCTGACTTGAAAAGTATTAAGTGAGTTATGAAGATTCAAAGTGATGTTTTTCAAACTTAAATTCAACTAACAGTAGTATTACTATCTGGCTACCAAAGTACAGACTCTACTTAGTTTGGAACCAGATTGGCTTTGCCTGAAATGTTGGACCGATGGCCGTTTACGAGTCCTAGAGTGGAGACCGCGTCTCGGCAAACCTAGTGGAGAACGCCCTCCAGCCCGGGGTGCGGTGGTTCGACGACCTGCGTATGGTTGCCGGGAGGGGCTGGATAAGTGGCGCGCATTAGGGGAGGCTTACGTCCAGCAGTGGACTGACTAGGCAGACGACGACGAAATATGTCTTTAGATATTTATTTCTATTTAATTAACGCCTATAGATATGATATTGGCAACACTTCAATTTTCCTCGAGCGATATAAGGTCGTGTTTCCCACGACGTAATTTCCTTTTTTTTAAAAATAAATTTAATGATATAACATTATAATGATCAAATGAAATCTAAAACGTTCTAAGCAAACAACCAATTAGCTTAGACTAACTTGACATTACATCACACGACACAGAGTTGTAAACATGTACTCTACGCCTACGCAGAACAAGTGCGAAGTAGGGTTGCTAGCTATAAGGTTTTTGAATACCAAAATATTTCAAAGCTTAGAAAAAATCAATAAAAATCAAAATCTTTTTTATTCAAATAGGCCTCAATAAAGCACTAATGAATAGTCACTATTAATGCTCGTTTCTGATAGTTGTTTTTAACTGAGAAGAGCTGGCAATAAACTCAGTAATTACTCTTTTAAAAAACCAACTTAGATTTAATACAATAGTGATTTTTACAAGTGTGAAATACCTAGCTTGTAGCGAGCATTTCAAGCATTTCGAGCTTTAACAATTGACTACATACTGATAGGTAATCTAAAAATATATTTGTTATTGAAATAATTGTTTACATCTTAAGTGCCTTTTGTACAAAGAGAGGATTAATGAGAGAAAAGTATACAGTCCGTGTAAGGGTTTCAAAGCTATCTGAGGATATCACCTTCTAGTCTATTATACAAAAAATATAACATATTTCAATTCTAAAGATTAAATATTAGGTACTTATTTTTTTGATTAAAAGGTAATATTATATGTCAATGATAAAAAGCAGACCACTCATAAACCCCTGTTCATAAGTATAACGAATGTGGCAGCCATCTTTCTTTCCGCCATATTGCCGAAGTGAGCGACTCGCATTAAACTACACAGCTTTACAACAAACTTATGAAAATATGTCATCATATCAGCTATAAGATGACCTGCTGAACATAAGGCTTTCAAATATAATTCTGTACCTAGTAATGTGATGGAAATATCCAATCGTGTCAACCCTACGTGTGCAAGTACTTGCCTATTCGTTTTTATTGAAAAGTAAACTAAAATCGAACTATAACGTCCCGAGAGAATACAACGTTTCACTTTCCTAACGCTTGTTGGTTGTCTATGTAATCATTTTATGTGGCAATGTCTGTTGTTTAAAGCTAGTATACCACTCTTTATAGCTTTATTTTAAAACATTTATTTAAATAATACCATACTTTTACTGATGAGTTTTCTTGTTTGGATGAACGCGCTAACGCAATTCTCAGGAACTACTACTTACTGGTCCGATTCGAAAAAATATTGCAGTTTTAGATAGCCCATTTATCGAGGAAGGCTATAGGCTGTATATCATCACGCTACGACGAATAAGAGTGGAGCATTATTAAAAAATGATGCAAAAACGGGCGAGTGACGCTAACGAAGTTGCGCGGGTCAACTAGTTATATTAAAAAATCCTTTTGATTTTCTATAATGCAGCATCTTATTGATCAATAACTTTACGTTACATTATCGGAACCGTAGGATAGTAGAAAGATTGGCGGGTATCAAAAAGCCTTACTATATTTTCGGTACGCAGAGGGTTTCGAACTGAAAGCTCAGCAGCTCTTTTGATTTAATGACCAAATTGCATATTCTGAAATTACAACAATAGCTGTAGGTACCAGATAATCAAAATTAGAAGAGACTATTTTCTCGTGGCGTAAATTTGGCTAGTTGGTTTGGTAAGCGACTTATCTTGTTAGTCGTATGTTCAATTCCCACCCTCGACAAATATTTATGTACTTGTAAATATCTGTTCATTCTATGGTTGAAATAAATATATAACTAAAATTTTAAAATAAGTCAGCCATCAGCCATGTGATAATTCTGAATCAGAATTGACCGCGTATCTCTCAGGATTATTAACGTATTTATCATTAGGCTTGTTCCTTAGAAAATCAATTTGATATTACATAATAAACGTTCATCTTCCAATAAAGTGAGAGATTACTTCAAAGTGAAAGTGAAGTCATTACGGTGATCTTGTGATGATGGGGTCAGTGACTGCATGTCGAGGCATGGACCCATCTGGATGCTGATAAGCAATAATGTGTCAACCCACAAAATTCGAAAACAAAGGTTTCGATCTTTTTTTATAATGCATCGCGTATAAAGTGTTTCAAGTCATCTAAAACATAAAAGAACAGAAATAATTTAAATCATTTAAATCATACAAAAAGTCATAAAATATCACATAGAAATTATAATCTTTAAACGACATTTTCTCAAAATGAAGTTTATGAGGGTTAACACATTACTGCTTATCAGCCATCGGTTCACGGTTGTCTCATCGGATGTGTCAGGTAGTGAGTTTGAGTTTGGGAGGTCGACGCTTAGAAATCAATTTATTGATGTAGCAGTGGCAGGCAGGCTTTGTGGTTAGTGACAATAGTGACCCTGACTTTAGAGCTGGTCGTGGGTTCGAATCCATGAATATGTCTGTTTGTTCTATGTCTGGATGGAAATATATAAGAATGTATTTAAAAGAAGGTCGTCTTATAGCACACGCTCTGCTTAGTTTGGATCCAGATTAACTGTGTGTGAAAAATGTCCCAAGATAAAAAAAATAATCAATATGAATATAGGTGTCAGTCTACCTAGAATCATAAATGATAATTATATTTTCCGCGAATACAAATATATTCTCGTAATTCATAATCTAACTAAATTATCAATATATAACTGTAACTTTCATGTTTATTTATTCATATAATTATTTCACGAAGAAACACAAGCACCTACAAATAAATATATACACCAATTTCCCCCAACTTGACATAAAACGCAAAATTAAATATATTATTACACCAATGCAAGATAGTTTCCATAAAATCTCCAGTAATATAGCCATCGATATCTGTTGGATCTCCGTTGCAATTAGTCGACGAGCGTAGCAAGCTTCTGTCCACTTATCAGACAATCACATCGACATCTCACGACCTGATGATTAACGGTATACTCAGGATTCGAGGTCGACGTGCGGGGAATATTAGATACTCATTGTACTACAAGCCTGACTCAGAGGAAGCCACTCACGAGCATGAAAGATCATGATGGCAGGCTCCTTTGACTTTTAAAACATACGTACGGAATAACAGCACTGGTCTATAATGTTAATGTCCGATATAAAATTACCTAAATAACTAAACCAGTGAGTCCCTCACCCTCAGCAACGCCCCGAGCCGAGACACGGTCCCGCACGTGCGGCACACCCTCAGCTGTTGCTTAAAACTACCTCGGTTGAGAGCCCTCAGCGCTCACCGATTGCCCGCGTAAAGGTGTAACAGCCATCAGAGGCTAACACCTTCAAGCCCCTTACAAAAAAAAGGTCTATAATGAAGGAAAAATATAGTGAGGAGACCTGCATGCCAGAGATGTCACAATTAAAGGCATATGCAGTGACTAGGCCCGCGTGGAAGTCATTTGGAGACGGTGACCACATACCATCAGGTGGACCGTCTGGTCCGTTTGCCTGTATATTAACCTACTGATATAAAAGTCTAGATACCCATACGAAATTCTAAATATGGCATCATCATCTCATATATGTCTCCATTGCAGGAGCAAACGTCCCCAAACAGCAAGGGGGTTTAGGTCATAGTCCACCTCCACGAAGATAATGACGATTGAGATATAAGTTCTCAAAAAAATAATAGATCTATGATCTATCTTCATGAATATCTGACAGATGACAGATTTATCGTCTAAATCTAAATTGGTAGATCCGTTCATCATTCGACGGAAAGGTATTTTTATCACTTTGCTATAACAATGACCGGCTAATTGATATTGTTCTTTGTGTATTTAGGGTTCATTTTAAACTATTACTCAATTATTGAACTATACAGTTTTCGATGTTTGAATGTAGGGAGATTCCCTGGTAATTTTATGTAAACTAGCTGACAGATCGCTGTCTGTAGTACATAGAAGATTAATAAAAAAAAGTAATTTGGGACCTTTATCACCGCATCTAGCGACTAAAACAATGATTATTAGAATTTTTACCTATTTGTCTGTGCAAGCTAATCTCACAAATATCCGATTAATATAGCGTGGTAGTGTGTCAATAGATTCATAAAGAAAAAAAGTTATGCCAATAAAAAAATGCAACAAATCGCGAACGTAATCACGGACACAGCTAGTATTAGATAACATTGTACCTACTACATATTTATTTACACTCACTCATAATGCTGATATTAAGATGAAACTTTGCACATTACCATATCATATAAACAAAACTTTTATCCCGGGAAAATTGAAGATCCTCGGGTCTCTAGGTTTATATACGGAACCTATGGCATTCAAACAATAATACCCGGGGAGCATCAGTCTCGGGCTATCTAAGGTTATCAGACACCGATCTGCTTTCACTTGGCGAGATGTCGTTGAATACCGTCCGTGTATTGTCATAGTAATATTGTATTATTTTGTTTATTATTTTCCTGTCCCTTCTTGGTTTTATGTTTTCCACCTTTGGCTCTATCATTAAAGGAATGCAGCTAAAGGTGGTTTTTAGGAACATTTGCTGTCTCCGCGTGGTTTCACCCGCGTAGTTCCCGTTCCCATAGGAATGAGAGGATATAATATAGCCCATGTTACTCCTTGATGTAGCTTTCCAATGGTGAAAGAATTTTTGAAATCGGCATTGTAGTTTTTGAGTTTATTCATTTCAAACATACACACACATAAATACAAATATTTCCTATTTATGATATTAATAAATTTTATTTTGATAACTAAGTATTAACATCCAGACACAGAGCAAAGACATATTCCATCACTTGTCTTCAGATTTGAAACATGCTAAAATCCGCATTAAAATCAGACCATTAGTTTAGGAGTTACGTTGCTATAGACATGCATAGACATAAGGATAAATAGACAAAACTATTAACACCCCTATTTTTGGGAAAATATATAATGAAAACACAAGACAGACCGGTTGTCTTTGTGGTTAGTGACACTGATTCTCAAGCCGCCGGTCGTGGTTTCGAATCCCACCCAGGACAAACATTTGTATGCATGAATATGTCTGTTTGTTCTGTGTCTAGATGTAAATATCTATATAAGCATGTATTTAAAAGTAGTATATTAGCTATCTGGTTACCACATTACAAGCTCTGCTTAGTTTGGAATCAGATTGGCCGTGTGTGAAAAATGTCCCAGGATATTTATTTATAAGGTCTATACCCTTAACCAGTGAAAAGATCGAGAACTATGGACGTAAAACCCAAAAATGAAACATTTTTTGTAAACATAAGCCTTTTTTCGTCAATTATTTATTTGGATTACGGGTACGGTACCCACCCGATGTCGTAACTACTGCTTTCATTGTCGGCAAAAACTCATTACGTGAGGCGTCGGCTGTTTGGACGAGACCATTTTGATGACTATTGAACCGGATGTTAAATAAGCAACGTTAACTTTGAACTTAAAGTTCAGACAAACTTTATTTTTATATCATAACTGCCTCCGCGTGGTTTTACCCGCGTAGTTCCCGTTCCCGTGGGAATACATGGATAAAATATAGCTTATGTTACTCAGTGATAATGTAGCTTTCTAATGAAAAATGAATTATTAAAATCGGTTCAGTACTTTTTGAGTTTATTCGTTACATACAAAAATACAAAGCTTTCCTCTTTATAATATTAGTGTAGATAAAAATAAGCAGTAACATGGCAATGTGTTTTTAATATTATGTTTGTATTCGTCTACTTACTAATAAAAATAGGTAGGATTAGGCCCAGATTACAGAAAAAGAACCTGAATAAATCTGTTTCATTTTATTGCCTTTTTGTTTGTTTGTGTGGATGGAAATGGATCTAGATAGCAAACATGAAAGGATATGATAAAAAGTACCAACCCCTATTTACTATCTAGACACAAGTATATGAAAACGGCAAAAAGTACTGGACCGATTTTAATAATTCTTTTTCATTAGAAAGCTACATTATCACTGAGTAACATAGGCAGTACATTATCCCTATATTCCCACGGGAACGGGAACTACGCGGGGAAAACCGCGCGGAGGCAGCTAGTTTATTATACTTTCACTAGTGCCAACTTCACAGTTTTCATGCACAAACAGAAGCAGTTAACATAGAACAATATTTGGCGGTCACAATCATAGTTCGCGGTCGTTATTATGCAATTAGCAATTACGATGGATTGCACAACAGTTGCGACGGTTACGTGTGACTTATGTCCGGTTACGGTCTTAATTTTACATTATTAACATACTCCAATTGTGGTATACGTGGGAAAGTGTTTGTGGATACTTTTTCACTACAGACTTATTCTAACTAGACGTCGCGTGTCAAAAAGTAGCAATAATGTCTGCTTTCTGCGCTGTGATTTAGCCCTCACTAGCACGAGAGCTTTTTTAACGGACTTAAAAAAAGCGTTCAAATACAACAAATGCATTCCCATGTAGGTATATGTTAACACGACAGCGTTTTTAAAACGCGACGCTTTTTTATCGAGCGGTGTTGCATTTTCAACTTTGGGCGTTGGAAATAGAGTAGGAATATTATGGTAGTTGGAAGTACCGTATTATTTAGTTCGTTTTATTGAAATATACATATAAGAAATATATTCGTTACAAAACATTTGAAGTAGGGCCAACAAAGAAATAAAAACATAGGTAACTATAATAAGGACAGGGTGATTTACCAATCTAAATCTCTCTAACTTGAAAACTCACATATAAATCAATTTAACGGAAATGATTTTTGGAAATTCCAAAGTGATAGTAGAGAGGATTTTCGCGAAACCACGAAGCGAAAGTCGCGACTAAAACTAATCAAATCAATTCTACAATTGAGTCATAAAACTAAGATAATACGTAATTTGCGAAGTTAATAAAATTTAATATAACTATTGCAAAGGTAATTCAAAAACCGCAATAATAATTTTCAAGTAATTTGATTGTTCTTGTCGAGTTTAGATCACGATCTGTTATGACAGAATATATATATATGTATATCTATGCGGAAAAGAGACGTAGGTATATAGAGTGACAAGAAGAGGCAACGTCATTTCAACTGTCTTTAGAAGCTTTAGCCTCTTCCCCTATCTACCTAATCTTATAGATAAAATTCTCTAGTCACAATGTTAGTTATCGTACTCCTCCGAAACGGCTTGACCGATTTTTATGAAATTTTATATGCATATTCAGTAGGTCTGAGAATCGGCTGCTATCTATTTTTGATACCCCTGTGATCTCGGGAACGGGAACTACGCGGGTGAAACCGCGGGGCGGCAGCTAGTAAATAAATAAAATAATACTGTAACAGCTAGCAAGCACAATTTCATACTTACTTATATTGCTTTACGTATTCTGATTACTTATGCGTGATCTATACTAATATTATAAAGAGGAAAGATTTGTTTGTTTGTTTGTTTGTTTGTTTGTTTGTTTGTTTGTTTGTTTGTTTGTTTGTTTGTTTGTTTGTTTGTTTGTTTGTTTGTTTGTAACGAATAGGCTCCGAAACTACTGGACCGATTTCAAAAATTCTTTCACCTTTGGAAAGCTACATTATCCCCGAGTAACATAGGCTATATTTTATCCCTGTATTCCCACGGGAACGGGAACTACGCGGGTAAAACCGCGGGGAGGCAGCTATCGTAAATAAAGAAGTATTAGGAAGAAGGTACCCTCCGGCAATAAACATCTATGATGTGGGAAATCCTACTAATATTAAAAACGCAAAACTAATTTACATAAAGGCTACCTGGAAAAATTTAAGATCCCCACGAAACGCAGTTGAGACCACGGGGAGCCACAGTTGTTCATAGTTATAATCATGTATTATTATTGCTACAATATAACAATAATGTTTTATTTGTAAACAACAATTTTATTATCTAATTCTCAAAACTAACACCAAACTATTATATAATGAAAACAAGAACAGAACCGTTAGTCCGTGATCTGTATACCAAACAAGTCGTCTAAACCAAATCAGTCCCTTTCTTACGCAATAAGAACACAATGCGTCTATAAAATCAACTCTTGCGCATACAAAGAGGCAATGCGCCCGCGCATGATCGGAAAACTTCCCTGTTGATACGCTTTCTATCTCTGTCCGAGTATTTCCGCACAGATCGGGTATCGAACCTGTTACCTTTTACTTTCATTCGTACATTCCACCAGAGATTACACCATATATATATATAAAACAAAGTCCCCGCCGCCTCTGTCTGTCTGAACGCGATGAACACAAAAACTACTGAACAGATTTTCATGTTTTCACCAAATTACGGAGTATTTCATGAGGAAGGTTTTTATGTATAATACATCAATTTGGACCCGGTAGGTGGCGCTGGTGGGCAGAACGAAGTCTGCCGGGTCCGCTCGTTTATGATAGAATGTAGTTTATTTAGTGTTTACTGCGGTATGATATGCTGTTAAAGATACCGCTCAATTTAGCTCGAGGCTTGACGGTATGGTTATTTCCCTCGTGTTTGCAATAAGGTTTAAAATCGCTTAATAAGATTTTATATAAACCTGTTAATGATTAAAATAACAAGATATATTGCTGTCGATTAATATTAGGTATTGCGCTTTGTTGTCATATCTATACTAATATTATAAAGAGAAAAGATTTGTTTGTTTGTTTGTTTGTTTGTTTGTTTGTTTGTTTGTTTGTTTGTAATGAATAGGCTCCGAAACTACTGGACCGATTTCAAAAATTCTTTCACCTTTGGAAAGCTACATTATCCCCGAGTAACATAGGCTATATTTTATCCCTGTATTCCCACGGGAACGGGAACTACGCGGGTAAAACCGCGGGGAGGCAGCTAGTTTAAAATATTTTGAATTTTGCAAATATGCAAATTAAGACCTAAGTAACAATGCTTGGGTACTTGGTTAGGATGTTATCTGATAACAAGTTTCTTCAAGTTTAAACAAGTTTTTTTATGAAAAGCTCAATAGTTTAGAGCTACATTATGGCTCTTAATTGTAAAAACATAGCTGTTTTAACATGTCCATATTTAGGTATACCCAAAGAAACATGCTACACAAATCATAACCACACAGTAATTGACACAAAATAATACTTTCAATCGATTAAAAATAATCGTAAAACCAAACCCACAAAACTATCGAGTAGAAATCAAGAATATCAAAAATCACGTCCCATTAACTACATAACTACATAATCTAATAAAAGCAAATTGTAAGTTTAATTCGTCATTGCGTAAGGCAGTTGTCCCACCAACGACGAGAAAACGACTAACTATCGGCTATTTTCTCGCTCAAGAAACGTACAATAGATATACTTTCTGTGTGAACAAAAGAGATGCATATACAAACAGTTAATCGCTGACTGTTCACACTGCCGGCGAGCACTCGACGGGCACCGCTTTACTAGTTTGTCGCTGAGCGACAAGAGCTATGAAAGATAACACTCGCGCGGCGATACTCGCCAAGCGATTAGAACTCACGCCGAGAGAGCAACCAGTGGTCATTTCTCTACAGTGCGTATCTGAAAGTACACGTTTTTTTTTATTTAATATGAATATCGAAAAATCATCTGCCGCGAGCGAGTGATGCGAGTAATCGCCCGCCTCACTCGCACACTCGCTTATAGCCGAGCTACACAAATATCGGAACTACGCACTCGCTCCCCGCGTCTCGCTAACTCGTTTCTAGTTCTAGCTCTACTCGTTACTCGTTAATCGTTGCCGGTGAGACAAGTGCCTTAGTTACCGAAGTTTTATTTTCTTTTTAAACTATGTTTCTTTTTAGTCTATGGTTTGTGACGAAACGACCATAAACCTCTTGGCTCAAAGACAACGTAAGTCCAGCCGCGTGCGTACTCCGTAATGACGTGTAGCGTGATGCAATTTATGTGTGGTATAAAGTATAGAAAAGCACGTGTTTAGTAATTTATTTTTAATTATTTTGTACCCGCCCCAGCTTCCCACGCAATGCTTATACATCAAATTAGAAACCTCCAAAATTGACAGTGTTTCTCCAACATATTATGCATGTAGTTTATATCAAAACCTTCCTCTTGAATCACTCTATCTAGTAAAAAGAGGCTCGAGCTCCTCGGTGGAGACGTATATGAGTTGGTGATGATGAGAGACAGACAGCGGAAAGCGACTTTGTTTAATAATAGTGAAGTTTAGTTCTGAGTATAAAAAATTATGATTGGAAATATCAATGACTATAAATGGTCTAGTGACACAAACGTATTTCTTTATTTAATCGCATTATAATAAAAGTGTTACTGAAATTATTTATTTTGATTTTCGAAGTTTTTAATATGAAAATTGACAAATAATTAATTGCTAAGCTAACCGTTAAGCCAAAAAATAAATAAATGGTGAGGTCTATAGGTAACACCAAGTCTATACAAAATGTAATTCTACTAAATCAAACGTCAAATATTTCTAAAAACGCTCTCACTCATAACTTAATCCCCTGAATTAAAAACATAACACAAGTCATGAGGTGTAATCCCGTAAAGCATTCCCACACATTTCCCCTTATGCCGGCTGTACACACTCGCCGAGACACCCCGAGACAGACCGAGAGCGAGTGTGTACATGATGCTCTCGCTTTGTCTCGCTCGCTCGGGTCTCGCCTCGGGACGCCTCGGTCGCGTGTCGGTTTTTGCGTCTCGTTGTCCGATATCCGCTGTCCAAATGACACCCCGAGTGTGTACACGGTGCCCTCTCGTCGAGAGGTTCTCGCTCGAGACTCTCGCCGAGAGGTTCGAGGCGAGTGTGTACAGCCGGCATTACACTTTATTCTCTGTCTCTATCATTAACTATGGTGTCACATGAGAAGTACACAAACGTATATGCGGTCGACGGAATTTGTATAAGCGGTTGCATGCAGTGAAAATGCATTCCCTACAAAGACACGACGCGTTGGTCTACAAAGCCTTTCCTATAGCTTTACGTAACCCATGGTCTGTTTATGGTATGGGTATAAATAGGACTTGTACGCACAGTGTTAACACGTGGTTCGTGAGAAAATATCATGTAGGTATCTATTTTATTATGGTAGTATTACTGAAAGAAACTGTCGGTATTTTCTTCGAAGAGGTTGTGAGAGGAAATGATTTTTTGTAAAACACCTACAACTTTTTTTTATAGTATTTTGTGACGTCTTTAAAACAGTTTTAGATCAAGTTAACAAATAAAGAGGTCTATATTAATTAATTAATCTAATATATAAAAGTCTCGTGTCGCGGTGTATGTGATTAAACTCCTCCGATACGGCTTTACCGATTCTCATAAAATCTGAAACCGCGGGGCAGCAGCTAGTAAATAAATAAAAAAGGAGATGGACCCGTTTAAAGACTAAAGTTCTGTGCTTACATCATATGTTATGGAGTGAAGAGAATGTCACAAGACCCTGCAGTGGCATTATTTATGGCGGAAAATTAACAATTGATGTAGGTACTTATATTTATAATCATGTAATACTAGCTCCTCATCCTTGGTTTGGCCTTGGCCTTCCCAGGGATCATCAACTTTCCCGGGATAAAAGGTAGCTTATATCCTTTCCTATGCTGTACCAAATTTCCAAATAACCACAATGCCAATCGGTCTGTCGATTGTCTGTCTGTCGGTCTGCATATTCCAACTGTGGAATTTATAACTTTATAACAACCAGGAAGGATTAATTGTAAATTTGTACATATTGTTTGTTTTTACTTTTTTTTTTCCAAATTGACACTGACAGCAGTGACAGCTCACTCACTGTTCGTTTTGTAACCTGTCAGTTTTATTGTTGTGTTGCCAGTACTGTGTATGTTTAAAACAGCCGATTTCATTTGTGTTCCAATTTTTTATTTTCTTTTTATTTAAAATTTTCTTTTCTAACATTGTTGTTTGCTTTTGTGAAGTATATTACTTGTGATTAATAATGTTCTGCAAGCGGCTATCTTTTAATTTTTTTTTTTATTTTATTTAAACTTATACTCAATTGGAGTATCTAGTTGAACTTTGCATATTTTTTTTTTTTTTGTTTTTTGTTTACTTTATACATTCTATATAAACTTATATATTGATTTATTTATTTATTATATTAAATATATATATATATATATACTTATAGCTTAATTTATCTATTTATTTTTTACTTATTACAATAAATTTACTTATTTATTTTTTTTATGATTGAAGACGACGACAATGATAATAGTTATCACTCTTTGATTAATTCTTTTGATGATAACCTAAGCAGTGATGACAGCTTCCACAGTCTTCCTCCTCCTCTCTCTACTTTTATACCTTCTATTTTCCAGGATGTTCCTAAGAACTTTAACATTATCCATATTAACGCCCAAAGTATTCCGGCTCACTATCCCGACATGCTGACATCCTTTTCTCATAAAAATATACATGCAATTTTGGTTTCCGAGTCTTGGCTTAAGCCATGTCTACCCTCAACCGCATACTCTCTGCCTGGCTTCCAATTAATTCGCAACGACCGCGTTGGCAAGGGAGGCGGTGGTGTAGCCATTTACCTTCGCACTCATATTCCATTTACCATTGTGAACACATCCCCTCAAAGTCCTGACGGTGCTGAATTTATTTTTATTGAAGTGCACCTTTCTGGGGCCAAAACCCTTCTTGGAGTTTTTTATAGCCCCTCTCTTCTTATCAACTACTTCTCCTCTCTTGAAACGGTACTAGAAAATTTAGTCCCGCTATATAATCATACCATTATACTAGGTGATTTTAATACTTGCCTCCTAAAGCCTAATAACCGCACTGCTCAACTCAAACATATAGTTGATTCTTACAATCTTAATATTCTTCCCCTTAATGCTACTCATTTTTTTCCCCATTGCGATCCATCTCTTTTAGACTTAGTAATTGTATCCTCTTATGATCACGTTGTTCAACATGGTCAGTGTTCAGCGGATGCTTTTTCATTTCATGACCTTTTGTTTCTAACATACAGGCTTTCTCCTCCTAAACGCAAATCTCGAGTACTGTTACAGCGCAGTTTTGGTGCAATGGATGTGGATCTTCTTCGGAAAGATGCGGAAAAAATCAACTGGTCACTAATTAAAGATGCTACGTCAGTCGATAAACAAATTGAGATGTTCAACACCTTGCTGACCAATTTATATGAGACCCATGCTCCTGTTCGTCCAGTCCGCGTAAAACACCTTCCTGCTCCCTGGCTAACAGATGAAATAAGGTCTTTGCAAGCTAAGAAAAATGGAATCAAAGCAAAATATAAATTGAACCCTGACAAATACAGAGAAAAATACAGACTGACGCGGAATCAATGCAATAAGGTGTGTAGAGATGCACAACGTCGCCATATTCATAAATCTGTTGAAAATGGAGATCCAGCCAAAGTCTGGAGATTCATAAGATCTCTGGGAGTTGGTAAGTCCAATCATAGCTCTATTTCTAATAATGTAAACCTAGATTCATTAAATCAACACTTTTCTTCTGCTAACATATATGATATGGCAACTAAATCAAACACAATAAGTAATCTCTCTGCAATAAAACCTCCCAGCGGTCCCTCATTTACTTTTAGTCAATTTACCGATTGTGATGTTAAGAAGCACATTCTTTCTATATCTTCTAATGCGGTTGGCAGTGACGACATCAGTCGGAAAATGATTTGCCCTCTTATAGATATAGTAACTCCCATTCTTACTTATATTTTAAATTCTTCTATTTCCACCAGCTTCTTTCCTACTTTATGGAAAGAAGCTTACATAATTCCACTGCCCAAAAATAATAACCCAACTTCTTTCAATGAGTACCGACCTATCTCTATTTTGCCCTTCTTATCAAAAGTTTTAGAACGCCTTGTGCAGAATCAACTTGGTTCATATCTTAATAGAAATAACCTGTTGAATCAATTTCAGTCTGGTTTTCGGCCTGGACATAGTACAGTGACGTCACTTGTCAAAATTACTGATGACATCCGTTCTGGTATGGACAAACAACAACTCACTGTACTAACTTTGCTTGATTTTACCAATGCATTCAACACGGTTGATTTTGATATTTTACTAGCTATACTGTGCTCTCTTAACATATCTCCAACGGTAATTGACTGGTTTCGTAGTTATTTGTATGGGCGCCGGCAACGTATTCGCGTTGATGAGATTTTCTCCTCTTGGTGTGCTACGACTGCTGGTGTCCCACAAGGCGGCGTCTTATCTCCAATGTTGTTTTCTCTTTTTATTTCCTCGATAACTAATAATATTTCTTCATTCTACCACCTTTATGCTGACGATCTCCAAATTTACCGACAATCCTCTTTGAATGACCTTCCTTGCGCAATTCAGTCTACAAATTTAGATCTTGCTGTAATCTCTGACTGGAGCAGAAAATTTGGCCTATTAGTGAATCCAGCCAAAACTAAAACTATTATTATTGGTAGTAAATGCCTCATAAGCAGAATAAAACGGGACCAATTACCTCCAATAATCTTTGATGGTGTGGTTATTCCATATAGTGATGTTGTTCGGAACCTTGGTATTTTAATTGACCAAACCTTATCTTGGGCACCGCAAGTGGCAGAAGTTAGCCGGAAGGTGTTTGCTGCAGCTGGATCACTCAGACGTCTACGCAATTTCCTACCCATTGACACCAAGATAGCGCTGTCTCAGTCACTACTTCTGCCCTATCTTGATTATGCAGATGTCAGTTACTTAGACCTAACAGAGGAGCAATTAAATAAACTTGAGTGACTCCAGAATTTCTGTATAAGGTTCATATTTGGTTTGCGCAAATATGACCATGTTTCCGATTTTCGCAATCAACTCAAGTGGCTTCCTATTCGCCTTCGCCGGAATACTCATATTCTTTACTTTCTCTATAGCATTCTTTTTAACCCCAAGTCCCCCGCTTATCTTAGAGAACGTTTTGAATATTACGTCTCAGAACATCATCTCCTTCGTCAGTCTAGCGAGCTTCGACTAAAAATTCCAACACACACTTCCCATAGTTATGCTCAATCCCTCACTGTGCAAGCTGTTGGCTTATGGAACTCCTTGCCAAGAAACATAAGACAAGCTCAAACATTGGAAGCTTTTAAATCACGAGTTGTCTTATATTATCAATCTCTTTAAATTTTTTGATTTCCTTCTTTATTCTTCAATCTTTTGATATCCGATTTTAAATACTTATGTATTAGTATATTTTATATATCTGTCATATAGTTATTTATTCATTTAGATATTTTGTGTATTAGGATTTAAATATTTATGTATCTATTATATTATTATGTAGATATTTAATATTAATATAATGTATTATTGTGTACCATGCCTGCCATCTCTATGTCCTGTGGCTGAAGGTTGTCTGGTAGAGATCGCTTTAGCGATAAGGCCGCCTATTTTGTTTTCACTGTTTGTTTTATTTAATTAATTATTTTGTTGTCTATTCTCCTTGTATGTGATGTGCAATAAAGAATATTTGTATTTGTATTTGTATTTGAAGGATATTAGGTATGCTAATGTAAGCGTCCTTGGTCATGCCATAACGAATGGACAATCCGAATAGAAAGTGAAAGTGGAAGTAGAAGTGGAAGTGAGGCCCTCTATAGACAAACACTTGATTTACAATTTAAATTGCATCAAAGTACTTAGATACCAATTAATGGTTCGAAGAAAACTGATGGCTTTCAAAGTCTTGGTAATTTTGAATCCGAAAGGCTTTAAAGACCGGAAGATATTTTATGATTTTTATATCCCTTAATATTTAGTTATGTAATAATTTATGTTAGTTCCTGTTGATGCCTGTTTCTTATTTAAAATATTCTTATTTTTGTAAAAATTCAACAGAATTTTGAGACGATTCTCCTAATTTGATGGTAGGATTTTGAACCAGTGCGGTAGCTTCAGAACTTCCGATGGTTTCAAAGGGTTCAAAATAACTTAGAGTACTACACAATTACATCATAGTACCTACTTATAAGTAGGTATTATGATTCCTAAGAAAGACGTTTTACGGTTTTAAAATTTATTTATTTCTCAAAGATTACATAAATCACTTAAACGAGAAACAAATGTTACAAACTTAATATAAAAACTGTAAACAGTCCAGAGTTACAAAAGTACAACTAAAATTTAATTTTTTTTTTTTTATAAATCTATAATGCGGGTACGTTAAAAATATTTAGAATACTCATCGGCCGGCGTTGGTGTCATGCGGTCTCCGAGCGCTTCGCACTCTTATCGTTATTAGTATAAGGCACCGTGTGCACTGCCGAGTTAATTTTTTTTTTTTTTTTTTTTTTTGTAATTTTTTTCTTTTTCTTTAATTTATTTATTTTATTTATCTAAAGTTTTGTTAAGCCGTTGAAGATGTGTTTCTTCAGTAATTTTTTAAATTGAATGGGGTTCTTTACTTCTTTTATACATTTTGGTAATGAGTTGTATAGTTGTGCTCCCTCATATTTAATGTTCTTTTTTCCGTGATTGGTTCTTGGTTTGTGTAATTGTAGGTTGTGTGCACGCCGTGAAGAACGTGTTTGTACTTCATGTTTTAATGTAAATCTAGTTTGTGTGTGTATGTTTTTAGATAGAATTTTGTGAATCAATATGCATGTGTTATAGTGATATATTTGGACGATGTTAAATAATTTTGTGTCGAGATAAATTTTATTTGTAGGTGCTAGGTAATGATATTGAAACAAAGCTTTAATAATTTTATTCTGGGCTATTTGTATTTTATTTAGACTGGTTTTGGTAGTCGATCCCCAGACTTCTATTAAATATTCGATATGCGGTTTAACTAAGGAATTGTACACAGTATACCGCACATTCACTGGTAGACATCTAGCCATTCCACGTATTGAACCTGTGAGACTTGAAAGCTTCGAACAAATTTTATCTATATGTGGCTGCCATGATACATGGCTGTCGAGCGTTAGGCCTAAGTATTTCTCTGTGTTTACTTTTTTTAGCACCTCGCCATTTATTACCAAATGCTTGTGGTTATGAATTTTCTTATTTTTAGCTGAAAAAATTATATAGTTGGTTTTGGATGTATTTATAGTTAATAAGTTGTCTAGGAACCACCTTTCGAGGATGAGTAGGTCATGTTGAGCGTCTTGTATAACAGTTTCCGTTGAATGGCCAAAGTAAAACAGAAGTAGGTAATTTCCAAAAAAAAAATTTAAACAACGTACTAAATTTTAGAATAAATGTTATATTTAACATTATTTTATTTACCACCCTGATTGGACAGTTACGATGAGACTTGTCGGTAATTCTAGCTAACACTATTCAACTTAAAGTGAAAATACTAATAGGTTAATAGATTAACAGTCATAAACATTGTAATTTGCACCACAGATCGAGCCGTCAGCAACGTCGTGTCATCACAGACAGACATCGAACCCGTGACCCCACAAGTGAAAGTCGAGAAACTGCCATCTTGAATTACTTGCACCACAGGGATTATTATTTATTGTACAGTTTTCCGCGATATCTGATTGCGTATAATCTTCCGTATATAATGCTTCTGGTATGAGAAGCAGCTTCCTTAAATATATCTAGCCTATAAACCTTTTCACTCAAGCCTTGATTGCCGCAATTGAAAAAACCCAAGCCTACAATTTAGAATGCTCCATCTCAGGTCTCAGCAACGTCCTATATAGACGGGTCAGAGACCAAATGCAAGAAAGTCCGCGTAACGGTGTAAAAGCCATCTGAGGCTGTCACCTTCTAGTCCATTAAAAAAAAAAAAAAAACCAAATGCAAGCCCATTACTAATAAAAAAAAAACTAAAATACATTCTTCATCATTCCCATTAGCTTATCTATATAACTTCGCCTTTCGCAACATTTGCCTTGTGCAGCTCATATACGTCTCCACCGAGGAGCTCGAGCCTCCCCTAACAATGAGGGGGTTAAGGCCATAGTCTACGCGGGGCTTATGTGGATTGGCGGACTTCATATGCCTTTAATTGTGACAGCTCGGGCATGCAGGTTTCCTCACGATGTTTTCCTTCACCGAAAGCCAGTGGTGTGAATCCGTACGTAAGTTTTTGAACTTAGAGGTACGGAGCAGGGATTTCGACCTGCACCTTCATGATCGTGAGTCGGTGCGTTATAGCTTATGCTACTTGATTTATTTTTCCTTATTAGTGTAGATGGCTGCCGCTCTCTATAATTTACGTAGTTTAAATTACACCATTATTGCAACATGATCGTGTCAGTCGTCAATAAATTTCAACAATAATGTTTATTGAATAATGCTACATTACGCATGTGTTTCACTAAACATTTTCACAAAACAAAAGTAACTATAATTTATTTCCCCGAGCAAGAACTGCGGGAAAAGTTGATGGGCTTTGTTTATTGATTATTGCACTTTTTTTAGGGTTCCGTACATGAAGGACCACTAAAAAGACCCTATTAAAGTCCCATCTATTTGTCACTCCGTATTTATTTCCCATCTATTTGTCTGTCTCCGGGACGGATCTCATAATTATAGGTTAGTTAATTGAAAAAACAAGTAAATAAATATTCTATAAGATTTTTCATACACAGCTCATACATTTTGGAACTAAGCAAAGTTTATACTATGGCGATCAGATACCTATCTGTTATACTACGTAAACACACACTTATATAGATATTTACACCCAGACATAGAACAAGTGGACATTTTCATGCATACAAATTTATGCCCTGGGTGGGATTCGAAACCAGGATCGGCTTGAAAGTCAAGATCACTTATGACAGAGCCAACCGGTCTTTGGGACTCCTGAGAAAGATTTTTAAGTACCTATATTTATTTATAGTTTTGAGAGGTGAAAAAAGAAGGATCAGAGCTCAACTCAAGGAAAAGAGCTCAGCGAAAATATAGTCAGTAGAAAATATCCTGTACCATGGTGCGGAACCCTTCACACGTGAGTTCCAATCGCACTTAGCAAGTTTTTTATTAGATATCGATTCTTGATGTGTGGCTTAGTTCACTTTAAATGGCACTTGTGCTTTTTACTTTGCCACATTACAAAGGGAGCTGTCTTACTGTTGAAGTGTTAGGGTAATATAATGCAGTTTTTTTATAAAGATATATGTATCATTGTTTCTATAAAAAAGTATTGTTTTCTTTTATTTGTTTGTTTAAATATACATTGAATAATATATTGAAACAGTTTCTTAGCTATTTTATGATTTTATCAAAAATATAGGATAAAGGTATCTACTGAACTTTATTATTATTTTATCCCATTCCTTAAAGAATATTAGGCAATAGAATTTAAAATAATAATTACCGTATGAAATCAGAATAAAAAAAAATATTTTCATAGGTACTTATCCAATCTGATTACAAACAATGTAAAGCTTGTATCATGGTCACCAGAAAGCTTATATTATATCTAAAAATACATACATAATAGCTAGCTTGACACATAACAAACAGACAAGTGTCTTATCATGTACACAAATGTTTGTCCTGGATAGATTTGAACCCACGACTGGAAGCTTGAAAGTCAGGGTCACACAACCACAAAATCAACCGACCCATCAAATGATTAAATACTTGCATTTTGGATATAAATTCTTTATACAAAATACTTTACAGAAAGTTGATAGAAGACCTAAGTTACTATTTAATTTGATCTAAAATCTAAATATAGCCTTCAAGATCAATCAATCATTTATAGATACACTTATTATGAGCTATTGTTGGAAAGTGAATTTAATTTACTTTGTTATAAATGTTACAATTCAAGAAACTGCGTAAACTAGTCGGTAATTCGACATTTTATTTTACTAGTTATTTAAAAACGTTTGTGTTTTACAAAGGTCTCGGTTTAACAGATTATTTAAATACCTGAAATGAAAATAAACCAGCCTTATTATGTTGGTACATTTTCAAAATTAAATATAAATGCATGAAAGCTTTTTGTACGAATTTAAAATTCAGAGCTGTTTATCCCGTCCAGGTTTTAGGAGAGCAGACTAGAGAGGCAAAGTAATTACAGTAACAACATACTTATTTAGATTTTTACATCGAGACACACAATAACAGGTATAATCATGAATACAAAATATTTGTCCTGGATGGGATTCGAATCCACGACCTGTGGCTTAAAAGTCAGGATCACTAGCCTTAAAGCCACCTAATATATAAACATTATTATTCCCATCAACAATCATAAATCACAATTATCAAATCAAAAACCTCGATCAAAGATACGAGTAGCAGTGCCACAAAAAACAGCAAAAAACTCATCTAAACTAACTATGTGACGGTTCAAGTTGAGAAATCCATAGACTGATCAAGTTGTAACGTCATCTGACCACTTGCCTACCACGTCGCCGAGTGACCACAATTTTTTTGCACTATTTAGCTTTCTTCCACTTTTCGGTGTGTTTCGTTTCGTAATGTTCGTAACAATGTCGGAATTCGGTGACTTACGTAAAACACTGTTGTAAATACGATAATGTTTTTGGATATTTATGACGCCAAAAAGTACTCTTTTTATAAATAAAACATAGATGTTTTCATTTGCAATCTATATTTATATTACGAAGTTCTGCTTTGAGTTTATTTGCAACGGGTTAATCTCAGGAACTACTGGTTCGAATTGAAAAATGATTTTAGTGTTTTATAGCCTATTTAACGAGGAATAATATAAGATATATAACATCACGCTACGACCAATAGGAGCGGAGCAACAATGAAAAATGTTGCAAAAACGGGGAAAGCCAAGTTGTTCAGGTCAGACAGTTAATAATACTCATATAGAGACTTTAAGAATAAAAAAAAATGCATTAGGCTTTGTCCCTTTCACTGTCTATACAATTGCTCCTTTTAACAGGGTCGGCAACGCGTGAGTGACGCCTCTGGTCCACGTCCATAGGCTACGGTAACCACTTCCCATCAGGTGGAACCGTATGCCTGTTTGCCACCCTTGTGGTATAAAAAAGTATGAAAACGTTACAAACAGTTGCTTTCGCATTTATAATATTACTTAGTTTAGATTTGGCGTTTTCTCCTGCAAAATTATATAGATTAAAGTTATCTACTTTGTAATAAATTTTTGATACCGGTTATTTATCAACGGAAATGTATACTAGCTACTCCGCACTACTTTGTCTGTGACACATCTTCCCCGTCTTGCAATACTTTTCATTGATGCTCTGCTCCTATTGGTCATAGCGTGAAAATACATAGGTAACATTGATAAATGGAGTATCCAATACTAAAATATTTTTAACTTCCAACCAGTAGTTCCTGAGATTAGCGTGTTTAAACACACAAACTCTTCACTCCTAAACCCTAAACATACAGTCTTTATCGAAAAATGTTAAATGTCCTAACAATAAGTTTCCGAGCTAAGTAAATACAAACAAACAAAAACTCAAATCTTTATAATATTTGTGTAGATATCTGAAATCGTGTTGTTATATAAGCCGTAAATCACATTCGAGAATATGTTAATTAATTTTTATGATGAGTTGAGTTTTGCTTCGAGGTCGCTACTGATTTTAAAATGATTTGATGTGTTTTTGATGAATCTCCAAATTGTCGTGTTGTGGTTTTCTGATTTATGGTTAACTAATTACCGCCCCGCGGTTTTACCTGTGTTCCTGAGGACTTTAACTTTCCCTGGATAAAATGACGCTTTAAAAGGTATCTATATATGTACATAAACTACTGAACTTTGATAAGAAGATAGATAGAATAGGACACTACAAAGTCTTTTTAAACTTTAAGCTGAGACAGAGTCCTCTAAATTTCCACGTGTATTTATTTCATTAATCTCATAAAAAAAACCTTCATTATTTTCTTTCAAATTTTGGGATAAACTTAAAATACTCTATCTACTATCTTAACTAATATTATAAATGCGAAATTAACTCTGTCTGTCTGTCAGTCTGTCTTTCTTATTTTCATGCTAAAACTACTAAACCGATTTACATACAGCCTTCAGAGAAAAATGGGACATCTAACAAGGCGTTACCGAGCTTAGTAAATACAAACAAACAAAAAATCTAATCTCTAAATGAAATTTGGTACTCAGATAGTCTAGAGCATGAGAAAGGACATATGCTACTTTTAATCCCGGTAAAGGAAATGAGGGTGAAACCGCGGGGAGCCACTAGTAGGTTATATTTTATCATTTACTAACGACCCACCCCAGCTTCGCACGGGTGCAATGCTTGTACATTACATTAGAAACCTCCAAAATTGTCAGTGTTTCTCTAACATATTATGCATGTGTTGTATATAAAAACCTTCCTCTTGAATCACTCTATGTATCAAAAAACCGCATCATAATCCGTTGCGTAGTTTTAAAGATTTAAGAAGACATAGGGACAGACAGCGGAAAGCGACTTTTTTTTATAATATGTAGTGATTAAATTTACTCGCAAGAATAGCTTCAAATAAGTACATAGATACTCTATAAACCGATCGGTTAAGTAGACCTATAATATTCATCATGACAAGTGGCACTTATCGAGAGATTGGACTATTATCTGCTTTAAATCTATCTAGGTATATACCTAAATAAAAATACATACTTTAAGGAAAAAGATTCCGATCCGATAAGACCGGTTTCTGCAATTTTTTGCACTTAAAAGAATATGGAGGAGGTTCTTAATTTAACTGTTTGTTTTAAATGCTCGTTATCATAGAAATGAAGTTCTGACAGAAAATAATTTGCATCTGAAAGCGTCGGACTTTTGATAAATAGATCCCTCGGGAATATGTATCTTGTGAAACCGTCGGAATAAAAATCATATTGGTAAAAATGGTAATGCAAGATTACACTTTAAATATAATTTAAAGGAGAACAGAAGGTTTTCATGACCAATCAAAATTATTCTACCGTCACGACTCGAAACGAGCAACAGCGCAGGAAAAACCTAGCGATAATTTATAAGAACTTCAGAACAGTTATTATTGGAAAAGTGAAATTTAGAAAGGGTTTGCGATAATATAAACAATTTTAGTTTATTAACAGGTTGTTTCTGACGAAATAAACTTTGGCAATTTATTTTTAACAGTCCTGAGGCAAAATGTATCAGTGAAATTAAAAGATTTGGAAGTTTTATTCATTTAAACTGCGTTCACTTTTAGCAATAACATTTTATTGGTCGGCGTTATGATTGAAATGTTGTTTTTTATGTTTGTTACGAGCAGAGCTTTCAGTTTCATTTGAATTCTTCTCAATGCGTGATAGGTTATTTTGTGAAACGAAAATTTCTTATTTAATGACTATATTTTAACACAACTTCCTCTTATAAGAAATACTTGTTTAATAATAAAATAGAAAACAATATCATATATCAGTTTACTATAAAGAATTTTGCACAAAATATCCTTAATGAGTCACAACGTTATAGCAGTAAAATAAAATTATGATTAAAATTACTTACCTCTCGGACTATAAGCTTCACCGTCCAAAACAATTGCCAAAACAATAAAAATAACACCACATGTGGCAACACCACGCTTTGTCAACGACATAATAACTAACCGCACCGCACGCAAAATCAATGTATCATATCACACTAATAAATCCATGCACACGTATATAATTAACTGGCAATTTGAGAGACAACTCATTGTTTAATGAACTATAAAATCGGTAAAAGCGAACGCGACGAAATCCATTTGACGTTTATTTTTAAGAATATCTTTTTTGACAGCTCGCGGACGACCGCTATCGACGATATTCGATTTAGAAATGGTTAGAAAAAAGGTCGTAGCGCGCGACGTTGTTATTATTGACTAAGTACAGTGTTTTTACTTTTTTCCGTAGTACTCTGTTGTGCGCCGGCGCCTAATATCCCCACTGGGAAAATGTTGCGGTTCTATTGGCGGGGCTGGCAACATTTTTATGTTAATTCATAGATTTATAGTTCAGAGTAAGGTATGGAATATATTTACTATTTATTTATTATATGTCACCTTTTCAGGGATAAGAGCCTTCATAAGTAGGCTTAGAAACAAGTCTTCAGTCATACTCGTTACTCCATAAGGTCCTTCGTTAGTAGTTTAGTAACATGATGATGAGTTGTAACACGATATGGGAAATAAAATTATAAAACTACTTACCTATTAATGTCCAGAAATGAAGCTTTGGTCTCGAAACCTGCGGTTTCAAAGGAACTTCCTAACGCAGACACTCAGGTTGTGGCAAATAGGGCATGGGGTTCTTCAAGATGGGAGTGAAGAGATTTTTACAGAGACGGCAACGCGTAAGTGACGCCCCTGATGTTGGAAGCGTCCATAGGTAACCTCTTCTCATCAGGTGGGACCGTCTGCCTATTTGCCGCAAATAGGCAGACCTGATGAGAATGAGAAATAATTTCCCACGTTTGTGGTATTAAAAAAAAACATACCAGTCGAATTGAGAACCTCCTTCTTTTTTAAGTCGTTTAAAAAGGAAAATCTTCTTTTAAGATTTTTATTTTTTACATGACTTAAATATGAAACCTTTAGATTGATTTAATTTTAGAGTTTAGAGTAGAGAGTTTTAGAGTCATCATCCTTTTCCATTTAATTTCAATGAAAACATGTTGGGTAGTTCTAGCTTTATTGCTTCGCCTATTTATCAATAATTTCTATCCATATGTTGGTTACCCCTGTCCATAGAGAGTGAAATGAACGGGCCTGCGCGTGCGCAACCAGTCGCACTCACCACGCGACTCCAATCACGTGGAAATGCTTCATTTGTCATTGCAACTATTATGTAACAACTTAATTTACTTTGAGCTTTTGTGTTTCGTGCTTTATGACGTCATAGGTTGGAGGTAGGGTTCCTACTTGATAGGTATTTGTGTGTATGGACATTTTGGTCTGTTGCTAGGTGTTATGTGATTCTGTTTTTTTAAAATACTTTTTGGAGGAATATTTTATAGAAATCTAAATAATATAAGTAGAAATTTATTATTCGGATATATATTTTATACAACGTAAGTACTATTAAACTCTGGAATGAACTTCCCTCCGAGGTGTTCCTCCTGCGCTGACATGTCTCTCTTCAAACGAGGAATAAAGAGAATCCATGACGGCAGGCAGCGCGTTGGTGATACCTACCCCCGGTATTGCCGGTGTCCATGGGCTTCGGTGACCACTTTCCATCAGGTGGCCCGATAGCTCGTCTGCCTTCTTAGGCAATAAAAAAAAATGCTTTCCTACCTTCTAGTCTGGCGTGAGCTGTCTGATAGACACAGTCCCTTCTCGATAATTTTCAAATCCAATATTATTTATTAAAGAATTTCAGTTTATTGTTGAAATAATTCTCGCAGTTATTATTACATATATCTAATGTATCTAATCATTACATATGTAGATAGAGTTCATAATCATTTATCACTAAGTCATTAAGTTCTCTTATAGCACTCGGCATAATTTAATTCGAACTTTTGGACATTATTCCCTATGGAAAGAATAGATGACAATTTTTATTCCGGGAAAGAATTGATACCCAGGAGAAAATTTAAAAGAAAATTATATACCTACCTACAAACTAGTTTCCGCCTCGCTGTTTCACCCGTGTAATTCCTGTTCCCGTAGGAATACAGGGATAGAACTCACAAACAATGTAGTTTTGTATTGAAGAAAGAATTATTCTGATTAGCTCAGTAGTTTTAGAAGCCTACCTATTCATAACAAACAAAAATCAAATATAAGTAGGTATATAAATGAAAATCAAATCTATTGAAACCTTAAAATAGTCAAGATAATAAGATATGTACTAAATTGATTGATAGCATATTTACTCAATCAATCAACGACATCTATCAATTCCAACAAGCATATTATAAGAGGCACAGTACAGACATCTGGTGATAAAATAAAGAACTAACTCATAGAATCTATAACTTCGCAGCATAAAGATCAATCGATCGAAATAGTACCGTCTTACACCACGGCGGCGCTGTCGTCGCTATTGCATTAAGTGCAATTACGGTAAAAATACCTTGCTCTTTCACTCTGATTTGATGGAACTATGGTAGAAAGAGATAGACAAAGCTAAGTTAATGTAACGTAAACATGTAAATTGTCAGTTGTGAGCTAAATTCCACAGTAGCGGTTTACTCGACAGATTTTAGTGTAATACTTAACTTAGTTATATTAATCGTGTAAAATATATGATAAATATATGTTTTTTGCGTGTAAAAGTATTAGAAAAGTGTATGTGAATGTGATTAAGTGAAATGGGTTGGCATTTTATGTGATGTCACAAAGTTCTTGAACAGCTAACGGTATAGTGTGCCTTTAGAACTTTAGCTGGTTTTGTGTATTATTTTTGAAGACACGCCTAAGTTTTTACACTTTATTTACTAAAGCAGGATGTTTTGATTTTTTAACGGATTAAAATCGGTAAGTCAAACTTAAGTTAACCTTTAAACTAAATATTTAGCAAAAAAAATCATTGTCATAATATATGTCTATACTTGAGTGAAGGTGAATTTTAAAACGGTGAATATTTTCTGCAAATAAAAATGCCAAATGCTCAGCAATGTATTGAAATCTTCGAGTATTAAGCAAATGACCTTGTGGAAAGGTCCGCATTTGCCATTCACCAGCGGTTTGTCACGCACGTCTGTCTGTCGAGAGAAAAGGCCTAAACTTTATGAATCATATCCTAAGGGTATTGTGAAAGATCGCTTTATATTACACGTGGTATTAAAATGCAGTTAGATTGAAAAGCTAGTGGTTTTAGCTTTTAAGAGGCTTCTATTTATTTCCCTGGATAAAAACATGAGTTAGGTAATTTGGGAATAAAATTGCAAATCTTGAAATTTTGGAGTATCATCACATAACTCTACAAAAAAATAAAAAACTTAGTTTGGGCTTATCTAATAAACTATTGGTGTTTACATTGAACATATCTCTATACGCTGAAACTTTCGCATTTATAATACCTACTAGTAGGTTTTAAAAATATTAATTTACGTTGTTTACCTACCATAAATAAAGTTTTTACATAATTAAGAAAAAATAGTTAAAGAAATTGTCTAGAAAGGTACCTAACATAACATAACATAATATAACATAACATGGGTCATAGCCTATGCATGGCATGGCTAAACATGGTTGGATCTCTAGTAGAGGGAGAATTGACTGTTTACACACTAGGTATCTAATCTAACGCGCTAATCTCAGGAACTATTAGTTCAAATTGAAAAATTACTTTTGTGTTGGATAGGCCATTTATCGATGAAGGCTATAGGCTATATTTCATCACGCTACGATGAAAAGGAGCGGAGGAACAATAAAAAATGTTGCAAAAACGGGCAAGTGACGCTATAGAAGTTGCGCGGTCAACTAGTCTAAACTAAAGCTAAAATTCGGTAAAATTCTGATTCATGGATGTTTGTTATTTCGCGTCTTTCACGTGAAGAGATCTGCATGAAAATTGGCACATAATTAATACGTTCTGGATTCCACGATACTGTATCTTAAAGAAAGTAAAAGAACAAGCAGAAACAGTGCCGGATCAAGCAAGCGCGGGGCCGTAGCAAATATTAGGCCCTGAAGTGCCGGTAAAGAAACTCAAAAAGTTACGATCAGCCGAATTTCGAACCGCGGGAGCCCTCTTTTGCCCGGGGCGCCCTTTTCGTGAGGCGCCTTTTTGCGCCGGGCCCCCTTTTGCGTGGGGCTCCCTTTTGCTCGGGGACCCCCTTTTGCCCGAAGCGCCCTTTTGCGCGGGGCCCCTTTTTGCCCGGAGCTCGTAGCATTTGCTACTCCTGCTACGTGGTTAATCCGGCACTGAGCAGAGATTAGTGAGAAATATCTTTTAATGGGTTTTATGAATGTTTGAGGTTTGATTGTACATAAAACATTACGTAAAAATAAGAGTCGCTTTCTAAGAAACAGCTAATAGACCTAACCAATATGTGTAATTGATTTCCTAGCTAACAGCGAGTGATGTAAGTAAATAGTATTTAAGTGAGAAAGGTTAAAATTCTTTCTTCCTAAGTACTAATATTATAAATGTGAAAGTTTGTAACAATATATGGATGTATGTTTGTTACTCTTTTACGCCACTATTGCGATTTATGCCGAGATCTGATTTTGATCTGATTTTATTAGTACAGTTATATAGGCAGTTATTTTAAGCCGTCAGTCGTGGGTTAGAATCCCACCCAGGACAAACATTTGTATGCATAAATACGTCTGTTTGTTCTGTGTCTGGATGTAAATATCTATATAACTATGTATTTACAAGTATGGTCTACATACGGTATAGTATGTAGTAGGTATATCAGCTATCTGGTTACCATATCACAAGCTCTGCTTAGTTTGGAATCAGATTGGCCGTGTGTGAAAATGTCCCAGGATATTTATTTATATTTTATTTACGATTAGATTGGTTATTTACTTTAATTTCGAATAGTTATTTATTGGATAAAGTAATTCGATTTACAGCATTATAAGATCATAAAAATCTCTTTAATGGCATTTTGCCGAGAATAAGCAAATGCTTCTATTGATCAATATTCATCTGTGGTATTACATTAGTAAGCTGTGTGGCAACGAGCTAATAACTTCCACTGTTGAGAAACATGTCGACCTTGAGAGTAATGTTCAGGTCTTTTAGTTACTTTTGTGTTACTAGCGGACCCGGCAGTCGTTCTGCCCATCAGCGCCACCTACCGGGTCTAAATTGATGTATTATACAATACATAAAAACCTTCCCCATAAAATACAACGTAATTTGATGAAAACCGCATGAAAATCTGTTCTGTTGTTTTTGTGTTCATCGCGTTCAGATTATAGACAAACAGAGGCGGCGGCGGCGGGGACTTTGTTTCATGTATAGAAGTTTATAATAATAATAATCAATTTATTTCAAGTTTTGCACTCATAGTTTGTTAGTAATGACATAAGAACTTAAAACCTATATTAGTTGAACTAGCTGCCTCCGCGCGGTTTTACCCGCGTAGTTCCCGTTCCCGTGGGAATACAGGGATAAAATATATCCTATGTTACTCGGGGATAATGTAGCTTTCCAAAGGTGAAAGAATTTTTGAAATCGGTCCAGTAGTTTCGGAGCCTATTCATTACAAACAAACAAACAAATCTTTCCTCTTTATAATATTAGTATAGATAACAAACATCTACTTAATTAATTATTTACAGCCCCCTTTTTGGGGATCATTCCAGCTGAGACTCTGACAGTGTAATAATTAAATTAAATCAAATATGAACTACATAGTAATAGCGTTATGGTCAGCAAAACTCAGACCCTTTATAAACAAGTTTACGCTGCCGATTTGAAACAGTACCAGATGGTCCAATCCATTGTTAAAGTGAGTGCTTTCTTTTTAACCTGCTTATTATGAAACGAACAATGTAGACGTGAACCGACCGTGATCCGTGACCGGGACTAAATAGAAGAGTGTTTGTTATACAACTTAGGTACTTGAAGTGAAACTTGTAACTGCAAATAATATTTTAGAATCGATAATTAATATTTTTAAAACATGTTATCATAGTATGGAGTGATGAAGACGACTTAAAAGTAGAGGAATACCGAAGAAAGTATGGATTGATTGTGTGAAAAGTGATATGTGTTAGAAGGAAGTGATGACCGAAATGACGGATATTTTTTTGCCGACCTTGTACTATCTACTAGTGGCTCATAGCGGTTTCACACGCATTCCCAGAGATCTTCAATTGTTTTCGGGATAAAAAGTAGCCTATGTCCTTTCACATTATTGAAACCGAATGATGTTTTAAATTAAATGCTTATAATGAATAATATATTCATTAGAATAAGCTTTAATTTTATGTTTATAAAAACACCTACGCAAATGATGCATTATTTTTACAAATTTGTTTAGCATAAAAAAGGTTATAGTGAGGCACTCATAAACAATAGATCGATACATGCTTCCCGGATTTTTTCGGAACTTTTAAAGGGGAAGAATTCTGTCATACTGTATGACAGAATTCTTCCCCTTTAAAAGTGACTCATACATGATTTTTTGGGTGTGAGGCCACATTGTTGGCCGATTGTACATATTGCATAGCCACATTGAAGTTTGTAATGCATTCAGAAAGTATTGAATATATTATGGGCGTGTCTCGTGGGAAATAAAAGTTTTAATGCCCCCAGGACTTTACAATGGATCGTTTATTTACATTACAACGTAAAAACAAGGTATGAAACATTACTTAATATTTCTTATGTAAAAATGCGGCGAAAAAATAATATATTTTTGATATTTTAAGCAAAGTTACAATAAGATTACAGGCATGTTTCGTAGTTAGGTATTTTTTATTTGCTACTAAAGTATAATAATGTACCTAATAATAAATATCCTGGGATATTTTTCACATTTTTCGCGGTCAATCTGATTCCAAATTAAGCATTAAAGTGAGCTTGTGTTATGGTAACCAGATAGCTGACATACTACATATACTACTTTTAAATACATACTTATATATGGAGATATATAAGTATGTATTTATATACATCCAGGACAAACAGACATATTCATGCATACAAATGCTTGTCCTGGGTGGGATTCGAACCCACGACCCCCGGCTAGAGAGTTAGGGTCACTAACCACAAAGCCAACCGGGCTGTCATTGTATTGAATTTTGATAAGGATTTGCGCACTGCCTCTACTCAGTGCCGGATCAAGCAAACGCGCCCGTTGCAAATATGTAGGTACTATAGAGGGGCCCTGATGCGCTGGTAAAAAAACTCAAAAATTACGCTCAATTGAAGGTAAATAAATTTCGAACCGCGGGGGCCCCCTTTTGCGCGGGGGCCCTTTTTTCTGGGGCGGCATTGGTAGCAAACTGCTGCTACGTGGTTAATCCGGCACTGCCTATACTTTATATAACTCTATCTATAATCCCAGTAAGTAAATATTTAGTAGTGGCTCCCCGAGGTCACACCCGCGTACCAGGATCGTACATTATGCCGAGGTAACAAGTAGCCTATGTCCTTTCTCACGTTCTAGACTAACTGTGTACCTAATGTCATCTAAATCGGTTCATTAGTTTTATCGTGAAAGCGAGATAGACAAAGTTCTGGTGTTGCAAGCGTCCATAGGCGACGGTAACCGCTTCCCATGGTAGGACCGTGTGCCTGTTTGCTACTCTTGTGGTGTAAAAAAAAATACTTTCGCATTTCTAATATTAGTATATTTATCTATCAATTTATCGGTGAAGGAAAACATCGTGAGGAAACCTGCATGCCCGAGATGTCACAATTAAAGGCATGTGAAGTCCGCCAATCCGCACTGGGCCCGCGTGGTGGACTATGGCCTAAACCCCCTCGTAGTTAGGGGAGGCTCGAGCTCCTCGGTGGAGACGTATATGAGCTGTTGATGATGATGATGATGATGATGATATCTATCAAATTATCATATGTAGCACATCAGCTGTCTGGTTACCATAGTACAAGCTCTGTTTAATTCTGAGTCAGATTGACCTAATATCCAAGGATATTTTATTATTATCGACCTACTTAGTAAAAAAATGATCACAGAGACCCACGGAGAGTTTCCTATCACTATTGGTCAGTTAATACAGTAAATAGAATACAATAGGACGCATTATACGTAGAATACCGCAGGCCTGCCTTGTTGTACCGGTTTTGTATTACTTACTTTTCCTTTTGTAAGCTTCTGACTATCCCCAAACTGGGGCACAAGTCTATTTTAACAATCGAAAAAATATGGGTCCAAATACACCTGTAAAGTAAAAGGTTATTTTTTTACTTTGACACGTGTTAATCTATCTTTATATATAAAAGAAAGTCGTGTTAGTTACACTATTTATAAATCGAGGACAGCTGAACCGATTTGGCTGAATTAGTGGGGTGGTAGGTCAGAACCAGGAGACTGACATAGGATACTTTTAATCCCGGGAAATTTGAAGATCCGGGGAGCCACTAGTTTTCAATAAACCTTAGTTAAATATCTATGTATTTCTAATAACTATAGGCATTACCTATTACCTAATACCTATAGGTAATAGAATAAATCAGCACAGCTTGCATTAAGGTATACTACTTTATAATCACTCACGTATTTCTTGTGCCCACAGGAATATGGGGATAAAATATGCCTATGTTGCTTCTTCATAATGTAGCTTTCCATTGGTGAAATAATTATTCTGATCGGTCCAGTAATTTCGGAGCTTATTCGTTACAAAGAGAAATCAAAATCTAAAACAAATTTTGAGTCAAAATATTTTGTTTGTAAGTTTCATCACAAACTGACGATTTTACCTAAAATAATCTAGATTTAAAAACGAAACCAATTTCAGAAAAAGAATCTAAAATATTTTCCAAGAAATCTAATCAATGTTACGTATAAAGAAACACAGTTTTTTTAACGCTTATTTTTATGAAAGAAAAACTACAAATCACGCAACAATAAGTACGATAAAAAACGCAAAAAGCCAATGCTCTTACCTTCGTGAGGAATTATGTAACGATTTGATTTAAACGAGTAATAAAATTGATCGGTGAATAATAAATTTATAGTCTACGTGCACTCAAGGTGCGCGTTTATCTACACTTCTACACTAATATTATAAAGAGGAAAGATTTGTATTTTTGTATGTAACGAATAAACTCAAAAAGTACTGGACCGATTTTAATAATTCTTTTTTCATTAGAAAGCTACATTATCACTGAGTAACATAGGCTATATTTTATCCCTGTATTCCCACGGGAAGGGGAACTACGCGGGTAAAACCACGCGGAGGCAGCTAGTATTTGATATAGTAATCAAGAAAGTTAAAGGCAAACCAAGGCTGGCCCCTGCGATTTTACTCGCGTTCTCAGGGAATTATCAATTTTCCCGAAACAAAAAGTAGCGTATGTTTTATTCCAAAACATATTCTAAGTCTGTGCCAAATTACATCGTGTTCCTTTTAGTCGTGAAAGAGTAACAAACATACAAACATTCTTACATACTTATTGCATGCATGCATTTATAATAGGTATTAGTAGGAATAAGAGGATGTTAAGGTGAAAATTCAGAAACTATTATTATTTAAATAGGCCTTTACAGGCACTCATGAATAGTCCGAGTCTAACGCTACATGGTAAGTAGGAAGGTACGTTACATTTTTATATCCTTAATGTACAACATATACATAACGTAACCGCTTCCCATCAGGCTTTAGGGACTGTACTCGACGTAATTGAAACTCGCAGTTGAAGTTGTTAGAATGGAATAATTTATTTACAAAAGTCCCTATTTATTAAACAAAATTAAGATCGCAACTTATGACTAATACATCGAGTAACACAGTTAAATTGTTAGGCTGTTTCCCTCTCGCTCACGCGGTCGCTTCACTCGCGAGGGCATACGGAACGTGCGCGCCGCCACATAGATCGCCGCAGCCGCCGATGAGAATGCGCGTGTGGTATGTGGCGCTACAAGGCGGACTGTATGCCTGTTTGCCACCTCTGTGGTATAAAAACAAAAACACACACACAAAATATTTTTGTCCTGCCTTGTCTCATATTTCCTTGTCTAAATAGGCCTCTTCAAATATTAATGCTCAGTTTGGGAGGTCCCTTTCCCTATGAAGAGTCAATAAATTCAGCAATTGTTCTTTTATTAGCACGAAAACGAAGAAACAATTAATAAAATTGATTTATTTTAATCACACAAGTATAGAGACGTTATGGTGGTAAGCAACAACACAATGATGGGAAGCGGGTTACCTATTTGTAAGAGTACTCGCTATTTGAGCAATCATGAGATAGATCGTGTGAATGTATGAAAAACGTTTGTTAATTAAGTTATTTTGCTTCACAGCTAATGTGCGTGTTGGTAAATAGTTCTAGATTACTCATTATTACGTAGATTATATTCTAAAGAGAAAATAATTAATTTTATTTTATTGAAATGCCAAGGATCGAGTCCAATGTCGTAGAAAGAATATTGCTAAAACGGGAAAGATAATAATAATAATAATTTTTATTTCATAAATGGTTGCACATACACTGAAACTAGTAAGGTTCAAAGCAGATACATTTAGGATGCTAAAATTAAAACAGTTTAGTGTTAATTGAGCTCTGGAACTCACGGTAAGAATAAACTTGTGTTGCGAGTTCCAGCTCTCGCTCTAGAGTGAGATGTGACATAGCATAGACGAAGTAACTACCACGTATGAGCTAGTTAGAGCCTGACCAGAGCGCGTTAGAGTGTGACTATTCATAAGTGCATGTAAAGGCCTATTTCTAAAAAAACTGTTTAATTTTCATTTTATACTTAAAAATATTGACGGGCAATGGAATGTCACTTGATTGTCAATCTAAGTTTCATTATAAAATTCAAGTAAAATGTCTTAGGTAAATAAGAAGTTTTTGTGCAGTAGGAATTCAGTGTTATTCAATGGAGTAAAGTAGTTCAGTGTGATATTAAAACGTAAAAATAACAGTAAATAATAAAAGGAATAAAAACACATTTATTTTGTAATACACAATTAAAGCATGAATAAATATGATGCCAATCTGATTCATAACTAGCAGAGCTTGTACTATGGTAACCAGATAGCTGATACACTATATATTCTAACTAGCTTCCGCCCCACGGTTTTACCTTCGTTCTTGCGCTTCTTCAATTTCCCCAGGATGAAAGGTAGTCTATATCCTTACCCAAGCTCTAGTCTATATCTGATCCAAATGTCATCAAAATCGGTTTGTTATTTTAGGCTTGATAGCGTAACAGAGAGGATTAACTAATTTATTTACACTATCTACACTAATATTACAAAGAGGAAAGATCTGTATTTTTGTATACAATGTAACGAAAAAACTCAAAAAGTACTGGACCGATTTTAATAGTTCTTTTTTCATTAGAAAGCTACATTATCACTGAGTAACACAGGCTATATTTTATCCCTGTATTCCCACGGGAACGGGAACTGCGCGGGTAAAACCGCGCGGAGGCAGCTAGTTAAATGATAAAGCTAAAACCCACGTCTGTAAGTAATTTTCTCATGAATAAAAACCTTTATTACCGTTAACAGAAATTATATCGAGAGATTGCATCAAAATATTCTAAAAAAGGTTGATTAGCTTTTGCTTTTCCGTTGAAATAATCTCACAACTCGATAGGCAAGTATTTCCTTCAACTTAGTTATGTAAGAAAGTAGTTTATGTTCATAGCTAGGCTGTGGTGACTGGCATTGCGATGTTAATGCGGAAAAATATATAGGTTGTCAAGTGGCATGCGTTGCTATGCCACTTATAGTAAAAAAGTATAACATATTTTTTTTATTTATAACTTTTTTTGAGGCAGCACTCCTCTGAGTACTATGCTTCATCACTTGATCCAATGTTAAGGAAGGAACGGATGACAAACACACAATTTTTATTCATATACTAGCTGCCGCCCCGCGGTTTCACCCGCGTAGTTCCCGTTCCATTCCCGTGATCACTTAAGGGTATGAAAAATAGATAGTAGCCGATTCTCAGACCAACTGAATATGTATATTAAATAATAAAATCGGTAGAGTCTACCAAACGCGGAACTAAATATTGATTTAATTGAGCTAAAAGAGCAAATCATACTTTTAAAACTAAATTTAGAGACCGCTCATGCAGAAGTAGATAGACTTACTCTTGAAAATATTGAAATGAAAAAAAAGTTGGATCAAAATAACACCACATTTAAAGCAATTAAACACATAAATAGCCCGTTAATCAAGGAACCGACAGGTAAAAAACAAAATTTACAAAATACTAACAAAAAGAAGAAGAACATGACTCCCATAAAAAGATCTTTCAATGAACGTACCAATAGTACTCCAAAAAATGACAGCATCATTACTCTTACACATATTGACATCCCTCAGCAACTCCCAATAAGTGCTACGGAAGTGAATCACTGTGTAACGGAACCAGACGACATTTCAATCTCAAGTGGAAATGGTATTGCAGACAATTCCAATCAACTTAAAACAGATACTACAACAAAATCAAGCCAAATAAAAATCAATGAAAATGAAGGAGTTGATTCAAGTAAGCTTGAAGAACAAAACGTTTTAATCTTTACTGATGATGAGGGAAGAGGACTATACAAAGATCTACAGTATCTTCTGGGTTCTAAATTCCATGTGATATCTATAACAATGCCAGGGGCAAGGGTCGATCAAATGTTGCAATCTTGTTTTAAGCACTGTCAAACTTTCTGTAAAACTGACTATGTAGTAATAATAGGAGGTTCGAATGATAAAAATCCTTTACAGCTCCAGGCCCATTTATATTATTATATTAGCAGATTAAGCAACACTAATGTCATTCTAACTGAAGTATTTGAAAATAATTATATGAATGTAAATGAAATTCGTAATTTGTATAAACTATTATGTAAACAATTTAATTGGGCTATGTTTACTGGCTACTCACATGATTTTAATTTGTCGATGTCACCAAGACTACGTCTGAGAAACTTATGCGAAAACGTTTTAAGAGACATTTTACATCTTTTTAACAAATTTAAATACCGAGAATATCGACTAAGACAAACAATCAAGCAAAATCTTTTAAAAAATAATACACGTGCACGTACTATAATAGAAACGGTTTCAGTAAGTACTCAGACAGAAACTGATTTTTTTCGTGAATAAGTCAGATACTCTTTTAACTGTATTTCATCAAAATATTATGAGTGTCCAATCAAAAATTGGCGAATTAGAAATATATCTCCAAAATCAGCCAGATAGTATAGATATAATGTGCCTAACAGAGAGTTTTTTGAAGGGAAATAATGTACAAGTAGTCCAAATTGACGGCTATGATCTAGCCGCTCATTTCTCTCGTAATAAGGTATCTAGAGGTGGCGTATGTATATTTATTAAGAAGCGGTTACCTTATAGCAAAATTGATTGGCTAGCCGATCTCTCAATTGAAAAAGAGTTTGAATGCTGTGGGATTGCTTTGACACACCTTAATCTGAATATTTTGTGTATCTATAGACCTCCAAATAGTGCTATAGATATATTTTTTGACAAACTGGATAGGACTTTATTCAAATTACTGCGACAATTTAGAAACATTAACAGGAAAATAATTATCTTAGGTGATTTTAATATAAATATTTTGGATAATAATAAACAAACAAAGCAATTTCTTCAGATACTAAAAAACTATAATTTAAAATGTACGATCAAGGAACCTACCCGCATAAATAATAACTCACAAACTTGCATTGACAATATCATTACCAATTTATTTAAGTTTGACGCGAAAGTAATTAATGCTGGCCTATCCGACCATACCGGTCAAATGATAAAAATACCTATTAATTGTAAACATGTTGAAAAATACTGGTTCGAATACATTAGAAAAATAGACATTAATCTTGACATTTTCAAAAAATATATATTACAAGTTAGTTTCGATGACGTATATGACTTTGCTGATGTAGATGGAGCATATAATAAGTTTTCAGAAATATTAAAAATGATATTTGATTTATGTATACCTATAGAAAGAGTTAAAAGAACTTACAAGAGAAAACCTAACTGGTTATCAAAAGGGTTAATTAAATCAAGTAAGAAAAAGAGAAAGCTATATACAGAACTTCAAAAGGAAAAAACAGAGTACACTGTAAATTACTATAAAAAATATAAATTCATTTTAAAAGCGTCAATTCGCAATTCTAAAAGAAGGTCTAACATAAATTATATACAAAATAGTACAAATAGGGGTAAAGCAATTTGGGGTTTAATAAAACTACACACCATGCCTTCAGGCGAAATTAAACAATCAATTAATAATATAAGCGCTGATGGTAGGACACTTACCAATCAACATGACATTGCTACTTTCATGAATAAATTATTTGCTACTCAAAACTCTTTTAAAAAATGTCGGGTTAGCCATGATTCTCATTGCAACACAGTTTGTCCAAGTATTTATTTAAAACCCGTAGATGAAGCGGAAATTATAACAACAATAAAGAATCTTAAAAATAAAAAAAGTTTTGGTATCGATGGTATTCCAACTCAGGTCCTAAAAGTTTGTGTAAAAAGCATTGCTAAGCCCTTAGCTTACATAGCGAATCTTATGCTTGAAAACAGTAAATTTCCCAATAGTTTAAAAATATCCATAATAAAACCCTTACACAAAAAGGGACCCAAAAATGATCCATGTAATTACAGACCCATAGCAATTTTACCGTGCGTAGCAAAGGTTTTTGAAAAGATCATTTATTTCCGGATAGTAAGTTTTTTAAATACAAATAAAGTTTTAACTGAAAACCAGTTTGGATTTCGTAGGGGTCTATCTACGGCGATGGCAATATACAAGATTCTTGAAAGAGCGTGGGACTGTATTAATAACAAAAAGCAGTGTACCGCCCTATTTCTTGATATGTCCAAGGCTTTTGACTGCGTTGTTCATTCGATTTTGCTAGATAAACTTTATAGCATTGGAGTTAGAGGTAATGCCCATATGTTACTACAGTCTTACCTATCTAATAGATTTCAAACTACAGTGCTAACTCATTTTAATAAATCTTCTTTATCTATAGAACAAGTTCAATCCCCCTTAGAGAGATCAGATATTGGTGTTCCACAAGGTAGTATATTGGGTCCACTATTATTCTTAATATATATTAACAATTTACCTCAAGTCACTAACCACCTCTGCGTCTTGTTTGCTGATGATGCAACAGTATTATTTGTCAATAATGGCTTAAGTTTAGCTGACTATGAATCCGAAATATGCCGAACTTTGAAAAATATATCCTCATATTTGGATAATATCAATTTGAAAGTAAATGCTGCAAAAACTAAGATTCTTCAACTGAGAAATCATAAAAGCGTGCCACTTAAATTAAACATAGACTTAAATGGTGTTAAGATTAATGAAACCGATGAGACTGACTTCTTAGGTATTAGGTTAGACACAAATTTGAATTGGAAAGCTCATATCCACAAGATAAACAACAAAATTTCGAGTGTTTGCCATGCATTATCGGTACTCGTTGATGTATCATCAATCGAAATAGCAAAAAGTGCATATTTTGGGAATATTTATCCCTTGTTAACGTATGGGATTATTTTTTGGGGTAACTCAGTGACAGCAAATAGTACATTCATACTTCAGAAACGTAGCCTAAGAATAATTTATAGCATGACTAGGGACCAATCATTACGTCATATATTTCGAGAAAAAAGTTATCTTACACTAACGGGTATTTATATATTAGAACTCTGTTTACTGGTGAGATATCAAGGACAATATTTTGAAAAAATATCTGCTAAGCGTAATCGTCCGACAATTCTGCGGCGTTATGATGACTTGTATCTTCCAAGGATAAAGTCAATGATATATGAAAAAAGTGCCCATATTTCTGCCATACGGGTCTATAATCATCTGCCTAACTCTATAAAAGAGCTACCTAATGTTAAATTCAAAAATTGTTTAAGGAAATGGCTAATTAATAATGTATTTTATGACTTGAATGAATTTTTTGACATTGTAATCGATAAGTAAATTAAATATTTGTAAATTTGTCTAAATGTTACCTGTCTATTGTTGTCTGGATAATTTTTGTATATAATTTAATTTAAGTTTTTAATCTATGATACCATAAAATTAATATATTGTATGCCCGTTATGGGTAGACTGTTACTCATATTGTTGCAAATCCACCTAGCATAGTTTACCAATGTAAAGTCAAACAATAAAGATTATTCTATTCTATTCTATTCTAAAGCCGTTTCGAAGGAGTATGGTAACTACTGATAGATTTTTCTGAGAGGACATTTTATACGTACGGGTTATAATGAACTATACAGATCTTCTTCCTACATAACATATGCAAAGTATTACTTCTAAATATCCTTGAACAGATATTAACACAGACTCAGAGATTGTTTTGTCCTAAACGGTAATAGAACTCACAACCAAACCTGAACCAAAATAAACTCATTTCTTCAACCTTCGCCTAAGCATCTGACGTCACTGCAACAAAATTTATAGCTAATTACATAAATTATAATTAGGTAATAACTTAAGTGCTTACTTAAGCGGACAATTTGCACGTCTTGAGATTAGTCACGTAAAAGTTGCGACATAACATGCTATGACGACATTTTTAATTAATTTCTAATGAACTAGCTACCTTCACACGGCTACACCTGCATTCCAGAGATTACAATTTCCTGATATAAAATGTTAAAAAAAAATATCTTGAGACATTTTCATACACGGGCTATCTGATCTCACCGAACAAACAGATATGTTCATGCTCACAAATGTTTGTCACGATTGGGAATCAATACCAAGACCTGTGCCTAGAAAGTCATGGTTGATAGCCACAAAGCCAGCCGGCAAGTTTATTCCGAAAAGTATCTTTTCCGAGAGCAAAGCTTCGGCTCCTAACCATTTCTACTTCCTTGCCAGTTCTTCTCAGCAAAACCCACATAACGCTAGAACCTGTCTATTTATAAGTGCCTGTCAAGGCCTATTTTATTTATTATAGGTCTCAACAGGCATACTAACCTATAATATTGTCGACAGACCTGGTTGGCATTGTGGTTAGTGACCCTGACTTTCAAGCCGCGGGTCGAGGGTTCGAATCCCACCCAGGACAAACATTTGTATGCATGAATATGACTATTTGTCCTGTGTCTGGATGTAAATATCTATACGTATGTATTTAAAAGTATTATATGGTATATCAGCTGTCTGGTTACCATAACACAAGCTCGCTTTGAAGCTTACTTTGGGATCTGATTGGCCGTATGTGAAAAATGTCCCAGGATATTTATTTATTTATTGTTAATGCTACAAGGCACTAATGCAGACTCTATATAATAATTCTAAATTTTAATTTATTCCGACATGAAACTGATATTATATTATCCTTTAATCTTTAATTTTAATTATTTAATGGAGTTTTAGAAATAAGAATTGATAATGTGTTTAATTTTAATAATATTAATATTTTTGCATGCCAATAATATGGCAAGGTATGTAAGCTCGTATATATATTTTTTTTTGTAAAACCTTTTATGTTACCATACTTTATGCAAATAAAATATCTTTATCTTTTATCTATACCAATTTGTCGGCCAACATGACTCAAAGAATAGAAAAGAAAAACATCCGTTACAAATCTCCCAAAAGCAAGTCTGACGCATCGCAACGTGATAGCGCTGTGTGCATACAAAATAATGTAACACAACAGGTACCTAAAGATGCCAACTTTTACTCTACAAAAATCAAGGAGTTTCTCAATTGGTCGTGTATTTTTTTTCATTTCAGGTCGATTTCTAGTTCTACCGTTTTTTTTTTTACTTAAAGAAAGCTTGACATTGTTTAAATCAGTTCTATTTTGTAGCAAAAAGGTAAAGGTGAATCGTGTACATCATTATTTTGATGGGATGATTCAATTATTCTTGCTTTTGTGTCAAGAGATTCATTGTTTCCTGGAATATAAATGTTAGATAAATAATATTTCATTCTACGTGACTTTTCACCAAACATTCCGAACCGATCAATAGTGATCTTTTATTATGTGTCTGTGGAGGCCTATTAAAAATAATTCCCTTTATTTTTCTACTAGCTGCCTCCCTGCGGTTTTACCCGCGTAGTTCCCGTTCCCGTGGGAATACAGGGATAAAATATAGCCTATGTTACTCGGGGATAATGTAGCTTTCCAAAGGTGAAAGAATTTTTGAAATCGGTCCAGTAGTTTCGGAGCCTATTCATTACAAACAAACAAACAAACAAACAAACAAACAAACAAACAAACAAATCTTTCCTCTTTATAATATTATTATTATTATTATTATTATTATTATATTATATATATAGTATAGATAACATCTAACCAAAAATCTTCTTATATAGTAGGTATATCTAGATTTAGACAGGTACACAATTATAGTTTCTACCTCGGACTTTCTACCGATGTAAACTTTAACTTCTAAAAAAACCTATCTGACATTAAAAACGAATCTAGCGTGTATTGTAGCGGCCAAACCCGTGCATTATTGCGGTTGACCTCCGCAGGCAATTTGCCACCGTTAGGCACGTTACAACATCAATCATTACTTTACAGTTAAGAGTAGTATGAGTATCACCAGACATTTGTACCCGGTAGTCGATCAGCCATCAACCGCTTAATGTATTCATTTCCTGAGATCTATGTTGATTTATGTCTGTCTAGCTGCCTGCGCGCGGTTTTACCTGCGTAGTTCCCGTTCCCGTGGGAATACAGGGATAAAATATAGCCTATGTTACTCAGTGATAATGTAGATTTCTAATGAAAAAATAATTATTATAATCGGTCGAGTACTTTTTGGGTTTATTCGTTACATACAAAAATACAAATCTTTCCTCTTTATAATCTTAGTATTAGTATAGAAGTCATAAAAACCTTCGTTTAGTTGTAAGATTTTCACGCCTAAACCACTGAATCGATTTAAAAATATATTCTACTAATAGAAAGCTAGATTATCAGGGAGTTACAAAGGTAATATTTTATCCCCGCATTCCTACGGGAACGGGTACTATACGAGTAAATGTGGAAGCTAGAGTTAGATAAATAAAAGGCCTAACACATTGTCATACTACTTTTTGAATTTCTAGTCTCAAATCCAGGACACTGGTCTGTCACTATGCTTAAATAATATTTACGTCTATCATAAGGTATGAAAGTCATATTATAACTTTTATAATCATAATAATGTATTCAATATTATGATTATAAAATCAGGTCACATGCATGGCGCCTGCTGAAAGCAAATTCAAAACAAATTACTTTCAATTGTCATTTTAAATCACTTCATACTGCCTCGCGGATTCTCTTTTTTTTTTTTATACCACAAGGGTGGCAAACAGGCATACGGTCCCACCTGATGGGAAGTGGTTACCGTAGCCTATGGACGCTTGCAACACCAGAGGCCAACACGTGAGTGACGACTCACGCGTTGCCGACCCTATAAAAAAGGAAGCAACTGTATAGGCAGTGAAAGAGACAAAGCGCAATGCACTTGTCGTCGAAGGGCCAAACAGGCATCACTCCTGCACACCCCTACGACGCTACTCCACCTCTGGTCCCCTCACTGCCGCTACAGCGTCTCCTCATGGAGCTCTGGCTACCTTACTCACCGCAGGAACACAACACTACATGTAGTGTTATTTGGCTGCGGTCTTCTGTAAGGTGGAGGTACTACCCCAGTCGGGCTGCTCCAATTTCGAACGGACGAATCCGTTGCGCCCTACCTCCTTCTCTCCTTGGGATCTTTAGTTTAGCCTATGTACTACTGCAGACTATATTTTAACTTTGTGCCAAATTTCATCCAGATCCCTTCAGCCGGAAGATGACGTTATCATATTTACTAGTAACTGGATAGACTACGATTAAGAGATAGGATTTTTATTCAAATAGGCCTTTCCATACACTAATGACAGCCCGGTTGGCTTTGTGGTTAGTGACCCTGACTTTCAAGCCGCGGGTCGTGGGTTCGAATCCCACCCAGGACAAACATTTGTATACATGAATATGTCTGTTTGTTCTGTGTCTGTATGTTAAATATCTATAATATGTGCGTATTTAAAAGTATTATATGTAGTATATCAGCTATCTGGTTACCATAACACAAGTTTCATTTGAAGCTTACTTTGGACCCAGATTGGCCGTGTGTGTAAAATGTCCCAGGATATATATAATATGTGTATACAGACTGTAAAGCTCGGCTCTGTGCTTACGACACAAAAATCACATGTAAAAAGATCTCAATGTCACTACCCATTATATGCTATTGTGTGATACTTTAATTGAGCGATTCGAAGGTAACCCCGTGTGAATAAGTTGTAGTGTGAATAATCTTTGTTTAAAAAAATAATTAATGAATTTGAGCACCTAAGTCTTTATGTTACGTTGTGTTTTATTTTTATACTAGTTGCCCCGCGCAACTTCGTTAGCGTCACTTGCCCGTTTTTGCAACAGTTTTGATTGATGCTTCGCTCCTATTCGTCATAGCGTTATGATTTATACATAAAAACCTTCCTTAAGAATCAATCTATCTATTAAAAAAAACGCATCAAAATCCGTTGCGTAGTTTTAAAGATCTAAGCATACATAGGGACAGACAGACGGCGGATAGCGACTTGTTGTTCTATACTATGTAGTGATATTGTAACCGTAGAGTCAAAGTGTTATTTCCTCTGTGGTCATATCCCGAGATGAGGTAACAGGTAAAAAAAATACCTTAAAACTCTACATTTTTAGGTTTGTCGATTTGTTCACCTATAACATTTAATGTAACCTCTTTAGACCATAGGATAACTTGAAGCTCTATCATTTTAATGTTGTTTAAACATATTGAGACACTAGTGGCTCCCCGCGGCATCGCCCGCGTTCCCGGGATGTTAAATTTTTCCGGGATAAAAAGTATGTCCTTTTTCAGGCTCTAGACTATATGTGTACTAAATTTCATTTGAATCGGTTCAGTAGTTTTTGCGTGAAAGCGTAACAGACAGACAGACAGACAGAATTACTTTCGCATTTATAATATTAGAATGGATTATAAACATAGAAGTTTCACTGATTTTTTCGAACTGCAGCAGTTTTTTTACCTGGAGAATCTGATACCCCGGATCATAGAAAAAGCTGAAGCTTCTTCCCAATGATAGTTTCCAGGATTAAGTATAAGTCAAAACACAAAACTAAAAGTATGTCGTGTACACACAGCTTCCTAAGTGTGTCGCTTGCTTTGATGCAAGTAATGACGTAAGCACTCAACGCACTGTTCTGAACGTTGCGTAAGGTTCCCTGCATTGTTACAAAGATCTTGTTTTAACGCGTACTAAAGGTGCTATAGAAAACCTGAGATTATTACGTTTGTTTTATATTGTTTGCTTATCCATACTTCTTCTTATAAATGCGAAAGTAACTCTGTCTGTCTGTTACGCTTTCACGCTAAAACTAAATGAAGTTTACACAGATAATCCAGAGCCTGAGAAAGGACATAGGCTACTTTTTATCCCGGGAAAATTAAAGATCGCCCAGGAACGCGGGCGAAGCCGCGGGGAGCCATTTGTTATATTTAATTCCAACTTATAAATGACTAGCTGCCTCCGCGCGGTTTTACCCGCGTAGTTTCCGTTCCCGTGGGAATACAGGGATATAGCCTATGTTACTCGGGGATAATGTAGCTTTCCAAAGGTGAAAGAATTTTTGAAATCGGTCCAGTAGTTTCGGAGCCTATTCATTACAAACAAACAAATCTTTCCTCTTTATATAATAGAAGAAGAAGAAGAAGATAATAAAAGTTTGTTACGCCATCACGCCTAAGCTACAAAACCGATTTTAATAATTCTTTCACAAATGGAATGCTACATTATCAGGGAGTAACATAGGCTTATATTATATACCCGTATTTCTACTGGAACGGGAACTAAGCGGGTAAAATAGAGGGCGGAGGGTAGCTTAAGTTTAAATTGTGTTATAGTTTTATGGATTTTGTTTGCATTTAAAATATTGTTTTGATTTAATGTTATCTGCATTTCTCGCATTCAAAATGCGTGTTTAAGACCAAATTAAAGTGTAATTTTCTCTTAATTTACAACTTAAATTGATTGTTTAATGTTTTAAAATAACCGACATTATTATTTATGGTGCTATAAAATATATTTCTAGATAATAATTAAACTACATAAAACTTACAAAAGACAATTTAAAAAACAATTTCGTAACTTTATCATTGACAAAAGAACACGTTATTTTTTATGACTATTACAAAACAAGATGGCGACAAGCCGTTATTAAATGAACTAGTATTTGAATTTTATGCAAAAAAAATTTTAACTAGAAATTTAATTGAGATGAAACCTCATTTAGTACTGACCTGGTTGACTCTTGGCGTAAGTCTTAAGAGATACATCTTCATAATAATAATAAATATCCTGGGACATTTTTCACACACGGCCAATCTGATTCCAAATTAAGCTTCAAAGTGAGCTTGTGAACTGTTATGGTAACCAGATAGCTGATATACTACATATACTACTTTTAAATACATACTTATATAGATATTTACATCCAGACACAGGACAAACAGACATATTCATGCATACAAATGTTTGTCCTGGGTGGGAATCGAACCCACGATCCGCGGCTTGAAAGTCAGGGTCACTAACCACAAAGCCAACCGGGCTGTCAATGTCATAAGGGGAAGGTTAGTTTCAAAGTTCCTGGTAGTTTGCAGCATTAAAAATATCTAAAAGAACAGATAATTTCTCCAATAAAACCGTCATATATTAAGGAATTTTTATATTAGAAGGGTGCTTAACCTCACCTTCAATCACTTTTAGTTAAAATTGAACTTCATTTATTAATATAATGATACATTATCAGTAATCTAAAAGTTAATATTTCTTTAAAAATACCCCTAAATAATTTTCTTAAACTCTACATTCTTATTGCTGAGTTGATTGCCGTCTCTTTTCACCATAAGCATTAGAGTCGACGTTTCATAAGTGCCTGTGAAGGCCTATTTGAATGGATAAATATATTACATTATCTTTAGGTATACAGATACCTCCTGAATAAATATTTCCCACAAGAATCTCTCATAACTTACACCGCATCAAATAACAATGTTTTACATTACATGCCACTTAAACAGAACGGTGTCATTGCGGCCAGGTACGTTATTCTACCAATGAATAACCCGATGCAAATCACTATATCTATCTCACTCTGTAGTATGCAGTCACGTGAGAGGTCGTCGTTGCGCCCGCGCATACAAAGAGTTAGAAGGGTCATTGTATTGTGATTAAAAGACGGACATTCAATTATATTGATAATATTTAATTAACATGCGATCGATGTTTATAAATTTGTTTTAATTGTAAAAGATTGCTTAGAAAGTATCTTACTTATTTTTTTATCGATTAAGTATTTTTATTCAAGTAGGCCTTCACAGGCACTTATGAATAGTCAGACTCTAACGCTCATAATTAAACTACATAAAACTTACAAAAGACAATTTAAAAAACAATTTCGTAACTTTATCATTGACAAAAGAACACGTTATTTTTTATGACTATTACAAAACAAGATGGCGACAAGCCGTTATTAAATGAACTAGTATTTGAATTTTATGCAAAAAAAATTTTAACTAGAAATTTAATTGAGATGAAACCTCATTTAGTACTGACCTGGTTGACTCTTGGCGTAAGTCTTAAGAGATACATCTTCATAATAATAATAAATATCCTGGGACATTTTTCACACACGGCCAATCTGATTCCAAATTAAGCTTCAAAGTGAGCTTGTGAACTGTTATGGTAACCAGATAGCTGATATACTACATATACTACTTTTAAATACATACTTATATAGATATTTACATCCAGACACAGGACAAACAGACATATTCATGCATACAAATGTTTGTCCTGGGTGGGAATCGAACCCACGATCCGCGGCTTGAAAGTCAGGGTCACTAACCACAAAGCCAACCGGGCTGTCAATGTCATAAGGGGAAGGTTAGTTTCAAAGTTCCTGGTAGTTTGCAGCATTAAAAATATCTAAAAGAACAGATAATTTCTCCAATAAAACCGTCATATATTAAGGAATTTTTATATTAGAAGGGTGCTTAACCTCACCTTCAATCACTTTTAGTTAAAATTGAACTTCATTTATTAATATAATGATACATTATCAGTAATCTAAAAGTTAATATTTCTTTAAAAATACCCCTAAATAATTTTCTTAAACTCTACATTCTTATTGCTGAGTTGATTGCCGTCTCTTTTCACCATAAGCATTAGAGTCGACGTTTCATAAGTGCCTGTGAAGGCCTATTTGAATGGATAAATATATTACATTATCTTTAGGTATACAGATACCTCCTGAATAAATATTTCCCACAAGAATCTCTCATAACTTACACCGCATCAAATAACAATGTTTTACATTACATGCCACTTAAACAGAACGGTGTCATTGCGGCCAGGTACGTTATTCTACCAATGAATAACCCGATGCAAATCACTATATCTATCTCACTCTGTAGTCACGTGAGAGGTCGTCGTTGCGCCCGCGCATACAAAGAGTTAGAAGGGTCATTGTATTGTGATTAAAAGACGGACATTCAATTATATTGATAATATTTAATTAACATGCGATCGATGTTTATAAATTTGTTTTAATTGTAAAAGATTGTTTAGAAAGTATCTTACTTATTTTTTTATCGATTAAGTGAAATTGATTTTTTATTCATATAGGCCTTCACAGAGTTCACAGGCACTTATGAATAGTCAGACTCTAACGCTCGGTTCGGAAGGAGCTGAGAAAAGCCGGTGATGCTATATGCATTGCTCCTGTTAGAATTGTACTTTTGAATCGAGCGTTTTAGTCTGATTCTGAAGGCTAGTTTAAACAAAATATTTTATTTTTTTAAGTACCTACTTAGTATACAGCATTTCATTTAAATAATTTGAATGTACACAGATTATTTCGATTATAATTTCAAGATAATTTCATTCAAATGATAATTTATCTAGTAACGTATTCTCCAAAATGGCCGCTTATATGTATACTAGTGGCTCCCCGCGGTTTCACCCGCGTTCCCGGGATAAAAAGTAGCCTATGTGTTATTCCAGAACATATTCTAGCTCTGTGCCAAATTTCAAGCAGATCCCTTCAGCCGTTGGAGCGTGAAAGAGTAACAAACATCCATACAAACTTTCGCATTTATAATATTAGTAGGATACTTTATTCTTTTATTTTTTTAGCTTCTTGCTACGTAAAGTTTTCTTTCACAGTCAATGTAATATTTACTTAAAATGTGATATAATTTTTGTAAAAATAATGTCACCCTATTGTATTATTTTCCCAGTATTTTTGATATGACAACAAAATACCGTCTTTCTCTTGAAAAATCTTAGGTTTTTAAATGCATTTGTTACGTAGGTATTATAATTAATGGGTTGTTTGTTTACGGTTATTTTGCTAAGTATGCCGTGAGATTTTATTATTTCGTAACCAGTTATGTTTTTATGTTCATAATTATTATTAAATAGTCGCTTCCCGTGGTTTTACCTGTGTACCCGGGAGATCCTTCATTTTCCTTTGATAAAAAGTAGTCCACGTCCTTTCTCAAGCTCTAGGCTGTCTCTGCAAATTTCATTTAAATCGGTGCTGTAGTTTTAGCCTGAAAGCGAAAGAGACAGAGTTACTTTCGCATTTATTATGATAGTAAATTTGTTTATATTCGATAACTTATTTAATATTGATAAGTATGATATTAATATAAACCGTTTTTAACGTGATGAGATTCAGTTAAATTCGGTCTTGAATTACTTTAATTAGCATAAATAACTGATGATGATTTTTGCATAAATTTACAGTTTATGGTTTACATTTAATAACAGGTTGTTGAACTTATGTATTTTTATACAATACCTATTACACCTATTACTATTAACAAAATCTTTATAAGGATTCCTTATAGGTATTTATAATATTAGGAATTCAAAATTATTTTTGATCTGGATATTTCTGAGGATATGTGTACATATTTTTGTTACTTTTTCATGCCAGAATGGCTGAATTTCGCGCACCAATCTTAATTAGCTGAAAACCAATTATTTATAACGGTATCATCATCATCATCATCAGCTCATATACGTCTCCACGCTCGGAGCTCGAGCCTCCCCTAACATCGAGGGGGTTTAAGCTATAGTCGACCACGCGGGCCTAGTGCAGATTGGCGGACTTCACATGCCTTTAATTGTGACATCTCAGGCATGCAGGTTTCCTCACGATGTTTTTCCTTCACCGAAAGCCAGTGTGAATCAGTAGGTGAGTCGGTGCGTTCCCAACTGAGCCACCACGGCTTATAACGGTATATAAGATTGAAAATGATCAATCAATTAACGTTTTAACGGTTAGTTAGATAATTATTCATTAAGGTATGGCAACCCTGGTCATGGCTGCCGACCTGTCAATTGACCCTGTACAGATCTTGTAACGGAATTAGTGAGGACTAACTACCGCCCCGCGGTTTCATCTGCCATCCCGGGATATCTTTCTAATATATAAAATTCTCGTGTCACAATGTTAGTTACAATCCTCCTCTGAAACGGCTTAACCGAATTTTATGAAATTTTATATGCGTATTACAGTAGGTCTGAGAATCGGCTACTATCTATTTTCGATACGCCAGTGATCACGGGAACGGGAACTACGGGGGTGTAGCGGAGTAAATGAAGCATTATGGGTCGGTTTTTTTTTACTGTGAACCGAATTGCATACAATTTTGGGATTAGGTTCATCTTACCCTTAACTTCAAAAGTGAAAATGATTTGAACTCCGCAACCACCCTGGGTGTGGTTGCCACCCCTTCTCGGGGGTGAATTTCTTTTTTTTCAAAATTGCCTCGGATATCAATAGAAGGCCTAATTTTAAGCAAAAATCATATATAAAGCTTTTCAAAAAATCCAATACTTTTCAAGTTATTGGCTATTGAAAATTTGCAATTTTTTCACGGTTTTCATCGGTTTTTTGCAAATATCTCCAAAAATATACGTTTATCGAAAATTTTATCAAGAACAAAGTTGTAGCAGGTAAAACAATGAACAATTTGGTATTTTATAAAGTATTCTACGTGCAATATTAAGCTAGATATTAAAGATCAAAGCCGTGTTTTATTTTATCTGAAATTTAATCGATGTGGTCAATGCCATCTAGTGGCGAGCAGATGCATTTTATGCATTCTAATACAAAAGGGTTTTGTAGCGCATAAAATAAGCTTTAAAATGAGCACTATTTAAAGTCTTTTGCAGGTAAAATAAGTGAGCTGTATTGCAAATAAGGGGAGCATCTAATGTTTTTTCTTTTAAATCAATGGGTTTCATAAGTGCCATTTCCACCACAATTAAAATTAATCGTATTCCGCCTAGAATTAACTTTATTATGAAGAGTTTGATGGATAGTATCAGTTTGGCTGCTTCAGGACACATATTTTTCAAAAAATTCATGATTATATAAAAAACAAACTTTCAAATATTTATAAAATTCCACCCTATTTTTCATAATATCTCAAAAAGGACGACAGATACGTATAAAAGTGTGGAAATAAAAAAATTGATAATTTTCTGACAAACAATTTGGATGTTTTGGTTTTTCTGTGAAACAAAAATTGACGGAGTTATGATTGTTTAAAGAGCGCGTGGCAGCGGAATCACAGCCTCTCTTAAGCCCTTTAACCCTTCACCGTTTCAGAAAAAGGTTTTTTACTATATATTGCAATAAAGGATGTTGTAGCTCTTTTAATTACCTTTACAATGGTGTTTTATAACTTGTGATAGCATGAAAATTGAAGGAGTTATGGTCCAAAAACTTAACATATTTTTATCTACTTAGTAACTGAAAATTTCAGAGTGCGAATATTTGGAGCAATGTGAAAGTACACAGTATAATAGAGACCCACAACTATTGTAATGTGTATATATGCTACTAGAAATGTATGAAATCAAGGAATTGAATACAAATCCTAGGAAATGTGTACAGTTCCGATACTATTTAGGAACTGTGTACAATATTGTTTGAAAAACTATTTAATGCATAGATATCCTAGGAAATGTATAAATTTCCTCGGAATTATATGGAATACCTGCTGGTCCACCGGCAATTTGTAAAATAACTATATTTGGGCGTAGTAATCAATGTAATGTTAGGACAGTAAGTCTTTGTCACCTTTTTTGTGTTCATTTCAGAACATTTAGACGTTCGAGGCTTAAGGGTGGCCCAAGGGCCACCCCCGCCGCACCCTAACCTATATTAATAATATATTATGGCGATAATACACAAATATTATCGCCATAATATATTTATATGGTATATATTTATACCATACTATGACACATTTGCAAGGGTTGTAAGATTTTCAAGGGGTTGAAAATGATTTTAATATGAGGTAATTATGTAAGAAAATACTTTACAATTTCACCATTTGCTATTAGACATGTTTTCTAGCGATAAAATGGCTCAATGTAATTTTTTCCATTAAGGGGTGGTTTACACCCCTTAAAAATAATAGGCGGAGTTCAGATCATTTTCACTTTTAAAGTTGTGTCAGTGAACTTGGCACGGCAAATGCCAGAAGATCAGGAAAAAATGAGAGTTCTGCCAGCATGCGGAATAGTTCTATAGTTCCTGATACTTTTTTTAAATAGTTCTGCCAGTTTTCCCCATTATTTAAAAAAAAAAAAATGCTCTGCTAACTTCCCGTCGCAGATCATTTTCGAGCTAACTTCATTTTAAAACCGGTTTCCGACGTATTTACATTAGTCTAATAGTTCCTGATAGTTCTTTTTAATAGTTCTGTCGAATTTACCCATAAAAAAGCGATTAGAAGTTACCATAAAATATTTTCATAAAAAAAACTAAGTCACTAAAATCGTCATTTATGTAACCATTGTATTGTCTAATGACCAAAACTCATTAAATTAGATAATAACAATAACACATCTATACTTTACACAAGAAATCTTGAAGAATACTTGAACACGCACTCAAGTGCCTGATGATCAAAATTGAAATGAATGAAGTATTTATTTATCTAGTGAAAAAAAAGAACCTAATAAATATAAACATATCAAAGGCCGGAACTCCTCGGTTTATGATAGACTGGTATATAAGCTAAACATAAGAGCAAAAACCAACACCAGAACTGTCTCTCAAGTATCAGCAGAGCATAGGTGAAGATTATGAGAAAATCTTCTATAGGAAAAAAATACATATTTACTTTGACCATGATATGCTAAAAATACATATTTTCTAAATGGCCGGAACTCCTCGGTTTATGTTAGACTGGTATATAAGCTATACATAAGAGTAAAATTCTACACCAGAACTGTCTCTCAAGTATCAGCAGAGCATAGGTGAAGGTTATGAGAAAATCCTCTATAGGAAAAAAAACATATTTATATTGACCCCCTTATGTACTAAATATTCATATAGCTCAGGCCGGAACTCCTCGGTTTATGTTAGGGCGGTATATAAGCTATACTCAAGAGTAAAAAGCAACACCAGAACTGTCTCTCAAGTATCAGCAGAGCAGGGGTGAAGATTATGAGAAAATCCTCTATAGGAAAAAAATACATTTTTACTTTGACCATGATATGCTAAAAATACATATTTTCTAAATGGCCGGAACTCCTCGGTTTATGTTAGACTGGTATATAAGCTATACATAAAAGTAAAATTCTACACCAGAACTGTCTCTCAAGTATCAGCAGAGCATAGGTGAAGGTTATGAGAAAATCCTCTATAGAAAAAAAATAGATATTTACTTTGCCCATGATATGCTAAAAATACATATTTTCTAAATGGCCGGAACTCCTCGGTTTATGTTAGACTGGTATATAAGCTATACATAAGAGTAAAATTCTACACCAGAACTGTCTCTCAAGTATCAGCAGAGCATAGGTGAAGGTTATGAGAAAATCCTCTATAGGAAAAAAAACATATTTATATTGACCCCCTTATGTACTAAATATTCATATAGCTCAGGCCGGAACTCCTCGGTTAATGTTAGGGCGGTATAAAAGCTATACTCAAGAGTAAAAAGCAACACCAGAACTGTCTCTCAAGTATCAGCAGAGCAGGGGTGAAGATTATGAGAAAATCCTCTATAGGAAAAAAATACATTTTTACTTTGACCATGATATGCTTAAAATACATATTTTCTAAATGGCCGGAACTCCTCGGTTTATGTTAGGGCGGTATATAAGCTATACTCAAGAGTAAAAAGCAACACCAGAACTGTCTCTCAAGTATCAGCAGAGCATAGGTGAAGGTTATGAGAAAATCCTCTATAGAAAAAAAATAGATATTTACTTTGCCCATGATATGCTAAAAATACATATTTTCTAAATGGCCGGAACTCCTCGGTTTATGTTACACTGGTATATAAGCTATACATAAGAGCAAAAACCAACTCCAGTACTGTCTCTCAAGTATCAGCAGAGCATAGGTGAAGATTATGAGAAAATCATCTATAGAAAAAAAATAGATATTTATATTGACCCCCTTATGTACTAAATATACATATAGCCCAGGCCGGAACTCCTCGGTTTATGTTAGGACGGTATAAAAGCTATACTCAAGAGTAAAAAGCAATACCAGAACTGTCTCTCAAGTATCAGCAGAGCAGGGGTGAAGATTATGAGAAAATCCTCTATAGGAAAAAAATACATTTTTACTTTGACCATGATATGCTAAAAATACATATTTTCTAAATGGCCGGAACTCCTCGGTTTATGTTAGACTGGTATATAAGCTATACATAAGAGCAAAAAGCAACACCAGAACTGTCTCTCAAGTATCAGCAGAGCATGGGTGAAGATTATGAGAAAATCCTCTATAGAAAAAAAATTGATATTTACTTTGACCATGATATGCTAAAAATACATATTTTCTAAATGACCGGAACTCCTCGGTTTATGTTAGACTGGTATATAAGCTATACATAAGAGCAAAAACCAACACCAGAACTGTCTCTCAAGTATCAGCAGAGCATAGGTGAAGATTATGAGAAAATCATCTATAGAAAAAAAATAGATATTTATATTGACCCCCTTATGTACTAAATATACATATAGCCCAGGCCGGAACTCCTCGGTTTATGTTAGGGCGGTATATAAGCTATACTCAAGAGTAAAAAGCAACACCAGAACTGTCTCTCAAGTATCAGCAGAGCAGGGGTGAAGATTATGAGAAAATCATCTATAGAAAAAAAATAGATATTTATATTGACCCCCTTATGTACTAAATATACATATAGCCCAGGCCGGAACTCCTCGGTTTATGTTAGGGCGGTATATAAGCTATACTCAAGAGTAAAAAGCAACACCAGAACTGTCTCTCAAGTATCAGCAGAGCAGGGGTGAAGATTATGAGAAAATCATCTATAGAAAAAAAATAGATATTTATATTGACCCCCTTATGTACTAAATATACATATAGCCCAGGCCGGAACTCCTCGGTTTATGTTAGGGCGGTATATAAGCTATACTCAAGAGTAAAAAGCAACACCAGAACCGTCTCTCAAGGATCAGCAGAGCATAGGTGAAGATTATGAGAAAATCATCTATAGAAAAAAAATAGATATTTATATTGACCCCCTTATGTACTAAATATACATATAGCCCAGGCCGGAACTCCTCGGTTTATGTTAGGGCGGTATATAAACTATACTCAAGAGTAAAAAGCAACACCAGAACTGTCTCTCAAGTATCAGCAGAGCAGGGGTGAAGATTAGGAGAAAATCATCTATAGAAAAAAAATAGATATTTATATTGACCCCCTTATGTACTAAATATACATATAGCCCAGGCCGGAACTCCTCGGTTTATGTTAGGGCGGTATATAAGCTATACTCAAGAGTAAAAAGCAACACCAGAACTGTCTCTCAAGTAACAGCAGAGCAGGGGTGAAGATTATGAGAAAATCATCTATAGAAAAAAAATAGATATTTATATTGACCCCCTTATGTACTAAATATACATATAGCCCAGGCCGGAACTCCTCGGTTTATGTTAGGGCGGTATATAAGCTATACTCAAGAGTAAAAAGCAACACCAGAACTGTCTCTCAAGGATCAGCAGAGCAGGGGTGAAGATTATGAGAAAATCCTCTATAGGAAAAAAATACATTTTTAATTTGACCATGATATGCTAAAAATACATATTTTGTAAATGGCCGGAACTCCTCGGTTTATGTTAGACTAGTATATAAGCTATACATAAGAGTAAAAAGCAACACCAGAACTGTCTCTCAAGTATCAGCAGAGCATGGGTGAAGATTATGAGAAAATCCTCTATAGAAAAAAAATTGATATTTACTTTGACCATGATATGCTAAAAATACATATTTTCTAAATGGCCGGAACTCCTCGGTTTATGTTAGACTGGTATATAAGCTATACATAAGAGCAAAAACCAACACCAGAACTGTCTCTCAAGTATCAGCAGAGCATAGGTGAAGATTATGAGAAAATCATCTATAAAAAAAAAATAGATATTTATATTGACCCCCTTATGTACTAAATATACATATAGCCCAGGCCGGAACTCCTCGGTTTATGTTAGGGCGGTATATAAGCTATACTCAAGAGTAAAAAGCAACACCAGAACTGTCTCTCAAGTATCAGCAGAGCAGGGGTGAAGATTATGAGAAAATCATCTATAGAAAAAAAATAGATATTTATATTGACCCCCTTATGTACTAAATATACATATAGCCCAGGCCGGAACTCCTCGGTTTATGTTAGGGCGGTATATAAGCTATACTCAAGAGTAAAAAGCAACACCAGAACCGTCTCTCAAGGATCAGCAGAGCATAGGTGAAGATTATGAGAAAATCATCTATAGAAAAAAAATAGATATTTATATTGACCCCCTTATGTACTAAATATACATATAGCCCAGGCCGGAACTCCTCGGTTTATGTTAGGGCGGTATATAAGCTATACTCAAGAGTAAAAAGCAACACCAGAACTGTCTCTCAAGTATCAGCAGAGCAGGGGTGAAGATTAGGAGAAAATCATCTATAGAAAAAAAATAGATATTTATATTGACCCCCTTATGTACTAAATATACATATAGCCCAGGCCGGAACTCCTCGGTTTATGTTAGGGCGGTATATAAGCTATACTCAAGAGTAAAAAGCAACACCAGAACTGTCTCTCAAGTAACAGCAGAGCAGGGGTGAAGATTATGAGAAAATCATCTATAGAAAAAAAATAGATATTTATATTGACCCCCTTATGTACTAAATATACATATAGCCCAGGCCGGAACTCCTCGGTTTATGTTAGGGCGGTATATAAGCTATACTCAAGAGTAAAAAGCAACACCAGAACTGTCTCTCAAGGATCAGCAGAGCAGGGGTGAAGATTATGAGAAAATCCTCTATAGGAAAAAAATACATTTTTAATTTGACCATGATATGCTAAAAATACATATTTTGTAAATGGCCGGAACTCCTCGGTTTATGTTAGACTAGTATATAAGCTATACATAAGAGTAAAAAGCAACACCAGAACTGTCTCTCAAGTATCAGCAGAGCATGGGTGAAGATTATGAGAAAATCCTCTATAGAAAAAAAATTGATATTTACTTTGACCATGATATGCTAAAAATACATATTTTCTAAATGGCCGGAACTCCTCGGTTTATGTTAGACTGGTATATAAGCTATACATAAGAGCAAAAACCAACACCAGAACTGTCTCTCAAGTATCAGCAGAGCATAGGTGAAGATTATGAGAAAATCATCTATAAAAAAAAAAATAGATATTTATATTGACCCCCTTATGTACTAAATATACATATAGCCCAGGCCGGAACTCCTCGGTTTATGTTAGGACGGTATATAAGCTATACTCAAGAGTAAAAATCAACACCAGAACTGTCTCTCAAGTATTAGCAGAGCATAGGTGAAGGTTACGAGAAAATCCTCTATAGAAAAAAAATAGATATTTACTTTGCCCATGATATGCTAAAAATACATATTTTCTAAATGGCCGGAACTCCTCGGTTTATGTTAGACTGGTATATAAGCTATACATAAGAGCAAAAACCAACTCCAGTACTGTCTCTCAAGTATCAGCAGAGCATAGGTGAAGATTATGAGAAAATCATCTATAGAAAAAAAATAGATATTTATATTGACCCCCTTATGTACTAAATATACATATAGCCCAGGCCGGAACTCCTCGGTTTATGTTAGGACGGTATAAAAGCTATACTCAAGAGTAAAAAGCAATACCAGAACTGTCTCTCAAGTATCAGCAGAGCAGGGGTGAAGATTATGAGAAAATCCTTTATAGGAAAAAAATACATTTTTACTTTGACCATGATATGCTAAAAATACATATTTTGTAAATGGCCGGAACTCCTCGGTTTATGTTAGACTGGTATATAAGCTATACATAAGAGCAAAAAGCAACACCAGAACTGTCTCTCAAGTATCAGCAGAGCAGGGGTGAAGATTATAATAAAATCCTCTATAGGAAAAAAATACATTTTTACTTTGACCATGATATGCTAAAAATACATATTTTGTAAATGGCCGGAACTCCTCGGTTTATGTTAGACTGGTATATAAGCTATACATAAGAGTAAAATCCTAGACCAGAACTGTCTCTCAAGTATCAGCAGAGCAGGGGTGAAGATTATGAGAAAATCCTCTATAGGAAAAAAATGCATTTTTACTTTGACCATGATATGCTAAAAATACATATTTTGTAAATGGCCGGAACTCCTCGGTTTATGTTAGACTAGTATATAAGCTATACATAAGAGCAAAAAGCAACACCAGAACTGTCTCTCAAGTATCAGCAGAGCATGGGTGAAGATTATGAGAAAATCCTCTATAGAAAAAAAATTGATATTTACTTTGACCATGATATGCTAAAAATACATATTTTCTAAATGGCCGGAACTCCTCGGTTTATGTTAGACTGGTATATAAGCTATACATAAGAGCAAAAACCAACACCAGAACTGTCTCTCAAGTATCAGCAGAGCATAGGTGAAGATTATGAGAAAATCCTCTATAGAAAAAAAAATGATATTTACTTTGATAGCTTATATACCGCCCTAACATAAACCGAGGAGTTCCGGCCTGGGCTATATGTATATTTAGTACATAAGGGGGTCAATATAAATATCTATTTTTTTTCTATAGATGATTTTCTCATAATCTTCACCCCTGCTCTGCTGATACTTGAGAGACAGTTCTGGTGTTGCTTTTTACTCTTGAGTATAGCTTATATACCGCCCTAACATAAACCGAGGAGTTCCGGCCTGGGCTATATGTATATTTAGTACATAAGGGGGTCAATATAAATATCTATTTTTTTTCTATAGATGATTTTCTCATAATCTTCACCTATGCTCTGCTGATACTTGAGAGACAGTACTTGAGTTGGTTTTTGCTCTTATGTATAGCTTATATACCAGTCTAACATAAACCGAGGAGTTCCGGCCATTTAGGAAATATGTATTTTTAGCATATCATGGTCAAAGTAAATATCAATTTTTTTTCTATAGAGGATTTTCTCATAATCTTCACCCATGCTCTGCTGATACTTGAGAGACAGTTCTGGTGTTGCTTTTTGCTCTTATGTATAGCTTATATACTAGTCTAACATAAACCGAGGAGTTCCGGCCATTTACAAAATATGTATTTTTAGCATATCATGGTCAAAGTAAAAATGTATTTTTTTCCTATAGAGGATTTTCTCATAATCTTCACCCCTGCTCTGCTGATACTTGAGAGACAGTTCTGGTGTTGCTTTTTACTCTTGAGTATAGCTTATATACCGCCCTAACATAAACCGAGGAGTTCCGGCCTGAGCTATATGAATATTTAGTACATAAGGGGGTCAATATAAATATGTTTTTTTTCCTATAGAGGATTTTCTCATAACCTTCACCTATGCTCTGCTGATACTTGAGAGACAGTTCTGGTGTAGAATTTTACTCTTATGTATAGCTTATATACCAGTCTAACATAAACCGAGGAGTTCCGGCCATTTAGAAAATATGTATTTTTAGCATATCATGGTCAAAGTAAATATGTATTTTTTTCCTATAGAGGATTTTCTCATAATCTTCACCCCTGCTCTGCTGATACTTGAGAGACAGTTCTGGTATTGCTTTTTACTCTTGAGTATAGCTTATATACCGTCCTAACATAAACCGAGGAGTTTCGGCCTGGGCTATATGTATATTTAGTACATAAGGGGGTCAATATAAATATCTATTTTTTTTCTATAGATGATTTTCTCATAATCTTCACCTATGCTCTGCTGATACTTGAGAGACAGTACTTGAGTTGGTTTTTGCTCTTATGTATAGCTTATATACCAGTCTAACATAAACCGAGGAGTTCCGGCCATTTAGAAAATATGTATTTTTAGCATATCATGGGCAAAGTAAATATCTATTTTTTTTCTATAGAGGATTTTCTCATAACCTTCACCTATGCTCTGCTGATACTTGAGAGACAGTTCTGGTGTTGCTTTTTACTCTTGAGTATAGCTTATATACCGCCCTAACATAAACCGAGGAGTTCCGGCCATTTAGAAAATATGTATTTTTAGCATATCATGGTCAAAGTAAAAATGTATTTTTTTCCTATAGAGGATTTTCTCATAATCTTCACCCCTGCTCTGCTGATACTTGAGAGACAGTTCTGGTGTTGCTTTTTACTCTTGAGTATAGCTTATATACCGCCCTAACATAAACCGAGGAGTTCCGGCCTGAGCTATATGAATATTTAGTACATAAGGGGGTCAATATAAATATGTTTTTTTTCCTATAGAGGATTTTCTCATAACCTTCACCTATGCTCTGCTGATACTTGAGAGACAGTTCTGGTGTAGAATTTTACTCTTATGTATAGCTTATATACCAGTCTAACATAAACCGAGGAGTTCCGGCCATTTAGAAAATATGTATTTTTAGCATATCATGGTCAAAGTAAATATGTATTTTTTTCCTATAGAAGATTTTCTCATAATCTTCACCTATGCTCTGCTGATACTTGAGAGACAGTTCTGGTGTTGGTTTTTGCTCTTATGTTTAGCTTATATACCAGTCTATCATAAACCGAGGAGTTCCGGCCTTTGATATGTTTATATTTATTAGGTTCTTTTTTTTTCACTAGATAAATAAATACTTCATTCATTTCAATTTTGATCATCAGGCACTTGAGTGCGTGTTCAAGTTTTCTTCAAGATTTCTTGTGTAAAGTATAGATGTGTTATTGTTATTATCTAATTTAATGAGTTTTGGTCATTAGACAATACAATGGTTACATAAATGACGATTTTAGTGACTTTTAGTTTTTTTTATGAAAATATTTTATGGTAACTTCTAATCGCTTTTTTATAGGTAAATTCGACAGAACTATTAAAAAGAACTATCAGGAACTATTAGACTAATGTAAATACGTCGGAAACCGGTTTTAAAATGAAGTTAGCTCGAAAATGATCTGCGACGGGAAGTTAGCAGAGCATTTTTTTTTTTTTAAATAATGGGGAAAACTGGCAGAACTATTTAAAAAAAGTATCAGGAACTATAGAACTATTCCGCATGCTGGCAGAACTCTCATTTTTTCCTGATCTTCTGGCATATGCTCTGCCAAGTTCACTGACATTTTAAAGTTAAGGGTAAGATGAGCCTAATTCCAAAAAATTCATGCAAATCGGTTCACAGTAAAAAAATTCGGAGGTAAGACCGTATTTTTCGCTTCATTTACTCCACTAGTGAAACCGCGGGGCGGCCGTACTAATGTATAAAGCTGAAGAGTTGTTTATTTGCTTGGACGCCTTAATCTCAGGAACTACAGGTTCGAATTGAAAAAATATTTTAGTGTTGGATAGCCCATTTATCGATGAAGGCCATATATAATCAAGTTACGACCAATAAAAACGGACTATCCAACTATATGATAAATGTTTCAAAAATATGGAAAATATCTCATATAAAGCAGACAAAGTTTGGTAATTAGACTATAACTTAGGTCTATAAAATTGGTAACAGTAACAATTTCGTAAGTTTCACCTTGACTTTATAATTAAGACTGCGACATTTATCCGTGACCTATGAGCTTGGGTTTGACAAATTGACCATTTAAAGGTTATTTAGTCATAGAATGGTTTATTTCTATTAATTCTTATTAATAAATGTCTTAAAGAGAATAAATTCCTTAATTTCTCGAAATACAAAATAATCCTATTACCTATATTTTAAATGCAATTGTCTATTTATTTGATCGTTAGCTGAAGACGGTTCTAAATAGATGACCTAATTGCTCCTTAGGTAAGTATATAGGTATGTAATTATATAAAGAAACCCTTCCCCCAGCTACGCCCTGAGCCGAGGCACGGTCCCGCAGGGGACACCCTCAGCGCTGTCGCTTAAATTCTCCTTCGGTTGAGAGCCCTCTGCGCTCACTGAAACAGTCCGTGTAACGGTGTAAAAGCCATCTGAGGCTAACACCTTCTAGTCCATTTAAAAAAAAAGAAAACCCTTTAAGAATACCCTAAAAAGAATTCTAATTTCAACACATTAACACAGTAATGTAAATATAATCATGAAAAACTAGCTCCGGTCCCGCTGTTATATATCCGTTCGCGGGAGACCCTAACTTTCCCGGGATAAAGGTATCCTATGTCATTCCCAAGCTCTAAATCTGTACCGGAATCATCAAAATCGTTACAGATGTTTAGGCGTGAAAGCGTAACAGACAGAGTTAAGTTAGTTATTGATAACTAGCTGCCTCCGCGCGGTTTTACCCGCGTAGTTCCCGTTCCCGTGGGAATACAGGGATAAAATATAGCCTATGATACTCGGGGATATTGTAGCTTTCCAAAGGTGAAAGAATTTTTGAAATCGGTCCAGTAGTTTCGGAGCCTATTCGTTACAAACTAACAAACAAACAAATCTTTCCTCTTTATAATATTAGTATAGACTAGCTGCCTCCCCGCGGTTTTACCCGCGTAGTTCCCGTTCCCGTGGGAATACAGGCATAAAATATAGCCTATGTTACTCGGGGATAATGTAGCTTTCCAAAGGTGAAAGAATTTTTGAAATCGGTCCAGTAGTTTCGGAGCCTATTCATTACAAACAAACAAACAAACAAACAAACAAACAAACAAACAAATCTTTCCTCTTTATAATATTAGTATCTAGATATATAATTTATTTTTCATTGTTTCAGAACACACAACATGGAAACACGATGGAGTCACGTCACATTATGGGCAGTTCTTTTATTTACTTCCGGTAAGTACCTATTATAAAGAGTATGTAATAATAGTTTATATTTGTATAGGTTCATATATGATACTAAAACTGTGTACTGTAGAAACCGCCACAATTAAATGCATGTGAAGTACGCCACCGTGGTGGCTCAGTTGGGAACGAGCTGTTAGGAACCCACAAGAGTTCATAAAACTTACGTCGGACCAGCGTTGCCAGATGAATTTTTTGCCAAGTCGGGATTTTGGAACTTTTTGAGGAAAAAAGCGGGATCCTTTTGTCGAAAGCGGGAGGGACATAGTAAAATAAACGTAGGTATAGTTTTTTTATTTTTTTGTCGTGTCTCTCAATTTGGTGCCCTTGCAGACGTCACAAAAAGATTGACGACGTTTTTTTTTTTTTTTTTTTACTCGAGTCACTTTTCAACGGACGTTGCCCTCAAACACAACAAATGCGCGCTTTCTTAGTACGCTGCACACACGGTCGAGTTATTCCCGAAAAGCGGGACAGAGGTTGTCCCGCGCGGAACATTAAATTTTGGTTTAAAAATCGGGTCGGTCCCGCCAAAATCGGGACGTCTGGCAACGCTGGTACGGACTCACACCACTGGCTTACGGTGAAGGAAAACATTGTGAGGCAACCTGCATGCCTGATATGTCACAATTAAAGGCATGTGAGTCCGCCAATCCGCACTGGGCCCGCGTGGTGGACTATGGGCTAAGCCCCCTTGATGATAGGGGAGGCTCGATCTCTTCGGTGGAGACGTATATAAGCCGATGATGAGCGAGAAGTCCTTCACGCACTAGGCCCGCGTGGTGGGCGAAGACGAGGGAGCTGTTGGACAATGAGGCCCGTAACGCTCCATCTGTCGCAACCGTGGAGACCCTTGCCGAGGAGGCCCTCATGAATGTGGACAAAATCCGAGGCGAGGTGAAAAAGAGCGGTCACCTCAAAGGTACGGTGTGGGGTCAAATCAACCAGGCCACACAGGGGTTAGTCGACGCAATAGAGGGGTTGCGCTCAATTACCCCGGAGGAGGAGCAACGCCGGCTTCGCGCGGACAATGCGCGGCTCGCGAGGGAGCTTGAGCTGGTCCGCACGGAGCTGCGCGCCTTTAAGGAGGCGTACATGGAGTCACAGACTAGATCGGCTGCGACTCCAAAAGAGGCACCTAAGCCCCAATCGAACTTGGAGGGGGTGCTGAAGAAGGCCATGGAGGATATGAAGCGCGAGCTCCTGCAGTCAGTGGGCGGAATGGTCAACGCCCGCTTTCAAGATCTGGAGATGCGTCTCCCCCCAGAACCGGTGATCAGACCACCTCTAAACGCTGACAAGCGCCAGCCACCGCCGCCCCGGCCTGGGGTCCGGTCTGGCCTGGTGGCAGGTGCCATGGGAGGTGAAGCAAGTTCTGGCCAGGCCAGAAAGGCTGAACCCCAACAAGCTAAACAAGGACCCGAGAAGGGCCCTCAAAACGGGGGTGAACAGGGTGAGAGGGATGCAGAAAAGGCTCCTCCACCCGGCGTCGGAGCGGGTCGGCGGGAAGAGATTGCCGAAACACCGGGGAATGGGGTTTTATGGACTGAGGTGGTGGGCCGGAAAGCCAGAGTGAAGGGCAATGTCCCAAATATCCCCTCCACTGTTGCAACCCGACGTGCTGCGGCACCTCCAAAAGCCGTCAAGATTATGGCCACTAAAACGGCGGCCATAGTGGTGACCCTAAAAAAGGGAGCCACTATTACTTTGGAGGGCAAAGAAATTGAGGCGACTTACCCGGAGGTTATGGTCAAGGCTAGAACCTTCATCTCACTCAGGGACTTTGGTTTGGAGTCGGTCAAAACACGAACTAGTATGACCGGCTCCAAACTGATGGAAGTGGGGGGAGATACACCAGAAGAAACGGCCGACCGCCTAGCTGCAAAGCTGTCGGAGGTAATTGGGGTCTGGGCGGACATCTCCCGCCCTTCCAGATCGGTTGACCTTAGGGTAACTGGTTTGGACGAGTCGGTTGGCCGCGAGGAGCTGGCGGTTGGAGTGGCGACGGCTGGGGGTTGCTCCCCCAGTATGGTCAGAGTGGGCCTAATCAGGCCTAACTTTTGGGGTGGTGGCCCGGCCATTATTAGGTGCCCAGCGACGGCTGCGAAAGCAGTCGTGAACAAGGGGAAGGTGGCTATTGGATGGTGTATGGCCACCATCAAGGCGATGGAGGCCCGGCCTATGCGCTGTTATAAGTGCATGATGCTGGGCCACACGCGTGCCCTCTGCCCGATGGAGGTAGAGAACGGGGCGTTATGCTTCCGTTGCGGCCAGGAGGGGCACATGGCGGCCGCGTGCGAGTCCGCTGCTAAATGCGCGGTATGCGCGAAGGCGGGTTGCCCACATGCGCATGTGATGGGAGGTTCCAAATGCGCACCTCCTACCGTCAAGGGGAAGGCTCTACAGGTCGGGCCATCCCCTAACCAGCCGCAAAGCCGCCAGACGGCTGAGGAGCTCAATATGCAGGTGTCCTAATGTCCAGACGCCTGCATACTGAGTTTCTACAGACCAACGCCAACCACTCCGCCCGTGCACAGGACCTGCTCATGCAGGTTGTGGCGGAGTGGAAGATTGGCGTCCCAGTCGTGGCTGAGCCCTACCTGATCCCCCCCCATCCAAACTGGGTTGGGGACACAGGGGGCCTGGTCGGCATCATGGTGCCACCGGCGGGCCCCCAACGCCTCTCTCTTAGAGAAAGAGGTACTGGTTACGTGGCGGCAAATTGGGGAGGGGCAGTTCTCGTAGGGGTATACTTCTCCCCAAACAGGAACCTGCGGGAATTTGAGAAGTTCCTGGATGGCCTGGAACCGGTGGTGCAAAGGGCAGCACCTGCCCAGGTCATCGTGATGGGGGACTTCAACGCCAAGTGCGTGGAGTGGGGGTCAGCTGTCACCGATGTGAAAGGGGCGCTTCTCCGGGACTGGGCTGCTATGATCGGCCTGGCTCCGGAGAACCAGGGTAATGCCTACACGTGCGTGCGCGGGCAGGGGGGTTCGGTGGTGGACGTAACGTTCGCCACCCCTGTTATTGGAACGCGTATATCGTGTTGGCGCGTCCTGGAGGAGGTGGAGACCCTGTCCGACCATGTGTATATCCGGTTCAGGGTCTCCAACGCGTCCCAAGGACGGCAGGTGCCGGCGGTGCATGGGCGAGGTGCTGGAGGCTTCCCGAGATGGCAGCTCTCACGCCTCGATGCGGACCTGGTAGAGGAGGCGGCTGTGGTTCGCGCATGGGCAGTTGATCCCCCGCAAGCAGTGGGGGTCGAAGAAAGGGCGGTTAGGTTTCGCCGAGATTTGACGGCCGTCTGCGACGCCGGTATGCCGAGAGCGCGGCGCTTCGTGCCCCGGGAAGGCGTATACTGGTGGACTCAGGAACTTGCCGTCTTGCGTGCCGCCAGCAACGCCGCCCGACGTGCCTTTACCCGGTGCCGTAGACGTCGGCGTCGAACAGCAGGTGAGCTGGAGCGTCTACTGGACGAACTGCGCTCAGCCAAGAGGGCGTTCGCTGACGCCATCGCGGCTGCCAAGAAAACTGCTTACGCGGAGTTCTTGGCGACCCTCGATGCGGACCCGTGGGGACGTCCGTACCTTATGGTACGGGCGAAAATGAAGGTGGCGCCCTCTACGGAGGAAATGGAGCCGGCCGTTCTCAGAGCGGTGGTAGAGGGACTGTTCCCGGACAGCCCCCCTTTCGAACCGCCGTGTATGGCTCTGCCAGAGCACGAGGACAACGCCGCCCTTGAAGCTCCTCCGGTAACGGAGGAGGAAATGGATGGGGCGGTTGGCCGGCTCAGGGGGCCTCGGAAGGCTCCGGGACCAGATGGAGTGCCTAGCAAGGTGCTCTCCATTGCCCTAAAGCACCTCGGGGACCGCCTCCGCTGCCTGTTCAGTGACTGTCTGGCGGTGGGGCGCTTCCCTGTGGTGTGGAAAGAGGGAAGGCTGGTCCTGTTAAGGAAGGAGGGCCGCCCTGCAGACTCTCCTTCCGGGCACCGGCCACTGGTGATGCTGGACGAAACCGGGAAGCTACTCGAGAGTGTGGTGGCTTCCCGCATCGTTCAGCATCTGGCAAGGGTAGGGCCGGAACTCTCCGAGAACCAATTTGGGTTCCGGTCGGGGCGATCCACTTTGGACGCCCTGGCCGCCCTGAAAAGGTTCACAGAGGACGCGGCCGAGCGGGGACAGGGGGCGATGGCGATCTCGTTGGATATCGCCAATGCCTTCGGTTCCCTCCCCTTCGAAGTGATTGAGGAGGCACTCCGATACCATGGATTGCCCCTCTACCTTCGAAGGGTCGTGGGGCACTACCTCCAGGGACGGGTAGTGTCCTACATAGAGAGGGGAGGTGCTCGGAGGGAGAGGCGGATGGCCTGCGGTGTTCCCCAGGGGTCCGTTCTAGGGCCCCTGTTATGGAACATCGGCTTTGACTGGGCTATCCGCGGGGAGGTGCTGCCCCGGATGGCGGTCATCTGCTACGCAGATGACACATTGGTAGCCGTCCGGGATAACACCTGGGAGGCTCTAAAGAGAAGGGCGGAAGTCGGGGCCTCCCTGGTTATCCGGAGGATCGGGGCGCTAAGCCTCCGAGTGGCGCTCAGTAAAACCGAGGCCCTTTGCTTCAAGGGGCCGAGGTGGAGAGTGCCAGCGGGGGCCGCTCTCCGGGTTGACGGGGATGTAATTGAGGTTAAGGCCAAGATTAAATATCTTGGCCTTGTCATCGACGGGGGGTGGCGGTTCGGAGATCACTTCCGGACGCTGACCCCCCGCCTCGTCGGCGCGGCTGCGGCCCTGTCGAGACTCCTCCCAAACCTGGGCGGTCCAGGCGCGCCGTGCAGGCGGCTATATACTATGGTAATCCGTAGCGTGGCCCTGTATGGCGCGCCAATATGGGTAGAAGCCCTCGACAGGCAGAACAGGGCCCTTCTCCGCAGGCCGCAACGCATCATTGCGGTGCGAGCTTGCCGGGCTTACCGCACGGTGAGCCATGCAGCGGCCTGTGTGCTTGCCGGAACTCCTCCCTGGGAGATTGAGGCGGTAGTGCTGGCCGAAGCATACCGGACGCGGGTTGAACAAAGAGCCCGGGGCAATTCACTCGCCCCGGAGGAGCTCGCCCGCGCCCGGGAGAGGAGGAACCTGGAGGTCCTGGGGCTCTGGGCGGATGGCTTAGAGGCCATACGCCCACAGCTGCAGGAATGGAGTGGGAGAACCCACGGGTCCCTCACCTTCCGGGTCACACAGGTGCTGTCCGGGCACGGATGCTTCGGGCGGTACCTGTGTCGAATCGGAAGGGAGCAGACGACGTCGTGCCACGGGTGCGGCGCCGACGATGACACGGCACAGCACACCCTAGAGGTGTGCCCGACGTGGTCGGGCGAGCGCCGCACCCTGGTGGCGGCAATTGGCGGTGACCTCTCACTTCCTGGCGTCGTATACGCCATGGTGGGAAGTGAGAGGGCATGGGAGGCAGTCGTCTCCTTCTGCGAAACAGTCATGTCGCAGAAGGAGGCGAGGGAGCGGGAGCGTGAGGCTGATCCCTTAGCGCCCCCACTCCGGCGCAGACGAATGGGGAGGAGAAGGCGGCAAAACATAGCCGCCCTCGCCCCCCCCGTAGTGGTGCTTGCTGGCGGGGAATGGGACTCCCTGCCAGCTGCAATAGCCCACATGTCTAGGGAGGGGACCAAGTGATCCTGGCCCCCTCCTTCTTGGCGCGGAGTCCCCGGCTCTTAAAGCTGGGGCCAGCTTGCAGATGTCGCGGTTGAAACACACTAGTGCGCCCGTGACATCTGCAAAAAGAGCATATAGGATCACCGACAGGTTTTTAGTGGGTATGCCTCACTCATAGAGGAGAGTCCCACATAGCCACCCGCACCGTCCCTTTCAGGTGCGGGGGTATGCGTAATGCAGTTTCCTGTCGGAAAAAAAAAAAAAAAAAAAAAAAAAAAAAAAAAAAAAAAAAAAAGGCCCGCGTGGTGGACTATGGCCTAAGCCCCCTCGATGTTAGGGGAGGCTCGAGCTCCGAGCGTGGAGACGTATATGAGATGATGAATAAATCGATAAACGAACCAGTCTGGAATATCCATTTTAACGAATCTAAACGCCTCTAAATTCTTAACTAAACGAAACCAAGGAAAGCCATAACAGTTTCATAATTAACACATTTATCTTGTGTAAGAGCACGTCTATATATCGACAGAAGGTATGAAAGGTATTGTTTCACTTACCAATTAACGAAAGGTTCTGAATCAATGGTTTCATTAAAAATATTTTTTGTTCTGGGCCATTGTTTACAAGGGAAACTGATTCTATATTAAGAAGAATGTGTTAGGGTAATGAAATCGAAAAAAAAACATAAAAGATTGTATAATATATTTCTTGCTGCGTATCTAAATTTATGTAGGAACACAATTATTCATAATGACTAGGGAATAATCAGGGAAGTTAACCACTAAACTATATTTCTCTCATTAATATAATGTACCTCATTTTCCAAAATTTTTTCCTTATCTTTTCTGCGGATGTAACTGCCCACATTCGACTACCTTTTACCCTTTAAATTATGTATTACTAGCGACCCGCCCCGGCTTCGCACGTGTGCAATGCTTATACATCACATTAGAAACTACCAAAATTTACGGTGTGTCTCTCACATATTATGCATGTATTGTATATAAAAAAACCTTCATCTTCAATCACTCTATCTATTAAAAAACCGTATCAAAATCCGTTGCGTAGTTTTAAAGATTTAAGCGTACATAGGCATATAGGGACAGAGAAAGCGACTTTGTTTTATACTATGTAGTGATCTTGGGAGGGCTTTAGATCAGTAATATGCATGATAATTTTACAGGATCAGCAAACAATCTACCAGTATTTACCCAGGATATGAACAATTTGGCACTGTCCGAGAGCACCCCGGTTGGACAAGTAGTATACACATTGCAAGGTGTTGACCCAGAAGGACTATCTGTAAGTAGAACACAATATTGAATTATAGGTATCATATTTGTATACAAAATTATGAGCCAATTTAAAAGTGTAAAGATGACTCAGAACACAACTTGCATCAAAGAGGATGACGAAAAATGACGTCATTACAAAAATATTACAATGTGCATAAATAAACTCACTAAAAAGATAAATATGTAGGTATGTGACATTAAAGTTACCCAAATAATCAACGGGCACAATTATGGCATAGTAATTATTTTAACTTTCATGTACTTAATTCATTCCAATTCAACTATTATCAAAATATTAATAACTAGCGGACCCGGCAGACTTCGTTCTGCCCACCAGCGCCACCTACCGGGTCCAAATTGATGTATTATACATAAAAACCTTCCCCATGAAATACTTCGTAATTTGGTGAAAACCGCATGAAAATCTGTTTAGTAGTTTTTGTGTTCATCGCGTTCAGACAGAGGCGGCGGGGACTTGGTTTTATATAGGTATATAGAAGATTTTGATTAACCTCGACGTTTACTCGTGTCCACGATCAATGCAACTTAATCAAAACTAAATAAGTCTTTATATTTTGATAATATTCCACGTGCGGATCGTCGTATATCTATAAATAACAACTATGGGATGTTTGTAAACTGTAACTGATGAGTTAATAGATAAATATACAGACACACACACACAGCCAATTCCAAAATAATCAGAGCTTGTTTTATGGTGACCAGATAGCTGATATACTTATATTTACATCCAGACACAGTACAAACAGACATATTCATGCCTACAAATGTTTGACCTGGGTGGGATTTGACTTTAAGCCCATGCCTTGAAAGTCAGGATCACTAACCACAAAGCCAACTGGGCTGTCAAATTTATTACTTAATATCCATCCATAATGCAAAAGTATGCCTGCCTGTCTTTCACGCCAAAACTACAAAACCGATTTAAATCAAATTTGATACACAGATAGTCTACCTTAGAAAGAAGGAAGTAGCAAGAAAGAAATAGACGATGACCCGAGCACGCGGGTAAAACCGCAGGGAGCTACTAGTAAATATATTTCTAATTGTAAATAATGTTTCAGATAAAATACGGTCTGGTGGGGACAGACAAGTTTTCAGTGAACCCGATTACTGGTGACGTCACTCTAGATCGAGCTTTAGATAGAGAGGTGAGTTTTGTATTTATTTATATTAATGATAAATATTCCATTATATTTTGCGTATCGAGAGAAATACCGTGAGTCACAGATCGTCCGATTCAACTAAAACATAAACTAACTTTAAGAAATAGTGCACTAAAATTCTTCTGCCAGAACTTGTCTGTGTGATGTGTCTGCGTGAACTGTGTCACATTTTTTTGATGCTCCAGAACCAAAATCACAATCATTTATTTGTGAAACACAGGTGTACATAATAAAGATTTAAAATTTACAGTTAGTGCTCCATGTTTGGCTATGAAAGGCATACAAATTAAAGGATTTCTTCTATTTATCAAATCTGTGATCGTAAATTACAAACTTTATTGATAAAATCTAAATTAAATAATTGTTTAAGTCTAACCAGTAGTTGTGAAGCCAATAAAAATAAAATCAAATATTTCTATACTAATGTTATAGGCATTGTAAAAATATTGGAGATATTGGAGATACCACAGAACAGTAAAAGAGGTTAGAAAGGAAATAGTTCCTGATTTGTATTAGAACCAGTGTCGCCGCTTGTCTCCCACTCTTTATCACCACTACAAGCAAGAAGGCAATGCGTACGCGCATTACGCACACAAATTAACCACACTTACTTAGATCGCGAGTTTGCTATTGGTCGTCACACTAGTGCAAACACTGTGCTTGACGTACACTCACACACGCGTAAAAGCAATTTATTTCTCATACATGCTAGGGCGACCAAAAGGTCGATTATTTATATCGATAAGATTACCCATTCAATTGTACCGGTTGCCTCTATCCATAGTTTCCTTGTATCTGGATCTTTTGGAAATCTAAAAATAACATTTAAAGTGTTATTCCATTCCATTAGCGGTTCCATTTACAGTAGAAACTTAATTAACAATAAGGAAATCTGTTTCAATTAATAACCCGCAATAACATTAATCGGTAGTAAAACACAGTTATTTTAATCATAACACATATTACTTATCATATTTTTTACTGAAATCATTTGGATACATTCACAAATAAAATTACAAATTAATATCGACATTGTTTACAACTCGGTACAACACTATCGATACGTAAAGATTTCGCTGAATTCAAGCCATGACTCGTCGCCTGCGACGTTCGCAGTGAACGAAATACATTGCGTAGTCACCAGTCATTAGTACAAGATGGTACCTACCTATTGCAAGCAATGTATACTTTTGTATCTGCTTGCGATAGTATCATTTTTGTCTACAAACATCATAATACTATTGCAATAATTGCAAATATCACTTGTATTTTAAGGTTTTTGGACTTACCGGTGAAAAGAAATCCCTTCTCGAGTCACACTACACACCTGGCTTCTTTTCCGACATGTTATAATAGCGCAAGACGGCATAATTCTAATTATTTGCGGAGCTCCGTACACTGTCACAATATAAGCACGACTGTTGGACGGTGAATCATATTTTTGCCAGGATATGAGCGTTTGCTCATATGCGAGGCGCGCCTGCCACGCCCACAAGGCCCTTCTAACCTCTTTTACTGTTCTGTGGGAGATACTCTATAACATTATTCTATTCTATGGCGATGGAGATGGACTTATTACTGACAGCGGTCAACTAGACCCCTAAAAATGATATATTATCCGTTATCCCAGTTATAATGATCCGTTTCGTTTTCAGGTTGAAGATACAATTAAGTTCCTAGTGTCGATAGAAGATGAAGATCCAGAGAAGAAACAAAATCTTATTCAAACACAACCCGTTACAGTCATTGTGGTGGACGAAAATGATAATCCACCTATATTTAATAATGTAAGTAATACTTGTAGCTTGTAATAAAATAAATCTTAGACATAGACGCTTTCATGGCACTTGTAAAGGGTACCACTGGGCATAGTTAAGGTTTTTATGAATGAATAAATATCCTGGGACATTTTTCACACACGGCCAATCTGATTCTTAACTAAACAGAGCTTGTAATATGGTAACCAGATAGCTGATATACTACATATACTACTTTTAAATATATACTTATATAGACATTTACATCCAGACACAGGACAAACAGACATATTTATGTTTGTCCTGGGTGGGATTCGAACCCACGACCCGCGGCTTGAAAGTCAGGGTCACTAACCACAAAGCCAACCGGGCTATCCGGGTGTGTAACCACATAATTCTATTTATACTACTGTGATTGCTCGTCTAAAGCCTTATGAAGTTCAAAAATTTATACGGATAATTTTTGTAGAATCATAAGTTCTTGAAAAAAATCTTCACATATGTCAGTGGGACGGATTTACCGGTTACGAGAGTAATCCATTCATCCATGGTTCCAATAAAACCGGATTATCCGAATGTCAATGACAGCTTGACCGTCTATATGCAAATTAAATACAAATATTTAAAATTTTGATTACGTTAAATGTTACGGTTGCTTTTGATAGTGTTTGTAAATTTAATTTGGAGACATTGAATATTTTTTTTATATCTTTATAATTTACTAGCTGCCTCCGCGCGGTTTTACCCGCGTAGTTCCCGTTCCCGTGGGAATACAGGGATAAAATATAGCCTATGTTACTCAGTCATAATGTAGCTTTCTAATGAAAAAAGAATTATTAAAATCGGTCCAGTACTTTTTGAGTTTATTCGTTACATACAAAAATACAAATCTTTCCTCTAGTGTAGATTTACCCTTTTATTACTTTTGAGTTACAGCCTTCATTTTATCTTACTTATTTTACCTAGCCTATACTCTACCTACCCACATTACATACTAGATGACCCGCGCAACTTTGTTAGCGTCACTTCCCCGTTTTTGCAACATTATTTTTGATGCCCCGCTCCTATTTTTGCACCGTAATGGTATATAGCCAATAGAATCCTTGGTAAATGGGCTATCTAACATTGAAATATTTTTATAAATCCGACTAATTTTCTCTCATTATTTTACGCGTGTCCGTTTATATCATTGGGTACAAGTAAGTCCAAAATTACATATAGTGATTTCTTTCCAAATTATCTTTTACAGAGTCCATACGAAGTAGATGTACCAGAAGATGAAATAATAGGAACAACAATATTAAATAACATTGAAGTGGAAGACAAAGACTACGTCGGCGATAACCTTGAAGTTGGCTGCGTTCCTAATGAACAGGTAAAAACAGGATTCGGTTTTAAAGCTGCCGATACCAAAAATGAGTCATTGTATGAAGCAAATCGTTTTGTTATAAAGAAAATACTAAGTGGTCAATCAAGCTTTGTGTAGAATTTGAAATGATGTTATTAATTTATTTACTAGTGGCTCCTCGCGGTTTCACCCGCGTACCCCGGAGATCTTCCATTTTACCGAGATAAAAAGTAGCCTATGTCCTTTCTCAGGCTCTAGACTCTACGTGTACCAAATTAAATTTAAATCAGTTCTGTAGTTTTAGCGTGAAAACGAGACAGACAGATAGAGTTACTTTAGCATAATTATATAATCTTCTAATATATAAAATTCTCGTGTCGCGGTGTTTGTGATTAAACTCCTCCGAAACGCCTTGACCGATTCTCATGAAATTTTGTGTGCATATTGGGTAGGTCTGAGAATCTGGCAACATCTATTTTTCATCCCCCTGTGGTAAAGCCAGGTTTGTCCCACTGCAGGGCAAAGGCCTCTCATGCAGAATAATGTTGATGTAAGTCAAAATTAATAGGAAAGTAGTTAGCATATTTTCATTGATCACGAAAGCCTAGCTTATAAAAATACAACAAATGCATTCCCAAGTATATGTTCACACGACAGCGTTTTTAAAACGCGACGCTTTTTTATCGAGCGGTGTTGCATTTTCAACTTTGGAAGTTGGAAATAGAGGATATTATGGTACTTGGAAATGCATTTGTTTTGTTTGAACGCTTTTTTAACTTCCGGTAAAAAAACTCTCTCGTGAATAAGGGCTGAATGTTATAAAATCAGCTATCTGGTTACTATGGTAACACCGTCTCTGCCTTTGAAATCAGATTGGAGATCGTGTAAAGAATGTCCCCAGATTAAAAAGCAAATCCTTTGATTACTTCCAGTGGCCAGAAGCATGTGAAACCTTTGAGGTGGTGACCCTCAACTCTTCAGCACATCAGTACACGGGAGCATTAGTACTACGGAAACCACTCAATTACAATGATAAACAGTTTTATCAATTCCAATTATATGCAACTGTAAGTAACTTCTGACCATTACTTTACTAGACTAGATGTTCAAATACTACTGGAAATTATTAAATAGTTATTAGAGCGAATGTTGGGTTCCATAATTAGCATGACTTCGCCTTCTTAACGGTAAATCTTTCTATCAACACATAATTTAAAAACTGGCTATTATGAAATATCCATACTGTGTCTTATATTATGGTTTATGGTGGTATCGTGCGCGTTATTTGTGACAAGTAATCATCAAGGTCTGACATCACATACCATTATGTGTGACGATTTTCTTCTGTCCCGTTTTTACATGAGATCATGAAACCCAAAATTAAAAAAGTATCTTACATGGACACAAATTATAGTAAGTAATTGTTGTGTAATATGGCAGACTTCGTTCTTCCCACCAGCGCCACCTACCAGGTCCAAATTGATGTATTATACATAAAGACCTACCCCATGAAATACTCTGTAACTTGGTGAAATCCGCATGAAAATCTGTACAGTAGTCGTTGTGTTCATCGCGTTCAGACAGACAGACAGAGTCGGAGACTTTGTTTTATATATATAAAGAAGTCCTTTTACACAACATTGGAGTACAGTATGGAGTTCTTCAAGAAGGGAGTTAAGAGATTTTTACTGGGTTGGCAACGAGTGAGTAACGCCCCTAGTGTTGCAAGCGTCCATAGGCTGCGGTAACCGCTTCCGGCGACCTTCATCAGGCGGACTGTATGCCTGTTTGCCACCTTTGTGGTATAAAAAACAAACTAATACTCTCAATTTCAGGACGGTACACTAAACTCCTCGGCCCATGTAGAAGTTAAAGTAGTAGACGTACAGAACTCTGCTCCAGTCTTCAGTGGATCATTATCAGCAGCATTACCTGAAGACGCTCCCGTTGGTACCCTCGCTTTGACGGTGGTAGCTAGGGATGCAGATAGAGCGCATCCGAGAGATGTACAGCTGCAACTTGTTACTAGTAAGTATTTTCATAAGCTTAAGTTTAACACCTCACTAGGTTATGTGTGATTTGCAGCAGATTTTAAGTTATGTTTGACCATCGTGCTTTATTATATCACTAGAGACCCGCCCCGGCTTTGCACGGGTGCAATGCTTATACATATTACATTAGGAAACTCCAAAATTGTCAGTGTTTCTCTAACATATTATGCATGTATTGTATATAAAAACCGCATCAAAATCCGTTGCGTAGTTTTAAAGATTTAAGGGACAGACAGCTCAAAGCGAATTTGTTTTATAATATGTAGTGATAGAACGCAATAATGGGAGATGGATGGATATTTAAAATTATAGTTACTTTTTCATGTGTCTGGTTCTTTAAAAGTTAACATTACCATACTGATTTTTGCTATGATCTTATTCCAGATCCCCTTGACTTTTTCCTACTGGATAGTACAACTGGAGAACTGAGAACAGCTAAGCCTTTAGACAGAGAAGCATTGGCTGATCCATCATCACCTCTGAATCTTACTGTTAGGGTAAGTTACTTAGTTTTCTTTTTTACTTGGTTTTTTGTAGTAAGCTTGCGTAAAATTTTTACTCTTATAAGTTACATTGCCTTATATAACTCTACATGTTGTTTGAAATAATTTTAATATTGTGATATAGTTTTTTTCGTATATTGATTTAAAAAACATAAGTATACATTACATATTTGACTCATTAATTTTATTTCATCATCATCATATCAGCCATAGGACGTCCACTGCTGAACATAGGCCATACATTAATTTTAGTAACTTATAATATTTTTTTTAACATTAATTTTAAAAGTAGATCCTCCCCTCCCCAACTACCTATATGAATACAAGATCACAATATTAATGAGCAAAATTATCAATGTGCCACAGTAGCGTAGCGTGGGCGGCACTATTAGAAGGGCGGCGAAATTGGAAAATAAGGGGGCAAATTATGAGCTCCTTAAAAAACAACACCATAATTGTGACGCCCTCTAAAAAAAAAAGAAAACTACATCATTATTTTGTATGCATGAATATGTCTGTTTGTCCTGTGTCTGGATGTAAATATCTATAATATGTATGTATTTAAAAGTTTTATATGTAGTATATCAGCTATCTGGTTACCATAACAGAAGCTCACTTTGATGCTTAATTTGGAATCAGATTGGCCGTGTGTGAAAAATGTCCTTGGATATTTATTTATTTCTACGCTACGCCACTGATGTGTCCAATATATTTTCAGGCAACAGAAATAGTAAATGGCCTGCCATTAATATCTGACATAACATCAACACTAGCAACAGTGACAATCACGATCAAGGATGTGAACGATGAACCGCCTCGGTTCAACCGGAGGGAATACAGCGTTGAGATACCAGAGAGTCTACCGGTTGGAACACCCCTGCCTAACTTGGATATGGTTGTCACGGATACTGATGTGGTAAGAACTAAGAACCGAAGATATACAAAGTCTGGCTAAAGAGTTTTAGGAGGTCTAAAGTTAGAGAAATATAAATCTTATGGCTTATAAAATAGGAGTCAACAATTGAGTCTATGTTTAATTAGATGATAGTAGAAATGAAATTTCAAATTACATTACCAAAGGGGCCGTTCATCAATCACAAGGAATCACAAGCCGCTTTCGATTTTGTACGTGTTTGAAGAAAAATTTGAATACACGTATTCGCTTTTCGGTTCAGTATCGCGGGTTTGTCGAAAAAATAAATAATAAATAAATTATTCCTCTGAAAGGGCCCTGAGGGCCCTCTGAAAGGTGGGGTGGGAGGGCTTACGGGCCCCACGTGATTAATGGACAGCCCTAAAGTGTAAATGTCAAAGTGGCGAAGGCTTTTCTTTGTTTTTCTTTCTTCTTTTGAATGTTAATGACATTTTTTTTAAATAAGAACTAATTGTATTTCATATACATACTTTTTGATAAAATTATGTGTGTATGTATAATTTTTCAGGGCTTAAACTCAGTATTCAGTCTTCGTCTGGCAGATGAATTTGGAGCGTTCATAGTGGAGCCTGCGATTGCCACAGGAAGTGCATCCGTTACTCTACGACTTAACTCTAGTCTCGATTATGAAGATCCTAACCAAAGGAAGTTTATATTAGTGGTAAGTTCTTGGAATTAATATTTCATTTTTTATTTTTAACCGACTTCCCAAAAAGGAGGAGGTTCTCAATTCAGCCGGTATGTTTTTTTTATCAGTCTTTTCATTCACAGAGCTCACTGTTGTATGTTATTTATTTTCGCTAACTAGTAAAATATATATTCTGTTATTTAGTTGATACTTCCATCACTTATAATTGGATTTTCAAATTTAGTGTTACTTAGCAAAATACAGTTAAATTTTAAATTTTTTAGAAGCTTTTGGTTATGATTCGAATTTCCAATCAATAACTTTTTTTTTTTTTTTTAATTGCTAAAAACTAGAGCTTGACCGCGATCCCACCTGATGGAAAGCAGTTATGCGATCTTTGTTGGTAAGGCGCACTAGTTTTTTAATAGCCTATTCACTCTAGCCTTGAAGACACTTAAATTATAATGAGACGGGAAGACCGCAGCAGGCAAATTGTTCCACTCCTTCGATGTACGCGGTATAAAAGTCGAGGCAAAACGCTTAGTCCGGATCGTAGATGTTTCGACAACGTAAGGGTGGATACTGGCCGTACGACGGGATGTCCGATGGTAGAAAGGAGATGGCGGAATCAGATCATGCACTTCCCGCGCACACTCTCCGAAATGCATCCTGTAAAATACCGAAAGGCTGGCTACCTTACGCCTGTGCTCAAGGCTTTGTAGATTGGACTTAACCAAATCTGGATCTCCAATTAGTCTCACCGCACGCCTTTCCACTGAGTCCAAAGCTGCCAGGTGGCATTTTGCAGCTCCAGCCCATATGTGACTGCAGTACTCCACGCAGGATCGAACCTGTGCTTTGTATAACATTAGAAGCTGTCCCGGCGTGAAGTACCGCCGGACCTTTGCAAGAACGCCGAGTTTCCTAGCAGCCACGTTGGCTTTGGACTCAATGAACCGCCCAAAGTTAAGGTCTGAGGAAATTTCAACTCCCAAGAGCTGAAGGCGGTCGGTGCACTCAAGGGATACATTCCGGAAAGCAGGAGCCAAGGTGAACGGGCTCCTTTTAGCGGTGAACAGACACGCTTGCGTTTTGGCGGCGTTGAATCCCACCAAATTGGCTTCGCCCCACCTGGAGACTACCTGAAGTGAAATATTTGTACGCTCCACCATAGCCTCTCTTTCGGACCGGATTAGCTCCTTACTAGCCCGAGCACTTGGCAAGTATCTGTCTACAACTGTGCTATCATCTGCATACCCATAGATACCGGGCAACAGCAGATCGTTGATATGGAGCAGGAAGAGAGTTGCAGAGAGAACAGATCCCTGAGGAACTCCGGCATTAGTCGTCATGGGCTCTGATGAGCATCCGTTAACAACAAACCGGAGTGACCGTTCACTCAGGAAATCTTTTATCCAGTTAATCAGGCTAGAGGAGATGCCGAACGCTGGGAGCTTACTCAAAAGGCTTGCGTGCCATACCCTGTCGAAGGCCTTCGAGACGTCTAAAGAGATAGCAATCGCTTCCCCATTCTTCTCGAGGGCCTCGCCCCACAAGTGAGTGGCACACACTAGTAGGTCCCCAGTAGACCGATTGCGGCGAAACCCGTACTGTCGGTCACTGAGGAGATCGTTACCTTCCAGGTGTGTCATGAGGCGCGAGTTTAGTACACGCTCCATAACCTTGCAGAGTATGGAGGTCACTGAAATCGGCCGATAGTTAGCAGGGTCGGCACGGCTACCCTTTTTGGGCACAGGTTGCACGTTAGCAAGCTTCCAGGACTTAGGCACTAAACCAGTCCCAAATGAGAGGCGATACAAGCGTGTCAATACAGGAGCCAACTCGGGTGCACAAGCCTTGAGAACAATCGCTGGTATACCATCTGGTCCACTAGCTTTGTCCACGTCGAGACGACACAGTGCTCTCAGAACTTCTTTGTGCCTTATGCGAACCTCGGGCATCGAAGTGTCACAGTGAGGCAGAGTCGGCGGAGTAGCACTGCTAGTGTCAAGACGAGAATTGTGGGCGAAGAGGGATGCAAAGAGACTTGCTTTCTCTCTCGCCGTATGAGCCAGTGTTCCGTCTGGCCTAACCAGCGGAGGCAATGTGGGCCGACAGAAGTTCGCTTCGACCGACTTGGCAAGGGACCAGAATGCTCTGCTACCGGACGGCTGTGCAGAGAGCTTTTTGCCAATGTGAGTAATGCGATCGAAGCGAGCCTTCCTTAGTGCTTTTTTGTAGGACTTGGCAGCATGGTTAAAGGCTCTCTTCTTTGAACTCAGATCTGGAGCATTGCGGTCACGAGCGTCAACCCAGGTGAGAAACGCCAAGTGCTTACGCTGTTCAGCTTGGGCACAGTCAGCGTTAAACCATGGGTGAGCTGAGCCTCCGATGGGTACGTCTCTATAAGGAATGTAATATTCCATTGCTTGACGTATTACATCGGATATAGCATCCGCGCAACTTGACGGACTTTGAGAAGAGAAGCATACCTGCTGCCAAGGATAAGACGCAAAGAAATGCCGCATCTCATCCCAATCTGCTGACTTGTAACGCCAGATTCGTCGTTCACCGCGTGAGTCGCAGTCAGGTGGGGAGAAGGACGTTACAGACTTCACCAGACAGTGATCTGAGGTTCCTAGTGGTGAGGAAACTGTTACGATACATCTGTCCGGATCGGAGGTCAGCAGAAGGTCCAGACAATTAGCAGTATGACCAGCTACATCAGGCACCCTTGTCGCTTGCGTTACTAACTGGGAGAGGCCCATCGAAACCGCGAAGTTTCGCACTTCTCTACCAGCGTGGTCAGTCTTCTGGTACGGGAAAAGCCAGTCCTGGTGGCAGGCGTTAAAGTCCCCCAGAGCGACAAACTGCGCATCAGGGTACCGATGCAGAGCCTTATCGACAGCCTCGCTGAGGTGGTTAAATAGCCGAGTCGTCTCTTGGTCACCGCTGTGCGATCGATAGACACAGGTATAGACAATTTTGTCTACACCGGTGTCTACCAACAGCCACAGTGATGAGAAAGTAGGTGACGGAGACGCTGGCAGCAGATGTCATTGCGGACGTACACACAGACCCCGGCACGCTGCAGGAAAATGTGCTCCAATGAGTATCCCGGGTAGTCGAGATACGCCGCATCTGACGGACATCTAATTTGGGTCTCCGTCAAGAAAAGCAAGTGGGGCTTCTCGGTCTCGAGATGGTGGTGGACCGCAACGAGATTGGAGTGCAGCCCTCGAATATTCGAGAGATGCACTTGAAATGAGAGGAGGTGCATCCGCTGTCGACACTTGTTTCTCTTTTTACCTTTCATGTATGCATATTAAACTTAAGTGAATAGGAATGGTGGAAAATAGCAGTTGAGCGAGGTGATGCAATGTTAGACCCCCAATACAACCAGAGTTGCTGTGGCAATGGAGGTTTGACTTGGAGACTGCGGGGACGCCCGAACCCCCCCAGGGATCGCCATCGGGTCCTCTCACCCGGTCGCCAGCCGGCACGATGGGGCCACCCTGGGATTTTTCACAGTTGGCGGGGCAGCCTTTCGCGTGTGGCTGGCACACTACTTGGGCCCCCAACTATCTGCGGTCGGCCAGCGGAGCACCGTGCTCCCGCTACCCTCCACGATCAAACATCCAACACAGCAACAGCTGGTGCATCATACCCGGTATACATCACACCACAACTGCTCAGATCCATTTTCCACCGTACGGCTTCACCAGACATCACGCCGGAACACGACGGATCGCTTGGCGGCATGGATTTGTCTGGTGGGTGGTAACCTTTAAGCCGGCAGCCGATGCAATGGCCTACCACCGTATTTACTGCTCGTTTAGCACTACCCAGGGGACACGTGTAGGGTGGTCAGAATTCTAGTAAATCCTACGGACGCAAGCAGTTCATCCCCCAATATAACTTTATAGTTTCTATGTAATCTACTATGCTGTGATTGGTGTACTCCTTTACCTAATCAATTTTTTTTTTAATAAACTTCACAATTTACTTCCGCCAATCCCCACTAGGCCCGCGTGGTGGACTATGGACACCCCCTCGATGTTAGGGGAGGCTCGAGCTCCTCGGTGGAGACGTATATGACCTGATGATGATGATGATGCTGAAAATTCACATCTTTTAGACATACTTCTAATATCAAATAGGACTGTGGATTAGCTGGTCATCATTTTTTAATAATTTCTTTAGCATCTTCTATCCCATTTTCACACACATTTTCTCATCATCCAGGTAATAGCAGAAGAAGTCCACACGAACCCAAAGCTGTCTTCCAAAGCGAGTGTAACGATAACGCTAACTGACGTGAACGATAACGCGCCTCAGTTTGCTGAGGAGCCATATTCAGTGAGCGTGGCTGAAGGAGCTCCAGCTGGAACCAGGGTAGCTGCAGTAAGAGCTACAGATAGGGATACTGGCAGGTAAGGCATCTATATTAAAATAGGTATATAAAGCTGAAGAGTTTGTTTGAAGATGCTAATCTCAGGAAGTACTGGTCCGATTTAAAAAAATATTACAGTGTTTGATAGCCCCTTTAACGAGGAAAGCTTAAAATATAATGTTGCAAAAACGCGGTGACATTAACGAAGCCCGCGCAGGCTTAACCCGCGAAGTTCCCGCACCCGTAAGAATATGTGGATGAAATTATAGTATTTGTTACTTCCTGACAATGTACCTATCCTTTGATGAAATTATTCAGATCAGCCCTGTAGTTTTGGAGCCTATTCATCAAATCATTCCTCATTATAATACCTATTAGTGTAGATAGAGTAACAGACTTTAATTTGTTATTATTTCCACCTTTTCATGATGACAGATAAATTAGTAATACACTAATTAAATTTTATGAAACTAAAATCAACATCAAGTAATATGAGAACCTCCTACGTTGATTTTTCGTCGGTTAGTAATTAATGGTAGTCACTTTGATATGATAAATGTTAATTAATCATACTATTTTATAAACTTGAAGCATAGCTTTGTCTTGACCAGAAATTAATATGTTTTCATTCGGTTATTAACGAAGATATTTCAGCAGAACGTAACCATAAGGTAATATTTCCTTACAGATTTGGTACAGAAGGCATAGTATACCAAATATCTGGTAACGGAGCGGAACTGTTCAGCATCGACAGCCGAAGTGGCGTCATCACGGTGGCCTCCTGCCCGTTGCCAGGCCAACCACCGTGCCTGGACTACGAAACTAGGAAGGACTACTTCTTGCAGTATAAGGTAACCACTATTTCTACATGAGTAGAAATAGTAGTAGTAGTAATAGAACATGAGTTCTAAATGTGAAAATGTGTGTGTTCCTCTTTCATGTAACACCCTTGTAGGGTCCTTGGATTGGAAGGGACTAAAACGAATTTGATTCTGTATATATGACCCTATAAGATGTGTAACTTAGTAGTTTTTTTGATGTTGTATTTTTATTTCATTGTGCAATTATTTCTTATTGTAATTTAATATTTAATTGTTCGTTAAATATTGTAATTGGTGTTCAACCGTGATATTTGACTTATTATTATGACGAATAGAAAACGGAGGTAAAACCTTAGCGTGAACCTAGTGCCACTAGAAAGACATGTATCTAATGTCATTTCAACTCTGAGCTGATTTAAGCCCATATTGACCCATTAATAATTATAAAATATTTAATCTCATTTTGTCGTTTTTAGCTTTTCTAATGTATTGGTGATCGCTTCTTTATCTGATCTATTCTTATAATGACTTATTGATTGATTTGATTATTTTTTTCCTCTTTATAATATTAGGGTAATGAATAATATGTATAACTAAACAGATTTTACTAATTTTTCAGGCGACAGATAACGATGGTTTCGGACAAAGTACAGTTGTATCTCTTCAGATATCTCTCACAGACTCCAATGATAACCCACCGGTGTTCGTTACACCTGTTTACAAGGCATCCATTGACGAAGATGCCCTTAAATTTGAACCTGAACTACAGGTATGTATTGATTAGAAGATGGTAACGAAGATTTTCCAGCTTCTAGTTTGAAGTTTAGTTTAAACATTATTATTTTCTATTCTAGTTAATTTCTAAGCTATTGTCTAAGATGAAATGATGATGTGTAATATGAGTAATGTTGAGACTTCCCTTTTCTAATAAGTTTGTGTTTGATATCTATATAATAGCGCGTGGACTTTTTCTCTTAACCACGAGCATTGCAACTTGATCAAATCGTCGAAGTTAGTCAAAATAATTTATATTTTGATAATAGTCCACTCGCGAATCGCCCTTTTATACCTAAATTTTAATATTAATATTGTGAATGCAAATAAATAATATGAATCAGTCATGAATTTCGCTCACGAAAGTTTAAAAATTCATAATAAGTTATACCTAGTCTTAAGTTGTATGTGCATTTAAACGTAGGTACTCTATAAATTAAGACTGATATTACTAACGAATAATAACAATACATTTTATCTAAGGTCCAAGCTCGAGATGTAGACGTGACCTCCGACATACGCTACTCGATCATCGAACCAGCTACCCATCCGTTCTCTATTGACCCTGTGACAGGCAAGATATCTGTAAGGGCGGAAACGGGGGGCGTGGTATCCCCCCCTGGAGATAACAGTAAAATACTCCTTACTGTACTTGTAAGTACCTATTGTTTATTTCTGAATAGATAATCAAAAGAGAAAAGTAAGAAATCATTGAAGTAAAGCAATGACCATAATTACGTTGTTAACAGCCCGGTTGGCTTTGTGGTTAGTAACCCTGACTCTCAAGCCCCGGGTCCTGGGTTCGAATCCCACCCAGGACAAACATTTGTATGCATGAATATGTCTGTTTGTCCTGTGTCTGGATGTAAATATCAATATAAGTATGTATTTAAAAGTAGTATATGTAGTATATCAGCTATCTGAGTACCATATCACAAGCTCTGCTTAGTTTGGAATCAGATTGGCCGTGTGTGAAAAATGTCACAGGATATTCAGGATAATAGAAATTATAACCAATCAATTAAATGTAATAGTCACTAAGAAACAACTGTACCATTATAAATGTGATGATGGTGACCAAAGCAATAACTATGAAATGACAAATAAATTCCATATGCTGACAGTACTATTGGTTGATGATACCCTGGCTGATGCTGGTGGGGTTCTAATATACAGGAAACGTGTGTGTTCTGAATATATCCTGTACTAAGCTTATTATAAGCTCCCGGAATAATAATAAATAAATATCCTGGGACATTTTTCACACAAATTGAGCTTGTGTTATGGTAACCAGATAGCTGATATACTACATATACTACTTTTAAATACATACTTATATAGATATTTTACATCCAGACACAGTACAAACAGACATATGTATACTAATAATCTATTTTCTAGGCAACCGACGGCGTACACAATGCTACATGTAAAGTGGAGATCACGGTTCGTGACGTCAACAACCATCCCCCAGTCTTCGACACTGATAAGTACGATGCTGATATATCAGAAGATGCTCCTATAGGTAAATATCATACTTTGTAACAAACTATAGTAATAGACAAAGAGCGATATTATTTTAAAAGAGTTAAAAAAGTAAATAAGGAGTTGTAATGCTCCATTGAAAATGGAAGAGCTTTTGCTGGGTCATGTCTTCGGCATTTTGCTAAAACCTTTAAAAATTGGGTCTTACAGAATCCAAGCATTAATGTATCTACGGTAACTAAAAACAATATTTATAATACACCTATAATTCAATAGGTTTGACTTTAGTGTCATAATAAACCCTTCAATGTTGTGTGTTGCCTTGAATAAATATTTTTTCTTTCTTTCTTTCTTTCTTTCTTTCTTTCTTTCTTTCTTTCTTTCTTTCTTTCTTTCTTTCTTTCTTTCTTTCTTTCTTTCTTTCTTTCTTTCTTTCTTTCTTTCTTTCTTTCTTTCTTTCTTTCTTTCTTTCTTTCTTTCTTTCTTTCTTTCTTTCTTTCTTTCTTTCTTTCTTTCTTTCTTTCTTTCTTTCTTTCTTTCTTTCTCTCTTTCTTTCTTTCTTCATGACAATTTTACTTATACAACTATATCAGCAAATAACAACAAAAAACATTAATTGCTTCTAGGTACGGAGGTAGCAGCAGTAAGAGCAACAGACTTGGACAGCGGAGTCAACGCTGAAATCAAGTATGCTATACAAAAGGGGGCTTTAGATGCTTTCTCCATAGACAATGTTACAGGAGTAGTCACAGTTTCTTCCAACTTGGATTATGATAAGAGAAACACTTATAGAATACAAATTACTGCTACAGATCTTGGTAAGTTAATTACCGTACTATATTTGATACACTGATAAATTAATTATTAAAATTTCTGACTTTATTGCCGGTTCTTAGCAATAGCAACCTTCCGAACCGAGCATTAGAGTCGACGTTTCATAATTGCCTATGTGTTGCGTTTATTTCTTTTACTGACTTGAGAGTTGATTTTAAATTAAAGATATTTTAAATGCGTATAATATATTTGAATTACATAATAATGCAGCCCGTACAAAGACAGTCGAGTATATATGTGTGACATGACACTTCTTTTTCAAAGCGAGTAGCCCCACTCGCGCGCCCCCCCGTCCTCCATTCGTTGAAACCGTCATCGCGTCATCATTGGCCAATCACAGCCCATCTCACATGCTCGAACATATGCGCCAACATGCTCCCGGCCTTGGAAGCACCTGGTTCCAACTAATGAAGCAGACGTTGCAGGCTCCTGGCAGCTTCTATAATAGGTCATCATTCTTCATGTAAGGGAAGCGGACATATCTTGGAGAACGCCCGTTTGACAATTCCATCTGCCTTACGTATATCGGCCACTCTTGATATTCCATCCTTGCCCTGATAGGTTCTTAGAATTCGTCCTAAACTCCATTTCAATGGCGGTAAATTGTCATCTTTTATAAGAACCAACATATTCTCCTTGAGGTCACTTTTATGTTGGTGCCATTTGCTCCTGGTCTGCATCTCTGAAACATATTCCTTTGCCCAACGGCTCCAAAAGTGCTGGCGAATCTGCTCACCCCTCTGATATCTAGTGAGTCGACTGGCTGGAACGTCGTGAAGATCAGCAAGTACAGGTGCAGTCAGTGGACGGCCGATCAGAAAATGAGCTGGGGTAAGGGGGAGAAAATCGTCTGGATCTGTAGAAATAGGATTTAAAGGTCGGGAGTTGAGGACAGCTTCAACCTGCGTTAATACTGTGCTCAGCTCCTCAAACGTTAGATGTGCATTGCCTACTACACGCCGCAAGTGATACTTACAGCTTTTCACCCCAGCTTCCCACAAGCCCCCAAAATGGCTAGCATAGCAGGGAATCATTTTAAATTTAATATTTTGAGAAGTCGCGTATTCTATAATATCATTGGAACAACATTTCAAAAATTGTGCGAATTCATTCATTACTCCTACAAAATTGCGCCCATTATCAGAATATATCTCAATAGGTTTTCCCCGACGTGAAATAAACCTCTTGAGAGCTAACAAATAAGCATCTGATGAAAGGTCAGTTACAAGCTCAAGATGTACTGCGCGAGAAACAAAACATACAAACAAACATATGTATGATTTAACTAATCTTCCTCCCCTACCTTTTCGATTTAACATGAACACTGGCCCCGCATAGTCCACGCCACAACGTAAAAATGGAAACCCAGGTAACAGACGCTCTCGAGGCAGATTACCCATAATGGGTTTAACAGTAGTAGGCTTCAGTCGGGCACATTTCATACAAGCGTGTACCACTTTTTTAGCCAGACTACGACCCCCAATAGGCCACCACATCTCTCTAACCGTATACAAAAGAAGTTGAGGTGCGGCATGCAGTGCACGGTTATGTTCATATCTAAATATTAAAACTGTATAACAATGTTTAGAATGTAATAGTATTGGACAGCGTTTATCGTAACTAAAGTCGGACGAATTTTGAATACGCCCTCCTACTCGTATTAACCTATTTTTATCTAAAAATAAATTTAATTTTAATAATTGTGCGTTGTTTTTTATAATTTTATTACTTAATAGTGACTCGTATGTATCTGGAAAACTTTCCTGCTGACTAAGCCTTGTTAAAGTTATTTCCGCGCAATTAAGCTCGTCTATTGATAATAGCCCAGTTCGTCTATGGTTTTTATTACGCGTGTTATGTATAAATCGCAAAACATAAGCAGCAGCGCGCTTCAGCCTTATGTACTGCGAGAACCTAGAAAAAGGATATAAATTATCTTTATCTACCTGACTAGCTGTATGACAAACAATATTATTAGTCTTTAATTCGGGTAACTCTTCGCAGTAATATTCATTGTTAGGTAATTCCAAATTCAATTGATTTAAAAACTTAGGTCCGTCCCACCATAACAACGACACACTTAATGCGTCTAGATGTACACCTCGCGACACTAAATCAGCTGGGTTATGTTTTTCGGATACATGCCGCCACGGATGGTCTTGAGTTAAGCTGTGAATTTCTGCAGTTCTATTTTGAACGTATGGTTTAAGTAAATTGGTCGGCATACCCAGCCATCCCAGAACAATGGTTGAATCTGTCCAAAACAAAACTTTGTTGAACGAAGACCGCAACGATTCAGTAATTTTCATATACAATCTCGCGCCCAGTAAGGCACCGCATAGTTCTAACCTAGGTATAGTTGTAGGTTTAGTTGGGGCGACCTTGCCTTTGGAACATAATAAACGCGTACTAACGGTTGACTCATCGTTAATCGTACGAATATAAGCGCAAGCGCCGTAAGCAGTTTGTGAAGCGTCCGTAAATATGTGTAGTTCTATACATATTGGATCGATGCACATAGTGTATCGCGGTATTCGTAAACTACCTAATAATGACAAGCAATGAATGAATCGGTTCCATACCTGCGCGACGTCACACGGAACCGGTTCATCCCACTCGAGTTTCAATAACCAACATTTTTGTAACAAAGTCTTAGCGATCGTAATAATTGGACTAATTATACCTAAAGGGTCATATATTTGAGACGCACCTGATAAAATAACACGTTTCGTTACATTAATGTCAGCATCATGTTTGATTTGCGTATAAAACATTAACTCATCCGTTATATTATTCCACCCGATCCCCAACGTTTTGTTTTGAACGTTATCGCCTCCGAGTGCGAGTTTCTTGGAAATGGAATGCGCATCGTCAGGGTTCGCGCGGTCAAAGTTAAAAACCCATTTACGCAAATTTAAACATGCCGATTTTAAAACCTTATCAGTACCGTCGCAAATTTGTTTTAACTCTGATACACTACTAGCACCACAAATCAAATCGTCTACGTAAAAATTATTATCAATTGTTTGTTTTATGTACGGAACCTCACATTCATTTGCTAATTGTTTTAAACATCGACAGCTTAAAAATGGTGCAGACGCGGTACCATATGTAACAGTATTTAATTGATAAACCCTAAGTGGTTCTGATGGGTCATCTCGCCACAAGATCAGCTGGTAATCGCGTTCATCATTTTCCATGAGGACTTGACGGTACATTTTTTCAATGTCTGCGCATGCTACATACCTATTTTCGCGGAATCGAAGTAAAATTGCAATTAAATCGCCTTGTATGGCGGAACCCACCATCTGCAAGTCATTGAGCGATACGCCTGACGTAGACGACATACCAGCATCAAAAACTACGCGTAGCTTGGTGGTTGTGGAATGTTCTCTAAACACACCGTGGTGAGGAAGAAAATAATGTGGTGTTTTATATGTGTGAACAAGGCTCATGTGACCTAGATCAATGTATTCGTGAATGAAATCACTGTACATTTTTTTATAATTAGGATTACTTTGTAACCGTTTTTCTAAGGCATAGAAACGACGTTCAGCCTGTGTGCGAGTGTCACCTAGTAGTGTTGGTGCGTGTTTGAACGGGAATCGAACCTTGAACCGCCCATCGGTGGTTCGAGAAGTTGTTTGAATGAAATGTGTCTCACAGGCGCGCTCCTCGTCACTACCTAACTTTTGGGAACTTGCCGGTAATTCCTCAATTTCCCAAAAACTGCGTAATAATTGATCAATTGAGCATGTGTCGCTGTTACTAGATTGCGTAAAGTTACAGTTAACATGTTTCATTTGTTTATGCGTAATAGATTTTACTGAACCAGCCATTATCCAACCGAGATGCGTATTTTGGAGGTATGGACCGTTTTTCAGTTGCATTTTACCATCCCTAATTAATTCCCAAAATAAATCCGCGCCTATTAATAAATCAATCGGCTGACTAATATTAAACATCGGATCTGCGAGAACAATGTTATCTGGAATGCTAAACATACTTATATTGAAAGTTGTCACAGGTAACTTTGAAGTTATTTGTGGCAAAATTAAACACTGAATGCGAGCAGTGTAACTGCCACTGCGTGATAGGACTTCAATACTACAGGACTGCGAACACTGTGTTATTGAATTACCTACACCGTGAATGTGTTGAGTGGACTGTATAATCTTAGGATTTAATATGTCACAAAGTGTTTGCGTTATGAATGACCGCTCGCTGCCGCTATCGAGCACTGCGCGCGCTTGATGGTGAACACCCGACTGGCTACGTATTTCGACGATAGCCGTCGACAGCAGAACCGCCTGCGCTGGTTGTGAGTTTATGTGTATAGATTGTGCCTGGAATGAATGCGTGTGTGTGCTATCGATATTAGAATTAGTCGGAACAGCTGATTTCTCGCACGATGAAAACGTAACTGTAGACATTGTGTTATCCTTTTTACTCATAACATCGCAAAGTAATGTATTGTGTTTCTGATCACATTTACGACACGGACCGAATAAACAAGTGTCGACAGCGTGTCCAGGGCGCATACAATTGATACACAGCTGTTTTTCTTTAACAAATTTTAACCTATTTTGAATACTGAGATCAAGAAACTTTTGACAAGAATATATTGGATGTGACGCATTACACATTAAGCAAGCTTTATAATTACGTGTATATTTAGATTGCGTTTTGTTATTGTTTGCCACTAAATTACAATGAACTTTGGACGATGAAGACTGTACGTTTGCCTGTTTTTTTATGATCATTAGTGCTATGTATACCTAATCTACTGTGAGAAACTATAAGAGTTTCCAATATATCTGCCCTATTCCTTAAAAATTGTAATAAATCAGTTAGTTTAACCGTAGTTTTTGTATTACCTTCTGTTATGAATAACGTGCACTTGTACTGTTCCCATTCCCTTTCTGTAATGGCATCTAATTTTGTCACAATAATATAAATAATTAATGTATCCCAATGCTCGGTCGGTTCACCTAATAATTTTAAAGATCGTAAATTTTTTAAGACTGTGTCAATGAGTTTGCGTAACAGTACTGGTGATTCTTTATTCAATGATTGAATTGTAAACATAGACTTGACATGATTATGTACTAATAACTTTGTATTATCGAACCTATTTGTCAACAGTTCCCAAGCAACTTTATAATTGTCGGAAGAGAATTCTATGGAATCAATAACTGACTTAGCGTTACCTGACAAAGATGACTTTAAATAGTGAAATTTTTGAATTTGTGTTATAGTTTCACAGTTATGCACTAAAGAAATAAATGTGTCGCGGAACTCTAACCAATGTTCATATAAACCGTCAAAGTTAGGGATTTTAATAGTAGGCAATTTAATTGAGTTTGAAATAGTGGTATGCTGTTCGCATATACTTGTTGACTTTTCATCAGTTGTAGTAAGACATTCAGCGAGGGCTAGAACATTATAATATTCTTTCTCAAAATCTTCACGGGATTCAAGTTGCTTTTCTATATTAACCTCGGGGCTAATGTCCTCTATTTTAGACTGAACATGATTAAAATCATTCATTAACGATTGTGAACCTACTACGCGTAACTTTAACTCTGCTCGTTGGTGACTACTTAGTTCTATACCTTCGAATGAATTCACATACTTTCTAAAATGGGTCAAGCGACACTTAATAGATCCGCGCTTTTTTGTAAGATCTTTCATCATCGCTTCTAGTTTAATATCTGATGTAGCCATTATGAGAACAAGTAAAAAGTATACTCACAGTTTTGATATCAATCCTTGTAAGCACTTAGCTGTTTAATTGAAATAGCTGTACCTCAAAGCTACGTGATAGCGGGCAAGCACAGATGCAAAGCACTGAAATATTGAAAAACACAGTATTTACGCACTAGAAGGGGAAAGGTTTGGGATAATCTGATTGGCACGCCTTACCAAAAGCACTGTATTCCTTGCGAAAATCCTTATTTTAGGCTGCTGCGTTTCTTAATCGTCTCTCAAGCGTCTGGTTCAACGTCTTGAAACTCCGGTGTTGAAGGTCCAAAAGAAATGTTGCGTTTATTTCTTTTACTGACTTGAGAGTTGATTTTAAATTAAAGATATTTTAAATGCGTATAATATATTTGAATTACATAATAATGCAGCCCGTACAAAGACAGTCGAGTATATATGTGTGACATGGCACTTCTTTTTCAAAGCGAGTAGCCCCACTCGCGCGCCCCCCCGTCCTCCATTCGTTGAAACCGTCATCGCGTCATCATTGGCCAATCACAGCCCATCTCACATGCTCGAACATATGCGCCAACACTATGAATAATATATATTTCATTTCATTTTGAGATAGCATATTTTATATGATAGAAAAACCTACGTGTCTTAATACTGAAGTCCAAAATTACGTTCTTATCTCATAAACCAGTTTGAAGAGAAGAATTTTTTTTCACTTTTTGGTAACTAGTTGTGAGAGAAAAATTACATGAATTAAATTACCCAGCATAAAGGCATACTGAGGCTTATTTTGTCGCTAGTTTTCCTTCCTATACTAATCTAGTATTAGATATTTTCAAACGAGGATTTTCTATAGTTTTTGAAAAGAGTAATTACTGAGTTTATTGCCGGCTCTTCTCAGTAAAAACTACTATCAGAACCTAGCATTGATAGTGACTGCTCATAAGTGGTTTATTGAGGCCTATTTGAATAAAAAAGATTTTCATTTGATTATAGTAAAGTGTGACATATTACGGTGAAACTTACTCTTAAAATACTTAAAAATTACAATTTATTTCTTTCAGGCATACCAAGTCTTACAGGCACTACAGAACTGACAGTCCACGTTATGAATGTGAACGATAAGAAGCCATATTTCACGCCCAGTATACAGAGAGCTGAAGTGTCGGCTGATGCTGAACTGGGCACGGTTGTACATAATCTGGTCGCCGTGGACCCGGATATAACTGATAAAGGACAGTTGGTCTACGAATTGTCTGGGGAGAAACTTATTAGAGCTGTCGACAAGAATGGGAAAGAGGTATTATTATTTTAAAGAGACATGAGGAGACGCTGTAGCGGCAGTGGGGGGACCAGGGATGGAGTAGCGTCGTAGGGGTGTGCAGGAGTGATCCTACCCCTTCGACGAAAATACATTGCGCTTTGTCCCTGTCACTGCCTATACAGTTGCTCTCTTTTTACAGGGTCGGCAACGCGTGAGTGACGCCCCTGTTGTTGCGAGCCTCCATAGGCTTTTTTTATGATTGAAATGGATCCACCAAATGATTTTTCCTTATTATATTATTCTTACTTCGTGACAACGTCTCAGAGACAGCGCTATCTTTATACTTGGATTCTAACTATCTTACGACATAAGAGAGAGTAACTTTAATTATATTCCTACGTAAATCGATAAAGAAAAAATAACATTTGGTCTATATTTTCTACCCTACATATTATGTGGTTCCGAAAATAGTCTATAAATAATATTGAAATCCATTATTTTATGTATGCTTATTTTTTTCAGGTATCAGACGAAGGTATATTTGGCTTCTGGTTCGCAGTCCATCCCAATGGTAGCGTTTCTGTCTCTCAGAAACTCGATCGAAGTAGAGCTGCAGTACTTACTTTACCTGTGAGAGTTACTGATGCTTCTGCACCTACTTTACAACAGGCCGATGGTAAGATTATAGTTGATAGTATTATTATATCTCCACATTAATTAATAGTATAAGTGACGTTAATTAGACAAAATGTTAGATAGATGATTAAAGTTGTAGAACCGTAGGATCAATTTTGCGAATATTAAAGGCTTTCTACTTTTTGGAACTGAAATCTGTGTCTAATTCCGAGAGTTACCAAATAATTTAGCAACTTTTGCTATGTCACATCCTACGGGTTTTTACCTTTAGGTGATCATTAATGCGGAAATAAAATGTCTCCTATTAAAATAAGTATCCCATTACAGCTATAATAATATGAAATTAACCAATGCTATTAAATAATATGAAATTCCAATTATGAAATTGGGTTTTCAAGGCTATAGTGAATAGGTTTTTTCTGGGCAAGCATGCTCCATCTTATTTCTTAAGTCCATCACTGATAAAAAAAAAAACAAAAACAATACTCTACCTCTATTCTCCAGCTATTTTGCAAGAAAGAGACAACTATCATAGAAACTTTGTCGAACCATTCATCTTTTTCAGCATTATTTACTTTATCCTTTCTTCTTTCAGGTGAACTAATAGTAAATATCGTGGATGTCAATCGTTACGCACCACAGTTCTCTCAACCCTCCTATTTAGAGCGGATGGTGGAGGAGCAACCGATCGGTTCAGTGCTGAACACCTTCTCAGCAACTGACAAGGAAACTCCTGTAGCTGCAATCATCATACACCCACCGAGTCCTTACTTCCAAATTGACAATGTTACAGGTAATGTGGGCTTATATTCTTCTGTGGTAAAGCTGTTCTTCTTTACGTGATTATCCTGTCCAGTTATTTGTCACATTAAAGTAGTAGAAAAAAAACTGTTTTTAAGAGAGGTAACATAATGAGAGATAGAGAGAAGATTAATAAAGAAGAGATAGACTATAATTGTATTTAGTTCATCAGTAATAAAGGGTTAATAAAGTCATAACTAATGGACTGGACTTGTAAATAATAGTACCTACCTACCTATTCATATAATAAGTATACATACATACATTTGTTAAAACTTGTTTTGAAAAGATTAATTGTTCTTCTCAGCAAAAGCAACCTTCCGAACCGAGCATTAAAGTCGACGTTTCATAAGTGCCTGTGAAGGCCTATTTGAATTAATAAATATATTTCATTTCATACATTTTTTACTGATTATAAAACTTGTAAAGATACGATACATTTCACCAAAATTGTTTAAGTAAACTAATCCTAACTTACCTTAGTTAAACGTCACATGTATTTCTCCAAACTAAAATATCTATATTTATAATACATTTATCCACAGGTGTAGTAAAAACTATTCAGCGAATCGATTACGAAAAAGTCCATTCGATAAATTTCACCCTCATTGCTTTCGATTCTGGAGTACCACAGTTGTCGACATCAGCTGGGGTCACAGTGGAAGTAGTGAATGCAAACGATGAAGAGCCAGTATTCGCAGCTGAAGCATATGATGCTACTGTAGCTGAACATGCTGTGGCAGGCACCAGGGTTGTTACCGTTAGTGCTATTGATAAGGATGAAGGTATGTTTTTATATTTATTTGTAAAGATAAAATTGAATGGAAAGCCATGCTAAAATTAAAATAAAGTTCATATAAAAAATAATGAAAGTAGGCGCTCCCCTGTAAGCTAGTATTAAAAAATAAGGTTGTTAAATTTGATCTCTATTCTCGTTAGTTCCATCATCTTATCTGAAATCCTGTGAATCGGACCTATCTATACTAATATTATAAATGCGAAAGTATCTCTGTCTGTCGGGCTTTCACGCTAAAACTACCGAACCGATTTAAATTAAATATGGTACACAGACAATCTAGAGCCTGAGAAAGGACATAGGATAGTTTTTATCCCGGGAAACTTGAAGATCCCCCGGGAACGCGGGCGAAGCCGCGGGGAGCCACTAGTAAGACTATAAAACAGGTCTTGGAATAAGATAAATTGATTATATACATAAAAATAGTATCTATGACTATAAGATTAATTTGCAAGGAATTGAGTGTCAAAAAGAAAATAAGCGAACGAACAGAGTATAGTTTTTACCTATGTACTACAATTTTAATATATTATAATATGTTCCAGGTGAATTCGGTGAAGTACACTACAACTTAACCGGTGAACTATCGACACTATTCACAATAGACCCTACTTCGGGAGTAGTGTCAGTAGCTCCTGGTGCTAATATCGATCGTGAGGTCACAGCTGATATCTGGCTTCGAGCAGTAGCTAGTGATGGTGCGCCACTACCAGTTAGGAGATCTACTAGTGTACCTGTATGTATTCATATTTTTATCTTTCTTTAGGTATATGTTTGACTATAATGTTATGGTATATAATAACGGAGAGATATTGGCAACAGGTTTTAATTATAAATAACTAGTGGCTCCCCGCGGTTTCACCCGCGTTCCCGGGATAAAAAGTAGCCTATGTGTTATTCCAGAACATATTCTAGCTCTGTGCCAAATTTCAAGCAGATCCCTTCAGCCGTTGGAGCGTGAAAGAGTAACAAACATCCATACATACAAACTTTCGCATTTATAATATTAGTAGGATAGCGACCCGCCTATACATCACATTAGAAACCTCCAAAATTGTCAGTGTTTCTCTAACATATTATGCATGTAGTGTATATAAAAACCTTCCTCTTGAATCACTCTATCCATTAAAAAAACTGCATCAAAATCCGTTGCGTATTTTTAAAGATTAAAGAAGACATAGGCACAGACAGCGGAAAGCGACTTTGTTTCGTAATATGTAGTGATAAATATTCTGAGACATTTTTCATACACGCCCAATCTGATTGCAAACCAAAGTGATATGGTAACCAGATAGATGATATACTACATGTACATACTACTTTTAAATACATACTTATATAGATAATTACATTCAGACGCAGAACAAATAGACATATTCATGCATACAAATATTTGTCCGGGGTGGGATTCAACCACGACAGGCGGCTTGAGAGTCAGGGTCACTAACCACCATCGAGCATGTAACCAATAGAGTGGAACTGTTAACAGTTTTGTTAGAAAACAAAATACGCCAAAACGCTGCGCCGGCCCCTGTGTTCTGATTGGCCGACTCAAGGTCAAGTCCTACACACAGGTCTCTTATTGGTCGGGTACTGTTTTAGTTCGAGCGTGATTTGTTAGTTATACCAGTTATACGTGACAAATCATTGATGCGTTGCTAAACAAATGGCTCACTATTGCTACTCTATTGGTTACATGCTCGATGCTAACCACAAAGCCAACCGGCTGTAAAGTTTAATTGGACAAATGAAAGAGTTCTCCAAAAATTGTGTATTAATAAAAGTGATGGATGTACAAATTAATTAAATTTTAGGAATTTCGTAAGGACAATTTATTAAATGCTAATTTACATTTACAGATTCACATTAAAGTACAAGATATAAACGACAACCCACCGATATTCAGTCAGAAAGTATACAAGAGTACGATAGCTGAGAATCTCCAGTTGAACCCACCGGCTGCTATACTCCAAGTTAGGGCTGAAGACAAGGATGAAGGAAATAATGGAAAAGTGGAGTACAAGATTGTGGAACAGAGTGAACCAGGTAACTAAAGCAAAGAGAAGAATAATAACGTTATTCAAATAATCAAATTAAGATTTGATTTGTTTTGATGGTAAGCCATCTATGATATAAGAGCAGCTGAATATCACATGTGGTACAAATATAATAATTTTAGGGGCCGTTCAAGTATTACGTAAGCACTAGGGGGTGGGAGAGTCATTGCTTTGCTCATTTTGAATGACATGGGGGATGGGAGGGTCTAGATGATGATTACCGTCATCGGTACTTAAATACTATTTTACACATGTACGACGAAATGAATCGCATTTTCGGGGATTCCCAAAAATAATGCGTATGTTTAGGCACTAGCACTAGAACAGTAATTATTAATATTTACGGGAGGGGGTAAGAGCTTTGCTTACTTTTGCCGACAAGGGGGATGGGGGTAAATAATTTTAATAAATCTGGTTGCGTAATACTTGAACGGCACCTTACCTAACATTACCTATTGCCGAGACATTTATGACTTCATCATCCCTTTGTCAAGGCTCATTCAGAACAGTTTGGACCCATTTTAATGCAGTACCACTTTTATACCTTACTATGGTAACCAAAAAATGGGTTATAGCTTCTAAATATAGAATTTAGTATGTTCCAAAAGCTTAAAATTTATCACCATATTTTGCAGGAGTATTCACAGTGGACCCAACGAACGGTATCATCTACCCAGCTAAAGAAGTCACAGGTAATACTAGTTACCACCTCACGGTGATCGCCACGGACGAGTCCGGTACCGGGCCTCACCAGGACTCCGCTAGAGTTGACATCACAGTGTTAAGTGTCAACAGACACAGCCCAGTGTTTGTTGAACCACCAGCTGAACAGAGGCAGTTGGAAATACCTGAGGTACTGCTTTAGATTTTGCCTCCACTTATCTATACTAATATTATAAAGAGGAAAGATTTGTTTGTTTGTTTGTAATGAATAGGCTCCGAAACTACTGGACCGATTTCAAAAATTCTTTCACCTTTGGAAAGCTACATTATCCCCGAGTAACATAGGCTATATTTTATCCCTGTATTCCCACGGGAACGGGAACTACGCGGGTAAAACCGCGGGGAGGCAGCTAGTATAATAATAAATCTTTATTTCAGGCTACAAAACCCATAGCATATATACCTTAAAACTAAGAATACATATAAAAAATTTAAATATGTTTTCCTTAAACTAGGGCTAACTAGTAGAAACGGCGACGTGCTCGCCTGCGCGGTGGATACTTGGATGGTGACAATAATGTGTCAACCCACAAAGTCAAATTCAAAAGTTTCATATATTTTTATAATGCATCACGTATTTAACGTACAAAAAAGTGTTTCAGGTCATTGAGAACATAAAAGTACTAAAAAAATGGATTTTTATCATAAAGTAAATTGTGCATGTTTATTTATGTGCATTTTTGTTTCATATGTAACTAAGATTAGTCCACTTTTAATTGTTCCTCTACTTATATACGATTATAAGTCCTTTATGGAGGCTAAAAATTGGTGTCTTCCTATATATATTAGATAGATAACACTTTTTTGTACGACAAAAGACAAAAAACAGGTATAAAAATTACCAGTAAGTAAAACTTAACTAAACGTAAAAGTGGCGGTCTTATCAGTAAAAGCAATTTCTTTCAGACAACTGCATAACTCGATCCCTTACATTTATCCTTTCAGAATGCTGCCCAAGCAGACTTCTTAGTGACCACAATAAAAGCGACTGATGAAGACAGCGGTGAGAATGGTCGTGTATCTTACTACTTAAAAGTAGACAATCAGAATGTCGGAGAGACTCCTGAGTTCAGTCTCGATAAGGATACAGGGGAGCTTAGAACAAAGACGTTCCTTGATAGAGAGCATAAGTCTGAATATCAGGTAAACATTAACTAATGTTTTTGACTATAATTATGTAAATATATAGATCAACTATAATACCTTACTAGCTGCCACTGCGCGGTTTCACCCTTGGAGTTCCCGTTCCCGTGGGATTATAGGAATAAAATATAGCCTATGTTCACCAGAGATAGTGAAGATTTTTTAAAAATATTTTAGTTGGGTTACATGCAAAAACGGCTGAACTTTGCATCCCAATATACCTATAGTCGATGAATAATTAGAGTCAGAAAAATGACAAGTGCAACTGTCACTGATACAAAAAAGGGTGACCCGCTACAATAGTGATGTTTGGCAGTTTTGTTCTTTCAGTATCCGATACATAAATCTAGTCGAAAATCCCAAAAATTAATTTTTTTAAAACTAAATTTGAATTTAATTGAAACCAAAATAAAATAAATCGAATAAATTTTATTAATTTAATTAACCTAACATAGGCTAATCATCCAATTCATGTTTAATTAAAAAAAATGAATAAATGTACGAATAAATATAATTTATTTGTCCAGTACCCGTACAAATAGTCACTTCCAAAACAAAATGGGGTCCAAAGCGTGACAAGTGATGACTATAGTTCTTCCAATAGCCAAAAACAAATAATATACATAAGAGTATTTTATGTATATTTAATTACCTACCGTGTATGTCTTCTGTTTTATTACCATAAATTACATATTTTTATTTATATAAAGGCATTCTGACATTGAATAAGAAAAAAGGAAACTCTAGTCGAGTTTCCTTTGTCCTTAGCCGACTTTTAGTTGTAAAAATTCGAATCTACCACAACACTATTTATTTGGGACTAAAAACCTGCAACACTGGAAATGTCATTTCTCTGCCTACAATCAATAATCTGAGTATAATATATTCTGAACATACTACCTAAGAATTTTGATCAAAAGACAATTTTATTGAAAATCTCGGGAAAAGGGTAATCACTAATTTATGTTTTAATTTTCAGCTAGTAGTAGCAGCAGTAGACAACGGAACTCCAGCTCAGTTCGAAAGCTTGAGATTACTCTCAGTTGTGTTAGTCGATGATAATGATAACACACCGATGTTCCAGAACTTAAACTATCAGTTCAGTATTCGGGAGAATTTACCGGCTGGAATTATTGTAGGTAAGCATACGCAAAAAAAAATAAAAAAAAAATTGCACTGGCTAAAACCTTGCAACAATTTTTCCACAACATAAGTTTACTTATATTTTTTTTATTAATTTGTGTCATTAGAATAGTATTGATTTACCAAAAAGGTAACATTTTCAGGGTAACTTTTGTAACTCTCTTTTAGTAGATACTGTTGAAATATTTGATTAAAGCATACATAGGGATATTGGAACAGAGAAAGCGACTTTGTTTATAACCCCCGACGCAAAAAGAGGGGTGTTATAAGTTTGACGTGTTTGTCTGTGTGTCTGTCTGTGGCACCATAACTCTCGAACGAGTGGACCGATTTAGATTTAGTTTTTTTTGTTTGAAAGGTCATTTAATCGAGCGTGTTCTTAGCTATGTTTTATTAAAATCGGTTCAGCCGTTTATAAGATATAGGGGATGAAAGTGGGAATGAAAAACCGATTGTTTGCAAATATGCCCGAGTGGGGTATCAAATGAAAGAAAATTATTCGTACATTACAATAGCTAAGTTTTATTAAAATCGGTTCAGCCGTTTTTAATAAAACTTAGTAAATTTTTAAATTTTTAATTTAAGTTTTTATATAATATGTAGTGATAACATTACTATGTATTAGTATATTTATTTGGATCTTTGATATATTTACAATTAGTACCTACTATATAAATTATATGATAAAAATATTTCCATTATTTAACAGGTACAGTAAAAGCCATTGACAAGGATTCCGGTGAGAATGGAAGAGTCTTCTACCACGTTTTGGAAGGGAACCAAGATGGCGCATTCACTGTCGATAGAACTTCTGGGATTATTAGAGCTAACATCAGCTTTGATAGGTAAATATGATTAAAATTACCGTTATTTTATTATACCCCAAATCTTGTAATATTTGAAATAGGATTCTTCTTTTGTAAAGGGTGACCTCTAAATTGATAGTAGATTTAGCATCGTTGATCGCTTTACCGAATATGTTTTTCTATGTTCTGAATTTTGATATTATCAGCTGTTAGGCCGTTTTCGGTACATTTATGCTACTGGACTAACAAAATGTCACAGAATTCAAATAAAGTGCCACTTCTTTCAGAATCGAAGTCTTATAAAAAATAATTAGCTGTTTACCAACTAACACCATGGTCATATAAATAACTAGTGGCTCCCCGCGGCTTCACCCGCGTTCCCGAGGGATCTTCAATTTTCCCGGGATAAAAGTAGCCTTTGTCCTTTCTCAGGCTCTCGATTATCTGTGTACCAAATTCATTTAAATCGGTTCAGTAGTTTAAGCGTGAAAGCGTAACAGACAGACAGAGTTACTTTCGCATTTATAATATTAGTACGGATTTCTAAATTTCAGAGAAGAACATTCGGATTACTCCCTCACAATATATGCAAGTAACAATCCTATACTGGAACACGCGGCCGCCATACTCAACTCCATAGACAATACTACAGACGGAATGGACGGTAGTATAACTACTGTTAAAGTCAAAATACTTGACGAGAACGATAATGAGCCTAAGTTTCAGCAGAAGGTTTATTATGCTGGTAAGTAAATAAATAAATATCCTGGGACATTTTTCAGACACAGCCAATCTGAATCCACACTAAGCAAAGCTTGTGATATGGTAACCAGATAGCTGATATACTACTTTTAAATACATACTTATGTTGACATTTACATCCAAACACAAAACAAACGGACATGTTCATGCATACAAATGTTTGTCCTGGGTGGGATTCGAACCTACGACCGGCGGCTTGAAAGTCAAAGTTACTAACCACAAAGCCGGTCTGTCAAGTAGAATAGGCATGCAGTTGTCTTCTTGATTAGGAGAACCCTTCGTATTAAAATAATTTGCTAAGCATGTTTGAAGTATACCATAACTTTGTTCTTCCACATGCTTCGTATATCATCATCACACAGTTGAATCAAAAAGCAATTGATCTCATTCAAAAATAAATCATCATTATCTTCTTCGCCTTTTCTCATTTGTGGTAGACTTAATTTGGTAACCAGTCAAATCCACAAACCGCAAAATATATTATTTATTTTATTTTATTTATTTTATTATTTTTTTATTTAAAATATAGATAGATCTTTGAAATCAATTTAATAACTTGAAAGATATATCCGCATATATAAATAATTGAGAATCGTTCCTTTTACGAGCTTTAAAAGGTTTAAAGGTTATAAAGAATAAAAACATAATTTTGTATTTATTGTCTTCATTAAATCATTCGGATTCACAAATTTCAGGAATTAAGCACACAGCTCGGGTCAACGAACCGATCCTGTCAGTCATAGCTGAAGACCCAGATCTTGAAGAGAATGGAACCCTAGTGTACATGGTGGCTGCTTCCAACTTGTACAAGTTTGGTGATTCTATATCCAGCGGAAGCATAGTTCCATCCCCTTTTAATATTACGCAGGATGGTGAGTAAGATATAATCTAAACTTTAAAATCTTATATATAAAATTCTCGTGTCACAATGTTAAAAATCAGAATAAAAAATATTTTTATTCAAATAGGCCTTTACAGACACCTATGAATGGTCAGACTCTAACGCTCGGTTCGGAAGGTTGGTTTTGCTGAGAAGAGCCGGCAATAAACTCAGCAATTACTCTTTTCTAAACAGTTAGTTGGTTAGTTACAAATATAGTGGTTAGTTACCATACTCCTCCGAAACGGCCATACCGATTTGTAGGAAATTTAATATGCATATTCAGTAGGTCTGAGAATCGTCTACTATATATTTTTCATACCCCTAACTGATCACGGGAACGGGAACTACGTGGGTGAAACCGCGGGGCGGCAGCTAGTAAACGTATAAAATTGTGAGGAAGTATGTATAAATGGCTTTGGATTACGAAATTTTATTGATACGTTTTATCCCTTAAAGCGAAAGATCTCTGTAACACGGGGGGTGGAGGCTAATATTGTCAATTTATTTATTTATTTAATTTACTAGATTCACAGCTTACAGCAAAAAATTACATTATACAGACATAGACGGTAGAATGGCGAAATGATTTAACATAATTTTGAATAGGCATTCTTTAAAGCTGAGAATATTAAGGGCAAATCTGTGGGCCTGAAAATTTAATGATCTCCATACTCTAATATTTTTCCCTTTCTTCTTAGATCTGACATTTCTTTTTAATTATTCAGGTGTCCTGATGACTGCTCACTACATAGCAGAGTATAATCATGATCGGTTTGTGCTGGATATCATTGCTCAGGAAGTAGCACCGCCGCATAGACAAGCGAAAACTCAAGTATATGTTAGTTTAATTCTGGATAACCTGTGGTTGGTTCCGTTTTTCCCCTTTATGGCTCCCAATGGCTGCGCACAACAATCACTTCTTAAAATCGCAAATATTTTACTTACCAAATTATGTTTAATCGTTGTGGCAGTAGCGATCTCCATAATTGTTTTAATAATGGTTTAAAGACAGATTATTTTTTTGACCTTATTTGTTAAAAAAAGAATATGGTTTTAGTTGTCTTTTTATAGTCTATGTATTTTTATTTGGAATTGAGTTAAGAAGAAATAAAACTGTCACTATAAAATAAAAGAATATGGCGAAAGATTGGTTTTAATGCCCGTAATATAAAATCCTCAATAAATATAATTAATCCTGGGGAGCTAAAGAAAATCCCCAAAATTATTTTTTATTTGACTTGCGGGTTTTTTCATGTGTGGCATAGGTACAACGTCTTATATTTTCTTCATTTTTAATCATCAATCGACGGTTTTTGGCCACTGCCACTGCCGGCCTTTTGCAGCGGACATATGATTAGGCAAGTTTAAAACAATATACCATTCTAAAAATGTACCCGTATGGTCAGGTATGGGTGATAGACCGTTCGTCACTGATCCGCATGGTGGTGTCCCGGAGTTGTTCCGCCCCGGCGGGCGCGGTGCGGCGGCGGCTGGCGGCGGCGGGGGGAGCGCTACTAGTCTCTGGGAGGAGACTACCATTAGTACAACAAGACACTAAATTTGACGACTGGTAAGTGGAATTCATCAAAAACAAATATTTTTTAATCAAATAGGCCTCAATAAGTAGGCCTCAATGAATAGTCACTATTAATGCTCGGTTCTGAAAGTTGTTTTTTACTGAGAAGAGCCGGCAATAAACTCAGTAATAGATATTATATTATAGTCCATATTAGATTATAGTTCGTGATTTTATTTTGGACTTGGAATTGCGTCTTGGAACAGTGATATTCTAGTCTCTGGGAGGCGGCTACCACTAGTCCAGCAAGACACTTGTGGGGTTTGAGTAAGGCTAATGTTCGAGCGTGGCGAGATGCGAAGTGAAAAGGCAATGATCGTAATTATAAGCGGTTTTAATGAGAAGGTAAGCACAGGCGTCGCGTCGGAGGCTCGGATCGCGACTGCCGGCGACCGAGCGATAGCGGATAGAAAAGGTCGGCGCGTGCACAGCTAGCATAGGCAGGTATAGCTATAGATAAATAGTGCGCTCTCGATATACTAGAGGTATCGCGCGGGTTTGCTTATTGATTAATTAATATATAAAGATAAATAAGGTGGCGACCTTACCATATGTAAATATATATTATTTAATTTATGCATATATAATTTAACCATATATTATACATATACAACATATATAACACTTTACATACAATAAAATATTTATTATTATCTATATATAATTAATCAATAAGCAAACCCGCGCGATACCTCTAGTATATCGAGAGCGCACTATTTATCTATAGCTATACCTGCCTATGCTAGCTGTGCACGCGCCGACCTTTTCTATCCGCTATCGCTCGGTCGCCGGCAGTCGCGATCCGAGCCTCCGACGCGACGCCTGTGCTTACCTTCTCATTAAAACCGCTTATAATTACGATCATTGCCTTTTCACTTCGCATCTCGCCACGCTCGAACATTAGCCTTACTCAAACCCCACAACTGGTGACCCCGAAATACACGTAGCACTGATGAGTGGAAGCAGCAGCGATACAGAAGCTTCACAATCCAACGTCACGAAGCGGTTACGCGCCACGCGGCAACACGGCATCAAAATGGCGGAGCCCGTCGCAAAACCGGCCACATGCCCGCCGATACATATCAAAATACAAAAATTTTGGCCTGATAAACCGGCACTATGGTTCGCACAAGCTGAAGGACAATTCGTCTTATCCAACATCACAGACGATACAAACAAGTTCTACCACATACTCGGCGTGCTAGAAAAGCAGCATGCCGCGGAGATTGAAGATATCATAGTCGGACCTCCAGACTACAACCGTCTAAAGGAGGAGCTCATCAAGCGACTGTCCGTCTCACGCGAGAATAAGGTGAAACAGCTCCTGATGCATGAGGAACTCGGTGGACGTAAGCCTTCACAATTTCTTCGTCACCTACAACATTTGGCGGGTCCGGACGTACCTGAAGACTTTTTGAGGACTATATGGACCAGCAGGTTACCGTCCAACATGCAGCCAATCGTCGCGTCTCAAACTACGCTTTCCTTAAGCGCTTTGGCCGAACTCGGTGACCTCATCAACGACATAGCATCACCACAAGTCGCAGCCGCTACCACGTCATCATCATCGATCGACGAGTTGACGAGACAAGTGTCTGAGCTAACTAGACAGGTCAGCGCTCTCACCACCCAGGTGAACCAACGGTCACGACCACAGGAGCGAGGAAACCGCACAGAAAGACATCGCAGTCGATCATCATCCCGCAGGTCAGACTCAAGCTACCGTCGTTTCCCCGTCTGTTGGTACCATAAAAAGTTTGGTAAAGAAGCCAGAAGATGCATCAAACCGTGTGATTACCAGGCGGGAAACGCTCAGGGCAGTCAGTGATGGCGGCCAACGATTGCCAGAGCTCTTCGGGTCGTCTCTTCATTACCGATCGCGGAACCAACAAACAGTTCTTAGTAGATACCGGTAGTGACGTTTGTGTTTATCCTAAAAGTGTGCTTCACGATCATTGTAAAACTTCATATCAACTCAGTGCGGCTAATGGTTCTACTATCGATACCTATGGCTATATCGAAATAAATTTAAATTTAGGTTTGCGCCGTAGCTTCCCTTGGCGCTTCATTATAGCCGATGTAACAAAACCTATAATTGGTGCAGATTTCTTAGCACATTATAAATTAATAGTTGACGTGGGCAACCAAAGGCTAATCGATAGTTTAACCAATATCAGCGCTGTAGCTTCTATTGTACAATCCCATAACCTTGTTTTGAGTGTAAAAATTGCGACTGTCAGCGACAGCGGTATATATAGCGAAATTTTAGCTCAGTATCCGGAAATCACGCGCCCAGCTAGCAATCCAGGTATCGTAAAACACCACACTACACACCACATACGTACTACACCAGGTCCCCCAGTATCATGTCCTTTCCGTAGACTAGCGCCAGACAAACTTCGAGTGGCTAAACGAGAGTTTGAACTGATGTTAGCTAGCGGTACAGCTCGTCCTTCAGACAGCCCCTGGTCATCTCCACTTCATCTTGTATCTAAAAAAGATAACGGTTGGCGTCCGTGTGGCGATTACAGGTTGTTGAACGCCAGAACCATACCCGACCAATACCCAATACGTCATATACATGATTTTTCACACAATTTGTCCGGTTGTAAATATTTTTCAACTATTGATTTAGTGAAAGCTTATAACCAAATTCCCGTTTCAAAGGAGGACATTTCTAAAACAGCCATTACAACCCCTTTTGGATTATACGAATTCCCTTTCATGACGTTTGGTCTACGTAATGCCGGACAAACATTTCAAAGGTTCGTAGACGAAATGACCCGTGGTCTAGATTTTTGTTACCCTTATTTAGATGATTTTTTAATTTTCTCAAAATCAGAGTCAGAGCACAAAAACCACTTGCATAAAATTTTCAGCCGTATGAAAGACTATGGCATTTTAATCAATCTAAATAAATGTGTTTTTGGTGCCCCTTCAGTAACATTCCTAGGATATAGTATATCAGAAAAGGGTACCAAACCCTTAGACAGTAAAGTAGAAGCCATTTCAGATTTCCCCGTCCCCAGGACAGTTAGAGAACTTAGGCGTTTCTTAGGTATGATTAACTTCTATAGGCGTTTCATTCCAAACGCCGCACAAATCCAAGCCCCCTTACACGCCCTATTGACAGGAAATGTTAAAGCTTCTCACCCTGTCAACATTATAGATGACTCGTTGAAGGCTTTCAATGAGTGTAAAAAAAGTCTTTGTGACGCAACCCTCCTGTCACACCCACAGTCTGAGGCCAAGTTAGGACTCGTTACTGACGCCTCAGATACGGCAATAGGCGCAGTTTTACAACAATTCGTTGACGGTCACTGGCAGCCTCTAGCGTTCTTCTCTAGAAAGCTAAGCCCGTCACAAATTAAATACTCCCCGTATGATCGTGAACTTCTCGCAATCTACGAGAGTGTTAAATACTTCCGCCATATGTTAGAAGCAACACATTTCACTATCTATACTGACCATAAACCTATCTGTTATGCATTCCATCAAAGGAAAAATAACTGTTCTCCTCGTCAGTATAGACACCTAGACGTTATCTCGCAGTTCACAACCGACATCCGACATATCTCGGGCAAGGACAACGTCGTCGCCGACGCACTCTCCCGCGTCGACGAGCTGCAGATGCCTATCGACTTCGAAGTGTTAGCCAAGTCTCAAGCTTCAGATTCAGAACTCGAAGAGTACCTCAAAGGCGAATCCTCACTTCAGTTAGTGAAAACTCTCATTCCCGGAAGTCATACCGAATTGTACTGTGACGTCAGTACGTCGATTCCCAGACCATTTGTCCCCCAACACTTACGACAGCAAATATTTAAGTGTCTTCACTCGCTCAGTCACCCTGGTGCTAAAGCAACCACCAAGCTCGTTGCACAGCGCTTTGTTTGGCCACGTTTGCGTAAGGACTGCCGTGAATGGTCTAGGGCATGTTATTTATATATTAATATAATATATATAATACTAAATTCGATGACTGGTGCACTCACCATATACCTAAGAGCATTTTTGTTCGTGGGGAAACCTTAGCATATTAGACTTAGAATTGCCTCTTGCAGTGTTATTTTAATCTTAACCATACTAGTTAATGTTAATATGATAGTTGGTTTTTGGGGTTGTCAACACATAATAATATGTAGGTATGTTTTTAGATTTTTTAGTTAAATATGGTTACTTTGATGCAGCTTAGGTACCTCAACTTAGAATCAAATGACCTATCTAAAGAAATCTGACCAGAATAATTACTTTTTAAATTATGTTAGTTAAATCATAAAAAAAATTTTGGCGCTCAGATCAGAAATGTAAAAAAACCATCAGCCCCGATTTATTGGTGTCAGATTTGACCGTAAAATTTCAACTTAATTTTTAAATCCACAGGTGCGAAATCCACTTGCACGCAGTAGATCCAAAAACGTACCAAGTGCTACCTGTGGAGAAGGTTCTAGAAACTATCGATTCTAAATACGACGAGCTCAAGGATGTGTACCAGGAGTACGGAGTGGAAACACTCATAGCTGCAAGTGCTACATCCAAAGGTATTTGATTAGGTACTTTATCTTTGTAATGTTAGGGTTGATAATGATATGTGTAGAGGTAGAATGAAAGTTTAAAAATGCCTTTATAGTGAAGCGGATTAAAGCTCGATTGGGGACGAATATAATTTTTTCTGAATAGTTTGTGCGAGAGACACTCCCAAAGTGGTAAAACGTGTTGGTCCCCCCTCCCCCCTGTAACTTCTAAAATAAAAGAATGATAAATCAAAAAGAAAATATATAATGTACATTACTATAACAAAATATATGAAGCCACTAACTATAGTCCCGCGGTTTCATTTGAGTTCAAATTTTACCAAACAAATCAGTTATCCTTTTGCTATGGCGTCTCCAAGGCAAATAGCGATTCGTATATATAGACGACCTTTTATCATTCCAGCTCCAGACAGCTTTGATCCAGCATTAGCAGCATTAATAGCACTACTAATAGTGCTGTTCACTGGAATCGTCACATTCGTTGTCGTGTGTGCTTGCCTCAAACATTGGTAAGTACATTATCCATATTATAACTACATTAGTTAATTTTTTGATTGGATTTCCCTTATTTGTAGTTCTAGCCAACATAGTTGTCTCAATAGTATCAATATTTCCAACAGAATCCAATCAAGATTATATAACCCAAAAACACTATTTACATTCAGCTCATCTGATTTCTAGTTAGTAAGATATTATATTATAGGATCCAGATAGCTTAAATACTTTATAACTATGAAATAAGGATTTTTTTACGCTACCCCCCCAAAGAGACATCTTCTTGTAGATATTATATTTTGCTCACGACCAGCGGCTTAAAACTTAAGGCTCAGTTACCCCGTACCTAACTATCACAATACCACAGGGCAGTTGAGTCAATTAGTCCATGATCTTCAATAACAGTATCTCTTCCACAGGGTTATACCACCACCATCGCTTCAATCGAGCAAAGGGGACAGTCTAGCTCGTCGACGAATCCTCGAGGAACTGAGCACGACGGAAAACCCTCTGTGGTTGGAGACCAAGCTCCGACCTTACGAGGAACAAGAGCTTACCATGAACGTATTTGGTGACCAGAACGAACAGCAAACTGCTGAACAGACCCAGGTATGTTTCATCATCATCATCATCGGCCGTGGGTCGTGGGTAGAATCCCACCCAGAACAAACATTTGTATGCATGAATATGTCTGTTTGTCCTGTGTCTGGATGTAAATATCTATATAAGTTGTTAAATAAGTTTAAAAGTAGTATAAACAGCTATCTGGTTCTGGTTACCATATCACAAGCTCTGCTTTGCAATCAGATTGGCCGTGTTTGATAATGTTCAAGGATATTTATTTATTATTATCATCAGCTAATATGCGTCTCCACCGAGGAGCCCGAGCTTCCCCTAACATGGTTAGGTATGTTTACTTCTTGGAAATTGGATATGCTACTAATAGTTAAAATGCGAGGATTTGGTACTCTATTAATAACTGCAGAAGGGTGAAATTTAGGTGACGACAAAATTTGGTCTGGGTAAATTGAAGATTCTTTGGGAATACGGGTTAAACTGTGGGGTTTAAGCTGATGAAAAAATGGAACTCTAGTTCATCATCATCATCATCATATCAGCCATAGGACGTCCACTGCTGAACATAGGCCTCCCCTATCGCCTTCCATGCAGACCGGTTGTAGGCTAGTCGTTTCTTTTCAAATATACATTTACTTCTAGCGTAGCCAGTAATATTGACCTGTTAAAGTAGATATAATATTTTTCATAATAAAAAATTAATAATAAAAAATATCAAAAGTAAATTTTGATTTTTCGTTCACTACATAGTATAAAACAAAGTTGCTATCCGCCGTCTGTCTGTCCCTATGTATGCTTAGATCTTTAAAACTACGCAACGGACTTTGTTGCGGATTTTTTTAATAGATAGAGTGATTCTTAAGGAAGGTTTTTATGTATAAATCATTACGCTATGACGAATAGGAGCGGAGCATCAATCAAAACTGTTGCAAAAACGGGCAAGTGACGCTAACGAAGTTGCGCGGGTCAACTAGTACTATATGAAACTGTACTGGCTTTAACAATAATGGTGAATATTCATCAGCAGACAGATAACACTTACGCGACGATACAAGGCAGTCGGACCACCGAGCGGTTTGGCGACTACGCCACACTTGGCGGGGATTCTCCCACTCCACTAGAAGCTGCTCTGGGATTCCAGGTATGTTAGTTATAACTATTAAATCTCACCAATAGAGGGAGCCAGGAGACTCATAGCACAGGGAAACCTAGTTTGGGCTCCTGTCTTCCACAACTAAATGTACCTACCTGTTTATTAATAAATTTTGTATGTTTTATGTGTGGGAGAAAATAAACGAAATTATTATTACTAAATGGAAGACTCTTTATAGCGTAAACCAAAAAACTAGACCATATTAATAAAGAAATGCTTGACTTTGGAAGGTAGCCTCATCAGAAGGGACCATCAAGCCCTATTAGGGCCTGAACTGAAATATCTTTGATGTTTTACGGAATTCCGTACAAGCTTTTTTTTTATACCACTACGATGGCTAACAAGCATACGGTCCCACCTGATGGGAAGCGGTTACCGTAGCCTATGGACGCCTGGAACACCAGGGGCGTCACTCGATTTGCTGACCCTGTAAAAATCTCTTCACTCCCTTGAAGAACCCCATGCTGTACTCCATTGGGAATACCATGGTGGGGAGCTCATTCCACAACCTGAGTGTCCGCTGTAGGAAGCTCCTCTGAAACCACAGGGTCCGAGACCAATTCGGTTCCAGGGTGTTGCATCATGCAAATACAACTAAGCTTATATATGTAGCTTGGATAGCCCGGTTGGCTTTGTCGTTAGTGACCCTGACTTTCAAGCCGCGGGTCGTGTGTCCGAATCCCACCCAGGACAAACATTTGTATGCATGAATATGTCTAATTGTCCTGTGTCTGGATTTAAATATCTATAACATGTATGTATTTAAAAGTATTATATGTAGTATATCAGCTATCTGGTTACCATAACACAAGCTCACTTTGAAGCTTACTTTGGAATCAGATTGGCCGTGTGTGAAAAAAGTCCCAGGATATTTATTTATTTCTGTTTCCAGGGGAGCACTTTCAAACCACCATCCCCTGATACTCCAGAACCGCCACCAAGACCTTCAGGCTTAGGAGTACTCTAAGTATAAGACCTTAACACAATGTAAATAGAGTCGTAAATAAAGTGCATGTTGGCAATGTATTATCTATATATATGAAACAAAGTCCCCGCCGCATCTGTCTGTTTGAACGCGATAAACACAAAAACTACTGAACAGATTTTCATGCGGTATTCACCAAACTACGTAGTATTTCATGGGGAAGGTTTTTATGTATAATACATCAATTTGGACCCGGTAGGTGGCGCTGGTGGGCATGAAGTCTGCCGGGTCCGCTAGTAGATTATATAATTGAGTTTAAGAGTTTCTATTGAGAAGACTGGCTTCAGATCTGTATTTATTGTTATTTGTTACCATTTTTTTAAATATATTAATTATTAAATTGTGTGTATGATACATTGACAACGTTCATAATTTTAATGTAATTAACTTGCCTTATGTAAAATTTGTTTGTGTTTAGTTTATGATGTGGACTGAGAATTTATCACGAAGTATTTTTTTTATATTATTTTATTTTTTCACTTTATTCTGTGATCTATCTTGTGTTTACTTTAAGGATATTGTCTATCCTATATTTTTCTGTACTTTTCTTAATTCTCATATTTTCCTGCTCTTAATATATTTACTCAAAAGTTCATTTTGCCATATTTGTGTAAATGAATACAATTTAGTGTACAAAAGTATATAATTTTAACTTTTTAAGTAGTAATATAAATAATAATTTTAAGGGCCATTTATAAATTAAATACTAATAATGTGATATAAGTTATTTTTTATAAAGAATTTAAGCTTATACAAAAATAATTATTATAGGCAACATTTTGAACATTATAAGTAGATAGAATTTTTCAAATCAATTGTTCAAAAAAATATTATAAATTTTATTAAAACACATGTATAGAAAAGTCACACAATTTTATTTGTATAAAAAATTAAGATATCTAGAATACGTACTGAATATATTTTTCATTGTTTTATATCCTATTTTGGATGACTCAATATTTATTTTTCAATTATAGATAGCACTTTATCAATGTTTCTTTTTTAAATAAGATCACTGTATTTTTGTATGTAAAATATTTTTTAAGAGAAAACCCAGATTAAATGGTATAATAAAAAATAATATTAAATAGTCAATGAAATAAGTATACTTTTATAATTTGTAAATATTGATATTTTTAAACCTTAAAGTATTATTTAATAACGAAAAAAATACACAATAAAGAGATTTGTAAACATAATAATATTTTGTTTTATTTTTTTGTCATAATTCAATTTTATGCGACAATTTGTCTTCTATTATATTCTTCTTGGAAATGAAACGAATGAATATTAGTATTAATGATAATTTATTTAAGTATAAACAACTAATAATTACTTAAATCATAACAAGTTTTTAATCGTTCCATAATATTTCTAACACTTTCCAAATATTTGAAATTTGTCTTCTCCAGACATTCTTCTAGATTATTAACAGAACTGACTAGTGTGAGGTAAAACTTCTCAATAGCATCCATTTTCAGTACAATTAATCGTTCAATTGCGTTATTATAGTTATCTCTTTGCATCTGAAAATTGAATATAAAAATTAAATTATTTACATATCACACTAATATTATAAAGGTGTGTGTATGTTTGTTACTACTTCACGTCAAAACAGCTGGAGTGATTTTTATAAATTTCGGGTGGAGTTAGCTGATAGCCTGGATTAACACAAAGGCTACTTTTTATCCCGGGTAAATTGAAGATTCCTCGGCAACACGGGTGAAATCGCGAAGCAGAAGCTAGTAATAGAAAAATACAAAGTCGGTCCACTTTTAAACTACGCAACGAATGAATGCTGTTTTCAACAATAGATAGCAATCATATCGATAGTAAAAAGTAGTTTTTAATGTCGTAATGGATCATTTAATATGAGGTTTTAATTTATTCTCTAATCCTCCATTCCATCTTTTCTACTGATTGTTGGATGGATAAAGAAGGACAGGTTACATTGGTCATTATACCACTGGAGTAAAGTAGTATTCAGATTCTAGTTCATAATAAGCCTTTAAAATCAGATACTTACATACTCAACAAGACAAGCTTCAGCCTCCTTTTCATTGACAGGATGTTCGTTGTTGCATAAATTAACCAAATATCTATAGCCCCTCCGCCATTTGCGAATCTGAAATTGAAAAGAAATTTACCTTTCATTACTCAAATCAGCCTTTCTAAATTACCAATCGAAGCTAGATCTATTTCATATTAGTGAGAGCTCAATTTTGGTCAATACATAGTGTTTTAAAAGTTTAACTTATAGTTAAGTACTTTAAGCTTAATTTCTTATATTTTATATTTCTTTAATTTCTTATATATTGGATTTTAGTAATAGAGGAGGAATAATGTGCAATCTTTTTTTATTTTTTTTGACTTTATGTTTACCTACCCAAAGAGGTTTTTGTATTATGGTAATGTATTTGTGTTAGTCTATTCCATTTTCTTTGAAATAAACTCTTATTCGATTTGTGCTCTGGCTTATGATAGTACTTAATACGAAAATGAGTATTTTGTGATTACATACCTCTTTACCAATTTGCTCGATGCCTACTTTCTGATCTTTATCTTCATCGATTGTTACTTTTAAGCAATTGCTTTCGTTTTCATAATACTTATGCTCAATTTTTTGGATTTCATTCTTGTGTCTTTCAATGCATGTGTTCCACTGAAATGAGATTTCAAATATATAATTATGATTAGGTTTGAGTCTCATTTGAGAAAACTTTGGCACATTATTCATTATAATAATATATTGTACCTATTTATAGGGTTTTGGTCAACTACAATAGTGTTTTGGTAAGGTAATAAGCACTCAGATTGATATAGATCTCTTAGGTACTGCTATTTTATTGGCATTTCCTGAAGGTCCACGTTTTGAAAATTGGATAAGTACCTAAATAATACCTACCTATACCTAAATGTATTTATTTTAATTGATCATGGGTTTGCATTTGTCCTGTCTATACAAGACGTTGGCGAAACCTTAGATGGAGCATGCTTGCCCAGAAGAAACCTATTCAATCTAGCCTTGTTAATCCCTAGATTGTAGGAGACAGGAAACATAGACGTCGGAAGCAAGTTTCCCTCCCTTGCTGTCTGCATTATTTCTAAAAATAAGCTGATGCTTACTTTCCTGTTAGGATGTATAGTCCTGAAGTTGTGTTCCTTATGTCTCGTCATCTCCATCCTATATTTAGTAGTGACGTTTACTCGTTTAATCTGGAACTCTATAGTCCAGGAGTTGATCAGAAACTGGTCGTTTTTGTCCAAAGCTATTGAGGTGTTGAGATTCTCTTCGTAGTTTCGGATCAGACGTTTTATATTATTTGTTTTCTGCAAATAATGGCACGTTTGTTATCCGGGACTAGTTCTGGGTAATTTTTACACATAGATAGGTTAATGTGTTTCCAAATATAGGTGAGGCAGTCCTATAGTATACGGGTAATAATTAATATCTATATATTAGCTGGTTGGGTTGTTTAGCTAATTTTCAAGCCATTGGTCATATATTCGGTTCCTACAACATTTTTAGGATTGTTCATTATTCTGTGTCTTGGTACCTAAGTATATCTGTGTTAAAATTTTAAGGAGGTAAAATTTCAATTTTTTTTAATTTAATGGGAATTTTCGAAACTACTGATCATCTAAATAAGTGGTTATCTATTTATTACCATATCATAAAATATTTCTTTTTATAAAATGTTTATTAATTAAAATCGATGCAAATACAACACAAACCTTGCAAGACGCTTCCCAAGAAAGTACAAGCAGCACACAAAATATTTTTAACAAACAAAACATTTTCTCAATCACATTGAAGTGATTCCAATTTGCACTTTGGATTAGTACCTACTGCAATAATCTTCGTGATACATCTTGACGTTTCATTAAAATAATGTGAGTATGGTTGTCATAAATTTACTGAGTCGATAAATTATCTTTAAAGATAAAAAAAACGAAGTCATTACTTGCCGTCTACGTCCATACGCTTAGATCTTTAAAACTACGCAGTGGTATTAGTCGCTTTCCGCGATCTGTAGTCTTAGTTCTTTTAAATTTCGCAACGGAGTAATATAATATGCAGTTTTCAATACGTACCTAAGTATATTTTTAAGCTTGAAAAGAAATGTTCTATTAACCGTGCAAAGCCTAGTTAGTTTAAAATAAATAGTACCTATAGGATAAGAAATAAGAGAGATACATGAAGAGGCTGATTATTTTTTTATAAATACTCGGAATTCGTGTCTCTTCTATATCTCACATAGGACATTCACCAATAGAAAGCTAAACCATCAGGGAGTAACATAGGCTATATTTTACCCCCGTATGCCTACGGGAACTAAACGTATGAATCTGCTGGGAGAAAGTTTGTAATAAATAAATTGTTAAATAATTATAGCTGCTAACGCTACGGTCGTGGCGTACTAAAATAAACAATGATAACCTTATTTTAATGTTATCATTGCAGTGGATTTGATTAATTATGTGTTTATTTGTATCTACTCTATATAAATATCAACATTCCTTGACAAGGTCTTGAACTAAACATATAACGCATCTACATATATACAAAACTAGTCGCTCCCAACGGTTTCACCCGCGTTCCCGGGGATCTTTGATTTTCCCGGTATAAAAAGTATTCTAAGGCCGTCCCCTGGTTCTCAGCTACCTCCCCACCAATTTTCAGCCAAATCGTTTTAGCCGTTCTTGAGTTATAAATAGTGTAACTAACACGACTTTCTTTTATATATACTTATATAAGATAAGATAAATTCATTCAAATTTCAAAGCAATTTTGTTTTGACTCTAAGAGGGGTTTTTGTACTAAAGCTTTAAAATAAGAAGAATCGGCAAATCACTCAATCAGGATACAAGTTTTATATAATTTTTTTCCAACCGATTTTCATATGGTCAAGGGATTAAATAAAAACAATGAATATGTTATTTTTTTATTATAAAAATAATTTTTCAATCACATAGTACGAGTAACATAACATTAATAACGATTTTAAATTCAAAGGATTGTCAGTTAATGAAATATTGGGATTTATTTAACAAAAATCGCCATTCATCGATATACCATTTAAGAGAGAATATAGATTGAAGCTAACTTTTATTGGATTACTTCAAAACATGTAGCCAAATGTATCAAAACATGAAAAATCACTCTGTTTAAAGTTACTAAAGTAACTAAAAATGAAACAATTTTTATACCTAAATGTATTTTTAAATACAATCCCAATATTAAAACTAAGTGGCAACCCTAAACGCTTAGCTTATTAAAACATAATTCAACCAAAAAAATATTGTACTTTTACTAAATAATGTCAGAGGTGACACATTCATCTAGGCATTATTATAAATCCTTTGCGGTAAATAAATCATAAAATAAAAGGTATAAAGTAATAATTGCTAAATAAAAACCACCTTTATTTTCACTAAGCCAAGGTACATAGCTATTTTCTAAGTAACATGACCACATCGTCCAAATAAAATAAACCTTTAAGTTACGGCTATCACAGCGAGTCCAATTTAGATTTATATACAAAAATTTCAATATAAAATACACAAAAAATCACACAATCAGATTCATTCAAATTTAATTTACATACAACATAAACTTTTCTTTATACAATTATTTAATTAACATTTACATAATAAATTCTCTATAAAAAATAAATTAACCCATGAGCGCTAAACATTATGTCCAATTTAATTTAATTTGCATAAAAAATTGATTTTTTGCGCAATAATATGGATTAAATAATTTATTTGTACGTCATATATAGGTAACTAATATTTGTGTCATATCACACAAGTCTAAATATATTATTATTATAACAATATTTATATTATGGCAAACAATAAAGGAGTTTTTAGGATAGACCCTTGACTATAATATTTAGAAGTTCCTTCATTTAATCTGTGGATTATGTACTTCGAATCTAATAGTTATAAAGCATTTAACTATTTCTACCTTAAAAGGATCACCAATAAATATTTAAGGTACAATAACCAATCAAGTCTGCTATAAAATAACCAATTTCTGTCAGCAATAATAACAGCTAAATCAATTAAAAATAGTAATGTAAGATTTATATGTAGGTACATGCTAATTTTGAAGAAAAACTCACTTGCGCGATGTAGGTTTTTACAATCTCTATGTGGCTTTTATGTATCCATTTAAACGCCATCTATCTTTAAACAACGTAACTATTAGACTAGTAAACGTAGTTACAGCTGATTTGACCTTCTTAAGCGCCACAATAGAGCTTAAACTTAATATTAGGGTAAGGCTTTGAATTTAAAAATCTTTAATCTACTTCTACACTGACAGAAATAAGCTCAAAGCAGTTCTCTCTATAAATATTCTTAGTGCGATATGGCAACACAATTTCATTTCTAATATAATTTAACCTATACACAGTGACGGATTAAGACGACTTGATGCCCTAAGCAATCCACGCCTGTGGGCCCACTTATAATTGTTGCAACTAGAATCGGTCTTTGAACCTTGTTTTTTGTAAATTATATTATGAGATCTAACGTAGATAGGTTTAGAAATGGTCCTTTAGAATCCTTCAGAATATGATGCCCCCCCAGTCGTGATGCCCTAGGCAATCGCTTAATTTCTTTATAGGTTAATCCATCACTGCTTATACATTTCGTACGCATTCGTCGAACTTGTCTAGGGTCTCCCTTGTCCTGAGGGTCACTTGTTTCCTCACGTGAATGAGTTTCCGGCGCGCATGGGTCACCAGGTCCTTATATGATCTCCTGGAGTGCTGGAGGTCGTCGCGGATTCGGTGGATCTCTTCTAAAGCTTGACGCCGCCAGCGCTTTACTCGTGGGGTTTTCTGGAATCAACATTTTAAATTTTATTCTTTGCCAGCTCTTCTCAGCAAAAGCAACCTTTCGAACCGAGCATTAGAGTCGACGTTTCATAAGTGCCTGTGAAGGCCTATTTGAATTAATAAATATATTTCATTTCATTCCATAAAATTAAACTTGATGGTAGTTTGATAAATGTGAAAGTAGCTTTTTGTTTGTTGAACTGTGAATATTGATTCGGATTTTTTAGAAGAAGGGCATAGATTCCGTTTCTTAATAATTTAACCAATAAAAGTAGTATTTAAATATCCTGGGACATCTTTATAACTCTTGTAATATACCTATTATTAAAATATCGTGACTACTGACGGAAGCAATATACTAGCAGGTATTCGGATAATAAATAATTAAATGACATATATCTTACCTCACATGGCACACCGCAGTGTTTTATAGCGTTTGCGCATTTCTGAATGTAATCTTCACACTGAAAATATAATAAGAAATCCATTAAATACGAAAAATACAAAGTTACCAAATAGCTACATATTTGCTTAGGTACATTACTTTCAAACGAATAACTAAAATTTCTACATTGAGATAGATTTTAGATATCATGTATAGATATTTCATTCAAAAAGTATATCAATCAAAACTTTTAACATTCGGACATTTTATGAATATTATTATATCAAAATCATAAAATTAGGTGAATTCAAAAGTATGATTTAAGTAAGTCTGGTTGGAATTAACTGATCGGTCATATATATTACTATTGGCTGCCCGCGGTTTCACCCGCAAACCCGGGAGATCTTCCATTTCCCCGGGATAAAGTAGCCGATGTCACAGGCTCTGGACCTCTGGACTATCTCTGTAAACTTCATTTGAATCGGTTCAGTAGTAACGTGAAAGCGAAGCAGACAGAGTTACTTTCGCATTTATAATATTAGTTAGGCTATATTAAATACCTTTGTAATGTGCATGCGAAAAACGACCATATGTCCAAGCAGGAACTTATGATGGTTCTCGCCGCTAAAAACGGCTGAGCGATGAGCATCGTTCTCGATCTTCCTCAGTTGGAACTCGAAGGCAAGGCGGCATTGGTCAGGCTGGAACCAAAAAGGCAGATATATCAATACATATTATAAAACAAAGTCGCTTTCCGCTGTCTGTCCCTGTCTTCATAAATCTTTAAAACTACGTAACGGATTTTGATGCGGTGCGGATAGAGTGATTCAAGCGGAAGGTTTTATCTATACTAATATTATAAAGAGGAAAGATTTGTTTGTTTGTTTGTTTGTTTGTTTGTTTGTAATGAATAGGCTCCGAAACTACTGGACCGATTTCAAAAATTCTTTCACCTTTGGAAAGCTACATTATCCCCGAGTAACATAGGCTATATTTTATCCCTGTATTCCCACGGGAACGGGAACTACGCGGGTAAAACCGCGGGGAGGCAGCTAGTATACAATACATACAGAGAGAGAGAGAAACATGATTTTGGAGGTTTCTAATGTGATGTATAAGCATTAAACACGTGCGAAGCTGGGGCGGGTCGCTAGTACTAATATATAAAGCTCAAGAGTTTGTTTGTTTGAACGCCCTAATCTCAGGAACTACTGGTGTTATTTGAAAAAAAATTTCAGTATTAGATAGCCCATTGATCGAGGAAGGCTATAGGCTATATATCATCACGGTACGACGAATAGAAGCGGGCATCAATCAAAAATGTTGCAAAAACGGGTAAGTGATGCTAACGAAGTTCTTCTCTGTTTCTCCGTTTACCGTTTAGTAGAAACTAAACCACGTAACAGATTTTGCTATAGTTTTCACTAATTGAAAGAGCTATAAACGAGGAAGGTTTGTATGAATAACTTGTTAATATATCATACAAAATGACGGTGTTTTGTTGCTCCGTGCAAAGCTGTCAGTCGTTAGTTCAGAATAATATTTAGGTACATGGGAAACATAAACAAATCCAGAAATAATCACAAGGTTTGTGACATCACAGATATAATATAAACAGGTTGTGATGTTTAAAATTAAATATTGGATGCTATTGATGATGTGTAGTAAATATAGATAGGACGAGACATATGATGTCATATTTTAAGAAACGTTTACAGAACTAGCTGATAATTAATTATTCGTTGGTGCTCCGCTCCTATTGGACGTAGCGTGATGATAATGAAATAGGACCAATCGGGAAGCACCAGCTTTCAAATAAAAAAAAAATAATTTAAATCGCTTCGCCCAGTCGAAAGTTGTGGGGTAACAAACATAAAAAAAAAATTCCAGTCGAATTGATAACCTCCTTCTTTTTGAAGTCGTTTAAAAAGTAACTTTTATCTCCGTCGGGAATTTTCTTCACTCAATTTTTTAGAGTTTTCCGACTACAAATATGATGGTGACCAATAGTTGAATTGGTAGATATTATTTTCTATATGTGCCTAAAAAGGCCTATTTGTATATAAGTCATTTCACAGGATCGGAGTGAGTAGACATTTGGTTATTATAATGTTGTGCCTGTGTGGAATTACATAAAAGAATTTATTGATTCAAATAGGCCTTTACAGGCACTTATTATTTGTAGACTCTCAGTTTGCTTATCTATACCTACTAATATTATAAAGAGGAAAGATTTGTTTGTTTGTTTGTTTGTTTGTTTGTTTGTTTGTTTGTAATGAATAGGCTCCGAAACTACTGGACCGATTTCAAAAATTCTTTCACCTTTGGAAAGCTACATTATCCCCGAGTAACATAGGCTATATTTTATCCCTGTGTTCCCACGGGAACGGGAACTACGCGGGTAAAACCGCGGGGAGGCAGCTAGTTATTTATATCTATCAGAGAAATTCCCATTAAAGGCGGTCCGGTCGTTTAAACTATAAGCCGGATCACATATCACAAAAATCCTAACTAATATTAATAATGCCAAAATAACTCTGACCATCTCGCTTTCACGCTAAAACTACAGAACCAATTTAAATAAAATTTGGTATACAGATATAGTCTAGCTACATCTCTACATTTTATCGCGAGAAAATAAATGATCTGGGTACGCGGGTGAAACCGCAGGAACCACCAGTAATTAATAAATTTTAATCTTAGTATGTACCGTATATTTAGCATCATATCAATTCGTATTATTTTGACATTACAAACATATAAACATCAATTCATTTGTATAGAAAGATAAATCTTAATACGCTCATAAACCCGCTAGTTTTATAGCTCTGCCAATAATTCTCAGTCAGTCATTGTCAAGGTAAGCTAATGTATTGATGACGCTGAGCGGTTAATATAGATATACCTACTGGCTGTTGCCCGCGACTTTGTCCGCGTGGAAAAGTTAGGTCAAATCTAACGCAAATTTTAACCCGCGACTTCGTTTACGTAGAAGGTTGTTAATGTTGTTATGCAGAGCTAACTGGGGCCACCGCCCTTCCTAATGTCAAAATTGTATAATCGATTTAATCTATTCTTATATATATAAAGATAAGGAGTTTGTATATTTGCTTGAACGCGCTAATCTTAGGAATTACTGGTCCAGTTTGAAAAAATATTTTCGGAAGGCTATATGCTACATATCATCAAGCTACAACGAATAGGAGCAGACCATCAATAAGCGAGAACACAGCAAATTTTGTTATATCATTCTCATAACATATTTTATGTAGCTAACAATTATTTCTATTATTTACACTATCAGTATCATTAAACAAATAAAATACCTTAGAATATCTACATCAAAGAATACCTACATATGTTAGATTATAAAGCTATGAGCCAAGTTAACCTTGTACAAATATTTTATGCACATTTTATGATGCAATAATTCTCTGAAATGATTAAGGAATGCGATTAAAGAATTTATTTTATATATGTAGTAAGATTCCACCGCGCGGTTTGATTCGCGTAGCTCCCGTTCCAGTAAGAATACGAGCATAAAATATAGCCTATGTTATTCTCTAATAACGTAGCTTTCCATTGGTGAAAGAATTATTCAGATCGGTTCAATAGTTTCGAGACTATGCGCTATAAACAACAAACAAACAAGAAATCTAATCTTTTCTTTTATTATATACTAGCGGACCCGGCAGACTTCGTTCTGCCCACCAGCGCCAGCTCCCGGGTCCAAATTGATGTATTATACATAAAAACCTTCCCCATGAAATACTCCGTAATGTGGTGAAAACCACATGAAAATCTGTTCAGTAGTTTTTGTGTTCATCGCGTTCAGACAGACAGAAGCGGCGGGGACTTTGTTTTATATAATTACTAGTTGACACGCGCAACTTCGTTAGCGTCACTTGCCTGTTTTCGCAACAGTTTTGATTGATGCTCCGCTCCTATTCATCATAGCGTAATGATTTATACATAAAAACTTTCCATAAGAATCACTCTATTTATTATAAAAAACCGCATCAAAATCCGTTGCGTAAATTTAAAGATCTAAGCATATATAGGGACAGACAGACGGCGGATAGCGACTTTGTTTTATACTATGTAGTGATATAGAAGAAATAGTAGAAAAGATACAGGTCATATTTTTGCTACTGCATTCATAATGTGTAGTCTATTTCCGAGATGAGTTTCCGGTGCAAATGATGTTTCTAATGCTGATAGATAAATCGGAATTCGTCTGCCTATGTTGCCAAAGATCTAGAAATAATAACTTTTTACATGTTTTGATCTGAGTTTAGTCTGTGAAATCATAATATTTTGATTGAAGTTTGTACAAAAATGGGGACGTCTAGAGGTGATTATGAGCAGTAGAATTTCTTACAATTCGCCATGTAAGAACGGCTAACCGAATACAGATGGGTCGGTCCGGTCCAGTAATTTCGGAGCTTATCCTAATTCCAACTTATTACTATAAACACGAAAGTAACTCTGTCTGTCTATCTCGTTTCACGATAAAACCATTGTGTAGTTTTAAAGAATGAAGAAGACATAGGGACAGAAAGCGGAAAGCGACTTTGTTTTACAATATGTAGTGATGATGATAGTCTATCTAGACATCATCATCATCATCAACAGCTCATATACGTCTCCACCGAGGAGCTCGAGCCTCCCCTAACATCGAGGGGGTTTAGGCCATAGTCCACCACGCGGGCCTAGTGCGGATTGGCGGACTTCACATGCCTTTAATTGTGACATCTCAGGCATGCAGGTTTCCTCACGATGTTTTCCTTCACCGAAAGCCAGTGGTGTGAATCCGTACATAAGTTTTTATAAACTCAGAGGTATCTAGACATATTGATACATATTGAAAACGTTTTAAAACCAATCTAGTGACAATGCGACACTATTGCAAGGTTAACAAAGGTGCCTTCCCCATTGCTTGCATACTCTCCCACTTGAATTCTTTTATTTTATTGAAATAAATTGAAACGACCCCTGACATATCATTATCACAGTAATTCCAAGGCTCTTTTAAACAACAAGGTTGGTAATTGCTTGTGATATTAGTTTTTATAAAATAGGATGTTAATTAATCCATGCGGTCTATAAATGAATATTTCCGTTAGAAATCCCAAGAATTAGGTATACTTAAAAAAAACATAATTGTAGACTTTTATGTAAGATCAGTATGATCCCTAAATAAGGGTTTTTTATACTTGTACAGATAGATACAACCATTCGCCCACGGGTTCACCCGCGATCCCTAGGGATCTTTAGGGGAACTATTACTAAGGAAAGAAAGTAGCCATTGTACTAATCCATAATATATTCTAAGTCCCTGCTTAATGTCATCCAGATCCCTTCAGCCATTATAGCGTGAAAGAGCAACAAACATCCATACACACAAACTTTCGCTTTTATAATACTAGGAAAATACCTACAAAGAAATAACATAATAATACTAAACTAAATTCTTTAGGGCTATGTTCAGCAGTGGACGTCCTATGGCTGATATGAAATATCATGAAGAACGAAGAATGTCTATTCAATAGACTTAACGAAGATTTGTCCTTCATCCAATACGCTAACCGTTCAATTGTTTACTAAAAATTATCACCAAATCGTGATGCTAAATAACGATGCATTTACGCATTGCTAATGAACCGGAGAGGCTCGTCAATCTAACGCTATCGTCACATGCGCGCGCGCCGCTGATCAACTGCCAGCGCCTGCGTCATACCACTGAGACCACACCACACATAAATATAGGATATCTCCTTAAATTGCTTCCTAATGTGAGGCTTTAAGATTACATGTCCCAGATTTTTTTAATGTGAATCTGTTCTGCTGAACAGCCGTCATAACCTACTTGTGTGAGAGCTTTCTCATTGTGCTTGCAAGATGAAAGCTCTTGTGGCTTTTAAGCTAAATATCTATATACATATACATATATAAACAGTATAAGAAGATAAATTAATGGTTGGTGGTATATTTGTTTCACGCAACAACAAAATATGTAATTATAGTCGGGCTGGGGATTCTTGTAGGTAATCCTGGGAAAATCAAATATCCCCTCGAAACGCGAGCAAACATGTGGGTGCTAGAACGGCAACTAGTTCTAGCATGTTTCTATATGAATCTATACAGCAACTGGCACCTAAGATAAAATTCTGGACACATATTTCTGTTCATAGCTTTGTGGTTAGTGACCCTGACTTTCAAGCCGTGAGTCGTGGGTTCGAATCCCACCCAGGACAAACATTTGTATGCATGAATATGTCTGTTTGTCCTGTGTCTGGATGTAAATATCTATTTAAGTATGTATAAAAAAGTAGTATATGTAGTATATCAGCTATCTGATTACCACAACACAAGCTCACTTTGATGCTTAATTTGGAATCAGATTGGCCGTGTGTGAAAAATGTCCCAGGATATATTTATAGGCTTAAAATTAATAGTTAAAAAATTTTTCAAAAATATTTTCGCAAAAATTTCCTAAAATAAAATTAACTCATTCCTGCTTATATCCCATATAATACTCTCGAGTGGACACCACAACCGGGATGTGACTGCATTCAGAACATATGCACCTTGTCACTGATACTGCTCAGGGTTACATGACTAATAATACTATGTGATTTGTTTATTGCATAACCTGTGTGTGGTCTGCCAATTCTACAGTATTACTAGGAACTCATGATTTAGTAGCTACCGGTCGCAGCCGTGGTCGTACTGACCTCTGATCTTGGAGGTGCAGGTTTGAATCACTGTCAAGATATACAAGCAGAGGTAACTAAGCATGTAGCAAATTATATAAATGCGAAAGTGTTTATTTTGAAATATTATATTTTATATACCGTATGAACCATACCATTGGGGTTAAAAAAAGATTTTGATGAGCTCTTTAACACAAAAATTTACAGCGCATATTTAGGTGGTATGTTATCAATGTTACAGATATTAACCAAATAATGTCAGATAAAAAACATCATATAAATAAGCTTTTATTGTGTGGGATGTCACTGATTTCATCGCTTTTGGTTTTCAAATTCATTCCAGATCAATTTAATGTCAAAAAATTGGTCTCATTGAACTATAAGATTTGACTAAAAATAACTAAGTTTAATGTTAAATATCGGGTGACCGAAGACCTGGCCTACCTTGGCCAAGTAATGACTCAGATCATTTTTAATTATGATTTAATAAATAACTAACTAAGCCAACTTTTTGGATAGCTACATACAGTAATTTTAGCGATGTTTTCTAGTTAAAAAATAAGCAGTAAAATCCTAAATTAATCCTATCCAAAGTATTTAAAATCCATATTAATATTTTAAATGCGAAAAGTAGGTAACTCTGCCTGTCTGTCTGTTACGCTTTTACGCTAAACTACTGAACCGATTTAAATTTGGTACACAGATAATTCAGAGCCTAAAAAAGGACATAGGGTACTTTTTATCCCGGGAAAATTGAAGATCCCCGGGAACGCGGGCGAAGACGCGGGAAGCCACTAGTTGTAAATATTGAAAGCTTAAAGCTTGGATGTTAGAAAGAGATAGTATGCAACAAGTAGCATGGATTGCTTTCCTTTTGGGTCACTTGAACCGGATTGGGACGATGATTTCGATTTCTTGCAGTGACCTTTAGATACTAGGACATCACAGAACAGAAATTCTATGTGTATAAATGATGAATAATTAACATTACTCGTAGGTTCAAATTCCCGATAACTAAGTACAAACTTTTTTTTGCTTTAGAAGAATGATTAAATAAATAAATAATATAAGATTGTAAAATATTTTAGTTCCAGTTAAATATACTTAGTAAAACAAGAGAGAAAAACACTCGTCGATGAACCGTACTGTGGTTTGACAGAATGTTATTTTATGTTTATTACTTTTTAATACTTTGGTTAAATAAATTTAATGATTATAATACCTATCTGTTTTTATCTATATAAAATTAGTAAATAGTCTCTGTTGTCAATAATCCGGGACCAGATTTGTCTAAGGATGTCGATACTCTATACTAATATAATAAAGCTGAAGAGTTTGTTTGATTGAACGCCCTAATCTCAGGAATTACGGGTCCGTTTTGAAAAATAATATTTCAGTGTTAGATAACCCATTTATCGAGGAAGGCTATAGACAATATATAATCACGCTACGAGCAATAGGAGCGGAGCGTCAGTGAAAAATGTTGCAAAAACTGGGAAGTGACGCTAACAAAGTTGCGCGGGTTACCTATTTTAATAACAAAAGTGTAATTTATTTTTCTATTACTGATAAAATTAAAACCTTTTTATTGCTCTAATAAATAGTTTATGATATTTCACAGTAATTAACAATAATATTGTTAGAAATAAATACATTAATATGCACTGAATGTATTGTTCGATGGAATTTGTTTAATCAATTTATCAAGCTCCGACAAAGAATGTTGTGTATATTATTATTTTAAAGTAAATTTTATATTAACATTCTTTATAAAATACGCATTTATATATTAGCTCATGCTTTGAAACACTAGGTAACATTAGGTATAGAGAAAACCGTGACGACGAGATTTAGCTATTTAGCTCATTATAAATGTAAAATTTAGATAAAATATGACAAAAATTGCGATGACACACACCGAAAGACATGTGGATACATTAAAAGTTGTTTTAGGGAAAATAATCCTACTACTATTATAAAGGCGAAAGTTTGTAAGTATGTATGTATGGATGTTTGTTACTCTTTCACGCTCCAACGGCTGAAGGGATCTGCTTGAAATTTGGCACAGAGCTAGAATATGTTCTGGAATAACACATAGGCTACTTTTTATCCCGGGAACGCGGGTGAAACCGCGGGGAGCCACTAGTATTAAATAAATGTCCTGTGACATTTTTCACACTCGACCAATCTGATTCAGAATTAAGAAGACCTTTTTTTTTTATTAAAGATGGGCTTGCATTTGGTCTCTGACCCGTCCATACAAGACGCTGCCGAAACCAAGGATGGAGCATGCTTGCCCAGAAGAAACCTATTCACCCTAGCCTTGAAAATTCCAAGATTGTAGGTAAGCTTGTTTTATGGTAACCAATTAAATGACATATATTACTTTTACACATACTTATTTACATCCAGACACAGAACAAACATACATATTCATGCATACAATTTGTCGATTCAAACCAACGACCGACGACATGAAAGTCAGGATCCAAAAAGCCGACCTCTCAAAATACCAAATACGTTACAGAGTAATATTAGATTCCGTTTAAAACAATGTTTAAGCTTTCCAACCCGTATTTTGGTGAGTGCAAAAATAAACAAGCAACCAAACGTAAAAGTATCTAAAATTATACATGATACAATATTGGAGAAATTTTGTTGTGGAATACAAAACATGGATGGAAAACACCCAACATTGTTGCTACAGATGATTTCACGGTGCATATCTATCGATGCACACGCAATGAGAACCAAATGCCATCACGTCGGAATGTTCACCTACATTTTGTTGAGTGTATCGGTTTTAATATTCAATTCATTTATATGTAGCTATGTAGCTATTCAATATCAAAAACTATCAATATTAAATTTAATCATCTATATATCCAACTAAAACTTTTTACAGGGTCGGCAACGCGTGAGTGACGCCTCTGGTGTCGCAAGCGTCTATAGGCTACGGTAGCCGCTTCCCATTAAGTGGGACCATATGCCTGTTTGCTACCATTGTGGCATAAAAAAAACTAAATATTAAAAAAAAAGAAAAAAATAACTTGTAATGAAAGGATTATAAATAGAAAATATGTATGTATCAATTTATTTGTGTGCAATATGATGGGGGAAGTTGGCATGTTCGAGGAGGTGACGTCATGAATTTAATAGCAAATGCAGTCGCCTTGCAAATGGAAATGACGAATGCAATGAGATGAGAAAGATAAAGGTGTTTTGTGGAAGGTAATGTGGTGAGTCTGTAATATATTTAATTTAAACCCTTGATATTATGGAACTAATAATAAATGTGAAGGTTTGGATGGATGTTTGTTACTCAATCATGGCAGTATGTGTGAAGGTGTCTGGATGAAATTTGGCACAGAGTTAGAATATGTTCTGGAATAGGTTATAGCTACGTGTATTATGTTTTTTGAACAAACGGAAAAAGCGATTTAAACTGAAGGAACCAAATTTTAAGAGCCAGTGAAAAAGCGGGCTAAAGCTAGTTCACCGTAGTTTTTTACGCAATTTACAACGGATAAACAGACTTTGCATTTAATTTCCCACCAGCATCAGTTCTGATGTCACGACCATTAATATAATAATATACCAAGTTTTTGTGTAATAAATAAATAAATTGTACCTACACTGAGTGAATTCACAAAGCAAACAATATTATATTTTATGTTACAGAGTGTAAGATACACTATCGAAATAGGTATTGCATGTAATGATAGATGTAAGTTATGTAAATAAATACAAAATATCTATTATAGTAGGTACTTACAGAATTAAATAACACATCCCTATCGATGGATCTTCTAGCTTCGTTCGCGTACTCGGTAATATTCTTGAGGAACCTCTTCATGTCGTTGCCAGCCTGGTTGGTGTACTCCGTGAACAGGAGAAGGGCATCGTCGCGGACTGAAAACAGTTCATCCTCCAGCTCAGGAGTGTACCTCCTCTCTATCTCTTCCACTTCATTATTTTCGCCTTGAGTGTTTGGATTAACGTCCACGTATATTGCTGCATTCTGGAATATTAAAATAAATTTGAGTACTACACTCAAGCCATGGTGCCTCAGTGGAGAACGCACCGTCTCACGATCATGAGGGTGCAGGTTAAACCCCCCGTAACTCTGAGTTTTAAAACCTTAATGATTCACACCACTGGGTTTCGGTAAAGGAAAATATCGTGAAGAAATAGAGGATTGTTTGTTTCACCTAAGTAATATAATAATAATAATACCTATATAAATCATAATTTAATAGAAAAGACATTCGATCTATTTCAGGAAGAGACGGCAGCCCTTGTCAGCTGTTCAGCTATCTGTTTACCATATCACAAGCTCAACTTAATTTGGAACCAGATTGGCCGTGTGTGAAAATTCTCTCAGGATATTACATGTATCATGTAGGCTTCTTTTCTTATTTAAAATGGAAATATATTTGTGTTGTAGGTACTAAATATTTATAATGTTCTTTTTGTCTGTAAATAATGAAAGTAAGTAGATATTACCTACGATCTTCCTAAAGCAAATATAATTCTGTATTCCAAAAAAAACATATTAATATTTACGTATTTCGTAGTAACAGATTTATCGATTTCCTCCAGACGCCGCGCCGTCAAGTCCGAGCGCCAAATGCCAATATAATCAGAATAGACGTAATACGTAAAGGTTTATGTTTTGTATATATTTTATGGTTTCCTTTGTGACATCATAATAATAATCATTTCGCAGCCGTTACTCGGGTTTACTGGCGACCTTAACTATAACGAGGCCATATGAAAACGATCGCGAACTGTTCCAGAAACATTAAAATATAGTAAAATCATGAAAAATGTGTAACAAATGTTAGAACTAATATGAGGATCCGATTGCAAAATATATGAACTGGGTTATTTTCTACTTCATTTTATCTTGGATTCTTAACGTAAAGGTTCAGCTTTATAAATATTTATATTGTTATAGGTTATATATTTTAAATTACTGAGTATGTCCTGTATGGTTTTATTTATGTAAAAAGTACTTTAACTAACATTTAAAATAGTCTTAACTCATTTTGTAAGTATAAATTAAATTGAAAATCTCAATTTCGGTAATGAAAAAAATTGACGTAATTTTTTATCAGAAAAATCTAACATGTAGAAATGTCAATAAAACATATATATCTATCAGTACCTACATTTTATGCAAAAAAATAAGTATTATTAGTAAACAACAAAAATAATATGTCACGCCAAAAACCGTAAAAAATTTATCGACATTCCTTCTCAGTGACGTAAGCAAGTTATATAGTTATATTATATTTCAGAAATTACTTCATATTATTATGACTGGAAATGTTTAAGTTATTTATAACTAGTGGCTCCCTGCGATTTCACCTACGTTCCCCATAAATGGGAGCCTATATGTTAATCCAGGATGTTACCTAAATCTTAATTATATATAAATCTCGTGTCACAATGTTTGTCCTCAAGGGACTCCTAAACCACTTAACCGATTATAATAAAATTCGCACACCATGTGCAGTTCGATCCAACTTGAGAGATAGGATAGCTTACATATACTTGGACCCGGTAGGTGGCGCTGGTGGGCAGAACGAAGTCTGCCTGGTCCACTAGTCTATACTATATTTTAATAGCAACCTTCCAAACCGAGCATTAGAAATATTAGAATCGACGTTTCATAAGTGCCTGTAAAGGCCTATATGAATAAATAAATATATTTTTTCATAATGAAATCGCTCCAGCCGTTTAGACGTGAAGAAGTAACAAACATAGATTCACAAACTTTCGCCTTTATAATATTAGTGTGAAAGAAAATAAACCTTGTTTATCTAGATTCGTTTTGATTTGCCATTCCACGTCGGTACATGATTTCATGTATTTTTAGTTTATTATGATCGTTAAAACGAAAAAATTACGAGAGAGATTTTTTCTTCGTGGAAAGAAAAATTTTTCACGTCAATGACGTTATGGTAATAAAAAAAAAACTTTTAAAAATTGCTCTTCTTTTTGAAGTTGTTTAACAACATTACACGGCAGACCAGTTGGCCTGATTTTCAAGCCGGTCGTGGGTTCGAATCCCACTCAAGACAAACATTTGTATACACGATTAAGTCTGTTTGTTCTGTGTCTGGATGTAAATATCTATGAAATGTGTATTTAAAAGTAGTAGGTATATGTAGTAAATCAGATATCTGGTTACCATAACACAAGCTCTGCTTAATTTGCAATCAAATTGGCCGTGTGTGAAAAATGACACAGGATATTTATTTGTTCATTATCATTATGAGCGTGTTTATCAAATATTTTTGTAAGTAGAACCTTCTTCTTACTGCCCTTATCCCGCCTAAGCAGGGTCGGCACATGTGTTTTTTTTCCATTCCTCTCTGTCAGCCGTCATTTTAGTCATCACTCCCTTCTTACACATATCAATTATAAGAACCATGTAATCTATACTAATATTATAAATGCGAAAGTAACTCTGTCTGTCTGTGCCGCTTTCACGCTAAAACCACGGAACCGATATAAATGAAATTTATTACACAGAGAGTTTAGAACCTGAGAAAGGACATAGGCTACTTTTTATCCCGGGAAAATTGAAGATTTCGGGAACGTGGGTGAAACCGCGCGAGCCACTAGTTACATAAAGAAATACAGTGTTAAGGAACTACCTTCTTTTTGAAATCGGTTAAAAGAATATCAGTGAGTGGATATAAATACAATGTCATGTTTCCTTGACCCACTCGCAGTAACTATTATGTAAATTAACTCATTTTCTCCAATTGTTGAAGTGACAGACTGTATGCAAACATATAGGTACCTAATTTTAACAATATATAAATAAACAACGACTTACAAGCGGTTTTACCCGTTCTGGAAGGATTTTTGATTTTATCTATACTTAATATTATAAAGAGGAAAGATTTGTTTGTTTGTAATGAATAGGCTCCGAAGCTACTGGACCGATTTCAAAAATTCTTTCACCTTTGGAAAGCTACATTATCCCCATTAGGCTATATTTTATCCCTGTATTCCCACGGGAACGGGAACTACGCGGGTAAAACCGCGCGGAGGCAGCTAGTAGGAAGTTTTTTCTTAAATCCTCTGATAACTTTGGAATATTAAGTACCTAAATTATTTATTTAATTTTATAAAATTATACAGTTTGTTTGTTTGATCGCCTTAATCTCAGAAACGAATTGTTCGAATGTTAAATTAATTTAGTGTTGGATAGCCTATTTATCAAGGAACGCTATAGGCTATATAACATCACGCTACGTTTAATAAGAGCGAGGCAACAATGTTATTGCAAAAACGGAAAAATACTACAAAACGGAAAAAAAAATTGTTTAATGACAGATACCTATGACAGAAATGTTTGAAAAGATAACTCCGAATCAAAAAAAATACTCATTACTAAATAGTTCCCCAGGTTTCTACTTCAGCAAAACAAAATGGCGTAACGCAAGTGAGACCGCGGGACAGTTACTACCTTAGCATATATAATAATCATTTGTTAATGTAACTGCACAGGTGACGTCAGGTGATATAATGCAGCTCGTGACGGTGTCATTGTAAATACGACCTTGTGGTCTATTTACTAAAAGCTATTGTCAGTATACCTAATTTGCAATTTATTTATTTTTAAAATTAGCAGAGATATTCGACAGATTATGTTAAGACAAATTTGCGACGCGGTTTTTTAGTTTAAACGACTATTTTGACCATAGGAGATTTGTCAGTGAATTGCTCGTTCACAAACAATTTAAAAAGATTTAAATACTTTTTTTAGTTTGTAGGTAGATATGTTATGATTAATATCTTGGGACATTTTTCACACACGGCCAATCAAGTTTTAAACTAAGCAGAGCTTGTAATATTGTAGCTAGATACCAGATATACTGTTATGTACATAATTATATAGATATTTACATCCAGACACAGAACAAACAGACGTTTCTATGGACATAAATATTTGCCCTGGGATTGGAATCAAACCTACGACAATTGAAACAAGTAGCTAACCACCACGATATATAACAATTCAATATATTCACAATAAGCTTCCGCCGCGCAGTTTCACCCGCGTAGTTCCCGTTCTCGTAGAAATACAAGGATAAAATATAGCCTATGTTAGTCTCTGATAATGTAGCTTTCCTATGGTGAAAGAATTATTCAAATCAGTCCAGTAGTTTTAAGCTAATTCATTACAAACAAACAAATCAAATCATTCCTCTATACCTATAATACTTGCTGCCTCCGCACGGTTTTACCTGCGTAGTTCCCGTTCGCGTTAAAATACAAGGATAAAATATGCTTATGTTACTTTCTGATAATGTACCTTTTTATAAATGAAAGAATAACTCTGATTGGTCTTGTAGTTTCCGAGCTAATTCATTACAAACAAACAAATCAAATATTCTCTTTATAATATTACTAGCTGCGCGCGGTTTTACCCGCGTAGTTCCCGTTCCCGTGGGAATACAGGGATATAATATAGCCTATGTTACTCATGGATAATGTAGCTTTCCAAAGGTGAAAGAATTTTTGAAATCGGTCCAGTAGTTTTTAAGCTAATACATTACAAACAAACAAACAAATCTTTCCTCTTTATAATATTAGTACCTACTTAGAATCACTTCACGACCCAAGTTTACACAATTACAAACATTATAACGCCTTGAGCTACTTATAATATTTTTCACAAAAATCTTCACATTCCTTCGGTCCCTTTTATAATCTTATGCACATATTGTGTAATTGATAATGTGACCTTGCGGCACAGGTGTAACACGATACCCAGTTTATTCATAGTACCTAGTCCCTACTTACTGTGTTTATGTTTACACTAGCTGCCTCCGCGCGGTTTTACCCGCGTAGTTCCCGTTCCCGTGGGAACACAGGGATAAAATATAGCCTATGTTACTCGGGGATAATGTAGCTTTCCAAAGGTGAAAGAATTTTTGAAATCGGTCGACTAGTTTCGGAGCCTATTCATTACAAACAAACAAATTTTTCTCTTTATAATATTAGTATAGATGAAAGGATGTCAGAATGTATGTTTGTTAGTATTTCACGCCAGAACGACTAAAGACATAGATAAAGGCAAGAAATTTGATACAGAGAATATGTTCTGGAACACAGAACAGTAAAAGAGGTTAGAAGGGCCATGTGGGCGTGGCAGGCGCGCCTCGCATATGAGCAAACGCTCATATCCTGACAAAAATATGATTCACCGTCCAACAGTCGTGCTTATATTGTGACAGTGTACGTAGCTCCGCAAATAAGTAGAATTATGCCGTCTTGCGCTATTATAACATGTCGGAAAAGAAGCCAAATGTGTAGTGTGACTCGAGAAGGGATTTCTTTTCACCGGTAAGTCCAAAAACCTTAAAATACAAGTGATATTTGCAATTATTGCAATAGTATTATGATGTTTGTAGACAAAAATGATACTATCGCAAGCAGGTACAAAAGTATACATTGCTTGCAATAGGTAGGTACCATCTTGTACTAATGACTGGTGATTACGCAATGTATTTCGTTCACTGCGAACGTCGCAGGCGACGAGTCATGGCTTGAATTCAGCGAAATCTTTACGTATCGATAGTGTTGTACCGAGTTGTAAACAATGTCGATATTAATTTGTAATTTTATTTGTGAATATATCCAAATGATTTCAGTAAAAATATGATAAGTAATATGTGTTATGATTAAAATAACTGTGTTTTACTACCGATTAATGTTATTTCGGGTTATTAATTGAAACAGATTTCCTTATTGTTAATTAAGTTTCTACTGTAAATGGAACCGCTAATGGAATGGAATAACACTTTAAATGTTATTTTTAGATTTCCAAAAGATCCAGATACAAGGAAACTATGGATAGAGGCAACCGGTAGAATTGAATGGGTAATCTTATCGATATAAATAATCGACCTTTTGGTCGCCCTAGCATGTATGAGAAATAAATTGCTTTTACGCGTGTGTGAGTGTACGTCGAGCACAGTGTTTGCACTAGTGTGACGACCAATAGCAAACTCGCGATCTAAGTAAGTGTGGTTAATTTGTGTGCGTAATGCGCGTACGCATTGCCTTCTTGATTGTAGTGGTGATAAAGAGTGGGAGACAAGCGGCGACACTGGTTCTAATACAAATCAGGAACTATTTCCTTTCTAACCTTTTTTACTGTTCTGTGTTCTGGAATAACGCATAGGCAATTTTTCTCTCAGATAATTAATCTATAGGGCGCGGGTGAAATTGCGGGGAGCCATTAGTATCAAAATCTCGACCAATTTATATCTCAAAATAAACATTTAAGTATTAAACAAGTATTTCAAGTACGTTGTATCAACAGGGCTATGTTTTTATAAGGTGCCTATATCTGCGTTATCTCACACTAAGCCCTTGAAATAACGGTGTATGCTTAGCAGGATGTTAGCCAGGTAACCAGATCTTGAGACCCTCCTTCCGGCTTAAGACACTGATCCATTATTTACAGCTTCATTCAGTAATTAAAATAATCCACAAAATAATAAACAAATATTCTGAGAAAACTTTTCACATGGGCAATCTGATTTATAAGTAGAGCTTGTGATATGGTAACCAGAGCTGATATACTACATATTATGTATTTATATACATATATAATAGTCTCGCATTTTTAATATAAGTAGGATCATCCCTTACTTATATCTTAAATGCGAATGATTGGATCTTAGTAAGTTTAGTAAAGTTTCAGAAGAATTTGGTTTGTAATTGAAAGGTAAACTTTGTACCGTCATAATTTCTAAAATTGATTGATTTTTTTGGACACAAAACAAGTGCCTTGGCTATAAAGAACGCACAAAAAAAAGAATTTGCGACATTGGTCCAGCTGTTCTGAAGCTATGCGCGTACATACATTTCGCTTTTTTTTCGCATAAGATAGGTAGGTACCGCATATATGTAGGTATATTTATTATATTTTTTAACAGATTTTTTTTATCGGCCTCTTGTTTTGAAACACGTAACATTCGTCCATTTATTATAGGTTATTTTGATATACCCAAATACAAATTTTTTTTTTTTTTTTTTTTTTTTTTTTCCTTATTCTGGGACCACAAGTAATGATCCCAGCTAATATTACAATCTAGCCTTAGTATTAGGCTAATGAGTAATTTAAATTTGGCTTAATCTTCTATTTCACTATAAAAACTAAGAATGTGTCCATCAACACTTTTCTTATTGTCTCTATTAAGGGGAAGTCACTTTGTTCATGTGTTCTATAATATTAGCACTTGCACTAAGTTTAACTGTTTAACACTATTACACTACACTAACTCAAAAGGTTTTGTCCTTTTGAGTCTTCTCACAATGTCTGTGTGATCGAGGAGCTGTATTGCCTCAACGTTCACATGGTGGAGAAGTCTTTTCTGGTGAGCCTCTGCATACTTTGTGATCACTTGGTTCACAAAGCTTATTTTTAAGTCCCGATGAAGGTCATCATTTCTAATGTACCAGGGAGCATTTACTATTTCTCTTAAAACCTTATTTTGGAATCGTTGTATAATCGAAACATTGCTTTGTTTGGTGCAGCCCCACAGCTGAATACCATAAGTCCATACTGGCATTAGGACTTGTCTGTATAGCAGTAATTTGTTGCGTGTTGACAGCGCGGAATGTTTACCAAGCAGCCAATACATTTGCTTATACCGTAAATCTAATTCGGTTTTTTTCTTTTTGACATGAGCTTTCCAGCGTAATTTGACGTCAAGGGTCATCCCGAGATATTTAGCTGTATTTTCATACGGTACTTCTTTATCGTTAATATAAACTGGCCAATACTGATGCTTTTGATTGCTGAAATCTATATGAATAGATTTGGATTCGTTCAGCTTTATTCTCCATTTTTTTGTCCATTCATAGACCTGGTTTATAGCTATTTGGGCGTTCTCTGTTGCCTCTTTATGAGTACTTCCTATAGACATTATTGCAGTATCGTCGGCAAAGGTTGCTAAAGTGTTATTTTCTGGTTGTGGGATGTCACAGGTATACAACAAGTACAGGACTGGGCCTAAAACACTTCCTTGTGGCACACCAGCTTTAATTTCCTTCAGCTCAGAGTAGGCGTCATTTTGTCTTATTCTAAATAATCTGTTGGAGATATATGATTCTAAGATATCAGCAAGATGTTTTGGTAAATTTTTTCTTAGTTTATGGATGAGACCTGCATGCCAGACCTTGTCAAAAGCTTGTGCTACATCTAGGAAAATAGTAGAGCACACTTTTTTGTCTTCAAGAGTTTGTTCAATGGTGTTTATAATTCTATGCACTTGATCTATGGTTGAGTGCTTTTCTCGAAACCCAAACTGGTGGTCCGGTATGAGATTTTTGCTTTCTATGATTGGTTTTAATCTTTTAAGCAATAGCTTTTCAAACAGCTTTGACATGACTGGCAAAAGGGAGATCGGTCTGTATGAAGTAGTGTCATGCGGTGGTTTCCCAGGTTTTGCTATCATTATTACTTCAGCCACTTTCCATAAGTCTGGTACATATTTTAATCTAAATGAGGCATTAATAAGAGTGGTTAGTCTGACTATGGCCTTTTTTGGGAGATTACGAAGTATTTCTCCTGATATCAAATCATATCCAGGAGATTTCCGTGGATTTATGTGTTGTCTTATTTCTCGTAAGACTTCTCTTGGGGTTACTAGCTTAATTGTATTATCATCTTTGTCTTTATCATTTAAAGTCAAGTCGTCATCCAAAGGAAAAGTTTCATTTGGATGAACCTCGTTTGGTTGAAAGATGGCTTCTAAATGCTTTGCAAACCGTTTAGCCTTTTGCTCGTCATTAACTGCCCATTTACCATTAATATCTTTGATTGGTGGAATTTGGTTAATTGGCTTTTTAATATTCTTAGTAGCCTTCCACAAGGAGTAATTAGTGCCGCGATTGTTACTTAAGTTTTGTAACAATTGATTCGTGGAGTCATCATTAAATGCTTGTATTTGCTTGTTCACTTTTTTTGTTAGATTGTTAAGCTTTGTTTTGTCCTCAGGGCACCTTGATTGGTGCCAGATTTTTCTTTGCTTCCTTTTTTCAGCAATAAGTTCTTTGATTTTGAGGGGGTACGTGATTCCCTTTGATTTCTTGTTCTTAACTGGAGTATTTTTCCATGCAGCTTGTTGGATGTGCTGTATGAAATTTTCTAGTGCGATATTTAAATGATCTGGTGTCTTAAGTGGGATCTTAAGGTCAATATAGCTATCTAAATCTATTTTGAAGTTGTCCCAGTCGGTAAATTTATTTACCAAGGTAAGTGGAATACTTTTAAATAAAACACTCTCACTTAATTCTAAATATATTGCAGAATGGTCTGAGTTCATATCATAGCTATGTTTAGTTCTTAAATATTTGGAGCATAAATTTTTTACAACGAAGAAGTCTATAAGATCTGGTATTTTATTAGGGTCTGTTGGCCAGTAGGTGGGCATTCCGGTAGATGTTACATCACATTTTAGGCTTTTTAGGGCACTTAATAATTCTCTACCTTTGGGAGTAGTTAGTCTAGAGCCCCAATACGTATTTTTAGCATTGAAGTCACCTCCAAGAACAAATCTATTCCCAAGGGTTTTTAAAAAAGTTATGTACTGTTCTTTCCTGATCATATATCGTGGTGGGCAATATATGGCTGAAACAGTTATAGGATATCTTTTGGTTTTGATGGATATCGCTACAGATTGTATTTCTTTCTCTTCGTATTTGGTTTCTTCGTAGTGATTAAGATTTTGTTTTACAATGACGGCGCTACCACCTCTTGCAGTATTGTCAGGATGAAGTGCATGATACACTTTGTACCCTTTGAAGTGAATATGTGATTGTTTCGTAAAGTGGGTCTCGGATATAAGACACACGTCAACGTTTTCAATATCTAGGATTACTTGAAGCTCATTTTTATGTTTTTGTAACCCATTTGAGTTCCATGTCATGATTTTGAGTGACTTAATCATTTTTTCGACTTAGGTGTAGCTATTTTGGCACTATTTTCAATTTTTCTCAATCGTTCGTCAAATGTTGACATAAGTCTTAATATTTCATCTAACTTATTGCCGTTGTTGACGCTTGTTGGAAGACTCTGTGGTACCGTAGTATTTTTTGTAACTTGAGCATAAGAGACGCTCTTAGTTGCATAGTTATCAGCTTTTCTTAGAATAGGCTTACCTTGAGCAGAGAGATCTTGTTTTCCACTGTACTCTTTTTGTTGCCGTGTTTGAGGTGATTTCCTACTATTCTTGTTCCGAATTAGTTGAATTTCTTTAGCTACAACACATCCCCTGTAGTTTGCTGGATGTGAAGCTCCACAGTGGACACATTTTGGCTTTTCTTCGCTTGCTTTTGTACATTCTTTAGTAAAGTGTTTACCTGTACATTTTACACATCTTGGTTCTTTCGAGCAGTACCTTTGTGTATGGCCATAAGCTTGGCATCTCTTACACTGAGGTACTAGTTTGGTGGTTTTTAGCGGTTGTATGTCAACTTTATAACCCATGATAGTATCAATCCTGTAGATTTGGTTGATATCCTCTTCGTTTTTAAATGTGAGCATAAACATATTAAGTGGCTCTTTGGTTTTCCAGCTTAATTTATTCACTGCTTCTATAATCTGATAACCCTTTGTTTTTAGGTCTTCGACTATTCTCTGTGGTTTACACGTAAAGTGTAGTTTTTTAACCATTACTCTTATTGGTCTCTCTTGCTTATTTTCATAAGAATGCCAGAGACAATTATTATTAGTAAGAGATTTTGTAATTTCTCTGTACGATTCTTCACTTACTGCGTTGATCTTTACAGTGTTACCATTCATCATTTTGATTGTAAATGCATTGGCTGCTTGGTTTTGGGACAAATAGTCAAATAAACCCTGGTAGTCTTTGATACCATCCACTATTATAGGTGGAGGCATAAGTGCTTTCTTATTTTTTTCTTTAGTTTGGCTTTTCGGGATTATTTCGTCCTTAGCAGGTGAGGTATTCAACTTCCTCTTCTTTCGTGTTTTAGTACGAATCCACTCTGTTTCTTGAGCAAGTTCTTCCTCATCTGTATGGTATTCAGCTCGAGGAACAGGTGTCTCGATAGTTTTTGATTTATTCTCCACTAGGCATTTTAGCTGCTGTTGAAGAATATCAATTTGGCTTTGCAAGTCCGTTACAAGGCCTTGGAGTTTCTGACGCTCTTCTTTTTCGTCCCTATATCGTTGGTACAATAGGTGTTCAGTCGATGTTTTTAGTTGGACCGAACTATGACTCGGGGACCCCGTTGATTTCGAAGTCATTGTTAGTTATATAAAGTGTATTGGCTTCGCCTTAACAAAATAAAATGCTGATTAGCGTGCGCCACGGTAACTGGGTCATCGTGGTGCAGCGCGATTTTGTTGTGTTAGCACTTTGCACTATTTGGACCGCGCGGTCGCGTCTTCGCGAGGCACACGACGTGTCTCAGCGAATATTTAACGAACACAAATACAAATAGCATAGCAAATAAAATTGATTTATGCATAATATTTTAATAACTATTCATCAGTTTTAGTCATCATCATAAAAATTGTATTATTTTAAAATATTCCTGACCAATTGAATAAATATTAACTTAAATCAAAACATATGTTTCAATAAATTTGTCATAAAATAAATAATGTAGAGGCAACTCAATTCGGTGGGTGAACAATTAATAATTATTATAATTCATATGGAGATTCTTTTGGCTTTAATTTATTAATAAAAATCTAGATTTTAAAATAATTACTTGTAAAGTCAAAATGTACTTAATGCAAAGTTAAGTTACTTTTAACACAATGTATGTTTAATAAAAATATTATTTAATATCATGTATCATTAAATTTCAGAGTTTCTTCAATCAAAATAAGCTTGCGACTTTAATAAACCCTTATTCGAACAACCTCAGACAAATCACTACAAATTTTACCTTACCATTACAAAAATCGTATACAAAAATGACACTGTCCAAAAACCACAATAACCATGTAAATAAGAAAAGAAACAAACCTGCGCAAGCGCCACGCAGTGTGTAAACGCGAGCGCAAAAAGCGCTAGAGCGAACCGAGCTGACATGCTGCACTGTGCGAGCGAGCGGTCCGACTGCGATGCGATCTGCCTGCACCGCCTGCGCCTGCGCACCTGACATTGTTTAGATCAGAGGTTCCCAAACTTTATTTTCTTTAAGACCACTTTCAAAATTTTCGAAGCCCTTTTTTTGGGCGTTCTCACATTTATAGATAGATATCACTTTTTTTAACAAAATAGGCAAAAAATAACAGTACAACTTAACTTAATGCTTAATAGACGGTCTTATCAGACAACTGTTTGATGGAAAGGATTTTTAGTAGGTACACCATAAAAGATGGTGGTAAATAAAAACATAATACTTATAGGTATATGAATATGATATGAATATTTACAATCTGCCTACATTAATACGAGTAGGTGAACTCAAGCCAACATTTTAGTTCTTAACTATCGAAACCAGATTAAACCCCTTACGCTTTGTAGCCCCCGCTTACGCATTGTGGACCCCCGGCAAGTCTCTCGTGGACCGCTGGGGGGCCACCTGAACCACTTTGAGAATCACTGGTTTAGATGTTTGCACAGTTGAATGTTTGTTACATTTGCATAGTTTTCGTATGTATCGCCGATCATTTCTTGTGATTGCTACGTCACGTCGTATTAATGATGATGAGTCAGGGCTTGATCGCTTTCGTCATGGATTTAGTGCAGACCTTCCCCACGATAAAGGGTAGGTTATTTCAGGTATGATTTCTATAAATGTAACGTTTAGAGGAGTGTTTGATATACCTAAGCTTTTTTTCCCTGGAATAAAACATGTCATATCGTGGTTTTTTGTTATCTTGTTAAAGAGAAGTAAGAAACTTAACGATTGTAACGAAAATGATTAAATTTTTTACATTAAGCCGCACCGATTCACGATCATGCGGTTCAAACATGACCCGTACCTCTGAGTTTAAAAACTTACGTACGGTTTCACACCACTGGTTTTCAGTGAAGGAAAACATCGGGAGGAAATCTGCATGTCCGAGATGTCACAATTAAAGGCATGTGAAGTCCGCCAATCGGCACTAGGCCAGCGTGGTGGACTATGGCTTAAACCCCCTCGATGTTAGAGGAGGCTAGAGCTCCTTGGTGGAGATGTATCTGATTCATCCAGCTGAAACCACTACCACCAATGGTAACCACTGAAACTTGAGACTAGATTATTAGTTAAATATGAATAGGGAATAGAGAAATACAAACTCGTACTCAGTAGATTAAAATATAACAAAGAAAATTATCACAAAAATATTTATTCTAGTATGAGTAGTTCCAAGTTTTCGTATTCATAAATGCCATATTTATCAGTGACTACTGACTAGCTGCAGTTTGTTCGTCATTATTGCATAATAACTCTAAAATACGGTCTGTTAGTGCGTCTGTTTGTTGTTATTTTAGTATCAAACGTGTCGGTATTTGCGGATTTATTCTAAGCTAAAGTACCTATTTGGTGGTCACGGTTAGGTACGCTTTAAGCCGATCTATTTAAATATTTATAAATTAATATCTATAGGTAAAGCTGAAGAGTTTGTTTGCTTGAAAGCGAACATCGCAGGAACAATTAGACCAATTTCAAAAATGATTTTATGAAGATATTGATTTTATAAATTTGAACATCCATATAATTATAATGAATGCGAAAATAACTCTGTCTGTCTGTCTCGCTTTCACGCTAAAACTACTGAACCGATTTATATGAAATTTGGTCCACATGTAGTTTAAAGCCTGAGCAAGGACGTAGGTTACTTTTTATCCCAGGAAAATGGAAGATCTCCCGGGTACGCGGGTAAAACGACGGGGAGTCACTAGTAGTATACATAGATATAAGTCACACAATCCAAAATTATATAATCTATATTATATTAAAAAAATTATTAACATCGAACCATCGTTTATAATGGTGACTTTAGCGAAAACAATAGATAAATTTAAAGCCTCGGGACACTAAGAAAGAAGACTTTGAATTTTTCAGGGATTTTACGGGACACTTTTAAGTAAAAAAATTACCGACGACATCCTTTATTCATCCATTTTATCCTAAGTTATACCAAGTTACCTAAATATCCTTAATTATGTAAATTTTCGCCTTTTTTTCAGTCAAAGTTTTTAATTCAATAAAAATGTTTTTGACAAAAGCCGTTCACGATTTCTTATAGAAGATAGTCTTCAAAACCTATCTTCGATTTCCTATACGATCACTATTCTCAGAGTTATTGATTGTCAAAGTTAAAAGGTCCTTTTTTGGTTTGACTGACAATAACTCCGTGGCTAATCATTGTACAGGCTTCTTAAGTACAGCAAACTAAAGGGCATTAAATATCCTAAAAGAGGATTTGACAAAAACAATTAAAAAAATCATTTTTGAAGCCCACAGACCATTTTTTAGATGACAAAAAATTTGCATATTTTTTTCTTGGTAGTTTCCATAGAATCTCTCCAGAGGGTCAATTCCGCTAAATCACAACGCTAGACCTCCGATTTCATTTCGATAACGGTTCGTTTCCAATCCGCATTCTGTTGTAACCAAAAAAGCTATTCTACTATTTACATGCACACATTTCGATTGTAACGAAAACGTTCCATTATCGTTTCGATATTGGAGCGATACCTCACGCAGCAGTGTGGCCTCATAAAAATGATATAAGTTACAAAATTATTTACAATATTTATTTAGGCATATTAATAATAATAGTTATGTCATAAAAGCTTAAGGCACGTTGTTTTAGTATTTATCAATATTTAACTGATTTAAAAGAACTACGAACTGCGTCTAGAAATATATTGTTACGCACCGCTGCCTTCAACCCTAAAATATTATCATATTTAGTCTGTGGATGATGGATGGAGCGGCACTGGCTTGGCACTATTGGATTTTTTTTGCTATATTAAATAAATTTAAAAAAAATATATAAAGTTTGAATATTCAATTTTTTTTGAAGAATGAAAATATCTGTAATGCACTTAAATTTGAATTTGAGTTTTACAATATTTTACCACACTCAACAAGTAGGCACTCGAATTATTAGCAAACTTTTCATATGACAATGTTTTATTCATGTCAATCTTAATTTGTCAAAACAAGATAGCCAATAGCCATCTGTCTGCGATCTAAATAAAGAAGAAGAGTGTCCGTTTCAATTTTTTTGTTTATTTGAAATATCTATACTATCCTACTAATATTATAAATGCGAAAGTTTGTATGGATGTTTGTTACTCTTTCACGCTCCAACGGCTGAAGGGATCTGCTTGAAATTTGGCACAGAGCTAGAATATGTTCTGGAATAACATATAGGCTACTTTTTATCCCGGGAAAATGGAAGACCTCCCGGGTACGCGGGTGAAACCGCGGGGAGCCACTAGTAATAATAATAATAATAATAATATTATAAAGAGGAAAGATTTGTTTGTTTGTTTGTTTGTTTGTAATGAATAGGCTCTGAAACTACTGGACCGATTTCAAAAATTCTTTCACCTTTGGAAAGCTACATTATCCCCGAGTAACATAGGCTATATTTTATCCCTATATTCCCACGGGAACCGGAACTACGCGGGTAAAACCGCGCGGAGGCAGCTAGTATTACATAAAATTACAGTTACATTGTAAATATTGATATAAGTATGTATTTAAAAGTATTATAGAAGCTTAATTTGGAATCAGATTGGCCGTGTGTGATAAATGTCCCAGGATATATATTTTTTATTATTATTTTATTGATCCATGTTTGGAAATATAATATTAAGTATTTTGGTATATAGTATTTCCTATAGTATTTTAATAATTTGGGTTTGGTAGTATTCAAATGACTATCTTAACTTAGTCTCCACATCAATACCATCGGATCGTAAATTCATGGGCATATGAGGTCTAAGCTCATGAATTAATAATCTGGCATTATGTTTACTCAACCGATAGGTTTTAACAAACTCGCGGTCTGTTAAATCGAAGGCGTAATTACTTTGTCTTGTCACAAGATTTCTACTTTTCACTCTTCCGAGATCCACCTCGTTGGCGAGTTCTACAAAATCCATGTAAGACATCATTTTGACGAAACGAACGAGAAAAAGTTACTTCAAAACTACTTTTGTTCAAACGTTGCATTTGACACATGAACGCACGATGTTCGCTTGCGTTTCGTTTACAATCTGTCAAAATCTTTAGTGGAATATGACTTAACGTTCGTCGGTCGTTCGACCAATTTAGCAGAATGGGACTTTTGATGTTTCGAACGAACGCCAAGCGTTACCAGATTGGAAACGAATTATAATCTTTGGTGCATTAGTGGAATACGAAAACGCGTAAAAATCATCGTTCGCTTGCGGTTCGTTTGCGATATGGCTATAATTTTTTAGCGGAATTGCCCCTCAGATCCAAACGTGATGCAAATAATTCATGACGATATCCAAAACCTAGACACTTGAAGCTATAATTCGGTCTTAATTTTTTTTCCGTGCGATTATTTTCCGCAAAGAAACAGCTCGTTGAAAATCACCCAAAAATTTCGAATTTTATTTATATCCCTAACTTTTTTGTGTTTAGTGTATAAGGGTTCGTAGTTGACTACGGAACCCTAAAAAGGTGATTTATGACATTTTCAACTGTTTTTTATTACATTGAATATGTTTAAAAGATCTTGTTGACATGTCCGGCTTTCGGACTCTAAAATCCGGGGTTTTCACGCGTCTTGTCCTGTTTTCCAAATTTTAGAGATGGCAACCCTACATTATTTAAATAAATGCGCAATTTAACTACTCATAATGATAAGTATTTATTTAAGGCGTAATTTCTCTCAGTTCTATATTCAGTGATCAGTGTAATCACGGGGTTCCCCTAACATTAAAATAAACTTGCGGATTTCCCAAGATTATGAGATTTGAATTAAATTGGCCCTGTTATTTATTTTCTACTATATCTATTACAATATGTGTCGCTTATTCCCCGGAGATAAGTATATAATTATAAGTAGTTTAAACTTTCGCGAATTGAATTCATGATGATGTCACCCGCGTACCCGGAAGATCTCCCATTTTCCCGGGACAAAAAGTATCCTATCCTTTCTCAGGCTCAAAAATATCTGTTTTTTTTTTAAGGGACTTGAAGGTGTTAGCCTCTGATGGCTATTACACCTTTACGCGGGCAATCGGTGAGCGCTGAGGGCTCTCAACCGTAGTAGATTTAAGCAACTGTGCTGAGGGTGCCCCCTGCGGGACCGAGCCTCGGCTCAGGGCTTTGGGGAGGGGTGAGGGACTCACTCGATTGATTAATTGGGGAATATTATATCGGACAGACAGAATTACTTTCGCATTTTATAATATTAGTAAGGATTAGATATGATTCATAATGTATTGGTGCGGCAAACAAACACATTTGTTTACATTATTACAGTGTAGTCCACCGTTAGTAATGCATAAGGTATTCTTATGTAAACTGTATTGTTCTACTTGTCAGAACATGTGAGGGTCACGCAAAGACTCATCAGTTTGGACGTATTTTAGATATAACGTAATTGAACGATAATAAATAAACCCCCTTTATGTTAGGGGAGGCTCGAACTCCTCGGTGGAGACGTATATGAGCTGATGATGATTATGAAATAAAATAAATATAACATTAGTTGGAATAACGAGAATAATTTATATATTGATAATAGTGACAGACCGGTTGGCTTTGTGGTTAGTAACCCTGACTCTCAAGCCGGCGGTCGTGGGTTCGAATCTCACCCAGGACAATGTGTGGATGTAAATAACTATATAAGTATGTATTTGTCGCTGGTACCCATAACACAAGTAATTAATATATGTTATTTTAGGTACCAGAGTTCAACAAAATACTTTATTTCTTTTGCTAAATTTAACTATGTAGGTATTGTTGGTACATTATGTAAAAGGTGTTTCCTCTACAATGAGATAGCTGAAATAAATTTATTATTAATTATTATTATTAATTATTATTATTAATTATTATTATTTAAAACGTGTGTTTGTAGTTTATAGAAAGAAAGAAAGAAAGAAAGAAAAATATAGCTATCTGGTTACCATATTACAAGCCCTGGTTAGTTTGGAATCAGATTGGCCGTGTGTGAAAAATGTCCCAGGATATTTATTTATAAACAAAGAAAAGCCGTTTGTCTACCACAATATGAACTAGTTTATTACGTTATCTGATATTATATGCTCATAATACTCAATAGAAATGAACCTTTGTTTCTATAGGTACTCGGTAGCACATACGGAGCACATCTGCTTAGATTACTATTACTTTATATTGTACCTAGGTCAGTCTTGTTTATACTAGTACTAACTTCCGCCCCACGTAGTTCCCGTTCTGTTAAGAATACAGAGATAAAATATAGCCTATAAAATCCCTGATAATGTGGCTTTCCATTGGTGAAAAATATCCTTCGGTTTAGAGCCATCTGCGCTCACCGAAACAGTCCGTGTAAGGGTGTAAAAGCCATCTCAGGCTAACACTTTTAGCCCATAAAAAAATGGTTTAATGTTTAATAAACAAGCTCACAATTGCAATCATTGTTTAACTATTGCAATTAATATAAAACATAACTAGCTATTAACCTTGCTTTACCTGCTTTCGAAGTTAAAGTTCCTATGTAACAATAAATCAATCACAAATATTTTTCCAAGCTTTATCAACAACTTCAGCTACCAAATAAAAACTACTATTATATTAAAAATAAAATCTTTAATCGGAAATTTACGGTCAAATTAACAGCATTAACAGCGTGTACCTATTACGAGCACAGACTTCCATAGGTCCAAGATCCAAGATCCAGGTCAAAGATCCAAGATCCAAGAGCTAAGATCCAAGATCCTAGGTCTAAGATCCAAGACCCTAGGTCTAAGATCCAAGATCCTAGGTCTAAGAACCAAGATCTTAGGTCTAAGATCCAGAAATTAACCGATAATCGAAGCTTGGTACATAGAGAGGACGAGGAAGCCGATGGCATACACCACCAGGACTATATCCATGGCCGTGGCGAAGATGTCCCTGGCCACTTGATCTTGGGCCAAACGACGCATGTGGGCGCGGACACTACTGCACACTCTGGTCAGATGGGTGAGGAATATCTCTGCTGTGTTCAGGACCATGCTGGGTACAGAAAGGGTAGGTTTACTATTTTTTGTTGTTGATATAACCTAGAGCTTGACCGCGATCCCACCTGATGGTAAGCAGTGATGCAGTCGTTGATGGTAAGGCGCACTAGCTTATTAAGAGCCCAATCATATAATTTATATTACTAAGTTATATGTTTGATGTATTATATTGTAGATTAAATCTTTGGTTTTGGGTATCTGGACTATCTGGACTTCAAATATTATTTACTATTCATTATATAAAGCATTACGAAATAAAACTCTGATGTTAAATGTATTAAGAAATTCCAAAAGACTTCTATTCCTTTTATCGTTTCTTAAGAAATCTGGAATAATAATAGAACTTAAAAAATTGGATTTTTAAAAGGTAAGGATTTAAGGATAATCCTGTAAATAAAGGATATCAATGAACAAATCCTGCTATAATGGCAAATACCGCTCCTATTGATAATACACAAATTTTTTATGGAATTATCCATAAAAAATTTAATGAATTTTAGCTTCAGATTCGTTTGTAAGCACATACCGCCATCTAGCGGTAAACTAAAAAATGTTTGTTGCAAATAAAACCATATTCTCGCGGGTTTTAACAACAGCCTTGTTGTGGTAGTCCTGCAACCATACTCAACGTAATGTGTAAAAATACTAACAGATGGCGCTAGGTGTACATTTCCCAGCTTGTTACTTGTTACTGTATATAATTAACTTATGCTTAAATTTTATTACTTTAAATAAGACTAGTGATATTTTTTTTACTCGATTATGTGACATTTTATTTTATTTGCGAATGATTTATGATAACTATATTACGTTTCAATTTTTTTTTTTTACCACATAATGAAATACTAATCGTGTCCCAAAAAAATTCATACAAAACTTCTTACTTAATATGATAAAATAGTTAAACGACAATCTATCGGCAAATTTAATCTAATCTAGACTAGAAAACACCAATTGTTCATCACAGCTTTCCCCATGAACGGAGTGTGTCAAAACAACTATGAAGTATTATAAAGTACAAAAGGTACCTAGTAATCAACTTTCATACCTCGGAGTACATCTCCAATTGACATTGCTATGCACGCTTATCAGGGGCAGCACCAGGGCCATAATATACCAGAACCCATTCGAGTCCAGGGAGTGGGACTCCACTAGGGTCGACCTTTGGACTACTGCCACTCTGAAAACAGAAAAAAATCATATCAATGTCAGATTTTGATAGGGTTTGAAGTTTATATATAGGAGCTACGATGCCACAAATATTCCTACAAACAAATGCTAAATGTATATAACAATATCTTTTGAGTAGGTACCTAATATTGAAATATACAAATATTATAAGACAGAAGTTTCTATGTAAAAGATAATTTCGGAAACTACTAACTAAACCAATTTTCAAAAACCTTTTACCCCTACTACACTATTTTTCTATCCCGGCACACTTTGCATCTTCTGGGAATGCGACAATAACTGCTAAGTTATATGATGTATAATGATTTATATTAGGATTTTAAAAATATATATAGGCACTAGCTGACAGCACCGCGCAACATCGCTAGCGTCACTTGCCCGTTTTAGCAACAATTTTCATTGATGCTCCACTTCTACTGGTCGTACGTAGCGTTATGATATAGAATATCCTAAGGCTTCCCCGATAAATTAACTAAGTATCTAATAAATATAAAAATGCAAATAATCAAACTCTTCAGCTTCATATATTAGTATAAATATAGATTAACGCCACAAACTAAAACAGTCTGAAAGACCAGCTCATGGTACCTGCTTTGCTGTACTCCAGTATCAGTGTTCGTGATGCTGCCGTGGATCCAGCGGTCTACATCACCACTGAACTGGCTCTGGTCGCTGGCCAGGTCGTACGATGACGTGGAGTACAGATTACCCTAGAAAAAAGCAAAATCACTACACATTCACTACAAACAAAGTCACATTCCGATGTCTGTCTCTATGTCTTCTTAAATCTGTATGAAATCTGAATTGGATCTGTATGAAATTTGGCAGAGATTTAGAATAGGTATATTATAATAACACTAGCTGCCGCCCCGCGGTTCCACCCGCGTAGTTCCCGTTACCGTGATCACAGGGGTATCAAAAATTTTTTGTAGTCGATTCTCGGACCTACGGAATATGCATATAAAAATTCATAAAAATCGGTTAAGCCGTTTCGGAGGAGTACGGTAACTAACATTGTTACACGATAATTTTATATTATATAGGCTACATTTATCCCAGAATTTATCCCACTAAGTAGTAGGTATTCTAATAATTTAACAGACCTGTGATGTGAGAGGACTGTTAGCAATTTCAGTAGAAACACTATAATTGTTATATAGGTTTTGGTTATTTCCTTCGTTTTCCAATGTATTTTGTATCAATTCTTTAACAACATCTGAAGTCATGTTTCCGATATCAAATCCAGTTTTTAATATTAAAATAACTTAAGTACCATTAGAATGGCATTGTTATAAATTTTAGCTTTTTATTTACATTATTTTATGTATTTAGATTTTGTTTTGACAGTTTTGAGTTTTCTTCTTGACAATCCTAGATATTCGCGTGACATGTTCTGTCTTCTGTAATTATAAAACTTTTTATATATTTTATCATTAAGAAGGTTTATTTTCAACCGGGTGTAAGATTGAAATATACATTGAGTAGGTATAGAAGACTGAGTAGGAACCTTTAAATTTATGAAATTCCTGAGAGTTATTCTAGATACATTTTTAAATTGTACAAACTTGTTTTTTTAGTCCAAGGTATTAATTGTCGAAAACTTTTTGTAGTATAAGTTTTGTAAAAAAATATTCGTTCAAATAATAATAGAAATAATACGTTCACACCTGACTAGATTTTAATTAAATTACACCAAAAATACCACCTACATAATTAATCTGTTAATTCGGTAGCCCGTGTCAAAAGCTACATAAGTACAAAAGTAACTTTTTTAAGTTATCATCGGCGAACATTTCTCTAAATGTCATTCTTTGTGGGGTCGAAAGAGGCGCGAACCGCTGGATGCCATTGTTCAAATTCGATTCAAATTTCAAACGTAGGCATCCCGCCGTTACATTATTCGCGGTTGCCAACGTGGAAAACTTTTTTTATTGCAACAATTGATTTGGTAATTTTTTTTGTTGATTGCCCTTTTTATTTCTATCGATAGGAATTTGTGAATTCATTACAGGTTAATAATGATTTTTATTAAAAACAAGTTTACTTTTTTTTTTTTTTTTTTTTTGAATGGACTAGAAGGTGACAGCCTCAGATGGCTTTTACACCGTTACGCGGACTTTTTCGGTGAGCGCAGATGGCTCTCAACCGAAGGAAAATTTAAGCGACAGCGCTGAGGGTGTCCCCTGCGGGACCGTGCCTCGGCTCAGGGCGTCACTGGGGGAAGTGGGGACTCACTTGGCATGAGTCGCGCGCTTGGTGGGACGTCGCGACGGTCCTCGCCGGCGAGGACGGAATCGGATTTGTGTGTTAGTGTGGGGTTGTGTGTCGCGAGCTGAGTTATCGGCTGCAAGCTGGTCTTGAATTTTGGTGGTTTCGTCGTCAGACTCGGCAAGGACGATCCTTGGTCTGCGTACGCTAGATATTCGGGAAAGCGAGTAGCTTGCAGCTTGCACGATTAACGGATTATGACTGTTAACGGCGGAATCGAAATAGCGACGAGAGGCCCGTTTCATGAATTGCCTGATGGTCGGCAATTTTAAGTCGACGTGCAAGTCGACGTTGCGAACGTACCACGGGGCACCCGTGATTTTACGCATGAACCGGTTCTGTAAAACTTGAAGTGGCTTTAAACGCGTAGGTGAAGCCTGAGCGAAGACCGTACTAGCGTACGTCATAATTGGACGAATACACGCGGTATAGAGTCTAACTTTACATTTTAAGGAAAGTTTAGATTTTGAATTGAGGAGATAATGGAGCCGACCCATCACAAAGGCGGCACGCGCGCGTACTGCCTTTATGTGTGGCCGGAAGCCCAATCTATCGTCAAGAGTTACGCCCAGGTACTTGGCTGACCTACCCCAGGGGATCGATTCGCCGAAGAGCGTTACTGGTGTCGAGGGGAGGTCTCTAGAGCGACTACCACGACCGGTGGGTCTGCGAAAGAGAATTGCCTGACTTTTAGAGGGGTTTATTTCTATTCTCCATTTGCGGAACCAAGCGCCTAGGGCGTTGGCTGCACGTTGGAGTTTACGAGTTATGGTCTGAGGGCTAGTGCCTGAGCAAAATATGGCGGTGTCATCCGCAAAAAGGGCTAAGTTAGTGAATTTATCTAACCTGGGCATATCGCTGGTGAATAGCGTGAATAATAGGGGGGAAAGTACCGAACCCTGAGGGACTCCGGCACGTATAGGGTGAGGGAAAGACAGAACGCCCTCGACTCGGTAGCGAAATTGGCGGTTCGACAGAAAGTCTCGTAAGATGGTCACGAGTCTAGGTGGGACACCCATGGTGTAAAGCTTATAAATTAAGCCTTCGTGCCACACCTTGTCGAATGCCTTCGCCACGTCGAAGAGGAGCATACCTGTTTTCTGACCGCGCATGAATTTACTTGAGACGTGTTCGACAATACGATGGACTTGTTGAACACACGAATGTTTGGTTCGAAAACCAAACTGTTCGTCAGGAATGAGCTTATTTGCGTCTACAAAGGCTTTGAGTCTAATATAGAGAAGCCTCTCATAAATCTTGCCCATGACGTTGAGCAGACTTATGGGGCGATAACTGGAGGGCTCGGATCTAGGTTTGCCGGGTTTGTGAATGCCTATCACGGTGGCTTCCTTCCACTGTTGTGGAAATAAATTACAAGAGAGGGCAGCGTTAAAAATAGATGTTAAAAGCACTATAAGAGTGGCTGGGAATAACTTGATCACCTTATTGGTGATTTTATCTGGCCCCGGGGCTTTCCTCGGGTGCAAGTTCTTGACGATAGATTCGACCTCCTCAGGGGTCACGGGGGGTATGGGCTCCGTTACCTCATCGGCGTCGACTACTGTGGCTACTGATGGCTCAGCGGAAGGCTGAGTTAGCGGGAGTGAAGCTCTCCGTTCTATTTCTGAATTAACCAGCTCCCCGTGACGCGGGTCGACCGGGAGAGAACTAGGAGTACATTGAAGCGCCAGGCTGTCGGCGAGGCATTCGGATTTTTCGTCACTTTCAAACGCGAGAGGTTGATTTGGACGCGAGAGGGGAGGTACCGGAACTATCGTATTCTTAGTAAATTTTCGCGATAACTGCCAGAAGGCTTGATGAGATGGTTCGAGGTCGTCGAGGGTACGGTCCCAACACGTCTGACGCCACTCGTCCACGCGGTCCTTGATGACCCGCTGGAGAGCGCGCAGATGAGCCCGGACATGTAACATCGGACGACGATCGTCCACGTGCTTGACTGCGTTCTTCCGCCTAATCAGTTCACGTATGTCATCGGGCATTTGCCATTTACGATCGCTCGTGTCCGGCACTGTCCGTGAGCAATCGTTAACTAACGATTGCACGTGATCTGTTAGGCAGTCGATTGCGCCTGTTACGTCGTCCGCGGTGACGATATTATCGGGGATTTTATCTAAGTGAACGGACGAGGTTGACTTGAGGCTTTCGCCTAGCCTAGCCCAGTCCGTCGAAATTTTGGTGGGAGAGGGTCGACCTGGATCGGGGGCACCTACTCGCGGCATGAGTTCTAAGATCACAGGTCGGTGGTCCGAATTTAATTCATGATGTACTGTTATGCCGTGCAAACGTAAGTTCACATTTTGTAACAGTACAACATCTAATATGTCTGGTCTATGGTCTAAGTTCCCGGGAAAATGAGTCGGTTCGAGGGGCGCTATTAAATCTATATTCAACGGCACTAAAAGGGTTTCGAGGAGTCTACCTCTGGAATTCGATGCGACGCAATTCCAGATGGTATTCTTTGCGTTTAGGTCGCCCGCCACTATGACAGAGCTACCGAGACTGAAAATTAACTCTAAGTCGCTCCGGAGCAACGAACGGGTAGAAGTCGGAGAAAGATACGCGGACACTAGTGTGATCGAATCATGACCAGTCATGCCGAGCCGACATACCGACGCCTCAATGTACTGGAGGTTGGGAGGAGGATCGAGCGGCGTACAGTGCAAGGACCTTCTGTAGTAGATCAGGGTCCCGCCTAGGGCGGAATCTAGCCTATCGTTACGTACCACGCAGTAGTTCGCAATTCTAGGTTCCCTGTGCGAGGGTTTCAAAAAGGTCTCTTGAACAAGTAACACGTCTATCTGATGGTCCCGGAGGAAGATTGCTATCTCCTCGCGTTGACCTGCAATGCCGTTGGCATTGAAGTAGCCTACTATTAGGGATCTGGGTTTGACTCTACACGTTACAGATGTATTATCCATTATACGTTGATTTTAAATGACGCTAACGATTGTGCGACTTTCCGGAATCGCATAGCTACTAACGCGAGGGCCATACCGTTGCCCTCATTTTTGCGGATCTGATCCGCAAAGTTTTCTATTTCGTCAAAATCAATCGAGTTGACGAATCTCTCGACCAGTGCGAAGTCCGTATCTTCGCACTGTGAGTTGTTTACGACGGGCGCGGGGATTTCGCGGGGCTTAACCGGCGTTTCGCGGGGTTTGATTGGTGTGGGCGCGATTAAGGGCCGCGGAATCAGGGGTTTTTCCCAAGCAGAAGGCTTGGGAGCAAATCAAAAAAAAAAATCAAAATCTTTTTTATTCAAATAGGCCTCAATAAAGCACTTATGAATAGTCACTATTTAAGCTCGGTTCTGATAGTAGTTTTTACTGAGAAGAGCCGGCAATAAACTCAGTAATTACTCTTTTCAAAAAACCAACTTACATCTAATACAACAGTGTTTATTACAAAATGTGAAATAGCTTGTAGCGAGCATTTCACTGCCAAGGGTCTTTTTCTAACAAGTAATCTGATACACTATAAAAACCCTTTTGATATAAAGTTTTCTTCACTACCTGCTTAAATTTATAGATAGGTAAATCCTGAATATCTTTAGGTAGTTTGTTGAAGAAGCGTATACATTGCCCCTTAAATGAATTTTTGACTTTAGTAAGTCTAGTTACAGGAATAGCGAGTTTGTGCTTATTTCTGGTGTTAATACTATGAGTGTCGCTATTTTTTGGAAAAAGATGTAAATTTTTACGTACATACAATAAATTTTCATAAATATATTGTGAGGGTACAGTCAAAATATTAATATTTTTGAATGTATCTCGTAGGGAGTCCCTTGGACTCATATTGTATATAGCACGAACAGCCCTCTTCTGCAGAATAAAAATAGTTTTAATGTCGGCACCACTGCCCCAAAGGAGAATGCCATAAGACATTAGACTATGAAAATAACTAAAATAAACTAATCTGGCGGTATCTACGTCAGTGAGAGCACGTATTTTCTTTACTGCATATGCTGCAGAAGCGAGTCTGTTCGCTAACCGAGAAATATGAGGGCCCCACTGAAGCTTTACATCTAAAGTGATACCTAGAAATACTGTGGTTTCTACAAGATCTATATTTTCGTTCTTAATTCTAATGCATGTGTCTACTTGACGAACATTTGGTAGACTAAATTTGATACATTTGGTTTTCTTCTCATTTAAAAGTAGGTTATTTACCGTAAACCAATTAACCACATCTGAGAGAGCATTGTTCACCTCGTCATAATTAAATTCATGTCGTTTCACTTTGTAAAGAAGTGAAGTATCATCAGCGAATAATACAATCTCATTTTTTTTCTCAACAAGGTAGGGTAGGTCATTTATATATATCAAGAAAAGGAAAGGACCTAATATCGAGCCTTGTGGGACGCCCATAGCAACAGTCGATCCAGGGGATACCTTTCCATTTATATTAACTCTCTGAATTCTATTACTAAGGTATGAATTTATAAGACTGAGTGCTTGATTTCTTATACCGTAGTGACTTAACTTCCTGATTAATAGTTCATGTTGGACACAGTCAAATGCCTTGGATAAATCGCAAAAAACCCCTATTATATCATTAGAATCCTCCCAGGCTGCAAAGATATGTTGAATAAGCTCAACGCCGGCATCGGTTGTTGAGCGACCCTTTGTAAATCCGAACTGTTTATTATGAAAAAGTTTATTACTATTGAAATGTCCCATTAATTGATTAAGTATAAGTTTTTCAAAAATTTTACTTAGTGTTGGTAGTACAGATATAGGTCTAAAATTAGAAGGGTCTGATGTACTACCAGCTTTAAAAAGAGGAACTACTTTACTATACTTCATTAAGTCAGGAAATATACCACTAGCAATGCACTTGTTAAAGATGGATGCTAAATGTGGTGCAATGCAATCAATTATATTATTTATAAGTTTAACTGACAGCTCCCATAGATCAACTGTTTTTTTCATATTGATAAGTTTAAACGCCTTAATGATATCAGTAGGAGTAACACAAGAAAATTTAAAGTTAACAGTACATTTAGTTACATTTTCCTTTAGTAAAGATTCAGCGAGGGTAGGAGACGAGTTAAGTGATTTAGTAGTAAGAACTGGAATATCGGTAAAGAATGACTCGAACGCGGCAGCTACTTCTGTATCAGATGTTATAACATTATTATTTATCATAAGTCGAAACTCCTGGTCGCACGATTTGGTTTTACCGGTTTCTGCATTAATAATTTTCCAGGTCGTTTTAACTTTGTCAGAACTATTAATAATTTTATTGCTAATGAACTTTTGCTTAGCAGCTTGACAAACACGTTTAAATAATTTTGAGTATTTCTTGACATAATTTAAAAAATCAGGACTATGGTTTAATTGCTTTTCACTATATAATTCATACAATCTACGCCTACTCGTGTGAATACCTACCGTCGCCCAATCACTGAATGACATATCAGCTTTCTGTTTAATAGTTTTAGTTTTGAACACAGAATTATATATATTTTTGGTAAAGTATAAAAGAGCGTGATAGTGGTCATTTACATTATCATTGTTAAGAGGTAAGTTCAATACTTTTTTCTCTATATTGTCTCTAAACAGCGGGGGCGGACGTCGCGATAGGTGCCGCCGACGGCACCTTTGGCACTGAAGGTGCGCTTGCCGCTTTCGCCACTGTGGCCGGGAAGTTACGGTCATAGTTGACCTTTGTCCACGGGGACGGACGCTGCGGGGCGAGGACCACCTCGCCGTTCGCGAGAACTAGCGGGCGCCTCATTAGGGGCGGGATCGCGGTACGCGGTTTCGGACGCGGGGCTTTCGAGCAGCCCCGGTAATTGGCCGTGTGCCCTACCGTTTGGCACAGGACGCACGCGGGTTTTTCGGTTTGCTCCGAAATAATTTTTGGGCGCGGACACTCCGGAGTGCCGTGATCTCCCAGGCACTTGACGCACCTGGGTGTGGCGTAGCAATTTCGCGACGAATGCCCGTACAGTTGGCACCTGTGGCACTGTGACGGGTAGTTGTTTTTTCGCGGAGGCTCTACATGTATGCCCGATAGATGGCACACTGTGCGGATTTTAAAAATGGCTTTCGCCGCCGCGTTCGGCTCGAGGGCGACGATCACCATGTTGTACGGGAGGCCAGCGCGGCCCTTGTACATACGGTGTACTGACAATACGGGGAGGGACTGCTCCAGAAGGGAGGTTTTTACATCGTCCGTGCTGATTTCTTTGGGGACGCCGCGGATTACAACACGGAGGGCTTTCTCCTCGGGGAGGGCGTATGTGTGGAAAGGCACACTGCGTTCACGGAGGACTTTAGTAAGTTGACGATGGTCGGTGGAGGACACGACCGTGATTTTAATGCCGTGCTCGGTAGGCCGAGCCGACGTGTATGCGATGTGGTGCTCGTTGCACCACGAGGACACCGATGTCCATTTCCCCTTATCTTGGAGGAAGATCGGAGGGGGAGGGGCTAGCTTCCTTGAAGCGGAAGCTGCCGGTTCGTTTCCCGCTGAAGGCGGGGACGTGGCGGCCGGTGCCGTCTGAGTCTCCATTGGAGACGGGGGTCGAGAAGCGACCTTCGCGACGAGAACGGGGGCGGGGGTGGGGGCTGGGCTCGCGGGCGGAGAGGGGTCCGCTACCTTCGCTGCTTTCGCAACGACGGCGTTGGTGGCCTTCTTGCCACGCTTGCGTTTGCCCCCTTTGGGGACGTTTAAGGGCGAATCCTCTTCCGACGAGGAAGAGGCGATGACGGAGGCGGGGGAGGTGGCGGGCGATTCCGTCTGAGCTTCCTCAGACTCGTCGTCACATTCGGACTCTGAATGAGCCGACATCGCGGATGGGGCGCGGACCGGCGAGCGCGATCGCGAGCTAGCCTCTGAGGGAGGCCGCGAAAAGGTAGTGGGGCTCCATATCGGAACTTTGCGCACTACTGAGCGTACACGTGCGTCAGCGATGACGCGTTCGCGTTCGGACGCGTTTGCCTGAAGGGCGGTCGGGATCGGAATGCGATCCGGCCCGAAATCTAAGACGAGGTCGCCGTAGATCTCGGGCTGGCTCTCTAGGATCTCCTCCAGTGTTAGTGGAGGAGACCCGCCTGAATAATTTTGCGACGCGGCCATAGTGGCCGGTCGCGTATCCTTAAGGGCTAACGAATACCTATGCTAGCGAGGAAAACTACCTGGTGACTTCGTTACGCGGGGCGTTCCTGCGAGAAGAAGTCACAAGAAACTGCAGGCGGTCGCCCGAAGCTAGACCTAACCGTCTAACGCCTCGGGTGGGGTAACCCGAGGTTGTGTGAGGGTGAATGGGCCTCTGACCGGGTGTAGGTCAGAGGGGTGAGTGCCTATAGTGAGCCCTAAGCTTGTCTCCCTCTGCCAATCTTATTGTGCAGACGGGTTCCTAACAGCCTCGGTGCAGGGATGTTATTGGACCGTGGTCCGCACACCCAAACAAACACCAAGGGATGGGATGGTAGGGAAAGGGTAGGGTGGGAGGAGGAGATAGCTGGGGTTGACTAGGGAATACCCCAAGGCCAACTGATCCAGCCCCGTCCGAGTATTTGCTTTGCCCTGAAGGGGAAAGCGAGCGCTCGGGGCACGCACGACCGACTTCGTTGGCACCGGGAGGTATCCGTCAGCCACCACTAAAAATCGTGGATTTGCAAAATGGTTGCCTTGAACGGCGGCCTGAATGTTACTATCGTGAAAACGACTGATAACAGACAGTTGTTTGGCCCCTGTCTATCGTGAAAACGACCGACAGGTATAGAAACAATGAAAGCTTCTTCGAATCCAAATCCGTAATCCGGGCTGGGTTGCCACCTGTGCCAGGTAGAAAGGCCTTCTCGGAATCGAGTCGGGCAGCGTGCGGGCGCACAAAGGAACGTCCGTCCGGTGCGACGGCTCGAAGCGGAATCACAAGTTTACTGTGTGAAAGATGACATGAGTAAGAAAGGAGTGAGTGCTGAGATGACGACTGACAGAGGAGAATGGAAGAAAGAGACATATGATGATAATGATGATTAAAAACAAGTTTCAACAGTATAGCTCTTATAGTATCGGAAAAATGTGGCTGTGACATATTAGACGGAAAGACAGACAGACATGACGAATCTATAAGGTTTCCGTTTATTGCCGTTTGGCTACGGAATCCTAAAAAACAGCCTTTAAGGAGGAAATTGGTATCGTAATTCACAGTTTTACAAACAAACCATAATTTACTTTATTGCTGAGTGTTGATTGCGACACATTAAGGCTTGATGACTTAATCAAGAGTATCCTGTCTCATGGGAAACGTAATAAAGAGCTACATAATCTTGGCTGTCGTTTGATATTCGCAGAAGTATTTGCATTGCTTGTTGGATTAACGAGGTGTTTTTACCGGAAAACGAGGATATAGTAATTTTGTAAATAATTTAGGTACCTGTGTGATTTCAAAAGGTCCGTTCGGAACGAGTAAATTTAACTTAAAAAGCGCTTTTTCTATTAGAAAATTTGTTTCAAAATCCGTTGCGTGGTTTATAAAGAGTAGTCAGAGATGATTTAATTTTATATAATAAAGGATACAATTTGACCTGCAAAAAATTTGTTAGCACACAATTTTACCTTTTCTTAATTTAATTTTCTTGGAATGAAAACTCTAATAAAGTTTCAAGTAGAAATATGTATTAATCTATAAAATTATCTATTAAATTCTGGTACAAATTTTTAAACCCCATTTTATCCCTTTAGGGTTTCGTAAATATACGTCCCTCAAAACTACACTATGGCATTCCATCATACCAAAACAAAATATAAGAAACTTTTTTTTATAATAACTTTAGTGTTGGTGCTTTGCCGACACCGTGACCGCTGAGTGGGCGTGCAAAATCAAAGTCCATCGAAAGCTCATCGAAAGTGAAAAGGTCCGCCATTTTTTTTTTGCGAATCAATCAGTTTTTTTTTTCAAACATCTCTGCGGTAGTCACCGTCCTGTGGTCACACAGTAGGACGTCGCGCTACCGTGATAGAGATGATTGATTTTTGCCATTTCTTGACTTATCACACTTTTGATATAGGTCACTGATTCCTAAAATCCGATTTAAATTTTACCCTAGCTGTCCCGCGCAACTTTGTCTGCTTTACCGTCAAAACCGCTAGGATTAGAAAAAAATATGTACTTATAAATTTTCTGCGCAGATTCTCGTTTTTTTCTTTTATAAGAATCTTGTCATTACAAAAGCAAACACACATTTAATATACCTATTAAGTATAATAAAATAAAAATTCAGATGAATGAATACAGTTTTAATGGAATTTTAGTAGGTATATATAATAATAATAATAAATTTAATAATAATAATAAATTTATTTCTTCAATCACAAAGGTAAGATAACTTAATAACTAGTTGTTACATAAATCATACAGTTTTTAGGTTTGATTTCCTTGAATTTTTGTTAGCTCAATTTTGATGTAACCTATTTTATTTATAGCTTTTAAAGGAGCCTTTTCAAAAGTTTATTGTTCACAATGTTTGTCCAAATTAACAACATTATAGCCAAATATTTGATCAAAAAAATACGTCCATATGTTAGCTTAATAAATTTGGAGTCAACCCTTTATTTACCAACGGCGGGTCGTTTTATACCCCTATTATCATATTTAATGCTAAACAAACATGGGATTTGTGCCCCAAATGACTTCATCGGCTTTGATACAAAGTAATGACTAGGAACTGGTTCATTTTTATCACATCTCCGTTAAGTTTACGTTACGTTTTGATGGACATACCTTTATAACAATAAACCTTTAAGCAGAAATTTAGAAAATTCTGTAACATTTTTTATCAACTGTTTTTCAAGATAAAACAAGGAGAAGATCTGTTGAACAACGCCTATTAGTATAGAATAAAAACCTTTTAAAAGTAAGTACTCATATTTCTAATATTTTCAAGAGAAACTTACAGCTAATAAAAAAGTAGATAAATATATTATAGTTATAAATAGGCCATTTAAAAGTTTCTTTACATAGTATTCATAACATCAATAATTTAGAACTTGCTAGTATACTAAATTTTACATAAAAAAAAACAACTTAATATCAAAATTTACAAACAGAACTAAAAAATTAACATGCAAATTAGAAGATATATTGCGAACCAAACTAAAAGTCGCAGTTATTTTACAGTATGAAAAAATAACCTCATATAGCTGATATACTTACTACTTTTATGTTTAAAAGTTATTCACAGCTTTATCAATATATTTTTAATTTAATAATATCAATATTTTTATGAATCTACTGATTGCAGAAAATAATATCAAAACATTTGCTTAAGAAGAACCATGCGATATTTCAGACATTCGTCTCATAGGTATATCTACAAAAGATACCTATGAGACGATACTATATATAATACAAAACGTAAACCTTGTCTGTTTTGTCGTCACAGACTAGCGAGTTCTGAAGGGTTAAGCGTCCATTTAAGTAAACTATACTTAGTTCGCGCTTCGATTTATGGAAATTAACATTATTTAGGTTAAATCGGGATGTTTGATCCACCTTGATGACTTTTTTTGTCTTGACTCTTTTTTTCTACGATCTTTTTAAATTATTGCAGTTTAAAATGTTGAAAAAACTGTAGGTATGTTCGGTAGGTTATGCAATTATACTATTTAGAAACATAAGTTTAAAAACTTTAATGCTGAGCTAAATTCATTATATTAAAATTATATAAAGCGAACTTAATCGGCCTAGTTATTTAACTTGAAAATTTAGGAAAGATATGGTTTTCATTAAAACTTCGGGTGAGCTCTAAGCTTCTAGCCTAGTGTGTAATGTTTTGAAAAACTAAAATAAGCACTTATTATGTAAGCTATGTTAAGTGAGTTATGCTAAATAAGATTTTGTAGTGAGTTGCCTTCTGTACCAGATTAAACCTACATGATATTATTACAAAAAAAAGGCTGAAACCGTTATACCAAAAAACAATCAAAATCGGTAGCCAATTATTAAAATCACATAAACAAACAAAAGTCATCAATTATAATCATCGTATTGTTTTTTATATATTTTTTTGATCGTTCGAACATCGATTGGGTTTAGTCAAGGGTGAAATTATAACGGATCAAAATGACCCTCTGAGATAGGATAAGGGTTATTCCAATGAATTTAAACCGTGACTTGATTTTTTTATAAAATTTGACACTTAGTAATGGAAGTATAGATAGAAGATAGTAATTAAAAGTAGTGTCAGTGCTTGCAATGGTAAAAGTTAGGCTTAGTTTGGACTCAGATGGGCAGTGTGTAAAAATGTCCTAGGCCTTTTTTTATGAAGAGTATGAGAATTATGGAAAGGAGGTATTTTTCTGTTACAACTAAATTCAATAATGATTAAATTTCATAATAACCTCATTTTATAATTAAATTATTTAGAAAATGTAACTACAAAAATAGACATATCCTGTAACTACATCTAATTCTACATACACTACTTTAAAGTACGTGATCAGAAAGATATTCGCATATAGACACAACAAACAGACATTTTGTTTGTCCTAGGTAATTGAACCAGCAACAAGTAACTTGAAAACCACCAAGCCATCTGGTATAGTGTGCAACATCAAGACCAGGAAGATCAAATCATCCAGGCCAACATTTCGCAAATTAGCGACATACACTGTCCTTACACCGTCTGGCTCGCGTGCCATCAACTTAATGAATAGACGAAACCCCAAACGTAAATATCGCCATTTTCAAAATGGCTGCTGGGTAATTTTCGAAACCTCAAAACAACATATGGTTGAGGCAGACGCCATACGTAGCCAACTGTTATATGATTCCGTTCCCTTCACTCCTGAGTATATAATGTATAGTTAGAGAGAGATGGGAATTCATTAGTTACTATCATTTGAATGTGGAATCGCAAAAAAGTGTATTGTTTGTAGCGCATGCGCGGGACACGTGCGCGTACGCAGGATGTAGGGTAGGCTTTGACGCGAATTTGAGCATGTAGTTTGTGAAGGAAGTGACTGACAGGATATTGAAACGATGGCCCGACATATGGATTATGGGCTTTAGTTTTTGAAACAATTTTTAGAATTACAAATTTGATGATTTTTGGGGAAAAAAAGTATTTTAATGCGGCGTGAGGATATGCTATGTTACAATTTATGACAAACATGGCACTCTAAATTGTTGTTTATAAACATTTTTATATAATGTATTGAATAGACTTAATGAATTAAACTTCACAACCTAAGCAAGGAAAAAAATATATCTTCTAAAAGAGACTACAATATCACTGAAACTTTGAACGTAGGTGTTTTTGATAAACTAAATACGAATCTATTGAAAACCATACCTAAGTACTAGTATTACTTAGTACATGAACTGAGTAGTTAAAATACTATCCTGAAAAATCCCACGACTCTGTTTACATCCAACACCTATAAAAAAATACGTAATTCAATTTAAATGACCCAAATATTATCAGCAAATAGCTTTAAGTAGGCAAATATGTAATTACAATTATAAATAAAAAATTTAAACAATATCTATGTTAAACTCAATAAATTGTCCCAAAATACCATTAAATATTTTTCTAATATTTACACATAAAAATTATCACTTCTAATTAAATTACCATCACACTTTCAGCAAACAACTTCAAGTAGGGTAAGCACTAAGCACTAAGTACTAAGTAATACATAACAAGTATACTTTCCCCACACCCACCCTAAGGGTGCGGGCCGAACGTTAGACGACATATGGCAGACTCGTGCGCATCCCTTTGTCACGCCGACGCCGAAGTCGCCCCTAAACCTTGAACACCTGAGGGAGCTCTGTGCATTTGTTTATGTTTATTTCTCCATGATAATTTAGAAAAGTAGCTCTTGGAGGTTTGCTACTTATATATTTACTAGTGGTTCCCATTTTCTAGTATAGGTAGTCTGGCTAGTCTCTCATTTCGATGAGATAAAAAGTAGTCCTTTCTCAGGCTCTAGACTATCTGTGTACCGAATGTAATTGAAATCGGTTTTGTAGTTTTAGCGTGGAAGCGAAACAGACAGAGTTACTTTCACATATACAATATTACCTATAGTATAAATTTCCTGGGTCATTTTTCACACACTGCCAATCTGATTACAAATTCCTGATGGATTTTTCTCCTACTCCTCGTGGGTTACCAGACATGAAGTTTTATGATAGCTTCATCCACGCGGTTTCACCCGTGTTGTTCTCTTTGGGGATATATTTTTTTTATATACCACAAGGGCGGCAAACAGGCATACGGTCTCACCTGATAGGAAGGGGTTACCGTAGCCTAATGCCTATTATACTCACAAATAACGTTGAATTCAATTGGTAAAAGAATTTTCAAAATCGGTACTATAAGTAGATATGCGATTACGAGCTTTACCTCTTTATAATATTAGTATAGACAAAGTAGAACAGTAAATCAACCACAGCTTCTTGAAAATGAGCAACGCGTGTGCGCTGTATATCACTTTGAGTGGCGCCCTGTCGAGGGGCAGAGCCCTGGCGCTCCGCCCCCCTATCGATCGCAACTACTTGTGCGGTTGCAAACAATATCATTTTTATGACGTACTCATTGTCATTGTGTTTTTATTTCTATATTTATAACTATAATAAAGAATTGAGCAAATGTATTAGTGAATCACTTAAGAAAGACTTGAGAGAATTGACTGTTTGAATTCCAGAGCCAACCGACCATTGATGCTTGCTTTAACGCAAAGTTTCTTTTAAATGAAATATTTTGCGATCTACACTAATAGGTATTAATAAATTTGTTATAAGAAAATTTGTATTTCTGTGGGTGTGTATGTTTGTAATGAATAACCTCTAATTGCTGAGCCGATTTCAGAAATTGTTTCACCATAGGAAAGCTACATTATCAGGGCGTAATATTAGCCATATTTTGTTCCTGTATTCCCAAGAGAACGGAAACTATGCAGATGCAACCGCATATATATAATATTTTGTGTGAAAATCGAACCAAAATTAGTTACGAAATCTCTTTTTGGAAATTTTTTATTGTTACTAGACAATTTTTTTTCATATGACAGCTGTTTTTTTTTCAGTTCCTAATTCCTAATATCTTAACGACATATCTGTCTGTACGGTAGTTGCCACTAACTCACTAACACCATTTAGATACAGAGATAGTTAACTAATTTTATCGCTTAGGAAACTAATAAATTTCTACCAAGTTTTTTTTAGCAAAAACCTACCTTAATCTGTTTTAATAACCCATAAAAATTTTGGCAAAAAGTGTCATTGGTTCCGCTTTTTTTTACTTCACAAATGTTTTACGACTGCCTCTGGGGCATGAACAGGCGACTTTAGTAATTTGGACTTGGTAAAGGGACTGAAATATCTGCAGTGCTTAGTTTCTAAATAAAATATAAGGTATTTAATCTATACCTACTTATAATAAATCTGTAGAGAGGTCAATTCTGTACATGAAATATTTTTACAAAATAACTATCAGGGGGTGATTAGTGATCGATACTGATGCCAAAAATGCAATCAGTAAAATTTTTGTCTGTCTGTCTGTCTGTCTGTCTGTCTGTCTGTCTGTCTGTCTGTCTGTCTGTCTGTATGTTCCTTATAGAAACAAAAACTACTGGACGGATTTTAACGAAACTTGGTACAATTATTCTTCATACTCCTGGGCAGGTTATAGGATACTTTTCATCACGCTACAATCAATAGGAGCAAAGTAGTGAAGGGAAATTTTGGGAATACGGGAGAAATTACTCCATTTTTGAAGCTTCCGTCGCGTGTGCAGCTTTAATGGTTACAGTTACATAGAAATCATGTATCACGGAAATATTCTACATAAAATTGTCAAAAAAATATCCCGCAACAGCATATGTCTATCTTTTATGGTTGACTCACAATAGCACGTGTAACTCCTGATAGCTTAGCAGTTCGGAGCATTCTGATTATATTTGTTTACTTTTACGTATATAATACTCTCACTCATCCCTAATTTAAAAAAAATAACATTATTACCTATTCAATAAAAAAAGAATAATAGAAATCGGTAAAGAAACACCAAAATTATAGATGAAATAAGCCATCGCGTCGTCACACGTGAATACTAAATCATGCTATTATGGATTATTTTTAAACGACTTCAAAAAAAAGGAGGAGGTTCTCAATTCAACGACTGGTATTTTTTTTTAATGTTTGTTACCTCATAACTTTCGACTGATGTATGACAGAACTGTTTCCCTTTAAATGAGCTAAAAAAAGTCCGGGACAGCCTATGTCTATCTGTTAAGGTTGGCTCAGTATAACCATTTTTATACTAACCAAATTTGTTTTAAAATAAAGCATTATATGTGAAGGTGTTTTTATAAAGATGGTATCAATCCTTATCCAAAATAAATACGTCATTCATTACAAGTATGTAATTTTAAACGAAATTGCCATTTACATCATTCGACTTCAATGAATATCTTAGGAGATATCGCAAATTTAAAATACCATAGCAGCAAATAATTATCGCGTACTGCGCGCGGGCGAGGGCGAGGGCGCGAGGCCGGTGGCACCAGTTAGCTCTGCGAGATACTAACCTTCTACGTAAACGAAGTCGCGGGTTAAAGTTAGAGTTAGCCCAAAGAAACTAATCCACGCGAACGAAGTCGCAGGCAGAAGCTAGTTAACAATATATTCACATACATAATTTTCTAAAGTCATTTCAGAAGGTTATGTAATTGATATTCGGTGAAGGAAAACATCGTGAGGAAACCTGCAAGCCCGAGATATCACAATTAAAGGCATGTGAAGTCCGCCGCCGCACTAGGTCCGCGTGGTGGACTATGCTCCCCCTCGATGTTAGGAGAGGCTCGAGCTCCTCGGCGTAGACGTATAGGAACTGATGATGATGTTATTTCATTTATTATCAAATTTTTGTGTAACTAACATAGGCAATGAGTTTGTTACTAACATTATAATATGGATACCTGTATCTGATTTAAAAATAAATTAATAAATGTAACACACAAAAAATAGGGCTTTTTTAATTTGATGAAATAAGGTGGTCACCGCCGACTATTAACAAACATTTTTATATAAATTAGGTATTATTTGCTATCTAAAAGAAAATGTATCACGTTACTTAATATTATCTACTTACTATTAAATACTAGTATCAAAATCAAAATTAAAAATATTTTTATTCAAATAGGCCAATATGCAAAACACTTATGAATAGTCAGACTCTAACGCTCGGTTCGGAAGGTTGGTTTTGCTGAGAAGAGCCGGCAATAAACTCAGCAGTACAGTAAATACTATTAAGCAAAAGATAACAAACTCAACAGAAAGTAAAAGGCTATTAGCGAGAAATAACTGGAGACAAGACAAACCAATCAAATGGTAATTCAGATGTCCATCTAACACTTCGTTGGAAAAACATCGGCTTTTCAAAGCGATTGATGTCACCAACTCCAGTACCAATAACTTAACACAACGTGTTAATTTCTTCTAGATATCACTTATTTACTATCAAAACAACTTATGTAACAATTACTTACCAAACTAATTTCAACCCTATTTTTAAAAGTATAAAACTGACTTTTCATATTACATTATAAATGCTAAAACTACCCTTCTGCTGCATTTTGTTGCAAATGAAAGTTGACTCTATCTAGTTAAGTGTTAGGTTGAGTTTTTAATGTAAAGTGTTGCTGTGACATTTCGATTGTCACTAAGTAAGATCCATGACTATTTTGTAAAAGCATTTAAGGCAGTGGACACAATAAATTTAATTTTATTGCCTTCTTGAATGGAGGCAAATGGTCAGCCTTTTGAATAGTCTATAACCTACTTTATGCTTTTTTTATGCAGTTGTAATGCTTTTATGTTTTTTTAATAGAACTGTCGTATTTTATCAGGTGTTTGAGTGTGACTGAAAAATGTCCTTAATTTGGATGTGTTTTGCTGAACGCGAAGAATTTGTTAAAAATGTAAAGAAAAATCCTTTACTACTTACCTACATGGCTAATATAGGATACTAGTGGCTCCCCGCGGTTTCACCCGCGTTCCCGGGATAAAAAGTAGCCTATGTGTTATTCCAGAACATATTCTAGCTCTGTGCCAAATTTCAAGCAGATCCCTTCAGCCGTTGGAGCGTGAAAGAGTAACAAACATCCATACATACATCCATACTTACAAACTTTCGCCTTTATAATAGTAGTAGGATTTGATTTGATTTGTGTTTCAATTTCAACAGAGAATTTCCTTAGATTATAAGCAATAAGTATATAAAGACATGAGCATGTAACATTAATGACTTGTTATATTTTTTTACTTGAAACGTGAGACATAAATAACGATAAACAACTAAAAAAATGTACTTCGAGTCAATAGATCTAGATTAAAGTTTAAAGTCTTAGATTTTTTAATTTACTAACTTGGCTTTAGTACAAAAATACAACAAATATATTAGTATTTATAAAATCTCGCGTGATATTAGTAGGTACTTACATTTCTTAAATGATTGACAGGTCATTTTGAAACATTCCCACGTAAAAAGTGACAACATTTATAGATAAAAAAAAACAATAGAACCATAATTCGATCGATTTTCTATTGAATTTCTAAGCTAAATACATTTTTAATTACACGTCTGAGAGCAGGCATTTATTATGCGGTTGCTAAACGCCAAAATATGCAACTTTTTATAATAAATTGTATCATAGAAGAGAAGGCGGGTGTTGCCCTCCCATATTCCTTTATGGATTTATTTCAATTTTAATTCTGATTTTAATGGCTACCATTTTGCTATAATTATACGTATTAAATTCTTTTGTAATTAAGTTGGCAGTCGTTTTCGTTTGATCATTAGGTATAGCTTAAAAAAATATAGAAACTAGTGGCTTCCTTTGGTTTTACCCGCGTTTCTGAGGATCTTAAATTTCCCGGGATAAAAGGTAGCCTATGTCATCTCTGTGAAAAATTTCATGAATATCGGTCCTGTGGTTTAGGCGTGAAAGCGTAACAGATATACTATTGCATTTATAATACATAGAACAATACGTAATAATTATTAATTTACATAAAATTTAAAGACAAACGCACTTTGGCACCAAACTACTAAAGACTCATCAGTTTTACTGAGTTCACTGATCATTTAATTTTTAGACTATTGTGAGGAATTTGTGTAAGAAAAAATAATTTCTTTTGTAGGTACGACTATCATATATTATAGTATTTAATCAATTTGCTTCTGTGTGTGTAGGTATATTATATATAAACGAAGAAAACTCAATTTTTTTATACCACAAAGTTGGAAAACAAGCATACGTTCCTCTGATGGGAAGCGGTTACCGTAGCCTATGGACGCTTGCAACACCGCGGCACCACCACCAGGGGCTGCACTCAGGCGTTGCCGACCCTGTAAAAATCTCTTCACTCATAAAGGGAAGGAGAGAAAGTGAAGGAATTTCAGTGTTATAACCAAAAACGTATAAATAACTCTTCAATATTAGCACCCAAACCTACATTGTAACAATACTATATGGTCAGAAATCCCTTTAAAATTTAGTCATAAATTGACCCTACCACGCCCGCGAGCCCGCCTGCACAAATATGAAATAGTGTGATTTTTTGCCACCGACTCCATCGCTGTGAAATTTATGATTTTATTTAAGCGTGCGTGTGGCAAAAACCTTAATCGATGGGTCAAGCAGTTCGAAAAGGAACTATTATGTATCGGGCCGGTGTTTATATTCTACTAGCTGCCACCACGCGGCTTTACCCGCGTAGTTCCCGTTCCCGTGGGAATACAGGGATAAAATATAGCCTATGTTACTCAGTGATAATGTAGCTTTCTAATGAAAAAAGAATTATTAAAATCGGTCCAGTACTTTTTGAGTTTATTCGTTACATACAAAAATCTTTCCTCTTTATAATATTAGTGTTGATATATTCTATCTCTTTTGTTAATAAGGGCATCGTGTGAGACGTCGTATGTTTAAAAGCCGCTTCATAATGAAGTGTTAGGGGATAGAAAGGTTCTAGTTTCAATTAAGTAAGTAACTCAACGATGTATCGAGGGGTCTTTGTATTCTATCTCTTTTCTTTATAAGGGTAGTGTGTGAGACGTCCGTATGTTTTGAAGCCGATTGTTTGTAAAGTGTTAGGGAATAGAAAGGTCCTTTGCCTAGCCTAGGTAAGGGTTGACGCGGCTTTTTCTGTGTAGTTTTGGAATGTCGTTATGGGAGCTGATATAAATTCGCTTTATGGTCTGTGGTAAAAAAATATAGTAAGTTGCGAGATTTCGAAGTGTTTTTTAACATGTTTTTGTACAGTGTTTTATACATACATCTGGACATGTTTATAAAATTATGTTCATACAATATGCTGAAGTATATACTTACGTAAAAATCTTTCACATATTTAAATTTAAATTAGGTTTTTTTCGATGCAATACTTTGCAGATTTTAAGCGTATGATACAAAAATTATTTTTGTAAATTTTGTTTCTTTTAAAAACATTAAAGCTTGCATTGAAAATTTTTCTTTTTCTTGTTTAAAACAGGAAGTTCTAATGAATAAAATGGCCGAGACTAATAGCGTATAATTTGCGATAAAATTATAGAAAATTAAATTTTATTAGTGATACGAAGAGTTTTGCGACAAAAAAACGGAGCTGTCATCAAATCGCGATCAATGCACTCTAGTTCATAGGGATGTTAAGAGATGTGAAAAATATCGACGTTTCTTACATCATTATAAAATGAAAGACTGCAAATTAATGATTGAATGAAAGTTTGTATCTAAATAAATACCAACCTTCGTTTTAAGCTAAGCTGATAGTAGGACTTATACCTACTTGTCAAAACTAACTATACAATGATGATGATGAAGAATTAAAGCATAAAGTAAGGTAAGGTATTTTTCTTTAATGATTTTAAACCAAATATACCATTATAAAATAAAATACCAACCATTATTTATATTAAATCTAAATACACTAACCTATACCTGACACTGGATTAAATATCGATATCCATTTATCGACTAACCTACATCACTAGAAAATAAAAATCGACAAAAGGACAGACCTCGTTATGTCGTCTCTAATTCAATTAGAGATTCGCAAGCATTAGAGGAGCCGCAAAGTCGAAAATTATACTCTTATGGTAGAATAAGTATAAGTTAGAATAAGTATAAGTATATGTTAAGGTTGATAATTTGGCAAAAAGTCGATGTCGCGGTATATTCGAGCTAACCAATAGATTGAGTATAATGGAAGCGAAAAAAATTAATAAGGATTCTCAGTTGATGAATAGTTTCTAAAAAGTATGTAAAAATGTAAAAGTTTAATTTAAAAATTTGTGTAAAAAATAAAATTGTCTTTAACTTTAATTGGTAACAAATAATTAACTAATCTATATCTATACTAATATTATAAAGAGGAAAGATTTGTTTGTTTGTTTGTTTGTTTGTAATGAATAGGCTCCGAAACTACTGGACCGATTTCAAAAATTCTTTCACCTTTGGAAAGCTACATTATCCCCGAGTAACATAGGCTATATTTTATCCCTGTATTACCACGGGAACGGGAACTACGCGGGTAAAACCGCGCGGAGGCAGCTAGTAAAATATAAAATTGTCGTTAACTTTAATTGGTAACAAATAATTAACTAATGTTATAATATCTTTACAGTTTACACAAATTCGAGACTATCACAAAAAATCAATAACGTATAATGTTACATTTATAGTTTTTTTTTAATGTAAAAGAAACTTATATTTATTATAATAAACGCTAAAAAAGCGAAAAGGAAAAAAAAATGTCGTTGAAGTCTATGAATAAATATATTAATATCTGGATCTATCTAAAATATTGTATGCATAAAAAACAGTATTTTTCAGCAGATATATTTATAACTAGCTGCCTCCCCGCGGTTTTACCCGCGTAGTTCCCGTTCCCGTGGGAATACAGGGATAAAATATAGCCTATGTTACTCGGGGATAATGTAGCTTTCCAAAGGTGAAAGAATTTTTGAAATCGGTCCAGTAGTTTCGGAGCCTATTCATTACAAACAAACAAACAAACAAACAAACAAACAAACAAACAAACAAACAAACAAACAAACAAACAAACAAACAAACAAACAAACAAACAAACAAACAAACAAATCTTTCCTCTTTATAATATTAGTATAGATAGGCAGATAATATTGCTTTAATCAAAATAGTTCAAAACAATTCTAACCTATCTACAAATTAATGTGAATTTTTTAAATATGTATTTTTAAACCAAAACTGACATCTCGTAATATAAAAAAATCTTGCAACTTAAAAAACATAACATCCAAATTACCCCACTAATGTGCCTCAGCAAAATGAGTGTAAAATCGTAAAATCAAAATTTACAACAAATTAAAAAATTATGTTCGCACATTAGACCTTGAGGGCTAAAAGGACCTTTTGGGCACAAACCGTGTTAAATTACATAATATTTACAACTCTATCCATATCTGCTGTTAATAGCTGTACCTTTTAGCCTGAGGATAGATAATTTTAATGAGAAGTTGCTATTTTTCTCCTAAAAAAACTAGTAAAATTTTCGTTTAGAACAAATATTTGTGTTCACGAAAATATTGATTTGTTCAAGTTATATCAGTTACTCAATTCCGCAATTTTTACCCGCGGCCTCATATTCCGGGATTCCGGATTCTGACCTTCCCGGGATAAAAAAAAGCCCCAGAACATATTTTAACTCGTGCCAAATCTCTATCACATGCCTTCAAGCTTGAATAAGTAAATTAAATATACCATTATATATGTGTGCATTTCGTAGAAAAGCTTATCATAACTAATATCATAAATGCGAAAGTTTGTGAACTTATGGATGTATGTTTGTTACTCCCTAAAAAATTTGGCAGACTGTTTTAATTAGTTCTTAATAACACATAGGCTACTTTTCATAGTGAAAAAAATTAGTAACGCTAGAGAGCCACAAGCTTGAATAAGGTTATCTTATGATTTGGACATCACAAAATATTTAATAAAAATCTATTAATCCGATTATCACTAAATTGTACCTATTCTATGGTGGACCATACCGGTCCAGAACAATCTAAATAAATTAACAAATATTTCTTTACGTTCTAAAGTGGCTATTATCTTTCCATATTAAGGTGCATTACTCTAGTGTTTCCTGGAATCGAGCCCGTGCGATGGCGCGTGCAAAATGTCCACCAATGGACCGACAATATGGACATCCGCTTCGCGAGATGCATCCATTTGTATACGTCCTTGCAATATATAGATTAGTTCAATAGTTTTGGTACTTATACATAATTTAATTATTAATTTTGTTAACATATTTGAACTAAAATATAGATAACACAGGAGAAAAATAAAAGAGTTCTACAAGACATTGAATATAATAATTTCAATGATAAATTTGAACGAAATGAAAATATTTTTTGTTCAAATAGGCCTTTACAAGCACTTATGAAGAGTCACTCTTATGAAATGTCTTGATATAGCAATTTTTTTATTAAGTTGGTTTTACTAAAATTTACAGCTTTGAACATCACAAACATTAGTAACAACAAAAATAAATAACTAATGAAAGGTTTTCCAAAATATAAAATTAACAAGTAACAGTATTTTTAAGGTAGTGAATAGTTCCTAATCATAATTTCGTATTTGCAAATTTAACATAGTATCAAAACTATATAATCGTAGTTCGAATGCGACAATATTAGCTCATACGGAAGCATGATGTCATACAAATTCAGTTACCTTCCGGGGACGGTGAAACCTTGTTAGGAAATTATGGGAAGTACTCAATTTAATACGCCCTTTTGAAACTTATACCTATTATCCTTCAAAACACGATGTTTATACTCAAATTTATACCTACTAATATTATAAATGCAAAAGTTTGTGAGTATGGGGTTCTTCAAGAAGGGAGTGAATAGATTTTTACAGGGTCGGCAACGCGTGAGTAACGCCTAGTGTTGCAAGCGTCCATATGGTACGGTAACCGCTTCCCATCAGGCGGACTGTATGCCTGTTTGCCACGTTTGTGGTATAAAAAAAATGTTACTCTTCCACGGCTGAAGGGATCGAGATGAAATTTGGCACAGAGTTAGCATAAGTTTTAAAAATGCAAAGGCTACTTTTAATCTCGGGAAGATTGAAAATCTTCTAAGGAGAATCAGACAGAGGCAGACAGTGTCTTTATATAATACTGTTTTGAGATAGAGAAGAGAAGATACAGTCATATTTGGAGATAAAGATACAGGAGAAAGATACACCGAGACCCTGACTTTCAAGCCACCGGTCGTGGGTTCGAATCCCACCCAGGACAAACATTTGTATCCATGAATGTTCTGTGACTGTTTGTAAGTATCTATAAAATTATGTTTTTAAAAGTGGTATATGTAGTATACCAACTATCTGGTTACCAACAAGCTATGCTTAGTTTGGAATCAGATTGGCCGTGTGTGAAAAATGTCCCAGGATATTTGTTTATTAATTATCGATGTATGTATGTATTTAAAAATAGGTAGTACAATATGTAGTATACGATCTATTTGGTTACGAAAAAGCTATGCTTAGTTTGGAATCAGATTGCCCGTGTGTGAAAAATGTCCCAGGATATTTGATTTGATTCCTATTCAAAGACAATAAAGACAGTACAGATGAAAGATATACCTAAATTTTGGATGACTGGACTATCGGACCATTTGGTCCCCACCTGCAACACGCATGCGCGAGTCGAAACCTCACGACCGCTCTCGCAATTCTCCCTAACAACTGTCATTCACTCATACTAGCGACCCGCCCTTGCTTCGCACGGGTGCAATGCTTATACACCACATTAGAAACCTCCAAAATTGTCAGGGTTTCTCTAACATATTATCCATGTATTGTATATAAAAACCTTCCTCTTGAATCTCTCTATCCATTAAAAAAAAATTGGTTGCCTGTAAAGTCTGTATACGGGCGAAAGTTTTACGTGACAACGACTTTGAGTGGTAAAATAATTTTAATGTGAATATTCATTCGTATAGTAGGAAGAAGGATGAAATAATAGTAACAATTTAAAACATAACGTCACGTAACGTGAGCGGAGCGTAACGCAGTTTCTTGAAGTGTCACCCGGCAAACCAATTTATAAGACGTTGTCACGTCAAAAAATCGCATCAAAATCCATTGCGTAGTTTTAAAGATTTAAGCATACATAGAGATATAGGGACAGAGCAAGCGACTTTGTTTTAAAATATGTACTTAGTGATTCTACAATATGGTAGCCATTTGCAATCCAGGACAGATGTGACAGTTTTTTAAGGTTAAATCTCAGCTCAATTGAGTACCTAATCTAATTAGATGGTTAATTAGCGAGGAATTTTAAGTATTTCGTGTGAATTTCACGGCAGATGTAGGTCAGTTAGGTCACCAGTTGGTACTTGGTATGCTTGGTTTTGTGTGAGAATCTTTTAGGTTAAGCTTTGAGTTTTGTTGAATTTGTTCAATGATATAACTGCTTACATTGAAACTTTTATTATTGAAGAGTTATTTTTTAACTTGAAATGAAATTAAATATATTTATTAATTGAATTAGGCCTTCACAGGCACTTATGAATCGTCGACTCTAATGCTCGGTTCGGAAGGTTACTTTCGGTAGGTACTTACTTAATATGGATTTTAAATATAGAAATAGTTATGTGTTATCGCAACTATATCAGAACTTATCTAGCGTTGATACGATAGAACACTATTATAATTAGTTAGTTTCAGAACCATGGTTTCACCCACGTTCCCGAAATATCTTCACTTCTCATCGTCAAACAAAAACCATTGGTGTACCCAAGATTTCTCAATTAAGTAAATGAGTAATAAACAACCATACCTTCCAATTGACATAAACTTTCGACCAAGTAAGATAGGATAGTAGGATAAGATACTAGGATAGGATAGTGGGATAGGATAACAGGATAGGATAGTAGAATAGGATAGTATAATAAGATACTAGAGTAGGATAGTAGGATAAGATACTAGAGTAGGATAGTAGGATAAGGTACTAGAATAGGATAGTAGGATAAGATACTAGAATAAGTTACTAGAGTAGGATAGTGGGATAAGATACTAGAATAGGATAGTAGGATAAGATACTAGAATAGGACAGTAGGACACAATAGTAGAATAGGATAGTAAGTAGAGTAGCATAGTGAATAAGATACTAGAATAGTATAGCAGGATAGAAAAAAAATTTTACAGCTACGTAACTATCACCAAAAAACAATGACATTTGTGGTCAAAACACAAGCTTAAACATTAAGTTCACACAGTAACAAAAGGACAAGTAGAACGCTAATGAGGCGTGTGATTTGCCGGCGCCCGCACTGAGCCCGCGCCGTGTGGCCGAAGCCCTACAGTTGCTTCATGAGGTGGCCTCACCTACTGGCCTACACACGTTTACATTACATACCTGTTTTTGTTTGGATATAAAAAAAATATTAGTAACGTTAATTAAAAGCCGTTTTAAACGCGTCTTATCGAACGATCGGGTGACCAGAGGGCTGGATATTACCTCGCCTAAAGAATAACCCTCGCCATCCAGTGAGGTAATGTAGCCAGCATCCTGGGCACTCTACCACAGGGCAGCGATTTAGATAATATATTTTATTTATAATTTTCATTTAGTATGTATATATGTAAAATATATATATAAGTTTTGTACATATTTATACCCCTTATATATTAATACTGTATAAATTAAGTAAATTAAGTCACATAAACTAAATAATAATAAATACTTCCACTACTTTTTGCTTAAGTTTATATGAATGGTTGTTAGTGAGTAATGATTTAAACACGCTAGAACGGCTGAAAAGATCTATATAGGTACATATATACATAATTAGTGACTCATCGCGGTTTCACCCGCCTACCCGGGAGATCTTCCATTTTCCCGGGATAAATAGTCGCCTATGTCCTTTCTCAGTCTCATTTATACTAGTTCAAAAAATACTGTATTCAGAGAAATTATTCCTACATTCAAAGTCATTTTATAGGGGTCAAATCTCAAAGTTAACTTACAATTAAAGTTAAAAAAAATACTTAGTACTCACACTAGTAATCTTCACTAGTATCTATCTAATTCTAAAACTTAACGAGGTATGGTCATCCTAAAATTATATGCTAGTGTTAAAGCTTCCGAACCGGTACTTTCAGTTCCTTCATATTTACCTTTTTCCTACCTAACTAAAAACCTCCCTATGACTAATTACATCTCGTTTTTAAGATTACATTAACGTTAATGTAATGTTAATGCCGTCTCACACTCTCCCACACTAGTGTCTGTGGGAAAGGATTTTTTCCACCATTTTTTTTCATCCCGGGACAAAAACACGTGTAATCATTACCATAATATAAAGGAGAGGAAGAGTTCCGGGACAGCATCCGGTTGGTAAAGGTAGTTGGACATTAGGAATAGATAAATTGGTATTTATTTTATTTTGGATTTTGATAAAAAAAATTTTTAATGCAGATGATTTTTTCCTCGCTTCTATTATAAATGGAAAATTTTGTATGGATGGATGTTTGCAAGTCAATCATGCCAGAAAGGTATATGGATCTGGATTTAGTTTATCATACATGTAGAATGGATTCTAGGATAGTACAGAACGCGCAACGCGTGTAAAGACGTGGGGCGGAATATAGTTAGGATAAAACTTATAACCAATTTAGATAGCAGTTTCACTCACTGCTGTACCTACCTACTTATAAGTATATATTTACTGAATAATATAATATGTTTGGATTAATTTTGATAGTAAATGAAGTAAAAAATAAAAAAAATAAGTAATTATCATTATATTATACCCTATTTATTTATATAACAAAAAAATATTAACAAACTATCTATATTCCTATATTGCCCACAATTCAAAGTCTAAGAAGTAGATATTTAAAATGTTTAAAAACAATCAATCCCTTGATGTATCACAACCCTAACCTATACGTAGGTACCTGTACCTGTAAATAATTACGTCCCGAATCAAAATTCCCATGACACGATACATTGACCGTATACAGATTTCTAGGAAGCTATTTATCGTTACTTCATTCCGGTAGGTTTTTATATCACTACACTATAAAACAAAGTCGCTTTCCGCTGTCTGTCCCTATGTCTTCTTAAATCTTTATAACTACGCAACGGATTTTGATGTGTTTTTTTTTAATAGATAGAGTGATTCAAGAGGAAGGTTTTTATATATAATATATGCGTAATATGTTAGAGAAACACCGACAATTTTGGAGGTTTCTAATGTGATGTATAAGCATTGCACCCGTGCGAAGCTAGGGCGGACGGTATTCTACACTATAATAATATGATATTATAAAGAAGAAATATTTGTATTTTTGTATGTAACGAATAAACTCAAAGAGTACTGGACCGATTTTAATAATTATTTTTTCATTAGAAAGCTACATTATCACTGAGTAACATAGGCTATATTTTATCCCTGTATTCCCATAGGAACGGGAACTACGCGGGTAAAACCGCGCGGAGGCAGCTAGTAATATATAAATTAGAAATTTTGCACACATAAACTTATTGCCACAAAAAGTGACCACCTACCGAAAAGTAAAAAGCTCAATTTTGATTATCCTAAATCATAATAAAAGCTCATAGCTGCCAACCATTTTGGTCCCCAATTTGAGGCGCCAAATATGGCCACCCTTTTCGTCACAGACAATAATAACTAAACACTTTAACACCCGTTCTGATAGAAATAATTAAACAAATTGAGTTATAACCTCTTACTAAAAACCTTAGAGGACTTTTCCGTCTTTCTGTTAAAAAATAAATGAAAAAGATGAGCTTTTATTCGCGTAAGATATTAAAAAGTGGCCACCGTGGGAGAAAAAAATGGAGAAGAGTGTGTTAGAATTATTTAATTGTGTTCCGTACGTAATAAAAAATTTGAGAGTTTTTATAACCCTAAATAACGCGTTTTTTAATTGAATCTACAATTTTTATAATAGCTATATACTAAAGAAAACAAAAAAATACAGAGTCATTAAACTTCAAGCAAAAAATACTTAGTACTACATTTTTTTCTTAAGAATCCTATTCTTTATGCTATTTTTAGCGTTTATTTAACACCACGGTTTGTTGCTTATTTTTCATTACATTTACTATTAACAGCTTTATATTCATCCATTATACTTTAATATTTTCATCTTTCTGTATTTATTTATTTATTTTTATTTAATCATCTTTTTTCTTTATTTCAAACATCGAGAATGAAATTACAAACTTTGTCAAAAAGCTTACAAACAGAGAGCAGATCATATCGCTATACAATCATATCATTTTATATCAATTTGAATAATTTATGATTTCACTAAGGATCCCTAAACTTCTACAAGTTTATGAAGGAAGGAAGCGTTCTTTTTCAAAATGCCGACAGTGACTTGCAGTACAGTTCGCGTAAAAAGTTCTCAAGTTTAAAAAAGCTGGCACCATGGTAACCATGACTACGTGGAATTGATCAGTTAACGAGTTTACCTGACGAATTAATTTATTATTGACAGGTTTTAGTATTTTCATTGAAAATGTTGTGAATTAGGTCTTAGTACTTTTCTTTAGATAAATACAAACATACCTATTTTCGCAGTGAAAGAGTTTTGCAATTGTATTGCGGGGTTTTGGTTAGAGTAATCTATATTAATATTTTTAATATGTATGATAAAATTGAAGATTTTGTATATTTGGTTTAACGCGCTTATCTCAAGAAATAATGGTTTGAATTGAAAAACTATTTCAGTATTGGATTGCCCATTTATCAAGGGAGGCTATATATGCTATACTAGTGGCTCCTCGTGGTTTCACCCACGTTCCCGGGAGATCTTCCATTTTCCCGGAAATGTAGCCTATGTCCTTTCTCAGGCTCAATTTCATTTAAATCGTCTTTAAAAATTTAAAGGAATTCATCATTTAAATATAGTATAAATTACATCACACTGGGACTAATGGAAGCGGAGCATTAATAGAAAAGGTTGCAGTTTAGTCAACTAGTATTAGTAAACTACGTTTTTATTGTAACTATAAATAGTTTAACTTATGGGGTGGTAAGTTTAAAAAAATACGGTAGCAAATGTTAACACTTGACACCACTTGTTATCTTCAAGTGTTATGTTTACAAAACGTCAAACATCAAGAGGGTTGCGTCAAGTTTGATGTATCTAGATAAAAAAACTTACAATAGTTACCTATTAAAAATACGTAAATGTAAAAAAAATAAAATTCTGTAAAATACAGTAACTATTTTAATTTAGCTAGATTTAAACTGACTGTGCTTGAAGAAGAGTCATTTTTTTTATTTTTTTTTGCGTTTAGTGTTAGGTACTAAGCTAATGTAAGAAAAAAATGCTTTCACTAATCTGCTTTTAAAAATACTTAAAAAAAAGTATTCATTGACTAACCCTTAAAATCTTTATGAATCTTGCTACAGAAGATTCTGTTACTGTTTTGAATTAGCTATAGTTTTATTTTTATGCTTTTTTTAAACATTTTCTTACAAATATGTACAAGTTTTTTCTTGTAACCAGCTGACAGCATCATCTTCACAATGAAAGCAAAGTTTGCTAAATCTAAAAAGATAAATTTAAACATGTTAAATAACAATATAACCGTGTAAAATTAACCTTTTTCACACAAAATCCAAATCCTTTCGACAATAGAGTTAATTCGCTTAAAATACAAAGGGACAATAAACAAAGATATCTATTAGTTCGATTAAAATAACACAAAAGACAGTTTTACCGGTACAGAAATATAATTAATGCAAATAATATAATAATGATTTTTGTTGTTCAAAAATAGATTTTAAATACATGAAAATAAGGTTTATTAAAAATATACAGAACTAATTGTGCTAGTGACAAAAGTATCCCGCGGAGCAAAAGAGTGTAACCCCAAAAAGATAACTTTTGTTCCCACCTAGTCGATGATAGGTGGTCTTTTATTCATATATATTTTGATTTATATCATTTCGCTAAAAATAAAGGAAAGACTTTTTTATTTCTTCCGGTGGTTTGGATGAAATATGTCAGTTATTCAAGGGTTTTTAGATATAGTCGGGGTTTAATCAAAAGGATTTTTTTAAAGAATCACGTTTCAGGTCTAAAAATAATGGTAGAAATAATGTATTTACATAACATTTTTCTATTATATTCTCAAGTTTTTGAATCATAACATTTTTATCTTCAACAAAACCTTTGCCTACCTAATTAATAAACGAAATGACAAAACAAAACCCTTTTGTCCCAAAAAAAACTTTATTAATTCACCAACATTAACGAACAAAGTATCTCTATCAAATATGACATAGTGCTGTCTATTAACTAAAAAATCTTTATATCTTGCTAAAGGACTTTGAACTTTATTACCAAGACATTCAGCATCGTCGTAGATATTTTGCTTGTGATAAAAACGTGGAATTTATTGTCAAAAATCAAAGCGCAGAGGTTCTTAGGGCACCCGCTGCGGCCGTTCAATTGTTATAAACCATTTAATAGATTTAACGCCCCAAAAAGCAACGATTATAGGTCAGTTTGCATAAATTGTTATAAAATACGAAATTGTTTTGCCATGGGAATCTCGTTGTGCGGGCTGGCTTTGACTTGAGAATGTTTTTATTAGTTTTTTGAGTTATAATGATGTTACAACAGGTGCCTTTTTTAAATGTTTTTGGAGGAGCTAGAATATGTTTGTGAGATTCTGCATACTGAAGAATATATTTGATTTAATTTATATATAATACTAATAATTTTACTACTATTAAAAATAATCAAGTTTGTATGTCAGGATTTTTGTAGCTCTGAAAGAGTATAGATCAAAATTGTCACACGATATTACGTTCTGAAATAGTTATACCTAAAGCATATTATCCCTAAATAGCTAAAGTGAATGGGCAAGCAGGCTCCATGTTAGGTTTCTTCAACGTCTTATATACGGGTCAGAGGCCAAATGCAACCCCATCATTAATAAAAAAAAAGTAAAAATCACTACATAGAATGGTCATAGAATCTCTAGTCATTTACTTCATGAACCTATAACAAATAAACAAACATACAAGATTCGCGCGTACATAACCCTGCTTATGTATAGGTAAAAATCTCTCAGTAAGATCTCTCAAACATAATGACGTCACATTTTATCTAGTCTCTCAAACGGAAGTCGAAAACCACCGGATACACGTCCACAAACAACTAGCGGCCAATCAAAACAAATTCGTTATTAAACCAAACCCATTCCAACAATAGTTAATCAAAAGTTAACATCCAAACATATGCTTAAATCCAAAAGGGTTAACAATTACATAAATTAATACATCCTCTTCATATATATAAAGAAAGTTCTGTATTTTTGTACGCGTAAAATCACTTCCTCTATCGGTTTTGGGGTTGCGTACTATGGAGGATGAATGGAACCCTTATGTGATCACTATGTCTATCTGTATGTAAAATCGCTCCAGCCGTTTAGACGTTAAGAAGTAAAAAACATACACACTCACTTTCGCCTTTAAAATATTAGTGTGATTGTCAGATATGAAACATTATTGTTGATGCTTATGTTTTATGTAATTCCTTCCTTCTTATTAAATGTGAAAGTTTGTTAAATGTTTGTTACTCTTTCACCCAAGAAAGGCAATGGATCAAAATTTGGCACAGAGTTGGCATATATTCTGTAAAACACTGACAAATTTTTGGTCAAAAAAAAACCTAGAGAGTGCAGATAATGGTGTGACTCCCATTAATAAATTCATTGTTCAGACCTTCATTTAATTCCTATTTTAACACACACAAGGTTGTACGGAAGTCTCGGTAAGCGAATAAGACGCACACTTGTCCGCTTTTTCTTTCCGCCATCTGACGCCATTTTTTCATAACAACATGGCGGCTCCATATGTCGTAGTGAAGTGTAGCACGTGTTCGGAAAAAACTTATGTTTCGGGTATTTATGTGCGTAGTCTCTTATTAGCGGTAACTGGTCTTTAATATTGTGATTATGGTGAAAAGATATGGAAGTAACAACTTGAGAAGAGGATATGTACTGATTGGTTCTTAAGATGTAAGTAGTTTGGTGTCCAAAAACTAATATGCAAAGTTATAATCCATAGAGAAGATAAAATGGTATTAATGGAAGAGCAACTTCCCTACCAATGTCCAAAGGTGACGGTGACCACTTACCATCAGATTGCCTGTCTGTTTGCCAATTAATTGAAATAATAAAAATGTGCTAAAATTGTAAGGTTGTTTTCTAAAAAAAAGAGAGACATGACAATCATAGATACCTACTGTTTAAGTGTGTATTTGAAGTTGGTTAAAACTGGGGCAGTTTAGGCTATATATTTACCTTGAAATTAAAGAGGCACATCTAAACATACGATTTTATTTAATAATTTTAATCTGCTCAATAGAAAAACATATTGTTGTCACTACATAGTATAAAACAAAGTCGCTATCCGCCGTCCGTCTGTCCCTATGTATGATTAGATCTTTAAAACTACGCAACGGATTTTGATGCGGATTTTTATAATAGATAGAGTGATTCTTAAGGAAGGTTTTTATGGTCGTTATGACGGATAGGAGCGGAGCATCAATCAAAACTGTTGCAAAAACGGGCAAGTGACGCTTAACCAACAAAGCAGATTTGAAGTATCAAATAAAAAATATGTTTATTGAAAGCGACACATCGATACCGTCGCCATTTACATTTTTAAAAAGACAATGTGAAACTAAAACAGTCTCTGATTGCGTCCAATTGCTACATTGGTATTTTAAAGAGGCGAAAATTCTTTTAAGGTGTCAGAAATTTACATAAACGTAGTTCGAGGCTATGCTGGTTACATAATAATTTCATTTAGCAAAGACAAAGTGGGGGCCGAGTCCCTAAGCCCTCATTCGCATGAGAGTTTTTTTAACGCACGTTAAAAAAGCGATCAAATACAAAATACAACAAATGCATTCCCAAGTATATGTTCACACGACAGCGTTTTTAAATGCGACGCTTTTTTATCGAGCGGTTTTGCATTTTTAACTTTGGGCGTTGGAAATAGAGCATATTATGAAACTTGGTGCCAAAAAGCCGTGGTGGCTCAGTTGGGAACGCACCGACTCACGATCATGAGGGTGGCGGTTCAAATCCCTGGCCCATACCTCTCAGTTTATAAAAACTTACGTACGGATTCACATCACTGGCTTTCGGTGAAGGAAAACATCGTGAGGAAACCTGCATGCCTGAGATGTCACAATTAAAGGCATGTGAAGTCCGCCAATCCGCACTAGACCCGCGTGGTGGACTATGGCCTAAGCCCCCTCGATGTTAGGGGAGGTTTGAGCTCCTCGGTGGAGACGTATATGAGCTGTTGATGATGATGATACTTGGAAATGCATTTGTTGTGTATGCTTTTTTGACGTCCGGTAAAAAAACTCTCGGGCGAATGAGGCCTTAGGCGTTCGTGTCGCTAAGTACGTAAATGATGATCATATGGAACCGAAAATGAAGGTGATTCCCTATACGTTTGCTACGTGTAATGTGTCAAACGGGAATTTTAAATTGTTTTAAAGAAATATCTGAAGACACATTCTTCACGAACATAGCTACAGGCTTGGAGTATTGGATAAGTGAGCTTTTATGAGTAAATGTTTAAAAATAAGGTGGGATCGTTAGGAAGAAATGGTAGTAAGACATTCTTAAGTTTTAGTCTTCTAAATAATTATGATATGGCATAATGTTGATTTGGTTTAATTTATAAATGCTCAACAAATGTGCCAGGATATTTATTTGTTTAAATAGATTTGGATTGATATACCATTACATTGAAAGAGAGTAAAATATATATGAGCATATTATATTGGTAACTAGCTGTTATTGCGTAGTTTTCGTTTACGTAGGAATACCTACAGAGATAAAATATATCCATTATACTCATAAATAATGTAGCATTCTATTAATGTTAGAATTATTTGGATTCTCTCCAATAGTTTCAGAGCCTATTCATAACAAACATAAGAAGCATGCTGATTTTGGCATCACTTTTTATTTAAAGTAACTAAAACTTTTTAAATTAAATAATTGTCATAACAAGTAACAGTTTACATAATAACTGACCAGAACGCAGACAGGACTGACTGTGAATTTTCATATAAAATACATATTTATATTTTTTTAATAAGCCAATTTTCAAATTTAGTTAATATTTTTAATAACACTGTCATGGAGGTCGTCAACCATCATTTTCAACACTTTTCGGTAAATTTTTGACGCGAGAATCGAACCCCAACCTGTATTTATCACGGCCAGCACGCGACTTCCGCACATGTAAACAATTATTTGCATTATGCCACTCTTAACGCGTGAAAATTTTATTTTATCTCCTCACTTCAATGATAATTTCATAATTTTTATATAGCATGTTTCTTTTGAGACTTCTCTTGTTCATAATACACAAAATATTTTCTTTTTGATTTTATGATTAGTTTGTTGATAAATAGGTAGAAATGTAATATGTTGAATTGGAAGATAAAGTTTATGTTTTAGATATTTTAAGTTTTTTTTTCCTATCTTAGCTGAGAGTACTAAGCAAAGCTCAATACATACAATGCTCAATAAATATGTAATCAAAATTGACGATACTTTTGTTAAAATTCCAAAACACTCATTAAATCAATATCAACAGTATTATAATATGTAAATATGTCATTAAATCACGATATATGTAATATAAAACCAACTTATAATTTAGTTTATTTTCGTCTATTCATCTAATATCTGCATTAAACAAGCCATTCATGTAAATATCATATTTTTTTGAGTAGGTACCTACATAGATTCTTGACTTCTGATAATTTGAATTTTATTTAGAAGATCTTTCGCATTTAAAAAACTCTGTTTAACAAAAAGAAACACACAACGGGAAGCATCCTGTACACATATGGAGTGCATCTCGTTAGCGTGTTGACTTTGGTCCGAGCCTCGTTATTGTTATTTTTAGCGGCCGCTGAATTACAAAGTGACGACCGACGCCGGGGTCACTCCTTGTATAGGACAACTGCCTGTAGAATTTTATAATTCAGATTGTACTTATTTATGATGGGATGAAGTACCAACTGTGTTAAAGTCTTAAAATCTGTTATAAGTGATTATAGGGAGAAAAAATCATAATAAAATTAGTTATGCCAACACAAAAAAATATAATTAACTTAATTTTTATTTTATTTCAACAATGATTACAGAGATAAATAAAATAGCAAAGACAAACTTATATCTAAATTTTACATTACTTTAAGTAGTCTTGTGCGTCACACACAATTTAAATCTGCAAACATACAAAACCTTCGCACTCTTATTTTACTTATTTATTTCACAAAAACCTGCCTATACCATTTAAATATAAAAGCTATAACACAATCATAATGAGGTTACTCAAAGTTTTCTCTTAAAGCTCCACTTACAATTTCACACAAAACCAGGTCAAAAACAATGACCGCTCGCACCGGGAAAATGCCAGGAAAAATCCAGGGTAAAAAATAATATGATGAAACAGTTTCATAGGAGACAATGGATGTTAGCTTAGCTGATGACCTCGCTTGACATGGTATGACGGGAATGAAATCGCATCATGTCATGTCGAAACGGTTTTGTCTGTTTGCACAAAATCTACGGATTGCGGGTTAAGGGGACGGCATTGTTGTAACAAATTATTTTTTAAGGAAAATTTAATTGTGGAAGAATTTAGAGCGTTGGTGTACCTACGTCAAAGCAGATGAATTAATCGAATGAAATAAGGATCTAACTAAGGTTATTTTTTGTAACTATTTAATACTTTAGTGTATGTATGTAGTATACTTACTTGCACGAGGCAAGGCAATGGAGCTTGGAACGTCTTAGGTATTTTTATTTTTTTCGCTTTGTAAGCATTCGTATAATTTAATAAATATAAGTTAATTTTCATTATTTAATTATGTAAATGTTTTGTCAATAAAAATAAATCCCTTTGATCTATACTAATAAGCTAATACCATTTTTGATTTTAGGCAGTTTATATTAGAACATGTAATAAACTATTGAAGTTCTATATTCTTCTGGAATAGTGGGTCAATTATATTAGACACCAAAAATACAATATTTAAATAATATTATCCAGTAGTGTTCCCCTTAACACATCTGTTTATATTTTCAGAGGGCGCCGGGAACAATGTTTGATGAGCCGGCGCTGTTTATCGCGACGCGCGGACAGGGGCTACCAACATATTTACCCTATATTCCTTCTAATAATAAAACTTGGAAGGACACTATGTTTAATTTATATCTGAATTATATATGTTAAAAGTTTGAGATTAAATTGATTATGGGTACGCTTAGTATAATATGAAATTGATTTAGGATTAAATATAATAATAAATAAAGTGATTCGAAATAAAGGATTATACGTATGCGGAGTTTAATATTGCTTTGTGTTAAAATCAATGCTCTGCTACTCAGGATTTACCGAACAGGTAGTGAAGAAAGCTTTACATTAAAAGGGTTTTATAGTGTATTGGATTACTTGTTAGAAAAAGACTTTTGGCAGTGAAATGCTCGCTACGATCTATTTCACACGATTTGTAAATATGTATCTTTATTGTATTAGATCGGTTCTCAAAAGAGTTAGGTATTACTGAGTTTATTGCCTGCCGGTTTTGCAACTATTCGAACCAAGCATTACTGTGACTTCATACATTTTGTGCATATTTGAATAAAAATTTTTTTGATTCAAATATCATTATTAAAAGCCGTCAAAGGTTCTCGATCTATGACTTATAAGCCACATTTCCACCGGCATCGCTGCATTGTACCGCTAATTGATTGTTGCATCATCTGCGCCATTACTGGTTATATAAATCTTTAAATAGGTTTGTTGACATGGAATTAGACGGTTAGTACGTAGGTTTGATTCAATCGTTTTTTTGGTTAGGTTGTTGTGTGCGATATATTGTTGTAATCTTGTATGGGGTTCTTCAAAAGAGGAGTCAATAGCTTTATGAAGGGTCGGCAACGCACCCGTGATGCCTCTGGTGTTGCAGGTGTCCATAGGCTGCGGTAACCGCTTTCCATCAGGTGGGCCGCATGCCTGTTTGCCACCGTCGTGGTATAAAAAAAAATGTTTTATTGTGATATTTGGCTCCTCACCCTCAAACTCCTCATTCATTATAATACTTATAATGAGCATACTCTCGTTATATGACATGATAGCTGATTGCCAATAATCCACCCCCTGGTCGCGTGACTGGGACGTGCGTGGGATGCGCGTGCGCCGCTTATTAGCTAAATGTTTGAAACTATTATTAGATAGATCATTAGTTATTGGTCCCTATAGTAAATTACAAAGACTTCATTAAATGGAAAAGTGGTTGGTAGAACGTATTTATATAGGTAGGTGTATCTATACTAATATTATAAAGAAGAAAGATTTGTTTCTTTGTAACGGCTCCGAAACTACCGAACCGATCTGCACAATTCTTTCACTAATAGAAAGCTACGTTATTCATAAATAACATAGGCTATATTTCATCCCCGTATTTCTACGGGAACGGGAACTACGTGGGTATAACCGCGCGACGGGGGTTGGTATATTACATTTTGTCCCAGGATATTTATTTATTATTATTTGAATACTAAGGATTATAGTATGTGAAAGATTCTCTAAATCTCCAAAGTCAAAATTGAGTATGACTTTTATTATTAGGCTTCTTAAAATTTTTCCCTCCCCAATTATTTAAGTTTATCCCGATTTTAGTATTTCTTATATTAATGAACACCGTTTGCCGTGTCAGCTGGTTATTCTAATAAAAGTTAAATTGAAAGCTCATATTCATTGTACAGCTTTTCATAAGCTTTCACCACAAACAAAGTGTTTGTGCTTCATTCCATCGTTAATATTAGCCACGGTAGGGGTGTGCCCACATTAGTGCCGGCTCATTGGGCACACCATATGAGTACATAGGGTGCTGTATGGGGTTGACAGCCCTATCAATTTCTTTTTAATTTATGTACAATCATGGTTTATATATTAGCTGTGTATGTTTGGATGTTCTGTTTAGCGTTGGGACTTTTTTTATTACTAAAAAATACTAAATTTCTAATCTATTCATTTTTTTATAACTTTTCGATTTTTATGTCAATGACATAGTCTCGAAAATCTAAAGCAGTTAAAGCTTCAGTTTCAAGTCCTTTGAAAAATTATTTCAATTATATAAATATTGTAAACACTGTATTTCAATTATTGAAAACCTAATTTTATTATTCTGCTCTAAAAATATATGTAAAGTTACTAGCTACCGCCCTGCTGTTTCACCCGCGTAATTCCCGTTCCCATGATCACAAGAGTATCTATGAAAAATAGATAGCAGCCGATTCTCAGACCTACTGAATATGCATATAAAATTTCGTAAAATCGGTCAAGCCGTTTGGGAGGAGTATGGTTAGTAACTAACATTGTGACACGATAATTTTATATATAAGATATTAAATTATTATCTGAATAAGTGCAGCTTACACACTTAGTGTCAAATTTATGGTAACCTTTTACATATTATTACTATAGGATTTGATACTTATTTTAACTGAATAAAAAGTTGTACGAAAACCTACCTAGCCAGTAATCTTACATCTGGCTTCCTCCACCAGACCAACAGACGTACTTATTCGATGTAAATTCAAAAACCATTTCAACTTCAAACACAACGGCATTTTCATACAACCCTGAATTAGTTCTAAGTAATTAACCTCTTATCGACGCGTGCGCAAGTTAAAATACGACCCTCGCCCTCGCAAATGAAAATTAAAAAAAAAATACCCCAGTATTCAAATTAACAAAGCATTACTGTGTATTCCGAAACAATTATTTTATTAAAAAAAAAAAACACCCTTTTATTGTGATGACCAGCAACCTAAACCATTTTCAATCTTATGCTAACAAAATTAAAGTAGTTTTCCGTTTAGAAGTGATAGAATACAAGCCGTTGTAAATGTGATGCAAGTGAAATTGAAGAAAAAATGTGGCACGCGCCCTGTCGTGGACGAGTTGGGGTATCTTCCCTAACAATCGTGGGGTGACGTAGTGATGGGATTTATTTATCGATAAAACTTTCTGTCCATAACATTATTATACTATACTAATACAGGGATAAAATATTGCCGATGTTATTCCTTGGTAATATAGTTTTCCATTGGTGAGATATTTTAAAATTGCTTTGGTGGTTTAGGCTTGAAAGCGTAACAAACTAACTCAGATTCGCATCTGTGTACGTCGCATAATGTCTGCTTCATGCCTCGTTTTGAACAAGTTCTCATATAGCAAAACTATATAGGTAGGTACTTTCCTTAAATTATTTCTAGTAGTTTTACTGCGTTACGAATGTAAAAATACTCTATTGGAATGGCTAAAATCACAAACATACGATGAAATTGAATTAATATTGACCCGAATATGCTAAATTAGAACCTGTACCAAAACGTAACATAATCGACCGATCAATCACCAACACATTCACCTATTCACACGTATACACCCCCACATCCACTTCCCACAAACACACACACCCGCACGCACCCACACACTCACACACACCCACACCCACACACCCACACACCCACCCACACACACACACACACACAGACACACACACACACACACACACACACACACACACACACACACACACACACACACACACACACACACACACACAAACACACACACACACACACACACACACACACATACTCACTCACTCCATAAACACAAATACTATACTTTTATGAACATGCCACAACAATTCATGTAATGAACTAGTAACTTGATTTTGTATATTTTTATTCTTACTACTCCAATTTCAGTATGTCTCAACAATGTTAATTGTAGTCCAAGGGAAGTTGCGACGTAACCCCACCACAAGTATCCCCATAACTTACCGGGGTTGCCTCAATTTTGATATGTAAACACTTGTTTGAGAATCAATAAACTTTTTTTTATTTATTTATTATTTACTTCTATAAAAAAAACATTATAAATACCACAGATATTCATATCTTAAAAAACATATACCTTTTACAACCAATATAATTGGTTTCTTTTTGTGTATAAAATAATTCACACTTTAATTAACTGATTAACATCTTATGTAGGTATATAAACCAAAAAAAATTGATATACTAAGTCGATACTTTAAAATATCGACATAAACTTTCTCGATACAATCGCTACACTCGGCTCGGCTCGTGTCATCGGCGGCGGCGCGTGGGCACTGGGCAGGTGCTGGTTCCGCTCGGCGCTCGGCCGCTTATCGCGCGATGCCCACACCTGGGCTTAGATCGAACGATTAGGATTTGTGCTAATCACACTTTGGTCTAGTACTTGCTCTTGCTTTTTTTTAAGCTAAAGATGCCTATAGCTAGCAGAAGCATCGGAAATAAATTGTCAATCCTCAAACAATAAGAAAACATGGCTACGTGAGGTTAGCAAAATATGATTGCCAAACCTTCCTCTATCTATGGATGAAAATCGTATAAAAATCCATTGCGTAGAAAAGATCTAAGAGTACAGGGAAGCGACTTTATTTTATACTATGTAGAGATCCTATCTATTTAGGATATCGACATAAAAAAATGACAAAGCAAAAGATAAACCAAAATATATACATATTTACAAAAACAATTGAAATAAATACTTACCTACTAAGACGAATACGATGGAAATGAAAGATTTGAATAATTCATCAATAGAAATCAATACGTTACTATATTTGCAAGTTTAATAGGATAGGTATTTTATCCTTGGATTCCTACGGAAATGGGAACTTCGGGTGGAAGCGACTCATAATATACCTACCTGATATTAAATGTAATTGTCTAATTGGACAATATTACCGAAAAACCTGAAGCTAAATTATAAAAAACCTGTCTCCTAAACAATACACGGACGCCAAAACACCGCACCGTACTGCAATTGAGAAGAGCGCGTTTTAACAATCAATTATATCCAATTCAATTCATCTTACCGCAGGTTACTTTGTAAAGAGCGACCAATAACCACGTATTATCGTTATTGTTTGGTTACGGTAATAATAACCAACGCCGGATGCGTATTGTATGGGATGCTGTCAAAACGCTGTCAATTACTGATACTTGACTGACAAGGAGATTAGACGCAACGGTGGTGAGCATTCGTTTTTTAATCTCGGCGAAAACAAAATGGCAGATCTATATGATCGAACTTCGTTGTGTGAGCGCAACGCAGTGTTGCAGCGGACTTATCTAGTGAAAAGGTAGTCAATATAATAGGTCATTTTTCTCAAACTAAGCTTATGCTATGGTAATCATCATTTTGTCAAGTCGTCAGTCCACCTTGTGGGTGGACGCCCTACGCTGCGCTTGCCGGTGCGTGGTCTCCACTCAAGAACCCGTCTGCCCCAACGGCCATCGGTTCTACTAGCTATGTGCCACTATGGTAATCAATTATGTAGCTAATATTCTACTATTAATTAAATGCTTATATCAATATTTACCATTTCGTAAAGAGATCGTATCATTTGATTAGACCCTGACTTTCAAGCCACCGGTTGTGGTTTCCAATCCTACCCAGGACTAACTATTGTTTGCACATGTCTGTTTCGAGGTCTGGTTGTAAATATCTACATACGAGTATAAGTAGGTACCCATGCATTCAGAAGTAGTATATAGATCAGCTATTTGGTTACCATATCACAAGCTCTGCTTAGTTTGGAATCAGATTGGACGTTGTGAAAATTGTTCCAGGATATTTATTTATAGATTTCTATAACCCAATGAAGCATTTACATCAAATTACTATCGGATAAATAATTACATCTCATCTCATTGTTAATATAATAACTTTAGGGCTACCGTATTATAGAATTATACAATACAATATTTTGTAAAAAAAATATGAGAATTTCTTTAAATCATCGAAGAATGAATAAAAAATATCGATTTGAGTCGGTAATTGTCGACTAATGGGATAATATTATAGATATTACTGTCACGGAAGAGCTGCGGTTTGAAACGGTTCTTTTGAACATGGGCCATGAAATAAGCGACGATAAACCTGGACTATAACAAGGTTAAGTGTTATAGGTGTTAGGTGTCCATAGGCTGCGGTAACCGCTTTCTATCAGGTGGGACGCATGCCTGTTTGCAACAGTCGTGGGTAAAAAAAATTATAATAACGAGATCTAGATCTACGTACATATCGCAAAACATAAAAGTATCTTAAATTGGCATCTACGTATTGGATCTGTATCCCCGCGCATGCATTTCAAAAGGACAGGATAAAAAAAATCATCATTGGTCGTATGAATTTAATTTGAAAGATAAATTGATCTTAAATATTAGAAGTAGATCGATAACCCTGTATCAACAAATGAAATTGAATGTAAAATATTAGATTTAGAAGTGTCAAAAACTTCGACATTGACAGTCAAAATATGATCTGTCAAAATTAAGCTTGTCAATTCCCGTTAAATGAATGGCCACACTCATTTACAACATTGTGTAGAAAGTTACTTCTTTTTGTTGTTTACATTGTAAAATTATTGTAAAATGATATACATAACAATAACATAAAGTGACACAAGTATAGGGGAAGAGTGCTTAAGATGGCATAGTCAGATAAGATGACACACCTTTATATTTCGTTTAATATTCGGCCCAAAGGTGAATACGTGACGTTTTACAGAGTACCTATTGGTAGCGCTAGTGGTGAAGTGCAATTTGGCGGAGACTGACAGCGCGTTGCAAAATAGTTAACGTTTTTGTGATTATGTAGTGAGAAAAATATATCCAAAGCTTTCGATTATGGTGGAAATTCATATAAGATGTGAATATTTTCGTTTGAACTAATATTAATTATAACAGTGATTAATGCATGGCCCAAATATTAATAATAACGTGTTCTAACCTAAAAGATTTTGTGACGATGTTTGCATGAAACTTTTGTTTACTATTTGGTAAGATGACATACTAGACATCGGTATAAGATGACATTATATGTCATCTTGCCTTTATTAGCCGGTTGTATGCCTATCTTTTTTTATTCGGCACTAGCAAGATTTTCATCCAATTTCATCTACTGGCTAAGTGTGACATCATTGTATAATCTCTGTTTTTGCACTGCTGAGTGGGACCCAAAAAAAAAAAATATAGTTGGATAAGACGACATACCACATAAGGTCTGAGATGATATAGTGTGTCATCTTTCCCTAGTCTTGTGTCATCTTACACACGTGGACCTAAGTGCATTTAATGATGTTTTTTTAAATTTATATTCAGTCGATTGCTCCAAAACTATAATACTTTTGTTAATAAGTGATTACTTGAATATATCGTAAGGTTTTGAGCTCACTATGACTTTATTTATTTTGAATATTTGGTTTGAAACAAAAAGTGTGTCATCTTAAGCACAATTCCCCTAAAGAGCATAATTAGTTTGTCAAATGCTGGAAATGTATAAAGATTCTACCTTCAATTCTTAAATAATTATTTGTATTTCTTCTTTAATAAATAAAATAGTAAATAAGTATACATACTTAAGGATTTTTCCTTTCATATTTATATTTATTTTACTACACATTAGTCTAATAGAAATTCCAATGAAAAGCTTAAGAATTGGAAAAATAAAATAGCATTTCTTCTAAATCAGATCATAAAAATAACTTTGCTGTTTCTTGCCAATTGTTCTTAGTTAAAGTTAAAGTATTAGTAGTTTCATTAGTTATGTCCTTCAAAAGCTTTAACTGGCTTTGAGTTTTAAGTATTATCTTCTTTTAAGATTACATTTCCTTCATCATCATCATCATAATCGGCTCATATACGTCTCCACTGAGAAGCTCCCCTAACAACATTACATTTATACATTACTACACTCTGCCCCGCAGGTTTACCTGCACTTCCGCTTTAACCTTGAACTTTTTCGAGATAAAATGTAGCCTATGTCCTTCCCTAAGCTCTTCAGACTTTCAGTGGCTTAGGCGTAAAACCATATGTCATAACAAACAGACAGACAGACATACTTTCGCATTTATAATATTAGTAGGGATATATTTTTCACTAATGGATAAAGTATTGGGATCCAACGAGCGTGTCGTGTGAGTTAAAAGCGCGCGGGCGGCGCCGCGGGCTTCGTTTATAGCGCAGTCGGCAGCGCGCGTCGATCGACCACTTAGTATTCACAGACTATGCTTGAACTCAAGAGACAGCTTAAAAATACGAAAGTTTGTGAGTATAGATGTATGTCTGTTACTATTTCACGAAAAAACTAATGAACTGATTTAGATGAAATTTGGAACGCATATAGTTTATAACATGGATAAAAAGGATAAAAGTAGCCTACGTTTTAGATGCCTTTAATTGTGATATCTAACACACGCAGGTTTCCTCACTATATTTTCCTTCACCGAAGTTTTTGAGCTTAGATGTACGGACCGGGGGCTAAAACCTGCACAGTCAGTGCATCCCCAACTGAGCCACCACAGCTTCTTCGCTACAACTATCATTAACTAGTGGCTCTTTAATTTTCCCTTGATAAAAAGAAGCCTATGTGATTCCAGAGTATATTCTAACTGTGTCCCAATTTATCGCGATCCTTTGACCCGTTCTAGCGTGTAAGAGTAACAAACATACATCCATATATTCTCACAAACATTTCCATTCATAATATTAGCAGGATATATTAGTACTATTAGTAGTATTCTCTGAACCCTTACTAACCTACACTATTAGTCGCCAATAAAATACGATATCTCAACCTCAGAGCGACAAGCATACATCGCCAATTTGAGAAGACCACCCAATCTTTTATGCGAATTATAATATTATGTATACCTAATTTGGCCGGCTCATACGTTGAAGCCACGCTACGCTACGCTACCGTTTAATTTGATTATTTCATTTCGAATTAACCACATGTCGGTCGAATTAAATGATATTAAATATACTAATCAGGTAATAATGTGTAATCGCCTTATAAAATTTGGGATTTCGGAATCCTTAAACGGTATTCTATTTTTTGGTTTTGTTAAACGCGAAGTTCTATGTAAAAGTTTGTAGAGTTACAGTTCATCTAGGGGTATGGTAATCCTAGATACACGAACTACTAATATTATAAATAAGAATTCTATGTGTAGATGTTTGTTTCTCTTTCACGTAAAAACTACTGAACGGATTGGATGTAGGATGAAGGTGCACTGATTAAACCGGGACAGCATGGGTCTACTTTTTTCCCGGAAAAATTTAAAATCCCCGGGAACCCGAATGAAATTGCGTTCCCCGCGACACACGATCATGAGAGTGCAGGTTAAGCCCTGGTCCGTACCTCTGAGTTTAAAAAACTTACATATAGATACACACCACTGCTTTCGGGCAATGGTAAAATTAAGAAAGATTAATTTTAGGAATCTCGGTTTTGAAATATTGGCAATGACTTCTTGTGGTGACCACATACCATCAGACGCACCGTCTGCATAATTATTTATCAGCTTATATAACACTAGCTGCCTCCGCGCGTTTTACCCGCGTAGTTCCCGTTCCCGTGGGAATACAGGGATAAAATATAGCCTATGTTACTCGTGGATAATGTAGCTATCGAATGGTGAAAGAATTTTTAAAAACGGTCCTGTAGTTTTTGAGCCTATTCATTACAACCAAATAAACAAAGGTTTCCTTTTAAAATATACATAATTTCAGCTTTAAAAATCATCGGGTTATTTTTTATACTTATTTATTATTGAAGACAAGTTAAGCTTTCGATCCCTCTCGGTTCTCACAATGCTTAATTTGAATTCGACTTATCCGGAAGTAGCGCGAATTTGTCTGAGCTTACGCCCATCGATCAACCGACTTCCGGTCCGGTGCGCCTGCGCCGGTTATAATAAAGATCTTTTTACAATCCGATTCTAGATTCAAATTTTCTTGAGCTTTTGGTTTAGAGAAAACTTTCATAATGTCAAGCGAATGTAAAGAACTAAAAATATTTAACAATTAGGTATTAGATACTAACTTTCGTAGGTACTGTATATTATTAACTTCCCAGAATAAAGCAACATGCCATTTACTAGAGCTTGTCTAGTCAAAATTCGTTAGAATCGGTTCAGTGGTTTTGGCGTGAAAGCGTTACAGACAGACAGGCAGACAGTTACTTTCGCATTTATAATTATTAGTAGGGATTGATACCTACATTTTAGAAATGCACATTGTATATTCTCCAAAAATAATTATATAGGTTCGAAACCAAAACTTTTTATCTTTAAAAATGTCAAATGAAATAAAGCCTAAAGGGTGAAATATATCATTTATTTATCTCCTAGATAAAATTACTTAGAATATTTTGTGGTTCGAAAAAAGGTTTTACATCCAATTTTATATGACTTTAAGTGCCTTTAATTTGTCACGCGTATCGAAATGAATATAAACGATAAAAATATGATAATAATATTGGAAAAAAACATTTTAAATTACATTCCAATCTAGTATTAGAATGCGATGATATTTTTATGCATTTTTAAATAGTTTGGATACTCTGTGGGATATCTTATTTGTGGTAGCTGCCACGATTAAAATGTTATACGGTTTGTAAAAAAATATTTATAAGTTTGTTCCTACATATATTATAAGTTATTGTATAAAAATGTATAGAGAATTTTCGTTAGCGAGTGACTTTCAAGACCTCTTATCCTAAGCAGGTTTAACATTTGTGTGCATGAACATAAACATGTCTGTTTGTCCTGTGCCTGGATGTAATTATCTATATGAGTACGTAAGTATTTAAGTAGTATATGAAGTATATCAGTTATCTGGTTACTATATAGCATAAGCTCTGCTTAGTTTAGAATCAAATAACGTGTGTGAAAAATTTTCCAGGATATTTATTTACTTAAAGTTAATTTGTTATTAAATGAAATTAGCAGGTACCTTAAACAATTGATTTTAGTGTTGTAACTAAACTAGACAATAATTTTGTAGATATAGGAATAATAAATTTGGTCTTATAATAAAATATAATACAGGTAGCTGTATGGCATAAAAAATATTATAATTTTATGTTTTTCATAGCGCAAAAACTATGACAAAAGGAAAACAAAAGTGCAAACTCAAAATTTTTTTTTATAAAAACTGATTGTGATCTACCAAATTTTAATATTGGATTTATGAGTACAGATCGTGGACTGTGAGGCTGCGTGTGCGCACGTCACACGATAACTCACCAATGATTTATAGAGTAACATTAAATTATGTTGCAGATGAGACAAATTTTATATTTTACCTACTCTGGTGGAAGCAGAAAAAAAGCTGTAAGTTTTTGTATTTTAATTAAAACCAATGTCACAAAAAATATGAATATGTTGTTTGGATAAAATATTAAACGTCAAAAAAAATTATATTGTACCTACCTTGTTTAGAAGGTATTACATACACAATGTACTTGAAAATTATATTTTCTAAACTAGTATAAATGCTGTGACGCTTAACCTAAAAAAACAACTATGACTAAATAATCTTATAAAACTTGCAGATTTCCATTTGATGATGATGATGATTGAGCACTACACCCAGCCAGTGCAACGACTGACCCATGTCCTATACATTATAAAACTTGCAGATTTCCATTTTAATATAAAATTGTTTAGATCCCGTTTGAGGCTCAAATTAATCCTCATATTATTGAAGTCCGCTTCCTGAAATGGAATAAATATTTCTAAATTGACAGGCACTTCTGAAACGTGTACGTTAAAAGATGTGCTTCTTCCATCTGGTTGAAATAATCTTTGCACAAATCCCAACCGTTGATAGGCACCACATTATATCCACATAAATCAAATGACCTTTTTTCACCGGTCGTTTTGTCGACGACAAATATAAAAATGTCAACCGCAGCCGCAGAATAAAGGATGTCCATATTTAAAAAGCCGTTTGAATCATTTCGTATAAAATATCTTTCGGTTTTCAAATTCGGAATAAATTTTCTGTCACCTGCGCCGGCGCAACCGGAAGAAGTACGCGAGTAGTGTGTCTCTTTCCCGTGTATTGCTCCGTCCCGTTTCAACAAGGACTTTTTAATTTTATTGTTTGTTTTACTTCGACTCCCGTCGGAGATGCGTATCGAGATACTTTTTTTTATGTTTTAAATACGATAAATAACTTTTTAATAGATTAACTAGTAGATAAACGTTCTGGCAATTTGTATAGAAGTGGCGATGACAGGTGAACAGAAATCTATAAAAAGTTTTAATACTTTAAACTAGGTATATATTTTATACCAATACCTACATCGATTTTGAAGATAAGTTAATTTTTGATATTTTTTACTTTCCACTAAAACATTGCATTTAGCTTAAGATAGAGTTTAACCGTGGTGGCTCAGTTGGGAACGCACCGACTCACGATCATGAGGGTGCAGTTTCAAATCCCTGGCCCGTACCTCTGAGTTTATAAAAACTTACGTACGGATTCACACCACTGGCTTTCGGTGAAGGAAAACTTCGTGAGGTAACCTGCATGCCAGAGATGTCACAATCAAAGGCGTGAAGTTCGCCAATCCGCCCTAGGCCCGCGTGGTGAAATATGGGCTAGACCCCCTCAATGTTAGGCTCGGCTCGAGCTCCTCGGTGGAGACGTATATGAGCTGATGATGATGATTTTTCTGTGCTAGTTGGATTTTTAAGCTTTTGATTGATTCCTAATTACTTTTACACATCCTCACCATTATTTCCGGCTTACACTCAAAATCGCAAATAAAAAACAAACCAAATTGGATTAAGGAAATATGTCTTCTTATAATTAAGAGGCTTCAATCATTCCCTGTTAAATTTTCAACCTTTTGTTTTTGAGAGTTCATCCACTTTTTAAAAGGAATCTAAGGCTTTTTTTAATAAAGAATTTCGGCTTTTTATAATTTTTGTGTATTGATGGCGAAAGCCACGCCTTTCTTCCGTTTTTCGGGAATTAATTCTAATAATGTTATCATATTTCATTCCTGCTACCGAATGGGTGTTGTTCTGACGTCATTATTTATTTTTTAATCAACTTCTAAGAAGGATTTGGGATTGATTTAAAGTGATTATGATATTTAAACTAAATGACCTTTCCCATAATGCACTATTGATGAAAATTGTTTTTAAATTGAGATATTATTATCTAAAATACCTTTATTTTATCTACTCCAAAAAAAATGAAGGAAAATATGATCTATACTGATATTATAAAGAGGAAAGATTTGTTTGTTTGTTTGTTTGTTTGTAATGAATAGGCTCCGAAACTACTGGACCGATTTCAAAAATTCTTTCACCTTTGGAAAGCTACATTATCCCCGAGTAACATAGGCTATATTTTATCCCTGTATTCCCACGGGAACGGGAACTACGCGGGTAAAACCGCGGGGAGGCAGCTAGTATTCTATAAAATAGGTACACTATAATACTCCTATAGCTTCAAATATATTTTTTATATTACTAGCGGAGCCGGCAGACTTCGTTCTGCCCACCAGCGCCCCCTACCGGGTCCAAATTGATGTTTTATACATAGTAATACGTAATTTGGTGAAAACCGCATGAAAATCTGTTCATTAGTTTTTGTGTTCATCGCGTTCAGACAGACAAACAGAGGCGGCGGGGACTTACATAACATATTCTAAGTGAATTAAAATTTTGTTTAACATCAATGTTGTACGCAAATTCATTAACATAACCACATGAGGATGAATAATGTCTGAAGGTTGTAGGTAGATACATGTAGGTACCTACGCATACCTAATAAAAGTTCACAATCGAACAATTTAAGATCTAATTGTGAACTTTTACTTGCAACGCGTAAAGTTTGTCCGACAGCGTAATTGCAACACATCCTGTCCTGTCTGTGTGTCTGTCTGTACGCTATCAACTCGGGAACTCGATTTGAGATTAACTTTAATTTCGTATCGACCTTCGGCACCGTAATTGTTGGATTAAATTGCCGATTAATTTAGGTTTTTTTAGTTTCACTTTTTATTTGGTACGTGCTCAATTTGTATTATTCAACTAGTGGCTCCCCGCGGCTTTGCCCGCGTTCCCGGGGATCTTCAATTTTCCCGGGATAAAAAGTAGCCTATGTCCTTTCTCAGGCTCTGGATTATATGTGTACCAAATTTCATTTAAATCGGTTTTGTAGTTTTAGCGTGAAAGCGTAACAGACAGATAGACAGAGTTACTTTCGCATTTATAATATCAGTATGGATGGATATATAAAGAGAGTACTTTTAGAAGGCTTTAAAATATTTATTTTAAGACACTGATTTATTTGAGAATCAATTTTAATATTAGCCAATCTAATTTAAACTTAACAGAGCTTTAAACAAAAAAAATTGCCAAAATTGCGTAGACATTTAAGCTCATACGCAGAACAAATATGTTAATGCACACAAACGTTTGTCCAGAGTTGAATTATATATTTTTCATATAATATTCTCTCTACATAATTATTTTAATATGATTTCAACCCCTATCCCAATCATGATGAACCCTCTCATCATTATGACACACAAACGTGTTAATTTATACTTTTATCTAACACTACTTAATTATACCAAAAAGTTGTCTTAATTTCACATTTTAAGAGAATATCTATCTAATGAGCCAAACTAATAATTGTAAAGCACATAAATTCGTTTAAAATTGAGCATTTTTATCCTACTTATGCGAACCTTCGAAGGAATGTATGGTATCACTCGTTTAAGACAGTAGGTACCTACCTCGGCACCTACGCCGGAAATCGCGATGAAATTTGCCACAGACTTAGAATTCTGGAAAACTCTGGAAACGTGGATGAAACGCCTAATGGATATTATGTTAATAAATATGGTTGATTAAAAATGCACAGCAAAAGCTGTTGTTAGTACTAGAGTACCTACCTATACTCTAGCTAGAGTATATGTGGAAAAGCTACATTAAGATATGTTTAGTTTAGGAAACCGTAATGAAATGTGTTTGGAAATTCATATCCTAAGGATATAAAGTCTGGAGTAAAAACGTAGTAGATTTAAATCTATACAATTTAATGCTTTAAAAGTTACTGTACAAACAATTAATTCTTATTAGAAAACCTACCTTTTAAATTTTTTAATACTTAGCTACAAATATAGGATCTATCTGCATTTCTTATTTCTATTTACTCTATGTAGATTCGACAATTGAAATCAAGGCGTGCGTTATGAGCTGGGCTCTGATTGGTCGCCTCTCGGCCAATCGCGTCATTTATATTCATAGACGCGTACTGCGCATGCGCGGGTAATGTCAAATAGGGCAGTAGGGTTGTGGTTACTCTTTTTTTTTGGGAGCTTTGTATTCGAATGAAGATCGTCGATCATATGAATAGGCTTTATATATGTGAACTATTGGATTAAGATTGTATTGTGGTTTTAATCTAGGTATTAACAATATTAGTTATGTATTTGATAAGTAAATAATTGTTCTAAATAATGATTGAGCAAGTTATTTAAGTTAGATAGGTAAGTATTTGGTGTAAAAAGGGGAAGAAATCTCATGGGAAACATACCCCATGAAACCGATTATTAAAGCCGAAATTTCCTCAAAAAAAAAACTAAAAACTCATGCAAAAACAATCGCAATATCATCGTCACTCATTAACAAATGTAAAGCGCCACCCCTTAATAATAACTTATAAAATAACCAAAATGATGTTCGCGAGAAATCGCGTATGACGCGGCATATTCGACAGAGCTGTCAAATTTGACAGTTGCAATGAAATTAAGACGTTAGCCGCTGTCAGAAGGGAATACGGAACCCCTGATTATGTTCACACGTTGCGTTCTTTAATAACACATCGCGGCCGTTATTAAAAAGTGAGTGTTTAGTATTTTTTTTAATCGTCGGATGGTATAATAACATTTAAAAAAGTTCATAAAATATGGGATTGCAACTGACATTTTTATAAAGTTTTGGATTTCACTAATTTATTCTAAAAAATACATAATTATACAGAATAGATATACCTACTTACTTATATCACTTAAATCTCTGAACTATAATTTTTTTGTCAGACATTTTGGTTCTATTATCCATTGACCTCAGATTCAATGTCAAACAAAAGTCATATATAGCACATCCTTACTGGAATGTCATTTCAATCTTCTCAACGTACCTAATTTAAAAAGAAAAGCAAATTAAGCTGAAGGCAAGTCAATATACCTAGGTACCTACTTAAAACTGTATTCGAAATGGGTTTTTTCAGCATGACCAGCTGAAGGGATTAGAAACCAATTTAATCGGGTTTGCAGATACCTAACATTGATTCAATTTATTCATAATATTATAGCAGTCATTTCATTAGTAGGTACATTCTATAAATAGACATCAACATCTCAACCATGTATCAACCTACCATGTATCATCTACCTACCGTAAAAATTAACAAGGATACAGTCTTTTAAAACAAAACTTTACAGAAATTTAAACTTAGTCCCTCATGATCCTATAGCTTTAACAACTACCCCGATCTGCTGCATTAATTCACGTAACTGACACAATATCACATACATCGCCATTCAAATACTTGCCTTGAATATGTAGAGGTACCTTAATCTATCCCCATCTTTAGACACCCCTACTTTAGGGTCCCTCAGAGTGGCAGAACAATCAGTCAGTTCTATGCAAATTACGCAGATGTACAGACAAACCAAATTATACTTTACAATTCCACAATAACATGCCATTCTATAATGAACGTTAAAGAAGGTGACATAGGGGTCACGGAAAAGTTTGTAGGTGGTAAATTTATGTTGGTTTAAGCTACAGCTTGGTTCGGAAATCAGCTATGTCCGGTGAAGGCATGTTTTATTAAGAAATAGGGCAATGGAGCTTTTTATAGGGAGTCGGTACCTACGTACCTACAGTTTAATAGGAATTAAGGTAGGTCAGTGGATTGTCGTTAAAATACTTCAGCTTTTATAAAAAGTCTAGTTCTATCCAGCTTTCAGCTGTTGATGATGCAAACTTATTTGTCGGATTTGATACGAATAATATTGTCAACTAGCTGCCGCCCCGCGGTTTCACCCGCGTAGTTCCCGTTCCCGTGATCACAGGGGTATCAAAAATAGATAGTAGCCGATTCTCAGACCTACCCAATATGCATATAATTTCATGAGAATCGGTAAAGCCGTATCGGAGGAGTTTAATCACAAACACCGCGACACGAGAATTTTATATATTAGATTGTTAGTTTTTTTGCGATACATTAGGTATAGTAATGTTTTTGTTATTTCTATTTTGTGCGTGTTCTAGATATTCGAGTTTGGAGAGTTCATTAGTATTTATTTCATTTTGTCTTAATTAATAGGTACCTTCAATATTCAGGAGATAAATCGCTTCGTAAAGGGTTATAAATTTTTGAAAGAAACTCATTTAAATGCTGTCTTCTTCCTTACCTAAGTAATAACTTTCAAAGAACTCTTGAATTTTTCCAAGATTGAAATGTAATTTCAAGTCTCCGAGATTAAATAATTTTGACATTTAATAGGTATAGATGTAAATATCTATATAAGTATGTATTTAAAAGTAGTATATGTAATGTAGTATATCAGCTATCTGGTTACCATATCACAAGCTCTGCTTAGTTTGGAATCAGATTGGCCGTGTGTGAAAAATGTCCCAGGATATTATTATTATTATATTGTTGAATAATTCAACCTATGATGGCTATAGTCTTATTATTAGGACTTTAATGTTGATATTTCTGTAGAAAATCTTTTCTATAAAAATTAATGAAATGAAAAAGAGTTATTATAGGTTGTGCAACTTAATAAATGAATCATTATTCGGTTACTTTATGTATGTAGCTATGTAATTATTTTTGTTGTTCATTTTTTGAGTTATACTTGGTCACTTGGACACATATGGTCAAATATATGTAGTTTTCTAACTTGTCAAAACTAGAAACTATACTTAGTGTAAATAAGATTAATAAATTCGGGGTATTTTTCGTGGTACAAAAAAATTAAAAGTGTGCACATAATTTTCAAACATAATTCATGTATTTACAAATAAACATATAGATTATACAAACAGTCTACTCATGTAGCTATAACAATAATACTTGCTGTTCAAATTACACATTAAATGCTTACAACTTAAGATCTATTTTGGAATGTAATACTTTCGTAGGCAAGATGATTTAGGTAACTAAAACTAAACTCGGTAGGACGGATTAAACTTGCGAGATTCATAGCTTAAAAACTAAACTAAAAATTATTATTTTTACTGACGACAATCATAGTAGTGAATATTCTAATTACAGAAGGAGACAGAAAATTTATATTTGTTTGAAAGAAAAAATCTTGTTTGAAGTTTTCACAATCACTTTTACATTTCTATAATACTGAATCTATATACAAGCCTATCTATACCTTTTACACAAGAAAATATTTATTCATACAATATTAAATCGAATAATTTTCACACTACATCGCCAAACAAAAAATGTATCGTAAATTCGTAAAACAAGACGACAAAATAAGCGTAAGATTTTCAACCGAAATCCGATATTCGGTAACACAATACTTAAAACGAGTTAAATTTTAAACGAGAATGGTGGCTTATAGAATGGTAACGTGATGAGTATTAAGCGGTACTTAAATTTACAATAAATATCCCTGTAGTTAAACTTAACTGTACAATATATAGAGATTTGGCAGTCAACTTACTGTAATAACTCGTAAAGGGCGGAGATGTAGGTCTGCGCCATTTGCAATGTCTCGTACTTAGACAATTGGCGATCGGCTCCCAAAGAAGGCAGATGCCCTCGGAGACGGTCGAAAGCCTTGTTGAGGTTCTGCATCCTCCTTCTCTCCCTAGCGTTTGCAGCCAGACGACGCCGCCTCAGCACAGCTGCACTGGTAGCTCTTCCACGTCTCTTCCCATCGATAGCATCAGCATCTTCAGCACTGTCTTCAAGAACTATGTCGTTTGTTAGCCCACGGTAAGCTATATGCGGTGAATCCTGACTCTCGATCGAAGGTGTTGGCTCCAAACTCGATCTCCCAGAGTCAGGGGACCTCGGCCAGGATAAGTAGCAATCCTCGGTGGTATATTCCAACATGACGTCAGATGGGAACATGTCTTTTTCTGAATACAACAAACGGTGTCCGTACGTGTCGGTCGTCATCACGATACACGATTTTAATGCGTTTGGAAACGAGTGCGAACGGCTCGGTGTCCCACAGGGATCTAAACTGGGTGGCTACCTGTTCCTCTTATATAGTGTCCCGGTTTGTGCGAGGGGGTGGGCTGTGGTTTTCGCGCAGGTGGAAAGGAGATGGGTATAGGTATCGAGAGGGTAATTTGAGGCCAATCATCATTAATTATTTGTTCCCCCGGGCGGTGTGTGTGCCCGTACGGTATTGTTTGATTGAATGCGTTTGACTTCGCGACTCTATTCGAGGTTTTGTGGATCGCGTTAATTGTAGTAACCTTGTGGAGCCACATAATGGTGAATGTGTTATTATGAGTAATAAGTTTTTTTTCCAGTTTGCTACCTTTAGTTGCTTGCTTAAGTTAGTCATTTGGGAACTTATTTAAAGGTTTACCTGGTAGTAACGTTTCGGTAAAATTTGTAGGTACATTTTGAATGATAAGAGTTATTTTTGAGAATTCAACGATTGAAATAGAAATAAAAAAATAGTAAGATTAAAAGAAATAAAGATAGATTTGTAGGTATATGTAGGTACCTACCTAATATTTAACTGACTAAACAAAAACTTAAAGCAACTTCAAAATCGTTCAGTATCTTATAACTTTCGACTCCCAAGAAAACTTTTAGGAAGTTTTGTTAGATATGGTGAGCTGATAAGAAATCTAATATGAAAAGACCATGGGACATAAATGATATGATCATATGTGTAATGAAAGATATCCGTAAAAAAAACTGTTACCACTGTCCTGCAACATTTTATACATTTCATTCTTTACTATATTGAGCTTTTGCTGTGGTATTCAGTATAGAATAAGTCAGGATCGCCAACCACAAAGCCAGCCACTGAACCGTAAATAACTTAATACATATTTAAGTTTTATAAAATTTAATTATTTTATTATTATTTACCTATCCTATTCCTATAAAATAAAGGTAACCTTATGAATCGTCACAGCTTTAATTTTTTTCGCAACTTTTCACGCGCAATTCTTCCACAGTTTTTACGAAATTCCATAAAAGTAGATTAATGATCCTTAAAAACCAGTCACCACATGACACCGTTTGAACTTGGCAGTGGTGGTGGGAGCTGGCGATATGGACTAGGTACCAGGGTGGTTGAAATTCAAGACTCACATGTAGGTGGGCCCTTGCAAGATCGAGGAAGGGTTTTGGATGCGGCGTTGCGAAATGGAGTTAATACTTGATTTTTATTAGGTTATAAGTTTAGGAAAGACATTTTTTAATGTCCGAAATAGCGATCGTTTTATAAGGTATAGGAAAGTATATTTTAATGGTTTGTAATGAGAGAAATTTATTGACATAGGTCGGGTCATCCAAATAATTTTTTTTAAGAGGGACAAAAAAAATGCCGAGAATTGTGCCAGTTTTCTTATATTATTTGTGTTCAGTTTTCTAACATATTTTTGGCGAGCTCACATTATACTTAAATAGCTGCCTCCGCGCGGTTTTACCCGCGTAGTTCCCGTTCCCGTGGGAATACAGGGATAAAATATAGCCTATGTTACTCGGGGATAATGTAGTTTTCCAAAGATGAAATAATTTTTGAAATCGGTCCAGTAGTTTCGGAGCCTATTCATTACAAACAAACAAACAAACAAATCTTTCCTCTTTAAAATATTAGTATAGATGATTAATCAAAACAACCCACCAGATGTAAAACTACATTTACTAGTGTTTAAATTTTATTTATAAAGGAGGTTTTATAAAATGTAATTACTTTTATAAATTAATGAGTTTCATAAGTATATTCGGAGATCCGTGTACAACGCATCTTCTTTACGCCGGTGGTCCATATTTCACGCTTGTTCCAGCTCCGGTGCGAAAATTATAAAATGTTAATTTTACCTCATTATCTAATTAACTAAATTAATAAAAATATTACATAAACAATCAGCATTTTTCGGCCAAAATCTTACAAAAAATATAAATGCAAAGTTTCTGTTTTAAGGAATTACAGGAAATTTAACTATGTTTTTGACCAACATATTTTTTACTGTAAATTAACAAAGATCCTTCAAAAAACTTGTGCACAAAAAAAGAAAGGAGAAAGTTTCCATACATTTCCCATTACAGTTTTATTAAATGCAAATTTTGCAAGGTTACTCCAATTCTCAAAATACTTTCAAGTTAATTTTAGCTAGTCCTATTCTATACTTAAACTACTTTTATTCCTTTTTAAGACGTTTATAGATTTACTACTAAGTTGAGGGTCTATGGTTGGGTCAAAAACATTGTTTTTTTAAGGCCATAGTTTCACGCGTCATTAACCCGAGCGCACATCTCGGATTTCGCGAGCCATAAAAAAATCCTATCAGGTCTACTGTACCCTCTCATAACATCGTAGTATGTGTCTTAATTTATTTATTAAAGTAAATTTTATGTGGAAATGTTTAAATTTATTTATTTCATTGATTAAATCTGTTGTATATCTTGGACTAGCTGACCCCCACGTAACTTCGTCTGCGTCACATCTTTTCTGTTTTTGCAACATTTTTATTGATGCTCCATTCCTATTGGTTGTTTCCTTTCTTGATTACTTTAGTCTTTCCTTTACCTTTACCTTTCTTACATTAAGCTCAACCGTCTTCTTACACTGAACCAGTAGTTCTTGAGATTGGCTTGTTCACAACAAACAAAATGTTGCAAAAGCGAGTAACATCTAGCAGAACGCGCAACTTCATCTATGTCAGAACTTCCCCATATTTGCTAATTCATTGTAACATCACTTCTACTCTACAGACTTTGCCTAGTATAGTATAGTTATATTGATAGCTAAACTGCTACACTCCGATTTCTAACCAGCATTACCCCAACCATGATCAAAAAATAACTAACTCACAACAATTCAATTTAAACTAGTCCAAACAGAACAAGGTAACCGTACACCAAATCAACTTGACTGTGAAAAATATACCAGCAAAAACTTGAAAAAAATGGGGGGTCTTATATACCCCGTAACGGGATACGGCTGGCAAGGGTTTGGTACCGTTAGTTCACGGTTAACCGGGGTACAGATCAGTTCCGGGGTTAACTTCCGATTTGTTAACTGTTGTTATTCGTGAATTGATTTGACAGTAAGTAAGTAACCCGAGTTTTTGAGAATTTTTTGTTTTTGTCCTCCGTCAGAACTGCGTTCTTATTGGGAACGGTAAAGGAACTTAATCAAATCAAAATATGTTTTGTTTCAATAGCACTTATGTAGGTACAGTGTTTTTTAATTCTCTGTTCAAAAAGTTGCTTTTACTGAGAAGAGCTGGCATTAAACTCAGCAATTACCTACTCCTTCAAAACCAACTTAGATCTAATGAAAATGAAAATTCATCACTACATAAACACCTTATTACTTATACACAAAATTACATTTAAATAACTAATAATATTAGAAATATTTATACAAATCGTATGAAATAGCTTGTAGCTAAAAGCATTAAAGCTTAAAGCCTTTCACTCCCAGACAGTCCCAAAGGTATTTTTGACTGAGGAAAAACCATCGATATATATGTACTACGTACTAGATAGGGCGTTCCGAACACTCGCTTTTATCAACTCAACTGAACTGCAGTCCCCACACCCGACTTTAGTGTGGCTTCGACATTCATTCAGTGCGGGTGCGCACGGAGCAGCGTTAATAACAACGATAATCCGAATCAAAGTAGACCCTGGACGAAAATAACTAGTCAGTAGTCAACTAAGTAAAATTACTACCTGTTTAAGTGAATTAATAGGTGATAATTCCGTAATTCCAGAGTAGAAAAACAATTTATCTATTTAAATACCACGCCATTCTACAATCATATACTAAAACGTGCAGATGTTCCCTTAAAACTGGTTGTAGGTAAAAATATGTAACTGAACACAGACTTGATATGTTTTTTTAGAAAGGTTTTAATTTGATTAATTGTTAATGAGTTTTTAATTAGTAGTGATAGTTTGATATTTTGAATAATTGTTTTATGTTAATTCAAGCCCTGGCCCGTACCTCTGAGTACTCATTTAAGCCATGTGAAGTCCGCCAATCCGCACTAGGCCCCCCTAATATTAATATAATACATTTTGAAATCGAGTTTTATTCTAATGAAGTTTAGAAGGTAAAAAAGATGTGTCACATCTGCGGTGTGAACTCTATAGGGACGACATCTTAGTGTAGTTAACTGAACGAAACGCGTAAGCGCCATGAAATTTGCGGCGCTTACGACGTTTTGGTCGCGAGAAAACTATACTCTAAGCAATCTAGCGCTGTATCTTTTAAAATAGTTTGGTTAGTTGACACAGCTTTATACAGCGCTGCAGCGAACTTTAGTTCTAACTCTTACCAGTTTTTAAACAAATGTTTTACATGAACGTTCTTGTCTATCGCTATACGTCGATGGGAAAAACACATTCTGTGAAAATTTCAATTTTAGGATCATGAGATACAGCTTGGTGATGGACAACGAAGATTCAGTAATAGGCTCCCGTTGGTTACTCTTCGGTACCCTAAAAATTGTAATAACCCTTTGCGATTTCTGCCCTTTATCAAACAGTTATATATTGACATGGGTGTTTATAATAAAGAGGCATAATAAATCAAAAGCCAAAAACTAGATCGCAAAAACAAACAATAGAACGATTATTCAAACAACTTAATTTCAATGTTGCCAGAAACAATACAAGAAGAACTACCAGCACAGTGTGTGGCCATATAAAAACTATTGATCATGTTAAATTAACATAATTTTGTAATGTTTTATAACATAATAAAGAAACGATCCAATTCGGCAGTCAATCCGTTGTTTCATGAATATTTAATATTTTACTTGAGATTACTGGATTTGTAATATCCGTTTATCAGTAATTGGTCGAAGATGGATATCCTGGTACATATCTTTATACTACACATCATCCTACTAAAAACTAGTGACTCCCCGCGGTTTCACCCGGAATCCCGGGGATCTTCAATTTTCCCGGGATAAAAAGTATCCTATGTCCATCTCCTGGTTTTAAACTACCTCCCCACAAATTTTCAGCCAAATCTGTTCTGCCTTATAATATAATAATAATAATAATAATATTCATTTATTTGTTTGAAAAATGGTGTTCAAAGGTCTTATACAACAATATTATTAGTGTCACAAATTTCGCCAGGGTGGCATACAAAATTATTTTATAGGTTGACATTTACAGTATTTTATATTTTATTAAGTAATTAGCTCAAAATTTATGATTTATAATATTAATAACAATAATTTCTATAATGTAACAAATATATACAAAATAATAATCCTACTTAATCACTTTTTGCTCATAAATTCCTGAATTGAATAAAAATTACATTCTCCCAACCAGCTTCGCAAACATTTCCCAAATTTATGAAGTGGCAGATCTCTTATATTGGTTGGTAATTTATTATAGATTTGTATGCACATTGCATTACAATTTTTCTGGTACAAAGTAGTCCTAGGTACTCTGTCCAGGACTAACCTGTTGCCGTCTCTGGTATGTCGTTGGTAATACTGAGATGCCGATGTAAATAATGTTAGGTTTTTTTTAACAAATAAGCTTGACTCTAAAATATACATGGATGGAAGTGTCAAGATATTCAATTGTTGAAATAGTGGTTTACATGAATCATAATATTTAGCACCACATATAGCACGCACACACTTTTTCTGCGCAATGAAGGCTCGGTTGACATCAGTACTGTTACCCCATATCAATAGGCCATATCGGAGAACAGAGGCCACATACCCATGGTAGGCTTGAAGAGCAGTTTGTTTGGAACTAGTGATACGCAATCTATTTAATACGTAGACAAATCTGTTAATTTTATTGCATACTTTTGTTACATGCGCTTTCCAATTGCAGTTATTATCAATGACAATGCCCAGAAAAGTAGTTTGATTTGTATTTTGTAGTTGATTATTCTTATATTTAATGTCGAGGTTTAAATTTAGTGTATTTGATTTAGAAAATTTTATATAATTAGTTTTTATGAAGTTAACTTTTAAATTATTTTTATTTAGCCAAATTATTATTTTATTTATTGCTCTATTTATTTCTTCCTCATGTTTTTTAATATCTTTAATTTTACTGTGGATTATAAGAGAAATATCATCCGCAAATAAGATGCATGGGAAAGAAGTTGAGTCTGGAAGGTCATTAATATATAACAGAAACAATAGTGGACCCAGTATGCTCCCTTGAGGTACCCCCGCCATGCTTATTAAGTCCCCGGATTTATAGGTTTTCATGTCCTTGTTTGAAATAAGTTTTGTAATTTCTACCCGCTGAAGTCTATTGCCTAGGTAAGACTGTAACCAGTGAAATGCTGACCCTCTGATCCCATAATTATTTAATTTTTTTAATAATATGTCATGTGAAACCATGTCAAACGCTTTTGTCATGTCAAAAAAAATTACTGATATTAATTCATTACTATCTATTGCGTCAATTATCTTCTTCACTAGGTCAAACATAGCTAAAAGAGTGGATTTGTTTCTTTGGAACCCATACTGTTCCTTTTTTAAAAGTTTATGTTTATGACAAAAGTTTATCAATCTTATGTGCATAGCTTTCTCAAAAATCTTCGACAGTATGGGTACTAATGTTATGGGACGATAGTTATTTAAATCGGTCCGGTCTCCTTTTTTGTATAGAGGCTTTACTATTGATAGTTTCAAATTGTCTGGGAAAATCCCAGTTTCAAACGATAGATTTACAAGGTACGATATTATAGGTAGCAATTCTTCTAGACAAAACTTTATAATTTTTGTATTTATTTCATCATAACCTTCCGCATTTGTATTATTTAATGAGTTTATGATATTTTTAATTTCATTTTCGGTTACAGGTGTGAGAAAAATACTTTCACTGATTAGGTTATCCATATCTAACCCTTTACCTGTAATTGAATCATTTGCCTCCTTATTACTGAGGTTAATAAAAAACTCATTAAAGACATTGGCAATATTATTAGGATCTTTTACTAATTTGTTACCAATTTTTAATTCTATATTATTTCTCTTGTCCGTTTTGGTTTGAGCTTCAGATTTGATAATACCCCAAGCAGTTTTACATATGTTTTTAGAGTTTACCAACATTTTATTATTTTTGTTTTTTTGAGCCGCGTGTATACATTTTTTTAATATAATTGAATATTTAATGAAATTATGTTTATTTTGTTCTGTTTTAGTTTTGTAGTGCTTAAATCTTATGTATTTTTTCGTTTTACAAGAACGTTTTATACCTTTAGTTATCCATGTAGTTTTTGTGTTATGTCTTTTTATTTTTATAACCGGGAAACATAATTTATATAAAAGTATTAGGAAGTTATGAAAATTTTCAAAAGCGTCATTTAGAGATGTCGCTTCATATACATCATGAAATGATAGATTTCTCAAATGATTACGGAACATGGTCATGTTTTCTAAGCTATAGTCTCTTTTGTAAAACCACTCTTGTTTTGGAATAGTATCTATTCGGGATGTTTTAAAACTTATAAATTGAGCAGTCTCATGATCCGATAAGCCGAGATTTCTTACTTCCGTTTCTGAATTTTGTATGTTGCTTAGTATGTGGTCAATACAGTTCCCTTGTCTAGTTGGTTCTTTAATGTGTGAATACAAGTTAAAGTTGTCAATTATGTCATTATATTCCTGTGTGATGTTACTTGGTTTTAATATATTTATGTTTATGTCTCCAGTAATTATAATTTTGTTTTTTGTGTTCGTCAATTTGTCTAAAATGATTTGTAGTTTATTAAATAATACCCGAACATTTGATTTAGGAGTTCTGTATACGCAAACGATATATAATTTGTGTTTAGGGATTTCGATTGCACAGCATTCAAAGTGTTCTGTAACGCATAATTTATTTAAATCACTCATTTCCGTATATTGAAGGCCCTGTTTAATGAGAATGCACACTCCTCCTCTTTTTTTTGATCTACAAAATGACGCAGCGAGTTCGAAACCTTCAATGTTTATGTTATTTGCGTCTGCCTCAGCAACAAATGTTTCCGTCAAGCATAGAACATTTACTTCCCGGCCTGCCGTCTTAAGTTCTGAAAGAGCTACTTCTACTAGTTGTTTTTTTGATAGAATACCGGCAATATTTTGATGCATTAGTAAGAACGTGGTTAATTTAGTGGCGAAAAAATTTTTATCATTTTTACTTTTGGTATCGTTTTTCGCACATTGGAAATAATACGGAATGGTACCTTTTACTGTCATTGGTTTATTGATATTATTATCTACTTTTTTGTGATTCCTGTTAACAATTTTTTTAAAATAGTATGGAATGGTACCCTTACTCAGTGCTTCAGGTACGTCTTGTTTTTTCGTGGCGTATTTATAGTTTTTATTTAAATTGCTTTTAATGACTTTTTTAATGCTCCTTCTCATTGTGTTATATGATAGGTATTTGGTATCGTTGTCTATTTGATTGACTGCCGTTTTAATTGTATTTCTCAACAAATCAACTCTATTTAAATTATATTGGTTATTATCAATGTCTAAAAAGTAGCAGTTTGGAAAACGCTTGCAAATCATCTTAAGTTTGTTATTGAGCTTATGTTCATTTAAATATACATTATTCATAACACCTACTACTAGAACACAATATTCTCGCAATTTACACAGGATATTGCTAAAGTGAATTATAATATCGGTTAAATTTTGATCATGTTCTCCTACTGATAGTACAATTTTATCATTTTTTGTAAATTGATATATAGAGCAAGATTTCAATACATGTTCGGTAGATGCTTCTGGCTTAAGAAATGCCGTCACAGTGTACTTTTCTTGAAGTTCATTTTTTTTATTTTGTATTGCCGTGGGTACTTCACAGCATTGTTTTCCTCCAAAGATGTATAAATGATTTTCTTCTTTTTTATTAATAATTTCATTGCTATGTGTCGATGTAATCGCCTTAATAAGATGTTGGGAAGGTTTATTAGATATAATAGGTACTTGATTATTGTTGTTGTTTGTTATAATTATTTTATCATTTTTGTCTGTTTTGTCAAGCTGTATTGTATGTATTCCTAAATCCTCAATACTCTATACTTTCTTGAGTTATAAATAGAGTAACTAATACGACTTTCTTTTATACATATAAGAAGATGCGAAAGTAACTCTGTCTATGTGTTTGGCTCGCTTTCACGCTAAAACTACAGAACCGATTTAATTGAAATTTGGTACACAGTTAGTCTAGAGCCTGAGAAAGGACATAGGCTACTTTTTATCCCGGGAAAATGGAAGATCTCCCGGGTACGCGGGTGAAACCGCGGGGACCCACTAATACTAAAGCTTAAATTTAAGATAATTATTTACTTTACGTCCTGTAAAAGAACTGAACCACACAAGACGATTTGACAGGAAATCAAACTCCATATAGAAACGGAAGTAGCGAGCAATATTGGCGTCTAGTCATTACGGATAAATACTAGCATCAGGGTGACAGACAAACGGACAGCTTAGCGAAATTACAGGGCGGTGTCATAGAGAACTGTTAGATTTGACGCCTGCGGTTTATTGAGATGTACGTCTTCTTGGGTGGTGTTTTTTTTAAACATTAAAAATATATGATGGAAAGATTTTTTTTAAGACTGTTACATGAGTCTAGAAAAATTGGAACAAATTTTTATGCTTAAAGATTGCTCACAACAGGCACGCTTACTTTAAACTATGCAACGGATTCCAATGTGGTTTATAATAAACTAGCTGCCTCCCCGCGGTTTTACCCGCGTAGTTCCCGTTCCCGTGAGAATACAGGGATAAAATATAGCCTATGTTACTCGGGGATAATGTAGCTTTCCAAAGGTGAAAGAATTTTTGAAATCGGTCCAGTAGTTTCGGAGCCTATTCATTACAAACAAACAAACAAACAAATCTTTCCTCTTTATAATATTAGTATAGATACTTAGAGGCGTAGCTTCAGTTTCGACCTTCATAATGAAAGCTTAAACTGAACAGCTTCGACTTTCATGCCAATTTAGAGCTTAAACTTTTTTTAGTTTAAGTTTTACTTAATGCTTAAAAATATATTGTTTAATGTTTTTCAACACTAAAGCGTGAAATGTAAAATTACGTATAGATTATACCCCGTCGTCCAATTTCATTAATATTTAATAGATTTTAAAATGAAATTCATAAAGTATACGACTACCTATATAAGTTTTAAAACATGGAAGTCACTAAGTCCACATATTCTTCACGCTTCATACATGATAGATACTGTTAAGCAATTCCACCTAAGTAGAACACAATGACATTCCTGGTAAATAACACAAATTGTAGCAGTTAGATAAAATTGTTTTGATCGTTCTACACTTACGTTAAAAGTGGGGACGTATACAGTAGCAGAGAAAATATAACTAGCGAGTTACCCCGGCTTTGCACGTGCAACGAAATACTGTCGTAGTTCAGCCATCTTGAAAAATAATACTTATAAGTAGTAGACATATATTATGTACATCTGTCAATTTATGACTGTTTTTGTAAGTGAAGACCATTTCATAATTCGTTGCGTAGTTTCGAAGAACTAAGCGGACAAATAACAGACTCTGATACTGACTACGTTTTATTTATTACTTGTGGATCCCCGCGACTTCACCCGGGTTTCCAGGGGACCATAAACATTCCCAGGGTAATAGGCAGCCTATGTCCTTCCCAAGCTCAAGTATGTATGTAATTTTATAAAAATTGGTTCAGTGTTTGAGACGTGAATGCGAAACAGACAGACAAGCAGAGCTACTTATACATTTTAAATATTAGTAGGGAACTAGGGATACAGTATAGGGACGACATAGGACAGTATAGGGAAGGCTACTTCTCGATAAATAAGCTTTCCAAGACTAAAATAATTGTTGACTAAAACTCGAACCGTAGTTTCTAAGGTTATCGCGTTTAACCAAACAAACTCTTCAACTTTATTATCTATACCTACTAATATTAAAAATCTGAAAGTAACTAGGTATATCTGTCTGTCTAGCTTTCACACTAAAACTACTAGACAGATTTAAATGAAATTTGGTACACATATAGGCTAGAGCCTGATAAATGACATAGGCTACTTTTCATCCCGGGAAAATGGAAGATCTACCGGGTACGCGGGTGAAACAGCGAGGAGTCACTAGTATTATATATTTATTTTAATATGGCACAGAGTATAAAGTAGTTTTGGTCGTTAAAGTATTTATGGGTCAGACGTTTAACACAGTTTTATAGAAATTCTGCTCCCGTTTAAGTATTTTGTTTAAAACGCTTTCGGGGATAATGCAATATCATAATAAAGAGCTTTTCATGCTTTCAATATAACCCAAACAACACCTTATCACCATCGCATAAGAATTATATTTTATAAGTATTATTCTGGTTGAGAAATAAACTCCGAAGTATGAATTTAAAATCACTCTTATGGGAATGGTAATAAGATTGACAATATTTTCATTGATAAGCCTTTCAGACTTGATGTAACACTTAAGCTGACTGGAGTATAATCTTCAAGGTCTTGAACAGTACCTCCTTAAACACTGAACATTGGTGAGTGATAAAAATATCAATAATAATAATAAATATCCTGGGACATTTTTCACACAAGGCCAATCTGATTCCAAACTAAGCAGAGCTTATGGTAACCAGATAGCTGATATACTACATATACTTTTAAATACATACTTATATAGATATTTACATCCAGACACAGGACTAACAGACATATTCATGCATACATTTGACAGCTTGGTTGGCTTTGTGGTTAGTGACCCTGACCTTCAAGCCGCGGGTCGTGGGTTCGAATCCCACCCAGGACAAACATTTGTATGCATGAATATGTCTGTTTGTCCTGTGTCTGGATGTAAATATCTATATAAGTATGTATTTAAAAGTAGTATATGTAGTATATCAGCTATCTGGTTACCATAACACAAGCTCACTTTGATGCTTGATTTGGAATCAGATTGGCCGTGTGTGAAAAATGTCCCAGGATATTTATTATTTAATAAGTGTTTGTCCTGGGTGGGATTCGACCCCACGACCCCCGGCTTGAGGGTCAGGGTCACTAACCACAAAGCCAACCGAGCTGTTTTTCAATTCCATTTCCTATTTATTTAGTGAAAAAAATCTATTACTATAAATTATTTCCAGGTTTTAGTTAATTGGAGGTACCTTACATTAGATACGAGATATATACCTACAGGTTGATGAAAGAATTCAATAAATCATTGTATTTACAGCCGGTTGGCTTTGTGGTTAGTGACCCTGACTTTCAAGATGCGGGTCGTGGGTTCGATACCCACCCAGGACAAACATTCGAATGCAAGAATATGTCTGTTTGTCCTGTGTCTGGATGTAAATATCTATATAAGTATGTATTTAAAAGTAGTATATGTAGTATATCAGCTATCTTGTCACCATAACATAAGCTCTCTATGATGCTTAATTTGGAATCAGATTGGCCGTGTGTGAAAAATGTCCCAGGATATTTATTATTTATTTATTTAGATTTAATAATTAGGGGAATAGGGATATATTATGACGAATCTTTTCCCGTCTATACCTCGTACCTATATTATTAGTAAATATTATTTATAAAGACCATTGTTAAAGAATACGTTTTTAACAAATATTTATGTTTTATTAGTTCATATACATATCCACTGTAGGAGGACGAGCCTCCCCTAATTAATAAACTATTTACCTTACTATAATTAATCTAGTTTTAAGTTGTAAACTTAACATTTAAGTATACAACTAAATAGTATTACATTAATAAATTTAGGTTTTATTTTTTTAAGGGACTAGAAGGTGTTAGCCTCTGATGGCTGTTACACCTTTACGCGGGCAATCGGTGAGCGCTGAGGGCTCTCAACCGTAGTAGATTTAAGCAACTGTGCTGAGGGTGTTAGTTAGTACCCTAAATTGTTTCCGAATTAAGTCTACGTAGACCTAAAATTATACTAGGATTTTTGCTTAAGTTTTACCCAAAATACGTTGTAAATATACCTACTTTAAGTGTCAGTCATTTGTCATTTTCATTTTTTATTTATGTAAATGTTTTTTCAATAAATAAAGGAATTATTAGTGTCAGTCAAATTAAAATAATAAATAATTTTCAACTTTCAATGTTATATTCTATGCACATATTTATATTGAATGAGATTTTTTACCCTTTCCATTGTAAACAGATTTTTAACAACCACTCTGTATAATATCGATGTTGCCAGTTATCCAAATTTAATCGTCAATTATTATAATGATATTAGGGCCCCTCAGGGCCTAATTCACACCTTTTCGACATTTAACACAAAATCTTACGTTACGTTTAAGTTTAGATTTCTAATAAAAATATATGGATTTTTGGACGAGAACTTTTGATACTGAAAAATGGATCACGGACTAACAAGGTTAGAACAGTTGCTGAAAGTTTATTCAAATCACGATCGAACGATTTTTATATGGATAATAATAGTAATTTTATTAATTGTTAATGAATTTGCTCATTTTCTAACACGATTTGTTTGTTTGGATGTTTTAAATTAAAGGGCATGTGTCTAGCTACCAATATTCTCAGTCTAGATTTAAAACTAGATTAAATTGTGATTATATACATGATCCTCCTCTCTTCTACTTGTAACACTTGTAACTCATGTGTATTTTGCTGTGCCCGACAGGGTCCACAATGTAAATTAAACTTATCTTAATTTTAATATTATTATTGTGGAATGCAAAAAAATAATATGAATATGAACTAGTTATTTTCCCTAGTCATAGAAATAATGACGTCTTTCTACGTTCTCTAACATACGAATATTGTCAGTCAGACCAAGTTGCTTGAAATCTAATAATTAAGTTTGTTTTGAAAAGAGAATTTTCTGAGTTTATTGTTCTATTCAAAATCAACCTTTCAACCCGAGCGTTATGAGATTTCATTAATGCTCGTTAATGTCTATTTATATAAAAATATTACTAATATTTAAGCGAAATTATCTGTCTGTCTATGTTACCCATTCACACTAAAACCACCGAACCGATTTCCATAAAATTTGGTACAGACTAGTGCTTGGGAAATGACATCCTTATCCTGGGAAATTTTAAGGCCCCCCGGAACCGAGCGGAACCTAGTATAGTATACTTTGTCTCGTCTTTTCTGGATATAGTATAAACCTACGTATCCTATATAGTATAATACTTGCCCTTGCCACAGGTAAAAGTAAGAATATCAATGAATAAAGGCCACTTATAAGTTGCCAGCACACGCGATGCGGTATGAGATCCTTTTCACTAAAAAACTCAGTGTTTTTGTTATATTAAAAGGGTTTTTTTTTCTCATAATTTGAAGCATTAAATATGGCCCATGGTCCGTGGTTTGAAGGGAATCCTTGAACGGTGAACTTGGAGTATTTTGTATGTAAAACCTTTTTTAAGGGCATTTCGCGGTTCATTTAAGGTACTGTATGATATTACTGAAGTATTGGGTTCCTTTGATGTAATGTCAATAATTTTGGTAAATCTACGTGTTATTTTGGGATGATGTCTGACTGATAGAATAATGTAAATACTTCTCAAGAAAAGTTAGGTTTTTCTGCACTTTTCAATTCAGTGCAGTAATTACACCGAATTGAAAAAAAGGTTGGAAAAAATAATTAATAGTCATATCCTTTTAGGAAAATTGTATAAAAAAGTTATATAAACCATGCTTAGCTTATTGCCTTTTCTTCTCAGTTGAAGTTATTTTCTGAACCGGTGATAGCTTCAGATCTGACCTTCATGTGTGATGAAGTGTTTCATCAGGGCATACACTGATCATATACAATCGACGTTTCATAAGTGCCTGTGTAGGCCTATTTGAAATAATGAATATATTTTGTTTCATTTCATACTGAGCAAATAGCAATCGCAAAGTAAATATATATCAAAACCAGAAAATCTTGCAACACATTTTTTTTATATTTGCATAGAGAAAATAAGACAAAAAAAGTCCTAATTACGACCAAAGATATTGTAAATAAGCCGCCAACATTTCAAGTGGGATAATCATGATCTCCGACAAAAAGTGTTTGCGAAAAAAAAAATCAAAAGAAACCGCAAAACTAATATGACAAATAGATGTGCAAACAAAACAATATTTGCAAGTCAGTGCGCAGGCGCCGGCCACCGAACAAGTTTGGGAAAAAAAAATTTTTGAGGCAAAAAAATTACTGTCTTTGTCACAAACCGCAAATATTACAATAGAATATTCATATCGATTTTCAATGACATTATTTTTTGATCTTTAAGTAGTTATGTTAAAGCTCTATTTAGGATAAGCCGTTAGATTAAGAATGAAAATATTAACATTGTTTAAAGTACTCGTAGAATTGCAAAATTATTTTCGTTGACGAAAAAAATTTTGAATACGATTTTCAGCTCTATTTTATATACTTTTAAAGTCGTAACTGTTTTCAGGGGAAATGTTAATTTTGATAATTACAAAACGCTTCATAAACCAAATATTGTTTTGTCATAGACCAAAAAAAATTGGGTCTTTATGAAGCCGCAGTGATCACCAAAATATTAGTTTTAATAACAGATATTTTTCTTTGACAGTTTTACGGTAAAATTGGTATTGGTTTTGTATAATTATTGGTTTAGTTTTTTTTACCATAATACGTATACTTCAAAGATAATTTGCGTATTTCTTAACAAGCATAATCGGCTTTTAAGACAAGCTCAAAAACTAGTTAATAAAATATTTTTTTAATCTTTTATTGATTTTTGAATTACATATTTGAAATGAATATTTAAACTCTTTTTATGTTTAACTATATCTTGAAATTGCAAATATTTATACAAAAAAATGCATTAAAGTTTATGTACAAAGGTATATTTAATTTTATCTAATAATTTTAGGTTTTCAGAACTTGTTTCTTATCGACCGATTTCAAAAAAAGGTGGTACTTAAATCTCTATTTTTAGAATTTTTCGGACAACAACATGATTTTTACTAGACTTGCTTTAACAATTTTTTATATATTTTTTTCTATTACTCCATGCACACGTTGGGCAAACAATGTGATTAACCCTGATTATTGGGTGCGGGTTCGATTCTCGATTATAGACATTTTTCGGTTAGAATTTGCCGGTTCCCAATTTACTTTTTGGCGTGTAATAATGAATTATAGTTTGGGTTTGTTTGTTTTTGTGATTATAATTGTATTGCCTTCGTGTTATATTTTTGGCCTCGTTTTTTTAAAGAATGGAAGCCATGTTGCAAAGATTGTTATTTGAAGGTGTAAGAAAAAAACTAAATTAGAGTGTAAATGGGAGTAAAATCGAGTAGGTACTTAGTGTCCAAATTTTATCTTTCAAATCTTTATTTTTTTGTTAAAATATGTGCTCAAATAGACTTGCTGAAAACGAATTATTTCGAGGAAGTTTGTGTTGATAATTACCAAACATCGTTATATTCAGATCGTTAGGACTTACCTACCGATAAAATTCAGTCGAAAGTGATCGCTATCTATTTCTATACTGCAGGGACTTACTATGAAAACATGTTAGACATAGAAAGATTTTACTGATTATCACAATAAAACCATATAGCACCAATAAAGGCCACATTCGGCCAACATTTTGGTTCAAATAATTACCAAACAAAATTGTTTACAGCCTCCATTCGTAGAACCATAATTACAAGCGTACGGCAGTCGATTTTCTACCGAAAAGTAGCAATAAAATGACCAATAAAATATATTTTTTCTACTAAAAAATTGGTAGACTCGGCGCCATTTTTTTTCCGTTTTTTTCCAATCGCGAGATGATTAAGTAATAATGTAAAACCAACAGTGGGCGTGAAAGGTTTTGTTTTATGGAAAAAAGTAATGTTTTGCCGCCTTCATAAGCGTCTGTTTAGATTATAACATTATGTTGTTATGGATCATCGCGCGGCGTCGGTCGTTAAGTTAATCGTTACTATAGGAATGAGTTTAGATGAAAAATTGTGTGTTAAAAAAATCCTTTAGCAAACCTTTCTACTTTGCGTTAGTTGCAGCTTAAAGCCTTGTAAAACTGTAGGCTGGCAACACATTGATAATCTCCTTTATTCTTCAACCAGCTCTCTTCATTTTTCATCTTGTTTGTCTGAAACTGCAACAGACTAGAATAACGAAACGATCTAAAGAACTCTTTCATTATCAGGGAGTAACATACCTACTATCTATTTTATCCCTGTATAAGTACGTGAAAGCTTATTTATCTATTCATATTTTTATCCAAGCCTAAACGATTATTTCATTTATAGTTAGTTCTTTCATTGATAGTTTAACAGGGGAGGTTACAGGACGGGCCCAGTTTTCCAAAAAAACTACTTCAATATCCTCCCAAAACAAAACACCATACAGGATAACACGGTGCAATAAAAAATAAACAAATCTGATGGTATTACAAAACTGCAGTCGCGGTGTGGATCACTTAATTGGCAAAAACGACGCGAGGTGCGCGCGCGCATACAACACTCACAGAGTTGATTATTGACAGAGCGGCCATTTTCTAATTTTAATTAAATTTTCTTGCTTTGTGGCTGAGTATGACTTCTAAGACGCTATAGTATGTTTAATGTAGGAGAGTCATGGAAGAATAAAAATACAGTTATATGGAGTAAACACACGGTATATTGTTGACATAAAGTACAATAAATCAAAAATTGGTAAACATATTCCAAACAGCTTTTACTTATAAATTCAAATTTAATCATAATACGTAACGAATAAGTTTTTTAACATTTAATTCCCAAACTAGTCAACATTTTATGAACGTGTTTGTTTTTTGTATGTAATACGTTTGTATTTATAAGAACGTATTTTAAAGTAGTTTGTATATGTAGTACCGGCCATATTAAAAGTTCTTATTAGTTTGGAATCATTTTTTTTCTTGTTTTACATTTGTCTGCATTACTTTGAATGATTCTAGTCTTAGAAATATGTTATTAAAATCTTTTGTAGGTGTCCCACGGAGGCTCTAACCTCATAGGCATAAACTAACTCCAAACCGCACCAACTCTGTGACCATCACATCCAATCACCGATTCATGATTTATGATCTCAGTTCACTTTGGCGTTAAGGCGTCCATTCCGGCGGATGTTTGTTTAATCGATTACCGCTTATGACGGGACCTTTATGACGGTAGCTTGGATGGTGTTCACGATCGCGCCAAGTGGCCAAGTAAGATAATTCTCTGTTTCTTTTTGGTTTGGAAGATTGGTGTTTGTTTTACGATGGTTTTTGTTTGTATTAACCGCGCCAAATTGAGGGGTTTGTGTACCAAATTTAGGGTCTTAGTGCATAAGTTTTTTGGGTTAGTATTAATACCTATATATGTGTCCCTAACTGAAATTTCTTTCGTAACATGACAACTGATGAGTTGTCTTGTATATAATAACTAGTGGCTCAATGCGATTTCACCTGCGTTCTCGGGATCTTCGATTTTCCCGGGATAAAAAGTAGGTATCCTATGTCCGTTACTTGGTTTTTAGCTACCTCCCCACCAGTTTTCAGACAAATCGCTTCAGCCGTTCTTGAATTATAAATAGCGTTACTAACACGACTTTCTTTTAGACATATTAGATATCTTAGAGATATATTAGTATTAGATTCGACGTTTCAGTTCAGGGGTGCCTGTGAAGGCCTATTTGACTAAATAAATATATGTAAGTACCTATTTCATTTAGTAAAATCTTATAAACAGTATTTTATTATTATTATAAATATAATACTATTTATATTATTATATAAATAGTATTATATTTTTTTCAATAATCTCTGTTTATATTCTTAGATATTAATAATGTATATAAGTAATTGTTAATTTAGGTATTATATTATAGACTTAATAAATTATAATTATATTACCATAAACTGTAAGGGCGAGGTCACGGTGGGTGACCGTGACTTATGGGAAAGGCGATGCTACAGCAAAGACAGACGGACAGACGGACAGGTGGCGCGGTTCCCACGATCCAGCCAATTACATGTTCTGTAAGTGTGTACTCGACTTTATTGTACACACACAGGACATTGTGCTTTTTTAAGACACATATATTTTTGAATGTACCTACATATTATACTATTAGGTATACTATGTACATATTATATAATACTTCCAAACGGAGCGCTTGTCGTTAGATCGATTCCCCAGAATTTTTCCAGATTATTTTATCATGTAAATGAATTAAAACTATTATTATTGTTGTAGGTAATCAAAATGTTACATTTTATTAGCAGATTTATTCATTGCAAGTGACTTTTTAGATATCAATTTTAAATTTAGCGCACACAAAGTTTAAGGCTTTTTTCAGGATAGTTTTTCATTTAAACTGAATACAAACCATTATTAATGAAAATATTTTTACAGGGTCGGCAACGCGTGAGTGCGTCGACCCTGGTGTTGCAAGCGTGTATAGGCTACGGTAACCGCGCGTCATCAGGTGGGACCGTATGCCTGTTTGCCAGCTTAGTGGTTAAAAATATATATATTTTATCGAACTTTACAATTGTTTATAATGCCCTACAAGGGTACAAGTATGTCAGCGTGCTATACCGTTTATATGTTAATGTTATTAGCGTGGTGGTCGGTCACGGATCGCGAGTGACGGGAGGAGCGGCGCCGGCGCAATATAAAGTCGATTTGATAGTCATCTACCAACTGATGCTTCTTTTCCTTTTTTTGAATGGACTAGAAGGTGTTAGCCTCAGATGGCTTTTACACTTACGCGGAGTGTTTGGGTGAGCGCAGAGGGCTCTCAACAGGAAGAGTTTTGAAGCGACAGCGCTGAGGGTGTCCCCTGCGGGACCGTGCTTCGGCTCTTGGCTGAGGTACCACCTGATAGGTAGGAATTGACGCTTGTATACTGTGGATTAGCTTTAGCTTGAACTTTGAGATGAGGATAGCTTTTGTAGATCTTTACAGGAGGAACTAACTATTGGTGTATAAATTAGGTTTTGTTCATTAGGTCTTAGATTATAAATACCTAAGATTTAGGTGAGTACCTACTGAACGAAACAGGTTCAAAATTGTAGTATCTTAAAGCTTTAGCTAGAAAAATAATGTAAAATTTTGTAAGACTCTATTTTATCAGCGCAATCTCTATTACCAACTCATAATTTGCCTGAAAATCTGGAATATATTCGATTTATGTACAATGTTTTATCTAAATACTTTCAGTTTTGTTGAAGTTTAACAAACTAATTTATAAAAACTTTCGATTTTATTAAATAGAATGCCCAACGTAGATACAAAGTACTAAATAAGTAATCTTTCACCATATATTCTACGCTTTAGATACACTAAAATTAAACAAGGACATTCGAAAAAACCAACCAATTACACTTTTCCCTGGATTCGAACCCCGTGACATATGGTCCATCGGTTACCACGTGTCATGCGCAGGCGCACCTGAGGCACACACGTGCTATTGGGATCGGCTTTTTTTTATAAATTTCGGCTTTCATTACGATTGTAACATTTGTACTGATATCTTGAGTTCGAGAATATTATAGATAAGTGTCAAATAAATATCCTGAAACATTTTTCATACTCAGCCAATCTGATTCGAAACTAAGTAGAGCTTGTGCTACCTGACATAGGTCTTACTCTTAAATACATATTTATATCGATACTAGCTGCAGCCCCGCGGTTTCAACCGCGTAGTTCCCGTTCCCGTGATCACTAAGGGGTATGACAAATAAATAGTAGTTAGCCGATTCACAGACCTAATGAATTTGCATATAAAATTTCATAAGAATCGGTCAAGCCGTTCCGGAGGAGGAGTATGGTAACTAACATTGTGACACGAGAATTTTATATATAAGAATTTATATTTAGGGATAGAACAGGCATGTTTATGCACACAAATGTTTGTCCAAAGTAGGATTTGAACCTACGACCGGCTAGAGATCAAGTGACTTATGTTCCAGACATATATTTTTCCATAGGAGTTCGTGTCATCTATATATATAAAAGAAAGTCGTGTTAGTTACACTATTTATAACTCAAGAGCGGCTGTACCGATTTGACTGATAATTGGTGGAGAGGTAGCTTTGAACCAGGATACTTTTATCCCGGGAAAATTGAAGATCCCCGGGAACGCGGGTGAAACCGCGGGGAGCCACTAGTTAAAATAAAAGTCAACAGTTTAACACTAAGGTCAAATGTATGTAGTATATTATTCCGATAGCATCGAGTGGATACCATCACGGCTAATATTACGAGGGGTGAGCAGGGGTGCTTTATTAAAGGGTGACATGTCATGTTAAATTTTGTGTTTATAAGTTTTATTCTAGAATCTTTCGTTGAGTAATGTTGACTTTTTTATATCTTCATATAAGATTAATTATTATTTTATTCGTATCATCAGTAAATAATAAATAAATAAATAATATCCTGGGACATTTTTCACACACGGCCAATCTGATTCCAAAGTAAGCTTCAAATGAAGCTTGTGTTATGGTAACCAGATAGCTGGTATACTACATATATTACTTTTAAATACATACATATTATAGATATTTACATCCAGACACAGAACAAACAGAGATATTCGTGCATACAAATGTTTGTCCTGGGTGGGATTCGACCCCACGACCCGCGGCTTGAGAGTCAGGGTCACTAACCACAAAGCCAACCGGGCTGTTAATGTCGTATAGAAATCTATACTAATATTATGAAGAGGAAAGATTTGTTTGTTTGTTTGTTTGTAACGAATAGGCTCCGAAACTACTGGACCGATTTCAAAAATTCTTTCACCTTTGGAAAGCTACATTATCCCCGAGTAACATAGGCTATATTTTATCCCTGTATTCCCACGGGAACGGGAACTACGTGGGTAAAACCGCGCGGAGGCAGCTAGTACAGAATAAAGAGTTATGTATGACCCGACTTCCTGATAATGTAGCTTTCCATTGGTGAAAGATTTATTCTGATCGGTCTAGTAGTTTCGGAGCTAATTCATTTCAATCTCAAACAAATCTTCTCTCTTTATTATATTAATAGGATGCTCTTGTTAAACTTTAAATATAATAATTGCCTTTGCGATTAACAACTTTGATTTACAAACAGCTGGACGTAGGACGAACATTTATACTATTCATGACGATGTTTTGGTGGGTATAACTATCAATTATAAAAAGTTAATCTGTTTTTATACTTCTTTATATATGCTATCTGGATCAGCTCTCGTCTAGATAGGCCGACTCTAAAACTTCTCTAAGTATTTTTTATATGGTTTAATATCGTTTTAAAATTACAGCTAAATAAAGGGGGTGTCAAAGGTCTTTTAGACTACTGACATTGCCCCCGGTTTGTGTTGTAATTATAATTAGCCCAACCGTTCCCTGGTCGTTGGGGTTGACATATGGTGGCTTATGGCATCGGTGTATAGGCATTTTGTAACTGTTATGTGGTGTAACGATTTTTAAGGGTAATTTTGGTGGGGAATTCATCAAAATTATAACGAAAGATTTTAATCAGTGTGATACTTGATAAGTAAGTTTAAGCTATAGGTATTTGGTATACTTCATTTAAATCCTATATATTGTTATGCGAAAGTTTGTTAAAAAATGTAAAAAAAATATTGTTACTTTTCCGTTGTAAGGGGTAAAGGTTCACTATATAGTCCACCTTTTATTATTATTTATTTTTTAACTGTTATAAACTAGAGCTTTACCGCGATCCCATGGTAAGCAGTGATGCAATCGTAAAGAAAAAGAATACGTTAGGACTAAGACATACATATATTTTATGCCACGAAAACATTAAATCCAACGTGATGTCGGGCGAAATCGCGGGATAGAAGTTAGTAACATGAAAACATTAACTTCAGTTAAGGTTTTAATTCTCTACGAATAAAAAATATTTTAGTTATAGGTAGGTATATATCAATATCCTGAATCATGTTTCACAATCTAACTAATCTTAGAACTTAGATTTTCCAAACTCTACCGAGCTAAAAACCAGATGACTGATATACCTACCTTTTAAAATAAATACATAGATACTTACATACATAATATAGCTTAGAAGATAGAAAGATAGATTAAGATCGCAGCTAAAAAGCTCCAACAAAGATCAACGGAAACATTTGATATTAAAGCCGGACGGTAGGTCCGGAGCCATCATCACTACCTGCCTCCAATCTGAAGACCCCAAAACTTTTTTCTTACATATAATTTTACGTTTTTTCTCCACAATGATACTCTACCGCTATTATTTTGTCATAAAATACTTATCACAACATTTTCGGGAAGCGAACAAATTCTTTTGGTGAATTTTTGACCATGTTTTTTTATTTACACCTATACTAATTTTAAAAACTGTGTTTTTTAAGAAAAAATATAAATTGTGTAAGAGTTATTTCCATTGAAACAAATATACATAAAAAAATACTATTTTAAGTAGGTACACTCTACAACCGTGTTTCCTACAATTTATCTAGAACATAGTCTATCGGTGTCACAATATCCATACATCCTGACAATATTTGCACACTTTTAATATTTGTACTATAAGTATAGTAGGATAGTAGGAAATAAGATAGAATGTAACTTGTTAAAAATCGAAGATTTCTATAGGTATATAAATTTTCTTATGAACAAAAGTACTTGTTTAAGAAAGTCCCTGAAAAAGAGTTTATCAGGTATATAGTTTTTATAAAAAGTAGTTTTAGTGAACTTTAAAAACTAATAAATCTCAGAACTACTTTGAGGGCTGGACAGTTGGACGGCTGAACTGCTACAGTCCATGAGTTCAATTTCTGTATACATACGAAACCATTACTCAAACGAAATCTCAAAAAAATTTTTTTCCAAATTTTTTTTTATGATTTTGGCGATTTTTCTGGAGTTTAAAAATGGTGGAGGTTTTTGCCCATAATACCCCTTTTTTGGACCTTGTTATGATCTACAGGGTCCTAAAAAGGTGTCAACATAACGGGTTGGGTGAAGTAGGGCAATCGGATAAACATTATCTTGATCGCTAAATAATGACGAGGACATTTGTCACCTACAACCCGTTGCCACCCTTAACTGGGACATTTTTATAATTCATCATTTTTTAGGGTTCCGTCCTAGAAGGGTTACCAATGGTACACTATTAACGTCCACTGTCCATCCGTCTGTCTATACTCAGATTATTCATTGTAGGCAGAGAAATGACATTTCCAGTGTTGCAGGTTTTTAGTCCCAAATAAATAGTGTTGTGATAGATTCGAATTTTTACAACTAAAAGTCAGCTAAGAACAAAGGAAACTCGACTAGAGTTTCCTTTTTTTTATTCAATGTCAGATTGCCTTTATATAAATAAAAATATGTAATTTATGGTAATAAAACAGAAGACATACACGGTAGGTATCTAATTAAATATTACATAAAATACTCTTATGTATATTATTTGTTTTTGGCTATTGGAAGAACTATAGTCATCACTTGTCACGCTATGGACCCACCCCATTTTGTTTTGGAAGCGACTATTTGTACGGGTACTGGACAAATAAATTATATTTATTCGTACATTTATTAATTTTTTTTCAATTAAACATGAATTGGATGATTTGCCTATGTTAGGTTAATTAAATTAATAACATTCGATTTTATTTATTTAATTTTAGTTTCAATTAAATTCAAATTTAGTTTAAAAAAAATGAAATTTTGGGATTTTCGACTAGATTTATGTATCGGATACTAAAAGAACAAAACTGCCGAACATCACTATTGTAGCGGGTCACCCTTTTTTGTATCAGTGACAGTTGCACTTGTCATTTTTCTGACTCGAATTATTAATCCGACTATAGGTATATCTTATGATCCGTAATAACAATTGAAATTTTCTTAGATTGTGTATAACAATAAATAAAAATCAGAATTTCTGGAAATGTGTTTTGTTTTACTTTTTTTAGATTTTAATAATGGTTACGTAACCTTTCATGTGTACGTTCAGCTCTAATTTAGGTGGTTGTTATAATTCATGTTTGATAGTAAAAAGTTTTTGAGATAGGGACTATATATATGTCTGTTTGTTCTGTGACTGGATGTAAATATCTATAAAATGTATGTATTCAAAAGTATAATATGTAGTATATCAGCTATCTGGTTACTAAAACACAAGCTTCATTTGAATCTTACTTTGGAATCAGATTGGCCGTGTGTGAAAAATGTCCCAGGATATTCTATACTAATATTATATTATTATTTTATGTAAGCTGTTGTTATTTACCCACCGTTCAACCCATGTAATTTATTGAATAATTTCCTTTTAATGCGTATTTGTCTGTCTGTAGGTACATCACATTTTTCTCAGTACCTACAAAGTTAAATTATCAACTCAAAAGTAAGCAGTCTTTAGCTATATGTACTTATTTTCATAACTTAGGTTATATAATAATAGCCTTTATTTCAGACAGTATTACAAATACAACTTAGGTTACCTAAATATATTTATTAGGGATTTTGAAACACTAATAAAACAAAATTAAGTTTTGTGACGACATCTATTGAGCATATTTGGAACTTACTGAACCGTAATCAACCCGTTGTCTATATTCACTTTTGATTAGCTCACGTAGTTCCACATTTTGTCGATAGATGTCACTAAAATATAATTGTGTATTGACTAAAAATAATTTAAATGCACCGAAAATAACATATACAAGAGATGTAAATGCTTCAGTCTTTTTTGAGGTAAATAATTAGGTTTCACTGCCTTCGTGTAGTTTGTGATTTATACCTCTTCAGTAGGTTAGGCCTCTCTGTTCCATTTCTTCCCGTACCTTTTCAGGCTTTGGCCAGAAAATCATAAGGATTGTTGAGCCTGAAACAAAAACAATAATACTATTATATTATTATATTAATTACTAGCTGCCTCCCCGCGGTTATACCCGCTTAGTTCCCGTTCCCGTGGGAATACAGGGATAAAATATAGCCTATGTTACTCGGGGAGAATGTAGCTTTCCAAAGGTGAAAGAATTTTTGAAATCGGTCCAGTAGTTTCGGAGCCTATTCATTACAAACAAACAAACAAACAAACAAACAAATCTTTCCTCTTTATAATATTAGTATAGATAAAAAAAAAAAATCTAAACTCTACTACTCTACATTAGAACGGTAATGCTAAAGGAAGTTCTAAAATAATTAACTAGATGGCGTTTCTATCGATATTTTTGGGGGATAAAAATTATAGTTATTATCTTGTTTTAGAAGATATTAAATTATAGTAAAACAAGATAATATAATCTAATTCACATTTATCTTCTTCTTCGACCTAATCTTTCCCCAGTTTTATTCTGGGAAAGGTATTCCTCGACCATCGAGATCTGCTGGACTATTACTTTGATTAGTAATCTGAGGGCTTACTCCCGACGCTTTCGAGAAACGAGTTTTAATCGAATAAATGTCATTTCATACATTTTTGATAGCGATTCTAGCGCACGATCATGCGGTGACACTTTTTGGAACTAACTTTGATCAAGAATTTCGTTACAATCGAAACCGAATCGAAAAGTCCGTACTCCTGCCACTATATGACTTATTTTTGAATCGAATGGCGGGAACGACTTTAAACGTCAAAATACACGATCAGAGGGCTTACTCCCGAAAACGTTTCGAATTTGATTTTGTTTTGATTTCAATTTGAACTCCAATTGGTTAATTCCGAACCAAAAAATTTTATCTTGAACTCCTATTGGTTAATCCCGAACCAACATGAATAAAAAATCAAGATGGCCACGGCTAAGATTGACATATATTCAATCGGTAACGGTGTTTGACGTTTCAGAATTATAAAATAAGTTGTGTGTGGTTACTTTCTACAGAAATAAATAAATATTCAATTCTTTATTTTTTTCTAAATTGAAATCTTGTACATTAGATGTAATTTTTTAGATTAGATAAATTTATCCTAGATGAGATAACTCGATCCTGAAAAAGTACCTATTTACTGAGGGCTTACTCCCGAAAACGATTCGAATTTGATTTTGTTTTGATTTCAATTTGAACTCCTATTGGTTAATCCTGAACCAAAAAATTTCATCTTGAACTCCTATTGGTCAATCCCGAACCAATACGAATAAAAAATCAAGATGACCATGGCTAAGATTGACATTTATTCGATCGGTAACGGTGTTTGACGTTTCAGAATTATAAAATAAGTTGTGTGTGGTCAATTTCTACAGAAAAAAATAAATATTCAATTTTTTATTCTTTTCTAAAACGAAATCTTGTACATTAGATGTAATTTTTTAGATTAGATATATTTATCCTAGATGAGATAACTCGATCCTGAAAAAGTACCTTTTTACTGATCGTGTATTTTGACGTTTAAAGTCGTTCCCGCCATTTTATTCACAATGTCATATAGTGGCAGGAGTACGGATTTTTCGATTCGGTTTCGATTGTAACGAAATTCTTGATCAAAGTTAGTTCCAAAAAGTGTCACCGCACGATCGTGCGCTAGAATCGCTATCAAAAATGTATGAAATGACATTTATTCGATTAGAACTCGTTTCTCGAAAGCGTCGGGAGTAAGCCCTCAGGTATCCCCCTAATATTTTCCTTGACCGAAATTTATAGCAGACCAATGAATATGAGAAGAAATCCCTTAATTTTTTTTATGATCGTACTTACCGGCAGTGAAGGCTCCAAAAATGGCAAAAGCCTCATGGCAGTGGGAGTCCAGGGTGGCTCCAAGTATGTTGGACCCTACTGCTGCCCCTGCTCGGCCAGTCATGTACATTATACACATCGCCATTGCTCTGTAAAAATATAAATAAAACTGTGGTTTGAGGGTACCCTAGATACTTGTCTTGTTATAAAACCAGCTAGTTTTGAGATTATCGATCATAAAATTACAATTTCAAGTCAACAGTATTCGTTTAAGACGCTTTAGATTTAAAACGCTTATTGTGTTAAAGTGTTGCAATATGTTAAAAATCTTTTTAATTTTGTATCCATATTTTTTTATTAATGAGACTATAAGCTTTAATCCTCTGATGGCTTTTCACCCTTACGAAGGTGGAGAGGATTCTCAACTGAAATAACTGAATCAACAACTGTATTTTATCATGTTTCCAGACGTCCTCATTTTCCACCATTTACTTTTTAAACCACAATATTACCATCTCATCTATGTTACCAAGATATTAACAAAAAATTTCATCCAAAAGTCATGATTATCTTACCGTAAACACGTTGGGAATACATCAACAGCAACAGCAGCCAAGATGGAGGCGGCACACCCCGAGCACAGGGAGATGATCAGCAACGCCGTAGCAGCGCCACCTTGCGGGACAAACGCCGCGGCTACTGTCGCTACACCACTTATAAACATTATCCCACCTGGAAAATTAAAAATGGTTTGATTGGTCGTCCTAAATCTACATCTACACAAATATTATAAAGAGGAAAGATTTGTATTTTTGTATGTAACGAATAAACTCAAAAAGTACTGGACCTATTTTAATATTTCTTTTTTCATTAGAAAGCTACATTATCACTGAGTAACTTAGACTTTATTCCTGTATTCTCACGGGAACGGGAACTACGCGGGTAAAACTGCGCGGAGGCGGCTAGTTTAGTACAATTTTAGACATTTAATAAAGCTAGTCTCTATTTACAAGCTCACGCAACGCCTTACATCGTGCCCGATGGAGAAGCATCGCAAGGGACCTCCCTTGCGATGCTTCTCAGGTGAACAATGACACGCAGCCATTACACAACCACGACCACTCTGTCAAGACTCAAGAGTGTACGACTCAGAAGATTAAAGCTAGTAGTTCTAGCAACTATTCAACAGTTAGTTGCAATATGTTGGGTCTTTCCCTCGAGGAATATCTAATGTATATAAACGAAGATTAATTCTATGAGTAATATAAAAATAATCGCTTCTGCACTGCAGTTTCTGCTGCTTTCAAGGGGATCTCATTTTTTAACTGGGATTAAAAAAGCCTTTGCAGAATACCAAAAATTAATTCAAACTACTTGCTTTTGGCCATGGCCTATGTTGGCATGACTTAGTAACAAATATCCTATCATCGAAATTTTCCCATTTATGTTGGTAAGTAAGTAAAAAAACTTACTATACAAAGTCTTCCTTCCAATTTTGTTTATCAGGAACCCAATGGCAAGATACGTGAGGGCGAATACACCTCCCATAGACATTGATATGGGGAAGACAGCTACTGACACCTCTGCCTTGCAAACTTCTTCTGATGATAATAACTGGAAGTAGAACAGTTAAAAATTAATAATATGCATGAATATGTCTTTTTGTTCTGTGTCTAGATGCAAATATCTATAATATGTATTTAAAAGTAATACCTATATGTAGTATATCAGCTATCTGTTTACCATAATAATATCACAAGCTCTGGAATCAGATTGGCCGTGTGTGAAAAATGTCCCTATTTTTTTTTTATTGATTAGTATTATGCGGAGCGGGAAGAATCTGTACATCGACCCCTTTGCCTGACAGTGGTCACAAACATTTTTGTGTTTTCCTCAGAGGACCAAAAAACGCACTAAAAGACCCACTCTCGCAGGTAAAAAGGTTTGCTCCGCACAGTGAAACGATAACATCAGCGTAAACAAACACACTATAAATATGTTCCTGGCTTTAATGGCAAATTCAGTCAGCAAAAGGGATTTTGAGTATTCCGTTACCTGTACATAAGACACCGTTTCCTTCATACATTAATGTACCACTTTCCCATCATTAACAAGCACAAGTCTAGCCTATAAATGGACAAATGTGAAAGCTTACTTACGGTCTTGTTTACAGACTTCTCGAAGATTATCTGACAGATTGAAATGCTTTCCTCACTGGTGCTCCTCAATATGCTGTTCAGGATATCTGGCACCCACACGTATAGGCCACTGGATCTGTAAAATAAGAACCGTCATCGTTTTTATAGGAACGTTTTTATAGTGATATTTTTTTTGCAGCCAGAGATTGTGAAATTTTAACAATTTTAATAAAATTTAAGAAAGTAAAATTGATCTTAGCCTAAAATATTGGCATTGCAACTTTTAATTTTATTTGTAATTCAAACGGATATGAAGTTGTTATCAAAGATAAAAAGTACATAATATGTTAATAAAGAACCAATAAAAGGTTTATTTGATTTTCAAAGATGGCACAGACTTTCAAATTTAGTTAAGACCCTAATAGACCACATATGAGGTCCAAAACTCCTAAAAAGAAGAGAAAGATGATAAAAAAGACTATCGTAAAAAAACTTCAAGAGAGTAAAGAGATTTTTACAGGGTCGGCAACGCGTGAGTGACGCCCCTGGTGTTGCGTGGTAGGTGGGATCGTATACCTGTTTGCCACCTTTGTGATATAAATAAAAACTTACAACATGAACACAGCAAACATAGATATGTGCGAAATGAAGACGCATCTGAGTAAAGGAGGTCTGAACATGAGCGTGATGTTCTTCAGGGCACCAGCGAAACCTCCAGATTTTGTCGCATCACCGCTGCCAGTTGTAATCTTTTCTACCTGAAAATAAATCATATTCATATCTTTTTATAAAGAAACTTGCTGACATGGCAAACGTTGTTCTATTGTATAAGAATACTAAAATACATTCAACAACCAATTGAGAGTTTCATTATGGTCAAAAATACTCATATCATCGAAATATACAAAGAAAATCTGTCAAGCGTTTCTGAAAACGCATCGATATTGGTAGATGTTAGTATAGTAATAATATTGATAAACTGCAGATTATTCTGCAGTTGTATCATAGAGATAAAAACTAAAGGAAAAGACAGTGATAAAAAGCCATATAAATAATCCATGCCTTCCCCATTCAAAACACAGCTAGTATTGCAATAACTTTCTCTGGCGAAAATTCCCTGCACCCTTTTAGCTTCAACATGTTCACTTACAGGAAAGTTTTCAGGACTTGTTCCATGGTTCCAAGCGTACATTTTAGCCAGAACAGGCAGGGCTGCCTCTGGCCCTTTAGCTGAGAGTAAATATCTTGGGCTCTCTGGCAGGAACAGCAGGATCATCGCTGCAGCTAACCCTGGTGCACACCAGGACCAAACAAATGCTCGCCATGGGACAATCTGCATACCGACCAGGGTAAAAGACCATTTCCCCGGTATAATTAGCCAGGCTAAACCTGAAAATGATTATTTTTTATGAGATACGATGTCTCTTGCTGCTTTGAGAATATTATGGGACATATTAAGAAGAAGGCATAAAGAAAGCCGGGTAGACCACCGGCCTGATGGATAGACGATATTGTGAAACTAAGAGGATAAGATTGGCACAGGACCGTGTAAGGTGGCAAAAGAGAAGGAGGCCTTTTTTGGGATGAGGATATCCTACATGAGTACCTTCCGACCTGATACAGGCGAGACTGACAGACTTATGTGAGACTCTTACTAACTAAAACCCCACCGTGTTCCTTCGTCGCTATAGGGTATAAGACTCTAGTGAGCGTGGACCGGAGCTAAGAAAAGGAGGCCTATGCTCAGCAGTGGCTAATTGCGAGCTAATAAGATAAATATTAAAGAGAACAAGGTAGGACTGTAAACACAGTATTTTTTAAAAGCTTCTCCTAAAAATTGATGAGCCAATATTTGTTACTCTTTCACACCACAACAGTGGAAGATGTTTAGACCTAACTTAGCACATGCATAGCACATGTTAAACTTACGATCCTCTAATATCGCAGGAGACACCGCGGCCCAAAACCTAGTCTATAACCAGCAAAGTAATATACCGCTTATATTGACATACGTTCGATGTCAATAATCAATCCTGATCCATTTTTTGCTATCTAAGATTGATATATCAATCCATTTTCTGGGTGAAGCTTTAAAATCAATCTATCTTCAATCTACGATCGATCAAAAATGATAGTTTTTGCTTGCCAATAAGCTATCCATCCATTTTGACAACTCGTTGGTTTTACTCTCGGATAGGAGATAGATTATTAACATCGGGCGTTAACGTAACATAAGTAAGTACTAGGTTTATTTTTATGACGCAATTACGCCGCGTGATAAAAATCAATAACCCTTTATTGCCTTTTTCTAATCTATGCATAATATTATTAAACACAATCTAAATTGCTGTTTATAAATACAACTAAATAGTATTTCTATAGTCATTAGGTTATCAATAAATGCATTGAAATTACGTCTAAAGTTGTATATTAATAATTCATTGACATACTTGTCCTAGATTTCGAACTACGCTATTATATTAATGACTAGCCGCCGTCGCGCAGTTTTACCCGCGTATTTCCCGTTCCCGCAGGAATACGGGGATGAAATATAGCCTATGTTATTTATGAATAACGTAGCTTTCTATTAGTGAATGAATTGTGCAGATCGGTCCGGTACTTTTTGAGTTTAGTAGTTACATACAAAAATACAAATCTTTCCTCTTTATAATATTAGTGTAGATACATGTCCAATTTAACAGTTTGATTATGTTTTGTCTCTCTCATTAGCTATGGGACCATGTGAGAGGTACATCTGATGAGTTTTATGATATAGAATCTATATGCTAATATGACAATAAACATATAAATATCAGTAATAATTTATTCATAAAACTATTCTCACGCCGATTATCGTCGATATTTTGTTTATCAGCATTCAAATACTTTGTATTTGTAATAACTTCCTGTAGTGATAATGACATCTTATGAGGCCTTACTATCATTATTGCATACCAAAACGTTCTCATCTACATCTACACTAATAAATAGGTATAAAGAGGAAAGATCTGTATTTTTGTATGTAACGAATAAACTCAAAAAGTACTGGACCGATTTTAATAATTCTTTTTTCATTAGAAAGCTACATTATCACCGAGTATCATAGGCTATATTTTATCCCTGTATTCCCACGGGAACGGGAACTACGCGGGTAAAACCGCGCGGAGGCAGCTATTATTACGAATTTATTATATTTACGAAAGGCGCTATATTATTTTTTTTTTTATATATTTATTCAAAAAAAATATACAATTTACAATTTAAACAAAAATCGCCAAACTGTACAAACAGTTTTTTGGGGATATTTATGTTATACTAGTGGCTCCCCGCGGCTTCGCCCGCGTTCCCGGGGGATCTTCAATTTTCCCGGGATAAAAAGAAGTCTATGTCCTCTCTCAGGCTCTGGATTATCTGTGTACCAAATTTCATTTAAATCGGTTCAGTAGTTTTAGCGTGAAAGCGTAACAGACAGACAGAGTTACTTTCGCATTTATAATATTAGTATGGATAGTATCACGCTACAGCCAATAGGAGTGGAGCATCAATAATGTTGATACGAGGAAAATGTGACACTGTCAAAATTGCGCGGACGGGCTAGTAAATTATTAACTTGTTTAGTAAGGTTCTTAAATACGTATTAGTTACAACTCTATAGGTATCTGACTAAAGGTCATTGACATTCTAAACAGGTTATACCCTGACCTACCGTACTAAATTTTAAATGTATTGGAACAAAACAACTTTGTCTTCACTTAACCACCCATAAACCACTTGTTCAACGTTAAATTTATAAGCATTTTGTCAGCCAATTAGCGCTTAGGTTCTTTTTATAGGCGAAAATGTACCTATAGAATTTTAGCAAACATTTGTTGCAAACATAATAATACTATCGGAGTGTAAGATGGAAGGAAGACGCCATCAGGAAGAACTTTTAAAACAATATAAATTAATTAAATCACAATTAATATACATACATAGTAGATTGTTTAATATATATTATTTTGACTGGCGTCGACGTTTCAAAAGTGAATGAAGTTAGTTAGAAAAAGTATAGTAAAAAAACACAAATAAAAATTATTAATATTCATTAAAGAAAATGCATCAATATCCGTACAAAAAATACCAAATTGGAAACATTTAATGTAATAAGGCTTTTGTATAGCCAACTCAGCGTAATTAAATTACTTAATGACTCACAAATTTTACTAATTCATGTTCTGAAGATTACAGTAATTACGTATGACATTATTTGTAGAAGGAAACTATTATTTACTCTGTTCAAGTTAATTTTATAATCATGCTGTAGAACCAGCATTATTATGTGCCCCTAAATAATCTTAAATTATTCTCTTCTATAAATTAATGTTATTTTAAAAACGATCGTAGAAATCACTACTTTATAAAACAAAGTCGCTTTCCGCTGTCTGTCCCTATGTCTTCTTAAATATTTAAAACTACGCAACGGATTTTGATGCGGTTTTTTTAATAAATAGAGTTATTCAAGAGGAATGTTTTATATAAAATACATGCATAATAAGTTAGAGAAACACTGTCAATTTTGGAGATTTCAAATGTGATGTATAACCATTGCACCCCCGAAGCTGGGGTGGGTCGCTAGTTGTTTAATAATACCTTCCGCTCCCTTTTTACTAACATAGTTACTATTTCCATAAAAAAAATTGCCTATATCGCTCCCTGATAATTTAACTTTAATAGTGGATAATTGGAAGTGGATGGATATATTAGCAGAGGTAGACCAAAGAAAAGATGGATGGACTGTGTGAAAGATGACATGAGTAAGAACGGAGTGAGTGCTGAGATGACGACTGACAGAGAAGAATGGAAGAAGAAGACATGTTGTGCCGACCCCACGTAAGGTAGGATAAGGGCACGACGATGATGATGAGTGGATAAAATGAGGAGATTATTTTCTCACCTGGTAAGATCATGAATGAGAAGGAAATGAAGACAGAACCCCACGCGATGGCGGCAGCTCGTCTTGAACTCGTGTGCATTTCACCCAGGTACGCGTATACTGTCGCACTGGAGGCTGATATCCTGAAATGAAATATATTTTTGGATTCAAATCGGCCTTTATGACGTCGATTTTAATGCAAGAAAAGGAAAGATGCTTGTGGAAACCAGAAAGAAGAATAACGTATGTAGGTTAAATTTATTAGGGTGATATATTATAGTTAGTGTTTTATTTCTGATTCTACAATGATTTAGTAATTCTCATGATAGATCTCTGTAATCAAAGGGAACTGACGAAAAGCTGGTGAAATATATAATACAAAATTTTCGAAAAAATAAATGTAAACAATAGAAAATACCTCGTAAATGACATTGAAAATATCAATATGTATAATAAGTATGACATTCAGATATTAAAAATGTTGAGTCAAATGCTTGACGCAATTGATGATGTAACAGCCAGAGTATAAAATATTATTGATTTAGTGCCCAGTAACCTACTCACATCGAGCATGTAACCAATAGAGTGGAACTGTTAACAGTTTTGTTAGAAAACAAAATACGCCAAAACGCTGCGCCGGCCCCTGTGTTCTGATTGGCCGACTCAAGGTCAAGTCGTGCACACAGGTCTCTTATTGGTCGGGTACTGTTTTAGTTCGAGCGTGGTTTGTTAGTTATACCAGTTATACGTGACAAATCATTGATGCGTTGCTAAACAAATGGCTCACTATTGCTACTCTATTGGTTACATGCTCGATGCCTACTCAGGATAGTAAATATTATAAGTAATTTCAATTAAAAGAATAAATAACTTACAAACACCCGGTGAGGATTCTTAGAATAAGTAGCATCCAGACATTAGTGGAGAACGAAGAAGCGATGGACAAGACAGCTGAAGCCAGGATCGCTGGTAGCATCACCGCTCGCCGACCCATCCTGTCTCCTAAGTACCCCCATAGGAACGATGTACTTATTATACCTGAAAAGAACAAGAAGAAGAAGATAAATGGCCAGTTCTTTAAGAAAATAGGATCATAGAAGGAATGTTAGGTGGAGAGAATATTGACAAATTAGTAAATAAATATGACATACGTAGAGGCAAGATTGCAGCAGAATCTTTATATAAATCTCCTGTGCGTGTGTTTGTAATTAGACTCCTCCTAAATGGAAATCATCAGAAAACCAAACGTTTTTATTGTTATAAACTAAAGCTTGACCGCGATCCCACCTGATGGTAAGCAGTGATGCCATCGTTGATGGTGAGGCGGACTAACTTATTAAGAACCTATTCACTCTAGTCTTGAATAATTTGAGCTCTTATGGAAGTATAAACTAATTAATCTATTGATATAAAACCGAATAGATCTACTAACAGGGCTTAACTAATACTATGTTACTCACTTTGTTACTAGAAATTTGTTAATATAAATCAGTTTAAGTTTTTAAAAATAAACAATCTCACAAGATGAACAGACTCTCAAGTCCATTACATACCAATAAAAGCAGCAGCATTCACCAGCCCCTTATGTCTGGAGGTTAACTTCAACTCGCACTCAGCAGCCGTGATGGAGTAGCTCATGCCGACTGACTCCATCGACACGTTCAGCATGATCAGCCCGCTGGTGAACAGCACCAAGTGGTTGAACCTTCCATGACCTGGGAAAACGTGGAAATTATTATTTATTTAAGAGACAACAATAAATTAAAGGCGTTCTTGGCTCAGTTGGGAACGCACTGACTCACGATCATGAGGGTGCAGGTTAAAATTCCTGGCCTGTACCTCTGAGTTTATAAAAAACTTACGTACGGATTCACACCACTGGCTGTCGGTTAAGGAAAACATCGTGAGGAAACTTGCATGCCCGAGATGTCACTTTTAAAGGTATGTCCGCAAACCCGTACTAGACCCGCGTGGTGGACTATGGCCTGCAACCCAAAAACCTCTGAACAGATTTTCATGCCGTTTTCACCAAATTACGGACTATTTCACAGGGAGGGTTTTTATGTATAATACATCAATTTGGACAAGGTAGGTGACGCTGGTGGGCAGAACGAAGTCTGCCGGGTCCGCTAGTACAATATATATATATATATTTGAAATTAGTATATCAGCTAAAAATACGTGAAGTTAGAATGATGATGCAAGTTGTAATTACATTACTGTATTGACAGGTAAGTAGGTATTGTAGTTAGAAACAGCTGATCGGTTGTTGACCTTCTAATGTGTTTACAACTCTAAATATGTTTAAACCTGTTGTGCAGGACCCTGCATTCTTGCAACTAACGATTCCCAAGGTCAAAAGTATTTATATCTATAGGTACTATAATATTATAAATTCGAAAGTTACCCTGTCTCGCTTTCACGCTAAAACTACTCAACCGATTTAAATGAAATTACATACACAGATAGTCTAAAACGTGAGAAAGGACATAGGCTACTTTTTATCCCGTAAATAAATAAATATCCTGGGACATTTTTATACACGGTCCATCTGATTCTAAACTAAGCAGAGCTTGCTAACCAGATAACTGATTTACTCTTGAATACATATTTATAAAGATATTTACATCAAGACACAGAACTAGCAGACAAAATAAATCCACGGCAGACGGCTTGAAAGTCAGGGTCACTAACCACAAAGCCTAACGGCTCGTCCAAAGCATACAGGGGCACATAGAATGCAAAAACATTTTAGTTATTATTCATCCAATGCGTAGATATAAAATTAACACTGTGATGTGGTGACCCTGCTTGCCCTTGAAGTTGCAACACGCGGCGGTTCTCATGTTACAGAACAAGTGTATGTACATATTGTGCCAATCCGCCTTTTAATCAAGGTTGTATGCAATTTGTAAACAATACCTTATTTATTAGGTTCCTTCAACAGATTTATAAATCTAATCTATCTAAAAATCTAATCAATATATGAGATGAGACAGACCGGTTGGCTTTGTGGTTAGTGACACTGACTCTCAAGTCGCCGGTCGTGGGTTCGAATCCCACCTAGGACACACATTTGTATGCATGAATATGTCTGGATGTGAATATCTATATAAGTACCGGTATCTATGTAAGTAAAAACGTAGTATTGGTATGTAGTATATCAGCTATCTGGTAAACATAACACAAGCTCACTTTGAAGCTTACTTTGAAATCCGGTTGGCCGTGTGTGAAAAATGTCCTAGGATATTTATTTATTTATAACAAGCACATGTGAAGCTCGATTCGGCAAATTGGTTTGGCTGAGAAGTTACAAAAACTCAGTATTTCTAGTATTATAAATGCATATTGTAGGAAACAAGCTACATTTCATCCTGGGAAATCCAGGGATTCTCTCTGATCGGAAAGTGTCATTATCTATTATAATTACAATTTATTACAATTGGGTAAGCGATAACGATACAATTTTGTTCAATGTTAATTGGTACAAGTCCAACAGGAAAAAAACATCTTCAGGCAAACCCAAACATCATTATCGTAAACGTTGCCCATGCTAAATTTATATAGGTATTTATTTATAAACCTATATTATACCTGTTAAAATAAAATTTTATTAAAAAGGGAAGGATCCAAAATGGTAATGAAAAGGTGACTGGCGAGGCCAAGAATGGGGCCAGTGGGGCCCAGAAAATGTTTACCACCTTAAGGTTCATAATTGCCTACACAAATCTATGTCACAATGTCAATATTAGGGATTGCAATCCGGAAAAATGGATCCGGTAATCCGGCGGATCCGGCATCATTTAATGGTTACCGGATCCGGTACCAATATACCGGATCCGAAGACCGGATCCGGTGCCAGCAGTTTGTGGGAAAATAATATAGCTGTTGCATGAGTAGGTACTTTAGCTGATGACACAATTAACAATATTTGTTTTCTACGATCTTATTTTCAAAATCAATATTGATTTTCTTTTAATACTTATATTTTTTTACAATTATTACTTAAAATAATTAGTTATCGTAAGTTGATTAAACTAAAGTTGAGTTCTAAACTCATTATTGTGATAATTTTTGCCATTCATTCGTTCGACAGATTCATGAAATCATGATGGTACCTGTCATAATCATAAATACCTATATGACTTGTTTGTTAGCATTCTCAAATACTTTAATAATGATTTTGATCTCATTTCAGTTAATTACGTAAGGTTAATTGTATCTATTAGATATTATAGTTACTTGATAATTAATATTGTTACTTATAAATTGATCTATCTGTGAAAGTGAAATCTAGAAAGACTGAGCTACTCATTACGTCGTAAAATTATTACTAGTTACCTAGTAAGTAATACCTACACTACTAAATTTTAATTGTTTTCTTGTTGTCTATTTGTTAGGAAATAACATTGGTTAGGAAATAAAGTCGATTTTATATATTTGTGATTAATTTTTTATAAACTACCTAAATTTAAGTGCAGTGACACCTGATTAACTCACTTATTTTGTACTAAAAAGCGAAAATCAACTTGATTTAATCAATCCGGCCGGATCCGACCGGATCCGGCCGGATTGATGGGAATCCGGTCGAATCCGGCCGGACTGAAAATGACGCCGGATTGCAATCCCTAGTCAATATGTATTTTGACATTGGACTAGGTAAAGCACAGACTTACGTGAAGATCGATCGCTCAAGGAGGTGACTGACTAGACAAAATAGTTAAAGATAACCATTTTTAACTAGCACAGAGACGAGACCAAAAAGGAGATAAGGATAATCGAACAAACAATAAACCTAAGCAAACTTGTTACAAGAAATTATCAAGTTACAAGTGATCTTAAACCAAATATTTTTAATAAATGTCAAAATCTGTGAATGGTATGATATTATATGTCAATTTCAAAACTAAGAAATGGGGATAATATTTGGGCTATACACAGTATAAATAATGTAATTTGAACTTTATATAGGTAATTCTGTTGAGTTAGCAATCCGAACCCCTATAATAATTATAGATAGACCTTTAGATTTCTTTGTAAATTAACATTTGGTTTTTCCCCAACATGAAGTATAACTTTATATACGTATCTATTTATTAATATACCTACCTACATAAAACATATTAGGTATAATCAAAATATTTGATCTGGTTTAGAACTTGAAAGAACTGTATCCAGGCCTATAGGCAATAATTTTATTACTAATATTAAAATGTATAAATTAAATAAATAATTGATTATAACCACGCATATGATTTGCAATAAACTATTCTAACTGTATACTACATGGAATTTTTAGGCATAAAAATATCGTAATATTTTTTTGTGCTAAGATTTATGATAGAACAAAATCGAGGTTATTAAATTTAGACATGATTTATGTCTGTCCATTATCTTATTGAGCTAACAAGTTAGGTTGCTAAGTTACAGTTAAGTTAATTCTGTGTATGAATGTTCTTTTCAACTGCGAAAGTTTATGAGTATGGATGTATGTTTGTTACTGTCACGCCAAAACGGTTGAAATTTTGAGTTAGATTATGTTCTGGAATAATACTTAAGCTACTTTTTATCCCGAGAAAATTGATGGTGATGAAATTGATTCCCTGGGAATGCGGGTGAAACCGCGGGGAGCCACTAGTCACTAACATAATCTGCTATTCTGACTAATACCTATTATATATCAAAATAAGAAAAAAATAATAACAAATAAATTGATTAAACCTTATGAAAAAGAAACTGAGCAGTGTAAGTAAGGCTTTCAGTACTAACTACTAACGGCTTAACTAACGGTTATAGTAGTCTATAGTATTCCTTAAAAATACATCCCCATAAAAACAGTCAACTTATTTTCATCATCTTTATTTCTATAAAATGTTTTTCTATAAATTTTTATACTATTCTAAATCTATACTAATATTATATAGAGGAAAGATTTGTATTTTTGTAACGAATAAACTAAAAAAGTACAGGACCGATTTTAATAATTCTTTCACTATTCGAAAGCTACATTATCTACGCTATATTTTATCCCTGTATTCCCACGGAAGCGGGAACTACGCGGGTAAAACCGCGTGGAGGCAGCTAGTTAGCTATATTATTAAGTTTTGTCCCAATTTCTTGGTCTAAAATAGAGCAATACGTTATAGGTATACTTTGCTTCGTCTGAACAAGGTCATGAGACTATTTAAAAACACTTCTGTGTCTGCAATGAGACAAACATAGACAAAGATCAATAAACCACTCACCCGGCTTATTAATGCTATTTTATTCATTTATATATTTACTAGCTGCCGCCCCGCGGTTTTACCCGCGTAGTTCCCGTGATCACAGGGTTATCAAAAATAGATAGTGGCCGATTCTCAGACCTACTGAATATGCATATAAAATTTCATAAAAATCGGTCGGAGTATGGTAACTAACATTGTGAGACTTGAATTTTATATATAAGATTTATTTACTACCTACATTCACTAACAAAAACATAGTCAAAAAATAATTCTTAAAAAATCATACGACAGGTCAGTTTTCTGTTTTTATAAAAAAACCTACCAGTTTTTTCGAAAGCTTCCTCAAAACTGTGCTCCTTCAATAGGAATACATTTTCCTCGGATTTCTCCACACTACGACTTCTTGCGTCTTCTGGCATATTTGTTCACTTATTATTTTAACCACTTGTCTAAACACTGACTTAACTACATCACTTTCACAGCGAACGATGTTCCCACTGGCTTAACACTAATTAAATTATAAGTCTTATGTATACGCGTTAAAGTTCAAAGTTAGAAAATTATTAAGAACACGTGGTTAATAATAATGTTAGAGTCTAGAGAGTGTAATACCGCACCACGCGATGTGGGCTTAAGGTATGTACTGACTGACTGACAAGTTAAAATAAGCTGGAGCGAGCGCGCGGGTTTGTGCTGCGCATACGCACGTATTGCTACAGAGTTGATAATACCACGTGGATAATATTATTTCATTAATGCGTTATCGTTGTTATATTTGATTTGTGACATTGCATTTTGTTTATTTAGTTTTATTGTACGTTGTTATAAGTTGCAATTGCTTTTGTGAAAAATTGCTGGTCATTTTTTTTAACACTTTATCCTAATTGAATGTTCGGAATAAGTATTTAATACAACTAACAATCCTGACCGAATGTTTTGAATAAGTTACGCAGAATACCGCAATAATACCGTTAGCATCTCCATTGATAGAAGATTTTGGACGCCAGGTGAAATTATAAAATACAAATATTCAAATAATGAGTTATTAGTTTTATGAGATAATAAAGAGTGGCTTAACGATTGAAACAGAACCGGCATTTATGTATAAAATATAAAACTTTCGGTTCATTTAACGAAGTTTGATGAAAGGCCTAAATAATTCAGGTTTTGAGAGTGATCCCAAAAACGACAAATTTTAATTTTTTGATTAGGTTACCCAAACAAATTTTTAAACCAAAATATCAAAAATCCGTATATATGTTATTTATTATTCATTTGCGCACAATTTTATGTTTATTACATCGTAAAATATAAAGTCAATTAAAGCTTAAAAGATTTGCATTTATGATTATTTATTTTTATATTTACGTTATATTGTAGTTCTCATAAATTTTTGTTTTTATAACAATCATGTGAACCATGTTCTTTCCATTCCTTTGTAGCCACAGTCAGACTGTTCAATTTTAAATGTGCTTGTAAGCAACTATGGTTTCACCAAATACATTTTAGCCTTGACATACTAGCTGTGAAACCTTTCTATTGAATGTTTGCCTAAAGGCAGTTCCTCAATTGAATCCTGATTGAATGGCTTTAAATTTATCAAAATAAACTTATTCATCGTATTTCCTACCATGTAGTTACAAGTATATGCTGAAAGTGGCAAATTTCATCTAGATCCCCTTAATTTGGCACAGGGTTAGAATATAATCTGAGACAGTACATAGGCTAGTTTTTATCCCGGGAACACAGATGAAACTGAGCACTATAGTATATAATATATTATTATACAAATCAAGGTATATTCCAGGAAACCTAGTTATAAAAACAAATTATTCGTCATTAATCTGAACTTAATGAATAGTATTAACAAACACATTCATTGTTTGTGTCGTCTGTAGGTCATCGATCTACTCGACAACTGATTAAAATATTGGATTAACCTATTTACGTCACGTTGTATTATTAACGTCGATAGTCAGTGCCCGTGTACTTTATGATAAAAATAATTCCTATATGAGTTTACAACTGACAGATTGGATGTCTTTGTTGTTAGTGCCTGACTTTCAAGCCGCCGCTGGTGTTTGAATCCCACCCAGGACAAACATTTGTATGCATGAATTTGTTTGTTGTGTGTCTGGGTGTAATTATCTATATACGTATATATTTAAAAGTAGTATATTAGCTATCAGGTTACCTTATCACAAGCTCACTCTAAAGCTTATTTTGGAATCGTATTGGCCGTGTGAGTGTTTTTTGAATGGACTAGAAGGTGTTAGCCTCAGATGGCTTTTACAGCGTTACGCGGACTTTTTCGGTGAGCGCAGAGGGCTCTCAACCGAAGGGCCGTGTGCGAAAATGTCCCAGGATATTTATTTTTATATCTGCTGCACACAAGGCTAGCGATATGGGCTAAAAAGAGACGAACATAGTGCGCCGAAAAACGACATATTTTGTCAAAATGGCCCTCTTAAATCTTTTTGACGAATATATCCATTAATATTTTGTAAAGTAACATTAGTATGCTGCCAGAGTTTATTAATACGAATACTAAAGAAAAAATAATTTTACTATTACTTATAGTAGGTTCGGAATCAATTTTTGGCTAAATTGTAACAATAATCAGAATAATATGTTCGCTATCGCCTATCGGATGTTGACTTTTCCATGAATTTTATCATAAAAGTCAAGGGCGCAGACAGATAAGGAGGTCATAGTCAAGCAATAATGTAGTAATTGACCATTTCGATAAATATTTGTGAACGTAATGCAACATTAGTTGTGATTTTATCAGAATGTTTGATCAATCTACTCAATTCGACTTAGATATTACTAGCGGACCCGGCAGACTTCGTTCTACCCAACAGCGCCACCTACCGGGTCCAAATTGATGTATTATACATAAAAAACCTTCCCCACGAAATACTCCATAATTTGATGAAAGCCGCATGAAAATCTGTTCGGTAGTTTTGTGTTCATCGCGTTCCGACAGACAGACAGAGGCGGTGGGGACTTTGTTTTATATATATAGATAAATATTTAGTTTGATCCCACAGAATTTAATCTAAAATATTAATTCAGATATTCAAAAATATTGCCTGAGCTTTTAATTTTAGAAATATACCATTAGAGAGCTAAGTGGTAAAATATGTATTTCTATTTTTAGTGGAAATAGATAAGATTACAAAAAAAAATTAAAGCAGTATTTCAACATACCATAATTAAATGATCTATAAATAAATAATAACGGATCTAATATCAAATTTAAGCTATCAAATCAAATCAAAAATATTTTTATTCAGCAATTACTCTTTAAATAAACTTAGATTATAATACATTTCAAGGAATTGATCCCACTGACAATATCTGCGTGGTCGGGAATGACATAAAAAGAAAAATAATAACAAACTTATGCAGACCAATTAATTAAGTTAATTTTCGTATTAACAACTCTATGTTATATATATGACTAAATATTTAACTGTAACCAGTGAACGTGAAATCAGTAACAAAAGATTTTTATTTCGGTATCTTCTCTTATAACAATATGTTTGACGACAAAAAATGGGAAGAAATTCAACAAGAAGAATAATAAAAACTTTTGGCTTCGTGGTTAACGACCCTAACTTGCAATCCTTGTGTATTTGGATTCCCACACAGACTTTGTGCATGAACATGTGTTTGTTCTGTATCTGAATTTAAAGTATGTACTTAAAAGCAGTAGGTATATCAGCTATCTGGTTACTATAGTACGAACTCTGCTTAGTTTGGAATCAGATTGGCCGTGTGTGAAAAATGTCCCATGATATAATTATTACTATTAACTAGTGGCTTCCAGTGGTTTCCCGCGCTCCCGAGGCATGTTTAATTTTCCCGGGATAAAAAGTAGCCGATACCAAATGTTATTAAAATCTCTCCAGCCGTTTAGAGGTGAAGAAGTATAGCCACCCTCAGGCTTTACAAAGTCATTCGTGAGCCGTAACCGTAACTTATGTGATATAGTAACGAGGTTCTGGTGATTACACGCGTTTTACAATTACTGTAAATTTTACTGAAGAAATGAGTAAGTTGTAATTTGTAAATAATATCTTGGGACAAATATCCTGGGACATTTTTCACACACGGCCAATCTGATTCCAAACTAAGCAGAGCTTGTGATATGGTAACCAGATAGCCGATATACTACATAAACTACTTTTAAATACATACTTATATAGATATTTACATCCAGACATATTCATGCATACAAATGTTTGTCCTGGGTGGGATTCGAACCCACGACCCGCGGCTTGAGAATCAGGGTCACTAACCACAAAGCCAACCGGGCTGTCAGAAAATGTCGGCTCGCTGCAACCCGCAAGGGTACCGCTCGCAGCAGGTTTGCGAAGCACGAACGCTTTATGTTTTTTGGTAACAATATATATATGCAACGGTTACAATCACGGCTACTGAGTACCCGCCTTAACAAACATACATACTCACAAACTTACACTCATAATATTAGTGTTATGCAACGGGACCTCACCGGCAAAAATATATGCTGAGTGGCGGGTTCCTTATCAATATCATTGCATCCAATTTATAGCCACCGCTGTAAGTGCACTTTTAAATTAACTAGTGACTATACTTCTTGCAGGCTAAATTCTTAAATATCTAAAATTTTCTTCATTAGGTGCCTTATTTCTACACTAATGTTATAGAAGAAAGATTGAATTTTCTTTCGTATTTAAAAGGCTCCGAAATGTATTTATTCATTCAAATAGACCTTCACAGACACAAAAGTCGACTCTAATGTCGTTTCGGACGGTTACTCTTTTCAAACGACAAGGTTTTTACAATTTCTTTCTTTTATTTTTTATTTAAAATCAGACATTTGTCCATATGGGCTAGTACCAAGACTTACATACTTTGTTAGTAACATTAACAGTTCTATAACTAATTAAACCTATTACTAATTTAAAAACCTCTGTCCACCATCCTGTGCACCCGACCCGCAACAATGCATATGAGTCCAGTGCCACGAAAGTGGACCGTCAGGCTTCTCCCCAATTACCCTCATATAATACAATACTAATATTAGTCCTGCTTGAAGGATCGCTATACCCATGTATGATACTATACTATAGGTGCTATACAAATACTTTTTTTTCATTTATGTTACTGTTGGATAACAAAAAATAAGTATTACTAACAAGAAAACTTCGCCTAAATTGCGACAACTCGATAAGTCGTAACTCTTTAAATAAAAAAGCATTGAATAAAGAGCTTTATAACTACAATGAAAATCCGTTACAGAATCTACTTGTGAATGTAATTTCACGTTAATTTGTTAAGTAGTTCCGGTTTAACCGTTGTGGCATACCCATAGGTATCTAGTTTATTATGAAAGGTACCGAAGCAGTTAAATAATTATGAGGCGGAAGTGTTTGATCAAGAATTTAGTAATGGCTGCGATGTTGATTGATTTTATCGAAGATGGTGGTCCATTTTTAGGGTTCCTTACCAAAATTTTGCTACTATAAAAACCCTTAATGAGGCTTCGGTATCTGTCTGTACATAAATGTCTATTAATTAGCTTCGCCGCGTTTCATATCTTCCCGCGTTGTACCCGTTCCCGTAAGAGTAGGGGGGTGAAATATAGATTTAGATATTCACAAATAACGTAGCTTTCTAATGGAAAAAGAATTTTCAAAATCGGTTCAGTAGATCCAGAGAATATCCCCTACAACCTCACAAACTGTACCAATTTATAATAGGTTACACTAAAATCTCTTTACAGCTTATTCACCGTTAAAAAATACTAATTAAAGATCTCGGCAACTTTGATAATAACTAAACCTAGAGAAAGGAGACCATTCATTCATGGTACTTATAAAGTGTTGATGTCTGTAAAAATATATGCCAATTCGGTAACATTTTTTTACCATGAAATTAAATTTCTATGGCAGAGCCTCAATTTGAAAGATATTCTTTAACGTAAACCAAAGTAATTATGTCCAGACAGTAATTCTAATATCCTACTTCCTACTTATATTATAAAGGCGAAAGTTTGTAAGTATGGATGTATGTATGTATGGATGTTTGTTACTCTTTCACGTAAAAACTACTGAATGGATTTGAATGAAATTTGAAATAAACATAGCTTATAACCTGGATTAACATATAGGCTACTTTTTATCCCGGGAAAATGGAAGACCTCCCGGGTACGCGGGTGAAACCGCGGGGAGCCACTAGTATATAATAAATATTGCTTATCTAGATAATTCATCAGCTGATAACAACAATGTATCTAATCGCCCCGTAAATCCGATGTGAATGAAATATTCATGTCATGTCATATAAACTTGTAGATTGTAGTTAATTAATCCATAAATTATATGTATGTAATAAACGTAAGTATTCGTTTGTATGTATTGTACCTACATGTTTTTAATTTAAAATTTATTAGTTACTAGTGGCTCCCCGCGGTTTCACCCGCGTTCCCGGGATAAAAAGTAGCCTATGTGTTATTCCAGAACATATTCTAGCTCTGTGCCAAATTTCAAGCAGATCCCTTCAGCCGTTGGAGCGTGAAAGAGTAACAAACATCCATACATCCATACTTACAAACTTTCGCATTTATAATATTAGTAGGATGTACCTACCTACTTTGTTTAACATGATGAATTTACAAGAATATTTTGAAATTAAATATACATATACAACTTTAAACGTACTTTGTTTTGTATGATAGATTCAACACGATATTCCATTTTCAATAATAAAATACGTATTCATAAGTTTCTCGGGTTTAATAAAAGCCAAAAGCTAGATTAATTTGAGTGAGATTATAAATTTAAATATGTTTTACTTGTAAAGTATCAGAAAAGTATTTTTGCATTTATGTCTACTGTCGATGTCATCAAAATAATATTCACTTTGTTGGAGATCCAAAAACATGCAAATAGCATTCGTTACAAAAGCGCCTAAAATAGTATTATAGCAAGGTACAGTTAAACAACTTTGCTATTTCAGCTAAGCAGGTTCTTTCATTTATTGCAAGATGGCACCGCTGCTTTTAGACATCGCAATGCATCGTTTGAAATCAGATTGATTGATATTTATTTATTATTTACCATATTTTTGTAATACTAGCATCGGTCGGCACTTTTACCCATGTTCCCCGTGTCTCTTAAATTTTCCTAAGACATCAATCGTTGTGGCTCCTCTGGTGTTGCGGGTGTCCATCGGCGGCGGTAATCGCTTACCATCAGTCGTTACGTCTGCTCGTTTGCCTACCAACACATAAAAAAAAACACAAAAAATCTTAAGTGTAGTTATTATTAGTTTCAAAAGTTATTCCTACAAAGATCCACTCATACATCTTCATAAACTGATATATTGTATGATACTAATAAATGATTCCAATTGTATCAATTAGTGATATGTAATACCTAGGTACCTATATAATATATTCATTAGCACGAGTAACGGGACACGTGGATGCTCTAGAAGTCTAGACTATACTTCTACTATCTTTACATAGTATAAAACAATGTCGCTTCTCGCTGTACTAATTTTAAACAATAGATATAGTGATTCAAGAAGAAGTTTTGTATGAACGGTATAATATTGTTTTGTGTTATTTTTTTTAATATGATAAATATGCAATCCGTGTAAAGCCGGGGCGTATCGCGAGTATACAACAAAGTATTTGAGAGCCCTCTGCGCTCACGGAAACAGTCCGCGCACGGGTGTAAAAGCCATCTGAGGATATACAGCATCTAGTCAGCATTCAGTCACCTCCTTGAGCGACCGATCTTTAGTAAATGAAAATACATGATCTTTACCTAGTGCAATGACATATCGACTTTGTGAGATAGACGTGTGCAGGCAATTATAAACCTTAAGGTGAGTTATTGCTGACTCTTCTCAGCAAAACCAACCTTCCGAACCGAGCGTTAGTCTGACTATTCATAAGTGCTTTGTCAAGGCCTATTTGATTAAAAATTATTTTTGATTTTGATGTGGTAAACATTTTCTGACATTTTCTAACCCCGATTGTACCTACTTCATGACATCTGCAAAAGCTCTAATAAACTATTTCAAAACAACTTAATTAACCTATTGTAAACTTCATTCATTAAAGAGGAGTCTTGATAAATATTTATGGGCACTTCTAATTATGAACGTAATTTTATAAGAGTGTAATGTTGTAGCAAAAACGTTACAATTAACTAGTGCCTCCCCGCGGTTTCACCTGCGTTCCCGGGGATTAACTTGTTTGAGCCTACATGTTATACCAGAACATATTCTATGTGCAAAGTTTCATGCAGATCACTTCAGCTAATCTCACGAATAACAAACATTCGTTTTTTTTTAATGGACTAAAAGCCTTAGCCTCAGATGGCTTGTACACCGTTACGCGGACTGTTTCTGTGAGCGCCGTGGGCTCTCAACCGGAGGAGAATTGAAGCGACAGCGCTGAGGGTGTCCCCTGCGGGAACGTGCCTCGGCTCAGGGCGTCGCTGGGAGAAGGGGGGACTCACTTGACATGATTATAAACATTCTTACAGCACAAACTTTAACATTTATAATATTAGTAGTATATCCTACTGATATAATGATGTACCTATACTATAACTAGGACAATAAATATACATAATAGTGATGTAATAGATGCCTATTTATAATTAAAACGATGTCACTGCTGGCTAAGTGAAATAATGTTGCCATGCGTCGTGTTGCCAAGTTTTTTATCGACAGACTTGGAATTCTGCCGCGTTTCATATTTTACCAAAACTCGGCCAAGACTCACATCATATAAAACAAGCGGATCCGGCCGACCTTGTTCTGCCCACCAGCGCCACCTACCGGGACCAAATTGATGTATTATACATAAAAACCATCCCCATGAAATCCTCCGAAATTTGGTAAAACCGCATGAAATTTTTTGTGTTCATCGCGTTCAGACAGACAGAGGCGGCGGGGACTTTGTTTTATATATATATAGATACTAGCTGCCTCCGCGGGGTTTCTCCCGCGTAGTTCCCGTTCCCGTCGGAATACGGGGATGAAATGTAGCCTATGTTACTCATGATTCATGAATAACGGAGCTTTCTTTTGGTGAAAGAATTTTTGAAATCGGTACAGTAGTTTTTGAGTTTTTCATTACAAACATACACAGACACAAAATACAAAATTTTCCTCTTTATGTAGACTAGCTTCCACTTCGCAATTTTACGTGAGATTTTCCACTTTCCCAGGATAAAAGGTAACCTATGTTCTTTACCAAGCCTTAGTCTTCATCTGTACCAAATAATGTTAAAATCTGTTCTGTATCTAAGGCGTGAAAGCGTAACCGCTCCGTGGTTTCACCCACATACCCGGAGGATCTTTAGTTTTCGCGAGATAAAAACTAGCCCATATGCTTTTCTAGAACATATTCTAATCCTGTGCCAAGTTACATCCATATCCCTCTAGCTGAGTAACAAAAATCCATTCATACAAATTATAAGTAAGATTTTGTACGATAGGTATATGACGTCACAGATTTCCAAACAGTGCCAAATTCAGAATGTGGTGTTATTCTTATGACCTAATTTAATATACTAACTTTTTGGACGGTAGTGCTAGGAATTTATATAATCTATACTTATACTAGCTGCCGCCCCGCGGTTTCACCCGCGTAGTTCCCGTTCACTTAGGGGTATCAAAAATAAATAGTAGCCGATTTTAAGACCTATTGGATATGCATACAAAATTTCATGAAAATCGGTCAAGTTTCGGAGGAGTATGGTAACTAACATTGTGACACGAGAATTTGATATATAAGATTGTTCTGTTTTTTCGTAATTCTTTGACAAAATATCAATCAGTGGATTAATCAGTCATGCCGGTATGTGCCAGCCTACCTTATTATGGGATTCGAACCCATAACCTTCGTCACGATACCCAACGAATTATACATATTATACCTACTTACATAAAAGCATAATATTTTTAAGATGATTTTTGTAAGTGCCTGTCATTGAAACATTCAATTATTTTGGCTTTAGTATGACCTACACATGTCTGGATACTTAATTTAAATTGCTATAAACATTGTATATTAGTACCATAACCTTATTATGTCAAAGCAAGCAAGATCATAAAAAAACATATTACCTTTAAAGGAGGTAGGGCGCAACGGACTCGTCCGTTCCAAATTTGGAGCAGCCCGACTGGGGTAGTACCTCCACCTTACAGAAGACAGCAGCCAAATAACACTACATGTAGTGTTGTGTTCCTGCGGTGAGTAAGGTAGCCAGAGCTATATGAGGAGACCCTGTAGCGGCAGTGGGAGGACCAGGGATGGAGTAGCGTCATAGTGGTATGCTGGAGTGATACCTTACTTTATTGATTTAAAGTTATTCCTTAACTAGGGGGGAAGCCCAGCGGTTTCCTCTATATTGATCCCGTTTTCGTAGCAATATGGGGTCAAAATATTGCCTTTAATAATTTGATTTGATCGATCTGAATAATTATTTCACCTGTAGAAAGCAACACTATCATAGAAAAAGATTGGCTTTATTTTATCCTCGTATTCTAACGGAAACTATGCGGGTGAAACCACATAGGGGTAGCTAGCTTATAATAATAATATTTATTTATTTTCTCTCTTAACAAAGGTTCTTAATATCTAAGTATGTAGTTAAAAATAACATTAGACAGTTTATAATGCTACTCCTTTGCGAGAGACTGGTGCCTGTACTAGGATGCCCTGTTTTACAGGTCACCAGAACCTCACGCTGCTTATATACCTACTGATTTAAGAATATACAGAAATAAGTCCAAGAAATTTGTTTTCAAATAATGTAAACAATTTCCTCAGAACAATGTCTACGCAAAATTTTCCAATCAGAGTGGCCTTAAGCACTTATAATGCGTAATATTTTCTTCCATTATACTTTTTATTTACATTCAATTTGTAACTAAGTTTTTCAATCGAACAAAACAATAACAAAAATATTTTTTTTTACATCTTTCGCCCCGCGGTTTCGCTTAGTTACCGTTCCCGACTTCCCGTAGTTAGGTATACGAATAATATGATTTATTAGTTAGCAATATAATATACGTTCCGACTTAAATAAGTACTCCAAAAAAGTATTTTGAGGCTTTTTAAGATGTATGATAATGGCGATAGGTAATGAATTTATTAATGGAATCGGCAATATTTTCTCATCTAATTTCATTAAACAACCATCCTAAATTGAGAAGCAAGGCAAGTTTCTGAGTGACTGAATAGAGAAACTTCTAAATTTTGGCGGCTTTCATGTTATTTTAATATTTCTGGTTTTAGACTCTTCAATAACATATTTTTTTATACCAAAAAGGTGGCAAACAGGCCTACAGTCCGCCTGATGGGAAGCGGTTACCGTAGCCTATGGACGCGCGCAACACCAGAGGCGGCACTCACGCGTTGCCGGCCCTGTAAAAATCTCTTCACTCCCATCTTGAAGAACACCATGCCGTACTCCATTGAGAATACCATGGCGGGGAGCTCGTTCCATAACCTGAGTGTTCGTGGTAATTTACTATGCACATATTTGGCACTTTTACTCAAACAATAACATCGCATACTATGATTATAGGGATACATATAGTATATATCTATTTATATACTTTTACGTGCAATGAACTAAATACTATATAGTGTACGTATAAAATACGTAAGTATCAATCGTCATTCGACCTTGTTCTCTGTTTTGTTCCTATTTGGCAGTACGCCATGGATTGCGGAATTTTTATATGTCAATATTAATACATAAACCATTGCTGGCTCTCTTCTATTATGTTAAAGGAAATGTGTCAAAGAATATGCAATGTATAATGAACGGGGAATTCGATTCGTTATCTCAATTGGTTTCCATGTTTCAGACGAGCTGAAAACACATTGGATGTTATTAGGAACAGCGTATAGAGGGGAAATAAAACGTTTGTTTTTGAAAGGCAAGTATTAAACGTTTTCAAATTTATTTAATACTAGCTGCCTCCCCGCGATTTTACCCGCGTAGTTCGCGTTCCCGTGGGAATACAGGGATAAAATATAGCCTATGTTACTCGGGGATAATGTAGCTTTCCAAAGGTGAAAGAATTTTTGAAATCGGTCCAGTAGTTTCGGAGCCTATTCGTTACAAACAAACAAACAAACAAACAAATCTTTCCTCTTTATAATATTAGTATAGATGAGATATAAAAAGAAGTTGGTAAGATGTGAGTTAGTGGAGGTAATCTCAGGATCTACTGAACTGATTTTGAAAATACTCTTAGTAATAGAAAGCCACGTTATTTGTGAGTTACCTACATAGGTTATATTTTATCCCCGTATTCCAAGGAGAACGGGAACTACGTAGTAGTAGTAAGAGAAAGAGATCTAAGTATCAACCTAAGAAAAGAGCAACTTATGCGATAGATCTCCATCTTGACCAAAAGGTTACACATTGCCTCAGGCTCAATGGACATATCTAGTCCCAGACTCACTTGCGGCGGTGACCGCATATCATCAAACAAATCACCTACCACAAGTAAGCCTATTCATAAAATGTATGTAAAAAAAATATCGGAAAGATTAAGGTCGTTAAACAAGCGTTTTCCAACTGCAACTGTGCGCCTCACTTATGCTGACATGAAAATTATGGCACAGCTTTCGTCCGAGCACAGTTTCTTTGTGCCTGTGTGTGGTGCGCACGCATTTGTTGCAAATGCTTTTGTGAACGGAAAAATGATCGACAATGGAAAACCTGATGATGCGCCGACACCTTTCGAAGAGGCTCTGGATAAGACCGGTTTGTTTTTTAATTATATTTTTTAAATATAAATTTTTTTTGGGCCCAAAAGCTTTTTAATTTATGTAATGGTTGTTTAGTGTTTTTTTCTCGCGACAAAAGAGTTGTTTTTTTATGTTCAAATAAATGATCGTGCTTATTTTTTTTCAAAAACAACACTATTGAAATTGTTCGCTTTGTGATGTTTTTGATGTAGGTTAGTGGCTTGTAATAAATTTAAAGAAGTTTATTAAAATACAAATGTTTGCACATACATAAGTTGATTAAAATACATGCTTAAAAAATTGGAAACGTAATAAAAATTTCGGCAATAATTTACCTAAATATTAAACTGTTTTTTTGCTTATATTTTAGATACCTAATTAAAATGATTTTAAGAGACAACAACATATCAAGAGGGACAGTAAATTTTGAGTCTTAGGTCAAAAAAATAATAAAAAGGTTTACCCACAGTGATAAATAAATACTTTTTTGAATCATAAATTTTAATTAATTCCATTTACAAAAAGCACATAGGTATCTACCTACTAACGTATTTTTGAGAAACCGGACCGCTTATTATTTAGGTATAATTATGTTGGATTCCAATCCAGGATAAACATTTGTGTACATAAACATAATTATGTTTTTAATAAACATGTTATTAGTCTAACCAAAATAAACACAAATTATAATAATTGTGAAGTGCTCGGGCAAAAGGTATTATCAATAAACAAAACTTCTTAAGCAATTTTCGGTTAAACTATTTAGGTATTAAAATCTTTAATTTAACTCCCAATGTTTTTTGTACCTGTATGTTTGTCTGTACGTTTGTTCGATTCTAATCTGAGAAACTGAATTTTAATACGCTCAATTAAGCTCAAAAAAATAGGTAGGTACGTGATTTTCTAATGAAAGAGGTGGATTATTAAAAACCTAAAAACTAGTGACACAGGAAAAAAAGCATATGTAGCTTTTTTCGTAAAATTTTTATATTCATTTAATTTCTTATAATAATTAATTAGAAGAGAATAATTATTACTATACAAAAGACTTTAAAACACATTTACCTGCATGTTACGTCAAAAAATATAAACAAATAAATTAAATTACTAACACATATAAACAAATATTAGTTCAATTGTGAAACAATATAAAACAATATGAAACAATGAACACTGCAATAATTTCTTTATGAATGTATTTATTAATTATTGTTAATTGTTGGAGCGTCTGATGATTAACATTTTTTTTGGGCCCAAAAGCTTTTTAATTTATGTAATGGTTGTTTAGTGTTTTTTTCTCGCGACAAAAGAGTTGTTTTTTTATGTTCAAATAAATGATCGTGCTTATTTTTTTTCAAAAACAACACTATTGAAATTGTTCGCTTTGTGATGTTTTTGATGTAGGTTAGTGGCTTGTAATAAATTTAAAGAAGTTTATTAAAATACAAATGTTTGCACATACATAAGTTGATTAAAATACATGCTTAAAAAATTGGAAACGTAATAAAAATTTCGGCAATAATTTACCTAAATATTAAACTGTTTTTTTGCTTATATTTTAGATACCTAATTAAAATGATTTTAAGAGACAACAACATATCAAGAGGGACAGTAAATTTTGAGTCTTAGGTCAAAAAAATAATAAAAAGGTTTACCCACAGTGATAAATAAATACTTTTTTGAATCATAAATTTTAATTAATTCCATTTACAAAAAGCACATAGGTATCTACCTACTAACGTATTTTTGAGAAACCGGACCGCTTATTATTTAGGTATAATTATGTTGGATTCCAATCCAGGATAAACATTTGTGTACATAAACATAATTATGTTTTTAATAAACATGTTATTAGTCTAACCAAAATAAACACAAATTATAATAATTGTGAAGTGCTCGGGCAAAAGGTATTATCAATAAACAAAACTTCTTAAGCAATTTTCGGTTAAACTATTTAGGTATTAAAATCTTTAATTTAACTCCCAATGTTTTTTGTACCTGTATGTTTGTCTGTACGTTTGTTCGATTCTAATCTGAGAAACTGAATTTTAATACGCTCAATTAAGCTCAAAAAAATAGGTAGGTACGTGATTTTCTAATGAAAGAGGTGGATTATTAAAAACCTAAAAACTAGTGACACAGGAAAAAAAGCATATGTAGCTTTTTTCGTAAAATTTTTATATTCATTTAATTTCTTATAATAATTAATTAGAAGAGAATAATTATTACTATACAAAAGACTTTAAAACACATTTACCTGCATGTTACGTCAAAAAATATAAACAAATAAATTAAATTACTAACACATATAAACAAATATTAGTTCAATTGTGAAACAATATAAAACAATATGAAACAATGAACACTGCAATAATTTCTTTATGAATGTATTTATTAATTATTGTTAATTGTTGGAGCGTCTGATGATTAACATTTTGATTGGAACTTATCAAGTCTGATCAGTTTAAAACCGAGTTGTAAACCTATTGTACAAACCATCAGAAGTATCAGTAGTACCTTCTGCTACCTTAACATTAAGTTAGGTAAAGTCAGCTTGTGTTATGGTAACCAGATAGCTGATATACTACATATAATACTTATGGAGCAAACGAGTCCTAGAGTAGAGAACGCGTCTCGTCAAACGTAGTGCAGGACGCCCTCCAGCCCGGGGCGCGGTGGTCCGACGACCTGCGTATGGTTGCCGGGAGGGGCTGGATGAGGAGAGCGGAGGACCGGGATAAGTGGCGCGCATTAGGGGAGGCCTACGTCCAGCAGTGGACTGAATAGGTTGAAGATGATGATGATGAATACTTTTAAATACATATTTAAGTAACATACTTATACAGATATTTACATCCAGACATATACAAATGTTTGACCTGGGTGGGATTCAAACCAACGCCGGCTTGAAAGTCAGTGTCACTATAACCACAAAGGCCTGTCAATTTTGCTGTTTTCTTTCAGTGAAAGGATAATAATATATAAAGTTAGATCCAATTCATATATTCCTTTCTTTTTCCAGGAAACGGCCTTTATAACATTCTTCTCCTGATGACATGTTCTCTAATACTCCTCGCGATTGGAGTGGATCTGTTCGGATTCAGCCTGGTGGTGGCAGCTGCTTGTGACCTAAACCTGACTGTGACAGAGAAGGGCATCCTTACTTCTATGCCTTTTGTTGGTAAGTCCCGTTAACTTGAACTTATTTACTTTGTTTCATTGGGGTTCTTCAAGAAGGGAGTGAAGAGATTTTTACAGGGTCGGCAACGCGTGAGTAACGCCCCTAGTGTTGCAAGCATCCATAGGCTACGGTAACCGCTTCCCATCAGGCTTACTATATACCTGTATGCCACCTTTGTGGTATAAAAAAAAACGTTAAGTAACCTGTGGCCGCCGCATCCTTACCTATATTTGTTTATTATCGCCATAATATTTTGTCAGCCCGGTTGGCTTTGTGGTTAGTGACCCTGACTTTCAAGCCGCGGGTCGTGGGTGCGAATCCCACCCAGGACAAACATTTGTATGCATGAATATGTCTGTTTGTCCTGTGTCTGGATGTAAATATCTATTTAAGTATGTATTTAAAAGTAGTATATGTAGTATATCAGCTATCTGGTTACCATAACACAAGCTTACTTTGATGCTTAATTTGGAATCAGATTGGCCGTGTGTGAAAAATGTCCCAGGATATTTAATATATTTATTTTAACGCTGCGCACATCATGAAATAATCGGCCAAATCACGAAATTTTATCCAATTATGTTATGTTTTAATAAGTTTGTGAGGATATATTATACATTAGGTATATATATATATATATTCAACATTAGAGTAGGTACATAAAGCGAAGTAACGTCCTGGCTTACAAAGTAGGTAAGCTTCTGTTAAGCAAAACCTAAAGTTAGAAATGGTTGGTTGTTCTTTTTCCTTCTTCTTTTTGAAATTTTGTTTAATAGATTTTATTGATCAAATAGTAACTTTGAAGAATATTTCATATTTAAGACGGCCTTTTGAATGCTTTTTACAGTGATGTGTTTTTATAAATTGCAGGTATAATCCTCGTCTCATACCTATGGGGCTACATATCAGACACGAAGGGTCGAAGGTTCGCCCTAGTAGTGCCTCTGCAGGTGGCCTTCGTCCTGTCCTGCATCAGCAGCCTGTCTCCGAACTGGCTGTTTTTGGGCTTGATCAAGTTCTTTTCAGTTTGCTTGTGAGTATTATCTATACTAATATTATAAAGAGGAAAGATTTGTTTGTTTGTTTGTAATGAATAGGCTCCGAAACTACTGGACCGATTTCAAAAATTCTTTCACCTTTGGAAAGCTACATTATCCCCGAGTAACATAGGCTATATTTTATCCCTGTATTCCCACGGGAACGGGAACTACGCGGGTAAAACCGCGCGGAGGCAGCTAGTTATTTTATAAATTTTCTTTGACTATACATTTCGGTCATTCATTAAAATTGTGTGGAATATGTATTGTGGAATGTATCGCAGTTTCATATGGCAAATAATGTCGGATTAGTGATTTAAGTGCTTGAGAATTAAGAACCAGATTTTGATATAATTTCGACACCAGCTATTTATACTACGCTAACTCGAAATTTGGCAAAAACGTTTTTTTATGCCAAGCTTCTTAGAATTAGGTTTTTTATATGTAAAAAAAAAATTGTGAAGAAATATACAAAAATAACGAAGTTAGAAATTTTATAAAACGCTAAGTGCAGGTACTTTTTGAAATCACTCGATTTAAACCACGCCAACTAGTGTTAGCGGAGTGTCCACGGGGAAGGGGCGCATAGATTATATTATGTATTACAGAGTATTTCAATATATATTATAGTAATACGCTACGTATTTCTTAAATTTAAGCGCTTTTATAAAAGTCCGTGTATACTACGCAAACACTAGTTAGCGTAGTTTAGAGCGATCAGGTATATTTGTTCATTTGTAGAATGCGCTACTTAGCGACTTTTACTAGCTAAATACTTATGTTAAAATACAATTATATTTATTCGTTTTCGACGGTAACTTCACCATTCATATTTTTAATGTATCGGCATGTTTTTATGAAAGTAAAAAACATAATTTTAATACAATATTTTACCCTTTTTTGTAGAATCGTAGCCAAATAAATTACCAGCTGAAGTTAATAATTCTGAGTTCGGGATTTTTTATGAGCACGTTATGTCTGATGAGATAATTTTAAAATAATAATTATTATATACCTATCCAGTTCAGTCAATTATGAAAATTATGTGCAGACCTACAAGATACAAACTTAAACAACTTGGGGGCTCTTTATACTCCACTTAATATTTATTTACCAAAGGTATTGACTTCGGTCCAAAAGCCTTCTCCGTTGACACTAAGTCCAACAAGTATCGACATTTTGTTTTCTGTCGTATCTGATGATCCTTCTGACAGCACAGCTAATATAGTCCCTTATCTTCAAACGGTGTAGCCGACTTCTTACCAAAAAACCGAAAATACAACAATCCCACATCTAATCGGTATGTCTGCCCAGGAAAGTCTTTCAGGTTTGCACACGAATGACAGCCCCAGTAGCAATACAGATATAGTAACGGCAATATCCACCCCCAGTAATTTTAAAACTTTCGCCTGTTTTCAATGATAGTCTCTATTCTGCGGTATCAAACTAGTACAGATAACTGCGTGAGTGATAAAACAGTAACCATATCGTTTACTATATTATGAAGATACTTATTATCCGCTCATTCCTTTCAAATGAAGATGGAGAAGATGAAGAAGCAACCATTTTATGGAAAAAAGACATACGGCTTTAATAGAAAAGACTGCAAGAGGCAGAGAAGTGTATTCTCCAGTTGAATGGAACTCCTTTATTTTGATTCTAGAAACAATATTAGCTTAATTTTTATTAATGACAAAATGATCTAGAACAAAGTTAATTAAAATAGTTTATATTGGTAACCACGGCTTGTTGGAAAATAAGAAGTATCGTTTGATTGATAACGTAAGCAAACATGTAGTATATTTTAGAAATACTAGATTATTCCACTTTTAGAGCTTATTCCCGAAAAAGACACGAAACTTTGTTAAATCAATCCAGCAAAATACAAAAACCTTAAATATTATTGTGATAACAATATTATTCCAGAAATGTATTATCGTTATTGTTATCTATTTTATTTAAGGTCTGGGTCTATGGGTATCCCACTGCAGGGCAAATGCCACCCATCTTGCTTTCCACATAAATATTATTATTTTAATAACTGAACATAATGAGGAGAGTTCATTTTCTTTTAAGAATAACAATATTAAGTACTTTATTGATTTAAATAATTATAAAGTACAAAATCGAACTGTGATTGATCTGATCTTTAATTAATCATAAGTAAGCACTTAATTGATATTTAATTAACTGTTGATTACTTACTAGTTGTATACGTTATTAGTTTAAATTATGTATCAAAATTACAGGATATAATATTATCTGCTCTATTCTATCTAGAATCTATAAAAAATAATATCATTTTTAGCTCCACGGAAAGATAAATGAGGCGTTAACTTGTGGCACAAGTCGATGTATAGTACGCTATGTATAATTTGGCGGCTTTTAACACGATATCCGCCAGAGACGTATATACGGGTTAACAAAAAGCTAACTTTAATAACTAGTTATTTAGCCAGTGAATTTATAATAATATATTTTTCGGATATATATATAAACCCTAAGGTTACAAATAATGCATGATTTATTTAAAAATTATCATCGCAACACAATAAAAATAACACATCTTTATCACTATGACATCCCGTAATACACAACGCTAACGTAAGATAGACGTGTGTAACTTGTAAAATTAATTTGAAGAATTACGTCTATATTCGGCTAACTAGCGCTAAATCGAAAAATATAAATAATTATGGAAAAATAAATATGAGATATTATAATGAAAAAAATAACCATGAAGGGTTCCAAATTTCAAATAAATATCTTAATTAATGTGAAAGTTATCACGTTTTTTCCTTTATAAGCCTCTCCTGTAAAGTACACATTTCGGACTTAGCGTAGTATAAATAGCTGGTGTCGATTTGATCTCACTCAACAAATACGATCTCGCTTTAGTTTCAAACGTAAACAAAAATTAACAAAAAGTTAGACTATTAAATAGTGATGACTTATGTTCTGTTCTAGTTTAGATTTTAAACTAAGGAATTAAAATTTACTGCATTTTATTCCTGTCGATATTATGACTACACATTCTAACTTATATTATAAATGCGAAAATTACTCTGTCTTTCTCACTTTCATGATAAAACTACAGAAGCTATTTAAATGAAATTTGGTACACAGAAAGTCTAAAGCCCGAGAAAGAATACTGGCTACTTTTAATCCTGGGAAAATGAAAGATTTCCCGGGTACGATGGTGAAACCGCGGGGAGTCACTAGTACAGGATAAACCTAAGATTTAATACTTTATTCAAAGCCTACTGATTGTCACGAGGTGTATACGTTATGTAAGGAATTTCTGCTGACCGGTATCTCTCAGACCTGCATTAATGAAGTATTATTTAATTTTACCGTATAGAGCGACATTTTTCTAACTCTGGATTCTCCGAAACACAATAATCATGTAAGAATGAATGAAGGAAAACTATACATAAATAACTAAATATCCTGGGACATTTTTTACACACGGTCAATCTGATTCCAAAGGAAGCTTCAAATGAAGCTTGTGTTATGGTAACCGGAGCTGATATACTACATATACTACTTTTAAATACATACTTATATAGATATTTACATCCAGACACAGGACAAACAGACATATTCATGCATTCAAATGTCCTGAGTGGGATTCGAACCCACGACCCGCGGCTTGAAAGTCAGGGTCACTAACCACAAAGCCGACCAGGCTGTCGACATAGAAGAATGAATGAAGGAAAACTATACAGTTCAATTTGTAAACAAGGAACTGTTCCGTACCCGGGAACAAAGGTTGTGTAGAAATAAAACACTAACTTGTTATATCGTGTACTGATTTAAAATTTACAAATATATATATAAAGGTGCGCGTGAGTGCGCGTGGTGCCTACGATGGCTGTCGGGCGAATGTGTTGTGCGCACTCGATGCGCACTCGATCGATGAGCGCGCACATACTCCGGGCCGTTGAAAGGTCCAGGGTAGCTTTCAACAGTCTTCTGCAGCAGGTAGTGGACAGATGCGGTTGAGAGCGCGGCGCACGATGCCGCGCGCGGTGGTGACGTCGGCGACGCGAGGGACGCCGTCAGCGCCCGGGAAGAGCGCACTCACTCTGCCAAGGCGCCAGCAGAGCGGTGGCACGCTGTCGTCCTTCAGTAGGACCAACTCGTCCACACGTAGATCTCTCCTCCTGACGCGCCACTTAGTGCGCTGTTGAAGCTCGCTCACGTACTCGTTTGACCAGCGTCGCCAGAAGTGCTGGCGCACCTGCTCCAGGCGCTGGTAGCGGTCGAGCCGATGAGTCTGACAATCGATGACGTCAGGTGCTGGAAGTGCGGTGAGTGGCCTGCCAATTAAAAAGTGTCCCGGGGTAAGGGCTTGTAGGTCATCAGGGGAAGGACTGAGAGGACATAAGGGGCGGCTATTGAGGATGGCCTCAATCTGAGCAAACAGAGACGACAATTCCTCGAATGTCAAGTGTGCATTACCCATAACCCTATGAATATGAAATTTGGCTGATTTGACCCCGGCCTCGTGATAACCACCAAAATGAGGAGCATATGCAGGCGTGAATTTAAAGTCTATGCCCTGCTGAGCTGAGAAATCTAAAATTTGGTTAATATTGTCTTTAGAACGTAAAAAATCATTTATTTCACGAGCGGCAGCAACAAAATTTGTGCCGTTGTCGCAAAATATTCTTTTAGGTAAGCCTCTACGCGCTATGAAGCGCCTAAGTGTTAATATAAAAGCGTCCTTAGAGAGCTCAGAGACTGCCTCCAAATGAATACATTTAAAGCTAAAACATATAAAAATACATAAGTAGCATTTAGTTATTTTGCACCCTCTTCCCTTACGATCTGTTATGTAAAATGGTCCAGCAAAATCGGTCCCTACGTTATTAAAAGGAAAATCAGGAAGCACGCGTTCGGAAGGTAGATTGCCCATGATATTTGACATGGGTTTGCCTTTAAACCGACTGCATACAAAACAGTTTCGAGCAATACGCCTAGCTAAATTTCGCCCACCTATAGGCCAGAATCTATTTCTGACAGATGTGAGAAGAAGCTGCGGACCAGCATGCATAAGCCGTAAATGTTCTTGCTGAAAGAGAAGAGCAGTAAAATGGCTCTTAGAATGCAGCAATATTGGATGCCTTTTATCAAAACTATACATAGAAGCCTCAATACGACCACCTACGCGAAGAATACCTACAGAATCGATAAACGGGTTGAGTGACGCAATAACTGATTTTAATTTTAGCGGTTTGCCTTGTGACAAAAGGAGAATCTCATCCTGAAAATAATATTTTTGTGACATTTTAATCAGAACATTCAATGACCTGTCAAGCTCAGTAGTTTGTAAAATACCGGTAAGTTTATTATTTTTATTTATCTTTTTAGCATTATAAAACCACCTTAAGATGCGCGCATAGGCACGCTGTGCAATAACTAGCCTGGAGATTCTTGAGAGATCGGAAGGAGCCTCCCCCACCAAAGCAGGGTGAGCTTTGAGTTCTGGCAATTCCTCACTAACTAGGGACTCAACAGGAGGCCAAGACGACTTATCCAGTAACAAAAAGGAAGGACCATGCCACCATAAAGTTGAGCCAGCTACTTGAGATGGATCAACGCCGCGAGATACTAAGTCAGCCGGATTTTGTGAAGTTGGAACATAACGCCATAGAGACGGCTCAGCTAGGTCCCTGATTGCACTCACTCTATTGCCAACGAATACTTTCATAGCCTTCTTAGTATTTAACCATGATAGTACTACCTTAGAGTCTGACCAATAAACGTGATGATCTATTTTACAACGCAGAGCTTGAGTCACGACTGAAGCCAACTGCGCCCCAAGCAGTGCAGCGCACAACTCTAAGCGCGGAATAGTTGTGGGTTTAACAGGTGCGACGCGCGATTTTGCGCAAAGTAGCCTTACACGTGTAACTCCACGCAGATTGGTGGACTTTAAATAAATACAGGCTCCATACGCCCTCTGAGAAGAGTCACAAAAACAATGCATTTCAATCAAAATTGGATCATCTACCAAAACATTTCTTGACATTCTTAACTGTGAAATTATGCCATAACTACTAGCAAACCTTATCCAGTCCGATTTTATTTTCTCAGGAACAGGATCATCCCATCCTAGCTTATCTATGGCCCATAAATCCTGTATAAGAATTTTAGGCTTAATGGTGCAAAGGGACAGTAAACCGAGTGGGTCAAAAATCTTAAAAGTAGAAGACAAAATAGACCTCTTTGTTACAATGTCGATAGACACCGGCTCTATGGGGAAATGTAGTGAATCCGATTGGGGGTTCCATCCTATGCCTAAAATGCTAGTTGCATTACTAATGACAAGCGAATCGCAATTTCTATCTTGATCACTATGGTCAAGTACCGAAGCTAAGTTAGAACGATATTTTCTTAAATGGAAACCACTCTTGGCTAGAGCTGTAGCCACCGACCTTTGAATGTCAAGTAACTGTGCTTCGGATTGGGCTCCTGTCAAAAGGTCATCAACATAGAAATCCCTTTGGATTATTTCCTTTATTAAAGAATCCTTACACTCTTCACCACATTGCGATAAGCAACGTGTGCTGAGAAAACTAGCACTGGAAAACCCGTAAGTAACGGTATTTAATTGTAAAGTGCGTAAAGGCTGTGACTCATCGTCACGCCATAATATCAACTGCAGACTACGATCGTTATCATGAACAATAATCTGACGAAACATTTTTTCTATGTCCCCACAGAGGACGTACTTATGAAGACGAAAACGAATCAATATATTAAATAAGGAATCCTGAATCGTGGACCCTACCATTTGGATATCGTTTATAGAGAAGCCGGAAGAAGAGCGAGCCGAGGCATCGAAAACGACACGTAATTTAGTCGACTCACTATTTTCCTTTATAACAGGATGATGAGGCAAGTAATATCTAACTTTATTTGAATCATTGGACTCATAGATCGATAAGTGGCCTAAATCACCATACTCTTTTATAAAATTAGTATATAATTCCTTAAGTAAAGGTTGCCGTCTAAAACGACCTTCAAGATTTAGGAACCTTTTTTTTGCTAAATGATACGAGTGTCCTAAGCAATCCAAACTCTCGCGAAGTGGTAATCTGACACAAAAACGACCATCACTACAGCGAGTGGTATTGCTGAGAAAGTGCTGTTCACACAACCTTTCTTCCTCAGATAAAGTCGCGGTGTCGGGGACACTCTCAAGGTCCCAAAATTTTGCCAAATCGTCATTGAAATTACTGAGGTCATCGCTCTTAGAAAAGTTACAAGAAGTTTGACTATTAGTCGACCTTACAGGAAAAATAGTCCCAGCGACGAGCCAACCTAATTTTGAACCACGTAATACTGGTAGATTATTACCTAATGAATGCTGTTTAGAATCAATTATATTCCAGAAAATATCAGCACCAATAAGCATATCGACAGTAGACGGCTTATTAAAATTTGGGTCTGCCATTTTGAAACCTGACAAATTGAGATGCTCTATACTAAAATAAGCTTTAGGCAAGCTTCCAGAAATCGTAGGTAATACAAGGCAAGACGTGAGAATGTTAAACGTATTTAACATTGACTGAAGGCGAACAGAACACCGTTCAGGTTTAATATTCAGTTGGGATTCACCAATACCGACAATGTTTATATTAGAAGGCTGAGGAGTCAAATTTAAGGCATGTTTTACACGCTCTGTAATGAAAGAGGACTGGCTCCCGCTATCGAGCATTGCCTTCACTATTATATAATTATTAGTAATAGGATTAAATAATTTAATTTCAGCAGTGCATAACAACACTTCTGAAGAAGAAACAGCAGACATGGAATTCGAAACCGACTCAGAACTGGGTGGAATATCCGTTTTATTTAACGGTTCATGCAGCAGCGAATTGTGTCGCTGTTTACAAAACCTGCATGCCACACGAAGCCTACAGCGATTCGTATTGTGCCCACTCCTTAAACAGTTATGACACAACTTTGAAGCAGAAACGAAAGACAACCTATCACCTACCGCCTTATCCTTGAATGCCGTGCATTCGTAAAGACGATGTTGACCCTTACAATATATACACGCAAAAGGAGTAGATAAGGCAGACTGTTCCTTAGCGGAGACTACCAAAGACTTAGTTTGAGGTTTATATCTAGTAGCGCCATCTGTGGGCGAAGACTGTTTGAGTGACTGTTTACTACGATTCACTGTTTCAAGAACGTCAGCTCGATTTCTCAAAAAACTAAAAAAATCTTCAAGACTAGGAATATCTGGTAACGAGTTTCTATTTTCTTCCCACTTAAAATATGTTCTAGAATCTAATTTTTCTGCAACAATATAAATAACTAACATGTCCCATTGTTCAGTAGGCAAACCCAGTGTAGAAAGAGCTCGTAAGTTTTTTGTTACATGGTCAATAACAAATCGTAAGGACTTATCGGTTTCCCGTACTGTCTCGAGACTAAACAAAGATTTCAGATGATTATTAATTAATTGACGCTTATTATCGTACCGTTTACATAAAAGATTCCAAGCTTCCAAATAATTAGCTTCATTCACCTCTAAATTGCAAACTACACGGGCCGCTTCACCTTCGAGATACGAATTTAAATAATAAAATTTGTGTATGTTTTTAATCTTACTATTATCGTGAACTAATGACGTGAACGTGTCTCTAAACTCGAGCCACTTAAAGTACGTTCCATCAAAATTGGGTATCTTTATAGTGGGCAGTTTAAACCCTAGGGACTCGCGAGCATCACAGTGTGAGTGCGAACAGTGAGAAGCAGACGCGGAGGAAGAACAACGGTCACGCTCGGGAGGAGTGTTACTCTCAATCAACTGTTGGCCGAAAGCTATACAGTGGTAGAAGTCTTGTTCTATTAAATCTCTGACAGATAACTCGATATCCTGAGTAGAAATATTATTTACTTCGATCTGACTCTGAACGTCATTAAACTCGTCAAATAATAGTTCAAATTTAGATAATTTAGTTTTAAGTTTAATAATCTCAAGTGAAGATATTTTTTCTAACGTAGATAATGTTTCTAAATAATTTTTAAACTTCGTAACACGTCCCTTAACTGAACTCCGCTTAGAATATAAGTCCTTATTAGCCATTTCAGATTTCCCAGCATCAGATTCAGACATTTTAAATAACAGGTTAAGATAAAGTTAAATAAATAAAATGCAATAGCTCATACGCTCCTCGTTTTGTTGCGATGCGAAGCGCGCCGGCGCCGGGCCACCAGCAAGCAAGCCAGGCACCACGAAATGCACGGGGCAACTCAGCGAAGCAGCGGCCTAGCTGGAGCGCTGTAGAAAGGCGCGCGTCCAGAGAGCGCCTCGCACGTTGAAGCGATCGAGCGCTGGAATTGAGATAGGCAAGCGGGTAATGGAAGGGCAGTGCAGTTTCTATGTGAAACGACAGAGCAGCTATAGCTATGGAATATAGGTTGTTTACGAGTTATTTATAGAACTAGCGTTAAATGATCGACATAAGATTCGACGGATCGATGCACGATTTGAATGTTAACTATGATGCGAAATAATGATAGTTGCGCATGCGCTTAATAGCTTAATTAAGAAAATATTAACTTTACTGTGGGAAAAATTAAAAGAACTGTTAATAATATATTGAAATTATGATTAATTATGCGTAAATAAGCGATAGAAAGGCAAATAGCACAGTTGTCAGAGAAAAATATGGAATGATACCTGTATGGAATGAATGCGTAGATTAAGCACGTTATAAATATGTAAGCGCGCTTATAAATAGGCTCATGGATAGGCCATGGAAATTAAAGCACTCATAAAATAGCACACACAGGCACTTATTCTAAAAATTAACTTCTCTGAATGCACAAATTGAGGGGGAACAATAGGAAAATAATGGAACGGGCTCACTGATTAATGGCAAGGCGGTCGACTGATGCACTGACGCTCGTCTCAGCAGACCCTGCTGCTTGCCGAAGCCGATCTGGGTCACCTCGTGGTGTCCCCGACACGTGCTCCTTATTGTCCCTCAGCGGAGACCAGATTGTGCTGCATGAATTGCGCCCGCTCGGACAGATATGCGCTGCTGACTGCTTCTTGGCCTCCCAGAGGCCCTCCAGAAGCACCACGAAGTCACCTTAGGCCTTCTTCAGACCCACCAAGGTCCCTCCGAATTGAAGACACGTTGATTCTAAAGCCTTGCAATAGTGCGAAAGCCAACGGATTCGTCTTCGAAGCGATGATGCCAGCGTGGAATAGCGGCGTAGTGGCGCAGCGGCGAGAGCGACGTGGCGTGGTGCGGCACAATGCGTGGCGCTTGCCCTTTATTCGTCCTTCTAGTCTTGATTTATCAGGACTGCGTGTCCTGTCACGGTCGCCAATTTTGTTCCGTACCCGGGAACAAAGGTTGTGTAGAAATAAAACACTAACTTGTTATATCGTGTACTGATTTAAAATTTACAAATATATATATAAAGGTGCGCGTGAGTGCGCGTGGTGCCTACGATGGCTGTCGGGCGAATGTGTTGTGCGCACTCGATGCGCACTCGATCGATGAGCGCGCACAGAACTATTAATACGACCTACATACCCAATAACAGATGAATGCAAGATTCATATCGTTCTATCGGTACCAACGTTTAACTAGTGGCTCCTCTCGGTTTCACCCGCGTACCCGGGAGATCTAAGATTTTCTCGGGATAAAAAGTAGCCTATGTCCTTAGTCAGGCTTTAAACTATCTGTGTACCAAACTTAATTTGAATCTGTTTAGTAGTTTTATCGTAAAAGGGAGACAGACAGAGTTACTTTAATATTTATAATATTACTAGTGGCTCCCCGCGGTTTCACCCGCGTACCCGGGAGATCTTCCATTTACCTAGGATAAAAAGTAGCTTATATCCTTTTTCAGACTCTTGATTATCTGTGTACCAAGTTTCGTTTGAATCGGTTCAGTAGTTGTAACGTGAAAGCGAGACAGTAAGACAGAGTTACTTTCGCATTTATAATATTACTAGTGGCTCCCCGCGGTTTTACCCGCGTACCCGGGAGATCTTCCATTTTACCGGGATAAAAAGTAGCCTATATCCTTTCTCAGACTTTTGATTATCTGTGTACCTACCAAGTTTCGTTTGAATCGGTTCACTAGTATTAGCGTGAAAGCGAGACAGACAGACAGAGTTACTTTCGCATTTATAATATTACTAGTGGCTCCCCGCGGTTTTACCCGCGTACCCGGGAGATCTTCCATTTTACCGGGATAAAAAGTAGCCTATGTCCTTCCTCAGACTTTTGATTATCTGTGTACCAAGTTTCGTTTGAATCGGTTCAGTAGTTGTAACGTGAAAGCGAGACAGTAAGACAGAGTTACTTTCGCATTTATAATATTACTAGTGGCTCCCCGCGGTTTTACCCGCGTACCCGGGAGATCTTCCATTTTACCGGGATAAAAAGTAGCCTATATCCTTTCTCAGACTTTTGATTATCTGTGTACCTACCAAGTTTCGTTTGAATCGGTTCACTAGTATTAGCGTGAAAGCGAGACAGTAAGACAGAGTTACTTTCGCATTTATAATATTACTAGTGGCTCCCCGCGGTTTTACCCGCGTACCCGGGAGATCTTCCATTTTACCGGGTTAAAAAGTAGCCTATGTCCTTTCTCAGACTTTTGATTATCTGTGTACCTACCAAGTTTCGTTTGAATCGGTTAAGTAGTTGTAGCGTGAAAGCGAGACAGTAAGACAGAGTTACTTTCGCATTTATAATATTACTAGTGGCTCCCCGCGGTTTTACCCGCGTACCCGGGAGATCTTCCATTTTCCTAGGATAAAAAGTAGCCTATGTCCTTCCTCAGACTTTTGATTATCTGTGTACCAAGTTTCGTTTGAATCGGTTCACTAGTATTAGCGTGAAAGCGAGACAGACAGACAGAGTTACTTTCGCATTTATAATATTACTAGTGGCTCCCCGCGGTTTTACCCGCGTACCCGGGAGATCTAAGATTTTCTCGGGATAAAAAGTAGCCTATGTCCTTTCTCAGACTTTTGATTATCTGTGTACCTACCAAGTTTCGTTTGAATCGGTTAAGTAGTTGTAGCGTGAAAGCGAGACAGACAAAGTTACTTTCGCATTTATAATATAAGTTAGGATTTCATTGATGTACACTAATATTATAAAGAGGAAAGATTTGTATTTTTGTATGTAACTAAATAAACTCAAAAAGTACTGGACCGATTTTAATAATTCTTTTTTCATTAGAAAGCTACATTATCACTGAGTAACATAGGCTATATTTTATCCCTGTAATCCCACGGGAATGGGAACTACGCGGGTAAAACCGCGCGGAGGCAGCTAGTCTATACTAATATTATAAAGAGGAAAGATTTGTTTGTTTGTTTGTTTGTAATGAATAGGCTCCGAAACTACTGGACCGATTTCAAAAATTCTTTCACCTTTGGAAAGCTACATTATCCCCGAGTAACATAGGCTATATTTTATCCCTGTAATCCCACGGGAATGGGAACTACGCGGGTAAAACCGCGCGGAGGCAGCTAGTATAATACATATATATCTATTAGTCAGGTTTCCATTGATGTAAATGTCAAGTGGAATATCAGACGATGATTTATTTTGGAAAGATCCAAATGTTTTATTGATGTTGATTGGCGATAAGACTCTTGTAATTGAACTATCGGTCAACGAAATATTTCCATTCGTTTATTCTTCGATGTGTGTACGAAGATTTATGAACTAGCTTCTGTCCCGCGGTTTCACTCGTGTTCTCGGAGCTCCTTAAATTTTATCGGGATCATCATCATCATCAACAGCTCATATACGTCTCCACCGAGGAGCTCGAGCCTCCCCTAACATCGAGGGGGTTTAGGCCACAGTCCACCACGCGGGCCTAATGCGGATTGGCGGACTACACATGCCTTTAATAGTGAAATTTTTATCGGGATAAAAAGTAGTTATTATACTTTACCAAGCTCTAGTTTATATCTGTGCGAAATTTCATTAAAGTGGCTCCAGTGGCATAAGCGTGAAAGTGTTACAGACTGAGTTACTATCCCATTTATAATAATAGTAGGAATTGCGATGCAATGTTATTTATTAATTTTTGACCCTCATTAACTAAAGGTCAAAGCCTCTTCCAAAGTGTGGAGCAAATATTAGCAAAATCCCATTTTCATAGATTTTTTCTTGATGTAACAAAAAGGAACTTTTTAGAAGTATTATATGTGTAATAGATTGCAATATTAACTAGTAGGCTATTATTGGATCGATTACAACCAATATAAACATGTCAGTTTTTATTAAACACGCAAGATACTTTATGCAATGTTGCTTATATTGTTTACTAGTGGCTCCCCGTTGTTTCAGCCACGCTACCAGGGAATCGTCAATTTCCCGGGGTAAAAAGGAGCGTGTGTGACATTCTAGAACATATCCTAACTCGGTGTCAAATTTCATCGCGATCCCTTCAGCCATTGGCAAAAAAAAGAAAAATGAAAAAGTAACAGGGTCGGCAACGCGTGACTGTCGCACCTGGTGTTGCAAGCGTCTATAGGCTACGGTAACCGCTTCCCATCAGGTGGGACGGTATGCCTGCTAGCCACCTTTGTGCTATAAAAAAAATCACATACTGTCTCATTTATAATATAAGAAGGATATAGGATTGGAATTCAATATTCTTTATTGGAATTCAATTATATTCATATCGCAAAAAAAAAAACATCATAAAAGTAGGTAAGGAAAATGTCATCAGATTTGCATTGAGAAGTTTTTCAATCGTAAATCCAAAATGGCGACGTAATTTTTTTAACCGATATTTCAGCTCGTGCGCAGCCAACTCCGTGACCTACACTCTGATGGGTGAATCCTGCATCCAACGTGTGAGAAGCAAATACATGTTGCTGATGACCTGCTTGATACTGCTGTCACCGGCTGTTGCTGGGAGTGAGTGTTCTCATGAATTTATCAGCTTTATTGATTTCCCAAAAAATATTGGAAAGAATATCAATCTATAAGAAATAAAGCCTTGAATAAGAACGTCGGAGATATAATTTCTAGTTGCCGAAAGAATTGATTTATTTTCATGTTCATGTTCTGTAAATTAGTGATATGTAATAAGAACTCTTATCCAAAATGTTTGTCTTAGAAAATAAAAACCAATTCACAGACACTAGATTTTTGGTACTTGCACTTCATAATAGTATTTTATGCTATATCGATACTGATACTTAATTGTGATTAAATTTTTCAGTTCTCACATACCCAACGCTCAAACTAGACTTCGCAGCAAATCTTACCTGGTTGGGCATCGTCTTCCGACCTTGGAGGCTACTAATCATAGTCCTTGCACTTCCTTCTGGAGTTGGTGGCATCCTGATCTACTTCTTCTTTGAATCACCAAAGTTCCTATCAAATTGTGGCAGAAAAGAAGAAGCTTTGGAGATCATGAAGAAGATTTATGTCATCAATCACAGAAGCTCTAAGGAGGAACTAAAAGTAAGAATTGAATTATGATCCTGCATAAAGTGAAGTGCTGACTCAGAAATTGTTCATACTTTAGATATTTATTATTATGCATCGAAATGAAAAATTAAATAGCGTGTCTCACAATTTATTTGTAGGTCAATGTTTATTTGTATTCGTTAATTTTATATTTCACAGTCCATCAGTGATCGTGGTATATGCTACATTGCAAAATTTTTGCGAAATTTTGGTACAACAGTACAATGTTTATGCTCCTACTGACATATTCTATTAACTTCCTTTAATCTAAATAATTTATGAATCTTTAAAAATGAAACCTGCATCCCTTAAGCAATTCAATAAGGAGAGCGAGTATAGATATAGATTTATACCTGGTCATTTATTACCACGAACCAATGACTAACATATTGAATCTCAGATCTAATAACCACAAAGCCAATCCATTAACTCGATAAACAAGACAACTAATACATAATCTCCCAAAAATCAGCAATAACATTCTAATATTTTTTACATTACAGGTCCACTCACTCAGTCTAGAAGATCAACAAATAAAGAAGCCAATGTCGATGTGTCGTGCTATGTATGAACAGAGTGCACCGCTGTTCCGACCACCTTACCTCTGGAGGACGCTGCAGCTGTTCTATATAGTTTGCATTGTCTATGTAACGTAAGTGGTATATGTCTCATAATATATCTATGTATCAGTACAATTAGTATGGCAGAAAGGGACTTTTTAAACAGTCATATAAAATGTACTGGATTACATTATGATTTCATTACTTATTCGTGGTTTACAGGATTTTTTATATTTTGGATTAAAAAGACTATAAAAAGTGTTCCCAGATTAAAGATATACAATGTTGATACCTAGCTAGTGGTAATTAGGACCCCTTGGGACTTTTGCAGCAGAGATTAAGGACTAGAGCATAATAAGCATTGTGTTTTAAAAAAAACTGTACTAGACCAAATGACTTTTCCGTTACAGTAACAACAGTTTTCTGGTCTGGCTACCTCACATGCTGAACCTGGTGCGGTTATCCCTGGAGTCAAATACAACAGACCCAGGGAATATCTGCTCTTTAATCAGTACCAGGGATAATTCCACCACTTCTGCCGGAGTAGTAAGTAACTATGATTGATTAAGTTAAATTATAACAGTAGTTAACTAGGAATTTAAGGATTCTGAATTGAATAATTGAATTGAATAATTAAGAAATATAAAGATTTCATTTATTTATGTTAGGTATATGATTTTTGTTCCTATCAACCTCCACAATAATTTATATAATAAGAATTTTATTTGAAGCTTGTTAAATTTTAGCCAAATAAATAGAAATATTTGTATCAGCATATTTAAAACTAGGTTTAGGGTTAAATCTATTACATAGTAATTCAGCAAGGGAGTGGAACTTGCTTCCGGCGTCTGTGTTTCCTGACGCCTACAGGGCTACTGCTAGAGGTTTTCAAGGCTAGAGTGAATAGGTTTCTTCTTGGCAACTATGCTCCATCTTAGGTTTTGGCAACGCCGTTTATAGACGGGTCAGAGACTAAATGAAAGCTCGTCACTTATAAATAAAATATCTTCTTTTTCAGAGTCCAGAAGTATGTTCAGGGAGAATACAAGACAACGTGATCTTAACACTTATTGCATCTCAATCTGTGTTCTCATTCCTGAACTTCGTGATATCCTACCTTCCGAACCGGCGGAAGGCTGTGCTGATAACAGTCCTCTGCATGTCAGCATCAAGTGGGGTGATCCTCAATTTGATGCCAGAACCACTATCCAGTGTATTCTTCTTTGTTGTCTTCACTTGTACCTGTTTGGGAATGGGTATTCTGGCGTCGTATTTCGTGGATTTGTACCCCACTTCGTACAGGTGAGTGAACTTGTATCTTCACATAATTAGTGAATCCTAATGCTTGCTTTCAAAAATGATTTACCTGAATTAGTTGTAAAGCTAATATATTCCAAAATTGTTGATATACCATATACCTGAATCTTTATTAATGATTTACAGTGTAACATAATAGCAGAAGATTAACAACTAAATACTATTTTCCATAAAATAAAACGGTCATAGGATTTGAACCTACAGATTTCGTGCCTCTTGAGGCCTGCCTTCTAAATCCGATGATTCATGACTGATGTACATCAGTACATTGCGATCAATGTACTGATGTAGAATAAACTAGTAATATTATTATTTTGGAAGCTTCTTAATATTTTTTTGGTTCTTTTCAGGGGCATGGTGACGTGTTTAAGCATTATGGTGGGCAGGAGTAGTACCTTCATAGGAATTAACTTAGTGGGGAACCTAATATTCCACCATTGTCAAATAACGTTCTACTTGTGGTCGCTGCTTGTACTGAGTAAGATGTTTCTCTTAATTTTTATCATAAAATTTGAGTATAAAATATTAACCAGTTATATTAACAGTAGCAAATGTGTTCTTTTTAGGTTTCAATTTGAGATAGTGATCTATCTTGGTCTGCAAATTTAGAATTAATGTAAACCATTTTTGTAAAACCAATGTGCTGTTCCATCCATTTAAAAACCTTATAAAATACAATAACCACGAAATAAATAACAAAAATTCCATATAAGCTATTCTTCTTTTTTTAAAACATAAAAGAAGAAGAATTACATATTCTGCTTTTTTACTTTTCAGGCAGTGTAGTAGCAGCGTGCTTCCTGCCACCAGACAAACCTGCTGCTGTCAAATCAAATGCAGTCTAACTTGGATTCCTTTAATTATAATTAAACAAGGGTCTGTGATTTTAGGTTTATTATATCATTAAGTCTTAAGAGACAAAATGGCGGTAGTTAATTATTTTCTGTCGTTGATTCGATACGATGTGAATTTTGCCAATATCTAGAGATCTGTGATTTTGCTACGTGAGAAATGATTTTACTTATATATGTATTTTCTTAATGATATGAATGTGTTATGGATTTTTACCTACTAATAGTTCAAAGAACTATATTTCCTTCATATTGAATCGAATTTTTTTTAAATTGATCATTAAATTATTTCGTTAAGACTTTGTTCCATGAAAAACCAGTGTTTATATATTAGTATAGCCAAAGAACTACACTATAATGTAAGCTATAGATGTATCATTGATATTACATGTACATAGTTATAAAATGTTTCAAAATATAATATAGAGGATAAAGAAATAAATGATATAACTGTTGTTTTCACATAAATAGTTATTTATTTTTAATTCTTATTTATAAAATAATTTCAAAAATATATTATTGTATAGTAATGTTGTCATATTAAAATACGCTATTTAAGACATCACAGGACGAATCATTTTGTCATTGTATATTCGAAGGTTAAAACATAATTAAGCCGCTATCATTACTAGCAATATAGAAAGAAGAATTTAAAAAGTTTAAAAGAACAATTTGTTAAACAAAAAGTTGATTTTTTCTTTTTTTTATCACGAATTCAGAACCAAATCTGAACAGCTTAAATATCTTCTGTTTCCTATTACAGATGGTAAATTAGAAATAATATTGTACAGTTAATTCCTAAAATAAATACAAAAGCCTTAACTAGTAATATCGAGATCTAAAGTTATATAATAGACACCTTTATTCCTAACTACATGTAAGTCGATATGTATCTGTCTAACCCCACACTCTTCTCTAAACCGTTTTCTGCGTCAGTATCTTCTTCTTTTTGTGTTTCTTCTTTATTCTCTTCTAGTTTTATTATCATTATGGCACCGATTGATACTGGAAATAATAACAACGTTTGTTAATAATTTTAAGTATTTTATGTTTCAAGTTTTAATATTTAATATTGACGTATACAAAAAAAACACGATTGTGATTAAGTCAACGCCATGGACTATTTTTTGGGAGTTAGTACCTATACCAAACTTAGCAGAGCTTGTAGTACTAGATAGCTGATATACTAAATATACATTCTTACATAGATATTTACATCCAGATACAGAACAAACAGACTACATGAAGGACAGACGCATGAACATGCACAAATGTTCGTCTTCGGTAGGATTCGAACCCATGTTTGGCGGCTTGAAAGTCAGGGTCACTATCCACCAAGCTAACTGGCCTGTAGATGGCACAATATATTGAATGTCACAGTCGTACTCACAAGCTAGTAACGCGGACACTGATATGAAGGGTGCTGGACAGGAGAAGTCCAGGAGTACTCCAACTGCTAAGTTCGAAGCGACACCACCAGCTCGCCCCCACCACGCTCCCCAGCACACTCCTAGACCACTGAGGACAAGATAAGTTATGGTGTAAAAATATCATATGTCTTAATATGGCTGGGCTTTTGTAGGGTGGTAGAATAAAAGTTATTACTGAGCATTGGTGAGGCTCAGCATAAACAGTGGTGACCATTTATCATCAGGTTAGTCGTCTAATTCATCATAATTTTAGTTCTAAAAGGTCACACACAATGTTTTTTTCCGGCCGTGTACCTCTACCATAATCGGAGACTCTATAAATTATCTTGTAATTTTTATTTGCTATTCAATTTTAAACTAAAAAACCAGGTTACAACAAGCTACTCGTAGAAGGTTGCCGTGATAGCATTTTTCACATTATTATCAGTTATAAATTATCGTGATCATGACAATGACCACGTTGCCCATATGTCCATTCACCATATCGAATAAAGTTGAAAACTCTGCCTTTTTTACCCGACTGCCAAGGGTTAAATTTTTACACCCTTACCTCAGTTTAGCAGGCAACGCGAGCAGCAGCAACCTAATCAGCAGCACATTTCCATTCAGCGAGGCTGCATTAAGCGCTGCAGCGGCTGCGACGGCTACTTTATTGGAGTTGCTGCACGCACACGCGGTGGCTGCGAGACACGCGCAGGCGAGAGCGCATGCGCCGGCGCACGCAGCGGCCGCGCGTCGTACTCCGAGCGCACCGCCTCGCGCGCATAATAGTGCGCACGCAGCATTACCGAGGACGCAACATGCGCCTACTATTAGCCCGGATATGAATACCTGCCGGATAGTAATATGTATATTAGAGGGTGGTGAACTATGGCCAAAGCCCCTCGATGTTAGGTGGGGCTCGAGCTTCTCGGCGGAGACGTATACCTATGTGTGGAGTGGAGATGATGATATTAGAGGACCACCGCAACCTCGTCTGCGTCAATTGCATAAGAAATGTTTATAGCGCTAGGGTTACATGAGAAAAGTTAAAATGAAAAAAAAACGTTACTGGGTATCTGGGTGTTATTTAAATACGTATTTAAACTAAAACTTATATTAATATATCTGATATCTGGTTACTCAAAGCCAGCTCTGCCTAGTTTCGAGTCGGATTGGTCGTGTGTTACTTAAATCTCCAGGCTTTGTCTATATTAGCCTTTTGCAGGTAAAATGAATCCTATATAAAGAGACGAACTTCTTAGCATTCCATGGATTCACCGTGCGGGTGCCGGGTCCATCGTGTGACAGAGAGAGAAACTCCGAGCAGATCCCGAGATTTGTGACACGGGTGTAGGTTTAAGGGGCCCCTTTCCGATGTACATCCACACTCACCTTCACTACTCATGTTTCTCTCCCGATTAAGCATTAAATAGATTCTGTAAAAACCAACATACATCCTGATCCATGTCAGCATTGCAGCTATCCTCAGCTCTCCTCTCGTGGACATCATAAACAGTAGCGTTGTACCCTGTATCCACTCTAGGATATGTATCGTAAACTCTACTTGGAATCTCGCTCCATGGTGTACTGCTGGCGTTGAAGAGTTGTGTCTCTGGAACCTTGAGTGCGGCTTTACATTCTCTACCTTGCATCCTGAGTAGGAGTTCTGGTATCCAGAGGTTTAGGCCAAAACCACTGAAATAAATTGAGAATAAACGGTTAGTTGTCATTTGAAAACTTAGTTATACATAGTACAAATGCTAATATGTAGTATAGAACACATGAACAAAGTGAATTCCCCTTAATAGGGACAAAGGAAAAGTGTTGATGGACACATTCTTAGTTCATAGTGAATTAGAAGTTTAAGCCAAATTTAAATTACTCATTAGCGTAATACTAGGCTAAATCGGCTAGATTGTAATATTAGCTGGGATCATCATTTGTGGTCCCAGAATAAGGGAAAAAAAAATTTGAAACTGGAAACCCACCACGGATTCATACAGTTAGCGGAACTAGCGCAAGCACTAGCGAAATTAACGCAAAATTTATCACTGAATGATTTATGAATTGAATCACTCTAACTATTGGTAAAAACTGGATTAAAATCCATTGTTTATGAGACAGTAGTTTAAAAGATTTATACGTATAGACAGATAGATGGAGGGAATCAACTTTGGTTTTTACTATGTAAACATGGTAGAGATAAAATTGTTGGTCCAATAATACTGTTTTAATTTTCCTTTGTTTACTGAAACATGGAAAAGAGTGAGAGTTCATTTCATCACAAGAAGATTTATCTTTTAAATTAACTCTTTCTTCTTACTAATCTAACTGAGCAGCAGAGTTGAGTATTCATAGTTATATTCTCTTCAAGGTATCTATATATGTAAAAGAAAGTCGTGTTAGTTACACTATTTATAACTCAAGAACGGCTGAACCAATTTGGCTGAAAATTGGTGGGGTAGCTTAGAACCAGGAGGCGGACATAGGATAATTTTTGTCCCGGGAAAATTGATCATCCTTGGGAATGCGGGTGAAACCTAAAATATTGAATACTCACGCAGCCATATTAGCAAAGAAGACAAACAGAATCAAACTGGATTTCAGAGCGTAAGTCTTTGATATGAAGATCTTCAAATCCTTGAGGACTCCCATGAATAATGCTTTGGAACGATTCTCTTCTTCGTTTTCCGTTTTTGTTACAAATATGTTTTCTTGTATCAACTTTTTTATCTGAAAAAAAGATTAATTTCATATAAATTCCTGATCGATTTATTTGGGTACTTATATACTGGATAAGCATACTGTTTGTTCTATGCCTGGATCTATTTACCAGTATAAAAACCTATGTATTTCTTTCGAAATGAAATATATTTATTAATTCAAATAGGCCTTCACAGGCACTTATGAAACGTCGATTCTGATGCTCGGTTCGGAAGGTTGCTTTTGCTGAGTAGAACCGGCAAGAAGCAATAACTCTTTTAATAACTGGAGATTTCTTAGTATATTATGTGTCTTTTCGAATTTTATCTTTATCATATTTGTATACATATCAAGTATCTGGTTAGCATAGTGCAAACTGCTTACTTTGGCCATTTGTAAAAAAAAACAATGCCATTTACTCAGTGAAAGCTTTAACAGGGCACTTATGGTGGTCAAAACTAATTTAAAGTAACCTTTCGATTGAGAAGATCGCAAAGTTGCTTTTTTCATAAACTAACTGAGCCATTTTTTCCCTGTCACAGGTTATTACTCAACATAATCATTATTTTTACATTATCATATAAGAACCTATTTGCTTATAAAACCGTACCTTAAACTCTTCCCCCTGCCTATTATTAGACTTATAGATGTAAGCTAATATCTTCAATGCTTTATCGCTTCTGTTGGTATCAGACAATAGTCTTGGACTTTCCGGCAGGTACAGCACCCAGGTACCAGCGAGGAAGCCAGGGATGCTGCCCAGGGCGAGGAGCAGCCTCCAGGAGTAGATGGGCAGGATTGTTGGGTAGTCAGGAATCTTGAAGGGTATGACGAGCCATGCTATAGCTGAAATTGAAAACAATAGGGCATTAATAAAAAAATGTTGATAATTTGCTGCAGTGTAAATAATAATAATAGTTTGTACAGATTTTGTTAACTAAACATGGTATTCATATGTCGACATCAAATTAATAGATAATATAATTTATACAAAAAAATTATGTAGGTACCTACTACAACTAACTAATATTACTAAATACTTATCTTTATAAACTATGTATTAGGTACTATATTATTCCGATCTATTCATCTTTATAAACATAACATAAAATAATAACATTTCTTTAACCATCTAAAATGATTAAAAGATCAATTGAATTAGAAATAAAAACAAAATTATGTCCTTAAAATTTATTAATGCTTTGAAGCAGTCGGCACACGGCCAAAACTTCAAACTTACTCTGAATAGTTGTACTAAATTAATTATTTACCTTATTCTATAAATACATAGATATGGGTCAGACAAATACCTACAGGTGGATTCTAACGGCCAAACTGTATAAAAATACCACAAGTGAATGACCGAGGATTTTCCATCAATGACCAAATGATCTAGCATCAATAAACAGCTTAATAACGGATGAGTTCAATCAGATTTCGATACAAAGTACTTATGTAGGGTACGCATCATTAAATATGTTCAAAAGAACATTTTCAATGTCGAGATCAAATGAATTTAACCTTTAGGTCTTAATAGTGGTGGTCAGTAGGGAACGCACCGACTCACAATCATGAGGGTGCCGGTTCAAACCCCTGCCCGTATCTCTGACTTTAAAAACTATCACTGGCTTTCGGTGAAGGAAAACATCGTGAGGAAACCTGCATGTGAAGTCCGCCACTCCGCACTAGATCTGCGAATTGGACTACGGCCTAAACTAGTTGTAAGGGAAGCATCGTGATCCTCCGTATGATGATGATAATAAAGCTATAGGCAAAAGGGCTTCTTGCTTAACATCCCCAGTTATTCAGAGCTAATTAGATGCGAATACGGTTTGGATGTCTAAACGATCTACAGGCTTTTGTTTTGTGATCCTACTAATATTATAAATGCGAAAGTTTGTGTGTTTGTATGTATGTTCGTCACTTGAATTTGGATGAAATTCAGAACACGACGACGCGGTCTTGCATTACCAAGAATCTTGAATTTTCCAAGGATACAAAGTCTCCATATGCTATTTCAGAACATTTCATTTCATTAATTTCATTACATACTTATTAAGATATTTATATCGAGACACAGAACAAACAGATGTACATATGTTTGTCCTGAGTGGGATTTGAACTGGCAGTTTGAAAGTCAAGATCACTAACCACAAAACCAACCGGCCTGGCAAGACAATGATTAGAAAATATACAAAAGAAATCCAAACCCAAGAAAGGCCTACTCTCTCAGATTTAACTTACAAATGCGCCTCACTGACCCTGCAATCTGCAACTCTAAACACATTAGTACGTACCCAAAAGTATATGTTAACATCCTAACTAGTATTATAAATGCGAAAGTAACTCTGTCTGTCTGTCTCAAAACTACTGAACTGTAATGAAATTTGACACACAGTCTAGAGCCTGAGAAAGGACATAGGCTACTTTTTATCCCGGGAAAATGGAAGATCTCTCGTGTACGCAGGTGAAACCGCGGGGGGCAAATCTGTCTCACTGTTTCTTCAATCTGCAAATCTAAACACATTACTACCCAAAAGTATATGTTAATATATGTTTATACAAATCAGTTTCATCTTTATTGATACTCACTGTGCCATTCCCATAGACATTAAATATATCGTAAATCTAGACATGTCATTTGTCTTTGTCTATAAACAGCATTCGGTTGCATTTGTTCCTATTTTCAAGATTGTTTGCCATAGAGTTTAGTTTTTAGAGGTGGCAATAAAACGCTAGCATGAGAATTGGTTTAGTATTGTTAATCTGCCGTTTGACACCGTCATAATTCTGCCAATTTACACAAAATCTTTCTAAAATATATTAATAATCCTTCGTGTTGAATCAGTATGTCTATTGATAAAAACCACGTTAAAATCCGTTACGTAGTTTAATAGATCTACGCGTACCTTCAGATATCGTGATTTTGTTTTACCTATTCTTAATATTTAATTTTCTAATTCTCTAATTGTCTTAATCTTTTAAGAGCTGTAGAGTTGTTTTGTTTTATTGCACTAACATTAATCCATTCTTATCAGAGGGATAATGCATTTAAAGTAATATTTTGAAGAGAAAAGATTTGGATTTAATCTTTTTGTTGTTTTTCACCATAGGATTGCTACATTATCTGGGTATAACATAAGATATGTTTTATCTCCGTATTTCTACGGGAACGGGAACTACACGGGTAAAACCGCTGGGCGGAAGCTAGTTCCATATAATAATGTGTGTGCGTAGTTGCAAGCCTACATACTTCTATCACAGTAAATCCTAAATCAAATCACGACTATAATTTTGACATAGTGTTTTGATAAACATCATCGCTCTGTGTTGAGAAAATCATAATATTATTTCAGCTCTCAATAGAGACATTCTATTCAGACTCTAACCTTACCTTCAATGTACTAGCGGATGTGTTTACAATCATTTTATTGAATGGAAGAGGTAGACAGGTGTAAGTATAGCTATAAATGGTTAAACACTTACGGTACAGCAACATGGTTTGAGTCATATGTACATAAAGCTGAAGAGTTGCTTTTTTTATACTACTAAGGTGGCCAATAGGGATACGGTTCCACCTGATGGGATGTAGCATATAGTCTTACTCAATACATGGCCTATCTAACACACACACAAACTAGTAGTTCCTGATATTAGCGCGTTCAAATAATGCACGAAGCAAAGAGTACATGGGGTTCTTCAAGAGGGAAGTAGAGAGATTTTTACAGGGTCGGCAACGCGTAAGTGACGCCCCTGGCGTTGCAGGCCTCCATAGGCTACGGAAGCCGCTTCCCATCAGGTGGGACTTTGTGGTTTAAATAAAGGGGGGTATACCTGGTAATATGAGCCAAGTTACGACAAAGCTCATGCCGACGATGCTGAGGTAGAACTGCCTCCTCTTGGCGCCCACCAGGTCTGACAAGTAGGGGAATACGAGGGTTGCTGGACCACCTGATGGTAGAAAAGATATAGATAGAGTTCATTGAACTGAAAATAGCGTTTTGGTGAGGTGAGTGATTTTGTAAGACTTTTTGGTTAGTCTGGTTACTACAGTTACCCTAGCTTTTAAGCCGCCGGTCGTGGGTTTAAATTCCAACCTAGCACAAAGATTAGTGTGCATATAAACAAGTCTGTTTGTCCTGTGAATTTCTATACAAGCATATATTTAAAAGTACATGTAGTGTATCAGCTTTAAGGTTACCATAGTTAGAAATCAAATTGGCTATGCGTAAATAATGTCCCAAAACTTTCATTTTTGGAATTGAATTTTACATAATTTTAAACACCTCATCGCATTAACCAACTCTTATAACCATCAATGTACAAAGTGCTCAATACTCAATACTTTATTGCTTTAAATATAAATGTGTAAAGTAAGTAGATGTTATAGTTAAATATTAAATACTTACCAATAAGAAATCCATTAATCGTCCTAGCAGCCAGTAGTAGCCGGTAGTCAGCCACGAAGCTCTGTGCCAACGTGACTGCCGCGTCCAGTAGAAGGGTGAGACTTAAAGTACTTCTCCTGCCGAACACATCACCAACTATGCCCCAGAAGAATGCGCTGGCTACACCACCTGAGGATAAGAAAAAAAAATAAGAAGAAAACTCTTTTAAGGTTATCTGGTTTAAATTTTCAGAAAGTTGTTAAGTGTAGGGCTCTATGTAAAATATAAGTTAATCAGGATTGTATTTTCCGTCCCGTTTCAGTCGACGTTTCATAAGTGCCTGTGAAGGCTTATTTAAATAAATAAATATATTTAATTTCATCCGTTTCTAATTGCCGAATACGGTACCACAATTTTCTTGAGACAAAAAATATTAAAATTACGTCTACAATTAATTTAAAAAAATGTTTATGTTGGTATAAAACTTTTTAACTTTTAAGTGTCGCTATCGAAACACAGTGAGGGTTTTTCACTAATAAATAGAACGATAAACTATCAAGATTTATCTCGTACGATGCCGGGCCATGTAGTTGGTAAAACTTACCTATATTTCCTAATATTATGCAAATAAAAGTACCTACTGATGTCGGTCCATGTGTATTTAATTAGGTATATCGTCTTTCTTCCTCATTGAACTAACAAAATTACCAATGACATATTATTATGTTTATATACATATGTCACTATATACATTTAAAAACAATCTACGAACGTTGAATCAGAATATCGTCCTTTGTTCTTGCATGTATCCAGTTAGCGTTATGGACGTGGATTGTTTGATTTTATTGATTTTTGCGGTTTATCGAGCGAGGCCAACAATGACACGTGACTGGGGAAAATACGCAAAATGAAAAACTTAACTTATATCATCACGCCCATGATCCAAAAAGAGGTAGACGATATTCATCATCATCATCATCATCAACAGCTCATATACGTCTCCACCGAGGAGCTCGAGCCTCCCCTGACATCGAGGGGGTTTAGGCCATAGTCCACCACGCGGGCCTAGTGCGGATTGGCGGACTTCACATGCCTTTAATTGTGACATCTCAGGCATGCAGGTTTCCTCACGATGTTTTCCTTCACCGAAAGCCAGTGGTGTGAATCCGTACGTAAGTTTTTATAAACTCAGAGGTACGAGCCAGGGATTTGAACCGGCACCCTCATGATCGTGAGTCGGTGCGTTCCCAACTGAGCCACCAAGACTTAATTAATTTAAATTTTATTATTTACACAAAGATATTAAGTCTATTTTTCGCTTTAGAAACGGGAGGTAATGTTTGATACTTAGCCACGGTTAAAGAGATTTTGATGAAAGGCACATATTTAAAATCCCGCTAGCTACATAGATAGGTAGATGTTAACTTGCTCAGCCGAGATCTATCCCACTACAATAGTAAAAGGGAAGGTTTAGATGGATGGATGGATTTGTGTAACTCAATCACTGTTAAAGATGTAATCACTATAAAAAATACGGAATTAAATGTCCTTGAATAGCATTTAAGCTACTTTTTATCCCGGGAAAATAAAAAACCTTTCTGGAGGATCTATCAAAACCTCTTCTATCTTCTGAAAAAAACTGTAGGTTAAAAGCTACTCCGACCGGCTTTATGGTCAGCTATCCTGACTTTTATAACACCTGATATAAGTTCGAATCCCACCCAGGACATTTGTGTGTCTGTACATATCTGATTGTTCTGTGTCTAGATATAAATGTCATCATAAAAAGTAGTATAACAGTCATTTAGTTACAATTAAAAGCTCTGCTTAGTTTAGAATCAGATTAGCCGCGTGTAAAGAATGTCCCGGGATATTTAATTCATTAAGTCCCATGATCAGAAGGGTCAATGACAGGAAGACATGCGAGTGGCTAGTAAGGTAGCATTCCAGCATGCACCTATTCTAGAAATGTGTTATATGTTACTAGCGGGCCCGGCAGACTTCGTTCTGCCCACCAGCGCCACCTACCGGGTCCAAATTGATGTATTATACATAAAAACCTTCCCCATGAAATACTCCGTAGTTTGGTGAAAATTGTATGAAAATCGATTCAGTAGTTTGTGTGTTCATCGCGTTCAGACAGACAGAGGCGACGGGACTTTGTTTTATATATATAGAAGATTACTAGTGGCTCCCTGCGGTTTCACGCCCGTCCGGAGTACGCTTTCCCCGGGATTATCATTTTTCCAAGGATACAATGTAGCCTATATGTTAATCCAGGTTAAAAACTAACTTTGTTCCAAATTTTATTGAAATACGTTTTGTAGATGAAAGAGTAACAAACATCCATCCTTCCGTTCATCAGTGGCGCAAATCTATATATGTAATTAAAAGAAAGTCCCGCCGCTTAGTTAGTTACACTATTTATAACACAAGAACGGCTGAACCGACTTGGCTGAAAATTGGTGGGGAGGTAGCTTTGAACCAGGAGACGGACATAGAATACTTTTATCCCGGGAAAATTGTAGATCCCCGGGAACGCGGGTGAATCCGCAGGGAGCCACTAGTATGTAATACAGATAATTTTAAAAGGCTCTTAAATACTAGGAAGTTCAAGTAATAATCGAATGTTTACCTTTTAAGGTTTTATTAGCACATTACTTGAATTTACGCAGTATTTTGTCAAACCATTTAGCACCATATTGATATATGGTTAAGAGGGCGCGAAATTACACTTTTATTGAATTAACGCTTACTAGTATATTAGATGATTTTTATAGATATCAAAAGAAAATTTTTTTGTTGTTGAGAGCATTAAATTTAGGGCTTTGAAGAAGAAGATGAATTTAGCATTTGTGAACGTAGCTTAGATTTCATTTGAGAAAAACTGGTAAGAAATTTGAACAAATTATGTAGGACCTGTAATATTCTAATTTCTCTTTTTTCTGCGATTCAGAGGAATTAATGAGCATAAGGGTGTGTTTATAGAAAATAATGGTTTATTTCTATTAATTGTTAATTAATTATGCTTACACTGGTGATTGTAGAAACCAATATTATTAATCAATACTACTTAATATTACAAAGAGGAAAGATTTGTATTTTTGTATGTAACGAATAAACTCAAAAAGTACTATTTATAAATTATTTTTTTATTAGTAAAGCTACATTATCACTGAGTAACAAGGCTATATTTCATCCCTGTATTCCCACGGGAACGGGAACTACGCGGGTAAAATTGCGTGGAGGCAGGCTAGTCATATTGTGATATGTTAATAGATTTTCTAGAAGTTTAGAAAGTGCAAAGACAAACAAAATATCATGAAAGTCGATGACTTTTTACTACAATAGACAATTTCTGACACTAGTCAAATAAAAATGATGATGACATAATTTCCGTAATATAAATGGCGTCTAAGCAATTCACAAAAGGTGTGTCCAGTAGATAATGGAGCATCCACAAACAAATACTGTATTTAACATTTAATATGATTCATGTGTTAACTACACTATAATTATAAAATTTATATTACTAAGAGGAAAAATTGTGTCCTTTTTTAGTGCTTGTAGTCGTCACCTGTAATTGGGACACCGTTTACGATTTATATCTTTTGTACTCGTATTTTTAATGTATTGATGTGTTTTGTTGGTGACCTAATAATAAAAAATACTTAAATAAAAGAAATTGTGTAAGTTTGTAATAAATAAACTTAAAAACTACTGTGACGATTTCTAAAATTTTTTCACCATTAGAAAGCTACATTATCAAGGAGTAAAATGGGCTATGTTTTATCCCCGTATTCTCACGGGAACGGGAACTACACAGGTGGAACCGCCTGGAGGTAGCTAGTGCTATATAATATGGACTTAACCCTATAGGGCTATGTTTAACTTTTTAATGTTTTTTAACGTGTGAAGGTTAGATGGATGGATAACAAAACATTCTCTCAATTAGGATATTGCTCAGTATTATTTATCCATTTTTGTATAGCTAATCATTTACCAGCCTTTAGATGATCATGTTAATGTTTCTGGACTGAACAATTTTTTTTAAGCTATTGCATAGCTTTTATCGCGGGCTCTGAGCGCGGCGACCGAATCAAGAAATTCCGTAACGAAAAAAACCTAACACATCGTCTAACATCGTTTCAGTTCGGCAGACTTCGGCACGGTGTTTGTTTGCTATCTTCTTAACTCTTTGACGTTTTGAAAAAATGGCGTTTGACATTTAAAAAAAACAAAACTCAATTTCCGTATTCGCGCGTAATTATTTTGTTTCTATTTCGTGGCAAGGGTACCACGTCATAAAGCCTAAGTATTCAAATACGTATGCACATCAGAATGCATATTATTAAAAAAAATATATGCTCAAGTATTTTTACAATGTACAAGGCGTCCTTTCTAACCTAACCTTTGTTTAAATCCAAATGTATCATTTATTTAGTACATGTAGCGGCCATTTGCATTTCTAAGCACGCGATGTTGGCGTATTGGTACAAATGTTTGTACGTTGGGCCAACATGGCAATGAAATTAGACCTTTTCTCTAAGATTTATATGAGCTAGTACTTATATATTTTTAAGCTATTGCATAGCTTTTATCGCGGGCTCTGAGCGCGGCGACCGAATCAAGAAATTCCGTAACGAAAAAAACCTAACATCCCCCACTCCGACGGGCAAGGAGGTGTGGCTTGAAGGCCGTGCATCGTCTAACGTCGTTTCAGTTCGGCAGTCTTCGACGGCGTTGTGTGCGATTAGACGTATTGTACGACTCTACGAAACTCGCACGAATCGAGACGAGCTGCTCCGAAATCGGACGAATACATAAGCTGCTTATGAGAAAGTATATAGGTGTATATGTATTTATGTACAACAGTGAATAGCTGTACTTGTAAAATTTGTGTATGAAATGTTTTGAATATGAATGAACAAAGTGCATTTATTATTAAAATAAATAAATAAAATTATAATTGCATAAGTTGATACAAAATGCTATGCAATGCAATAGCTTTACCGCGGCAGTCCCCGAGTGCCTCACGTATTTTTTTTTTTTTATTAATTTTTGAATATTAAACTATAAACAATTTTATGGCCGACTCTTTATATCATTAATACGATTAATATTTTCCATATTACGCAGAATTGTTTGTTTTCACAACTAGGTAGTAATTGTCCCAAAATATAGACCTTAATCGTATTCCAATTAACACTGGCTGAGTATGAAACTTCCTTAAAAATATTTTTTTACTATTATTATACTACGACTGAAGTATTTTTTTTAAAATACTCGTTTTAAATTATTAATATACAAGCAGCCGCCCCGCGGTTTCACCCGCGTAGTTCCCGTTCCCGTGATCGCTTAGGGGTATCAAACATAGATAGTAGCCGATTCTCAGACCTACTGAACATGCAAATAGAATTTCATAAAAATCGGTCAAGCTGCTTCGGAGGACTATGGTAACTAGCATTGTGAGACGAGAATTTTATATATAAGAAGATATGTTTGTTTGTTTGAACGCGCTTTTCTCAGGAGTTAGAATAATATGTTCTGGAATAACACATAGGCTAAATTAAAGATCCTCGGGAATGCGGGTGAGACTGCAGGGAGTCACTAGTAATATTATACGACTGAGAACGGTATATATATTTCCTTGTACGGCTCAAGAACCTCCCCTAAAACGAGAATAATGGCGCCCTTAGTCCCTCAGTTGCGCGTGCGCAGGTGTCTCTACCGAAGTAAGTAACTTAATATATTAACTAGTGGACCAGGCAGACTTCGTTCTGCCCACCAGCGCCACCTACCGGGTCCAAGTATATGTAAGCTATCCTATCTCTCAAGTTGGATCGAACTGCACATGGTGTGCGAATTTTATTATAATCGGTTAAGTGGTTTAGGAGTCCATTGAGGACAAACATTGTGACACGAGATTTATATATATTAAGATGTGTAAAATACCTAGCGACACAGGTTAGGCAAAATGTTTTATCCTAGAGTATGTTTTGAATCAACTTGTATTAAACTAAGTATGTATAAAAATATACCATTAATTTTTTTATTTTAGGCATACCTACCTACTTATTAACGAAAGTAACAACTTGGTTGTAATTGATTCAATTTAAAACAATACATATCTATATAAACTGTTATATAAACAGCTGATACTTGACGTACCTAATACGGAAAAATAAGTAGCTGTATTTATTTATCTTCACTGAAATCATTATTACCTTTTCAGTCGTTGTATTTATTAATATCCATATAGTTTGTGGTTAAGTTACATAAACCGTTACGGCATAGTAGTGACTGTCCACTCGTTAGTTCGATTCAGGACAAACATTTGTATGGCTGAAGCCTGAACATATATTCGTCGTAACATAATGATATATAGCCTATAGCCTTCCTCAATAAATGGGCTATATAAAACTGAAAGAATTTTTCAAATCGGACTAATAGTTCCTGAGATTGGCTTGTTCAAGCAAACAAACTCTTCAGCTTTATATATTACTAGCCGCCGTCGCGCGGTTTTACCCGCGTAGTTCCCGTCCCCGTAGGAATACAGGGATGAAATATAGCCTATGTTATTTATGAATAACGTAGCTTTTTGTGAAAGAATTGTGCATATCGGTTCTGTAGTTTCGGTGCCTATTCGTTACAAACAAACCTTTCCTCTTTATAATATTAGTATAGATAATAGATAAATAAATAATATCCAGGGACATTTTTCACACACAGCCAATCTGATTCCAAATTAAGCAACAAAGTGAGCTGTTATGGTAACCGGATAGCTGATATACTATATATACTACTTTTGAATACATACTTATATAGATATTTACATTCAGAGACAGGACAAACAGACATATTCATGCATACAAATGTTTGTCTTGGGTGGGATTCGAACCCACGAACCGCGGCTTGAAAGTCAGGGTCACTAACCACAAAGCCAACCGGGCTGTGAAATCTTTCCTCTTTATAATATTAGTATACTTAGATAGAATAGATTTAAACTTACCACTCATAAAAGCCATATTGATGAGACCAGCTTGGTATGTCGTGAGCTGCAGCTCGCACCTTGCAGCTGGGAGTACGTAGGACATCATGCAGTTCCCCACGCCGGAAGAGAAGAAGGCACATGCGCAGGCGCCGAGGGCATTCCTGCTGAATGTGCCGTAACCTGGGGAAATGGGGAAAAATTATACTAAGTACAGAAGAAAAGGCAGTGTTTAATATAACCTATCTTAGAATGTTGTATAGAACCTTAGTTACCAAATGCAAATTTCAGCATAAAAGGTGCTAAGGTATAAAGGTATAAAAAAACGGTCAAGTGCGAGTCGGACTCGCGCACCGAGGGTTCCGTACAAACCTGCAAGGTTCACAAAGTTCGTTCATTACGACAATTAATAACGTTAAGTAATAAGTTTATATTTATTAAAAAATATATATTTTGTAATGTAAAATTTAAGGTTTTCGGAATTTTTCCTTTATGTGTGCTATAAAACATTGCTTCATGCCAAATTTCAAGATTTTAGGTCGACTGGAAGTACCCTTTAGGTTTTGATTCCCTTGCGAGTACTTGCAGGTTTCAAAATATGCAGCTTAAATTGCTGTTTCTTTTGATTGCGTTGACATAGAAGTTTGATTTTGTTACAGCTTAAAGGTATTATAGACCTGAGTATTTGGTATGAATTTCAATTTAATACCTCTACGCGTTTATGAGAAAATGGGTAGTAAGTTTAAAATTATTAAAAAAAAATATATTATGTGATGTAACTAAAAATTTATGGTTTTCGTAATTTTTCCTTTATCTATGCTATAAGACGTTGCTTCGTACCAAATTTCAAGATTCTGAGTTCACGGGAAGCACCCTGTAGGTTTTGATTCCCTTGCAAGTGTCGAAAATTTGCGGCATAAACGGCTGTATCTTTTGATTGCGTTGGCTTAGAAGTTTGATTTTTTCACAGCTTCAAGGGACAGTAGACCTGAGTAATTGATATAAATTTCAGCTTCATACCTCCACGCGTTCCTGAGAAAAAGGGTCTTGACAGACGGACGGACAGACGGACAACAAAGTGATCCTATAAGGGTTCCGTTTTTTCCTTTTGAGGTACGGAACCCTAAAAACTTCGTATACGTCAGATTTTCTCAATTTATACATTTTGATGACACGACGCTCATATTGGTCGTAGCGTCATGTTATATAGCCTAGGGCCTTCGTCAATAAATGTGCTTTTAAATACTTAAAGGGTTTTTGATTACGAACCAGTAGTTTCTTAGATTAGCGCATTCAAACAAACAACCAAACTGTTCAGCTACGAGTATAAAATAAGCACTAGTTGAATCGCGCAACTTCATTAGCTTCACATTTCCGATTTTGCTCCTATTCGTTGCAGCGTGATGATATATAGACTTCCTCAATAAATGGCCCAACAAACATTGAATGAATATTTAAAATCGGACCAGTAGTTCCTGAAATTAGTGCGTTCAAGCACATAAACAAACTCTTCAGCTTTTTATATAAGTATAGATTAGCATCAGCCGTGGTGGCTCAGTTGGGAACGCACCGACTCACGATCGTGAGGGTGCCGGTTCAAATCCCTGGCCCGTACCCCTGAGTTTATAAAAACTTACGTACGGATTCACACCAATGACTTTCGGTGAAGGAAAACATCGTGAGGAAACCTGCATGCCTGAGACGTCACAATTAAAGGCATGTGAAGTCCGCCAATCCGCACTGGGCCCGCGTGGTGGACTATGGCCTAAAAACCCCCTCGATGTTAGGGGAGGCTAGAGCTCCTCGGTGGAGACGTATATGAGCTGTTGATGATGATGATGATAGATAAGTATCAATCAAAATATTTCAGGTATTACAGTCAGAAAGAATATTGTTCCAGTGTTCTTATTTAACCATAAAATGATAGTAAATTGCTGATAAGCGTGTCGTAAACTTTACTACCAATTTATTCAGCAGTAAATATATTATTTATTAATCATAGAATGAGTTTGTTCTAGTGTTGTTTGTTCTTTGAATGAAATGGAGGAATTTGTAGGATAGGCGCAACGGATTCGTCCGTTCGAAATTGGAGTAGCCCGACTGGGGTAGTACCTCCACCTTACAGAAGACCGCAGCCAAATAACACTACTTGTAGTGTTGTGTTCCTGCAGTGAGTAAGGTAGCCAGAGCTCCATGAGGAGACGCTGTAGCGGCAGTGGGGGGACCAGGGATGGAGTAGCGTCGTAGGGGTATGCAGGAGTGATATCTGTTTAGCCTTTCGACGAAAAGTACATTGCGCTTTGTCCCTTTCACTGCCTATACAGTTGCTCCCTTTTTTATAGGGTCGGCAACGCGTGAGTGACGCCTCTGGTGTTGCAAGCGTCCATAGGCTACGGTAACCGCTTCCCATCAGGTGGGACCGTATGCCTGTTTGCCACCCTTGTGGTATAAAAAAAAAATGGACATTTTGGTACTTCCTTTACCACCATTTCTCCTCCCGGCAAATTCAATTAATCTATATTTACTTAACATCTGTTATAACATAAGTTACACATTAACACACTAATATTAGAAAGGCGAAAGTTTGTGAGTGTGTATGTTTGTTACTTCTTCACGTCTAAACAGCTATAGAGATATTAATAAAATTTGGTATGGAGTTAGCTGACACCCTGTATTAATACATAGGCTACTTTTTATTTCGGGAAAATTGAAGACCCCCTGGGAACGCAACGCTGTTTTATTTTTCATGTCTAATTTGATTTATAACACATTTTTATTCCCACTTTCTTTTCAATAAAAAAATGTATTTAATATAATTAAAAATCATTAACTATATTGGAATGTATTCATACATCTATAAGAGACTTGCAATCCATCGTAATGTTTTCATATCGCTGGTACAGTTGTATGACATTACCATAATATTTACAATAATACATCGGACTGTACAATAACATTATAATTATTATCGAAATTATTTGGTACTCAAATACTTTTAGTTACTGTTTCTAGCTTCATTTGCAACTAATATCATAAATGCGAGAAAGTGTATTAATGTTTGTTACTCTTTCAGGTCAAAATGGCGGAAAGGATCTACATGAAATTTGACATAAAGTAAGAATATGTTTTAGATTAAGACATAGGCTACTACTAGTACAGGATAGTGGAACACAGCAGGGCTGAAGCTATTTAATTAATATTCTGGGACATTATTTACATTGAGTCAATCAGATTCCATACCAAGCAGAGCTATACTATGGAAACGAGATTTCTGATATAGGTACTACTTACTATTAAATATATTTAATAGGTACTTGTATAGATATTTACATCTACATACAAAACAAATAGTTTCAAGCACCCAAATATTATTTAATGGACTAGAAGGTGTTAGCCTCAGATGGCTTTTGCACCGTTACGCGGACTGTGCCTTCGGGATATAGCCTGATCTACTCATATATATATTTACTATATACTAGATGTATCTAGTACAGCTTTAAGTACGAATTTCTTCCGGGGAATTACCAACATGTTTCCGAATCAAAAGCGCAGCAGTTTTACAGAATAATTAATGATACTGTCATAGTTTAGATTAGAAAGGAATAAGCCGATGAAATCATAGCTCTATGTTTCAGGGCTAACAGCCTTCTGGTGATGTCCCTTACTTAGGTGAAGTTTAGCGGTGGTGACCATTTACCTTCAGGTGCACCGTCCGCTTGTTTATTTACCTACTTGCCAAGTAGTATTTCGACGGTCCCTACGTACATCATAGACAAAAAATACAAAGATATCTATGTCAAAATCTGAGGTTTACAGGAGAGCGTAATTTATGTTCATACCGCTAATTATACCGCTAATAACACCTAGAAATAAAAAATAGATATGTCAGATATGAAAATTTCATAAAAATTGGTCAAGCCGTTTCGGAGGAGTATGGTAACTAACATTGTGACACGAGAATTTTATATTTATAGTAGCTGCCGCCCCGCGGTTTCACCCGCGTAGTTCCCGTTTCCCGTTCCCGTGATCACATAGAAATTAAAAATAGATATGTAGTAGCCGATTCTCAGACCTTCTGAATATGGATATAAAATTTCAAAAAAATCGGTCAAGCTGTTTCGGAGGAGTATGGTATCTAACATTGTGACACGAGAATTTTATATATTAGAAGTAGATTAACATGATTAATACAGCATTATCTTAAATGGAATTTTACTGTAATATATGAAATATTTGGAATACCAACAGTATATTTATAATAACTGTTATATGAACACGTATTGTAGATTGACGTCACGAGATACGTTTTAAAATCGATACGCGACGAACGTATATGGCTTACGCAGTATTTTTCCCTTAGACGACAAAAATTTTAACAAATCATATGATTTTTATCTATATTTTCTACTCTTACGCATAAGCACGCACGTTTTAGAGAAACGAGTATAGATTTTAATTGTTATTGTAAAATTATTGATAAAGTAAACGCTGGATCTATATATAGTTTTTACGATTGGAATTTCACGTTTTTATTCGATTGTGATTTTCCAGAGGTTTCAAATAATTTTATTTGCAGATTTATGTTGCTTACTTCCGTAAAAAATATGTTATTTGGGACAAAACGTAATTTTACGGAGAAAAAATACAATTATTTTTAAACAACTCCCATACAGGGTTAGTATAAAATTAATTAAATGCGATGAACACAAAAACTACTGTACAGATTGTCACAAAATTACGGAGTATTTCATGGGGAAGGTTTTTATGTATAATACATCAATTTGGACCCGGTAGGTGGCGCTGGTGGGCAGAACGAAGTCTGCTGGGTCCGCTAGTACAGAATAAATGAGAACACCATTTAAAGTCGGTAAAACAGTAGGTACTTGCCTGCTGCATCCAATGCCGTTTCATAGTCTGCGATTTCAGGAGTCACTGCTTGTGTGTCACCGTTAACCCTTCGTGTGGCTGGAACAAGGAGAAATTAATATAAAATAAATATCTTAGAACATACACAGCACATAGACAGCCCGGTTGGCTCTGTGGTTAGTGACCCTGACTTTCAAGCCGCGGGTCGTGCGTTCGAATCCCACCCAGGACAAACATTCTGTATGCACGAATATGTCAGTTTGTTCTGTCTGGATGTAAATATCTATAATATGTATGTATTTAAAAGTATTATATGTAGTATATCAGCTATCTGGTTACCATAACACAAGCTTCATTTCAAGCTTACTTTGGAATCAGATTGGCCATGTGTGAAAAATGTCCCAGGATATTTACATATTTTACTCACGACAAATGGGATTGCAGACTAAGCAGAATATCATGTTAATCTTATTGCACATATGATAAAGAAGTTTGAAAAAATACAAAGTTAAAAAAATAGGTATTTTCAATACAAACATATTTGTATATAGGAATAATAAACACACACGGTCGTGATCATACATGTTCCGTGAATCAAACCCTAAAATTTAAAAGAAAACCGAGCAGTAAAAATTTAATACAAATCATCTGACTGCCTTGTTCCTTATTTATTTTGCTTAAGCATTATATATTTTAGATATATATTTTAATCTCAGGTAAAGGTAAGGACCTTTCCGTACCGTCAAAATGGTTCGCCGGTCCTTTTTTATTTATTTAAAAATACGAACTAAGTATGTTATCTAAAATAAAAGTAATTTTCCAATATTGAAATAGGTAAACGAAATATTCAATATAGGAAATGAAATCATTTCGAAATACATTGTTGCTTTGGAATTTTTTAGCAGCGATATGATAAATTAAATTACAAAAATCATGTAGTTATTACTACAGGATAGTATGTACAAAAAATACAGAGGTACAACGTAAGAATATATAGTATATATTAACGAAGCTTATTTACAATATTTATCAACCAAAATGCTGTTTAAACAAGTGCTTCTTATTATAAAATTAGCTTTGTTGTCTAACTGGAGGAATATATGACGATTTTTTTATAAATAAATATGTGGTATACTCACTTTCCGAATGAAAAATAATAAATGAAATATGAAATGCGATGATATTAGCTAGAACCGTATCAATTTCCATCACGTGGTTGAGAAGATATAATTAAGATTATAAGAAGTAATTAATTAATTAATTTATTTAAAGCCTGGGTTGTCCCACTGCAGGGCAAAGGCCTTAAAATAATTATTTATTAAACTTATAAATAATTCTTCTAACCTAATCCTAATAATACTATAATTGCGGAAGTTTGTGAAAATGTATATAAATAAAAGTAAATAAAACACATATAATTTATAACCTGGATTAACACATTGGTTACTTTTTATCCTGGGAAACCGCAGGATCAACAAAAAAAACCGAAAATCCTGAGCGGAAGTTAGTAGTAAATTTATTTATTTTTTCATCTACACTATGTACACAAAAGTATGTTATACCAAAGTTGACATCATCAGCTCATATACGTCTCCACCGAGGAGCTCGAGCCTCCCCTAACATCGAGGGGGTTTAGACCATAGTCCACCACGCGGGCCTAGTGCGGATTGGCGGACTTAACATGCCTTTAATTGTGACATCTCGGGCATGGAGGTTTCCTCACGATGTTTTCCTTCACCGAAAGCCAGTGGTGTGAACCGTACGTAAGTTTTTATAAACTCAGAGGTACGGGCCAGGGATTTAAACCTGCACCCTCATGATCGTGAGTCGGTGCGTTCCCAACTGAGAAACCACGGCTTAAAATCGACATAAACCTTATGGTTTAAATAATAATATTTCATCGACTGCTCTAAATACCCCATAGTGCATTTGCGAATTTCAGCCATAGTAAGGTACACAATAACTATCACTACATAGTATAAAACAAAGTCGCTATCCGCCGTCTGTCTGTCCCTATATATGCTTAAATCTTTAAAACTACGCAACGGCAATTTTGATGCGGATTTTTTTAATAGATAGAGTGATTCAAGAGGAAGGTTTTTATATACAATAGAAGCGTAATATGTTAGAGAAACACTGACAATTTTGGAGGTTTCTAATGCATTGCTCCCGTGCGAAGCTGGGGCGGGTCGCTAGTAGAGTATACAGTAAAATATCGTCAAGAAACAATACCTAGAGCGATCGCTTTATCGTATGATTTAACTGGTCGTTTACACACCGGCTGTTAAACAAAATGATAACAATGTTTTGTGTTCAACAAGTGGATTGGAGCTACCCTACCTTTTGTAAGGATTTGCCGTATAAAATACTAATTTTATATTTATTAACTAGCTAGTCGATTTTGGTGTAGTTAAAAGAGATTATTCAGTATTTCTGAAGGGTTTTTGCAAATATAACTTTCTTTCCTACAAACATTTTCCTTACGTTTTTAAATTGCTCCGTCATAAATGTGGAAATTGTTTTGGTTAGGATATAAAAGAAAAGATAGAAGATAAATATTAATTCAAGTATAATTTCAAGGAGAGTAGGAGTAATTTATAGTTAAATCCTATGAACTTTTTACTAAGCTATTTAAGTTACAGAATTATTTAGCTAATATATCATAGCAATGAATTAAAAGCTTTTTTTGGTCGTGAAAATCTGGATTAAGTATATGCAAGGTTTTCATTTTTTCATAATAAATTATCGAAATAATAAAACCAGGGTCAGAAAACTCAAAGTGTTGAGTACACTATCTACTGTTTTATGGTAGGTACATATAATCATTAAACAATTTACCAATCAATAGATCTGTAAATTAAGTAATTTTATCTCAATCTATTTAGATTATAGATCTAACATATCACTTACTATGTACATCTAACGTTTCCTGGTCTTTACAACAAAATGACTTCTAAAAAGGAACAAAAAGTCGAAAAAAATAGTCAGCAATTTTATGTAATTATCCATATATTGTTTTTATTTTTATTTAAAGCAGTAACAGTAAATAAACCAATATTTTTTATCAAAAAAAAATCCATAAAAAAAACTTACGGCTTCCAATTTTCGGCACAACTTTGCAGACCATTTTTCTTATCAATACTTATAATTACAACTATAATAAAAGGCACTGAAATTTACTTAAATAAAGGTCGTGTCAGACCATACGGTTTGCGGATTTGCCAATGCCGCGGGATGGACGTGGTTTTTATTGCGGATTGGCGTGGTTACCGCGCGGTGCCGCCCGCGAGCGAGAATGTACTGACCGCCGTACTGTTGCGGCCATTGCAGAGCTGCGATAGTATAGACACGGCTGAAGTTTCCAATTCAGATTTTAGGGTTTCATTGGGCAAAAGGTGTGTATTGAGATTGTGATAGCACGTGAAGTTTAACCTTATTAGTTAAGATTTAAAGTTTTTTTTATGCATGAAGTTAACATGAGATGGTTTTTGATACTTTTGGCCATTCAATTGTAAAAAGAAAAGAGTGTATTTAAAATCTAGGAGAGGCTTAAGGCTTATAAAAATCAATGTAAATTCAAATAAGTAGGCCTTTACAAGTAATTATGAACACTTACTCTAATGCTCGGTTCGGTATATTGCTTTTGCTGAGAAGAACCGGCAATAAATTCAGAAATTACTCTTTAAATATATTATTAAATAGAAATTATATTATTAAATATATTATTAAATAGAAATTTAATAATATATTTAAAGAAACAGTAAACTTAACAGAAAAAAAATGCTTAAACTTCTTCCTATCTCAATGGTAATATACTGTATTTTATGATTTTAGGTACCTAAGAGAAGCTACTATAATAGTTATCTTTGGTAATACCTTCACCTACTCCCAATAGTGAAAATGAAAAATATTTTTTTTTATTCAAATAGTGCCTTCACAAGCATTTATGGATAGTCAGACTCTAACGCTCGGTTCGGAAGGTTGGTTTTGCTGAGAAGAGCCGGCAATAAACTCAGTGAAACAGATCAATCAAAACATAAAGCATATACTTCACTAACTATATCCTTTGACTATTAATTAAGTGTCGATTTTGAACTACCTTTAACGTGTCAACTTATCGAGCATCAAACATAACATTAAAATAACTGTTACTTCGCAGATTAATGTAAAAGAAAAGTCTTTATCCATTCATTTGAAAATCAACTTTATCTGCTGCACAAGACTCTTTACTCTTGCTTCGAGTTAAAGGAATAAGCTAATAGTACTATAAGAGTTAGTATAGATTGACAGTATATGGATGGTTTATCTAACGCCAGGCGCCAAGACCTTAGATTGCTGAGTGAATTTGCACGTAATTGCAGCCACAACCTGTTGCTTATCTATACTTCTATACTTAATATTATAAAGAGGAAAAAATTTTTTGTTTGTTTGTTTGTTTGTTTGTAATGAATAGGCTCCGAAACTACTGGACCGATTTCAAAAATTCTTTCACCTTTGGAAAGCTACATTATCCCCGAGTAACATAGGCTATATTTTATTCCTGTATTCCCACGGGAACGGGAACTACGCGGGTAAAACCGCGGGGAGGCAGCTAGTAGTAAAGAAATGTAATTCTTAAGGGTCAGTTAAAGACACTTCAAAATAATTATATTCATAATATTATTTCACGTGAAATTGTACCTTAATGTATGGTACTTACCAAAACCATGCTATCATCATTATTATGATCAGGAAAAAAATATGGTTTAATACAATATCTCTGAAAATTGGAAAATGTTTTTCTGAGCTGAATTTTTAACCATTATTCGTTCCTAACATATTACACGCATATGCATTTTTAGGGTTCCGTAGCCAAATGGAAAAACCGAACCCTTATAGATTCGTCATGTCTGTGTGTCTGTATGTCCGTACGTATGTTACAGCCATTTTTTTAAATGGACCTAAACCTTTAACCTAAACATTTGAACCTGTGCCACTAAAATATAACTTTCTACATAACGCATATGTAAGGAATGCAGAACCTTCAATACTTTTGAATTAAAGGATTTAGTACGATATCTACTTAGTTTGTGGGAAGACAACCGTGTCAGAATTCCAGGATATTTAATTATAATATAATTATTGATAATTTTCTTGATATATCTCAATAAGCTATCTAGAACTGAGACTCTATCCCTAGCTCTTGCAGCAGTATTATTTTAATATTCCTTTTGCTATGTCATACAAAAGCTGTAGGAGACGCCATATTATACTTGTACCTGCTAATTTAATAAATGCGAAAAATTTGTAAGGATGTTTGTTACTCTTTCACGCCAGAATGGCTAAAGAAATCTGGGATGGAATTCGCCACAGAGTCAGCATATGTTCTGAAATAACACCATGCCAATTTCCGCTGTATTAATATTAGTTTAATTTGATTAGCAGGCCAGGAAGTGAAATTAACTCTCAAGTCTTTTATCTTCATATCTCAAGTTCGACAATGCATTGAGGAGTCTTTCTAATATCTCTAGATAGAGTTAGCGACTTGACTATCTTGGCATAAAAAAAGGCTCAAAATAATCTATACTTCTATTATAAACGCGAAAGTAACTCTGTCTGTATATCAGTCTGTCTGTCTGTCTCGCTTTCACGCCAATACTATTGTAAAAAAAAGAAATTTGTTACGCAGGTAGTCTAGAGCCTAAGAGAGGACATAGGCTACATTTTATCCCGGGAAAATGGAAGGTCTCCCGGGTACGCGGGTAGAACCGCGAGCAGACACTAGAAATAGAACGAAAATATGCTAAAAATAATACTGCTATAAATGATGGTAATAAGTCCCCTGAGTTGAGTAAGCTTTCACTTCCTTCATGATAAATAAGCATCCATTAACATGGAATTTCACTCCAAATTACACCTTACATACAACCTGTCTTGTGTGTCAGTACTCAGTGCTTACTCAATATAGCTTAACGACGTTAACTTAGTTTTCCTGCAATAACTTATGCAGAAATTTGCTGTTATCTCATCATCATCTCTGACCTGTTTTTATTTCAGGGTTTTTAAGGTCGTGTATTAATACTGTTAATTTAGATAGATAACACTTTATTGTACACCAAAAGACAAAAAGGTAAAAAATTAAAGTAAAACTGAACTAAATATACAAGCCGCAGTCTTAATACCTAAACGCAAAAATTTTGTGCGATCCTGCAATCTCCTTTTTAAAGGCTATGGCATTTCAGTACGATTTTATTTTACACTTTAGTACTAATGTATGACTTCATGATCAGACCAAAGTAGGCAATTTTTTTAACAGTTTTTATAAAGCTTATTCACTTAGTAACTATAAATATTTGACTATTTTATATAAAAAAAAAAAAATAAAAAAAAAAAAATAAAAAAAAAAAAACTATTTTATATATGTATACTTAATTGAGTATATTTATTACTTCGGCATAATGACCGTAAAATATATTTTGCAGTGTTAGTTTGCGTCAAAATCTCTAGAAGTATTTTTTAACTCCTATTTATATGGTTTTAAGAGGCAATACTTACACGATTTTTTTTATTTCAGATAGCACTTCTAATAGTTTACATAGCTCTACAATCATGAAATTAAGTGAGGACCAACTTTGACATTAATTGTTAATTTTTTTTGACAATTTGACAGTCTAATAGGAATAATGTTACAGTACAATGAATTTAAGGCAATTCACATAGTTTATTAGGAAAATCTATTTTGAGAATTTTTAAATAGCTGCTTGGATTACTGTAGGAATAAATATACATATGTACTACTATTTTTAACCTAATAAAAATCCTTTTGCGGTTATGTCCTTAAAGCACCTATAGTTTAAATTATATATTAGCTCTCGGTAATAGCGTGCTTATATATATATAAATATAATGTGTTTTATCTAATAATAAAAAAACAACAATAATTTTATACATAAATATTTACAGTTTGCATGATTTTTCTACCAAATATTAAAACGGCCATGTCAAAAATTATACAGAGGTTTAAAAGAAATGATAAGAAAAGAAAACATTTGTTAAGACTAGTTTATTATTAATTGATAAAACTATTTTTTTATAAATATTTTTTACTAGTGGCTATCCACGATTTCGACCGCATACCCGGGAGATTTTTAATTTTCCCGGGATAAAATGTCCTTTCTCAGGCTCTTGGCTATCTGTGTACCAAATTTGATTTAAACAGACAGACAATGTTACTTTCGCATCTATAATTATTAGTTAGGATCTTATGTCTTTTATATAACGTATTTCCGCCTCTGCCACATTTCATTCCCAAGTACCTACCTACTCCACAGTACAAACACTTTAACAGCGGAAGTGACTCCCATTTTTTCATCGTCCTATGAAAGAGCACTAAGTAATTAAAGAATTAGAACAAACTAATTACTACAGTTTTAATCGCCCTTAAAACTATAGCAATAAAGTTTATTATGATTAGAACCGGTGGCACGGAAAATTGGTTTGTTTTTATGACAGCTCGCCGATCGCTCTTCCGAAAAGGGATTTTTGATTTTCTTTTTTAAATGACTTTAAGATAAAAGAAGTTCATCAATTCGACTGTTTTCTTTTTATTGTTGTCGTCTTCTTAACTTATTCCTGTAGTTTTAAGTCATTTTAGTTTTGAAGATCCAAGTATTAATTAGTTAAGTATTCTAGATTAGGTATAAGTATCAAAACAATATATTATATCGATCCCGTCGAGTACTTTGATTTATAAGCATTGCATGTAGGTACTTATAAATTTTTTCTATGTCTAGCTGACAAGGTATTTCTAATATGTATTTGACTGAAAGCTACATTCAGACCCAAGCATTGTGACTGTTCAGTTTTAAGAGATTATAAAGGCCTATTTGAATAAAAAATGTTTTGATTTTGACCAGTTTCTATAAGATTACTTTATTATCATGTAGAATAGTTTATGGAGTGATTGAGCTACCCTAGCTTTCCATTTATGGAGTGATTGAGTATTTGAAAAAAGCTGCAAGGAATTTATCTATATTTTTTTACTGAAAAGATTAGCGTTAGACTGGGGTGGAAGTTAAAATACCCAACAACTACTTTGTAAGTTAGGTCCAAATTCGCAGATCGATAAATCTAGATCATCTAATTTTGTTTTATTACCTTGCGTAGGCGCATCGTTTAGCAATTGTCCTGTAGACGCAATTAAACCAAATAAAAAATTGTCTTGACATAGAATCGTTAGAGGTACAGTCATCTTGACGCGGGTACTAACTTCCGCCCGCGGTTTTACCCGCATAGTTCCCGTTCCCATAGGAATACGGCATTAAAATATAGCCTATGTTACTCTCTGATAATGCAGCTTTCCGTTGGTGAAAGAATTTTTGAATTTGGTGTAGTGGTTCTGTCGTGAAAGTGTAACAATAAAGTCATCGCATTTATAATAGGTATAAGTTGGAAAATTAAATAGGGTTAATATAATGATGGAGGAAAATTAAGTACTTATCTTTAGTTATATTATAAATGCAAAAGTAACTCTGTCTATCTGTCTGTCGGTCTGTCTGTCTCGCTTTTGCGCAAAAAAAAGTAAAACTACAAACCGATTTAAATTAAATTTGGTACACTGATAGTCTAGCTAGAGCCTGAGAAAGGCCAAGCTACTTTTTATCCCAGGAAAATGGAATATCTCCCGGGTACGCGGGCGAAACCGCGGGGAGCCACTAGTTTGTTATATGTTACTATTATATCAGCCAGTTTTATAGTTACCCTCATAATCAGTACCCATGAAAGCCTATTTTAGTTCGGATATATTTTTTTTATTTTACATTTTGTAATCAGATTGGCCGTGTAACAAATGTTCAATCAAGAATTGCAAAAATATGTTACATCAATTACATACAGAAGATGCAGTACAGGTTCTTACAACGGTAGGTTACCACCGCCCCCCAGCGCCCCCTTGGTGCCCCCTACGCCCCCCCAACGCCCCCCTACGCCCCTCGTAAATCATTTATTGAGCATGCAATCGTGTGGCACGCCTTGACTTTGAACTTGCACGCTCGCACACACAAATGTTTTGATAAAGAACATGAATTATTGACATAACGCCAAGTTTAACTGGATTTTTTTATTCAAATACTACGAGTAACTAATATTATAAATGCGAAAGAAACTATGTCGGTCTGTTTCGCTTAAACTACCGATTTCAATTAAATTTTGTGCACAAATTGTCTAGAACTGTAGAGCCTGGTAAAGGACATTGACTACTATTTATCCCGGGAATACTGAAATCTCCCGAGTAGGTACTATATCCCGCACAGGGATATCTCCCGATAGATTTCAAAGGTTAAACTGTCATGTACCTTAATCCGAAACATTTCCTATAGGTAGGAGTGCCAAGTTTTGTGTAAATTTCATCAACCGTATTAGCATGAAAGAATAACAATCATTCATACACAGTAATTACAAGAAAAGTATTATCCTCAAAACTAGTGGCTCCCCGTGGTTTCACCCGCGTTCCTGGAGGATATAAATTTTACCAGGATAAAAAGCAGCCTATGTGATATTCCAGAATATATTGCAAATCTATGCCAAATCTCATCGCGATCCCTTCAGCCATTTTGGCGTGAAAGACCAACAAACATATAATAATAACATTCGCATTTAAATTATTTGTTGGATTCACAATAACTTCGCGCTTACAAAAATGATTAATAACACTTTCACCTTACCTATATAGCACATTTTTCCTTGAAATAATTAATTGGGAAGTCTCACTCGTCTCGCCTGTACTCAGTGGGAATCATTCCCAGAAACAGAAGTAAATTCAAAGCAATTTGACTCGTATGTGTTTGCGGTCCGTGCCCAAAAACCGAACACTGTGTTTCATATTAGCTGCCTTCATATCGTCCGTTGGTATGTAATGAATTGGTCGTTAGGTACACTTCATACGACTTGGGGAAGGTTTACGTTGTGCCTGCGGTTTTGTTCGCGTTTTCGGGTCATTTTTAATTTACTAACCTTAGCCTGGTGGCACACAAAAAAAATGATTAGTGAAATCGGTCAAGCCGTTCTGAAGTTATGCGCGTAGGTACATTAATTTCAAAGATTTATTTATATATGTATAGATGACGCAGGAAACATATCTTAAAGTAAGTAATTTCAATTAGAAAATAAATTATTTTTACTTGCTTATTTATTACTAGCTCTTCTTAGCAGAAGCAATCTTCCAAACATGGATAAGCATCTGAATAATAGGTGCTTTATGTAAAAGTCAATAAAGGAAAATAAATAAATCAAAGTAGGTACTTTTCCCATATAAGCTTTTCTCCAAAAAACGTCAAATCTTGCCAAACATCATAAACTCCCAAAGCCTTCTTTACCTACCGTTCAAAAAGCATTTCCTATAATATTTATTTCTAACTAGCTGTCCCGACAGACGTTGTCTTGTCTTTATTATGAATTTTAAATCATATAAGTTAATATCTGAGCCCTTCCTACCCTACCTTTCCAACCTTTTAAACCTTCTCTGGACTTCTAAAAATAATTCAAGACCAAAATAAGCCAAATCTGTCCAGTCGTTCTCGAGTTTTAGCGAGACTAACGAACAGCAATTCATTTTTATATATATAGATAAATTATCGAAGCGTTGAACTTGAGAGCTCATTACACATAACTGGATATCCTTCTAACTTCTGGATTGTACAACTAACTGCACGGGTTATTTATAAACTGTGGTTCAAAATTAACTATGTCGTACGTTTAAACTGTCACGGTCTAGGAATAGACTAACAGTTAGCATACCTGTATTTATTACCTATTTTCTTATAAGTAATCATCGTGTTCATATTTATATACTAACTTGGCAGGTTAATATTTAAATAATAAGTTAGAAACTAAATAAAAAATATGGGTAAATATGTACACAAAAGATCTGTATAATTAAGAAATAAAATATCGTAACAATTTTAAAATTCATTTATAAAAAATAAAACCAAATAAAAACAAATTTTGCAAGACCTAATCCATAGAAATAAATTTATATATGATATTTATCATATTTTCTATTTATGATCCTTTTATGTTTATTTTTAATTTTTTTAATTATTTAGTTTTAAGTGTATACAATTAAATTTAATAATCCTACTTAAGTTGATAATAATAAATAATAAATAAGCTTAGGAATATATGACATAATAAAATCCATAGACTAAAATACATGACGTCTGGCAGCACCTTAACGTGAAATTTTTAAGTCGCCATTTTAGAATGCATTTTTATTTATGTTCAACGGAACGAAAAATAAAGAAGGCTTTGCGCGGTTCAAAGAGCGCTCAAAGTATTTAAACTCTTGAGAGGGCATTAATTATTTTTACATTGTCAATGATGCATGGCTGAGATCGTAACAGATACTTATTTCTGTGATAATTCTGACAGTATGGAAATCCTTTATGCTGTTAGAAAAACTTTACATACGTACTTAAGAGTTTAAAATTTTAATAGCAAAATCATTGATCTATATTTTGGTATCTACTAAAGATTTACCTATTTATTTCGCAAAAATATTCGCCATTGTACGTTGATTAAAGTGAAAAAATAAATGAAAAATGTTTTTCAAATAGGCCTCTAAAAGCGCTTATGATTACCTAGTCAAAATGGTCTAATACTAAATAATAATAAAAAATTACTAAGACATGTAAAAATATTTGCCAAATAAGTTTACAATAATTTGATGCAAATAAAATTAAATCTGATGTAACATTACAAAAACCGAAAAATATTGATATACACTTTCAAATAACAATTAAGGAACCCTCAAAAATCTCCATCAAGTTGTAAGGCGAGTCCTCAGCATTGTGCTTTTTTTTACGTCCCTCCAATCAACAAGTACGAAAGAGCTTAGACAGACGCGCTTCTGCTTAAAAATACTTAATAAATAACTCTTTTATTATGGTTGTCTCACACGGTTGTATGTTATTTAACCTGAAGGAACGTCCAAAACTTATCGAAGACAAATATCCCACTAATATTATAAAAGCGATTAGGGATGTATGTTTATTATTATTATTTTAGTGTTGGTTTATGTATTTTGGTATTAGTTTGGTGTTTTGGTTTTCTCCCATTTCTAGGGTATTTACGTTTTACCGCGGCCTTTTGGCCAAACGGAGCTACAGGGTAAGGAAAGGGACATGTCGATACCTTAATTTGCAAACCTAATACTTAACTCCACATTTTCACGAAAATTTCTGCCTGATTAAAAAAAAAGTCAAGAAAAGTGGAGTGGTTTGCAAATTTAGGTATCGATGTCTAGTAGTTAGGTATTATTATTAAAGACGAAAATCTTCCTTTGACTGAAATATTCCGGCTGAACAGAAAACTTTCTTATCCTTTATTTTTTTAAATGGACTAGCAGGTGTTAGCCTCAAATGGCTTTTACACCGTTTACGCGGACTGTTTCAGTGAGCGCAGAGGGCTCTCAACCGAAGGAGAATTGAAGCGACGGCGCTGAGGGTGTCCTGCGGGACCGTGCCTCGGCTCAGGGCGTCCCTGGTACCCTATCCCTGCTAACTTAAATATATTTTAGGTTTCCCTGTCCGAAGGGTAACCAATGGGGTCCAGTTAAATAAGGTCTTATTCAGCCTCCACTGTCTGTCTGTCTGTCTATTACTGGACTGTATCCCGTGATTCTTAATAGATTGTCAATTGTTTTTTTTTTATCAAAACTATACTATAAATTCTTATAACACCTCAACACGTGAGACAGCAATACACAATCAATACTTCAACATGATATGTTTGCTCTCACTTCAACCAATTAGAAAATTAAATGTTATTTTATTACTAAGAAATTACACTTATTGCAGCCAGTGTCGATGTTCAACTTTCCTCACTAGAAATACCGGATCGTCATAAGCTTTTATGATCTTGTCTATTTATATTTATAAATAAGTCCATTTCGTCTACACTAATATTATAAAGAGGAAAGATTTGTATTTTTGTACGTAACGAATAAACTCAAAAAGTACTGGACCGATTTTAATAATTCTTTTTACATTCGAAAGCTACATTATCAATGAGTTACATAGGCTATATTTAACCCTGTATTCCCACGGGAAAGGGAACTACGCGGGTAAAACCGCGCGGAGGCAGCTAGTCGAACATAAAATTAATCATTATTGTCTTTGAAAGTTTTACTTTAATTTGAAGTTAGTTTTGATACTTATTAAGGGAGAACTAATAAAGTCAAAAGAACCGGCACTATAGATAGGTTTATTTAAACTAGTTCATAAGTTTAATTGTTAAACAGTTCAGAGAATAAATAAAAAACTTCAATCAATCTAAAATTATTTTATTCTTATACAAAAAGATACACTGGACATGCATTATATTCTAAAGGAGCTCCTTACAATATAATTATGAAATATTTTATATAAAACACAAGTAAATTATTATTAATTTCAATTGTACCTACATAACAACTGAATATGCATAAAAAAAATTCATAGCATTTATGTATGAAAAATCTTAAAATAACTTTACTAATATCATGCTTAGCCATTAATGATCGAATTTAATATCACCCTTTTATTTGCAAAACCCACCAACTGGACTCTGTACCGATCTTTTATTATTATTTTTTACAAAAACCTCAAATGATTAATATGTGGTAAAATTAATCATACTATAAAATACTAAAAGTATTTATTTCAACAATAATCACTTGGTAAAAATACTTATTCGTTGATCAGTATGAGTGGGGACACAACTAAGTATGTCTTTTTGCCATTTCTTTGCTATTTATTTACAAATACATCGTTATCTAAAACCAGAGAAAATACAGACCTATAAAACAGTGACTCTTAACTTTAAAATGTAGACCAAATATTAAGTTTAGTAAAAACAGACTTTATAAAATTCCCTTCATCATAATACCTTCAAAATAAACCCCCAATTCTTAGATTTTTTATGTGAAAAGATCATTAAATCAGGTACCTTACCAACCTAATGAAAATGAAATCCAAAATAGACAGAAATTCAATAAAATACAGCTTAAATACACTTGTCAAAACTGAATCAAATATTACTGTTTATTTACATGAATTATCCAATTTTATACAATCAAATAATAATGATAGTCATGATTGATATATTGGTAATTGAATATAAATATTTAGAGACAAATCAGTAAAACACAAATCGAAAGACGTTGTCTATACTTCACTTAACCCTTCCGGTCGGGCTCCAGAAGAATTAGAAAGCTTCATTAAATAATATTAAAAATCAAGTCATAAAACGTATAAAGACTTGTGTTAAAATGAATCAAAGAAAGGTGATAATCATTAACAATACAAACATTGATTTTGTTGCAAAGGTAATGAACATGCAAAATTATGAGAAACGATCGCTTCCACAACAGAATCAAATGTTTGTATCGATGAAAATGTTCTAACAAGTGTTAAATATGAAGTTAAAGGAACAAAGTATAGTAATGAGATAGATTTAGAAAACATAAAAGCAGAGACAGTGAGAGAGTAAAATTACTCCGTTAGATCCCATTTTGAATTTCAATTTCATTTACCATTTTATAGCCTTTACATGACTGTCAAACTAAGCCACACCTATGATTAGAAATATTATAAAATCTGCTTTTAATAGTAGCTTCTAAAACAGTAAACCATATACAAAAACTATAGTATTAATTTGCAAACTAAATGTATTGAAGCTCATCACAGTAATTTGGTGTAAAGGTTAAATGTCCTTAAACTTGTTCAAATCCATGACTGGTATTATTTGTCTGTCACAAGGTACTGGTTCATTCCTGTAAAACATTATCATCATCAATATATCTGGCCTGTTCTCATTGAGATTTGTGTAATATAATCAATTTGTTTTGTGAGTTTACTGACGTGAATTACTTGTGTTGGATTTCCACAAGGGACAAACATTTATAATTATGTGCATGAACAAGTTTGTTTTTTCTGTGTTTAGGTATAATTTTTTATGTAAATTTGTATTTAAAAGTAAAAAATAGTAGTAAATAGCTGGTAAAATTTCAAATTGAGTCGACATATAGTACCTACATATATTTTGACGATATTTGCAGTTTTTCGAGGGACTTTCTGCCCTCTCAAGACTCTTTTAGATATGCTTTTATCACCTCAAATAAGCTTAGGTTGGTCACTATATCATGATATCGTGTTCTATGCCATTACTTTACGGATATAATAAATTGATGAATTGTGGTACCTACCCTGAAAGATCAGCTCTGATGAAAGCTTGGAGTGGTTGTGAAAAAAGCTCTACGCCGTCACTGTTATCGCATATTATCCTTGAAAGCGTTACTTTCTTTATTTCTGCTAATTGACCTGTAACCATAGAGCAACATCATATACCTCCTTCTCTTTCACACCATGATCAACTTTTGGGGTAGGTTTTTTTAGTTACATAAGATTTTTCAATAATTGATAACAGCACATGTTGAGCTGGTCCCCATTTTGACAGCACTCCTACCGCTTGTTTATCATTGATTTGTTTTACGTTTGTTATCTTTATGTAATTTTGCTATCGTTATGTATGTGTTAATGTGTGTTGTCAATAAATATTTTCTTTCATTCCTTCAATAAGATTAGATTTTCTATTTGTTATAGATCCCTAAGAACACTTTGCACTCTTGTTTGATAATCGGATATCATAGCAGGAACAAATAACTTACTTGGACTAAAACCACCAGGATTAACATCAGGCCCGTACTCATAGTAATATCTGTCTCCTTTCTTCAGTTTGGCAAACTGGTCTGCAATGATGTTGGCAAATGTTGGTCCAATAATGCCGCCATCTACTGGCTCTTCCAATAACCCTCCAACCCAAAGGTCTATGTCTTCAGGACCTTCGTATACTGTGGCTAGACGTTTAGCAGCCTGTAAGACAGTGCAATCCTTTTGCTACCATATCTTATTATACATGTGTAGTTAAAATGAAGATAAAATATAGCAATAGATATGTAATGCTCTAAATAACATATAATTAACAACACATAATTTTCTGTATGTCAAAGATCTTCATATTTCTAATCTTTAAATCAATATCGCAATAATACTTACACGAGTGGATAAGAATTTTGCAGTCTTTCATTACTGCTTATTTTGGTTCTTAACTCCCTCTCCCATATGAAATCAAGGTTTATAATACTCACGCTAGGTGGAAACTGTTGGAAGGTCTCAAAGGGCTGCAGGCCGAGTAACCGCCTATATTCATTATAAGACCGGATTCCGTAGTCCCTTCCTCGTTGTATATTAATGGCTGCCAGATCTAGTCCATATGGGTTACCGCCGTGGAACATGTACCGGGTCAGCTATAACAAATGCTCAGTGATTTAGAAGATGATGTTCAAGTCAAAAATAGTCAGGCAGGTGCAACTGAAGGTAAAAATAAATGGTAGTACAATCTTTATATGAACTCTGCAAGAATACACATGGTACTTTAAACAGTTAAGAAAGACCTATAATTAAACTTGTTAATTACAATTTTCTGTAACGAATAGTTTAAAAGCTCTATCGATCAATTGATTACTCAATTAAGAAGACTTAAGAAGTAAGAAGCTAAACGTCTCGGGGTGGCCCACAGATTACTGCCATGTGTAAATATGGTAGTTTTATAAAAATGGGAGTATATGAGTACTTACTACCACATACAAAGTTACATACCCCCTCAGTAACAAACGGATCAACCATTTGCATGGGTTGCCATGACAACCCCACCAGCATCCGATCCAGGAACTGACGGAGGCGTAGTCGTGATGGCTGGAACATCACTTCCGGTAGAGATATCGTCTCGTACACGCCACCTGTCTTCGGACTTGGGACCCTGAGGAAAAACGTATTAAAACTTATTTAGGGATCAGTTTTGAGCATATTTTGTAAAACAATTAATAAGAAATCCTAACTCTAAAATCCTCGTTTTCTTTTCATGTCACGAGTGAAGGCGTAAGCAGAAGCAGCTCAGAAAATCATCTCTCCAAATGAAGCTAATTGTACAAATGGTAATCAGATAGCTGATATACTACATATATGTAGTACGTCTAAATACATACTTATATACACACTAGACACACAACAAAAAGACATTTATTCATGCATTTAAATAATTTTGCTACTGTAAATACATGCTATATTTTTAGTACATACATAAGCTTTCCATCAACGACAGAATGTCCAAATCTCATGGCGGCTGCTGAGAACTCAGTGGTCAGCGAAGGGTTCACGTGGGGGTCGTATGATGATGAGTACCCCGAAGACGGGAAAAGGCCGTAGACCTCCATTATTTGAGGACCTGGAAATGTTCAGGCAGTACTATGGAAAAGGTGATATTCGTTTAGACAATGTTTCTCAATTATGAACTCAAGGGGCAACCAGTAATATTATCTGTGTAAAAAACTTACACGTAACTAACATAGCTTCAAAGAATATAAGACACATTACACATTTTTTGACATGAATTTAAATATAATTACATCCAAAGGTATGTCCATAATATAGCTTACTTCGTATGCGTAACATTTTTGAAATTTTACAAGTACCCAAATACTTCTTTACCAAATCAGGCCTAAAAGCTTCAAAGATTCTTACCCAAAAGCAACGGCAGCCACTCATTATAAATCACATGCTGGAACTCCGCCTGCAGTATCCTCCGCGTCTCCAAGAATACGATGTCTTCGTCCCACTGAGGGTTGAGGAGTGTGAGGGCTCGCGCCACCCGGTTGTGCTCCCTCGTCCAGATCGTGTGGAACACTGTTAAGGAGATTACCTGGTTCCCATGGTTATCACCTGGAATTTTGTTGATCCTGATAAATATAAGGTATCATAAAATATGTACAATCCAGATCGGGGCCGTTTCTTTTGAATTCCTTCAGCCCTTGTTGCATGATAGATAAACGTACAGGTTACTCTCTGGTATCTATCCGCACAAATATTCTCGTAAATAATGATCCAAAACTTTATTTCTTTCTGATAGCATGAAAATATGACTAAAATGACTAATTACGACATAACAAAAATATTCTTAATAACGCCATAATAAATATTTAAATAACAGTTAACGCCTGATGCTATTTAAGTAGCAAATTCGGCGAAACGCGTTTTATAAACTGTGTGATAAATGGAAATAGGAGCATCAAAATGGATTGAATCACTTTCTTGTTACCTGATTCGAAACATGCGGTACCATCCTTCCCCGTGAGGCATTCACCGCTCTCTGTAAGGGGAGGCAGTTCCCTCCCATAATCATTGAACGTTTTTAGAAAACCGCCCGGAGATCTCAAGGATTCTTGCTTCTCTATTGAACTGCCGTATAGATGGGATAGGTCAGGGAAATGAGATGCTCCATTCATCTGTTAAAGAGAAAATTCTTGTAAAGCCCATTTCGAAAACTAAATGTACTAATAAAAATGGCTTTAATAACTTCGGCAATATTTGTACACGTACATAAATACCTAAGTCCCAACCTGAATCTTCCACTATTAAAGGTTTTTTTATTGTTATTTGATGTGGAATCACCAATCTTCTTAGTAAAGTAAATACGTCTAAATAATATAGATTACCTTATGAGACGTTTAGTCACGAATTCTTTGCTTTTGGCAGAATTTATAGTTATTCGATTTTTACATCAGATCTTCAGATTAAACTTAAAGTTTCTGGTTACCTGTCTTGCATACCCCACTGAGCAATCATCAGCCGGTGCCAGCTGACCCCTCACGAAGTTCAGGCACGTGTGACGAAAGTGTGAATAGAAGCTGTCTTGAGGATCTACGCTGATTGGTGCACACGCCCAATGCTGCAGCTCTATTGGGAGGAAGTCCTCGCCATCATTGTTGCAACAGGAGATTGCGCTGCCGTTACCTGGAGTAAGGATGAATAAGTAAAAGGTAAATGATTGTAACTAGTTATGGTTAAATATTTTCTACCTCTGTAAGCATTGAATTGACTAAAATCTCACTATAGAAAATGTTAATGTCAAATATATTTTAGGTCTTAATTAGTGGTAACGATTCAAAGAGATGTTGAGTTGAGATGACGAGTTGTCAGCAGGTTTTTTGATACAATAATTATAAAGAAACATCCACTGAGTCTATGTTTAGGATAGTAATTTCCGGCTGTTTTCAGCAAAAGCTACAATTTGAGCTGAGCTAGGGCTATCAGATCCTAATGATCTCTTTTTAGTGATTATAAAAGCCAAATAGACTTTTGTCTCATGGCAAAAACATAAGCACTTTTTAATAACATTCTTACCAATGGTAAACACAACGCCTGCACTGATATCATGGGCAATGAACTGTCCAAACTGCATGAACATCAGGTTGTGTGTGGGACTGGGATGACTTCCGTCTAGGATTAACGCGTTGCTGACTGTCCTCGCACTCTGTAGGGGCAGCCCTGATGAGGATGTTCGCATTGACCATGTACCTGAATGATGTAATAATTGGTTTGTATCCTTGTATCTAAACTAAACAGAGCTAGGTAACATAGATAAAATACTACTTTTTAAATACAAACTAATAGATATTTACATCCAAATACAGAACCAGCATACCTATGTCTTGTGTGGGATTCGAACACATGACCGGTGACTTGAAAGTTAGGGTCACTAACCATAAAACCTACCAGTGAATATATAAGCTACTTTTATATACTTATAGCAATATAGAGCCCTAGTGATACAAACATATGATAAATGCCACAAAAGTGATTTAAAAGAACCTAAACAGAAATTGGTCTAGCCCTGCTGCTAGAACAAACCATTATATACCTTGTTGGCGACCAACAAATTGCCAACTACTACAAGCTAAGTTACCTACCACAAAGTACTTTATATAGAATTCTCTTTACCCAAAACTAAAGTTTACAAGTTTCAAATATGTGTCCTTAAACCATGGTTTGAAATTATGAGCAAATTACCATCACTATAGTCCGGTGGCAGGATTCTCTCGAAGCCAGTGTTGATGGCTCCCCAACTAGATGAGGAGGGATTGTTGCACTCTCCCCCAACGCTTCTATAGCGGCTCGGTGATGAAGGGCACGAGGGTGATGGCGGGCAGAATGGACCTAAAAGTATTATGTAAATAGAATGCGTAAATTATCAAATATAAATCTACTTCTATGCAATGGGTAGGTTGTTTTAGAAAATGTTCTGTCAATTTGCCGAGTTTCTTCTCAATCCCTTGAGCAGTTGTTGTGTGAAAGCGTGACAAACATACATCTATACCTCCTCACAAAATTATTATTAGTAGACTAACTTCCGCTCTGCGGTTTCACCCGCATAGTTCCCTTCCCCGTATATTCATACGGGAAGAATATCCTTCCTGAATAAATGGGCTACCTAACACTGAAAGTATTTTTCAAATCAGACCTGTAGTTGCTGAGATTAGTGCGTTCCAGCAAACAAATTCTTTAGCTTTATATACTAATAGTTTAGATATAACTAAAGACAATTAAAACAAATAACATTACCATCAGTATGATCTGTGAGCCCCAAAGTAAGTTCATCATCAGATATCGCCTGTCGAGCTTTCAACTCCTGCGCAGCAAACATGTTAAGTAACCCGCCTTGTCCCAAGCTGTCTACTTTCTTGTCGTATGATCTTACAGACTGAAATTTATAAATTTACATTATGAGAACTAAATATATCGTTCATGTTCTTGTCATAATGATTGAGTAATATTTTATTTCTTGCTTTTGAAAACTTTATATTATCTTTTTTACAGTATATATATGCAGCTGTGCGATTATATACCAAACTACACGTTTCTGTGACCTCAATCACTAACCTATATCTACATCTACACCAATATTATCAAGAGTAAGATATGATTTTTGTAACGAAAAGGCTCCGAAACTCGTCTCGTCTTCTTCAGTCGAAGGTTTCCAATTAGTTATCTATCAGTCAATCAAGCGTCCATAAGATACTGAAACCGCTTCCCATCAGGTGGGACCGTATGCCTGTTTGCCACCTTATTGGTATAAAAAAACGCAATCAGTCTTACAGTTTTAGTATAGAGATTGGCCTTACCAAATGATGAGCATAACTTGGTGCTGTGACATTAACGACGGTGCTTCTAGCATGATCCAGCAGTTTATCAGCTCTGTTCAGCCACTGTGCGAGTTTCTGCCGCGACTGGGCGTGCGCAGACTTCACGTCTGTCGCGCTGATAGATGAGGATGCGCGGGAGTTCCGCTCAGATTCAGCTGTAATATTAAAAGTAAACAATATAAAAAAAACACAGCACTACAAAGAAATCAACCTTCTGAACCGAGCATTAGAATCGACGTTTCATAAGTGTCTGTGAAGACCTAATTGAATTAATAAAAATATTTCATTTCATAATGTTTTCAACTGCCCAGATTAAAATTATATGATCATATTCATTAAAGCACTGAAAATGCAAAAGCAAAAAAACTACATTGATTTCAAACTTAAAGCCACATAGTCCACCATGGTCAGCAGATAAATAAAAATAAATATCCTGGGACATTTTTCACACACGGTTAATCTGGTTCCAATCCAAGCAGAGCTGGTGATATGGGAACCAGATAGTTGATAACAACTTTTAAATACATCGTTATATAATAACATCCAGACACAGAACAAACAGACATATTCATGCCTACAATCTAGGAATTTTCAAGGCTAGAGTGAATAGGTTTCTTCTGGACAAGCATGCTCCATCCTAGGAAACACAGCATCTTGTATGGAGGGGTCAGAGACCAAATACAAGCCCATCATTAATAAAAAAAATTACAAATGTTTGTCCTGAGTGGGATTTCAAACCACGATCAGCGGCTTTCACCACAAACCCAACCTTAATATTAAACATATTAATTATTACGAACCAGCATGACCACTCCCCGTGAAACAGCAGATCCCTATAGCCCCACCAGGGTCTAGATGACACTCAGGGTTAAATGACCCGGCTCTGACGTGCGCGGGGCACTGGATACGGGCCACACATTTGCCCCGGCGGGGACACACAGCGCACGGACGCTCCTTATGAATATGCTCTGCAAGGTGTATTCACATACCCCATAATATTTTTACTAGTTAGTGTGTCATTATTTTTAATTAAATTTCAAAGCACATACTAATGATAAAGCAGAAGAAATGTAGGTTATGTACGACTTTATGTACCCCAACGATTTTCATTATATGTTCACCTATTGAACATAGATTCAGTAGTGAACATCTTACGGGTGATATGATGATGATGATGAATAACGCAAGATGGTAGCTCAGTTTTTTGCATGATCAAAATGTGCACGGGTAGTCGGTTTTATGCAGGAAAGTATGCTAAGTACATAGGCTATTTCGTTACAATAGTACAGGCTACTTTTATTATCCTCATAAGTCAGATAACCGAGGATGTAGAAAGTAAATGGTCCTTAATATAGTCCTAGGTTATTGATAGTAACACTTTAGTATTCAGCAGTTTTTTCTAATTGAAAGTATATGATGCTGATTTGCATCTAATGTTTAGAAGGTATGGAGCTACACTATGAAAATTAAGTATATAATGCTAGCGGACCCAAATTGATGTATTATACATAAAAACCGTCCCCATGAAATACTCCGTAATTTGGTGAAAACCGCATGAAAATCTGTTCAGCAGTTTTTGTGTTCATAGCGTTTAGACAGACAGACAGAGGCGGCGGGGACTTTGTTTTATATATATATATAAGAAGATTAGAAAAAGATAACCTTACCTTTTTCACCATGCGACCTGTAATGGCTTCCCATAATTTTCCCATGTGCTTGGCATTTCACTTCTATCAACGGACACACTACCACAACAAACACAAAAATACGCAAAATAATATAAAACGAATGCATACTGGCTGTTATTTTATTTAAAACAATATAAAATTCATAATTAAAAATCTTTTTTTTATTTATTCGAGCTGTCAGCTCACAGACGATGATTGAAATGAGCGAATCATATTTTTTAAATAACTAATTAAATTTTTGCGGGTGGAATAAATTAGTTTTTGACATGTATAATCGAAATGTCGTTTCATATGAACAAGAATGATTAAGGACGTTTCATATCAATGCGGGGTTAGAAAAAACAAAATAAAATATACTTATATTTTTTAATAATTGTTAATCAATGCAACTTCGTCAATCAATCAAACAAAATATTTTTATTCAGATAGGCCTTTACCAGCACTTATGAACTTATGATACTAAAGGTCAGCGTTTCTTCCCCGTTTTTGCAATATTATTAACTAGTGGCTCCCCGCGGTTTCACCCGCGTACCCGGGAGGTCTTCCATTTTCCCGGGATAAAAAGTAGCCTATATGTTAATCCAGGTTATAAGCTATCTTTATTCCAAATTTCATTCAAATCCATTCAGTAGTTTTTACGTGAAAGAGTAACAAACATCCATACAAACTTTCGCCTTTATAATATTAGTAGGATTGATGCTTTACTCCTATTGATTATAGCGTGATGTTATATAGTATACAGTCTTTCTCGATCAATAAACTTATCAACACTAGAATATTTGTTTAATTTAATCAGTAGTTTTTGAGCATTAGGTAGTTAAAATAAAAAAAAATCTCATCAGCTTCAGTATACGTATCTTGTCTTATTTTAAGAGGTTTACAAATACCTACCTGAACTAATTTTATAAATATTATATGTAATTAGCTGGAGAAATGGCATGACGCACAAAGCAGACCCTAAATAGGAAAAGGCTAGGAAGATGATGATCATATATGTAAATAGAAACAAGTACCTACAATAAATAATAACATTTTTTTATTAATAATCACTTAGATTATAAATATACACTCTAAGAATAATCAACAAAATTAAATAGAATATCACAATGTAACAAAATTTCTTGACACCCCATTGCAACAATACCTAGGACTGGGATCCTGATATTAACAAATCTTACATATACACATTTTCTTTATAAATATGATGTTCAAGTTTTCGAAGCTTTCTTCTGTTCAATGATTTTATCTTCGGATGGTAATAGAAAACCTATTAAACCGCCAGCTGAAACAAAAAATATATTATTATTCATAGGACTGCTTCAAAGTTATCCGCAACTAAGTACACATTTTATTATTGGTATTCTTTTAAATCCATATTTTTAAAGATTATTTTTAATCAGGACTATCTAGAAAAAATATCCTGCTTGAAAATATATGATATATATTTTAGAGAATATACATTAATAACTATGAATTTTTTCATTATTCAAAAACAATAACCGCTTGTGAAAAAAATCTAGGTATATATTTTATAGCATCAAATGATTCATTTTATAATATTATGTAGTTGCCAATAAACTCTGTTTCTCTGTAAAGGAATCCGATCCTTCCACTAGTTCCACTATTAGAACAACATTTCTAAATATAAGAATGTTTCTGCCATTACCCCCAAAGACAAAAAAGTATATAATATATACCTATAGTAACACTCCCGAAGATATAAAAAGCAGCATCGCAATTTTCATCCAACAATTTCTTCAGCAGATTGATACCAAATATTGCACTTCCTCTACCCACCATTAACGTTAAACACACCGCCATGGCTCTGAAAACAGATAAATACTTTATATCAATTGAAATAATTTAAAGAAGCTATAGAAGAACATAGAACTTCCTGCGTCTTTGAAGTGGGAACTACTAAAAGTAACGCATTTCAACTCGAAAACAGATCAATATCAGATAAATATAGAAATACTAGTAAGGAAGAAACTTCAATTTCTTCAATGAATCTAGGTTAGAAACTATCTGTGTTCCAAATTTCATTCAAATCCGTTCTGTACTTTTTGCGTGAAAGAATAACAAACATCTATTAAAAACTGTCGCATTTATAATATAAGTAGGATTATACTAACTTGACATAAGTTGGAAAGATGTCGACGCTGAAGGTGGCAAGCATGCCGAAGTTCATGATGCCCCAGAGGAAGGTCATGAAGAGAACAGAGTTGAGGATCCAAGTGGAGCTGACGGTGATGCACAGGGCTGCTGTTCCGGCAACGAACTGGAAGAAGATATAGTAAACGTTTAATGAACAAAAGCATGTACAATGATGTAAGAAACGATCAAATAAAAGCCTTTTACGATTTTAAATTCCAGCGATATTATTCAAGTAAATTATTACGCTAATATATTTTAATTTGATAGTTAATTTATCCTTCATCAAACATTTATATTAGTGTCTAACCATTTTTTTTTAATTTCTTCTAAGTTTTAAGCAAACATAACAATATCATCAATATAAGTATGTATTTAAAAAAAGTATATCGGCTATCTGGTTACCATAACTCAAGCTCACTTTGAAGCTTACTATGGAAACCGATTGGCCGTGTGTGAAATATGTCCCAGGATATTTATTATTAATATAAATCATAATCACACCCATCTCACCCTTTTCCTTATACTAAAAGCCATTACCTGTATTCCGATGAACAATCTCTTCCTGCCAACCAGGTCAATAATGCTACTCATCAGCACATTGAGCACAGCCAGAAACATGCTGATACCGAAGACCAAAGTCATGGCTGATTGGTTCATTGTGCAGTCATTTGTCTATAAGGACACAAAACAACAATTATGGTGAATCATTAGAGGGTATACGGCTTGTATCAATAACTAACACGGCCACCTTTGTCTGTGTGTTTTCCCCATTTTTGCAATTTTTTTTTATTAATGCTTCGCTCATTTTGGTCATAGCGTGATGTTATAAAACCCATATCCTATCTCGATAAATGCGCTATCTAACGTTAAAATTATTTTTCTATTCAAACTAGAAATTCCTGAGATTAGCGGGTTCAAAAAAAAATGTATAATATTAGTATAGATTGAAAATCGACACTTTATATTGTTGCTAAATATACCGTTCTCCCTCTTGATAATAAACATAATTTAATAGAGCCTTGTATGTTAAAAAACAAGAAACAAATCCTTTGATCTCATACTAATGTACCATGCTAGTTGTAAAGGTAGTTAACACTTACTACCTACTTTAAAAGACTTACCATGTGTACAGAAGTAGTAGTATTGACCATCGTCTTCATCATCTGGCAAAGGGACAGATCTCCGTTACCACTTTCCACGGATTTCATTACAACATCGACAATGAATGGCAACCAGACGACAAACGGGTTTATGCTGAAAACCAATAGATTTCTATTTAGCATTGATCCTCTTAATTTATTCTATTTCATCGATCATTTTATATTCAGCTTTAAGATATGAATAATAATTAGCTATTTCTTAAATGAAAAATGAACTTCATCATGTACATGCAATTTAATGAGTTACTATAGTTATTTAAAGGATTAATTGCGTTTATTGCCATCTAGTAATATCCTTATGTCCTGTTCTTAATATTTTTGTGGTTTCTACACCCATTTTGAAGATATGACGTAGATTATACGGCAAGCCCCCCCGCCAGTATATAATAATAGTTGATATTCTGAACCTGTTAGCCTGAACCTATCCTGTGATATTTAATATAAAATTAAGATCTTTGTAACTTACCAAATAAAGACAGCAGAAAACAAAACAGCTAATAGAATAGTATTTTTCAATAGAGGTGGTTTTAACATTGGAAGTGTCTGCGCGATCAATGAAGCCCATAAACCTTTGGATTGCGATGCGTTTTCCTCGTCCAGAACTACTGAATTCACCTAGAAGCAAATATTTAAGTCTCTTAATCTGGCTTTAGACCTTTTTAGTTTAGGTACATAGGTTATGCATCGTTTCTGTGTAATGTTAGGTGACCTGATTACATCGAGCATGTAACCAATAGAGTAAAACTGTTAACAGTTTTGTTAGAAAACAAAATACGCCAAAACGCTGCGCCGGCCCCTGTGTTCTGATTGGCCGACTCAAGGTCAAGTGTTGCACTAGACGTACACACAGGTCTCTTATTGGTCGGGTACTGTTTTAGTTCGAGCGTGGTTTGTTAGTTATACCGGTTATACGTGACAAATCATTGATGCGTTGCTAAACAAATGGCTCACTATTGCTACTCTATTGGTTACATGCTCGATGCCTGATTACCACCAAAGGTGAATTTGAATAGCAAATATTACTTCAATATTTTTCTCATGTTTAGACATCTTTAAAGCAAATAGGAAATAGTAACAGTATTGTAACTGAGATTATATTTTAAACTTTCATAGTTGAAAGTTTTCATGTCAATATAATTTTGAAATAGCTCTCGCCCTGCAGTTTCACCCTATAGATCCCGTTCCGATAATAATACTAGAATTAAATCGTAGCTTATGTTCGTCCCTAATAATTAAGGTTTCCATTATTGGCGTGAAAGCATAACAACATTTATAATATTAGTTGGGATATTATATTCATGGCCATTCAAATGTTAAAAGGCTTAAAGACATCATCACCAACCTCAAACATGTCACCAGATTTACGATAGTTCATCGCAAACATTGCCCTCAGCACTTCTAATGCCTTCTCGTTCTTCCCCACACTCAACAAATATTTAGGACTCTCATAGAAACAGGCGGTACCAATCGCACAGAAGCAGCACGGCATGCTAAAGATCAAGTCCAGGAGGCGCCAGGAGTTGAACTGAATGTTCAAATATGGGATGTAATAGGAGAATTCCAGTGGCAATATCGGAATTGTTATCACTGAAATTACATTATGTAAATTTACCAATCATCTCAGTTACAGCATTCTCAAAGTGTGCAGATGCTGTATAAAACACAAACATTAATATGTTAAGATAGTAGACATTAATATCTATGTTGTAGATAAGGCAGCAAATGAATAGTCACGGTGATTTAGCTCAACTTAATGTTACGAAATATTGATAAACCGTTAGGCTAGTGGTTAGTGACCCTGACATTCAAGCTGCTGGTTGTGGGTTTGAAACCCATAGAGTACCTATATGTTTGTTTGTTCTGTACTGTCTGGATGTAAATATGTATATAAGTATGCATTTAAAAGTAATATACCTATAAGTAGTAATAGCTGTCTCCGCGCGGTTTCACCTGCTTAGTTCCCGTTCCCGTGAGAATACGAGAATAAAATTTCCCTATGTTACTCAGGGTCAATGTAAATTTCAAATGGTGAAAGAATTTTTTGAAATCGGCACAGGAGTTTTTGGGTATATGCCGATTTCATAATACATTGGCGGTTTGGTGCGCTCGTAGAGGGATACAGCGGTCGTGGTGCCGGCAATATAACAAGAAATCGGCTTAGTCGACGATTGCGAGAGAGTTACACAAATTAGGGTGTCCGTTTCAACCGAACCGGACTGATTTTATCATAGCACAAGCTTATTTTGGAAACAGGCTGGTCGTGTGTAAAAAATGTTCCAGGATGTCTATTTATTTGTTTAAATTACCTGCCATTAATCCCATGCTCATCAAATGGATACTGGTAGTCAATAATACTAGTGCACTTCTCTTTGATTTTGGAGTACATTCACTCAGTAATGTTATGGATAAGGCGAATGCACCGGCTACACTGAAAAGTAAGAATTTTTTGTTTAAGCTAAATGTCTTGCTTTGATAATTATATATTAGTTAAAACAGAAAATAAAATCTTTTTGAATATTTTGTTATAAAAACAAACCAACCGATCATACTTTTTTTCATTATTATGTTATTTAATTTCTTACATGGCTATAATACAATGATCCTTAGATATTTTATTAAATATAATAATACTAGATTCCGCCCCGCAGTTTCACCCGCGTAGTTCCCGTACCAGGATAAAATATAACCTATGACACTTACAAAATAATTTAGCTTTCTATTGGTGAAATGACTATTTAGATCGGTCCAGTTTCAGGGTCTAACCAAACAAACATATAAAAGTCACTTCATTATTTCCTTAAAGTAAGAAAGAAAGGAAAAGTTAAAAGTTACTTACGCTGATGAAGAAATAAACTTCAATACACCAAACATTATCCAGTTAGGTGATAAAGCTGCTAAAGCTCCAGAAACAAAGCCTAATGCCATAGAGATGGTCAATATTTTTCTTCTTCCTCGTGTGTCGGCTAGGTAGCCCCATATATGTGACGTAGCGATAATACCTAAACCAATTAAAAGGGGCTTTTAATTAGTCGTATATAGGCTATTAGTATTGATATATATCTATGTGTTAAGAGTAAATTTCTTCTGTAACCGATATTATTACATTGGAAGTAAAATGAATGAATGACATGAAATATGTTTATTCTTAAATTTAGAAAGGGTGCTTAAACTGAGAAACTAGTAGTTCTTTGCAATATTAAACTTAATGCAATTACGACTTTCGTCATATTATGCCCAAATTGATTTAAATACTTTAAAACCAAAATTGATGAGAAAGATGAATGATATCATTAGCCTTTGCATGTAGCTTTTCTTGATAATTTTCAATCCACAACTATCTGTAGCATTTAGAAAAGTATAGTAAAGTACAGATTCTTCAGTTATTTGTCAAGAATAATTATTGTACTTACCAGCAAGAGGTACTCCAGCAATAAGACCTTGCTGAGAGCTGGTGGTGCCCAGCTCGCAGGAACTGCTCGGCACCAGGTAAGCAACGGAGAAGATCTCAAACGTCATCCCAACTATAACGCTGCTGCATAACAGTGACAGAAGAAAATTGAATCTGCTGAATCCTGCAAGAAGACGGAATAATATATTGACCAAAGGCATTATGAATTTCTGAATATGTCATCACTTATTAGCATTTGATTAAGACATGGAGGGTTTATAAATCACTAGTGGCTCCTCACGGTTTCACCCACGTACCCGGGAGATCTTCCATTTTCCCGGGATAAAACGAAGCATATGTTCTTTTTCAGGGTCTAGACTATCTGTGTACCAAATTTATTTTAAATCGGTTCATTAGTTTTAGTGTGAAAGCGAGACAGACAGAGTTACTTTCGCATTTATAATATTAGTTAGGATGAGGCCCGATCTTGGTAGTATTTCCTGCTTTTAAATAGACATACGGTATTTTTTTTTATTATAAACATTTGTCAGTTCTTCTTCTTCTTCAAAGACCATTTAGAACCAAAAAAATTATAGTGGAAATTCCATCCTAAATAAATTATTTTTCTTTATGTTCAAAATCAATATAAAAATCTTATTTACCTGTCATATTGAGAGCACTTTCAAACGGCACTTTTTCCATTTTCACTGTCATATTGCACTTTGCCTATTCACATATAAATCCACCAATATCTTACTTATACTTATTTTTAAACTGAACACAGAAGCCAAAATAAAAGGCATCAGTATTTGTATCAAGTGTTCTTGACATTCATAAATGATCGAGGCGTAATGAGCACCGCATTATATAACTAAATTACACTGTTTGCTAAACAAATATGCGAGATTGTACTAAAGTAAACGTTCTTCTTTAACCTGCTGTGTGATTAAGTAATGTAAATGACATGATATATCACACGACCTATACCTTTTGTCTCTTTTGTTCTTCACGTAATTTTATGAGATAGCCACTCTGAGACTGGCTTAGAAGATCTGTACTAGAGGTTGCAGTAGCTGATCGCTTACTAACAACATTAATTATCTAGTTTATAATAAAGGGTTAGATAAACCCTGATTTAATACTAAGTTTATTGAAAGCTACAAAAAAGCAAACTTCCAGATGAGGAACGTTAGACATAAGTATCTATTTGTAAAATATAGGTAAAAGCATGGGGCTTACTACAACAAATCGTTCTTTCAATCAAAGCGTTATCACTAAACATACATATGAAACAATATCATGACGTACTTTATCATAGTCAATAGAAAGGTGTAACAATAGGTTAATTCAGTAGCTGACACACATTGAAACTATAAATAATAGAATGAGAACCTACTGGCATAGAATTTACAGGAAAAGTCTATCTAGATGATATGGAACAAGATACTTTGCACTGGAGTCCCTTAGAAAGCCATATAGTGTATTAAAATGTCTGAATTTGTGTTAAACTTGGGGTGAAATGCAAAGATAAATAACAACAACAGATAAAAGACAATATTTTATTAAAAAATAAAGAAATTCTTTCATAAATATGTATAAAACAACGCCTTTCCCAGTGAATTTTGCATTTACAACAATATTAAGGCAAAGTGCAATGAGAATAAAAAACGGCCAAGTGCGAGTCGGACTCGCGCACCGAGGGTTCCGTACAAACCTGCAAGGTTTACAAAGTTCGTTCATTACGACAATCGAGTCATAACTATGGTATTTTTATTGCAAAGTATTTGATATGAATTTCAACTTGATAGCTCTACGCGTTCATGAGGAAAAAAGTAATAAGTTTATTGTGGTGAACACTCAGTGGACTGTATGTGATTGGGGTGTTAAATAAACTTCGCACCGGCTGGAGATACTATGCTGCCCTATAGAACGGTCGGAGACCTTCTATGTATATGGCAACTATGAGTAGCAATTTAATTGCACTGACGTGGATACTGACTTCGTACAATGAAATACTCTTTGACTAATAATTTCCTTTTATTTACTTAAAAACACTTATTTCTTGTAATACTAGATATTTTACTTAAACACTTTTGATATACTATTCAATATAATTTTCCTTTAATTCTTAATTTGCACTTATTACTTCTTATCTCTGTGAGCACTGTTGCTTGACTAACACTTTATATTTCTTACGATGTTTTCACTGAGAGCACTATTTGTAAACTACCATAACGTTGGGCCAAGGGGCCCGGCTTTTATACTAGAGAAACGTATCGCCATCTCGCTCTAACATAACATACCTTGACTGTTCTAACCTTTCTGGAACATTCGCGCACAATAAACGAGATCCTTCGATAGGTATGTTATGTTATTATACAATGTTCGACACCTTTCTCCGAGCCTTCGAGAATATTCTATACATTTCTGTTTAGGTATTTTCGATCGCTTTGTTTACATTACAATTAGATATACCTAAACGTTTCTCTACCTAAATATTTTTTCATTCTATTTGAATTACGTCGCTTACATTCTCCCCCGCAGTGCGAAGCACTCCATCTTGCGGAAGCGACGTTGCAGGTACCAGCACGGCACGACGTGTATGTTGTCGTAGCAGGCGTCCCGATGTCCACACGTTGACAACTCTGACTCTTCCATCTGGTCCTGTGGATGCCTTCTCTTCCTATCCTCGAAGACATGTTATTCGAGGTAGTTATTCCTTGACGATCCTGATCATTAGTTGTCCGAGCACAAGTAGTTTTTCGTTCGCCAGTCCTTACTCTGCGTGAAGGTATTTCTTCATGTCTCTTTTTCCTGACACGCTTCTGTGCTTTGCAATTCCCATTTCTGGAGGCAACGTTCTTTTTTCCTATTTCAACTGTTTTCTTTTGGAGATTGTTGGAATGACGAGGATGCGTGTAATCGTATCTGTCCTGCATTATTTCGTCAGCACTTTTCCTCAGCAAACTTAGCTTTTTCTGTCCGGCTGACCGTTGTTGGGGCCGGACCCATAATTCCCTTGCATTCGATTGTCTGCTGTGGTTGACGACTTGCACCGTAGTCCTGTTCACGCTTCCGTGGAAAACCCAACCGAGGCTTGTTAGAGAGGCTACTGGATCGGATAAATTACCCTTTTTCAACCTTCTAGTGATTATCAGACTCCAGTTGTCTTGGCCAATCAATAGTTGTGGTTCACCTCTATCATAGATCAGTTGATCTTGTATCACCTTCAGGTGCTCGCATCTGTCCACGTCTTCTTTCCTTACTCCTTGCTTGGACAACTTCAAATTATCGATTGTTCTAATTTCAATCGCCTTCTTATCCTTTCGGTGAGCCCCTTTTATTTTCAATTGGACTCGTTGAGAGTTACTCTTTCTTATACTTTGTCCCCCGACTGTCTCGATTGTGAGAGGTTTTTCGTCACCTTCTGCGCCGATCTGCTTAGCGATAGAAGAATCCAATAATGTTGTGGTGGATCCTTCGTCCAGTAGAGCCAGTACTTGAGTGGACCCCTTCGGCCCATATAGGTTAACTGGCAACATCTTCAAATACGCTTGACCTTCAGTTGCAGTGGTGTGCACAGAGTTTATCCTTCTTGAGGGTACAGAAGTCTTTTCATAACCATATTCTTCACAATCGCCATCGTTGCTCATGACGGCATTGCATCGGGACTTATCTTCTACTGACAGTTGTGGCCTGTCGGAATGAAGCGTAACATGATGCCTTCTGAAACACTTCTTGCAGGTAGGCGCGTCGCAGCTCAATCTTGTATGTCGAAAACGAAGACACTTGAAACAAATCTTCGCTCGTTTCGCCATTTCCCACCTGGCATCGATGTCAGCTTCTTTAAACTTTCGACATTCATAAATCCAGTGCTCTGCTTGACATTCTGGACATGTCTGATTATATCTGCTATATGGCTCTTCATTGTCCTGAGCGATATAATCGGCTCTGCGTGGTTCGCTATTTTGCTCCCATGACACTTCTGGTGGAGCGTACCGCTGACGGGATTTCTTTGCCTCTGGTAACACTTCAAGTGAGGCAAAGTCCCCACACATGTCAGACTCAATTTCCAAAAAGTCATCGATGAGAACCAGTTCTTGTTGCTCTTCATCCCGATGACTGCGGTGATAGGCGAACCAACGGTACTTCATCGTTGACGGCATTTTCTCAATGATAACCTTCATCGTTTCAGGTGAGCTCAGATACTGCGGTTTGCCCAAAGCCTTGATAGTGGCGACCGCATTCTTGACTCGACTTGCAAATACGCAGACTTCATTAGGATTTTCTGTAATCCGTGAGAGGTTCTTAAGTTTCTCGAGCTCAGCCATGGCTAGTGCTCCCGGTCTTCCAAAACGTGCTTCCAATCCTTTCAGAACTACATAAGGATCTTCAGCAGTGAATAGTAGGCTCTTGACTGCCTCTCTTGCCCTCCCCTGAAGTGCTCGTCTCAGGCGCGCTAGGTTCTGCACGTGGGTAAATATCTGCGATGTATCTTCAAATGACCTCTTAAATGCAAGCCACTCTTCGCTGGCTCCATTGAAATGTGGTAATTCTACCATGTGTTTCGAAGCAATTGTCCCTAAATTCCTATCGGTAAGCTTCGAGATAGCTACAGCCAATTCTTGAATGTCATTCCTATTTCCGTCAGAATGCACTCGCTCTTCAATTGGTTGACGGTTCGTCTGGTTAAGCCACTCTTCTACGTGATGAGATCTGTCGATGTGCTCTTCCAGTTCCATATCTTCATCGGAGTCTATTTGCAGTATTTCTAGTTCTGCTAGAGCCATCTTCGATCTTGCTTCGGCGATTTCCAGTTCTCTCTTAGCTACCATTAATCGAGCCTGTGCCTCGGCTCGTCGCTTCGATGAACGAACTGAACGTCTATCCTTTTCATTTATTCTGCGCAATGCTTGCCCATGTTCATTTTCAATAGCAATGCGACTTACGACAGTCTGTGCGGGGTTCCCAACTATGGTGCACGTGTCGGTAGGTACGGTGTCATCCCTTGCTGAGCAGACGGGGATGACTCCTCCTTCGGTGGTGTGGTCCCCTGCAAGGCGTGCTGGGGCACCTCCTTCTCCGACGTGACGCTGAGGGATAGCCGTCTTCAGAGTTGCCTGACTGTCTACGCTCATTGGGTCTACGGAAGTATCCAAACTCAAATCCGCAGAAATTGGCGATTCCCCTGTCGCCTGTGAGCGTAATTTTTCTGATCTCGTTTTTGGCAGACGCTGCATCTTCTTCTCCAGGATCCGGCTCGAAGGACCAAAATTTGTGGTGAACACTCAGTGGACTGTATGAGATTGGGGTGTTAAATAAACTTCGCACCGGCTGGAGATACTATGCTGCCCTATAGAACGGTCGGAGACCTTCTATGTATATGGCAACTATGAGTAGCAATTTAATTGCACTGACGTGGATACTGACTTCGTACAATGAAATACTCTTTGACTAATAATTTCCTTTTATTTACTTAAAAACACTTATTTCTTGTAATACTAGATATTTTACTTAAACACTTTTGATATACTATTCAATATAATTTTCCTTTAATTCTTAATTTGCACTTATTACTTCTTATCTCTGTGAGCACTGTTGCTTGACTAACACTTTATATTTCTTACGATGTTTTCACTGAGAGCACTATTTGTAAACTACCATAACGTTGGGCCAAGGGGCCCGGCTTTTATACTAGAGAAACGTATCGCCATCTCGCTCTAACATAACATACCTTGACTGTTCTAACCTTTCTGGAACATTCGCGCACAATAAACGAGATCCTTCGATAGGTATGTTATGTTATTATACAATGTTCGACACCTTTCTCCGAGCCTTCGAGAATATTCTATACATTTCTGTTTAGGTATTTTCGATCGCTTTGTTTACATTACAATTAGATATACCTAAACGTTTCTCTACCTAAATATTTTTTCATTCTATTTGAATTACGTCGCTTACATTTATATTTATTAAAATATATTTTGTAATGTAACTAAAAATTTAAGGTTTTCGGAATTTTTCCTTTATGTGTGCTATAAAACATTGCTTCATGCCAAATTTCAAGATTTTAGGTCGACTGGAAGTACCCTTTAGGTTTTGATTCCCTTGGGAGTACTTGCGAGTTTCAAAATATGCAGCTTAAATTGCTGTTTCTTTTGATTGCGTTGACATAGAAGTTTGATTTTGTTACAGCTTAAAGGTATTATAGACCTGAGTATTTGGTATGAATTTCAATTTAATACCTCTACGCGTTTATGAGGAAATGGGTAGTAAGTTTAAAATTATTAAAAAAAAATATATTATGTGATGTAACTAAAAATTTATGGTTTTCGTAATTTTTCCTTTATCTATGCTATAAGACGTTGCTTCGTACCAAATTTCAAGATTCTGAGTTCACGGGAAGCACCCTGTAGGTTTTGATTCCCTTGCAAGTGTCGAAAATTTGCGGCATAAACGGCTGTATCTTTTGATTGCGTTGGCTTAGAAGTTTGATTTTTTCACAGTTTCAAGAGACAGTAGACCTGAGTAATTGATATAAATTTCAGCTTCATACCTCCACGCGTTCCTGAGAAAAAGGGTCTTGACAGACGGACGGACGGACGGACGGACAGACAGACGGACAACAAAGTGATCCTATAAGGGTTCCGTTTTTTCCTTTTGAGGTACGGAACCCTAAAAACAACAGCTAATACTGCCGATTCAATTACTGTTTTTATCTTATGAAACAGACATATATATATGTATTACACAAATTGATAATGGGATGAAACCTTAACAGAAACTAAGGATTTTAGTAAAAGTCATAAATCTTAATAAATACTGTAGACTTCATGAGACCTTATGATAGGATAGAACATTACCTCGCAGATCCCAAAACGAATAATATTAAAGAGAATACATTTTTATAAGATCCGTAAACAATTGACATATTATTATGGCTAACCTTCCTCAAGGATCCATACTGGACCCTCTTCTATTCCGTTCACATAATACTGAAATTGTAAAGACCTACTCATTATTATAACCGCGAAAGATTGTGAGTTTGGATGGATGGATGTTTATTACTCTTTCACGCACTAACTACTGAACGGGTTTGAATGAAAATTGGAACACAGATAGTTTCTAACACGTAGTTTTTATCCCGGGAAAATTAAAATCCCCGCAAATAAAACCTCGGAGAGCCATTATTCGTTCATAGTTTTCTATTATCACATATGTGTAGCAGTCAGAATAAAATACTTTACTACAAATGTACACAAAAAGATAAAAATAGTTTTATTAGCGTAAGCATTACTTATATTTATTTATTCATATAATAAATAATACTGTGACAGACAAACAATGCTATATAAACTTGGAATTGTCTTACGATATAATTATCTAAAGTTGATAATAAAAACGTAGGGTTTGCTAAAAACTTTATCACATTTGTAATTTCTTAATTATTTCATCACTATATGTAAAATACATAATAATGATGAAACAAAATAATTGACAAAGACTTGAGGCGTTATAACATGTTATCCCAAAATTCAAATCGATAACAAAACTGGATCAAATACAAATAGACAAACAGATTTTATACTAATCAAAATTTGGCATATAAATATCAAGATCCATATTTAAGCCTTATATAAAGTGTTCTTGAGAAAGAGGGAAATCTATGAGTATCTTAGCACTTTATGGTCAGATCTGTCTAGTTTGCATTTATAAGTAGTATGTTACCATAACACATGCTATTTGCTATGCTTGGCTTGGAATAAAAAGTACAATACATAAATAAGATTGTACTAAAGTACAATCATTACTTAATATCAACATATATTATTAATATTGCTCCGTTAGCATTTATTTGCTCATCTTCTTGTCTTTCGGCAGAAACAGCGACACCAAAACACCACCTATTAAACAAATATTAATTTTGTAATCAATATCAAAGAAATATTTGAGTCATTGCGCTATAATTCTAAGTATTATCGCATATATAAATAACAACCAAAATAGATAAATATCTATCAATAGTGAATACCTAAAGAAATAATAAATATCTATTTTTAGAATACATGACTAATCAAAACATAGTAGATAAATAGCAATTAAGGAAATGACAATTTAATCCAATTCACTGATCGATCATTATCTTTTGACAGTGTTTTTAATGAATTTATGACATAATACAGTTTAATACATAGGAGTTTTATTAAATACAATCAAGTAGATGATTTTGTGGAATTTACCTCAATAGAGCAAATGTGAAAACGTGGACACAGATTTTTAAGAGAATGCTTCACATAGCAACTTACCATTGTAATACATTTGTCGATAACACCAATAAATAACTCGTCTACAAAAATCTTCAACCTAATATCGAGAAGTTTAGTCTTTTCATGTGATGTTATAATATTGATTGTACAGGAATAGTTAATACTTTCATCCCGAAAATGTCCCATTCCACAGAAGCGAATCCACTAGCAAAAGCAAGTGGTATGAAAAATACAAAAAAACTGAATGTTCGATATCAGAATTTTGCAATAAATCCTAAGATTACAATGGGCTATAGTTGCAAGAAGATAAAGAAATTCAAATGTATTTTTTTATACTTACTCAGTACAAACACAGACCAGCTAAGAAACGTTTTTCGACAATAATCATTAATGATTGCTCCAATTAAATTGACGCCACCGTACGACGCCAGTCTTCCTACCATCATGCCCAAGCTCGTCACTAGACCCCTAAAAAGAAATAAGACAGTTTTGAGCTTTTTTCTTATACCACAAAGGTGTCAAACAGATATACAGTCCGCCTGGTGGGAAGCAGTTACCATAGCCTATGGACGCATGCAACACTATAAAAAATAAGTTTGGAGAAGGCCCGGAATCCAGAAACACCACTTTCAGGACCATACTGTCTTGTAGTTAAATAAATAGTTTCATAAAAGAATATCAAAACAGCAGAAGCGATAATGACCACTTTACCTACATATATTTTGCAAAAGATTACAAAAACCGTCTATTTATTTATGTAATACTAGCTGACCCGGCAGACTTCGTACTGCCCCAATCTATCTATACTAATATTATAAAGCAGTAGAGTTTGTTTGTTTGTTTGTTTGCTTGAACGCGCTAATCTCAGAAAGTTCTGGTCCGATTTGAAAAATTATTTCGCCATTAGATAGTACATTTATCGAGGAAGGCTATAGGCTATAGGCTATATATCATCACGCTATGACCAACAGGAACGGAGCACCAATAAATAATGTTTCAAAATCGGGAGATTTATTTTCCTGTTGAGAGCTTCCGCTGCGAACGCTGCATAAACGGTTAAAGTTTCCCTAAAATGATGTAGGACAGAATTGTTTACCTTCAAAAGTTCAAAGAAAAAGTCCGCGACAGCATAAGTCTATCTGTTAAGGTTGGCTCACTATAACCATTTTTCTACTAACCAAATTTGTTCTAAAATAATGCATTATTTATGAAGGTGTTTTTATAAAGATAATATTAATCCTTATCCAAATAAATACCTTATTCATAAGAAGTATTTAATTTAAAACAAAATTGCCATTTACATCATTCAATTTCAAAGAATATCTTAGGAGATATCGCAAATTTAAAATTACATCGCCGCAAAATAATGATCAAGTGTAGTAATGTGCGCGCCTTTAAGCGCTGGGCCGGCGTGCACGAGCAGTCATCAGTTGGCTCTGCGAGTCCATCCTTCTACGTAAATGAAGTCGCGTGTTGAAAGTTAGCGTTAGCACAAAGTAACTATTCCACGCGGACGGAGTCGCGGGCAGAAGCTAGTATATCTATACTAATATTATAAAGCGGTAGAGTTTGTTTGTTTGTTTGCTTGAACACGCTAATCTCAGAAACTACTTGTCCGATTTGAAAAATTATTTCAGTATTAAAAAGGCCATTTATTGAGGAAGGCTTGAGGAAGGCTATATATTATCACGCTACGACCAATAGGAGCGGAGTACCAATGAAGAATGTTTAAAAATCGGGAGATTTTTTTTCCTTTTGAGAGCTTCCGCTGCGTACGTACGTACGTAAACGGTTTGATGTGCACGAACACCAAAAGGCTACTCTACAGGTGCGCATGTATAAGCTGACAGATTTCGTCCCCATCAAGCGAGGTGTGAGGCAAGGGGATACTCTCTTGCCAAAGCTCTTCACTAACATGCTAGAAGACGTAATTAAATCTCTAGACTGGGAAGAGAGAGGAATAAATATAAATAGCACACGCATGTCACACCTGCGTTTTGCTGACGACCTTCTTCTACTATCTGAGAACGTTGCTGATCTTCAATCTATGCTTACAGAACTACACGAAGCATCCCTGAAAGTGGGTCTACGTATGAACATGTTCAACACCAAGCTCATGGCTAGTCATCCAATTGGAACAGCAACCATTAATGTGGGCGACACCCCAATAGGACATGTAGACCACTACATCTATCTTGGACGTCGTTTGACCGGGAGTCTCAGGTGAAGGAGATTGCTAGACGGATCCAGTTAGGTTGGGCTGCATTTTGGGAAACTTGATGAATGATGATGAATCTTCCGCTCTAATCCTCAGTGTCTGAAGACCAAGGCATTTAACCAGTGCATTCTGCCTATCGTCACCTATGGTGCTGAAACATGGTCGCTTACAAAGGCAACATGTATAAAATAATGGTTGCCCAAAGAACCATGGAGCGAACCATGCTGGGCATCTCCCTCGTGGACCGAAAACCCAACGTCGAAATACGACGTAAAACGCAAGTCGTGGATGTGGGTAAACGGATCACGGGATTAAAGTGGGGTTGGGCGGGACATCTGGCAAGGCTGGATGACGGAAGATGGGCTAAAGCTATTACAGAGTGGTGGCCAAGAGAGACACAGGAAACCGGGTAGACCACCGGCTCGGTGGGTAGACGACATTGTCGGAGCAGCGGGTAGGCAGTGGATTTAATTGGCACATGACCGTATAAAGTAGCATAAAAATAAGGAGGCCTATGCTCAGCAGTGGGTTATTACGGGTTAAATAGAAGGATGCACTCATAGATATGGTAACACAATATCGTATAACTTTTTTCCGTGTTTTGAAGTGCGACAGGATGGATCGACATATTACAGTTGGTTGTCAAATCTAATGTCAAATATTATGATTGCGTTCAAAAGTTTAAATTGTGACAAAACTTAAAATTGATCAATTTAAAAACCGACCAAATTAAAAATCAGGTATTATTAGGTATTATTTTCGGAAATTAAAAATTAAATAAGTAATAAGTAGTTTACACAAATTAATGTCTAAAACAAACAAAGATTCCTGAACTTTCGAGACATTTTACAAAAAAGAAATTTCTGAACGCACACATGAATAGTTGTTACATTACAGTATTTGACAGTATTGGACAACAAATGTTTGACATGTAATAAACAAATCAGTATTTATTTAAATGATAAAGTATTAATTACACATATCGAGTTTTCATTGTTTTAAGATGTATTCTGCTATTCGGGGCGGAGACAAATCCAACGAATCAATAACCATGAAAATTGATTCAACAGATCTCGAGTTATATGTGTTGTAACAAACCCGCCTTTCTTTTATATATATAGATTTGTGTTGCGTAGTCTATAAAAAGAAAGGATTCGATAATGGGCTAGTCTCAAATTTTAAGAAAAGTAGGCCAAAGATGACGGTCAAGTATTCTAAACACACAATTAATGATCTTAATACACAGAATAACTTATTATCAAACAATGAGAATGTATGTGAAGCCGCAAAGTAGTTAGTTCGATAAAGAACTAAATGAATCGTTGGTCGATATCTTTTATCTTTCATGCCTATCGATCTTTCACAGGAAATGAAAAGTACCTAACATAATTAAATAATGTTAAATTTATCAATCAATCATTAAAATCAATTAATCATTGTTAAATTTTTCTGGTACCTACCAGTTAATTAAGTAAATAAGTTGCCCAAAATCTGTGATACCACTGATCACATTTCTGGTGCTATGTTTAAAGCTTAATAATTTCAGTGTTGATCGTTTCTTTCTATTACATACGAAACTAATGACCTGGAGAACAAAATCATTTTTATGAGATGCTTTTGGAATTTCCAATTTCTAGTGAATTTTCGGAAAACTTTCTTTCATACAATTTCGAAAACAGGAACAAAAACTAACAAACTAGTCAAGTCGTTATCAAAATGCTGCTCTGTCATGCATCACATAATTTGTTACTCTTTTACGGAAAAACTACTAAACGGATTTGGATGAAATTTGGGACGCAGGCTGTTTTTAAACTGGAATAACTCATAGGCCACTTTTTATCCCGGGAAAATCGAAGATCCTCCCGGAACACAGGTGGAACCACGAGGATCCACTGGTTATTTATAATGTGAAGAGATAAAGCAAACCAAACCTACCTGTGAGAAGTCGGATACAAATCAACAAAGTACGATGCCACGCTAGCCATTGCAACAATCGTGCACTGGAGCATTGTGAACAGAATCATGTTGACAATGGGCTGGTTCACGAAGTCCACGAGGATCCCGCAGACGGCAGATACGAGGAGTGTGGAGACGAGGACCAGGCGACGCCAGGAGGAGAGAGGTGAGACAGCCAGAGTGAGAAAACAGAAGAACAAACCATATATCATCCCTGAGTAGAGAGTGTTTGGTGATATTGTCTCATCACATGTGTATTGCTGAAATTGAAAAGAAAAAATATATTTACATATTTTTAAATGTTATAAAGTTGAAGAGTTTGTTTGGTCGAACGCGCTAATTAGAAACTACAGGTCCGATTTGAAAAATACTTTCAGTGTTAGATAGCCCATTTATCGAAGAAGGTTAAAGGCTATATTTTATCCCTGTATTCCTATGGGAAAAGGAAATACATGGGTAAAACCCTGGGGCGAAAGCTATGGAACTAATATTTATTTTAAAATTAAGAAGGAAAAGTGGCTTTCACGCTTTACTTTACCTGTAGCATTAGTAATAGCAATTTGGACATTGTCAGGAAACAAGAATATTAATTACTGTAGGTACATTAAATATTAATTGTATTAATATCAGGAACTACTATATAGTCTATTATAAAATACTACTATATAGTATTTAGTATTTTCATCATCATAAGGATTTTTAACTTAATTCTTGTTTAATCAACATATCGTTTGGACCCAAAAACAATTTCTCAAAAAAAAAAAATAACCTAAGCAAGATCATATATTTCATAATTTATGATTAGGAACTTACTTCAACATCAACAAATGTGGTATTATCTACAATCCTCTCACAGAAGCTCATATCATTGCTCCATCCTCCAGACAGAGAGTTGAAGAAGATGTTCACAATCATCGGATACCACATAAAGAACACGTTGTTACTGAAAATTTTAATAATCATAGCAAACCTTCCTGTTATTTAAACCTTACTGAATATAATATTGTATATACTACTATTGACAGACCGGTTGGCTTTCAAGTCGCTGGTCGTGGGTTCGAATCTCACTCAGGACAAACATTTGTATGCATGAATACGTCCGTTTGTTTTGTGTCTGGGTGTAATTATCTATATAAGTATGTATTTAAAAGGAGTATATGTAGTATATCTGCTGTCTGGTTAACACAAGCTCACTTTGAAGCTTACTTTGGAATCCGATTGGCCGTGTGTGAAAAATGTCCCAGGATATTTATTTATTTATTATTTATTTATTTATATGCGAAAGTTATTTTGTCTATCTGTTACGCTTTCACAGAAGAGATTTTTATGAAATCTGCTACAGAGATGAACTAGTGCTTGAGAAAAGTCATAGCTGATATTGCTGAGTTTATTGGCGGCTCTTCTCAGCAAACCTCCCGAACCGAGCGTTAGAGTCTGACTTTTCATAAGTGCTTGTGAAGCTTGTGAATTTTCCCTTTAATAGGCTACGTTTTGTCCTGGGATTTTTTTAGGTTTCCCAGGAATGAGGATAAAACTGGAACCTACTAACCAATAAAAGTAAATACTTACGTACTACAACATATAGCCATTAAATAGAACAATTGCAACGTCCTCCAAACCACTGGCGGCTTGAACAAGGGTATCGTTTTACTTAACACTGAGCTGCATAGTGATTGGTTTTCATTAGATAACGAGCTTTCTAATTTTAAGTGTTTCACCTGTTGAATAAAAAAAATATTTAATAATCTAAAAGCTATATAACTGCCAATTCTGAAGAGAATTGAGAATGAGACGGTTAACTTGGGGCCAAACGTATACCACCTTATCCATATTGTATCTCAGATATATTTATTTCGCCGGAAGTTTGCTCTAAGAAGTAATGCAGGCGTTAAAAACCACATGGTGAATTAACTTTACAAAAGTTATTCGTAAGGAGTAAGGTTTTATTCAGCAGTTATGTAGAAAGCTACACAGAAGAATAGCAATACTTAATATCATTGCAACATCTGATGATATGGGATCAAACTAGCAGTGTGTAATTTTATTATCCACAAATTCTTTAAGTATTTTTATTTGAATTTAAAATTAGGTACCGGATACTCATGCCTCCTTCCGCCATTCCTCTCAAACATCACCCTCAAGAGCTCCAAAGCGTCTTCTTCCCTCCCTCTATTAGCTAAGAACTTGGGGCTTTCTAGAAGGAACAGCATCATTATAGCACCGAGACCAAGTGGCATCGCAATGATCAGAGTGAAGAGACGCCACGACCGGTAGGTGATGCCGAGCCAGGATATGGGAATCTTGAAGGCCAATGGTAGTATGAAGTAGGCTAGTGCTGGAAATGGAAGTATTTTTGGTGGTTAGTTAGATATTATTTGTTTTGACTAGCCATTTGTTGAGATGACTGTCGTGGGTTTAAATCCCACCCAGAACAAACATTTGAGTGCATGAACAGTCTGTTTGTTCAGTGTAATGCATGCAAAAAGGTAATGTTCCTAAAGGTTTAGCTGTCAATTGTCATGGCCATAGCCCTTTAAATCTTTATATTGAACTTTGATTTTTTGAGCTACACAATGGATTTAAATTTGAATGAAGATGAAAGTTTATACGTATAGTTTTCTAACAATTTGTTTTACAATTACAGTGAAATCCTGGTTACCATGGCCATTTTATATTAAAATCATAGATTACTGTTTGTAAACGGTAAATAAGTAGGTAAGTCGGTGCTTACCAAAGGATATGAGTTCTGAAGCCATATTCATACTGTTCATGATGAAGAGGTACCGATCTCTGTTCCTGGCGCCGACGCTCTCAGATAGATATGTCATCGTGAGGGTGAAGCTTGCTACAGAACTGAAAAGAATGAGGCAATAATCTATACTAATAATATAATGAACTTGTTTGTTTGTATGAACGCGCTAATCTCTCGAATTGAAAAATTTTAAGTCGAACTTTAATTCGGGATGCAACATATTTCCTTTTTTTACAACATTTTTCAATGATACTCCGCTCCTTTCGGTCGAGGCGTGATGTTATATAGCGTTTCTCGATTAATGGTTCTTACTCAAAAAAGATTTTTTTAGTATTGAGATTAGCGCGTTCAACAAAACAAAAAAATCTTTAGATTCAAAATATTTGTATGAATTAAGATTAATTGTCGAGTAGGTAGGTACCAAAAAACTATTTAGTTCTAAAAATTTCGATTTATCACATAAGAGATTGGTAATTAATTTGCCAAAGATTATCATATTACAAAAACTCCGGCGTCGTTTCATATTTTATCGATTAAGTCTATATTGATAAAAATACATTCGTCTGCATTTAACATTTGCATGATTGAGATACGCATCACGTGTTGAAGAAGTAGGTATGAGTATTCACGTGCTACTTCACACAAATTTCAAATGGACGAAAATCTAAATTCAGGGCATTTTTTTATTATGTATTATAATATATCAATGATTTGGGCGAGCTTTTAAATAATTTTGTTGGATTTTGTGGCTTCTAAAAAACATCTATTAGCTTAAGTAAATAACAAGAATTTTAAGCTTCAGAGATTCTGATGTCAATTTTTTTATCAATATCCACTATAATGTTAAAAAAGATTGATTTATTTTTTACTTTCACTAAATAGTTTAGTTTAGTTAGTAAATTCCTCGTATCTCTAAACTGGATCAAATTTTGTATTTCGATCAGGTTGCTTTTACGCTTTATAAAAAAAAAGAACCGCTAATACTACTCTAGGTCACTCAGATACTTTTACATACATTAAAAAATAATACTCACAAACAGCACCCAATCAATTTGAAGACCAGCATATATCGCCATGATGCTGAGAAACTGCTGAGAGCAGCGAATAGGAAGCCAACAGCTGTTGAGAGGATGAGGCTGCGCTTCCTGCCGTGGGCATCAGCGTAGTACCCCCAGGGCAGGGCAAAGACAACCCCTGGGGTAATAGAACTCAGTGTAAACCTTGGAAAGCTTTATATTTGACAGGTTGGCTTTGTGGTTAGTGACCCTGACTTTGAAGCCGCGGGTCGTGGGTTCGAATCCCACTCAGGACAAACATTTGTATGCGTGAATATGTCTGTTTGTCTTGTGTCTGGATGTAAATATCTATAATTATGTAGGTATGTATTTAAAAAGTATTATATGTAGTATATCAGCTATCTGGTTACCATAACACAAGCTCTCTTTGAAGCTTACTTTGCAATCAAATTGGCCGTGTGTAAAAGATGTCCCAGGATATAGGGGACCAGTTGACTTCGTTAGCGACACTTCTCTATAGCAACATTTTTCTTTTATGCTCCGCTCCTATATAAAATGCTTAGGTACACAAATTAACTAATCACTTTCAATAAAGACTAGATTATCAATACATTATCTATCTATAAGCATGCCAAGTTGTACCTAAATCCCTTCAGCCGTTGTTGCATGAATGAGTAATAAGTAGATATACATAACATACATACATACTCACCAACATTCGCATTTATATAATACTAGCTGCCTCCCCGCGGTTTTACCCGCGTAGTTCCCGTTCCCGTGGGAATACAGGGATAAAATATAGCCTATGTTACTCGGAGATAATGTAGCTTTCCAAAGGTGAAAGAATTTTTGAAATCGGTCCAGTAGTTTCGGAGCCTATTCATTACAAACAAACAAACAAACAAACAAATCTTTCCTCTTTATAATATTAGTATAGACTAGCGGACCCGGCTGACTTCGTTCTGCCCACCAGCGCCACCTACCGGGTCCAAATTGATGTATTATACATAAAAACCTTCCCCATGAAATTTGGTGAAAACCGCATGAAAATATGTTGAGTAGTTTTTGTGTTCATCGCGTTCAGGCAGACAGACAGAGGCGGCGGGGATTTTGTTTCATATATATAGAGATGTTAGTAACTAAGCAAGATTACCTTTACATAAAAACTTTTTAAGTGTTATCCCATTGTCATAAAGTGCAAACCTGCAAAAGGCGCTGAAGCCAGCAAACCAGTTTCTCCAAGCCCTAATTGCAGGTCACAGCTGGAAGCAGCCACCACTACACTGAAGCCGAACATGTCCAGGGCAACGGCGTTTGTGATGATGGAGCAGGCTACCAGGACTAGATGGTTGTAGCGGCCGTGACCTGGAAGAAAAACCTCATTGTAAACTACTGGCTCCTAGCGGGGATCGTAAATTTTCCCAGGTTAAAAAGTGGCCTATGTGTTTTTCAGAAGATATGCTAAGTTTGTGCCAAATTTTATCGCGATTCTTTCAGCCGTTCTGGCGTGAAAGAGTAACAAACATATATCTATCTATACATCCATACATTCTTATAACTTTTTTGCATTTATAATATTACTAGGAAGTAGGATAAACATAATTTTTAAAAAGTAATAGTCACGTTCAAATATTCCGTTACATTCATACAGGGGAAGATAATAAAAGGAAAATAGCCTAAGACTCTCGATCACGAAAGCTTTCAAGCAGAAAAAAACGCACCAAAATGGGTACATTCATTTGGGAGTTCCGATGCTGCAAACAGGTAGGCAGATGAACATAGATAGTTAGACTTTTCCGTCAGGGTTAAAATTCCAACAGACGCCATTTTGCCAACGTATGAGGAAATTGGTCCATCTGATAATTACATTACCATCTAATCTACTAAATCATTATCGTGAAATTGAATTAAATATATTTGTTATTATTGTTCCTACAGTAGCTAGTATATTATATACGTAAAATAGTAATGCGCTTGTACTGTATTTCTGTTAGATAATGGAAATGAAATGAAGTATTTATCTTCATTCATGTAGGTCTTTTGAATGGTTGACAACTAAAGTGCCCTATTCAGGGCTTAAACTGAAATTACCTTAGAGTCTTTATTTAGTTGCTTACAATTTCTATGTTCGTTTGTCCAGTAGCATCACCCGACAAGATAAATTGTATCGATATTCTTTAGGTATTTATAAACTAGGTGCAACGGGATGTAAACAAACTGATAAAAAAGTAATTATATTTAATCATATAATTATCTACATTGTTATTTCTTATCGATGCATTTATCTATTGTAAACAAAATATGGACCACTAAATTGTAGTCTATAAATAAAATATCCTGGGACTTTTTTTGCGAACGACTAATCTGAATCCAAATAAAGCATATTTAAATAAATATTTGCATGACACAGCATGGCCGAGACTGACTGAGCCACCAGGCTCAGTTGGAAACTCACCGACTGGCGATCATGAGGATGCAGGTTCAAACCCCTCCCCGTACCTTTGAGCTGACTTTCGAGAAAGGAAAAACTTTGTGGGGAAACCTGCATGCTCGAAATGTCACAATTAAAGGCATGCTATGACCGCTATTGTGCACTAGGCCCACGTGGCGGACTATGGCTTAAAGCCCCCTTGTTGTTGGGATGTTCGCGCTTCAGCAGTGGAGACATATATGAGCTGATGATGATGATGAGACACGGAACGAATAGACATAAAAAGAAAATGGTTTTTCCTGGGTAGGAATCCAATCCATCTGCCCTGTAGCTGGGGCAGAGAATAGCAGCTACGGTGCGCTGCCTGTCGTAAAAGGCGACTGAACGAGAAATGAAAACTAAAGGAGAATTTCATTGTCACCTGTTTTAATAGTTTTCCAAATATTAAAAGTTATGACACCACATAAATAACCAAAATGCGAGAAAGAGACAAATATAGTATAACAATCTCTTCTCAAAACGTACCGACCTTTTATCGAGAGAACACAAGTAAAGCCATAGGCACTAAGCTAGTAAGTAATACATTACCAGTCAACTCCACCGCCTCATCGTGAGAATAAGCCTCAGTTTTCTCTCCGTTAACGTCTGCTCCCTCCATTTTTCCACTAATTTCTATCTGTATAAAATTAACTAACATAAAATTATGTAATTTATCTTAATATTCTCTTATCGTTCATTTGTCTTGTGTTATCATTTTATTATTACTGTTAGATGATATTTGAAGATCACGCTATCAAATGTTATAAAATAAAAGCCTACTGTTAGTTTTTAACTCTACTCGGTTTATGTTTAAGAATAAAAAATCTGTTGAAAAAAATACACCCATATACCTAATAAATTCAGTCAAATGGAGTAGATACATTATGGGATTTTTACGGCAACGCGTGAGTACCTCTAGTGTTACAAGCGTCCATAGGCTACGGTAACCGCTTCTCATCAGGCGGACTATGCCTGTTTGCCACCCTTGTGGTATGAATGGGATATCTAACCAAAAGATTTTGTTAATTCGAACCAGTCGTTTTGGCGACCATTTCAATCAAATCTGTCCTCTTTATAATATTAATGTAGATGATTTCCACATTCTTGTGTTGCGTTTTAAGGCAGCCATGCGAATAGAGAAAGTAGGATTGCAAAATTAACTTGTAGGTACATGATACTAAAAGATTATTTACAATACTCCTAGGTTACATGACGGCATTAGCAATATAATTGACAGACCGGTTGGCTTTGTGGTTCAAATCAAATCCCATATAGGACAAACATTTGTAAGCTTGAATATGTCTGTTCTGTGTCTGGATGGAAATAACTATATAAGTATTATTTAAAAATATCAGCTATCTGGTTACCATAACACAAGCGCTCCTTATTTTGGAATCAGATTGGCTGTGTGTGAAAATTGTCCCAGGATATATTCAGCAGTGTAAAAAAGTAAATAAATACTTGTCCTAGGATATTTATTTGTATGTTTGAATATACCTATGAACTATGTATTTATAGTGATCTGGTCACCATAGCACAATTGCTTATTGGCTGTGTGAAAAACCTGTCCCAGGATATATATTTAATTTGTAATTCTTTCCGCAACATTATTTATAACAGTAAACTATAGCCTTTAATAAACGTGATGAAAATGACCCAGACTTTCTGATTTATGGGTGACTAGTGGCTCCCCGCAATTTCACCTGTGTACCCGGGAGGTCTTCCAATTTCCAGGAAAAAAGTAGCCTATGTCCTTTCTCAGGGTCTAGACTATATGTGTACCAAATTTCATTGTGCCGTAGTTAGAGCGAGACAAACAGACAAAGTTCGATCAGACCGCATTTATAATATTACTCGTAGTTAGGATATGGGTAACTATTATCCGGAAGTCCTTTTATAATGACAATATGTTAAGGATTTATTACCATTTGTCGGGACCTTCACACACTGGACGGTAATAGATGTTGATCGACATCCGCACAGTGACAGGCCAAAGAGTATAGAGCGAGTATTTTTTTAATATCTACCTAGCTCTCTAACAAACCCTGTTTCAAATCGCAGGGTTAAAAACAATTCTGACACCATTTGAAAAAATAACTAAAACACCTTATAAATATAAACACGAAAACATTATTCAGAAGAAAAAGAAACTGTTTAATGTATTTATTTTTTTGAAATCGAATGAGCCTACGTTTGGCTTCAGAAACACGCTGACATGAGTGACGTCAAAGCCTAAGGTTTTTTTTTCTTTGAAGGGACTAGAAGGTGTTAGCCTCTGATGGCTGTTACACCTTTACGCGGGCAATCGGTGAGCGCTGAGGGCTCTCAACCGTAAAAAGCCTAAGGTGTTACACGCTTGCCCAGAAAATGCCTATTCACTCTAGAAAGTGACCAAATCGTATTATATTATTATTGTAGTTCTCTAAATATACTAGAGTCTACTAATTCTCTAAATGTGGTACTAATGTGTACCTACACTAGCTGATCCCGTTTTTGCAACATTTTCATTGAAGCTCCGCTCCTATTGATCGTAGCGTGATGATACATAGCCTAAAGCCTTCCTCGATAAATGGGCTATCTATCCCTGAAAAAAAGTTTCTAATCGGACCAGTTCTTCAGTTCTTAAGATTAGCTCGTTCATGCAAACAAACACACTCTTCAGCTTAATAATATCAGTATAGATTTGTTTTCATCCTGCGGTTTCATTAGCTTCTTTAACTTTGCTGTGATAAATGATAGCTTATGTCCCTTTTTTTTTAAGGGACTTGAAGGTGTTAGCCTCTGATGGCTGTTACACCTTTACGCGGGCAATCGGTGAGCGCTGAGGGCTCTCAGTCCTTTGTCTTATGTCCTTTCCCAAGCTCTAGACTATATCTGTACCAAAGTTCATCGAAATCGGTTCGGTGGTTTTAGCGTGAACAGACAGACAAAGTTTCTTCCCCATTTATAATATTGTAGTAGAGATTATATTTATCTTCGTAATAATGTTTCTATGTGAACAATTAATCTTATATGTAATAATACATTTTAGAATAAATATTTTAAATCACGAGTTTAAGCAAATAAAAACAACTAGTTTCACCAGGTTTTACCCACGGTAGTTTAGTTTCACCCACGTTTCTGGGGATCTTCAATTATCCCGTCAAATAGTTGCTCACTATTAATCCAGATTATAAATTAGCTGTGTTTTAAATTTCAACCAAATCTCTATAGTAGTTTTTGCGTTAAAGAGTAACAAGCATACTTAACTCACAAACTTTAGCATTTAGTACATAAGTCGCCCAAATGGTGGACTGATGACCTGACAAGGGTCGGTGGAAACCGCTGGATGCAGGCATCTTTCAACCGGTCTGCATGGAAATCGATGGGGGGAGGCCTATATTCTATATTAGCCTATATTTGACAGCCCGGTTGGCTTTGTGGTTAGTGACCCTGACTCTCAAGCCGCGGATCGTGGGTTCGAATCGCACCCAGGACAAACATTTGTATGCATGAATATGTTTGTTTGTTCTGTGTCTGGATGTAAATATCTATATAAGTATGTATTTAAAAGTGGTGGTATATATAGTATATCAGCTATCTGGTTACCGTATCACAAGCTCTGCTTAGTTTGGAATCAGAACCATGTGTGAAAAATGTCCCAGGATATATTCAGCAGTGGATGTCCTATGACTGATATGATGATGATGAATATTAGTAGGATAGTAAATATATAATACACTTCTAAACACATAATAAAAGTTTATTCTACAGTCCACAGGAGTGGCCTATAGTAACGTATTGTCAAGAACTGGGACACCGGACTAGTGTCATATGTCTACATTGTGCCATTTATAGCAACAAGTATAATAGATTACTAAATAATAACTATAATACTACAGTTTATGAAGAAAACAGGAAAGTATTTAACAATTACTAACATCCCTACTAATATTATAAATGCGAAAGTAACTCTGTCTGTTAGGGTTAGGTGAAACCACGGAAAGCCACTAGTTAAGAATAAATAAGATAGAATCCTATTATTATTAAAAATGCGTAAGTTTGTGAGAATGTGTGTTTTTATTTATTTATTTAACAAGTGGCTCCCCGCGGCTTTGTCTGCGTTCCCGGGGGATCTTCAATTTTCCCGGAATAAAATGTCCTTTCTCAGGCTCTGGATTATCTGTGTACCAAATTTCATTAAAATCGGTTCAGAAGTTTTAGCGTGAAAGCGTAACAGAAAGACAGACAGAGTTACTTTCGTATTTATAATATTAGTATGGATTAGGATAAGCAATAACGTCCATCGTCCGCGCAGTTAGTGGCACTTTAAGAACCCCGCTCACTACTAGTACAATGTTTCATTCATGCTAGACAAATCCGGATTGGAGTACAAGGTTAATTGTCAATCCAGACTCCGTAAGCGCAAACGCCGTGTATCCTCGTAATCTACTTAACTGGTCCGGTCATTGACTCTAACTGCCTTTAGACAAAGTCTTTTAAAATCATGTAACTCACGAATATGTGGATCAGGTTCAAATCCTTGTCCCATTCTATTTGGGAACTTCCTCTCAAAGTGAGGTGACATAACTGGCTTGAAAATATTTTTTTTGTTGTTGCTTTCCGCTGTCTATCCCTGTTTTTTTAAATCTTTAAAACTACGCAACGAATTTTGATGCGGTTTTAAAGATTTATAAAGATTTTTAATAGATAGAGACAGATACAGACAGAACTTCTTTCTTATTTATAACTAGCTGCCTCCCCGCGGTTTTACCCGCGTAGTTCCCGTTCCCGTGGGAATACAGGGATAAAATATAGCCTATGTTACTCGGGGATAATGTAGCTTTCCAAAGGTGAAAGAATTTTTGAAATCGGTCCAGTAGTTTCGGAGCCTATTAATTACAAACAAACAAACAAACAAACAAATCTTTCCTCTTTATAATATTAGTATAGATAATATTAGTATAGATTTACATTCAGACACAGAACAAATCAGATATATTCATGCATATAAATATACAAATGTCTGTCCTGTGTGGGATTCGGAACCATGACTGATCACTAAACACACTGCCCTGCCAACTCATGACTACACATAGAAAGTAATTAAACTTTCCTATTTAGGCTTCATCAATGAGTCACATGCAAATACCGAAAAACTTACTCGTAATTAGGTAACATAAGTAGCGTTAAGTCGATTGACGAATTTGATCCAATATTTCTACGGCTTTAAAGGAGATAATCCGTCATTTATTTGCGTTAACCTTGTCCAACTCCACATTCACATTTGTATAGACATTGTATATGTAGATGGCCTATTGTTGATCTAATTCAATAATCCGGCATTGGTGAGTTAGCATCCTCAGTTGATATGAAAACAACAAATAAATCTATGTTTCTTTCATGTACACTAATATTATAAAGAGGTTTTTTTTTTTATTTAATACATTTGTCCATATGGGTTAGTAAATAAACGTACATACTATGTTAGTAACATTAACAGTTATATAACTAATTAAACCTATTACTAATTTAAAAACCTTTGTCCACCATTTTGTGTGTATGTTTACTATAATGAAGGAACTTAAAAACTACTGTGCCAATTTCAAAACTCCTTTCATCATTGGAAAGCTACATTATCAAGGAGTAATATAGGTATATTTTATCCCCTTATTCCCACGGGAACGGGAACTATGTGAGTGAAACCAAGCGGAGGGAGCCAGTATTTAATAAGATGAAGAGAGAGTGAAGTTCCAACTGATTTCTGGTCCACTATAGCAATGCTCGAAAATGGGTCGAGAGAAAACTTTTACTATGCAGTAAGACAATTATGGCTAATATGCTTAATGTTTAGTTTCTGCAAAAACTTTGGGAAAGTATTGGTGAAACTTACAGGACCAAAAAACTCCCTTTCTCTTTCCAACATTTAGTAAAGACAGGGATAGGTATAGTATATACAAGCCCAATGGATTACTTTAAACGCAGTACTAGTATAGTCAGTGGTCGTAAAACTAAAATAATAATTGTGTCATACATAACAATGACATAATACAAATAGATAATAATCATATCAAATAAGTTTCGATAACAAACTAATTATAATCAATGAATTTGATGACTAATCAATATAATTAGATCTTGCTCTTAATTTAGAATTTGCTAAAAGTGTACATGGCGATATAAGTATAAGCTGCTAGATCTTCTGGGAGATCTTCCATTTTCCCAGGATAAAAAGTAGCCTATGTCCTTTCTCAGGATCTAGACTACACTATCTGTGTACTAAATTTCAATTAAATCGGTTAAATAGTTTTAGCGTGAAATAGAGTCAGGCCGACAGACAGAGTTACTTTTGCATTTATTATAATATCTATACATATAAAATTCTCGTGTCACAATGTTAGTTACCATACTCCTCCGAAACGGCTTGATCGATTTTTGGGAAATTATATATGCATGTTCAGTAGGTCTGAGAATCGGCTACCACAAATCCTTTTTTTTCTACGTGATCACGGGAACGGGAGCTACGCGGGTGAAACCACGGGGTGGCAGCTAGTATTAATATAGATATAAGTGTTGCTCGCGATATTTTGTAGTTCGCCCTACGAGCATTTTCGAAATTTGCACTCATTCAAAAATACACTTCGCGAATTGTGGAGTTAAAGTTAAACAATTCAGGACGTATAAAAATACAAGACGTATAGACTTGTAGTGCTAATCCTAAAGCGTATCGTAAAAGGTAGCGGGTTCAAATCATTCGATGAGCTTGTTTTATCGGTGAATAAACCATATGACGACTACACTTTATCACCCGCCATATTTATATCGAAGTAATTATTGTATAGAAACGATTATTTTTACAGCGCAACCAGAAAACTCGTAAATTATGTTCAGCTATAAATTTTAAGCATTAAGATATGTTTTTATAGCATTAGCCAATTTGTATTATTTTATTACGTGTTCATTGTGACATAGTTTTATGAAGTTTTGAATATAGTGTCTTTTTTTGTCCCTCTATCGCCCGATGTCAATAATCAATCCTGATCCATTTTTTGCTGTCTAAGATTGATATATCATACCATTTTCTGGGGAAGCTTTAAAATCAATCTATCTTCGATCTACTATCGATCGAATCTGTTCGAAAATGATAGTTTTTGCTTGCCAATAAGCTATCCGTCCATTTTGACAACTCGTTGGTTTTAATTACGGATTGGAGATAGATTATTAACATATGGCGTATGTGTGTTTCATTTTGGCACATAAATGGTTAAGTTGTTTTCAAACCGAGTGTATTAGATTTTTAGGACCTACGAGTAGGTATAAGTTATTGATACATATTTACTTATGTTCTTATATTACTCTGTCAAACAAAAACTACTGAACGGATTTAGATGCAATTTGGAACCAAAAACCATCCATACTAATATTATAAATGCGAGAGTAACTCTGCCTGTCTGTCTGTTACGCTTTCACGCTAAAACTACCGAACCGATTTAAATTAAATTTGGTACACAGATAATCCAGAGCCTGAGAAAGGACATAGGCTTTTTATCCCGGGAAAATTGAAGATCCCCGGGAACGCGGGTGAAACCGCGGGGAGCCACTAGTGATAAAGGAATGCAGAGTGGATCAGCACACATACAACTGCATATGCGTTGATTAAATCCTTTTTACACTTCGTCCCCTATAACTATACAAAAGCGCTAACATTTTGTCTGTATGTAAAGGTAATCTCAGAAAAAATTTATATTTGTTACTTTCACTGATAGATATTAATACATATTAAGCAAGAAAAAATGAGAAGAAATGGGAGTAGCAAGTCATTTAGTCTGAGTTGGTTTTTTAGGAAAAAGAAGGGTAGCTATTATTATTTGTGACTAGTAGTACAGTAGACCGTACAATCCGTTTTTGCATAATTTTTCATTGATGCTCCGCTCCTATTGTCTGTAGCGTAATGATCTATATCTTCTATACTTATAATAAATCTGTAGAGAGGTCAATTCTGTACATGAAAAACATTTTCAAAATAACTATCAGGGGGTGATTAGTGATCGATACTGATGCCAAAAATGTAATCAGTAAAATTTTTGTCTGTCTGTCTGTCTGTCTGTCTGTATGTTCCTTATAGAAACAAAAACTACTCGACGGATTTTAACGAAACTTGCCACAATTATTTTTCATACTCCTGGGCAGGTTATAGTATACTTTTCATCACGCTACAATCAATAGGAGCAGAGTAGTGAAGGGAAATTTTGGGAAAACGGGAGAAGTTACTCCATTTTTTAAGCTTCCGTCGCGTGTGCAGCCTTAATGGTTAAAGTTACATAGAAATTATGTATGACGGAAATATTCTACATACGATTTTCAAAAAAATATCCCGCAACAGCATATGTCTATCTTTTATAGTTGACTCAGAATAACACGTGTAACTCCTGATAGCTTAGCAGTTCGGAGCATTCTGATTATATTTGTTTACTCTTACGTTTATAATACTCTCACTAATCCCTAATTAAAAAAGTTAACATTATTACCTATTCAATAAAAAAGAATCATAGAAATCGGTATAGAAACACCAAAATTATAGAAGAAATAAGCCATCGCGTCGTCACACGTGAATACTAAATCATGCTATAAGTAAGGATTATTTTTAAAAAAAGGAGGAGGTTCGAGGAACAAAGTCGCGGGTTAAAGTTAGAGTTAGCCCAAAGAAACTATTCCACGCGAACGAAGTCGCTGGCAGAAGCTAGTATATAATATATCCCATAGCCTTTCTCTATATATGGGCTATCTCATACTGAAAAAAATTTTCAAATCGGACCAGTTGAGATTAACGCTTTCAAGTAAACAAACAAAGTTTTCAGCTTTATATATTAGTACTAGCTGCATATATACTAGCTATATATGTTATTTATCAATAACGTAGCTTTCTATTGGTGAAACAATTGGGCATATCGTCTCAGCAAAAGCAACCATCTGAACCGAGCATTAGAATCGACGTTTCATAAGTGCCTGTGAAGGCCTATTTGAATTAATAAATATATTTCATTTCATTATTTTCGCAGCCTATTCGCTTATTTATATCTATTAGCACAAACAAACAAATCCTTCCTCTTTATAATATTAGTATAGATAAAATCGTCCCGCTATAGATTTTGAGGCCCGCACGAAGCCGGGGCGTGTGGCTTGTACATTATAAAGTGCAGAGAGAAGTGTGCTGTCTTCCGTAGTGTGATTTTGATTACTAAATAAGGTGACCTGCGCACGAGAGACTTCGAGTTCATACCTATGAGACACACGGGTGTAGAGTACTGGAAATATTTTGTATATTATATATGTTTTAAGATTGGCTGATTGTTTTTGAGGTTAATGGCCCTCACTGCCACTGCTGGTCGTGGCTGCAAATCCCACCTGAGAAAAATATTTGTGTTCGTGGATATAACTGTATATGTGCCTCTGCATTTATATATCTAAAAGGTGTATTTATTTATTAAAAAAAGTAGTATATCGATGGTGAAGTATCAATGTCTCCTATCTTTAAAATTGCAACTTTACTGGAAACGAACAAACCGTATTAATATTTTAATTACTTAAAATGTATGGTTATTGGCCGTATCAATATTTAAGCAAATTTAAAAATATATATTTATTGGCAGCTATTTCAATTAGTCTTTTTAGGTATAAAATTAAATAGTAATATATCATATAGAGATGCACTTAACAGCTTAAAGAATTACATTTATGATAGCTCCAAAAAATGGCATATTGTAATGAATAAAACCGTCAAAACTACAGCCAAAGAGCTGTAATTTATTCCATCCATTGTATTCTATATAGTTGCCAGTCCAATCCGTTCGTGTGTCACAACCTACCTATTATCACTATAACGTATACCGACCGTTGTTAGTAGGCTGAACAATTCACTGTGCGGTGCATGGGACAGATAAAAAAAGAAAAAAAAAGATTAAAGTTTAAAAAAATAAAAATATGTATAAAGTCTGACCATGTGTGCGTTATGTGTCAGTAATTGCTTGCTTGCGCTTCAATGCGGATCTCTAAATTAATTTAAACATAAATAATTACGATAAATTAATATTTTTTATTTTAATATTATTGTGGAAAAGAATATAAAAGAAAAATGATTGCGTTTGTGTTAGTAATAGCCAGTGTTTTGGGTGAGTTTTTCTTTTTTTTTCATCGCGTAGTTTTTGGAATTTTCTAAATTATTGTGGTTTTTTTTTCAATATGATATTGTTATTTTTGACAACTAAATGTTGATTACACATTAGTCCATGATATCTTAATTCTAATATTACTAACAAAATTAATAAATAATATCAAATATTTATAACTTACTAATGAAATGCCGCAACTAGAATATGTCGTTATTATTATAAATATTTAAATAAACATCTAATTGTTTCTAAATATGAAAATTTAATGAAAATTAAAACACTGTAAAATTTAAATATTAATCAAAAATGTGTAATATTTAGTTTCAGTCGTGATTGCAAGGTTTTAGTATCAATATGTATGTATATGAATAATATCTCACTAAATTTACATTATGTTTAGTGAAAGTCAAAGTCAAGGCTACTATAGATACCTACCTACTAATAAATACGAAAGTTTGTTTGTTTGGATAAAAAACAGAGACTTTTTTCACACACGACCAATCTGATTTCAAACTAAGCAAGTAGTAGGTACCTATGTTAAAAAATAGCTAAAATACCTCTTACAAAGGTTATAAACGTGATGGTTTACAACAAGCCTATTTGAATAAGTGTCCGATAATGATGAGGTTTTCCAAGACATTTATTTACTATAAAAATACATCTACTTAATTTAAATTAAATAATTTGAAAAAGAAATTTAAAATTGATAAGTATTTTCAAATCAAATCTTTTTGTTAATAAGCTGTGGATACTTCACCCACTACTCTAAATAATCCCTAATACATAAGAGATACCGCAGGGCAAACTATAGTTATAATCTAAATTATATACATACTAGCTGCCTCCGCGCGGTTTTTCCCGCGTAGTTCCCGTTCCCGTGGGAATACAGGGATAAAATATAGCCTATGTTACTCAGTGATAATGTAGCTTTCTATTGAAAAAAGAATTATTAAAATCGGTCCAATACTTTTTGTGTTTATTCGTATTATTAGTGTAGATGTAGAAGTGTAGATATATTCCGGATGCTAAGCGTTAGATCACAACTATGATAATAAAGGCAGATTTATATCTATTCTCGAATTTCTCAACAAATATTTATTATAATTTTATTCTGACCTTGAACATAATTAAATTGTTTCGTTTATAATTAACATTATAAATAGGTTACTAGTACAAGTATTTTAACAATATTATTAATATGAAAAGCATGTTCTACTCATCCTAACTAATGTTATAAATGCGAAAGTAACTCTGTCTGTCTATCTGGGGGACACCCTCAGCGCTGTCGCTTCAATTCTCCTTCGGTTGAGAGCCCTCTGCGCTCACCGAAACAGTCCGCGTAACGGTGTAAAAGCCATCTGAGGCTAACACCTTCTAGTCCATTAAAAAAAACAGTCTATCTGATTTAAATAAAATTTGGTACACATACAGTAGCCTGAGAATGGACATAGGCTAATTTTTATTCCGGGAAAATGGAAGATGTCCCGGGTACGCGGGTGAAACCGCGGAGAGACACAAATAATTAAAATAAATATGCCTACTGGGACATTTTTCACACCCACCAAATCTGATTCCAAACTAAGCAGAGCTTGTACAACCAAATAGCTTTCGGTTGAGAGCCCTCTGCGCTCACCGAAACAGTCCGCGTAACGGTGTAAAAGCCATCTGAGCCTAACACCTTCTAGTCCATTAAAAAAAAAAATAGCTGATATACTACTTTTTGATGCACACTTACCTATTAAGATATAAATATTATACGTCCAGACAAGAATCCCAAAAACTATAGAACAAGAATGATCCACTTAAAAAGTTTTCTGCTTAGAAATTAAATCAACAGCTTAAAGCTTGGCCGTCGAAAGCTACCAAGTTACAGCTTTGACCTTATTTCATCTTATGGGCATATGGAATTATGGACCCATAAATTTTATTATGAATATTGACATAATTTACTGTGTTTAAATTGTGTCATTTTTATCATTAACGTGTGCTTTAAACCAGTTCAAAGTCGAATCTGTTTAATGTTTTTTTACTATATTTTTAATAATAAATTTAAAGCTTACAATATCATTGAGGGGGGATAAATTTTGACAACTTTTAAGGGATACAAGACATTTTATAAGGCAATAGACATATAAATACGGATAATTTTAAGTAAAGATGTTTAATTTAAAAATTTAGATTTAAGAATAAAAATATTTCGCTTATTTAACTCATGAACCATATATGTATTATGGTTAAAAACCTTGAAGTCTAGAGTATAACTTCTGGGCACTTCTTTTTACTACATTTGCATCATTATTGATAGCAGGTTATTGTTTTTAAACGACTTCAAAAAAAATGAGGAGGTTCTCAATTCGACTGTTTTTTTTTTATAAATGCCTTAAAGGTTGACGTTTTCCATAAAATATTTATTTTCGCAAAGTGAGTTATCTATTTAACTCGAAACTTCTATTGTCTCCAATTTATTTATCATCTTCAATATTTTGTAGCATACAATATTCTGTATCTATATATCCAAAATATGGTCTAGTGGTTGTCCAAGACATGTAAATACACAAAAAATACATAAAATGCAATTCCAAAGCACGTAATTCGATTTATAAATATTTAAAGCGCATTATTTTGTCACGAAGTCTACGAAATGGATTTTAATTTATAATAAGTTCGGGTCCTCCCTTAAGGACATTGAATATTAAATTACTTCTGAGCCTGTTTGTTGGTTTATTTTGGAGTTTTATATGGAAATACTTGGTTATAAAAAAGTTTTGAAACTCGCTAAAAATGCTAACTTTCTTGTTTCAGGTTTAAGTCATCAAGCTGGACCTGGATGGTCGTATAATTGTAAGTATATATGTATTGTTTTATAAACTATAGCAGATTTATTTTGCTTGTACATTTGTTAAAAAGCTGTAGAAAATTCATTACAGTATTGAACTTATTTAACATTGACTCAAACCTACTACTTTCGCGTTTCGATAAAAGTTGTAGCTTTAATAACTCCGCTACGTATATTGCAATTTATTTATTAAAATAATTTGTTTTAGCAATAAACGTAGCATATAATAAATATGTCATATTATATCAATAAATATATAAGCGTTTGACAATAAAAATACTCAATTAGCAACAAAAGTAGAATTAATGATATATTCTTTATTGTATAACCAACAAAGATAAACCGTAAAAGGTAGATCGAAAACGAAAGATTTAACTTGTTAATCCTTACCAGATGAAACCCAATGGCCGGGAGTATGTAGGACTGGTGAGATGCAGTCACCCATCAACATCATGACCAGATCCGCATTGCTGGACAAGCATGGTGCTCATCTGAGAGGTCCCCTCGAGTTCCGAGGGTATGGAGACGTGAGGGTGTCAGCCAGGAACAATGGGCACACGCGTGAGTATACTGGATTAGTAAATAAATAAATATCCTGGGACATTTTTCACACACGGCCAATCTGATTCCAAACTAAGCAGAGCTTGTGATATGGTAACCAGATAGCTGATATACTACATATACTACTTTTAAATACATACTTATATAGATATGTACATCCAGACACAAAACAAACAGACATATTCATAGAGTCAGGGTCACTAACCACAAAGCCAACCGGGCTGTCAACCGGGGTGTCTGTTAGTTAGTGAAGAGAATAATAATGACAAAAGATACAGATTTTTTCTGATTACTAGCTGGTATGATAAGGAATACTAAAATCGTGAGTAAAAATAGGGGGTGAGGGTAGGGGGTTGAAATATACTTTAAGACATACCAGACATACTCAATCGTTCAAGTCGTTTTGAAGGACTTCGATAACAAACACTGCGACACTAGATTTTTATATAAGACAAGTGGCTTCCCGCGGTTTCACCCGTACCCGGGAGATCTTCCATTTCCCCGGCATCAAAATTAGTTTATGTATCTACTTTCTCAGGCTCAAAAATTTTTTTTAGATATTTGATAATCTAAGCAGGTCTTGTATGATGATTATCAGATAACTGATATACAACATAATTAATAGATTAAATCTGACAAGTTTATCTGCAGGATGTGATGATTGCAAATGCCTGATTAAAAATATATATATTGGCAAGAGTACCTCACACAAACTTGAGAGCCTCATTATGTAAGGAAGTTCAAAACTAAAATATGTGAACACTACACTAAAGAAAATATCATTTGTCTTTTTCTAATAGTGAAATGGAGCAACGACGAGAACAGTCCGGGACCTGTTCTATCTGGTGGTCCACTTAGAGGGAACTACACATTCCTGCAGTTCCATCTCCACTGGCTATCAGAACACGCCATTGATGGAATGAAGTAAGTATCGCAACCAAAATAGCCAAATTTGAGGTTTCTTTGAAGAAGATCTTGTGTACTATTAACGCCTTAGAAAATCTGGTTCTTCTAACTGAAGTTCACTAAGAAGATCCAGCAGCTGCTGCTTCATAGCCTGTTCCATTCTAGACTTTGGATGAGCTGGAATGTTATTCTTGTGTTAAGTATTAAGGGTACTGACTAGATATTGTCATGGACCTTAATGGAATATTTGCAGTGAGCATATTACTCCCAAACATAATTGTTTTTGTGCTCGTCTCCACGTATTTAGTGCACGAACACCAGTCAGTGCTCACCTTTAAATTCAATAAATTAAAAAAAGAAGTAGCATCAGGTCAAACCTGCGAAAGCATTAAAGCACATTTCACAGTAACAGAGTGGAATAAACCCGAATCATATTTATTTGCCTTGATTAAATTAAATGATAATGATAATACAGTCAACTCTCCATTCATGTCATGTAATACAAGAGTAAACAGTTTATCTCATAGCAAACATTTAGCTACCGGCTACTGAAGTCTGGTTAATCAAGTGTCATAATATTTGGCAAATTATTTGAACTAAGATTTGGGCTTGAAGCCACATGGACAATGATCTTTGTCATAATTTCTTGTCACATATCAAGCACTTGTTTTATTTTTGTTTGTCTTAGATTGGTCTTCATAAGATTTATCTGAATTTAATGATTTTCATCACATATTTTATTTACATACAGTATTACATTTTAGCTGATGACTTTACTTATAACATGCTTTCTAACATTATTTATATAGATTGTAATGAATTGGGGTGTGTTATTTTATTCCTATGTTTGCGTATAATGAGTAAAGACTTAGGCTCGAAGGACCATAATTTACGTGAAAACTAGTATCTCGATGATTTGATTAAATATCCTTCAAATTACTTTAAGTTCTGAATCTGATATATTTTTGACTTTTCTAGAGTTCATACCCAGTAAATGTTTGTTAGTAATAACTCTCTACTTGAATCCTGTATGCCAGGTTGCAAGTTCAATCTAAACTATGATTTGTTTTAGGTATCCCCTGGAGATCCACATGGTTCATATCAAGACTGGTCTGACCACGGATGAGGCAGTGATGAGGGAGGATGGCTTGGCAGTCATCGGGGTATTGTGCCAGGTGAGTCTTCACATCTACCGAATTGATTCAATAGAGTTTGTAATTGCCGAAAATTTGATAAATAATAAAATTCTACTGGGTTCATAAAAACCAGTGCTCAATTTAGAAGCTTTATATTTCGGACGGCAACTCATAGAATGATTAATGATGCGTCGATTAACATTTTAATAGGCATAGAACTTATATAGATAGATAATATAGAACTGAAAATGAAAAAAAAAGTTCGCAAAATCGTTATGCAAAAGCTATAAAACTGATCATTTTAAAGGTACGCGGCGATCCTGGAAATGAATTTGCATTGGAACAAATTATGCCAAAGGTGCCAAAACTGGTTGAGGAATCTGAAGACAGTGAACTCGTCAATATTGATCTCACGTAAGTACCCTATCATTAGAATCTGTGTGTTGAAATGCTTGAGTTCTGCGATGTTGGAAAATTTGTTGACTCGAAATACTGAATCCACCGTAATAGATTGGCCGGGTCGCTTTGTGGTTAGTGACCATAACTTTTAAACTAAGCTAATATCACACAGGATAAACTTTTATTCGCATGAACATAGTATATGAGCTTTGTCGCTACCATAGCATATACACTCCTTAACTTGGAATCAGATTGACCGTGTGTGAAAGATGCGGGATGTTATCTTAACACCTCAATTATTTTATAATAAAGTTATAATTGAAAGTTAGATATAAGATTTTATATGTACATAATCGGAACGTAGTATATAGGTACTCAGTAATACATTTCTAATAAAGTGTGGAGAGCCTTTTCGTAAGTTTTTTTAATACCATGGCACTGACCTTAACTTGGCCTCGCCTTAAACTTCAATGAAAAAAAATATACAATGGCAGGTTGTTTTTGATACGGTCGAGTAGTAGTTGTTACTTAAGATATGCGTAACTGATTTGCATCCGGAGATTCTCTGATAGACAGTGGAAAGAAAAGTACTGAAGCGTTTCCTCAGTAAAATATCTGTAGGAATGATAACGTAACATATTGTGTAAATAGTTACTGGTTATTAACTGGGTTATTAACTACATATATATATTTAACTAATGATACTCGTAGGATTGTTCGTTTCATATGTGCTATCATTGAAGATCTAAAGCTGTCTAGCAATATGATTAAGGAAACGGGAACTACACGGGTAAAATCGCGGGGCGCTGCTAGTAATTTATATAAACCACATTTTAAACAAATAAAATCTCACTGCGAAACATTTTAATAAATAATCAAACACGCTAATCAGTAAACATTTTTTTAAGATATGACACTCCATATTAATCTTCTGTTTCCTCTAGCCGCCTACTCAGCCCTGAACCCCAATCCTACTACACTTACCACGGCTCGCTCACCACACCTAACTGTCAGGAAGCAGTCACCTGGATCGTCATGGACAAACCCCTGGCAATATCTGATACTCAAGTAAGTATTCATAAAGTTAAGAGTTGAAGTAACAGGCTCTAGAACTAAGTTCTTCTGTAAAACTGCTACGGAACTCCTAAGATACTGTATTTCTGTTTCTGGCTTAGTGACTTTTTCGGCATAGGTATAGGACTTAAGAGTTATCTAATCATGGACAGTAATCAGCAGGAAGTATGTATTTTTGCCACAAGGTGGCAAACAGCCTTACAGTCCCACCTGATGACAAGCGTTTACCAAAGCCTATGGAGCAACATCAGGGCCATCACTCACTTAAAGAAATTTGCTTTATTTTTATTCCATAAAATCTTTCCTCTCTTCAACAGTACAGACAATTCAGTACGGTCAACGTTGGTGGGATCGATAACTACCGAAGTTTGCAGCCAGTCAATCGCTTAGTCTACCGCTCCATAGCTTCCTGCTCCTCCATCATGGTGCCCAGCATCTTAGGCACGTTAGCTGGACTGTTCAGTTGCTTATCGTCCACAATTGGGACGGGAGTCAGCAAGGGCGTCTGCTTTGTCATCAATATGAAGAGGAAGTTCTTCGGAGGCAGCATTCAGGAATGCGCTAAGAGGAGCTAAGTGAATCTGAAATTGCTGGTGAATTTAAATCTCAAATTTTGCAGGAAAAATGTACGGTTGTTAAATGGAATTCTGATACTGGAACCGGTAAAAGATTCTAGTGTCATTTGATTCAAGTAGTCAGTAGTAATGTCCGTGGGTTACGCGTTTGACTATGCCGTTCTTTCGACCTTCAACAATTGGAAATAAGGTACAATTTTTAATGTATGTGTAGCGACTTGAAATTTTGCAATTATGAATTTCATATTTCAAAATTAAAACTTGATAGAAGCCCTGTGAAAGTAGAAAGTAGCAGTTAAATGTTATCATCTAGGTACTAGGTTAGCATAATTTTGAGGAAGTCTTACTAAGTAATTAGAAAGATAAAATGGCTTAAATAACCGCTTTCGAATCGCAAGATAAAAATATTATTTCTATTGAAAACGATAAATACAACCGGATCGATCTAGATATTAATCTGTCAATTAATGTCAAAATTATCATTTCGCAAAATGGATACGTACCTAAATATTTTAAGTAAATTATTTATGGACGATTATCACCGATTTATGCCTAGTCATAAATTTATTTATGATATTTTAATTTTGACATCCGAAGCTTAGGTACCATATTCGATATTTGATAAGTTAATTGTTTCAATATAGACTAGTCTCGGGGAATAGATAAAGATATCAAACAATTATGAGTCTACCGAAAAGGTTTTGTATTTCAGCTGTATTTTCTTTTTATTTTCAGTTAAATTCACGAATGACTTTTTCCGTGGAAAATATTTTGATAGTTTTAAATTGATTTAGAATAAGATCACATAGATTTTGTAGCAAAAATCTCATTTTGGAAAAAAGCTCAAAAGTGAAAATAATTATTTATTCAGTTCTAAAGACAAATATTTTGTTAATCAAAAAAATACAACGATTTAAAATGCATTTATTAGCGGTGTTATCGCAAAAGCGATCTACGATCTTAGTTGTTATGATTCAATTTCCCTTTGCAGCATTACAAAACGGTAGATAAGTTAGAATTAAGTACATTTTCATTTAAGTGAATAAATTATTAAGTTGGCATTGAAAGAATATGTCAAGATGTTCGCAAAGATATTATAATTTACTAACGGACCCGGCAGACTTCGTTCTCCCCACCAGCGCCGCCTACCGGGTCCAAATTGATGTATTATACATAAAAACCTTCCCCATGAAATACTCCGTAATTTGGTGAAAACCACATGAAAATCGGTTCAGTAGTTTTTGTGTTCATCGCGTTCAGACAAACAGACAGAAGCGGCGGGGACTTTGTTTTATATTTATAGATTTGATCATGTATTTCATATGTCATATTATCTATTTTTTTAATAGTAAAGACATTGTACAAACTAGTATTAAGTTGGAAACATGACATTTATCATAATATTTTTTTATCGCAAATTATACAAATAATTTTCCGTTTGATAAATAAATCGCTATAGGTAAGTACTGAGAAATCAGAAAAAAAAGTATTGTTGTTAATTAATTAATAATAATGAATTAATAGTAAATTCTGAAGCGGAGAAATGATAATGACAATTAATTATTTATTCACATTTTTTTAAGATAATTAAAGATATTTTATTTAATAAAATATGCCATCTCCATAACATAGACTATTTGTATGCTAAATTTTATTACAATCACGATGCAAACAGCATACTCGACAATTATTTAAAATCGAAAAAAAAATCGAAGATTAATTTATGCACAGAAGGTGGGCACATCCTTTTTGAAAACAATAATCACAAAATTTAATAGCGTCTAATAATGCATAATCAATTCTTAATCCCCGATACAGAAATGGCCGATAAATAGAAGAATATTTATAAGCAATCGATAAGAGATGTGACGAAAATTTTTACAGTTTTATAAGTGTAGACTATTTGTCTCGAAAATACTTTGAATTTTTTTTGCTCTGTGTTTCGATCATTATTTAAATACACGTGCTTACATTAACTATCCATATATACAATTAAAACCAATAGAAAACAAAAAACATGATGATTACATAAAATATTTTTTAACAATAAATAAATATCCTGGGACATTTTTCACACACGGCCAATCTGTTTCCAAACTAAGCAGAGCTTGTGATATGGTAATCAGATAGCTGATATACTACATATACTACTTTTAAATATATACTTATATAGATATTTACATCCAGACACAGGACAAACAGACATATTCATGCATACAAATGTTTGTCCTGGGTGGGATTCGAACCCACGACCCGCGGCTTGAGAGTCAGGGTCACTAACCACAAAGCCAACCGGGCTGTAAGTTAAAAATATAAAAAAAATACCTACCATTTTGCAAACTCTTTCAATATGAGTATTAGCAAATTCGTAAAGTCTTTAAGACTGGTTGTAAAGCATATTTTGCAATAAAGAGGTTATAATTCTATAAATAATACATGATTATTTAAAAAGTTCATCTAATCTGTACCTTTGGCTTAGTCTAAGCTGATAGACAAGCATCAAATGGGATTCTAAAATCATTTATCTTATCATTTAATATGTATTAAGAAATGCTAAGTCATTGTCTATTTTATCATTATAATAGCCGGCTTTTCTAGACATTGTATAATCTATGCCATGTCTGATTGTTGGATCTAAGCCGTGGTGGATTAATGGTGAAAGTAATGATACTTTTTAAAGGGTCCTAGTTCAAAGCCCTGGTTATTTTGTAACTCTTTTTTTATATTAGTGATGGGCTTGCATTTGGTCTCTGACCAGGTCTATACAGGACATGAAACCTAAGATGGACCATGCTTGCCTAGAAGAAACCTATCCTTGAAAATCCCTAGATTGTAGGCGTCAGAATCTCTGAACTTATCTGCAGATTCACCACCGGTTTTCAGGAGCGAAAAATATTATAAGAACTGCATGCTTGAGATGTTATAAATGCCTTTAAAATGCCGCTCGCTTTGCGCCCGCGCAGTGGACTGCACGACATTCTTTGAGTTATTAGAGGAGGCTCGTGTTGATGTGGATACGTATATGAAAGATGAAAGAGGAAATATTGTATACCCTATGTAACTTGTACTTCACTTATTAATCTAGCAAATCTTTTGACTACATATAATCATTTTCTAACATGGTTTTTATTTATGAAATGTATAGTTTGCGATAAAAATAAAACATATTTTGATGCAACGTAAAAAATATAGGTTATATTTAGAGTAGGTAATAAGATTGTTAGTAAAATTGAGCGTTAGTTTATTTTTTGTATGTTCATGCTTTAATTACTCATTATTATTGTGTTTATTTATTTCTTTATTTAATTTTAAGTTGTCTGGCTGTGAAAACCAATTGTGAAAGCTGAAAGAATTCTGTATATCAAGATGTTTATATTATTTTTTGTTGTAGATTACTTACTTTTAAGATTGTACAGTAGATTTTAAGTTCATAGCGCTTAGTAAATTATTTTATGAATTTTATAAAAGACTTTTATTTGTTTACATACCCTATACTTTTATAATTCAGATATACAAAGATATCTGCCCCAAGGATAGGAAGGAGAAGGATCAACGTCGTTACCGGGATAAAAAGTAGCCGATGTCCTTTCCAAACTCTTGTCTATCTATCTATCTATCTGTACCAAATTTTACCAAACTTTTCAATCTAGAAATCTTTCCTCTCTTTATTATTAAATAATAGAAGATTGATAGACAGTTTCATGTAATAAGTTTTAATCTGCGTATGTTACCAAAAAGTATGTCACCTTCTTTTTCAGATATTTTAATAGGTAGGAAAAAATAAAAAATAAATTATTTATTATGTTGTATATTAGTTTATTTATTATTATGTTTAAATATATATATATTAATGCGTTTTGCAATTAGTATCAAATAAGAATATCTACTTAATAATTGCACAGTATCTTTACAGTCTATAATTAAATTAAAATAAATAAGTAATTAATTTTAATCAAATTCAGAGAAGCTTCATTTCTTTCGCATTGAAACCTAAAATAACGTACGAAACTTTATTTTAAAGTACGGGTCGCAACCGTAGTTACCGACATGTATCAAATTTGTTTTAAATGCTAATATAACCAGAAATAACCGTATATAATAACCAAAGTGTTCATATATAGGCACAATGACAAGCCTAATTTTATTTTACGCGTGAAATATTTGCCGCTTTGACAATGTGTATTTTCCCAATTGTCTTACCAATAATATAATAAGTGTTTTTCCCATTCTAACTAACCTATAAAGGTTTATGAATATAGTGAAAAATTGTGGCTATTAATGGATAGATAAGACGGTTAATAAGGCTTGACAAATTAGCGTTTTTCATGAGATCACGTGTTACGTAGGTAACCTTTAAGAGATGGTTCAAATATGAAATAGAAAGAACGATAAACGAAGGATTGTGGCTACTTTTATTAGTAAATTGCTACCGTATAAGGATGTGTCGCTAGTTACTATAGCTCACATAGACAGATTAGACTAGATATACTTATCTCCAAAATAGCAATTTGCATTACAGGTCAAAGCTATGCTATCATATATCTCTAGAAATAAAATAAATATATAATTTAAGAAACATTTCATTAAGAATTTAAATTGTTGTTGAATGAAAAGAGCAACTCTTTTACCGACATTATTATTTTATATGAATTAGATAGTGATGTATAGACTTATTGAGCTCTTTGTTCGCAGGAAATAATATAAAAGTTTTATGTTAAATAGGCTCTGAAACTACAGGACCGATATGAACAATTCTTTCACCAATGGAAAGCTACGTTATCTGGGTGTAACATGAGCTATATTTTATTCCCATATTTCTACATAAACGCGGGTGAAACCGCGAACGGAAAATAGTCTAACATACAACAGTAGCGGGTAATAATATTAGGTATATATGAGTAGTAAATGAAGGCTTGTAGGAGGCGCGAAAAATGCAAATATTGTGTTAAAAATTATCGCACATTAAATATACGCGAATATTTTTACGACATTTTTACAAATACACTCACATTCATACAGATAGTAGATAACTGTATGTATTTACTTAATTTAATTTACATTACATATATTATATCATTATTCTATGTTACTTAATCAACATATGCTCGATGGAGTAATTGCCGTGTATTTACGGTTCACGGTTTATATATTAGTATACTTTTTTAATTAAAAATAAAATTTACTTTTTTCATTTAACTGAAGGTTATTACAACCGTATAGAGATACGGTAATTACTTTATCGAAGTATTTATTTTCAAAAGAAGATTTTCTATTTGTGTGAATGTTTATACCTAATGAATAAAGTCAAAAACTACTGTGCCGATTACAAAATTTCTTTCTCCATTGGAAAGCTACATAATCAGGGAGTAACATAGGTTATGTTTCATTCCTGTATTCCTACGGGAACGGGCACTACACAGGAGATACTTCGCGGAGGCAGCTAGTCTATACTATCTATACTAATATTATAAAGAGGAAAGATTTGTTTGTTTGTTTGTTTGTTTGTTTGTTTGTTTGTTTGTTTGTTTGTTTGTTTGTTTGTTTGTAATGAATAGGCTCCGAAACTACTGGACCGATTTCAAAAATTCTTTCACCTTTGGAAAGCTACATTATCCCCGAGTAACATAGGCTATATTTTATCCCTGTATTCCCACGGGGACGGGAACTACGCGGGTAAAACCGCGCGGGGGCAGCTAGTGTAAAATATTTTAATAATGACGATGCATGTGTATGCAATATAATATTGCTGAGTTTATTGTCGGCTCTTCTCAGCAAAAGCGACCTTCTAATCCGAGCGTTAGAAACGACAACTCATAAAGGCCTGTGAAGTCATTGTCACCATTTCATATTATAAAGATCAATTCATCATCTCAAACAGATTAAGAAGTGCCTAACTCTCAGTATAGATTCTGTTCAACGATTTACATGTATTAGAAGCAATCTAAAAATAAAGTCTACTTGAAAATGGGTAGGTAGGTACTTATACATGGCAACAAGGGCCAATAAAAATATTTGCATACGACACCTGACCAGTAAACAACCGGACTGGCAACCAAAAATATATGATAAATACATATGTAATAAAATCTATTTTCAACTAATTATAATAGCTAATATAATATAATTAAATTGACGCAATTAATTACGAAGAAACTGGCTTTAATTGACATTTATAAAAAATATATAAATATTCTACGGTAATATATTTTTGAATTATTATTAATTTATGATATGATGATTTGTTTTCAAAGACAATAAAAGCCATATTTCTTTGTCAGTTATTCATAAAGCCATAAATATAAAACAACCTAAATAACGGTCGTAAAACATTTTTATCCTATATGGAATTAAAACATAAACCTAAATATTTTGTTTTACATTTACCTACCGAAGCCGAGGTGGCTCAGTTGAGAACGCACCGACTCACGATCATGAGGGTGCAGGTTCAAATCCCTGGCCCGTACCTCTGATTTTATAAAAACTTACGTACGGTTCACACCACTGGCTTTCGGTGAAGGAAAACATCGTGAGGGAACCTGCATGCCCGAGATGTCACAATTAAAGGCATGTGAAGTCCGCCTAACCGCACTAGACCCGCGTGGTGGACTATGGCCTACACCCCCTCGATGTTAGGGGCTCGAGCTCCGAGCGTAGAGACGTATATGAGCTGATGATGATTAGATACCTACCGAAGATATGTGAAGCGTGGTGTGGTAGCGTGTCCAGCCAAGTCAAGTCAAAGAAAAAGAACCAACACCTTCTTATTAAATCCTTCTAGTCCTACTAATATTATAAATGCGAAAGTTTGTGAGAATGTTCAACAAATCAAAACAACTTTCAGAACCGAGCATTAATAAGTGCTTGCAAAGGCGAAGATAAAATAGTTTGATTTCTTTTTATTTTATAAGAGTATGTTTGTTACTATTTTACGCCAGAACGGCTGAAGGGATCTCGATGAAATTTGGCACAGAGTAAGAATATGTTTTGGAATAACACATCGACTACTTTATAGCCCGAGAAAGTCGAAGATTATCTGGGAACGCGGAGGAAACCGCGATGAGCCACTAGTAGTTAAACATTTAATTCGGATTGGAGTAAAGTGTGGGCGGTTACAGAGTGGGCAGGCGTGTCTAATAAAGTAATATCTGACTTTCAAGCCAGTCGTGGGTTGGAATCCCACTTAGACATTTGTAGGTATGAATATGTCTGTTCTGTGTCTAGATAAATATCTATATAAGTATGTATTTAAGTAGTATATGTTTCAGCTATCTGGTTAACATAGCTCTGCTTAATTTGAAATTAGATTGACAGTGTAAAAAAACTATTTTAGGCTATATTTATTTATTAAAATTTACACGAACCATTTCAAGCTATCACAGCTCGAAACCTTTTCAAATCTTGAGCTCGTATTACATTTCAAATCCTCTCTTCAACTTACATAAAAGAGATATAATAAATACCTAGGCATCACAAAAAACATGACCTATAATGCTTTCTAAACTCATCATCATCATTTTCCTCACCTTATCCTATTTAGGTTCGGCTTTGTGCGTCATGTGATGTGTCTCCATTTCATTCGGTCTTCACTCACATCCACATTCACTTCACATTCTCTCATATCATCTTGCTATATTGCTTTCTACACTATACTTCTTAAGTCGATTCCTCAATGTTTCCGGACCGAGGGTCCCAATAGAAAGCTCTATAGGCTATAACGCTTCAAGAAAATATTGTCTTACATAACTCGATCCAGGGTCGTATTATTCGACAGCCCTGGTTGGCTTTGCGGTTAGTGACCCTGATTCTCAAGCCGCGGGCCGTGGGTTCGAATCCCACCCAGGACAAACATTTGTACACATGAATATGTTTGTTTGTTCTGTGTCTGGATGTAAGTATCTATATAAGTATGTATTTAAAAAGTAGTAGGTATATCAGCTATCTGGTTACCATATCACAAGCTCTGCTTAGTTTGGAATCAGATTGGCCGTGTGTGAGAAATGTCCCAGGATATTTATTATATAGACATATCGTCTTACATAACTCTATCCAGGGTCGTAGGTATTACGTACGTAATAGTTTAACGGAACGTCTGTCCAGATTTCCCGGCTAGATTATATGCAATGAAGCTCAACCTGTGAGGGGCCGTGATATGGTCATTATCTTGTTACTGCATCCAGATATAGCACGCGCCGGATATCTGATGCACTCTGATTTTAGCACACTATAGGTATGTACTAGGTGACCTAACCTAGTTGTTTTTGTAGTAGTATAAACACATATAAACTTAGTTTATGTAATAAATGCTAAAGACAGTAGGTAGGTACTCTGAGGGTACTTCTTGTCTACGTAAAATGGCATATCCCTCCCTATCTGTAATCACTACTTTCCTTAATATATATTTATAATAAATGCGAATGTAACTCTCGTCTGTCTGTTACGCTCTCGGTCTTTATGAAATTTACACTAAAGCTTGGGAAAAGGCGGGCTACATCCCGGGAAAGTCGAAGGCCCCGGGAACACTGGTGAAATCGCCGAGCGGAAGTCAGTTAAACAAATAAAAATCAAATCATTCCTCATATTAGTGTAAATGAATGATATTTCTTAATGCATTACAGGAAACTCTCATCCACCAATATTCAATAAGCCGCTATTTTCTCAACAACATCATTGTCAATGATTATTATTTTATAAACAATACATTTATTTTATTTCTTACATCATATGAGGGAAATATTTCATTGTGCAAATATCTTCCGTTGAAGACGTACGGACAGATTGATTTTATATCTTTAATTGTATATAATGTCGAGACGCGTACTCATAGTAATTGTGTATTTAGGTTGGTATGTGTTTTTTTTTAATGTGTTTTAATATTAAGCATTATTTTTGTTTGTTTTTTTCCGTGGCTGGATATAAATATCTATAAAAATATGGATTTAATGTAGGTATAAGTATATGTTGGTTTTCTCGCCGTAAAAACTACTTTCTGTTTACTCTGTGTCTGGATGTAAATATCTGTAAAAGTATGTATTTAAAAGTAATAACTATATGCAGTATATCAACTATCTGTACCATACCATATCACAAGCTCAGCTTAGTTTGGAATCAGATTGGCCGTGTGTGAATAACGTCCCAGCCCAGGATATTTATACATTTTATAAAGCCGACCCTAAATAGGAAAAGGCGAGGAAGATGATGATGATGATGATAATATTCTGAAACTAATTTGTAAATTAAACACAGCTGGTTTACAGGAATTGCATCACCAGTCACATACAACGGACCCATATGGAGTTATGATGGTAAGTCAATTACATTTCCATAAATAGGTACCAATTTTTTGCTGCTTAGTCCCATAATAAGTGCCCATATATCACAAGTTCCCGCTTTGAAGTTAAGCCCGCTACGCTAAGTTTCCGCTCTTGTTGGTAGGTATACGGGGATAAAATATAGCCTATGTTACTTTCTGATAATGTAGCATTTTAATGAAATAATTATTCAGTAGTTTCGGAGCCTATTCGCTAGGTAGGTACAAACAAAAAATAAAATCTTGTGGTATTAGTGTAGTTTAGGTTACCTTTGATTTTTTTATATAAACAAGATGATTGAAACAAAACATATCTTATTTATATACCTAAAGCTATCACAATTTCTTTATTGCATTCATCAAGCCAAAGCAGATTTTCCAGATGTATTTTCATCTGCGACTTAACCGTATCATTCTCATATTCATTACTAATTTTACGTAAGCTCTCTGCTTTGTCTATTTGTAATTACAGTTTCTCTATATTATCAGATGAAACAAAATGGCCAGGCAACCGATGCAGGGAAGGTGGTAAAAGACAATCACCTATCGACATCAGGACTTCTGACGTGATAATGGACCTGGACTATAACTTCATCAAATATGGACCCTTGAAGTTCCACGGGTACAGCAGAGTCCTGGTCTCTGGGATCAATAATGGGCATACGTGTAAGTTATCCCTCATCATCTCTCTCTAGCCCCACTTGATAAGCCGGATAACATTCAAAGGTTTTTGAATTTTAATTCGTTGCGTTTAATAAGCTATTGCATGGAACGCACTCACGATCATGAGGGGCAAGTCCAAATCCCAGCCCGTAACTCTGTGTTTTAAAAATCTTACGCATTCACCCGACTAGATTCCGCTAAAGAAAAACATCGTGAGGAAACCTTGCCCGAGATGTCATTATTAGAGGCATGTGAAGTCTGCTCATCCGCACTAGGCCCGCGTGGTAGACTACGGCCTTAACCCCCTCGATGTTTAGGAAGGCTCGTGGTCCTCGGTGGAGGCGTATATAAGCTGATGATGATGATGAAAAATGTAACCTTTCCTCTTAATAATATTACCGTAGATTTATTTCCATATAATATCAAAACACCTTCGAACTGAAGCATAAAAACTAATCACCACCTCATGTCGTTTGACCTAGAAATTTGACCTAGTAACTAACTCCATTACAATTTAATTAAAAAGGTAATAAGCGAACTATTGTCATAATTATTATTATGTAAGCATAATAGCTTATTATAATAAGCTATAGCTTAAGTTGTGTAATGTATTATATCTTGTTTCATGTCCAAGGTACCGGTATTCATATATACCTAATTAATAAATGTTATACTTAAATGGATTGACCTCAAATGATTATACTTAAAGTCTATAGTGGATTGATGATTGATTGATGTGTGTAAAAAGGGAGTGATGAGTGAAATGACAGCTGACAGAGAGGAATGGAAGAAATTCCATGTTGTGCCGACCCTGCTTAGGCGGGATAAGGGCAGGAAGAAGAAGAATGGTTACAAGCAAGGAGCATGGTGGCTTCTGAGAATTGGGTACCAGCTTATTTGACAATAAAGCTAATTCCTTTCCAGTACAATTCAGCTCAGAGGGCGAGGAAGCAATACACCCAGTCCTCACTGGAGGTCCTCTGAAGCATCACTACAGGTTGGAACAGCTCCACTTCCACTGGCTGTCTGAACACGCCGTCAACGGTAAGAAGTACGTATCATCGGTTATTCAGTGCGTTATATGATTCGTGTTGGTCAAATGTTTGTGCGTAAGGTCATTTTCTTGTGAACTTTGTGAAGCTGAATATTGATCAAAATCAAAATCTAAATATTTTTTATCAAATATGCCTTTATAAGCACTTATGAACAGTCGTATAACATATTCTCATAGATTACTTCTGCCACATTTCGCCACCTATCTATAAACGGGCAGAAGGTCCTCATGGTAAGTGGTCACCACCGATATAATCGATATAGGGTATAATAGGCCGTATTGGCGGCGCCCTAGGGGCGGCAGCCTCCTAGGGGCGGCAGATTTCAGAGGATGCAGGTCACAAATTTTTATAACAAATCAATATGTCAGAAAGGTATGTAACTACATTGGAAATAAATTGGCCTACAATCATAAAAAATATAAATCTGGCGCTGCTTCTACCCCAAGCATATCTATCATATCTTAGAAGGTATACCTATTCACCAAGATAGTAGGTACACTAGTTCTATTAAATAAGAGACAGATATATCCCTCCATCTCTCTCCAGATACCCAATGGAACTCCACTTCGTCCACGTGAGGTCTGACTTGACGGTGATGGAAGCTCTCAATAAGAGAGACGGTCTTGCGATAGTCTCTGTGTTTTGCAATGTAAGTATGTCTTCTGATGTCTCAGCATCCTAATCCTTACTAATATTATCAATGCGAAAGTAACTCTGTCTGTCTGTTCACGCTAAAACTAATGAACCGATTTAAATGAAATTTGGTACACAGACGGTCTAGAGCCTGAGAAAGGACATGGGCTTCTTTTTATCTTGGGAAATTGGAAGATGTCCCGGGTACGCGGGTGAAACCGCAGAGAGTGACTAGTTTTATATAAAAAATATTATAACTCATTTATCGAGGTAGACTATATTACTTCATGCTACGACCATCAGAAGCGGAGCATCATTGAAAAATGTTCCAAAAACTGGGCAAATTTCTTATGTGTCGCAGAGGAAGTTGCACGGGTCAGCTAATCTCTTTAAATCAGCTTTATAGACATTCCCTTAATATTTCCAGGTCCAAGCAGAACTAGACGAGTTCCAGCAAGAAGCTTCAGAGGAGATAATGCAGTATATACCGAAGATGTTGGCGCCTGGCACCAGGCTTAGCGGGATCCTTCTTGACATGACGTATGTTAACGTTGATATAGTACTCTTTCAAAACCATATTTTGTCGAAAGTCTACATGTACAAAGATAACAAAAAACGTTAGAGAAACGATTAGTTATAGTGAGTTTAAAAGTGTATAATGCCTGGTTGTTCGTGGTAACTACCTAATAACATTATCTAGGTACCTGTACTTATATTATAAAGAGGAAAGATTTGATGTTTGTTAGTTGATTTGTGGATCCGAAACTACTGGACCGATCTGAATAGTTCTTTCGCCAATAGAAAGCTACATGCTCAGAGAGTAACATAGACTATATTTTAAACCTCGTATTTTTACTTGAACGGAAATACCTTAGCTATGTGTAGAATATAATTTATCAGATCAAACCGCCATAATCCAAGGATTGTGAGGCCCTGTTTCTTTTCTACAATCTTTTATAGATCATTATGATCTAATTATGATTATCTCATACAGGTTATAAGGAATGTTATCAAATATGTATTGTATAATGTAGGCCTTGGTCACTATCTCAGTTATATTGCAAATAATATATTTTCTTTTAGATCAATATCTCTTCCGCATAGCATTAATTATCTCCAGATTATTGTATAGTCTTTTACATTTAGCTTGTAATATTAGACGAACTTTAATAAGGTAGGTAGAAAGGTATAAATAAATACAGTATTTTACTTGTAAATAGAGTTCTAATAGATGCATTTTAACACCTAAATGTATTTAGTGGAATATAAATCTTTGGTTTTTAGGGTTCCGTACCCAAAAGGTAAAAATGGGATCCTATACTATCCTACTGAGACTTCGCTGTCCCACCGTCTGTCACCAGGTTGTATCCTGTATCTCAAGACCGGTCATCAGCCCCATAGAGGGTCAGGGGTCATGAAACCTAACACCCAAACAGTTAAATAGTTAATGTGTAATGACAGTCAATTTGTCTGGAACGAGCTAATCTTCCTTTGTTAATCAAATCGTTCAAATGGAATTAGGGAGTAGGTAGTTGCGTAGGAGTAGGTAACTACATACACTAGACACAAAAAGTTAGGGATATAAAAAAATATTGAAATTTTTGGGTGATTTTCAACGAGCTGTAACTTCGCGGAAAATAATCGTACAGCAAAAAAAAGAAAACCAAATTGTAGCTACAAGTGTCTAATTTTTGGTTATCACCATGATTTTTTTGTATTATGTTTGGATCTGGAGAAATACAAAGAAAAGTACCGAGGAAAAAAAAATACAAATTTTCTGTCGTCTAAAAAAGGGCCTATGGGCTTCAAAAATGATTTTTTAATGTTTTTTGTCAAATCCTGTTTTAGGATATTTAATGCCCTTTAATTTGTTGTAATTAAAAAACCTGTACAATGATTTACCACAGAGTTATTGTCAATCAACCGAAAAAAGAAGGTTTTAACTTTGACGATCAATAACTCTGAGGATATTGATTGTATAGGAAATCTAAGAAAGGTTTTGAAAACTACACAATATTTTCTATAAGAAAACGTGAACGGCTTTTGTCGAAAACATTTTCATTCACTCAAAAACTTTGACTGAAAAAAAGGCGAAAATTTGCATAATTAAGGATATTTAGATAACTTAGTATAACTTGGGATAAAATGGATGAATGAAGGATATCGTTGGTAATTTTTTAACCTTTAAGTATCCCGGAAAATCCCTGAAAAATTCAAAGCGCTGCGATTCTTCTTTCTTAGTGACCCGAGGCTTTAAATTTATTGTTTTCGCTAAAATCACGATTATAAACGATGGTTGGATTTTAATCATTTTTTCAAAGAACACATTATTTTTTTCTCAATAACCTTTATTGCTTTGATGTAAAAGATCGGTTTAATTAAAAAATTTTGGGTAGAAAAAAAAAACTTTTTTTTTATTTTCTTTTTTTTTTTCTTGACTTTGTGTGTGTGTGTATGTTTGTCTGTCCGTCTGTCTGTGTGTCCATCTGTAGCTATTGAAGGGTCTGCACGTATACAGGTCACAATTCAGTACCGCGTATTGCCTCTGTTTTGGGTCACTGCTCGTAAGCGCTCTCGCATGATGACTGATCATCGAATGTTTTTTTTTTCTATTCGACATTTTGAAAAAAAAGTCGATCATTTTCGTCAAAGCAATAAAGATTATTGAGAAAAAAAATGTTTTCATTGAAAAAATGATTGAAATCGAACCATGGTTCATAATGGTGTTTTTAGCGAAAACAATAAATTTAGAGCCTCGGGACACTAAGTAAGAAGCATTGCGGCGCTTTGAGTTTTTCAGGGATTTTCCGGGACACTTTAAGGTTAAAAAATAACCGACGATATCCTTCATTCATCGATTTAATCCAAAGTTATGACAAGTTATCTAAATATCCTTAATTATGCAAATTTTGGCCATTTTTTCAATCAAAGTTTTCAATTCCATAAAAATGTTTTCGACATAAGTTGTTCACGTTTTCTTATAGAAAATACTGTGTTCTTTTCAAAACTAATCTTTGATTTTCTATACGATCATTATTCTCAGAGTTATTGATTGACAAAGTTAAAAAGTTCTTTTTTCGGTTGATTGACAATAACTCCGTGATAAATCATTGTACAGGGTTCTTAATTACAACAAATTAAAGGGCATTAAATTTTCTGACAGAACATTTAACAAAAACAATAAAAAGATCATTTTTGAAGCCCATAGACCTTTTTTTCGATGACAAAAAATTTGCATTTTTTTTCCCTTGGTAGTTTCCATAGAATTTCTCCAGATCCAAATGTGATACAAAAAAATCAAAACGATATCCAAAAACAAGACACTTGAAGCTACAGTTTGGTTTTCTATTTTTTGCTGTGGGATTATTTTCTTTGGAGTTACAGCTCGTTGAAAATCGCCCAAAATTTTCGAATTTTATTTATATCCTTAACTTTTTGTGTCTAGTGTATGTAATTTGGTTGACCTTTCATTGGACGGGATCTATGAAATTAGAATATTGGTGAAAAGTTTTGGCCGATTTTATTATTTGATATACATCCGGAAGTGATGCCGATCTTGAATACTCAGCCCTAAATAGGCTATAGTGCATTGCTTGTCAGCTTTATATTAAGGCTAGATTGTAATAGTAAGAGTGATTTAAAATGGATAATGAAAAGAAAACACAATTTTTAATAGTTTTAACGACCATTTCTCCTTGACAGAAAACTCCTCAGTCCAAAAATGAATTCGTACTACACCTACTCCGGCTCGCTGACGTCTCCGGAGTGCAATGAAGCCGTCATCTGGATCATCTTCGACAATCCTATTTATATATCAGATTCTCAGGTCAGTGCTAATTAAAAATTAAGTTAATAAACACACACACAATTCAGGTATTGGTATAAAAAAAAAATTATGGTTGGGTCGTCGTTAAGAAAACACAGGAAAAAACATTTCTTCAGTAATAGGTCTGTTTTGTGTATGGATGTAAATGTCTATATAAGTATGTTAAGTAGCATATCAGCTATCTGGTTACCGTAGTAGGTACAAGAACGTTGGTTACACTTTGGGTACGGCGCCCTAAAAAGGTCAAAATGTTACTATATTCTTCCTAAATCGTAATTTGCACATGTTTCTTTTTAATTTCTTTTGCGATATAAATTAAGCTTCTCTTCCCTATTTTCAGTACCGCCTGTTCGGCAAGATAGGCATCGGTCGCCACAACTTCAGAAGCTTGCAGAAACTTAACCGGAACACAGTGTACACGCCGCCGATGCTCCGGTTCAACACGCCGCAGATTGTAATATTCATTGAAGATGTTTACCACGCCATGGCTGACTTCTTTAGGAATGTTACAAGGTACGTTTTACTATTTCTATTGTCTGTGATGGGATGGGAGACCTTTGTTACTGGGATAATCATGACTATCTATATATATAAAACAAAGTCCCCGCCGCCTCTGTCTGAACCCGATGAACACAAAAACTACTGAACAGATTTTCATGCGGGTTTTACCAAATTACGCAGTATTTCATGGGGAAGGTTTTTATATATAATACATCAATTTGGACCTGGTAGGTGGCGCTGGTGGGAACGAAGTCTGCCGGGTCCGCTAGTAAATAATAAATAATACCATTTGTGACTAAGTAAATTTATAGCGGCAACAGAAAACATATTGTGCGAAAATTTTAATTGTCTATCTACTTATTACGGATTATGAGATACAGCCTGGTGACAGACAGACGGACAGACGGATATCGAAGGATTAGTAATAGGATCCTGTTAGTTACGGACCACAAAGTATCGTAGAAATTTAAAACTGTGGTCAAATAAACATTAATTTTGTTTCAGTTTCCTGAAAAGGGGTTTCTACAAGCAAAATGGATAAGATCATAAGATTTTATAATTATTGTTAATTACCTATTAAGATAATGGTTAAGAGCTTTAAGTGTTATATTAATCATAGAAAGAAAATAAAACTTTTGAAAATACTTTGAGACTACTTTTTCTTACTATTTTAAAATATCATTTTCCTACCTTATCGTGTACCTCTACAGCAAAAGATAATAAATATGTAAGTATTTCCTTTTCATATATAATTTAGGTTAGTTACTTGAGTTAAACTTGTTATTAAATTACTGGTTTTAATGAAACTGGTAGGTCTTGAGGCTTCCTTCATGACGATACTTCCTTTATCGTCCTTACTAATAGCATTTTAGTACGTTTTGGCGTTTCATTAAAACATTTTCAAACATTTGTGTGCATGTAAATCTATACTAATATTATAAATGAGAAAGTTACTCTGTCTGTCTGTCTGTCTCGCTTTCACGCTAAAACTACTGAACCGATTTAAATAAATTTGGTACACAGAAAGTCTAGAGCCTGAGAAAGGACATAATAGGACGGACATACTTTTTATCCCGGGAAAATATAAATGAAAAATAAGACACATTTCTATGAAATTTTATTTATATAAATAATATTAACAACCATAACTATACACTCGCTCATGTACACAATCGACCATTAGTGTTGCATGCGTATCGATACTTTTTATATCGATGTTTTTATTATAACATCGAATTCGAACAGAATTTCACATTTGATTTCCGCCATAACTTTTCTTAAGTATTTTATATTATTAAAACATTTAAATATTTAGTATATTTTTATAAATATCGATGCTCATGCAATACAATTTTTTCACAATTAAATAAGTTTGCAACAAGAATATGTGTTTATATTTGTCAATTCGAAATTACAATGTGAGGGTCATAAATTTAATACTTGGTTCAGCTAGTCTTTTTATATTCATATTTTTTTTTACAAACAGACATACATAACAAGTATTTATCGTAACATATTTATTATGTCGTTTTTTTCCTTTGAGTATTACAGCGAATACATTTTGATCAAGATATTATTTTGACGTACAAGCTCTGCTTTGTTTTGATTGATAGCTGTTTATAAAATGTCCCAGGATATATCATTATTTATATATTTTACACATGGTGTTTAAGAAATAGGTATTTTTGGAAACAACTAAATTATACTTTACAGCCATCAATAAAAAATTAACTCATTAACAGTGAATTATGCAGTTTTTTGGTGACAAAAGCTAAAACAACTCACATTAATTACAGCAACGGAAAAAGCTGAACATATCGAAAATCACAAAATATTTATACACAGCAACAAATTCCTAATGAAAATTAATTATTTGTAGGCACATATTTACAAATTATTCTGTTAGATTATCATTGTAGATATTTTTTTATAAAGCCTTGTATTTTTAAGCCACTTCAAAATAGGAGGTTCTAATGTATATTTTGCTCGATTTGTTCAACATTTTTATGTCGCAGACTGCAAGAAGTAGTCATAATTTTATCGTACATAAATTATAATACGCATCTACAAGCTGATTCTTCATAACATTTAATGTTAATCAATAATTATTTGGGTAACAAAATACTACAAGTTATACACACTGTGCCACGTGGATTTTCAAAACCCATTTCATAGAATCAAACAAATAATATACAGACAGACCGACACTGTGTTATGTTATATTAATGTTATCAGTAACAAAAATTAACTACATAATTTCTTCCACATTATACATCGATGATTGAAATATCGATAGATTTAGTTTCGTTAACCAAATGGTGGTGTTTTGAAATGTCGATATTTTTTAATGGTGGTTATATTTAACTGACTGCAAACTATCGATATATCGATATCGACTACCCCCCAGCACTAACGACAATACAAATTCTTTGTACAAGTAACTACATTGTTCTATGGACTCTTGTCTATGACTGCGCGGTTTTATTGCTTATAATCTGTTTTAATTTCTTTTCAATGTACTGAACCCTTGTCACTAGTTTGTCTTTGGGATTGTACTCTGTGTATGGAATCTGGAGGACTTCGTAACCCTGGAATAATAAAAAACGTATTTTTGTCAAAATATTATTTAAAAAGCAGTTTCATATTTTTCAATCTAATATATAAAATTCTCCTGTCGCGGTGTTTGTGATTAAACTCCTCCGAAACAGCTCGACCGATTCTCATGAAATTTTGTGTGCATATTGGGTAGGTCTGAGAATCGGGCAACATCTATTTTTCATCCCCCTAAGATCACGGGAACGGGAACTAGGCGGGTGAAACCGCGGGGCGGCAGCTAGTTTATTTATAAATATATAGCCCGATGGACCACCTGATGGTAAGTGGTCACCGCCGCCTATGACACCGCTGATCCACAGTACTTGCCGATTGCCGATGTGATGCCGACCCTGAATACAAAGCCGAGAAGGGCACTGGCTCTCAAGTGCAGCTACCGGAACACACCAAGAGGTGTTTGGTAGCTATATGACCGGGTTATAAAATCTGACTTACCAAATTTTAATGGCAAATGATGAGTCCCATAAGAAACATTAAACAAAAAATCCGACTCTTACATTATATCGTTTGTGTAGATGCTTCTACACAAACGATATGTAATACATATATCGATATTTCATTTTGTCAATTATGCTCTATGAAATTAGAGACTAATTTATATATTGACGAATAAGTGTATGAGAAGATTTATCTTTTCCTTTCGTTAGAAAAGAAGACTGTCTTCCTATAAAAGTAGTATGTATATATATTTTGGTTAACTTAACATAGTAAAAGCTTTGCTTAATTTGTAATCGAATTGGGTGTGGGTAAAAAAAATCCTGACTTTAATAAATATATTTACATGCCTACAAATTATTAAAATAGGTACGTACTTTAAGTTGTAGCAGCCTGGTGTAGAGCTGGTTGACTCCGAGCGGCACCACCGCGCCGCGCGTCATGTCGTGGTAGTCCAGCCCCATCACGGCTATTCGGAATATACTGGACAAAGCAATAATTTTATTTATTACTAGCTGCCTCCCCGCGGTTTTACCCGCGTAGTTCCCGTTCCCGTAGGAATACAGGGATAAAATATAGCCTATGTTACTCGGGGATAATGTAGCTTTCCAAAGGTGAAAGAATTTTTGAAATCGGTTCAGTAGTTTCGGAGCCTATTCATTACAAACAAACAAACAAACAAATCTTTCCTCTTTATAATATTAGTATAGACTACTTCTGCGTCACATCTTCCGGCTATATCTTTTAATGATGCTCTGCTCCTATTGACGGTAGCGTGATGATATATAGCCTATATTCCTTGATAAATAGGCTATTTAATACTATTTTTTATTTAAGGCTATTCTATACAAACAAACAAATATGTATCTATATAAATATAAATGAATGATAAAATGTACTGCTAAGTTCAAAAGTTGTGAACATCTTGACTAATTTGGTTATAAATAGTCTATAAATGTTCGTAATATTGCAAAGTAGAACCCGGGGCGAATGTTAGTTACTGATGAAATGAAAATATTTCCACTCAAATAGTACTTTATAAGCACTTAAACTATGTATAACAGATATCTGGCTACCATATCACAAGCTCTGCTTAGTTTGCAATCAGATTGGGCGTGAGGGAAAAATGTTCCGGGATATTTAATCATGTATAAGTCAAACTCGAACCTCGACATTGTCTGTTATATTTTCGCTTTATTAATAAAATTCACACCACTCGATCTCAGTTAAGGAAAACATCGAGAGGAAAACCTGCATGTCAAGATGTCACAATTAAAGGCATGTGAAGTAGTACTTACTCTTTGTTGTTTTCTGCCTTGTCTAATGGTACCGGATGACATTTGGCGTCCACTGCAAATTCGGCGTCTGAAAACAGGACATATATAATTATATCTCTACTTACCTTTCAGTTATACCATACTAACGACCCGCCCCAGCTTCGCACGGGTGCAATGCTTATACATCACATTAGAAACCTCCAAAACTGACAGTGTTTCTCTAATATATTATGCATGTATTGTATATAAAAACCTTCCTCTTGAATCACTCTATCTTTTAAAAAAAACGCACTAAAAACCGTAGCGTAGTTTTAAAGATTTAAGAAGAAATAGTGACGGACAGTGGAAAGCGACTTGGATCTATAATATGCAGTGATTAAGAAGCTGATAAACCTCCATATAATAAACTTCTGACACACACAGCCATTCAAAAAATATCTTTACACACCAGATATAAGATACATTATCCATCAACACTAACCATATAGAAATCCCATGCCAGAATCGCAGTCCTTCTTCAGGAAAGTATCAGCCGAGACGAGGCTTTTGAATGTGTCCATTATTGTGTTGACATAGAGTGCCTTTTCCCTTGTGGGGAGGACGGGCACGCCGCCCGATATGTGGTCGGCGAGACGAGGGGCACGTGTCGAAGTGGATGTGGCACGTGTCGCTGTGGTTGTGGCACGTGTCGAGCGGGCACGTGCCAACGCGCCGCACGCGTCCGCCGCCATTAGTTTGCGACGAGACGGGATCGGGATCTCTGGAAGAGGATTGTCTTTTATATATTTACTTACAAGATCACCAACAATACACACATTAATACATAAAAAAATACAAAAACAAAAAATATTAATCGTAAATGGTGTGTTTAGAAGAGTATTTATGAGAAGATTGAAAGAGGAATTTGAACCTTCTGAAGATTAGTGTAGATTCTCATTGTGCCTGGATACAATACCCAAAACAAATAGATATCAGATCACTATACAAGACTTGGTTTTCCACCTACCTCCAGCAGACAGGAGTTTATCAATGAACTCCGGCTGCAGTATGGACACGAGGTGATGCTGCTCCGCCTTGTCCAGGATCAGCAGGGAGAACACCAGGTCCAACCAGCACGATGGCTTGATCATTTCCTCTTCCTTTAAGTTAAGAGCTGCCTGAAAAGAAAAACAATATTTTTTTATACCACAAAGATAGCAATCGGGCACCTGATGGGAAGCGGTTACCGTAGCCTATGCACACTTGCAACACCAGGGGCGTCACTCACGCAATGCCGACCCTAAAATATACATTCTACTAATATTATAAATGTGAATGTTTTGACAGCCCGGTTGGCTTTGTGGTTCACCCGCGGCTTGAGAGTCAAGTGACCCTGACTCTCAAGCCGCGGGTCGTGGTTTCGATTCCCACCCAGGACAAACATTTGTATGCATGAATATGTCTGTTTGTTCTGTGTCTGGATAAATATCTATATAAGTATGTATATAAAAGTAATATATGTATTATCTGGTTACCATAACACAAGCTCTGCTTAGTTTGGAATCAGATTGGCCGTGTGTGTAAAAATGTCCCAGGATATTTATTTATTTATAATCTGGATTATCACATAGGCTACTTTTTATCCCGGGAAAATTTAAGATCTCCCGGGAACGCGGGTGAAAACTCACTCACAAACTTTCGCATTTATAATATTATTAGTATAGAAAGAATTAGAAACCTACCTCAAACAGCACATCACTATCACGTGGCACAAAGTCCACTGTAGCCAACGTGACCACAGCTGAGGCTATATCCCCAGCCCGGCATATAGTCCTGTGTTTCTGGAGCCACTCCGTTATGCAGGTCAACACCGGCTCGTGCCTGTACTTGAGGAGGCCGAGGGAGGTTGTTATGGAGTTCACTACTGCTGGCTTGTCCGTGTTCGATGGTAAGGTATCCATGACGTCACTGGAAGAGGTAATAAGTAGAGTTTAGATGCAGGACTAGGATTGTGTAAGTCTTTAGGGATTGTAGATGAAGATGATTTGATAATAAATGGATGTACGTTTCACCCGCGTTCCCGGGGATCAACTTTCCTGGGATAATAAGTATCCTATATCTGTCTCCTGGTTCTAAGCTGGGGAGGTCCCAGCAATTATCAGCCAAATCGTTTCAGCCGTCCTTGAGAAGTAGTGTAACTAACAGCACTTTCTTCTATATTTATAAGATTTAAAATTTAGATATATTAAACTTCATAACATCTTACTTGCATATCCGATCTAGCAATAGGGGGTCAGGAAAATTGAGTGAAGCCATAGAGTAGAGCAGGTCAGCTGATCTCTTGAGATCGATGACTTCGGCCTGCCTGGTGATGTTGTGTGAAAGCGCTCGGAGCAGTGGGGTACTTCGACGACCCTTCTGGTGTAGGGCTTTCATCACCTGAAGGGCAAGAAAGGTGAGAGTTTAACTATAAATTTGTCAAAAAACATTCTAGTAATATTAAAAATTTATAAGTTAGTGAGAGTTTAACAAAATTTGACAAACAACAAAATTTCTAATAGTACATTATGTAATGTGACAGGAAAATCAAATATATTTCTTATGCCATGGATTTACTTAACTTCATCATTTTTCCGTGTAAATTTGCTTATGTAAAATGTTTACCATACTCTTTTCATTTCATATAAGACACATATAAACTATCTATCATTTAGAAAACTTTATGAAACTATTATTTCTCTAATACTTATTAAAAATCACCACTTATTCAATAAACTAACCTTAATCATCTGTGGTAATGTCAAATTGGTGATCAGCCTGGCGGCTTCATCATCACCAGTGATACCCAGCACGGTGCTCAGATCCTCGGCCATGGTCAACGAGCTAACGGCATGTGCTGTTGGAGTTCTGGCCAATATCCGGCAGAGCTTGAGGAAGCGAGGATCCTTCTCAAAGTCTGATAGCTTTACCTTGTTGATGCTAGACCATTCAGATAGCATTGAGACCATCTGGGGACAGTTGAGGTATATCAGTCAGATTTGCTGGTCTGTGCGCTTCATAATAAAAATTATTGCAATATAGATAAGTGACAAAATATTAATTCTTCATTATTAAAATAAGTTTTATTCGAATGAGCCTTTACGAGCACTTATAAACAGTCACTCTTATGATTAGTTCTGAAAGTTGCTTTTACTGAGAAGAGTGGGGAATAAAATCAGTAATTACTCTTTTCAAAACCAACTTAGATCTAATACAATAATGATTATTACAAAATGTGTGAAATAGCTTTTAGGGAGCATTTTACTCCCAAGGGTCTTTTTCTAACAAGTCATTTGTTAACCCGGCGTGAGTGAGGTGGGGTATGTCATACCCGCAAAGTTTTTAAACGCAAATCATTTAATGTTATTGGTGTTATGCGAGTCCGGCCTTTACAGTAGCTGGAGGTAAGGGTCCAGGGGATGAGGTGCTGCATCCAGTTCAGCGTTACGCCGACGGAGACTGGAGATACACTCGCGCAAAAGTTGTATGGGTATGTTATACCCGACCTCGTAGTCGGTGTCACATATTTGTGCCCACAGTAAGTTTATAATTTATTGTTATTTATAGTAATTTGTGATTTGTTTTTAGATTAATCAAAATATATTATGAAGAGAGTGAACGTCAGCTTCAAGAATTGTTAAAAAATGGCTCAAGTGCCAGTTCCTGTGACTCTGAGAGCGAAAAAGAAATTGACAACGTATCTCAGAGGAGTGAAGAAAATGATTCAGAGCAAGAGGGTATTGTAGATTGTTTAGAAGAGCCAGAAACTCAGCCGGCAGATACTAAACAGTTACAGAAACATAAAATATTGCTGTTCAAATTGTGATAAGCCAATATATTTGGAACATGCGAATTTTGTGTGCGGAAATTGTGCTGATTTTAGGTGTAAATTTAGCGTTATGTTACATGATACCATAAAACTTTCAGTTCCTTGTTTGATTATAATTGAAAGAAGATTCTATTTACCCAAAAAAGTTGGATTTTTGTAAGATTTTTATGCGAAAAGTAGTTCAACTACCGAAACTCGTAATTTTTCTCAAAAAAATTGTTACAATATTTGTTTTAATAATAAATATATAACTTTTTGAAGTTAAAGCAGATTTTCTTTGTTTACCTTGTTGAATGGATCCTGTTATTATTATATTATTCATTTAAAATTATAATTACACCATCTAAATAAATAAAAAATAACATCAAAATTTCGGGTATCTCATACCCACCTCGTAGTTGGTGTAACAATTCGTCACCTCATTCACGCCGGGTTAATGTTGTGTCTTATGTATAAATAAAAAAAAATGTTAATGAAAAATACATGACTTTACTAGTACATGATAAGACCTGTTTGTTAACTACATTAATCTTTCTTTAATATAATTAATCAAATACATTATGTGCAGTAAAACTTTTTTATAGAAAAAAATATCCAAAACTTAGATGTCTTAAAATTATGATAGCTATAAATTATTGTCTACCTTAAGAGCATGTTTCCTAGAGACAACGGGGCTCTCAGCGACCCCCAACAAGCTGTTGATATCTGTTGCTTTCTGTATTTGCCAGTCCACCTGGACCATCTTGCTCTGTTTCACTGACTTGGCACTGGGCCTCTTCTTGTCATCTGCTCCGTCTATATTATTTAATGATGCAAATGCTGCTGCTACTAAGCCTAAAGATTTAGTTTTACATTTTACAATTTTTTTTTTAATAATATCAATTTTTATCACAGATATAGGTATGTTCCAGAATGCCCTGACCCAAAATTAAAGAAACTAACTGAAATCACCTTTTTTGAATCCACTAATAAACAACATTTGAAAGATTCAGATTTTTAAAACGATGGACAGATGGACACCACGTGAGAGCTTCCCAAAATTTTATTTTTATTTAAAAAAATTATTTATCAGTAAAAAAAAATTACGTTTATTATCACCTGTAGGTAAATCAAAGACAAACAATTTCCAATTTGGTAAACTTGGAGAACTTAATTTCGATAGTAGATATCCCTATCTGAAATATTATTTTGTCTGCTGTCTGCTAAATTCAGGGTCATTTTTCTTAGTATTTATAAAAATATGACTTGACAACATTTGGAGTTTGAAAACAACAAACAAATTTATTAAGTTTATATTACTCAGTATGCTTCTACATAAGGCCATATTACTTGAACTAAAGCGTAATAAAAGCGTTTCCTTATTGCATTATATTATAACTAGCTGCCTCCCCGCGGTTTTACCCGCGTAGTTCCCGTTCCCGTGGGAATACAGGGATAAAATATAGCCTATGTTACTCGGGGATAATGTAGCTTTCCAAAGGTGAAAGAATTTTTGAAATCGGTCAAGTAGTTTCGGAGCCTATTCATTACAAACAAACAAACAAACAAACAAATCTTTCCTCTTTATAATATTAGTATAGATAACTGGATGTAAATATCTATATAAGTGTGTATTTAAAAGTAGTATATGTAGTATATCAGCTATCTGGTTACCATAACACAAGCTCACTTTGATGCTTAATTTGGAATCAGATTGGCCGTGTGTGAAAAATGTCCCGGGATATTTATTTATTTAACTTAAATATAATATGAATACCTGCATTATCCTTGTCCTCATCAACTTCAAGCTTCGGACTTTTGGCTGAAATATTTGTAGATGTATCCAATTTGTCAGTTTTAAGCACCGTAGCTCCAGACGTAGAATATTTTCTTATAGTGGCCCTGGTACCTAACCTCCAAATTACTAAACCGCTGAATTTCAACATCTACAACAAATAACGATGAAAAACCTTAAGAATACAGAGTTATAATACTGATCGAACACTGTTTAACCAATAAATATGGTTATATATAGGCTTAAAACGCTTAAAACTAGTATTATTCACCATCTTACATCACGACATCTAAACTTCTATATGATCAAATACAAGGTGAAGGGAATAAACTTGAATAAACCTTAAATATTAAATCAGTAGTTAATATACCTTTTAAGTTAAATAGCCGAAAAGCCTACGAGTTTTCAAACATGAACAAAAATATAAAATTATTTTATTTATCTTTCGTGAATCGTGACAGATATATTTTAGTGTTGCATGACCTAATATATAATATAACTGAAAAAAGCCACACACAAAAGGAAATTAGTAGGAAGTTAATTAGTTAGGAAATTAATTCACGTCTCGGAAGCATTTAATTATTTATTGTTTAATTACAGTTATTATTATTATTTTCTTGGAAATGAAGTTTGGTTTGCTCTCAATTAATATTTTCTAATTTATTCATCGCCTACTCTATAAATAAAAGGATTTTGTTAAATATGAATCGATAAACATGTAAATATTGAATATAAAACATTTATTTTCATTTTTTTACTATTCTCACAAACCTCAAACTGAAACTAAATATTAAGTATAATCGACTTCAACAAAGTATCGATATTAAGTGTTACTATTTCGGAGAATTAGACTAACTGCATACATCACTATTACAGAAAATTGCAAACGGCGGTCGTGGGTGGATGTTTTGTTGTGATAATTTGTTGTTATTTTGCAAGAAACACTGAGACCGGTACTGAAAATCAATAAAATGGTAAGTTTGCCTCTCTTAGCATTATGAGACACGTGCAAAACTAATTAAATGAAAAAAAAACCATCACAACTTGGTGTCGTTAGATGAGGCTGTTCGAATTTGAACAACTTACTCTTTTTTTGTGAATAAGAAAAAGCTTGGCACAGAAAACGCTTCATCAATGCCTATATTATCACACCAGGATCCTTTTCTGTGCAGTTCCACGTAAATTACATCTTACGGAGAAAGTATTACCTACCTACCTACCTTCAATGCTAACTGATAAATTATTAACGGAATTTCTTACTGCCTTATCGCGTTTAACCTTAGCTGCTCCCAAATAGACTACATTACATTGCATTTGATACTATTAAATAAGCTACAAATTGAGATACAATACTTCACTCAACTTGAACTCTACTAGATTATTAATTAAATTGAACAATCATTAATACCTACCTTATATTAAATATGTGTCTACCTTACACATTCATTATCATATACCTCACAGTCCTATAAGAACCCATTTCCGATTATCCATACAGAGACCTATTTGATCTGGTAATGCTTCAAATTCTGACTGTAAGCTTGGAAAGTCAAAATTTTGAATGAACTGTACATAATAGGTAATGTAAAACACCTATGTACCTACCCAAATTTATACAAATAAATATTAATAATTCTGTTACCCTCTTTTAAAGCACAGGTAACAAAAATCACTCAAACTCTTTGTAACAGATAACCAAGTAATATCTACTATTTAAGATCATTTAACAGTCATAAAGTACTAAGCAACAAACTGGTATGGCATATTATGTCACCACATCAGTCCTGGATTTATGTATAGGCCATATAAGCTTCGGCCTAGGGACGGCAGAATTCAGAGAATATGTAACTACATGGGCGGCAGAAAGAACGTGGCCTACACTCATTAAAACATAAATCCGGCACTGCACCACATATTAAAAAAAGCTTAAAGTCTAAAGTGATATAGGCACCAAAAAAACCATACAATTCTATAAATAAATAATTTAAATACAGAAGGATAATAATTGAAATTAAAATGTACATAAACTACACCTCTATAATAATATTAACAGGGAAATGTACATGTTATGGATATTTATAACAAGAATATATGTCACAAGAGTAGCCAATTTATGTAATTCAATTATATATCCACACCTCAAGTAAACTCATAAATGCATGTTACTGTAAGTTATGTTAGACTTGAGTGACATAATTATAATATTTTCTACGTAGAAATCTAGTTTGATTTTGTACAAGAGTCGTGGAAGGAGAGGATAATATACAGTTATATGGAGAAACCACTATATTCTCTGCAATAGTAATAATATAGTGTGTTTTCTCTATATAGCTGTGTTTTATTATCTTCTTCCATGACTCCTACAGATGTTATTATACATTGTATAGACTTGTGTTTGAACTGAATCCTGCCAAGACCTGTGACCATAGTCCAGTGGTAAAAGCCTAGAAGGGTACTTCCTGGCTTTGATGTTTACTATAAGCTAAGTTTGGCAGACTGGGTGCCTTGGTGGTTAGTGACCCTGATTTTTAAACCCTCAGTTGTGGTGCTACATAAACTTTCTGGTAACCATAGCACAAACTTTTAGTCTGGAATCTGATTGGCTGTTTTTGTAATGTGTCCCCGGGTATTTATTTATGATTTACTAAAACAAACTTATAATGAAATCTGATTGTAAATAGATAATAAAAGTAAACTTTCACAGCAGTAGTGTTATACTTGTTTGGTTAGGTTCAGAGGGTGGTAGACACTAATATACATTTATATTATGTACTACATCCTGCAAGATACCCTACCACACTGCTAAAGCTACCTCATATTACCTTTTTTTATATAAATTCCAATTGAATTCTGATAAGAATAACATTACTATGCAATGATAATAAGAAATGTTTCATTCACACAAGTCACATGTGTCTTGGCCTTGATGAATGTATAAATATAGATAAGGAAAGTATTTTAGTACAAATACAACAACCTACTTTCAACCTTGACTTTTAATCTTTCATTCATTAAAGAATTTCAATAAGTTCTTTTAAATACAGTAATTTGAGATATTTTTTTAAAGGTCTCAAGTGTAGTTGATCATATAAGGTCCTTTTTCATTTATTTATTACCTTGAGGGTAGTTAGTACCCAGGGGAGTAATATTAAGTACCCTACCAACCTTACTATTACATAATATTATATACCTTTATATTTGTATGCATGAATATGTCTGTTTGTCCTGTGTCTGGATGTTAATATCTATATAAGTATGTATTTAAAAGTAGTATATGTAGTATATCAGCTATCTGGTTACCATAACACAAGCTCACTTTGATGCTTAATTTGGAATCAGATTGACCGTGTGTGAAAATGAAACTATCGAGCGCACTGTTGAATTGTCCTGTGTAGAGCTCGAGCGCTATGTTATAATCTGCGTGTACTGTCCTCCGTTAGGTGATTATAGTGTATTTGAATTAGTTATAGAGGATGCTTTGAAGAAAGCTCAAACTTGTAATAAGGATCTAATAGTATGTGGCGACTTAAATGTTAACTTATTGATTGAGTCACCCTCAACAACTAGGCTTATTAACTTATTCAAATCATTTAATTTAAACAATTTATTTCTAGAGCCGACCAGAATTACTGCAACTTCTGCCACCTGTCTGGATAACGTGTTTTGTAACTGTGATGCACTTGAAAAATCCATAATAACTGATTTAACTTCAGATCATTGTGGTCAGAAAGTAGTGTTTTTAAATGAAACAGTAGATAAACCGCAAAAAGTTACATGTAGGCCTATAACTGTAAATCGTATGGCCAGATTCAAATATAATATTAGTAAAAATATTAATTTAATTAATATGACACAGGATGAACCAGATAGCCTATATAAAGAACTTTTTGATTTTATAAAATTTGAATTTGATAAAACGTTTAATCTTAAGTCCTTTAATAAAACCAGTAAAGCCAAATTTAATGATTGGGCAACTGCCGGTATTTATAAAAGTAGAGCTAAGTTGTACGAGCTATATGGTATGAAAAAATTTAATAAAAATATCGATTTTTTAGAGTATGTGAAAAAATATTCAAAAGTTTTTAAAAAAACTTGTGCTTTAGCCAAGGCTATTCATCTTAGGAATAAAATTAGCAAATCGAGCAATAAAGTAAAAACTACTTGGAACATTATAAACGCAGAACGAGGTAATACTAAAACCACCAATAAAAGCATTGAACTTAATATTAACGGTAACAGTGTTAGCGATAATGATCAAATTGCTCATACTTTCAATAATTTTTTTACTGACATACCTGTCTCTACAACTAGCTCCTTAAATTCCTCACCTCGAAATGCTGAATTAATACTGCAAACCAATGTAACGAAATGTGTAGAAGTACTTAAGTTTAGGCACATTACACCTCTTGACATAATCAAAACTTTTAAAAGCTTAAAAGTTAAACGTACTGGGGACTTATGGGATTTATCTGTAACTGTTTTACAAAATATCATTGTAGACATAGCTCCTAATCTAGCTTTAATTTTCAATAAATGCGTAGATTGCGGTAAATTTCCAGACTTGATGAAATATAGTAAAGTTATTCCTTTGTTTAAAGCCGGAGATCCTTCTGATCCAACTAATTATCGGCCGGTGTCTATCTTACCAGTTCTGAGTAAGATATTCGAAAAGATTATTTTAAAGCAGCTGCTTTCTCATTTTAATTTTAATAAACTTTTGCATGGTGAACAATACGGTTTCACAAAAGGTCGTTCTACTATTGATGCGGGTGTAGCACTTTTGAAAAATATTTTTAACTGTTGGGAGGATTCACAGAACGTCATTGGGGTGTTTTGTGATTTATCTAAGGCTTTTGATTGTGTTGACCACCAAACACTTATACGTAAACTAGAGTATTATGGAGTTAAAGGTACAGCACTTGATTTGATGCGATCGTACCTTAGTGAGAGAACTCAAATTGTAGATGTCAACGGAGTTAAATCGTCTGGTTCTCCTGTGCATATGGGGGTGCCCCAGGGCTCAATTTTGGGACCTTTTCTATTTTTAATTTATATAAATGATCTTCCGTTCTATGTTAAGAATACCTGTGGAATTGTACTGTTTGCTGACGATACCTCACTGATTTTTGGTGTTGATAGACAGAAATTCAAATATGACGATGTAAACGGTGCATTATCTGAGGTATTAAATTGGTTTACTGTTAATAATCTAGTTTTAAATGCAAGAAAAACTAAATGTATAAAATTTGCATTACCCAATGTAAAAAAGATGGCCTCTAATTTAATGTTAAATAATGAAGCCCTCAGTCTTGTTGAGTCTACAGTGTTTTTGGGTATTACGTTAGATTCAAAACTTCAATGGGGCACCCATATATCATGTCTTGCGGGGAAGCTCAGCTCAGCAGCTTACGCGGTTAGAAAAATCAGACTACTTACGGATGTAGAAACAGCTAGATTAGTCTATTTCAGTTATTTTCATAGTGTTATGTCCTATGGTATCTTGCTTTGGGGCAGAGCAGCTGATATAGATACAATTTTTATTTTGCAAAAAAGAGCAGTCCGTGCTATTTATAATTTAAGCTCGCGAGCTTCCCTCAGAGATAAATTTAAGGAAATTAACATTCTCACAGTTGCATCACAGTACATTTATGCAAACATAATATTTGTCCGTCAAAATATTAGTCTTTTTGCTAAAAATTGTGATTTGCACTCCATTAATACTAGAAATAAGCATAAACTTGTAACATCTGCTTTTAGACTACAGAAAGTGCAAGGATCATTTTTAGGACTTGGTGCACGGTTTTATAACAAAATCCCCACAAATATTTTAGATTTGCCTATGAATAAATTTAAGGAACGAGTTAAGTCAGCTTTGGTACAGAAGGCTTATTATAGTATAAACGATTATATTAACGATGGCGAGGCATGGGTATAGCGCTCGTTCTATCAGGACTAATATTATTATTGTTAAAGAAATTGTTAAAACTTGTTTTGAAAAGAGTAATTGCTGAGTTTATTGCCGGCTCTTCTCAGCAAAAGCAACCTTCCGAACCGAGCATTAGAGTCGACGTTTCATAAGTGCCTGTGAAGGCCTATTTGAATGAATAAATTTATTTCATTTCATTTCATTTCAATGTCCCAGGATATTTATTTATTTATTTTATTTTACTATGGTTACCTCAGGATGTTTACGCGTGTCCCTTGGCCCCGCCACACGGCTCCCAGGCGTCCTCGAAACATCCAGGGGTTTAGTGTGCAGGCGACGGCACCTTCTGTGCCGGTGAGTCACACATAACCCGGCGGCTGCCCCCGGAGTTGCCGGGTATCCTATGAGGATTCCCCTGGGAGATCAAAAAAAGGATGTCTTCCTTTTACCAACAGCTTTAGCTAAGTGTAGGGTTCGAACCCATCGCCTTTGCCACAGAAATCTAACTCGTTACCACTGAGTATGTCCAACATTAAGTGTGGTCTACACTGTTACAACAATTATCTTACAATATCTTAAATCAAAATTTGACTGCTATGTAAAAAGTTATGCATAATCTACAAAAAAATGTATATATATGTATGTATGCTTGAGAACCTCCTCCGTTTTTTTTCCGTAATTACCAATTAATAGGGTTTAAACCCTATTAATTAATTGGGCAAAAAGCAGTAAATGTCAGAAAATATAGAATCGCGAAATGTCGAATTTTAGGTTTTAATAAAGTTCTATATCTATCTATGTATATATAAAACAAAGTCCCCGCCGCCTCTGTCTGTCTGTCTGAAGGCAATGAACACAAAAAACTACTGAACCGCATGAAAACTACTGAACATTTTCATCCGGTTTCCACCAAATTACGGAGTATGTCATGGGTAAGGTTTTTATGTATAATACATCAATTTGGACCCGGTAGGTGGCGCTGGTGGGCAGAACGAAGTCTCCCGGGTCCGCTAGTATTCTATAAGAACTGACTGAGTGAAACGTAATTTATTTAAAAAAATATACCTATTTATAAATATCACAAGCACATACAAAAGGTTTAATTAATTTCCGTCAGTCTGTGCGTCAGAACTGTCGCTAGAAATAGATAGTTCTTAGGGTTCCGTACCCAAAGGGTAAAAACGGGACCCTGTTATTGAGACTTCGCTGTCCGTCCGTCCATCTGTCACCAGGCTGTATCTCAAGAAAGGTGATAGAAAGACAGTTGAAATTTTCACAGATGATGTATTTCTATTGCCGCTATAACAACAAATACAAAAAGAATATTAAAGGCTCTCATACATTAAACTAGATTTTTTTAATACGTCATAAATCGTAAACCGCAACACTATTATTAAAAAGATTGATCAAAGTAACAACGAACTACAAGAACTTCAGATATCAGCTATCTGGTCATATATGCCATATCACAAGCACTGCTTAGTTTGGAATCAGATTGGCCGTGTGTGAAAAATGTCCCAGGATATTTATTTATTATGTTACTTGCTGCTACGGAACCCTTAATGAGCGAGTCTGACTCGCACTTGGCCGTTTTTTTATTTATATTCATGGTGACATGAGAAACTGTCGTGGTGGAACAAACCATTGAATGGCCGCCTCTTAGTTAATATTGCTCGAGATAAAACAGATTTTTAAAATAGTTTCAAAGTTTGAAAAGATTAATTGGTGATATAACTGAACAAGTTGTTCATTAAGTATTTTGAAGCGAGCTTTGTATAAAACTTTTGATATTTATGTTAGAAACTGATTTAGTATTAAGTATAAACTTTTGTCGGTATATCGATATTAGTGTTTAAAAGGGTTCTCGTAAGACGTTTACCTGTGTGAACTGCAATATAATCTCTTATAAATTAATGTCTTAGGACATTTTATTTATTAATATTATAAAGAAAGAAAGAAAGAAAGAAAATTTATTTGCCAAAAAATGGATGTACAAACAAGCAATATAATTTAACAGAACTAAATAAAAAGCAAAAAAAATTACAATACAAATCAACAAACACAAAAATTACAAGAAATAGGTTTAGGAAATTGTACACCGCATTGCTGACAAACGAGGTTGACCGCTCAGCATTTTGCTGTGATGGAGGTTACTTCCTTCACAGCACTGATTTTCAGTGTCATTATGATTTATTTACATGAATTACCTACCATCATTGTACTTCTTTACTTATTAAAAGCATTGTACAGTAAATAATGCATTTATATCCAGTAAATAATGCATTTATATCCAGTTTAAGCTTCGATTGCAATCTTAAAATATGGTTTTTCGGTCGATATCTCAGGAACTATGCACTTTAGGGCAAAAGTTAATAAGTTGAAGGAGGTAGGGCGCAACGGATTCGTCCGTTCGAAATTGGAGCAGCCCGACTGGGGTAGTACCTCCACCTTACAGAAGACCGCAGCCAAATAACACTACATGTAGTGTTGTGTTCCTGCGGTGAGTAAGGTAGCCAGAGCTCCATGAGGAGACGCTGTAGCGGCAGTGGGGGGACCAGGGATGGAGTAGCGTCGTAGGGGTATGCAGGAGTGATACCTGTTTAGCCTTTCGACGAAAGGTCCATTGCGCTTTGTCCCTTTCACTGCCTATACAGTTGCTCCCTTATTTATAGGATCGGCAACGCGTGAGTGACGCCTCTGGTGTTGCAAGCGTCCATAGGCTACGGTAACCGCTTCCCATCAGGTGGGACCGTATGCCTGTTTGCCACCCTTGTGGTATAAAAAAAAATATCAGACCATTGTTGTAGAGAATATTTTTTTCTGTAAAACTCACCGTTTTTGATTTTTGGCTTTTTAATGTACCTACTCATGTTGTCTTTCCTCAGGCGGGGGCCGCTGGCGTTGGTGCAGCTCTATGAGCGCGCCCGCTCCCCGCCCCCTCCCGAGCACACAACGGATCGGGTAAGCACTAAGCAATCTTCTTCTTCATGCCTTTATCCCGACTAAGCAAGGTCGGCATAACATGTGTTTTTCTTCTATTCCTTTCTGTCAGCCGTCATTACAGGTAAGTTATCTATCCTTTTCTAAGTCTTATCGACTGACTGGCTTGTGACCCTGAGTCTTTGTTAGTAAATATTTTGGTATAAAAATAAATAATATTTTTGTGCATGAAGGTCTATTTGGTATCAGTAGGTATCTATACAAATAATTAATTATGTTATTTTAGCTATCTGAAAAACATGCTTGTAAATAGAAGCTCTACTTACTTCGGAATCTGATTGCCCGAGAAAAAATAATAATATTAGCTCTCAAGTATTGAGATAATATAAATAGATATCTTATCAATGATTTTTAAAATCAGTAGCAGTATCATCCTTCAGTGTTTTTATCTAAAAGTATGAGATGTTTTCCTTTATTTTTTTTTATACTTAAAGCCCATAGACATTAGTAGTATTAAAGGGGTTGCTGATTTGTTGCCAACAACAAAACTGGTTTCCTATATACATATTCGAACAGACATACCTAAAGGTGAATCAGATCGTAAAAATATTTATAACAAAGAACATGTACCTTTATTGCGTGTACCTTCATTCGTATGAAATAAACAAGGTCGTTCAATGATACGATTTGCCTTTATTAAAAACTGAAACCTGTTATTAACTTCATTAAAAAAAAATATGAAAATCCTCCTTTTAACAGAAACCTCCCTACTAATATTATAAATGCGAAAGTAACTTATCTTAAGTTTTCACGCTTAAACCACTAAATCGATTTTACTGAAATTCGGTACAGAGAGACAAGAGCTTGAGAAATAACATAGGTTACCATGTATCACGGGAAAGTTAAGGTGCCCGGAAACGTGGATGAAACCGCGGGGCAAAAACTAGTCTGTACTAATATTATAAATGCAAAAGTATGGTTGAGTTTGTTTACTCTTTCACGCAAAAACTACTGAACGGATTTGGATGAAATTTGAACACAGTGGTTTATAACCTGTATTAAAACATAGGCTACTTTTTATCCCGGATAATTTTAAAGTCTCTCGGGATCTCGAGTAAAACCGGGTGGGGAATGTAGGGTGGTTCATAAATTTATCAACCCGTCCCCCACTCGCATCATATTACAGCATTTTGACGTTTATTCTTCCAACAAAACACCGCCTCGCAATCCCTAAAGAGAATTTGATACTTGATAGCTTTAACTCATTGTTCCCTGAGCAGAAAGTACCCTGACCTCTGTCCCGTATGATTAATTCAGTAAGTTTTTAATTGGAGTATTTTTTTGTATTCCGGACATTATTTTAGACGGTCAATGTGATTCTTAACTAAACAGAGCATTAGTATAGTTGCATGATAGCTAAGCCCTACTATCCCTACTTAATATAATAAATGCGAAAACTACCGAACCAATTCTCTCTTATCCTGAAAAAGTTGAAGGTGCCCTGGTATCAGGGGTGAAGCCGCGGGACTGAAGCTAGTGTACTATATAATATATAATACTTGTAGAGACAGAATTAAGAGAAATTCTGATGTATTCCCAACTGCTTTAAGCAAGGGTTTTTGAGGGCCCTATTAGTGCCCCTTTAGAAATCTCCAAGAAGATAATCAAAAAGATCATTGGACCGTTAACAAACTGACATTTCGTCTCAGAAACTTATTCATACATTTTCCACAGTTACCAAAAGTGGGAGGTGCTGTATGTACCGGGATTTGTTTTGGAGAAGCTCCGATGGACCTCACCACGACTTGTAACGAAAGGTATGTGGTTTATCATCAGCTATTTTGTTCCAAACACGCATTGGATTATATACCTTATGGTATACGAAATAAAAGTCAAGTAAATGACCCCTCCGCTCACCGAAACAGCCCGCGTAGGAGTGTCAAAGTCACCTGAGGCTAACACCTACTCGTCCATTAAAAACGCTTTTTTGGGAAAGAGTCGCACGAGTTCGGGAAAGGTAAAAAAAAGCACTAGTATGTAATAGCCCACTTCCCGAACCCTATACGTCCCTGCAATACACCACTTTTTGAGCAACTGTATTAAAAATATTATTACAACAAAAAAAAATTTTATTAACATTTTCTTTACTTATTAATCGAAAGGAACTTCGTTCCATCCGGGTGTCCCTTGATACCTCTCAAGTTTTTTTATTTTATTTGGTGGTCGATAAACGAGCAGACGTATCGCCTGATGGTAAGCGATTACCGCTGCCCATGGACCACTAGAGGAGCCACAAGTGCGTTGCAGGCCTTTTAAAAAGGAGTACGGTCTTTTCTTGAAGCTTCAGGAGATAACCGAACTAGAATTTTTTTTTTTAAAGGACAGGACAATCTTGACGACTAGTAGCCATGTTATTAACCTTGTAAGAAAATAATCTATTTAGAAATAGGTAACTGAAATTGCACTGCAGTAATTAAATACCGTTGCACCGAGTTAATTTGTCTGCAATATTTTTGACAATAGACTATAGACACGAATCGGAAGTAGTCGTTTAACTTGAAGGTAATGAACGTGTGCGTTAGTTTAATTCTATATTTTTGTAAAACTCTTTTTCCGTTTTGTTTTCAATCGCTATGATTGTCTCTTTCGCTCCCGACTGGGGTGTATGAGATGGAAAATGTGACTTCCGCCTCGCTTCACATGCGTACCTTCCGTAGGTACATACCTTCATAATATCTTAATGACAATTTCATGACGGGAATTTGTTGGTGGAGATGAATGGTAAAGACAGCATTTTTTAACGTTTCACCTGCTTTACTGGATCTTAAACTTTCTTCGGAGTAATTTTCTAATCGGCCGTCCTAAATTAATCCTTTCCAAACCTCTAGTATTATCTGTGTACCAAATTTCTTTATATTCGGTTCATGCGTGAAAGAGTAACAGACAGAGTTACTTTCGCATTTATAATATTAGTAAGGATTTCAACAATATTAAGCAAACGGAAAAGCCAACATTGGTAAAGCCATTTAAAAGAGCATCACGCTACATCCCCCGCTCTCCCGCCTGTGTGGGTGTTGTAAGCACAGTCCGATCGATACCAGTCACCAACACGGGCGGGGTTCGATCCCGGCCCCGACCTTACACACACTCAAATGTCTACGTTTATTGTTGTATAAATATGGCGGAATGTGACGTTTAAAAAGAAAATCGAACCGCTTTTTTAACGCGTCTATACAGCTAAGGAGAGCTTATGCTATGTTGGAATATGTCTGTTTGTCCTATGTCTAAATGTAAATGTCTATGTATTGAAAAGTAGTACATTATAGGCTATATCAGCTACCTAATAACCATATTACAAGCTCTGGTCCTTTTACATTTCTACACTAATATAATAAAGAGGAAAGATTTGATAATTTGTTCAGAACCGATCTGAATAATTATTTTAAAAATGGAAAGCTACATTATCAGGGAGTAACTATATACGATATTTATACCCGTAGGTTTATAAACGGGTTTAAGAACTGCACGGGTTAAACCGTTCTCTAGAAGTAAGTTTTTAAAATGAATATAAACCCTACACAAACCTACACAATCGGCCAGTCGATAAATAGCATTCCTCATAACAAATATCGTATTAATTGTAACCCTCTACAAGCCCACGTGTCAATTGCAGGAGCAAATACACCCCACGCGTGCAGTGCTCACTACACAGACCTATAATCTAACTAGATGTCGCGTGTGCGTATTTCGCGAGTCAAAAAGTAGCAAAAATATCTTCCTTTCCATTAGAGATTTCATTGTCCTACAAAAGGGTTGGCCACAGACCTGTAATCTAACTTGGCGTCGCGTGTGTACTTCACGTGTCAAAAAGCAGCAAAAATGTCTGCTGTCTCCTCCGTCATTTAGTCCGCGATCGACTGTCGTTGCGTTCGGACGTCAAAGAAAAAGTGACAGTGATCTTCATACAAATTGAGGATGTTAGGGTTCCACTCCACTCCCCCACGGGAAACTCAGGTAAACCGCGGGTGCGGGCGCACTAGTTTAAAACTACTTCTATTAAACTATTTATTGCTACAATTGTATTTATTTAAACAATTTTTCCAATTTGTCCAACTTATGGTATCTAGTTAGATTATACGTCTGTGGCACACCCCATAGGTGTTCACAATAGTTCCCAATACATCACGCTTATAGTCGACAGGGGCGATAATGACAGTATCGATTTGAGGAGCTTAGTGTGTGGGTAGAACGTTTGTCTCGGCTTCAGGAATGTTTTTGACAGAATCAAGATGATATGCGTCATTGGTGCGGAAATTGGAGATACAGTAATAGTGACAGCATATTTTGTAGGGGTAGTTGAGGGTCATGTAGATACCACAATTTTAATGCCGTTTTGGAATATAAAATATTACAAAAATGCGAAAGTTTGTACGCCATAACGGCTGAAGGAGCCGCCATGAAATTTGCCACAAAGTAAGAATTGACAGCCCGGTTGGCTTTGTGGTTAGTGACGCCGACTTTCAAGCCGCAGGGTTGAATCCCACCCAGGACAAACATTCGTATGCATTAATATGTCTGTTTGTTCTGTGTCTGGATGTAAATATCTATATAAGTATGTATTTAAAAGTAGTATATGTAGTATATCAGCTATCTGGTTACCATATCATAAGCTCTGCTTAGTTTGGAATCAGATTGGCCGTGTGTGAGAAATGCCCTAGGATATTTATTTTATAGAATATGTTCTGGAATAACACTTTTAATCCCGGGAAAGTCGAAGGACCCGGGAACGCGGGTGAAACCGCGGGCAACTAGTACACAATACTGATCCTGTTTAATGGTCTGCAATGTTTGGCAAAGCTTTTGTATGAGGGAGATTATTCCTATAAATTCCAGCTGGATCTTGATTATAATAAACTTCCACAACTTAGAGGAGCATTTCGAAGCGAGTTTTTGCCAATTCGATTAAAGGAGATCGTCCCCTATTAACATTAGCTTTGCCAAAATTTGGAAGAGTTCTTTGAAACTGACTTCAAAAATAAAGGGTTTTTTTCATCGCTGTTATTGCAAAACAGTTAACCGTTTTAGTGTGAAAGGGTAGCTATAGTTCATACTTACATTCTCCCAAATTTTCGCATTTATAATACTAGTGCCTCCTCGCGGTTTCATCCACGTTCCCGGGGTACCATCAACTTTCCCAGAATAAGAAGTAGCCTATTTGTTATTCCAGAATATACTCTAACTCTGTGCCAAATTTCAGGCGTTTTTACGTGAAAGACTAACAAACATCCATACATACATTCTCACAAACTTTCGCATTATGTATATACTAGCTGCCGCCCCGCGGTTTCACCCGCGTAGTTCCCGTTCCCGTGATCACAGGGGTATCTTAAATCAGTCAAACCGTTTCGGGACAGTATAGTAACATTGTGACACGAGAATTTTATATATAAGACAAGAGAGTTATTTGATTATATTCCACCTCTTTTGTTCGGTAAATTCTGTTAGTTGAAGGGTTGCCAGACTGTTATGTCTGCTGCAGATGAATTGTTAAGCGAGAAGAATCGATATTGTCCTCATTTAATTCTCTTAACAATAGTACAATAGTATTTAAACTAAATATTATTAGATCGGAATCTCTCACTGTTTAGTTTTCTTATTTCATCATTAAAACATAAGCATTCATTGTCATGTTCCAAGATATTTATTACTATTGACTCCCTGCGGTTTCACCCGACATCTTCCATTTTCCCGGGATAAAAAGTAGCCTATGTCCTTTCTCAGGCTATAGCTAGCCTGTGTACCAAACTTTATTTGAATCGGTTCAGAAATTTTAGCGTGAAAGCGAGACAGACAGAGTTACTTTCGCATTTATATTATTCGTATTTTTCTTCTCAAGATAGACGTAATAAAAACTGACTAAACCTTCCAACACCCCTCATTCATTAACTTTCCATCATCCGCACCCCAACATGTAATATGATTGGAGTAACAAAGTTATCTTCAGACATTAATAGCGAGAAATTGCAATGCATAGACTTTGATAGGGGGATAATCTCCTCGCAGGTTGTAATTCCTCACTTCCTGACGCTTAGGGTTCCCGGAGGGAAGGATGTATGGATTATTGTCGAAGCTTTACCGGAATCGTATGAGAAATCTTTGATGGTTCAATTTATTTATTTAGTTATGTATGTAAATAAATACATCGTTCGTTTAGGATTACAATATTTTGACTACGCTATCTTAAATGTTTACTTATGCTCAGTTTTTAATTACTAACTGAAATTCAATTTTATATAATGATTAATAGTGAAAACCTATTTGGACTTTAAATTTGTTCAATATCTGTTTTGCGAATTGTGAAATCTCTTAAAACTTATATGGTCTTGTATGCATAAATTATCATGGACATTTAAAGCATTTTTTGGCCTTAATAGGGGTCATATGGGGCTCAAAGCTGCTGAACCTACCACCGATTTAGAGAACACCTTTTCTACTTATCTTTTTGTCTATTTCTTGTATTTTTTTTAGTTTCTTTTGATTCCCTTCGTCTTTAAAACCAATTTCAATCGTAATCTATCATAAACATGAGTATTGTTTTGGCTTCCAAGCTCATCCAATTACATAGCAATTACTCATTTGAAACATTACAAGGTTTCTAAACAATTGAAATTGAATGATTGATATTGAATCTTAGCTTGATGTAATTGTGTACCAATAAGGCACGTGGCATAGTTCAACGTGTCACAGACTAGTGTGGCTTCGGCACGTGCCTTTTTCATATTAATACTAGTGGCTCAGATCAAATCTTTAATCCTGGAATAAAGAAGTATAGAGTAATTACTGAATTTCTTGCCGGCTCTTCTCAGCAAAAGCAACCTTCCGAACCGAGCATTAGAATCGACGTTTCATAAGTACCTGTGAAGGCCTATTTGAAATAATAAATATATTTCATTTCCTATATGTTATTCCAGAATATATTCTAACTCTGTGCCAAATTTTATCGTGATCCCTTCAGCCGTTGTTGCATGAAAGAGCAACGAACATACATACATTCACACAATCTTTCGCATTTATAATAGTAATATGATAACGGCGTAGTGTTATCAATATGTAATCAAGTGTGATTTATTGTTTGTTTATATTCCTAGCTGTTGATAGACACGTGGTCTACCAGTCTGTATTAATTAAACTTAAATAAATATTGGGATCAATTAGACTCTAACGTATCATCCCTACTAGTATTAAGTAAATGGAAAGCAATGTAAAGCATATGACTATCTACTGGTGGCGGTTTATTAATGGCATTTCGTAATATGTATATTAAACCTATGTCTACTATTTTGCTGTAAAACTTCATAAAGGAGAAAAAAACATAGGATTCCTAAGTTATAACCCCTTAGACGAAACTGCACTCTTATTTATCATCTTTACACATTGTATACTATAAATCCCGGAAAGCCTTTAAGGTCCCCGGGAACAATAGAAACCTCGGTCATTATATCCTGGGAATAGTTCAGTATTGCACTTTAATTAAAATCCATTTATTTCAGACTAATACGTAATTTGTTAGTAACACAATTCTTACTTGCTATGTTAGTACACAATAAATATAACATGAAAACATCACCTATACCCAGAGGAAACCGAACTACAAAACTACAAAATTATGCAAAACATGTGTTGAACCTCCTCAACAAAAAGCTGTCCACTCTGTCTGCAACATTAAATCTTTAAATCCGCAACTTTATCTGTTTTTTTGTTTTAATTGTTACATGTTACCCTTAAGAATTTAAACATGTTGTGTTTCCTTTTATATAATAATACATATAGTTTTAATTTAGCTATTATATTTCTCTTGTATTTATGTATTGTTGCTAGCAAACCTTTAAATAAATAAATCGAAGGACCTAGTTTACCAATAATTTTGCTCGTGCTACTACATCGCTGTTTACATAGCATCCGTTCTTATTAATATTTCCCTCCGATTTGTATTCGTCTGTGAACGTTTCCTTCGGCGGTACGTGTGCTGAATATATCGATGTTTAATTTATCATTGTATGTACTGAACCTTATTTGGTACACGAACTATGACAAAGACTTGAATTCGCATGTATTTGTTACATTGGTTCTTGCCAATGATTTTTAGTTCTTATTGTTAATGAGTTATCTATACCAATATTATAAAGAGGAAAGATTTGTTTGTTTGTAATGAATAGGCTCCGAAACTTCTGGACCGATTTCAAAAATTCTTTCACCTTTGGAAAGCTACATTATCCCCGAGTAACATAGGGTATATTTTATCCCTGTATTCTCACGGGAACGGGAACTACGCGAGTAAAACCGCGCGAGGGCGGCTAGTGAGTTATATTCAGTAAATGTTAGTGTGAAGGCGAATAGAATAAAAGCGAAAATTTGTGAGTGTGTATGTTTGTTACTTCTTCAGGTTTAAATAGCTCGAGCACAATAACACGTAGGCTTATTTTTATCCTGGGCTAATAGAAGATCCCCTGAGATCGAGGGTGAAACTGCGGGGAGCCGCTAGTTTACAAAAAATGTCTATCTTTAATTATGTCTATAATTTTCATACATGCTCATTGGTCTCATAGCAGTTTAACTAAAACACTTTCATTGCATTTTATTGTCTTTAATCTATCTTTTCCATTTTCTTTATCACGAGTATCCACATGTAAATGGAAAATGTTCAGAATTCAAACCTATTTGCGTCCAGCCTTGAATGCAACTTGATCCTAACAGTTAATCCTAATCCTATTCCGGATAAACACCAGACCTCCTTGGACTTATTGATTGACTGCAATCACCCGCCCACGTGGAGACTGTATCAAAACAGTGATGGCTCGTTATCTTGTTTATATCAATCTTTTGTTGTTGTGACCTTCTGACAGATTCCTTTTGTATGTACTCATTGATTAAAATTGTTCATACTCTCTCTCTAGAAAATCGATCTACCTACTGCGGTGTTAGCTTGTCGAATACTCAGCGGCTGTTTTACACGGAACATCTCCATAAAACAACTGAGCCTCCAAGCTTATTATCGTACAATTGTTTCATATCTCACCCAGAGGGATACCAAAGGTTACATTCGTATGGTTATATTGGCAGAAATAACAAAGTGAGTTTAATGAAAGCGCCCGGTAACAGCTCTCTACGCGAAACAACGCCCTCCCCCCCGTTTATACCCCATTCAAGCTCACTGCGACCGCGCCTCATCCCTAGTTTTCCTCATACATTTCCCCCCACAAAAAACCGACTGTAAAACGTAAGCAATAAAGCTCCAATTCGCATATACGATTCCGTCCCTTGTGACGTTCTTAAAACGATCGTGACTTATTTGTCGGAAAAAAGCAGCATGTTGCAAATTAGACTCAATGCGCAAGGTATGGAGGTTGGTATTCGATTGTACGCCACGCGCACATACGCAGCCTCCCCTAGGGTTGGCACGGTCGATCCGACCAGTCGCCTCGCCGGCGTGGCCCGGACGCGTTCCCGGTTGAAACCATAGCCAAAGTTTATAAAAAAAAGAAACAAAACAAATCCACATTCTCCTTCCCAGCGCAAGGAAAATTGTTGGATGTTGAATAAAATTAAAAATTCTCGTTTTTAACTCGGTGTGGTTAATTTCGTTGAAGTATTGTTCAGTGTTAGTCATCGGTGATAGAAAATTCCTTGTTTTAGGATCCGCCATCCGTTTCTTGTGTGTGTTGTGACGAAGTGAAGTGTTTTATTAAATTAAATATACAAGTGACGTATTTTGGGCTGGTGTTTGCGATTTTACTGCATTTTTTTAGCTTAGTATATGAGCTTAGTTCAAACAGTATTATATATTGATTGAGGAGTACTTTGAAGAGGTATATTTTTGGTTTAATCTATTGGATATCGTCGTGTGTCCGCTTGTAGTTAGGTTTGCAAAATGTGACAATGCTTTTGTCTGTGTGAGACAAACGGAGCTTCGATACACTTCGACCACTGCGGTATTATGACAATAATGCAGATACGGCTCTATCTAATGCATTTTATCGATCGTCGTTCATCAAAACGATTGAGAGACTAGTCCCCAGTGAAACGCGTTATCTGTCTGGGAAAATAATACTTTGAGATAGATGTAAGGATATCTATTAGGAATACTGGGGGTCCAAGGTTACTAAGAAATCCCTTCGGCGATAATGGAATACTTTGTCAGAGCGAGCTACGTTTAGCGTTAGAGGATTCTTAATGGATATCATGATTGATGATATTAATAAATATTTTCGCAGTGATAGATGCCACGATAATGACGTAATCGCTTCGATAACAATATATGACGTCATAACTAAACGGTTTAATATAACAGGTACAGTTAGAAGGGCAACGAGGTTATTTTTTGCACAAATTATGATAATGTATACGTGACTGGGCGTGAAGTATTTGAATCTATTGGTCAGCTAGTTCCATATAATCGGCTTATAACTACTGTGTTTTAACTATCAATTAACGCTGGTGATATTTTAATTGCATGCGAGAATGTTGGTTTAAGCCTCACCTTAATATTTAAATGATTATTTCAATGTTTTTGCTCTGGAATTGTTTCAAATAAAAGTAGATCTCTTTACTTACTGTAATTTAAACATAGTTTGTACCTATGTAAATTTTGTTATAGCTCAGTTGATTGTTTTCTTCTTATCTAAATAAATCATCGACAAGACTTACGGTTTTATTTAAAACTTCGGTTTCATCAAAAAATATTGTTATGCTATAATAGTTTATTTATTGTTTTCTTGTCATCTAAACAAATCATCGACAAGTTCAGTTTCATCAAATGTTGTTGATATTCCACGATTCCAATGTCAGATATTCAACAGTTTGGCATTGATTTTGGATAAAACGTTTCGTGGTTTCATATTGACGTCACGCAAATTGTCGCTGATATTTTATCATCTATATCTATCTATCCTTCTATCTATCTACCCTGTGGGGTGGGTTGACAGCCAATAGGTACATGTTTACAGTCGCAATGCGCAAGACTGGATGTAGGTATGCCGCCGTCGCCTCGACCCTGGCTTTCAGCCAGATTATCAGCTGATTCTGGTAGTGACTTTCATGTTGGGCTTCGTTTGGAATTTTAATGGATAAGTTTTTAGTATCGATTTATATTCTTGGTCATGTTAACATTTATGTCTTTTTGTATATTTTAACTATTCTGTGATCATGCTAGTATTATAAATGCGAAAATTTCTATGCTTTACTTAATTACACCTAGCTGGAAGAAATTTTGCTACTTTTTATTCGGACAAAATTTACGTACTTGCTTTTGAAACCGAAGAGGAAGCTAGCTATTTATGAAATGGGAAGACAGGTAGACTTAAGATAATATTAGGCTTCATTGTTACTCTCTTTCCCCATATCATCACCCTTGTTCCTCTAGCCATAAAGTTTCTAGACTCATTTCATAATGCACTTTCCGGTTCACGCCATAAATTCCCAACATGGGTTATAAAGCTCAGTGGACTGCAATTTTAGCCTTTATTGCTGTAATGTAATGTGTAATATCTACCATTTGTCCTGTCCAAGGAGTGGCTTTAATTTAATTAAAATGTCATACCATGAACCTTTCGGACCGGCGTAGGCAGCCAGTGAAGGACTATTTGAATTTAAATATGTCCTTATTTTATTTTGGTGTCTTTGCGTTATTTTCATTTGACTGGCCCTTTGGTTTTGTGGTTTGCGACGCATACTTTCCAAATATCTGGTGGTGACCGCGATTCCCACCCAAGGCAAAGATTTACATGCATGAGCAACTCTGTTTTTTCCTTGTATGGGGAGTATAGTTTGGCTACTGTTTGAAGCTATATATTGTAGGATACTGCATTAAAACCCGTTGCGTAGTTAAAAAGATCTAAGCATACGGCTGGAACCAGCTTTGTTTTATACTAGGTTAAGATAAATATCTCGGAATATATCAAATCAAAATAAAAGTCACTCTTAATGCTCGATTCTGAATATAGATACATTTCAACATATATTGTAGCAGTTTTATCCAAATAATTTCCTCTAGCAAATACCTCCACCTGACACGTTTCCGATTGCGTTAGCACGACATAATATACATGTTGCTCTCACATTTGTTTACCAATAGACGCAGCATTCAGACCGTGGCGTTGTCGTCGTAACCTCGTTGTGCGATCGACTTTACATTACTTGTACTAGCATTCTCCCAATACCGTTGTAAAATGAGATGTATTTGATTGATTTCATTGTGTCTCTTTCTCTCATCGTCCATTTGTCTTGTTGTCTCACTCTCATTTGGGAAAATCGCCATATGTCTGATAAGTTCTTTAAAAATGCCTTCTTCCTGCTTGGAAAGTTCAGTTTAGGAAGGAATGAAGCTGCTGAGACCAGTTCGGAAGTCAGCTTTTAACTCAGTATAAACAGGACTTATCAATCATTTAGTAGTTGTAGGGAACCGTAAAACATTCATTTTAATTTTTTTTCCCCCTAAATCCTACATGATTACGTATTAAACAAAGAAGGATTAGAATTATCTTGTGTTATGTAAAACTACCATCATTAAGGCAAAAGCAAGTGACGTGACCTAATAAACGCTAATAAATACAGTGAAATTAATTCCAAAATCTATTTAAATTAATCCTTATTTCCCTTGGTCACCTCATCACGCGTGTGCTACTTAACTGAACTTTTTTTTGGTTCTAAAATATTCGTAATAATTCAATTGAGGTACTCATGTTAGGTGCAAAAAATAGCTAGAAAAATATAAAACCATACTATGCCCTGTTCATTATAAAAGAAGCCGTTAAACTGCACTTATTGTTGTGAACCAGCTGCCAAAGTTTACCACATGGTAAGACATCCTGCGGGTTGCGTAAAAATATATGTTGATATTACTTTGATAGGGTGACCATATGCGTACATAATTAGGTCATCAACATATGACGTCACTCACCACCATATTTAGTATTCATAGCTACTGTTTAAAAGCAAGAACGAACTCGGTAAAAATATTCACATGTTGTGTATGTTTTTTGGGGATAAGATGGATGACTTTCACGGTTTATATATTGTTTCTATATGGAGCTCTATTTTTAATAAAACATCGAAAGGTATCAATGGTAATTCTCTCGTGTTTCACTAAGCATAATTTTATCTGTAACTAGCGGACCCGGCAGACTTCGTTCTGCCCACCAGCGCCACCTACCGGGTCCAAATTGATGCATTATAAATAAAAACCTTCCCCAGGAAATACTCCGTAATTTGGTGAAAACCGCATGTAAATCTGTTCAGTAGTTTTTGTGTTCATCGCGTTCAAACAGACAGAGTCGGCGGGGACTTTGTTTTATATATATAGAAGATAGGTACAGCAATATGTAGGTATATAATTTGATACAAATAAAGGGGATAAAACGTTACATCTTGTCAAAATCCCTTAAAAAATTTTAAGTCTTAAGTTGAGCCTGAAACGAAAGGGACAAACATTACTTATTCCAAATACATATCAAAACAATAGGAGATTGTAAGCCTAATGTTTCTTGTAACCGTATTTGTTTAAATAAACGGTTTTAGTATATGTATAATAGTAATAGTTCCTAATTGTTATCGAGAACTAACCAACTCGGCCACTCACGTATTAGTTAAGTAGAAATCGATTAGTTAACATTTAAACTGACGTTAACCAACATACGGCTGTATCCTTGGCGAGGCTAGTGATGCGTTGCGGACCTTGTAAAGGCACGAGTTATGTACTATTCATTACTTTTCACGATCCACTAGTAATTGCATCAACCTAAAACCTAACCAGCCCCTTAATCATGGGCGGATCTAATCTATATAGGGGCTTTTTGAGCTCCACTGCAGCCTCCTTGATAAAATCGAATACTATACTACGTTTTTATAAAGAGACTAGCTGCCGCCCCGTGGTTTCACCCACGTAGTTCCTGTTCCGGTGTCATTCCAGTCGATTCCCAAACCTACTGAATAGGCATCTAAAATTTCATAAAAATCGGTCAAGTCGTTTCGGAGGAATACGATAACTAAGACACGAGAATTTTATATGTATGATTATTTTCTAGTTCATTAACTAGTTCCTTTATCCATTTTGCCATCTTGATACATGGTTCTTTAATTATAAACTATTATAGCTCGAGTTAAACAAGTTAATTGTTCTAACTTAACTTCGCTTCCAGTTCAAACTAGCATCAATACTTTCTAGTCACGCTATATTAACTAGATACTATAGTTATCTGCTTTATTTTAGTATTTCTATGAAGACTTCATTTAGAGTTTGCTGTTTGGAGATTGTTACCTTATATAAATTTTAACTTTCAGTTTTGATACCTACTTGTTACTCATAAATCAGGGCTGTTACGAAAGAAAATTGTAACAATTTTATTGAATATGCATCTTATTTACTTTAAATGTATATCATTCTAGCAGATAGCATATGAGGTCGAATTCAGCCCTTTGGGTTAACTAAATAATAAACAAAAATAAACTCATTACATCACTTAAAAACCAAGTAGGCTTAGCCAAATTTTTATCCTAGTAAATCTATAATATGATGTTTCAAAATCCAAAAACGAATCATTTAAAAATAAGAAAGGATACCTAGAAACCCCATTTTATTAACCCCGAAGCTAAAAAATATATCATTATTGCAGTTATTAAACTAATCATAAAGCTACAGCTTCCAAAGTGGTCAGTATTCGATAGTCGCAACGCTTTTGGTTTTCATTGCGGTGAAAATCAGGTTAATGTGCCATAAATCGATATGCACTCTCGATTGAAGTAGTATAGTCGATTAATCGAGTAATTCGCCTAACGACGGCCTATGGTTGGATAGCATGCTAATATAAATTACGTTTACGAGATCCCTTGTTACGTGTACGTAATGAAATTACCGTTTAGGGAATACTAATTTTCATAGTATTTAAAATTTACTAACATGACATGAAACACGTTTTTATGGTTCAGTAACATTGTTTTTAATTACATAAACTAACGAGAATATATTTCTGTAGCTTAATGATGTACAATAGACTCTTGTATAAGATATCCTATTCGATGCATCCCATCTGCCTCAATCCTTTACCTTCGAAATATCAAAACGTCCGCCCAAACATCCTTGCGTTTGACGTTTCTATTTCAATATAACACTGTGCAGACGCACTGTGTAAATGAACTCGGGGTAAATACTGTAAAGCTCGCGTGAAACTGTATTCCACCACATAGTTGCATTGCGCGTGCGTCCTGCGGTTACGTTGCACGCACGTTGCGTACGCGCCGGCCACTGAGCTCCAATCAGTCGCCGCACCACGCGGTTACTGAGCGCACACCGCGCGTTTCACTCCCGCGAAAATTTCTAACGTTCTCTTCACAAATTCAAATTTGGACGCTATTACTTTTACATTTGTGATATGACCAGTGATTTATAGACAAGTGTTTGTGTTTTTAAACAATGATGCGGGCATAAATAGTTTGCACTTGTTCGGAATGTGTAGAAATCGTCACGCACCACCAGTTTGGTAGAAGACCATCATGGAATAACCATCGGGTTGTGGGTACCTTCGACAATTTCAGGCATCGTTGGCTGGTTTTATCGCTGTTGCGTCTCTGGCCTGTATTGTACCGTTATTATACTTTTTCTTTTGCCGCTTTTCCGTTGTGCGTTTTGTTTCCGTAATTAAATGTCGTAGATAAGTTCGCAAGGTCCTTTTGTTAGAAGTATTTGACTAAAGCATCGGAGTAAGTGATGAATGATAAAGAAGTCCGGAAGCGCGCACTCTCATGCATACATTTTTCCAACAAGAAAAGGCACTCTGTAAAATGAAGACATCCAAGTTTAACTACCGGATGTTTAATGTGTTCCCTGTTTAGTATCTATTTTTATGGGAATAGAGTTTAGAATCCCACGTTTGTTCAACAAGAGGCAATCCGTTCACCATCTAAATTAGTGCTTTCAGAAGTTCCAGTTTGGCTTCTAAATTTATGTTGTGTTTGGATCGGTTAATGAGTCCCGTGGGTGGTTGCTTGGCCGTGGGCGAAGATGGATTTATTCACAATAATATTGTTAAACGTATGTCGATGTAACTCGTAAAGCTAGTTGTTAGTAGACAAGTGTAGAAGAAAGCTGGTAAATTGCTGTTTAAACACTTAAGCGTTTTTTTATTGCAATAATGTAACATTGTCCAGATGAGATGATTTTAGAAATTGAAATGTTATTTTCTTCTTTATGCGTAAGTTTATAGAGTGGTTATGCTAGTCATAACGTTTCGTCTGTTAGTAGAAACACAAGTCTCATTTATCTTTAAAAATAATTTCACCAAAGTGCTGAGCTGATACCCCTTTCACAGCACTAGTGTTTGATTTATTTGACATGTGACTCTGCATTTTCCATGGATTGTTTTTACTTTTTACTGTTTTGTGAGCTATTTCCCGTGCTATAGATTTTTCTTTCCTTACTGCCTCCCTCAATCTTCAGTCATTACAACCCTGCTCGGGTATGCTTAAGATCTATTTAATCTCATCGATGTTACCTAATCATCACTTCAATTTGACATTAGAAAGAATCCAGTCATCATGTGCCACAGTAATGTACTTACTAACCACCATATATGCCCATTGGTCCGCTATGTCTAAGCTAACTGTATAGACAGATGTTTCCTGGAAAGTGATCAATGAAGCAGTACTAATTTATATCACTCTTGTAGTCGACATATATATGATTTTAGATCGGCCATTTTCTATATCCTCTTTAAAAATAATTTGCCTACAACAGACACAATTTAGGAAATAATCTTGAAAGATTATCTTACATTGGAATTGAAAAGCTAAGTCATCAAAACAATAAATTGGATATCAAATGTCTGTAGATATTTATATTTAGATGCTTTACGAATAGATTGGAGTAAGCATATTGCATTCAACATTGATGATAAGGTATCGAATTGTGGTAATGTTGCAAATTTTGTTGATAATAAACTAATTATCACTCAACAAAGCCATTTATACTAAAGTGCAATGTCTGTTCAAATTTCCAATTCTGAAACTTCTCTCACGTCAGTATCCTCCAAAAAATAAACTATTATATTCCAAACAGTAAAAATTCTTTAAGCCTCATTATATTACTACTAAGCCACTTCCTAGTCTAAATCAGTCAATTTCTTTCCATGTAATGCCCGTGTACCATGCCCATAAGGCATAGCAGATTTTCCTCTATTTGCATAGAAATGTCTTCCTACATACTTATGCATCCAGTTGGATCATGGTATACCTACTTACATTATTATTGCCTCATTCACATGCGATGTTCACAGTCTATTGATGAATTGTAGTTTAACATGTGGTCAGGGGTTCTGTCATAATGTTTATTTGTTACCCGATATCTTTGAAGCTAGTGAACTGATTTTTGACTGTTCTATTTTGTTTGATGTCTTTTTATAATTTATATTAACTTTGTATTCAAATTACAGAATTATTAGATGGTAATACTCTATGCTACATTTTCAGTGAATATTTTAAGCTGTCGCATTTATCTAATTAAAAAAAAATGTTGATTCCATCATTATAACATCTAAATATACTTATATAGAAGTAATGGATACTAAAGTGGTATATCATCCTTCACTCACGAACTTGACCCTCCCTAAATGAACTAAATATAATTTCCAATTACCTAACTCATTACGACCAATGGCGGTGTAACGACCGAGCAGCGAGAGTAATATTTATTCCCAGCCCAGTCTTCAGCGCGAATGACTCACGCACTCGAATTGTGGCGCTAGAGTAAACAGGGTCGTAGTATGTGCTGGTAATTTTAACTTTACTATTACGCTATATCAATTCTGGAGCTGTAGGAAAGTTTTGATTGAATGCCGATTTAACTGAGAACATTACATCTCATAGCTTGTTTCCATCTAGCTTCAATCGCTGAGCTGTATCAGTTTTCAGGAGTCTGTCTAAGCAAATTTGAGTTGTAGCACAATTGCTATAAACATTTATTGCGAAAAATTCGGCACTGATTTCTATATAAATACATGTAGGTACACCTATTTCATTTAATTTTAACACAAGGGCAATGTCATTAAACTGTAACAACGATGTACCCATATAACATCTTGCGACGATCTATTTCGGTTCACCAACCAGTTAAATCTGTAACTGTAGATAAATTATACGTTTAATGTTTAACGCCTTATAAATCAGTCATTACATCTTTTGCATTATTAGACTTAGCAGCTACTTCAGTTTTATCATCAACTATGTTTAAGAAACGATCAGATGATGTCACATTAGAAACTTCTCCATCGATTTCTACTTCGAGTTTCTCAGTACCATATCAATTAGGTATTCGACATTGCAGTCAGGTCTATTTTAATGAGTTGTTTGAATTTAATCTTAGTATCGAGAATTTTGTCTTATCTGTATAAATCTTCTAGATATAATTGTTATCTTGTTTCTTTCTAACAATCACTGTCAAGGACGTGCCAACTTTAGATTGTTCCGTATACGAAATTGAGTTTCTTAATGTCTGCATGCTGAACACTTTCGACCAGAATACATTTTCTTATTATCTGTGCATATTTTTTACTAAAGAGGTGATTTGTCTTATAAGAGTTTTCTTATTTTAATTACGTCAAGGAAAGATGTTTTAGAGTGTAGACGAGAAATTTATAGGACGAAGGTTACGTCCAAATGTAAGTAGTAAAACATATTTGCTATAATTCATCGATTATCTGAACTCGGTCAAACATTAATCTAAGAGCTAAGAACAAAGTGAGACCAAAATAGACGTGAACAGAGACAGTAGTACAAAGGCTTATGTCTGAGTAATGCTGTAATTTGATTAATTTATAACTCGAGATACAACAGAGCACATGAAAGAGATTCGCAGGTCTAATATAAACCCCACAGATTCGCAATACAAACATGTAGATAAAATATGACATAACAGCACAGGTACTCATTAATTGCAAGATTTTAAACTGTAGCTGATTCTCTACCTTATAGGTATATTAGTTAAACAGTTGTTTAGCTGTTGTTAAACCAATGGACAAATACATTTCATCTAGAAAATCATCTCCAATAAATTACATAAATTTTTCATCTGTAATAGTAATTTGTTGTTTTCTAGTAATTACAGGTTGTCTGCTACTACAAGTGTAGCAGTTACCACTAATTGTTGGCGTGCAACGATATGCTTATGAGCATCTATAAATTGGCTTTCATTTACTTTGTATGGTGTATCATTTGTTTTGTAATTCATAACTTTTTGCTTTTCATCGTCTGCTATTATTTTCCATTTGCAATGGTTAATGACCTATTGGACAATATCATAATATGGTACAATGATGAACATATGAATAACATCTCGCTTTCACACATTCAGTTAGCAAGTGATATTAAATTCACTAACGTATGCTATTCTTAGCATACAGATCATTGCCAGGATGTATAAATCCAGTAGCGAGTGGCCAGTTATCTTATCCAAACATCGATCACATAATCGATTGTGTGTGAGGATATCAAAACATTATTACGTTGCTGCTATTGATAAATGATATCATTAAACGCCATGTCGACCGTGGGAGCTTCTATAAACAAATATTCTTGTCCACTGTTCCCATTATTGTCTAATCGTCCGATGTATAAAATTTTTAAATGAAAGTCAATTTATAAATACGGAACAAAACAAAAAGCGGTCGATCGCGTTTTGAATTTCGCTGGCGTCAGTGACTCATGCGCAGGTGAGCGGGTGGCTCGTAATGGCGTCTGTCCGTCTGCTCCGGACGATGACTCGCCGATTGATATCTGTGCCAGTACCACACACTTAGAAATCTCGATGTTGTTGATGTCAATTTTCTCTCGTTTTCTTTGACGACCGATTATACTAACGAGAAATTCCGTATCAATTGAAAAATACTCCAACAACTCTATTTAAGTATTCTTGTCTATGTGGTTGGGCTCGGCATCTCTAAATCTAGAATTAACATATCTGCCTCATCGTTTAACAAATAAATGGAACAGCCATTAGTCACAATCATAACAATATCAATTGCCGTCATGTCCGAGTGAACAGCTCCATGATCTAGTATTTACATAACGCGTTCACATATAACTGTTACACCGAATGCAACTAAAGACCAACGAGTAAATCGATATCACGTCCACTGATCGCATAACGTTGTCTGTGTTAAGTATGTCACGAATCGCGATAACCACAATAGTAGGACGTGTCGTTAGGCCGATGGACGGATCATTGACAGAATTGCCCGAAGCCATGTACGAGATATGGCTCTGATTTACTGACTCGGTTGCTAAACTTGTTGGCCACTTAGAAAATTGCGTATGTGTTTCACTGGTTGGCGTTTTGCGTTGTGGTGCTTTCCTGGCTTTATTTTTACAATGTAGGTCGTTGGGTCAATAAACTTGGACGTGGCTAGAAACTATTTTCCTTGAAAGTACTTTTTAGTATCAAGATTTGTATCGTGGAATATGTACGGCGTATACTTTAAAGTACATAGTTATTCATGCTGCTTTTTGTTCCCTGCCATTATTTATTGTTCATGACAGAGCGAACACTCATCCGAAACAATGAAGCGTTGATGCAAATTTCCAAGTATTTTTTTTACTGTCTACAATATTCATAAGCTACAATAACTTGCCGGTAATTTAAATGTACAAAATTTTCAGACGACTCAGCGCTAAATTCTTCATTCATTACCAAATACCATGCCACCTACAACGAAATCATTCAACTATGTTAATTGCGCAACGTCATCTTTCATGACTCCTACATCATGATGCGCTAAGTCTATAGCATTATCTACGTCTGTTTGTCTGTCGACCTTTTCTATTACGTCACATGAATGCCACACTTACCTGCATGAGTCAGGCATAAAGACCGTGGGCGATTGCATTCGACCGGTTTGCGTGTCAGGTTGATCCATGTTTTTGCCATCCTATTTGGGAAAATGCAGTCTTTTGCTTTTTGCTTTATAAATTGCCACAGAGGAATGTTAAAGGCTGGTTATTGGAAACGTATATGTTTTGTAATACTGAAATTATGGCTATTTTAAATTACAAAACATAGTATTAAACATTATAAACGTAATTCAAAGTACACTAAAAATACGATCATAATTTCAGCGAAAATGTAACATGCCATAAGGAGTTTTCAAGCGTAAGTTTCCTGGTCATAAAAAATAATGCATCGATTGAATTATTCAATATCTATAGCCTGCAATATTCACGGCTCTTTTGATTTGATCAACAATCATTTCCAATTTCTATAGTTTTACTTTCGGCTGACACAATATCTATACTTTCACTGAGCGTTATTATAACCGATTTATCGGAACGAAATGTTCATGATCGCTCCTCAGACAGAATTCCAAGAATTTTATGATCGAAATAATGCCTATCATTTACACTTGCGCAATCGTTGCTTTCTTCCGTCGCTTTTGATTTATTCATTGTCTCTATTACGTCCTGCTTAGCTTAATAAACAACATCTGGCTCTCATGTGTCGCCCACGTTATCAATTTCGTCTTTTCAAACACCTTTAATGTCCTCTGATAACTGAACAGTATCTTTGTCGGCCTACGCGTCTATTTATTATGCACCATTCAAGCCTTCAGAGACCTTATTAGGCACCTGCGCTGGTGTTACGTGGTCAAGTTTATTCATATTTGCATACAAATGAGTAAAGTAAAAAAAGATGCTGTTTTTTAAGCTCACGATTACTAATGCTACCATGTAAGTATCCCTTACGATTTTTATATAATTTTACTGTTATATCACTGCAAATGATATATTCTTCTTTCTTTGTGCAAAGTAACTTTCAATTGAAGCACATAGTCATGACACATTGAAGTCATATAGGTTCAATATACAAGAATTAATCATTATGTCACCACATAAGCAAGCAATCAAAGAGTCATTATCTATGCCGTTTGAACCTACCGCAGGTAAAACAAAAATCAGGTCGTCATTTCCTATGTTCACGCTGTATCATCATGAACGTTGGTAGCATACTTGACCTCTTCCGGTCGGAAATTGGCAAGTGCTTCCCTTTCCATGGGGACTGTGTAGTCATGCTTCGAAGGCTTTTACGGATATTAGTAAAGTTAATCTACACTTGAAGATAAGCTTGCGTTCAAAAAGAATATCCTCGATTTGTATTTGTCTATTATTACAACAATCAAGACTTTCTGTTTAACCCAAATTGCTATCTTTATCAATGAAATCAATCTACATTGTCAGTTTACCACTAAATTTCACAAGATGAATGCTAACCTCCGTATAATAGTTAAAATTCTATGAGAGGTCGTGACGTGACGCACTCACTCTCACTTTCGTTTTAGTTTCTCATCAGCAGATTATAATTACTTTAACATAAACTAATTTATCATTTGATACACTTTTTACGCCATTCCGTTTGGCGCATCTCATTATTTTTATATCTCCATTAACTATCTTACCTTCCATTGCATAATTGGTAGCAGTAATGTCTTTGACAACTTTGTCCATAATCTTCAATTAGTAATTTCGTTTTTAAAATCTAAAAATATAAAAATTAATCGAAACTTCAGAAGGGCTGGACCGATTTCGCTAATTCTTTTTTTTATCGTTTAGGCAGGGGAAGGTTTGTATCCAAAATAATAAAAAAAAATCAATCAATTTTAGAAACTATGGCGGAACAAAGTTCGCCAGTTCAGCTTGTTGTATATAAATGCGAGCTACATAATCCTAAATTGACCAACTCATAAACAAATCTAAAACGTGTAACTTTGTCATGTGAATTTTATATTCATTTTTTCGCAAATTAAACGTACAACAAAAATGAGGAAAAGCTTTGAGTGAATTAAATTTTTTAATAAACGGAACAAGAACAGAGTTATTTTGAGTATCGTTTTATAATCGTGTAAATTCACACATGGTTACATTATACTATTGTTATAGTTTTTTTTATAACTTTGTTCTGTCATGTGCACGGTTCCTTTTTCGTCTATAACATCTCGTAATATCTCATTGTTATGTCTTATTAGGTAAGCTATAGTTTTATTGTTTCCTCGATCATCTCGGAAGAGGCTTTTTGTGTTGTTGATGCGTAAATTTGTTTTTGTCACAATAATAGTAGATCGTACTTACCTATTCAGTTTCTTAGGCTTCTATACTCATTTCACGTTGGTTCAGTAGTCCGTGTCTGCGAAGAAAGTGATTTTATTTCATTATTGTGTAGGTACATTTATAGTTCAATAATGATGATGATGATGTATGTTAAAATAGCCAAATACATAAAAGGGAGGAATGAGTATGAAATTTAGCACAGACTTAAAAGACGTACTGAAAGAGCATCGTCATCATTTTCATTTCATCCTAATTAGGGTCGGCTTTGTGCTTCATGTCCCTCCATTTCATTCGGTCTCCAGTCAAATCCACATTCACTCCACATACATACTACATAAAGATCTTCGAATTTTGGGTGACACCGCGGGGCAGAAGCTAACCTCACATATTTTTTTATCCTGCCAATGACCTTCAGTTTGCCAAAGTATATATCGAAGCGTAAAATTGATGTTACAGTGTTTATGAACCTAAAGATTTTATACATCAATATCCGATGACGCAAATCAGTCTCATAAAATAACAAACACAACATCAATGTTTATAGCGAGTTAAATTATCAGTTTATTAAAGACTAGCTTGCGTCTCCCGGTTTCACTCGTGTAGTGCCGATCACGAAGGAATAAAGGAATGACAGGCTATGACACTCGCTAATAACTTAGCTTTCTATTTGTGAAAGAATAATTCAGATCGGTCCAATAGTTTTTAGTTTATTCGTTACACACACACACAAATAAAAATAATCCTCTGTGTGTAATTAGTATGAAAATATGAGTTTTAAGCCATTTTTAAAATCATCAGCTCTTTACTAGCCAACATAATAATGAATGTAAGATACTATTATAAAGTTGATTAGTTGATCCGTGCGAATTCGTTAGCGTCTCTTGCCCGTTTTCCAACACCTTTGATTTATGCTCTGCTCCTATTTGTCGTAGCATGATGATATATAGCCTTCCTTGATAAAAGGGCTGTTTATGAGATTACCGCGTTCAAGCAAACAAACTCTTCAGATGTATATATTAGTATAGATAAGGTATCCGAGATCCAGAAGATCCGACATCATACGTGAAGGTCGTTATACCCCGAGCCAAGACAGATAAAGCTGCAATGCAGCCCAGTTGCATTTCACAGAATCGCATATAGGTTAACTGTCCACTAGTTTGTGTGGCATTCAACTTCTGACATCTACATTAAGAACAGACTTGTACCTACAATTATTGTGCAAGTCAATTTAGAAAATTTCTTTGATGATGTTTTTTATGTTGTCCTTATGAAATATTCTAGGGTTGTTCCAATCTTTTATACGGAAATAATAGTTAATTCAGTAGCTTATTCATTAATATCCTATTTAGGTATTAACTCAATAAATGACATTGAAATGCCAGCAATAAAAAGTCACTTGAATTGAAAACCTCCACGTTTGTTTGAGAGTCGGTTGAAAAGTTAGTACAAATACTTTGATACCTCATCTACGTAGTGAATTCTAAACTGTAAGTGAATGAAAATATGGTGAGAACAGCTTGGGTTCTTCAAGAAACATTAGCAATTTTTATTTCCATTTATTATTATCCTAGTAATCAATTTATCGCAACGTCTAACGTTGTCACTTCATGAATTCGTCTCGCTATGTTATTATAAATCATTGTGCCATATTACAATCTAAGCTTATTTTCTTTCTAATATACCACTTTCACTTTCGAGCCTATGCTATTTCAGAATTCTTTGCAATTGCAAAAATCTCATTCATCTTTTTGCAAATCGATATCAATTACAATAGGTAGTGCTACTAGATCTATTAGTTCTTGATTACATGATTCTATTTTTTTTATTTGAAGCTGACCCGTGCAACTTCTATTATCTATATCTCTTTTATATACAAACAATTTCCTGACAATAACAAGCCCAAAAAATAAAGAAGTATCCAATTCAGTGCTGTCTTTTGCAAGTTACACGCGTCTATACATTTCAGCGATTTGCATATATAGATTTCACTGTCCATTAACATTCTTGTATGTAATGTCAGCGGGTTATTGATTAGCATTCTAATGACTGGTCCATAATGATCTGGTGTTCGTGGCGGTGAATGGCCTGAACCCTCTCGTCCATCCATCATGCCGTACGCGATACCATGCCAGTCTAGACTGAGTCCACGGTCTCACTCCAATTACTATAATGGTTGGGCGCATCGCGAAATTCCATAGCGTCACTTTCACCGATGTAAGTGGCAGCTTTGCTTTCATGCGGTTAATGGCTTGATGGTACACGCCTGGCGCTTGGTATCTGCACTTCATTTGTGCTTGTTCTATGTGCTTTACTTGTACTATGTTGCATGTTGACAATATTGGAAATTGAAGCAGTTTTATGAGCTAGTGGCTCCCAGCGGTTTCACCCGCGTTCCCGGGGGACCGTTAATTTTCCCGGGATAAAAAGTTGCTTATGTGTTATTCCGAAACAACTCAAATTTCAAGCAAATCCCTTCGACCGTTTTGGCGTGAAAGAGTAACAAACATCCATCCAACCATATTTTACTCACATACTTTCGCATTTATAATATTAATAGGATATATAAAGGGATTGATTTGAAATAATATTGTGCGTCGTTATCCTGTTTACCGTCCGTGCAGCTATTACGAGAGCGTTCATGTCTTTAGCGGTTTACTTTACGTCTTCTAAAACAAATGCTCTATTTTTAACACCACACACTTCCTGTAACGTTGGGGATTTGTCACAGATCCAAATCTGTCATTTGTTCTGACTCGTTTCCCCCTGTCAAAACTTTTTTTTTGTTTACCCATGCGAAGGCATATTTTTCCTCGGGATTGTTCGCTTGGTCCTTGAAATAGAATTGATTGATGTCTCTCTATATTTTCGTGGAATATGTTTGAATGTATCCATGTCATTGAGTAATTTAAGATCATGTATTTTTTGGGAATATCTATGGTACTATGTTTGGAATTTGTTATTTATTTACATTGTTTCATATTCTGGCTACAACATTGGTCTTAGCAACGGTAGAGAGAGCTCCCTTAACTTTTCATATCCACCATGTTTTCTAATTATATTATTTTAGTTAAACCATTGCAATTTTATCTACAATAAATAAATATCCTGGGACATTTTTCACACACGGCCAATCTGATTCCAAATTAAGCATCAAAGTGAGCTTGTGTTATGGTGATCAGATAGCTGATATACTACATATATTACTTTTAAATACATACTTATATAGATATTTACATCCAGACACAGGACAAACAGACATATTCATGCATACAAATGTTTGTCCTGGGTGGGATTCGAACCCACGACCCGCGGCTTGAGAGTCAGGGTTACTAACCACAAAGCCAACCGGGCTGTCAACAACTTTATAATAGTGCCTATTTATCAATTAGTTATCTCAAAGGCTGTTCAAAGCAACACCCTAACCTTACCTTACCTTAGTGATCGTGCAATGATCTACCTACGTACCCGCCTCCGTGAACGTAGTCATTCAAAACGACCTTTCTGCTAATGTTTTCATTTACGTAATATTTGTGGCTAGTTCGTTGACCCAACTGTTGGTTCGGTCTTAGTGTTTTGGGTACTTTAATAACTTTTTATTGCCTCCCAACCCTTTTTTTCTTCATGAATTTTAATTTAGGGTTCGTATTTTTATTTTGTCTCATCAACAATATTTACATAGCTTATTTATGTAGATGCTTTAGGAAGCTTTGAAATGCTACCATTTTAGCGTACCATAGGGGCCAATTTAACTAATTGGCTCCAAATTGACATGGTGAACTAAAAGTGCTTGAATTTTTGGGTATTGGAATGAAATGCAATTCAATATTTGGATTATTTGAATCACCCCTCAGCGTATTGCAAAATTCTTTAAAAAAAGATTTATAGTCTAAATTTTAGAATGGCTCAAAAAAATTTTATTACCTTCGCTCAAGTTGTGAGTTTATTTGCTGACTTCGATGCTTCACTTATGGACTGTATGAACAGAGTGCCTGTAGTGTTGTCAGATGCAAACCTTGTCATTATTTTCGTAATAACCATGACATTGAAATTCAAGCGGATGAGTCACTGTCTCCCATCATTATCTTTACAACGTTTAAGCTTACTAATAATAACAAATATCCTCGGATATATTTCACACACGACCAATCTTATACTAAACTAAGCAGAGCTTGTGCTATGTAACAGGATAGCTGATATACTACTTAAAATTTGTATATGTAGTATATCAGCTATCTGGTTACCATATTCTATATATATAGCTCTGCTTAGCTTGGATTGGCCGTGTGTGAAAAATGTCCCAGGATAAAAAAAAAAAAAAAATTACTTTTTTATACCACAAAGGTGGCAAACAGGCATAAAGTCCCACCAGATGGGAAGCGGTTACCTTAATACATACTTATATACATCTAGACACAGTACAAACAGATACATATTTCATTCATGCATACAAATGTTTGTCCTAGATAGGATTCAAAGTTTCGAACCTAATACCGGTGTTTTGAAAGTCAGGGTCACTAATGACAATGACAGCCGGTCTGTCAATTGCTGTATATGATTAAATTATATTAGGTATAGGTTAGTTTAGGTTTAGCTCTATTAAGTAGGTTTTAAGAATATCAGTAAAATCAATATAGAAAGTAAGGGGGTGGATTAGCTTAGAGTCATCGAAATATCGCCAGCCGGCACGGAAGTAGGTCGAGAGATCTTGAAATAACTTGGCAGAATGGTTCGTGAGCTTAAGAGGCTTTTCTATAAAAGCTTCAGAGCTTATATAACTTGTTTTTTCACTGTCATTTATTTACTTATTGCGGCCGCGGAGTCTTCCACTTGTGGGATAAAAGGTAGCCCATGTCTTTTTACTTGCTCTAGTCTATTTCTGCACCATCCTACTATTATATAAATGCGAATTGTAATAATGTTTGTAAGGATATCTTTTCGTTATTCTTTCACGCCAGAATGGCTGAAGGGATCGCGATGAAATGGCGCAGAGTTAGAATATACCTATGTTGGAATAAAACATAGGCTACTTTTTATAATGGGAAAATTGAAGACAGACATGAAACTGCTGGGAGCCACTTTATTTAAAAACACTTTTTTAAAAATTGGGCCCGTGGTTTAGGCGTAAGAGAAGTTACTTTTGCATTAATAAAACGAGTAGTGATTTTTATTTCTAATCCCGTAAATTTCATTCAACCTTCAATTCGTCCAATATAAACAGTAATTCTGTTTTCACATCGCTTTAACAAATTCGTTGTACGTTTTTCCGTTCTTTACAGACTACGGGTAATGTGTCCGCCATATGTAACATTTTTTGTAACCCTTTTTAACTGTTACGCCATCAAAGATCATATGGCATTTAATTAACTAGCTTTAATCCTGCGGTTTTGACCGCATTCACGGGCATCTCCAATTTCACTACATATGCGTTGGATACGAAAGCTGCACTAATGTACAGATTCTTTATTCTTTATCTAAGCTACAATAATATTTTTATTTCTGTATTACTACGCGAAGGAGAACTGCGCCTTTGAAAGGTAGTATTCATATTTTTAATTAGTTATTCTGCTATTCCAGTCGGAGACAAATCAAACATTATTAAAATCTATTCCATCATTTGTTAGTTATAAATGATATAACTAAAACCGCATTGTTTTTAAATATAGGTTTCAACGCCATCCAATTTGTTACAATTCATTAAAAGAAACCATTACAAATATTACAATCGTCTAGAGTGCATTTTCATTCACAAATTTAACATAAACATTGGCGGTCGAGACGCTTCGTTATATTAAAAACAACATTTTTTTTTAACACTCTAAAATATAACAATATCGCGAGTTCATCTCTGGCCGACGTCCAAAAAGTAGAACGTCCAGTTTAAAGATCGCTATATAATAAAAAATTAAAATTGTATGCCTCCCCGTGAGAGCCCTTCCCAATTCTAAATCTGGTTTATCGCTGACCCATTTTATATCTGCAATCTGGCACAAATTGCGATACAGTATTGGTCTATTTGTATTTGATGTTAAGGATTTACGGTGGAATTCTACCAGTTGGTATTCACACAATTGCTAAGTTTATTGCCAAAATTCAACCTTGCGAACCGAGCATTAGAGTCGACGTTTCATAAATGCCTGAAAAAGGCCTATTTGAAGGAATATGTTTCATTTCACACGCGCCATTATAGTTTACAAGTGATTTATTACACAAAACGGCACACGATGATATCCAATACAGGCCTTAAACGCAATCCCGATCCCTCCCATGGTTATTTACAATACAATTTTCCAGTTACGAAAATAGTTTTTGAAAATGATATAAGCATCATAAATACAATACAAAAATGAGCTCCCGCGACTACTACAGAGTGTCGTACAGGAACAAGAACTCTGGTCGTTCCATTTCGTCCATAGACAATCACGATATACTAGACAATGATACGGAGTTCAATGCGAATCAGTTCAAACTGTATGACGACTTCACCACGGACCTTCGGATCAACTTCAACCCGTTGAGGCACAACTACCATGAGATTGCGAGGAGTGACGTTACCAGGAGTGACGTCACAAGAAGAAGGGCCGGTGACCCTAACGACTCTGGTGTCGATATGGAGAATGGGAATCCACTAGACGATGTTAACGCATCTAATGATACTGATCTGGTAAGTATATGGAGCGAAATATGGGGATTAGATTATTGTTTGATGTTGTACAGCTGTGCCCTATATTTTGTACTCGCTGCTGAGCCATTTGGTAAATTAATTGTCTTTCTTACGGTGTGTTCTTGGCACTAGTATCTAAACGGTTATTGTAATATAATACTTTACCTGATTTGAATTATCTAAAATACATGTATCTTTTTATAGAATCTTTTGGAAGAATCGTGAAATTTCGGTCGGTGTACTTTAGTCCGGACTAGGGTTGTCAAGCGTCTGGATAGAGCTGGAGACAGTCAAGTTTTTGCTCGCCTGTCTGACCTAATTACCGGTGTAGGGCTGTCCGGCTTTTGTTAGGTTTTAGCACCCCCACCCGCTTAATAATAAAGATGATTTATAACACTTTGCAATTTCATTAAAATTAAGGAATATTATAGTAGGAAAAGAACCAAAAAATGTTCGTGTTATAACAAATTTTTTACCCTTTAAACCTACAACATAATTTTTTCAACTTTTCTGTTTTTATACAAGCCAGCCCTATACTCTACCGGATCCAATCGGGCAATTTGCCTATCGCCGGCGCCAATCCATTGTGTCCCCCGGAACATTACTAGCGTGGCACACAGCCACTGCCCATTGTCCGCCGACGGAACTCGTCTGTTCTGCATCCCTTTTTATAGCTAATGAAAAAGGGAGACAATGAAAAGTTGTACTGTAGTCTTTTGACCTTTTGTGACATAAAATTTAATAAGCGTCCAACTTTTAAGGTCATGTTTCTTGATACGAAACTGTTTTAAAAATGGCGCTGGTTGTTATTAGTCTAATTGGTTTACTTTAAATTAAATCCATACTAATATTATAAATGCGAAAGTAACTCTGTCTGTCTATCTGTTACGGTTTCACGCTAAAACTACAGAACCGATCTAAATGAAATTTGGTACACAGATAATCCAGAGCCTGAGAAAGGACATAGGCTACTTTTTATCCGGGAACGCGGGCGAAGCCGCGGGGAGCCACTAGTAAGAAATAAATAAAGCTAATCTGATTCCAAATTATGAAAAGCTACGGTAACCAGATAGCTGATATATACACTACCAAGCCTCAAAATAATAAGACATGTTCTTGCACACAAGTGTTTGTACTGAATAGGAATCGAACTACCAAATGAACGCTTAGAATTCAGAAATTACATTACATGATCGTTTCGATAGAAGAAAGTAATAGTGGAAGCAATGTCAACAAAAGCATTAAGAACATACAATTGTCTTTTTACCATTGTTCAGTTGATGCTCTTGAATCTTTAGATAGCCAACAATCAAGTACTTGTTAGGTTATTGACCCAACTTTCACTCAAGTACAAATCTGAAAACGTTGTTTCAAAAACACCCAACAACATGGCATTTATGTATTCTATTTTAGTCTACAGAATTGATTGAGTAATTCAAATTGCACATTTCTACGCGTCTCATGTTTCGTAATACAGTAATCAACAATCTGAAGGGAACTGGTTAATTTATAGGACGAAACGTGACGTAATATTACCATTGTAATTGATGAATCAACAGACAAGAGATTAAACTCCATAAGAGTAGCCATAAACTCGTGACATACATTTTATATGATAATCTGTTCGAATCTATATGCTTGCTGAAAGAATCACAGTCCTACTAATATTATGAATGCGAAAGTTTTGCATGGATGGTTACTTCTTTCACGCGAAAACTACTGATCGGATTAAGATGACATTTAAAACAGTTAATAACCTGGATCAATACATAGGTTACTATTTATCCCAAGAAAATTTTAGATCTCTCAGAGAGCCAGTAGTACATTATACAAGGCTTTATGAAAAACGTGCATGTATCAATTAAATTTGCTACATCGCGTTATAACCTTTTCGTGTATAAATGCTAACAATGGAATAACTTTATCAATTTGATCAGAGGCTTACTCATATTTCAAGTTCTCTACGTAATCAGAGAAATATATATACGCATGGTTGTGCGTGCCCGTGCTTTTTTCGTGTAGGAGCAACCGGTATTTTTATCGCATCCACAAATAAATACAACCTTACTTACGACTCGGTTACGCTACGGCCGACTGCCCTTGACCAGGCGATTTTATTCGCTTTAACTCATTTCGGCCAACATTTTGTCTTAAGCTGATTACCTCACGGTACTTGCAGACCTTTGCCTTGACTGCTTTACCCATAAATGGACAGTTTTTAATATTGCATTATCTCAAAATTGTTACAGTTGGAGAACGAAGTGATGGTAGATCCCTGGAGCAGTATGGACTCATCGAATTCACCGTTAACAGATTCCGGTCCCTCGGCCAGCGAAGACTGCACACCCTCAACATCGAGTGACCCTCCCCGCGGCTCTTTAGGCGTCTCCTCCCCCCTCTCCCCCGAAGCGCGCCGCATGCCGGACCCTAAAGACACCAAATCCAAAATTGTATCAAAACACATTCCCTCAAAAACGACAGACAAGGCGCGCTCGAGAGACCTGACCCTCGAATTGGAGACCCTAGAGCCAGATCCCCTCCCACGCCGCCCGCATTTTCTCGACGATGATTACCAACCGCCGTCCAGATCGAACATCGAATGTCGAATACCAAAACCACACTTCCTCGACCACTCGCCGTCGCCGGACGAATTTGACGAACGTAGCGATATTACCAATCCGAATTTCTTAGACGATGAAGTCGACGGTGATGATAACCAAGCACAAAAGAAAGCCGGCGCTCTGCCAAAAAGGCCGCAGAAATCTACGCCCTCCACCTTTTCGACTCCGGAAGACCGGCCTCATCGAACTAGTTACAGAAGTACCTTGCATTATGGGTTGGAAAGTGCAGCTAGATCAAGTGAGCGCGATAAACGTGCGTCTCAACTCTATCGGGGGACATGGCCCGGGGAACGCGACGTTTGGACGAGTCACGACTCCGCCAGCGTCCGCAGCTTCTCGAGCAATGGCTCTACAGACGGGCATAGGCCATCATCAAATTTAGAAAACAAAATGGAGTGCGTCTGCTCTTTAATTTCGCTACTGAGTTTGTCGCCGGAGAACAATGCAGACTTAAGCGGCCCGCTGCTCGATATGAGTCGATCGGTAGAAAGCTGCATAGCGATGAGGCAGGCCGGGTGTATACCTTTATTAGTGCAATTGATTCACTCTAAAGTGCCTAGAGAGACACGGGACCGCGCCGCCAAAGCGCTTCGTAACATAATCCATACGCAAACAGATGATAAAGCTGGCAGAAGAGAAGCACGAGTTTGGAGGTTATTAGAACAAGTTAGAGAATATTGTTATGTGCTAGAAGATGTGGTGGAATCGAGGAACGATGGTAAGGAAGTTATAGAAGACGATGCGAGCAAGCATCCGAGTCAAAGCGTTGCGGCGCTGATGAAGTTATCCTTTGATGAGGAACACAGACACGTTGTTTGCCAATTGGGTGGTTTACAAGCATTAGCTGCATTAGTGAGTGGAGATCAAGCAGCACATGGAAGCAGAACTGACGATAATACTTGTCTGACGATGAGGAAATACGCGGGGATGACGCTGACAAATCTGACGTTTGGAGATGGCAATAATAAATCATTGCTGTGCTCCTTTAAGGACTTCATGTTGGCGCTTGTCGAACAACTGGAGTCACCTAATGATGACATGCGACAGGTGAGCTGATCGAATATTTATAGAATAATAAATATCCTGGGACATTTTCCACATACCGCCAATCTAATACCAAACTAAGCAGAGCATGTAACGATATACATTTTAAATACATACTTACTCTCACTCACTAGAACACCTTTACACAAAATCTCATACCATCTCATTCCAAATGAAGCACATAAAGTTATGTATGCCAAAGTTACAGATCACTCGATGCTTGCAACATTATCCCAGGATATTTATTTATTATTATTATTATAAATCATTGATTACATAATTTCTTGCATTAAAATTTAATCTGGTTTTAAAATTTAACTAGGATCGTTAGATGTAAGGGTGGTAAAAAAATGCTTTCAATATACTCTTACTTAATAAATAAAGGTCGCTTTCTACCAGACTAGAATATTGTTCTAATACAGGAATAAAATACGTCATAATTATTTATTGGTTTTCAGGTAACAGCCGCAGTGCTAAGGAACCTATCATGGAGAGCAGACACTAGCAGCAAACAAGTGCTCAGAGAAGTAGGTGCCGTCAAAGGTCTAACTAAAGCTGCCATGACCTGCCAAAAAGAGGCTACTCTTAAATCGGTCCTATCCGCTCTATGGAACCTAACGGCGCACTGCTCTATGAATAAAGTAGCTCTTTGCTCCGTCGATGGAGCTCTCGGTTTCCTTGTGGACATGCTAAGTTATGATTCACCAACAAAAACGCTAGCTATCATAGAAAACGCAGGTGGTATCATGAGGAACGTTTCCAGCCACATAGCCGTCCGGGAAGATTACAGACAAATTCTCCGCGAGAGAAATTGCCTTAGTGTCTTGCTGCAACATTTGAAGTCCCCCAGTTTAACTGTAGTAAGTAATTCGTGTGGTACTCTGTGGAATTTATCCGCGAGATGCCCGCTGGATCAACAGTTCCTGTGGGACCACGGGGCGGTGCCGATGCTACGAAGTCTCATCCATTCCAAACATAAAATGATAGCAATGGGCTCGAGTGCAGCCCTCAAAAACCTACTAAACTCAAAACCTGGTAAGACGCACATCATTTCTCTAGATACAACAGCTCGAAGTATGAACTTACCAGCGTTACCGACGCTCGGTGCGAGGAAACAGAAGGCTCTAGAACAAGAACTGGACCAAAATTTGGCCGAGACGTGCGACAATATCGAACCGGCAACATCTCCCTCTACCAGTAATAGAGAAGAGAAGAATCTCTTTACGGCCACCGAGAGACAGATTGCTATGAATCTAGAGAGGCATCGCATGACGTCCAGCTCGCCTTTAATGGGAAATTTAACGTCACAAATATCTTTAAGCCACAGCGCTCACTTGGCTAGCTACTTGAGCTGCAGCAACACCTTGTTAAAAGGTGCATTGGTGACGCGATCTACAACAGGAAGCTCGACTAACGTTAACAGGTCTGAGAGCAAGGATTCAGTAACGAGCACTCATTCGGACTCTGTATTCGAAAGGGTGACTCGCACTGGCAAAGTCCCCATACCGACACCGAGGAATAAGGACCTAATGAAGAGTGACACAGCGAGCGAAGCGTTTAAAACAGTCTCCAAACCTCTCACGAAGGACGGCACTTTCCTTCGATACCCGACACAACCGCCCATACCTCCTCCGAGAAGTTCCACAGAAATGAGAACGAATTACACAGAATCCGGTTTTGACGTCGACCAGGATTCTTGCGACCAACCCATAGACTTCAGTCGGAAGTACTCGGAAACGAAGGCGACCGATCCCGAGCCTTCAGCTGAAAAACCGAAGGCCGAAACCGGAAAGAAGTATTCGAAGAAAGAGAGTGCCACATACGGCGATTACCAGGAGACTGATCTGGACCAACCGACTGACTACTCCCTGCGTTACGCTGAACACCAATCGGAGACCGGTTCAGATATATCTGAGCCTCCCGGTCCGTCAGTACATGAGGACACTATCAAACACTTCGCTACTGAAGGCACTCCGTACGAAACTCCGATCATTTTCTCTACAGCTACCTCGATGTCTGACTTGCGAGTAATCGGGAAAGACGCTAAGGCTAAATCAACGCCGAGTGTAAAGGAGAATCCAGAAGCGATGACGCATTCTGACGAAAAAGACACTTGTTCTATAGAAGAACCGGGACATGATAACGATAGGGCTGCGTCGATACCACAAGCTCCTGAGGTGATTCCAGAGAAGCGTGGCGTTTTTGACACGAAATTCAGCTCCGGTATGATCAGTCCGGAGAAACCGGTGAACTACTGCGATGAAGGGACCCCGGGGTACTTCTCAAGAGTTAGTTCACTGAGCAGTCTCGGTGAACCGACTGAAGAAGATAGCTTGGCGAAGAGGAATGCGATGGCCACGATTAACGTTGATCCGAGTCCTCCTGAACCCAGTACTAATAGTTCTTCTAAAGATAAAGAAGGTGAGCATTTACAAATTATTTACCTCTTATTTAATTTGTATATTAACTGATAGACTATATCCTAAGATTCTAATGAGATTAGGTACTTTTTTATGTACATGTAGGCAGACAAACATACGACGATCTATTTATATATAGACGCATCGATAATCCCTAAATCTTGAGACATGATTATGTCGCTTTTGCGATAACTAAAACAACCGTATAACTGTACTTTAACTTCTTGGTGGTGTTTTAAAGGTTCCAAATCTAAATGGCACTACATCGTGGACTATTTTAGGGATATTCATAGTAGTCATTTTTCTTCGAAAAACAATTCATGCAAAGAATCGTATCTATAATAGTAAGAGTTTATTAAACTTTTGCGAAATAAATTCATGATTTCTATAACGGCACATCGCACATAGGCTTTTATCAAAATATAAATTATTTTACTAACCTCGACGTTTCCATCAGGTAACAAATGTCACTCTTATGAATTTGTGGACTTAACTGGACCATAACGGGTCTTACAGGTTCAAAAGCGGTGACATTCGCCACATCCCCACCGGACGCGTCCCCTTCTGCGGGTGGTATTACGGATGTTGGTGCGGACGCGTCCCCTCCTCGCTTCGTTGAAGACACGCCGCTGATGTTCTCCCGCTCCAGCTCGCTGGGCTCGTTGCCGGATTGTTCCACACACGACGACCATGGCTCTGTGCTGTCTGAAGTTAGGTGAGTCGCGTTCTTGGCTCTTTTGAGACTGAGAGAAAGGTCTCTGAAGTGAGGTGAGTCGCCTGGTTCTATCCTAGTGAGTTTTTTGAGGCTGAGCGTAAGGTTCAGTCAATCGATAATGTCCTGGAGAGACGGTAATAATGCTTATTATATTTGAAAAGCACCATCATTTGAGAAAAAAATATTTATTTTAGGTTTGTCTTTTAATTACATAGATTATGATATATTAAATTCCATCGAACATGGTTAATATTTATCGCTTATTTAACTATAGTAACACAGGGAAAATAATTAAGATGGGTCACAAAAAATAAAAGACAGTCAATTTAGCATGCCCTGCTGTGCTGACCCATCCCAAATTTCCACACACTCTCATATTAGATAAATATCAGTGTTAATTGGACCCTGTCAAGCAGAAAAGATCCAGCCAACATTTTTTGTTAAATCGAGTTATCTACCTATACACAATATACTCATTTAACATTCATAACATGTGGCCTATTAAATTACTAGCTTTCAAATAGATACTGTATTTTATATATTTTTATTATCTGCCTAAAGTTTAACTGCATTTACTCTGAAGTAATAAAATGTTGGTTGGATCTTTTCTGCATAACATAGTCCAATTGTTACTATCTTAATATATATAAATCTCGTCTTAATATATATAAATCTCGTGTCACAATGTTTGTCCTCAATGGACTCCTAAACCACTTAACCGATTATAATAAAATTCGCACACCATGTGCAGTTCGATCCAATTTGAGAGATAGGATAGCTTACATATACTTGGAGCCGGTAGGTGGCGCTGGTGGGCAGAACGAAGTCTGCCTGGTCCACTAGTTTATTTATAAGTCCCCATCGCCCCCAGCCGGCTGACGTCGGGCTGCGTGTCGCCGAGCGAGATCCCCGACTCGCCCGGCGGCCGCGCGCACACGGCGCCTTCTACTCCGCCGCAAGGTAACTTCTATACTAATCTTACTTTTAAAATCCCAAATATAAGAAAATTTAGTTTTTTTGACGGCCATTTTGGATATGATGACCTGGTCATATCAATTAGAGAGACGTATGATAAATAAAATATTATGAAAATGTGCGCCGCCATTTTGAAATAAATCAAAATGGTGGTTGTATGCCAGGAACAAACATGTTCGAATCTCATAAGACAATTTTTATTCTACCACGCTAGAATAAGTGAGGGATCCAGATGAAAATTGCCACAGAGTTAGAATATATTCTGAAAGAATAAATAGTCTTATTATCATACTTAAAGATTACCTAAAACGCGAGTAACAAGTAAACTTATAACCTCTAAAATGCGCAAAGCCACTAGTATAATGAAAAATGTACTTACATATAAACCTCACTCCAATCAGAGAGTGAATGCTCCGGGACGGACCCGGGACAAGCTCCTGAACCGACCTCCGTGTTCGCCGAACGAGCTCGTCAGTTCGTGGTGGAACACACTCCTGCGCAGTTCAGTGCAGCCACCAGTTTAAGCAGCCTCACTATAGACGAGGAACCACATGCACCACACCATAAGGTAATAACCCTTTTTTTTGTGGCAAACAGCCATACACCTGATGGGAAGCGGTGACCGTAGCCTATAGACGCTTGCAACACCAGGGGAGACACTCACGCGTTGCTGACTTAAAAAAAAATCTTCACTCCCTTCTTGAAGCACCCTACAACAAGAATGTCCGTGGTCAACTCCTCTGAAACCACAGGGTTTTTATTATTAATCTACTAACAAAGAAATAAATAAATATCCTGGGACATTTTTCTAACACTGCCAATCTGAGCAGAGCTTGTGATATGGTAACCAGATAACAGATATACTACTTTTAAATACATACTTAAATAGATATTTACATCCAGTCACAAATACATTCATTAGTTAATCAACATTTGATTGCCATACTAAAAAATTCTTGAAAATGTCCCAGGGCATTTGTTTAAGTTTGCCAAATAGAAATAAATATATTTATTCATCAGTTTATGAAGGATTGTCATTTCTGCACTTGAGGCTTTGGGTTTCATAGAGCTGTCTCTGACATAACTTGCGCTTTTCATATCATGTTAAATATCTTATACGAGTACTTGGTATAAATATATTTTTCTTTCCTTTCAGCAATCTCTTCGATTACTACCAAGAGTGTCCAATCAAAATTCGACCGGTATCTCCACTCCTGATAACCGAATCCCTATAGATGCTGTTAACAGGTATTTAATATTGTTTTAAGAAATATATTATGTAGGCATGTCTATATATATAAAACAAAATCCCCGCCGCCTCTGTCTGTCTCTCTGAATGCGATAAACACAAAAACTACTGATCAGACTTTCATGCGGTTTTCACGTTTTTATGTATAATACATCAATTTGGACCCGGTAGGTGCCGCTGGTGAGCAGAACGAAGCCTCCCGGGTCCGCTAGTATTAAATATGTTATTATAAACTCTGTTGTATTTGTTTTAGAGTTCAAATTCAACCGTTGACGCCGAGAAATGTCTTGCTAAGCGAGCCAGATAAAGGTATGTCCCTATAAATTCAGACTAGAAGCCAAATAATTTTACGTATTAGTTGTTTTGGGCTAGAATGTTTTACTTCAAAAACTACTAGGTAATGATTAGGTAGTTTTACTTCAATATATCAAACTACCTTATCTAATATTGAAGGATATTGAGAAAACTTTACCTGTTTTTCTCTGTTATCTCTTGACAATACATATTATTTTAATCAGATTTATTTAGGACAAAACTACAGACCTCAAAATAAGGCTTTGTAACAAAACTATGCCATTTATTCCATTAAATATGACACTTTTGAAGATCAAAGTTAAAGCCAGTTCTGCATCAACCATTTTGATATAAACTTCTCATTCTAGGTATCCAAACGCCCGGTGAGATGTGCCAAGTATACTGCACAGAGGACACTCCAGCGGTTTTATCTAAGGCCGGCAGCAACTCCAACCTGTCCGCCCTGTCCATAGATTCGAACCCGCACCCCCACACTCATAAGCATGCGGCTGAAACCCACGACACATCAGATAGCTCTAATATGAGCGATGGTGGGGAATTGCTTGAAGAATGTATACAGAAGGGGATTGCTAAGGTATAGTAATATCATGGTATTTTAATTTAATGTGTAATGAAATTCATAACTTTTACTACTCATATATATCTTAAAAACTAGCCCGCGTTCCCGGGGGGATCTTAAATTTTCCCGAGATATAAAGTAGCCTATGTGTTAATCCAGAGTGTCAGTTAACTCCATACCAAATTTTATTAAAACCGCTCCAGCCTTTTAAATGTCAAGAATTAACAAATATACAGTCACAAACATTCGCCTTTCCAATAAAATAAGTCTGATTATCTTAACAGATATAATCTATATATATAAAAATGAATTGCTGTTCGTTAGTCTCACAAAAACTCGAGAACTGTTGAACTGAGTATCATTCCTTGGTCTTGAAATGTTCGTGGGGGTTCAGGGAAGGTTTAAAAGGTGAGAAATATGTAATAATTGCCGGGAAAACCCTAAAAACAGTTTGTTCTTTTTCCTATACAAACGTTTTCTAAATAAAATGAAGTATAGATTGGGGCAGTACGAAGTCTGCCGGGTCAGCTAGTTGGACAATATAAATAATAATAATTTATTTATTTCAAAGAATATGGTACAGTAAGATGGGCTTCATATACCTCGGATGTTTTGGTCAAGTTGCATTGATCGTCGTCTTCTAACATGCCGTTCTTAAGTTGCATGTAATAATTAATACAAGTTTAATTTATTATGAGAACTATCAATTATTTTTGTCTATCTATACAGGCTGAGATAATCATAATCTTGTGAAAATCTCATTATAATGTATGTAAGTATCGGTTCCAGATGGCAGGCAGTGCTTCGGGGCAGTACTCAGCGGAGGAGTCGTCGGACAGCTCCAACCTGAGCGACGCCGCTGACTTGCTCGAGGAGTGTATACAGAAGGGGATCGACAAGGTACTCTATCTCATCGGTCGTGGCTTCGAATCCCACCCAGAACAAACATTTGTAGGGATGAATATATCGGCTTGTACTGTGTCTGGATGTAAACCTTATATACAAAATTCTCGTGTCACAATGTTAGAGAAACGACTGGACCGATTTTTATGAAATTTTATATGCATATTCTGAGAATCGGTTTTTATCTATCTTTGATACCCCTGTGATCAAGGAAACTGGAACTACGCGGGTGACAACGGGCGACAACTAGTTTATAATTTTTTTTTGTTATAGGTATCGGTTTTTTATGACATGATATAAACTACAGTTCCAAAGCTGAGATAATCATCTACCTCACTATCACTATCTGTCTGTATCACTCATGTGCTGATATTTTCCAGTTTGGATGTTTGTAAAACGTTGGCATAACTAAGTATTACAATGCTAATTTAATTTAAAACGGTTAAACAAATCTTCGAATGATTAATCGTATGTTTCTTCTCAGGTTGTCAAAAACAAGGGTCCAACGACTGAAACTTCGATCAACCACTACCGGGATGACGTTTATGTAAGTGGTTTTTAAATAAATAAATAATATTTTTCTCTCTCATGGTCACACTATGGTTGTCTCTTTTTGTTAATAAGTACTAGAATACTAGTACTTGGCTCCCCGCGACTTCACCCGCTTTCCCGGGAATCTTTAATTATCCCGTGATAAAAAGCCTACGTGTTAATCAAGGTTATAAACTATCTGTGTTCCAAATATCATCCAAATCCGGTCATTAGTTCTTGCGTGAAAGACTAACTAACACCCATACATCCATGCTAACAAACTTTCGTATTTACAATATTACTAGTTGACCCGCGCAACTTCGTTAGCGTCACCCGTTTTTGCAACAGTTTTGATTGATGCTCCGCTCCTATTCGTCATAGCGTAATGATTTATACATAAAAACCTTCTTAAGAATCACTCTATCTATTAAAAAAAATCCGCATCAAAATCCGTTTTAAAGATCTAAGCATGCATAGGGACAGACAGACGGCGGATAGCGACTTTGTTTTATACTATGTAGTGATTAGGATGTTTATTTATTTGTTTCTTCTTGCAGAGATCTTTGCCACCTTACCTTCGGTCGTCCACAGAGACCGTGAAAATGTCTCATGAGTTTGCAAGAAATGTGCGAGACAGGTAATATACATTATCAATTATCATCTATCTGTACACTAAATGACGGTCCTATATTAATTTTTAAAATATCTAGAAGATTATATTTTATTTAGTAATAATATTTGCCTTTTGGGCTTAAAATATAAATCCTATATTTTGGAGCCTATCCAATACAAACAAAAATCAAATCCTCCTTAATACTTATTCCTTCTCTAATATATTAGTGTAGGGCATATAGCTTGTAGAACCGATGGTCCTTAGGGTAGACGAGTCTTCGAGTGGAGTCGTAGGTTCAGTAGTTTTAGCGTGAAAGCGAGATAGACAGAAAGAGTTACTTTTGCATTTATAATATTAGTTTGTATAACAATGTTTACGGGATCAGCTAGTAAGTATTTATGGATGCTGATAAGCAATAATGTGTCAAAACACAAAAAGTCAAATTCGAAGGTTTTGATATATTTTTATAATGCATCGCCCATTTAGCATTCTACAAAAATGATTCAAGTCATCTAAAACATAATAGTACATAAAAAATGGATTTATATCATACAAAAAGACAATATTACCTTAAGACTTTGACAGCCCGGTTGGCTTTGTGATTAGTGACCCTGACTTTCAAGCCGCGGGTCGTGGCGTCTGTTTGTCCTGTGTCTGGATGTAAATATCTATATAAGTATGTATTTAAAAGTAGTATATGTAGTATATCAGCTATCTGGTTACCATAACACAAGCTCACTTTGATGCTTAATTTGGAATCAGATCGGCCGTGTGTGAAAAATGTCCCAGGATATTTATATAAGTATACTTTGATATATCAGCAAGAATCCTGAATGTGATTTGTTTGCGGATGGATGGCAGACAATAATAGTTGAATGCTTGAAGTACTGCCAGACTATTGCAAGATAGGATAGGATTAATTTTAGTTTATGTATTATTAATCTCATGTTTTTATTTAATTTTTACTCAGGCGAATGCCGTTCTAATTATAAATCATCGAGCATATAACCAATAGAGTAGCAATAGTGAGCCATTTGTGTAGCAACGCATCAATGCTTTGTCACGTATAACTAACAAGCCACGCTCGAACTAAAACAGTACCCGACCAATAAGAGACCTGTGTGTACGTCTAGTGCAACACTTGACCTTGAGTCGGCCAATCAGAACGCAGGGGCCGGCGCAGCGTTTTGGCGTATTTTGTTTCCTAACAAAACTGTTAACAGTTCTACTCTATTGGTTACATGCTTGATTTTATAAATAAATAAATTAATCAGTGTTTAGTATTTGTATTCTGTTTTGTATGCAAAGTAATGGTAATTATATGTATAGTAGGTCAGTGAGTAGCGAGCGTGGAGCTCCTCCGCTACCTCCAAGGCATGCGCGAGGCCCTCCGCCGCCTCGACCGCCGCACAAACATCATGAAGGTACGCACTATACACCTCTCACTCACTCATATACAACACTGCAAGGCACTATACCCCTCTCACTCACTCATCATATACAACACTCCTATCTCTCCACTCCTATCACTCTTGTCTATCGCCGCACAAGCACCACGAAGGTACGCACTATACACCTCTCACTCTCACATAATTCTTTTCCACTGCAAGAGTATATAGGCACTATACCCCTCCCACTCACACATATATAACACTGCAAGGGTATATTGGCACTATACACCTCTCACTCGCACATCATATACGTCTCCACTACAAGGGTATGTTTGTCTCTTTCGCCACACAAGCACCACCCCAAAGGTATGCACTATAGGGGTATATAGACAGCGAAGATATAGGTACACTGCAATGGTATATTTGTCTCCCGCCGCACAAACACCACGATCACGAAGGTACGCACTATCCATCTCTCACTATCACACACACACATATACAACACTGCAAGGGCATATTGGCACTATACCCCTTCTACTCACACATATACAACACTGCAAGGGTATATTGGCACTATACCCCTTCTACTCACACATATACAACACTGCAAGGGTATATTGGCACTATACCCCTCTTACTCACACATCATAAACGTGTCCACTGAAATGATATATTTGTCTCATTTTAGCACAGGTTTATAAATGTGTTGGGAACCTCGTATTTACCAACATATATAATAATCTCCCACATTCATTTCGAATAGCAGAAATGCAAAGTTTAGAAAAAAAATATTTAGTTTTCATGTGTGGTTTACACTTGTGGCTTTTTGCGTTCCCGAAAATCTTTAATTTTTCTTTCTTTATTTCTTTGTATCTTCCATTTTCCCCGGATAATAAGTAGCCAATGTCCTTTCTCAGGCTCTAGAACATCACATCTTATGACATACCATAAAAATCCATTTACATGACCTCCACAGCCAAACACGATCATCAAACAAAGACACGGGACAAACCAAAGTTACCTACGACATCGAACCTCGCCCGCAACGATTCCCTCAGCTCCCTAAGCCTGGATTCCTTCGGCTCCACCGACCGGGAGATATTCGAGGAGACAGTAGCCGCCGGCTCACATCGAGTACAGAGACAAGATACAAGACAGACGCATACACAGAGACACCATAGATCTCTGGATAGAAGCGATAAGATACCCCCTACGAGGCCAAGGAACAGGGATCCCGAGTTTGAAAGGAATTTGGCTGCAGGTAATGTTTATTTTTGGTTGAAAGCTGGTTTTTATGCTGCAAGATTGAAGCCCTCCCTCTATTTTGTCCGTTTTTTTGGCTAACTTTTTATGTTGCATTGTGATTTAATATATCTGTGTACCATTTAATAAAGAAATATGATTTGTTTTGTAAAAAGAACTTGTTACATTAATATATTTACTTTTTATTCTCTAACTCTATATACTCTACTAGCTGCCGTGATAGAAACATAGCTTGTCACTTGAGAATAATGTAGCTCGCTATCAGTGAAATACTTTTTGAAGTCGGTCCAGTAGTTTTTAGTTAATCTTTTCTCTTTTTAATATTAATGTGCACAGCATTAGTATATAATGATATAATGTGTACCTAAATACATTTCCAGGAGCATACGGCCTTCGTCCCACTAGCAAGTTGAGGCGGCTCGACCGCGACGCACCGAGCGACAGTTCCCCGCGCGGTCGCGCCCGAACCTTAGACGAGCCGCGTTTGGACCGCAGCAACTCTCTCAGCTCCCTCAGCAACGACTCCTTCGGCTCCACCGACAAGGAAGTCTTCGAACGATCCGTGCGCATCGGCATGGTGAAGACCCCACGAAGAGCCCGCAGCGGGGATAGACTGGATCGGAGACGACGCCGCATCGACCAGGTGGGTGCACTCGAACGTATGGCTGGAGAGTACTCGCGCGAGCACGCGTTATTAGAGGAGGTGATAGCTCGCGGGGCTGGGGTCGGGGTTATTGTGGGGTCGGGGGTCGGGGTGGGGGTCGGGGCGGGGGTCGGACGGGGCCGGAAGGCCGCGGGACAGTCAAAAAACGTTCCGCGGCCGTCTGCGGGACGCGCGCCCGCAGGCGAGCCCGCACCGCACGCGCCGCCCCGCACTGGCTCTAGCCAACCCGCACCCGGAACCGTCGTCAGGGTGGAGGAAGTCTCCAGGTCCAACGAGTGCCTCGCCCCCCGCTCCGTGGACACGACCCTCGAGTCGGAGGACAAGGACGAGCTCAACAGGTCCAACGAGTCCTACGCGGACGTGCTCGACGGCTCGTGGAGCGACGACGAGCCGAGGGACTACCACGTGGCCACGCTCACCCGCAAGAATAAAACCCCGCTCGAGTGGACCGATATCAAGTACACGGAGACGCCGGCTCCCCTCGACGATGTGTCCCGCCGCAGCACGGACACGTGGAACGATAACACGTGCCCCGATGACGTCACTTTCCCCACCATCAGTGGCTCCGTCCATATGGTGTCGTCCCTTCGAAGCGAGGTCGTCGAACCCGGAGCAGCCCTCCCGGATTTGCTCGAGAAGAGCGACGTGAATCAAATACTGTCCAAACCCGATCTCACTGAGCAGCTCGAAGCGAGGGACCTGCCGACCCTCCATATAGAGGAGGATGGTAAATTGGACGATAGATTGATGCTAGAAAATATTCCAGAGCCGAGTTTCACGTCTCTAGTCGACGACGGCGAGCACAAGTTTGATTCTATAATCTCGATGGCCATTGAGAAAGAGGCGGCGAGGCTAGCTGCCCAATTGAAAAGCTCTCAATTCGGAATGGAAACCAGTGTCACGTCCCTCACTTCTCTGGATCTGGATAATGTGAAGCCACCGTCCCATCTAGGGAGTTTATTGTCTCTCAGTGCATCGGGGCAGTGGGAGGAATCCTCCCAGATGTCCAAAAAATCACAAAAGAGCCGTAAGAAAAGTCTACCCGTACCTTCGATGGTGAAACGAGCTCTCAGCAACTCAATGCATCAAGGAAGCTCCGAGCATTTGGATACCAATCCGATGAGTTTTCTAGACAACGTCAAACCGCCTTCAGAAATGGAGAATATCGATATGGAAGGCAGCATGATATCCGTGTCTAGTATAGTCTCCGAAGTAGCCGAAGTCAGAGACAAAACTCCAGTTGTTTTCGACTTCAAACAACCGGTACAAGACTTTCCGCTCTGCAATACGTTTAACAATGTCTTCCACGACTTAGATAAGGTGAACCCGCCGTCACTGTTCGACGAAATGGCCGAATCTACAATAGAACTTGAACAGACGACTGCGCACCAAATTTTCGACGATTGTGTGTCTAATACTTTGAATGTCGTCACTGATATACCTTCGGGGTCTGACTGTACACCGTTACCTTCAGATATCAGCAGCGTCGAATCCACGCCTAAGAGACAACGGAGCAATTACTTAACGCCAAAAGAAAAGAGACACGTATCTAAAGACAGATACCAAACGTACACAATAACGGACACAGTTACAGAAGATGATGTTGTTTTAGAAGTAGACGAAGAATTCGTGACTTGGACCAAATCAGAGAGCGACCGATCTGATGATTACGTCACTTGTACATCAGAAATGAAGTCTAAAAGGAAAGTCAGCGCTAAACAGAGAAGGTTGGAGGACAGAGCTAGGTACCAAACCCAAACTGTTGACATTCACAATATACTGTCACAGGAGTCGTCCCAATCTAGAATCGTCGACCCGCACTTGGAAAGCTTAAAACAACGATTGGCAGCAAAAAAGACGATAAAACAGAAACGCATCGAAGACGCGGAGAGATTCAGAACCAGGACGCTGAGTGAGGACATCCCGCCGTCGCCTACCTTCGTGACGAAGGACGCTAACTTCGAAAACGTTGAAACCACAACGGGGTATGACAGTCTTTCCTCCAACGAGATGAACCACCAACAAATATTAGACGACAGACACGGTGACGATGATGTCTTTTCCAGAGACATAGATAGCGGACATAACGAAGACGACTTCGAACTAAACTCCACTCAGATGCAAACTTACACGAAGAGTTTCAGAAACTATTTACCCGTTATCGAAAGTCCGACCGCAGTCGATATGTGCGTTGTCAATAATTTGAAGAACATAGAAATGACGGCTTCGTATCGACGGACGATGCAAATGCAATGCGATAAGAACCAAAATCCTAGCAGCAGCGACTTCGCAAGTTACGAGGGAGATAGCAACTCTGACGAAAGAGTACACTCTGAATCCGATCAGGAAACGCCCCGACCTAAACCAAAGATCATCAAACCGAGCAGTTCGAGACGAGATGAAAGTCTCGATTCAAAGGAATCGCTCGAAAATGAACAAGGCTCTCCCAAAGCTATTAGAGGGAGAAAAAAGGCGCTGTACGTATCGCCTTATAGACGTAACGTTCCGACCAAGAAACCTGCAACAGTAGTTAAGCCAGCTCCTAAGAGTGCTCCACCTAAAGGGCCGGTGAACCCTGTCAAAGCTCATCCTAGTGCCAAAATACCGAATAAAACACCCGTAGCTTCCAAATCTTCAAGCGCCAATACATCTCCGAAAAAATCTCTTCCGAAATCTCCTACTAAAGTACCTCAACAGAAACCCTTGACTATACCCCCAGTTGCCACCAAACCTTTGCCTCTAGAACGGCAAGGTACGTTTACGAAAGAAGAAAGTTCAGTTCCGGCTAAAGATCTGCCAGTGCCTGACAAAAAGACGACTGTACCGCGTTTAAGTAAGGCAACACCGACCAAAGTAGCAAATACGTCACCATCTCGATTACCACAGTTGAGTAGGTACGCTCGGCCGTCATCGTCAAAAACCAGTCAAAAACCTCCGAGCAAGGTGATGAATAGAAGATCCGAGCCTGTCATGAAGAATTCCCCTTCAAACCACAGTTTGCAGAGCAACGACAGCGGAAAAACTGTGACGTTAGCATCTAGAAGCAGCAGGCAAGGTAGTACTTCCAGCGTTAACTCCATACAATCATCCAAAGCTAGTGCCAAGGATGTTGAGAGCAAAATAGCTAATCTGTGGAAAAAAGTTGAGCAAACAAAGAAACTGCCCTCGAAACCAGACAAACGAGTATGGATCGAAAGCGACAAAACTGAACCGCCAAAATTAATTAGAAGTTCCACGTTCGAGGGGCAGCCGAAGCAAAGTCAAACGCCTACAGCGGCCAAGCAGAAATCTGCTATAGGAATCAGGGTATCGCAAATACCTAGCTTGAAACCGAAGACGACTCCCGGCAAAGTTGGTAATCAAATAACAACTGCTAAGAAAACTAATACGAGAGTTTTTGCTCGAAAACCAGTTAATGGTCAAAGTAATCCGTAAACAAACTCTTAGGCTGGAGAAAGCCAGTTGATTTTTAATGTATTAGGAAAGAATCATTGACAATTACTTGAGTATTTTGGATAAAAGTTTTTTTTATGTTAGGAGCTTACGTTCGACGCATTTGTAATTGAATGATTGAGTAAGATTGATATAAACAAATGAGTTGGATGTTATCATGTCTATGGAATTAGAACTTCAGTGTAAGTGAACTGACAGATTGTTAGTCTCTCTATATATATACAAATCTGTCAAAATTGTATTAAAATATTTCAGTATAGTCGATTTAGATACAAAATAAATGTTTGCTTTAAGTATTTTTTTTTATAAATTAAGAATTTATTTAGTGAAAGTTACACAACAATCATGAGTTTATTTTGAGTGAAAAGAAGTTTTTTTTGTCAAATGATTTATTATTTTCTATGTATGTATATTTGTTGCATTTATTCACGTAGGAAAATAAAACTACTTACCTTTTTGACTGCAATTTTAGTTTTTTAAGAAGATAAAACTGAAAGACAATGTCACAATTATTATAATATAGAGCTGGCATAATATTATTTTTCTATTGTATCTGGGAATTTATATGAACTCTGTAAGAACTAGAGATAGTATACATTATGGGAACTATTTTCAAATAAAAGATTTTTCAAAAATAACATAATTAATAATGGAATAAAAGTATTTTAAAAACCAACCAACATTTATAAAATAGGTACTGCTTCCAGCTGAAACTAAAGCTATCAGGCAAATAAAAAAAATGGATTACCGCTACTACAATAAAAAAACGTCACCAAATGAATTTCCTGTCGAAAAACATGAGATTTCTTGACGGACATTTTTTCAGGTGACGTGTTACTTTTATGTAAATAATTCCCACATTTTTCGGTAGTTTGTAAGATTACTATATAACACGATTTGTATATTTTTCATAAATAAAAACGGAAATGTCACGAGGGTTGGTTTGGAGTAAAGATGCGAGATTGGATGGTCTGCGATCTTGGGACACTAATTTGTTACTTGTCGGCATACAGCTCACATGAGAATAACAACTAAGAATCCAAAAATGGCAGTACCTACCCATCTCATTGTTTTTACGTCTAGTCAGTTATTAATGTTAGATAGGCGGCATTCATAGTTTTGGCATAAGAATGGTAATTTTTACACGTGATTAAAAGTGGATCGCATCGATTGTACCAGTTAACTGTAGGTTATATTTAACTGGCTTCCTGTAGTTAGCTCTCGCAACATTATATACGATTAACTTCATTTGAAATATGATGCTTCAGTGAAGTAATCGTGGGTGCCTCAAATTTTTAGCAGTAATATGCCTGATGAAAGCGAATGTTAAGGTTTGGGGCATCAGTGTTCCCACTGCCGATTAAAACGTTTGTTTATCGTAAACCGGCAATGGAAACGCGACCTATATTCTAATAACCAATAACAAGTTAGAAATTAGCTTCCTCAAATAATCATGTCAAATAATCATGGTTAGTACTGATTTCTTTATTAGACTATTATATAATTATTAGTACATAAAACCAACACATTTAGGTAATTTTTCCGTTATAAATTGTATCACCCGAGTAGTGAAACGCCATCAATTTCATGTTAAGCCAGTTTTTAGTTTAATAAATAAAAATACGATAGTTGTAAGGTGCGTAATTTGATGGTAATAAAATGATACTTACCGCATTTATGGTCTTTTATTTGATAACACCCAGACACATTACAGGTACATTTAAAAAAAACATCATCGAACTAGTCAGATTTTTTATTATGTAAGGTTCAAGAAAATTCCATTCAGATTGAGTAGCGTCCTACGTAAACGAAAAGAAACATGCATACATCGTTCAATTCAAAATATTATCATGAAATAGCATATAAATGTAAAACCTATGTCCCTTATAATTATCTTGTTTTCTATAACGTACAAAATATAATAGGTATATCAATGTGTAAAGTTACATTGCAATAATAACAAAAAGACTATAATTACTGTTATACATGGAGGCATGCAGAGGTAGTTCGGTACATTACTTGGTACTAGACGTCGCCAGAAAAACATCAAAAACGTAGGCAGCACGTGAAAACTACAATAAACGTGATATATTACTAGACTATTCAAACTAGTGAACGATCCACAACTAATTGTGAATCCATAAAAATAGTGACAGACAAGTACATTACTTAGATATTAACAAGAGTGATCGTTTTCTATATTTTTCTGGCCAAGTTAAAGTTATGTCAAAACTTATAAACAACACGCTATCTTACAGAAGTAAACAAATCCCGAACAGTAGTCGTATAGAAAATAAAGAGAAAAAAAAATGTAACAGCGTATCCTATTTACAATTAGAAGCTTGACGCACAAAAATACAATTTCTTAAAAGTATACAATTTCTTGTCAAAAGTTTAAAAACATCAAAGCTAATAAAGAAGTTGATATAATTATCCTTTTCATCAACGAATACTTGAACGTGATCGTTCACAACGATTACTCAGCTAATAAGTAAGCATTCGCGAGTCTGGATCCAGCCATGTAGGATAAGAGTAATCGCCATAAACTTGAGTTACATCTTTGCTCTCAACGATTTAGGCCAATTTTTGTGGTCGACAAAACTTCATACCTATACCTGCTTTTCGATTAATATCTAAAGTACATCATGGAGCAGAAATAATCTCATACACCAACCTGTCTCTATTACTCTAGCATTAATATTATCCATCCCGCTCGCACGGATGCAACCGGCGTCTTTAGGGATTGCAATCCTTTTTACTGCGAGAGTAGGTCGACTTATGTATGTATGCATGTGTTTTTTGGTCGTTATACGCACTTAAAACACAAAAGTATTTGTGACCACTGTCTTTAGGCAAAGGGAGTCATTGTACGAAATTCTTTCTTCTCCGCGACCGTACTTTAGTAATCGATTCACCTAGTTAAAAGTTAAAATCTGCGCATCGCAACAAAAGTTCTGTCAACAACAGTGGTCACAAATACTTTTGTGTTTTAAGTGCGTATAACGACCAAAAAACACAAAAGTATTTGTGACCACTGTCTGTAGGCAAAGGGAGTCATTGTACGAAATTCTTTCTGCTCCACGACCGTACTTTAGTAATCGATTCACCTAGTTAAAGTTAAAATCTGCGCATCGCAACAAAAGTTCTGTCAACAACATTAGTCGTGTCATAATCGTTAAATCCCCATATTTGATGGCAAGGATAACATCAAGTGTATATGTATTTACAAATAATTTGTCCACAATACTGAATACATTTTTATCAGAATTTATATTAACTATTAGTATATACCTTATTATGCACTTTTAGATAAGCTCTAAACGAAATTAAATACGAATTTTGAACCAAACGAACAGACTACACGTACGTCGACCGGGTTTACAAATTCATAGAAAATAATCAACTGGTATAATAGATAACTATTATTTATTAAACCGACTTCAAACAAGAGTATATAGTAAGAGCTCACAGTTAAGGGTTAGAACCTTAGCTCAAATTGAGAGATATTAAAGTATCTAAAAGTTATGTTTTTCTTCAAAAAACCAATGCAATGGTTGGCATAGCAACCTGAAGATGACATAAAACTTCTATAAACGCAAATATTGAAGTCGGTTAATCAGGACGTTACTGACGCCATATTGGCTAAGTATAAAATATTGAATGTAAAGGCAGTGTATTTATAAGTACATAAAAGTTAAAGAATATGTTATGTACCAGCAGATCACAGCTCATAATGGCTTATTATTGTTCTCATATTGTATCTGAGTGTAAAAACATGGAGAAAATTTATACCAGAAACATTTTGATAAATTACTAGTTCTTTAACAGTCCCCCAATATATCTCCTAATTTTATCCTCTGACATCAGATCCACTGATCATAACAAACACGAGGAGAACATAAAATATATATATAAAAACCCGGTCAAAAAACCTTATTTATATAGACAGATTTTTAGATGGAAACTATTTTTGTACACTGGCGGGTATTGGGGTAGTATTATGCAACCATCGGTTATGCCGAGTTTAGCTTACATATCATAGTTATCATATAACGCTTCCGTCTAAAATAGAACCACAATACCCTGTGCTCGAGTCTAAACCTAACACCTAAAAGCTAGGGACAAATACGGTCGCAAAGGGCACAACGTTCACATTTTCATATAAAATCTATTTCGGTTATATAGCTCTGTCGCAAAAGAGTGTATAAATATATAATATATTATCTGAGTTACGTTGCTGCTATATAGAAAATATATTTAGCTCTAATATATTATGTATATGTTATCAACGGTAAAAATCTCTTTTGCGATCGACTGCAAGTGTGTATATTTATTACTAATATTAATTACTGTGTATCGTATTACATGTTCAAAAATATCATACGATTGTTCCCTTTGCAACGAAATATTACATCAAAAATGGTATATTTTCATTGTGATTACAGAAGTTCGAATAAGTACTATTTATTTATATTGAATAATGAAATCCTCTGGTGAGGTTCACGACACCTTATATTGTATGCGATTTATATGCTATGTAGATTATTATTTTTTTACCGTCAAAGCTCTTTATGAACTGACAGCGTGGTAACTGCGCGGTAGTAGATTCTATTTTGTCAATTTTATCTATCAAATGTCTAGAGATAGAACATTCGTAATGCATACTCGCGATGAGTTTACACGTGGTTCTGATACCCGATCTGGTCTCGATCCAGGAGGTACTGGAGTAAGACCAGAGCGAATAAAGACCGGGAACAGAGAGCAGTCCTCCAGTTCCCGCAATAAACAATGACCTTACATTCCACAACATTTTGACATTATTTTTATATACAACATTTAAAATACACCGAATATTTATAGAGACTTATTTAATTAATCCATTCTCACGGAACGTAAACACTTGAACACTACCGCGCAGTTGTGAAAAGCTAATCGAAAGATTGCTTTGGGTTGCGCTCGCACTCCCGACACTGTGTCCTGCCCTGACTCCGCAGGGATATAGACTGTTATTAAATTGATTCATATAACCGCGTCTATGGGTACTTGCGAGCGCATTATCATTTATAATTTTGGAAGCATGGCGTGAGGACGCCGCATGCCGCATCCGACAACATTCTGTCTCGATGCCAAATTTGTTTTAATCAACGTTTGCTAAACAGCCCACTACCCTTCACATAGGTGTCTGAGGCGCCAATTTTGCTTGTTTTTATGTCAATTTGTCGTTACCATGTCAAAGCCTATGATTGTTTTCGATAGCTACACTTGTTAATATTATATTTTGCTCTCGTACATCTGACTGACTTTTTTCCGCATATATCCCTGACTTATAAGTCAAATTTCAAGTTCAATGAACTCATAATACCTAACAGTCTTTGGATGCGTTTATCACTAAGACCCTCTCCCGCAACCTTGTAAATAATTCTCTCCAAAATATATTTCGGAGTTAATATACTTCTTTTTTTTTCTCTTTTTAACATTTAAGTTGCAGCTAGTTCCTGCTTCTTTTTAAGTAAACATTTTTAGTCACGTTGTTTTCGTGGTGTTTGTCACACCAGGAATTCATTGTTTCCATCCATTTGCAAATAAATGCATCTTCGACGGTGCGAGTGCGTCGCACCGCACCGTGTATGTATATTAGCAACATTTAACTCTATTTCATATGTGGTTATGAGGCCGACTCTAAACGTGGCGCGACCCGTACTAACATTAGTAACTTCATTACAAAAGTGCATTATCAAAGACTCAGCGAGTCACGGGCGGGTTCAGAGCCGAGCGAACATCAGCGCCGTATGTTCACGAACATGTCGACTAACTCGTGATAAATAACGTTGCATTGTTTGTTTGTACTCACTCATTACATTAGACACACTATACTTATCACTAGATATACATAAAAATATCACAGCACTATCGATTCACTTACACTAAAACCACGACGCTTTGCAACGTAGCTTTCAATAAACAATAATTAAAATAATAATAAAAAAGGAATCGAATTTGAAATGCATGAGCGAACCACCGCCGGCAATTGGAACAGAGGAGGTCGAACTTAACAATACCTAACAAGAAACAGCATCTAGTATAGACTGGAACAACTAGCCAACTCCTCGAATGGGCATTACTCTACCCACTCCAAACGACACAGCTTATGTAATAAGCATAAAACGGATCAGTCCATAAATAACCTCAAAAAAATTGATCAACTTCCATCATCAAAAAATTAATATTACTAAACTAACCCGAAATACGCAAATCGATGGCAAAAGTTAGCTTCGCCCGGTGGCCTCAAAAGAAGCGTAGTATAAAAAAGAAAAACAAATATTCAATTACTAGGTGCCGCAAAACGATAGACCAAATATTTACAAAGCAAAATATGTTCACCGAAATGTCTTAGCCTACGTACTTTGGATCGAAACAATCTTTAAACGTGACGAGACGCAAACGATTGAACCTAATTTAAGTGTCGAGTTTATATTTGTACCCGAAAGAAATAGCTTTGTTGTCGATTTTTTTCAATTTAATCTAGTTTGCTGCCTAAAAGAAACGCCAAATGATTTTTAGATGTTTAAGAAACACATTTGCCCATATTCATAGAATGTAACACAAAATGGCACAATACACTTAACTACACACTTCCGACAGACAGACAGGATGACAATTTGTTTGTATTTTTTTTTTTACTTTTCAATTTTATAAGCAACATACATACTAAAGAAAAATCTTATCAACTATATGAGGTAGCATTGTTATGAATATGATTAAACATTAATCAACTAATGTTTGGTGGGATTTTATGTTATATATGTATTACAATTAACAGTTACATTAATATATATTTCCTATGGGTTACTGAGGTATATAATCGTTTCCGGCTGAGGTAGCTGTATGGGTTGGCCAAACGGTGTTTGAACAAACATTGGCGGTACACGAACCGCCTCAATGGAGTTTGACAAACATTTGACACCAACTCCAAATGTCACAAAAAAACCGTTTGGCCATAACGAAATACTATTCAACTATTAACTTCTACTTAGTGGATCGTTAGCGCTGGAGTAATGGCTTTCTACATCGTATAGAATTTTCGACCTTAATCCTTGCGGATTAAAGTGAAAAATCCAAACATCGGGGACAGCCTCTACTCCAGTATACTTATCTATGAATGTAAATGTCTAAAAAATATCTGTATTCATAATGGATAATCTATTAACATCAGCTAATTCCTCGTGGTACGTGTAGTTCTGGTAGACCTTCGTAATGAGGGGCTCCCAGGCGGTCTGCGCTCCGTATGCGGGGACATTGTCGTAATTTTCGAAATCAACATTATGCAAGGTATTTACGTACATTTTCGTGGGTTGTTCGTTTTTGATCGTGAGGAGGGGATCAATGTGGGGGAGGAGGTGGTCGTCGAGGTCGATGAGGCCTCCGTCGAAGGCGCTCCGGGTGATGAAGTCCGGCCCGTACTCCGGCGGGAAGCTGCCCGGCGGCTGGCAGCTCGGGGTTGTATCCATGCCTGTTGTTTGTTGCATGTCATCTGGAAATATTAATATAGGACATTTTTCATTCGCCAATCTGATTGCAAACTAAGCAGAGCTTGTGGTAACCAGATAGCTGATATAAATAGCCTGGGATTTTTGTTTTCACACACGGCCAATCTGATTGCAAACTAAGCAGAGCTTGTGATATGGTAACCAGATAGCTGATATACTACATAATAATATACTACTTTTAAATACATATTTAAATATTTGACATCCAGACACAGAATAGACATATTCATGCATATAAATGTTTGTCCAGGATGGAAATTGAACCTTTGGCTTGAAAGTCAGGATAAGTCAGTATATAGAGAATATTTGTGAAACAACTAATTTAGTACACTCAAGACTTTGGACTGAGTAAACAACTTGTTGATTGTAGTGTTTTGTAAATTATGTCCATTTATTGTTAAGTATAATATTTCAATGTTTTACTTTTTTATGTCATTTGATAGACAAACAGGCAGACATTTTAATAATTGGTCCTAGGTTTGCAAGTTATTTGAAGAATGTATGGTAGGTATGTAAAAGTTATAACCAAAAAAATCACTTACGTGGGCCAAACGTATTCAGAATCGGCATCAAATTCGGCAATTCGAGAATATTGTTGGGTGCATTGTTAATGCTTTCGTTCAACATCTGCCACTCCTTCTGTATGACGGCCGGGTCTATGCCGTCCATCGTGCTGTCGTCCTGACTCGAGCCGCGGCCCAGCGACATGTCCGAGCTCATCGACTCGAACCCAGACTCGATGATCGACGCCACATCACTAACAACGTTGTCATCCAGCAAATTATCCCTCAAAACTGTTAAATATTCATTTTTATCATCCACCAATATTGGGTTTGCAACCATTTTTTCATTATCTATAGAAATGTTCACGCTTTCTGTATTAAGATCTTGATTTTGCAGTGTTTTAATCGTTTTCTGGTCAATGTTGTGCATCCGGCGTAGATGTTTAGACCAGTTTGGGTAGCTGGCGAATGTCTTAGGGCAATGCGTGCACTTGTACGGCTTTAGGCCCGTGTGAACGTTCAAATGCTGCTGGAGTTCGTGGGGCTTCATGAAACCTTTGCCGCAGAGGCTGCACACGAAGTTCCTTAGGTCCGAATGTGTCTTGGAATGTTGGACGAGACGAGATCTTCTGTTGTATGCTTTGCCGCAAATCTTGCAGATGTGGAGCACCGATTCGAAATGATGCGGTATATGCTTTAGTAAGGTGAACTTTTCTCTATACTCTTTGTTACAGATGGGGCATATGTATATTGATTTTCTGTGTACGTCGAGATGTCTCTCGCATGCTAATAGCGTGGTGAACGGCAGGCTGCAGTGACGACACGAGATGTTGTCCACAATTTTGTGATTCCTCTGATGAATGATCAGATCTCTAGGTGATTCGAATCTGTGGATAAATGAGAATAAAACATTTATTCAATTTTATTACGGTATAAATAAATTGCAGATAATTCTGAAACTAATTGGACCTTATTTCAAAGTGGACGATCGCGGTCCTTACCTCCCGCCGCACGGCCTCCCGCTCTTCCGCGAGGGCATTACCATAACACAAGCTCACTTTGCAGCTTACTTTGAAATATGATTGGTTGTGTGTGAAAAATGCCCCAGGACATTAATTTACTGATACTAAAGCACACAACTCACGTCATCTCGCAGCCAGCCTGGGGACACTTGATGGAGTGCAGCTCGTGCACTATCCGCAGGTGTTACCTCTGATACTAAAGCACACAACTCACGTCATCTCGCAGCCAGCCTGGGGACACTTGATGGAGTGCAGCTCGTGCACTATCCGCAGGTGTTACCTCTGATACTAAAGCACACAACTCACGTCATCTCGCAGCCAGCCTGGGGACACTTGATGGAGTGCAGCTCGTGCACTATCCGCAGGTGTTACCTCTGATACTAAAGCACACAACTCACGTCATCTCGCAGCCAGCCTGGGGACACTTGATGGAGTGCAGCTCGTGCACTATCCGCAGGTGTTACCTCTGATACTAAAGCACACAACTCACGTCATCTCGCAGCCAGCCTGGGGACACTTGATGGAGTGCAGCTCGTGCACTATCCGCAGGTGTTACCTCTGATACTAAAGCACACAACTCACGTCATCTCGCAGCCAGCCTGGGGACACTTGATGGAGTGCAGCTCGTGCACTATCCGCAGGTGTTACCTCTGATACTAAAGCACACAACTCACGTCATCTCGCAGCCAGCCTGGGGACACTTGATGGAGTGCAGCTCGTGCACTATCCGCAGGTGTTACCTCTGATACTAAAGCACACAACTCACGTCATCTCGCAGCCAGCCTGGGGACACTTGATGGAGTGCAGCTCGTGCACTATCCGCAGGTGTTACCTCTGATACTAAAGCACACAACTCACGTCATCTCGCAGCCAGCCTGGGGACACTTGATGGAGTGCAGCTCGTGCACTATCCGCAGGTGTTACCTCTGATACTAAAGCACACAACTCACGTCATCTCGCAGCCAGCCTGGGGACACTTGATGGAGTGCAGCTCGTGCACTATCCGCAGGTGTTACCTCTGATACTAAAGCACACAACTCACGTCATCTCGCAGCCAGCCTGGGGACACTTGATGGAGTGCAGCTCGTGCACTATCCGCAGGTGTTACCTCTGATACTAAAGCACACAACTCACGTCATCTCGCAGCCAGCCTGGGGACACTTGATGGAGTGCAGCTCGTGCACTATCCGCAGGTGTTACCTCTGATACTAAAGCACACAACTCACGTCATCTCGCAGCCAGCCTGGGGACACTTGATGGAGTGCAGCTCGTGCACTATCCGCAGGTGTTACCTCTGATACTAAAGCACACAACTCACGTCATCTCGCAGCCAGCCTGGGGACACTTGATGGAGTGCAGCTCGTGCACTATCCGCAGGTGTTACCTCTGATACTAAAGCACACAACTCACGTCATCTCGCAGCCAGCCTGGGGACACTTGATGGAGTGCAGCTCGTGCACTATCCGCAGGTGTTACCTCTGATACTAAAGCACACAACTCACGTCATCTCGCAGCCAGCCTGGGGACACTTGATGGAGTGCAGCTCGTGCACTATCCGCAGGTGTTACCTCTGATACTAAAGCACACAACTCACGTCATCTCGCAGCCAGCCTGGGGACACTTGATGGAGTGCAGCTCGTGCACTATCCGCAGGTGTTACCTCTGATACTAAAGCACACAACTCACGTCATCTCGCAGCCAGCCTGGGGACACTTGATGGAGTGCAGCTCGTGCACTATCCGCAGGTGTTACCTCTGATACTAAAGCACACAACTCACGTCATCTCGCAGCCAGCCTGGGGACACTTGATGGAGTGCAGCTCGTGCACTATCCGCAGATGCTCCCGGAGGCGGGCGACAGTCTTGAAGCCGTGGCGGCAGTGCGCGCACGCGAAGGGCTTGTCGGCCGGGCTGCCCGAGTGGAACGCCTCCGTGTGCATCACTAGCAGGGAGAGACGGGGGAATGCCTTGTCGCATTCGTCGCATCTGTTAGGAATTCAATTATTAAATGCTAGCTACCGTCTATGTGTTTCATCCCATTTCCATAGGAGTAAAGAAAATATAAAATATCATCATCAGCTCATGTATGTCTCCACGAAGATCTCGAGCCTCCCCTAACAACAACAAAAACGTGATATAAAATATTACCAATGTAATTAATAATGTACATTTCTGTTGATAGAATTATTCAGTCTGGTCCTATTCAATACAAACAAAAAAAAAATCCTTTTTATATAAAAGTTTACATGTTTTGTTTGAAAACATTTTGGTACAAAAGCTATTTTAGCTATTACTTTTCTATGACTTGCAGTGCAAGGCTACTTGCCCTATCGACTACTCCCTTAAAAAAATTACATTTGGGTCCCAACATTTCAATAATAATGATACTGAACTCATTTACACATAAACTAATAAAAACCAAAAATACTCACTCAAATCGATCTTTAGAAATGTGATAGTAACAATGGTTGCTAAACAATAAATATTTTTCGTATTCCTTCCCGCATATATTGCATGTGTACACAATATCTTTGCCAAAGTGTTCTGCAGGGAAATGGGCATCAAATTCCTGACGGTTCTTGAACAAGTTGTCGCAGTAGCAGCACAGTATGCCTCCTAGTATGTCAATGGAGCTGTCTTCTTTCACTATCTTGGGCTCTATGAAGTCGTAGTCAGTTAGTGCTCTGTCAAAGTGTATGGAGAGATGTGACGTTGCATCGTTTTTGTTTGTGAATGACATGGTGCAGATGGGGCACGGATATGTGATGTTGCAGTGCTCCTCTATATGCAGCTCACACATATCCATGCTATCAATATTCTTGGAGCACAGGTTACATTCGTATGGCGGTGAGTTCTTTTCATTCTTGTGAATCATCAGATGTACTTGTAATTCAGTTTTTGATGAGAATCTATAAGGAATAAATATAATTTGACTATCATCACTACATTTTATAAAAAGTCGCATTCCGCTGCCTGTCCCTATGTCTTCTTAAATCTTTAAAACTACGCAAAGGATTTTTACGCGTTTTTTTTAATAAATACAGTGAATCAAGAGGGAGGTATTTATTTACAATACATGCATAATATGTTAGAAAAACACTGTCAATTTTGGAGATTTCTAATGTGATGTATAAGCATTGCACCCGTGCGAAGCTGGGGCAGTTCAAGCTGGGGCAGTTCGCTTATCTATAAATCTGCGAAATGTACGCGCATAACTTCAGAATGGTTGGACCGATTTCACATTTATTTTTGTGTTTTAACAAACAGAGCAAGGGTTGTATCCAAAAATTTTTTAATCAATCAATTTTAGAAAATATTGCGGAACAAAGTTCACCAGGTCAGCTAGTTGTTTTATGCAAATAAATAATAATGATTCACGGAAATAGTGTACCTTTGGAACTACTGCAAATTTGTTTTTTTTTTGTATGTTTGTTGTTGTCAATACAGGGTTTGTATAAAAGAAAACTAAAAAAGCTTTAATAAAATTGTTGCAAAAATATGTGACACAGATAAAATTGCCAAAGTTGTGTGAGTTACCTAACATAATATAATATAGGGAAATTTTCAAATTCATACTATTATTTTTAACTCCTAATAATAAATAAATAATTAGTATTACGCACAGACATATTCATAAGCACAAATCAACCAGAACAAAGTTACATCTGCCAAATGCCTACTTTAGAGAAGACTGATTTGAAGTTTGATTTGCACATATTTTACCATTTTTACCCAAACTTTTTCTTAGTTGGTTTAGAGAATTGATACTTTTACCAACATTACTATCCACTATCCGTTTATTAAATATAAAGGTACCTAATTGTAGACATAAACATACCATAAAAGTGGTTTGGGTTCAAAGTCACATGGAACTTTGTTCTACGGATAGGTTGAAATGTTTGTCCAGATATCAAATACACAAGTTGTGGTTAGCTACTACTATAGTTTAACTTACTGTTTCTTGCATTGGCTGCATCTGTATGTATGTACGGCATCAATATGGCTTTGTAGTATTGAACATTTTGAATAGGTCTTATCACAGTGTACACATCTGAAAGGTAAATTGTTAATTAAATTTGATAAGAAACATCCTGGGACATTTTTCACATACAGCCAATTGGATTACAAAGTAAAAATGTGTTATAGTAACCACATAGCTGATATACTACCTTTTAAATACATATTTAGATATTAACATCCAGACACAGAGCAAACAGACATGTTCATGCATACAAATGTTTGTCCTGGGTGGGATTCAAACCCACAACCTACTTGAAAGTCAGGGTCACTAACCACAAAGCCAACCGGCTGTCAAATAAATCAATAAGAACATGAATTTGTGTATTTTCACTTTACAAGCTTTATAAAGCTGAATAAGTATCTTGTAGACCAGATTAGTAGCTTATATACACTTCCAATTACATATAAGTAGAATAAAAACATTGTTTATTCATGTAGGCTTTCAAAAATTACATAGATAGGAAGATTATAACCATGATAATGCGACTTACTTGAATTTATCTTTAGTAACGTGATTGAGGTAGCAGTGCCCACGGAAACTGGGGTACCCCTCTATCTCCTTATGGCATGCAACACATGCGTAAATGATTTTGCCATCGCCCGTGTTGTGTTTCAAGTAATGACTGTCAAATACTTTCTTATTTCCAAATATTGAACGGCAAATGTGGCAATATATACCACCAATCAATTCTATAGTGGTACGTTTCGGACCCGAGCCTTTTTTCAGGTCCGGGCGGGGCGCTCCGACGGGGTCCATGAGGGAGGGAGAAGCCATCGCGAATCAATCCTGAGCGGTTGCAGTTGCTAAGGCATGCTAAGTATGATCCATCTATTATGAATATTTATATCTGTGTCAAATGGTCGAGAGCGCGGCTATTGCAAACATTGTAATGTAATTTAATTTGCGGCTACATGTTTATTATGCTGATATTTGCCTGAAAAAAGTTCTCAATTAAGTTCGCTTACATGACCTTGACCTAAGTTTGCAGCGCGGCCACTCGGAATGTTATAACTATTGAAATTCATCTATGTCACTTTTATATATGTGTACAGAATCACTCTTTTCTACATATCGGTTTATAAACACCATCGGCGTCTCTCGTCATCGATAAATGAATTCGAGGTTGTTCAGCCATTACACCGAAGGGAGTCCCATTGATTGAGATTACCAACTTCAATTTTTATGAAAATACTCACAGATTCGGATAAAAACATATAAACACGCAACGGACAATAGTCCCACACTACATTTTAGATTACAATAGCTCAAATAAAGATAAACTTTAATAAAAATGTAACGCCGGATAACAAACAACGCCAAGAAAACGTGTGGTTTTTAATTTTCCGACCGCTTGTTCTAGTTACTAGGGATTCACTTTTAGCATTATACCGACTATATTGTCTGCGATTATCCCACGGTAAAAAGAGACACACGATTTCATGATGCTAAAACATTTGTTTATTCCTATTTAAAATATTTCGGAACGCACAGATTCGAAAAGAAAAATCAATAATAAATTGAGATACACGTCCAAAATGTTAACGTAACTGAAAACTTTATTGCCATTATGGCATTATTAGAAATTTGGAATAAGAAATAGAAAAATATAACATTATAATGATTGGGCCTAGTTGGCATTGGTATAATATAATCTTTTTGTTGAGTATTAGTTAGCCCGTTACTTGATACAAAATTAATTTTCTATGTATTAATATCAAATATGGACATAAAAAAAATGACAAAAGTGCCCGTTAAAAATATCGACCTTCTTCAGTTGACTCCATTTTTACTGGACTTCTCGATTCTCGACTCGATTCGAAGAAGAATAATTACGATAAGATAGATTGTTGCCTTTATTTTTGGTGGTAATTTTAGTTTATTCAATATACCATTTTCCAATCACATCTTACCTTTCAAAATACGCCGACTAAATTATGTAAGATCCCAGCTCTAGTTCTAGTTGCATCGCAAAATAAATAATGTCAATGTCATTGTCAAGCATAGGTACAAGAAAATAAAAATATAAAAAAAATATTGTGGTCGTTTTCCTAAAGTTTTCAAAAAGCAATCGATGTAGAAATATCAAAAAGAAGAAAAATATTTAACGTGCGTCATTATTGTACAATAGTGTGTGTGTTTTCATTAATAACTTTATAAAAATATTGGACCAAGTCTACATAAAAAAAATCTATGAGGATGCTTTATATACTTCATCTTCTAAACTTACGGTAAATATTTATTACGTTTTTTTACTTTGGGTAATATGAAGTAAATACTTGCGATATGAAGCTTATTAATCTACTTTATTAGATTTAAATAATTGATAATCCGTAACGCGGCGGTAGGTGAGGAATTAGGAATGGTACCCTCATTATATGCTTTAAGAATGATTAAAAATGGTTATTTATATTCTCTTAAACTCTATCTTGGCGGTTAACGTCTCCTCAGCGTACGATAGATAGTTTACGTTTGCAATGTTTTGTAATCAATGTCAAACGTATGTTGGCGGCATGCCAGCAGATTCCAGAAATAGGCGCGCTAGACACGCTCCCAACGATTCGTTTACTCCAGTCCAATTTTCCACAATTTATGAGTTCCAAATTCATTACCTGCTACTATGGAACGCCAAAATCCACTTATAACCAGTTATCACAGCTCCATGAGGAGCAGGGACTCATCATCAACGGGTGGAAGTGATGCTAGGGAAAAAATAAAAGATTGCTTCAGAAAATTTATAGCATTCATGTTTACACAAGTGGGTGTCGGTGCTCTAGTTGTTTGCTACGCTATACTGGGTGCTGCCGGCTTCATGCACATAGAAAGGGACAGCCCTGATGAACAACTGAAAGATGTGAGACAAATGAGACAACATTGTGCTGAGGAATTGTGGAACATTACTATCAAAGACAATGTTTTCAATGAAACTGTATGGATGCATGATGTAAATGAAGTTTTGAAGATATTCCAGAATAATATTACAGTGGCCGTCCATACGGGGTACAGTGGGAGATCGGCTGAGGATATCTGGTCATTCCCTGCTGCTTTAATGTACTCACTGTCTGTGTTCACAATGATTGGTTACGGTAATATTGTGCCTAAAACTGTGTGGGGTAAAATTGTTACGATAGCTTACGCTTGCTTTGGTATACCAATTTATGTACTTTACTTCTGCAATATGGGTAAAGTGCTTGCTCAGACATTTAAGTGGTTGTACATAACTGCTCATGAATGCAGTCGGAGAGATGATACAGTGTTTGAAGATGGAGAAATTCAGCCAGTGAAGAGAAAGATTACGGTACCATCAACAGCCTGTTTATGGGTGATATCATTTTATATCCTATCTGGTACCATTATGTTTGGTGCATGGGAGAAATGGAATTATTTAGACTCTACGTACTTCTGCGTGATAAGTCTTTGCAAGATTGGTTTTGGTGACTTTGTACCTGGAGCTAATATATCGGACTCTGCGGGTGGTTCTCACTTGAAGTTGGTTATTAACTTTATATATGTACTTCTTGGTATGGGGTTGGTGGCTATGTGTTATAATCTTATGTGTGAAGATGTAAGGGTTAAGGTTAGAGAGCTGCGGGAGGATCTGAAGAACTGCCTCGATGATATCACCATGAAGATCACAGTGTGCATGAATGACACTAAATATTACCACCAGAAACAGAGCAGGAATTTAAAGTGACCATTAACTTTAATAGTGCATGAATGATAATTGTAATTTTGTAGATTTTTGATAAATAAATGCATTTATTTTTCATATCCTTTTATTTTATTTTCAAATAATCCTGAAACCATTTATTTCAAATTGACGCAAAGTAAAGTAGATATGCATGAAAATCTTTGTTTTGGGTCTGGTTGTTCAAGTATTTAACTGCCGACATCTAAACCAGTGATAGCTTCAATCTATACTAATATTATAAAGCTGACTGAAGAGTTTGTTTGGTTGGTTGAACGGGCTAATCTCTGGAACTACTGGTGGAAAAATTATTTCAGTGAAAGCCCGTTTATCGAAAAAGGCTATAATTAACTCATGATTTATATAAAGCTACATCGACCAATTGCGCGTACTCTATTATCGAAATATAATTATTAAACGAACTGCGGGTATTTTTTTAAGCTACACGCAGCTGAAGTCATCCCATTATATAGGTACTAGCTTCTGCCCGCGACTCCGTCCGCGTGGAATATAGTGATGTGCCGAGTCGCTGTTTTGGTGGATCGAGTCGACTCGAGTCAGTTTATACGGTATTCGAATCATGACTCGATTCCCTCTACTCGAATTCTATGTTTGGTATTCGAATACTGACTCGAGTCCGGCTGTCGAGTCAGTATTTGAATTCCGGTTAGACTCGAATCAACCCTCATTACCGATTCCTTTTTTCCTAATGTTGCGGTTGGCATCGACCTCAAAAGAAAAAAATTTGCTCATATCCGATTATGAAGATGCTTCAGGATTATAAATATTTATAAGTTAATATTTATCAGGTATCAAAGTTATTACTTTTCAGTTATTCGTTTGTGTTTTAAAGTTCGGTAAATGTTCTTTAAATTACTTTTTAATGAAAGATAATTAAAAAAACTCAACTCAACAAAACTCGTATACTAGACTCGAGTCAATTGAACTCGCATAAATAGAATCGAGTTAGCAAGTACGAGACGATTCTTCCTGACTCGAGTACCGGAATCGAGTCTGGCGTACTCGAATCAAAATAAATTGGTATTCGAGTAGGCGAGTCCAAAGCAGGAATCGAGTCTGACTCGAGTCAAACCGTACTCGGCACATCGCTAGTGGAATAGTTACTTTGGACTGACGCTAACTTTCAACCCCCTTCGTTAACGTAGAAGGATGGCCTCGCAGACCTAAGTAACTGATGACTGCACGCGCCGACCCGGCACATAAGGGCGCGCGCAGTACAGTACTTGATCATTATTTTGCTGCAATCTTATTTTAAATTCGCGATATCTCCTAAGATATTCATTGAAATCGAATGATTGAACAGGCAATTTTATTTTAAATTAAATACTTGTGATGAATAACGTATTTATTTCGATAAGGATTAATATCATGTTTATAAAAACCCCTACGCAAATAATGCTTAATTTTCGAACTGGTTAGTATAAAAGTGGTTATAGTGAGCCAACCTTAACAGATAGACATATGCTATCGCGGACTTTTTTTTAGAACTTTTAAAGGGGAACAATTCTGTCATACATCATTTTAGCGTAACTTTAACCGTTTACGCAGCGTACGCGACGGAAGCTCTCAAAAGGAAATAAAAACTCCCGATTTTGATACATTCTTCATTGGTGATCCGCTCCTTTTGGTCATAGCGTGATGATATATAGCCTATAGCCTTCCTCGATAAATGGACTATCTAATAGCGAAAGAATTTTTCAAATCGGACCAGTAGTTCCTGAGATTAGCGCGTTCAACCAAACAAACAAACTCTACTCCTTTATAATATTAGATCATGAATTTAATCATCATGAATTTCATATCATATCATTATCATGAATTTAGTTCGCGAAAGTTTTATTTAATCACATCCACTCTCAATTCTCCCCCCTGTAGCACACACAGTAATGACTAGAACGTGTGAGTGAGAGGTAGAGATGTTGCCGTTGCGGCTGCGGCGCGTGTGTGGCCACGAGGGGCGCGTGAACGACGCGCTGTTCCAACCCGCTGCCGCACCCGCCCCCGCCCCCACACCCGCCCCACGCTCATACAACCAACAAACGCTTATATACTTCGGTGGAGATGTGCAGGTGTGTATGAACTTTTAGCAGTGGCGTAGCGTGAGTCATTGGCGACTGGGGCGGAAAAGGCGGCAAGAATAATGTTGTTGTTTTTTATTAGTCACAATTTGCCGCCCTTTTGGACGTCACAAAAATTATGATGATTTTTTGACGAGGGTCATAATTTGCCGCCCTTTCGGTCGGTTATCGAATAAGTAACATCTACTCATATATTTTATTATTGTTTGTTATGTCACCAAGTATTTTTACATATTATGTAATTAAAGTTAATCGCACATTTTTATAGAATTTCAATATATAACTATGGCACTAGATAGAGATGTACGTACAGTACATACACCACTGGCTTTCGGTGAAGGATAACATCGTGAGGAAACCTGCAATGGTCGGCATTCAAAGGTTAGAAAAGTCCGCTAATCCTCATTAGACTCGCATCGTGGACTTTCCCCCCCGTTATTAGGCTCGTTTGTGCTCCTGCCGTGGAGTCGTATATGAGGATTATGAGGTGATGCCTGATATTGTGAACCCAGGACTACCCGGAGGTGATGCAGGCCCACCGCGACAACCGCAACTACGTCAAGTGGAACCTGGAGAACACGGCGCGCATGCTCGGTCACAACTTCCCGCACAAACACATATTGGTTGTCAAACCCTCCAGGTAAGACTGAAACATCTAGTCAAGGGAATCTATGTGTATATAAAAGAAGAAATTGACTGGCTGTTATTAAAATAGGAATATATATGAATAGTCACTTGAATACACTGCAATTACTCTGTGTCTACCTATGGCTTTGTGGCTAGTGATTCTGACTTTCAAGGCACCGGTCGTTTGAATCCCACCCAGGAGAAACATTTGTATGGATGAATATGTCTGTTTGTTCTGTGTCTGGATGTAAATATTTATATAAGTATATATTAAATATAGTATCAGCTATCTGGGTTACAGCACAAGTTTACTTAGTTTGAAATCAGATTGGCCGTGTATAAAAAATGTCCCAGGATATTTATTTACGTATGCACGTACCACGGCAGGGTGGAATACAAGAGTTTCAGCTGTTACGACAACTTCGTGCCGAGCAACAACGCGGGCGTGCCCGACCACACGCCCACGCACTCCGCGCTGCACCATCTCGAGAGGTAACCCATCAGCATCATCATCATCATCCATCATAGCATATGTATCACCTGTAGGACGTCCCATAGATCTCCATTTTATTTTTATTTTATTTTTTTTCTTTTTTTCATGTATTAATTTTTTCCTTTTCATTAATAAAATTGCTCATAATTGTTATATATTTAAGGGGGGAGACACTGTAGCCTGTAACACAGCTATTGTATAGCTAGCACAGGATGCAGGGCTTCACTACCACTGTAATTTTTGCTTTTTTGAACAATAAAGTTTTTATTATTATTATATAGACCGGTCACCTACACTCGTGATCATCATCAGCTGTAGGACGTCTACTGAACATAGGCTTCCCTAATAGTGTTACATATAGACCGGACACTTAAACTCATCATATGTCACTTTTGTCTTTTTTGGCACATCACTATCATCATATACATAATGTTAAACAAAGTCTGTCGTTGGTCTGCGTTGCATAAATGGGACATTGATACAAAATGGTCCATTTCCAGGTTACTACAGAGTGTGACGAGCAGACTAAAAGCGTTGCCGACCTCCGAGCTGCTAGAGGCGGCCGCCGCGGTGGCACTGCCCGACGAGATCGACATCGAGGAACTCCACGTGAGTCTCCCTTGATACCTAATAGAGTTACCAGCTCTCAAATTTGGGAACCAGGACAGGACACGTCAAAACCCCGGATTTTAGAGTCCAAAATCAGGACTTGTCAACAGGTCTATGTGTGTGTGACTACAGATGAAGCGTCCAGTGGGGGGAGGGTCCTGGACGCTCCCCGAATGCCTTTCCACTAGGACAAATCCAGGGAAACCCGGACGGATGGCACCCCTACTTGATACTGTAATTTAGGTTGTGTTTTGTTTTGAATCTGGGGTCTGTTGTATCCTCGATGTTTTCTAGATTAGACTGTATGTATATTGATATAGAAAGTGACTTCGAGTAACGAAATTAAAAGCATATTTGGACATACATACTCCTAGATATGATACAGGATATACATATATTAAACTAGTGACTGTTCGTGGTTTTACCCGCATTATCGGGTATCTTCATTCGGGTTATAAACCACCACCATCTGTTCGGAACCATGGCCCCAAATTTCGACTAAATCAGTTCAGTGTTCAGTGTTCAGTTTTGCATAAAAGAGTAACAAGCATCTATGGAGTATCTGAGTATGGACTCACAAACTATCGCATTTATAATATCAGTATAATAGAAATAACTTAATATATGTATTACTTTCATTATAACTACTATCAGAACCGACCATTAATAGTGACTATTCATAAGTGCTTTATTGAGTCCTATTTGAACAAAAAAGATTTAGATTTTTGTATGTGTATGTAGAACGTATGCATACACCACCCGAGCGAGACGAACAAGAGTAACGGAGCTCCCTCCACGGCCTCCGGCGCCTCCCACCACCTGCCGTGAGTAGGTTTAGTTCCAATGGATGTTGTCATATAGCCTCACTAGATTATAAAACTCGATAACAGTTTCATCCAGGTTAAAGATCATCATAAGCTCATATACATCTCCACAGCAGGAGCAGGAGGTGACCGTGGTGGCTCAGTAGTAAATGCGATTCACAACTTAAACGTGCAGGGTCAAATCTCTGACCCTGTTAAGATTGGTTTTCGGTGAAGGAAAACATAGTGAGTTCTAGGATACTTCGTTCTTAAAAATGCTTAACAATAATACCTTATATTAGTAATATAAACAAAGCAAAAATCTGTCTTCAACTTTTATTTCATTTTCATTCTACAACTTAACATTGACTATGTATTTTATATCTCTGGTTGGGCTTTCTTTACATATTGTTTTATGTTTCATTCTATGTAATCTAGAAAATTTGTGTTAACAGTTGTGGTTGTGGGTTCGAATCCCACCAGGACAATTATAATTTTGAATAATTATTTGTGTGCATGAACATGTCTGTCTTGATGTAAATATCTATATAAGTGTGTATTTATAAGTAGTATATTAGCTAGTTGGCAAACTCTGTTTAGTTTGGAATCAAATTGGCTGTGTGTGAAAATTTCCAGGATAATAATTTAATTCCATTGCTATAATAATTTAATTTATAGGCTGTTTAAGACTTACCTATGTCATACTATTTTCTAGTTAGAAAATACTTACTTGCAATACTTTTTCACGAACATGAGGGTGCAAGTTTAAACCCCTGGCCCATACCTCTAGGTTTAAAAACTGACGTACGGATTCACCAGTCCTATGGTTTCACACTACTGGCTTTCGGTGAAGGTAAACATGAAAGTCCTGAAGTCCCCATTCAGCACTAGGCCCGCGTGGAGGACTATGGCCTAACCCCCCTCGTTGTTAGGGGAGGCTCGTGCTCCTCGGTGGAGACGTATATGAGCTGATGATGAATACTGTTTCCAGTGAGTCGGACCCGCTTTGGTGGCGGGAGAAGTTAGCCCTGGATGAGAGCCAGCTGACCCTGGTGGGGTTCAGCAAGGGCTGCGTGGTCCTCAACCAGATTATATACGAGTTCCACTACACCAAGACTTTGACGCCGGGAGACAAACATATGATGAGGTAAGGATTTTTATCTAGCTAGTTGTTTCAGAGGTCTCCCCTCTAGGTAGGTACTTGGTCTGACTTTTATTCGATATATGGATGCTGATAAGCAATAATGTGTCGAGCCATAAAAAATTCAAGCCAACAATAATGCATCATGTATTTAACTTTCTACAAAAGTGTTTCAAGCCATCTAAAATATAAAAATACATAAAAAATGGATTTATATAATAAAAAAACGTCGTGAATCACATACGCAATATGATCTTTAGACGCCTTTTTCTCAAAACCAAGTTTATGAGGATTAACACATTATTGCTTATCAGCATCGATATATCTATATTGTTATTGTAATAAGTATATTATTAGGGGTAGTTTTGTTGATTTTTTTTCATTTTTATAAAAATGTTCATATAAAAACTGTCAATTAGTTTAGACGAATAACTAACAGTTACGTCCTTATAAACTTTCTTATTTATATTATTAGTAGAATATTCTTTCAGTTCATAAAGATTTTGTATAAATTGTCTGAATTGTCTGGGTGGTTTAGTATCGGGGGCGGGTCGCTAGTTAACTATACATATATAATAGTAAGTGATATAATATATGTTTGTATGTGTTTGATTGCAGGTTCATGGAGCGCGTGGCGGCGATGTACTGGCTGGACGGCGGGCACGCGGGCGGCAAGAACACCTGGCTCACCGCGCGCAGCCTGCTCGAGACGCTCACTCGCCTCGGTACCTACACACAACCAACAACAACAACACCACTAATAACAACAGCACTACTAACAATAACAATACATACAACAACAGCACTACTAACAATAACAATACATACAACAACAGCACTACTAACAATAACAATACATACAACAACAGCACTACTAACAATAACAATACATACAACAACAGCACTACTAACAATAACAATACTAACAACAACAGCACTACTAACAATAACAATACATACAACAACAACACCACTAACAACAACAGCACTACTAACAATAACAATACATACAACAACAGCACTACTAACAATAACAATACTTACAACAACAGCACTACTAACAATAACAATACTAACGACAACAATACTAACAATAACAACACTACTAACAACAACAGCACTACTAACAATTAATATTTAATAAATATATCACTTATTATTATTATATTTCCAGATGTGAACATCTACATCCACGTGAGTCCGTACCAGGTGCAGGACGAGGGCCGGCCCTGGATCGGCCGGGAGGAGAAGGCGTTCACCGGCCTACTCAAGAAGTTGGGCGCCAAGGTGAGAAACTACATAATTATATACATTTTTTATGACTTTCAAGCTGCCGGACCGGTCCAATCTCATCCAGGACAAATATTTGTATACATGAATATGTCTATTTGTTCTGTTTCTGGATGTAAATATCTATATAAGTATGTATTTAAAGTATTATAGTTCCCATAGCACATGCTCTGCTTAGTCAGATTAGTTGTATGTGAAAAATGTTCAATTTAAAATATTTTTAAGCAATTAAGAACAGCCACTCTCAACCTCTGTTCGTAATGTTGCTTTAACCGAGAAGAGCTGGCAATAAACTCAGCAATTAACCAACTTAGATCCGATACATTTACGTTGGAAATAGTTTATAAAGCGAGCATTTCCATAGGTTTTTTTTTACGAAATTTATCGATTTTATCCGTTTTTTACTCGCAGGTCCACAGATACTTGCACTGCCCCGCGAGCGCGGGCGCGGCGCACTCGCTGCACACGCACTTCGACGTGCTCGCCAACTTCTCCCGCGTGCAGGCCGCCCTGGCCCCTACCTCTCCCTCCTCCCCCGCCTCCCCCACAGTCTCCCCCACCACCTCCCCCATCGCCTCCCCCGCTGACTCCTCCGATGAAGACATGTAGAAATCTTCACCACCACTGATCTACATATTAATCATGTCCCCACTTCCCCAGTGACGCCCTAAGCCGAGACGCGGTCCCGCAGGGGGCAACCTCAGCGCTCCACAAAAAAAATCATTATTTTGTGACGTCTAGAAAGGCGGCAAATCAAAAAAAAAACGACATTATTATTTTTGTGGCGACAAAAGGGCGGCAAATTATTACTCCGCTCCGGGCGACAATGCTACTGCGCTACGCCACTGGGTGGAAGTGCCAGGGTGAATGCTTTTTTATCATAAGACATTTTTCATACGTAAAAGATTTCCTATATATATTTGCGGATAGAGTTTTTGTTTTCAAAGAACTCATTCAGTTTCAAACAACGATTGATAACTATGAATGTCGAATTGTATTCATAAAACCCTTTAGAAATAGGGCTTTAAAATATTTTGGCTATATATTTTTACATTATCCACCTGTAGTCCTGATAATTTAGAGGTTATTTACCTAAATATTTTGCCTACAAAGTGTATAGTAAAATCTGGTTTAATTTTACAGGGAGTATATTTAGTTTTTAATGCAAAAGATCGATCCGTATAGATGTGTCTATTGGGAATTAGACCTTCTGTGTATTGATTTAGAGTCGTTTTTATACATCAACGGTCACTGTGCAGAATAATTAAGCACTGGTGCAAATATGGCATACATTTTTAACTTCTTGCTTCATCACAAATATCTCATGTACAATATATCATTAGTACAATTTGTCATCTCAATTTATTAGTCGAATCGTTAGTATTAATTTATCATCATCATCATATCAGCGCAAGAATGTGCCAAAGCACACACTTGCATTAAGCTGAGTTGGATGCCATTTGGCAACTTTCATGGTTTTTTGTCTTTATTTTGTATGAATGTGGCAATATACTTATTATTATATCAGCCGTAAGGCGTCCACTGCTGAATATAGGCCTCCCCATGGATTTCCTTGCAGACTGGTTACATGTGGCTTGCATCTAGTTCCAGTCTGTCAGGTCGTCACTACCTTTGTATTGTCATAAAAAAACTCCTATCGACCTATCCGTAGAACAAAGTTACATCTGCCAAATCCCTACTTTAGAGAATAGTGATTTGAAGCACATTTTACCCTTACTTTTCTTAATCGGTTTAGAGAATTGATACTTTTACCAACGTATTAAAACATTACTATCCGTTTATTAAATATAGGTACCTAATCGTAGACAAACATACAATAAAAGTGGTTTGGGTTGAAAGTCACATGGAACTTTGTTCTACGGATACCGCAGTAGTATTGCTCTCTCCCTCTTTCTGGCTTAGAATAAGGATGTGCGAGCGAGTGATTTGACTTGCAAAGTAATGTATTATATAAAAAGTTGCGCCAATGCATTATCGACTCTGAGACGTAGGTGTTAAGTCTCACGTGCCAGTATTCTCCCCGGCCTACTCGGTCGGACAGTTAGCGATAAGTTTTCGATGGTTGTAAAGGAATTGAAACATTCCCATAATTTATTTTTCATGTTTCATCTTAATATTATCTCGAAAAAAATAATATTTTTGTAGTGCAATAATTTATATTATTATAGACTATTTTAACTAAATGTAAGATCTATTTTCACCGTGACAGTATTTGTGGTATATTTTGAAAACGATATAAAACTACGAAACTAATGTAATTATAGTGTATCATAGTATTAAATCGAATTGATGTAAAATTATAAATTGATCTCAGCAAAAAATATATGAAATAAATCATCTATTTTGAATCCGTTGTTTTCATTTATTAAATAAAAAAGACTAAAGATAATATGAGAGAAAGTGGATTTGACTGGAGACCGAATGGATGACATGACGCACAAAGCCGACCCTAAATAGGATAAGGCAAGGAAAATGCTCATGAAATTAAAAAAAACTGTAAAATGGTGTTGTAACAATTTATTACAGAAAATTCATCACATGAATACACGATAGTAAAATTAAACCGCAATTATATCCAAAACTGAATACTACTTTATAATGCTATAACCAAGTTCATTTGAGAGTTATGAGTGGACTAACACACAGCCATCAAGATATTGTTTATAAAATACATAAATAAATTTCCTGGGACATTTTTCAGACAGCCAATCTGGTTCCAAACTAAGCAGTGCTTGTGTTACCAGATAGCTGATACACTACTTTTAAATACATACTTATATAGATAATTACATAGTATATTCCATACTCATCCGACAATTATTATCATGAATGAATGGTTGTTTGTTTGTCTGTTACTATAAAATAAAGTTTGATAATACAAGCGTATATCGCATAAATCTTACGACTTTAGATGACCGGAAATAAAAATATGGTAGATGTAGCATAAATTACAAATCAATACCCAAATATGCAAATCTAATTTCCTATTTTAATTTTGATACCGGCAGAATCTAAATGAGATCTAGAATCATCTGGTATCAAAATTAAATAAAAAAAGGAGTTATTAGGTTTAAAAATTAGGGTATCGAAATATTTCATGTTTTTTTGCTATTATTTTTCAGCGACTTCAAAAAGGAGGTTCCTTTGTATTGAGCAAATATTATCAACTAGGTGACCCGCGCAACTTCGTTAGCGTCACTTGCCCGTTAGTGCAACAGTTTTGATTGATGCTCCGCTCCTATTAGTCATAGCGTAATGATTAATACATAAAAACCTTCCTTAAGAATCACTCTATATATTAAAAAAATCCGTTGCGTAGTTTTAAAGATCTAAGCATACATAGGGACAGACAGACGGCGGCTAGCGACTTTGTTTTATACTATGTAGTGATTATTTAAAACCTTGCATCTTTAATTAGTTTGGACATACTGTGCTTAGAATACATTTGATTAGTTATATATATTGTTGATCGTACAGGAAAAGGGAAAAGTATTGTATGCAATGTTAGTTGTTAACATATAAGACAGAAACACGCTAACATGTAATTGATTTGGTGGAGATCCTTAGAATTATTGTAATGGTTACAAACATTTGTTCATATATTTACATTAATAGTTCATTAACGGAGTCCTTTTTCTATAGGTACTAATATTATAAAGAGGAAAGATTTGTTTGTTTGTTTGTAATGAATAGGCTCCGAAACTACTGGACCGATTTCAAAAATTCTTTCACCTTTGGAAAGCTACATTATCCCCGAGTAACATAGGCTTTATTTTATCCCTGTATTCCCACGGGAACGGGAACTACGCGGGTAAAACCGCGGGGAGGCAGCTAGTAAAACAATAACTTTAAAGTTTCCTTCACAAAAAAGACACTTCGAAATCTATAGACGTATGAAAATTCATTTAGAGAGTCCTCCTCAAATAATGTTTTAAAATATGTACAAATGTTGGCGACCAGTGCAAATCTGACATATCACTTGGGGTATGTGCGAACACATAAAACTTAGCTAAATGGGAGAGATGGTTATTTACCATTTGGAATAAAATCAATCAATGTATGACATTTACATTATTTAAGTATACTTTTTTTTACTGCTAAAGATAGTGTTAAAAATGTCACAATTGTTTATATAACAAAATTACTGTTGCATCAAAATAAAACAAGACTTATGAAAAAAAAAAACATGGCAGCTGTTCAAACCACAGACCATAACCAATTATTTCTAGACTCATTCCAATGTATTCCAGACAAATTTTACTCCAAACTCCACTTTTTAGACGTCATCTAGATTCTGCCGGAATCAAAATTAAATTTAAAAACAAGTGGAGTTATTACGTTTGCAAATTAAGGTATTGATATAAGAAATATCACTAATCATAAATCAAGACTTAATTCTGACTTTCTATCTCAAACTAGTATATAAGGGAGCATACCAATATAATCCTGTCCCATTGTTATTCCATATGGCAAACCATCTCATAATATATATTTACATGTTCTCAAACTGTCCGTCCTTGTCTAACAGCAGGATGTTAGGGTTTTCCTTCTCAAACTCAGTCGGTTTCCTGAGGCGTTGCTGGTCGGTCCACTCCCCCTCCCCGGCGCCCCACTCCCCCACCTTCTCCCCAATCACATCTACTTCTTCTCTAGCTCTTATCTTCTCCACCTGAGTAGAAAGCACACGTTTTTAATATTAAAGGTATAATCACTACATATTATAAAACAAAGTCGCTTTCGCCCTATGTCTTCTTAAATCTTTAAAACTACACCACGGATTTTGATACGGTTTTTTTTAATAGATAGAGTGATTCAAGTGGAAGGTTTTTTTTTATATACAATAAATGCTTAATATGTAAGAGAAACACTGACAATTTTGGAGGTTACCGCGTTCCCGGGAGATTTTACCGGTAAAAAAAGGAGCCTATGTGTTAATCCAGTTTTTAAAACTATCTGTGTACCAAATCCGTTCAGTAGTTTTTGTGTAAAGGCGTAACAAACATCCATCTGTACTCACAAACTTTCGCATTTATAATATTAGTTAATTTTTTATAGTATTTTCTACAATAATTATTACTATTACAATAACTAATTTGTTAAATGTATATTTATCAAACTAATAGTGTTGTCATATAAATTAAATGCTGTTAATAAGGAAAACTAATTCAATTGAGTATAAATATTGTTTAAATAACAGTAATGGACCCCAATTATTACTTTATAATCACATTTTAATGATTACAAATTATAGCATTAAAGGCTTATCTATACTAGAGGACCAGGCAGACTTCGTTCTGCCCACCAGCGCCACCTACCGGGTCCAAATCATACATAAAACCTTCCCCATGAAATACTCCGTAATTTGGTAAAAACTGCATGAAGATCTGTTCAGAAGTTTTTGCGTTCATCGCGTTCAGACAGAGGTGGCGGGGACTTTGTTTTATATTATATAGATAAACTAGCTGCCTCCCCGCGGTTTCACCCGCGTAGTTCCCGTTCCCGTGATGACTTAGGGCTTTGAAAAATAGATTTTAGCCTATTCTCAGACCTACCGAATATGCATATAAAATTTCATAAAAATCGGTCAAGCCGTTTCGGAGGAGTATGGTAACGAAAACTGTGACACGAGAATTTTATATATTAGATTTAAGTAACATAAAACGATTATTAAAATGATCAAACTAAAATTGTAAATAGGACTCGAACCTGTTACCTCCGTGTCGTGCTTGGCGAACTTGTCGAACATGTTCGCGTAGAGCTGCTTCTCCTTCTGTTTCTGCTTCTGTATGGTGGCGCGGCATACTATCGCCTGGTTGGCTGCAGCCTGGTGACATGGAATTGACAATTTTAATACATGAAATAAGGTCTTAAATAAAATTATCATATCGAAAAATGACAAGAATGTACTAAAAAATAAATCTATGCTATAAATAACTAAAGCTGAAGAAGAGTTGTTTAGATGAACGCGCTAATCTCTCAAAATCAAAATCTTGTTTATTCAAATAGGCCTTCACTAGCTACATATTATGAATAGTCACTATTAATGCTCGGTTCTGAAAGTTGTTTTTAATGAGAAGAGCCGGCAATAAACTCGGTTATTACTCTTTTACTACTGGTCCCATTTGAAACATTCTTTCAGAGTTAGAAAACTCATTTAACAAGGAAGGCTATAGGCTATATTTTATTCCCGTATACATACGGGAAAGGAAACTATACGGGTGAAATCGCGGGGCGGAAGTTAGTATTTTCATATGCGATTTTCATCTTGCGATGTCCTTGAAAAGGAAGGAAAGTTTACTGAACATTTTTCTCCATATTCGTTAATGATTTGATATAACACACTAAGTGGCTTCCCGCGGTTTCACCCGGGTTTCTAGGGGATCTTTAATTTTTACTAAATTTAAAATAAATATAAAAAGTAGCTTATGTTTTAATAAACTATATGTGTTCCAAATTTCACCCAAATCCGTTGTAGTTATTGCGTGGCAGAGTAACAAACATACATCCATACTCACAAACTCTGCACTATAGTATTCATAAAATTTGATCCACAAAAAATAAGATATACAAAAATTTTCAACCAACCTTATTCTGAGGTTCGCGGGCAACGACTTGTTCGAAGTCCTTCAGGGCTAGTGCTGCATCTTTGAGGCCTAACAGCGCTTGGCCTCTTCTAAATAGGCCCTTTATATTGTCAGGGTCCAGCTCTAGGGCCTTGGTAGCGTGGTCCCTGGCTTCAAAGTAATGGGCCGGAGTAGCCTTTAGGTATGCAAGAGATAGGTTCAAATGTGTGGACAGGAGGAGGTCTTCCGCTTCTGTTTTGTTTGCTTCTTCTTCTGTAGAGTCTTCTGGTATATCTAAAAACAATTTATGTGTTTTAGGTATGTTTTAAAATTGGTAATTATGTTTTTGGGCAATATTAGAAGTACAGGTATACAAATTTATATAGTAGGTAGTGTAGCAGCTATTTGGCTACGATAGTACACACATAGGCTGTGGTTAGGTGGGAATCAGGTTGTCAATGTGTGAAAGTCTCAGGACATATAAATATACAGATAGTTAATATACTACTTTTGAATACTTATATAGATTTTGACATCAAGCCATATATTTTGATAGGTCTGTCGTAATGGAAAATTAAGTATTGCTTTAGGATAGCATTCACAAATTAAGTATTTGTGAATGCTATCTATATCTTAATCAAGTAGGTAGATATTGTAGATAGATACATAACAAATATACTATTGTACACTAACTGACAAAAAATACATTAAAAGTTACGTGCCTATATTAAAATGAAGTAGTTTAATAAATAACAAACTCACCTTTAACAAACGAAACAACTTTTTTGTACATTTTAATGGCGAGCAGATATTTGCTCGCTTTGAAATAATTAGTTCCCTTCTCCTTTAAGACCTTGGCTTGTTCCAACTTCTCTGGCCCATCCATGGCCCAGGAAGCTTTAGCTTTTTCGAAGCTGACAAGTTTCACTGTGTATTCCACGGGGGAATCAGGTGGTACCCCCAACTCTGCATTTCCCTCAGATTTGAAAGCATATTTAGGTGTGAGGGATATTGTAGATTTCTCATCTTTGAGGAACTTCTCGAGAGCTCGTTCTAGGCCGTCGCAAATGTTCTTATCGCTGCCTTCTCCTAGTAAGAAGCTGACAGTTCGCGTATCGAACACTTTGCCGTCCGCTTTCAGCCTACCCTCCAGTTCAACTGTAACAAAATTAATTTTATATGAGTACTAGTGGCTCCCCGCGGTTTCACCCGCGTACCCGGAAGGTCTTCCATTTTCCCGTGATAAAAAGTAGCCTATGTCTTTCTCAGGCTCTAGACTATTTGTGTACCAAATTTCATTTAAATCGGTTCTATAGTTTTAGCGTGAAAGCGAGACAGACAAGAGTTACTTTCTCATTCATAATGTTAGTATAGACTAGCCCACCCGGCGAACTTAGCACCCCCTAACAGATAATGAATGTAAAATCACTACATAATATAAAACAAAGTCGCTTTCCGCTGTCAGTCCCTATGTCTTCTTAAATCTTTAAAAATACGCAACGGATTTTGATGCGTTTTTTTGAAATAGATAGAGTGATTCAAGAAGAAGGTTTTTATATAATATACAATACATGCATAATATGTTAGAGAAACACTGTCAATTTTGGAGGTTTCTAATGTAATGTATAAGCGGGTCGCTAGTTTTTGATAATAACAAACCCAGGAAATTTTACATTGTTTTGATTTTAATATTTATTCTGTTATTCAAAAAATCCAAAAAAATCAACAACCATCAAAATCTCTCGAGCAGTTATCGTATATCTTCTGATGCAGGCTACTTTTTATTAGCATTTATAATATTAGTAAGATTAGTGTAGATGTAGTAACGGTGTCCTTAACAAAATAGCACACGGCCGATAGGTCAAGACGATTTCCAGCTACTAATAGAGATATTGATATTAAGTATGATAATATCTACACTAATATTATAAAGAGGAAAGATTTGTTTGTTTGTTTGTAATGAATAAGCTCCGAAACTACTGGACCGATTTCAAAAATTCTTTCACCTTTGGAAAGCTACATTATCCGCGTAACATAGGCTATATTTTATCCCTGTATTCCCACGGGAACGGGAACTACGCGGGTAAAACCATGCGGAGGCAGCTAGTAATATAATAAAATGCCTACAATAGTACAGTTATACATAATTATTGTTAAGTTAAGATATTGTAAACTCCCGTCCCGTGGTTTCAACCGCGTTCCCGAGTAATATTTTCCGGGATCAAAAAAGCTTACATTCTAACTCTGTCTCTTATAGATCCCTTCAACCCTTTTTGAGCGAAAGAGCAACAACATTCATACATACTCACAAACTTCCGCATTTATAATATTTGTATTGCGCAGTTTTGTCGCCGGCGTATTCGTGTTATAGTGTCTACCCACGGTTTCATCCGTATTCCCGGGGAATCTTAAATTTTCCCGGTATAAAAAGTAGCCTATGTCCTTTCTTAGGCTCTAGACTAATCTAGACTATCTGTGTACCAATTTTTATTTAAATCGCTTCAAAAGTTTTAGCGTAAAAGCGAGATACACAGAGTTACTTTCGCATTTATAATATTAATTAGGATTAGGATATGACAAAATATGTGCGAATAGACGACGTATTTAAAATACATCTAAGATGAAATATTCCAAACAAAATTAGACTCAAATTAATCCTACTAATATTATAAATGCGAAAGTTTGTATGTATGGATGTTTGTTACTCTTTCACGCTCCAACGGCTGAAGGGATCTGCTTGAAATTTGGCACAGAGCTAGAATATGTTCTGGAATAACACATATGCTACTTTTTATCCCGGGAACGCGGGTGAAACCGCGGGGAGCCACTAGTACTAAATAAAGTTGCTTTTACTACGGAACTCTCGTGTGTGGTTTTTAGATAGAAACTACGTGTCACATTACTATATTGTATTCAACAATATGGGATTGTATTACTTATTCTAAAGAGAAATTTCTATTGTATTTACGCTTTTGTAACTAGAAGAAAGAAAGCCTACATTGTTAGCAGGTAAGTGAATATTTAGTTAAATATTTAAATCAACTAGTGAACAGACAAAAATTTACTTCCATCTTAGGTTTCGGCAACATCCTGTATAGACGGGTCAGAGACCAAATGCAAAAGCCCATCACTAATACAAAAAAAATATTTAAGCACCTATGGATTTACCTTGACATATTGGTATATTATGAGAGTTCCCTGAAACCCTCCTAGATCCCATTATCACAACTGAATTTTAATTGAAATGGATTTCTTTCTAATAAAAAACCTAATAGGTCCATAAAAGACACGAGTTGTAAAGTTTTATCTATACTAATATTATAAAGAGGAAAGATTTGTTTGTTTGTTTGTTTGTAATGAATAGGCTCCGAAACTACTGGACCGATTTCAAAAATTCTTTCACCTTTGGAAAGCTACATTATCCCCGAGTAACATAGGCTATATTTTATCCCTGTATTCCCACGGGAACGGGAACTACGCGGGTAAAACCGTGGGGAGGCAGCTAGTTTTATTATATTTAACTAGTTGACCCGGGCAACTTCGTTAGCGCCACTTGCCCTTTTTTGCAACAGTTTTGATTGATGCTCCGCTCCTATTCGTCATAGCGTAGTGATTTATACATAAAAACCTTCAATAAGAATCACTCTATCTATTAAAAAAAACCGCATCAAAATCCGTTGCGTAGTTTTAATGATCTAAGCATACATAGGGACAGACAGACGGCGGATAGCGACTCTGTTTTATACTATGTAGTGATCTGCAATCAAGAAGTACTAAGCAGATGTTTTGAGAGCTAGAGAAGTAATAGACAAAAAAAAACATAGTCGAAATAAGTACCTCTCCCCTTTTAAAGTCTGTTAAAAATAGATCGAAAAGGACATGTTACCTGTAACTTGAGCCCCATCATTAGGGGTCTCGGTACCGGAGCCCTGTTCTATGATCTGGCGCAGGATGCCCTTGCTCTTGTTGGGGCTCAGGTCCTCCACTTCCCAATCTAGCATTTCAACCTGCGATGAAAAACAATCACATAAAAAAATATAAAATACTAGATTCAACCTGCGGTTTCACCCGCATAGTTCCCGTTCCCGTAGGAATATAAGGATAAAATATAACAGCTTTCTATTGGTGAAAGAATTATTTTGATTGATCTAGTAGTTTGATAACAAATCTTTCCTCTTTATTATAGTAATAATCTTATAGAAGTATAGATTAAATTAATTGCATAGCTTGTTTGAAACTGTCTTGTGTCAATCAAAAACTTTGCTTTTAAAACTCAGTTTATAAATTCAAATCTAGACCTACTTGAATATTATATTATGTATATTTCATTAATTTCAATTAATTTGAACTGAAATAATCTTGTATCATAGAATGTGGTTTACCACATTTGCTGTTCTGTTATGTAGCCACATGATAGGACAGTCTGATAACAGTTTAAAATATTTATATCCTGGGAAAATTTTCACACACGGCCAATCTGATTCCAAACTAAGCATAGCTTGTGGTATGGTAACCAGATAGCTGATATACTACATATTCTACTTTTGTTAATGTTAGTTACCATACTCCTCCAAAACGGTTTGACCGATTCTCATGAAATTTTGTGCATATTGGATAGCTCTGAGAATCGGGCAACATCTATCTTTCATCACCCTAAGATCATGGGAACGGGAACTATGCGGGTCAAACTGTGGGACGGCAGCTAGTAATTAATCTATATTATTATGATTAGCTGTTGGTCTTCCTTACAAAATAAAATAAATCGGTTAATATATTTACCTCAAACTGCAAAGTAGAGTTGGGTGGTATTTTCGGTGGGCTGCCCGCAGCACCATATGCATATTCCGGAGCACACGTCAAGACGCACACCTCTCCCTTCTTCATCGTAACTATTCCAATGTCCCATGCTTTGATTACCTGCCCTAATAGAAAATGAGATACCAGATTAGTTATATACTAAACTGTGTATTAGTGAGTGACTGCTCGTAAGTGCATGTTATGCAATTTAAATAATATATACAATAGAACCTGGATAAGTTAAAGTCCAAGGGAAACTTAAAATATTTTAAGTTATCAAGGGTCTATGCTAGGGGATCTGATGGGAAGGGAACATATTATTTTTTTAAGTTATAGAGGAACTCAAACCTCAGTAGTTTGAGTTATTGAGGTTTTACTGTAGTTTTAAAAGTAAGTGCATGTTCAGGAATTAGCTCCCAAAAATATTGATTTATAATTAGGTGTTTATTTAATACTTATAATACAATTAGGTAACTGGATGAAAAAGAAAGATACAAAAAACTGAAGGTGATCAGTTATTCCTACTAACTAATGTTATAAATGTGAAAGTCTGTCTGTCTGTTATGCTTTCAAGTCTAAGCCACTGAACTGATGATTTTTGTAAGATTAAGACTAGAACTTGGGAAAGTACATAGGCTACATGTTATTCAGAAAGTTGCAAGGCCTCCCGAGAATGTGGGTGAAATCGGGAAATAGATTTTCTTTAATGAATATTTTGAACTAATTAGATTAACTTGGTTATTTGGTTTGGTCACTTAGGTATAACCTAACAAATTAAATTAGCTAGTATAATGAACATTATGACTGTAATGGGCTGAATACTGAATCTAGTCTTTTCATTTAAAAGTTAAAATATTCGTAATGATTACATAGTTGATCAATTGGTGATAATTAAACTGAATACATAGTTACAGCGACTTAATATTATGCAAATATATTATAAATGTTTTAATGAAATTGTGAGGAGTCATCGCAAGACATGATTAATAACATGAGCGGAACAAAAACGATTACTATCAGAACTGAGCATTAATAGTGACTATTCATAAGTGCTTTATTGAGGCCTATTTGAATAAAAAAGATTTTGATTGGTAGGTAGGCATTAAAAAATTACCTTTTCCGACATTGAATTCGAAGGGTACGTTCCTATCCTTGCTGGAGTCAAACTTGGAGCCATCTAGTAAGGTTCCAGTGTAGTGGACGGAAACCATGTACCCTGGGCTAGGAGTGGCAGTGCCTTCGCCCTCCTTAATAATCCTCTTCAACACCCCGCGGTCTCCCGCCTCCGTGATGTCAACGCCTTCATCAACAGTCATGATTTATTATTAAAATATAGTTTTACAGGTATAATATTGCACGTTTTAAGGTTTACGAATTAATTTCGCAACGTAAATTTCTCGAATGCTCGCGCAGTCGCACGCCGCCGCCGGTAAATATAATGTTGCCAGCTACCAGCTCATTTATATTACCAACTAACAAAAACATTAATTACTGCTTTTAAAACTAATCTACATAAAATTTTGATAATTCTCATGATAAATGATCATTTTAAGTCTATTATATTTTTTGGTTATAAGTGAGCGTATTGCACAGCTAATAATTGAGGTATCATCTTAGACTATGAATACAAATAGACTATACATACATATATTATGTCGGGTTTAAGAATATTTATTTCTCATAAGAATTACAAACAATTCACTTACATGAGATAATACATTAATCTATTTGTCTATAAATACATATATCATTCTGATGAGCGTACACGAACATCAGCACTAAGAAAACAAACAAACAAAAAAAAAAATGTTGCTAAAGGTCGAAGTTGATCCACAAACGTTTTCTATATGACATAATTCAGCTAACTATTTACTATTCCATAGTTATGTGATATCGGATGATGTGGAATTATACATAACTGATACTTTTCCACTTTATGTTGAGCTGGTATCACTGACTCTAAGGAAATAAAGATGGAAAACGAAATAATAGATCATTATCTTCCTCAGGGTCTATTTATTATAACTATTTAACCGATCTTGATATATTTTGTATTTTACATATTCGTCAACTTTTGAAGCTGTATTACAGCTTCAAAAGCTGAAGAGTGACTTCATCTGAGGAGAATCTTTATTTAAAGATATTTACCGGTCCTAAACTATTAAAAAAAATGTATAAAAATAAGAAATAATTATTTATATATAAACTTCCATGGTTTTTATTTCAGTCTTTAAAAAGTCTACTTAATCTTTATATACAGAACAAGTTTAATTTACTTTATAATTTACAATTTTTTATTACAATAGTTACAGTTATATTTAAAGAGACCAAACATTTCTGAGAAACTGTCTATTATTTTAGATTGTATATATTTACAAAGGTCCATATATTATTTGTATAAATAATTTATTATTAAACAGATTCATTGTTTGATAACATTATTTAAGTACATAATTGATATTAATTTTATATGTACTTTACCACAAACTTTTCTAGCATAAATGATAATATAAAGTACAACCTTTTTTAACTAACATATGTAATGTATTCCTGAAAAAAACTTAAATTAATAGCTACCTTGCCGCTGTACTTTTTAGAAATACTGCATAAATTTTTTAACACACATTATATGTAAGTCTCCGGAAACATATCTAAAATAAACATTAACGACTAAGTAACTAATTTAACTCTCTAGTACCCAGATAGATTGGCAGGATAGCAATTGTTTTATACAAATAAAAATATGATACAAGTCTTGTATGTTTTAGTATATAGAGGTATTAGTCTTTGTACAAGAAAAAAAAAAGGGTATCCATGGCTATGGCAGCATGGTAGTTACCTTATCATATGGTTTCTACATCAATTTTTGAAAAAAGAATGTACACATAAAAAAAATAATGATCCCAAAACCATAGTCTCACCTTAATGTTTTATTTATTCCTGATAAAATGATAGTTATCTATAATTTACTTATTTACAATGATTAGGACACTTTGTTACATAATATCTATAATGTTTAGAGTTACTTTGGGATAATAATTTTTGGTCTGGCTTCACAATAAACTCATCAGAGCCATCACAGCAGTCACATATACCATCATTTACTTTACTTGATGGCACCTCGTGTAAAGATGTTGGCTTATATATTTGTGTATCACAATAAAATGTTCCATTTACACAAGCGCTGGTACTCGGCTCGTCAGTTCCATCCTCACAGTCGCAAAAATCGTCATTCAACAAATCGTAAGGCACACGCTGTTCAGAATTCAAACATTTGAATTCGTTTTTCGAATCGGGCCGGTATCGCGGCATATTGGAATAAAACACACCACGTAATATACCATTATTATTAATAAATTTGTCGGCTTCAGAACGAACGTGCATAGATTCTCTCACGTTTGAATGGTCCAGTACCGGCATTACTTGAGATGTTTCCGATGTTATGGTTAGAAAGAAGTACAGCTGGTACAGAATGAAACTAACAACCATGCACAATGTTAGAATAATGATGTTTTTCTTCTTCTTCAATCCCATGTTAATTTTATTATTGAGTTTCGGATCAACAATAAATGTAGCATAAACTACTACGTAAACTAAAGTACATTAAAATTAATAGAAAACAACTTTTTGTCAAAATCACTCACTACGATGTTGTACGTGCAATCCACATTATCAAATTCATTCTTATCAATTTAATAAGTAATGTAAATCTCCTTTCTCTTTTTAAAATACAAATATTAGCTGTGTTAAACAAAGGTAGATGATTAACAATGCTTTAAAATGCCATAATACAGAAGTTTTAACACAATGTTTTGTTTACCATAGTTTGACATTTTTTAACAAGCATTGCCATCTTATGTTACATTTATGTATGATAAATGAAATTTTATATCTGCAAACGTTTTCCATACTTTGTGTCAGGAAATAAGAAAAAAAAAAAAAAAACTTGACATTGGCAAATACACAAGCCGTGTAATGCTACGCACAAAAAAAAAAAAAAAAAAAAAAAATAAGAAAAAAAAAATTTTTTTGGCGAATAGTGCTCACGCTCAGTATAAAAAAAATACTTTATATTATATACTCATAACAATATCATTCACTTAGTGAAAAACATTGGAATCGTATTTCTAGTCCCTTGTGTAATAAATACGTGAAGGAACATCTTACACTATACGTTTGTGGCTATCGCAACCAAGGCCGCTTTCCGAATTAAACTGTCATCGCTCAAAGCGCGAACGTCGATAATTGGCGTTCCGATTTAGATATCACGACTATGACAGCTTAGAGCCGTCAACAATACGGAACGCTTGTGATCGCGCTCACACGGCTCACAACCTTAACGTCAAACGTCAAAACAAAATCACTTCACGCTTGCACCGGTCTAGTCGAATAATTACCTTTCTTTTATAACTAATACAGCGAATACTATTGCATAAAGATATTATTTGAAAATGGAAGATCAACGGCAACGGCTTGGCACTTCTGTATTTTTTGTAAATAATACCTGAATACATACTAGCTTTAGCAGTACTGCATAATATTTATATACTGCAGAAATATATGGTACCTATTGAAGAGCATTTACGGGTGGTGCGAAGAGGGTGCCTTATTAACGACGGCTTTGACGGGACAGTGACAGGGACAGGGAATGCAGATGCGATAAACATTGACCAATAATATAAATTAATAAGGACAGTGTAATATTAATCAATAAATATTGATTTAATTATTGTATATTTTGTAGTTTTAACATCCTATAACATACACATAAGTTAGTTTTATATTTATTTAAAACTTAAATTTTACATAATGTAACTGGATGCGAGAATGTGGAATTAATTTTTGGCAAGACTATAGTGTTCGGCCCACTGTATTGTATGTAAAGTATGCAAGATCTACATGCCAAATAGCTAATTTGCTGTTTTAATTAAGTACTCATATTCAAGTATTTAAAATATATGAAAAGGTATCTTGTTATCTTTGGGATAGGTAAGTAAATGATATTCAACACTTATAATAATAAAATAGTTTCTATTAACAATAATTTCAGATCACAGATTAATCAGACATAACATAACGTGCCACACTTGCACTCCAGGGTCATATTCTCTTCCTAATTATTAATAAATGCTAATTTAGGAAACGGGAATATTTTTAATCAATATAATGCTAATGAAAGAGCAGGCCTGTATAGAAAAATGATGGCAATTTACCAGTTGTTGTATATAACAACAATAATAATTAACTGTGTTTTTTATAGTTCCTTATTTCTATTTCTGCAAAATTTCCATCTTTTCTCTATGCTGCTGCTCTTTCATTAGCATATATTTATTAAAATTTTCTTGTTTTAGTTTTGTTCTTTCTTCCCTATACTTCATGTCTTTTCTAAAATACAATAAAATTTTCTTTTCTTTGGTTCAGGTCGTGGACTAATATTTTCTTCATCTGGTGTGGGTCCTAGCTCTGAAGCCAGCGCTACAGGATTAGCCCATCCAGTGGAGCCAAACCACTCAGTCATTCGCTGAAAAATAAATAACATCAAGCATGAATTATTTGTTATCAACTTGGTCTTTGACATTCTCTTTTAAACTTTGAAACTTAGCATATAGATAAACATACCCTGGAATAAAACAGCATATTTGTAATATGCCTACTAAAGAAAATGCAAAAATAATTTTCTTTGAATTCAGCACCTAAAAACTTACTGCTAACATACTACTCTATGATTAAACAATCAAACACTTTAATATAAACAGTTTTGTTGAAGATTTGAATATTGTAATACTACAATGACTAACCTCAGTTTATTTGGTCACTGTAGAGTAAACATGATATTACTAAGCTAAAAGTGTCTACACATAACCAGATATAAAATATCTCAGTAATTACCATGTTGTTCTGTTTGTTCATTCTGCATCAAAGTCATGCAGGAACTGCTGTACATATTCAGTATCTGTAAACAGCAAGTACCAGTTCAGTAAACATTTAATTATTTATCAGAAAGCATACCATGATTTGCATTAAGAATGCAAGGGAGCTCCCTGGCAGTTCTAACGACTGCTCAAAGGATGGAAATTTCAGCCCTTATGTCACTTACCTCTCTGAGCCCTCTCGTATTGCTCTAATATGAGCATAAGATAAATTTGTCGCACGTTAGGCTCGTCGGCTATAGTAACTTGAATACTCATGATTCGAATATTTTCTTGTATCTAAACCACAAATTTATTGTTTTCCTTTGTTACTGTAATGTGATTTCACCCAGAACAACAATCACTGAATCAGAATACTTGAGCACAAAATGAAATGAGATGCGACTCAAATCAAAACAAAACAGCACAACTTGTCATTTTTGACAGCGCTCACGGTGATTTCAATTTGTAGCTGGGTCGGCGTGAGCGCAAGATGGCGCATGTCATGACGTCATCTATGACGACATAGGAGACATCGTTATCGCGCTCAAGCTAATACGGTACGGGTTTATGGACGCGCAAATCGATTTAAGCGTAATTCGGAATGCGGCCCAAGACTCATAAGACATTGACAGCTTGTGTGTGACATTTGAAATGACAGCTGATTGATGGCTGGCTGGCTGATGCCTTGTTCGTCGAACGAAAATCCGTATCCAAACAAAATTATCCTCCCTATTTAATATTACATATGTTTGATGAAGATCTAATGACTTAGTGAAGGAAATTAGATCACCATGAGTTTTCTTACTGTGGATGGACAGGTTCCCTCAACTAGTACACCTAAAAAGGAGGATGAAGCTGAGAAAAACGAAGAAATCGAGGTTTGTTTAGTTTTACATTAAATCTTTACATACTGATAGCGTAATAAACATAGGTGTTATTATTAACACATATGATCCAAGTCAATTATTATATTCATCTAATAGTAATTATTAAAGTTATAGTGATCCACCTGTGTCATATTAATCCAAGGTTTCTAGAGATGTTGACAATCGTTACGTTTTCACTCAACTCTTGATGTTGATAAACAAGGCCATTCTAAATTTTGCATTATGAAATCAACTAATAAGTAAGCTTTGCAACACCAGTGAGATGTACCAATAACATACTTATATACAAAAGCAATAACAAAAATACAATTTTGCTAAAAATATTGTTATGTGTACCTATTAGATGCATATAACATATTTATACTTATAGCAATCTAATTTGATTGGTATTGTATGGATGTATAAGAACTAATACAAATATTGATGCATTTTAATGCTCTTGAAATTCTTTTCAGTAAATCCAAATTCAATAATTAATTAAAATGTCTTAAAAATCTCAATATCTTTGAATCCCACCCAGGAAAAACATTTGTATGCATGAATATATCTGTTTGTTCTGTGTCTGGATGTAATTATCTATATTAGTATGTAATTAAAACATAGTATATGTAGTATATCAGCTATCTGGTTACCATAACACAAGCTCACTTTGCAGCTTACTTTGGAATCTGATTGGCCATGCGTGAGAAATGTCCCAGGATATTTATTATTATTTATCATTTCATCAAAGATATATTAATCTTATTTGGTCTCAGGTTGACAACTCAAAGAGTGTGCTCCTCAAGATAGCCACTCTGTATGCCGAACAGCTGATGAGTGACATGATACTTGAAGTGTCTGGGGTTGGATATCCTGCTCACCGGCTTATACTGTGTGCTAGCAGTGAGGTGTTCCAGGTAGTACTGGGTTCTTTAATTTGTGTCTTTAAGTAAAGTATTTATTTAGTGTACTTACAAACCTATACTACAAATATTATGTGCTTTCAATTAACTGACATCAAATGTAATATCTAACCATAGTAACCATATTGAAATTAATGTAAGATGATAATAAAAAAACTAAAATTTTTCTTCATTCCTCTCTACATTATCATGAATTGATTAAGTAAGACATATTTATTTTCTGATATGATTGTCCCTCTGGGGAGCAAAGAACATCCCCCTCTCCACACTTCCCAGTTTCTAGTTTCTTGCCTAGATACATAAAACCTATATAAATATGAATTTTAGACACTGACCATAATATTTGTAACCTTTCAGGTGATGCTTATGAACCGGGAGTGGAGCGAGTGGCGGGAAAGTCGTATAGTGCTTCAAGAGACGCCCACAGCAGCATCTGTCTTCCCACATTTCTTAAAGTAAGTTGATATCATATATTTTCCATGTTTCCATCGATTTATAGGGCATGAGAAAGGATGGGCAAAAACGAGCAGCTTCTGTAGATGATCTAATTGGATAATCAATAATTTTGATACTTTTTATTTTCAGATACTTTTACACAGGTCAAATAAGGATATCATACCAAACTGTTCTTCCTGTGCTTTCATTAGCCGATAAATATAATGTTAAGGTCAGTACAATTTTAAACAGGCTTAGCTAAACTAAATTATACCCAAAGATATAACAAAAACAGTCCTTTATTATTGCTGTACAGTGTCATATAAATTTTTAATAGGTAAAACCCAATTATTTTTAATCAAATAAAATATATTTAAAATTATTTATATCAAAATTATGACGACACAAAATTTGTGAACAATTTTTGCCTTTGCTGGTATAGTAGCTGATAAATATTTATCAAGATAGTCCTTTTTGTCCATTATCATAACTCCAATCTCATTAGAACATATAAGTGATCCTAAACTATCTCCCCAGGACCTAGTGTCTCTATGCCTCGGCTACATGTCCACGCACATAGCGCACGCGGCGCAGCGGGGCCAGCTGATCGCCTGGATGCAGTACACCATGGCTTGTGGACATGATGACGTAGCGAGAGTAAGTTGTTATTACTTCATTCTTCATTTCATTCATTCAGTTCTTCTCGCTTTCACGCTAAAACTACTGAATCGATTTAAATTAAATTTGGTACAAACATAGTTTAGAGCCTGAGAAATCACATACGCTACTTTTTATCCCGGAAAAAAGAATCACGCGAATCGGTCCATTAACCGCGACGTAATCGATGTACATACATAGAAAAAAAAAAAAAAAAAAAAATACCGGCCGAATTGAGAACCTCCTCCTTCTTTTTGGGAAGTCGGTTAAAAATGGAAGATCTCCCGTACTCTCCGAAGTACGTGATTCAGCTCTCACTATATGTATTTGTATATTATTCCTAATATCTGAATATATGTATATAAACAGGCGTGCCAGAACTTCGTGAAGTGGAACCTGGAGTGGGTGTGGTCGGACAAGGAGCTGGGCGCGCTGGAGGGGGACGCGCTGGTGGCGCTGCTGCAGCAGAGCGACCTGGTGCTCGCCAACGAGATGACGCTCTACAGGTACCCTCGGGGCAAGTGCTGGTGGGGGTGGGGTTCTAAACCAGTTCAGTTTAGAATGGGTGTGGTCGGACAAGGAGCTGGGCGCGCTGGAGGGGGACGCGCTGGTGGCGCTGCTGCAGCAGAGCGACCTGGTGCTCGCCAACGAGATGACGCTCTACAGGTACCCTCGGGGCAAGTGCTGGTGGGGGTGGGGTTCTAAACCAGTTCAGTTTAGAATGGGTGTGGTCGGACAAGGAGCTGGGCGCGCTGGAGGGGGACGCGCTGGTGGCGCTGCTGCAGCAGAGCGACCTGGTGCTCGCCAACGAGATGACGCTCTACAGGTACCCTCGGGGCAAGTGCTGGTGGGGGTGGGGTTCTAAACCAGTTCAGTTTAGAATGGGTGTGGTCGGACAAGGAGCTGGGCGCGCTGGAGGGGGACGCGCTGGTGGCGCTGCTGCAGCAGAGCGACCTGGTGCTCGCCAACGAGATGACGCTCTACAGGTACCCTCGGGGCAAGTGCTGGTGGGGGTGGGGTTCTAAACCAGTTCAGTTTAGAATGGGTGTGGTCGGACAAGGAGCTGGGCGCGCTGGAGGGGGACGCGCTGGTGGCGCTGCTGCAGCAGAGCGACCTGGTGCTCGCCAACGAGATGACGCTCTACAGGTACCCTCGGGGCAAGTGCTGGTGGGGGTGGGGTTCTAAACCAGTTCAGTTTAGAATGGGTGTGGTCGGACAAGGAGCTGGGCGCGCTGGAGGGGGACGCGCTGGTGGCGCTGCTGCAGCAGAGCGACCTGGTGCTCGCCAACGAGATGACGCTCTACAGGTACCCTCGGGGCAAGTGCTGGTGGGGGTGGGGTTCTAAACCAGTTCAGTTTAGAATGGGTGTGGTCGGACAAGGAGCTGGGCGCGCTGGAGGGGGACGCGCTGGTGGCGCTGCTGCAGCAGAGCGACCTGGTGCTCGCCAACGAGATGACGCTCTACAGGTACCCTCGGGGCAAGTGCTGGTGGGGGTGGGGTTCTAAACCAGTTCAGTTTAGAATGGGTGTGGTCGGACAAGGAGCTGGGCGCGCTGGAGGGGGACGCGCTGGTGGCGCTGCTGCAGCAGAGCGACCTGGTGCTCGCCAACGAGATGACGCTCTACAGGTACCCTCGGGGCAAGTGCTGGTGGGGGTGGGGTTCTAAACCAGTTCAGTTTAGAATGGGTGTGGTCGGACAAGGAGCTGGGCGCGCTGGAGGGGGACGCGCTGGTGGCGCTGCTGCAGCAGAGCGACCTGGTGCTCGCCAACGAGATGACGCTCTACAGGTACCCTCGGGGCAAGTGCTGGTGGGGGTGGGGTTCTAAACCAGTTCAGTTTAGAATGGGTGTGGTCGGACAAGGAGCTGGGCGCGCTGGAGGGGGACGCGCTGGTGGCGCTGCTGCAGCAGAGCGACCTGGTGCTCGCCAACGAGATGACGCTCTACAGGTACCCTCGGGGCAAGTGCTGGTGGGGGTGGGGTTCTAAACCAGTTCAGTTTAGAATGGGTGTGGTCGGACAAGGAGCTGGGCGCGCTGGAGGGGGACGCGCTGGTGGCGCTGCTGCAGCAGAGCGACCTGGTGCTCGCCAACGAGATGACGCTCTACAGGTACCCTCGGGGCAAGTGCTGGTGGGGGTGGGGTTCTAAACCAGTTCAGTTTAGAATGGGTGTGGTCGGACAAGGAGCTGGGCGCGCTGGAGGGGGACGCGCTGGTGGCGCTGCTGCAGCAGAGCGACCTGGTGCTCGCCAACGAGATGACGCTCTACAGGTACCCTCGGGGCAAGTGCTGGTGGGGGTGGGGTTCTAAACCAGTTCAGTTTAGAATGGGTGTGGTCGGACAAGGAGCTGGGCGCGCTGGAGGGGGACGCGCTGGTGGCGCTGCTGCAGCAGAGCGACCTGGTGCTCGCCAACGAGATGACGCTCTACAGGTACCCTCGGGGCAAGTGCTGGTGAGGATGGGGTCCAAACCCAGTTCAGATTAGGCCCTGAAAGACATGCAGGTGGCTCAGTTGGGAACCACATGAGGTTGCAGCTTCGAACCTCTGGCCTGTACCTCTGAGTTTAAAAACTTACATGCAGTTTCACACTGGCTTTCGGTGAAGAGAAACATCATGGATTCGTGCAAGCCCCAACAACGAGGGGGTTTGGGTTATACTGGAAACTTCGTTGAAATATGAAATGATCTTTGGTAATCTGAATGCATATTGGTAATGCTAACTACATGATACTGTTTAGGTTCGTGGTGAGATGGGTGGAGCGGCAGAGGGTGAGGCTGGTGGGGGGCGCAGGGGGCGAGGGGTCCGAGGGGGCCACGGGATCTGAGGGGGTCAGCCTAACTGAGGCTGAGCTGGCCGCCCACTGGGAATCTCTTATCGCTGCAGTCTTCTCTCACATAAGGTAACGTTAAATATTAAATTGTACCTATTTTATATATTTCACTGCCCTGTTGGCTTTGTGGTTAGTGACCCTGACTTTTAAGCCGGTTGTGGATTCGCGTGATTGTTAAGCCGCCGGTCGTGTGTCGAATAGAAACTGGGACAAACGCTTTTGAGCATAAACTATCTATATATACAACTAAAACTAACATTATTATTACATAATAATAAAGTATAGTATCTTGGATAATATAATAAATGTATAAGCAAGTATTTAAAAGTAGTGTATATCAGCTATCTGGTCACCATAGCACAAGATCTGCTTAGTTTGCAAATCAGATTGTCTCTATGTGAAAGACGTCCCAAGGTTTTTTATTATGTACCTATATATAAATATTTTATTTAATATGTTGTTAGGTTCCCCATGATGTGTCCAAATCAGCTGGCGAAGTTGCTTCTGTGTCCACTCACTCAAGAACACAAAGACTTCTTTATGGAAAGGATGGCCATTGCAATGAGCTACCAATCAGGTCGGTTTTATATACTAGTCTTTACATATTATACCTTCTACTTTCTCGTAATAAAATAGGCTATGTCCTTTGCCAAGCTCTGGTCTATCTCGAGTCACATTTAATTTCAATTTCAACCAGTAGTAACTGAGATTAGTGTGTTCAAAAAAACAATCTCTTAAGCTTTGTAATATCTCCTACATCCTTACTAACCACTTAGACTAGAGCTTTGGGAAGCCAAAACATTGTAACCTGGGAGTTAATGGTCTCCCAAGAAACCAGGTAAATCCGCGGGCAGCAGTTAGTATTATTATTATCTTATATCATTCAACAGGTCAATATGAGCGCGTATCAGAGATACAGCAGACAGAAGCTGGTCGTATGTTGTTCACGCCGCGTCTCTACACCGAGGATACGTGGGGTTCGATGCTCGCCGTGGACAATTTCAACTCCCTACCATGTTACCACACAAGGACCTTTATATTCTCCACCAGACCATCCATAGCTGATGTGGCTCCGTATGACAAGTTGACGGAATGGACAGTGGATCTGTATCCGAAAGGGGTTTGGTTCAGGAAGAGTCTGCTTATCGTCTGGGCTGGGACTTATGATGTGAGTTTTTTAGAGATTTTTGGGATTTGTTGTTAGTTTTTAATTAGTATAGGAAGCTTGAATAATAATCTTTGGAGAGTCCCCAATATGATTCCAAAGTAAGCAGCGTTTCTACTATGGCAACCAGATTGTTGATACATTATAATAATAAATATCCTTTGCCTTTTGTAGCGATTTTAAAATATTACATACACAATTTTTCTGAAATGCATACACATATATAGATATATCTCTAAATATATAAACATCGATATTTTAGTGCTAAAGCACAAAAAAAGTAGACCTTTTCACACATATAAATGTTTGTCCTGGGTTTGATTTGAACCCACGGCCTGCTGCTTGAAAGTCAAGGCCACCCCAACCGGCCTGTTGTAAAGGAAGGGGTCATCTTCTCTAGGTATTCTATAAATAACCTGGGTTATTTTGTTAAGAGATATAATAGTAGAATCTCATGTGACGCAATGGGGCAGGATAATATCCAGGCTTCAAGATCTCATGATGAAGAGCATCCTCAAACCCAAGGCACATGTTCCAGGTGCCCGAAGTAGTACTCCGCACGGTGCGTATCTCGATCACCTGCCAGAACTGCCCCGAGCCCGTCGCCGACCAGTACGGGGAGCCGGACCCAGACCTCATGGAGCCCGACGTCAGGGTCAAGGTTGGAGCCCTATTTTGATTTACTTAAATTTTATTGTTAGGTATAGGTTAGGTTAAATTGTAATGCAGTTACTGCAGTTACATGCAGTGGTGTGCCACCACTGTGGTCTGATTGTCACGGACACGGCGCAACACACGCGTGAGGACTGCCCCGCTTGGGTGATTCCTCGCGCCGCCCTGTCCGTGACGGTAGGGGGAGACCTCTCGCTGCCGGCCCTCCTCAGGGCCATGGTTGATAGCGAGGAGGCTTGGGAGGCGGCCGCAACCTTCTGCGACGTTGTCATGGCGCAGAAGGAGGCGGCCGAGCGCGAGCGCGAAGCCGCTGCAGACGCGCCCCTAATGCGCCGTCGCCGCCACGGTCGTCGGCGCCGGGCCTTTGAGGCCCAGGTGCCGCCCTAAAGGCGACAAGGAGGAATGAGCCGCCCTTATCCGAGGGAATGAGCGAATGAGCGAATTCCCTCGGATAGGGGGGGACACGGGTCACTTTCCCGAGAGTGGAGCGGAGAGCGGGAGAGATCCTCCCCCGCAGGGACGAGCCCCCTAACTGTGGGCAACCGCCGCAGTGGTGGGGCCGCGGTTGATAGCCTCGCGAGCCTCGTAGCCCCACCGTAGCGGCGGAGAAGGAATTTAAAAAAAAAAAAAAAAAAAAAAGTTACATGCAGTGGCTTTCAAATAAATATAAAAATAAATATTGGAAATATAGTATTATATGGTGAAATTAGCTGCCACGCCGCCATTTCACCCGCGTAGTATATTAAAAATAGATAGTAGACGATTCTCAGACCTACTGAATATACATATTAAATTAAAAGTAATGATATTATAAAATATCTACATTCACTTACTAAGTAAGTTTGTTGATTTCCACCAATTTGAAAAATCCAATTGGAAACCAATGGAAAACTAGATTTTCCCTCCGTATCTCTACTGAGGCATTACATAATAATATGTAAATATTTTGTATGGAAAAAAATTACTTTTCTCTTGAGATTGCATATAATTATATGTGTAATAAATATTTGTATATACAATCATCAGATCGGCGTACTAGTGTGGGGGGTACAGAAGGGGGTGGAGCATGTGACGTCTGTGGTGGAACGAGTTCACAGATTCTCTGCACAGAATAGGTAAGATTTTATATATATTTAATCTATATAAATAAAACCAAGTTCAAAAGGCCTCTTTTCATGGTATTTGATTTGTTGGATTAGTGTCCCACTCCAATAGCGGAGTAAATAATAAATTAATTGAAAATTTATTAACATAAACATGACATATTTTCAAAATGTTCCTGGGAGTCGTACTTGGGAGACATTTCATATTCATTGTCTGTAAGGCAGTACGTGGTTACCAAGTTACCTATTGATAACATCGGATTTAGTATTGAATAATTCATTGGATAATTTTTTTAAATACCATAATATAATTAGACATAAATATAATAAATTAAAAAAACTTATGTAATATCAATTTGTTAAATTTTAAACAGTCATGATATGTATGACAGAGCTGCAATATGTTTTATTGCATGGATAGTAGACTCAGCGATTCATAAGTGAAGGTCTATTTTATGAATTAGTGTAAAGCTGTTGAACAAAAAAATTGTGAATAAATAGATAAAATGTATTTTATTTCATATGTATATTGTTTTATAAATCATCATCAGTCATAAGACATCCTCCATCAAATGCATGCCCAAGTACCATAATATGCTCTATTTCCAACGCCCAAAGTTAAAAATGCAACACCGCTCGATAAAAAAGCGTCGCGTTTTAAAAACGCTGTCGTGTGAACATATACTTGGGAATGCATTTGTTATATTTGAACGCTCTTTTTCCGTCTGTTAAAAATACTCTCGCGCCAATGAGGCCTTAGGCAGTTGTCCCACCAACGACGAGAAAACGACTAACTATCGGCTATTTTCTCGCTCAAGAAACGTACAATAGATATACTTTCTGTGTGAATAAAAGAGATGCATATACAAACAGTTAATCGCTGACTGTTCACACTGCCGGCGAGCACTCGCTTCACTAGTTTGTCGCTACTTTTACACAAATATCGGAACTACGCACTCGCTCCCCGCGTCTCGCTAACTCGTTTCTAGTTCTAGCTCTACTCGTTACTCGTTAATCGTTGCCGGTGAGACAAGTGCCTTAGTCACTAAAAAACTCAATCTTATATTTCAGAGTACTAAACATAGATGGCGCCTTGGACTTTGACGAGTTAAACACGCCCCTGTACTCGCCGGCCCCCGACCCCGCCCCCGCCCCGCCCGGCCCCCGCCGCGCCCCCTCCCCGGCCCCCGCGCAGCCCTATACTAACTACTGTACTGGAGTCTGCAAGTAAGTCATCATCATCAGCTCATATACGTCTCCACCGAGGAGCTCGAGCCGAGCCTAACATCGAGGGGGTGTAGGCCATAGTCCACCACGCGGGCCCAGTGCGGATTGACGGACTTAATAATTGTGACATCTCGGGCATGCAGGTTTCCTCACGATGTTTTCCTTCACCGAAAGCCGTGAATCCGTACCCTCATGATCGTGAGTCGGTGCGTTCCCAACTGAGCCACCACGGCTTGCAAGTAAGTACTGTTGATTTATCTACATTGCTAGATGCTCAAGTGAGACATGTCCATTGGGATTTGGCGCTGTATGCTGTTATACAAGCTTCGGCCTAGCTCGGCAGCAGATGCTAAGCTTTTAATTATTTTACCTAGTCTAAGACAATCATGTAACCTATTTGATAGTGTTTATTATTATTATTATTGGTATTATTAAAGAGGATTTGATTTTTTGTTTGTATTGAATGGGCTCAGAAATTACTGGTTTGATTAAAAACATGAAATTAGTGTTTGATTTCACATTGTAGGAGTTTCAGAATTCAAAATTTTTTTTCCTATCTAGTATTATAAATGCGAAAGTAACTATGTCTGTCTATCGCTTTCACGCTAAAACTGCTGAACTGATTTCAATGAAATTTGATACACACATAATCTAAAGCATGAGAAAAGACATAGGCTACTTTTTATCCCAGGAAAATCAAAGATCCCTCAGGAATGCGGATGAAACCGCGGGCAGCCACTAGTAAATATATAAATTAACAATGTTGAGGCTATAGACAAGTAATTGCGTTTGTCCATAGATAAAATTTGTATAGACTTCATTATAAATAAATAATATTATAATGAAACTTCTATTTGTAGACCCTGTCCAAAATGTCAGTTGGACTCCTGCGAGGTTCCCGAGCCTCGTCACCTACTCGGCCCCAACAGGGACCAGCTGAGGGTAAGTTCATCATTTATTTAATAGGTTTAGTATATTTGTTCTTACTAGTTTAGTAGAAGTTTCGTCGACATTTGTATCTATGATCCAGCGAGTGACACCGCGTTGCAAAAGCTAGTGAATGAATATAGTCCGGTCAATTTAGACATTCGAAGTTACATAAAGTCCCAACAAGCTGAAAATCGCCAAAAACTCATTTTTTTGACCTTTGACCTTGAATAAAAAAAATCCGGGAATGATGGGGAACTTTTAAACAATGTTTATAATTATGTTTTGAACAATTCCACTGATTTTCAGCTTGTTGGGACTTTTAGGGGTTGGGGTTTAAATTGACCGGACTAATATAACTGTTATCTTTTTAAATCGACTATTTCCGCAATAGAAATTGGACCATGTGTTAACAATATCATTTAGACTATTATGAGGAAAATATGACTGTTTTCGTGTTTATATTAGAGATGGGCGGTGGGAATAAACCCGAAAGGAATAAACCCGGGTTTATTCCCAAATGGGAAAGAACCGGGTGTTTACGTGGGAAGAAACCCAATCGACGGGTTTTTTCAATTGAAATGGTTTATACGATATATCTCTTAAACTATTCATTTGATTTAAAAAAATTGGATACATTTTTTGTTGCAAATTAAATTCTCTACAACTTTGGTTCAGTAACTTTTTGTCGTAGAACTAGAAATGAAAAAGTTATAAGTGAAAATGTTCAGAAACTCGAGCAAACCGTTTCTTTTTGTGGAGCGATGTTTGGATGTCGAAAAGCAGTGCTGAAATGTTCTGCAGTGTGCTTTTATTGTTCCGGAGAGACTAAGAGCAACGTAATGGGGCTCTCAGAATGAATAAATAAAAATGACTTTGACGATGAATCGCCGACATTAACACCCCTTCCTTCTCCAGTTCTCACACTGATGTTCAATTCAGAAAGCTGATCAGATGCTGAGCCGCAGCTTGGTCCATCGAAAAAACTGAGGACGGAGTTCAGAAACGAACTGTGGCAAATAAATGCTAGCATACCGTTCTTTGTCCCTCAAGAGGAATAGTCGCAACATGGCCTGTTTTGGAGACAAACGTAGCCATCATTTTTTTGCAACACTCCGTGAACGAACAATTTTTGTTGGCTTTACTCATTTTCGAACACTCAAACTCGAGACTGGATTTTTGTTTCGGGTTCGTACGCGTATATCCAGGATTCGTCACCTGATGCGATGTTTTATATAGCATTTGAGGATCCTGCGTGTCTTTCGAAAGTTCTGACGCACCAAGTAACACGAGCCGCTTTTTGCTCTTTATAGAGCGAATGCGGTATCCATCGGGAAAACAAATATTTTACACCTAATTGTTCATGCAAGATTATTTGTATTTGACTCATTTCAATGTCTAGAGTTGCCTGAATTTCGTAGTATATCAAATGTCGATCTTCTTCAATCAGCTTACGCTCAGCATCAACGTTTTCTTGGGTGACTGCAGTTTTTGGACGACCTTGACGAGGATCATCACTGAACTTGATACGTCCACGTTGAAATTCAGCAAACCAGCGATGAATTGTGGTTTTGGATGGGGCTTCATCACCAAATGCAGAAATCATCCGGTCAACACACTGTTTTTGTGTTAAACCACTTCGAAAGTCATAATAAATCATCGTTCTTGAATTTTCTCGAGTCCATTTTCTCAACGACTAAACAAGTTTGACAAAACCTTGTGACAAGACCGAGAATCGTTTTTTAAATAAATAAATGGTATTCGATTTGTAAAACCAAAGACTTTTCAATTTAAAAGATTTTAATATGACAGGAATGGTGGAAATATTCCATTCCCATACTTTTAGTGCAGCCCTCGTAGATATTGGCTCGTCATCATCGTCATTGTCATGATCTTTGTGTTTATGAAACAGGTTCCAATTGTATGAAATAAAAGGTATTTTTGCTGCCCTGTCTGTAGTCAATCTGTTTTTTTTGCGACTATGTATATGGACGTGCGTGCTAAACAATCGTTCTGTGGCTGCTGAAGTACAGGGAGCAGTTAGAATCCGTACTGCAACCCTACTCAACAATTTGGAACTGCAGAGTCCTCTCGACCAAACTACTGGGTCCATTTCGGTGACATCCTTCCATATAAATGGTCTACTCTATAAACCCTATTTAGCTCTATAATTGGATAAATAAACACCAACGACAATATTGTGCGATTGGTTAACGTCGTGTATACACTCCATCCACTTCGTGTTCTTCTTCTAATTCAATGCCTTGCTGTCTTGGATCCAATAAATATGCAGCATAATAAATGGGTGTCAAACATTTATTTGTTCAGCTAATTACAGCATTTTTTATATCTTGTTTGTGATGCTCATTTAGAATGGATATGTCCGGAAATGCAAAATTAAATGTGGACTTAATATCTTTGAAGGCCATATAAACTTCATTTATAAGTATTCCACTGGCTTCGAGTTTGAAAATAGTATCTGTTATAGGTTCCAGTAGAAGAAAATTGTATTCTCCGAAATATTAGTTAAATGTAGTCGTTTAATGAGGTATATCGTTATTAGCAATGTCGTAAATATTTTTGATAAGGCGGTCATATAGCATTCAACCGGGACCTTTGTTCTAGGTTGATATAACCGGTATGATGTTCTAAGCGATGTCGCAGTAAACGGTTTTGACGTATTTATTGATTTTTTTAAAGTAAAAAAAGTTAGATTAGCTCTAACTAGTAGTAATAGTACTTAAATAGTACGTACTATTTGATATATACTACACATAATATATTTGTAACATCGCTAAATATGAAAAAACCCGAATACTTTCCCATTTGGGAATTTTCCTCAGGTTCTTCTCTCAATATTCCTATTTTGGGTTCTTTCCCGGGTAAAATCCCATCACTACTTGTCGCTCAAAGCGGATGAACTCACAAAAACAGACAGATATGAAGAAGCGGGTTTTGACTTTACTGCATGCACGTGTTTTGTTTCTAAGAATTAAAAAATACCCAACTAAATTAGCTCAAACTAGTAGTAATAGTACTTAAATAGTACCTACTATTTGATATATACATGTATCTACACATTACCTATTTGTTACATTGCTAAAAATGAAAAAACCCGAATACTTTCCCATTTGGGAATCTTCCTCGGGTTCTTTCCCTCAATCTTCCCATTTTGGGTTCTTTCCCGGGAAGAATCCCATCACTAGTTTATATCATAGTATGTAGTTTATGAATGAATTATATTTAGGAAATAATTCAGTTAAATAGCAAAATACAGAAGATTTTATGGTGCATTTTTTTTATCATTATTTTCCTAAACATGTGTTTTGCATAAAAAATATTTCACTTGAAGAGTCTTTTGGTTTCTTTTAACCATATATTTCTCCAATAAATGACATAATTTAACTTTTCAGATACAAGTAGTGATAGTACCCTTGACGGACTACAGCCACGTCGGCGAGGCGCTCGGATGACCGCAACCACTTAAAATGAGGCGGCGAAAAGCCACCATACTCCCCCACAGCTAGTCCGACCATAGACAAGATTGTCTCTGGTAGATACTTGGCAACCATCTTGGAACCATAGACTATGGTATATAGGTCTCAAATGCAGTGAAATTGGCTAAAATTGCTTTTACAGTCGAAAGTTTTAATTTGGGACATATTTAAAATTTGAAAGTGTAATTTAAGAGCTATATAAGTGTTGTACAACAAAGGAAATCATTGGAACTGATTTACATTAAGACCTTATGGTAGTAATTTATTTACGACGTGCATAATATGCTGTTTTCTATCTCCCTCTTAAGTACCGCATTTTGATGAAAGGTACTCTGCGTTTTTAGATTTTGATTAGTCTTAATAGTTTGGGATTGAGTCCCATATTTAAAGTTGGCTGTACTTAATGTCTTTAAGATGTCTGTCTTTAACTACAAAAGTTTGTAGGAGCATGCAGGGTTGGACTGAGCCGGAAGGGCCCGGGGCCTGAGACTAGATTTACTTGTTTCGTTTTTATTTCTATATCCCTGAAACTATGTAAAATATGTATAGGCTCTTATGCTACGGTTGCAAGACCCGTGCTGCCCCACCCAGGCTTTTGGTTTTCTATACTACTAAGGGCAAACAGGCATACGGTCCCACCTGATGGGAAGCGGTTACCGTAGCCTATACACGCTTGCGACACCAGGGGCGTCACTCACGCGTTGTCGACCCTGTAAAAATCTCTTTACTCCCTTCTTATAAACCCTAAGTCAATGTAATTACTAATTAGTATATAATGCTAGAGTAGGTCAGATTTTAAAATATATGGTCTATACCATGGTAATTTAAACTTTATCTCTTAGGTGTTAGTGCTTAACATCCTATAATTATATCGGCATAAATGTGTTTTATATTGAAATATAACCAGTGTCTTACTTAATTAAAACTTGGTTGTTGTTATTCATTTTTAAGCTTTGTTTTTTACTGTCATGTAAAGTACTGTTTTTGTTTAGTCTCGAATGCCACGGAAATTGGAACTTTATTCCTTTATAATATGGTTTATTTTACATTTTTTCATTAAAGGTCATAATTTTAATCTGACCATATATGGTTCGTTTTTCAATGGCATTCTAAAAGATTTAATCTCCATTCTATTAAGAATAAAATATGATTTAAACTTTATTCATTATTAAGAAGATAAGGTGTTATTTTCAATGTCATTAATATAAAGAAACAAATTAAATGGAGCTACATATTATTTCGTTAGTCAAATGTCGTGTAAACATGTAAAATGTACATTTTCTACGCTATTCTCGGCTTGAAGTTTCTGTGCAATATGAAATTGATTAATTATAAATTTCTGTTTCCAAAATATAATTTAGTTGTTTTATTTTTATCGTAATAAACCCTTTAATGCAAAATCCAAAATTTATACTTTTTATTAAAAATATATATAGACGAAATAGACTATTTTATATGGTCGTTTTAACGCGAAGTTAAGTAGTGATTTATGAAGTAGAGTAGATATTCCCTCCCGCGATGAATGGCTTAATGACAAAATCGCGTGGGTGGGAGGTGGCCTTAAGTGGTACACCGATGGATCCAAATCAGGATCTGAGGTAGGCTGTGGAATCTATGGAGAGCGTCCAAAAATCAGCAAGCAGCTGAACCTTGGAAAATACGCCTCCATTTTCCAAGCAGAGGTATACGCCATCTTAGAATGTGCGGACATCAATCTGCAGAAAGACTACACCAACCACACAATATATATCCATTCGGACAGCCAAGCGGCCCTTTTGGCCCTGACCTCCGAAACAATCAGCTCTAAGTTAGTTAAAAATTGCATGGACCTCCTTAACGAACTGGGCACAAAGAACAGAGTCGTACTAAGGTGGATAGGATACCAGGACATGCAGGAATCGTTGGAAATGAAAAAGCCGACGAACTCGCCAAGGCTGGAGCTAAGGGGAGCCCTTATGGGCCTGAGCCAATTTGCGGTATACCCAAAAGCCTAGCTAACTTAACCCTGAGGAACATATATGTAAACTCATCCCTAAATTCCTGGCACGAGGTGCTTGGAATGAGTCACTCTAAGGCACTTATAAAGGCCTTCAGTAAGAAATCTGCTTCAGAGATATTTTCTCTAAGTAGAAGCAACTTGCGCATACTAGTGAGGGTGCTAACAGGGCACTGTGGACTGAACAAACATTTGTTCACAATCAGTGTCCGTGACACAAAGGAGTGCAGATTCTGCTGCAATGCAGATGAAACACCCAAACACCTTCTGTGTGAATGTCACCACACACTTATGCCAAAACGTAATACCCACCTGGGGAAACACATATTGCACCCAGATGAGGTAAAATCAATTCCTGTCAAGAACATAGTGCGGTTTTTCAAAGCTGCAGGTCTTGACAGTGAAATCTAGTTAATGTGGCGATCACAATAGACCTAGTATGGTCGCAGTGATACAAGCTCTGAGAAGACTTGAAATAGCCGCTTAATCCAAATAATAATAAGCAGTGATTTTGTATCAACCATCTCGCTTTGGCGTGTCAGGGACGACACAAGACTGATAGGGACTTCCGAGGCTTAGCTAAACAACCCTCTTACCTTTTTTCATCTGTACTAATATTATATATGCGAAAGTAACTGTCACAACTGTCTGTTACGCTTTTAAGCGTAAACCACTGAACTGGTTTTGTTTAAATTTTGGTACTGAGCTTAGGAAAGGACATAGGCTATCTGTTATCCCGAGAAAGTCGTAACGAACGCGGGGGAAACCGCGTGCGGGAGCTAGTACAGGTATAAATAATACAATATCATTATAAAAGCTAAATTTAATAAAATCAAGCACTTATTAACTGACATTGTTTAAACTTAACATAATTTATGCAATATACATATGTATTGAAAACAATATTTCTAAATAACCTTCAATTTTGAATAAAGCGCATATTATTACATGTATAATATAAAGTAAAATCTCATATAGAAAACTTATTGAGCGGTTTTAAGTACATACAGATTTATTAATACATTTATATTATATAGACATACATAGAATAATTGTTTCTTCTGATTTCTTTCTATCAGGTTTATAAAATAATATTTAATAGCAAAAATTCGATTACACACACATAGAGATGACATCTGATGCTAATATACACACATATGACTGTTTTACCCGACTACACAAGGAGGGTTAAGTTAAACGAATAATCCACGAAACTGGGTGTAAATTGGTCAAGTCCACAGATTATTTATTTATTAAACACAATAATATATCAAGAAAGTAAATCCTATAATTCGCACCATAAAAAAACAATACTTTTAGTATTAAATAGCTTAGATTACGACTTCAATTTCATTTCAATGGATGGAATAGTTAGACTGGTTTAATATCGCTTTTTGGTATAAAACAGTCTTAAATTCCTTATAAGAGATGGTTAATTTCGTTATAAAATTATTGTCCATTCACATGGTTATACAAAAATATTACATACGGAAGGTTTAAAATGGAATTCTCACGTTAATCTCACTTGTTTATCACAGTGTCACATTATGAGTAAAACCAAAGACATTATAAGAGGTTAGACCGACAATACAAAGTTTTACTATGAAATCCGAGTCAACCAAAATTTGCGGGGGGGGAATGTCAGTAGCAACCTAGCAACCGTTGTAATCAACAATAAAGACCAATCACATCGCTGTGGCGCGTTCAAATGCCAATCACATCACTTTCCGTGGAATCGACAGCTTGACAGCCCGGTTGGCTTTGTGGTTAGTGACCCTGACTTTCAAGCCGCGGGTCGTGGGTTCGATTCCCACCCAGGACAAACATTTGTATGCATGAATATGTCTGTTTGTCCTGTGGCTGGATGTAAATATCTATATAAGTATGTATTTAAAAGTAGTATATGTAGTATATCAGCTATCTGGTTACCATAACACAAGCTCACTTTGATGCTTAATTTGGAATCAGATTGGCCGTGTGTGAAAAATGTCCCAGGATATTTATTTATTATCACTTGACCGCTGCTCAGTCCAAGGGGCAAGCTTAGCGACCGAACGTATTGTCGGTCTAACCTCTTATAATGTCTTTGAGTAAAACGTTACTTTCGTTGCAAAATAAACATCCAAATGATTCCATTGAATTCTAAGCGCACAAGCGTAACTAACGGCCACACTATACCTGACTAAAATAATCGACTTTATATTTAATATTAATACAATAAGTAGGTAAATCTATATATATAAAAGAAATTCGTGTTAGTTACACTACTTACATCGAGCATGTAACCAATAGAGTAGCAATAGTGAGCCATTTGTTTAGCAACGCATCAATGCTTTGTCACGTATAACTAACAAGCCACGCTCGAACTAAAACAGTACCCGACCAATAAGAGACCTGTGTGTACGTCTAGTGCAACACTTGACCTTGAGTCGGCCAATTAGAACACAGGGGCCGGCGCAGAGTTTTGGCGTATTTTGTTTTCTAACAAAACTGTTAACAGTTCTACTCTATTGGTTACATGCTCGATGACTACTTATAAATCAAGAACGGCTCAACCGATTTGGCTGAAAATTGGTAGGTAATTCAGAACCAGGAGACGGATGTAGAATACTTTTTTAGGGAAAATTGAGGATCCCCGGGAACGCGGGTGAAACCGCGGGCTTATAAGATATAAAGGTTCACATTGAACGTATGGCCGTTACACAAGCGAAGTTTAAAATACGCTCATATACATATGACTTGATTTTGATTTGTTTGTAGAAAATATGACTTACGAACTCGGTCATAGTAGAAGTTCTTTTGGGAAGAGATTCATTGATGCATAGTCTTCCAGTATCTGAAAAGAGAGGAAAAATATACATTAGTAATCTAGAAATAGTAAGCATGTAAATATTAGAGCCGTTGGCTTTGTGGTTAGTGACCCTGACTCTCAAGCCGCCGGTCGTGGGTTCGAATGCCATTCAGGATAAGCATTTGTATGCATCAATATCTCTGTTTGTTCTGTGTCTGGTAATCTTATATATAAAATTCTCGTGTCACAATGTTAGTTACCATACTCTTCCGAAACGGCTTTACCGATTTTTATTTACAGCTAGTTATCTATATAAGTTTGTATTTAAAAGTAGTATATCGTCTCTTAGCTTACAACACCGCTCAAGTCGAAAATGTCGAAAATTTTAATGCCGTTGGATAGAGCTGCTCATTGCGCGTCGAACCATGGATCATATGATATGGACTTCAGTCAATAAGAGGCTTTAATTCAAAAAGAAGTATCAGCGCGCAGGACGGTTGGCCTTAAAAAATAAACAGATTTTTTCGTCTCCTGAAAAGTTGGTAAAAATGACTTATGCGGTGTTGTAAGCTAAGGGACGATATGTAGTATATCACCTATACTCAGATTATTTATTGTAGGCAGAGAAATGACATTTCCAGTGTTGCAGTTTTTTAGTCCCAAATAAATAGTGTTGTGGTAGATTCGAATTTTTACAACTAAAAGTCGGCAAAGGAAAGAGGAAACTCGACTAGTTTCCTTTTTTTTTATTCAATGTCAAATTGCTTTTAAATAAATAAAAATATGTAATTTATGGTAATAAAACAGAAGACATACACGGTAGGTAATTAAATATTACGAAAAATACTCTTATGTATATTATTTGTTTTGGGCAATTGGAAGAACTATAGTCATCACTTGTCACGCTATGGACCCCATTTTGTTTTGGAAGTGACTATTTGTACGGGTACTGGACAAATAAATTATATTTATTCCTACATTTATTCATTTTTTTTTAATTAAGCATGAATTGGATGATTAGCCTATGTTAGGTTAATTAAATTAATAACATTTATTTGATTTTATTTATTTAATTTTGGTTTCAATTAAATTCAAATTTAGTTTTAAAAAAATGAAATTTTGGGATTTTCGACTAGATTTATGTATCGGATACTGAAAGAACAAAACTGCCGAACATCACTATTGTAGCGGGTCACCCTTTTTTGTATCAGTGACAGTTGCACTTGTCACTTCTCTGACTCGAATTTTTAATCCGACTATATATAAACCCGGTTACTATAGCACAAGCTCTGCTTAGTTTGGCCGTGTGTGAAAAAAGTCCCAGGATATTTAGTAACACTAGGGGCGTCACTCACGCGTACTAGTAAAGTAGTCTAGTCTAACCTGCAGTAACTTATCAACGGTAGGTTTCGGCACGTCCAGCGGCAGTAGACTAGCAACCTTGCTCCCGTCGAGACAGAGTTGCTTGTTGAGCAGCAGCTCGGCGCCGGCGGTGGGCTCGAGCGGCGTGTGCTGCAGGGAGTACTTGCGGCAGATGTCCGCCCACGCTGTTAGATGTTTGTCGTTGGCTTCTTCGGATACTGATGTTATGTCTGTCTGTGTGATACAATAATATAAGACTTTAATGTTGTATATAGAATGAATTTGCGAATAAATTAATGGAGAAAATGGACGTTTAAATTTTTCACACACGGCCAATTTGATTCCAAACTAAGCAGTGCTTGTGATATGGTAACCAGATAGCTGATATACTACATATACTACTTTTAAATACATACTAATATAGATATTTACATCCAGACACAGAACAAACAGACATATTCATGCATACTAATGTTTGTCCTAGGTGGGATTCGAACCCACGACCCGCGGCTTGAGAGTCAGGGTCACTAACCACAAAGCCAACCGGTCTGTCAATTACATTGTAGTTGAAATGGACGTATTACATATCACAATTCCTACTTATATAATAAATGACCCGCTACTTCGTTAGCGTCACTTCCCCATTTTAGCAATATTTTTCATTGCTCTTCCGCTTCTATTGGTCATAGTGTGATGATATATAGCTTTATAGCATTCCTCGATAAATGGACTACCTAATACAGGGACAAGATAATAGGTCACTTTTGACATTTCATCAAAATTCAACAACGTAACCTTGTAACGGCGGGCATAAAATAAGAACTGCACAATTGCTTAACTTTTTTCAATTACGTTTACATATTTATTGTAATAATGACCGATACGAGTAATTTTACGATTTGCTTTCACTAATAAACCATTCTAAACATAATAAACAATTTCTGATCTAAAGAACTGAACGTCGTTACAATGTTGCGTCAGTCAACCCTTTTTCTTTTTAAACACTAGGGATGTTACTCTAAAAATCGAAAGCTGATAGGATTGTAAGTTGAATCGAATGCAATGATTACTTGTGAAGAAAAATCACCATAAATTTATAACCACGTTGTGATTATAATAAAACCTAATTATACATATTTATTATTCTTTTAACTAACTATAAAAATACAAAAAAATAACGAAATAGAAAGGTCATTGATGTTGGGTGCAATTTAGGTGGATGTTGCTGGCAGCACCAGTGCCTGTCGATGACGCATGTCATGTCGCCATTACATGATGATGACGCAGTCTTTTGTTGTTGTGCGAAGTGACTGTGCGTTTTTGGTGTGCTCTCTGTTATTTTCTTCTGATCCGGCTTTTTCATTTAACCTGATCTTACTGACTACGTTTACCTGGCTATAAATTGGACTCCGATTGCTTAACGATTATTAAACAAGAAAAACATTACAGTCTTACTATGTCGAAACGGGGGAAAACTCTAAACAGTCAATCTCGCGAACTAGTGCTGAAATTGTACAATTATTTTGGACGTGAATCAGTTAACGATGGGCCTCTTTTACCATTGAAACCACCGAGAGAACGCGTTGCCGAAGCATTGGGAATAGGGAAGAAGACCTCAAATTACCTAACTCAAATTCTGAAAGAGAAATACGGACCATCAGGCTCAGAAGATAATACTTTACGTACACCGAAAAAACGAAAGAGGGACAAGAAAATTGTTGACGTTGATAATTTTGATGCTGCTGCAATTCGCAACCACATTTATGGATATTACTCGAGAAAAGAATATCCTACACGGGAAAAGCTATTGAGTTCGTTAAAAGGCGCAGGCTTATTTTTTGGAGGCAAATCGTCTCTATCAAAGGTTTTGAAATCGAGTGGCTTTAGATTTAAAAAATCCGACAAGCGGAAAATCCTGCTAGAACGCTACGATATTATTTTGAAGAGAATAACATTCTTACGTCAGGTAAACAAAATTACGGATTGGGACAATGTCGTGTTTATTGACGAAACATGGTTGAATGCGAACCATACGGTTGCGCGGACATGGACCGATGATACAGCGGCCTCCACCTCAAAAGTTCCATCGGGAAAAGGAGCCCGACTTATTATATGTCACGCGGGATCAGCTTCTCAAGGTTTTATTCCAGACTGCCTCCTCGCATTCGCCTCTAAAACTACAACAGATTACCATGAGGAAATGAACTTTGATGTTTTTAAAGAGTGGTTTGAGAAGCTGCTAGTCAGCTTAGAAAACCCATCGAAAATTATAATAGACAATGCTCCGTATCATTCTGTACAAGTTGATAAACCACCAACTCAAGCAAATAAAAAGCAAGAAATTGTCTCGTGGCTGGTAAGAAATGGTGTGGAGGCAAGTCCAACTTTATTAAAAGTTGAGTTGTTAAATCTGGTAAAAGCAACTAAGCCGTCCAAGCTCCGCTATGTAATCGATGAACTAGCCCTAGAGCATGGACACGAAGTTATTCGATTGCCTCCCTACCATTGCCAGTATAACGCCATCGAGCTTATTTGGGCACAAATAAAGGGTCATGCAGCGCGGAACAATACTGAACCACCCTTCAGTACTGCTAAAATGATGACTCTGCTACAAACTGCATGTGCAGAAGTCACTACAGAAGACTGGCGAAAAGTCGTGGAGAAGACAAAGAAAATAATTTTTCAAGATTTTGAACGAGATGTGAGAATAGACAATATTATTGAAAATGAATTAATAATATCTCTGAGTGCTGACAGCAGTGATGAAGATAGCAGTTCCGATAGTTCAAGTGAATAAAAGCAATTTTTTTGTTAAATTACGTAGGTACTTGTCTTATTTTGCTCCTTCAATTTATGAAAGAAAAAATAATAATGGGACAGGGATTCGCATGATCATTTTTAAAATTCACATATGTTTCAAGTCTGTATCGATTCATTCGATTCATTCATTTAATCGATGTTTTTAAGCAGGTCACCTCACTATGAATATAAAACTGACATCTGTCAAAAGTGACCTATTATCTTGTCCCTATTTTAAGACTGAAATAATTTTTCTAATCGGACCAATGCTTCCTGAGATTAGAGTGTTCAACGAAACAAACTCTTCAGCTAGTTTTTGAGAATGTTTGTTACTTATTCACACAAAAACTACTGAACGAATTTGAAGACAAAACTGATAGTTTATAATATAGAATAAAAATTAGGCTACTTTTTGTATTACAATTAAAAACCCGCGTGAGCGCGCGTAATACCGCCGGAAGCCCTATAAGTGTGTATTTAAAAGTACAATATGTAGTATATCAGCTACCTAGTCACCAGCACAAGCTCTGTTTAGTTTGTAATCAGATAGCCCATGTGTGAAATATATCCTGGAATATTTATTATCACTTACCTTAGCCAAAGTGGAAATGGCCGTCCCATAATAATCATGGTTAATCTTGAATATCTCCGAGACTAGTTGGGCTAACGTCCCCTGCGTGCTATTAGCTTCATCTACAATGTTGTATGTCTGTCTGTCCGCTTCAGGCCTGGTGCCTAGAGTCCATATGGCTCGGCACACGTCTCTCACGTGGACCGTGTTCATCTTGAGGTCAGCGGTCCATAGCAGCTTCATCGTCTCGCCTAGATGCTTGTATATGCCACCGTATAGGAGACGAGGTGCTGTGGAAGTTTTAATTAGTTAGAAAATAGTGCATATAAAGGTTTTTTTTGGGGGACGAGAAGGTGTGAGGCATATAAAGGTAGGAATAATTTTAGATGTTGACTTTTTAGTTTATATTTTTACAATTTATAAAATTTTATAATTTATCTTTCACATTAAAGATTATGGAAGTTTAAATTATCTTATTACATTAAATAATGTACAGTCTAACTTGCACTTTGAAATGTTGTTATAATCTTCTATCAGAGAATGAAAGAAAGTAAATCTATAGAGAATTATAAAAAATTAGTACATCAATAGACCAGTAGACTTCTATGACGTACTTAACCTCTACTGTTGGTTGTTAGACAATCGGCTAAATTAGGTAATAAATGAGTATAGATCATTGATTTACTTTCAATAATAATTTCACTGGTAGTCAGGTAATCTTGCTGTTTACTGTCATTAGCTATATTTCTTGTTTCAACTATTTCGCCTTTCGGTTTCCTACTTTAAACAAAACAAAGAGCCAAGATAAAATTTAAAAAATGCCCAAAAACGTCCCAGGATCCTTAACAAATATACTTACTAAAGCTCCTCCTATCCCCCACTCCGTAGACTATGGCGGGGCGTATCACCGTGTAGTGCAGGGACTCCATGGCCTTCAGCTCGGCCTCCACGCGGGCCTTCATGCGCCCCTCCACCGTCCACGGCTCTACCGGACACTCCTCATTCTGTGGCTGTAGATAAACATACTGATTGGCATCTTCATGTATATTGAGATATACATTTATCATAATAATATCATCAAAGATTTTGGCTTTGCGGTTAGTGACCCTGACATTTGTAGGCATGAATATGTCTGTTTATTCTGTGTCTGGATGTAATTAGCTATATAAGTATGTATTTGAAAAGTATTATATCAGCTATCTGGTTAACATATCACAAGCTCTGCTTAGTTGCAGATTGGCCGTGTGTGAAAAATGTTCCAGGATACTCTTTTAAAAAAAATATGAATAGGCATGATGCCGGGAAATAAAAATCCAAATTCTATTTAGTCCGTTAGTTACATTATTAATAAACCCGCTAAATATTCTTGCATTTTGAAATCGATGAAAAAATACATAGTTTTTTATTTTAGACATTGAGCATTTAACCAAATAATCGATGGATAAAAAGCATTAAAATGGGCCTCGATTGAAAAAGAGCATTAAAATTGGCTTGCGACATCATAATTCGAAAACTATACTAGTCACGCGGCATTTTATCATTGCCGTTATTTTTAAAGATTTAAGATACTTATCCAATATTTTGTCTCACCTTATCACTGCTATACATCTGTCCGCTAGAGATCTCGACTAGTCTAGCTCCCAACGTCACGCACTGCTTAGCCACGTTGGTACTGAGTGTCAGGATTCCCTCGGCGTATACCGCCTCCGTCTGCCCCACTCGGGTCTCGCCCGCGCAGTTCGCTACGAGGGCCCATGGAGCCCCCGAACCGGGGTCGAGGGCCGATGCGCATGATGCTGGGGGACAACGACAACTTAATTTATTATGTATTAATTTGTTTATTGGGGGACCAAAAGCTTACCAAATTGTGAACAGAGTTTTAATGATTTGAAGTTTTAAATTTTATTTATTACAAATAAGCTCTTCAGGCCTATGAAACATTGCTCGGTTCGTAAGGTTGCTTTTGCTGAGAAGAGCCGACAATAATTCCAGCCATTTTCAAAACAAGTTTTTATCAATTATTTAACAACTAGCTGCCTCCCCGCGGTTTTACCCGCGTAGTTCCCGTTCCCGTGGGAATACAGGGATAAAATATAGCCTATGTTACTCGGGGATAATGTAGCTTTCCAAAGGTGAAAGAATTTTTGTCTCGGTCCAGTAGTTTCGGAGCCTATTCATTACAAACAAACAAACAAATCTTTCCTCTTTATAATATTAGTATAGACTAGTCGCTCCCCGCGGTACCCACCGACATACCCGGGAGATCTTCCATTTTCCCGGGATAAAAGTAGCCTATGTCCTTTCTGAGGCTCTAGACTATCTGAGTATCAAATTTAATTTAAATCGGTTCAGTAGTTTTGGCGTGAAAGCGAGACAAACAGACAGACAGAGTTACTCTCGCATTTATAATATTAGTTACGATATAAATAATTTTAATCCTGCTAGAACGAGCGCTATACTCAAGCATCATAATTAATATAATCATTTACATTGAACTTATGTGTAATATATGAATATGGTAAGATTCTTTACATTTAATATACATGTACAGACACAGCTTTTATACAATAGTAATAAATGTTTAGTTTTAATTTGTGCCGCGACCTTTGCATTGCAGTTGTCTGGAAGAAATCGTTTTTTTTTGCAAAAACGTCGCATAGCGTTAAATTCTATTGTTGTAGTTTTATTTGTATTTTTTGCTGTTTGGTTTACAATAAAAAGATATCTGTTGTACGTTAACATTAAATTGGTAAAGAATAATAGGTTTTTTTTTACTGATCATTTAGATTAAAGCATTCGAAAAACCATTACTTAGTTTATAATCCTTATAATCCATTTTAGTCTGCTGTTAATTTCCTGCTTAATCTAATTTATAGTGATGTGCCGAGTCGCTGTTTTGGTGGATCGAGTCGACTCGAGTCAGTTTATACGGTATTCGAATCATGACTCGATTCCCTCTACTCGAATTCTATGTTTGGTATTCGAATTCTGACTCGAGTCCGGCTGGACTCGAGTCAGTATTTGAATTCCGGCTAGACTCGAATCAACCCTCATTACCGATTCCTTTTTTCCTAATGTTGCGGTTGGCATCGACCTCAAAAGAAATATTGCTCATATCCCATTATAAAGACGATTCATGATTTTAAATATTTATGTATCTAATTTATTATTTATCAGGTATCAAAATTATTACTATTCAGTTATTCGTTTGTGTTTTAAAGTCCGGTAAATGTTGTACCTTTTTAATTAAAGATAATTAAAAACATAGAGCGTAACAAAACTCGTAAACTAGACTCGAGTCAATTGAACTCGCATAAATAGAATCGAGTTAGCAAGTACGAATCGATTCTTCCTGACTCGAGTACCGGAATCGAGTCTGGCGTACTCGAATCAAAATAAATTGGTATTCGAGTAGACGAGTCCAAAGCAGGAATCGAGTCTGACTCGAGTCAAACCGTACTCGGCACATCGCTATAATTTAGCTTTCGTAAGACCAGATTTATAGTAAAAATCTATTTATCGTCATTTATATTTTTTATGTAAGTATGATATTTTGATTTAAAACTAGCGGTTAGTATTAAAACTAGGTTATGAACTATCTATGTTCCAAATCCGATCTGAAGTTTTTACGTGAAAGAGTAACATACATAGATACTAACTCTCGGATTCAATAACAAACTTTGAGGTTTATAATATTAGTAGAATGGTTATTTTTATCTTGTTTAGTATAGAATGTGGAGTGAATGTTAATTCGACTGGTGACCGAATGAAATGGAGGGACATGACATACAAAGCCGACCTAAAATAGGAAAAGGCGAGGAAATTGATGAGTGTTGAAAAAATTAATACCACATCCAGTGACTAAGACTTTTTGATGCCCTAAGCAATCCACGCCCATGGGGCCCCCTATCCTTACGTCAACTAGAATCGGTCTTTAAACCATTTTTGGTGACGTGAGAGTGAGACGTGATGCCCTAAGGATGGATTTTGTTTTGCTTCTTCTGGTGAATGACGTGATGCCCTAGGCAATTGCTTAATTTCTTTAAGGATTAATCCGTCACATGTCGTAAAAATTCTATTTATTTGTAACGTTTTAACCGACATTTTGCATGCACGCCGACCTCGACAACGTACAAGGAGGCATTAAGGAAACAGTTTCGATAAAGCGTTTAGTATGCGCGGGCGCAGCCGATAAACAATGCGCGGTGAATGTCATTATATTCATAATTCAATATAGATGTATTGTGTATATAATAATGGTAACTAGTTCTTGGAAATTATGAGGTGGACTGAAGACTTAGTAGTCAGAAAATATTTTAGGAATCATAAGCTTTTGTATATAATAGTAGGTAAATCGTCCTTGAAAGTTCTATTTGCGGTTATGGAGCTATGTGATCAAAAATATACCAACACATTATTTTGCACTGAGAAGTGTACTAATATGGTATTTAATAAGGAATCTTAACTATAAAGTATTTTGAAAGGCAAATAAATATTAACGAAAAATTTTGTCATGATGCAAAGAAACATATTTTAGTCTATTGCGACTTTAGCTGTTTTCCTAAATAATATTAACAGTTTGCGTAATATTGTATATAGGTATGTATGTCTAAATAAAATTAAAAATGGCTATCATTATTGTTTTATTTTTCTAACATCAAAGTTTTTTTTAAATTACTCTGTTAATATTCTATTTAGGTATGACCTTCATACTGACTATACGACAGGATAAACTAGATCTTTTCCGTCAAACCATAAAATACAATATGTTACCTTAAACATTGTATTTATTATGTTGATTCTACTAGTACTAAAAGGTTAGGTATAAATTAAGGTGGTCATATCCGAAACCACTCACAAAAATAAAATAAATATAATAAATGTAGCTTTAAATAACCCTTTAATCTGTTAAGAACAGATTCTTAATACCTATCTAAGAACACTTAATCACATCAGCTTACAAACGGAATCTTATCAAAATCTGTCTATACATTTCAGACAATGCCACAGACAGCTATACAGAACCTAAAACAGCATGACTATTGCCTATGCAATAAGAATTATTGCATAGGCAATAGTAAAGACTATCTGTACGATTGATGCTCCGCTCTTATTGGTCGTAGCGTGATGATATATAGCCTATAGTCTTCCTCGATACATGGGCTATCAAACACTGAAATAATTTTTCAGTAATAGTAGTTCCTCAGATTAACACGTTCAAGCAAATAAACAAACCAACTATTCATCGTCATCAGCTCAGATACGTCTCCACCGAGGAGCTCAAGCCTCTCCTAACATCGAGGGGCTTTTAGGCCATAGTCCACCACGCGGGCCCAGTGCGGATTGGCAGACTACACATGCCCTTAATTGTGACATCTCGGGCATGCAGGTTTCCTCACGATGTTTTCGTTCACCGAAAGCCAGTGGTATGAATCCGTACGTAAGTTTTATAAACTCAGACCCTCATGATCGTGAGTCGGTGCGTTCCTAACTGAGGCACCACGGCTGTTTATATATTAGTATAGATCTTGGTTGGTATGAAACAATATGTAGAGCGCCAGTGCAGCGCGCACGCAGAACGAATTATCTGTTACAAATTGATTATTAAACAAAACTTGCAGTTTGGCAAGTTAAGCAACTCATTTGAATGCAATTACGTGTTGCTTAATAGACAGCTTTGTTTAACATGTTTCATTTAGTAAATGCATGTTTGAAAGAAATATAGCTATACTAGTGACTCCCCAGGGTTTCACCCGCATTCCTGGGGCTCTTTAAATTTCTCATGATAAAAAGTAGCCTATGTTTTAATCCAGGTTATTTAAACTACCTGTGTTCCAAATTTCATCCAAATCCATTATGTAGTTTTTGTGTCAAAAATAAAAAACAAACATCCATACATCCTTACTCACAAACTTTTGCATTTATAATATTAGTGGGACTAGACTAGCTTCTGCATTTACTTTCCAGTGGATTTAAATTAATAGTTTAAAACATATTTTATTGAGAAATGATTCTAAATGCCTTAGCTGTTGTTGTGTGAATGAGCAACAAACATCAAACCTCAAAACATTCATGTTTATTCTTAACTAGTGTCCGCACAGTTTCACACATTTTCCTCCACACATTTTTATTGAGGGATCTTCAACAGGACTATGTTTTTAAAGTAGCATGTGGTGTTCCAGAACATACATTATAACTATGTTGAATATCATACATATCCCTTCAGCGATTCTGGTGTAAAATTGTGACAAACTTCACATTCATAATATGAGTAAGAAGGTATCTGTTAATTAAAGTTTTGTTTGACACGGGATAATTAAAGGCAAGTATTACTTTTAATTGAGTTCAATATGTTAAACAGTAACAAAAGGTAATATAAAATGCAAATGAATCATCATACGCTGATAACACAATCAGTACAGAAGTCACTGACACAAATATTATGTATTGTATTACATATATATAGTTATCTTGCATTTTAATCTATTCAACATTGCCTTGCCTGCAGTTCCTTCAGTTTAAGGATCTGTGTTTCTAGTTTAACTGACTACCTATTTGATGGAGATTACATGGATTCCAATAAGATTCTATTTACTTTATTTATCTTATATAGATAAGATGTGAATGCTGAGGGATAATCATATGATAGAAAACCTGATAACAGATGGTTCTAGAAAAAATACAGAATAAAAAGTTCGTGACAGAAAACTTTTAAGGTTTCTCTGCCAGCTTGTGTGCTATAATCAAATTATTCGCAGCAATACTTACTTGCGTTAATGAGGTTAGCGCTTTTGTATTCCACCCGGGGGTCCTCGAATATCTTGGAATGCGCGGGATTCAAGAATGCCAGCTGTGGAGGTGTTTTATCCACGACCCGGAGGCCGCTCACCAAATCATTGGTTATCAGATATTCCACCAAATTCCGGCCAATAAAGCCGCAACCTAAACAAAATCACAGAACAATCAGGAGACAGAAAACACTTCGAGCAAGTATGACTAACACTTTCCAGAGACCGTTGGGAGAATAAAAAAAAAACACGTAACGTGTTTTCGACTGATGTGAAAATGCTTCGATATTTAAGAAGGTATTATTATAAAGTTATAGGTATATTATTATAATGAATTACCTCCTAGTACCACTACTCTAGGTTTTGAATTATCACCGGCAGAATCGGACATTTCGCTAGCGGTTCCACAAAAAGTGAATGACAGTTATTTGACAGTCGGTCGGTACCAGTTACCAGAACATGTTGACAGATAAATAAAATATTGCCAGAAACTGAAGAAATGTAATTTGATGGTAGAAAATAACGAATGGATTTTTTGTAAAAAAAAACTTAAAGTGTAAGTAAATAGCCATTACATATGGACAGTTATATCAACAGTTATTAAACTTACAGGTTATCGTTCATATATATTTAATGCTCTACATTTCCGTGGCCGTATTTAAATGAAAAAATATTATAAGAAGACAAAATATTTTTATTTGTGGTAGACATTTACTACCAATGCGGCAATGCGTTTTATTTCATGCATATTTCTAGGTGGCTATTTACATAACCCTAATAAATATGATAACAACACAGTTACAACAGCGAGGAAAGAAGAAATAAAACGCAACATTAAACAATTTTAGATTATTTATCAACTTATTACATATATTTACATTTTCTAATAAGTAAACAGTCTTATATACCTATCTAATATATATTTTTTAACTAATTAATATTTTGTCCTGTCGTGTCCAGCAGATTCGATTGAATTATCATCTTGAGTTGTTACATCCTTTGCTTCTTTTATATCAGGGGGTAAAAATAATGCTACTGTAAGCCCAGCTGAAACAACAAATTTCATAATGTTTAATTTTAGGCCATGTAGGCCGTACCTATAAACTAGCAGACAGTTTCCTATACCTTTCGTTTATCAGCCTTAAAACTTTGAGCTTAAACCACTCTACGCAATGAAGTGATTTTCTTTTCAAATAAGTTCTATACTTACAAACAACAAGAACAACATAGCCGCTGATCATGGGTGTGCAGTGCTGGGCGAGGAGGCTGGCGATCAGCTGCACGCTGAAGAAGCCGAATCCTCTAGCTACCACTACCGATAGACATGTCGCCATACCTCTGAAATATATGAAAATATTATTGAATATTCTGAATTTCGGGTCCACGCCTTAGATTGTGTCCGATTTCCATTCTCAACAAAAAATGCGTGTAATGATGCTAAGTAACTACGTCTGTGTTTAAAAAGGGGTAGCCTATTTAGTAAATAAATAATGTCCTAGGATAATATTTTATATATCTGGTTTTCATGGAACTGCAATGAAACGTTTGAATAAAATATTGGAATTGGCACATTGGAATTTACAATTGGCGATTTTGAAGCCAAAATAAGCTCATAAAGAAAATAAAGCTACGAAGTCATGAAATACATTGTTATGGTGCCAGTAAGTACCAAATCTAATTCTAGAATACCAACCTCAAATGTGTAGGATTCAATTCCACCAAGTAAGTATTAACATTTCCCAATATTAAGGCCACGTATAGGAACACGTAGAACAAGGCTATGCTGAAGAGTGGGATCCTGATGAAGAGCAGCATAAGACCGGCTATGGTGGAGATGATGAACACGAGGAGTGTGGTTCTCTTCTTGCCGAGTGGACTGACGATGAAGGACAGTAGGATGGTGAAGATCCCTGATGCCCCGGAGTAGCACATGACGGCGTATAGAGTGAGAGGCTGGATGATGCTGTCGCAGTCTGTTGACGTCTGGAATGGATTACATTAAAGAAGATTTGTTAGTTTTACTTCGTAAAGGATAGTCTCAAAACCTCTAGGTATGATTTGTGAGTTTATTGGTGTTTATTATAGTTTTATTTGAAGATGTGTATACGGATAGACGCCCTCGCGTTAGATAGGTAGAATGTATGAGTTAAAAGAGGCGGAATTAGAACGTAATATTCCAATACAATCCTACTCAGCTTTTGGCTGTATCTAAACCTATGTAATATCCTTTCATGTTTAAACTAAAAACTAAATTCATGATCAATGTTCATGATTTACGACTATTATCAAAATTAGTGGCGTAGCGTGCCTTGGCGAGGCCCCGTATAAACAATTGGTTGGGGGCCCTTATGAAGGCTAAAGATTTCTCACACGGGGCCCCAGAAGCCCGTATAATTGATACGGCAGATACGGCGGTAGCTACGCCCCTGATCAAAATATAATACTTGACTAACTGAGTTTTGCTCCTGACCATGATCAATCCAACTTGGTCATAATTTTTTTAGATTGGGTTAAGGATGATTCCATATGAACTTTTTGTAGGTATCTTACAGAGTTAGAAGAGGATGCAGCTTGGCTTGCGACTTCGCAGAAGGTAAGTCCAGTACTATTCCCTCCGTTGAAATAGGCGTTAGTCATTGTTGGCACCCACATCGTGTAGCCTGTTGATCTGAAACATCGTCATCATAAATAATAGCCTCACATAAACTTGACTGGTCGGCTTAGTCTTTAGCAACCCTGACTTTCAAGCCGCCGCTTGTAAGTACAATTCCCAGCCAGGACGAACATTTGTGTGGATTAACATGTCTGTTTGATCTGTGTGTAACTAAAAGGTAAAGCTAGGTTTTAAAAAGTACTATTTTTAGAATATCATATATCAATCACTGTACTTTACTTAGAATCAGATGGAACAGTATAAGTAATTTACTGGAATATGGGTTAAATATTTAAATGGACAGTATGAAAACTAGCTAAGATAACATTAACAGTGCCAGTAAAATAGTAGCAAAAATATCACACTCACGTCATGTAAGCACATAATAATATGTAGTATAGTTTCAAAGAATTCTTCAGGAGTGGCGGCTTGAACAACGGTGCGGTCTGATTCCACATCTTTCGAAGAAATGAGATGTCTGAACGTGTGTGGACAGTTGGCTCGTCCAGAAAGACGGATGTCACCTGAATGATATAAAACCTTAATTAAATGGTAATGCTGGTGGTCCAGTCATTAAGGTAGATGTCAAAGTCGTCTTTCCAGGAGAGATGGGAGGCTTTTGCCCTGCAGTGGGACAACCCAGGCTTGAAATAAATAAATGATAAATGGTAATGGAGAAAAAAAATGTTAATTTTTTATTAAAGCTTGCACATGAATGATTTCGAAATATTTTATTGGTTAGGTTAGTTATTATAATTTATATCTCAAGAAAGTGTCTTCAATAAAGATCATAAAAATGCACTCAGCCGAAAAAGTAACAGAAACATACAGGGCACCTAATAGATAGATGCTGTGTGTCAGCAGACTGCAAAAAAACGTAGAATGATCAGAGATTTTTAAAATCAGGTGGCTTCAACTCACAGGAAACGTGTCCTTCTCTAATCCAGTATTCCAGCTGAACACAGAACTCAAAATTTGTACGGCGTCTTTCTCCCGTTCCTTACTGAGTAGGAACTTGGGGCTTTCGTGCAAGAACACAATGCCCACAGTGCCTATTATACCGGGGACGCTGATGATCTGCATCAGGAGCCTCCAGGGCCGGTACTCCATAACCAGCCAGGATATCTCGAGGTGGAAACTCAGATTGAAGACTGGTAGGGCGAATACTGTAAATGAGAAGGTTATAGTGATGATGGATTTATAAATAGAGGTAGATATTTTTCATTTAGAAGAATATAATATAATACATTTATCATGTTGGTAAAAGAAAGTATATACCTATTAATTGTACATTTATTCGCCATGTAAATCGAGGATATTTCTTGTAGGTACATCAGAAACGGCTCATTAGATTTGGATAACATTTGGTCTAACTAATATTAACGATGACTGAACCTCAGTCTGACTGGCAGATAAAAACCTTAATGCGGTTCACAGAATACATCTACTTACCAAGTATCCTCAACTCCTAACCAAACCTAATATTCAGCAGTTCTTATAGTTTCGGAAAAAAGTGGCTGTGCCATACGGACGGGCAGGCAGACAGACAGGATGAATCTATGAGGGAGCCGTTTTTTGCTATTTCGCTACGGAACCCTAAAAAACCCTTTTTCATGTTTTAATCCCTATAAAAGAATCATAAACTATATCCTTCCTGGATTATTTCACAAGAATTCTTATAAGAGTCTCACCACATATGATGAACTGCACGAACATGGTGGCACTGGCCATGAGGAACATGAACCGGCTCCGGTGTCTCATCGGAACGCTCTCTCCCACCAGCACGAATGCTGCAGCATTTGCTGATGATGTACTGGAAACACAACATTTAAAATGTTGTATCGTTATACGGTAGCTACTACGAGCAAGATATTTCCAATCCCTAAATAGTTAGCATTAAGGGCACTTAAAAAATCTAAAGGTAGTGTTAGTGTAGTATTCCGAATCCAGGTGTAAAAGTCTTTTTATGTACTAGCTGCCGCCGCGTGGTTTTACCTACGTAGTTTCCGGTTTCTATGATAATACGGGTATCAAACAAGCTATGCCACTCCCTATTAATGCGGCTTTCCATTGGCTAAAGAATCATTCAGATCCGTGCAGTAGTTTTGGAGACTATTCATACCCAAAGAAACATTAAAAAAATCCAATCTTTCCACTTTTAAAATTAGTGTAATAGTATGCTCTTCTAACATCAGAAAAACAAGGTGGTCATTTCGAATTTGACATTTTGACCATAATCATAGTTTTGAAAAGCTACTTACAAACTAGCAGACAAAAACTTGAGGACCGCTAACGATGCGTAATTTGGAGCCATGCTGGCTGCTAAATTAAGGATGGAGCCGACAGGCATGGCCAGGAGTAGGGTGGTCCGCCGCCCCAGGGTGTCGGCGCAGAGACCCCAGCCGTACGAGGATATCATTACACCTGGTGGCAAAGTTTTACAAATCAAAGCCAATTCCCCTTCTGCTTCCCACCTTCTTCTGACAATAACAAGAACGCCAGAAAATTTTTAATTAACGTAATCGGTCCACGCGTGATGCTGTGACCAAGGGAAATAGGGATTAATTTGTATGTATATAGTTAGATATATTACAATTATGCTAGTTCCACCTTCTCTTTGGTTACGCGATCACACTGATTTATTTTCAGAACACATATTTAAGTGCTCGTACCCAAAGAAAAACCTAATATAAAATACCTACATATATATTGTACGAATAGAGTTTGTGCTATAGTAGCGAGATAGTGAACTAGGTACCTATTATATACACTACATTTAAGTACATACTTAAATAGACATTTATATCCATCCATACACAAATGTTCGTCTTTGATGGGATTCGAATCCACCAGGGGCTTGAAAACTTGAAAACCGCAGCAACCAGCTAGTTAATAAATAACTCGCTTATACGTGTTGCCATCTTATGCCACCCTGGTACAATGATGATGATGATGATTGGTCCGACCGATTTCGGCCATGGCGACCACTTTGACTCCTAGTCAGTCTGGCGCTGGTGCACCCGAAGATGGCTTATGTAGCCTATCTTGACGGCGAAACTCCTGAGGGCACGTGAGTACGCCGTTCTCATAATTATATGCTATGGCAGCAGGCGGGCGAGCCTTTACCTGGTCGCGTTTGGTATCAAGGTCAGCTTTACGCTGAACTTCCAACCCGCGTACTTGGCTGTTCACCATCCTGCGCCATTCTGGCCGCTGTGCCGCCAAACTCACCAATCAAAGGCATAGCCGAGAGTAGACCCTGCTGTGAGGTCGTCAGCCCCATGTCGCATGCCACTGCCGGCATTACTACTGAGAAGCCGAAGATGTCCAGGTACATGGCTAGGATGACCAGGCAGCAGGCGGTCAGCATCGCTATGTTGTACTTGCCGAAGCCTTCGAAACAGATGAAAAGAAAAAGGACAAAAATAGTTATTTGTTATACAAGAGTGCAAAGTTGCTTTTTAACCGCGTGTTCAATTTTGATGACCGAGCAAGCGAAGGATTCTAAAATTGAATCACGAGCGCAGCGAATGATTCAAAATTAGAATCCTGAGCGTTAGCGAGGGAATCAAAAGAGCACGAGGTGAAAAATCTTTGCACTCGAGTGCAACACGTAACTTTTCATTCCACCTCAGCGAGGAAATGACTAAATGCAAAAAAAAAAACGTTTACAATCACAAGATAGGTACACTTTTATTTCAGTTTAGGTATTAATTACTACATTATGACAGGTAAGTATTACAGAATAATCTTTAAATTATAACAAAATAATACTAAGGTATAATTAAGAAAATTTTAAAGTAACGTTGCTACAGTTATTTAAATTGAGTGTAATATTTTTGTTTGGTACTGTAATATTGGTGTTAGTCACTTGTGTACTGTTTTTCGGTAAACTATCTGTCATACTTAATAGTTGTACGATTCATCGGATTCCCTTGGCGTGAATGTTGGAGAGAGAGGGAGATGGTTAGGTGTTTCATAACGGCTTATTTTTGATGTAGAAGGGCCAGTCCAAAGATCCGATTGAGGCTCTTTCAGTGTAATGGCTCCTACGATGCCTTCACATATTTTAGACTTATTTTGGATGGAATCCTCTATGTATCCCTCTACAACTGCATTGGACTTCCAGCCTCCGTGGCGCTTAAGGGACAGGAGATCAGCTCCGGAATCAGCCAAAAGTGTGGCTGAAGTTCGTCGGAAACAATGACCCGTGTACAACAGGGGTTCTGGAAGTTCAAGAAATGTTGCTATTTCTCGTGGGATACTGCCAATTTTATTAGTACCCATAGGCTGTCTAACACACTTTCCATTGCGATACTGTAGAAAAAATCGATTGATTGGAGTGTTAGGCGGGCGCAAGGCTTGATATTTCTCAACAATCGTTACGTATTCCTTGCGAATGACGAAGTTGCGGTCTCTTTTTGTCTTTGTATTAGGTAAATTAATTAATAGTAAGTCATCTGAATGTTTCTCAATGTTTTTGACATTAAGTTGTGTTAGTTCATTAGTTCGACATGCTCCGTTTATTCCAATAATAAGAACAACCTGTAACGTAAAGAGTATTGTAGTAGATAAATGAATAAAATTGATATGAACGCATAATTATGCCTATCAACATCTACTAAGTATACTATTTAATTGAGATTAATATACTTAACACGTTAGCTGCGGCACCAATTTTTGCATACTTTCCGTTCCTGCGGCACGAGGTATAATCGGCCCGTACTGTGACCAGACGTTAGGGCGACACGCGGTCTATTAGACCCCACCTCCTTTTACAGACTAAAATCCATTTTCTGGCGCGAAATCAAAGATAAATGAGAATTTTGGTCCTTATTGATATAGACAGTGAATTGATGAACCCTAATCCACCGTCGCCCCGGGATCTGATGGCTAGTTTAGGAATTATTAGCAAAACAAAATATGGGATCTTATACACCTCGTAACGCACTGAAATAGGGCAAATTTTCGCTGCGATTAGTGATGGGAAAAATAATATCGACGTTTTTAAACTGTCTTAACTACGCAACGACTTGACCGATTTTGATCAATTATATCTCATTAGATCGTTTTAAGGGCAAAACCTGGCAAAACAACAGAAAGCTCTCAAAGGATACATTTTTTTTTAAATAATCTAAATTGTGCTTGAAGGCGCCATAATGAAAAAAAACCGGCCAAGTGCGAGTCGGACTCGCGCACGAAGCGTTCCATTCTATACCATTAAGAGGCACCTATTACAGACTTATTATTGGAAAACAATGGATTACGGTTTATGCATAAGGTTTATCTTTCTATTTGTATATGAAAATCTTAATGCGGTTCACAGAATAGAAAAAAAAGGCAACCAGAAGTAGAAAAGAAACTGTCCTATTTATTCTGCCTCGGGCTTTAAACATACAATTATTAGAACTTGAATTAACATTAAAAAATCAGTATCAATATACTTTTTTTATAAAAATCTCAATATATATGTTGTACTTATTTATGAGTGTTTTTCATTGAAACAGGGTAGACAATAAGATTTTTTGCACTGAGTGCACTGAGTCAAAATCTTTTTGGATTTTTTATCAGCTTCACGAGATGCGAAAAATGTTTCTGGGTTTTTTAAAATTAACTTCTTCCGACATCGTTTAGGCATGTTCGGCGCTGTAAAAGGACGTGCTCTCCAATCGACGTGATGCACAACACTGGTCGCGGGAAGCTCGCGTTGAGTGCGGTACGAGGTCAGGGGGGATATGGGACGTTTTAGCCTCGTTCCGCACTGCATTAAAATAATATTAATTCAGTGCGGCACGAGGCCTAAGACATCCGGTACCAAGGTAGGTACACCACCGAGTCCGGAAACCATTAGTGATCTCAAATATATATTTATCTCTTTCCTACACTGGACCAAACCAAAGCTATGCCATTCGCACGACAGAGAAATTCACTTTTTTGCTTGCCGCACCACAGGGAAGTTGCATCAGGGGTGATTTAGGCCTCGCTTCGCACTTAACGTGTTAAGTAGATACTGAATGTGCAACTGACTTACTTTTGCCGCCAAATATACGGAATCGGGTGCTTCGTTAAGAAACTTTTCAATATCTTTTCAATATTCAGATACTGTGAAAACCTTCGATTTTTTTGGTTGATGACCAGATGAGGCTCTTTTTAAAAATGCCACTAATTTAGGATGGGTATCGATATGTTTGTCTTTTTTCATCTTTATTGTTGCTTTTAGCATCGAATACGTACTCCATAGAGTGCTTGCTTTCTTGTTCTCGGATAATTCTATAAAATATGCCAGCAAAACGTTTTCTGAGAAAGTTTTGGCTCCTTTTGCTAGTCGCCACGTGTTGAAGATATCGTACTGTTTTAAATACTTCTCGCGTGATTGTTGAGGGAGAAAGCTCATTTGCGCATTATTAACAGTTTCAGTCAATTCTGTTGGCGTCAAGCAAACTTCCTCGTCGCTAGAATCACTCATTTTAGTTTTTTCACTTGTTTTCAAGTTTCTTGTTTTTAATATAAGGTTTAACAATGACGTGAAAAAATGCCGCGTAAAGAACCGCGTACAAAGCAAATTGAAAAAAGAACACCAAGAAGGTGCCGAGTCTGAGTTTTTAACAAATTAAAAAAAAGTTGTATGATATATTCGGCACCATAGAGGTAGCAGTAAATAGGTTTAATGTTTTTTTTTAATTCACAAACTTAGTGCACACGATGTTCCAAATTCAATTTACTTTATCCTCTAGAGAATAAAAACGGCTTTTCCACCCAGATATTGAAGATTAAAAATATTCTTTCCGAGATGGTGGGATGAAAAGATATTTTTTCACGAAGCCAGGTTTTACGAAGTACCCCTACAATTTCGTAAAACCTGGCCGTGGTACCACTGGCGTTCACTTTTCGGTGGGTAGGTACTTTCTTTGCCTTTAAAAATAAATGTAATTTTATGACGAAATAATCCAGTAGGTGTGGATGGCATCAGATTTTCAATTCAAGAGTTGTTATATTATATATTTTGTGATGCCGAAAGCTCAAGCTCATAAAATCGGACAATATAACTTTCGAAATTAAACGATAATTCATGAAACTCGTATCGTATGTAACGTATATAAAAATGACCTCAAACTTAATTTCAAAGATATGTGTGGTCAAATCTTATTGTTAAGCATTTTCTACGAGTAAGGTTGAGTGCCTATAGGAAAAATAGTTAAATATCCTAACTAAAATAAATACGAGTGTGAGTCTATTTATTATCAAGTCAATATTAAATACATTACCTATATTTTCGGAAAATAACATGATTATCTTTAATTTTCCCGGAAGAAAAATAAGCCTGTGTTAATCCAGATTTAATTTCGTTAAATAGTATTTTCGTAAGAGAAGAACAAACATCCATACATACAAACTTTCGCGTTTATAATATGAGTAGGCTTCCCGTATTCCTACGAGAATAGGAACTACGCGGGTGAAATCGTTCAGCGAAAGCATCGAGCATGTAACCAATAGAGTAGCAAAAGTGAGCCATTTCTTTAGCAACGCATCAATGATTTGTCACGTATAACTAACAAGCCACGCTCAAACTAAAACAGTACTCGACCAATAAGAGACCTGTGTGTACGTGTAGTGCAACACTTGACCTTGAGTCGGCCAATCAGAACACAGGGGCCGGCGCAGCGTTTTGACGTATTTTGTTTTCTAACAAAACTGTTAACAGTTCTACTCTATTGGTTACATGCTCGATGAGCGAAAGCTACTATAAAATTATGTTCCAATAATTTATGTTCTACCTCACTTATTTATACTAAGAAATGCATTATTTTCTTACCTGTAAGATCCAGAGCATGTTCGAAACTTGTTTTTCTGACCGCTCCATCAACCACGGTAAAAGCCATCACTATGCGAAAAAAAACTTAAAAAAAAATACACACACGTTCAGAATCGACACGTGATTTGAACAATTATGTTTTTGTATATATATATAGATAATAAATGCACTTATGTCTTGTTCTCCTTAGAGATGCACTATGAATGAACTAAATAGATCTGTATTTGCCTTTAAATACTATTTATTGTTTTAAACGATACAAAACAGTCGTGTTTCAATTCAAATCAACATTTCTCCACAATATTATTATTCCTACGTTGCTTATATACCTAGTTAACTTTACTCCTTGGATATAAATACTTGCTCCTACATATCTCTACTTTCCTAGTAATATATAAATGGGAAAGTAGCTCTTTGTGTCTTGAGCTTTCACGCCAAAACCACTGAACAGATTTTGCTTAAATTTGGTACAGATAGTTGCTGGGGAAAGGATATACGCTACCTTTTATTTTGATAAAGTTTAAGATCAATCATTATTTTTATATGTAGGTATATAATGCTGTATTTTAACAATCCATAGAGACCATTTTGTTTTAATTTACGTGCATTATTAGCATAAAATTACTTATTCTAATAATATAAGTAGAAATAAAAAGGTTATGGAAAAGAGAGATCACTATACCATTCCCGCTTTCCTTTCTACGAAAGAATCGTAAGAACTAAAAAAACTCATATTAATAATAGTATTTGTATAGAAATTAAAGTCTCATCCTAGTAATTTTAGTGTAACTCCTAAGAAAAACAAGGTTAATGAGACGACAAAAATATTACTGAAGATGTTTGCTTATTTTATAAATCAGTGGTTTGTATTCTATCTCAAGATAAGTGTCTCGTACTATCAAGTGGACGGTCTATCTGTTTGGCGCCATTATTGAATAGAGTAGTTATCTTGAGATTATCCTACGTGTCACCATCTTCAACTTATGAGTGCCTGGTACGTCATGAAAAACCTAGTACTTGAAAGCAATGTTTCTATTATTATCCTAGGGACTGAGTAATTAGTGAAAACCACGTAATTAGGTATTCCAATTACCATGTAGATAGATCAGAAAATAATCATTTATTTGATAAACAAATATAAGTGTTTATTGATAAATAGATGAAAGCAAATTATATTTAAACAGTCCAAGTAAATTAGTGATTTTTTTTTAAATGACAACCTTTTTTTCAAAAACCTTTTCAGAGCGAACTTTTTGAAATGTCAATGTATTTTTAAGTACTTAACAAATTTTGATTTTATTTTTTGTAAAAAACTTTTTTAAATAGGTACTGCCTCTTTCGAGTGGCGAACATTTTTAGTGTCAGAGACATTTCAGTTATATCGCGCTGCGAAAAAAGCGCGGGAAATTCATAGTAAGAAGGCGCATATTTTAAAATAATTTTTCATTTTATTGGAATTAATATTAATAAATAGTTTTTTGGTGGTTTTCCCAAAATGGGGAGGAGGGGAATTGCCAGAAAGAGAAAGAAAAAAGAAGAATCGGCCGCTTCGCCATCGTTATCGGTTTCCGATGATGGTGAAGAAGTATCAAGCTCTGACGAATCGACAGTTGTGGAACCAAAAGACAAATACCGTGAGTTTAGGGTACCAGATTACGTCAGATGTTATCCGGAGAATGGAGGTAACTTTGAATATGTCGTATTTATAGAAACAACAGATACAGTCCCGATTGGCGACAGAGACATGATGTCACTGTCGGCTTCGATTAAAAAATATAATAAAGGGGTTAAACAGCTAATACGTATGAATAGATATAAAGTTGGCATCATTTTTGAGCGTCCTGGCTTAGCCAACGCTGCTCTATTAAACCGAAAATTTTTAGACAATTATAAATTAAAGGCGAGTATTCCAGCAGCGGCCACTGAAACTACTGGGGTAATAATGCATGTACCTATTGTACTGGACAATGAACAAATATATAATGCCATAAGTAGTACAAAAAATATAGTTACAGTGAAAAGATTTATGCGTCGTACCATAACAGAGGGTGGTCAAGTGTCCTTCCAGCCGACAAAAACCGTTTCAATAACTTTCTCCTGTGCTGCATTACCGGAAAGTGTTGATCTAAATAGCTGGCGGTTCGAGGTACGTCCGTACATCCCGCCGGTCAAACAATGCCTCAAATGTTTAAGGTATGGTCATATAGCCAAATTTTGTAAAAACTCACAACGATGTTCTATTTGCACAAAAGACCATAACTACAAAGAATGCACAATATCTCCAACTGAAGCAACATGTTGTCACTGTCAAGGCAAACATGTGGCAATTTCAGCTCAGTGTCCAGTTAAAAAGAAGAAAGTGGAGGAAAATAAAAACAAAATTAATAAAGTATCATATGCAGATTTATTCAATGAAAAGTCATTTCCACCCCTTTCCAAGTCCAAATACAGTCCTGAGGAACAAATTAAATCAGTAATGCAATCAGAATCAGTTTTAAATATATTAGTACAGACTATAGTAACATTAATTTCTCAAAACAAAAACAATGAAAAGATCAGTACCCAAAGTATAAAGGATGTTCTCTTAACAAATATTCAGAATAATAATCCAAAGTCATCTTAATTTTATGGATCAGCTAAATATTGTACAGTGGAATGCTCAGAGCATCAATAGTAACAAAAATATATTTTCATATTTTTTATACGAGAATAATATTCATGTAGCTTTACTATGTGAGACTTGGCTCAAGCCTCACATGAAATTAAATATTAAAGGTTATAATATAGTAAGATTAGATTCAGGCAATGCACATAATGGTGTTGCCATTTTAATTAAGAATAACTTAGAATTTAACAAAATAGACACATCACATGATGATTCTATTCAAAATATAGCTATTCGTTTAAAATATGGTAATAATAAGGAACTTTCAATAGTCAGTTTTTACAGTCCTGGAAATACTTCTTTTACCAAATCTAAATTTGATAATTTAATAAGAACCATTCCTGCTCCACTTTTGCTTGGTGGGGATTTTAATGCTCATCATTCAGCTTGGGGATGTACAAATGTAAACCTTAGAGGCCGTGAGGTACTCGAGGTTATTAATAATTACAATCTGGTTTTACTAAATGATGGCGAAATGACTACAACTGGCTCCGATAGGTGGCAAAGAAATGCACTTGATTTAACTGTGGTATCACCATCAATTTCACTGTCCTGTAACTGGTCCGTTCACGATGATCCTCTGGGTAGCTACCATTTGCCTGTAATTACAAGTATACTTATTAATAATAATAAACCACATATTGATAGTATAAATCTACCAACGCATTTTAACTTTAACTTAGTTGATTGGGATAAATACAAAAGTCAAGTTGATAGCATGGTTCCAAATTTTAGCATGAACCAAGATTATCCACTAGAATCATATAAGGAGTTGTTAAAATTATTGAATTCAGCTATTTCAAAATCTTTACCACTTAGAACATATGAGACTGTTAATAAATTTTATAAAATATCAGTAAATTGCAATAATAAAAAACGCATACCATTACCATGGTGGAATTCTAACTGCACTAAGGCAGTAGAAAACTCTAAGAAGGCATATATATTATTTAAGCACAATCCCACTTTAACAACTTATATAGATTTTAAAAAATTGCAGGCCCTTAAAAAGTTAGTTTTAAAACGAGAAAGATATTTAAGTTGGGTCTCTTTATGTGAGTCATTCAATAGGACTACTCCAATAAGTAAGCTTTGGCAGATTTCAAAAAGATTCAATAAAACATTTATACCTCCAAATAACAATATTTTCCCCTGGGTATTTGATTTTCTTAATAAGTTTACTCCAGATACAGTCGAGGCTCCATTTCAATCACCTCTGCATGTAATTCATGATTCAGTTCATTTTGAATATTTGACCAAACCATTCTCTCTTCAGGAATTAAAATCAGCAGTGTCTACTAGACGTGATTCAGCTTTTGGCCTCGATGGGATACCATATAAGATGTTGAAACACTTATCATTTAAGGCTCTTTCTGTTGTATTAAGCATTTTTAACATACTTTGGCAGAAGATAATTATCCCTTCTGAATGGAAAATTGATTGCCTCATCCCATTGCTTAAGCCTCACAAAGACAGACAGAATGCAAATTCATATAGACCAGTTACATTGACATCTTGTATGGGTAAAATTTTTGAGCAGTTAATTAAGCAAAGGTTGGAGTATTATATTGAAAGCAACTGTCTTTTACCTTCAAATCAATTTGGATTCAGACGTGGGTGTTCCACCCGTGATAGTATCTCTCATTTGCAGCTTGATATATTTAATTCTCAGAAAATGGACAGCCCTCTAGTTGGAGTCTTCTTTGATGTGGTGGGAGCATTTAACAATGTTAATCATCATGTTCTGTGTAATGAACTTCGTGCCCTTAGACTTCCTGAAAAAATTATAATATGGATCTTTAATTTCTTACATGGTAGAGAAGTATATGTGAAAGTAAATAAGAGTTTAATAGGACCAAGGTTTTCATATAAAGGTGTGTGTCAAGGTGGTATTCTCAGTCCTTTGCTTTACCTACTCTATGTAAATAGATTAAACATTGTATTGGGATCGGAAGTTAAAAATCTTCAGTTTGCAGATGATTTAGTTATTTATACTTCTGGATTAGACCTAAATTCATTGCAAAATGTTTTAAATAAAGCATTAATACAGTTAAAAAAATATTTTGATTATTTAAATTTAGATATTAGTTTAGAAAAATCAAAAGTTATAGTGTTTGGAGAGAGTGAAATAGATGTAAACATCTGCTATAACAAAATTGCTCTACCTATAGTAAATGAGGTGAAATTCTTAGGAGTAATATTTACAAGTAATCTCTCATGGAATAAGTATGTTGATTATTTGTTAGGTAGAGCAAACAAGGCTTTTAACTTCATAAAAACACTGTCAATTGCAGCTGATCCTAAAATTTTATTAATGTTGTTCAAGTCCTTAGTGCGTAGTCATTTTGAATATGGGTTTTTATGTTTTGGGTCTGATCAAAGATTAGTCAAAAAACTAGAGGTTCTCCAGAACCACAATCTTCGTTGCATCACTGGTGCAATGAAGACTACTCCAATTAATTCACTTCAAATTGAATGTAACATTCCTCCTATTAGTATTAGATTTCACTTTTTGAAATCAAAGTATATCCTTAAGCTTCTGTCTTTTGAAAATCATCCTTTAATTAAAAAACTTATATTTTATCACAGAGTATACAATTCCTCAAATACTATCAAAACTCCCTATATACTTCATGACTTTTCTAATATAATCAGCATTGATCAGCAACATCAGATTGAAAAATGTAAAGATAGATGGCATTGTTATTCTGGTCATTATTTCAGTAAATTTTGGCCCATGGAGATATACATTAATCGTAGCATACAGAGTAAGGAAGAGGTATATCAGCTCATAGCAGAGTTCCCTGAATACAGGTGTATATTTACCGATGGCTCCAAGAACTCTAAAAACGTTTCAATGGCTATTTATATACCTCATCTTAATATTGGACATGGAGTACGTTTACCTGGTGACATGACGATATTTACAGCAGAATCACTAGCCATTGTATCAGCTTTACAGCATATACGGGACGCAAATTATGGACAAACCACATGGCTTATTATAACAGATAGCATGAGTGTACTCATGGCTTTACAAAACCCGAAATTTGATACGAACATCAGTTATATTATCTACGAGATTCGTAATTTATACGCAGAACTCTCTTGTAGTGGATTTAAGATTCATCTTATTTGGACACTGTAAAGTTTGTTTACTTTCCTGTTTATATCACTGTTTATTTAATTGGCTCGTCAACGCACCACCACATTAACAGCTCGCGCCATCTTGGCACTGTCAGTCTGACCACAGACTATAGCGCGCTAGTGACGTATGCGCTCGAGACAAGACTCAAACACTACATCCCTTTCTCAATTTAATTTGAATTATAATTCTAATAATAATTTATTTATTTCATAGAATATGATACAGTAAGATGGGCTTATAATTAGGTCTGCATATTCGACCAGTGCTGGTGTAGAAATATTTAACAGGGATATTTATTTTAATACAGATTTATCAAATTATCAAAATGTAGATATTATTATGTAATTAAATTTTAAAATTGAAATATTGTTAATTAACCAATTGAAGAGTAGGTATGACTAAATTTTTGTAATGGTAATAATCTCATATCTTTCGGGAACTTATTATATTAAAAACATAAGTCTCATTATTATGCATTTTAAATAATTCACATAGTGCTAACAAATTCATCTTGTTTAGCCATTAGGTTTCCCATAGATAGGTCACTTCCCTTCCCACTTACCTTTACACTTACCTTTCTTCTTCTTTAGTCATTAGATACTATTCCATTTTCTCCTATTTTTTTTTTTTTTTTTTTTTTTACTATCCGCATAAATCTTTTTCTTATGGTTTAATCCTTGATCGGTCTTTCGCTTCTAAGAGTTGCATGCTTTGTTCATCATCACAGATGGCCTAATGCCACTGCTAATAGCAATGTTGTTCTAATCGTGCTAGTCAATTTCTTAATATCAAAGCATTGAATTGATAATTTATACTTATACTAGTGGACCAGGCAGACTTCGCTCCGCCCACCAGCGCCACCTACCGGGTCCAAGTATATGTAAGCTATCCTATCTCTCAAGTTGGATCGAACTGCACATGGTGTGCGAATTTTATTATAATCGGTTAAGTGGTTTATGAGTCCATTGAGGACAAACATTGTGACACGAGATTTATATATATTAAGATTACACATAAATCGCACTTACTAAACCTTTGATAAAGAAGTACTCAAAGAAAACTATGAACTTGCATGTCTATAAGACAAACGCGTAAATTGATTAGTAAAGAGCCAGGCCCTGATCAGTGTTATCTATACTAAGATTTTCATTGTGATGAAACTACCCAGGAACAACATGGCATTTGTTGACTACTTATGTGTAAAATGTTATTTACATTATACAAATGTTACCAAAAACTGCTATTACTTGTGCTTGTTATTGTATAAATATGTGTTATCCTATATAATTTACATTCCTTACCAGAACAATCAAGGTATGACAAAGGCTCCACATACTCATGTATTTCTATTTTTTTTTTGTTCAATATTATTCAGAGTATACCTAATTATTTTATTTTACCCACCCTGATATTTCATATATTTTAGTGCTTATCATCATAATTTTTCTTTATACCTTATTTTGCTGTCTTTAATTGCTTGAAAGATTCATTTTTTTCCATTCCAGTCAGATGTATTTGCAAGTCCATAGCACCCCTTAGTGTACTCTAATGTAGAACAGTTTTATTTGGAAGCCTCACCAGTAGTTCAAATATGAAAGTTATAAAAATCACTGTACCAGGGTACTAGATATTAATTTTGATATATGATTAAGTAATTATAACATCTCTTTGAAGTGCATTGCTATGCATTATTGTTCAACTTCTTTATATATTACATTAACATATTGCATAATAGCAATTTGAGTAGAATAATGAATAAATAAACATCCAGAGACACCCCCATATGCAGAGCCAATCCAATTCCGAACCAAGCAGAGTCTACACCACGGCAACCCAACAGCTGCTATACCACAATTTAAATACATACCCACACATATACAAAACAGACCTATGGTATTGTATATATCATTTTTCCTTTTGTAAATTGCCATGGTATTTGCCTGTAATGGTTATGCTTTTATTTATGTTTAAATATATGCATGAGTTTGTTTTTTTTTTTTTAAAAGACAACTGTAGGCTTACCTCAAATAAAACTCTAGGATATGCTAAGCTAGACAATTAAGTTTAGACTCTTTTAGTTCAATTGATGACATAGGTATATTTTGTAGGAAAACTACAAAATATTATAATAAAGTTATTCCCAATCAAAACTAATGTTCACATTTTGTACCTATTCTAATATAATTTCTTTTTCTCAAGTTCCGTTCTCGGCGAATTTCAGCGCTGACCGCCAGCAGTAGGTAGGTACTTACATACTTCTACACCCTCACTCATATTATGTTAGGCACCAACAACGCAAGTGTTTTTTCCAATAGGTCCGAATAATCCATTATTCCTTAGGTATTCTCAATTTGAGCGAAACTTTACTCGAGGAATGAGTTGGAAATAAACAGGGTTTCAAGGAACCCTTTTTAACCCGCTCTAACATGAGAGTTTAGCTTTTTGAAATATTGTGTTATGTTCTACGCTTCTTTTTGAGATCAAATAGAATGTAGCTAAAATCAACATTTCATATGTACATAGATTTCTTGCAGTTTTAATCGATAAACAAAACTGACCGACACATACAATTGATAGACATGACATTACATTACTGACGTGACGTTTGACGTTATTATTTTTTCCATTGATCCGTTCCGTTTCACTCCATTTCTGTTTTTTTTTCATTAATTAAGTAAATATATTACTATTAGTTTTTAAATGTTAAATATTAAAATTATAGTTTGCAATTCCTAGAAATAACTTTATTAATTTTATTGTTAACTATTTCGATTAATTATTGACAATTGTAAGGAAAACAATTTGGTAATATATTTTTTTTTTCTGTTTGTTTTTGGACTATTAAGTCCATTGAAGGTTCGCGTTATTTTTTTTTTCTTTCGGCAATAAGATCGGCGTTCCACTTCTCTGTTTTGTTGCGGTCAATTAGGTACTGCATTAACCAATGTGATAGGTATTCCTTTCAGTACAGAACGGTTTAAACTCTACAATTGTTTACAATGGTAAACAATGGTCAGTGGTACTAAGCTGTCAAAAGTGGACTTACGTTTGAGCTAGTTATTCTGAGGCATCATTCATCGTTCACTACGAATAAATTATAACCACTAGGAAGCGAACCCATCAAATTACACCCATTGATTTTGATTTTGATTTTGATACTAGAGATTTTCTTTTTTATATTCTTATATAAAAGATATTCAATGGAACTACATTATTTACAGACTTACCTTGCATTTATGAAATTTCATAAGTTTCATTTACTCCTACAATCCCTGGATTCCGCATATGCTGCATTTAATACAGGATCACGAAATTTCATAGGATTTACTATTCTGGCTATATATACCTCAGAGAAATTCCTACATACAAACACTTCACAAGTTCACTTTGGAAGATTTTCATTAGTTTGACATCTTCATCCCGCTGTTTTAAATAGTTTGACTTCTTCTTCCCACTTGTTTTAAATAGTTTGACATCTTCATCCCGCTGTTTTAAATAGTTTGACATCTTCTTCCCACTTGTTTTAAATGGCTTGACATTTTCTTCACATTTATTTTATAAATTCAATCATTATACATACTTATATATATTTTGAATATCAAGGATACTAAGTTAGGAAAGGATATTTCCTACACACACACACTCTATATATTTTACATTTTTTTTTTTTTTTGTTCTTTTTTTTTTTTTAGTTTAATGCCCAAATTCATCTGCGTGCATGTGTTTTGTTAACACATACATCCATAACAATTGAATGTTTAAAATAATCCTGTAAAATAATGGTTGGTTATGGTTAAAGATAAAGTATTAAGTAGTAGGCTAAATTATAGTTTGTAACATAGTAATTTAATGCTCAGAGTCATCTGCTGTTTATAACATAGCAATTTAATGCTCAGAATCATCTGCAATTTTATTTTACACCTTTGTGCATAGCAATTTAATGCTCAGAATCATCTGCAATTTTATTTTACACCTTTGTGCATAGCAATTTAATGCTCAGAATCATCTGCAATTTTATTTTACACCTTTGTGCATAGCAATTTAATGCTCAGAATCATCTGCAATTTTATTTTACACCTTTGTGCATAGCAATTTAATGCTCAGAATCATCTGCAATTTTATTTTACACCTTTGTGCATAGCAATTTAATGCTCAGATTTATATGCTGATTTTTTCACACCTTTGTGCGTAGCAAATTTATGCTTAGGTTTATATGCTGAGTTTCACACCTTTGTGCGTAGCAAATTTATGCTTAGGTTTATATGCTGAGTTTCACACCTTTGTGCGTAGCAAATTTATGCTTAGGTTTATATGCTGAGTTTCACACCTTTGTGCGTAGCAAATTTATGCTTAGGTTTATATGCTGAGCTTCACACCTTTGTGCGTAGCAAATTTATGCTTAGGTTTATATGCTGAGTTTCACACATTTGTGTGTAGCAAATTTATGCTTATGTTTATATGCTGATTGTCACACATTTGTGCGTAGCAAATTTATGCTTATGTTTATATGCTGATTGTCACACATTAGTGCGAAGCAAATTTATGCTTTGATAAACTGCAGTATTTCCATAGCAATTTAATGCCCAGATTAGTCTCTTACATAGCACATTAGTGCATAACAATTAATTATTGATTTATCATATTCTTTTCTGATATTAAGTGTATAAAATACTTTTTAATGCAATATGCCAAAAGACCTTATATTTTCAGTTAATTTACATTTAGCATGCTATACAATTAAATGATAGCTTAAGTATACCATAACCATAATAATGCCACAAGATGATATTCTTGTGATACTTCAAAATCACTCCATCTGCAATATTTAGTAGTTACCAAACAAATATTTCTCACTGTTACTCAGAATATTTAAAAATACTGCTAAAACTATTAATAATAATGATGGAGATAATAATGAATATACTTACAGCAACCAAATTTTCATTCATACATTTTTATCAAGACAGTTTAATAAACCGTACAAAATAAATAAATCATTATATCGTAGGTATATCATATTCATCTTTTTTTTTTTTTTTTGCAAATTTGTAGGTATATGGTTGTTTTCTAATTGCATTTATACACTTAATATCCGCAAGAATCATATGAAAGAAAGCCATTTATTTGTAACACTTCTTTCCTCTAATTTGTATAAGGAATAGACAGAATATAATGATGATTGGTCCGACCGATTTCGGCCATGGCGACCTCTTTGACTCCTAGTCAGTCTGGCATAGTTAGGTATTTATTACATATTGTTCAGAATAAACTTACTTTTAATCCTCGTCGCCAGATGTAAAGTTTGTTTACTTTCCTGTTTATATCACTGTTTATTTAATTGGCTCGTCAACGCACCACCACATTAACAGCTCGCGCCATCTTGGCACTGTCAGTCTGACCACAGACTATAGCGCGCTAGTGACGTATGCGCTCGAGACAAGACTCAAACACTACAGACACCATCTCATAGAGGCGTAGCAGGCAACGAAAATGCTGATTATTTAGCTAGAGCCATCGTAGATGTTGACATTGACATTAAAGCACTTGATATTGCCATACCGAGTTCGGACTTACATATCAAATTATACCAACATCATAAAAGAATTTGGAATGAAGACTGGCAAGAGACATTGAAAACGAAAGGAAAATGGTACGCAAAATTCACAAGATCCGCTGGTTCACCACCATGGTTTACCCGTTCTGTCTTTCCCAAAAATAGAACATTTTATGTGACAATGAACCGACTCAGATTTGGACATGGCAAATTTAACGCTCATCTTTCAAGAATGCAAATATTATCATCCTCGATTTGTACAAGCTGTAACATGTCATGTGATCAGACCCTTAATCATATATTTTTTGAATGCCCCGCCTATGGCTTAGCGCGATTGATATTGATTGATGAATTAATTAAAATTTATAAAACACCAGCCAGCATCCCGCGCGACCTACAAGATTTGCTGGAAAATTTTAATACCTATGGACCAATCTATAGATTTGTCGAAGCATCTGGTTGGTCCATATAGCCAATCGTGACTGGACTAGAATACACATGGATACGATAACCCTGGATAAAAGCTCACTCGGATTTGACAAAATAACTCGGATAATACCCTATAATAATAAAGACGAGGCTTCGGCCTTCAATTATAAATTACTGAAGACTTGGCTTTGACCGGAAAAAATAACCAGCGAAGACGTGGCTTCGGCCTTAAATTAATATACTGAAGACCGTAATAATTCTGACGAGGCGGTATGGTCACAGACCTTAGCCTGCCCGTAATGGGCGAAGGAAAAAAAAAAAAAAAAAATATATATATCGCGCTGCACAGCGCTCCGCGTCGCGGCTAGGTGCTAACTGAATCTGAAGTCTAGACAGACTGCCGCCCCACCTTCCTCTGGGATATACTCTACGTACAACCCTTCAGCAATAGTACACTATAAAAGTACCAGCTGACGTTTCATGGTATCCTGGTAGTTCCCAAACTGACTGCAACGTGACTTTGTCAGGGTGTACATATGAATAGAAATAAAGTAGAAAATAATATTAAAAATAACTAATGTTTGATCATCCTCTGAGATTAGTGCCCCTGACTTTCATTCCGCCGTCGGTCGTGGGTTCAATTTCCTCCCAGGACAAACAAAAAAAGGGTTACATTAAATATAAATTTACATTTGGTAATTTGAAATTTATTCGGACAAGCAGCTTAAGATATTTTTTTTAGATTTGAAAGCATTAAAAATACCTGTTAGCTATCTATTTAAGCTATGTTGGTACTACTGTACAAGGTGGTGGGTGGTTTATCGATTAGAAGGACCATAGAAGGACTGTCGACTGTCTCCGTTGCACTTATATCCTAGTATATATCCTGATGCAGGCAACGTGACTTTGTCAGTGCATGTGTGAATTGGAACGGACACAATCAAACATCAATAACCCACACATGTAAAATTGTTTTGACCTCTTACTATGATCTACTGTCCTGGTAAATCTATCGATGGAGGAACGTGACTTCGGCAGATACGTTGCAATCCCTACTTTCCTACTAATATTATAAATGCGAATATAACTCCGTCTGTTACGCTTTCTCGCATTAACCACTGAACCGATTTAGCTTGGGAAAGAAGACCTTTCCCCGGATAAGTTGAAGGTCCCTCAGGAACGCGGGTGAATACGCGGGGCGCAAGTTAGTAAAATTATAATATTTATCTGTGGTTGTAGAGAGTATTCATTATTGCACACCTGTAAAATATTATTGACTGCTTGCTATGGTCTGGTTTCCTGCTAGTTCCATGGATGCAACAACGTGACTTGGGCAAGGTGGCTTGGATTATTTAGTTTATTCTTTATCGTAAAGAGTATTTTATTACACATTTTGATATCTGAAAGTGAAATGAAAATGAAAAATATTTGTATTCTATTCAACCTAGTTCTTGACAAGCTCTTATAAATAGACAAACTACTTAGATCGGTTCGGAAGGTTGCTTTTGCTGAGAAGAGTCGGCAAAGACTCATCATACTCTTTTAAACTAAAACTTAAGACTAATTCATTTAAGATATTCTACAATACTTTGAGTATAATAACACTGTGTGAAATAACTTGTAAAGAGAGCAATTTACTGCCAAGGGTCTCTTCCTTGAAATAAATAATCTATTATAAACCTTTTTTGATAATAGGGAGAAATCTCATACCAATAAAAGGAATCGACTTCTTGCTATCCCCTACTTTCCTGGTAGATCCATCGATTCGGGCAACGTGACTACGGCTCGGAGTTGTTGGTGGTCGTGGTGTTTTCATATTTGGCTTGACAGTGTGAAATTGAAGAGCACACACCTGTAAAATTGTATTTACTCCTTGTATGCACTATTGCCCTGATAACTCTATCGATGTATTCAACGTGACTTCGACAGGGTGGTTTCCATAGACATGATAGTTAGTTGACTCCTTGCATCTATTTAATTCTTGTCCATTTTCTTTTTATACATATTTACTTCCAAAAAAACACAATGCGATACTCTCAAACAACGGAAGGGCGGGGAACTGAGCGGAGTGCCCTTGTTCCGGATATGGAAACAGCAAATCCTTAACAAAATATGCAGCAGGTCAGGCAGTTAAGACGCAGTCACCATCACTTTTACAAATCAGGACAAGTCAGCTTGTTCCTTACTAGTCAAGGATCAGTAGGCGTGGATATATAACAAACATCTATTTTCCAAATATGATATCTGGAGGCATCCCCCATACACAAGGAGTACACTAGCTATCATGTCGATGGTGGATAATTACGATGAGAGTGAGATAGCAGTTCGGTTGTGCTCGCCGGGTAGGGACCTATGAGGGGTGATAGGGTTCAAAATCAGGATGAAAATCTAGGTCATCAACCTTCTACCGTGTCCTAGTATCCTGGTAGTAGGCATAGAGTAGACAACGTGACTTTGGCTGGATTTTAGTTCACAATCATTGTCCCGTGGTTTTACTCGCGTTCCTGGGGTATTTATTGGTTCCTATATAGGGATGGAATAAATTGCAATCATATTTTTTAAGGTTTTCTGGTTGGTTGGTTAGTTAAAAAGATTGGGACCTTTACGAAGATAAATAAGAAACAAATCCTGGATTTTTTTACGCACATAAACTAACTATCTTTAAGATTTTAACTAAATAAATATTCAAATTGCATATTAATCGTCTACCTGCTTCGCTCTCTTTCACCCTCGCATATAATCCAATCTCTTTTCCCACTCAGTCTAGACTACCACCAACCTCACGATCACGTTTTCAGCACTACCAACTACCAGGGCACTAGTACATAGGAGGTGGTTGGTCGGTATATACATTTTTATTTAATTTCTCCATAAATGAATGAACTTGCATAATAGTGTGTGTGCATTCGATCTCTTCTGACATAGGTTCTCTCTCTCACTCTTATAGACCACCCCTATGCCTCATCGAATGACCATGACACTACTACATGCATAACCTTGACCCTTGGACAGCGTTTTTAAAACGAGACGCTTTTTTATCGAGTGGTGTTGCATTTTCAACTTTGGACGTTGGAAATAGAGCATATTATGGTACTTGGAAATGCATTTGTTGTGCTTGAACGCTTTTTAACGTCCGGTAAAAAAACTCTCGTGCGAATGCCACACCCCATGTCGAGGCAACCACCCCTGTCGAAGTCACGTTGTCTGAATTGAGCTAACTACCAGGATACTGTAAAACTAGACAGTTGATGTCCTACAATTTCTGGAAACAGGCTTTTAGCATAGAAATTGCTGGCTGGTTAGCTTTGACTTTCGGTGCGGCTTAAATTAATTTTGGATCATAGTCTATTTATCTATTTTCTTAGTATTGGATCGATGTTTTCGTGAAATCTTACCAAAACGTCAGTGGATGACAGTTTCAAAAGAAATAATTAAAAGTTAAATTGCTGTTACGAAGTTTTTAAATAAAATAAACTAAGTAAATAATAGCATTTATTAACTAGAGGATAGACAGCTAGCAGAACCCACCCCTTTCGCAGTCACGTTGTCTGGATTGAAGTTCTACCAGGAAACTAGTACAGGGAGATGGTTAAAAGTTTAAATTATTTTAATTTTAGTGTACCTGAAATACACCTACATATAGTGGGAGCTTTCAACCTTCTATCTGTCTCTTTTGTTTTCATTGACCGCCCTTTCAACCTCTTCTTCATTGCGCCACCCAATATAGTTGATGCAATCACCTCGTCCCCCTACTCCCTGAATGCCTGATAGAATGCCACCCTGACCAAGTCACGTTGCCTTCACACAGACAACTACCAGGATACTATAAATACCAGGCAGTTTATAAACTTTAATATCTGAAAACAGACTAGGCACTCGGAATATCTTTGATATCTTTGATTTCCAGCCATTAAAACATTTTATGCATGTGTTTGGAAGGTTTAGAATCAGATTAGCTAGGTGTGAAAAAATTCTGAAGATATACCTCTTTAAAATATTCAAACTACGAATGTTTTGAGACATATTTTTTTAAATGCCTCTGTTTGCTTTGCGGGTAAAAACAAAAATACCCTTTCCATCTTCAAACCGAAGAAGTCGTCACGTTGGATACATCAAGAGATGTACCAGGGCTCCAGTAAACAGTGGAGGTTGTTACCCTTAATAAATCACTAGTCACGTTGTCAGCTTTGAGCAAACTACCAGGATACTAGTAAATAGTAGATGGTTATAGGTTGAAAGGTTATCTACCTCTTGCATAGTGGTGTGTGTGTAGTGTCTTACCTCATTCACCATCGAATCCCGACCAAGTCACGTTGCCTGGATTGAGCAAACTACCAGGATACCAGTACACTGTAGATAGTTAGAATTAAGTTGAAAACATATTTTATGATTCGATCTGTTGCACTGTGGGTGCAAGTAGGATGCAATCCTCTTTTCCCTCACTCTCATGGAATGCCCCACGCGGTCACTCCAACGAAGTCACGTTGCCTGGATTGGGAAAACTACCAGGATACTAGTAAATGGTAGACAGTTTCAGGTAAAATCAAAATGAACTCTATGCTTTGTGGGTGCAACGGGCGTGCAGTCCTCCATTCCTCATACTCTTATCGAATGCCACCCTGACAAAGTCACGTTGCCTGGAACGAACGAAATACCAGGATACTATGAAAGCTAGACAGTGCATGACCTAAAATCGATGTTATTTTGTACTTTATGCCTTGTCAAAGTAAATTATTATGATGATCAAAGTAAGTTTCGTAGAATTTCACGTTACGGAATATATACATTGGATGCATTAAATCTTCTTTATTTCCCACTCATTAACGTGCAATGCCACCAATCAGATATTATGTAGTACAGTAAGAAAGTTTAAAAAGAATGTCGTATGTAAACCTAAATAAATGAAATCACTTTTTTTAGATTTTTGTTATGAATAAATAAACAATCCTCAAAAAATTTACCTAATATGAGGATGAAAAATAGATGTTAACCGATTCGCAGACGTAACCGATATGCACACAAAATTTCATGAGAATCGGTTGAGCCATTTCGGAGGAGTTTAATTACAAATATCGTGACTCGAAAATCTTATAAATTAGATTTTTTTTTTGCGAGTAAATTAAAAACCTTTGCAGCGTCGAGGTATCTACTACATAGGTCTACCAGGGCACTAGTGAATTGTAGGAGGTAACTGTACCGCCGTGACGAAGTTACGTTGTCTGGATTGGATAGACTACTTACCAGGGTACTAGTATATGCCAAACAGTTACTGGTGGTTTATAAACCACCAGTCCACTGTTATAACAGTGGGTGCAGGTTTTTCTTTTTATCATGGGAAAGGTAAGGTAATATCCGGCAAGTAGTAGTACAATATTCTTACACATACTAGCATACATAAATGAAACCAACCCACACACACAGCGGCATTCAAGCTCCTTTCCCTTTCATTATTAGAACCTGACGACGCGGCCACGTCACGTTGTCTGATTTCAGGAAACTACCAGGAAACTATGAAGGCCAGAGAATGAACGATCTGCAAATTCCTGAACAGACTGTTAGCCTGTTTTTATCTTTTCAGGAACATGGATATAAGTAATATCTGGACTCGGACCAAAAATTAATGTACTGTTTTTCTTTTATTTCAGTTGTAATTTTGTTTTATGCATCTGAATGAATGCTTGTAAGTAAATCTAAATAGGTGTTTAATGTACTTCTTTTCAAATTAGAACAACTTTTTCAGTAAGTTCGATTATTTTTACCATTTGCCAGCAAAGGAACTGCCACTTAATTGACCAAAGTAGATACTTCAGGTTGTTATTTGGTATTTAGGTAACTGTTATTCGTATAATTATAATATTAGCCTACTTTCGAATTAGCTGGAACGACGGCTTGCCAAAAAATAAATCAAGATATTTTTAGTTTATTAGTAAGCGAGGTTCCAAGAGTTAACCACTCTGTCCCAAGTCACGTTGTCTACATTGAAGTATCTACCAGGGTACTAGTACAAGGTAGGAAGTTACTCAGTTAAATATTGATTTTCCCCATCAACTGAACGCATAGTGGGTGCATCCCACCTTCATTCCCTCACTCTTACTCCAATGCCACCACCCTGATGACGTCACGTTGCCTGATCTGAGCTAACTACCAGGATTGCATAAAAGCCAGACAGTACATGACCTACAATTTCTCTATCTATATATCGTTTTCAATATTCTGATACAAATTTTAACGGCCCAGCGCTGCTTCGGAACGGGCCTTTCACTTGACAGCGTAGTCAATGAAAGAGATGGAGCATAAAGGAACACAGTCGAGCTAAAATTATTTTCCAATACTGAATTAAGCCCCTGCACCACCCGGATGGAGTGTGGGAAAGGTGAAATGCTCCCGAAGTGCACCCACTCTCCCTCCACTGCAAGGTGAATCATAAATATTTCAACCAACCATCTACTATCTGCTATTATCCTGGTAGTTTGCCCAAACCAAGCAACGTGACTTCGTCAGGGCGGCGCCTAGATGTGGGGATATTTGATCAGAGTTAGGGAAAGGAGGATGCTGTTGCACCCATCCCCACAAAGCGTTAAGAAAAAGTATTTTGTATCTGAAACCATCATGGACCTAATATACTAACCCATCTAGTATGTGCTAGTTTCCTGGTACATTGCTATGAGCTGACAACGTGACTTCGGCAGGGGTAGGGAGGAGTTTCAATAAGTATGAGTAGTATGAGGGATAGGATAAGACTGCATCCTTCTTCCACCCGCTATGCAGGTAACAAAAAATATAAATGTTTTGGAATCAATAACCATCTACCGTTTACTAGTATCCTGGTAGTCTGGTCTGTGCTGACAACGTGACTTCGACTGCATCACGGGCAGGATGAGTGTGAGAGACCGATGATTCGGTGCATCTCACTTACACTCACTATGCAAACTATAACTACAACCATTGCAACTACAACCAGCTAACCGTCTATCATGTACTAGTCTCCTGGTAGCTCTCTCAATGCTGACCACGGGACTTTGCTATGCGATGGGGAATCTTGATGGTGGGACACAAATATTTGTATCATTTTTCCTCTATAGGTGTATAGTTCTCTATCTAACTTTTTTTTATATACAACCACGGTGGCAAACAGGCATGCGGCCCACCTGATGGAAAGCGGTTACCGCAGCCTATGGACACCTGCAACACCAGAGGCATCACGGGTGCGTTGCCGACCCTTCAGAAACCTATTGACTCCTCTTTTGAAGAACCCCATACTGTAACTGTCATCAAAACACTGTTTATAATGTTTGCTATGAAACCCACCATAGTCGGCAAGACACAAAGCTGACCAACCTCAAATTTAAAATCTGGCTCCAATGAATAACTGCAACTCGAGGCTGGTAGGTAGATAAGGATCTTAAAAACCTGTCCGCCACGTACATGAACTCTGTAGAACACACGAGTCTCTTCTTGAACTGGATGGAGCTACCGGGATTATAGATCTTTAAAGCAGTTAGTGTTTATATAAAACGTCAACTGTTTGTTCTGTTTTCTCACAATAGTTTTTTACCAAAAAGTTATTCTCATTAATAAATTGCAGCATAATAATTATAGATATGTCATGTCATTTATCCTAATTATTTTTTTGGAATTAAGTACTACATTCCGCCGTTTCTGTTGTCAGCATAAGCAAACTACCAGAGCATTAGTGCATAGTAAGTGGTAGACGTTATGTTTTGACAAGTATGACTAAACAAACCTAACTTGCGTTATGAGAACTCTACTAATTAATCATTTCAGTAAACGTTTAATTATATTCAAGTTTGTTATAGACTTGGAATTACAATAGAGGTAATTTATTTTTAAAACAACTAACCGTACTAATCCTATAATAATAGTAATGTTAGAAATGTCAACTTTCAAATCTTTTTGAAGTGCGAAAAAAAATATAGTTTTTGCGTCACTGACATGCTTATGTTACCCAAATTAACGACATCTATTAATTTATATTGAAATGTTATCTTAGATGGCCTAGTTATATAGTTTGGTTCTAAACTTTTGAAAGTTTGGGTTACTTCATTGCCAAAAGGTTAACAACAGGAAAATGTCAATAGATGGCATTTTGGTTTGATGGTAGTTTCTATGTTTTCACATAGATGCCGACTACGTTGCCTGGGTCGATCAAAGTACCAGGATATCAGTATATGGTAGATGGTTTTTGTTTATTTTAATAATCGCATTGGGGTGCAACGGGGTGCTGTCCCTCACTCTCATCGAATGAATACTACGACGACCAGTCAAAGTCACGTTGCCTGAATCGAACGAACTACCAGGACGCCATGAAAGCTTGGTAGTTGTTCTACAATGTCTGAAAATAGACTAGGCAGGCGTAGTAAGCACTAGGTTATTTTTCTGTAGATCGATAAATTTCTTCCATGGTTTCAATTCGTTTTTTGACAATGTTTCAAAAGTAATTCCATAGGGATTAATAAAATATTTGTCATGAATATCTTAAACAAACCTGATTTCCCCCCATTTTGTAAAATAATTAGCACAAAGGCATTTGCGTTTATCGCACATTGCGAATGGTTTAACCTATTAAAGTTTTCTATATAGTGTCTATGTAAGTATTGTATTACCTTAAAAATGTTATGGTATAAGTACTTCAGTTACATAGGATATATATAGGTAGGTAGCTTGGCAAACATAGTTTAGAAAAATAATTGGGATATTAAAACTGCTCTCTTGGTAAAAAAGTTTAATATTGGACCAAGCGAGATAAAGTGGTCTATTGTACTAGGTTTATAGCATGCGAGCCTTGTCGAAGTCACGTTGTCTACATTGGGGTGTATACCAGGATAATAGTACTCTATGGATATTAATTCACACACACAAAATATTTAATAACTACCTACTACCTACACGTAAAAATGAAATTACAAACAGCGTGTGCATTCAATCTCCTCTCCCACTCTCTCATATAAGTTCACCGGGCAACAACCCTGACAAGTCACGTTGTCAGCATAGAGCAAACTACCAGGGAATTAGTACATGGTAGAAGGTCATTAGTTAAAATAATTTTGGATTCCGTACCCAAATGGTAAAAAAAAACGGCTCTCTGGCTGTATAGCTCATGAACCATAGATAGATATTTAAAATTTCCACAGGGGATCTCCCATACAAATACATACTTTTTTCCTCGATATTAGACATCAATGACGTGTAGACTAAAATAAGGTTTTAATATAGTGGGTGCATCGGGGGTGCATTCTGCTTTACCTCACTCTTATGGATGCCACCACCCTGACCAAGTCACGTTGCCTGGATTGAGAAACTACCAGGATACTAGTAAATGGCAGAGAGTTTAAATAAAACGAACTCTATGCATTGTGGGTGCAACGGGCGTGCGGTCCTTTCCCTCACTCTTATCGAATGCCACCCTGACGAAGTCACGTTGCCTGGAACGAATGAACTACCAGGATACTATGAAAACCATACAGTAGATGGCCTATAATTTCTGAAAATTGATATTATCCATCTAGATACTAGGTTTATAGCGTGGCGAAGTCACGTTGTCTGTATTGGGGTGTAGGAAGGAAAGTAGTGAATGGTAGATGTTGATTTACCACATACAAAATATTACACACTTGTAAATTAATGAAAGTACAGATAGCGAATGCATCCATATTTCTCTCCTTCTTACTCATACATCACTGTATGCTATGGCATATAAAGTGACGCAAACAGATTTAAGGTTGTCTACCAGGACGATATGAAAACCAGGCAGTTAATGACCGACATTTCATAAATAGTGAAATTTTTATTAGACATTTCATAGAACAACATTTTTTTGGCGTACACTCATATTAAGATTCCAAAACGCAGAGGATCAGCCACCACCAAATTTTTGATACAGCTGCCCGAAAATCTTGAAGAAAACTAAGACCGGCTGGTTGGCTCTGTCGTTAGTGAACTCGTATGTGGCGGATTCGATTTTTAAACAATAATCTAAATATGTGCATGAAAATGTAAATTTGTCTATGTGTGTATATAAATATCTATATGTGTGTATTTAAGTACATGTAGTGTACCGTAGTAGTAGTGCCCGGGGACGTGCCCTGACCAAGTCAAGTTGTCAGCATAGAGCAAACTACCAGGGTACTAGTAAATGATAGGTGGTTAGGTGTTCTCCCATAAATTATCAACTGAAACCTGCATAGTAACTGCATCCCAACTCCTTTCCCATACTCTCACCCTGAATGCCACCACCCCGACGAAGTCACGTTGTTTGATTTTAGCTCACTACCAGGATAATATGAAAGCCAGACAGTCGATGACCTATTCCTGAACACAGAGTAGAGACAGTTAGTAGCTCTTAGTTAGCCGACTCTTTTGCTCTGTGGCCGTCAATAGTAAGTAACTCCTATATTTATAGTCTCAACAAAAAATAAACAACTTAGATTGGATTGTTCTTAGAATTAGATTTTACGAAAATCTCTACTATATTAGTATAGATTAATAATGCAAAATGTTACACAAATAAAATAAAAAATACCAGACGAATTATGAACATCCTCCTTTATTTAAGTCGGTTGAAAATGATGTACAAAACAACTACATCTATTCATTTTTACTCGTAACTTTTGCAAAACGGTTGTGTGATTGCTTGGGTACATAAGTTAACAATAAGTTCATTTAGGATGTCAATAGATGGCACCACATTTACTAAATTTAAAAGAACTTGCATTTCATAGTTTTAAAAGATATCGCTTCTTTTTGCAATTTCCATGATGACTAGCATTTTTTTTACTGTGAAATTTATAAAGTAATATCAATGTTGCCTAGTGATCAAACCGCTAATATACCTCGTTTCTTTCTCATAAGAAATGTACCTCTCAAGGGCCCCCACGAAGTACAGAATAATAGGGCGCCACTGACAAACACGTTGCTTGCATTGAGGAACTACCAGGATACCAGTAGCAGATAGTGGGTTGTTTGTTTTTTAATCCTGTATGCAATTGGTGCAAGAAGGATGCAATCATATCTATCCGTCACTGTCATCGAATGCCACACCCCCTATGATTTCGTCACGTTGTTTGATTTAAGCCAACTACCAGGATCCTATAAAAAGTAGACAGTTTAGACCTAAATTTTTTCATACTACATACTACCAAATTACATAATATTAAGTTTGACAGAATATTATTTTATGTTTAACTAGCGGACCCGGCAGACTTCTGCCTACCAGCGCCACCTACCAGGTCCAAATTGATGTATTATGCATAAAAACTTTTCCCCATGAAATACTCCATAATTTGGTGAAAACCGCATGAAAATATGTTCAGTAGTTTTGTGTTCATCTTGTTCAGACAGACAGAGGCGGCGGGACTTTGTTTTATATATATAAATAGGTATTAATACCAAAGTATTATAAATAAATTTAGAACTTACTTAAATAAAAAATTACGAACAGAAATTATTACCGTTATTCAAATAAAATGGGAATCCAGGGCATGGAAATGTAATCTCAATAGGATGTCGATAGAATGGCAATAGTTGGTCGCTTATGGTAAAATAGCAGACTTGGCCCCCTGATTGAACTCACTTGGGCCACCCGGCGCAGTGGCGCCCTGGCCAAGTCACGTTGTCTAGATGGAACGATCTACCAGGATACTAGTGCATAAAAGATGTTCGTATTGGAATAGTCTGATCAGATTAAGCTTTGTAGTCATAAAGTTAGAATACGTAGTCTACATTTTTATAATCTACCTGAGAAATGGTAATGCAGTATATCTTACACTGTGCGCGTGTTTATAGGTAATGAAACGACTGGACTGATTTAGATGATATTTTTTGTGTATTTTTAAGTGGGTTCGATAATGGTTTGGAATTAAAATTACCCGGTAGATGGCCCTGGTGGGTAAAATAAAGCCTGCTGGGTAGTAGGTTTCTCAAACTGTGTCGTATGTTATTGCAGCATTAAGGAGCATAACGTATAAGCATTAACAGACGTTAAAAAACTCTCGTGTGAATGACGCCTAAAAGTACCTAATTATTTAGTACAAAACAACGCCATCTATTGATTTTATCAAATAACAATTTTAGATTTGGTTTATATTACGTTTTTTTGAACGGGTGTTCTTGGTACTCTGCTTTAACAAGGTCGTACGAAAGTATGACAATAGATGGCTCTCTACATTGGGTAAATAATACAAAAACCACAATTATTTTTATAAAGGCTGGAATCCCCCCTTTTCCCATTCTCATGGAACGCTACCAGGGTCCAACCCATGTCCAACCAACCGCCCGGGCACTCTGTCGAAGTCACGTTTTCTGGGTTGGTTCGACTACCAGGGTACTAGTACATAGTAGGAGGTTTATAAGTTCAATGGAAAATTATTTTTCTTGATTTGTTGCATATTAGGGATGCATCGTGAGGGAAAGGGGAAACAAAAAAGTACTTTGTGGGGATGCAAGAAAGACACAATTTGCATGAAATATAATTCATTACCCGGGCTCCTGATGTAGTCACGTTGTTTGGAATGAGCAAACTACCAGGACACTATAACATAATAGAAGTAAGTTTGGAATGGTGATAGTGCATACTTTAGTAGAGTCCTAAATTTTCTTTCTTTTTTTTCTCTACCTCACTCTCATAAATTAGGATATTTGTCTCTGTGCCCACAACCCTGACGACGTCACGTGGTTAGATTTGAGCTAACTACCAGGATGGTATAACTACCAGATGATGGATGACCTAATGTTTCTGATAAAGAAACTAGATATGAATAAAGTACATATTGTTAAATGGGAAAGTTGGGGGTGGACAGATGTTTGTTACTCAATCACGGCAGAAATATAATGTTTGAATATTTATAACATAGGCATAATTTTATTCCGGGAAAATTTTACATGCTCAAAAAGTGGGTGAAAAAAACCGCGTGCTAGTATTATTTAATATGGGTTCTTTATTGCTAAGCCTTTCTTTGTTTTGTGTTCTGATATACTGATAATGGATTTAATTACTTATTACTTTGTCGTTCAATTTTAAAAAGCTTGACCTCTAATAAATACCTCTTTGAATCATAAAATAATCGTCGTATATTTGTTACTTTATTTTCAGGAGGACGTATTTTTATATTCCTCCATTCCATTAAAGTCACGTTGCCAGTATCCAGCTAGCTACCAGGAGACCAGTAAACGGTTGGAAATAGTTTTATTATAGCTGGAGTGGGTGCAACCGGAGTGCAGTCCTCTTTACTCTCACACCCATCGTCTACCCCACCGGGTACCATGGCAACCTGGGCGAGTCACGTTGTCTGAATCGGGCAAACTACCAGGATAGCAGTACTTGGTCGACGGTTATTGATTTCAAATATTTTTATTTGATGTGTAATGGGTGTAAGAAGGATGCATTTTCACCGTTTCACCCTTCACTCTCATAGAATGCCCCAATCGGGCGCTTTCCCGAAGTCACGTTGTCTGGATTGAGGAAGCTACTAGGATACCAGTACAGAGTAGATGGTTTTGAAAAGTATTTCTATTTATTTCGTGCACAGTGGGTGCAAGTAGGACGCCATCTTCCATCGTTCACTCTCATGGAATGCAACACCAGTGGCGCCCCGACAAAGTCACGTTGTCTAGATCGAGCAAAGTACCAGGATATCAGTGAATGGTAGAAGTTTGGTGGATTAAAATAAGTAAAAATAATAATGGGTAATTACCATTATAATAATCTATGCATAGTGGGTGCAACGGGGGTGCAATCCTCCCTCATACTTCTCATCAACCCCTATGAACGCCACCCTGACGAAGTCACGTTGCCTCAATCCAATGAACTACCAGGATGACATGAAAACTAGATAGTAGATGATTTACCATCAGGTGGGATCGCGGTTAGGGATTGCAATCCGGCGTCATTTTCAGTCCGGCCGGATACGACCGGATTCCCATCAATCCGGCCGGATCCGGTCGGATCCGGCCGGATCGATTAAATCAAGATGATTTTCGCTTTTTAGTACAAAATAAGTGAGTTAATCAAGTGTCACTGCACTTATATGTAGTTTATAAAAAACTAGCTGCCTCCGCGCGGTTTTACCCGCGTAGTTCCCGTTCCCGTGGGAATACAGGGATAAAAAATATATCACAAATATATAAAATCGACTTTATTTCCTAACCAATGTTAAAACAAATAGACAACAAGAAAACAATTAAAATTTAGTAGTGTAGGTATTACCTACTAGGTAACTAGTAATAATTTTACGACGTAACGAGTAGCTCAGTCTTTCTAGATTTCACTTTCACAGATAGATCAATTTATAAGTAACAATATTAATTATCAAGTAACTATAATATCTAATAGATACAATTTACCTTACTAACTGAAATGAGATCAAAATCATTATTAAAGTATTTGAGAATGCTAACAAACAAGTCTTTTAGGTATTTATGATTATGACAGATACCATCATGATATGATGAATCTGTCGAACGAATGAATGGCAAAAATTATCACAATAATGAGTTTAGAACTCAACTTTAGTTTAATGAACTTACGATAAATAATTATTTTAAGTAATAATTGTAAAATAATATAAGTATTAAAAGAAAATCAATATTGATTTTGAAAATAAGATCGTAGAAAACAAATATTGTTAATTGTGTCATCAGCTAAAGTACCTACTCACGCAACAGCTATATTATTTTCCCACAAACTGCTAGCACCGGATCCGGTCTTCGGATCCGGTATATTGGTACCGGATCCGGTAACCATAAAATGATGCCGGATCCGCCGGATTACCGGATCCGTTTTTCCGGATTGCAATCCCTAATCGCGGTCAAGCTCTAGTTTTTAACAGTTAAAAAAATATATAAAAAACTTAAAATTCCTACTTGTTAACTACAACATGTTTCACGACTAGTTTTTCTTTAACTCTGTCCTCATAACACCTAATAGGATTATTAGAGAGATTAATATATAGTTAGGCTTTAATAAACGATATAACAATAAATAGTTTATCAAAGTAGTTAGGGAAGGATTTGCACCCCATTTTGTTTAATGCTGGCTGACTTATATATATAAGCCTTCATCAATGAAAAAAGCACCAAAAATTGTGATTGTTTGAACTTTTGTCGTGTATCTGTTTATCTGTCAGTTTGTGCACGCTTATCTTAGAAACGGCTTACCAAATCAAGATGTGGTTTAAATATATTGTGGTAAATACTTAATTTGTTTCATGACAATTGCTGGATAAATCTAAGGTAAGCTAATTCAAACATCCAAAAAATTCCACGCGGACGAAGTCGCGGGCACAGCTAGTATATGGATTCCCAACTTCCCAACTTAATTAACAAGCTTAATTAATGGTGGAAAGGGAAGCCTCACAAAGTCACGTTGCTTGCGCTGAGGGAACTACCAGGATCGCAGAGCGCAGTAGGTAGTTCTATGTTAAAACATCACACATACATAGAAGCTTTACACACACATGTATATCATCATCTAGCCTGGTAAAACATCACACATACATAGAAGCTTTACACACACATATATATTATCTTCCTTGCCTTTTCCTATTTAGGGAAGGCTTTGTATGTCATGTAGCTTTACACACACATGCATGCATATACTGCCTGAAAATTTTAACACATGCAAACATGTAAGGGTTTTATGTATAGATTTTTATACTGCGGAGTTTACGTAAAGGGGTTGGCAAATGAGGTATAGGGGAAGTTTAAATTTCTTTCCAATGTGCTATTTATCAAACAGCTGTTTTTCATAATGAATTCCTGGTAAGTACATTTTTTTAAAGTGTCCCTTATCTTTGGGAGGAACTCAACGGAGACGATACAACGGTATTACTATAAATGTTTTTTCTTTTGTGCTATCCCTTAGGTACCTTAATTGAAATGGGATTTCCAGCTTAAAGTCTTATGAGCATGACGCAAATCATGACGTCATTACTTAGTTGAGTTTGTTACATATAAATTTCGGCACCGTAAAAGTTTTGCTTTTACTCACATTTGTTTGGGTTCAATCCATTCCACTAGTCATTCAAATCATAATTTCATTAGAACTTTTGTTTATAACATACACTTTTCATTAGTATACACAGTATTTACTGGAGTATTTGTTTTAATTTGCATAACTAAATTGTTTGTTTACATTGAGATCTCACTGCACGATCGATACCTTCTAATGTCAATTTTGACACCTGGCGCGAAACGTCATTCATGTAAGGGACGTTCCAGCGATGCATAAACACCTGCATAGTAAGGAGTCGAGTGCAAACATTGCGGAGACCGTGCGAATGAATTGCCGGTCATTCGATCTTTGAGATGTATCGTTTTTTGGGTCACCTCCCTATCGACTGACGTCAACCTTGAAGCCAGTCATTGGGTCAATGACTCGGTCATTTGGATCGCAGAGATCGCTTGCGCCGCATAGGCATAAATCTATTTTTAGATTTAATTTTAAGATTCTTTGTGTGGACTAACGACCGGCGCGTGTCACGTAATTGGAATTCGGACACGCCACGTCTTAATCCTGTACACCTTCCGTAAGTATTATACATATATTCATTTAACGGCAATAACCATTGTCGTATGCATTTTTATTTCATACTAATGTTGGTTATTTTACCCTTTAGGCCTGGATTGGTGGAGTTTTTGCTTAGACAACTTGAACGACAGGAGTTGACATTGTCCAGCTATCCCAAGCAGGGATATTTTCCTCCTTAAGGTATTTATGGAACATTATTTTTATTTGCCACGTTAGGGAGTGATAGATTTTATTTGAGCACATGTGTTGTAGGCACATGTCTGGGCTGGGATGTGCCCACAGGCCCTATCCCAGTAGAGAATTGTTGTATTGTTTGTGTTGGCTCAATCTTAAATTGATCCCGAGTGGATTATGTCCAGGAATGACCGCTTTATTAGAACCGAGCACATGGTGGCACATGGTTGGTGTCCGCCATCTTGTGCAAGCTCGGGCCATGCAGGCATTTTCTAATATAAGCAATAATTGTGCATTCCAGGAGGTGCAACGTGGGGGCATACCCATTTGCAACGTGGGGGCATACCCATTTGCAACGTGGGGGCATACCCTTTTGTAACGTGGGGGCCTATTTGCTACGTGGGGCTCGCCCATTTGTAACGTGTGGCTTGTACAGCGGTACAGCTCGGACTCGACTGCACTTCAAAGCCGAGGCCCGTCCTGCTGCGTGCCTGGCACCTGCACTGCATGCTACCCGCTAGCTTTTGGTTTCTTCGGCCTTCATTCCGGTACCCTTTTTCATTTACATCGGCCTGGCAGCCGTTCTGCCAGTGGCGCTCATAATATTAACTTCATAAAAGGAAATTCAACTACCGTTCACCTCAGACCCACCCACTGAGTCTAGCTGGCACTTTATTAATTATCTTTATGTTTGTAGCTTAACTTTAAAACTTTATTTCATTAGCCTTTTCTTTAAGGCATAAATATTAAATTTAAATAAGCTTGTATATTAGCATAGGTTAATCTTTTTTAATTTAATAAATATTATACCGGGTCACTGATGGTTTCATTTATTTTATTTTAAAACAACTTAGGTTGTAACAGTGACGCCCATACGTAGGGGCTCGGTATATCTGAGGTGGTTGGTGTGTCATTTAGCTACATCAATAATTGTTTTTTGTTTGCGTTGAATTTCCTTTTTTAATAATTTTTTTTTTTCAATTGTCTTTTGTTTATAAAGCAGTTGTTTTTAACCTCACTTGAGCTTGCTTATGCCTTTGCACTTAATTGTCTTGTTTTTGCAATACTAGCTTTTTATTCAAAAAGCATTTTAAGTTTTTTGCATTTGCTTTTTTTTTAACGCAGCTCAAGGGTGGTTATGCTTTGACTATGACTTATAAGTATGTGTAATAGCTATTATTTTAAGCATTTAGGGTACCTGTGACATTTACTATGTATGATTTTGTTAAGCCAGCTCGACTTGCCCCCTTATTTAATTTGATTGACTTGCCCCTTATTTAATTTATTTTATTTTTATGGAGCGCCCAATTATTTATAACGTATTAGACCTTAATGAATTGACATATGAAGTTGAGATTCGCCATGTTAAGCCAGAGCTTTCATTATCTGCCCTACGCGATCAAATCAGGCCACTCGCTGAACGCATTCCCCATTGGAAGATTTTTACGACAAAAAATTGCGAGGAATCAGAGCTTTTTGCTATTCAGGAGACATTAAACAAAATTTCTTTAGATTTTGACAAGTACAAACACGTTTTTAAACGGATTAACCGCTTTAGGGGTTTAGCTCACCATGCATACCATCGCTTGCGCCGTGTTTATTGTGTAGGTCACTTGCGGGAACGCCGATTGCAACTGAAGTTTGAATTAGACTTTTGGCTAAACCAGATAGATGTCGTTTACGATAACTTTCTTCTTACCTTTGAGCAGAGACGTAGGAACTCTATGCCGGAACCTTCGTACCACGAGTGCGTTGATGCACTTTGGGACTCGGGCCATATTTACAATGGCATTTCATCTGTACAAGATTATCTTAGACTGTTAGATGAAATCTGCTATGAACATAGGATCCCAGAATCAGTTTTATTTGAGGCAGCTTCCATGTTATTCTCGGATTACGCTCTCATTTGGTATCGCAGCATAAAGAAGACCGTATCTGATTGGCCATCGTTGAAACAACTGCGGATAGACGACTTCACTCCTTACAGTTTGTACGATGATCAAATGTGGGAAAGGTTACGCAGTACAATTAAATCACCACCATCTGCTGGACCTGTGCCTAGTCCGTCACCTGTACCAAGCTCGTCTCCATTGCCATGTTCACCGTTGACTAGTTTGTCGCCTGCACCTAATTTGTCACCTTCACCATCTCTATCACCTTTGCTTAGTTCATCACCTTCACCTTCTCTATCGCCTTTGCCTAGTTCATCACCTTTGTCAAGCTCGCCTGAGCCTTGTTTGTCTTTACCTTCTTCATTACCTGTCTCTACTCAATCTTCAGATCTTTCTTTACCACTTGTTTCTTCTGTCATTGATTCTCCATGTATTTCAGATTTTCCACCTGTCGTTAATGTTGCACCTGTGCAAGATATTCCTCCTCCAATCAATGCCGTGCCTTCTAGTGTTGTTTTAAGGAAACCACGTATCCGGAGAAGTAAGCATCACAAAAAACGCAGACGCTATACACTATGCTTACGTAAGGTTCGTGTTAAAATTCCAGAACACCGAGATAGATCTTCTTTCCCTGCATTTGCAACAAAAGATGAGGACAAGGCAAGACATGTTGCTGAGCTTCTGACGTATGATAGGCGTGTCAATCTCAAGGCTGATCGTATTAGTTTAATTAGGTCATTTGGATAAATTTAGGGTTGCTTTCATATTAATATTTTTCGGGCTTGTCTTTTGGATTTTACGATTTTTTCTTTTTGGTTTGGCCTCACACGTTGATTTTGAAGTGATAGGAAGTTTTGGTTTTTATTTCGAAGTTTGAAAGGTGGTTCGAAATATTTTTGATGTCTGATAGGAAGTGTTATTTTGATGGCTGATAGGTAGCTTAGATATTTTGATGTTTGATAGGGAGTCTTGGTTATTTTTTTTGATGTCTGAAAGGAAGTCGGTGGGTGGTGAGCGCCGTAGGCCTTGGAGCATTGGCCCACAATAGCGTGTGTCAATGATGCCGAGGTGCTCATCACACTACTTTAGGTCGTTCGTGGGTTCGACCTATTTGTTTACTTCTGCCTCATGGTCAGAGCAGAGGTAAATTAATTGCAACGCAATTTGTGCAACGTTTTGTTGTGGATTTTTCCGGTGGTTAGTCCCAGTTAGGTTTAGGTTTTGTGTATGTCCCCTAATTTTAGGTTTTATTGAATCGTCGTGGGTTCGATTTCCACCTTTTTATTTTTACTAACAGCCCGGTCAGTAGAGTTATTATAGGAATGGAACAATAGTCCTGGCTAGATGGAAGTTCTTTTGAACAGGTATGAGATTACAAAACGGATTGACTTTTTTAACTTTTTTTTATTATCATAAGGATAGCTTTTAATTTTTTGTTTGAAAACCCGGTTAGATATAGTTTTATTTATTTTCACCTGCGTTCAGACTCGATATTTTAGATTTTGGAAACTTATTTGAATAGTTTCACTTTGGTTTTTATCAATTTCATTTTTTTGTTTAGATGGGAATTCGTTTGTTGTTGGTTTGCTTTTCCAGTTTGGTCGTAGCCTTCTCTTGAACTTCGTATTCCATTTAAACATAAGTGTGAGTTTTGGAGTTTTTTCTCTTCACTCTTATTGTTTTCTTTGTGTGTTTGATAGGTTTGGTTTGGATTGGGTATGGCTTTTTTTCGCCCCCAGTTCGTTTAGGTGGTTTGTACCCCATCTTTATTTTTGGTACTATTCTTCGTTTTGGAATACACTTTGTTCATCGGGCATTTTATTTAGATCACAACTGTTAGAGTATTGGTTTGGATTGTTGTTTTAGCGGTTCCCTTAGCTAACATTTTTTTTACTTCATCGTTGTTTGGAGTTTGAAACTATTCGCGGATTGATCCCAAGGAGTGAGCTGGAGGGCCAGCTCGAATTTTTTCTCTTTAATTCGAAAAAATTCTGGTAAGGTACGGGGCACTGTTACATATAAATTTCGGCACCGTAAAAGTTTTGCTTTTACTCACATTTGTTTGGGTTCAATCCATTCCACTAGTCATTCAAATCATAATTTCATTAGAACTTTTGTTTATAACATACACTTTTCATTAGTATACACAGTATTTACTGGAGTATTTGTTTTAATTTGCATAACTAAATTGTTTGTTTACATTGAGATCTCACTGCACGATCGATACCTTCTAATGTCAATTTTGACACCTGGCGCGAAACGTCATTCATGTAAGGGACGTTCCAGCGATGCATAAACACCTGCATAGTAAGGAGTCGAGTGCAAACATTGCGGAGACCGTGCGAATGAATTGCCGGTCATTCGATCTTTGAGATGTATCGTTTTTTGGGTCACCTCCCTATCGACTGACGTCAACCTTGAAGCCAGTCATTGGGTCAATGACTCGGTCATTTGGATCGCAGAGATCGCTTGCGCCGCATAGGCATAAATCTATTTTTAGATTTAATTTTAAGATTCTTTGTGTGGACTAACGACCGGCGCGTGTCACGTAATTGGAATTCGGACACGCCACGTCTTAATCCTGTACACCTTCCGTAAGTATTATACATATATTCATTTAACGGCAATAACCATTGTCGTATGCATTTTTATTTCATACTAATGTTGGTTATTTTACCCTTTAGGCCTGGATTGGTGGAGTTTTTGCTTAGACAACTTGAACGACAGGAGTTGACATTGTCCAGCTATCCCAAGCAGGGATATTTTCCTCCTTAAGGTATTTATGGAACATTATTTTTATTTGCCACGTTAGGGAGTGATAGATTTTATTTGAGCACATGTGTTGTAGGCACATGTCTGGGCTGGGATGTGCCCACAGGCCCTATCCCAGTAGAGAATTGTTGTATTGTTTGTGTTGGCTCAATCTTAAATTGATCCCGAGTGGATTATGTCCAGGAATGACCGCTTTATTAGAACCGAGCACATGGTGGCACATGGTTGGTGTCCGCCATCTTGTGCAAGCTCGGGCCATGCAGGCATTTTCTAATATAAGCAATAATTGTGCATTCCAGGAGGTGCAACGTGGGGGCATACCCATTTGCAACGTGGGGGCATACCCATTTGCAACGTGGGGGCATACCCTTTTGTAACGTGGGGGCCTATTTGCTACGTGGGGCTCGCCCATTTGTAACGTGTGGCTTGTACAGCGGTACAGCTCGGACTCGACTGCACTTCAAAGCCGAGGCCCGTCCTGCTGCGTGCCTGGCACCTGCACTGCATGCTACCCGCTAGCTTTTGGTTTCTTCGGCCTTCATTCCGGTACCCTTTTTCATTTACATCGGCCTGGCAGCCGTTCTGCCAGTGGCGCTCATAATATTAACTTCATAAAAGGAAATTCAACTACCGTTCACCTCAGACCCACCCACTGAGTCTAGCTGGCACTTTATTAATTATCTTTATGTTTGTAGCTTAACTTTAAAACTTTATTTCATTAGCCTTTTCTTTAAGGCATAAATATTAAATTTAAATAAGCTTGTATATTAGCATAGGTTAATCTTTTTTAATTTAATAAATATTATACCGGGTCACTGATGGTTTCATTTATTTTATTTTAAAACAACTTAGGTTGTAACAAGTTAGATGTCATGTAATTAGATTATGAGTATTAGTATAGGTTTATTTACTTACATCTCAGTCAGTATTACTTTGGGAAAGGTTGGCAATTCAATGGCGATGGGCAAAAATTTTTATTAATTAATTATTTTAATTTCCTGGCAACATTTTTAAAAACCTGTCAAAAAATCGTTTAAAATTTTATTTTGTTTTTATTGTCCATGTGGGAATTTTGGTATTACCCCAACTTCTTAAAACCCACTACATCCAAACAACGCACTTATGAATGAAGGTGAAAGTTGCTGAAGCTCCTACCGTTTACTTATATCCTGTTACTTATTTCAGTCTGCCACGTGAGCAGTTGTCAGGGTGGATGTCGGTTACTATGTTCGAAAGAGCTTTAGTACACCTTCTGCTATATACTGCTGCCCTGGTAGGTGGCCCAATGGAATCCACGTGAGTTTAGCAAGCTTTGGATGCTTTTGGAGCTTTAGGTACCAAGTAGGTCAAGGTAGGGGTAGCAATTTATTCATCCTAACACTGGTTTAGGTCATGATTAAAGATTTAACCGTAAATGGTATTAAATCTTTAATCTATATTTGGGCATGTACAATCCCTATCTATACTAATATTATAAATGTGAAAGTAACTATCTGTATGTTATTCTGTCACGATTAAACCACTGAAACGATTTAGAAATTTGACTCAGAGATGGAGTAGAGCTACTTGGGACACTACATAATACGCATGTATGTAGTTTCTTAAAATCCAGAAATTTACTCCGTCTCTTCAACTCCTCAAACTCATTCATTTGAGCTCATATAAAAGGCATTGACCCGAATATAAACCCATACAAAGATTGCAAGTAATAAAACACCCGTAAAAAGCAAAACTTAGGATACACACACATAAGAAGTGAATTCTTTATATAAAAGCACAAAATTTATATAACTTCTTTCCTCCCACTGCAACACCCTGGTAAAGTCACGTTGTCTACATTATGCCATCTACCAGGATACCAGTTCTGCGAGATGGTTGATGACCTGAATTCTATCTGATCATGACCCAGCCATACTACGTATAATACAAGCAGTCTAGTCTACGGCGGGTGCTGTCTGCCTCCCTTTCCCTCACTCTCAGTTTTAACCACCCCTGACGTAGTCACGTTGCTTGCATTTGGAAGCTACCAGGGTACTAGTTTATATGAGAAGGTTTTATTTGTCCACGCTGAAACTTAGGCTTTTAGGCTTTATCCTTAAGGAGTTAAGGTCGGCAACTTATAGGCAATCTTCGTAGAGTCCATAGGCGATGATCACCTACCATCAGATATACCGTGAGCCTGAATATGAAAATAGCCTCAGATGGATTCTAAAGGTCTGCTCAGTCTATAAGGGATAGTTCCCGATAGTTTCAAAGTGTAACTTAATACAACGATATACAAAAGTATTTATTTACCTTTATGCTATGTTCATGATGTTTCTTACCACGGAAAACTCATCCCCTTTCTGGGATTTGAACCTACAATCTCATTCGAAGTATAGTATTTTGCCTCTTAAGATGAGTTTGTAGCTTACTAGCCCTCGACTGGTGTAGTTCCCGTTCCCGTAGGAATACAGTGATAAAATACAGCCTAAAACACTCACTGATAATGCTGGTTTCTATTGGTGAAAGAATTGTTTAAATTAGTCCAGTAATTTTGAAGCTCAACAAGTATACAAATAGTGAAGATGATATTATTTATGATTTATTTACTTATTACCGACCCCAGCTTCGCATAGGTGCAAACCTCCAAAATTGACAGTGTTTATCTATTATATTATGCATGTATTGTATATAAAAACCTTCCTCTTGAATCACGCTATCTATTAAAAAAAACACATCAAAATCCGTTGGGTAGTTTTAAAAAAATAAGAAGACAGGGACAGACAGCGGAAAGCGACTTTGTTTTATAATATGTAGGAAGCAACAACGTTACCTGGGTAACGCTTATGACCCAAATTCAAGATGGAATATACCTTCGTGTTACTGGTTTCCTGGTATTTGCCCCAATGTAAGCAACGTGAGCTCTCCGTAAAAAGTGCTCGAGTTGGGGTTCGAATGGGGAAATAATTGGGGCCATTTCAAATGTAAAAGGATTTTTGTCAAAAATATTTAGTTTCATACTTTTTGGAACTTTTTTTTTCAGTAGGTAATGGGATACTGTAAACATACTTCTAAGTCCCTGGTAACTTATTTTTATTACTTTTTAACTATACGAAACAGCTTTAAAGTAGAACAATATACAGTCATTGTTATTTTGAAAAATTCTGCGTTAGTTTTACTTCTAAGTAAATGTTTCACCATTCACCAAAAATACACTGATTTATTTATTGCTGCTTATATAGTCCTAATGACGCTTTTAATGCGTAATGATCATAATGATATAGCAACAAAACACCCTATCGGTGGAGGAACCCTCTACGAGCTAGGTCTATTATACATTTATACTATCATGAAATATAAATAAAATAATATGTATCTGAACTAAAGTAATACACCTCCTTTTAGTATCTACAGTCCTGGTACATCTTTCAGCGGTAGCAACGTGACCCCGACGTGGCACAACATTATAATCGAGGATTGGGGTTTGTATGTGGTAAACACACACTACTACATCTTATTTCCCTGTGTGTTTAGGAAGGTTTATTTGGATAGTAATTATTCCCCACATTTATATAGACTCTGATGCATATTATCTTAACATACTCTTTAGATACATTCTATTAAGGATTTGACTGTCTGTTTGTTCTGTCCAAAACTAATCTGAAGGATGATGAAAGGAACTCATGTAGCTTAAAGTAAATGTAGGTAAAATAAGTAAAGTTCTAATACAAAAGTGGGTTTCTTCATTAGCCACATAATTGTCATGATATTTGGCAGTTATGCCTATGGTATGGAGAAGGATAAATAAAAGATTAAATTTCTAATCGAATAGGTTAGTTACTAAAAACTCAGCTTAGGATATACTTGTGAAGTCTATTCACAAAAGCTCCTCTGACGGTTTGAACTTCGAACTAACAGAATGCAAGAGAGAAAACAGCTGTACTATTTGTATATCAAATAAACACCTCCTGCTTCGCCTAGTACCCTAGTAGTTGACCCTATGGAAGCCACGTGAATACCGATCACGAATGGGGTATATGGGGTCTGGGTGCAACCACCATTCCATTTTCCCCGGATGGTGGTGGTTTTCCACCAATGGGAAAGCCCAAAATCGTGCTATAACCACACAAGTAAATATACTTCGGAAGATGAACTTTAAGTCTTTGTGTGAAGGTTTATTTCACATTGTTTTATTCTCGTGATGTGTGCGTGAAAGAAGTATGTGTATATGAAGTCTAGTCTATGGTATAAGCAAAAGCTATCGGTCTCTGTCTGTTTCTCCACTGTCTCTTTCTAAATCACGCAATGACTCTTGATACGATTTTCCCTAATAATAATTTAAATCGCTTCGCCCAGTCGAAAGTTATGAGGTAACAAAAAAAACTAAGAAAAAAAAACCAGTCGAATTGAGAACCTCCTCCTTTTTTTGAAGTCGTTTAAAAAGAAATATAAATGAGGAAGTTTTGTCTTTCCTATTTTATTAGTAGTAGCTAGGGCGACTTACTTGTTGAGTAAAATTCGATTAAAGTAATTTACCTTATTTAGTTTTTTCTAGCTTGACATAACTTCTCTTCATAAGTTCTCTGGAGCATTTTTATCAAAAGGAAAACAATCGAGTTCAAATACAGGCACATCCCCTATCTATTGCTCATCAACAATGAATCTCCTTACAGTTACTAGTCTCCTAGTAGTTCTCCCACGGCAGGCAACGTGACCCCGCCAGTTTTGGGCTTAATACGCGAAATGGGGTTAAATGGGGTTTCATGGGGTGAAATGATTCGTTAGTCAATTAATGTTGAAAACCCATACAAGAAAATATTTATTTACTGCCACTTTAACACATTTAATTAAATTTTAATATAAGACTTTATTAACTTGAATTATTGTTTGGATATCGATAGTACAAATTTTGCTCAGTTTGGAATCAGATTAGCCGTGTGTGAAATCGGTCTAGCCGTTAGCAAGGCAAATAGGGAGTAACTTCTATATACATTTCCGAGTTTGTGAAAGCTATATGTATTAAGGATATTTAATTTTACATACAAATAATTATTAGTATTAGGTACTTACTTAGTATTAGTTTTATATGGATAAACAAGCCCGTTCCTGTTAGTAGTTACCCCGACATACATCTTCTTATAGGTTACTTTATGTCAACAAAAATCTATAACAGATAGGTGCAAAGCATCTTTAACATCTACCTCTAGCTATGCACTGGTGTCCTGGTAGTTTCCCCAGTGCAAACAACGTGACCCCAGCAAATGCGTCAATGGGGTGATAGGGGCGAGGCTTGGGGTAAAACCATCCTGCCCCGCCCTGCCCCGCCCCGTACTCACATCGTAGCTTAAAATATTATAATTTCAGAGAAATGTGTATTAATGGGAGGAAATCGTAGTGAAAATATTACTGACTAGCTGCCTCCGCGCGGTTTTACCCGCGTAGTTCCCATTCCCGTGGGAATACAGGGATGAAATATAGCCTATGTTACTCAGTGATAATGTAGCTTTCTAATGAAAAAGGAATGATTAAAATCGGTCCAGTACTTTTTGAGTTTATTCGTTACATACAAAAATACAAATATTTCCTCTATAAAATATTAGTGTAGACTTGCGATAGACAAATTATGTTATTTTTTATTTATTCAAATAGGCCTTCATATGCACTTATGAAACGTCGACTCTAATTCTGCTTATACATTCCTCACATAGAGTAAGCATAGCTTGTCCTATAATTACCTACAAATGAAGCAGACTTTCCAAATAATAATATGAATACGAAAGTAAATACTTGTTTGTTACGCTTTCACGCCTAAACCACCGAATTGATTTTGATGAAACTAGAGCTTTGCGAAAGGATATAGGGGTTTTATATCAAGGGAAATCAAATCCTTGGCCCGTACCTCTGAGTTTTAAAAAAAAACTTACGTACGGATTCACACCACTGGCTTTCGGTGAAGGAAAACATCGTGAAGAAACCTGCATGCCTGAGATGTCACAATTAAAGGCATGTGAAGTCCGCCAATCCGCACTAGGCCCGCGTGGTGGACTATGGCCTAAGCCCCCTCGATGTTAGGGGAGGCTCGAGCTCCTCGGTGGAGACGTATGTGAGCTGTTGATGATGATGATGATCAAGGGAAACTTTAAGATCCCCAGGGAACGCGGGTGAAACCATGTGGATGAAGTTAGATACATATCTATATATGTTTCTTATCTAAGAGGCATTGTATGTATAATATTATTATAACGGATTGTTTCAAAAGCCAATCCAAAGATTTTTCGTCAACAATATTCCAATCCATTCTAATCCATACTAATATTATAAATGCAAAAGTAACTCTGTCTGTCTGTCTGTCTGTCTGTTACGCTTTCACGCTAAACCTACTGAACCGATTTAAATGAAATTTGGTACACAGATAATCCAGAGCCTGAGAAAGGACATAGGCTACTTTTTATCCCGGGAAAATTGAAGATCCCCCGGGAACGCGGGCGAAGCCGCGGGGAGCCACTATATTTCATACCTACCATTGTTTACTCTGAATCTCAAACCACTTGCTACGTACTGCGACCCTGGTACTTCACCTAATGTAAGCAACGTGACCCCAGTAGGAAACGCGTCAATGGAGCACGGGGAGAATGCGGGTTGGTTGGGGATGGTGGGGGAAGAGATCGTTATGACATTGACCCCAATTTTATTCGTAATCACTAAACTTAACTGGATTGAAAATGATTACTGTCAACTAGTTTTTGGCGCATTGACATTTTTTCTATAGAGTATGTAAAATTTGTTTTCTGCCGTCTGTATGCTAAGATCGTTTAATATCTTCCTCTTGAATCACTACCTATTGTATGAAATCGCATTAAAATCCATTGCGTAGATTATTTTGTTGAAATGTGACAATGACGCTCTGCTAAACATGCAAACCCACTGACAGATAGAGAAAACTGATTAGGTAGGTATATTATCTTTCCCATTATTAACCTATACAATTTAATGTTCAAAGATATGTTTTATATAGGTACCTATACCTATTTGACCCTTCTCTTTAAGAAGGCGAAAATCTAATATTTTCAGGTATATAAATAACATATTTTATTTATAGTCAAATTCATTCAATTTGGCAACTACTTGCAATAAAATCAAATCTGAAAACCAAATTTTCCCTTACTGTATTTACTGTACAGGTTATTAAGTTTTAAACACATCTAAATCGGGACCAATTCCCATTTCATTGGTACTCACTTGAAATCTGTCAAACGCAGAACTTTACTGACACAGGTTGGACCTGTAGGGGTTCCTTTGTATAACTTTCTATTATATACAACTGGACAATACAAATGTTTCTGTTAATAGCAGAACATTTACATTACAGGAGATTGTCGACCTTAAAGGTTTCTTATACCTATATTCAAATATATATAAAAAATTACGTGAGGCACTCGGGGACTGCCGCGGTAAAGCTATTGCATTGCATAGCATTTTGTATCAACTTATGCAATTATAATTTTATTTATTTATTTTAATAATAAATGCACTTTGTTCATTCATATTCAAAACACTTCATACACAAATTTTACAAGTACAGCTATTCACTGTTGTACATAAATACATATACACCTATATACTTCCTGCCGGGTGACACTTCAAGAAACTGCGTTACGCTCCGCTCGCGTCACGTTAGGTTTTAAATTGTTACTATTATTTCATCCTTCTTCCTACTATACGAATGAATATTCACATTAAAATTATTTTACCACTCAAAGTCGTTGTCACGTAAAACTTTTTTTTAATAACATGCATTCTGATGTGCATACGTATTTGAATACTTAGGCTTTATGACGTGGTACCCTTGCCACGAAATAGAAACAAAATAATTACGCGCGAATACGGAAATTGAGTTTTGTTTTTTATAAATGTCAAACGCCATTTTTTCAAAACGTCAAAGAGTTAAGAAGATAGCAAACAAACACCGTGCCGAAGTCTGCCGAACTTAAACGACGTTAGACGATGTGTTAGGTTTTTTTCGTTACGGAATTTCTTGATTCGGTCGCCGCGCTCAGAGCCCGCGATAAAAGCTATGCAATAGCTTAAAAAACATGGAAATAAAGTCGAAATTTGATTACATCAATTTGCCAAAAAGCGTATCCTGTAATCTACATCTACACTAATATTATAAAGAGGAAAGAATGTATTTTTGTATGTAACGAATAAACTCAAAAAGTACTGGACCAATTTTAATAATTCTTTTTTCATTAGAAAGCTACATTATCACTGAGTAACATAGGCTATATTTTATCACTGTATTCCCACGGGAACGGGAACTACGCAGTTAAAACCGCGCGGAGGCAGCTAGTAAATAATACTTGTGCTCCCCTTACATAGTTAATAAATCATTTATAGAATAGGGCACCTTTAGGGCAAGTAAAGTTTAACTTAGTCGACTTCTATAGTATAACAAAGTGCTTAAAACTTCATAAGTTGCTAATAGATATAATAAATTAATGTTTATTTCTATACGTAAAAATCGATGTGTGTGTGTTCCCTATGAACTCTATTATGGCTGATGTAGAAGACATTATAAACTAAGTTAGAATAATAGCGGTTTCTTTTATTTCAGGAATATTGTAAAGCCCGAGGGCCACGGGTGACAGCGTGGAGCGGAAGTTAGTTAATAAATAAATAAATATCCTGGGTCATTTTTCACACACAGCCAATCTCATCCAAACTAAGCAGAACTTGTGATATGTTAACCAAATAGCTGATATACTACATATACTTCTTTTAAATACATACTTATATAGATATTTACATCCAGACACAGGACGAATAGACATATTCATGCATACAAAATGTTTGTCCTGGGTGGGATTCGAACCCACGACCCGCGGCTTGAGACTCAGGGTCACTAACCACAAAGCCAACCGGGCTGTCAAAATAAACTAACTATGCTGCAACCGTGTATAATATTACACGAACCATTTTGAGCTATTTACTTTTGATCATTTCACAACTCGAAACCTACATACATTTGGTACATTTATTAAAGCCGTCTAGAATCTTTAATTGATATATTTACGCTCATTAAATGTTGGAACCAGATATAATCAACAGCTATTTTATTCTTATCCACATAGTAACAATCAGACACAACACTAACAGACATTCATGCATAATGTGTGGGATTCGAACCCACGACTATCACGCACCGTTAAACACATATTCTGGCAAGCAAGCTCTGAACCTAGACATTTATTTTGAGACGACATTTAAACCTTTTCGCTTACATCTAACTCACTCGATAATGTTCGCTCGTACACCCTCTTCATTCCACAGCCCAGAGTCAAATGGAACTTTTACTAGGGGATGGGGTGGCTTTCCTTGCAAATAGAACAGTGCAGATATATATCTGTCTCTTTCCCGCGCGTAGGAAAATCAATAACCTCCTCTACTTATCTGCGCTCTTGGTAGATTAGAGTAAAATGGCGGATCCGTCAACCGCTTCACTCACAAGGCTGGGGTCAAATATACCCCAGACAGACCCCCTCTCCCAGTTAACCCAATAAATGTTACTCACATTTTGTATGAAAAGGTTATTTAAATTGGCGAGGATTTTCACTTTCACAAAGAAAATACTTTACTTTCATTTTCTATAATATGTATGTCTCAGGGAATTTCTTTGCTTTAGGAAAAACCCTTGAGATCTTTTCAAATACATTTTCTCGACATCCGAACTACTAGGCGATCATGAAATTAGAGCTGTGGTGGAATTTCAAGAATGCGACAAGGAGCGACTAAAGAATTTTCTTTTAGAAAGTAGAAGGTGATCGAAAAGGAGTCATTATTTCGATATTTTTATAGGAGAGGTAAAAAATATGTAGTGGAAATATAAACTTATATAACAATTATTGTATACCTAATTATTATAATATTTTATACTTAGTTATTTATTATTCAGTGATTTATTTTATTATAAATTTTTTGCAGAATGTAAATAATAATAATAATGCAAAAAAATAATATTTTGTAAAGAATAAACGTAATTTATAGTAAAGTAGTGTCCTACTAAGTTAAAGTAAGATCTTTAAATCTTATCATATAATTTGCTATAAATGAGAATATACCTAGTACCTAGATATTAAATAAGTTTATTTTAATAAGTTTTTTATAATGCTACAAAATAAAGCTCTCTGAATTTCTAAATTTACTTTTACAGTTTTTAATTTTTTTTTTGAAAATCATCTTATTACTATCTAAATAAATAAAGTTTTACCAAGCATCTTTTCATAAAAATCGCCGTATCAAAGCAAATTCGCATCTGTAACGCTGGGGGTGGAGTCAAAATTTTTGTGCAGAAAAATCAATACGCCGACGCATGCGTGGAGGCCGTGGAGCTAAGCGTATGTTGCTATGGTAACCGCGTGCTATACAACTCCTAGTTCATCTGCTACCCTGGTACCGCCGCCCACAATTCTGAAATTTTCCTGCCCTCCAACAGGTTTCCCGGATACAGACTACCTTGACTTCCGGTATTTAGGGCGGGCTGAAAAGCCTTGTAGGTTGTCATGGAGTTTCAATGAAAATTTGAAAGATTCTCACAACAAAATGCTGGTAAGGTTATGTTTCTGCGCATCTGTTCTGCGCAGAAGAGAGACGATTCTTTGAGAAAAAGAAGTAAGCTATCATTCGCACGAGAGTTTTTTTAACGTACGGTAAGAAAGCGTTTATACACAACAAATGCATTTCCAAGTAGCATAATATGCTCTATTTCCAACGCTCAAAGTTGAAAATGCAACACTGCTCGATAAAAAAGCGTCGCGTTTTAAAAACGCTGTCGTGTGAACATATACATACATGGGAATGCATTTGTTGTGTATGAACGCTTTTTTACCGTACGTTAAAAAAACTCTCGTGCGAATGGGGGCTAAGAAGCGAAATGTTGAAACAAATAAATTAATCTTACAAGTATATTTAGTTAAGTTAATATTAAAGTTTGTTTAAATAAAAAACAGAGCGTATTATTATAAAAAAATATTTATTTATTAAATGTTTAAACAATTTAAAAGAGAGTGACATGTATGACATCTATTGACACAAGCGAGAACCGTCGGTAACACACCTTAGCTGATAGACACTTCATTCTGTGACATTAAATACAATTTAAAAAGAAACTTTAAAGTTTAAGCCAAAAAAATACATGCTCATATTTATATCCAGGGACAGAAAATATATACGTAATCATGTATAGAAATTTTTGTTCTGAGTGGACATCGAACCGGTGTAAGGTGCTAGGCTGGCCTCTTAATCCATACTAATATTATAAATGCGAAAGTAACTCTGTCTGTCCGTCTGTCTGTCTGTTACGCTTTCACACTAAAACTAATGAACCGATTTTAATGAAATTTGGTACACAGATAATCCAGAGCCTGACAAAGGACATAGGCTACTTTTTATCCCGGGAAAATTGAAGCTCCCCCGGGAACGCGGGCGAAGCCGCGGGGAGCCACTAGTGCTTAATAAGTGTAAAAACCATTAAAAGTGTGTTACAAGTGATCATCAGACTTTCTTCTCCTCTCATTCCTCCACATTTGCATTTAATTAGGTATTTGGTTTAATCCGGTTCCAGAGATCCGGTTCGAACTGGTTCATACCGGCTCGTGGGTTTCATTCTCGGTTGGTTCGACGGGTACTTTCTTTGCCAACTTATTCTTCTTCTTATTAGGTAATGTGAGACAGAAGAGGGAATTTACTGAAAATAAAATAAAATAAAAATGTTAATAATATAAATCTCTTAAAAAAATACATGTAGGTATGTCGTTAAAGTTAAGTTAAAATCGTAATATTTAATTAATCTACACTAATATGTAATATAAAGTGGAAAACTTTGTTCGTTTGGTTGTAATGAATAGGCTCAAAAACTACTGGACCGTTTTTAAATACTCTTTCACCATTCGAAAGCTACATTATCCACGAGTAACATGAGCTATATTTTATCCTTGTATTCCCACGGTAACGGGAACTACGCGGGTAAAACCGCGCAGAGGCAGCTAATCTACAATACATTTCTATACTGTAGATAACAAAAACATATACATAACAAATCCAGACAAAAAACTAAAATACCAAACACTATTTACCTATAAGAAAACCGCCAAACATATAGAAGCCGGCCCCACAGTTGGTTTCCAAGAACACCCCGATTAAATTGGATCCAACCATAGATCCGAGACGACCCATCATCATGGAGAGGCATACGGCCATTGCCCTGTGGAACAAATGATAATAAACTTCTTATCATACTAGTGGTTTTTGTTTTCCTGGTATTAAAAGTAGCTTATGTAATTTTTGAGAACATAATATTCAGTGATAAATTTCATTGCTATCCCTACAGCCGTGGGAAAACGGGAGAAGTTACTCCATTTTTTAAGATTAAAAATGGAGTAACTTCTCCCGTTTTCCCAAAATTTCCCTTCACTTCTCTGCTCCTATTGATTGTAGCGTTATGAAAAGTATCCTATAACCTGCCCAGGAGTATGAAGAATAATTGTACCAAGTTTCGTTAAAATCCGTCCAGTAGTTTTTGTTTCTATAAGGAACATACAGACCGACAGACAGATAGACAGACAGACAGACAGACAAAAATTTTACTGATTGCATTTTTGGCATCAGTATCGATCACTAATCACCCCCTGATAGTTATTTTGAAAATGTATTTCATGTACAGAATTGACCTCTCTACAGATTTATTATAAGTATAGATTTATCATTTATATCATTATTACAATTTTATTGTTTATTTTATTTATTTATTTATCATTATATTTCAGAAAATAAATTCCATTATTGTTAGTATAGGTACAATACCTCACAAACTATGTTAGTATAATAAATAACACAATTACAAAAAACATGAAAGTGGGTCTAGGTAGTGTAGGTTACATGAACCCTGGAGCAGTGGTTTATGTAACACCGTCCAGCCTAGCTGCAAACATAGTTAGGATACTGTTGGTGCTGGCCCGCACTCTGCAGAGCAAGGATGTACATTTTTTTAAATAAGTATATGCCATAATGAATTACTAATTACAAGATCACTTGTACCCTTGCGTAGATCAGCAATCTAAGTACCATTTTGATATTAAAATATACAAATCTACACAATATATAATATAGCCTTTTATGTCGATTAAAAATCCCCAAATTACAATAAAACTCACCTAAACTTGGTCGGAAACAGTTCGACAGCAACAGCGTTCATAAGTCCAATGCAAGCTCCAGACATCTGGAACACTGCGAACAGGATGACTGCCACCTGCTGGTTGTGGGCAAGGTGGGCCCCAATCCCACACAGGCCTGTGCAGCTCAACACCACGACTAATATGGGCTTCTTCCCCACGAAGTCCACCAGGAAACCAACGATCAGGTACATGGAGCAGAATACCAGGCCGATGTAGATGGAGCGCTCGAAGGTTGATGTGCTCATTGTGTCGTCGCATATGATCTGAAAGGGATGGCAATAGGCTTAAATTATATTTTCATCCCACCATCTCGGAAAGAGTATTTTTAATCTTCAATATCTGAGTGGAAAAGCCGTTTTTATTCTCTAGAGGATAAAGTAAATTGAATTTGGAACATCGTGTGCACTAAGTTTGTGAATTAAAAAAAAACCTTAAACCTATTTACTGCTACCTCTATGGTGCCGAATATATCATACAACTTTTTTTTTTTTGCATTTAGTCATTTCCTCGCTGAGGTGGAATGAAAAGTTACGTGTTGCACTCGAGTGCAAAGATTTTTTCATCCCACCATCTCGGAAAGAGTATTTTTAATCTTCAATATCTGAGTGGAAAAGCCGTTTTTATTCTCTAGAGGATAAAGTAAATTGAATTTGGAACATCGTGTGCACTAAGTTTGTGAATTAAAAAAAACATTAACCCTATTTACTGCTACCTCTATGGTGCCGAATATATCATACAACTTTTTTTTAATTTGTTAAAAACTCAGACTCGGCACCTTCTTGGTGTTCTTTTTTCAATTTGCTTTGTACGCGGTTCTTTACGCGGCATTTTTTCACGTCATTGTAAAACCTTATATTAAAAACAAGAAACTTGAAAACAAGTGAAAAAACTAAAATGAGTGATTCTAGCGACGAGGAAGTTTGCTTGACGCCAACAGAATTGACTGAAACTGTTAATAATGCTCAAACGTTTTTTTTTTTGCATTTAGTCATTTCCTCGCTGAGGTGGAATGAAAAGTTACGTGTTACACTCGAGTGCAAAGATTTTTCACCTCGTGCTCTTTTGATTCCCTCGCTAACGCTCAGGATTCTAATTTTGAATCACTCGCTGCGCTCGTGATTCAATTTTAGAAACCTTCGCTTGCTCGGTCATCAAAATTGAACACGCGGTTAAAAAGCAACTTTGCACTCTTGTATAACAAATAACTATTGGTAGTGTATTTTGTTTTATGTAGGTACTAGCTGACCCGCGCAACTTAGTTAACGTCACTACCATTTTTGCAACAGTTTTCATTGATGCTCCGCTCCTATTAGCTGTAGCGTGATGATATATAGCCTTCGATAAATGGGCTATCTAACACTGAAGGAATTTTTCAAATCGTTCCTGAGATTAGCGCGTTCAACCAAACAAACTCTTCAGCTTATCTTAATATATATAAATCTCGTGGAACAATGTTTGTCCTCAATGGACTCCTAAACCACTTAACCGATTATAATAAAATTCGCACACCATGTGCAGTTCGATCCAACTTGAGAGATAGGATAGCTTACATATACTTGGACCCGGTAGGTGGCGCTGGTGGGCAGAACGAAGTCTGCCTGGTCCACTAGTAATATTAGTACAGATAAATGCTTTTGAAGGCATTTTCCTTTAGTTATAAATCTTACCTCAGTCCCATTAGCAGCAATAGCTTTACTCGCGTCGAGGACATCACAGATCCTGGTCTCTCCACCGTCGTGGTTGGCCAGGGAGTTCAGAATCGAGGGGAACCATACGTAGAAGCCATTGGTCCTGAAATGATATGCGTTAACTTCTTAGACTTCATGCTTGCCTGGTATCTTTTTTAGAAGAAAATTTAGAATTTTGAGAAGATTTTTACGAATATGCCGCGTTTAGGAACTTTCATAATAATGCAATACTTAGTTTGGATTTTAAAATCCATATCTTTACTAGCTAAGCCCGCGCCGACAAAAGCGGTCCAACCTTCTCCGTTTAGACGGAACAAACAGATTATATGTATATATATTTTTTTCGTTAGTAATAGGGTAAATCAAGTAGATAAAACTTACGTAGCAAAGATTCCAAACTGCACGAAGCATGTGAGGCAAGTCCAAGGCAGTAGTGGTAGTTTAAACAACGGAACCGTTTGCTCCTTCATCGATGCTAACACTGACGCGGCTCCTTTGCTTTCTGACGCCTTGGTAGTTTGAGTCTCGTTGATTAGAGATTTTACCTGTTAATTAATTAAATATTACATACCTGGGACATTTTTCACACACTAAGCTGAGCTACCCAGATATATAATATACTACATATACATTTTTTTTTCAATGCATACTTATAGAGATTACATCCAGATACAGAACAAATTAATTTTAAAGTTCTTTAATTCACTTCCAGAACATGCAAGCAAGAGTATTTTTGTTCCTTATTAATGAAATAAATGAATGTGTCTTAGTATACATCTATAAGTAATATAACTATATAATTTAAGTTTGTATATCACCGTGATGACAACTTTTCGTATGTAAAATATATCGTTAGTCCTTTTTTTAAATACAGCTAATTAAAACTAATATTAGAGTTAATATTATAGTGATGACTTACCGGAAAGCTGTCTTCAGGCATTCTAGTATTAATAGCATAGATTTTCTTAACAACAGCTAAAGACGCATCTTGCTGACCCGACGAGTTTAAGAACTTAGGACTTTCCGGAGCAAATATCATGACTATTGATACTACACAGAAGGGTATGACACAGGCCACAATCAGTAGACGCCAGGGCCTGTATGTGATGTCCAGGAAATCTATTGGGTAGCTGAAGTCCAGGGGGAGAATCAGCCAGGAGACACCTGCAAGAACAAAGCTTAGTTAAAGACGTTTGGCAAAATATGGTAGGAAATACTCATACAAAGCTAAGAAATCACCAAAGAAACCTTTAAAACAATAAGTAAGCATACTAGTTCGAAACCACTAACATAGATGGCGCTGTATAGGTGATGGCGGGTTGTATATTTATAATCTAAGATGACGGGCCATTAAATAGTCACAAATAAATAATAGAAATACTCAAAAGTAGCGATAATCTAAAATTGTCTTAATGACAGTCGGGTTTCTGATTTATTCATGAATTTCATATAATATATTAACAGAAACACTGTCTCTTAAGATACAGATAACCGCCTAGGCTTAAAGACACGGTAAATATTTCGTACGAAAATGAATTGTCCATCATACTACATTCATATTAATACTAGCTTTCGCCGTACGGCTTGTCCTTTTCTGAGCTCTAGTATCTCTACCATATGTTATCAATATCGGTTCATTGGCTTAGGCATGAAAGCATAACAGACATTTACTTTCGCATTTACAAGTACTTATAAGTGGGGATTAAGGAGATAAATAAACGTAATTATTACACTTACAAGGTAAAATTACAGTGCCAATTCCAACAAATGATGATCCAAAGGCAACCATTTTATCTCTATGCCTTAAGTTATTGAACTCTCCTAAGTATGTGTATACCACTGCTGATGGTCCTGATAAGCTAAAAAAACATAAATAATTATGAACACTCCCAAGGTGACAGACAGACAGATCGATAGACAGATAAGTATATATGTATATTAAAAAGACTCAGAGGAAATGGCTTGAATATTTTTGCATTTTTATAAAGTGTTCATGTTTAGTGGTATTTAAAGAGTATTAATAACTTAATTTACTGATCCCATATCGTTTTCGATTTTATAGTTTATAAAATGACGTCCAAACATAATATTTATTATAGGTATTCCAGAACCAAAAACGAGAGGAAAATATAATAGATAGATTGTAAATAAATATATGCGGACATTTTTTTCACACACGCCCAATCTGATTCCAAATTAAACAGAGCTTGTGTTATGGTAACAAAGCTGATATACAACATATACTACTGTACATTCAGAAACACAACAAACATACATATTTGAGATATTTATACATATTGCCCTGCGTGGGATTCAAACCGACGATTTGAAAGCCAACTGCCCGATCAAAAAGACATCAGATACTTACAATATAGCACTGGAGAACTGCAGTACAGCGAATGAGATGACGTCCGGGGCGAAGCTGGACATCACAGCAAACACCACGGATATCATCATGGAGAACATCATGACTGGTCTCCGACCCTTGGTGTCGGCCAGCCACCCCCACACGTATGACGTCAGGATGATCGCTGGTGAAGACTTTAGCGTTAGGTTTTAGACTGAGGCTCTGGTAGCTTGTGAAAGCCTGGATATGTAAGCTGATCTTAGAGGAGAGCCAATGCTACTAGGTATATATTGATACTAGGATTCCTCCAGCAGTTTCACCCGTTTCCGTCAGAATTTGGGGACAAATTATAGTCTTAGTGACTCTTTGATAATGAAGCTTTCCATTGGTGAAAGAATTATTCAGATCGGTCCAGTAGTTTCGAGGCCTATTCATGACAAACAAACAGACAATTTAATATTTCTTATCTATACTATCTATACTAATCTATAATATAATAATGAATCGCAAAATGTGTTGGTAAGCGCATAACTCGAGAACGGGTCGACGGAAATGGCTTTTTTTGGTCTTAAAATGTTCGCAATAGTCTAATTGAGGTTCTTATGGAAACATTTAAGTAGATACACCGGGAACGCAGGTGAAACCGCGGGGCAGAAGCTAGTACTTAATATAAAGAGGTAACGTTTGTGAGTTTGTGACGTTGTAAGGGGTATTATCTAGATCTACTGAACCGATTTTCAAAATTATTTTACCAATAGAAAACCATGTTATTGTGGAGTGTCATAGGCAATTTTATTCCCGTATTCCCACGGGAACGGGAACTACGCGGGTGGAATCGCGCGGAGGCAGCTAGTTTATTAGTGTAGACTACCGAAATAAATACCATCTACTATTAATTATGCTCTCCTGGTAAGATCAAGTTACATATCCAGATGTATCCACAGATTCTTCTTACCCAAAAACGGGATGGCAGACAACCAGCCCCGCTGCTTCAGCGTGAGGTTCAGGTCGCACTGCGCAGCCGGCAGGATGTACCCGAGGGCCAGGCTCTGCATGATCATCCCCATGAGGACTGTGCCACTCATCAGCATATGCAGAATGTTGTAGATACCGAAACCTGTAGTGGAAGTTCTTGTAAGTTCTTGGCGGGGTCCAAAAGGGAACTTCTTGTGAATTCTCGCAGTTCAGGGGGGAGGGGGAGTGGGGAGAGGGGTCATAGGGTACATAACCACCCCCCATCAAATCGTATGCGAAAAACCTTCTCAAAAATGTACAAATAGAAATTTAGAAAAAAATATGTTTGCTTCCGTCTCGCGGCACTCGCGTTCTCAGGAGACCCTTCGCCATTTAAATCTATGTCTTTCCCCAATCTAGTCTATCTCTCTACCAAATTTCATAAAAATCAGTTCTGTGGTTTAAGCGTAAAAGCGTAAAAAGTAGATAGAGAGTTGCTTTCGCATTTATAAATTAGCAGGCATTATAAGTGACCGTCTACCAAATTTTAAGCTACGACCACGTACTTACTGGTACTTCCCCGGTCGAACTCTGCTAATACAGAGCTTTAAATCATATTTCTAACTTATCACAGTACCCTACATATTAATGTCAACAACGGAATCAGTACAAAGTGATTCACACGACCTTTGCCAATGAGATATATACATATTATTATATATATAAGACTAGCTGCCTCCCCGCGTAGTTCCCGTTCCCGTGGGAATACAGGGATAAAATATAGCCTATGTTACTCGGGGATAATGTGGCTTTCCAAAGGTGAAAGAATTTTTGAAATCGGTCCAGTAGTTTCGGAGCCTATTCGTTACAAACAAACAAACAAATAAATCTTTCCTCTTTATAATATTAGTATAGACTAGTTGACCTACGCAACTTCGTCAGCGTCACATCTACCCCGTCTTTGCAACATTTTTCGTTGATGCTCCGCTCCTATTGACCGTAGCGATAATGTTTTATATTCAATAAATAAGATACAACCAATAACACCAAAATAATATAGAGATTACCGCGTTATTAAAGTAAGTAACAAGATCAAAGAATTCATAAAATCTTCTTGCACGGCCAATCGAAACCCAAACTAAGTAGAGCTTGTACAATCGTAACCAGATAGCTACTTTATTATATCTACCTAATAGTATACTGTTCGTAAATATTAACATTTAGATATAGAAAAATATTATTAATACACAAATATTTGTCCTGGAAATCGATACCACGTCCTCAAAAACTGAGTTTATATATAGAAGACTGTGATTCTAGTACACAAATATCGGGCATTAGGTCAGCATAAACCACTAGATAATTATATTACTCATTATGTAATCTACAGCTGCAAAGTGCAACTTCAAATTAGGTATTGTATCTTCTAACTTAATGCGTTGGCTTGACGTCAAAGGCTCTTTAGTAATGATAAAAAAATAAGTAGGTAACTAAGCTATTTGTAGTATTTAGTTTGTTCTAAATTGTCGCCCTAAATTCACACAGTTTTTGTGTCATTAGGTTAAGATTCAGGGAGGCGGTCTTGGTTGTATGTAAGTTGTCGTAGTCGCAAATGAACATAGCCGACTTTGAGTACAAAGCCCTAGAAGGGCAAGATAGGGGCTAGCTATCGAGTGGACCTGAAGAAAATGATAAATAAATAAATATCCTGGGACATTCTTCAAATACGGCCAATCGGATTCCAAAGTAAGCTTCAAACTTGAAAGTGAGCTTGAGTTATGGTAACCAGATAGCTGATACTACGTTTAAAATACATACTTATTTAGATATTTACATCCAGACACAGAACAAACAGACATATTCATGCATACAAATGTTTGTCCTGGGTGGGATTTGAACCTAACTGGCTTCATAGTCAGGGTCACTAACCACAAAGCCAACCGGTCTGTCATGATGATAAATAAAAATGGTTTAAAACATATGTCTATACAAGGTACCCTGTTTTTTATGATCTTCTTAATTTTATGTTTATCTTATTTTATGTATAAATATCATATTCTAACAAACTATTCCAAATGGAGTCACGGCACATTTATTGATTGATACAAGATAACATTAGACCCGATGACTCTATTTATTGACATAAATACGCAATAATTATTCCATTACCGTACAAAGCAAATGCAATCATTGATAATATTAATATCATAATATTTTAGTATAGTTTGACATTTATTTGAACTCTTAACATAATTTTATTGGTTTACTAATAGCTCCCCACGGTTTCAACCGCGTACCCGGGAGGTCTGCCATCATCACTACATACCTAGTATAAAACAAAGTCGCTAGCCGCCGTCTGTTTGTCCGTATGTAGGTATGCTTAGATCTTTAAAACTACGCAACGGATTTTGATACGTTTTTTTTAATAGATAGAGTGATTCAAGTGGAAGGATTTTATGTAATCACTAGTGGCTTCCCGCGGTTTCACCCGCGTTCCCGGGATAAAAAGTAGCCTATGTGTTATTCCAGAACATATTCTAGCTCTGTGCCAAATTTCAAGCAGATCCCTTCAGCCGTTGGAGCGTGAAAGAGTAACAAACATCCATACATACATCCATACTTACAAACTTTCGCCTTTATAATAGTAGTAGGATTACGCTATGACGAATAGGAGCGGAGCATCAATCAAAACTGTTGCAAAAACGGGCAAGTGACGCTAACGAAGTTGCGCGGGTCAACTAGTTTTCCATAAAAGTAATCTATGTCCTTTCTCAGACTCTAGACTTCTTGCTTTGTGTAAAAAACATTTAAATCGGTTCAGTAGTTTTAGCATGAAAGCTACTCTCTATAATTATTTAGGTGTGTTGTTACCAAATAAGAGTCTGTTTAATACTATTTATACCACTAATAGGTACCTATTATTACTTACTATTCGGCAAGCAACGAGGTTTCGAAAACGGACCTCTCACGTGGTTCCTAAGAACCCGACAGAGAGTAACTTCTTTATTAGCTTCTTATGTTAAGAATGTTAGAAAATCTTTAATGCAATAATAATGAACCCGCATGTAATAAGTTATATTAATTACCTGCATTTGTTATCAGGAAGGCAATTTTAATATATTTATAGATCTGAAGGTAAGCTGGGACCAATTCTGCTGTCCATCGCTAAAACTGAATCTAAAACTCTAAAGCATCCTAAAATAGTATTTTTTGAACTTTTGCGAACTAAATTCCAGCGACAATTCGCGCGTGGACTATTATCGTCAAAATATGTCTTAAAGTATCTTTTGATAGGTTTCAATCTACATAGCGACATTTTAATTTAACCATTATGACAAAATACCAAACTAAACTGAAGACATAATGAACACATCACATTCCGACTTCTATGAAAAAAGGAGTAGGTTCCTAATTCGACATATTTTTTAGTTTAGTTATACATGTAAAGTAATTACTATAGTAATTCTTTAAATTGTTGCGTGTAACACCGTCGGCTATGTCACGTGATAAATATCTTAAGCTATGGTAAGATGGCGATAAAAACGTCGAAGGAAAATTGATTTGAGAACTAAGGTTGTTTTATTAAAAATAAATTGTAAAGAGATAATATGTGGAAGAATAAACATTAATTGTCGTTTCTTGTTCACAGGTTTGTTTATTATAATTGTATGTGTACTTAGATATAGAAATAAATGTTTAAATAAAATTCTTGTTCACAGAGCAACAACAGTTTATTCATTTACAAATTAATCGAAGCTATAATAGATCTTATAAAACGACAATTTTGCTTATGAGATCTACATAAAAGGAACAAATATGGAGAAACTCCGTTTTGAATTTCAAATTTTGCCATCAAGTGACGGAAAATCGAACATAGTTTGTATAACGTCAATAGCAACAAGCGACGCTAAAGTTTATGCTGTACCCGAGGAATTCCAGTCAGTTAGTTACCACACCGAGGTCATAAAGACGCCTGCTTATTCGAAAATAAAAAATAGTTTAAAGAAAAGGTATCAAACTCGGAAAATTTGGATAACAATGACAAAGGAACTTAGTGATACCTATATAGATGAGGATGATAACTTACAATTTGGTAACCAATACCTTGAGGAGGTTGAACAGAATAAAACAACAACATCGGCACAAATTAGTGAAGCAAGTTTATTAGAAAAATTATTAGAAAAAATGACAGGAAATATACAAGAGACTAAAGAACAAAGTTTAAAGCATATTGCAGAGAAATTTGTGATGGAGAAATTTACTAGCAAAAATAGCAATGCTAACCAATGGATAGAGATATTTGAAAAAGAGTGCATGCGCTTTAATATAACAAAGGATGTGAGTAAAATTGAAATACTTAGACTGTTTATGGATAAAAGTTGCTTAGACTGGTACAGTTCCATGATGATAAAACTGACCATGGACTCTGAATGGTCTATATGGAAAAACAAATTTTGTGCATCATTTACAAATAGAGGTTGGAACCACATTACTTATGCATTGTCATTTAAATATAAAGATGGATTGTTGATAGATTATGCTTTAAAAAAAGAAAAGTTAATACTGGATATGAGGAACTCGATTGATACGGGTACTTTGATAGATCTTATTGCGGCTGGTTTGCCTGAATTTATACTTAACAGGATCGATAGAGAAATATTGAAAGATACAGTTGATTTGTTCAATGAAGTGAGGAAGTATGAGCATATGATAAATAAAAAGAAAAATTTGGTGTATAAAAAATATGGAAGTCAGACAAGCATCAATCGGAATGAAGATCGGAGCCAATGTAAAATTTGTGAAAAGTTAAATAAAGGAACTCGCTATCACGCTGAATCTACATGTTGGTTTAAGGGTAAGGAAGATGAGAAAATAAAAGTAAATAATACCAAACATGTTAACAACTCAGTCATTGAAGCTGAACTAAATGATACTTATCAAAAAAACTAATAGGGACACCATTAATAAAAGTTAAAATGCTAGTAAATGATATATTACAAATATATGGAGTTTATGATTCAGGATCAAATGTATCCTTGATTAATTCTAAGTTATTAAAACTAAGTGGGAAAAGCAACAATATGAATGTGGCTAATTTAGTAACTATTAATGGTGTCAAGAAAACAAGTGGTTCGATAAATGTAAAAATAAAAATATTTGAAATTGAGGAAAATGTGGATATATACATTATTGAAGAAAACAATTTCAAATATGACTTTCTCATTGGATTAGACTTGATAAAAAAATTTAAGCTAGTACAAAATGAAGATTTAAAAATAAGTCAGAAGCAATGCTTAAATAAAATACATATAAAATTGAGTACGGAAGAAGAAGGAAAAAATATAGCAATGGAAGAGAACAAAATTAATTTCAATGATGGCATAAAGGAAGAAGACTTTGATATTAAAATAAATCATTTAAATGAGTATGAAAAAAATGAGATAAATAAAGTAATTAATGAATATAACACAGCGTTTGCGAAAAATAAATATGATGTGGGTACTGTCAATGGATATGAAGCCAGAATAAAATTATTGGTAGATAAGTATTGCGGAAAGAGGCCTTATAGATGTACTATAGAAGACAAAAAAGAAATAGAGGAACAAATAGCAAACTTATTGGACAATAAACTTATTGAAGAATCCTGCAGTCCGTTTGCTGCACCTGTCACGTTGGCGTTTAAAAAAGAAGATAATAGAAAAAGTAGATTATGTATAGATTTTAGAGAACTCAATAAAATGGTGGTACCGGAGGCACAACCATTTCCATTGGTAGAAGATCTTGTGGCAAAAACGAGAAATTGTAATTATTTTTCAACTTTAGATATTAACTCAGCTTTTTGGTCTATCCCTTTAAAAATAGAAGACAGAGAAAAGACAGGTTTCATAACTCAAGAGGGTCATTACCAATGGACTTGCCTCCCATTCGGATTAAAGACTTCACCTGCAATATTCCAGAGAATACTAAGCAATATACTGCGGAAATACAAATTAACAGATTTTACTGTCAATTATATAGATGATATATTGATATTCTCAAAATCTTTTGAAAAACACGTTTATCATCTAAAACAATTGTTAGAAGCCATTAAAAAGGAAGGTTTCAAATTAAAGTTCCAGAAATGCACATTTGCATCAGATTCTGTAAAATACCTGGGACATATAATACAGAGAAACTCTGTAAAACCATTAAATGACAACCTAATTTCGATAAAAAAAATTCCCATTCCAAAAACGCAGAAAAATGTTAGGCAGTTTTTGGGGAAAATAAATTATTATCACGAATACATCCCAAGAAGTGCAATATTACTAGATCCATTGCACAATTTATTAAGGAAAAATCAAAATTTCATTTGGTCTGATAAATGCCAAGAAGCATTTGAAGAAATAAAAAACTTACTATGCTCTCAACCAGTATTAGAAATTTATGACAAAGATTTGCCAATCAAAATTTACACAGATGCTTCTTTAGAAGGCATTGGAGCTATATTGAAGCAGACGCAACCCGATGGTAAAGAGAGACCGGTAGCTTACTTTTCCAAGAAGTTAAATGGAGCCCAAAAGAAGAAAAAGGCCATCTACATAGAGTGTTTAGCCATTAAAGAAGCAGTACAATATTGGCAATACTGGTTATTAGGAAGATCCTTTACTGTTGTCTCAGACCATAAACCATTAGAAAACATGAATTTAAAATCAAGAACGGACGAGGAATTAGGTGACTTGATGTTTTATCTGTCACAATATGATTTTAATATTAAATATGCTCCAGGTAAAGATAATGTAGAAGCAGATTGTCTTAGTAGAAACCCTGTATTAGAGGAAAATGAAAATAGAGATGAAATACTACAGATTGTGAACTTAATTAATCTAGAAGATATTTTAATGGATCAAAATAGCAATGAAGAAATACAAAAGAATAGAGATAAAATCTTGAAAAGACAAAACATTTATTATAAAAAAGTTAGAAATAGAGAAAAAATAATGCTATCTGAGCCATTCAGCATAAAACTTATAAAAAGTATTCATAAGAACCTTTGTCATATTGGAATTCAACAAATGCAGAAGACAATTAGTCCACTCTATATAGCCAGAAACCTAACAAGAAATATTAAGGAAATATGTAGAAGCTGTTCGATTTGTATAAAAAATAAATCAAGAGGACAAGATAAAATTGGATTTATGTCACACCTGGGTCCAGCCACTAAGCCTTTTGAAATAGTCTCTATTGACACAATAGGAGGCTTTGGCGGTTCAAGGTCGACAAAGAAGTATCTACACTTATTGGTAGATCACTTTACAAGATACGCTTTCATACTGACGTCAAAAACACAGGGTGCTTACGATTTCATAAAACTAGTTTCAAACATATCTGAAACAGAAGATGTTGGAATGCTTCTTTCTGACCAGTATCCAGGTATAAACTCGAAAGAATTTAAGCAATTCTTACAGGATAAACACATACCTATGATATTCACGGCAGTAAATGCACCATTTTCTAATGGCCTAAATGAAAGATTGAATCAAACATTGGTGAATAAAATACGATGCAAAATTAATGAAGTTGGAAATAGTAGAGCTTGGACTACAATAGCCCATGAGTGTGTCGAAAAGTATAATCAAACTATTCACTCAGTAACTGGCTTCTCTCCAAGTTATCTTTTGTATGGTATGAATGTTGATGTTTTACCGGAGGAATTGAAGGTAGAAAGAACTCAGACTTACTGGATAACAGACAGAACAACAGCTCTAAAAAATACACTAAAATCACACAACTACAACAAACAGTTATTTGATAAAAAAAGGAAGTACTGTGAATTTAATATTGGAGACATGGTGTATGTAGAAAATGGGAATAAACTGAACAGGAGAAAATTAGAAGAGCTGAAAATTGGACCTTTTAGAATTGAAGAAAAAGTTTCTAAATCAATATACAGAATCAATATTGGGCACAGGAAAAGAGAATCGGTTTTATACCATATCACTAAACTTATTCCAGCACCAAAAGTAGAAGAATATCAGATGAAATGAAAGAGCGGAAGGTCTATGTCTTAGAAGAAAATTCGCATGGAAGTTTTATTCTCTCGGGGGGGGGGAGATGTAAACAAAGAACTGCGACCTAAATTTGCTACGTATGTAGGTATCTAATTAATTGAATTATATACGTAGTAATGATAATTCTTTGATGAAATTATGTTCACAATAACATAATGTCATTATCTTTTACATCACAACACAATGTAAATGCAGTAAGCTTATGTAAACCAGTGCGGGGTTTCCCAAATCATATGACATCTACATCTACACTAATATTATAAAGAGGAAAGATTTGTATTTTTGTATGTAATGAATAAACTCAAAAAGTACTGGACCGATTTTAATAATTCTTTTTTCATTGGAAAGCTACATTATCACTGAGTAACATAGGCTATATTTTATCCCTGTATTCCCACGGGAACGGGAACTACGCGGGTAAAACCGCGGGGAGGCAGCTAGTATTAAATAAATCTTGTATCATCTCGTATCGTAAATGTTAAGCTTCCAACAAATAATAAGTGTGTATTCTAATAAGATTCTAAGCAAACTAGGTTTTCACTAGTTTATTAATAGAATTTTTCCATTCATAATGTGTTTTGCGTTTAGATAATACAACAAGCGCCCCGCAGTTTCACCCACGTACCCGGGAGATCTTCCATTTTACCGGGATAAAAAATATATGTCCTTTCTCAGGTTCTAAAATATCTGTGTACCAAATTTCATTTAAATCGGTTCGGTAGTTAGCGTGAAAGCGAGATCTGTCTCGCTCAGACAGAGTTACTATCGCATTTATGATAAATAAATATATAAATAAAACAAATATAAATATCCTGGGACATTTTTCACACATGGCTTATCTATGATATTAGTATATGTACTAATATTACGCCATTTTTTCGCGAAATAAACTAAGTTTTTACTGCAATAGATTCTAAAACTAATGTTTGGATGTTTGTTAACCTATCACGCATCAAAGGTCGAAGTGATCTAGATGAGATCCTACTAATATGATACCAAAGTTTGGATGCACGGTAGAAATAGATAGAATTTATTTGCTACGCTAAAAAATGAAGAGATCTAGAAATATAGTTAGAAATATAGCCTACTTTATATCCGGGGAAAATTTAAGATCCCTAAGCACACGTGCAAGACCGCGGGCAGTACCAATTATGAGAATATCTAATGTGTCTGGATGTAAATCTTCTATATATATAAAACAAAGTCCCCGCCGCCCCTGTCTGAACAGATTTTCATGTGATTTCCACCAAATTACGGAGTATTTCATGAGGTTTTTATGTATAATACATCAATTTGGACCCGGTAGGTGGCGCTAGTGGGCAGAACGAAGTCTGCCGGGTCCGCTAGTATCTATATAAGTATGTATTTTAAACGTAGCATATGTAGTATATCAGCTATCTGGTTACCATAACACAAGCTCACTTTGAAGCTTACTTTGGAAGCCGTTTAGCCGTGTGTGAGAAATATCCCGAAGAAAAAAAAGGCAAGGCTTTCCGTTGATGAAAATCCAGTACTCATCCTAGCATACAACCATTATTTTTCATGTTAACGCTTATTTATGCAACAGTTAAATATAACGGCTTAGTTAACGACCTGTTTAAGTATGCAATACGAAATTGGGAGGCGAAATTATAACACTAGCTTCCGTGTCGCGGTTTCATTCACGTCCAGGGTACCGTAAACGTTTATGGGACAAAAAGTTACTTATGTGCTATTCTTGAATGTATTCTAATTCTGTTTCAGGTTGAAAACATATTTAATTAGCCATTGTTGTGTAAAACAGTAAAAAAAACATCCAAACATAGGTACATTAATAATGTTAGTAGGAAATTCTGTTAATTTTTACACGTATGACCAATCTGATTCCAAACCAGCAGATCTTGTGCTTATGTTACCTAGATAGCTTTTTTATTAACTTTTAAGACATACTTATATATTACTAGTGGCTCCCCGCGGTTTCACCCGCGTTCCCGGGATAAAAAGTAGCCTATGTGTTATTCCAGAACATATTCTAGCTCTGTGCCAAATTTCAAGCAGATCCCTTCAGCCGTTGGAGCGTGAAAGAGTAACAAACATCCATACATACAAACTTTCGCATTTATAATATTAGTAGGATATTTAAAACCAGACAAAGAAAAATGGGACATGTTCATGTATAAAAATGTTTGTCCTGAGTGGGATTCTATCCCATGGCAGCTTGAAAGTCAGGGTCACTAACCACAAAGCCATCCAGTTTGTCAAAGAGTATCTAAGAGGTCTGAAGTAATCTGAACTAACTTCTTTATAAGTCTTTGTAAGTCTTCAAAGGACCTCGATAAATTATTTTCTCATAAAAATCTAATTTGTATTTAAGTTATTCTGTCGAGGAAAATCTTGGAAAAATCGTTTTAAATACAAGGCCTTAATAGTACGATGGCGACTAGTCATTCTAATTAAAAATATAGGAGTCTGCTGTTAATATGAAATAGATTGAATTTAGTTAAGTTGAATATAAGTAGTTAAGGTGTAATATGTTATTTAAGTTTAGATTTCTTAATTTATACATATGGTATTATTGTTATACCTAGGTAAATACTAAATATCTACATTAATATAAATATATAAGCACCTACTTAGCTGCTAGATTTTCAAGTTATTTAGCAGTTAGGTTCTATTAGGTTTATAAAGGCCAAAACTACTATTACTAAAAAAATACAATCCATCTAGCTTCCTCCCGATTTTCGGGATTTCGAATATTCCCATGACAATTTATTTTATATTTGCACCTTGAAGTTATAAATATGGATTTATAATTTAAATAATCCTTAAGGTAATTAAAGTTGTATGATGTAGTTGCAGCCAAAACCCAAACTAAGATAATTTAATATCCTGTAATATACGAGTAGGTACCAGCATGACAAAGAAAACATATTCTATTCCCCTGTCAAAGTTCATCAAGAACCCTTAAGCCGTGATTGGGTCAACGTGATATCTAAATTATCGCGTTTTTAATCGACTTGTAACCTCATGAAATGTATAAGATAGACTTACCAGCTAGTAACATAGCATCGTCGAGGGTAGCTGTCGTTATCTCCTCATATCTTCTTGCGTTCTTCTCTAAGGGTCCGTTGACCTTCATTATTACCTGCAATTATGAACACTATTACACTCACTGTTTCTACATATATATCTGATGATGATGATGATGTCATTCTTGCCGGTTTCTGCTATAGCGATGCATTTTATCGACTTCTATATATCTACACTAATATTATAAAGACTATAATGAATAAACTCGAAAACTACTGCTGCGATCAAAAAATCTTTCACCATTGGATAGCTACATTATCAGTGAGTGACATACGCTATGTTTTATCCCTGTATTCCCACGGGAACGGGAACTACGCGAGTAAAACCGCGCGGAGGCAGCTAGTACTTTAAATTTGAATGTACTTTTTTTTAAAGTTAGCTCATATAAATACTACTAATTGCTCTGCAGATTCAATCGAGTAGGTTTCTTAAAACATTTTTTTATCTCTTTTTTGTTTCGCAAGGTACGATAAATGTTCTAATAAGCCATTTTAGTCAGGAATTTATTAAACCATTTAAAGGATTGTATGATGGGGTATAGACATTTATAGTTGGAATATTTGCTTATCGTATCAAGATCAAGATATAGATCTCTTTTCTAGGTTTTAAATTAGAGTAAAATACTTGCCTGGTTGACCTTAAGACACACACAAATCAAACACACTAGTTTTGAAAGGTAAATTTTAAACGATAGGTAAACAGTCATTGTTAGGAGTTTTTTTTTTTTTTATTATTATTTTGTAAATGAAACCTTAAAATTGTTTTGAAAGAATTTCCCACGGAATTGAATAAACTAAACCGCGAGTTTTCACAAGTAAAACCGCAAGCTAACTAGCAACAATATATCAACCACTCCGTATAACATGACAATACATACTGTTTTAAATATTATTATTTCTCTAAACAATTATCAGGTATTATAATAATAATATTGCTCATGATGAGACATCTACTCGGATGCGACTGCGTTGCGGTTTCTCTGGCTCGGGGTCGTAAGTACAACTACATTCCAGGACAAGTTTATAGTCCATATTATAGTCCTGTTCTAGGCCTGAGTAGGCCTGCAAACATGACTATAATGACATGTCTAGCTAAGAGAGGGGAGGGGGGAAGGGGTACAATTCCCTCCAGATTCTTTAAGAATTTTATAATATGTACTTTACTTGTATTTAGCTTAAACCTTTATATAGTCTATTTCATGACATAAAATAGGTACTTGCTTATGAAAGCAGACCCAAAAACGAAATGCATAGAGGCGGGAAGGGGCAATTAGTATAATTAAGATTCACAGATTCTAAGAATGCTTAGGTATAATACTTTTATTTCAGCTAAAAAACTGTAGGTATAGAGTATAATTCATGACATAAAAATAGGTACTTATGAAAGCAAACCTAAAAACGGATTTTAATAAATTAGATGTTTAAAGATAGGTATTATTATATTAGCTTAATTTTACCTGTAGATCTAACTGGAAAGAAATGCCAAAAACTAACACCAAACTCATGTAGGTAAGACCTAATTAATTATCATATAATATATTGTACTTAATGAAAGTGGTTTAAAAAAGGGCTCCTTTTTTAATTGGCTTTGACCCAAGTTGGGAATAGAATTACTAAGTTAGTAGTTGTAGCTGATATTCATGTTTGTCACCTTGGTAAATAAATTGTTGCAACTCATTAAGTAAGGCTAAGTATAAGCTGTCTAACAGTTAGATATTAAATGTCTCCGCTAATCAGTAAAGATGTCAAATTAAAAAAATATTTTCGATAACCAGTAATGATGAGGACAATTTTTTAAAATTAAAAGAAGATATTATTGATTTCTTCTTTTACACAATATGATAAATTAATACAAGGTCGAGATGACATTCGTGTTACCTATTTATTTTAATGTAAGTACAGTAAAATAGTTAAATTCATCAATCTTTAAATTAATAAATAAAATATTAATCCTCCTTATTACTTCTGCCTACATGTAAAAAAAAAAAAATTGGCTTGCTAATAAAATAAAAGAAATTATTTTCCTCATTAAAAAAAAATTGACGCAAAAGAAAGTAGCGAATAAAAAAAGATACATTTGATCCTAAATAACATCACTAAAGAATGAAATCTTACCTTCGTCATTCAAACATAAAAACAAACTCGGCTACTTACTATTTGAAAATTGAACTATGGTTTGCTAATGTCATGTGGCGCTTTACTCCAAGCGCTTGCTTCGCCACCGTACAACTAAGCACTGATTAATTTTCAGCGCAAACAGTGATATATAACTCGTTTAGAACGAAACGTCCGTCTGTTTGTGATAATAAGCCGCGGGAGATCGCAACAGGGTTGTATTGTATTTGTAAACAGAACAGGGGTCACAGCTGAACTGTGATTTCATATGGACTCGATATTGGCGAAGATTGTTTTCTCTAAACAATTTTAATGAGGTCATCATTTATATTTGCTGGGGGTAATCTCTGTTGGTTGATGATAAAATTGTTTCACTAATTATTATGAAATTCTCGAATCTCTCTCTGTTTTTATTATTTTTAAAACGACAGAAAAAAAATTAAATTAATTGACAGTGTTTTCTAGTTAATCTATAGTCTATAGTAATAATACAAAGCTGATGAGTTTGTTTTTTGAACGCGCTCATCTCTGGATCTACTGTTTTAATATTACAATTTATTTGGATAGTCCATTTGTCAAGGAAGGCTATATACTATCACGCTACCTTTAGGAGCGCCACATGCGTCGACACCCTCGCGCCTTCCCACCTTTCAGACACGTCTGTAGCCCCCGGTGCTGCTGCTGCACAACAGTAGAGCCTCAAGCGCCGTAAATATGTTGGCGTTAGTAGGACAAACACATTTTCGGCGTTAAGGGTTGAAACTCTAGAGACATGGGGACCAGAGGCTCATCGGCTTTTTAAAGAGGTCTCACATCATCTCGTGGAGGCCTCGCGTGACAAGAGGGCTGGCATATACTTTGCACAAAGAATTGCTATAGCTACTCAGTGTGGTAATGCTGCCAGCATTCTTGGCACGCTTCCGCAGGGAAGCGATTTGGGACATATTTTCCATTTATTTTATTTCTAATCTAGTTTTAAGTTGAATATATATGTTATCCTGTATGTTAATATATCTTAAATGAGTTGGGCTTTGAGGTAAATTCTGTTTATGGTCAGCTGTTAATAAAAATAAATATGACTGCTTAAATTTGTAAAATAGATTATTGTAACAGGTAAATATATATGTACTTGAATATTATATTAAACAATACATACCGTTCAACTCAGGTAGTCCAGGGTTAGAGGAAAGAGTTAATAATAATTTCATGGCGTCAAATAAGTATTTAATTAACATTGCATCAGCTGTAAATAGCATTGTGTGCAAAATTTCTTACGTATCTATTGGAAAAACAAGTGTCCTTTGTATATAATTGCTGTTAAGTGTTAACTGATCGATTTAAAAACACTGCGACACTTCCAAGTAGATGTTACAATGATTTTTTTTATTATAGAAAGATGCAGGAGTTCTTTTATGGGACTAGAAGGTGTTAGCCTCTGATGGCTGTTACACCCTTACGAGGACAATCGGTGAGCGCTGAGGGCTCTCAACCGTAGTAGATTAAGCAACAGCGCTGAGGGTGTCCCCTGTGGGGCCGTGCCTCGGCTCAGGGCGTTGCTGGGGGTGAGGGACTCACTGGTTTGATTTATTTAGGGAATTTTGTATCGGACATTTATGCAGGAGTTATAGCGTCTTGTTTTTTTATAAATCTCATTTCAAAGGCGATAAAAATGGGGAGGCGATAAGTTTTTTTTTACCAAATTAAAAACTTCAGAAATTTATTCAGCTTACGCCCTAAAAAGGGGAAAATGAAGGTCGCAACTAGCGAAGCTACTACCGGTCCGGAAGTCGGCCTGCAACTGAGAAGGTTCTTCTAGGAAAGATATTCGACGAATTTTATATATTTTAATATTATATTCTTTTTCCAACCATTTTATAGTTGTATGTACAATGGACCAAACCTACATAGACCTATAGTAGTCTTGAAAAATGTCAATTTTTTTCCATAGTTTAGCTTCCCGCCGTCTAAGATCTTTTAAACGCAATGGATTTTAAAGCGTTTTCTAACAATAGGTAGTGATTCAAGGGGAAGGTTTATACTTACGTTTAGCTTATTATTCTGTGTTAATTTGTATGACAATGATGTTTTACTAACCGTGGGAAGCTTTCTGTTATCTTTTTACTAAACGGTTAAACCGATTGGTAAAGGTTAACACGCACTTAGGCCTCATTATCACGAGATATTTTTTAACGGACGTTAAAAAAGCGTTCAAATACAACAAATGCATACCCAAGTATATGTTCACACGACAGCGTTTTTAAAACGCGACGCTTTTTTATCGAGCGGTGTTGCATTTTCAACTTTGGGCGTTGGAAATAGAGCATATTAAGGTACTTGGCAATACTTTTGATGTGTTTGATCGCTTTTTAAACGTCCGTTAAAAAAACTCTCGTGCTTTTAAGGTTTTCGTCTATATCATGGAAAGGTGACACTCATTCCCCTGAGTTACTTTTAGCGTGCTTATATCCTGGTAACGTGAGGAAAGCCGCAGGGCAAAGGCTAGTTAAAGCATTCTAATTCCGGCCCTAGTTGCTGAAAATGAACTATTAATTGTCTAATAAAGTATTATCTGCCATGATAAGGAAGAAATACCTATTTTTAATTTATAAACAGCGGAAAAATTATAGTACTTATCACTTAGATTAATCTATTATTATAACGATGACTGTTCACCTGATTTTGTATAAAACGTTGCTATGAGGTAGTGAATGGATCCCACACAACCAATGCGTCTGTGACATCTGCTGAAATCATAGAGGATCACTGATGGGTTTCTAGTAGCCTCTTTACTCTCCCACTCGGGAGAGGAGAGTCCCACATAATCTTTTATTTTTATTTTTGAAGGGACTTGAAGGTGTTAGCCTCTGATGGCTGTTACACCTTTACGCGGGCAATCGGTGAGCGCTGAGGGCTCTAAACCGTAGATTTAAGCAGACAGCCCGGTTGGCTTTGTGGTTAGTGACCCTGACTCTCAAGCCGCGGGTCGTGGGTTCGAATCCCACCCAGGACAAACATTTGTATGCATGAATATGTCTGTTTGTCCTGTGTCTGGATGTAAATATCTATATAAGTATGTGTTTAAAAGTAGTATATGTAGTATATCAGCTGTCTGGTTACACAAGCTCACTTTGATGCTTAATTTGGAATCAGATTGGCCGTGTGTGAAAAATGTCCCAGGATAAAAAAAAAAAAAAAAAAAAAAGAACTGCGCTGAGGGTGTCCCCTGCGGGACCGTGCCTCGGCTCAGGGCGTTGCTGGGGGTGACCGTTGCTGGTTTGATTATTTGGGGAATTTTATATTGGACATTCCCACAGAATCACCCGCATAGTCTCTTTTAAGGTGCGGGAGTACCTAATACATTATCCTGACGGAAAGGGGGGGGGGGGGGGGGCTTACACTGCCCGGCTTAAACCCCAAGGGTGATTTATAAAGTATTTGTTTGTTTGGTTCGGATATCCAATAAAGAATAGACCTTACATTTGAAAATAAGAATCAAGTATTATATCTTGTGCGATGGTGTGGGACTCTTAATGTGCGAGTCAAATTCGCTCTTGGCCGGTTTTTTATGCCGATTCTCAATGGATGTTGCCTCAAAAACTGGACTACCTTATAACAGTTTAAAATTCTATCATTCAATACGTATATGGGTGTCCATTACTGTTCAATGTCAATTCTAGTTGCTTGCATGTTCTAGCTAAATCGTCTTGTCCTTCTATTTTAATCTAGATCTTTTATTGTTTATGATATTTTGATTCCGATAGATGTTTGTAAGAATTCGAAGCATAAGATTTTTAATTTTGCAGATAAATCCCTACTTCACTACTTATTATAAAACGTCCCTATATCTTCTTAAATCTTAAAAACTACGCAACGGATCTTGATGCGGTATTTTTTAATAGATAGAGTGATTCAAGAGAAAGGCTTTTAATACATGCATACCTAATATGTTAGAGAAACACTAGATTTTGGAGGTTCCTAATGAGATGTATAAGCATTGCACCCGTGCGAAGATGAGGCGGGTCGCTAGTATAATAAAACGGGAAAGTAGCTTTTTCTGTCTGTTACGCTTTAACGCTTAACTCAAACAACGGATTGTGATGAAATTTGGACCAACAATAGTCTGGGGAAAGGACATAGGTTACTTTTTATCCCGGGAATTTTGACGGTCCACAAGGAAGAAGCAAGAAAAATATTATAGTTAGTAAATTTGGATATTCTAAGATCACTCATATCTATAGGTATAAATGCCAAAATATGTCCAATAAAAAAATATTTTTTAGAAAAAGCGTAAATAAAACGACTTTTTAAAATAATATTATTAACATTTAATATAATTCTTATAGAAATAACACAACACCAACAATAATAATTAGTAAACTCCTTTCCACGTAAAGTCCCGTGGTTTTACGAGATTCAAGCTTATTTTAAATGTCATAGATGTGCCCAGCGAGTTCTTTCTTGAAACCGACTGTGTTTAGCTATTACCATTTAAATTGTCAGTACTTGATGACTTATGATTGCATGGTAGCAGGAAGCAGAGAGCCGTACATACTGAAATCATAAAAATACAATTTATTTTAGTATATAATAATACTTGTCGGTATCTTCTATATATATAAAAAAATCCCCGCCGCCTCTGTCTGTCTGAACGCGATGAACACAAACTACCACCAAATTACGATGTATTTCATGGGTCTTTATGTATAATACATCAATTTGGACCCGGTAGGTGACGCTGGTGGACAGAACGAAGTCTGCCGGGTCCGCTGGTTAGCATATAAATACTTGTCGGTATTAATAATAAGTAACATAAAACCTAACTACTGCCTCCACGCGGTTTCACACGCGTTCCTGGAAGATCTTCAATAGTCACAAACTAGCCAATGTGTTCCTGATTATAAACTGTGTTCCAAATATCGTTAAAATCCGTACAGTAGTGTTTGCGTAAAAGAGGAACAAAGAGACAAAGTTTCGTTGATAATATTCGTAGGATAATAAATAAATAATAACTGTACATACAGAAAGTGCAACTGGAGTAAAACGTGAATTTATTTATTGAACGTGCTTTCCTTAATAGATCGATATTAAATAGTAGATTATTTAATGATAAAAAGGTCACGTTACTATTTTCACAGTTATTATTTAAATAGAAAAAAATATACATTAAATTCTGATACCGTTATATTTTATGGCTATTAAGCAAATTCATAATTCAGAATCCGTAAACTCGGTTAAACTCGGGTAGTAGATAAGTAAGTTATTTAAGGCACTGTAGTTTATGAATTTATTCATTAAAAACATACTCTCACATAAATAAAAATCCTCTTTATACCTAGTATTAGTGTAGATACTTTATTTATTAATACTAACAATGTTGTAACTCTGTTTGTCTGTCTTGCTTTCACGGTAAAACTACAGAACCGATTTCAATGTAATTTGGTACACAGATACTCTAGAGCCTGAGAAAGGACATAGGCTACTTTTTATCCCGGGAAAATTGAAGATCCCCCGGGAATGCAGGTTGAAAACGCGGGGAGCCATTACTTTATATAAATACCTTTCTTTCAGAATAAATAGATAGGTATTAATAAAAACAATCACACCATCTTCCGATGTGATAACATATGTTATAAAATTACTGATTATTTATGGGTTACAGCTTTTTATCTTGTATCTATGAGCGGTGTGGTCTGTTTACATGTAAGATAAAGGACAGACTAGCTTCTGTCGGCGGGTTTATCTACATATTTCAGGGGTCAAGGGTTTTATTCGTCGTTATAGCAGCTGTTTAGTCTTGCGATATTTTTGTTTAGGGAATGTTTTTGCTGTGATTTTTGAGATAAACTTGGTTTTGTAGTAATTTTATAATGTTACAGTAAATGTTTAGTTTAATTCGGTGTTGTTTTAAAATCTTAAGCAAGTTTTGTGGGAGATTCTTTATTCGGGATCACTTCGATAGCAAATTAAAATATTTATAATATGTAAAAAACTTTACTTAATACAGTTTTTTTTAAGAGTTTTCTTACGATTGGTATTTTATGAAAAATGTAGGGAGTAAAATATATGCAGCATAATATTAATTTTTATTTTTTTCTATCAACAATATACATAGATTTTATATAACGAACGACTAAACAAACAAACACCTATGACACAGCATACGACGATGTCGTCCTAGTCAAAAACATACATGAAAGGAAAATTTTAAAAGAAATCTGATAAGATACTAGAAATTATGATTTCGCGTAATTCAAGTGTGCTTGCCAACAAATTTATTATCTTCTGTGTTTAAAAAATCAAAAGCTATCCTCACTTATAAAATCAGTATCTGTAATGCTTAATCGGGACCTAACTAGTTACTTTGTTTCATGTACTCCTGGTATCATAGTTGCATAATCTGTATTTTGTTTTTAATCAAATACATGAATGAAATGAATATATTTTTATTTCTATACCGTTTTTTACTTTTATCGTAGTAAGCAATGTTGTTGGAGGTGGTAAGAACATAAGTTATACCAAAGGGGTACTAATGACCATTATGTACCTACATAATGATGAGGGGTATAAAGGGTAGTAGACCCCTCACCATTATGTATACACACATATATTTGTATACTACCATGGATATAGTTTCCTCACAATGTTATCACCGAAACTACCAGCTTGTTTATTTATATTCAAGACCATTTGACCTTTTTTAGAGCAGTGATGATTATAACGACGTTACATAAAAGTAGGGTAACAGATTATAATTTTTAATTAGCTTCTATCACGCGGCTTCATCCGCATTCCCGGGGAACCATAAATTTCCCAGGATGAAAGAACATATTCTATATGTCAATTTTCATTGAGATACCTTCAGAAGTTATTGCTTGAAAGAGTAACAAACATCGATACACATACAAACTTTGACATCTATAAGTACTAATATTATAAAGCTGAAGAGTTTGTTTGGTTGAACGCGCTAATCTCAGGAACTACCGGTCCGATTTGAGAAATAGTTTTAGTGTTAGATAGGCCATTTATCGAGGAAGGGTATAGGTTATATGTTTTCCCTGTATTCCCACGGAAAAGGGAACTACGCGGGTAAAACCGCGGGGCGGAGGCTAGTTTAATATATTACTAGGATAGTAGGATTAATAAGAGTTACTTACAGAATAGCAGTGCCGTGAACCCATAGAATGTGGTAGTACAAGCGCTGGCGAGGAGTAGGCCGGCGACATTAGCGCCGACAGTCGAGCCCAGCCGGCCGAACATCATAACTGCTCCCACCGCTGTGCCCCTGGTACATCAATTTTTTATTCATTAACTATCTTCCACTTCCCGTCTCCCCTGCATTCCCGGGGGATGTTAAATTTCCCGGGATAATAATTTCATAACATATCATAATTTGTTGGCGATTTTCGTCTAGATTTCCTCAGGTAGACTAACAGGGGAGTATTGTAGAGAACATCCTCCTTTGTAAGTTTTAAAAAGTATATTGGCTGCTAGGGAACCAAAATATGTTGTCGAATATGTCAGGTATTATTAATTAAAAAACTGTATATCAATTTGAGAAGTCGTTTCATTAGTTCATTTAATTGGAGCTGGAGTGTCGCTAAAGTATAATTATAGACAGTGATGCGGTTTCGCTGGTTTACTAAGTATAATTGGGGTAAAAATGCATAGATGCAAATATTTATAAGATGAAAAATACTTACTTAATATTACTTTTTAAATACAATATAGTAAAAATATGAAATACATAAGTTTTCTGTATTAGTACATTATTAATACCTAATACTTAAAGCATTTGTTAATTCATTCAACTGAATTTAATTCCCACTTTTACAAGGGTAAAGAATATCCCTACTAATATTATAAATGGTAACTGATAAACAAATCCAAGGCTAGGCTTTTCGTATATTACGCGACAGAGTTATGATAGAAGCTAAAGTAAATATTTTCCATTAACTAGTTTATGACCGGGCCTTTCCACGCATCGTTGTACAAAACATTGTAAAGATAAATGCTTGTTTGGAGCAAAACAAGTTTCCTATGTTATTAGAAACTGCGTAATCGTTTCGCAGTTATCCGTACTCCGTTGCCATAGAAACGAGGTATAATAACAGGCATAGACCGACTGGCCTTATGATAGTTTTGTATGAGAAAACTAGATCTAAATTGTATGAATAATGAAGAGAAAAGATTCGATTTTGTTTGTACCGAATAGGCTCCGAAACTACGGGACCGATCTGAGTAAAAATTTCACCAATGAAAGCTGATAATGTTATCAGAAAATAACATAGACTATGTTTATTGTTTGAAATATTGTTTTTGTGACTTAAAAAAAAGTCGGTAATTTTAACAACTGGTTTTACAATATATTGTACCATACAATATAGTACCCTTACACCAAAAAAACATTATATACATTCGGTTACACCTCTTCATCATTATTATCTCTTATATGTTTACACTGAAGGAGCACGAACCTCCGTTAATAAAGGGGTTTTAGGCCATAGTCCTATTTCATCATCATCAGCTTATATACGTCTCCTCCGAGGAGCTCGAGCCTCCCCTAACAACGGGGGTAGTCCTATTTACTAATACCAAATTAACAACAACATAATAACAGAATACGCATGCATGCGCAGTGCCACATTATGCTGAGGCAGTGTCCATTTGACCCACGCATAAAAGTTATTTATTATTTTATAGATATATGTTTAAATATTTTGCGTGTGTTAATAAATGCTTTTTCTTTCTATCTTCTTTCAAATTACTTCTTACCTCAAACTGGTTGGGAACAAGTGCACGGCGTAGGCAGTCAGCGGCCCAATGCCCAGGGCTGTCACCTGAAGAGCTGACATCATGACTCCAGCTGCCATTCTGGACATCAAAATAAATATAAATTAGGTTAAGTAGAGTAGGACATTTTACGATAGGCCAATCTGACGCCAAATAAAGCAGAGCTTGTGCCTTGGTTACCAGATATCTTATATACCTACTTATATAGGTAGTAATGGCTTCCGGCGGTTTCACCCGCGTATCCGGGAGATCATCCATTTTCCCGGGACAAAAAGTAGCCTATGTCCTTTCCAAGGCTCTAGACTATCTGTACCAAATTTCATTTGAATCGGTTCAGTAGTTTTAGCGTGAAAGCGCGACAGAAAGACAGAGTTACTTTAGCATTTAGTGATAATATAAGTATACCATTTCATCACCAAATTTAAATGTTTCCATAAATACTGACTTGTTCCTCAAAACTCCGCTCATCAGGCAAGCGGCGCCGACAGACGCGAACATGATGATGAGGAGTGTCCTCTTGTGGACCGGACACAGGCTGACGGCGGTCACCACCACGCCGTACACCAAGGTGGTCACCACCAGGATGTAGAACGTCTCGTATGATATGCTATCCACGCATGCTGTGCTGTTCTGAACGAGGCAAAAAAGAAGAAAATTCAATTTTTCAAAGTCAGTTAGGTAATTGGTATTACAATGGAGTACTATAGGGTTCAGCAAGAAGAGATTTTTACAGGATCTGCAACGCGCGAGTGACGCCCCTAGTGTTCCAAGCGTCCATAGGCCACGGTAACCCGTTCCCATCAGGTGGGACTGTATGTCTAGTACTTCTGTATGTTCGTGATGTCACGGACGTGGGTTGCGACTGAAAACCAGCGTGAGGGCTAGTTTTTATTAACCCTCGCATCATGCTGAGTCGCGACCTATTCCGGGCATCATGCAGCATTGCATATAATTTATTTGTTCTTCGTGTAGTAGTAGGTGTAGTGTGTAGGTTGATGTAATGTTGTGTGTTGTCTTGAATCAATGTTTTTTCTTTCTTTTATTTCTTCTTTCTACTTAAATTTGTTCCAGCCTGGAGAAGTTTTGTAGGGATGAATGAAATGGCAACTGATAGAGAGAAACTGATAAAACCAGTATACTCAGAAGTACAGTATGAATATATACCTTCTGTTCTGATTGGTTGATCAGCGTGCAAATAGTACCCTCTTCATCACCAGACAACTCCATCACCTTGTTGATGGTGTCAGGAGCGAAGAGATACAACCCGTTCAACCTGGACATAAGGTTAATAATATTTACAGTTATCTATAGGTATATAAAAAAAAAGTCCCCGCGGCCTCTGTGTCTGTCTGATCGCGATGAATACAACTAAGTACTAAGTACTGAACAGATTTTCATGTGGTTCTCACCAAATTTCGGAGTATTTCATGGGGAAGGTTTTTATATATAATACATCAATTTGGACCCGGTTGGTGGCGTTGGTGGGCAGAACGAAGTCTGCCGGGTCCGGTAGTTATAAAATAAATAAATTTGGGATATCTTTGGCTTCGACATCGCCATATCAGAGTGTATGAAGCCAAACGTATGCTCATATGACAGAAAAAATAATAATTTTTCACACACATCCAAACTAAGTAAAGCTTGCTCTATGATTACCAAATAGCTGAAAAACTACATATACTATATTTAAATAAACAGGGATATAAGTATTTACATCCAGAAAGGACAAAGAGACATGTTGAAGGACTCAAATGTTTGTCCTGGGTGGAATTTGAGTCCACTACTGACAGCTTGAAAGTCATAAACAATAATAGTTAAAAACATACGCTGTTGTACATAACTGAACTAAAAAGGCAATAGACACGTAAATTAATAATCATGAGAGAAACTATTTAAATTTATGTGTACAAAACTTAACACTTAACAATGTACAGGTATTTTTAAAGTCACTTTTGAAGGCACTTACAGTGAAAACAAGCCAAACATAAGGAATCCTGTCAATGCCATCCACTTGAGATGTGGAGGCCGAAGCAGTGAGAGCACACCCTCACTCCTGGCTCGAGGAGTCAGCTCGCACCGGGACCCGTCAGGACCTATGGTTACATCTTCCACTGGACTCTTTAGGGACTTTACCTGTAAAGACAAAGTTTTAGAAAGGGAGGGAAATATGCTGTCTTCTTGCTTTAACGATAGTTAAAAATGGATATCTTAGAGCATTTTTTGCAGATAACAAACTACATTCAGATCAAATAATAGTGTGAATGTCTGTTTGTCCTGTGTCTGGATGTAAATATCTATAAAAGGACGTAAGTACCTAGGGGAAAGGAAGGCAGAACGGACCACTTAAGGAAAAACGCATTTAGAAAAAAAAATGTCATCTTTATTTACATCTTTTATCAGTACAACTAATCGACACAATAATCTTTATCTTATTTATTAATCTGACTTTAATCAAATCACAATTAGTGAAGATATTAGATGATTTCTAATAACTCATTTTAGTCCGTTTTACCTTCATCTAAAAGGTAAAATGGACCACCCTTTAAGGCAAAACGGACTAACCCTAATCAGTACAATTTTCGCATACAAATTGAACCTCAACATCGTCATCGTCTATTCTAGCGCAAGCGCAATGTGCCCATGACTGGTAATTTTGACACTGCACCCACCCATCTGTAGATTCCGAATACATTTCGATATGACTTTCTTAATACGGCTTTAATGTTGGCTTCATCCCATGAATTCCGATTAGATGTTTTTTTGTAATTATTAACCATCTAAAACGAATAACACTACCATAAGTAACCATAAAACAAGAAAAATTATAATATACTACAAATTTATATAGAAGGTAAAACGGCACCTCGGTCCGTTTTGCCTGGTGCCGTTTTGCCTTTTAGGTGTTCTTAACTTAACACAAATATTTTGAGGTTATGCCGAATGTAATGGCTCTCAAAGTTAAATATTGAGTCAACAATAAAACATTCTGGCCGTGGAATCAACCGGGACATGTTATCATAAACCCATCAAAACCGAAGGCTAGTCAAAAATCCTAAATTTTACATCAAAATATTAAAAAACAAACTTACCTTGCTAAAATTGCGTGCACGCAGGCGATGTTGTTGGGCACACTGACCGAGATATATGTAATGACAATCTCTAAGATGGAATATCTCATTCATAGATGGGGTTTGTAGTTCCGAAATTATGATAATGTTCCGTTTTACCTACAGGGTCCGTCTTGCCTTCCTTTCCCCTACTTAAAAGTAGTATTTAGTACATAAGGTATCTGGTTTCCAGAGTACAAGCTCTACTCAGTTTGGAATCAGATTGGCTAATGGCCATATATGAAAAATGTTTCGGGGTATAAAGTTTTGCTGAAATTGTGGTTGAAATCAAGTCTAAATATATAAATAAACGCAAAAGAGCAGTCGTTGGGATGTTATGCGCGTACATTTTGACAATTTCTTTCTATATATACAGGTAACTCACACAATAATTCTCTACTCCCAATCCAGTATTGGCAGTATAAATCCTTCCAAGGACATCCAAAGCCTCCTGACTCCTGCCCTTCATCATTAGGAACTTGGGGCTCTCTTCAATCATCAGCAGTAACACTGCTGTGATGATCAGCGGCACAGCGTAAAGGGCCGTCAGCAGCCGCCAGGGTCTGAGAGTGATGAAGTCTATGGAGTACCTCCAGTCTGATGATAGAATACCCCAAGCGATCACTGGAAGTGGAGAAAATATTTTATAGGTGAGAAACTAAAAAATGTGTGCCCAAAAAAATTACTCTGCCCGTTTGTAATAGTTATAAATATAGTAGGTTTACATGTCGCGTGATTGAAGATCACTTCTTTTTTAATGATTGTAGAAAATACCCATAATTTAGAGTCTGAGTTTGCTATCATTCGTGAGAAAGTGTTACAATTTTGTGTGCCTGTCAGTAGTATTGTAGATACGTTTTGTAGTATTGCAACTTATTGCTACGTCAAATCATAAGGCGTTTTACAAATTATATTTTTCTGATATAAGGGAAATACAAATAAGTCCGTTGTCCCTAAATATGATAACTCACGTGGTGAAAATGTATTGAGGAGCATTAACATCGCGTTGCACATGAGCACGGCGCTGTCTCTTCTCCTGCCGGGGAGCACCTCGCACGCGTACGCGAAGCCCAGAGACGAGGGGCAGGACAAACTGGAACCATCATCACAACGCATCAGCAAGTTTTATAAATAAATAACTCTGCAATCATTATAGTTTTATATCTATAACAGTAGTAAATTATATTAGTGTAATTAGATACGTTATATGCATATTGGGCATTATTTTTAAAATAAATGTAGATAATACTTATTTAATCTGCGGAAATATGTGTTATGTGTAGTGAGGTGATGAATATAAGGGTCTGGACAAAAGACGACTAAATAACGAATGCAAGGTGTAAATGATATAATGAGTCAGACAGTCTCATTTATTTGTTTTCCTACTTAGGTACGCTAAATTAACTAGACGCTAATTAATTTATAATTTATACATTCGAAGTAGAGCGTCTAGTTTGAATAACTTAGCTTATTGATCATGTGGAAGCTTTAAGGGTTACAACTTACAACAATGAAGTAGCGAATTTACAAAGCGCGAAGCTGATCAACCCCGGCATGATGGAGGCAGCGACGCCGACCAGTCCTGCTGCAGCACAGGTTCCCGCCAGCACCGGCTTCCGACCAAGGGTATCGGATGCATATCCCCAAAACGGTGCTGTTATGATTATACCTGGAATATACAATATTCTTTATTTTATTTTTTTCGCTTCTTTAAACACAGAGATTTTATGTAAATCAAAGGATAAATCGAACCCTAATGATATACAATACAAGGTCAAGAAATATATTAAATATATAAATCTGCCCTGCAGACACGTGTCAAAAGGTCAGACAGCGTTGCTACATACTTACTACTTTTTTTGTAAAAGTAAAGATATTAATAATAATTTTCAATGTCTTACCTATATTTGGTATAGAAGTGAGTACCCCCTTCAAGCTGTCTGGCACTTCAAGGTCGCAGGCAGCAGCTGGCAACACGAAGGCTATTCCAATCATTTCCATCAACGCCGCCAGGAGAGAGAGCAGCATCAGAGAGCAGTGGATGAGCTGGTACCTTCCGGCGCCTGTCAATTAATTAATAGCAAACGTGAGGATATGCAAACAGTATCACTATAATAATTGAAAGGGGTAACAAATTAAGTTTCTCTTGAGATCAAGTTCCGGAACAGGCAATGAATGTAACTTTTGTGGTTATGTTTATATAGGTATATGTAGCAAATATAATTTGGATTATAGCACTGTAATTTTTAGGTAAAGTAGAAAATCTGTTTAATTTATCTGTGAAATTAATTGCCATGACAAGATGAAATAGTTAAAGAGTGCGAGACGCTAGATAATTTTAATTGTGTGAGCAGTTCGTAACAAAACGCCCTTAACACTAACTGCTAAAAACTATATAAAAAGCAAATATTTAATCATTAAATCCCCTGGATATCCTTTCTGTCGAGTCCCACACGACGCAAACCTTTGTACCTGTGACACTGTTGTATAGAGAAGCTATAATTGTATCGATTTTCTGTCAAGTTTCCTTGTCTCCAGCACTCAACAAATAAGGAGATCCAGCGCATTTAATTACTAAATATTTGCCTTTTATATACTATTACTTTTACTTTTATAATCTTATAATGGATTTTAGCAAGGTCACAAGCGAGTCAATCCTAACTAATTTAAATGCGAAAGTAACTCTGTCTGTCTTGCTTTCACGGTAAAACTATTGAACTGATTTAAAACAAATTCGGTACATAGATAGTCTAGAGCCTGAGAAAGGACATAGGCCACTTTTTATCCCGGGAAAATTGACGATCTCCCGGATACGCCGGTACAGCCACTAGTTGTTTATAACTGTCAAAAGTAAAACACACCGAATTTTCACAATCATAATGTACTAGTGGCTCCCCGCGGTTTCACCCGCGTACCCGGGAGGTCTTCCATTTTCCCGGGATAAAAAGTAGCCTATATGTTAATCCAGGTTATAAGCTATCTTTATTCCAAATTTCATTCAAATCCATTCAGTAGTTTTTACGTGAAAGAGTAACAAACATCCATACATCCATACTTACAAACTTTCGCCTTTATAATATTAGTAGGATGGCGTATAAAAATAAAGGTAATATGTAGGTACTTACGAGTTAAATCAAGGGCTTCTTCCAAATCCACGTCCATTTCTAGGGTCTTCGGGACACGATGCACTTGTTTCACTAGGCCTTTCATTTTGGACCTCACATCTCTGTATAAAGACAAAGGTTTAAAATAAACTGCATTTCATATAGGAAGATAGCATTGGTCGCCATATTGTCATCACGTCCCTTTCTATCTACTTCCGTAGTAAGGGATGCGAGATGAAATGGTGTGAGAATAGTACCAATTCTGTTGTTGATAGCTAAACTTAAAACTCTTAATATTTAATGAGATAATAAAATAACGTAGGCTTCTCATTTTAGTCCTGCTATAATCGCTTTTGTTATCGTGTTTAAGTCATAATATGAACCAAATTGAAGCCACGAAAAATGAATGTGTAATTTTTACAAAACTGTCACGTGTTTAAGAATTTTCGACGGTTACACCCGCGTTGCCGGGAGATTATCAACTTTCCCGGGATAAAACGTAGCCAATGTACTTTGTCTTTTTCGAATTAAAAAGGAATTGGTCATACACTTTTACTAGTACTATCCATAAAAAAACAAGTTGGCCTCATCAAGTTTGCTTAAATAAAAAAATATCAAATTCGGAAATACAGAGGTAGTCTTCTAGTGACCACGATCAATGCAACTTGATCAAAACGTCGAGGTTAGTCGAAATTATTAATATTTTGATAATAGTCTTCGCCCGAATCATCCCTTTATATAATAATTGATACATCAATCAGAAACAGATATGCATAGATTTTAGTTTAGTTAAGTTTTAGTTCAATAGACAATAGAATTGGGGTCAACCAGAGTATTTAATATACATTAACTATGACAATAATCATTAATTAATGTTTACTAAGGGTCATCGAAACTGATTACCGATTATTATGACGCGTGTTTACTTCCTTTTCCTTAGTCATAATAATGTGATAATTTGTGTTTACTTACATATATCTACCCTAATACACGATAAATTAATACTGGTCATGTAAAACTCGGGTTGAAGATACCTGTCTCTTTTCTTGATGAGATTAGAAAAGGACGGATATGTTTACTTCGAAATTTGACTACTGATGGGCGATGACAATATAAATATATAGGTATAAGTATATTTGTGTATATTTGTTTATCTATAAGTATATACATATATTAATGAATCCCTATTTCTTATGGTCATGCCATAACTTGAGAACAACTTAACCGATTTGGATATTTTTTTTTTTAAACGTGTGTCCTATAAAAAAAAAGTTAATTTGATTCCCTGGGAACGCGTGTGAAACCGCAAAGCAAAAGCAAGCTTCCTATAAATTAAGGTAAAAAAGTAAAAAAAAAGAAAATGGCCAGACATGTTACGTGGGTAGTGATTGTATTTTATGTTATTTTCCACTCAAACACAAGAGAAAGATAAGAAATGAGAAGTAGACCGTATTCATTATGAAACACTATGTGAGTTAAACACATTGACGGCTTATGGGCTTTATTTTTATTTATGTATTTTACCCAAAATAACATAATTCGCGAACACGGTTAAAATTTGGGGGGGAATTACAAGAGATGCTAGAAATAATTTCTTCTGAAGTAATTCTGAATTTTAAGGCAATGCATAGTTTTGTATAATTTTGTCATCATCGTTGGAGATTCGTTGTTATCATAATTTTTGTACATTTAGTTTCTTATTTTATAACTATTAGCTGTAAATCTTCCTAATAACCAATAAATTAATAAAGTAAATTAATTCTCCTAATTACTCACTGACATTTCTTTATCCTTCATTTGTAGATTATTCATTATTTAGATTCCACTTTTATTTAAACTTTCTCCTCAAACACTACTTATCGTTCGATCAACCACTTTGTAACTACTAGAAATGCATATTGTATATCAATATCCTCTTTAATTAATGTTAACATAAATAAAATATTGTTGCAGTAAACCGTTAACATATAAATAAATAATGCGTCAAGCACGAACACGAATATTTGCAGAGGGTTCCCGATATGAGTATATTTAACGCATTGACTCGCAATCATAAGGATGTAGTTTCAAATTCCTCACTTCTTACGTACGGATTTACACCACTGGCTTTCAGTGAGGAAACCGAGGAAACCTGCAGCCCAAGATGTCACATTTAAAAGCATGTGAAGTCTGTACCTACCGCACTGTCTACAAAGGCTTAAACCTACTTGTTGTTATGGGAGACTTGTGCTCTTATAGTGGAGATAAATAAGATGATGATGATGAAGTTCTATATTCAGTAGATAAACTACTTGGATAAACTGCTTGAAATAAATAAGGTAAATTCAATGAGATGTTAAAGTCCGTTTCATCCGCTTATAATTTCATTTTCAATAAAGTGTTAAACATATTAGGAAATAGAGGCAGTATCTGTCAAAATTGACGTTTCAGATATAGAATTCTTGATATAGAGATAAAATAACAGAACTTTTACTTTGTAACAATTCTAGTTAAATAAAGGTTATCAATTTAAACTGATTACTAATATTAATGTGAATCAGCAGGTCACGTATGACCTCACAATAAATAACTAGAAATAATAAATATGTCACGTATTTCTAACAAATAGTACTTTGATCCCTTATAGTTAGGTATTTTAAAGTATTGTTGTGTAATACACCAAAGGATTTGTTTCCAAAATTTATAAAAAATATACATTTATAAAATTAAACACCAGGTTACTTGGAAACAGTATATTCTTATAATTTCAACCTTCTTCTTCTTCGACTATCTCCAATAGATTGCCCGTCTCGTGCCACTGACCACCCACTTTTTTTCCGTCATTCAAAGACAACCCGTTCTACCATTTCCCTTTTTAGTGTTGCCCTCCTATAACTCTAATAGTTCCGAAATTTTACAAAATCTTTTTTTTAATATCAACTGAATTGAAAACCTAACATTCGTCCATCCTGACCTCGTGCATGTCCTCATGCACATAAATAGGTTGTATATAAAAATAAGATATAAATAAACCTAACATTCGGTCAGTTGCACGAGGCAGACATGTCTTTTATAGAACACCAACATTATGCCTAATCAACTGAATACATCTATCAGAAAAAAAAATAATGTCTAAAAATACAGTTAATCAATTAATGCTTTGCTTATATCTAAAATTAAATTGCGCTTAAACATTTTTAACAATTATAATTAATTTCCACAAACAAGTTTACCTAGAGTATACTTAATATCGATTAGAATCATAATAATTATCCATAAATCCAATATATAATATGATATCTGAACAATATCTCTGCGAACCCATCCATTCTCGCAGAGCTTATAAAATACACAATCTCTCCTAATACACACAGTAAGATTTTGTAAACCCAACCATTCTTACAAAATCGCAGTAACTAGAAATGAGTCCCATTTGCAAACCCATCCATTCTTACAAATAGGAAACATTCCACTGTTTGGTATGGTGCACTCACCGGCCAGGACACGAACCCATCCATTCTCGTAGTCAAGGCAAGCGATACGACTAACCGTGAACCCATCCATTCTCACGATTAAGTCAATGCTCCATACCTAATCTATCTATACATCATTTTACAATATTCTGTATCAATAAAAATAATTACAGTAAAACACAATCGTGGTATCTCAAATAAACTAAATAAATTTGATTTCATTACAAAACAATCATCATGTAAAAATAGGAAATAAGATTAAACGATAAATATAATCTACAACCCTAATATAGCGAACAAATCATGAAGCTATTTGTAAACCAGAATTATTATTATTTGTTTAAAAACATAACGTAAACACAATAGAGCAAAAATGGATTGTATATAAACTATAGTTATTATTAGGCCAGAACCATCCAATAAAGAAATAATATTACGAGAATCTATGAAATTTAATCATCACGACTTTCATCGCTTTCGCTTGTGTCAGATTCATGAACCTGTAATGCAGCTATATTGACCCAAGGCAACATCCTATCAGCAGCTACGACGGTCTCTCGCTTGTTTTTAGTGCCCGTTAACCCAGGAATTGCTGCTAACCTATACCTATCATTTCCTAATATAGCCACAACACGATATGGACCCGTGTATGAGGGAAGAAGTTTCTTGCTCTTGCCGTCATTATCGAATGAGGTTTTTGTTATTTTGACTAACTCTCCCTCAGAGTAAACTCGAGCTGGAACCCTTCCCTCATCATATCTCTGTTTTTGTTTTATTTGCTGAGCATCAATTGAGTCTTTAGCCTCTTTCCTAACAGTGGTCAAATCATTATCTTTATGAGAATCTTGGTTTACTTCATTAAGCCTAGGATCTAATTCTGAATTTATACATGTGCCAAATAATACCTCTGCAGGTGTTTTACCAGTGGTTTTCTGGCACGTATTATTTAATCCCCACTGTACCTTTTTAACCGCATCATCCCACCCCCTTTCATCGTGGTTTAGATTTTGTGCCGTTAGCGAATTTAGGATTGTGCGGTTGTATCTCTCAACCTGTCCATTTGAGCGCGGACTTGCCACAGCGTTTAGCACGTGTCTCATACCTTTATCTAAACAAAATCTTTTAAATGCGTGCGATGTGAAACATGTACCCCTATCGCTAATTATACGGTTAGGAAAACGAAAAGTATAAAATATATCTTCTAAAACCCTAATTGCACTTTGTGTTTTTGTATTACGCACTGGTTTGGCAAACACAAATTTAGTAAAACCATCGACTATTACAAGAAGATGCGTGTTACCCCGTTTTGACTTCACAAAGGGTCCAAGGTGGTCAATATGCAACGTGTGGAATGGAATTCCTACTTTTTCAATCGGATGCAAGAGTCCTTCTTTGGCAGAACTACTTTTCTTTGCATAAGCACATTCTATACAGGCGTTGACGTATTTTTTTATAAATCGAGACATTTTAGAAAACCAATATGATTTTTTTATTCGCTCTAACGTTTTTTCGACTCCAAAGTGCCCTATATCGTCATGATTAAGTCGACAAAGTTGCCACCTTGCCCCCTTTGGTACTACCCAGCGAATGTTGTTTTGATCCCCATCAATATATCGGTACAGCTTATTATCTTTTATCAAAAAGTTGTCCCTAATATATTTAAGCTTATCAGCGTCTACACCTGAGGTAAGAATATCCCGAATCCTACACAACTCTGAATCTCCCAACTGTAAAGTGTGCAACCAATCTTCACTGCTAATGGTCATGACGGATGGATATAGATCGAGTAATTTTGAAGAATCATCATCTGACACCGGGTTGCGGGATAAAGCGTCAACATGTGCCATTTTTACACCTGGGCGATATTCTACTGTGCACTGAAACTCTTGCATAAGAAGCCACCAACGTGCTACGCGAGGAAGTATATCTCGTTTAGAAAAAGTAGATCGAAGAGCACTGCAATCCGTCACTACCTTGAAGTTTTGACCTAACAAATAGACTCTAAACCTTTTCAAAGAACTAACTACTGCCAATGTCTCCAACTCATATGCATGAAAGTTTTTCTCCTCAGGAGAAGTTTTACGGCTATAAAAAGCAACTGGACGAAAACTATTACTACCTTGGTTTTTTTGTAGCAACACACCCCCAACTCCCAACTTACTGGCGTCAGTATGTAGCTCAGTCTCTGCATTAGGGTCATATAAAGCAAGAATCGGCCTATCTACTAACATTTCCTTAAGGATCTTAAATGCCTCTTGCTCCTTAGATGTCCAAACCCAAACTACATCTTTCGCCAGCAATTTTGTTAAGGGGTGTGCTAATGAGGCAAAATTCCGAATAAATTTCCTAAAGTATCCTACAAGACCAAGGAACTGACGCACTGTATGTTGATCTGTAGGACAAGGAAAGTCTAAAACACATTGAATTTTTTTGTGACCTGGCCTTACACCAACAGAGCTTATCTCATAACCTAAATAGTCTATCTTATTCATCAAAAACTCACATTTAGCGAGGTTAAGCGTTAAATTAGCGCTTTCCACCAGCTGAAGAACATTTTCCAGCCTAGTTAGACACTCCTCAATATCTCTACCGTATATCAAGACATCGTCTATATAAGCAGTTGCACCATTATAACGCGCTGGACCCAATACCCTATTCATCATGCGCTGGAACACAGCTGGTGCGTTTGCCAAACCGAATGGCATACGGTTAAACTCGTATTGGCCATCCGGTGTGACAAACGAAGTGAGAGGTCGTGATTGCTCTGCAATGGGGACCTGATAATATCCTGAAGTCAAATCAAGAGTAACAAAATATGCCTGACCTGACAAACGGGCAATCTCGTCATCAATATTCGGCATGGGATAACGCTCTTTTATAGTTATCGAATTTAGCTTCCTGTAATCAACACACATTCTAAAATTCCCGTCCTTCTTACGAACTAAAATTATTGGGCTAGCATACTCAGACACGGATTCTCGAACAATACCTGACGCCAACATCTCATCAACCATATTGCGTACATCTTCTCGCTCCTTGTGAGACAGCCTATATGGTCGATAAACAACTGGTCGCTTATCGTTGACTTCAATAGACATCTCAGCAACGTTGGTACACCCTAAGTCCTTCAAATCAGATGCGAAACAATGCTGATATTTTCCTAACAATTCTAAAAGCTTGAGCCGGTACGGCTCCTGTACAGTATCACCTACACGGACCTTATCCTTATCTATTCTCGAAACTTCTGAAGATATTTTAGTAGACGAAACGACATGATTGACCACCCTAATTTCTAATCCTCGACTAACGACCATCCCTGTTTTTAAGTGAAAATATTCTGATACTGGAAAAATGAGAACATGTACAATGCCATTTCTAATAGGGTATACACCCCCAAAAATAACCAATTGCCGAAAAGGATCACCAATAACTTTAGTATTTAATAACAAGTCATTCTCAACTTGTGGTTCTGCAATAGCTTTAATACTTGCAGGTCCGTAAATATATAAATCAGCAGCAGCTACAATTTTGACTAAGGTATCGTTTCGAATATCCGCATCAGAATAAGGCATCTCACGACCAATATCAAAGAAACTAAGCTTATCCGCAGTTTTACAGACAGCAACGTGCAACTGTTCTGTAAATGACTGTCCTATTAACAACGGTAGCTCTAAATACTGATCATCAACAATTTGACAGACGACACTAGCATTAACACCATCAACAGACAAATCTACTGACACGCTACCAATAGTGCGTACTATTTCATTTCCAAAACCTTTTAACGCCGTCGTTTCATTACGATATATTAGTCCCAAAAGTAAAACATTTGATAGTCTTATAAGAGAAACCTCACTACCAAAATCGACAAAACCTTTTAGAGGTATATTGTTAACAAAAACCTCCTTATAAAATTTAGAGCTTGGTTTTGAATCCGATATGCACATTGTTTTAAGGACAGAACCACTCTTATTGTTAATATCCTTAATATTGAGATAACAATCCTCTAACTTATGTCCCATTCTATTACACTTAGTGCATTTAACAATAGGTTTGGGACATTTCAAAAATGGGTGACCCTTTTCCTTACAGTTGTAACAGAATATAGATGAATTTTGTGAAAGACTAGTCTTATTGCCTACCTTAGTTAAGTTTAAGTTGTTACTGGCTACCGAATTTGAATCATTCCCCATTCTATTCCTATAGTTTATTCGGTCAAAAGGTTGAGAAATCTCTTTATTACTCATTAAAAATTGTAATAATTGTTCTGGATGTACACAACGTAATGTAGTAGCGCTTGATTTCATAGTTCTATCTGTTAACCCATGAATAATGCAATCGACTGCATGTTTCCCTTCAATGTTGCATTGGTTCAATAATGCCAACTTCTCGTAATAATATATTTCAATGGGCTCATTAAATCTACTTTTCCGTTTCAACATATCTTCCAGAGTTTGGCCATAATTTTGTTCGTACGGGAATGCGTTTACTAGTTTATCTTGCCACTCAGCCCAGTCAAAAAGAATTGAAGGTAAACTCTCATACCAAGTCTTGGCCAAACCCTGGAGTTTTTGCATAGCAAAATGGATTGTAGTTTTACCGTCCCAGCCGTAGACGGTTGCACACTCGTTAACCTTTTTTAACCATACATCTATTCGTTGATTTTTTGAAGATGGATTAAATTCAGGCAAAATATTTTTATGATTACTTGAATGAGTGTATCCATTAGCAACCGACGTCGACGGCTGAGATTGTAAATTTTTAAGTGAATTTAGTATATTAACTACATCCTTACTTGAAAAAGAGGGGCTTGTAGACTTCTTCCTCGAATGTCGGCCATTTTCATCCGTACGGCTTCGCATTTGGTCCGGTCCATCCTCTACTTCACTCCGACTTCGGTTTCTTTTACGAGAACTCGCTTCATTCTCTACGACCGCCGCACAATCAGCCTGTTGAAGAAAATCTCGCCTACTACTCACTGTGCGACGCATCCGACTGCGTTCTCTATCCAGGTCAGCTTGAAGATCCCGAAGCCGTTCCCGTTCCCGATCCAGCTCTCGTTCCATTGCACGCAGTCTTCCGTTCTCGCGTGGACTGTCACGCTCGTTCAAGCGGCTCCGGCGATACCCAGTGATGTCATCGTGGCGTGTACGACTTCGACTACGCCTAGCTTCACCGCTGGACCGTCGTGCGTGGGACTCCATCCGTACCGGAGTCTCCAAACGCCGAGGTTGTGATACATCCTCTCGCTGCATTTTATCTGGAACTCGAAACAAGGCACACTATGTAATTGTTCAATTTGCTTCGAAATAAATACCCTACATTATCAAAAATAATAAATTGATTCTCACACTCAATCTATTTAAAAAAAATAAAAAAAAATTACGAAACTTTGGTACCTTGCACCTATTCTACACTATAGAAACCACCTTTAATAATTATTATTTCGTTAAGTCCTCCTAATAGAGAAACGACACCTTTGGGGAAAACGTAGTCCATTTAAGAACCCACTCCCAACGAAAAAATAAAATAATAAATTGCAAATCTTATCTTAAAGTCGATCATTATGTTTAGATTGATATCGATAATGATTAACTTCACAATAACTTTTTTAATTTAAAACAAGTTAACGGAATTACACTAGTAAAAGAATAAAATTAATGGTTGACCTAATTTCATTGCTATATTCGAAAACTTATATAATTTGTTTAAACAATCTCACTAGTTATCGACATTAAGGATGAATTTGAATAATGTTTACACCAATAAGGAAAAATAAGTGATAATGCTGTAATGGTAATCCAACTATGCAAAGAGCACGCGGTTATAACCTTAATTTTGTTACAAATAATACAAGAATAGCTGTTATATTAATCATTTGTAGGGTAGGTACAAATGCTTTAAGCATTTAAATATAGCAAACATTCTTAAGCAAATAATTACCTAAATGTTGAAGCACGTAAATTGTTAACTATCAACGTGTAATAAAAAAATAGGTACTTACCACTTCTGAAATATAAAATTAAACACCAGGTTACTTGGAAACAGTATATTCTTATAATTTCAACCTTCTTCTTCTTCGACTATCTCCAATAGATTGCCCGTCTCGTGCCACTGACCACCCACTTTTTTTCCGTCATTCAAAGACAACCCGTTCTACCATTTCCCTTTTTAGTGTTGCCCTCCTATAACTCTAATAGTTCCGAAATTTTACAAAATCTTTTTTTTAATATCAACTGAATTGAAAACCTAACACATTAGTAATTTAGCGTAGCACAATTTTCAAGTCCTTATCACCCGACTACCAAGGAATAATTATTTAAGCCTTGTCATGTTTAGTTTTTATGATTTAATATTTTATATGAGGCTCTGGGGATAAATTCCTGGGACATTTTTCAATCTGATTCCAAACTAAGCAGAGCTTGTGATATGGTAACCAGATGGCTGATAAACTACTTTTTAAATACATACTTATATAGATATTTACATTCAGACACAGAACAAGCAGACATATTCATACACACAAATGTTTGTCCTGGGTGGGATTGGAAGTCAGGGTCATTAACCACAAAGCCAACCGGGCTGTCATAAGAAGCCATACGTTGCACTTACATTGACCGGTGTGTATATATCTTAAAAATGGTTTTTCCAAAACTCGCGCAGATCCCTAAATCGAGAGTGAGAGCACACAATGAGCAATAAAGTAAATAATAAATCGGTTTTTCTGCCTCTAACCATGTCTCAACCAACGATCATATTTGATTGAATACTGTCATTGTTTTATACACGAGTAGATACAATTAATTAGTACCTAAATAGTTCAATATGAATGAATGAATAACTTGTTACCTCATTAGTATTACATAAATATCCTGGGATTTTTTTGCATACGGCTAATCTGATCCCAAAACTAAGCAGTGCTTGTGTTACGGTAACCAGATAGCTAATTTCATCATCATCATTATCATCTCAGCCATAGGACGTCCACAATAGCTGAAGATAGCTAATGTACTTTATTTTAAATATACTATTTTAAAATATATCCAGACACAGAAAAAATATACATGTTCAAGCATACAAATCTTTGTTTTGGGTGGGATTCGAAACCCCGACCGACAACATGCAAGATTTAAACCCACAGGACGAACATTTGTGTCATCATCATCATCAATCATCAACAGCTCATATACGTCTCCACCGAGGAGCTCGATCCTCCCCTAACATCGAGGGGGTTTAGGCCATAGTCCACCACGCGGGCCTAGTGCGGATTGGTGGACTTCACATGCCTTTGATTGTGACATCTCGGGCATGCAGGTTTCCTCACGATGTCTTCCTTCACCGAAAGCCAGTGGTGTGAATCCGTACGTAAGTTTTTATAAACTCAGAGGTACGGGCCAGGGATTTGAACCGGCACCCTCATGATCGTGAGTCGGTGCGTTCCCAACTGAGCCACCACGACTTTTAACACAACAACAAACAACCAAATAACATTTGTGTAGAAGAACATATCTGTATATACCTAATAATATTTAATCGAATCAACTACCTAATAGCTCCTCCTTTAGAGAACTCGGTTAAAAGGAAAGATGTTCTCCAGGTTATTTCTAAATCGAGTCCAGATTAAGCCTTTCCGGCGTCAAACTTCGATCCATAAAAACATTCGCACTTACAACATTATCAAGAAGAACGATTCAAAACAATGCAATAATACATAACAATATCCTGAGACCATTATAGGAGTCGATAAACTTCACGACCTACCTCTTCTCAGAATCCAAAGTTCAATAACTTGCCGTTATCACAATCATACAACTATTTGAATTTACAATGTGTACATTTCATATGTTATGTTATCAAGACCCCCCCGCGTTTCATCTCTTATTTACATAACTAACATAATAGGTAGGTATGTACGTAAATTCGCGTCGCATTTACTAACAGTCAAATTTTCCAACGTAGTATTTACTATACCGGCAGACTTCGTTCTGCCCACCAGCGCCACCTACCGGGTCCAAATTGATGTATCATACTAATATTATAAATGCGAAAGGAACTCTGTCTGTCTATTACGCTTTCACGCTAAAACTACTAAACCGATGTAATGAAATTTGGTACACAGATAATCCAGAGCCTGAGAAAGGACATAGGGCTACTTTTTATCCCGGGAAAATTGAAGATCCCCGGACACGCGGGCGAAGCCGCGGGGAGCCACTGGTTATGCATAAAAACCTTCCCCATGAAATACTCCGTAATTTGGTGAGAACCGCATGAAAATCTGTTCAGTAGTTTTTGTGTTCATCGCGTTCAGACAAAGACAGAGGCGGCGGGGACTTTGTTTTATATATATTGATTAGCTGCCTCGCTGTAGTTCCCGTGGGAATACAGGGATAAAATATAGCCTATGTTATTCAGTGAAAATGTAGCTTTCTAATGAAAGAAGAATTATTAAAATCGATCCAGTACTTTTTGAGTTTATTCGTTACATACAAAATTACAAATCTTTCCTCTTTATAATATTAGTGTAGATAGTGTAGATTATTTCCCGAGTTGCTTAAGAGCTGATGTAAGTAGCTCGGGCTCGAGAAACGGTTCTTTCCTGTCGTTTGTCGACGAATATATGTATTCAAATTGTGATGTAACTATGGAATATTTCATTAAAATTTTCGTATGAGTAACGATGATTATTGTAAGGCAGCACGTCACGCGTCTGTGTGTTCATGGATTACAAATAAAAAGTTAAATAAAAGGCTTTACAGCCCGGTTGGCTTTGTAGTTAGTGACCCTGACTTTCAAGCGGGTCGTGGTTTCGAATCCCACACAGGACGAACATTTGTATGCATGAATATGTCATAAGCACTAATATATACTCAAATTTTTCCTTTTTTTTAACCGTATATAAGGAATGACCCAGACTTGACCCCACATTTATTACTAAATCCTACAAATATTGTACATGCAAAGGTTTATGAGGAAGGATAGATGTGTGTTTGTTACTATTTCACGCAAAAACTACTGAACGGATTTTGATGTAATTTGGAACACAGATATCTTATGAATTAACATATGAGCTACTTTTTATCCCGGGTTAATTAAAGATCCCCGGGAACGCGAGTAAAACCCCCACATGTATATATATTTAAAGATACTATTTGAAACCCTAAATAAATTGCGTTGTTGATTGCCGACTCTCAGCAAAAGCAACCTTCCGAACCGAGCATTAGACTCGACGACTCAAATGCCTGTGAAGGCCTATTAGAATAAATACTTCATTCCATTCCATTAACGGCACAGGATATAAATATAAATCAAACAAAACCAACACCGGAAGACAATAAATACAATAGAAAAGGCAAATAGAATTATTTATAAGTTGTACTCACTTGGTAAATACACAATGTTCCTTAAGCTTTAAAATGATAAAACACACAATTAATTATAATTATAGATGTGAATATGGCAACTCAGCATGGAGCAATCTATGATACTAAACCACTTATGAAACTTAGACGCCACTTAGCACACTGATGTGTGTAGAATTACCGATGGGTTTTCCAATATGCGAGTTTTTGAGTATTGTCTAAAACGGTACTTATATTTTTAAACTTACACGACGCGACGTCAAAATTAGCAAAGAAGTAGGAAATGATAAGTAGTAAATAATAGTTTCTTTTAATATAAAGGTAATGGATAATGATTTTTGTGGGAAATTACAGTTTTTGTTAATCTTAGCACCAAAATTGTTGCAATTTTTTTTTGGGTTCCGTAGGCAAATGGCAAAAAACGGAACCCTTATAGATTCCTCATGTCTGTCTGTCTGTCTCTCCGTATGTCACAGCCACTTTTTTCCGATACTATAAAAGCTATACCTAGTATTGAAACTTGTTTTTTTAAACGACTTCAAAAAGAAGGAGGTTCTCAATTCGACTGGTGTTTTTTTTTTTTTTTTTTATGAACTTGAGTCGAGAGGCTATCCAGGCAATGTCCTTAACATACGCAGATATTGCCAAAAAATTCCAGTATGTTTTTGTAAAATAAACACTATTATTTAATACTAGGTACGTAAGTAAAGTTCAAAGTAGATATACCGATCTCCACTTGGCTATATCTAAGACTATAACTAACTAGGTCACTTTTCTAAGCAGTGCCCTTATATTAATAGCAATTAACCTTCGATTACGATTGATATGTGTAAAGCGTGTAATAAGGAATTATATATGTTTATTATTATTATATACCTACGATCTATATATACAAGATTAAGTTACTATTTAGAGCACAAAATTTGTATTATTTCTTTCATCCATTTCATTGATCAATTCTATCGAATTCCTTTGGTCCTTTTTTCCGGGATAAAAGTAGTTTAAACGCTTTTCCAGACTGTAGGTAATCTCTCTATATGACAAATTTTATCGAGGTTCATTCAGAAATTCTGGCGAGATTCTGTCTGTGTTCAGTCTGGACATAAACATCTTCTAATATATAAAATTCTCGTGTCGCGGTGTTTGTGATTAAACTCCTCCGATACGGCTTTACCGATTCTCATGAAATTTTGTGTGCACATTCACTAAGTCTGAGAATCGGCTACTATCTATTTTTGATACGGTCCCTGTGATCACGGGAACGGGAACTACGCGGGTGAAACCGCGGGGCGGCAGCTATATATATATATATAATATATATATATTACTTAGTATGTATTTAAATTAGTATACCAGCTATCTATCTGGTTACCATATAAGCTCTGCTTAGTTTGAAATCAGAATGGTCGTGTGCCAGAATATGAGTTTAATAACATGATATTCGATAAATATTCAACTACTCTCTAGCCTCTTTAAATTCATCAACATCAGCTCATATACGTCTCCACCAAGGAGCTCGAGCCTCCCCTAACAATGAGGAGGTATAGGTCATAGTCCACCACGCGGGACTAATGCGGATTGGCGGACTTCACATGCCTTTAACCCTTAAATTGGCAAAACATTTTTTTTCCGAAATATGTTTTTCTTTTGCGTTTTCCTGTTTAATTGCAATCTTAAGAGGTCGTAAAAAATGTTGAAAAAAAACCTACATTTACAGTTTTTGAGAAAACGTATGTGCTACAGGTATGACGTTGCCAACTACATTAGAAAATACTTATGCCCTTTTTTGTGTGTACAAACAATATATTCATTTGTATACCACTATGGTGGCAAACAGGCATACGGTACCACCTGATAGGAAGCGGTTACCGTAGCCTATGGACGCCTGCAACACCAGGGGCGTTACTCACCCGTTGCCGACTGTGTAAAAAAGAAGCAACTGTATAGGCAGTGAAACTGACAAAGCGTAATGTATTTTCTTCGAAGGGCAAGACAGGTATCATTCCTGCATACATCCCCTACGACGCTACTCCAACACAGGCCACTATTGCCGCTACAGCGTCTCCTTATGGAGCTCTGGCTACCTTACTCACCGCAGGAACACAACACCACAAGAAGTGTTATTTGGCTGTGGTCTTCTGTAAGGTGGAGGTACTACCCCAGTCGGGCTGCTCTAAATTCTGAACGGACGAGTCCGTTGCGCCCTATCTCCTCCAAAAACCAACATTTGACGAATTTTCGAATGGTAGAATGTTATTACTAACTTGGCAATGTACTACGGGTATGACCAAGCTTATTTACCCACTAATAGGCAATGGGATACCAGTAGTACATACAGACTATCAAGCTAATAAAATAACTGTTTTGCCATTTATTCATCAGAAAACTGCTTATTGTTATTATTTATGATGTTTCCAATCTATACAAAGCACATGGACCACCAATCCCACACAAAAATATTACCAAAACAATAAACAAACTTACCCGTGACGCAAGCGCAACCGGTCGCTTCGGAATTATCTTTGCTTTTAGCACATAAGAGTGAGATTTTGTCATACGGAATATTATTTGTACGAAAAATAATGTTTCCAACGTATTTACACAAAAAAATAATTAATTTTTTTAGTATTCAAGTCGGTAGAATTTTTCCAAGTCAATGTCTTACCCGTAGCACCGTGCCAATTTAAGGGTTAATTGTGACATCTCGTGCATGCAGGTTTCCTCACGATGTTTTTCTTCACCGAATAAGGCAGTAGTGTGATTCCTTACGTAAGTTTTTTAAACTCAGAGGTACGGGCCAGGGACTCTCTTTGCCTGTATTTGAAACCAGTCACAAATTCCTATGACCACATATACTCTACTTTCCACGTGACGTCGGTTTCCTACTAAGCAACAAAAAAAACATAAATACACCGTAGGTATATAATACACGAAACGTAGCAGCTACACAAATATTTATCGAGTTTTAATAGAATAAATGCGACATAAAACATCTGATACTATATTTAGACCAGTAAATAGTAGCGAGTCAACATTTGGTTATGTATTATAATGTAAGATGCGTTTTAATTGCTCATACCACCAGTGGGTGCTACGTCATATCAGTTATCATAATCAGATCACTGACGTATCAGAACCTACTATAAAAGGACCGAAATTTCCCCAACAACGCTTATTATTGCAATCATAGAGAAATTAACTTTACGTGGAAAGTAGCTAGAAGTAGCTAAAAGTAGCTAGAAGTTGTCTTCAAAGGGAATCGAGAAGGATTCACGAAAGAGGTCGAATTCAAAAATTTGCTATAAAAAAGGTAAGGTTTACTGGCTGTATAGAAAAATACTTTAGGCGATTTGAATTGCTGAAAAAAAATAGGGAGTTGAAGAAGTACTACATTATGTTTTAGGCTCTAAAAGACGCATCAGTTTTTGTATGGTGACTCAACTTTAGGTGGACCGTCTACTTATTAAAAAAAACAATAGATTTCTTTTTTTTTATTGGGTGGATTCAGTTTGGTAATACTTATGTTTACCGTACATAGACCGCAATGTCTTTTAGAATACCTTTTTTGAATAGAGTTCTTCTTGACTTATGGTGCCCTGGTACTTTTTATTTCTTTTCATCGATTATTTCAGAAATACCTCCTATCCTGAATTTATTTCAAGCAATTAATTAAACTAAGATCCGAGAATTTGTGTGAGAGAGAAAGATAATATAGTTTATTAATTTAACTTTAATTTTTATTATAGTTTTAAAATGGACAAGAAAATCAGCATAGACAGAGTGGAGTGCGAGAAAAGAAAGCCGATGCACTTAGCAACGGTTGAGGATGCTCTCTCAATCACAGGTAAATTACTTTACTTTTATCATCATCATCATCATCACTTTTAGTTCTTTAAAACTTAACGACTCTAAAATCCTTAATTTATAATTACCATTTACGAAAAAGGTTACTTTTGAGACGGAACTATTTACCGTAACCATTTTGTTTTTTAACTGATTTAAAATTCAATGTAAAAAGTTTTTGAGAGCCAGTATTTTTCATGTCTACATAGGTTGATAATAAACCTATACCTATACTCTCCTAGTCTTTGTTTTGTCCCTGACTTTCAAACCACTAGTCCTTAGTTAGATAAAACCAGGACACACATTTGCGTAAATTAATTTGTTTGTTTTGTATTTGGGTCAAAATATATATTAAAATGTTTTCAAAATTAATATACTTGTATATAAAATAAGAGCAATCTGCTCATAAGTATTTCCCAGAATATATATTACTAGCCGCCGTCGCGCGGTTTTACCCGCGCAGTTCGCGTTCCCGTAGGAATACAGGGATAAAATATAGCCTATGTTACTCAGTGATAATGTAACTTTCTCATGAACAAAATAATTTTTAAAATCGGTCCAGTACTTTTTGAGTTTATTCGTTATATACAAAAATACAATTCTTTCCTCTTTATAATTTTAGTGTAGATTATCTTCAAGGATACTTAGAGAAATTTAACTCCTTCATAATTAAATTTAACATCATTTTCTTCACGAAGGTTTCGGCAAGTACAACTTCGGTTTGCTGCTGGTGTGCAGCTGGACTCTTCAAGCCATGGGCATGGATCTGTTCGGGACCAGCTTCGTGGTGGCCGCAGCCGTCTGCGACTTGGAACTGTCGCTGCAGCAGAGGGCACTGCTCACTGCTATGCCTTTAGTTGGTTAGTTTAACACGTATTTTGACAGGTCTGTTGGCTTTATGGTGACTCTTAAGCCGCCCGTCGTGGGTTTAAATCCCATCCAGGACAAACATTTGTATGCATGAATGTCTGTTTGTTTTGTGTCTGGATGTAAATATGGATGTATTTAAAAGTAGTACATGTAGTGTATCAGCTATCGAGATACAATAATACAAGCTCTGCTTACTTTGGAATCAGATTGGCCGATCAGATCAGAGTGTTTAAAAAATGTCCCAGGATTTTTAATTAAATTATTAATTCTCTAGTGGTTCCCCTCTGATTCAATCTTCAATTAAAAGTAGACTATGTAGTCAAGGAACAACTTCTGTGCCAACTTTCAACACAATTCCTTTAGCCGTTCTGGCGTGAAAGAGTAACAAAAAAACATCCATGCATTCTTGCAAATATTTGCATTTATAACATTAGAAGGATTAAACGTAAGTCTACAACTTAAAAAAAATATTCCGACGAATTGAGAACCTCCTCCTTTTTCTGAAGTCGGTTAACAATGTTATTTTCTCCCAGGGGTAGTGACAGGGGCGCAGCTCTGGGGCTACATATCAGACACCAAGGGCCGGCGGCTGACCCTGGTGCTGTCCATGTCAGTGGGTTTCGTGTTCGCGGCGCTGAGCAGCTTGGCACCTGACTGGAAGACGATGGCTGTTCTCAAGCTGATCTCCTCAACTTTGTAAGTACCTATATTGTATCTAGTTACTGTGATGTTCTACCTGTGGTATTAGGGTATTTAAAGTTTACAGCGGTTTTATCCCCGTTGACTCCATTTCCGTAGGAATATGAGGATCAAAATATATAAAATGAATATTTATATATGCCTTTCACAATTTCTTTTACATTTATAATATTATAAAGAGTAAAAATATTTATTTTTGTGTGTGTATGTTAGTAATAAATTCAAAAACTACTGAGCTGAAAGCCACATAATCAGGGAGTAACATGGACTATATTTTATCCCCGTATTATCACGGAAACGGGAATTACGCGGGAGGAACTGCACGGAGGCAACTAGTATACATATACATAGCGTTTGCCCCCCCCATATTCTTACCGGAATGGTAGAACCATATGGGGATAAAAATATATGAAAATATTGGTGATATTTGGCCTTCACAATCTCTTACGAAATAAACTCGACAATAACTTAAAAAAACATTACACAGATGTAGAAGTGGGGACTAGTACCATTGAAGGACAATCGGTAGACTCTCGTTAGACCAGCAAGATAACTTTCTAGGATATGTATAGGACTCACAACCACTGTAAAGAAAATACGTCATGGAATCCAAATGCAGAGCGATACTTATGTCAATAGACCGCGATAAAAAACGTCTGCTACCATGCAATAATTTGCCAAACAATTATGCACCATATTCATTCATAAGGTGACCCCGATGTAAGTCCCCACATTGACAGACAGGTTGGCTTTGTGGTTAGTGACCCGTGTGAGTGACGTCACGAACGGCTTAACGTCAGTATATGTTCTCGTCAAATTGTTATCGTAATAATATTTAAAAGTTGTGTTCGCTGTCATCTTGTTGTGAGTGTATTCAATTAAGGTTGAAGCAGTTGTGTGAGTGTTCGCGTGCCCTAACTCGATCGGGATAGTGTTATAATACTAAATATTACCTGTCCATAAAGGTGATTTGCCTTCATTGGATATATTTATAAAGTGGGTAGACTTGACTCTTACGAACTCTACCAGTGAGTAAATAATTGCAATCGATAACTCACAGCGCCACCTAGCGTCGACTAGCTACTATAAGTCACGGTGCCATCTTGCGTCGGTTGTCTACATTATTATAACATTAAGTTGGCTAAAGCCGTATAACAGAAATGGCTAAGTGTGCAGCTTGCGGGAAATTTCTATCGCCGTCAGGTGCCGCCACATGTATGGCCTGCCCATGCATGTTTCATAAAGGGTGCGTAGCGCTCTCCGACTACGCGGTAGTGCCTAAAGAATGGGTTTGCCCGGAGTGTAAAAGAAAGCTTCGGAAAGGTGACAATAGTAGCACACCAGTAAAAGGTATATGTGAGACTGTTGGTTCCTCACTTACCCGCGAAGCTACTACTGCTGTAGCCAGTTTGCCTCGCCCAGAAGAGCTGTCTTCATGCCCCACACCCCCGGGCGGAGATAAAGATGTAAAGGAGATGCGTCGTGAGCTCGCAGAATACATGGCTGACTTACGGGAATTACACAAGGAATTTAGGGCTTCTATGGCTGGCATAGGCCAACGTATGGACGCGTTTGAACAGAGGCTCTCTGTGCTTGAGCTAAGAGAGGTAGCACCCGCGTCGAATGAGGTTGCTGAACTGCAGCAAACAGTTGTCCAACTGAAGGTCGAACTTAATAATCGAGACCAAGATGCGCTGCTTTCTGACCTCGATATAGGACATTTACCAGAGGAAAACGGGGAAAATATAATTCACACAGTCACCGTGTTGGCTGCAAAGCTTGGCGTTTCCTTGAACGACTCCGACATCGTGTTCGCCGAGCGCGTCGGTGCGGCCGAGCCGAGCCGCGCCCGCCGCGTCGTGGTGCGCCTGGTGCGCCGCCAGCTGCGGGACGAGATGTTGCGCGCCGCACGCGTAAGGCGCAATTTCACAACGGCGGACGCTGGCCTGCCGGGGCCGCCGCGACGCCTTTACGTTAACGAGCGTCTTACCCGGACCAACCGCCAGCTGTTCCGTCTAGCCAGGGATGAATGCCGTAAGCGTGAGTGGCGCTACTCGTGGACGAAAAGAGGGCGTATCTTCGTGCGGGAAAGCGACGGTAAACAGGTGCGAGCCATACACTCGGAGGCAGATATTAACCGTGTTTTTGCGATTGGTAGTATTTAAGGCAACTGTTCTCAATTATAATAGTAATAAGAAGACAAATACCGGCACTATACGAATTAAATATATTATTTCTTACATAATGGCAATATTTATATACATAATAGAATATATGATACATCAATCTACATACACAAACCACATTAATTACATAGCATGTCAAGTTCATAATTTATACAATGTCATATTATTTTACACAGTGTTTAGCAAGCTTTTTCAACTTGTACCTACATGGTGTCCGTTTTGTTATACATGGTATCTGTTTTGTAATTCTGTCTGTTGTTTTTTTCTTTTGTTTTGTATCTTAAGAATTCACAATGTCTAACAAACGTCTAAAGATTGGTTTATACAATGCAGGTTCCCTCGGCACTAATCACGACAATATTATAGTCTCTGTTACTAGAAACGACATCGATATATTGGCCGTTAACGAGACTTGGCTCCGTACGGGCGAGGAACACCGCGCGCCCGCACTGCCGGGCTACCGGCTGCGGCACGTGCCGCGGCCGCGAGGCGTGCGTGCGCGCGGGGGCGGCGTCGGCTTTTACATCAAGAGTAGTGTTAGCGTGCGCACATGGCCACACCCCGTCGACCCGCTACACGCGTCTGTCGAGCAAATGTGGCTCACCATGACCCTGAACGGAAAGAAGCTAGCAATTTGTACTGCTTATCGGCCACCGTGGATGGATGTTGATCTTTTTCTCGATGCCATAACATACTCCATTAGTTCTATTCCCAATTATGACAACGTAGTTTTATTAGGCGATTTCAACATTAACCTTCTTTGTAATACAGATATAAAAACGATAAAGCTTACCACCTTCTTAACGTGTCACAATCTGTCCCAGTTAGTAAAACAACCAACACACTTTACCGATAGTAGTCAGACTCTGATAGATGTCGTTTGTACTGATTTGATTGTACGACATATGACTATAGAACACGTAGGCTCTCTTTTGGGTCACTGCCTTGTGGTTTCTCAGTTTAACATAAAACGAGAAAAGTCTTTGCCTCGTACTATTACATATAGACCGATTAAAGATATTTGTAAAGAGCGCTTTAGTAATGACTTACAAGCAATAGGATGGAACCTGATGGACGATGCAATGCTTAATGACGTCAATGATATGGTCAATTCCTTTAACCAAGTTGTCGTTTTGTTATTCGATTCTCATGCGCCTATTAAGACAGTTGTCATTAGAGATCGCTCATACCCCTGGATAACTGATACTATCAAACATATGATGAGGTTACGTGATAAGGCCTCAGCAGTTTACCATAGAACTAAAAGTGACGGTAAAAAAGAGTACTACAAATCATTAAAGTCCACAGTAAGTCAAGCTGTCTTCCATGAAAAAGTAGCCTATTTTAAACAAAATATAAGTAGTAAATTAAATGAACCAAAACAGTTGTGGAAGAATCTTAAAAATACGTTACTACCTCCTAAAATCAAAGACCTCCCTTCATGTTTTGATGACCCTAATATTATCAACAAACATTTTCTTAATATACCTGGCGCGGCGGGGGTCAGTATCTCTATAATAACGTTTTTTGAGTACCATAGATTCAATGATGCAGTTTTTCATATAGAGCCTATAAGTTTGGATAGTTTAGTTAAAATTATTACAAGCCTTAAATCAAATGCAGAAGGCTGTGATGGCATAACATTGGATATGCTTTTACTAACTTTTCCTTATACCATAGATGCTCTGAAGGACATGATTAATGCATCAATAAGTACCTGTGCCTACCCAGAAGCTTGGAAAGTTGCTATTGTGCGCCCCTTGCCAAAAATTTTAAACCCATTAGAATTAAAAGACCTTAGGCCGATTAGCATTCTACCGTGCTTGTCAAAGATAATGGAGAAGGCTGTTTGTTCACAATTAACAAAGTACCTTGAGGAAAATAATATTTTACCTGAGGTTCAATCAGGTTTTAGGAAAGGACGTAGTACTATGACTGCCCTACTTGATGTTACGGATTATATACTCTGCTCCCAAGATAAAGGTTTGTGTACTCTGTTAGTATTACTAGATTTTTCTAGGGCTTTTGACTCTATTAATATTGATCTACTTATGTCTAAATTAAAGTTTTATGGCTTCGACAGCCAATCGTTACAGTGGTTTAACAGCTATCTGAGTAACCGATACCAATATGTGAAACTCAATCGTACCGATGGTTCCTCTTTAGAGTCTGACATAGTTTCAGTAAATAGGGGCGTGCCCCAAGGCTCTATATTAGGGCCTATCCTGTTTATATTATATTCAGCAGATATTCAAATGCATATCAAACACGCCAAATTTCACATTTATGCTGATGATATTCAAGTTTATATTTCCTGCAAGCCCTCTGAGATAGATTCCGCGATTACTAAACTTAATATAGATCTCAAAAGTATAGCCGCATGGGCTGCAAATAACTGCCTACTGCTAAACCCTAATAAAACTAAATACCTTACCTTTGGAAGTAAACATCATCTAGCAAATTTGAACCCATCCGTAGGTGTAACGCTTTTGGGTGAACCCATTGAGATGGTGTACGAGGCGCGTAATCTGGGATTGTTAATGGACTATGACTTACGATTCGAGAAACACATTGCGAACTCGGTTCAGAACTGCTTTTATAAATTGAGAGTCCTATACAAGATGAGGCCATACCTTACAGAAACTTTGCGTATTCTACTTGTTGAGTCACTTGTTCTTTCGAAATTAAATTACATGGATACTGTGTTTGGACCACGATTATTAAAAAGAACTCAAAAAATTATTCAACGCCTCCAAAACGCATGTACTCGTTTCTGTTTCAACGTTCCATCAAGGGCTCATGTAACTCCTTTTTTGAATCAACATGGCATTCTTAAAATGAAACACCGTCGCAAACTGCACTTAGCTTGTCTTCTATTTGGCGTCATCAGGCATGAATCTCCATCATATCTGTATAATAAATTGACATGGACGTCGAGTCAGAGGTCTTGCCAGTCCCGACAACGCGCCGTACAGCTTTCGACGCAACGACACAGCTCGGCCACTTTCAGAGGTAGTTTCCGCTACGCCGCATCCAAGTGTTGGAACAACATTCCACCCCCGATCAGGAACCTGAAAAGTATTAACGGTTTTAGAATCCAATTAAAAAAATATCTTAACGAACACCAAAAGCAAAAGGAAACACTAAAACATGACATTAGTGCAATTTAATTATCAATTTAGTACTTACTTTTTATTTTGTACTTCACTTGCATGAGCTTGTTGTGTTTTTAGTAGATATAATTGTGTTTTTTTTTTTTTTTTCTAAATTGTGTTTTAACTGTGTTGTAACCATCGATATATATGTACTACGTACGTTGTAACCGTGTTGTTTTAAAGGCGTTGACGAACCATATTTTTTGTATTTAGGTAATTTTTATTTATATTTTTTACTTCTACTTCTTCGTTAGGTGTGTGTTTTTATGTAAGACTTGCTATCAATTATATTATCTGTAATGTTTTTAATATTATTCTTTTTCATTTGTTTAAGTTTTTTATTGCTGTTTTTTTTTTTTTTTACTTACATTATTATTTTTATTTTTATTGTTTTTTTGCCTTATTTTTTACTTTAATGTGACGTCATGAACCGGTCCCAACGGAAGACCAGCGCTGACTTACAATCAGCAACATGCTGAGTTGGGACCATTTTGTGGTAAATACTCAGTGTTTTCTTTTTCTATTTTATTTTTATGTACCTACTCTTTTTGCCACAAATAAATGTATTTTCTTTCTCTTTCTTTCTTTCTTCTTTCTGACCCTGACTTTCAAGGCGCCGGTCGTGGGTTTGAATCCTACCCAGAACATTGTATGCATGAATATGTCTGTTTGTTCTAATGTTTATAAAACTAGTACTAATGGCTTCACTGACCGTGGTTTCATCCGCGTCTATGGGAGATCTTCAATTTTCTCGAGATAAAAAATAGCCTATTTATTAATTAAGGCTATAAACTATCTGTGTTCCAAATTTCATCCAAATCCATTCCATGGTTTTTGCGAGATAGAATAAAGAAATCCATACTATCAAATTTTTGCAATTGGCAGGATATCTGCTAACTAGTTACCATAGCACAAGCTCTACTTAATTTGGAATCAGATTGGCCATGTGAGACAAGGCCCAGGATAATCATGATCATCAGATCATATACTTCTCCACCGAGGAGCTCGAGCCTCCCCAACATCGAGGGGGTTTAGGCCATAGTCCACCACGTGGATTGGCGAACTTCACATGCCTTTAATTGTGACATCTCAGGCATGCAGGTTTCCTCACGATGTTTTCCTTCACCGAAAGCCAGTGGTGTGAATCCGTACGTAAGTTTTATAAATAAACTCAGAGGTACGGGCCAGGGATTTGAACCTGCACCCTCATGATCGTGAGTCAGTGCATTCCCAAATCAGCCACCATGGCTACTAATACAGTATAATATAAAATCATAATATATACAAACGTAACATACGTTTGTTTGTACACACGTTCCTACTTGCGGGGTTTACCAGTTGTAAAATAGCGGTTTTCATAATGTAAATAATATTGTCAAACGTGACAATTCAATCACGGAAACCCAACTGTATGTTCGTATGACACTTCTATTGTGATTGAAATATATTAACATGTGAGTTTCCCTTATTTGTTTTACATGTATAATAGATAACTGAACTCTAAGATTGTTGTTGTTAGGAGACTGTTTATATACTGCCTTTTGGTAGAATAGTAAGTTAAATAATTTCTTACGTATAGTTTTTTTGTAAACTGTTGCCCTACCATGTATGTCCCGAGAGATCTTAAATTTTCCGGGGATTTCCGCGGGCAATAAAATGATTCCACATTCATATTATTACTAACTAGTGGTTCCCCGCGGTTTGATGCGCGTTCTTGGAGATTTTCAATTCTCCCAGGATAAAATGTATACCAAGTGTTCATCCATGGTGTCAGCTAACTCCATACCAAATTTCATTAAAATCGCTCCAACCGCTTAGACCTGAAGAAGTAACAAACATACACTCACTTTCGCCTTTATAATATTAGTGTGATAACTTTCTTCATCAGCACATCAGCCAGTAACTCCGGTGCGTACACACTGCTCGGCGAGAGCTGTTCTGCACGTGCGCGCGGGCGGTCCCTGCTCCTCTGCACGTGTTCACTTATGTGCTCCCAGGCTACTGTTGCTGGTAAGTCTTAATTATTCTTTTGAGGGTCGAAGAGACGATAGGCTATCCTCGAGGCCTGATACAGGACGTTTATAGACTGTCTTACATAGTTTTCAATCTAGGTACTCACTGTTTTTATGAGAGAGAAATTATGTGAGAAGGTGTCTGTAATAGCCACTACCATAACTCTATAATTCACAGCCTATTTCTGAGTAGTAATACATACGTTGCTGCATAGTGTATACAAACTATTGAAAATAAATTACAAGGTAAATACATCTAAAGACATTTTTAAATATGCAGTGATTGAACTTAGCTGTTGAGTGTTTACTGTCAATTTTTTATACTTCCGTATAACCACAGTCACAATTTAAACCAATGTAGGTATTTGCTGCAGTATCTACATTATTATTTGTTTCACAGTATTTGCTTACCCAATCTTGCCCCTCGAGTTCTCCTACTACATCGACTTCCTCGGCATCTACTACCGCCCCTGGAGGCTGTTGGCCCTCGTCATGGCAGTTCCCTGCGCGGCCACCGCCTGCCTTCTCCGCCTGTTCCACGAGAGTCCTAAGTTCCTCGCTTCTCAGGGTCATCACGAAGAAGCTTTAGTTGTCCTGAAGAATATCTACGCGTGCAACACTGGGGATAATGCTGATAATTTCCCTGTAAGTGATGGTTTATCTTTTAATTTTGAACTTTGCATATGTCCAAAAATCTCAATAATACGATATAGTAAGTGGGTAAATGTTACTTGCTTGTCAAAGCAGTCCTAGGGGCAGCGTCCTAGGGGCGGCAGATTTCAGAGGACGGTCACTTGATTTCAGAGGATATGTAACTACATGTAACATGGGCGGCGTAAATAAAGTGGCCTACACTCATAAAAAATATAAATCCGGCACTGTGTCAAAGTCAAATTACAGTGTTTAGTGCCTACTTAATTTGAATAGCAGAGATTATTCTTTTGAATGTTATTTTATTTGATATCAGTTTTTGTTTATTTTTAAAAACAATTATTATAATATGCTTGGTTTTGATCTGTGGTTCTAAATAGGCTTGAAATTAATCGTATGTCTTTATTGCTCTTCCAGGTCAAGAAACTCTTAGAAGATGAAGAGAATCCGTCCTCAACGAGCCAAGTTTCATTCTTGAAGTCTCTATGGCAGCAGACCGTCCCTCTGTTCCAGGCACCCCTCTTGAAAGACACCCTCAAGCTGTTCTACTTGGTCACCATTATTTATATGACGTAAGTGAACTGCTATCATAATGTCTATTGTATAATATTGATCTAAATCAAGATTTATGATCATCTCAAATATATCCTTTACCTAACTTATCACATACCTTCCTCAAAAAATGGTCCAAATCTTTATTTTCTACAAGACACGATTATTACATTAAGACGACTACTTTATTTACCACGATAAATTAAGTGTTCCTTACCTCACCTCACCACAGAATATGGCCAGGCCTTCCTATTTATTTTGATAATCAAATCAATAGGCAAATAACATAACCCCCTGAAATCAAAAGAAATAAACAACCTTTGAAAAACCCACCATGTTAAATCCAGTGAGATCGACTTCATCCTCTAACCTAACCTATCATATCCAGTGGTAGCGGCTTCATCCTCTGGCTCCCGTACATCATGAACAACCTGTTCTCGGCTCTGGAGGCCGGCGGTGGTGACGGCATGAACCTCTGCACTGTCATCAGATACTCCACAGAAGAAGCATTCCATATTGCTGGAAATAACACTGTAAGCATTTAGTTTTTTGTCATATAGCCTGATTCAAATTAACCTAATACTTTTAAATTAGCAATATTTTAATTATATACATAGGCATCATAGGTACCTAAATCATGCATCTATGCAAAGGTCAACCCTTTTTAGATTTCTTTATAAAGGTGATGTTCCTAAAAACAACCAGTGTTAAAAGCTGCCTTGGTACTATCAGTAGAATGACGCACGCGCAAAATTACTATTCTCATTTAAAAACCTGTTATCTTTCAGAACATAACAGAAATCTGCAACGACAAGATTCAAGATACGACATTATTCTCTGCAATGACTTATGGTGCTCTAGCCAGCTCTTCAAACCTGGTGTTATCCCTCACATGTGGCGCTAGGAAACGGCTGGCCATGATGTGTATATTAGCAACCTCTGCCATATCAGCTATCCTACTTAATCTGATTCCTGTACCGATTGCTGGAGGCATTTTCTTCTTCTTCTTTCTACTCTGCGCTTTGGCTATGGGCATCCTCAGTGTCTACTTTGTTGAACTCTACCCGACTTCACTCAGGTAATTATGGATTATAATTCACTATAGCCTATGTTACTCGTGGATAATGTATCTTACGAATGGTGAAACAATTTTTAAAAATCGTCCAGTTGTTTTTGAGCCTATTCATTACAACCAAACAAAGAAAGTTTTCCTCTTTCTTATATTAGTGTAGATTAAAATAGATAAGTCATCAATGTAGACTTATCGTTATTTTTATTTACAGGGGCATGGCGTCTTGTTTATCAGTGATGCTGGGCAGGTCGAGTGCATTCTTCGGAGTCAATGCAATCGGCGCCCTCATATCAGCTAATTGTGAAGCTACGTTCTACGGGTGGTCACTGCTTTTAATAAGTTAGTATTTGATGATTTCTGAACTATGTAACGAGTACAAATATTTTTACTTATAAAATTAAATAGCAACGTATCATATCTAAGGGATACGTAGATAGTTCATATTTTAAGTAATATTTTGTGTTTAATGATGTTATCTAACGGAAACCTTCGATTCAATTGCCAATGTTTTTTTTCTAATAGGCCTTTTGAAGCACATAAGAGAGGTCATACTCTAATGCTCGGTTCAGAAGATGTTTCAGTTAAAAAAAAAGTTAGTTTTATTATTATTTGGTGAAAAAATCATATTTACAGAGCAATCGCTTTTATTATACCTATAGTGGCGTTACTATAACCAATCAAGTGGTAATTAATGATTATTATTTATTTTACAGGTGCAATAATATTCTCATGGTACCTACCAAAGGACAAGCCACAGAAATGAGACGTAAGCTCACAAGATCACTGGCGATAGAAGACTGAAAATGCTTACGCAGATAGCTGTTTATAGACTGATATGTTATATGAAAGCTAAGAAAGCTTTATCACATACAGTAAGGTACAGTAATTGCAAAGAAAATATATTAAGAAAGTACAGTTTAAGAGTACCAGAACAGTATTGAAACATTATTTTTAAGCTTAGCTTAGTTTTAGATTAAGCTGCTGAAATTTTCTACTGAGATGTAACCGGAAAAATTTGCAGGGTTACCCTTTTATATATTTCTTCATTATCTGTTTATTTTTGGATTAGTTAGTAAACAAGTATTTATCTATATATGTTCTAAAAACTGTCCTGGAACTGATGTTTATAAAAAACATATATTTATTGTTAAACTTACTTGATAATAATAAAATAATTGCGTCTGAAAATATCTTCTGAAATCATACTAATAATTTTTTTATTGTATTTCAATTTAGATTAAATAAGTACCTGAATGTTGTGAAATTATAAATTAAATTAAGTTAAGTATTATTGTAAGTTTATGTCAAGCATATTAAATAAATAAATTAAGACTGTAATTTAACAATCATTTAATTTTTCCCTATCCTATTATATTGACTTAAATGATTAATTAATTATAATTTTGAAAAGAGTAATTGCTGAGTTTATTGCCGGCTCTTCTCAGCAAAACCAACCTTCCGAACCGAGCGTTAGAGTCTGACTTGATTTGATTTATTAACAACATTATCAAATACTCTACTGGCTTATGGTGAAGGAAAACATCGTGAGGAAACCTGCATGCCCAAGATGTCACTATTAAAGGCATGTGAAGTCCGCCAATCCGCACTAGGCCCGCGTGGTAGACTATGGCCTAAACCCCCTTGTTGTTAGGGGAGGCTCGTGCTCCTCGGTGGAGACGTATATGAGCTGCTGATGATGAGGATTTACTTTATAGTTATTTTAGTATTTTTAGTGCGAGTACCTAATTAAAAATATATCATTAATTAATATCAGTGATATAATCACGATTAGTTTACGAGATAAGATTATTTATTTTGCGCTTGAATTAAATACCTCTTATCATGCTTATGTTACTCATGGTTTATGTTTTTATATAGGTAATACAAACTCAATATCTTCTAGACCAGATAACTAGAAACGCAGTAAAGCCGAAAATTCCTCGCATAACAGTAAAAAAATAAGAAATGTCTTAACATAACATCATAACAAATTTTCAATTTCTTTAAAATTCTGACGTTTTTTTTTCTTTGTTTATATTTAACTAGCGACCCGCCCCAGCTTCGCACGGGTGCAATGCATACATCATTAGAAACCTCCAAAATTGTCAGTGTTTCTCTAATATATTATGCATGTATTGTATATAAAAACCTTCCTCTTAAATTACTCTATCTATTAAAAAAAACCGCATCAACATCCGTTGCGTAGTTTTAAAGATTTAAGAAGACATACAGCGGAAAGCGACTTTTTTTTATAATATGTAGGCATTGACGATTTACATTGAATTTAAACACGTGCTAATCTTTATTACATTCACGTTTTGTTTGGTTTTGATCAGGTTTACGATAACTAACGATATGATCGGCCAATTGACATAACATACGATTATAGACATAGTTTTATTAATTGATAATTATGCGATTGACTATCTCTTACGTATGTATTGTTTTGGCAAATACTTTAGATATATAAATACGATAATTTACACGCGAGAATATATTTATGTTTGCGCATAAAATGGGTAGATTTAGTTTGAAAAGAAAGAAAGAAATAATATTTATTCTAGATAACACACAACATTACATTTCCATTGATTCCTATTAGAGTCTGCTAATATAGTAGATGTGAAAACTTGGGTAAATAAATGATTCTCCTTCAAACTCGTCTGAAGAATTCTGGATACTAATCCAGGTCATACTAATGACCTTTTAGTTATAGTAGTTTAGTTAAAATCTGGAATAAAACTTTAGCAGGAAATTTTAAGATCTCCCGCGGGTAAAACCGCTATAGATGTTTATGAAAAAATCTTACTTGAAAATCAAACGCATATTATGAAGACTTGTCGTTAATCTATTATCACAGGAAATGTCTAATTTCCTTCTTACTCACATGCTGAAATCTTATCTACATTATTTAAATACTTCTATTTATCTGGACAAATTAACATCTTCATGTCTCCTGACACCCTGGTACTTCCAAAATACAAGTCACGCAATAGTCACATTTTTTTTTACCACAAGGATGGCAAACAGGCATACGGTCCCTGATGGGAAGCGGTTACCGTAGCCTATGGACGCTTGCAACACCAGAGGCATCACTCACGCGTTGCCGACCCTGTAAAAAAGGAGCAACTGTATAGGCAGTGAAAGGGACAAAGCGTAATGTACATTACTTACTTACCATCATAAAAACCTTCAATATAATGGTCAGGATAATTTAAATTCGTCTATGCATTTATAAACACTGGGTGGTATAAACAATAAAGATAAACAATACTTAACAGCAATTTAGAAATTACACTCAATAAGATATTGTTAAGTGTGTAATAAATAGAAATAAATGATAAAAGATATAACATTATTTGTTGCGACCAATAAAATTACAGGTCAAATAAAAATTAAGAATTGAAACAGTAGGTAGACGTTTACAAAACATGTTAATAAAATAAATATTTACTGATTTATATATTAAAGCTATTAGTGAAAATGGTGGCGCAAAGAAATAGTTCTTACGTAGGAAAAGTGCCTTTTGAAGAAGCTATCAACAGAGCTGGTGAGTCAATTTACATTTTGAACAAGACACGTGATAGAAATTATATAATAGAGTTACCAAACCCTCTCAGTATCTCAGTAGACAGTGAAATGACTAACTCGTTGATAACACAAAAATTATCGTTTATGTTATGAAAATCCACTAAAGAAGAGTGTGATCTAACTTCGATAAAATCGCTCCGCCCAGTCGAAAGTTATGAGGTTAACAAACATAAAAAGAAATACCAGACGAATTGAGAACCTCCTGCTTTTTTTTAAGTCAGTTAACAAAATAATAATTTTGTTTTAAAAGCTGATGATCTGCTGTTATGTTATGATGACCATAATCGACTAGATCTTACAAAAACATAATGTACCTACTGAATATATTCAGACGTAAACTGATGAGTTCAGTAACTGCATTACCAATATTCCATCAAAACTTTAGATTTTAGCGCTAATCTCAGAAACTACTGGTCTGATTTGAAAAATATTTTCAGTGTTAGATAGCCCATTTATTGAGGGAGGCTATAGGCTATATACTATCACGCTACGACGAACAGCAGCGGAGCACCAATCAAAAATGTTGCAAAAACGGGCAAGTGACGCTCACGAATTTGCGCGGGTCAACTAGACTTCTATAAATTTCTCTGAGGGTCAATCAATTTCCACATCTTTTGGATTTTGTAAAGGACAAAGATTTATTATTATTTATTTATTCCAGGGTTTGGTCTCTACAGCTATGTATTGACCGGTTTAGTTGGATTTCAAATCGTCTCGTTTGCCTGCATCGGCTACGGCAGCATGATCATAGTCCCCACGAGCGCGTGCGAGCTAAACACCACAGTCAGTCAGCAGGGTCTGCTGGCTGCTGCACCTGTTGTTGGTATGTACTTGCTATATATAAACTTGAATCGGATTTGTAACTGTAACATTTCATAAACCTACAGGTTCCTAACATTAAAAGGTATACCACGTTCTCAAGATTGATAACAATCCTGTTTGATTTAGGAGCCCTATTTTTCCTGCCTTTGAAATCTCCCAATGAAAGAAAACATAATTTTACGGTAGCTTAAGAAGTTACTCCATAAAGTTCCTTTATTGAGAAGCGAAGTCCACCAACACGATTTTCAATTAGCACTGAAATAATGTCTTATTTCATAAGGTAGGCCTATGTTCAGCTGTGGAGGTCCTACGGCTGTAAAATGATGATGATGATTACAAATATTTTTGTGCGAGTACCTCTTCATCATAGTAACAGTCACAACACTTTCCTATCAATCAGAATCGTCATCCATAACGTCATTCATAATTCCAGGGATGATTTTGGGTGGGTTGATGTGGGGCTACCTGGCGGATACCCGGGGCCGCCGCCGCATGCTGATGGCGGCCCTGCTCGGCGGCGCGGCCGTCAACATGCTCGCCAGCATATCTGTTAATTGGTTTATGCTAATGGTGCTGCAGTTTATTGCTTCTATATTGTGAGTACTATGATCTATATATGAATCCCTATTTAACTTGGTTACGGCATCACGCATATTTGGAGCAAAGATTTCATAAGAACCTTCTCCTGTTAATAATAAACACATCTAGAAAGAATGATTGATATCGTCCATGATATAGTCTATGTTTTGATGTGTTTATTATTATCAGGAAAAGGTTCTTAAGACAACATTGCTCCAAAAAAAGTTGCCCCAAAAATTTTTAAATTTATGACAACACCATAGCATAATAACTTTATTAATGTAACCTTAATGTTTTTGATTTTGGAAGATGTGATGCAGACGAAGTTGCGAGGGTCAGGTTAGTTATAAATGACATCAAATTGCTGAAATAATCTCTTTTAGGTACTTACTTTTCAAGGTATATTTGCAATACTATTAGCTTTGTGGATCCTGATATGATATCGTCACGTCATGTCAATGACTATATTTTATATGCATGTAATGTTGCATAGACAAATTAATCGCAATCAGAAATAATTAATTAATTATTGATAGTTGACGTTGCAGAATTTTACTTATTACACCTTCTGTAACTTTAGAAGACTTTGTTCTTATAATATACTAGTGGACTAGGCAGACTTCGTTCTGCCCACCAGCGCCACCTACCGGGTCCAAGTATATGTAAGCTATCCTATCTCTCAAGTTGGATCGAACTGCACATGGTGTGCGAATTTTATTATAATCGGTTAAGTGGTTTATGAGTCCATTGAGGACAAACATTGTGACACGAGATTTATATATATTAAGACTAGCGGACCCGGTAGACTTCGTTCTGCCCACCAGTGCCACCTACCGGGTCCAAATTGATGTGTACATATAAACCTTCCCCATGAAATATTTAGTAATTTGGTGAAAATCAGTTCAGTAGTTTTTGCGTTCATCGCGTTCAGACAGACAGACAGAGGCGGTGGGGACTTTGGTTTATATATATAGAAGATACTTCGATGATAATGATAGTGGATTGAAAGTTAGGTTACTTGTATCGTCTGCCTTGTCTGTTGGATTGAGGAAATGAATTTACAGGAGTTAAAATAAAAAAAAAATTTGGTTTATCTACAGTGCTTCTGGGGTATTCTCCATGTCGATGACCCTGCTGAGTGAGAGCGTCCCGATGGCCAAACGTAACCTAGTGGTATTGCTGGTCACCAGCATCTTCCTGCTAGCCCAGGGCATCATGGCTTGTAAGTCTCTATATTTGGTTGTTATGTGATAAAACTCCGAAGAACATCAATTTGGCTTAAGTTTTCTCGAACTCTGTCATATTGAAAGCCCATGTAGGGATCAAAGGGAGCTAATAGAGTAAATAATTCAATGGAATTCTCCAGCATTTTCTTTTAACAATGTGTTTTGTAGGCATTGAGATATGAAGTTTTTGGTAATATAACACAACTCCTTACCACTTAGATTGTGTCTTGTTCTTGTTCCAGTATTAGCAATGCCAATAATTCCACTGACCTTTTCATACTACCTCTCTGTCTTGGATATCTATTGGAACTCCTGGAGGACCCTCATGATCGTGTACTCGTTGCCAAGCGTCGTCAGCGCCGTGTGGCTGCTCTTCATGCAGGAGAGCCCCAAGTTTGTGTTCGCGAAGGGTGATGATGAAGGGGCTCTGAAAATCTTGAGGGTTATACATCGGCTGAACAGACCTCCTTCTAGAGAACTGAAGGTGAAATACTTAAATTTATGGTGCAAAAGTATTGGATATGTATTTAAATAAGGGTGCTATGAGGTTATGGGATATTACTTCAAAAAGGAACAGGTTTCCACATGGAGTGTATTTCTTAGCCATATTTTAGGAGCTAAGTATTTATTTAAAATAGATTAATATAGCAATAGCATTGAAAAGGTTGTACTATATTATATTTGCCATGACAAGAGCTAAAGAATAAATAGTTAATAATTTAATGTTTGTGAGGTCAAAAATAATTGAAAGGTGGTCCTTTAACAAGCATCTTGAAGCAGCTTTCGATGAAAGACAAGTTTATCTGATGGTTGAATAATCCTTATTGTTTCCAGGTGGATACTTTAATAAGAGAAACATCCAAACCAATATCATCGTCAGCATCTAAGGACCAAATAGTTCCGCTGTTCAAACCACCTCTGCTTAAATACACTCTGATTGTTACCATGCTTATGATGTTTGAACAGTGAGTACCTGGTATTAAAATATCTCAACATTATATAGGCAATAATTAAAGATAGCTTTGACTAACTTCGATATAATAGAATTTATGTAATATATTGTTAAAATACATACATGTTTCATGAGCCACTAGTCACACTAATGCGAATGTTTGTGAGTTTGTGATTGTGTTTGTTTGTTACTTCTTCACGTATAAACAGCTGGAGTAATTTTAATAAAATTTGGCGTGGAGCTAGCTGGTACCTTGAATTAACACATAGGGTACTTTTTATTTCGGGAAAATTAAAGACGCGGGTAAAACCGCGGGGGAACTTAGTGTGATGTTAGTTTAGGATACAAGGTGGAATTTAAAGTCACATTTCTTTCAGAGTCGGTTCATTTTTAATATGGCTACCAACTATAGCGAATCAGTTCGTGTCCATAATACAAACCGGAGAGGGAACTGATCAGACGCTCTGCAGCATCATCAGGTCCAGTATAAGCGCTCCTGTAGACGTAAGTATTTGAAGGTCTTCCAATAAGAATGTCGGTTTTGAGTTTGAAACAAAACATATATCGCACCTTTAATTGGAAACCATACTAAAATAATTTTTCACGAAATTTATAAAACACTAGTCGCCGTCGCGCGGTTTTACCCGCGGAGTTCCCGTAGGAATACGGGGATGAAATATAGGAATGTTATTTATGAAAAACGTAGCTTTCTATTAGCGAAAGAATTGTGCAGATCGGTTCGGTTGTGTCGGAGCCTTTTCGTTACAAACAAACAAACTTTCCTCTTTATAATATTAGTATAGAAAAACATCCATATGGCATATTTTTTATTTACCTAAATCCTAATATTTTTTTTTATTTAATACGGTTTCTAAATTAAAATGCGTTTTATTGGAGAAATAAATTTGCGTTTATTAAATAAATTAAGTAGCTAAGTATTCTATTGTAAGATACAGTTACTGAGTAGTTTTATTACCGTCTTTGCTTTTTGCTTTTGGTAGTTACTTACAAATATTCTCTAAGTATTAATTATTGATTTATTTACAGTATTATATAACGTAATATTAAATAACGGGAGATTATTAATTTAATAAGTCATGTACGTATTAATGTTAAAAGTTATTAAGGCTTCTAAATACCTCATATAACATATTATGTTTTTTTATGAAAACGTGTTAAGATAATATCTTCTACTTTTCTTGCAGCCCAATGTAACCCCATGCAGTTTGAACGCCACTTCGCTCCTCATGGTGGTAGGCGTGGGTGTACTACAATCTTTAGTCAATATTATTTTTAGTATGGTGAGTGCATCATCATCAGCTCATATACGTCTCCACCGAGTACCTCGAGTCTCCCCTAATATCGAGGGAACTTAGTCGACCACGCGGGCCTAGTGCGGCGGCGGACTTCACATGCCTTTAATTGTGACATCTCGGGCTGCACAGGCTTTCCTCACGATGTTTTTCCTGAGATTAGCGTGAAACTCTTCAGCTTTATATTTATCTGCTTAGTTTGGAATGTATGAAAAGTCTCATGGTATTTATTGTTATTATTTCTTTACAGATAGTGAACATAGTCGGTCGTCGTAACATAGTGATAGGTTTGACTTCAATTTGCGGAGTCAGTGGTATCCTGGTGAATTTGGTCCCCAATGCGATTGGCAGCGTGATCCTGTTTGCTGTACTACTGTTGGGATATATTGTCATGGGACTGTACACTGCTATATCTGTTGCAATCTTCCCCACTAACTTGAGGTAAGCACATCGACACTAATATTATAAAGAGGATAGAATAGATTGTTGCTTGTTTGTTTCTATTGAATAGGGTCCAGAACTTCAGGACTGATCCGAATTATTTTTTTGTCAATAAAAAGCAACATATTCATGGAGTAACATAAAACAAGAACTTCTATACCTATCTTACTCTTACGGCAACTACGCGCGTGCAAACAACCGCGCGGTAAAAGCTAGTACCTACAATATATATTCTTTATTGTATATGCACATACACAAGAAAATAAAATACAATCATTACGGACTACCTAATTAATATAAATAAGTTAGGCAGAAATCGCTCCTTACTTTTATTGCTATAATATATATACTTAATATGACTTACATGACTTACATTTCTATGACTCACAAATCTTTCATCAATATTTTTTTTTATGCGTAAGAATTGTATTTGACCATAAATGTTACAGGGCTATGGCTGTCGCTCTACCACTGACGGGTGGCCGGATCAGCTCGTTCGCCTCCATCCAGATCCTCAACCTGATGCTGAAGAGCCACTGTGACGCTGGCTTCTATTTATTCACTTCAATATTTGCATGTGAGCAAAATTCTGTATGTTGGCGTGTTTCCCGACGCCTACAATCTAGGGATTTTCATGGCTTGGGTGAATAGGTTTCTTCTGGGCAAGCGTGCTCCATCTTGAATTTCGACAACGTCCTGTAAGGACGGGCCAGAGACCAAATGCAAGCCAACTATTGAAAAGGTTCTTTGAATATTTTATTTATATATCAGAAAGCATCTGATCTCAAACTAAGCAGAGTGTAGAAGGAGAAATAGATTTACTGATACAACATAGAAAAATATAATATTTTCTTTTGTTAGTGTCTTAATGATATTACTAATTAATTTTCCAGCATCAGCAATAATTGCAGCATTTCTACCTGATGACAGACGAAGACTAAACCCACTACCCAACAAATGGAAGGACGAAAAGCAAGATAAAAACCATAAGCCACATGTAACTCGGTTATAGAAGTTAACGGTTATTTTAAATTAGAGACGCCATATTGCGGCCAAAATCGGAACTTCAATATACTCAATACTTTTTTGCATATATATGTGTACAGTAGATGTTTAAGTAGGTTTCAGTGTATTTCACTATTAATTTTACTTTATATAATCACTTTAAATTAAATTAAAATGCAGAGTTGACGTTTACTAGACACGGAAGCGTCCTATCCTTTCCTAATATCATATATCTCTAATATTATATAGACTTTATAATGAGCTGTCATAAAATATAGACCGGTGGTGCCCTCGATTCTGATTTTCACTTTCACCTTTTATAAGTTGAATTTAAATGTTTAACTTTACCTTTGACTTCTTATTTTATAGCAAAAGTATGATTATCAAAATTGTAGTATGACTTTAGATATTTAAAATTGTAAATAACTTGTTTAGTTAAAATTAAATTTATTAGATTTTTCTGTTGTTTCCTTACACTATAACCCAGAGTATGTTTTATTCGTGTAAATAGAACTTTAATAGATATACAGTAAAATTTTTGACTACAATATATACGCCTAAAGGTTAATTCTGTCATCTATATATACTAGCGGTTTCTTTTCTATTAGTATTGTTTAAGTTGATGTTTTTGTTTGTTTGGATTGACTAGGCTTCAAAAGTTAGTGTTTCGAATAAAATTTCCTTTGTTAATCCCTGATAATGTATTTTTCAATTGATGTAATAATGATGTAATAATCAGATCGGTTCAGTAAATCGGAGCCAATTTCATACTATAAAGAAAAAATCAGATCAAATCTTTCCTCTTTATCATAATAGTGTAAATGTACTGTCGAGTTTTTTTAAAGAAATGAGCTTACGTTTGGCTTCAGACACGCTCTGACATGAGCGACGTCGAAGCCTAAGATGTTACACGCTTGCCCAGAAAATGCCACTCTAGCCTTGAACGTAACCAAATTGTATGAGTCGGGAAAAATAGTTGAATAGTAACATTCAATAAAAACATACCTATGTAGTTACATTCAATAAAAAACATACCTAGTTATAGTATCATGCGCCTAACTTAAACCTCGATCACCTCGAGATGTTAATTGTGTTATATACAGGGTGCTAATTTTAGGTTGCTCTTACTAGGGTTACCTGGTTCCAAATTTAGGAGATCGCTCTAGTGAAATGTTTTTGGTTTTTTATTTTCATCTTATCCAAAAATTATTTTATTTTCACGAAATTTGGTGAAAACTTACCTTTGTATGTCTTAAAGACACTGTAATTATTTTGATTTGAAATATTTATTGGTTCGCCTTATTTTGACTAAATATCCAAAAACATATCCAAATTTTCAATCGAAAAATCTCGCGTCAATCGCCAATATTGAATTATATTAATAGTCTTCATTAGGGCAAATATTTTTATTCAATGACATTTGTGAATGAACCAGGACAAGACGCGTGAATACCCTGGACTTTAGAGTTCAGAACCAGGACATGTCAACAGATTTTTTTTAAATATAGGTAACTACGACGATAGGGCTTCCAAGAACAGACAATTATAGCACGCTATAATACGTGCACTATAAACAAGAGACAAATTAGACAAACAATCATTTAGAGCTCGACGACATTACATAATATGATTGTCCCGTCACCAACCATTTTAAAAACTCTAAATGATAACAACTACGACATTCTAAAGAATAAATAAATAATTATAATTAATGTAATTGTCTTATTTAGTTACCTCGTTTGAACACTGTCTGAGAGCATGAGAAATAATAATAAGCCGTCAATATATTATCTCATCGGAACAATGGCCGATTTCATGGCAATTCGTTCATCACGTTAAATATCCCGAAATATCTTGTGAAAGCTTATTTCAATTCAATATTAGCCAATAGAGGTTCACCGTAATAAAACCAACCATTGCTTTTATGTACATACCTTTTTGCAGCAACATGTATTACGTATTCTATTAACCTACCTCATAAACCATCTACATTCTGTAAATACTAATTTGTAGGTAGGTCAAAAACTAAAAGACATTCGCTACCAATCAGTTACCTAAATGCAAAAAGATAAAACAAAATAAAGATATTCATCATTTGTGTTATCAAACGAATTACAGATAAATTACCAACAATTCGATCGGCAATTATTTATGTGCGATCGGCGCACGCGCACGCCCGTGCAGTGGAAATATGTGATTAAAAATCAAGGTGTTATTTGTGATCATTGAAAAAGGAAAATGGCGGTGCAAGGCAATTCTGACGCTAGGAAAGTGCCCTTCGAAGTAGCTATAGACAGAGCTGGTGAGTCAAGACGGAAGTACCTGACTTCATCTTCTTTCATCAACTTCGTTATAAATAAATATACATCATGGGAGATTTTCACGCTAGACCAATCTGATTCCAAACTAGCACTAAGGCTCAGACACTATTACTGGCTCGTATTAAAAAACATCTGAGTATTAGATAGCCCATTTACCCTTAAGCTATATAACATTACAATAATAATTTTTAAACCAGTTATTCCATAAGCCCTTAATTTTACATACAATTTTTTTTTTGTAATTTGGGCTTAAGACCAGTGTTCGTTTTTTTTTATTTTTTTGGAATTGCAAGAGGTTGGGGGAGGCCTATGTATATAACATTACTCTACGACCAATAAGAGTGCAAAGAGTGCAGCACCCAAGCATCATTGCAAAAGCGTAGAAGATTTGACAATGACGAAATTGCGCGGGTCATTTATACATCTTTCTCCATGCCTTACGTCTCCTACAATACCAGTTAAACTTTCCAGGGTTCGGCCTCTACAGCTGTGTGATTACCAGCTTGGCAGGTGTTCTGATCATCTCATTCGTGTGCATCGGGTATGGGAGCACCATCATAGTCCCCACGAGCGCGTGCGAGCTGAACACCACAGTCAGTCAGCAGGGTCTGCTGGCTGCTGCACCTGTTGTTGGTACGTACTTTATATATCTACCTATTTTTTGCGAGTACACCTGCCACTAGAGTTGCCTCCGTCAGGGTATCCAGGAATTGTCCTTGTTTCGAGGGGATCCGGGGAGCGTCCGGGGGAGGCTTTATTTGTAGTCTGGGTTTAAAAGTTTTAAGTCATGGGCCGCCCTTGACACACGCACACTTTACCATCCTTCCACAGACATTTTCTACCGGTCCTGGTTTCCAAATTTTTGTGATGGCAACCCTACTTCCACCGTAAAAGAACTATGCATATAACTAATAAATATAATAAACATACTAAGCAAATAAATATCCTTGAACATTAGGAGCCACTAGTTAAAATAATGCTACGCACTAAGTACTCAGTTGACTAAGGTCAGGGAAAATATCATGCGTGTATGTATATTACATGCATAAATTAAGTAGGTATCTACTGACCTTTATAGCACGAACTACTTAAGTAAACCAAACATAAAAACATCGCCATGTTGCGGCAGAATTAGGAACTAAAATATTACAAGCACTTTATTAGGAACAATCGGGATTATACAAGTGGCGCCCACTTTTCAAGTGTCTTATTTATCTGGACAGGGTTATCATTTAAGAATATCAATAAATCACGTACAATAAACCTAAGTTAATATGTACTTTATACTTATGAACTGCTTTTATGCAATTTTGAGACCAAATATTTGAAATGCAATCAACATAAATAGCTCCTGAATGTGCAATTGCTGATTTCAAAGTCGGTTCTTCACAGCAAAACGAACTATTTAGGCGTTGATCTACCTACATAAGTGGTTGTAAAGGCCTATTTTAGTAAAAATATTTATACAATTCTATTCTAATTTATACATTCAACTATTAAAGCTGTTTACCTACATGAATCCTTATGTAGAAAATATAGGTTAGCATTTATTTAGCACAGAGTAACAAAAAGCGGCGAAGAGCGTGTTAGGACAAGCACAGTGTAGGGTTCCGTAGACCGTAAAACAACTTGCAAAACGGAGCGTTAATAGTGACTAGGTATTCATAAGTGCTTGATTGAGGCCTATTTGAATAAAAAAGATTTTGATTTTGATTTTTGATTCTATTGACAAAATTCAATACTTTAATTAAGTATGCATATACGATTTACTTTAACATTTTTTTTAATATTGAGTTAGGGACGATATAGTTAAAAGCCGGAAATAGCGAAACTATAAGAGTTCGTAGTTTACTACGGAACCTTAAAAACGACTATCACATTTGGATAACAATGATGATTGGCTAATAATGATTAAATTAACATATTGAAATCATTGTTCAGTAATAATGACTTTCGAAAATGTCTTTATAGAGTAGATAATAAACTTTTGAAATTCAATCGTGAATTTATAAATTTTATATCTAAAAAGATTTATGACCATTTAATGAATTTCTGAATTATATCTATAGGTACGCATACTATTATTTATTATCTATTTTTTTAACAAGGTCTAACAGTATCTCAAGGACTATATTCTTCCTATATATTATAGTTAACAATATTGTTTTATATATTTACAGCATTTTACACAAATTCCATACCTCATTTATCACTCATTAGATTAGATTTCTGTCATTTGACTATAGAATAACATAACCCCTCCACTATTCATTTAACTTCAACTTATTTTAATTTATTTCATATTATCATTATCTATACTAATATTATAAAGAGGAAAGATTTGTTTGTTTGTTTGTTTGTTTGTTTGTAACGAATAGGCTCCGAAACTACTGGACCGATTTCAAAAATTCTTTCACCTTTGGAAAGCTACATTATCCCCGAGTAACATAGGCTATATTTTATCCCTGTATTCCCACGGGAACGGGAACTACGTGGGTAAAACCGCGGGGAGGCAGCTAGTCATATATAAAAAAATTGCTTTTTTATTGTTATAAGCTAGAGCTGGACCGCGATCCCACCTGATGGTATGCTCCAGCCCTACTACGGTTTCAAAATAAATTCTCGTTCCCATAGAAATACGAATATATCTTAAAACCTTTTTTACTCCCTAATTATTTAACTTTCTATTGGTCAAAGATTTTTTGAAATCGGTCATTACGACGCGTACCTCATAATCGAACTCACAATCGCATTTATAAATATAAGTCCGTTAAGGTGTATTTTTTAATAAATTCCAGGGTTGATTTTGGGTGGGTTGATGTGGGGCTACCTGGCGGATACCCGGGGCCGCCGCCGCATGCTGCTGGTTGCCCTGCTCGGCGCCGCGACCGTCAACATGCTCGCCAGCATATCCGTCAACTGGATCATGCTAATGGTCCTGCAGTTTGTAGCATCATTATTGTAAGTATCCTTAAACTCTTAAATTAGGAACTGATTCTTAAATAATTTGTGGTTTTTCGTAACCAATATCTCTTCATGTATAGTTTTTTGATCTTATAATAATAGTTGTTGTTTGGTAATCATATTTTGCAATAAAAATATGTTCAAATACAAATATTCATTTTGAATGGGAATCGATAGGATATGTGGCGTTCCAGGTATTTTCACACCGCTTTTACATTATTTCTCGACAATATATGCTATCTTTTTTTGCAAGGCTTAAATTCTGGTAATAATAAGATATTATAATTTAACAGAATTCAAAGACCCACTTTCGTCATTACTGGCTACGGCCCTGGAGTAATTTCGATGTGAACCCATAATAATAACTATGGAACTTTGACCGTGACGCCATAATATGAATAGCATATCATAATCCATTACTATTCTTAACACAAATGTATAACAATCTGAATCTATTTATCGGCATATCAACATAATTGGCGGATTGAAGAAAAACCCGATAATACCAATCAATAGATATAAATAAAGATACATTATATCCGTATGTCCTACTGATAGTATAACTGCGAAAGTTTTTGAGAATGTATGGATGTATTTTTGTTAGCCGTGGTGCCTCAGTTGGGAACGCACCGAGTCGCACAAGGCCCGCGTGGTGGACCATGGCCTACACCCCCTCGATGTTAGGGGAGGCTCGAGCTCCTCGGTGGAGACGTATATGAGCTGATGATGAATGATGTTTGTTACTCATTCACGCCAGAACGGTGAGAGGGATCGTGATAAAATTTGGCTCAGAGTTAGGATATGTTCTGGAATAACGCATAGGCTACTTTTTATGCCGGAAAAATTGACGATCTTCTGGGTATGGAGGTGAAACCGAGAGATACAGAGTTAGTATATGATCTTCCCCAAACACCGCAGGGGTTAAGGCCATAGTCCACCATGTGGACTTTATAGGCCTTTAATTATGACATCTCGGCATGCAGGTTTCCTCACGATGTGTTCCTTCACCAAAAGCCAGTGGTGTGAATCCGTACGTAAGTTTTTAATCGAGCAACAGCAACATGCATACTGGATAGTAACAGAGATGCGATTTATCTGAAAAACTTATATTTAAAATGCAAATTTATACGAAATACAAAATAACTATTTCGTATTCAGCATTCTAAAAATAGAACGCAATACTACATATTTGGTAATTTTCATTTGAAATAGTTAATCGAAAAAGTATAAATTTGCATATTTTATTTAAATAGGTACATTTCTGGCACTACTTCTAAATAGTTGGCCTAACCCCATTGTTTTTTTCGACACTCAACAAACAGTAACACAGTTTCACTTGTTGTCAGGGAAGGCTCGTGTTCGGTGGAGACGTATATGAGCTGATGATGATGATGCTTTTGTACATCTCTAGTAGTAAACTATACTTTTATGGATCTCAAAGCAACGTGAAGGGCTATCTAAATAATAATATTCTGAAGAACAAAGTTAATAACTTTTATCAACATAATATACTTTTTGTAGAAAAATAAAAATATAATTCAAATAAAATTAGTCTAACAAAACGGAAAGGAAAAATGAAAAATTACCTAAGCTGATTTTCCTAAGCTCCAATTTATAAATATGTAATGAAAATGAAATGAAAAATGTTTTTATTCAATTAGGCCTTCGCGGACACTTAAGAATAGTCAGACTCTAACGCTCGGTTCGGAAGGTTGGTTTTGCTGAGAAGAGCCGGCAATAAATACAGCAATTACTCTTTTCAAAACAAACTTAGATTTATTTACATTTCAAGGAATTAGTCTCACTGACAATATTTGGGTGTTGGGGAATGACAAAAATTAAATAAAAATAATTTAAAGTGAATGTTTAATAAAAAAATGGATCCAAGGTCGCTGCCTGTGGGTAAGGTGGCCAGAAGGCTGGTTGCATTACCTCTTTGAATAGCCAGGCTTATTCGTTGTCCGAGGTATCACCTCTTTGGTCACCAGACACCTCATTGAGGCGCACCGACCTATATAATATTCTTCATTTCATTTTGTCTCCAGCGCGTCAGGAGTCTACTCAATGTCGATGACGCTGCTGAGTGAGAGCGTACCGATGGCCAACCGTAACCTGGTGGTGTTACTGGTCACCAGCATCTTCCTGCTAGCCCAGGGTATCATGGCAGGTGGGGAAATTTGTACACATGAGGAAACTAGCGTTTGCAAATAGCATCCCTTCTAATTTTATAAATGCGAAAGTTTGTGAATATAACCGCTTCCCATCAGGTGGGACTGTATGCCTGTTTGCCACCTTTGTGGTATAAAAGAAAAGTTTCTAGTATATCTTACAAATATTATTAATACGAAAGTAAAGGATATTCTGACAATTCTTTGTATACCGATAGAATATATTCTTAATCAACATCAAGAATACTACTTCCTTTTATCCCGGGTAAATTTAATTATCCCAGGAACATATTTAATAGCCTGACTAATTATTTCATCACTATTTTCCAGTATTAGCTATCCCCATAATTCCCTTAACCTTCTCCTACTACCTCTCCGGACTGGGCATCTACTGGAACTCCTGGAGGACCCTCATGGTGGTCTACTGCATGCCGGGCCTCATCGGAGCCACCTGGCTGTTCTTCATGCAGGAGAGCCCCAAGTTCGTGTACGCGAAGGGTGATGATGAAAGGGCTCTGGAGATCTTGAGGAACATACACCGGATGAATAATCCTGCTTCCGGAGAATTGAAGGTACATATAAACAAACAAATTAGTAGTTAATAATAGTGAATAGGATGTTATTATATATGGCCAATCTGGTTCCAAGCTAAGTAGGGTTTATACTGAAGTAACTAGATAAACTTCCAAATCTTAACTTATATTATAAATGCGAAAGTAACTCTGTCTGTCTCGCTTTCACATGAAAACTACTGAACCGATTTAATAAAAATTTGGTATACAGATAGTCTAGAGCCTGAGAAAGGACATAGGCTACTTTTTATTCCGGAAAATTTTAGATCCACGGGGAACGCGGGTGAAACCGCGGGGAGCCACTTGTAAGGTATATTTCCACTCAGAGATAAAACAAACACACATGTTAACGTGCACAAATCTGTGTCTAGGATGATAAACCCACGATGAGTGGCTAAGAGACCAGAGGAAATAATCAGGGTCGTAAATCAAACTTGCTTACTCTTCTGTTATGAATGGTATCAGTGCCGGATCGAGCAAGCGCGGGGCCCGTACCAAATATTACAGAGGAGCCCTGAAGTGCTGGTAAAGAAACTCAAAAAGTTACGCACAGGCGAATTTTGAACCGCAGGGGGCCCCCTTTTGCATGTGGCGCCCTTTTGCACAGGGCCCGTAACATTTGCTACTCCTGCTACGTGGTTAATCCGGCACTGAATGCTATATATCTAAGGATATTGATTATTACTTTTCTGTGTTTTTTTTCACACCATATAAGTCATCGTTATATTTTTTGTAATTCCCTGTTTTCCATATTGTATATATACACACAATACATATATATTTTATAAAATATACATCATAAGTATATACATTATAGTGACTTCAAATCCCTTTCATCCAACGGTTGTCTGGAAGGAAACGCTTTTAGCGATAAGACCGCCACTTGTGCATCTAGTTAAGTTCTACTATAATTGTTTATTTGTTTTGTCTTTTGGTGGACAATAAAGCGTTATCTATGTATCTATCAAATTTCAGGTGGATGCTATAATAAAAGACGAGTCACAATCCAGTGTAGTATCACCGTCGCCCAAAGACCAGCTGTTTCCTCTGTTCAAGTCGCCCTTACTCAAATACTCTATTATTATGACCATGTTGTTGGCGTTCCAACAGTAAGTACCTACGTATATTTATTGTTCGGTCATATAATATGAAGTGACACGTAGGTCTTCATACAAATCGAGGTCCTTATATTATATCGTGATTACACAGCACTGAAAAAATATGATTTAACTGCCTAGTTTCCGAATATATTGAGAGTACTGAATGTGCTCATGTTTATAATATGTTTGCATATCATGTTAAAATACAGTGTAAAAGTAAGTGATCTAAAAATTTACGAGAGCAAATCTTATAAAATCAATGATAGTTTCATGAATTTTGAGCATTAATATATCGAAACTTAATCTTATATCAAAGGCATCAAAACCATTGTTGACCAGTGTTATTTATAGGTCTGTCATCATCATCGTCATCATCAGCTCATATACGTCTCCACCGAGGTGCTCGAGCCTTCCCTAACATAGAGGGGGTTTTAAAGCCATAGTCCACCGCCCGGGCCTAGTGCAGATAGGGGGATTTCACATGCCTTTAATTGTGACATCTCGGCATGCAGGTTTCCTCACGATGTTTTCCTTCACCGATCTGTGGTACCCACCTATATCAATTCCAAAATACTGGCTACTATTTTGTAGCTTTTCTGATTACTTATCCTAAGAAAATGTTTTAATTATACTCCTATTTTCAGGATCGGTTCCTTCATGGTGTGGCTGCCGACTATAGCTAACCAGTTCATCAATCTCATACAAACCGGCGAAGGCCAAGATCAGACGCTGTGCGGCATCATAAGATCCAGCTTGAATGCTACAGTTGATGTGTGTACCTTAAATATCTTTTCTTGTGTTTATATATGAGACGCATTGAGTTTTGGGGACTTACTCAGTACTTTATGTGTCAATACTGTACATATCAAAAATGTCCTATATTTATTTATTACTACCTAACCCGGCAAACTTCGTACTTTCTGTACTGATAATCAATAAAAAAGGCTGAATGATAAATTGCAGAATGGTTCAAGTTTAGTAAAAAAATGTAGTCAGAACTAAACTGGATCAAAAAGTATTCGTAATCAAAAGAATATCCTCGATATGAATTAGCTTTAATTTATTTTTTATTATAACATTGGATGTTGCTTGAAAATGTTAATGTCACAAAGGATAGATGAACTTATTCTTTGAAGTGAAGCAACAACCTAGTGTTATTCTAATCATACTGCCAATTTCATAGCGCTTAAGAACCCTTATGAGTCCTTAGAACAACCTCATTTTTTAGCAAATTTGATGACGTCACCGACGTCGCAGTTATTAATTGGCATTTGATCATTTCCAGCCGGACGCAGTTCCATGCAGTTTGAACGCAACTTCCCTCCTAATGGTGTTAGGAGTGGGAGTTTTGCAATCTCTAGTCAATATTTTAATTAGTTTGGTAAGTGATTAATATTTTTATTTTATAATATCTAAGTTAGGTTATAAATCCTAGTGTAAGAGGACCAGGAACATTGAAGTATAGCATAACAGCTTATTGGCTTAGGTTTATTTTTTGAACGTGATACCGACCCTATAAAAATCTCTTCACTCCCTTGGGAATGCCATGGCGGGGAGCTCATTCCACAACCTGAGTATCCGCGGTAGGAAGCTCCTCTGAAACCGCAAGGTTCGAGACCAATTCGGTTCCAGAGTGTGAGGATTAGCTCCCCGTCGATAGCGAGAAGGGCGATGTCGAGAAAGAAAGAAAGAAAGAAAGAAAATCCGAACAACACATAACATTGCATACCTATTACAGCAGACATGAGACGTGTACAAACACACAACACAAACACAAAGAAAAAATTACTTGGCGCATATCACGATAGTTGTATTTTGTTAATGAATAAATGATTTGATTTTGATTTGAATGGTTAATTTCAATTTCAGATAGTAAACAAAGTCGGTCGTCGCAACATAGTGATGGTGGTTGCGACCATTTGTGGTGTGAGTGGTATTGTGGTCAACTTGGTCCCCAACGCTATTGGCAGCGCTGTGCTCTTCGCCATTCTTCTTCAGGGCATCATAGTTATTGGATGCTACATGGCTATTACTGTGGCTATCTTCCCCACGCATTTGAGGTGAGATAAGCAAATTCGTACGAAAATATATTTTACTAGCTGCCTCCCCGCGGTTTTACCCGCGTAGTTCCCGTTCCCGTGGGAATACAGGGATAAAATATAGCGTATGTTACTCGGGGATAATGTAGCTTTCCAAAGGTGAAAGAATTTTTGAAATCGGTCCAGTAGTTTCGGAGCCTATTCAATACAAACAAACAAACAAACAAACAAACAAACAAATCTTTCCTCTTTATAATATTAGTATAGACTAGTTGCTCCCTATGGTTTCACCCGCGTTCCCGTGGATCTTCAATTTTCCCGGGATAAAAAGTAGCCTAAGTCCTTTCTCAGGCTCAAGTCTATATGTGTACCAAATTTCATATAAATCGGTTCTGTAGTTTTAGCGTGAAAGCGAGACAGACAGACAGAGTTACTTACGCATTTATAATATTAGTACGAGTATAGATTTATTATCGAGAGGTCGGTTGGCTTGTGTTACTCCTTACTAATGTAGCTTTCCATTGTTGAAAGAACTATTAAGATCGGTTCAGTAGTTTCAGAGCCTATTCGTTACAAAATTTTTTGGTAAACAGAAAAGGACTAACAGTGACTAAAGATGGATATGTTTTCCCCAGGACGATGGCGGTGGCCGTCCAGCAGACGGGGGGCAGGATAGCCACCTTCGCATCCATCCAGATCCTGAACCTGCTGCTGACGAATAATTGTGACGCTGCCTTTTACATATTCGCTGCACTCTTCGGATGTATGTCTCTTTTTACTTGTCATTTGTAATATTAAAAATATATTATTTGAAAAGCTTCTCTGATGGGCTGGTAGATGTCGCTAGTGAAAAGGGTGTATTATTTCTATCTTTAAATTAACGAATTGTCAACTCTAATGTTTGGTTTGGAACGTTGCAAAAACCTAAAAACCATTATTTATTTATTTATTGGTTGTTAGCTAAATTTACAGCTAATAGCTATAGATATAATAATAATGTATTTAAATACCCATATTAACATTTTTTATTAAAATCAGTCAGTGGGGTAAACTTGCGAAGAGAAGGATTTTCAACTGTAGCTATGTCATATTTTCATATATTTTTTGTTACAGCATCAGCGATAGTTGCAGCTTTTCTCCCGGATGACAGGAAGCCTCTGAAGCCTCTACTCAACAAAGAAGAGGTTGAGAAACAAGACGAAGAACCTACTGTAACTGAATTATAGACTTGAAGTTTCATAGTACTACATGTAAACTAAGAAAGAAAGAAAGCAGAAGGAAATAAAAAAGAAAGAAACAAATTCACTAATGTGTGTGTGTATACAAGTGATTGAATCATAGATTAAACAAGCTTCAGCCCTGCGGTTTCACCCGCGTTCCCGGGATCTTCAATTATCCTATAAGTTAATACAGAGTGTCAGCTAACGCGATACCAAATTTTATTAAAATCACTCGAGCCTTTTGACATAAAGAAGTAACAAACATTCGTCTATATAATATACTAGCGGACCCAGCAGACTTCGTTCTACCCACCAGCGCCACCTACCGTCCCCAAATCGATGTATTATACATAAAAACCTTCCCCATGAAATACTCCGTAATTTGGTAAAATCCGCATAAAAATCTGTTCAGTAGCTCTTGTGTTCATCGCGTTCAGACAGACAGACAGACAGCGGCGGGGACTTTGTTTTATAGAAGTAGGATAAATGTAATGCCTGTCCAGAAAAATACAATAAAGACATGAATAGAGGGCGCCACTTGTAGAATATATGAGTGTTCGTAATGAAGTGTTTGTAATATTTTAGTACCAAATTCTGCCGCAACATGGCGATGTTATTACTTAATTTATTACAATTATCTAGTAAGATAGATAACTCTTTATTTTACACCAAACGACAACACAGTTAAAAATATAAATCTATAATACATATAGATTATTTATTATATTCTTAAACAATGATGTAAATATAGTGAAAGTGTTCAATTATTATAGGATATTTATGTGTAATTTGATGTTTTATTTTATAATAATAATAAATAACCTTTTTTTTTTTTTTGATGACCCAGGGGAATCCTCATAGGATACCCGGCAGCTCCGGGGGGAGCCGCCGGGTTATGTGGTGACTCACCGGCACAGAAGGTGCCGGTGCCTACCCACTAAACCCCTGGGGTTCCAATGACGCCTCGGCGCCGTGTGGCGGGGCTGCGGGACACGCGTAAGCCTTACAACCGCATGCCCCGCCGGCGCAGCTCGGCTTTACAAGGCCGAGCCCGTCTCCGGGGGGCGGGACTCACAGTGCGAAGAACACACGTGTGAGTCCCGCCCCCCTCCACTTCACCGAAGATGCCCATGGAACAAATGGGCATCTCCGGCATGGAACCGTTGGCGTGGGCGGTGGATCCCCCGATCCACCGCCCCGGTCCCCGGCGTTACGGCGGCAACCGGCCCGCGAAGGCCAGTCGCCGCCTACCGCGCCTGCGGCGACGCAGCGGGAGAGAGTTGACGTCGTCCTCTCTCACCCGCTCCGCCGCCTCCTTCTGCGACATCACTTGACCGCAGAAGGTTGCGGCCGCCTCCCAGGCCTCCTCGCTGCCCACCATTGCCTTGATAAAGGCTGGCAGCGAGAGGTCTGCGCCGACCGTCGCGGACAAGGCGGCGCGAGGAGTCGCCCAAGCGGGGCACTCCTCGCGCGTATGTTGCGCCGTGTCCTCGACGTCGGCCTCGCAGTGGTGGCACATCTCCGTGGGCTCTCTAATAATAAATAACCTGGGCCAATCTATTTCCGATTTAAGCTACATATATGAACCTTATAGTGCTTCATGCTTTTGAATACCTATATGTCACCGCGTCGCGGTTTCACCCCCTTGCTTCCTGTAGGTACCCGTAGGAATACGGGGATGAAATAAGGTAAATGACCCAAGGTGGCCAGTTTAAGAAAAAAAAAACTGGTTTTTGTGAAATATTACCAAAATTGTGAAAGTTTCAGCACTGAATATAGTGAAACTGTAAAGTCTAGTCCTTATTTAATATTTGTAATGTGTTGCGCGTGAGATACGGCAAAGCTGGATTCAATTAATTTAACAAATAAAAGTTGTAGTTTTGTGACCCAGACTTGGGCAGGGAAAATGCATTAATGGCCACCCCAGTCTTGGCCATGCCCCAGTAATGGCCGCCCCAGTCTTGGACATGCCCCAGTAATGGACGCCCCAGTCTTGGACATGACCCATTAATGGACACCCCAGTCATGGACACCCAGTAATGGACTTGAACCAATGACTTTAATTTTGAAATGAAAATAAAATGCAACAGAATCATATAATTTTAAATGAACTTTTAACAATGTGATTCGCAATAATGAAATTAAAATGTTTCACTGTTTTTAATTAAATTTTTTTATAAATTTCTTAAATTTTTTTTAACTCATTTTTATTTATAAGTTTTTTAAATTATTCAATTTTTTTTATTTTTTATTTATTATAAATATTAATAATTAAATTTTATCAATGTTTTATATTTATACCATTTTATTTTGTATTTTTTTGTTTTTCTTTATTATTTTTATTTTTATTATTTAATTTTTTTGTAATTTTTTTTTGTTTAGTTTTAGATTTTTTTTGAGTTTTATATTACTTTTTATTATTTTTTATTTTACTTATAATATTATTCTATATAAAAAAAATTATAAAAAAAACAAAAAAAAAAATTTTTAAATATTATAAAAAAACATGTATAAAAACATTGAATTAAAAAAATTAATAAAAAAAATAAACAAAAAAAAAATAATATAAATTTTTTTATTTATAAATTAAAATAAACAAAAAAAGTAACAATACAAAAAATAATAAAAATATAAACAATATAAAAAAAATTATAAAATAAAAAAATAAAAATAAATTAATAAATAAAAATTAATTTGAAAAAAAAATTTTTGGATAGGTAATATAAAAAGTTTAATAAAAAAAATTAATCAAAAAAGAAAATAACAAAAAAAATATTATAAAAAAAAAACTTCATTATTTCATGGTTTGTAGTTTTAGATACGTTACTTATTACAAAATTTGTAAAGGCAAATTAGTACATATACCTGACTGAATTGAATAAAACGTTAAACTTAGATAGTTCGATGTCTAAAGTCTATGTCACAGTGATCCCAATGTAAAAACATTCGCTCATGTCCGAAATCTAGATGTTTCTTTTAATTTTTGGCCATTACTGATACCGTGGCCACGACTGGTACACTTACGATATAGCCTGATAATGTAGGAATTTAGCTTCCCATTAATGAAATATTTTTTTAAATAAGTTTAATGGCTTTAGACATAAAAGTGTAGCAAACAAACAAACTCATATTCCAATTTATAATATTAATGAGCTATTCTTTAACAATAAAGAGATATTTCGAACAAATCCCACTACTTACCTAGTAGTTGTTTTTATTTTGAAATATTTAGTGAATACATTACACATATCCGGTCCGCGATCTGTCCGGATTTAACCGAATACTTCGTAGAATATAGGTCTGGGAACATTAGCTACCAGTTAAATAGCTTTGTAGCTTTACAGAGTTACGGGTCTCTCGTATCATATAACTTTAAACTAGCTTAATTCTCGCTCTTAAATATCAGAATAACTTATCGTTTCATATTTCCTTGAGGTACATTGTATACATGTCAACATCATCAGCTCACAAACTTCTCCACCGAGGAGCACGAGCCTCCCCTAAAAATGAGAGGGTATAGGCAATAGTCCACCACGCGGGCCTATTGCGACTTCACATGCTTTCAATTGTGACATCTCGTGCATTCATCCTCACGATGTTTTCCTTCACCAAAAGCTAGTTATGAATCCGTAGGTAAGTTTTTGTAACTCAGAGGTGCGGGCCAGAGGTTTGAGCCTGCACCCTCGTGATCGTGAGTGGGTGCGTTCCCAGCTGAACCACCACGGCACGTGCAGGAAATTCTAAGTTACTAGACAGGGTATATTAAATCCCTTATTTCAAATTGAGTACTGCATATATTCTATTAAAAAAAATGGACAATTTAGGTAGGTATATTTAGTGTAATAGTGTAGTACTACTAGTACTACAGCCATTCAGAAACTCTCAATTGGAACTAAGGAAAATACATCAAAATATTATAATTTTCAATAATAAATGAGACATCAATTACATATAAGTCGATATATCAGATAAGATTACATTTTTATTGTTCACGATGACTTGTTTTTTTGGTTGAAGCATAATTATCATTATTGAATAAATTTTTATGCCTAATTGATTACTCAAGATGATACATAGAGTATTCGAACGGTCGAAGTAATGATTTGACAATAATATACCTACAGACAAATTTTGACACTCGTTTTCTTGATGTCGTATAAGTAGCAACACAGTAAATGTATGAGGTTCATATGTTGTAAAAAATCTAATTTAAGACAAATTTTAAGCCAAATTACATATCTTAGAATTTTATTTGATCGTACAAAAATCTTATGTTGCTCAGTGATAATGTAGCTTTCTAACGGTAAAATAAATTATTGAAATCGGTAAAGCATTTACATGAAATATTATATAACATAATACTCCTTCTAGGCCAATCGGGATTTTAAGCCGTCGCGGCGTAGGGCGTACGCTGCGTCTGTTTCTCTGGTCGCCGTTAACTCAAAAACTACTGAACGGAAATTTATGCGGTTTTTACTAATGGACAGAGTGATTTATGAGGATGGTTTCAGATTATAATAATAATAATAATAATAATAATTTATTTGCTAGAAACATGGTTATTAGTACAAAGATGTTCAAAAGAAAAGAGAAGTTCTACATGCTTTGCCATAATGGCGTGCAAATATACAATATTATCTACGAAAGCATAATTGTCAATTTAAATTAAAATAATATAAAAATAAGTAAAAAATGTCATCATCTAAATTAAATCAATGTTATTTATGTTTTACAAGTAAAAAGTCATTAATAGAATAAAAATTATTTTCATGCAACAATGTCTTGAGTCTAGCTTTAAAACACTTAATAATTAATAACAGATTAAATTTTGGTGTAAAATGGTTGAAATATGACGGTGTTTTGTTGCAAAGCAGGTCGCTTGAAGGAACTTAGTAATTGCAGTGTTTATTGCCGGCTCTTCTAAGTAAAACCAACCTTCCGAACAGAACGTTACAGTCTGACTATTCATAAGTGCTTGTAAAGGGCTATATGAATAAAAATAATTTTTCCTTGCAACTTGATTTTATTTGCAACTAGCGACCCGCCCCAGCTTCGCACTTGTGCAATGCTTATACATCACATTAGAAATTTCCAAAATTGTCAGTGTTTCTCTAACATATTATGCATGCATTGTATATAAAAACCTTCCTCTTGAATCACTCTATCTATTAAAAAAACCGCATCAAAATCTGTTGAGTAGTTTTAAAGATTTAAGAAGCCATAGGGTCTGACAGCGGAAAGCGACTATGTTTTATAATATGTAGTGATAAAAAATATGGAAAATTGACGTTTCTAACATACACTAATCCCAAACTAAGCAGAGCTTGTACTATGGTAACCAAACTGATAAGCCTCTTATTAACTACATTATATATAATAGATAACGCTGATATAGGGATACTATTGTATAATTCTTTTAATATACTTATGATTTATTTATTTTTATTTATTGTATCATAATAAAAACATTTAGATAGGCGAAACTAGGTTTTTGCCCGCAGCTTTGCGTGTGTAGAAATATTGTAGATAGATGCAAAACTCTATTTAGCGTTTTAACGCCTTAACCACTGAACAAATAAAATCTTACAGGACAGGAACAATTATAAATAAACGGTTATTGCTCAAACAATTATTTTTTAATGAAATACCGTTATCTAAGCCCATATTTCTTTTCGATTTTTGATTAATGAATATTTTTAGTAAAGCTTTTTTAAAATTAAAGACCAGGTCCAGACTTCGCATAAATATAAGTTACTTGATAACTCGCTATTTACAAACACAGCTTTCGAAATAAAAAGTCATCACTCATGATATCGCGTAGGTATTGTTTAAAACCTTTTGACACTTCCTACAGTTGTAGGAATAAATAAGTAGTAACATTTATTTAAATAAATATTAGTAAATAAGCTACTGTAGATTTATCCATATACAATAACAATAATATTAAAATATGAGTCAGTGAATACAACCATATAATATTATGCAGATACATATCTTCATAATATAAGATAATTTTTATGTATCAAGATAGATAGATTTATTTATAAACAATTACGCATTGCTTAGTAATTTGAATTTTCCGGTCCTAAATTCTTTATGCCGTGTTGTGAAGGGAACGCACCGACTCACGATCATAAAGGTGCAGGTTCAAACATCGGCCCGTATCTCCGAGCTTAAAAGCTTACATACAGATTCACAACACTGGCTTTCGGTGAAGGAAAACATCGTTATAACCTGCATGCCCGAGATGTCACAATTAAAGGCATGTGAAGTCCGCCAATCCGCACTAGGCCCGCGTGGTGGATTATGGCCTAGACCCCCTCGTTGTTACGGGAGGCGCGTGTTACGGGGGAGCTGATGATGATGAATTTTTTCACACAATTAACATCAACTAGCAAGAAGATAATACACAATGGAAAGTGGTCACCCATCATTACCACTGAAGGGTGACTGCCGAACCGGAAGTAGCTTCAGCAGCTATTATAAGTGGACCTCAAATTAAGCCTTTTTACTTAATAAAAATTATTAGTACTGGAATAGTATTACAGATACAGATTGGTCTCATGTGAATAAATACAAATTTTCTTTGTGCTTAACTTTCTCTTTTTGTTATATGTCAGAATTATTAGCACCTCTTACTTTAGAATATATTCTAAGTTTGTGTCAAATTTCAACCAGACTCCGTCAGCCATTCTTCTTCATCTTCTTTATTTAAATGGCGACTGTAGCCACTAGCACAATTCCGCCAATGTCACATTAGTATCGAGCGAGTAATTAAAATCCATAGTCAAAAACTTTCGAATTCATATTTTTAGTTAGATAAAACCACCAAAACCTTGTTTGTAGGTAAATACTAATGTAATAAGTAAAATATTGTCAATTATGTCCAATTAAGTTTGTGATAACTTTGATTGGTTATTCTTATCTGTGGCACCTGCCTGTACTCACACATAAATACATAACTTACTACATATTATTATTTCTATTGATTGCCATCTTTGATACATTGGGATATGATTTTGTATGTAGATAGGTACATAATAGGTAATATATATAATCCGATCGATGAATCACCATTGCATTTTAAGATTTTGAAGAAAACTTTATGTCAAAAAGCTTTCTTTAAATTGGTTTTGATTGCACATTGATTCATATGCTGGATTATATATTATTTAACTTACCTACTGGTCATATTTTTTACTCTCGTCTTGTTAGTGCGGCCCGTGCCGCAGCAACAACCCAGTCCGTTCCCTAAATAATCATGTCAAGTGAGTCCCCACCTCCCCAGAGACGCCCTGAGCCGAGGCACGGTCCCGCAGGGGACACCCTCAGCGCTGTCGCTTAAATTCCTCCTTCGGTTGAGAGCCTTCTACGCTCACCGAAACAGTCCGCCCAACGGTGTAAAAGCCATCTGAGGCTACCGACCTGCTAGTCCATTTAAGAAAAAAAACTAGCGTCCCGCTACGGCTTCTCACGTTAAGCAAAGCATAATATTATATTTCAATAAATTAACACAAAATAATTAAACTATACGTAAGTATAAACCTCTCTTTTGAAATCTATACAAATATTATAAATGCGAATGTAACTCTGTCTGTACGTCTGTCTGTCTCGCTTCTACTTAAATTGGAATGAGATTGTCCGTGTATGAAACACGTTCCAGGTCTTATTTTTTCTTTTTTATTATCCTAATCCTGTAAGTTTTACTTTATATTTAAAGCTTTATAAATTAAGTATAAATGTATATACAGTAAAAGCTCCTTATTCGCGGGGTATACGGTCCGTAAATATGCCGCGAATACAGAAACCGCGAATATGGAATGGTAATTAGTATGGAATTATAGGGGATACGTTCCAAGGTACCAAAATGAAACCAATATGTATGAAAATAATATAAATTTATTGCTAAATTCTAAATTAAAATAAATCATTTTCGTCAGATTTAGGCAAGGGTTTAAAGAATTTAGTAATTTTTTCTTGCTTTGCTGCTTTTAAGAGGTCATTAAATTCTGATTGATATTGAGCTGTAGCATCAATAATTTGCCGTTTAAAAATAAGGCTCCTTTCCATAGATGGATCAATATTCACGAAGAAATCACAAAGATCATTTGCCCTACGTAAACCTTCAGTCAGATTTTTTAAGTTAGTTTCGAAATTTTAAATTAATTACAAAGAAGAAGTCGCGTGTTACTCATTGAAAATATTTGCATCAAATGACGAGTTGAATCTACATATACAACACCAATCGTGCCAAAGGCGGCGTTTATCAAAAGACAAAGCAAAATAGTGACGGTGGCATTCAAGAATGGCTTTTATTTAGTCGCAGTAAGGCACTCGGTTACGTCCTTTGTAAACGCCGATGCGGCGCGTGCCGGCAGTACTCAAAGAACGCCGACACCTTAAACGAAACCGAATCCGTTTCTGTTTAGGTACCGATTGCATCCGCGAATAGTGAAATTTTTAGCCGCGAATACAGAAACTGGGTTGCAATTTTTTTACCCGCGAATAATGAAAACGCGAATAAAGAAACCGTGAATAAGGAACTTTTACTGTACTAAGAATAATGTATATTATACACGAGACAATTTAATAACATAGGCATTTACTAAAATTAATTTATTTGACTCGCTGTTACTAACAAATTATCTTAAATAGCTGCCACAATAAATAATTAAAAAACCTACTTATATTTACCACGAAATACTTTAAAAAATATTTAGTGATTTATTTGTAACCGTTCTAAATTGAGAAAAACTACTTTACCTAGCTACTTCTTAGAGAAAAACAACCATTCCTCCGATCCAAGAACTAAAGAACCTTCACAGATATCTTTAAACAAATAAACAGTCTAATTGATACAGAAATAAATACTGTAATACTTATAAATCACATTGTTATATTTACTTTTTAAAAACAGACAGCCTGGCTGACTCAGACAAGGGATAAGATATATGGATGAATCTTTAGCTATAACTTATTAAAACCACGTGGTTTCTGATATCAACTCACAAATTAATCTATACCTCTAAAGCTGTAAAGTATGTTTGTTTGAACACGCTAATTTAAAAAACTACTGGTCCGAATTCAATAAATATTTTTAATGTTTCATAGCCCGTTTATAAAGGAAAGTTATGAGCTATATAACATCACGCTACGATTGATAGGAGCGGAGCATCAATGAAAAATCAAGTTCATGACACATACAATTTGGTTACTTTCAAGGCTAAAGTTAATAGGCATTTTCTGGGCAAGCGTAGGCTTCTTACATCTTAAGGCTCATCATCATCATCATTATCATAGGCTTCGACGTCACTCATGTCAGAGCGTCTCTGAAGCTACACGAAAGTTCATTTGATTTGAAAAAAAATGTTGATAATAAAAATATCTTTATGTGTCACAGACGAAGTTGCGCGGATCAGCTAGTAGATAATACTCAGGAAGTTCTCGCATATTTTCAACGAAAAACTTGAACACATAATCATAGGGTCACTATCGAATCTTTCAATTATATTATCACGAAGAGATTTAGATAATTATTATTCAATCTTATTACCTATATTATTAGTACACTGTACATTTATGAAAACAAAGCAGCTAGTGTATTTAACCGGTGTACACGCATATGTTAATAAATAAAAAAAAACATGGCGTTTTAAAATATCGGGTTCAGATTTTTGAATAGACAGTTGTGATAGATCTTTTAATTTAATTTTAAATATATTATAAAAATGTCGGCCCAAAAACCCGATGGTAAAGTGCCTTTTGAGGAGGCGATCGATAAAGTAGGTAAGTTTAAAAACAATTAAATACCTAATTAGAAAATTTGTTCTTTCCGCCGCCACTAACGTAGAAAATTCAGTTTTCAGTTCAGGATTTGATTAATTACAATTTTGTGGAAAGGATTAAATCAAGGATTAACCGCTTAAATCAAATGAATTTAGAGATACATATGGTATCTACTTTTTTAGTCCAAGATAATTTAAATATGTCCTTTGGAAACTTGGTTAAAACTGTTTTAAATAATGTTGACAGTTAACTGCCATGTTTTTAAAAATATAGTTTGTTTTTTTCTCAGTGTAACTCTTATTTATTTTATTATTGAATATTAATAGGTAAAGAATTAAGAAAACTATTTTATATTTGCTATCGTTTATTTGTTCATTTTAAATTAACTTAAATATTTCATTCCTAATTTCATAGTACCTAACCTAACTTACCCCATTACAAAAACGCGGGTCTCAATAATTGACAGCTGTCAAATGTTAAATAAAAACCTCTGCTCCAGGTTTCGGCCTGTACAGCTACATGATGATATGTATCGCTGGTACAATCATCATCTCGTTTGCCTGCATCGGGTACGGGAGCACCATCATAGTCCCCACTAGCGCGTGCGAGCTGGAAACTTCAGTTGGGCAGCAAGGTCTGCTGGCTTCTGGACCTGTTGTTGGTATGTAATAAAAAAAAAAATCGAATCTTTTTATGTTTTAGAGTAGACTATAAAGAAAGATACTGATCTTGATTGATGGTGGGTTGGTGGATGGTGGATGGGAGGTTGATTCACAACCAAGTCAAATGTTGGCATTAATGCTGATAGCTCGGAATCTCTGAATCTCGGGGGTTCTAATCTCGCCCAGGACAAACATTTGTATACATGAATATGTCTGTTTGTTCTGTGTCTGGATGTAAATCTATATAAGTATGTATTTAGAAGTAGTACCTATATAAGCGATCTGGTTACCATAGCACAAGCTCTGCTTGTGCTTGTCAGTTTGGAAACTGATTGGCCGTGTATGAAGGATTTCCCAGGATATTTATTTTGTTTTGTGTATCGTATATTCTGTATTATATCAGTTATCTTGTCAGTATCTAAGCATAGCTTGTTGTAACTTTAGTTTTAACATATTCTGCTTGTTTTGAATTTGATTGGTCCTATGCAAAAGTCCAAATATTCCCTACACTTGACTTCACAGAGCTTCCTTTTAAATCTTTTTCTATATCATAATCATCAGCTCATATACGTCTCCACCGAGGAGCTCGAGCCTCCCCTAACATCGAGGGGGCTTAGGCCATAGTGCAGCTCGCGGGCCTAGTGCGGATTGGCGGCACATGCCTTTAATTTTGACATCTCGGACATGGTGAGGAAACCTGTCCTCACGATGTCCTTCACCGAAATTAAAAATGGTTATAAATATTCCAGGGTCTATAATCGGTGGTACCATATGGGGTTACCTGGCGGACACTAGAGGGAGACGCAGCATGCTCATTCTGTCGCTACTTGCTGGAGCTGTGGTCAACATGGTGGGAAGCCTGTCTGTCAACTGGATTATGTTGATGATACTGCAGTTCATCGGCTCATTATTGTAAGTGAAACTAATCTATATATATAAAACAAAGTCCCCGCCGCCTCTGTCTATCTGTCTGAACGCGATAAACACAAAAACTACTGAACAGATTTTCATGCGGTTTTCACCAAATTACGGAGCATTTCATGAGGAAGGTTATTATGTATAATACATCAATTTGGACCCGTTAGGTGGTGCTGGTGGGCGGAACGAATTCTGCACGGTCTGCTAGTAGTAAATATGAAACTTGGTTAACGCAACTTTGACAGACCTTTCCCGTTTTTGGAAAAAATTTCATTGATACTCCGCTGGTATTAGTTGTAGTGTAATGTTATATATACATTAAAAGAGTTTTTTAAATCCTTCTTGAGATTAAGGCGTCCAAAAAACCCTTCAGCTTTATAATATTAAAAATTTTATTTAAAACCGTTCAGTGGATTTTACGTGACACGCCTACCCAACAATTAGGCAATAAAATAGGTACCTACTTAATAAGATTTAGAGAGAGTTATCGTCCCTTAGCTTACAACACCGCTCAAGTCGAAAATTGGCAGTTACATTTTAATGCCGTTAGATAAAGCTGCTCATTGCGCTTCTAACCATTGGTCACATGATATAGATTTCAGTCAATAAGAGGCTTTAATTCAAAACGTAGTAACAACGCGCAAGGCGGTTGGGCTTTTGAAATAAAAAGTTTTTCGTTTCCTGAAAAGTTGGTAAAAATTACTTATGCGGTGTTGTAAGCTAAAGGACGTTATGTACATTCACAAAATAATAACAATTATTTAATACGCAATAAACTGAGTGTAAATAATCGCAGCTCTCATAAATACACTCACGCCCCGGAAGATTAAATTAATCCAAAACCTACCAACGGATCCTGATAAAATTATTGTCAGACTAGATTTGTGATATGTTTCCTTTATAATTTGTTGATGCTTTACTAACAATAACAAATTTACCTAAGCCAATTTACTTATCATATATATCTACAAATAAATTATGATAATGATAAATATTAATCTGAAAATTACGTAATTTATCTGTATTAATAATGACGATTATATTGATGATGAATAATGCGAAGATACACGTCTCAAATTGATAATATTTTGAGAGTTAAGATACAAATTTTATTTGTATACTGTGGTGACTTCATTACTTTTTAATTGTCATGACTCAAGTGGGACCAACCTAAAAATAGTAAAAGGGTATTGAGTAATCATATGAAAATAGTAATATTTATTTCTTTACTTCCCTACTAATATGATAAATGTGAAAGTAACTCTGTTACGTTTTCACGCTTAGACCACAGAAACAATGTTGACTCTATTTGGCACAGAGATACGCTAGAGCATGGGAAAGGATATAGACCTTTTATGCCGGGAAAGTTGAAGGTCCGAGAACGCGGGTGAAACCGCGATACGGAAGCTAATAGGGTTGAATTTACTACTTCGTTCCAGTGTAGGTATGTGTAATAATAATCGGGTAGCATGTAATTTATATAAAGCTTCACCAATTCTTCCCCGAGCAGTCCTGATTATCCTCAATTAAGTATATATAGTTATCGACCCTGACAGACACAGAACAATCAGACATGTTCATGCACGCAAATGTTTGGGATTTGAACCCACGACTGACGCTTTAGAGCGAGGCCCCATTGGTGCGTTGCGTTGCGTTGCGTCGGGATGCGTCGACGCAGCGTCGACGCTGCGTCGTTTTCCATACATTTTTTATGACATGCCCCATTATGCGTCGGGATGCGTTGCCGCAGCGTCAACGCAACGCAGGTGTGGCATACAATGCGTTGTTCCGTTGCGACGACGCGACGCAACGCAACGCACCAATGGGGCCTCGCTCTTAAAGTCAGGGTCAGAAACCACAAAGCCAACCTGACATTTTTATTTTTTTTATTGCTCCAGGACTTCAGGACTCTTCTCTATGGCGATCACGCTGCTGAGTGAAAGTGTCCCGATGGCCAAACGGAACCTGGTGGTGTTACTAGTCACCAGCATCTTCCTGCTAGCCCAGGGTATCATGGCAGGTATGTTACTTCTCGTAATATGAATAATAATGGCTGATAATAATTGTTGCTTGTCTTTTGACTATATAGAGAAAATAATGGTCAATAAATCATAAAGAGGCATACAATCTTGACATAAACAAAAACAGGACTTAACCAGTATAAGACAGTGATTCTTTATGTATTTTAAAAATATGTGCATACTGCATAACACTAACTTCTGTCCTGCAGTTTCACCCGCATGCCTTCCACCTTCAAATTCCGGGACAAATGTAGCATGTAGAACTCCAGATCATATTCTACTTCTTTCCCAAATTTCTTAGCCACATTAATAATAATATATATCTATTATATATAATAATAATATTAAGGTTAATATTTATAACCACCTTCTCGTTTCCAGTGATGGCGATACCCATAATCCCCCTAACGTTTGCCTACTATTTACCCGGGCTGGGTATATACTGGAACTCCTGGAGGACCGTGATGCTGATGTACTCGATACCAGCCCTAATTTGCGCCTTATCATTATACTTTATGCAGGAGAGCCCTAAGTTCGTCCTGGCCAAGGGTGACGAGAAACGGGCGATGCAGATCCTGAGAGTCATACATAGGATGAACAACGGAAAATCTAGGGAATTGGATGTGAGTATTTTTTTTGTAAATGGACTAGAAGGTGTTAGCCTCAGATGGCTTTTACACCGTTAGGCGGACTGTTTCGGTGAGCGCAGGCTCTCAACCGAAGAAGAATTTAAGCGACACCGCTGAGGGACCGTGCCTCGGGTCAGGGCGGCGCTGGGGGGGGGTGTGAGATTTTTTAATTTTTTTATTTATCTAAGTTGCCAGATCTTCAACTTTCTCTTTGAATAAAAATAGAATAGCCTTTGTATGACTGAAACATGGTCGAACTCTCATCGACAATTCTGTGTCGAATTGCATTTAGATCCGCTTAGCTGTTTTGGCGTAAATAAGTAACAAATATCCATTCATAATATTAATTGAATATTAGAGAATCATCGTAAAACTTATTATAGTTCTTCAGAATTTCATTTGTTATATAAGCGCTATGCGAATGTAATAGTATAGATATTGGTAGGAAAACAACCTTAATAGCTAGCAGATTTTCTGTTTATGGTGTTTTCATACCTAATGTATAGACCACCGAAACGTTGGCTATATATTAGATAACAATTTAGGATACCTACATCTATATCTTGCTATATAGATGTAGATATAGATACAAAGCTCTACACATTATTAAAAGACAACAAATTGTTGATAAGAAACATATCTGGCGAATGTGTTATCTATAGGACTTTAGTTTCTGCTGTAATCGCGAAAAATACTATCGTCAATAAGGATAAATTTTTGAGGAAAGTCGTTAGGAAACCATAGAGCATGTCAAATGAAATGAAATATATTTATTCACAGTTCACAGGCACTTATGAAATGTCGACTCTAATGCTCGGCTCTGCATAGAGCAGTTGTAATATTTTACAGTCCACCTGGTAGAAAATTTGTGTCCAGAAACTGTTTTCGTCTTATTAGACGACTTGATTGGATTAGCTAAAAACAGATTCAGCACTATGCCGATTGAGGAAAACTGTTTTTTTAACACCTGTGCTAGTGTTTACTAAAAGATTATTATTTGATAGTCAGATCCCTCATAAGCTTTATGTACTTTCCTCCTGTGGGTACAAAGTATTTAGATAACCTTGTAATCTCACCATCTCACCTAAAGATAGTTCAAAAAGCTATCTACTTATTGGGATAATGACCGGAAATTAAGAAATTTCTAAGATATCATTATTTATTTATCAAAGAATATCTTTAGATTCCAATCATCTGATATGGTAATGATTATTTGACGTGGAGATTTGAAATAACTCTATCAGTAATTTGTCTGATATGTATCGACAAAGTTTGTTAATGCTGGGCTGACAAATTATTGCATGGCTGCAGACGCTTTTTATCGTGTCTATTGACTTAAGTAGCGCTCTGCATTTGGATTCCATGACGTATTTACCGTACCACAGCCCGGTTGGCTTTGTGGTTAATGACCCTAACTTTCAAGCCGCGGGTCGTGGCGTCCCACCCAGGACAAACATTTGTATGCATGAATATGTCTGTTTGTTCTGTGTCTGGATGTAAATATCTATAATATGTATGTATTTAAAAGTAGTATATGTAGTATATCAGCTATCTGGTTACCATAACACAAGCCCACTTTGCAGCTTACTTTGGAATCAGATTGGCCATGTGTGAAAAATGTCCCAGGATATTTATTTAATCATTGTTTGGGTTTCAGGTCGTCGGTCTACTTCCAGAAGCTCAGCTGGTGAAGAAAGACCAGAAGACTTCTCCGAAAGATCAAGTGTTCCCATTGTTCAAGCCACCACTACTCAAATATACTCTAATCATGACAGCTCTATATATGTTCCAGCAGTAAGTGTGTATCTTCTTTTATTTGATTAAGGCGAGGTTGACTTTGTGGTTGGGACTTTCAAGCTGGCTTTAGTTCGATTAATTTATCATTCAGGAAAAAAAATGTGCATAAACATGTATCTATACCAATATTATAAGAAAGGAAAGATTTAGTTTTTAGCTTATTTTTTTGTTTGTAACAAATAGGCTCCGAAAGTAACACGAGAACAGAATAATTCTTTCACCAATGTAGCTTACATTATGAGGGTATGCGTTATTTTATCCCCGTATTTCTGCAGTAACGGGTAAAACCGCGTGGCGACAGGTCTTCCTAGTAAAATATACGTATTTAAAGTAGTATATTAGCTATCTGGTTACTATAGCACAAGCTCTGCATCAGATCAACCATTTGAAAAGAACGTCCCAGGATATTAATTTATTAAAATTGCTCGACAGGGTAGGAGCATTTGGCGTGTGGCTGCCAACCATCGCGAACCAATTCGTTCGTATCCTGCAAACTGGAGAAGGATCTGATCTGACGCTGTGCGGCATCCTCAGGGCTAGCATGGACGCTCCGGTCGACGTAAGTGATCACCACAAGCCGTAAACTTGAAAATGAAATTCTCGATAGCATTTGGTATTAATGAGTGTTGGATATCTTGTCTTCTAGAGCTCTAAAAGCCAATGATTCTAATATCGATTATTTGTAGAGATAACAAAAGCAGTGCAAAGCTACTGGGCAAACTTTGACTTAGTAAAATGTACAGCTTATTATGCCTTAAATTGTAACTATCAAAAGAATTAGAAAGAAACATCCATTTATAATGACATACTTTTACATTCATAAATATTAGTAGAATATTAAAAAAACTTGCACATATGATGTTTGAATGAGTTATTTGTTGTTTCGAGTATAATCTAAACGTCTTCTAACATCGGCTTCAACACTATTACGATTATTACAGAATTTAGCCAATATTTTTATGTCCAAAATATTGATATTGTAGACAACAGATGTCGCGCCGTGTTCACTGAATATCACATCTTTACTGCTCGTCCTGGGAGTTGGTGGAACGCAGTCTGTTATCAACATTATGTTCAGCTTGGTAAGATTCATTATCTAATAAACCTCTTTTATATCTCTCGTATCATATCATCATCATGTCCCTCCATTTCATTCAATCTCCAGTCAAATCCACATTCACTCCACATTCTCTCATATCATCTTTTACACAATCATACTATTCAATTCGTATAAAGGGTTATTCTAGAGGGTTCTAGAATGTTCTAGTATTTTCATGATCATTTCGTTGTCTCAAAAACGGAATGTCTGTCGATTGTAATACAAGATTAACTTTCATCAGATTCCAATCTCTATGTATCACACTATCTATATAATAAAGGAAAAATATGTACCTAAAGGATTAATCGTTCTTTAATATATATGTACCTAACATACATATTTGACAGCCCGGTTGGCTTTGTGGTTAGTGACCCTGTCTCTCAAGCCGCGGGTCGTGGGTTCGAATCCCACCCAGGACAAACATTTGTATGCATGAATATGTCTGTTTGTCCTGTGTCTGGATGTAAATATCTATATAAGTATGTATTTAAAGTAGTATATGTAGTATATCAGCTATCTGGTTACCATATCACAAGCTCTGCTTAGTTTGGAATCAGATTGGCCGTGTGTGAAAAATGTCCCAGGATATTTATTTATTTATTTATTTATACATCTAAAAAAATCTATAGAAGTTTTCTAATGCTGAAAATGGCTAGGTATGTTCATCCGATCCTAAATAAATGGAGCATATAACATCGGAACTATATAAAAAACATTCACTACTTAGATACATGAGCTCATAAGCATAGACAGAATTTTTGACAAACCTCACCAATTAGGTATCTAAAGATTTATCCTTTCGCAGGTTGTAAACAAAGTCGGGCGACGTAACATGGTGATAGCCATCACGGCAATCTGCGGACTCTCCGGTATCCTAGTCAACCTCGTCCCCAATGCGATTGGCAGTGCATTACTATTCTCCGTGCTACTGCTTGGAATAACCATCATTGGTCTCTACACAGCTATAACTGTCGCGCTCTTCCCTACGCAACTGAGGTATGTTGAAAGGAGATGGAAATAGTACTATCTGTTCAACTTTTCAAGAGCAGCAACTAACGTTATTGCTAAAGACTTGTTTTGGAAAGAGTAAGTACCGAGCTTATTGGTGGCTCTTCTCAGTATAAGCAACCTTCCGAATATTAGAGTTAGTTCATAAGTGTCTGTGAAGGCATATTTGAATGATTGATTCTTATTTGAAGAACTCCCCTGCTATGTAATGCCATTTAACAGGAAAGTCTGAAAGGATGGGAGGCCATTAACCGGTTAGTTTTGATTTTAATTCTGATTTGAAATGTTGCAACAGATATTTTTTCTTGGTGTTGTTTTAGTTTTGTTCACATTGTGCTAATATGGCCAAAGAATAAACTTAGAAGAATACTGACTCCAATTATATGGTACTAGCTGCCTCCGCGCAGTTTTACCCGCGTAGTTCCCGTTCCCGTGGGAATACAGGGATAAAATATAGCCTATGTTACTCAGTGATAATGTAGCTGTCTAATGAAAAAAGAATTATTAAAATTGGTCCATTACTTTTCGAGTTTATTCGTTACATACAAAAATACAAATCTTTCCTCTTTATAATAGTGTGTATTACCTTCCAGAACGATGGCTGTGGTCCTGCCGATGACAGGCGGCCGTCTAGCCACCTTCGCCTCCATCCAGATCCTCAACTTACTGCTGACTAACAACTGCGACGTCGGCTTCTACTTGTTCTCCTCTATATTTGCATGTAAGTATTATATTAACTCCTTAACTCCTAAACACCACATTAGGGTACTCAACCTCAGATTATTGTTATATTTGTGTTGACTGACCAATTGGCGTTGTGGTTGGCAACCCTGACATTCAAACCACTTATCGTGGGTTCAATTCCCACGTAGGACAAACATTTGTGCGCATGAACATGTCTGTTCTCGGTATAAATATCAAAACGGACTATCTATGAATTTTAAAGAAATTGATGTAAAATATCAGCTATCTGGTTCTCTCTGCTTAGTATGTAATCAGTCATTCCCCAACACCCAAATATTGTCAGTGAGACTAATTCCTTGAAATGTAAATAAATCTAAGTTTGTTTTGAAAAGAGTAATTGCTGAGTTTATTGCCGGCTCTTCTCAGCAAAACCAACCTTCCGAACCGAGCGTTAGAGTTTGACTATTCTTAAGTGTCTGTGAAGGCCTAATTGAATAAAAAACATTTTTCATTTTCATTTTCATTTCATCAGATTGGCCTTATAAAAGCCAAGGATATATATTTTCGTTTATTTTTTACAGCATCAGCAATTCTGGCCTCTTTCCTGCCAGACGATCGGCTCATGAAAGCACCACAACCATCCCAGCCGCCTCAGCAATCACAAACAAGATCACAACCAGAAAAGGACGACAATATTACAGAATCATTTAAAGGCATCACAGAATTATAAGTTATATAAATAAGTATTATTAATTAAGGTATTATATATGTAAATAATAAATAAAATATCTCAATAGGTACCTATTCGTTTCTTTTCACCTAGGATCTCAGTTACTTGAAATTAAGATTTGGAACCTATGTAGGTAATTTGGGCACTAAGGTTTTTAATTCCGAAAAAGTATTCAACCCTCTATAAATATCAACTTATAGATGTATTAGTAAGGTATGCCTACACCTTATGTAAGCCATTTAGATCCAAAAGTAAGTAGATACCTACCTACCAAGAAAGAGGTCAAGCATCAGCTGTTAGTAAATTGTAAAATCTCATGAATAATGTATTAAATGGGGTAGGACTAAGTACCTTTCACGGCTTTAACTATAAATTAGTCTCGTCTCGGTATCCGTACGAGGTGGCCGCGTTTTAGTGAATATTATAAAATAACTATTTGCGTCTAATTGATTATTTTGTTCACCGCGGCTTATCGCCCGACCCTCGCTCGGTCGGCCGGCTACCTGCGATAGACAATAATGAACCTTTTTATAATAATACAAAATGAGTAGCAATTATGCACAAGTTAACGATGTGATTGAAGGGGATACGATAAATATGAAGAGTAACGATACAATCTATGAAGACATTATGATAGAACAGACAAAGTGGAGTCAACAAGAGGATGATATGGAATATGAGAACGAGGTGGAAAAAACTCCTGTTAAAAGAAATAGAAAAATTAGTGAGGAGACTGAAAATGGATGGACGACTATAACAAAGAAGAAAAAAATCGAACGGAAAGGAGAAAATGACAATATTGAGATCTACATAAATTGCAAAGAAAAGCTCCCGAAACAGTTTGGACTAGCAAAAATTTTTAGAGACAATAATATTTCTGGAATAGTAAGAATCAAATATTTAAACGCTTATAGAGTGCGCATAGAAGTTAGAAATGAGAAGAATGCCACAGATCTGGAGGAATGCAAAACATTTATAGATATGGGATGGAGATTTCAAAGGGCCATGGAAAATAGTTATTCGTATGGGATAATAAAAGATGTGGATTTGGAGCTAACAGAAGATGAGGTGCTTAAGAACATAGTCTGTCCAAACACTGCGAAGCTAATTTCTCTGTCCAGGCTAAATCGAAGAAATGTGGAAGAGGACGGCTGGTGTCCCAGTGAAACAATACGTCTTTGTTTTAAGGGTAGTTACATACCTCCATTAGTATACGTAGAAAATTTAAGTATTAAGGTTGAACCTTACGTATTTCCGGTTTCTCAATGTTCACGTTGTTGGAAATTTGGGCATACCTCAAAACGATGTCCTAATCTAAAAGTTACGTGCCCCAAATGTGGACAGGGGCATGCGAATTGTGACACAACTGAATTTAAATGCGTAAACTGCGATGGGAATCATATGGCTTTGAACATAAAATATTGCTCAACGTTCAAAAAAGAAAAGAGATTAAGAGAAATCATGTCTCAATTTAACTGTACTTATAGGAGAGCTCTGACAATATACGTTGCACCAAAGTATTCTGAAACAATTGGTAAGTCTGATGAAAAACCCAGGTCAAAAATTGAAGCAGAACTTATGAACACTGTTAATTCTCCCGACGTTCAAGCTAACACGACACCTACCTATTCAGAAATTGTAAAGACAATAGCATCTGTACATAGTGAAGAAAAGAAACCGAAACGCTATCCAAAGAAAAGTCGTCAAAAGGAAACAAATTATGAAACGGATTTTATATTTGAGACAAACTCAAAACCTGAACCTTCGGAAACATCAAAACCAGAATCAAACCCAGAAAAAGGAATTAAATTTAGTGAACTTTTATGGAGACTAAGAGAAATTATATTCTTACGAGATGACACGATACAACAAAAAATTAAAAATGTGATCAGATGTTGTTTAGAATGGGTATTATTGATAGCTGTTGATAACATAGCAGATTGGCCATTGTTAAAATTTATTTTAGATTATGTCTCTAAGGGTTGATAAAAAATTAATTAAGTTAAATATCCTTCAGTGGAACGCGCAAAGTTTAAGACCGAAATTAGTTGTATTTGAAAGTTTATTAATTCAAGAAAAAATTCACATCGCTGCCCTTTGTGAAACATGGTTAGAACCTGAGAGCCCGTTAAAAGTAAGTCAATACAATATCTTCCGTAAAGACAGAGATGACAGTTATGGTGGTGTCGCGATTTTAACGCATAAATCTATTAACGCTCATGTTTGTAATACTCGATGTCCTAATGCTGGTATTGAAATTCTCCATGTTAAAGTTTGTAATTGTGGTGATCTGGAGAATATAATATCTGTTTATTGTCCCCCTACTTCACACACTAATCAACTTGACTGGGATTATTTATTCTCCATCTGTGACAAGAACACTTTAATAATAGGTGATTTTAACGGACATCATACAAATTGGTCGCAAAAGTCTAATCAGAGGGGATTACAAATATTTAATTCTTTGTTAGATAGTACATTTATTACTCTGAACACTGGAGAGCCAACACGAATAAAAATGGTCAATGGTATATTACAACAATCTTCTCCGGATATTTCAATGGCTTCAAGCGACTTAGTGTTAAAATTTGAATGGACTAGCTTAAATGAATCATTGGGTAGTGACCATCGAGTTATAAAAATGTCTACTGTAGCACAGTGCGTAGGATCTAATATATTTTGTAGAAATTATAAGAAGGCAGATTGGACCTCATACAGAAACCTGTTAGATAAACTGCTTCTTGGCTTTCATAGTCGTCCCTCCGACGATTTACAAAAATGTTACGATACTTTCATAGATTATATTAATATAGCAGCTGATGTTCATATTCCTTTTATCAAAAGTAACTTTAACCCTGAGACAAAATTTTCCCCAAAGCCATACTGGGATGCATCTCTTTCAAAAGCCGTAGGAGAACGACGTCTAGCCCTATCCAAATTCCGACGGAACCCTTCTCCAGATAATTTAAATATGTTGCAAAAAAAGATACATGAAACCCAAAAACTTATACGTATTGCCAAAAGTAAGTCATGGTTTTCATTTTGTTCTTCTCTGGATACGGCATCGACTCAGAGGGAGGTTTGGCAGAAGATGCGATGGTTAAAGGGATATAAGTCATCACGATTACATGTTGATAAAATTCAGGCATTAAAATTATTACGTAACTTAACCCCGGATTCTGTTACCCATAATGACCCAATATTTCTGTCTGTCAATGAAAAATTACAGTCTAAAATCACCTTACAAGAATTAGAGAACTGTATTCCACTTAAAGATACTTCTCCTGGAGGGGATAACATATCATATAGTATGATAAAGAACCTTCCGAAAAGTGGAAAGATGCTTCTTCTCTTATTGTTTAATAAATTTTATGCATCTTCATTTGTTCCTTCTCAATAGAGAGATATCAATATAATTCCAATTCCAAAAAGTAATCAGGATCCGAGCGCTCTTCGTCCTATTTCTATGATGTCTTGTTTTTGTAAAATTTTTCACAATGTTTTGCTCAAAAGATTAGAATGGTTTATTGAATCTAATAGGATCCTTTCAAATAATACGACAGGTTTTAGAAAATGTCGTTCAACGCTAAATAATCTTACACATCTAGTTTCCAGAATTCAATTAGGTTTTTCTAAAAAGCAAGTCACGGTAGGATGTTTCGTCGACATTGATAATGCGTATAATAATGTTGATGTAATGAATTTGGTACATCATTTGGATCATATTGGTGTTGGGGCTAAAATATGTAAATACATATGGAACTTTTTGAAACAACGAAATCTTAAAATCAAAATTAACAACTCATATATATGTCGACATACTGACCGGGGATTAGCACAAGGTGATCCGTTATCTCCTCTTTTGTTTAATTTAGTCACTGCACAAATTTGTAATATAATAAAAAATGTTTACATATCCCAATACGCCGACGATTTCGTGTTGTATGTGACAAGCTCTGATATGGTAGAAGCTACGCACAAATTACAGACGTCATTAGATATTCTCAATAAGCTCTTATTAAATATGGGATTAAATATCTCTTCATCAAAAAGCAAAATATGCATTTTTAAATCCGGTTTTAAAAGAGAGTTAATCGATTTAAGGATAAATGATATGTCTTTACAGGTAGTAGATTACATCAAGTATTTGGGTGTATGGTTGGATAGGTCCCTTAAATGGTCAAAACATATTAATGAATTGCGAGAAAAAGTCAATAAATTTCTAAATATTTTTAAAATTCTAGCTGGTTCAGGATGGGGCGTACACCCTAGACATTTGAGACGTCTGTATCTATCAATTATTCGAAGCCGTATAGATTATGCAAGTTTCCTTTACGACTCCAGTTGCCAAACACATTTGAAAAAAATTGAAATTATACAAAATCAATGCTTAAGAGTTATTGGTGGATTTATAAAAAGTACGCCGATTCATGTCATGGAACATGAACTTCAAATTCAACCTTTACATATACGCAGATATTATTTAGCAGGTAAATTTTATTTAAAATTAAAGGCACTTCCAGAAGATGGTATTATAAAAAATGTTGATAATCTCGGTAATTCCTGTCAAACTGCATACTGGAGGCGTAAACGGAGACCTTTATTAGTAGTTATACATGAACTTTTTAATTCAATCCCTTTACACTCTAGTCAACAAATAGAAATATTTTCATTGGATACATGGGTCAGCGGTGTGAATTTATCGGGTATAATAAAACCTTTTATAGATGGTATTGAAAAATCCAAACGAGATTATAATGTTAATGAGATGGTTGTATTGTGTAACAATTTTTTACAAAAAAAATATTCTGGCTTTTATAAAATTTTCACAGATGGCTCTAAAGATGAGCAGGGTTGTGGAGCGGCTTTTTTCGATCCCCAAGATGGGAATTATGTCGGACTTAAGATTCTCTGTGAATCTTCCATTATGCGTATCGAGCTCATTGCTATAGCAGAAGCATTATCGTACATAGAATCTTTGGAATGTGATAACTTTGTGATTCTAACGGACTCGAGAAGCGCCCTCCAACATGTGGCTCGGTGTACCTCGAATAGTCGAGGAACACCGATAGCTTACGATATCATTAAATCCATATGTAATCTAACATGTAATAACAAACGCGCTATACTACAGTGGGTGCCCTCTCATATCGGCTTAAAAGGAAATGAACACGTAGATCAACTAGCTAGGGAGTCCTCTGGTGGAGGTATTCCTTTCACTTGTTTACCTTACCCTTCTGACGTTCTACAAATAGTCAAAAAACAATGCCTGGAGCAGTGGAAGGAATATTTTGACGTGAGATCCCTAAGTAAAGGTATTTGGTACCGAACAATACAACCTAACATATCTCGAAAGTCTTGGATAAATGATGCTGATATGAATCGGAATTTAATTGTAATAGCTCTCAGGCTTCGTTCCGGACACATTCCATTAAACAGTTTCGGATTCTTGATGAAAATAACGGATTCCCCTAATTGCACTGAATGTGGTGTGGTGGAGGATGTTTACCATATAATGATGGAGTGTGTCCGGAACGAAGTGGAAAGAAATATGTTCTTTCAAGTATTTAATGTTAATTTGATTGATCTTGGAGTGTGCAATAGCATGCTAGCGTTTCCAATGTCAGATGGAGCCAAGTTGTTGTATAAAATCGTAAAACAGGGCTTGAGTCGGCGTTAAGTTGTGTGTGTCTTATGAGGGTGACATGCTCATGTCTGAGCAAACCCTCTTTAAAAAATAAAGAAAAAAAAAAAAAAAAACTATAAATTATTTACTTTTATATAAATCTTAGGAATTTAAAATAATTGGAATCAAGACCGACAGGCAGGGGATGGAAAGTTAGTACTTAACCTCCATTCGACTTAATTTTGCATGTAAGGTAGCTCCTCTGGTGGCTGTTTGGCTTAAACTTTGTCGTGACATAAAAGTTCGTAAAGAAACAACTAGATGGCAGTAGTAACCCCCGCTTTAGTGGTACAAGCGTTTTGTTCTACGCATAATTACATTTAAGTGGATAAAAATATTCAAATAATTTTCCCATTTAATAATTTTATTATTTATAAAAACATACTTTTATACGTTTTCCCCATCAATTTATTTAAAAAGATGCACATATTTTAAAAAAATCTGGCTGATTTTAAATAAAAAGAGTAACAGATAAATTAATAAAACTTCATGAAATGAAACGTTGTTCAACTGACATGTCTGCAAAAACTTTCAATGTACACGAACTTTGTTTGGAAAGTTTTCAATGTTTTCATGCGAAGTGGCAAATTCTAGTATATCTCACTTATTTGTTGATACTTTTGTTGTTTTTCACTGTTGTTATTATTCCGTTTTTGTTGATAAACCGCTATTGTTTGTTATAATGTTCTCAAAGAGAAAAGTGTATTGCGTATTTGGATGCAGTGAATTATAAATGGGAACCTAAAAAAAATCTTTTTTTCGAGGTACCAATTCGGTTAGCAAGTAAATAATATTTAAATATGACAGATTGTTGATATTGTAAATAGTATGTATATATATTTTATTATTGTAATCAGAATTGTTCTTTATAGTTTATCTATTACTTTTTAAAGCTCAATTTTTAGATCTACATGTTGTATAATGTTTTGTTAACAGTGTGTTGTGTGTTTTTGTCAATGTAGACTCAGTATGTTGTCACAAACCTTTGTGGTTTTTTAAATGCTACTATGTAATAATTGTTTTATTGTTATGTTGAACCTGTAAAATCAATAAATAATGATAACCTAAAAATAGAAATATTATTTGCTTAATAAGCATGGTGGTACGCTCCACTATTTCCTTACCCATATCCATTAATCAAATCTATGAATTACCTACATATAACTATGCATATGTGTATATATACAGAGCGCATGCAGCTTGGCCCATCATACGCTTGGAAGCGCCACTGAGCTCTATACGACCGATTTTATCACGCGAGATGGCTCTCTTTTCCTTTATGGATAGTTACTATACTCTTTGCCGACAGGTACGTTACATTTTTTTTTATATCCATCAAATCAATTTAAGTTTGTAAGTTTTTAAACAGATTAAATATTAACGCCACCCCATTTATAAATTGGTGTCCTACTTTGTAAACAGATAACGTACTGTCACTCAAGCTAGATTAGTCAAGGATTGCCAGCACTAGACATATTTACCAAAATTTGAGCAATTTCAGCCCTGAAATAGTAGACATTATGATTAAAGGGTGATTGTGGGATAATCACGTTTTGAGATTAAAACATAACACTGGCAGAGTCATCATTAAGTGGAGTTACAAACTTGACATTGAAATTGGAATACCTAACAACATTAATTCATTGTTAACTCCAATAAGTTATTTAAAACTTTAGGGAATGTCATATATTTAAATATTAATAGTAACTATAAAGTTATAATAGAGTTATATTGATTTGCCTAAAATCACCGACTGAATAATATACACTTAATAGTAAAGTGGACAAATAGTCATCGTATTTTACAGTAAAAGCATCTGTTAATAAAAGTGCCTGCCAATACGTTTTTAATGGATTTTGGTGAGGTTTAATACGAGGATTCAATTGAACAGTTAACTGGGAGTATTCAACAAATATGATTTATTTCTTAATTATTAGGTCTTTTGTTATATTATTTAGTCCACTTTGGGAATGTTATATAAACATACTACTGACGGGTAAATAAAACAGCTGCTTCAGGTAGTTTTGGACACGAGACCCGGCAACACTTATCAGTCCGTCAGTCCGTCAAACTTCAATCAATCAATCAGTGTTATCAAATTATCAATCGTATGGGGAGTCGTGATTGCTATCATAAAATTATTTGATAAAGTCAAGAAGAATCTTAAAATATTTGACCCAGTTCCCTGCTTCAAGCCTTCGTGCAAATATTAGGCTACGTTTTGAACCCAGCCTCTGTAAACAAGGTACGTATCTAATACTTCACAACGTCCTTGCAAAATGTCGAATATACAAGGTGTTTCTCATTGATTTTTCTATAAACCAAGCCAGTAAATATTGGTTGGGGCTCGTTAATCACTATTTTATGTCTTAGAGGTTATTTTCCCAAGGCTACGACAGAGTTCGGTCGTCGCTAGGAATTCTTAGAAAGAATTTAGGTCTGTACCGTTAGTCTTTCGATCTTTTGAACTGAGTTGTATCTGTGAGTGTGGTTTTTAATTATTGTGCGTGTTGTGATGTTAATTGTCCGTATTTATGCAAAATGGAACCACACAGCAAACACACACTTTTGAGATATCAAAGGGTTTACAAAAACATGTGCAGCACTGTTATTGCTGTTGCTTCTGTTCTGCTTTTAATATACCTTGTTTCCAAGGGGAAAATCAGGTGGTTCTTTTTTGTATAAGAATTTAGACCACTTTTACATTAGTATTCTTCAAAAAAAGTAAAAAATGAAATTTGTCGAGTGGTTCCATTTTGCATAAATACGGACAATTATACGGTGAAAGTGATGTTTCTTTAATAGATTTGTCAGTAAAATATATATAGTAAGATGTACTTATAAGACAGTGTTGATTTAATTGGGTTATGGCCTTACTTAAATCCAAAGGTCAAGTCGATTATTCCCATACAGATACAGGAGAAACATTTAAACATGCTTTTGATATATTAATCCATGGCATATCTGTTAAATTTAAAATATACAAACTTCAATATCAAAGTCAGCAAAACTAATTTTTGTAAATATAAACTTATATATCAATATATAATCTGGAATAAATATATATACCTAGTACATGCTCTGTTACGTAGAATTAATAAATTTATGAATCTAGACAATATTTGGACAATTTAAGAAATAATCAGAAGAAGAAATAGACAAGTAAATCAGAATAGTATTTACTTCATATTGCTAATATATTGTGTTTGCATAAATTTGTGAGGATGCATGTTTTTCATACAATGATATCTGAAGCGTATTTATGTAAATTTTCTATTCATAGACGTACCTAGGAGTCAAAATTAAACTACCTCTAATATTCTATAATCATTGAAAAACTATAGCTTAACTAGCTGCCTCCCCGCGGTTTTACCCGCGTAGTTCCCGTTCCCGTGGGAATACAGGGATAAAATATAGCCTATGTTACTCGGGGATAATTTAGCTTTCCAAAGGTGAAAGAATTTTTGAAATCGGTCCAGTAGTTTCGGAGCCTATTCATTACAAACAAACAAACAAATCTTTCCTCTTTATAATATTAGTATAGATAACTAAATACTATCCTTATGTATTAAAGAGGCCTTACAAATTCAAATCTCTGTTAATAGAGTATCAAATATCCCCTAAGCTCTCAACTTATTAACCTAATCATATTAGTTGTCTAAATATAGGACAGTCAATTAAAGTATTAATTTACTACATGTTCAAGGTATTAGGAAGGTAGCTTAGGAAGAGGCAAACACTTGTAATTAAGTTATATGTTTAAGTCTTGATTATAGCTAGAGTAGTGCATGTAAACATGATCTGTTGGTTGGTTTATACATTATTATGATTTTACAAAGTATACAAATCAGAAGTACATGATCCAATTGTCAAGAATTAAACTTCATTTAGCATTGTTTCGAAAACTAAAGATAGCTAAAATCTGATTAATCAAGAGGGATTTATGGGAAATAATAAAATACTTGATTTTGGAAACTAAATAAATAGATATCCTTGGACATTTTTCACCACTCGCCAGGGCCGGATCGTGAATTTGTGGGGCCCTGGGCTGAAACTACTTGGGGGCCTATCTTAGTACTCAACTAATAGCCATGCCAAAAAACTGTTTCTATAATGATATATTATTCTTATACATTATTTTTTATTGCACAAAAAACATAAATATTACATAAATCTACGCAAGTATTAGTTGTACAAAAGGCGACCTTATTGCTGTGTGGCAATCTCTTCCAGCAGGCCTAACATGCGCAAGTCGACAAATTTTGTCGACGCATTATCTCGTGCTGAGACGGCATATGTCTGTTTGTCGATGGGAGCTAACATGCGCCACTTAAATCTCGTGTCATTCTGATAAAGAACTCATTTCGTTCTGTCAAACCTGTTTTTGTCGTCAGGCTCTAACATGCGCGCTTTATTTAGTCGAATTTTGACATTTTCCTATGACAAGTTTCTCGTCGATGGTTTTCGTAGACTAGAAACCGCGAATAACTGAGAAAAATCTGAAAAAAGGGGTAATAGTGTTCTGTGATTTGTGAAATTTATGAAACGATTTAAGTATAATGGCAGTGCCGTACTATAATTATCTATTAACTGTGTATGAGGAAAGGGAAGCAAGAAAAATACAGAGGAAGGTGATTCGCGACGTCTGCAACCCATTCGACCTAAGGGATAACGAGTTCCAGTCTCTCTGGCGAATTACAAAGCCTATGACTATTTACATTATAGATAAGCTCCAAGAAGATTTAGAGCCATGAAACGGCTGTGGTTTACCTGCCTTCTTAAAAGTATGTATCTACCTACCTATTTACCACTTAAACTTCTGTTACTATGTGAAATTCCCAAAAAAAAAATTCCCTCCTTCTGGGGCCACAAAGATCCCAGTACAAAAATAGAAGGAAGGATGCTCATACGCTGAATGTCCAACTGGTAATTAAGCATCAATCAACCTGTTCATTTTACTTACATTTATATTTATCATAATAAATTTATTGGTCAGACCCAAACTGCATATTTTGTACCTACATATTACACGAATTTAAGACAATTTTAAGGTCGCGTTCACAAATATGGCAGCGTTCGCGCAATTTTCACCATTATTCACCGAATGAAACCGGCGTTACTAACTAGACTATGGTATGTTTTCATGAAATGTCAACATCGGTTATCTCGCGTCGACAAGGCGAAGTCACGACGAGATATCTTCTCGAGCGCGGTGCGCATGTTAGGAAAAGTGACAAACGAATCGAGATCGACAAAATTTGTCATCTCGTCTATGAGATATGTCGACATGCGCATGTTAAGCAGGCAGGTAACCTTTGGGTGAGAGAGAAACCGAAATAGAGATGTATATTGTATTAAAGAAAATAAAAAACAACAAAATAATTTTATTTATTTGTAACTAACGTACCTAACTTGACGTTTTGGTTCAGCTAGCAATATCAATATATATTTTGCCAACGAGTAATAGGAATAAATAAATAAATGCTTATATTGCAAGTACCAAAATTACACTAGTCATAAGATTACACCATCCTACCAAATTTCACCTAATTTGGTCTAGTACATACCTAGTTTTGGAGCAAATTGGCTGTGACACACAGACGGGTGCACGACAAGAGTAATCCTATATTCGTTTTTTTATTTTATTTTTGTACAGAACCCTAAAAATACCAAAAAAAGAAAGACATGATTTAATATTATTAATTATTTTTACTTACCATTACCAAATAAAGGCAGGAAATCACTGACATAAACAAATTTTACTTATTTAGATAAAGGTAACTTTTAAGTTATCACTTATTAGCACACACTCATTAAACACATTTCAAACAATTAACGCAGTCAGTTTGTCCTTTTTGATGACGAGAAGAGAAGTGCAGAAAAACAACAAAATCACGTCAGACGTTACGTCAACCAGCGCGGCGGGAAAGTCCCGCGTAAGAGTAGATAAAAATACTGGGAAATCCCCGTTCCGTTCCATAGACGCGCACATACATTGGTTCATTGATCTCAGGATTGCCATTATTAACTTTAAATTTTTTTATGAAAAACGGCATGAAAACAACCTTTTACACGTATTTCCCCCCTCAACTACATTCATAAAAGTATGCAATTTTTAATCAATATTTTCTTATGACGTTGTCTGTCACGTAAAAATATCGTCCGTAAACCGACTTTACAGACAACTACTTTTTTTTTCAAATTATGGCCTATTTTTTAGCGGGATCTGGGGGCCCCTTGTAACCCCGGGGCCCTGGGCTGCAGCCCAATCAGCCCATAGGTAGATCCGGCCCTGCCACTCGCCTATTCTGGTTCGAAACCAAACAGCTTGTGCTATGGTAACTAGATAGCTGATATACAATATACTACATATGTAAACATTTTAAAATAGATGCTTAATTGTTTATATAGATATTTACAACAACTAGATCCTTACTAAAAATAGATCTTGAGCTTTTAAAAAAAAATGTCAGAAATATTTTTTTAGTGTCATAACAGTCATTGATATATGATATGACCCAACTTTCAATCATTTAAGAACCACAACCACCCAAGTTGAAGCTTGATCCTCCATCCTAGATACCAAAATCAGTCCACCATGGCGAGCGGGTCTTGGGAGGAGTTCTTCGCAGTCCACCTGCCCCCGCCTGACTTCGAGGACAACAGGTCACTGCTCAAGGAGTTCTGCGAGCGACACGACCAATACGGCAATAAGATTGTACTTGTAACTGTAAGTATATGTTAATAGAGTCTATTTTATATTCTCCTACTAAAGTTATCCAGGTTTTCTAAGTCCGTTTTGATAACACCTAAGTATGTGTGGCAGAAAGAGATAAGTATTGTGTGACAAATAAACAAGCTATTATAAATAATATAGATAAATATGTTAATAACATTTATGACCGCTGCGGGTGTGAGTTAGCGAAGCTTGAGGGTCTTTAAATGAAAGTGATAGCTTTTACGTCACTGTATAATATATAAACACGTGAAACAACATAAAAATAAACACTATAAGACAAAAATAAAAGAAAACACACAAAATATACAAAAGTTACAAATCTAGTCTAATAGGTGCCGCGCGCGTACGGACAGGTCGTCTCTCACTCAACTGTGAATTGGCGGCAACGCGTTCAGGCGCGTTACAATAGTTTTCCCGCGCGCGCGATATCGTTCGCGCATGCGCGGCGACGCGGCGTAGCCGTTGGCAAAACTGGAATGTTACCAGCAATATGCGGAGAGAGAGGCGTTCGTGTTATATACTCCCCCTCCAACACACCTAAACGACCCGATGGTGGGTTGGCAACAAGAGAACGTGGTCGGCGACGCGGTCGTACACGACGACGGCGTGGATGTACTGGTTCGGAGACGTCGTACAGACTAATGTAAGAGGTTAACGCTGACTGATGAAATTTCCCTATCACCTGGTTTGAACCTAAATCAGCAATTTCAAAGGTCGTAGGACTTACAACCTTGGTAATGCGATACGGACCGTCCCGTTTCGGCATCAATTTACAAGTTATACCCTTCTTAACATAACCAAACAAATGAGTAAGCACTAACACCGAGTCTCCGACACTAAAATTAGGTACATAACCACATTTCTGATCAGCAACAGTCTTTTTGATGTCTTGCTGCTGCTCAGCTCTCTCTCGAATAAGCTTCCTACTGCTTATAATATAATTATTTGACGAGTCTGGCTCGATTCCTGCCGTAACGATTGTGTCTAATTCTGTCTTCATTGAAGCCTTCTTAGCGGGTGTAAGACGGTACGGCGGGACAGATACAGGCGTATGAACACCCGTATCAATACGGTGTTCCGCGTAAGGCGGTGGTACTCCCCCTAGCTGGAAGATTTCAGCATTACGTGGAGGTCGAGAAGCCAGATGATCACACTCGGTGGGCTTGAGTACCACTCCTTCGTCATCGCGTAAGAATGAAGCTGAATAGCATGAAACTTCGTTGGCATGGGTGACAAAAGATGGTGCAGATAAATCTAAAATTTCACCATCAGACATAAAAGTTTCATTTGTGTCCTGGAATTTCATGGTCACCCTACCTAGCAGTCCTGATTTTCTGATTTTACTCGAATTTCGCATGGTCACCCTACTTCGTGACCGCGGTTGACCTAAGTCATCGCGATATACACAAACATTTTGTGAATTCGGAACATTTTTACATAACATATTTTCGTTATCATTAAATTCTACGAGTGAAGTTGTAGTATAATTACCATCGATACAACTAGAATACAAATTCTCATCACTAGAAATCCCTTGAATTGCTGACTTAGGCTCGATTTGCGTAGAATTAATGTTTTGAACGTCAACAGTATTCAAAAAATCACGCGGCAACTCAGCCCGAAAATCCGTAGGTGCATAACGACCTCTACATGAAAACTTTGATCGAAATGTTCGGGTTCGCGGTATTTTATTACTTACGATATTAATATTATTGTTACTACTATTATTATTGGAACGGAATAAAGTACTAAACTTATTAGGACTACTTGAAAGAGTCTCCGATCCAATACAACCATGCTTAGTAGTGAAATTACGACTTACCAGTGTATGCGGCGTTTGTACAGATGGTTGGAGAGGGGGCACTGACCTTTGTTTATGTTTACGCGCCTTATCAGATAAGAAGTTTATCGCTGCAAATTCCGAACTGCATTTCGGACACTTTGAACGCGTAACACCTCTCTCTCCGCAACCGTAACATACAATTTCATTTGTAGGTGTACTAGGTGTAGACATTTTAAAACTTAACCTACGACAAGCCGTTTTATTATGACCATATGATTTACAATAGGCACAGAATCGGTTCACTGGTTTCACTACACCTTTACGAGGTGTTTGAGCCGTAACACTACTATCACTAGGTACACTTTCACTGCACTGGGATGTCGACGTCGGTGCAGGTGGTGTCGGCGTTGTGCTGGGCATCAGCGCTGGCTTCCGCGGCGACTGCTGCGATGCTGGCGTTGCCGGCGGCACACGCGAAGACCTCTTCTGAGTACCATCTGCGGTACTAGGGCTCACGACGACTGTGTCACGAGATGCCTCAGTCAGAGAATCTTCAATAAGACGAGCAGTGCGGATGAGATCCGCGAAGCATTTGACCTCATCTCGTCTTAAACGTTTTCTAATGCGTCTATCCAATTGGCCGTAGACCATATCAATCTGGACTTTTTCAGTCAGGTCACTTGGCGGTAATTTAGCAAGAAGAGCTCGAGCCTTAGCGACGAATAAATCCGTTTTCTCTTCCCCTTGTTTACATTGGAATAGTTCTTGGTATATACGATATGGGGGTCGATGATCTCCGTAAGCACTTTGGAGATATTGGATGGCTTCTGGCCATGTAAGTACTTCCAATTTTACCCCTTGCCACCAAGTAGCTGCATTGTGAGTCAGTAGCATAGACAATCCTCTTAAGGAATTAGCTTCAGAAACATTCGTGCATTCACGGAAGCTTTCTATGGAGTCGATGAACGCGTCGACGGATTCGGATGCATCACCGGAGAATCGTGCATGGCAGCGCGCGAAGTTCCCAGATGAGGACGACTCTTCGGACACCGCTGGACGCGGCGAGGATGCTACCTTTTCAAGTAGCCTCTCGAAGGCATCGGTCTGAGACCGCTGTAATGTCGCCATCATGGCGGTGATGTGCTCCGTCGTAAACGCAACCTGACCCTCGGTACCGGATGGTTCACCGAAATGATCGTCATCAGACGATTGACGATTCTTGCGCGTTCGCGGCATGTTGTTACTCAAAGTCTATCACGAACACAAAACTTTTTCAAACTTCGCCCCACGTTGGGCGCCATTTATGACCGCTGCGGGTGTGAGTTAGCGAAGCTTGAGGGTCTTTAAATGAAAGTGATAGCTTTTACGTCACTGTATAATATATAAACACGTGAAACAACATAAAAATAAACACTATAAGACAAAAATAAAAGAAAACACACAAAATATACAAAAGTTACAAATCTAGTCTAATAGGTGCCGCGCGCGTACGGACAGGTCGTCTCTCACTCAACTGTGAATTGGCGGCAACGCGTTCAGGCGCGTTACAATAGTTTTCCCGCGCGCGCGATATCGTTCGCGCATGCGCGGCGACGCGGCGTAGCCGTTGGCAAAACTGGAATGTTACCAGCAATATGCGGAGAGAGAGGCGTTCGTGTTATACATTATAAATAGAAAAAATTATGGATCTCAATCATGTTAGAACGTCTGAAAGGATCTGAATTTTATTTGGCACAGTTTGAATATGGTCTGGAAGAACGCATATTTTTATCTCGCGAAAATTTAAGATTACTATTTAAGGTCTAGTTTTCTGATACCAATTAAATAAATGTTTTGATACCTATGAGTAAAATTAATCCGTTAAATTAGTTTCTGCAGATATTTTGAATTGAATTTTGAAGCTGGACCAAAACCTATCATCCAAATTTAAACTCTCACTCCAGCCCCCCTAGCACAAGCCGGGGATAAAACGTTTATCCACCGGTTATATCCACTGACAAGGGATAAAATTATTTTATCCACCTGCCAAAGCACGGCAACAGGGGGGAAGAGAATTATATCACTTTTTGACATTAGACGTGGATACTCACCCCCCGCCTATAGCATGGCGACTCGTGGAAGAGAAAAATGACAGATATTTTGACATATCAAAGGGAGAAATTTATCCTCACCTTTAGACGGTGGGTTTAAGTTTATCACTTGAGAATATATATAATTAGTGTTAATATAAAAATGTCTCGTGCTTACTGGAGCTTAGTGTTTTCGTCGGAAAGAGAGAAAATCGAACGAAAAATACACCGGCGTTCAATTCGCGATTCGAGCAATCCCTTCGAATTGCCCGACACCAAATTCCGCCGGATTTTTCGAATGCACAAGGATTGCGTGCATTATATGTGCCAAGAACTCCATTTGGCTTTGAAACCATCGACAGCAGACGGACTACCGGTGCACATCAAAGTAAGCACCTATAATTAATCGTATCGTGTATTGACCATAATAGATAGACCAGGTACACCTTCTTATTACCTACATTTATACTTATATTTTAGGTACCTACTCACATCCATCAGAATACTGGCTGATGGTGGCTACCAAAGAGGTACGGGTCAAGACCATGGGCTAGCAATTGATCAAACAACTGTCAGCAAGTACCTGACCCAGGTTTCTGAGGCCATCATTAGAATGTGAGCAGCAGCAGCAATGTTTCATTCACTTTAAGTGAAAAAGAACATATTCTCAATGGTTTTTTTTATTTTTAGATTAATGCCTAAGTGGATAGCTTTCCCAGCAACAGAGCAAGCAAGGCAAAGGGTGTCCACAGGATTCTGTGTGAAGCATGGTTTGCCTAATGTTCTAGGAGCTGTAGACTGCACCCATGTCGATATATTTCCTCCATCATTCCCGACTGGAGTTCAATATAAAAACAGGAAAGGGCGAACTACAATAAATGTGCAACTGGTAAGCACAAACATAATTTAGTTAATTACCCAATATAAAACATTGTTTTTATAGTAAAGTATTGTAACAGGCTGTGGATGTCGACTGCTGCATCATCAACATTAATGCGAGATACCCAGGGCGAGTCCATGACCAGTTCTTATTCAACCACTCGAAATTAAAAGCTGAAATGAAGCGCCTATATGACAATGGCATCGGGCAATGCTACCTCTTAGGTATGTTTGTTTTATTTTCTTATTACTTAAAACTTTTGTAATAGTAGTATGTATAGTGAGCTAGTATCTACTTAATAAATAACACTATGTTGTTAAAAATAATATTTATTCAGAACAAAATTTACATTTCCCTTATCTTCTAGTAAATCTGAAAAGTGAAAACAAAAATTCCTGTATATTGAACACATAACTAAAACACATAACTATTTTACAGGAGATTCAGGCTGTGCATTAGAGCCTTGGCTCATGACTCCAGACTTAGAAGCCACTCCAAACAGCCCTGCAGAAAAATACACAAACTAGCATTGTCAAGTGCGGATCTGTGGGGAGAGAACAAATGGCTATGTTAAGGGCACATTTCGATGTCTGGGCATTGATAGGGTGCTTCATTACAGCCCAGAAGAAGCTTCTCAGCTAATATATGCTTGTGCAACACTATATAATATCATGCTTCACTATTGGTGTGATATTTAATTACATAAGTTTATTTAAACCAGACATAGACTCTATTTTTAAGAGCTAATTTAATTTGTGTATTTCAGAATTCCTATGGAACCCATGGATAACTCTGAGGTGACCTATGAAGAAAGGCATGAATCGCCTGTACCTCATCACACCAGACTTTTAACTGTTGCAAGACAAAAAAGAGAAAATTTAATAAACTCTTATTTTTATTGAAAAATATTTTATTTGCTTCCACTGGGCGACAGACCTATCTGGACCATGTTCTTTCAATATTTCTTTTGATACTTGCCACTGGGATTCCGCCCTTTTAGCTCCCAAGGGTGATGTGAATTCCCCAGTGGCTAGATATAGTGTGGGAGGACATAAAGTCGACTAAAGCTGCTAGGTATTTGTTGCTTGTTGCTGCGCGATCTGAAATACCAGAAAAAAATTAAATAATAGTCGACAGAATACTCAATTATTCAATAGTAAAAGCACAAAAATGAATAAGTACTTACATTTCTGGCACTCGTTAGGATATTATGTGCGTTATTATTATATATAAAGATAAAAAAATATTCCAATTTGTTGTTTATGTCTTGCTTTCAGCTAAGACGACTTTGATTGACGTTCTAAACGTCTAGCCGTTGACAACAAAACAGAATAAAAATCTAGCACAGATGTAATAAAACGAAAAAAATTCTTGGCTTTACGACGATATTCACGACTATTTTGTAATTCAATAATTTTTTTCTTATAATGGCAATAATTTCCGGGACAAGCGTTCCCCTTGTTTTATCCACCGTGATAAGTTTATCTACCCATGTCGTCATGCTCGCAGAGAGGATAAAATTGACAGAGAGGAAAATAATTTTGTCTTCCCCCCGGGGATAAAATGACTGCGGTCATGCTCGCCCTGCAGCCATCTAAAACACATATTCAAACATTTCAGTCGGGTGGTACAACGGTGCCTCTAGAACACAACACTGTTCGTTTCGTCGACAACTTCAGTGCTGGTACTAGAGGGTCTGCTTCTGCGGAGTACTTCCTCGACCAGGGGTACGCAGTTATCTTCATGCACCGGCAGAAGTCGTTGGAACCCTTCACGAGGCACTTCAGTGGCCAGAAACTGTTGGATATGCTCGATATACAGGAGAGGGGACCTAATACTACCATTACAGGTAAGGTTAACCCATAACTCAGATTGCAGATTCTATGTATGTGTTACTCACAAATAAGGACTGAAGAGATTTAAATGATATATGGGACAATTTAAATGATATATCCAAATTGATATATTATACATAAAAACCTTCCCCATGAAATACTCCGTAATTTTGTGAAAAACGCATGAAAATCTGTTCAGTAGTTTGTGTTCAACGCGTTCAGACAGACAGAGGTGGCGGGGACTTTGTTTTATATATAGAGAAATAGCATGGTTAATTAATGATTACTCATGGCCAATTTAATACTAATTTACTACTTTTAAATACATACTTATATGGTTTTAAATCAACAAAGATTCTTATAATCATTGTTTTGGTTGCCATTTGTCTAATTGGTCACAATAATAATCTCATATATGGATGCTGATAAGCAATAATGTGTTAACCCTCATAAACTTCATTTTGAGAAAATGGTGCTTAAAGATAATAATGTCTATGTGATTTATGACTTTTTGTATGATATAAATCCATTTTTATGTACTTTTATGTTTTAGATGACTTGAAACACTTTTGTAGAATGTTAAATACGCGACGCACTATAAAAATATATCAAAACCTTTGTTTTCGACCTTTTGTGGGTTGACACATTATTGCTTATAAGTATCCATATCTTCCACTTCAGGCGATCAGTTACATTTTTGCTCTTTGCATTGATTTCATATAAATTCCAGTGAAACCAGACAGCGTAGATGTCCTGGCACCAATCCTCCTGCGGTACAAAGCAGCACATGCAGCAGGGGCTATCCTGCAGGTGTCGTTCATGACTGTCTCCGAGTACTTCTGGTTGCTTCGCGCGGCGTGTGAGTGCCTCGCTCGGTTGGGACCCCGCGCGGTGTTGTACCTCGCCGCGGCAGTATCAGACTTCTATATACCTAAGGAGAGGATTGTGAGTTGACATGTGTATTATGCGCCTGTTGAAAAGGCAATAGCAATGATGCACGGATGAATAATTGCTATTGATTTTTAGTAGGAGTTGGGATTGTCGGTTAAAGATTTTTGTAGTTGGATGAAAATATTCAGGATTTAGCAGTTATATATAAACTTATAGACAATATCTCTTAATAATAATAGCATCTAAATTTAGAGAAAACAGAATTAAAAAGCAATTTTTGATTTCAGTTTTAGGTGCTTAAGCGAAAATCATGTCTGGTGTTAGTGCTAGCTAACTTAAAAATTTTCTATTAGTTTCATATACCTAATAGAACAGTAGCAAAAGATTGTTATAATTCATATAATGTGTTTAGACTAAATACGCGATGCATTATAAAAATATATCAAAACCTTTGTTTTCGACTTTTTGTGGTTTGACACATTATTACTTATCAGCATCCAAATATGTGATGCATAATAAAAATATCTCAAAACCTTTGTGGGTTGACACATCTTGACTTATCAGCATGAATTTTACTTTTTGTGGACACATTATTGCTTATCAGCATCTATATATTGTTGTTGGTCTCGGTAGCCCACGCACAAGATGCAGTCAGAGTGCGGCGCGCCGGTGATCCAGCTGCACCTGGTGCCCAAGCTGTTGGCCCCGCTGGTGGCCCTGTGGGTGCCCTCCGCCTACATCGTGTCCTTCAAGCTCGAGACCGACGAGAGCCTGCTCATACCCAAGGCGAGGGCCGCGCTCGACAAGTACAAACACAAGGTATACTATACATCCCATACAGAGTCGTAGAAAATGTCGTTGTCGCCCGAATCATAATTAGACAGTCCGGTTGGCTTTGTGGTTAGTGACCCTGACTCTCAAGTCGCGGGTCGCATGAATATGTCTGTTTGTCCATCACCATTCGAAGGCTACATTATCCACGAGTAACATAGGCTATATTTTATCCCTGTATTCCCACGGGAACGGGTACAAAAACTGCGTGGAGGCAGTTAGTATCATATATTAAAGTACCCACACTGCATTCTAATAAATTAGGTCATTATATATTGTTGATACTTACAGATGGTGGTGGCAAATATATTGCAAACCCGTCACCATCGTGTGGTCCTGGTCTCTCCTGAAGCCAGCCAGGAGATCCTGCTCACCAGGGAGGAGGTACACGCGGGTAAGTTTGAACTTTATGTAATACGTAATAGAGTCCATTTTATAATGATCTTAAAGCTCTGAAATTGTACCTATTAGAATAATTTACTGATTTTCTTCCTCCAAGATGCTTTCATCCGAAACCTATTCTATATAAGTGCCATGTTTCTTCCAAATCCCTTCAGCTGATGTGGAGTAAAATCATTTCGCAGAAGGAGGCGAGGGAACGGGAGCGCGAGGTTGACCCCTTAGCGCCCCCGCTCCGGCGCAGACGAGTGGGGAGGAGAAGGCGGCAATACATAGCCGCCCTCGCCCCCCCGTAGTGGTGCTGGCTGGCGGGGAATGGGACTCCCTGCCAGCTGTAATAGCCCACCTGTCTAGGGGGGGGACCAAGTGATCCTGGTCCCCTCCTTCTTGGCGCGGAGGCCCTGGCTTTTAGAGCTGGGCCAGCTTGCAGATGTCGCGGTTGAAACACATTAGTGCGCCCGTGACATCTGCAAAAAAAGCATAGAGGATCACCGACAGGTTTTTAGTGGGTATGCCTCTCTCAGTTAGAGGAGAGTCCCACATAACCACCCACACCGTCCCTTCAAGGTGTGGGGGTATGCGTAACGCATTTTCCTGTCGGAAAAAAAAAAAAAAAAAAAATGATGTGGAGTAAAATAGCTACTAATCAACATACATCCGCAGAAACTTAACTGATTATTTCAAACTAGCATTATGCTAAAAAACCGATTTCATCACTGCCAACCATATTAGGATGCTAATAAGCAATAATGTGTTAACCCGGTGAAAATGGCGTCTTAAGATAATACTGTTTATGTGATTTACGACTTTTTGTATGATATAAATCCATTTTTTATTTAGGTACTTATGTTTTAGATGACTTGAAACACTTTTGTAGAATGTTTTATACAATGCATCACTTTATAAAAATATATCAAAATCTTTGTTTTCGACTTTATGGGTTGACACATTATTACTTAACAGCATCCATTTATTATAATGTACTAGTCTTTTTTTTTTTTTTTTATACAACTAAAATATTTTAATTTCCTTTTTTTTAAATACAACTAAAATATAAAAATGGCGTAGGTGTCGACATAGAGGCATCAATAGTGTGCGAGATGGTCCGCCTACACGCGGATCACTTGGCGTGTGCCCTAGAGGCGGAGGGGTTGGGGGTCGCGGGGGGCGTGGGGCCGGGGGGCGTGGGTCCGGGGGGGCCGCCCCCTCGGTCCCCTCGCTGATGCTCGCGATCGCGGCGCCGGCTCTACCTCACGCCGGATTAGCTGCTGTATACAATAGTGGAATGTTGGCTTGTTGACTTGTTAGATAGGTTGACTTGTGTATTAGACTTTATTATGAGTGATTTTTTGACGGTGTAAAATGTCAAGCAAAAATTATGTTTAAATAATGATCTGTTCAATTCATTATTATATTAATTACTTCTTCCATCAGAGATTAAAGTTTTTGATTTTTAATAGTTCAAAATGCCAAATAAAATTGTTGCTTAAGTAAGGATTATTATTTATTATCTGTTAAAAATGTAAATTTATAGGATAGATGATAAAATTGAACCCTATTTTTGAGCAATACAGTTTAGTTTTCCTCAACATTTTTAAACTTCAAAGTGAACCTAAAAGTCAGTTGTATTATGGTTATTTTACAAACTTTCTGACGACTTAACTTTTTTGTTAGTTATTGAAATTTAATTCATGGAATCGTCAGATATCTGTTTCATGATAAAGTCAACTAACTAGCTAACTTATCGAGACGCTATCTTGTCGAAAAGTCAACTGGACAACATATCAACAAGTCAACTACCAACATAACTCAGTGCTATTGTATTAAGAAATGGAACACTATATAAAGTGCAGTGTGAAGGATTATCAACTTAGTATTAACCCTGAAATTATAATTATTTATTTATTGTACATTTTAAAATGGTATATGGGAATTTCATTGTATGTATACATGTAGATCTAAATGTTGGGTGTAAAAAGACATTTACCGATAACTGAATTAACATCTTTTTGGCTATAGTTACTAGTTTGGGTTGCCAGTTAAAAACATGATAATACCGTTTAGTTTTCAAATAGAGCCAGTTTTTACCCTATACCTATATAGATTTATTCATACGAATAAGTAATATTATAAAATAAAATAGGTGTTTTTTTTAATTATTGCATGAAAGTGAACAAGTGTTTCTGTTCCAAATGTAGGTATAAAGATGCGAAAGAATAGTTTATAGTCTTCTCTATTTATGTATAAGTAAATATAAATTAATATTTTTTATTTAAAAAAAAATCCTAAAAATGTATCGCTGGTTCTGATTCTATTGTGTACTAAACTAAATTATAATACGTATAACTCTTTCTATAAAAAGGTACAGTCTAATTAAGAACTCCTTTTTGAAGTCGGGTTTAATAGCTTTTTTTTGACAGTATTTTATTTAGTTCTATTAACCTTGCCAATAATGTCTCTATAGGCTATGATGACTAAAATTAAGTCTAAAAGTTCATATACTTGTTGCCATAAAATAATCAAAAATATATAGAAATAAATAGTAATTTCAGTTTGATGCATAATAAAATGAGAATTTAGTGTCTTTGCCCCAAATATAACATATTTATACGTTTTTATGTCTTATTCAACGTATAAATAAATATATAATCTATGTATAATGTAAAAATATCTACTTAAATGTAATTTACCATCACGATGTTCAAATTACATACATACTTCCAATGATATAAATGTTAATAATTGTGCTTATAATAATAATGATGTATGAGTAAATTAAAAAAAGATAAGAATCGTGTCGCTAAAGAAATGTTCGAATTTCTCACGACAGATGAAAGAAGTTAAAAAAATCATATATCTGCAGCCTTATTTCAATATCGTCTCACATAACACTAGTTGTCTCTGTCTGTCACGGGTTGTTCCGTGTAAGTGTGAGCGAGACGCCTGCTAAACAGTTTTAATTAAGCCGCTTATAAACACATGTTAATGTGTATATCATTAAGCCATTATGGTGTTTTAGAATAATCTTGAATAAATGTTTCAACATTAACAATTATCATAAATGGATGCTGATAAGCAATAATGTGTTAACCCTCATAAACTTGCTTTTGAGAAAATGGCGTCTAAATATCATATTGTATATGTGATTTACGATTTATTTCATTACATAAATCCACTTTTAAATTATTTATATGCTTTAGATACCTACCTTTGAATTTTACTTTTTGTGGGTCGACACATTATTACTTATTGCCATCCAAATTATAACCGTTGTTTTTGGTGTAAATCTTAATGATTAATATAATTATACATACATATACTGTACTTATATGCGGTGTCTTATATATGTCTTAATAATATTATATTCATCTGGACCAGATCTAGACTTTCCTTAGGCGTGTAATCATTATCTTATCAATATTTATTAAATGTCGAATAAGAATTATATAATATTACTCTCAATGTGAATGTATACATATATCAGTCATTGGAAACTGAATTTTATCACATGTTAATAAGTTATAATTCTGTATAACAAGAAAACGTGTATTTTCTATATTGTATATATCCGAAAATCTATATAATTATGTGTAGTGTTTCTATGTTTGAGATATTTATTGTGTAAGGGAAATTGGTGTTAAAAAATTATGTGATTTTTAGATTGTTATTTTTTTTGTTTTTTCAGTGACATTACATATCATAGACACACAAATAAATGTTGCAATTATGTGTCCTTTCGATAGTTTAGTGTTGCTTTTATAAATTAATTTATCATGTGTCTTAAAGACTTTTATTTAACTTATAATTGATGAAATTGGGCAAATATTAGTCAATATTATATGTTTTGTTTAAAAACAATTGTATGATTAGAATCTCAAGTTGTATGATTACAAACTCACAACAAATGTATTTCCAAGTACCATAATATGCTCTGTTTCCAACCCCCAGAGTTGAAAATGCAACACCGCGCGATAAAAAAGCGTCGCGTTTTAAAAACGCTGTAAACATGGGAATGCATTTGTTGTATTTGAACGCTTTTTTAACGTACGTTAAAAAAACTCTTTTGCGAAAGAGGGGTTACAATTTGTGTGAAATTTTTGGATATTAAGGGTATTTATTGTATGTTGTACGAGTGAGCTTAGGGGTCCCACCATCGTTAATAACAGTATTATTATAATCTTAATGTAAGACTAAAATAATACTATTATAATAATGATGTTGGGCCTTCAAGTGACTGTAGCGCTCTTATTATTATTGGATTAAATGTAGCTATGAATTTGGTATTACATATATAAAATGTGTGTTTATGTGCATAATTATTTCCACCTTATAAACTCATCCACCTTATAAGGTCATGGATTTTCCGTCTTTGTCTCTCTTTAGGTATTCCATATCTGATCGTGAGACAAAAGTAATATGGATTTCTCGTTCGGCTATAATAAGTAGACTGATATAACATTTTTAACTGGATGCTGATAAGTAATAATGTGTTATCCCTCATAAACATAGTTTTGAGAAAATGGCGTCTTAAGATAATGTGATGTATGTAAATCCATTTTTAATGTAAATTTATGTTAAAGATGACTTGAAACCCTTAAGAATGTTAAATACGTGATGCATCATAAAAATATATATAAATCTTTGTTTTCGACTTTTTGTGGGTTGACACATTATTGCTTATCACCATCCAACTATCTTTGACGTCATGGTCAAAATAATTTTAGTAAATACAACGCCACATCAAAATGTTTCAATTTAAAAATATATTATTTGGATGCTTGGATATTTAATACAGCACTTAAGGTCAAATTTCTGCAGAAGAAAAAAATAATTATGTACATAAACCCATAATAAAAATGTACGTGTGAAAATGTATCACTATTCCTATATTTTAAGGGTGTTGTGAATTTGATATTGTTGGACTTGCCTTTGTGGAAATATTTAGCTACTAGCTTCCACCCCGTGGTTTCACTCGCATAATTCCCGTTTCCATAGTAATACGGAGATAAAATATAGCCTACAATATTTCTACAAAGGCAGCAAAGAGCTTATTGTGTACTGATACCAACATGAACTGAAATATGTGGGATTTTTAAATCTTAATACTAGTATTTACAATTCAACGATTCAACCTTACGTACAAGACAATAAGATACAATTTGCATTACCACGTTTATATATAGAAGAATTATAAAGGAAATGTAATGTTATTTATAATTGTTCTATATAATATTGATCGCTCACTTAGTCTTGCCATATAAAGAATAATTAAAGAAGATTTTCTCTAAGAATCTTAGGTATCATCAAAGTGGCATCGTAAGTGAGTGATCACCTCTAAAGTCTTTCTGAAGTGCTAAAAAGTATATGCAAGGGGTTCACAAATTTAAATTAACAACGCAGCAAAGTATTAAAGCTAATTTATATAGCTAAAAGAAATAAACATCAAGTGAAGTTTTAAGCTACTACACCGAACTACCCGAAAAATCTTTAAAATACTAAAATAACTTACACGTTTTAAATATAACCAAATAGCTATTTTCAGAGAGAGCATGATACTGAACAACCTAGTGCTACTAATTATAATCGTCTCTCTTTGTAACATCTGGTCGCTTTATTGTAACATGTTACAGCACGTAACACCGTTCAGCACCTTACAATTTAAACCCCTGGCATATAGTTTAAATTGCAAAAACCTTTATTTATTGACACATGATTTTAAAACCAATGTGGTATCTATCGTTGTGATATTTGTACACCTGTAACTGTAACTACTATCGCTGTAGATATAGGTGGAGATTTTATTAGACGTGGATTAAATAGTTTGTCATATTTTAATGTAACAATGTTGTTTTATTTCGACTCTATTTTATCTCCCTTTTTTTATAGGCAAAAGCCTAATGGCCAGGATCAAAATTAACTCATCTTTAATGATTAAGCCCTCATTCGCATTAGAGTTTTTTTACCGGACTGTAAAAAAACGTTCAAATACAACAAATGCATTCCCATGTATATGTTCACACGACAGCGTTTTTAAATGTACTTGGGAATGCATTTTTTGTGTATGAACGCTTTTTCACCGTACGCTAAAAAAACTCGTGCGATTGAGGGCTTAGTATTTCTTGAATAAAAAGAGGTTTTAAGCCTTTTTTATTGACTGACACCATATACTGTTTAAAAGCAAACCGTGACGTTTTCTTTGTTCAAAGTTGTCATGGCCTGTCAGAATTGCACTGAAATATTTGTAAATACATAAGTGTAGCTAATGTGGTTAAACTGTTTCAAAATAGTCAAGATAACGTCGTTTTAATTCAAAAAATTTCAATAATGGTAAGTAACTTAAATTTTCCTGAAGTAACACTCTGAATGTGTACCTAAAATTTAACTATTCTTACAGGACAATGAAATTGAGGATCTCGTAGGCGATGTTAAGTTAACCGACTCGCAAAAAAGTATGACCGCAACAAACGCGTATTCGATGGACTTCACGGATAGTAGTTCAGACAAAAATAACTCTTCTGGTAAAAATACTTACGTCCTAGAATGCGATGACAGTGAAGATAGTGAGAATTACCCAGTTCATGGTAGCAAGAGTACCATACATTTAAATGGAAAATATTCGATACAAGTACATAACCACAAAGATTCACAACATGAAGAGACACATCAAATGAGCAGAGGAGCATCCACTAGTGTTCATAAATGCTCAATAGTAGCTCAAGAGATATTCACTCAAACAAGCAAGACAATAATAGAGCTAGCTGAAACCGATGGAGTACTTCGGAAATGTAATAACAACACGCTAGAAACACAAACCTCATTTATATCTATAACTGAGAACAAGAAAGTCGAATACAGAATAGAGCTTTCAGGTGCCCACAATATATTCTCAAGAAACGAAATTGTTCATGAGTCTGAACATGAACATGATGTGGACAAATATATAAGTCATAATGAAGTCATGAACAATTCCCTAGATGATGGATCGTCAAGGTTCCCAGTTTCTGAAACGGAAAACTATAAAAGCGATGCAAACACAAGTCAGTCCAGTATGATCGACAAAGTAATACTCATTAAATATGAGAACTCCAAAGAAAATATCTCAAGTGAGGAGCAAAACGATACCATTTTTGACAATAGTAGCGATTATGATTCACCAAAATTTTATTCTGATTTCGATGAAGATTCCTTGATAGAGCGACATCATCGAAAACTTGAAAATATTGACAGCCAAAGCGACACAAGTGAAGTAACAAAATCTCTAGATAACGACGTTGCAGAACTTTATAGCAAGCTATCTGAAACATTCGAGTTGAAGGCACTGGAGAGATCGTGTGATCCAGAACTTTTACGAATTGGTACTCTAACACCTCTCACTGAAGAATCTACTGTGAAAAAAGATAGTCTTCTAGATATTCCTCCGAAGCTCATAAATCTCATTGATGACATGGAGACAGAAACTCTATTTACAAATAATGCTGGAATCAAAGTTAAGGTATTAACCCAAGACACGAAAAAAGACAAGGAAGCATTCAAGTTGCCTCCTCTGCAGAAAAATCAATCTTGTCCCAACAGTCCCCATCTAAACTTTTTGTTTTCTGTGCACCAAGCAAGGCCTTTAAGTAAATCTGGTACTTTACCTTCTCTTCTGGAGGATCAGAGAGGTAGATGGGAAATTGGCACGAAAGATTTAGCTTCAGGGGAAAGTGCATCGATAAATGACAGAAGTGGTATGTCTTGTATAATCACCCAGACTAACATATTTTTATCTATGTTTACCTCTTTCTATTTATATAAGTTGAAAAGAGAACGAAATTCTTAAGTTTTGTCCTGTCAAACAGGTAGCTTGGAAACTAACATCACTAGTTTTGGTCAAACTGAAAGATCGTAAATTCTCCGTTACTCTTTTCGTTATTTACAAAAGAAGGAAGCTTAAGCTTATGTTAAGAATGTTGAGCATTAGAATCGGAGCTATTATTGTGTATAATATTTTATTATTTTTAGGGTTAGTCTGGAATAACAACGCATCTGTACACCTACCTCCGATTCATGTAGAAGGTTTCGCTGTAAATACACCCAGAATTAATTATAACGTAGCAAACTCAACGAGAACATCTGTAAATGCAGAACAACGTCAAGAAGCCATATGTATAAAAGACAAGATTAAAGAATTAAAAATGTGCTGCAAAAACACTAAGCCGATATCGCATAGAAATAATACTGAGTGAGAACTTGTTACTAATAAAGTTACTATAGATATAAATCAACTTAAGCAAGTGTAGTTGGGGATCCCTTTTTGTGTATTATATTTTAATTTTGAACCGACATCAAAGAAGGGAGGTCCTATGTTTATTTTTCTCCCATAGATCTACACACAGCAGAAGCGAATCGCCTGGTAGCATGTCGATAAATGAAAGCAGATTTTACGACGTCGCTGAACGAGGATGTGAAGCGCTCTGTGGTGAACTGCTGAAGAGACTGCGATCACATTCTTGGTATGTTCTTTGATGTGTACAAACTTAATAACCATGTGCGGGGTACGAGCCTTTCCTAGCAAAGAGGGGACTATGGCCATAGTCCATCATACAGGCTTAGTGTGCAACAAGAGGGTTAAGGCCATAGTCCACCACATGGGTAATGCGGTGCAGATGACTTCACATGCCTTTGAATATGACAAAGCATGATTTCCTCACAAGTTTTAGCTACACCAAAAGCCTCTAAAACGGTCGCTAAGTTTTTCTCACTGAAGGTAAGGGAGTTGAACCTGCATCCTCCTGACTATAAGTTGCTGCGTTCACCACTTATCTAGAGGCCCATGTGGGTTTCAATTAGTATTCAGCATCAGAATTCTAATAATGTTCCAGGTTCGAAGTCACAGATACGTTGGATGAAATTCCAAAGGCCCTGGAGAAGTTTTGGGGTGTCATCCCGGAACATAGGATTGCTGATCTAATACGACAAGTACAAAATTATTTCCCAATATAGTATAACTTAGGAATAGCGTAGATAGTAATAAAACGTTAGCGCAGATTAATTCTTTAGCTCCACAGTTTCGACCACGTTTCCGGGGATCTTTAATTCCCACGACAAAAAGTAACCTATGTGCTAGTCTTCAACTACAATCTATCTCAGATGCCTTCAGCCTTTATGGTTGAAAAATAACAACCATCTATACATCCTCACCAACTCTCTCATATATAATATTAGTAAGGATAGAAGGATTAGTCACAAGGAATATCTATATATCTAATACAGATATTATTTCAAAGGTGAGCGGCCACATAGAGTCACCTAGGACGGTTGTGACACGCGCCGCCTGCTCCACACTCGCTTCCATTTTGAAGAATACTAACTATACCAAGAAACCTGTAAGATATCGTATCTATTTATAAGCTTTTGACAGGCTGGTTGGGTTTGTGGTTAGTTACCCTGACTCCAGGCGACAAACATTTGCGTGCATGAACATATATTATAATTCTGTGTTTGAATGTAAATATTTATTTAAGTAAGAACAAGTTCTGCATAATTTGGAATCAGATTTAGGCACTGTGTTGTGAAAAACTCGAAACTTCAACTGTGTCACATTTTCCCCGTTTTTGTATCATCATGCTCCACTCCGTTGGTCATACCGTGATAGCCTATAGCCTTCCTCGATAAATGGGCTATCGAAAAGCAATTGGCAATTCGAACCAGGCTTTCCCGAGATTAGCGTGTTCAAACAAACTCTTCAGCTTTATAAAATAAGCATTGATTGGCGTATTTTAGCCGCATCTCTGAAGTTTCAGTAAAAAAAAACCTCCGCACTACTATTATAGTCGGAATTCTTGTTCTTCTATACCAGGATTTCTACGAAGCAATGACAATGCTACTGATAAAGACTGGCAGCTTCAGTCGGCCGGTGCGCAGGGCTGCCAACGTCGCCCTCGACGACGTGGTGTGCGGGGTCGAGCTCAGCCATGCTGTCACAGCCCTATCTATACATGGTACTAGGTGCGTTACTGTAATCTTGGTGTACTATACTCTACTAAAGGTGTCAGATATGGGTTTAAAAAATATTAATGCCAAGTCCAAATTAGATGCTGATGAAAACAAAAATAGAAAAGTCTCAGGAACGCGAGAGACGCATCGGGGCTATGGCTAGTTGGTTATAAATAAGATACCAACTTGTAGATTCATCGACACTTGATTTTAACTACTAGAATTTGTCCATCCATATTCACAGCTGAAAGCCACTTACAGCCCATAAAGGTCAATTTTAAATCTACCATCATAAATTTAAGTTATACCTCTATTCCTATCAGTCACAAAAGCGCTCTAGTTCGTTGTGCGGCGGCTCGGCTGCTAGTGGTATGCTGTGCTCTAGCTGGTGGTGGGAGGGAACTCCTCAAAGCTCGGCCACCGAGCGCGGCAAATGCTAGGAAGCATGCTCTCCGATCACTGGCCACATTGCTGGAAGACAAGAGCATTGATACCAGGTAGAACATCTTTCTGCTTCCCGTCGGTACCATGTCGTGGTGTAGAAGTCATTATTTTGCCCATAACTACCCGTCTGTAGGGTTGGGTTAAAGAAGTCGTAGCAGTTTTAAAAAGTTAAGTATGGCGACGGAAAAAATACTCTGTATGATTTGGAAGGACTTATTTTAGTTTACTTATGTTTTTCCTGCAAATTATAGGTACTGTACTGAGATTATGTAAGTAGCTGATCCGCGAACATTGTCTCCGTCACATCTTCCCCGTTTTTCCAATATTATTCTATGATGCTCCGCGGCTATTGGTCGTAGCGTGATGTTGAAAGCCTATATCAGCAAAGCCAACCTTCCGAACCAAGCGTTAGAGTCTGACTATTCATAAGTGCTTTGCATATTGGCCGATTTGAATAAAAATATTTTTGATTGATTTTTGATAGGTATATCTTTCTACGATAAACGGGTTATCTAATACATTTATTTTTATATTTCAATAGTTTTAGAGCCTCATATTATTTTATCCAGGAAATACGCTGAAAGACTGTACACCATGCTGCGGCCGCTTGCCAACTTCGAAGCTTACTATCTCACAGACGTCGACGTGGAACTGGCTTCCAGACAGATGAAGAAGTACGATCAGATGCTCTGCAGCCAGGAGACCAGGTGACCAGTTCTAACCACGTAATGTATGATAGGTGCTAGAGGCTGGAGATGATGAGGTTCAACCCTTGATTCGGGCCCTTCATAGGTACTGTTCATTTGGTTATGGTCAACTAAAGAAGCATTTTCAATGTCTAAGAAGATAATGCACGTAAATTACTATAGTCTGTTCCATTAAAAAAATAAAGAATATATATCCTTCCTTTAAGCGGGGCGTGAAAAAGCCTCTCTCAAGGCCGTCAAGGTGAGGGCCATCATGCCACATTGCTATGCTGGCGTGGGATGATGGCCACCACTGATGGACCCAACTGACTGCTTTCCATCAGGCATGGAGTCAATTTGTGCGGCAATTATATAAAAAATATCTTTTTTAACCAATCTTCTATGCGCTATAGTAAACTCCTTTCTTATTAATAACATCTAATTATCGTATAGCTGAGAATTTTAGCTAATCCCTTTAGATTGGTTCACACAGCAAACCCCATCGGATTAAAATATGAATCTTATGGCAAAAGCAATAGAGTATCCTTTCCAATGGTATTAATAAACGTCAAAACTTACTTCATGAATGGAACAGACTATAGTATATATGTAACTAAATCGTTATATATTTATTGTCATCAAATTAAGTCGTTATAAGTATAATTACTACGGAACCCAGCAATATTGATGGGACAGAAATTCTATATGCGGTTAATTCAAATGAAAAAACCTTAGGTACTTGGAATCTTTTAGTGCTTTTCTGACTACAAAAGTTTTATAAATATAGCAACAAAATATATAAAAAATATGTCGACCTATCGGAGATTTCGTGGTGGTAGTTTTTGTATCATAAAATGTTAGGTAAAGGTTAATGTCCTATGTGCGTATATATATATGTATTGGAAATATGGAAATTGTTGTTTTGTAAATATTTTTATTTTAATATCACTTGTGCACTGTTTTTATAAATGTATATTTATTTTACGGGGTAATTTAGTGTATTTTTTTTTATTGTGCCGAGTTGTAAAATAATTTTCCGATCAGAAAGTAATTAAAATGCATAGATAATATATCTATTGTTTATATTTAGATCAGTTGTTTTATTCCAAGAAGTATAGTATAATAGTGGACCCGGCAGACTTCGATCTGCCCGGCGCCAGCGCCACCTGCCGGGTCCAAATTAATGTATTATATATAAAAACCTTCCCCATGAAATACTCCGTAATTTGGTGAAAACCGCAGCTAGTCTACACAAGATTTTTTTTTTTATTGTTTCTAACGATTAGACTTTGAAACTACTAGCCAGCCATACTCAACCTTTTTTTATAGGGGCCACAAACACGTTTCAGTCATGGTGTCGAGGGCCACAAGCAAAAAATTTTTAGGTCTTCATTTAAACGTAATTCCAAGTTAACGATGTAGTAAAAAAATTTGTAACTTCAGATGGGCCAATAACAAAGGCCCGGCGGGCCGCAGGTTGAGTATAGCTGTACTAGACCGATCTGAATAATTATTTCACCAATAGAAAGCTACGTAATCATGATTATATTTTATCCCCGTATTCTTCCGGAAACGGGAACTAAGCTGGTGAAACCGCACGGGCGCATCTCAAATATTAATCTAACACAAAAGATTATGTTATAAAATTACATTTATTAGGTATATTAAATACTTACATATAAATGTTATCAAATATTAGATCTAAATAATAATATCAAATTGATAATAGTAATAATATTGGATACGTACATTCATACGCAAGTAAGACCATCGTATGATGTTAGACAAACATATTCAGAGACATTTGCCAAGGTAATTTAAACCTTAACACTCTGTGATAAGTCTCAGTGTCGTTGTATTGTTATATTGGTTATTTTAGAATTGTCATCAAATGATGACCGTTTTAACCCTTTGTGGTGTCACCAAGATCGATGTGGGTGGGGTTCATATTCATGAAGATATTATGGAAATGAAAGGGAACTATATGTTTGTCTCTCTTACTCGATTTTGGGTTTAACTATATGTAAATGATTTAAATGAAAAATAATGAATTAATCATAATATTTTTTATTCAAAATCTTTTTTTCTTCAAATACTTAGGCCTTTACAAGCATATGTGAACAGTCACTCTTATGCTCGGTTCTGAATGTTGCTTTTACTGAGAAGGGCCGGCAATAAACTCAGCAATTACTCTTTTTAACCCCTCTTTTTATTATAAAGAGGAAAGATTTGAATTTTTGTATGTAACGAATAAACTCAAAAAGTACTGGACCGATTTTAATAATTATCTTTTCATTAGAAAGCTACATTATCACTGAGTAACATAGGCTATATTTTATCCGTGTATTCCTTCGGGATCGGGAACTACGTGGGTACAACCGCGCCGAGGCAGCTAGTTTTTTATAAATAGCTTGTAGCGAGCATTTCACTACTAAGGGTCTTTATACCTAATCTCTTTGCAAACTTGCACTATTAACTTGGAGATCAAATGTGTACCTATATTACATATGAGATTAAATATGACATAAATAATCGTATAAAGAACTGGTACATAGATATGATCAATAACAAGATGGATATATACATAGATTTAATTTCCCTATCCCTCGGTGCATTCAGTTCAAGTGCATATGCACTAGGGTTGTCAACTAAATCACTACATTTTATGAAACAAAGTCGCTTTCCGCCGTCTGTCCCTATGTCTTATTAAATCTGATGATGAAATTTTGATGCGTTTTTTTAATAGATAGAGTGATTCAAGAGTACCTTAGGTTTTTATATACAACTAGCGGACCCGGCAGACTTCGTTCAGACAGACAGACAGAGGCGGCGGAGACTTTGTTTTATATATAAAAAGATGGATCACCAAAAATTATATACATAACAAAGACTAAAAACGATGCTACAGAGATAACATACTCATTCATACCTCTTAGTTCCAAAAACCTTATTCCCAAAAATGCGACCTTAACGAAAAAAAAATACCAGTAAAATATTTTTTTTCGTAAAGATCGCTAAAGGTACTGTTTTTGGAGAGTATAGTTTAAATTTAGAAACGGTTGGCAACCCTAAAATGCACTAACGTCAGTGCGGCTGCACCGCCTCAGTACATCTCAATGCAACGTATAATTTTGCAAACCTACACAAAACTCACAGTCTCCATGCGGTCACTTATCGCCTTATGACACTTTCAATTCAAAATGCATTAAGTATTCTTTAATGACATGACATGGTAATGTTCAGGTTATCGTTCTTAACCCACTGATGTACCAACTAAAGTAGATACTCTATATATTAAACCTATATATGATTGAAGACATGCCGTGGTGGCTCAGTACATGCCGTGGTGGCTCAGTTGGGAACGCGCCGACTCACGATCATGAGGGTGCAGGTTTAAACCCCTGGCCCGTACCTCTGAGTTTAAAAACTTACGTACGAATTCACACCACTGGCTTAATTCGGTGAAGGAAAACATCGTGAGGAAACCTGCATGCCCGAAATGTCACAATTAAAAGCATGTGAAGTCCGCCAATCCGCATTGGGCCCGCGTGGTGGACTATGGCCTAAACCCCTCGTTGTTAGGGGAGGCTCAAGCTCCTCGGTGGAGACGTATATGAGCTGATCATGATGATGACATATGATTGACAAAGTAATCGTTTATGTAAATAAATATAACGTTAAGGACGTTTATACGCGGTCAATCTGATCAAAGCTTTTAATAGCTAATATACTTATATTATAACTTACGAGCTTTCCCCCGCGTGGAAGCGTAACATACAGGCAGAGTTACTTTTGCATTTTATACTTATAAAGATACTTCTTAACACTGAAGGAATCGAACCTACGACTCTATGGTTGATAACTACTAAGCTACACTTACATATCTATACTAATATTATAGATGCGAAAGTAACTCTGTCTGTCTGTCTATCAGTCTGTCTCGCTGTCACACTAAAACTACTGAACCGATTTAAATTAAGTTTGGTACACAGACAGTAGCCTAGAGCCTGAGAAAGGTCATAGGCTACTTTTTATACCAGGAAAATGGAAGATCTCTCGGGTACGCGGGTGAAACCGCGGGGAGCCACTAGTAAATAATAATACACCAATTGGCAAAATATAGGAAAATATTAAAATAAATTATTTTTTACCTACTTTTATTGCTTACAACTTTATAATATTCCGTTAACTTACTTCCTACTATAAAAGTTTAGACAGATGTGCATAGTTTGTTACAGACAGGTCGGTAGGCTTTGTGGTTAGTGACCCTGACTTTCAAGCCGCCGCGGCGCCGCTCTTGGGTTCGCCTCCCACACAGGACAATCATTTGTATGCATATATATCTGTTTGTTCTTTATCTGTTTCTTCTATGTCTGGATGTCATTATCTATATAAGTATGTATTTAAAAGCATCTGCATCAGCTACCAAGCTCTGCTCAGGTAGGTACTTTGGAATCAGATTGGCCGTGAGTGAAAAATGTCCCAAAAGAACGGTTATGGGGCTCTGCATGAAATTTGACACAGAGCCCGACTGGGGTAGTACCTCCACCTTACAGAAGACCGCAGCCAAATAACACTACATGTAGTGTTGTGTTCCTGCGGTGAGTAAGGTAGCCAGAGCTCCATGAGGAGACGCTGTAGCGGCAGTGGGGGGACCAGGGATGGAGTAGCGTCGTAGGGGTATGCAGGAGTGATGCCTGTTTGGCCCTTCGACGAGAAGTGCATTGCGCTTTGTCCCTTTCACTGCCTATACAGTTGCTCCCTTTTTTATAGTGTCGGCAACGCGTGAGTGACGCCTCTGGTGTTGCAAGCGTCCATAGGCTACGGTAACCACTTCCCATCAGGTGGGACCGTATGCCTGTTTGCCACCCTTGTGGTATAAAAAAAAAAAAAAAAAAAAGTTAGGAATTAGGTTTTGGAAAAGTCCTTTTACTAAAGAAAATCCGTTCTTTTACTGTCATACCTATAGACCTAATAGAATGTGAAAATTCGGATGTTTTTATATTGAGCTTTACATAACTTCATTTCTTACAAGTAAAATATTTATCCATTTAATAATACAAATGAATAATTATCTATGTCTATTGTTATTAAATGCAATGATTTTCCGAACAATTTTCTAAGTTCATGCAATAAAAGCTCATGATAGGTATATTTTCATGAGAACTTAAGTTTTCCGGTTTATTTAATTACTAGCTGCCTCCGCGTGGTTTTACCCGCGTAGTTACCGTTACCGTGGGAATACAGGGATAAAATATAGCCTATGTTACTCAGTGATAATGTAGCTTTCTAGTGAAAAAATAATTATTAAAATCGGTCCAGTACTTTTTCAGTTTATTCGTTACATACAAAAATACAAATCTTTCCTCTTTATAATATTAGTGTAGATGAAATAGCACGTATTTTTTTCATTCTCCTATTCAAAAAAGCTTATCCTTGTTTATTTTGTAAATATATGATATAGTTATAGTTTAGTATAGGTATAGTTCGTCAATGCCGGAGGCGACGGGGTTCAATAATAATTCCAGATTATTCTACAAATCAATAATTTTATTGCCAATAAAATCTTATCATAAAGTAAACAATATCTATTTAATATTAACAATATACATAACAATACTAAGATTGCATAACTATCATAATGGGCCTCTTACGCTGAATTAAAATTATGAAGGAACTATACAATTACAAAATACTAATTAATTATAATATTTAAAATTAGAATAATAAGAGGCACAGAGAATACTACATTTTCAAAATTAAGTACAGATTACTTCTGTCGGTGGCCTAATATAGGCTTTAGAGTAATACTCTAGGTTAAATTTTTCAGAGAAACTCAAAAATCTTCGGTTTAAAAATTCTTCGGGTTTTCTCCAACATCTCCACAACTCCCCCCGTCACATTGTTCTCCTCTCAAACATGTTCGCGATTCTTGTCTCCCAACATGTTGTATGACATGTCGGTAATACCGAATCGACGATTCAAAATCGGATTCAACCCTTCGCGTGCAGCAGTGGCCCTCTAGCGAAGTTTTTCCACTTTATGCGTCGCCGGAGGCCATGCGAAGGAGCAAGATTTCAGATAGCAGAACGTAGACCTTGCGTGGCGATGATGACGAGGAGGTCTTGCATCCACGGTCGAGGCCAGTAGTACCACAGCCATCAACACCGTCAACAGATAATGTAGAAAACGCATTTTGATGTCACAATGTTCTAACACAAGTTCAAAGCTCTATAATAATGTTTATTGTTCGTGGTTTGACTGTTAGTCGGGTACTGATGAATGATTATTAGATCCACCATTTATATAGGGGCCGGGGTTATCTGGCGCGTGTGTGATAACCCGCCTAAATGCGATAGGGATGAGGTTCGATGACTGAGGCTCAATGTCACACGACTCGCTCATTGTAGTAAAATTATCATAATTTTATAGGTAGCGCGTGCCCGCCCACGGTTTGGATGCGATGTGCCTAGCGGGTCACACCTGATGTTAAGAAAAAAACATTTACAGTACTGGCAACATAATTTTTTTTCTTAAAAAAAAATATAGAGCCCTTCAAATCAGTTGCATCAGAAGTTTAAGTTCAACTGTGCATTATTTTTTCATAATAATTTTCTTTCCTTAAATGTAATTTGTTTTTTTTATACATAGCCAGTTTATGAGGTTAGAGCTTTTCAGGTTTTAATGAAACCTTTTTTTCGCGTATGTAAAATTCTCTAAATAAAAAAAATCATGCAAATGATTTAAACTGATTTAAAAGCTATATTCATTGGGTAAGAAAAATAATATCAGGGTTTTGGGTCAACTGTTAACCGAATATAATCAGCAATATAATAATAACATCTTTCGACGATTGTTTCGCTTTCTTTACGTAGAAAGCTGTGGATATGTTACGTGTTATCTAGGTACCTACCTACCCCAAGTTTGTGCGCATTTAACTACCTAGTTTTAATCTTTGACGTCTGCTTTGATAGTATTGTACGTGCGGATAATAATTACATGTTCTAGGGTTTATTCCTTTACTAGATTAAATTGTGTTTACTGAATCGTTTATAGGTACTTAGTTCTAGATTTCTGAATTCAGTGTTAACTAAGTCTTAGGGGTTATTAGTTAGTTTTCAGAAAGGATCTAAGTTTATTAGTTAACATATTGTCATACAGAAACAAATACTAAACTAAACAATGTTCAGTAACAATGTATATGAAGACTTAAAACCTTATATTACATGACAAAAACAAAATTAAATAATTGATTAAAAAACTATTTAAAAAAAAAGATTAAGTTCTTTAGATTATTAAGCTTAAACATTAATGAAATCTGCTGTCAAAAAACCAACATGGCTGACTTTAATTAAGTATCTACTCACTCTAGCTAGAGTCTATTTTATGATGAAATTATCGTTATAAAATCCTCACAATTATCACGAGACAGACGATGACAATCGGTCATTATCGCGACTTTCAAAATTCATTCAAGACACAAGAAAATAGGACGACTCCATTTTCTTAATAATTTTATTAAGATATCGCGTCGTTATCATACAGAAATAGGTTCTCTGAGTCCATATATAATGTGATAAACCGTGGTAGGTACACCGAACTGGATTTAACTGGAACTTGTGAATTTTATTTATAAACTCAATATTTACTATCTATTTTATATATTAATGTCATTCAAGCGAGACTACGCATGATTTAGATATGATAGATACCTATTATTAAAAATAAATAAGACCAAATAACGAATAAACATTAATGAAATTTCTCTTTCATTAAGTAAGAATTTAAAAATAGTATATAAGCTATCTGGTTACCATGTTACAAGCTCAGCTTAGTATTGAATTAGATTGACCGTGTGTGAAAAATGTCCCAGGATAATATCGTGTCAACTAAATACCACAAATCTCATATATTTACCACACCTCGTGTTCGCCAGACAATTAGGTCAATGAGATTTAAGAACCTTGATACGTTTATTGTAAATAACTTGATCGTGAAGACCCAAGATTAGCTAACTAGGTTACTTCATACTTATAAACTGATATAGGAGTCTGTGAAATTATTTTAACTTTATAATGGTTATTTCTACCGGAACTCACGTTGAAAATGTAAAATGTTTATAGTCAAATAGGCCTTCATAACCACATATGAATAACCAGACTCTACCGCTCGGTTTGGTATTTGGCCTTACTGAGAAGAACTAGCAAAAAACTCAACAATTAGGTACTCTATACAAAACAAACGTTTGAACCAAATATTTGAAATTTAATAAATTTACCTGTTACCTAAAAGGCTATAGACATATGAAACTATGAGTAGCTCCACGAATTCAAAGGCATTAATTATTGTTTCTACAGCAACTCCCAATGTAGGTACCTACCTACCTATATATAATATGTAACTAGTTAGGCATCAAAGTTTTAACTGAGGAATCGAAGTAGCTAGGTGATAAATAGGTAGTTTATTAAATAATTTATTACTCTACAATACTCTATTAATATTTACATACCTTTAAATTAAACCACAAAATCTAAAACTTACAAATATATACGAAAACTTAGAAATTAATAAATAAGCACATATGATTACACGCGCTAATTTATTTTATTTTTTAATTTCATTTATTTAAGTTTTTACCATCGACTGTAACATAAGAAGAAGGCTTATAATACTTAATATCTCAAAGTAGGTACCTCATTACGTTAATAATATAATAATTGTAATACTACATAAAAAATCTAAGGTTAAAATGTCGTCTTTTGGAATAACCTCCCGAGGCGTCGGTCAAAAGAAAATGCGACGTAGTATATTAATAAAGAATCGCTATTTTTAAACGAGATTAGATAATTTTCAACTGTTATGATGCAATGGCTCACGCAATTGAGTGAGATGTCTGAAAAGGAAAAATAATTGGGGATTTTTTCATTTATTTTTAAACCCGATAAGTTTTTTTTAGGAGGAAAACTTTAGTATGACTTCCGCATACGCAATAACGGTAACTGATATGGACTAAAGTGACTATGGGGGGTCCCTCTATTATTAATATGTTATTCTTTTTGTCAATATTTTATCTGCGCCCTCATGATCGTGAATCGGTGAATTTCCAACGGAACCACCACAGTCTAAGACGTCTATTAGAGCCTGAAACTGAATAAATGGCTAGATTTTTTTTTATCTCAAACTATTTATTATTTAGAAAAAGTATACTAGTCACTTCCCCCTTTTTACAACATATTTGATTGATGCTCCACTCGTATTTATCGTAGCGTGATGATATATAGCCTATAGCCTTCCTCGATAAATGGGCTATCTTCCACTAAAAACTTTTTTATATTAGTATAGATTTCTATTTGTATAGTTAGAGATAATCAGAGCAGACAGTAATTTAATTTGAGTCTTAAAGATTTTCCTTCAGATAGGAATGGCCACGAACTACCTAGGTCTGATAAGGGGAGTGAAGGTCCTTTTGCATAACTAATAGTAACTAGTAACTTACCGGAGGCATTGCATCAGGCTTTTATCATTATTAAATCTAAAAATAACCCCAAATCATAGATTAGGAACCAACTTGAGACAATCAAACATTCTGATGCAACCACCTTTTATTTTACATTTGACGAATTTTTAATCTATTTTACGTGAAATCAAAACTTTCCATCGAAACAGGAATCACCGCGTGTCTCTCAAAAGCCTTTTTATTGTACGGCAATTTATTGCAGCCAATATCGAGTTAAAAAGTTATCAAATTGTCTGACAGCTTGTCTAAAATACTTCAAAATACCTAGTTAAAATTTATATAATAGACATTGGCAGAAATTGCTGAAATCATCGGCAGAATTGAAAAGAAAAAAAAACATAGTGCAAAGTGAAATGCGTAGCCCAAGATAGAATGAAATGCCAGAGCAGGTACTCACTATGAAAATCCTCTTCCCTAAGGGACATAAAATATTAAGTCAAGTAAGTCATGTGGAAAAAATATATATATTATTTGTGGAGTCTCCCTCTGTTTCAACAATATTCATTGTCTACGGAACATTAAACATATCTTTCTCGCCTATTTAGGGTTGTGTGTTGTTCACACAGAATAAGTACTATAGTTTGTCATAAAAACAACAAGTTTTATTTATTATTAGGAACGTACAATAAACAACGCTACCACACCAACGTTGTCTCATCGCCATGTTGCCATGGTGGACACCCTTTACCGGCGAACCTATACTTTATTAGTTCGGCAACACCACAGGTTGGCTTTATGAATCATAAGTACCTATACCTCCATTTCATTAGATCACCAGTAAAAACCACATACTCTCATATCTACTTTTACACAATCGTACCATACTACTACGCAACATTGATAAATGTTAAAATAGGCAGTAATATAAAAAGTCTAATTATTCCAGATACTTTGGCAACATTTGTAAATAAATTTAAATAATGATGTACAGTACATATTACATCGTTTGTTTTGTGTTTTACACGTTACCAGTGACGGAACGCTTAAACAAATTAAGCAATTGCCTAAGGCACGTCTGGGGGCAACAGAAGAAGCACAAAAAAAACATCCAAAAACCACACCAAAAATAGTTTAAAGACCGATTCTAGTTGATTATAGTTTTATTCCAGGGGCGTGGATTGCTTAGGGCATCAAAAAGGCTTAATCCGTCACTGCACGTTACGATATATTCAATCTTATAAATATCGAACGATATCAAACGCAGGTGTGTCAGTTTTACTTCCTTATTTTATTATCTACCTATTTATAAAACACCTGTGCATATTATGGGATGACTAATTGTCTTATCAACAACGATTATATATTATCAATTTTTTTAATTCTTCAAACGCCTGAATCACAAAAACAAGCATCCAAATTCGTTTGAGCCATGGTGCCACAGAATTGCCTAATACGGAACGAAAGTGCCTAATGCTGAAAAAAGTTAAAAAATTATCGAAAATTATTTATTTATTATTCATTTGTATACATAAACCCGTAAACGTATGTACTAGTATTGGCTAATAGGTACTTTGTACATACTTAAGGCTCAACTCTAATTTGTCATGTACATATTTATTTACCTTACAATATAAGAATAATGTTATAAGAATGATGAAAATAATTATACTTTGTGATTGAATTGTTTTTCTAATAATATTTCAAACTAAATCCGTAATTACATCACACGGCACGCCTCCGCCGCGTTTTTAACAGATAATTATGATATTTAATTAAATATAAATCGTATGTTTGTTAGTCACAGGTTAAAATGATAAAAATAATTGCTTCAATTTGTCTTAAAACTCAAAAGATATCAGTATATTAAAAAAAAGTTATCAGATCCATTATATTGGCGTACGTCTACGGAACGCTAAATGCGTGTTCGTTATATCACTAATAGGTACCAATTCTAATATGAAACTTACTTAACTAAAACCTTTATAGGTACTGTTTTTTTCGTAACAACGTGAAAGTTAGAGAGGGCGACATCTACGCCGACAAACACTAGGTATGGTAAAATCATTTTGAATTAAGCTGAATATAAGGATTAATGTCCCAGGATATTTATTATTATTAACAATCAAGAACAAGGTAAAACAAAAGCTAAGAAGGTATTATTATTAACAGTCAAGAATAAGGTAAAACTAAAAGTTTTGGGTTAGGACATCGTGCTAACTATACTTATTCACGGTTCCTGAAAACCTGTAGTATTTAAATTATACAGGTACACGTCTTTACTACTACAAACTAAAAGTACCTAAATTAGTAAAACACTACACACAATTGGGCCCTTACTGGACATCATAAACGTGTGGCTTCCCGCAGTTTCTTCATCTTTAAGGATTCTTACAGGATTTTCAACTTTCCCGAAACAAAATACTTATTGCAGATGTTCTTTCCCAGACTCTAATCTATGTCTGCACTAAACTTCATAAAAATCGGCCGTGTGGTTTTGGCTTGTTGCGCATAAGACAGAGTTACTTTCGCATTTATAATATTAGTTTGGATGTATATTTTATATTAACCTACCTATAGGTGTGTAACCTATTATTATTTATCTGGCCTACTAATTGATAATATTTCTTATAAAAAAAACTAGGCACCTAACTACGTTTGTGTTATCAAAATTGTATGGATCGCGCGAGGTATTGTTGTAATATATAAATATTACTGCGCTATTCAAGAAAAACCCCAAATGGCTTGCCTGGTGACGTACAAACAAATATTCCAACGCTTAAAACTAATACGTAGTTTATTTTATTAATATAATATGGGTTAATATTTTTTTTAGAAACAATGGCGGACAAAAATTCCCCTTTACTAATAAGGTGCTAAATTATTATGGTTTTCCACAAGTTTCATATAGGTAGGTAGATTGATAAACAATGTTATCTAAATACTACAAAAATGTGGCAGAAATTAAGAAGGAAATTGAAACTTAAATAAAAATATTTAAATACTTTCAACATTATTGATATTATATAAGTACTTATATAACGATATAGATTCGCGTGTGGACTACTATAAAATAATTTATATTATTAGCCTAGCTAGACTAAAAATCACTATTTTCAGCATTCACTTCATTCATCATCGTCTTGCCCTTATCCCACCTTACGTGGGGTCGGCACAACATGTCTTCTTCTTCCATTCTCCTCTGTCAGTCGTCATCTCAGCACTCACTCCTTTCCTACTCATGCCATCTTTCACACAGTCCATCCATCTTTTCTTTGGTCTACCTCTGCTAATATATCCATCCACTTCCAATCCTAACATTCTTCTCGTCACATGACTATCATCTCTCCGCATTACATGCCCGTACCACGCTAACCTATTACTCCTCAACTTTTCCGTCACTGGCGCTACTTTCAAACTTCCTCTAAACTCATTCCTCACCTTATCCATTCTCGTCCCCACACATCCATCAGCATTCACTTCATTATTTTTATTAATTTCATATTCGATAAAATTTTCTGCCTATTGAACACGAAAAGAATGATTTATAGCTAACTGTTTATTTAATAAAAGCTTAGGATGTCAATGTCATTTTATCATATTGTATTGTGCAACAAAATTGACATAACAATTCTATTCATCTGTTTATTGTAACACATGCTGTATGCCACGTGACCCTACCCTTCTAATAAAAGTATATCTAGGATGAATCAATGATTATGTTTGTTCGAGTCAAGTTATAAATGATATATTACACAGTATATAATGCAATTGACAGTAAATCTAAGATGCGCTTTGTAAGCTGTCAAGGTGGAGGCCGCCATTTTGAAGTAGAGTGCAGGAAAAGAGCGTATTTTTTGTTTAAATTACAGATGCGTTATATATATAGTGGATCTATATAGATCTGTGCTTAATAATATATATTCTTAAACTAGTATCTGATTGGCATTGAGTAGGATAGCTTTTCGTTTTTTTTATGTCAATAGGTTGGCAAACCGATGGTAGGTAAGTATACGGTAAGTGGTTACCCCTATGGACATTGGCAATAAGATGTGTTCCCTACCTAAATCCCCCACTGACCCAATTTTCAATATTGGACTCATATGACTATTGAGTTATTTTTTTAATATTTTTTTATCATACCTGATTTGATCTGCATAGATCTACAAATTGGGATGTTTGATTAAACCAAATTAAATTTTGGAGGTCATGAGAATCGACTACGCAATTCCCATACGGAGATGATTTACTGAGGTTAATATTACTAGAAATTGTATAAAAGAGATTTTCTTATCGAACTTCTGTGCGTATCGTCCGATTAGTTGATGCTCGTCAATTGTTATCAATAATTATAAACATTAGATATAAATTACATTATTACTGTCGACCTCCCATCTCGATAATACAACAACAATGACTTTGAGCCACGTGTATGACATTGCATTCATCATCAGCTCGTATACGTCTCTAGGAGCACGCACGAGCCTCCCCTAACAACGAGGGGGTTTAGAGGCGTTTAGAGGCGCGCGAGCTTAGAGCTTTTGAATTTGATACGGAGCAACGATGTTTTTTCTTCACTGATAGCCTGTAGTGTGAATTATTTGTTTTTAAACCCGTATCGAAATAATAAAGTATTGCAATCCAACTTTACCCCCACAGGAAAAAAGTAATTTGACATATTATTATAAATAATTCAATTTATGCAAAGGTTTATCCTAATAATATTATAAATGTGAAAGTATGTGAGGAAGAATCAGATATTTGTTACTCTTTCACGGCACTGAAACGTTTATCGGGTTTTTCAAAGTTAAGTTTACAGGATGTCATTATTATATTTTTAAATGGTGTCCTAGTTAAGATAGGAATTAATTGTAGAAAATAATTGTATATTAAGTGTTTTTTCGAGGGTGAGACATAATCATTGTTGATTAAACCCTCTATCTATACTAATATTATAAAGAGGAAAGATTTGTTTGTTTGTTTGTTTGTAATGAATAGGCTCCGAAACTACTGGGCCGATTTCAAAAATTCTTTCACCTTTGGAAAGCTACATTATCCCCGAGTAACATAGGCTATATTTTATCCCTGTATTCTCACGGGAACGGGAACTACGCGGGTAAAACCGCGGGGAGGCAGCTAGTAATAAATAAAGATAAAAAAAAATGGTGTCTGATTTTATTTTTACCCTGCAATAGGTATAAGTGACGCAGATAGCGTTTAAGTTACGTTACGAGTGAGGACGTCAATTATTCGTGTTGTTTATGTACGGTGACATGGGTCAGTGAGACACACCCTTAAGTCCACGTGTTTGTAACAACGTAACCTTAACTACGTTTATTGTCGGATTTATAATGAAAATAACACCGTAGTCCGTACGCAATAGTTTTAACCTTCGGATATGTAGGATTGAGGAAAGATGGGTATTTCTTTCGAGTTATTGAAGCTACTAACTAATGTTATAAATGCGAAAGAAACTCTGTCTGTCTCGCTCTCACGCTAAAACTACAGTTACAGGTACTTGTTTAAAGATTGGTAGACACATCGTCTAGAGCCTGTGAAAGGACATAGGCTACTTTTTATCCCGGGAAAATGGAAGATCTCCCGGGTACGCGGGTGAATCCGCGAGGAGCCACTAGTAAATAATAAAATATACTGTATGTACCAACCAAAGAAGTGAAATTTTCATTTACTCCAATGTTGCCTAATAGATTGCTTTTCCAATATGGCCGCTTACAATGTTGCCACTGTAATATTTCTTTCAACCGACTTTTTAACCGACTTCCAAAAAAAGGAGTTTAGTCCTTTAGTGCTAGATCCTACTAATATTATAAATGCGAAAGTTTGTATGTATGGATGTTTGTTACTCTTTCACGCTCCAACGGCTGAAGGGATCTGCTTGAAATTTGGCACAGAGCTAGAATATGTTCTGGAATAACACATAGGCTACTTTTTATCCCGGGAACGCGGGTGAAACCGCGGGGAGCCACTAGTATAATATAGTTTATGCAGTAAGAGAGTCTAGTATTTTATTATATTTTATTCTATATTCTTTATCGCTTACACCACGTGTCAAAACAACTTATATAGATAAAAAACCTAGTATCAACAAAGTAGCTCTTAACAAGTAAAGAAATACCTACCTAAAGGTATAACGAAATCATCCAGTAGCCATACCGGCTTCCAGTTTTTTTTAAGATGAATATTATTCCGTAAATCAATATTCTTAATATCGGGTTTCAGATGATGAGAAGATCTGCCAATTTACGCCGCCCTACGAAACTCTAAACTAAGGAGAACCAGCACGACTTTATAATAATAATATGCATGTTACCTAAAATCTAATAAATCAACATGAAATACTGAATTAATTAATATAAAAGTAAGTGGTTTTCAGGGTCGACATATGCCTATGAAATCTGTGTCACGTTGGCCGTATCTCAAGCTCCGTATCGTCATATACTTACTCAATTTGGGGTCGTTGATACATTTTTATCATACAATGAAATACGTACGTACATGAATGTATCTATATATATACAACAAAGTCCCCGCCGCCCCGTCTGTCTGTCTGAACGCGATGAACACAAAAACTACTGAACAGATTTTCATGCGGTTTTCACCAAATTACGGAGTATTTCATGGGGAATATTTTAATGTATAATACATCAATTTGGACCCGGTAGGTGGCGCTGGTGGGCAGAACGAAGTCTGCCGGGTCCACTAGTTGTGTATAATATTAACTACTGTGCTATTACTGCTATTAAAAATACGACTGTCTGGATGGATGGATGGATGTTTCTCAATCACGCTTAAATTACAGAAGGGTTCTGGATGAAACTGCGCATAAAGTTACAAATACGCTCCTTTTTTATTTTTGGAATTATTAAAGATTCCCCGGGAACTTATATAATGTCAAAAGTATGTTAATTATTACTCTCAATTATACTCACAATGAACAAGTAGGTAGATTTCTAACACGTAGGTACCAATAAAATTTTCAATATAATAATATATTTTGAAATATTCTTGAGATAAAAGAATGGCCGAGCGACGTTAATCTAATCTTGGCGCCCAACGACGGTCTCCAATAAGTATAATATCTAATAAAATGGCAGGTTACGGACATGTTGCGTTTTTTAATGATAACTGCCATTAAAATAATTTCGATTATGACAGATATTACTTTTTTATATATTCCTTGCATGGCTTGGACTCCACATCATGGTGCCTAATTATTAATTATATTTAGCATACATTCAGTCTTGAAATAGATGAAAATAAATGTAATTTCATTTTGTTGTTTATGCCGCCAATGATTGCTAGTATCGAGGTTTACATACATAAAAATAGGTTTTATAAACTTCAATACCATTTGATAATTTTAATGTCGAATACATTGGCATAATAAAAAAATTTAAATCAAGTAGCGCCAAATGTTAAGCTCTATATACAGCAGATATCAAAAAAGAACTTGTAGAATGTTCTGTCTTACATTTGGGCATTTGGCATGATAAACATTAAACTAAGATTACCAATACACATGGTAGTTATCTCTAAAACATTACGAAAGACTTAAACTAAATAGGTAGATACCTACTTTAATCTGTCTAGCTGAAAGAAATTTGAAAACTGAAGGAGTTAAGTTTTCTGTGAATGATGTGTCAATTATTGTAATGTACATAAATCATCGAACTAAGTACCGTAAGTTAATTGAAAATTGAAACGCAAATATTTTAGGGAGGTCATCAATTTATCTTTATATGGCATACAGCTCTTCTGTGACAATTAATACTGAAAACGTTTGTTCTCTTATACTTATTCAGAGGTCACTCACCCGATACACGATACGATATGGTTTATAACGATAATAAATAATGATTCTTTTAACAATAACATTTACGCTTACTTGAACTTGTAAGGCTGCGGTGGCGAGGGCAGCGGACATTTATCGCTACCGCTGGAAGGCTCGAGAAGCAATGTTTCATCTCTTTACTACGAAATCACGTGAAAAGGCTGCTCTCCGAGGCGGCGTAGCGCCTGCTGGCCTTCGCAGTTTATATAGGCTTCTGACAGCACTAGCTGGCTGCTTATCGGGTATTTAAGATAGATCTGCGTAGTTCTTTGGTGTATAAAACCTCTGTCTAAAATATAAAGGTGTCAAATTGGCGCCATTTCCCTAAAACAAAGGCGTATTCCCATTTGTAATGAGATATTTTCACTCGACTATTTTAATTCTACCTAAGCACACCACAGAGTACCAAAGTAGGGTCATTTATTACTATGCTTGCACTATGGTAACGAGACAATTGAAATACCTACCACATTAACATAATACACTTATATAGACATTTAAACCTAGACACAGGTAATACACAGCTAGTGCAAACAAATAAATTATTCTATATGGAAATCAAACCCAAGACCAGCGGCTGAAAATAATAGCTAACTACTAATCCAACCGTCCGTATTTTATCGCTACAATACCCACCGCATCTCAACATTTATTGACGTAAAACCTATAACTGCATAAACAGCTAAAAATAATATAACTACAACTTATGGAAAATAACTTGCTATGATATTTATGTTTGTAAATTAAATGAACCGTTATTGTATTTGTCGACCTTTTGAGATAATGGGTGTAAATCCATGAATTAAATGCTTAGAGATTATAATATGCGGCTTACGGGCAGTTTACTATGACGCAGGGCTTAGATCAATCGGCGTAATACAAGTCATACACTATATAATAGGCAATGTGGGAAAATTATAATATATCTTCACGCCTTATCCTTGTAGAGGAATTCCATCGATATTTGAAGTTAACATTAATAGTCTAATGGTTTTTGGGCAAAGTTTGCGTTGCTTAGTGCAATCACATGGTCCTTCGAGCCGGATGAATAGATAATATTCGCTTTTAGGAGGCGTGAGTTTGCTAAGAAATCGGTTCGGTTATAGTTTGATTACCACCCTGGATACAAAGATATATTTAAATAAATATCTTTGTTCGTTCTGTGCCTGAAAATAAATACCCATTTAAGTATTCAAAAATAGGTATACATAATGTATAACCTTTTTGGTTCCCATAATACAAGCTCTGCTTAGTTTAAAAACAGATGGCAGTGTAAACAATATTTATATCTGTTATTTGTAGTGACAGGCAAAAGTAAGGTATGACAAGAAAAATGCAATTTAATAAGTCCTTAATATAATTTATTGCAGACACAAACTGTTCAGTTCAGTAACCCCGCCGAACTGAATTTGGTGTACGACCCACACGTTTCAATTATAAAATATACCTATAATATTTACACGTAAATGTTATTTTACTAAGAACTTATTATAATAAAAATAAATAACCAATTTCTTCTAATAACCGAGTACGGAGCAAGATTATAGCTAAATACATTTTGCTTGTGGTTTAAGCCCATATCCTTAAACTTTCTTCCACACTGCAGCTCAAAATTAGCTGTAAATTAACCGGTACATACAAAAACAGCTCTAAAGCGTCGTGTTACGAATCAAAATTGAATGTACTGTGTTTTTTATTTCAGTAAAAACTTAACATAGGACACGCATATATTTATATGCCCATGGAATAGTGCTAAACACACAGACGTGGAAAATACTGACGCCAAGTTATAAAGGTAGAATATATATCAAATACAAATTATTTTGATGGAAGACACAATGAATAAAATGCAATTCACAAATTAAATATTGTACGAAGCTACCGTAAACTTTGAGCTGCAGAAAGTAAGACATTAACAAATTTTAGAGGTTGGCAATCTTCTTGTTTTTAACGCAAATTATTTTTGCATTACCACACTAATGTATGGCACAATATTATTATAATAAGATCTAACTGCAGTTGAAAAGTATTATGAGTCTGTGGTAATATGCTAGATGTAAGAAAATATGTAAGAAAAAATCCAGGCAACTATCAGGCCATATGCAATCGAAATCACTAAGCTCGCTAATCTATAATGCTCCGAATGGACTCAATGCTCCGAATGCTCAAAATGTGTCAAAACTCGAGAAAACATGACACAAATGCAAGTTTTCTTACATAAGAACCCCTGTGAATTTCTATTTATCTTCAGATGTGGGACTTCCCTTAACCACAAGCGCTAAACAAAAAAAAAATATAATCTTTTTGTTGTGTTATTTAAATTAAACGAGATCATTGTTTTTTATGTGTAAAAAAAATACATACGATATCCATTATGAACACATCTGGTGTGATTCATGCGACCGAGTCGTCAACAAGTATTATAAAAAAAAAAGAAAAAAAAACGAAAATTCAAAGATGTCGACCGAAATTTTACCAAAGAGATTTCAACAGTTTCAACACTTTATTCTTTGGTACAATCTCGATCAACAATCTCACAATCAACTTTACCTAAAATTGTATCAAATTTCTGACAAGTGTCACCATTTACATACATCGGCTCTTCGCATTAAAAAAAAGGATCTCAAAACTTTTACCATTAATAGGGTTGTTTATAATGAAATTTTAAACATGTTTAGTTTATTTTTTAACAGTTACATCTGTCTTATGTAATAATAAATGTAATGTACTAATTTTGTAACATTTTCTGGATACATAACTCATTTTTAATTTCGTCTGCGAAACAGGCTCAAATTTTTCGAGTGTATGTACGTATATACGTAAACGTCTACTGTAATTTTTTACCCGTCTGCAAAATAGGCTGAAGTTTTTCGACTGTAAAAAAACAAAATGGCCGACTTATGCCGCCATATTTATTTCGAGCACACTTAATGCGAAGAGACGACATACTGAAACCATTTGACATGAGAGTACAAAGTAGAATCAGAATCAAAGATGATGGTAAATTGTTTCATTCTAGGATCAAAGTTAGGAACGGAACTGTCTGAAATTAATTATTCTCATGCGACAAAATACTGTTGATAATCTTGGCTCTATAATAGAATTTTATTAACAAAGATCCATGAAGTAAAACAGGTTAAGTTTTCTAAACCAAAACAATTAAGTGTAGTCATTGCATATCAAATAACTTCTGGCGAAGATATGGTTCAATTTCGTACATCTTCAATTTCTATGCTGTGAGGTAATTTCGAGTTACTAATTATCAACTTATATGCAAAAATCATCAAAATACAAAATGGTCGTCGTAACAAAATATTAACCGTTTTTTTTAGAATAAGTTTTTTTTAAACATTTTGAAAACCTTGCCGTTCACGTACAAACAATTAAAAACAAAAACTAAATCAACAGTAGAAAATAGTAAATAAATAGAAATTAAAACTATGAAATAAAGATAATTATTTACAAAATAATGTATCTAACTAATGTGGAAATTAAATACTTCAGTGAGTCTGTTCGTTTGTGGACAAAAAACGTTATTTATGGTCGTAATGTCTTAGGTCAAATTAATTATAAGGATCCCCATATAGCAGTATTATTGGATGCTGATAAGCAATAATGTGTCAACCCACAAAACGAAAACTAAGGTTTTGATATATTTTTATAATGCATCGCGTATTTAACATTCTACAAAAGTGTTTCAAGTCACCTAAAAAGTACAAAAAAAAAGGATTAATATCATACAAAGTCATAAATGACACAGAAATTATTATCTTTAAACGCCATTTTCTCAGAATGAAGTTTATGAGGGTTAACACATTATTGCTTATCAGCATCCATTTCATAACATTTCTAGGGAAGGCAAAGTAATATTGAAGTAATACTGCTAGTGGTAACTCCCTAGGCCGAAGTCGCATTGACTTTAATCACAGTATTAATCAGTGAATAAAAAAAACCTTTAAAGCGTTGCATCCAAATATGTATTAGAAATTTTCCGATATTTTTCAATGAATGAAAATGGCAGTAAAAGTTAAGTTAATATGTAAAAATACTACAAATAATTGTGATCAAGTTAATACGACATCGGTTTTTACTGCAGATATATAATTAAATTATCTGACATTACTTTGAAGTGATAACTTGTAGAGGCCCCCGTGTATCTGGCTTCTCTTTCTAGACGGCTCTACCCTCTCACTCTAACCCACTTTAAGCAACTTCAATATTACATAGTTCAACTTAGATTAGTCTAAGTTATCACTTCTATAGGGCGTTCTGAGATGCACACGTTTTTTTATGGACGCTTACTTTAAGTTCGCAGCTGTAACTTAATCTTCAAATAAAATGTTTTTCGACACCCAATTTTCAAACCTAATAACTCCTCTTTTTTTTTATTTCATTTTGATACTGGCAGAATCTAGATGAGATCTAGAATCATCCGGTTTCAAAATTAAATTTAGAAAAAGTGGAGTTATTAGGTTTACAAATTAGGGTATCGATTTGTAACTTTTCGACTATTATTTCCCCTATAAAGAAATAACAAAGTTTGTTATAATTGACTTGAGTAACTGCGGAATATTCAGTCATTTCAGAGCATTGCTGAAGGCATGGAAGTCTCATATAAGGACCAGTTAGTAAGGCGACTCGTAAGGTAATTTATCTATGTACCTATATTTTTTAAAGGAATAGGAGGTCTAGCCTCAGATGGCTTTTACATCCTTACGCGGACTGAGTAATACCATATTTAGGTACTTATATAAATATTTTAAAAAAAGTTTATTATATGAAGAACCTTGGGAGTTTCCGGAAGTCAAAAACAGCTGCAAACTTAAATGAGCGACCAGTACAAAATCGTTATATAGAATAAAATAAACAGTTTTTACGGATTTCTGATGTGGCCATGTCAAATACTTAAAATATAATCAATGTAATCCTACATTAGAGTTCAATGTTGACTGCACCCGACCCTTAAGAGATATGTTATTTGGAAGCATTATTAGAATAAAATAAGTAGATTAATTAAATCATATCATACAAGCGGGGTACTTATACCGAAATGCCCTTTAGTTATCAATTTGACTAATTTAATATTATTTTGTAACATAACATGTCACGAGGCAGATTTTATCCAAAACGTAGTCGGTGTGGTCTGTAATATGAATGTTGCCAGTATATAAAAAAAATCTTTGTACAGTATTTTATTTTGGAAGGTCAGTGTTTAATATGAGTATCAAGTAATTTTTTATCTCTAGTAAAAAACGTATATTTTTATCAAGTATAATTGATAATAATTTGTCTAAACAATATTAGACCTTTGCCAATGTCATGTCGATCAGACATAGCCCATTCGCGTATCAATTTTTCATGGTAAATTAGTTCTCACACCAACCATCCTAATTTTATCTATACTCAACCAAAAAAAGTGACAATAACAAAGTATCACAACCATTGCTGGCAACCCAGCTTGTATAACCACTACATCGAAACAACATATAGGAACATCACATTTATAGTCCGTTGTTAATATAAAAAAATAAAACAAAATCTGCCGCGCGACTCCATTCAAACTCTGCCCACTAGTTTAATCACTTTGACGTTTCACCATGTAAAAGAAAAATGAACCTTATCGCTTACCATCGTGATATTTAAATATTAATTCTAATACAAAAGCTATAGGATACATTTTTCTTAAACACTCTTAAATGTTAAAGTGATTAACCTAGTCGACGAATAGTTGTAAAATGCTTTCATTTCCTAAATCTCCCCAATGTACAACTCTTGGTCCGTATTTACAGAAATTAGGTAGAATTTTTAATTTAACTAGATATTTACAGTGCGCTTCTGCAGACGTCGTATTGCATAGACAATTTTTCCATATTTTATATATATAAAGCACGGTTAAAATCGTATATACATTATGGTTTTAGTGACAAAATTATAATTCTTTATATGTATTGTTGCGCATCTGTCAATGAAACATCAGTCGAAACGGTGATGGTAAGCGGTCACCGTACGTAATAAAGGAAGCCGAATACGACACCCATTGAAAATTACCGAGGGCAAAGTAATTCAATACTTGAATTGACACATCTGCCTTATTTTCCTAGTCGAAAGCACGAGATTCTATTCCCAAAGGAATTTTTCATATTAAAAACAGATTCAGATATCTAAAAACCACGCTGTATAAGCCTACAAAAGAACCGAGATACACAAAAACCGTTAAATTTAAAAAAAACACGGAATCAAAATGGCGGATGCAATACGACGCCCACAAGATGGCCGCCTACGCCTCCGTGGCGACCGGTTCCCGCGCGTGATGTATCTTCACGTGTTTATTATGATTAGACTTATTACTTGAAGTTTTGCCGCATATATTGCACGAGAACGGCCTAGCGCCGCTATGTACCTTCATGTGTTCGGACAAATAATAACTCCTGTGGAAGGTCTTACCGCACTCTGGCACTTTGCACACGTACTTCTTGTCCATTTCGTGTTCCCTGACGTGTCGTTGGCAATTATACTTCCTAATGAATTGACAGCCGCAGTAATTGCACGTGTAAGGACGCACGGATTTGTGCGCGTTCATGTGGGATATATACTCAGTTTGTCGTATGAAGGCACCTTTGCATAAGTTACATTTGAACGGTTTCGCTGAGCGGTTCATGTGGGTCCACCTGTGGAGTTTAAGATTCCATTTGGTTGTAAACGCCTTGTTGCAAATGATGCAGAGGTAGGGACGCTTGCCGCTGTGCGTTTGGAGGTGGGCGCGGAGGTTCGACCTGAGGTATATCTGAAAATGTTGACAATTAAGTTATTAATGTAACCTGTAAATTAATTTTATTATAAGTAACTATTGCAAGAGTTAAAAATGAGATTTATATGTAATGGTTGAATTCTAAACGGTAAACTTGTATGAACTCACAAGGGACACCAGTCTCTAATATTTTCTTCAAACTTTATCAAATTTATAACATACTTAAATCTTATTTCAATAAATATGACCCATTTTAGAAGTTATTAACCATAGAAAGTAGTGATTTTCAAGTTTTGTCCCACAAAATTATTACAGTAAAATTACTTTAGTTAGAAAATTATGATTCAAAACTTTCTATAAACCGAACTAAACAAATGTAACATTTAAACAGACAATGTCCATCATTCTTTTATTATAACAACATTTAGGGCTTATACCACAATTAGTCACAAAATACCACAATTTACAAACTATTTAGTCATTCAACTGATAACCCACCTGTTTGCATACGGGACACGGCACATTCTCCCCAGCCAGGGAACCCCTCACCCTGTCAGACAGGAAGTACTCATTGTGGGTACGCCTCACGTGCCTAGTGAGGGACGAGGCGTGGACGAACTTGTCGCTGCAGTAGAGGCAAGCCTTGGGGCGGCCGTCATGAGTCTCTCTATGCCAGTGGAGTTTAGCACGAGAGTGGAACACGGCCCCGCATTGGCACACGTAGTCTCGGACTTTAGCTCGCTTGGCGTGGTGGTGACGGTCCCTGACAAAGTAGGGGTTGGTGAGACAATATTGGTACAAGACTTTGATATTGCAATGTGAATTTTGTATACTTTGGGACGTGTTTATAATAATAATTTATTTATTTAGTAAGATGGGCTTATAATTAGATCTGCATATTCGACCAGTGCTGGTGTAGAAATATTTAACAGGGATTTATTTTAATACAGATTTATATATAGAAGATAGATAAATTGTAATTAAAATTAACTGACTAGATTTGGGATATATTTTAATTTTTATTGTATTTCTATTCTAGTTTTGAGTTGTTTATATTTTAAAATTATGTCTAATTACATTATATTCGAAATTTGGAGATATTTTAGAGATTTTTAATATCCTGGAACATTTTCACACACGGCCTGGGACAATAAATATTTATAATTACTTACGACATATAAAAATACAAAAATTATATTAATCAATTGATTGATAAATTATTCATATAAAGGGATTATCAAAAAAAATTAAAGGTATTACAAAAACCATGTAGAATTGATCAGATAATAAATCAACATGTCATTTAAGACAGTTGCAGATTGACATTTAATATATTTTTAATTCCGTAATATTGTTAGAGGTTTCGTTAAGTTCCCAGATAGATAATATCTATTATGTTTATCCAAACAATAGATGAGAGTCTTAAATTATCAAATATAATAGGAATCAGACTGGCCGTGTGAAAAAATATCCCAGGATATTTACTTATTTATTCATTCAAACATGTGGACTCTAACGGTAGGTTCGGTAGGTTGCTTTTGCTGAGAACTTGGCGATAACTCACTTCATAAAAATCCAAAGCTTCTAGAGTAGCGCTTCCTATAAGCCTAAACATCTCATCCTTATTATTCTTTGTCTGTATTGAAAATATATCGACATATCCATAGAACAAAGTTACATCTGCCAAATCCCTACTTTAGAGAAGAGTGATTTGAAGTTAGATTTGCACATATTTTACCATTTTTACCCTAACTTTTTCTTAATCGGTTTAGTTGGAGAATTGATACTTTTACCAACATGTTTAAACATTACTGTCCGTTTATTAAATATAGATACCTAATTTTAGACATAAACATACAATAAAAGTGGTTTGGGGTCAAAATCACATAGAACTTTGTTCTACGGATAGGTCTATATAATGGTAGGGGAGGCCACGATGCTACATGGGGATTTGCTCGAGCGTCGTGGAGATTGGATTTTGAAGATCAGATGATAGTAAGAAAAAAAGGTTATATGATGATAGTAAGAAAAAAAGGTTATACCCTTTTAGCGGTAGGGCAAGCGTCTACCAGCTTGCAAAGATGTAAAAAAAATTGTTACATGGACATAGTCGAGCGCGTCAGATATTGATACTGTATATACCCCATGTAACTCTGATGACCGTAGAATGTTAATCTGCCAGTTTGCATAGTGGGGCCGGCCGTACGGATGGTTTAAAAATGGTAAAAAAAATTGCTCGAGCGCGTCAAATATTTAAGTGAGCCTAAACGAAGCTCAGATCCAAAAACCTGACGATTCGGACGCAACCCAAAAAAATTTTGTCTAGATTTTATGTTTCAACTTTGTCGATGTAGTTAATACCTGCTACCTCACCTCAAGCGTCTCTGAGCTTACACTTACTGCTTGAAACTATAAGGCAACTAAGGACTTTAACTTTTTGTTACTTCGGCTAGTCCAAATCGGCAGATTATATACTTTCTGTGATCCTTGAATAATTCTCTCTAAAATAAAAATATATTCAACCGCGCTCGAGAATGTCCACTCATCAATTATTTTTTGCACCTTTGCGACCCTCTCACTCCCATACGTCACGCTCAAATCGTCAGATTATTGAAATACACTCTTTTCAGCATGTAATTAAACCACCATACTTGAATCTGACGCGCTCGAGTATCTTCGCCTAACAATTTTTTTTAACTAATCTGATCGGCTGCTCTACGCGCGCGGCTCCACATGGAGAGCTAAGATTTGGTTGAGGCACTCAACCGGTGTGCACGTTGTGGTGCTCCATCAACTTCTGCCGGGTTATAAACCGATATGTAGTCCTCTCACCTGTGCTGCACCATGTTGGAGTAGCGGCGGAAGGTGTCGTCGCACACGGTGCACTTGACGGGCGCGCGGCCGGTGTGCACGTTGTGGTGCTCCATCAACTTCTGCCGGGTTATAAACCGATATGTAGTCCTCTCACCTGTGCTGCACCATGTTGGAGTAGCGGCGGAAGGTGTCGTCGCACACGGTGCACTTGACGGGCGCGCGGCCGGTGTGCACGTTGTGGTGCTCCATCAACTTCTGCCGGGTTATAAACCGATATGTAGTCCTCTCACCTGTGCTGCACCATGTTGGAGTAGCGGCGGAAGGTGTCGTCGCACACGGTGCACTTGACGGGCGCGCGGCCGGTGTGCACGTTGTGGTGCTCCATCAACTTCTGCCGGGTTATAAACCGATATGTAGTCCTCTCACCTGTGCTGCACCATGTTGGAGTAGCGGCGGAAGGTGTCGTCGCACACGGTGCACTTGACGGGCGCGCGGCCGGTGTGCACGTTGTGGTGCTCCATCAACTTCTGCCGGGTTATAAACCGATATGTAGTCCTCTCACCTGTGCTGCACCATGTTGGAGTAGCGGCGGAAGGTGTCGTCGCACACGGTGCACTTGACGGGCGCGCGGCCGGTGTGCACGTTGTGGTGCTCCATCAACTTCTGCCGGGTTATAAACCGATATGTAGTCCTCTCACCTGTGCTGCACCATGTTGGAGTAGCGGCGGAAGGTGTCGTCGCACACGGTGCACTTGACGGGCGCGCGGCCGGTGTGCACGTTGTGGTGCTCCATCAACTTCTGCCGGGTTATAAACCGATATGTAGTCCTCTCACCTGTGCTGCACCATGTTGGAGTAGCGGCGGAAGGTGTCGTCGCACACGGTGCACTTGACGGGCGCGCGGCCGGTGTGCACGTTGTGGTGCTCCATCAACTTCTGCCGGGTTATAAACCGATATGTAGTCCTCTCACCTGTGCTGCACCATGTTGGAGTAGCGGCGGAAGGTGTCGTCGCACACGGTGCACTTGACGGGCGCGCGGCCGGTGTGCACGTTGTGGTGCTCCATCAACTTCTGCCGGGTTATAAACCGATATGTAGTCCTCTCACCTGTGCTGCACCATGTTGGAGTAGCGGCGGAAGGTGTCGTCGCACACGGTGCACTTGACGGGCGCGCGGCCGGTGTGCACGTTGTGGTGCTCCATCAACTTCTGCCGGGTTATAAACCGATATGTAGTCCTCTCACCTGTGCTGCACCATGTTGGAGTAGCGGCGGAAGGTGTCGTCGCACACGGTGCACTTGACGGGCGCGCGGCCGGTGTGCACGTTGTGGTGCTCCATCAACTTCTGCCGGGTTATAAACCGATATGTAGTCCTCTCACCTGTGCTGCACCATGTTGGAGTAGCGGCGGAAGGTGTCGTCGCACACGGTGCACTTGACGGGCGCGCGGCCGGTGTGCACGTTGTGGTGCTCCATCAACTTCTGCCGGGTTATAAACCGATATGTAGTCCTCTCACCTGTGCTGCACCATGTTGGAGTAGCGGCGGAAGGTGTCGTCGCACACGGTGCACTTGACGGGCGCGCGGCCGGTGTGCACGTTGTGGTGCTCCATCAACTTCTGCCGGGTTATAAACCGATATGTAGTCCTCTCACCTGTGCTGCACCATGTTGGAGTAGCGGCGGAAGGTGTCGTCGCACACGGTGCACTTGACGGGCGCGCGGCCGGTGTGCACGTTGTGGTGCTCCATCAACTTCTGCCGGGTTATAAACCGATATGTAGTCCTCTCACCTGTGCTGCACCATGTTGGAGTAGCGGCGGAAGGTGTCGTCGCACACGGTGCACTTGACGGGCGCGCGGCCGGTGTGCACGTTGTGGTGCTCCATCAACTTCTGCCGGGTTATAAACCGATATGTAGTCCTCTCACCTGTGCTGCACCATGTTGGAGTAGCGGCGGAAGGTGTCGTCGCACACGGTGCACTTGACGGGCGCGCGGCCGGTGTGCACGTTGTGGTGCTCCATCAACTTCTGCCGGGTTATAAACCTTTTCTCGCACACGTCGCATCTATTCATCACGGGTTACATCACAGGTGAAATTAACATATGCTCTACCATTTTAGGGGTCGACTACAATTTTTTAGCCCCTTAGCCCTCATTCGCACGATAGTTGTTTTAAAGGACTTTAAAAAAGCATTCAAACACAATAAATCCATTTCCAAGTACCATAATATACTCTATTTCCAACGCTCAAAGATGAAAATGCAACACCGCTCGATTAAAAACCCGTCGCGTTTTAAAAACGCTCTCGTGTGAACATATACTTGAGAATGCATTTGGTATAATTTGAACGCTTTTTTAACGTCCGTTAAAAAACTCTCATGCGAATGAGGGCTTACCGCATGTATTATTAAAGAGATGGATTCTTTAAGTAAGTTCCTGTTTCACAGACCGGTTAGCTTTGTAGTGACTCTGACTTTCAAGGCACCGGTCGTGGGTTCGAATCCCACCCAGGACAAACATTTGTATGCATGAATATGTATATTTGTTCTGTGTCTGAATGTAAATATCTATATAAGTATGTATCTAAAAGTTGCATATCAGCTATCTGGTTACCATATCACAAGCTCAGAATCATGTTCTTTGTGTCCATATATGGCTTGGTATGCGGTAAGGGAGGTTTCGTGCATGATAATGGTGGAAAGAATATTATGTGTAAACTAGCTCCATTTTATCTAAGAATTATCTTACATCTAATATAATATCACATGCATTATTGACATTAGGATTAAGTACCTAAATGTAAAAAAACTGAACCGCTAGGACACTGTTACCCTTTTTAGAACCTTAATTTTGCCTCAGATTATGTAACTCATATAGACTCACTTATAATTCTTGATCCCTAAATGCGTCTTGATGTGTAGCGCCAAGTTCGCTCTCCTGAAGAAGCACTTCCCACACGTGAGACACTCCAGGGGATGGATCTTGAGATGAGCGTGGAAGGCTGCATCAGACACTTGGTCCACCTTGCAAGTGGGGCACACGTAGTCCTTCCGCCGCCGTTTCGTCTCCTGCTTGATCAGGACCTCGATCTTCGGCTTGGCTTCGGCTATCGTGTCGTACACTTGGAGGATGGTCGACGTTATGGATTCTTTTGAATCTATTGCGAGGAGGTTGCCTGGAAGTGCAGTTGGTTCATGTTAATTGATTCGAGTATATAAGAAATTGATTATGATTATTAAAAGGTATTTATATTCATTCGAATAATCTTAGGAATACCATGGTTAAAGTTTAAAATTAATTGATTTATAAAATAAATAAGTAGAGATAATATGCACAGTTATCTATATTATATGTCCCCTCAAAACTGTGTTTTCGATTCTTGGAAAGTTTTAAAAGACAACTAACTATTATTTTTTTGACGGGACTAGAAGGTTAGCCTCTGATGGCTGTTACACCTTTACGCGGGCAATCGGTGAGCGCTAAGGGCTCTCAACCGTAAACGAACAACTTACTAGTCAACATGGCGGCATCAGGTTTCTCTTCCTTCTTTATAGTCCTGGCGGTGACGAGGCGGCTGTAGGAGGTCTTGGCGGGTGAGGTGGCGGTCGCCGCATGAGCCACCCTGTGCGCGCGCAGCTCCTTGAGCGAGGTGAACTTTGCCCCGCACTGCGTACACGTGTACTGTCTGTGCGTACTCTTTGGGAAGTGTAGCTCTTCCTCTCTGGAATATATGAAAGATTTATTGATATTTTGGATATTCATATAGCGGAGTAGTGTTGTGTGAATGCAAATTATATAGGGGTTTTGATGTGGTTATTAAATAAATTTACGTCGAGCGAATGTTATATGTCGTGGGCTGAACTGGGCCGATCTAGATCTGCCGAGCCGAGAACATTGTACTACAGTGTGTATAGATACAAACACAACATATTGGCAAAAGAAATGATGAAATATGGACATACCTACAACCAAACAGTAGATGGTCAGCCTACTTGGTATAAACAGTCGGTAGTACGAAAAACAATACAAATTATTCATAATCTTAGTTACTTTTGTGCAGACATTTCCCAATATTTAGAGTAAATTTTTTAACTATATTTTTCATCATCATCATCAACAGCTCATATACGTCTCCACCGAGAAGCTCGAGCCTCCCCTGACATCGAGGGGGCTCAGGCCATAGTCCACCACGCGGGCCAAGTGCGGATTGGCGGACTCCACATGCCTTTAATTGTGACATCTCGGGCATGCAGGTTTCCTCACGATGTTTTCCTTCACCGAAAGCCGGTGGTGTGAATCCGTACGTAAGTTTTTATAAACTCAGAGGTACGGGCCAGGGATTTGAACCGGCACCCTCATGATCGTGAGTCGGTGCGTTCCCAACCGAGCCACCACGGCTATATTTTTCCATTTTCACTAATTAATTTCGTAATTTCCCCCACCGTACTTCTTATTATAAATACGTATTTTTTTTCATCTAGTAACACAATCACTGATCCGTAGATTTACTTCCTAACTCTTTTTGTACACGTTTTCGCTGTATAAAAATAATCGTAAGGTCAGTGGGAGTCACATGGTCGCTAAGTGACTGAACTCAGTAAAAAAAACCGGGAAGTGCGAGACTGGACGAGGGTATACATACAATAATGATATAGACTTTATTCTGTTTGCCTTATGGCAAATGGATCCTCGTCAGGGGGTTAAGGACTATGTCACTAATCAAAAATTTATAAGCATTTGTAGAAAAAAATTGTGTTCTCACCACAATTGGTTAAGGATCGTACGAGTAAACGATGTGATATCGTACGACGAGATTAAATACATTCAGTGTACCAAAAAACACATCGCATGCTCAATAAGGACACCCGTATTACATTGACTTTTTCGGGCAACAAAATCGCTTTATTTATTCGTACCATCGGTTAATGGGAAACGAATAACGGTTGTTTTTACCGACTTATAAAAGGGGGGATTTCTTTCTTGATTTTTGATCTACATATCTTATAATAAATAATATATTTATTAGAAGAAGGACAACCAAGTCTTTTAAACGCTTTAGTCAAAAATGTAGATTGACTCACAATGCTTCCCGTTTCTCTGTGGCATCCATTTCGGAGTCGTCTGAGACCCAGCTCTCGCGCGCCATCAGGTCGTAGGGCGCCGCCGGGGTCACCTCCGAATACATCTGTGGAACACATCAACAATCTAAAAACACTACTATGACTTCTTATTTATATTGAACTAGCGACCCGCCCCGGCATCGCACGAGTGCAATGTGAATCATCACATTAGAAACCTCCAAAATTGACAGTGTTTCTCTAACATATCATGCATGTTTGACAGCCCGGTTGGCTTTGTGGTTAGTGACCCTGACTTTCAAGCCGCGAATCGTGGGTTCGAATCCCACTCAGGACAAACATTTGTATGCATGAATATGTCTGTTTGTTGTCTCTGGATGTCAATATCTATAGAAGAATGTATTTAAAAGTAATATATGTAGATTATCAGCTATCTGGTTACCACATCACAAGCTCTGCTTAATTTGGAATCAGATTGGCCGATTATTTTATGTACGCGACAACAGCATTTTTCTTGCTAAAAATGGATAAATATTTACGTTCAAATCCTGTACATTGTTTATTAGATTGGTGACGAGCGTCTGACGTCACAACTGGCTACAAGAATGACGTTGTTACAAAGGAAGATTGGATTCTATTGAAATTGTAAAGGGAAAACTTTAAGGAAATCTGTTATGGCTTGCATATCCAAAATGTTACATAAATTGATTCATACTGTAACAAAACATCGAATATGTGGCATGCAATTTCTCGATTCTGGCAAAATATTAAGGAGAATAATCGGGAGAAACCCGCAGGAAGGTAGAAACTAAACTATTGATTAATTGACGTTTATTTCTATAATTTTGCAAAAGTAACTAACACACGTATTTTTTTAAAATATTATGTGTTTTGTTTATGCTTAGTATTGCTTAGGTACTTCAAGTATTAATGGAGCGTCAAATCGTCTAATTCCTTATTATAATAATAAAATTATTAACAAAATTAGTAAGTAAATCAGTTACCCCGTTCCAAGACTCCATATCACCGTTGCTCTCCTGACCGCTGAGCTCCCCTCGCGGCGGCATCCGCTCATCCGCACAGATGTTCAGCGGTGGTTCCCCCTCACTCAGCACGTCCACCTTGCTGTCCCTCTCGCACCCCTCCCCCTCCACATCCACCTGTCCTTCTCTACCACCCATATCGGAGTAATCTAATCCTGTACTCTCAGCTATCTTGTAGCTCTCGTGAATGAAGTTCGGCAGCACAAATTCGTTTTCTTCTTTCTGTGATGGCTCCCCCCATATTCCTATAGAACCCTCCTTAAACGCCGAACTCTCTCGTTCTGCGTCGAAAGACTCCACGCGGTCGGGTGTAAAATAATCAGCATAGATATTATCGCCGAAATAGTTTTCGTTCATCATGTTTACGAACTGCTTGTTTTTCGATGCCGCTTCCAGGTCGAGAAGTTCCCTATGGTTGGATTCGTCTTCAAAGTCGCCGGCGGACATGCTACCGTAGGTGATCACGTTTATGGGGCGAAGGGTTTCCAGTGGTGTTAGGACACGGCTAGTGGTCTCGTTGCTGAATGCCCCTTCGTTGCTCGAGTTCACCTCCTCTTTTACATGTACCATGTCGACAGACGTCCCGTATTCGTTGGAATGATTGATATTAGACGTGGCAATCGGCTCGATATCCATAGACTGCTCTTCAGTGTCAGCATCAAAGTCGTTAGGCTCATCGTTCTCCTTCACCATTTCGATTGATACCGTTTGTAGAACACTGCACTTGTCCCTACTCTCATTTCTTTCTGTCTTTTGTTTTTTATTCATGCTAAAACTTTCTGGCGACCTACAAATCGACGACGACGGTATAGGCTCCGTTTCTGACTTGCTGGAACTACTCAAGCTAGATGACTTGGCATTCTTTATCTGCAAAACTTTTTTGTTCTTCTTCACGTAAATATTGTTCAGTCTTAAAGTGTTGTTCCTAAATGGCTTTGTTGGGAATTGAACCTTCTTCTCGATGTGAATGTCTAGGGCGTTTTGTGATGGACGACTGTTTTCGGGCTTAGGTGATATTAGGGTGCGATCGGTCGAGTTGTCACACTGTTCAGACAACTCGCTACAAGGTGATATTGAAGGCTTCTCATTGCATATTAGATCTGGCACAGGACAACTATCTGTAAACTCAGTTTCAATCTTATTATCTAGAATATTTGATTTATTGGAAGTATCTTTGTACGAGGGTGGGTTACCAACATTTTTTATCACAGAGAATGTATGAGAGACTATGCTATCACTGCTTGATATTGAGGGTTGAGTACAATCATCTGATATGATAGTCTTATTATCGTCTAAGTCCGGTAGGATCTTCTCTGGTGTATCAGAGGGCTCTGGATAATCGGGGTCATTTGAGCAAGTAAGATCCATCACTGTATTAACCATGTTCTTATGATGCTGTACGGGGACTTCTACTTTTATATTACTTAGAATTTTAAGACCTTTACTAGTTCCTGGGATATCACACTTAGGTTCAACCTTTTTAGTAGATTTCTCTTTTTTTTCCCTTGACGAGCCACTTTCTGGAAGTGAACTAGTGGTTGATGCTTTAACTACGGGCTCCGAGGGCACTATGGGGCTGACTTTGATCATAAGAGTTTTATTGCTATCACTTGTGTTTGGCACAGTCTTATCTAATTGCGCACCAATACCAACTGATATAGGTGGGTTATTGTATATAGGTGGGGGACAAGACTTGGGCATTAGTTGCTGTGGTGTCGTAAACATACAAGACGTGTTCCCAAACTGATCCACTACCATTACATTTTGATACATGGAGCTGGCTTGCGCGACATTTGTGACATTCTCGTGACCCCCGAGTACAGTTGGCATGCTAGAAATAAAAGGCTTCCCATCTAAATTGTGTACCATTTCCCTGTAAATAATCTGCGAGTTCTGAGTGACAACTGTCGTGCTGGGTGTGAAGCTACCTGACGTTAAATGATTGAACTGATTTGCTTTCTGTTGAGAGATACTTTTACCATCAATATGCATTGGAACAGATGGTAAATTAGCCATTATCAAGTTATTCTGCATATTTTTCTGAACAAATGCCGGTGTTGGTGGCATCACTACATGCATAGGTTTCACTCCAGGAGTAAGATATTGCATACCACCCATATTAGCTTTGACAAGTATGTTATTAGGTTTTGGCAAAATTTTTACAAGGTCATTAGGTCTCCTAGGTACAGTGGGCATCAAAGCTGTCTGCAGTTTCATCCCAGCCCCCGCAGGAGGCATGTTGTAGGCAAAAAGGTTATTGGTATCCAATGCATTATATTCAGCACTGCGTGAGTATTTAATTTCATCCTGTTGATCTTGGAAATAAATATACTGTGGATCAAAATCTGAGTGTGGAGGTGCCTGTTGGAACGTTTGCTGTGTCTTATCAGTTTTCATGACAAAAGGGGGGCCAGAATGTGGATCAGAATTTGTGACAGAGTTATCATAGTTAATATCTGCCATTCTTGTGTCTGGGGTGGCATTCCTTGATACATTTGTCACTGGTGTTGTTTTAGGAGTTCTACTTGGTGTTCTACTGGGTGTCCTACTTGGTGTTCTACGCCAGTATCTGTCATGCTCAGCGCTCCGGTGGGAACTTGTCCACCGTGCACTGTCATCTGTTGCCGGTGTCCGTGACCTGCTCCTGAATGACCTTTCCGAATTGAGGGGGGTGGATGTTCTACTTCCATAGGTGCTGCTCTTGGCTGTAAGGCAGCACAGTGCTTTGATAACTTGATCTTTGGGATGCGTGTCGAGATGCGACTCCAGAGACATCCCATTGTGGAGGTAGAGTGTACAAACGGGGCACTGTACAAGATGATCCATGTTTACGTCACTTTTGTTGAGGAAATACGAAATCCGTGTATCCAGCACCGCCCGACGGCACTGGCGTGGCGATTATCTTTGTTATTCGGTCACAACGCACGCACTAAGGCCCATAAGCCAGTCCGCACAATGTCCGTGACGCGCATATCTACTATTCACACGTAAACCACTCCAACGACCCACAACAATACATATCTTCGTTGAAAGTCGTCTCCTTATCGATCTGTCGGACAAAATACTCCGTATAAATATACACATTATATCCACCACATCGAATTATACAAACTCGTTCGACGTGCGAGCAGAGGACAAAAGAAAACAAAACCCCGAGATAAAGGCCATTGAGACATAAAAAGTTGAGCATTATGTATGGTGAAGAAAGAAATTTATACAACTTCCACGATTTAAGCACGGTGGCTGAGCTTACCTAGTTATTTTATTTGTCATGTGTACTCCATGGCATCGACGACTCTAAATAGTGCATTAATTATCTACGACTAAGCTAAATCTAAAAATATTTCCAAATAGTCAGACATATTGCAGACGTCTCGTTCACGTTCACACACAAAACTTTTGTATTCCGATGTACGCACTCATACGTCGATAAGCACTTCGTGGCGATGTACTATAATCGAATTTCTATACATTTTAGCCAATATGAGAAATTATTTATTGAACGATTCATGCGTAGAACGAAGTACATATTTCTAACTAAAATCCATAGACAATAAAAATTGCCTACAGCTAACTTAATACATACAAAGCTTATCAATGTTTAAATTTAATGAGCAAGCTTAATTTGAATTTTTTTATTTGTAGTTTATTTATTTTCAAATATTGTTTTGGGGTAAATGAAGTCGCTATATATTATCAGCACTGCATAAAGTAATATTATTTCGAAGAAAAACAATTTATGTTCCTATTCATTTGTTGATTTGCTTTTAAAAATTAAGTGTGTCGAATAACTGTGTTAATTTTCGAAATCCAAACAGATAAAGGTACTGGTTGACAGACTACAGTATTTTTACACAGGCAGGCTTCATCAGCAGTAAATATTTCAAAAAACACTGGTCACACTTCAGCTGACAGCTGATTAATTTGGGAAATTGTGATAATATTCGCGAAAGAAGGCATTGCTCCGTTTCAACATCATAAATTAATCAATTTCCAAATATTATAAAATAACTTGTCCACGTGTTACAAACAACAATGTCTTATAATTATGAAGAAATATCTTGCAGTAGTATGTATATTGTTTAGTATTGAAAATAGTCGCTATTCAATACTATTCATGCTAACTATCCTTTTCGATGATTTAGCAAATCATTCCATGTGAATTTATTTTAATCATGAAACAATTTTGACTCTAATAACTAGAAACTATTTGCATTGTTTTTGGACATAATAAATACCTACACGTAGAGTATCAAGCTTCATAATTTTTATTATAAAGATCATGTATATTACAGAGGCCAAGGATCTACTCCGGCAGTGGAGGGAAAACAATGAGAGAAAGAGCGAAGATATTATAACAATCTGGCTATCAGTCCTTGGCAGTGACTTGAGCAATCTTGGAAACGAAAGTATTTACCAACTTGTTTTTACCTTTATGAATACAAATTTTGTGATTTATGTATGTAGTAGCTCCCACGGGGATACACCAGCGTAGTTCCCGTAGGCGTAGGAATATGGGGATGAAATATAGCCTATTTTACTCCCTGATAATATTGCTTTTTTTTTTATGAAAGATTTATTCAGATGAGTTTAATAGTCCCCCTCATTGTTAGGGGAGGCTCGAGCTCCACGGTGGAGATGTACCTATATGAGCTGATGATGATGATGGAGTTTAATAGTCTCAATACAATTAAACATAAAAACATTATTAGTGTAGATAACGCAATATGAATGCTTATTTGTATCCATTTCTAGTTTAAGTTGAATACTACAGGCAGATAAAACATGGAAGAGGTAAGAATATGTATGTGTAACACTATATAATAAATATAAAATTTATTTTCAGAGCATGTATTATTGGAACAAGTAATATTTGCCGCTCTGGACTGCCACCACTACGGACTGGCTAACTACTGCATTGTGATGCTATCAAACGAGTTCCCGGGCAGTATGCGGGTCATGAGGTACAAAGCGGCTCTGCTGGAAGCTGAGGAAAAGTTAGTATTCAATCCTACTTCCCACTAATATTATAAATTTGAAATATTGTGAGTATGGATAGATGTTTGTTATTCTTTCACAAAGATCTCCGGAGAATGCGGAGAAACCACTGGTATTGAAAACAAGTTAAGGTAGTAAGGACCTGTGGCTACATTATCTATGAGCAAACTAAAGCAACCTTCTGTACCAAGCACTAGAGTGAATAATTTTATAAGTGCCTATGAAGGCCTATTTGGCATAACAAAACCTTAAACCTTTACGAAAAGGCTAAAGAGTTGTTATAAATTATCATAGCACAAACTACAATATTTATACATTACAAACAAAAATCTGATTGAAATTAATTAAATAATGGTAGATATCTTTATATTTTAGATATGATGAAGCCTTAGAAATATTGGATGGCATTATAAAAGCAGATGAAACCAACTCAGCTGCAAGGAAACGCAGAGTTGCCATATTTAAAGCACAGGGACTTGTCACAGAGGCTATTAAGGAGCTGGTGGACTATCTCAAAAAGTACGTTGGAATTCATACTATTATTATAAACAGGAAAGTTTTGTATTTTTGTATGTAACTTAAAATTATTGGCCCAATCTGAACTATTGGATATTGCTTTCTCCAATGGAAAGCCACATTATCAGGGAGTAATATAGACTATATTTTATCCTCCTATTCCTATGGGTACGGGAACTACGTGGGTGAAACCGCGCGGAGGTAACTAGTTGTACATATATATCCTGTTAATAAAAATTAAGTTGCTTAATAAGACATTTTTGACCATAAAATTAGATAAATGTTTTATGTAATTAATAATACCTTTACATATTTATTTCTTTATTGTTTTTTATACCGTAAGAATCCATTGCAATTATATTTTAATTTCATTTTTTATATATTTAAATTATTGTATGAAATTTCATTATTATCAGGTTCATGTCTGATGTGGAGGCGTGGCAGGAGCTGTGCTCGCTGTACCTGCAGGTCCAGGAGTTGGCCCGCGCCGCCTTCTGCGCCGAGGAGTGTCTGCTGCACCAGCCTCATAACCACCTGCTGCAGCAACGCCTCGCAGACATACGGTATACCATGGTCAGTACATTTGAACTTAAAATAATAATAATTAAATATCCTAGGAACCTAGGATATGTGTCACTCACGGCCATTCTGATTCCAAATTAACACAAGTCTGTTTGTTCTGTGTCTGGATATTATTCTAACTTATATGTTTCTTATATATTATATCTATACTAGCTTCTGCCCGCGACTCCGTCCGCGTGGAATAGTTACTTTGGGCTAACGCTAACTTTCAACCCCCTTCGTTTATGTAGAAGGATGCCGACTGATGACTGCACGCGCCGGCCCGGCACTTAAAGGCGCGCGCAGTACTTGATTATTATTTTGCTGTGATGTTATTTTAAATTTGCGATATCTCCGAAGATATTCATTGAAATCGAATGATGTAAATGGCAATTTTGTTTTAAATGAAATACTTGTGATGAATAACGTATTAATTTGGATAAGGATTAATATCATCTGTATAAAAACACCTTCACAAATAATGCTTAGTTTTAGAACAAATTTGGTTAGCATAAAAATGGTTATAGTGGGCCAACCTTAACAGATAGACATATGCTATCGCGGACTTTTTTTTTGAACTTTTGAAGGGGAACAATTCTGTCATACATCATTTTAGGGAAACTTTAACCGTTTACGCAGCGTACGCAGCGGAAGCTCTCAAAAGGAAATAGAAACTCCCGATTTTGAAACATTCTTCATTGGTGTTCCGCTCTTGTTGATCGTAGCGTGATGATATATAGCCTATAGCCTTCCTCGATAAATGGACTATGTAATGGCGAAAGAATTTTTTAAATCGGACCAGTACTTTCTGAGATTAGCGCGTTCAAGCAAACAAACAAACAAACTCTACTCCTTTATAATATTAGTATAGATATGTAGTATATCAGCTCTCTGGTTACCATATCACAAGCTCTGCTTAGTTTGGAATCAGATTGGCCGTGTGCGAAAAATGTCCCAGGATATTTATTTATTTATTGTTTTAATTCCAGGGTGGTGTGGAAAATATGGAGCTCGCCAAGTCATACTACTGCCAAGCTCTCAAACTCAATCCTGACAATATGAGGGCACTACTTGGCTTGTTCTTGGTAAGGTTTCAATTGCAAATGCTTTAATTTAGATATCTATTGTCTTTATTATATGTTTTTCATTTTAAATTTTATTATAATTATGACATTACCAGAATTTTTATTTCGTTTACATCTAATAGGGCACTTAGGTTAGTAGCTTTAGTTTTTAACTGCTAAGTGCCTCCAAAAAAACTGCATTATCGCATAACACTAAAAATATGAAATTTAATATTCAAATAGGACTTCACACATCGAGTCTAATACTCAGTTCTTAAGGCTGAGACGAACCAGCAATAAACTAAATAACATTACATTACAGACGACAAACAACCTGCTAAACCACTACAAGTCATCAGGCAACAGTAACAAGCGTAAGGAGGTGTGGAAGCTGTGCCAGTGGGCTCAAGCCCAGTGTGCTCGGAGACAACAACCCTCCCCCCCCTCTAGGGAGCAGAGACCAGCCCACCAGCTCACGCAGATGATGCTGGCCCTCGCTATAGCTGACTAAACATGATAATACCTTGCTCAATGATCATCTACTTTATCATTTATTCTCTTACCAAAATACATAGCTTATTATTTGAAACCCAGTGGCGTAGCAAAAGTCATTATAGCCCGGGGCGAAGTCATAATTAGCCGCCCTTTCGACGTCACAAAAATGATGTTGTTTTTTTAACACAATGTTAGTATTAGTGGGAAATTAAATATGTGCAACTGGGTAAAAACCAGTGACCGCAAAAACAAAATTTATTTTTTTCCAATTTTCACGCCCTTCTAAGCCTTCATTCGCCCGAGAGTTTTTTTTACGGTCGTTCAAAAAAGCGTTCAAATACAACAATAGCATTATGCTTGATGAAAAGAATGAGGCTTAAGTGGCGCCTGGAGCGATCTAAGCAGTAGTTTCATAAATACAAAATAACTGATATAAACTAGGAACCTCTTTAATATGTAATCTTAAGGTTTCATTTGTAACATGTCACTTAGTTAGATCAATTGTAGGATAAGCAGGAACACAGGTGTTTATGTGTTGTTTTTTAGAGGTATACTAAAATATAGGTACTATAAAATGCCTAAGTCATCGCATTGAGGTACGGTAAATGCATGATCATTGAGCAAGCCAACCTGTATTATAAGTAATAAATAAGATATATTTAAATTATAAAAAGCCCCCGATGTAAATGATCTGTATTGATTTTCTTTAATCACATCAAATAGGCCTTCAAGAGCTCGATCTTAGTTCGTCTCCACAGCAGAAAACTAGATAAAGACATCTTTCAATTAAAACAAAATTGGTTCAACTTTCATAGACGATTCAGAGACCAAATCCAAGCCCATCACTAAAAAGAAAAAAAAACAAAGCGGTATATATTCTTCTGAATTTTTTTTCTGTATTTTCAAGTGGTTTCGAGAATGGATTAAATGAAATATATTTAATAATTCAAATAGGCCTTCACAGGCACTTATGAAACGTCGATTCTAATGAGAAAATTTGGTATTCTTACAATTGGACCCGGTAGGCGGCGCTAATGGGCAGAACAAAGTCTGTCGGGCGGGTCCGCTAGTTTATTATAAACTTATAAAATCTTACAATTTTCTTCGGGGGTTTAAATAAAATGAAATATACAAGCATTTAGTTATACAATTCCAATTATTATTTGTATTTTATTATTTAATAATAAGTTGGTTATAGATATCTATTTGTAGTTGTGAAAAACATACGAAAATATTATTTAATTTTACATACCTACCGTTATTAAGTTATTTAACTGTTGCATGTATATTAGAGATCAAATAAAGTTTTACCTTATTATTTACTCTTTTATTTTAGACAACTTTCACCGCGCGGTTTTACCCACCTAACTCCCGTCCCCGTAGGAATATGGGGATAAAATATAGCCTATGTTACTCGGGGATAATGTAGCTTTCCAAAGGTGAAAGAATTTTTGAAATCGGTCCAGTAGTTTCGGAGCCTATTCATTACAAACAAATCTTTCCTCTTTATAATATTAGTATAGACAATTCCCACCGCGCGGTTTCACCCACCTAATTCCCGTCTCCGTAGGAATATGGGGATAAAATATAGCTTATGTTACTCCCTGACAATGTAGCTTTCTATTGGTGCAAGAATTATTCAGATCGATCCAGTAGTTACAGAGACTATTAGGTACAAACAAATATATAAATCTAATCATTCCTCTTAATAACTTTAGTGTAGAAGACAAATTGGCGAAGTAGTAGTCTACGACTCAATAAGAAGGCATATACCTTCTCATACGTAACTAAGACTAAATCCTCATTCGCACGAGAGTTTTTTTACCGGACGTTCAAAAACAACAAATGCATTTCCAAGTACCATGATATGCTCTATTTCCAACGCCCAAAGTTGAAAATGCGACATGGCTCGATAAAAGACTGTCGCGTTTTAAAAACCCTGTCGTGTGAACATATACATGGGAATGCATTTGTTGTGTTTGAACGCTTTTTAACGTCCGGTAAAAAAACGCTCGAATGAGGGCCTATGGAAACTTATAGGATATAAATGAAACAAAAGTGAAAGTTATCCTTATATTTATTCAAATAAAGTGTATTATCAAGTAACATCTTGTTTGGCTGATATGTACGCGAGGTATGCGGCCGCTTCCCCCGCTTTCCTCTCTTTCTTTTCTCTTCTTGTCACTTCGCCCATTGCAAAATATTTCTCTCTGTAACATTTAAGAAGTTTTAATATAGTTATACAAATATATAGGTACTATAAAATGCCTCGGCGATCGCATTAAGAGACGGTATACTAAACTGTGGTAATAAATAATATAAATAAATAATATCTATATTACCATACTCCTCTGAAACGGCTTGACCGATTTTTATGAAATTTTATATGTATATTCAGTAGGTCTGAGGATCGGCTACCAGATATCATTTTTTTTATCTATGTGATCACGGGAACGGGAATCCCATACCAATAAAAAACAACATTCCATACATTTCTTTATAAACTAGCTGCCTCCGCGCGGTCTTACCCGCGTAGTTCCCGTTCCCGTGGGAATACAGGGATAAAATATAGCCTATGTTACTCAGTGATAATGTAACTTTCTAATGAAAAAAGAATTATTAAAATCGGTCCAGTACTTTTTGAGTTTATTCGTGACATACAAAAATACAAATCTTTCCTCTTTATAATATTAGTGTAGAAAAGCCACATACCTAAAGTTATGTACCCCACTATTAGGGTCCACAGGCATGTTTGGAACGTCGTCATGTATCTTCTCGTAAGTGAGTAGTCTTCGTGACGTCATCTTGGAGAGCACCTGTTCCGAGTTGGCGACCAGCCGGAGGCACGGGTGCGAGGGTAGCTGGTCTTCTTGGTATTCGTCTCTGGAAACATGCATCAACATACCTCTGAGTTTATAAAAACTTCCGTACGGATTCACACCACTGGCTTTCTGTGCAGGAAAATATAGTGAGGAAACCTGCATGTACGAGAAGTCGCAATTTAAGGCATGTGAAGTCCGCCAATCCGCACTAGGCCCGCGTGGTGAACTATGTAGCCTAAACCCCCTCAATGTTAGGGAAAGCTCGAGCTCCGAGCGTGGAGACGTATATGAGCTGATGATGATGACTAAACGGATCTATCTTTTTATCTATACATCTTTTCCATGGTCGTAGCTAGAAATCACAATGCCCTACCTTATATTTCCAAAAACTACGATAAATTCTAAAATGCCCATCAAAAAACCCTCTAAAATAAAAAGAACATTATTTTTGTGACGTCTAAAAGGCCGTCAATTAGAGACACCGTCTAAAAAAAATTCATTTTTTACTTTTGCCCTACCAGTAACCACAGCAGCCCTACCTCATATTCGAGTCTAGCTACAGCCCTGATCTTTTCTCACCTGACCAAAGGATACCAGCATACTAATCTCCTCCCCATCTCCAGGTTCCTCGCGGCGAAGTTCAACAGATCACTATATAAGTGTGACAAGTCATAATCCACTTTGGCCGGCACGTGATTGGTCAGATGACCTTCTGATAAGGTATAGTTATCCCGCTCTATTCCTATCTTCTCTGTCGGTTCCCTTACGCCGTATGGAGCTGGAATATATAAATATTAAACGATATTACCTACTACATATTATAAAACTAAGTCGCTTTCCGCTGTCTGTCCCTCTTAAATCTTTAAAACTACGCAACGGATTTTGATGCGGTTTTATGTAATAGATAGTGATTCAAGCAAAAGGTTTTTATATACAATACATGCATAATATGTTAGAGCAACGCTGACAATGTGTAGGTTTCTAATGTGATGTATAATATAAGCATTGAACCCCTGCGACGCTGGGGCTGGTCGCTAGTTAACATTTAATGTCTTGGGAGATTTTTTACATGATAGTAACCAGATAGCTACAATTGAATACCTACATACTAACAGCAAATTAATAATCTACATCCTCACCCGCCTTCCAAAAGGGCATGCCTTCCACGAGGAAACCTCCATAATTACATCTCTTATATCCTAGTTTAACATGTACAAAGGAACATACGATCAGTGATTATAGCGTCGAACTTGAGGCCGTCTCGCCACATGGGGAGTGAGAAGTCGCTCACCACCACGTCGAGGTAGCGGCTGGCCGAGCCGTACTGAGACATGTTACCGCGTATACTCTCGTCTTTTGTACGCACCTGGATAAATATATATGAACTAAACATCGCTTCACGTGTAATTAGAGCCTGGTGACCTGTAGTTAATAAATAAATTTATTCCAACTAACAGGACCCAAAATGTGGCGACCACAATGATACAAGCTCTGAAAAGACTTGAAATAGCCACTTAATCCGAATAAAAACAGGACTCATAAATTAGAAAAACATTAAAATAAATTACACAATAGAAAATAAATACATTCAGGAAATGATATAAAACACATACAAATATGTATAATATCTATACTAGTATTATAAAGAGGAAAACTTTGTTTGTTTGGTTGTAATGAATGGACTCAAAAACTACCGGACCGTTTTTTTTTTAATTCTTTCACCATTCAGTGTTAGAGAAATATTTTCTCCAATCGGATTAGTAGTTCCTGAGATTAGCGCGTTCAAACAAAAATCTTCAGCTTTATATATTCGTATAATTATTAATTTATTTGTCAATAAGACACCATATCCATATAAATACATACATTGTTACCTTTTGTCCGACGCGGGTTGGTCGCGTGCGGGCGTGCAGCATCAAGTAGTCTATGTCCGACCCCCACACGTGAGCTGTTACCAAACACATTTCACCTAACTAAGTCATCAGAATTTCATGTTTTCTAAAATGAATATTTGAAAGTTTTATCATACTAGCTATTGCTAGTTACACACGCGTTACATTTAATTGAACTATTAAAATACTTTAGTCATAAGAACCTCGTAGAACTTTAGAACTTTATAAGGTCAATAACAACCAAATTGGTTAGGTGTGAAGTTATGGAGTGACTAAGAGAAATAGTGGTTTTGTTGTCTGACTGCCAAGGAAGGGTTGTTTTTCGAGGATATCCTGTTTGTTTATAGATTTCCATGTATTATGTTGGTATTATTCATTAGTTTTAGTCGACAAATAGTTATCTATTGCCTTGACCTACCTATTACCAATACTAAGTAGCCTATTAGGCTATAGTATAATCAGATGCTTTTTCACTAATGCTGTATCTGTCCTATTACCTTCATCTTCATATTTAGCTACTAGCTGCCTCCGCGCGGTTTTACCCGCGTAGTTCCCGTTCCCGTCCCCGTATTAAAATATAGCCCGGGGTTAAAAAATATCGCCTATGTTACTCAGTGATAATGTAGCTTTCTAATGAAAAAAGAATTATTAAAATCGGTCCAGTACTTTTTGAGTTTATTCATTACATACAAAAATACAAATCTCTCCTCTTTATAATATTAGTGTAGATAAATATTAATGTAGAGGTATAGATTTATACCTCCAAAATGTGCGGCGGCGATCAACAAAGACCCAGAGCCGACGAAGGGATCGAGTATGACGTCACAGGGTCCCACTTGCGCCTGGTTCGCCATGATGAGCGCGAGCTGCGCGTCCATGCTTGTGTTGCCGATGAACTGGCGCTTCTTCAGCGAGTGAGCTTGGATTAGGTCACGTTGGCCATCCGCTACCTGGTTGCATATCAGACATAGATGTGACATATATAATGGTACATTTCTTTATAGAGTAACTAACGACCCGCCCAGCTTCGCACAGGTGAAATGCTTATACATCACATTAGAAACCTCCAAAATTGTCAGTGTTTCTCTACTATATTACGGCTGTTTGTATTGTGTATGAAAAAAAAACATTCCTCTAGAATCACACTATCTTTTAAAAAAACCGCATCAAAATCTGTTGCGTAGTTTTAAAGATTTAAGAAGAGATAGGGACAGACAGCGGAAAGCGACTTTGTTTTATAATATTATTCAGTGTTTGTGAACATTGTATGAGTTGTTCATGGACATCATTGAACTTGTCATTGGACATCCATTCAAGACCGATATTTGCATGATTGCATCCATCAGGTTATTTAACCCATTTTTACAAAGACCATTTATGAATATCACACTCACCCATCGGCCAAAGAAAACATCATATGGTTCCTCTGGTACATTATTAGGGTCCACACCATAGAATTCTATATATGCTAGTTTGATGTCTGGTTTATTTAATTTCACTGGGCCTTCCATAGGTAAGTAATTGAACTCCTAAAATAAAGGAACATATTTTATATTTAGTTTTTACAATACAAGTACCTATATCTACATTAATATTATAAAGAGGAAAGATTTCTATTTTTGTATGTAACAAATAAACTCAAAAAGTACTGGACCGATTTTAATAATTATTTTTTCATTACAAAGCTACATTATCACTGAGTAACATAGGCTATATTTTATTCCTGTATTCCCACAGGAACTACGCAGGTAAAACCGTGCGGAGGCAGCTAGTACAAAATAATTTTACTTCAATACTTGTGCTATATGATAAGGGTGGATCTTTATTAATGAGAGGCATTGACACTCTTGACAGGAATGTGTCATAAAAAAACATATTTAAAAAATACAGACGATTTCTTTTTAAAACAATTATGCTATGCAACCTCAACACTTTCCCTCATTACATAATTGCTTGACATTGTAAGCCCAGAGCAAGGCACATTTTAATAAGCTTGGGCTTAGGAACTGCTTTTGTCATGATATCAGCTAATTGACTAGTAGTGTCTGTCCTTTGTACATCTACAAGTCCTTCTTGTACAGTTTCTCTAACGAAGAAATGTCTAACACGTATATGTTTTGTTCGCTTGTGAAATTCTGGGTTATTAGCGAGTCGTATGGCAGCTTCATTATCTACTTTCAATGTAGGTATCCCATTCATATTCGTTAGTGAGGTGAATATTCTCTGTAGCCACACGAGCTCACGTGCTCCTTCACTCGCTGCAACTATTTCAGCTTCTGTAGTTGAAATTGCAACAGATGGCTGACGTTGACTAAACCAAGATACAACCCCTCCAGCATATAGACAAGCTACTCCTGTTGTAGAGCGTCCTGTTTGCTCGTCTCCTGTATGATCTGCATCACTATATCCTTGTATTATATTAGATACATTATCTGCTGTATACTTGATTCCATAAGAGCAAGTACCTTTGATGTACCGCATTATTCGCTTTACACGAAGCCAGTCATCTAGTGTCGGGTTTTCTAGTTTTCTCGAAACTACTCCAACTGCATATGCTATGTCAGGTCTTGTCCCTGTCATTAAGTATGCTAACGCGCCCACTGCCTCTCGATAAGGAAATTTATGAACTTCAGAGTTCTCTTGTTCAACTTTCCCTAACTCTGAAGTCTTTTCTATGGGTGTCGACACTGGATTGCAATTCATCATCTGAAAACGTTCCAATACTTTCTTGGCGTATGATTCTTGCTTTATAGTGATTGAGCCGTCCAACTGCACTATCTCAAGTCCAAGGTAGTATGACGCCGGCTTGTAAGTGATTTTTAGCATCTGCCCTAATTCCTTTAAAAATTGGGTTGCCAATGTTTATCTGTCGCAGCTACAAGCCCGTCATCCACGTAAAGAGTTATCAAAATCTTCTTATCACCTATCATTTTGGTGAAGAGGCAACAATCTGCTGGATTAGATGTAAAGCCTTTTTCCAGCAAAATTTCCTCAAAGCAGGAATTCCAGCATCTGGGGGCCTGCTTAAGTCCATATAAGCTTTTCTTTAATTTACACACATTTGAAGTTTCATCTCTAAAGCCATCTGGTTGCTGCATATAAATCTCTTCAGTTAATTTGCCATTCAAAAAAGCTGTTGAAACATCAAATTGCGCCAAATACAATTTGTCTTTGGCGGCGACACTTAGTAAGGCTCTAACTGTGGCCATTCTTGCCACTGGACTAAAAGTCTGTTCATAGTCAATTCCTTTTCGTTGTTTGAATCCTTTGACTACTAGCCTTGCTTTATATTTGTCTATACTGCCATCTGGGTTTCGCTTAATCCGAAAGACCCACTTGCAAGGAAGCGCCTTTCTGTTCTTGGGTAGCTGACAGAGCGACCAGACATCATTCTGTTTAAGAGAGTTCATTTCACTATCCATAGCATTCATCCACTCAGCTTTATCATCCCTTTCGACAGCTTCCTTATATGTTTCAGGATATATCTCTGTAATAGTAGAGAACACGTAGTCTTTGAATCTTTCAGGACGTGAGAGATTATCTCGATTGCGCAAGTTGTATCGAGGCGCTACGTCTAATGAAGACGGTTCGCTTACTTCTAATTCCTCATCAGCGTCAACAAACTCTTCGTTCACACTATCGTTTTCTCTGATATTATTATCTGAAACTAGATCATTTTGAACTTGATCTTGACTTGCATCATAACCATTTTCCTGCTCTACAGCAATTTCAGGATCTTCTATATCTGGGATAAATGATGGATTATTTATTTCTAAACTGGTAGGTGTATCTACAGTTATTTGAAACTCGACGTTAGTCTGAAAAGTTATGTCTCTAGACCTAATAGTTTTATTTCCATCCCAGATACGATAACCATCATTGTTTTCGTATCCTATAAGTATCCCTTTTATTGCTTTTTTGTTAAGCTTCTTACGTTTTTGTTTTGGAATGTGAGCAAAGCATTCACTACCGATGACTCTCATGTGGCATATTTTTGGTCTTTTTCCATGCCAAAGTTCAAAAGGCACCTTGCCATCCACTCTAGTTGGACCTGTCCTGTTAAGCACGTATGCAGCTGTGTTAACGAGTTCAGCCCAGAGTATTTGCGGTAGCTCACCTCTTGCGTGCAACATAGATCTCGCTGCTTCAACCAAAGTACGGTTTTCACGCTCACTACACCCATTTTGTTCAGGGGTATAAGGCATTGTTAGCCGTTGTTGAATACCATGTTTTTCTAAAATATTTTGTACCGCTTTATTATCAAACTCACCTCCGTTATCGCTAAGAAGAGTTTTAATAGTATGTCCTGTCGTCTTGACTTCTTGTAACATTTGAAGAAGTTTGTCCTTTACCTCAAACTTGTTTTTTATAAAGTAAACCATGCGATATCCAGAGTAGTCGTCCTTGAAAAGTACATAATATTTGAATTTTGAGATACTTTCTACAAAAGGGCCGCAAACATCAGTGTGAATTAATTCTCCTACAGCTGTTGCTCTTTCTCTAGTTCCAAAAGATTTCTTGTGTGACTTTCCATAAATACAGCCTTCACATTTTACATTGTCAGGACTCAACTGTATACCGAGTTCTCTTTTTACAAGACGGATTATATGTTTCTTGTCCTGATGCGCAAAGCGCTCGTGGTATAACTGTAGCATATTAGAACCAGTCACAGCATTAACCTCTATGGTCCTCGGTATGGTTGACATAATTGTTTTCATGTCCAATTTATAGAGACCTCCATATTGGCTCCTATTTCCAACAATACTTGTTGTGCCATCAATATCTAGTCGACATTCTCTAGTTCTAGAACTGAAGATACTGTTCTCCATCCTATCTTGTGCCGCTAGCACCGAGAAAAGATTCTTCGTAAGTGATGGTACTAACCACACATCATGAAGTAATATTCGGACTATTTTGCCACTGACGATTGATTCTACTTCCACGATGCCTTTCCCTATTGCGGGAATAATGCTTCCGTCCGCAGTCGATACGGTATGATCAGAATCAAACTCGTGCAATTCCTTGAAAAAATCACTCCTTACTGCAATGTGAGTTGTAGCTCCGTTGTCGACAAACCAGCTCTTACTGTCTTGAATTTGTCCATTGGAACAAGCATTCACCATCAGAGAAATGTGTTGCACTTGCTTAGATGTAGAAGCAGTTGTAGATGTGCCTGATGTGGGCTTGGGCGGCCTCCCGTCCTTGATCCACTTTTTGCACTTACGCACTATGTGTCCTTTACCGGAACAATAGTTGCAGATTAACTGTTTCTCATTGCTTTGCTTTTCTCTCTTCTTATCAGTATGTGTAGCCATTAAGGCATGTTGTGTAATGTCATCTTTACTTTCTAGTGCTCTCTCAAATGCACATAAATGACTTGTCAAGTTATTTATCGTTCTTTCATTTTGGCTTAACAATAACCAGCTAGATTTAAACGCAAAATATTTATCGTCAAGCGTATCAAGAATTTTGCAAATCAGGAATAAGTCCGGAAGTTTTATAGTGGCATCCATTTTTGTGATTTCCAAATTCAAATTATTATATATGTTTTTCAATTTTGACATATGAGTTGAAATATCATCTTGCATATTATTCTTGAAACCAAAAAATTCTATGCACAAATTATATGCTCTATCATCCGACTGTCCATCAAATAACCTATGCAATTCCTGCCAGACTTCTGCTGCTGTCTTAAATCTCATTATTTTTTTAAGTGTATCTTCACACATATTTGTTGTAATTATGAGCAGAGCGCTACATTCAGTCTTCCTATATTTAGCCAAGGCTTTATTGTAGGTGCCGACTTCAGCGTCACCAGCTCCAATAGTAGGGGTAACGGGCTTTTCGAGCGTTCCTTCGGCTGCTTCCATAGCACCTTCTACACCTCGTAGCATTATGGAAATCTTGTACTTCCATGTTGCCCAATTTTCTTTCCCTTCCAAATTACCAATTTGCAATTTTGTTGTGAAGTTATCCATCTCGATAAATTACTTTAATATATTTATTTACGTCCCTGGGCCCATAACCTGATAAGGGTGGATCTTTATTAATGAGAGGCATTGACACTCTTGACAGGAATGTGTCATAAAAAAACATATTTAAAAAATACAGACGATTTCTTTTTAAAACAATTATGCTATGCAACCTCAACACTATATTATTATAATAACTTAACAATTACTATTAACTTTCTTGGTAAAACATAGTACATAACTTTTTGACTCAAGGAGTTAGTCTCTTTTAATTAAATACCTGTTATTATATATACCTCAATCTTTTGAACTTTCTCTTTCATCGTAAAATGTTTACAGAAAGTCTCCACTTCTATTTTAAAAGACTTCTTTGTACTACTGCAGGCTTGAATCAACTCATTTGGGCAGATATGACATTCATTAAAATCATTATTAGAGTTTTCAAGTTTTGTCCATATCCCAGTGTTATTATTAAGTGAAGCAATCATGTTTGTGTGTAACTGTGGTATCGTTTTTGCCCTCGACCATAGTTCTATGCAGTTTTTCACCAAAATCGACCTCGATGCAATTTTTTTCGCACATTCTTCCGATGGTAGTTCCACTATCCAGAACGGCTTATTTACGCACGGTTTCTCTATGAATTTGATTTTTATATTGAATAGAGATATTATACTAAACATTTCCTGGAAATAACACAGTAAACTTAGCATAGTATAACATAAATAAGTCGTTAAGCAATGAGTAACACACATGAACTATAAAACTTACAGCATGACGAAAATCAACATGCTCTTGGGCAAACCACATTAAATATCGACGACTCATTTTATATTCTTTGTATCATTGATGTGTAACAAGATAATTTAATTATAATTTCGAAGTTTTACTTGTTTTTATTTTTCAACAACATAACCTCAAAACTATCAACATCACACATGAATGATGACTGATTTTGACAGATGGCTGACAGAAATTACAGATGTTATCTCTCCTGCACGTAGACAGAGAAACTAATCTGTCTACGCTCCTGCATTTTTTTGCATCCGTCTCCCTCACGTGCATAGTACTGTCTCATCTCAGTTCTAATTAAAAGATAAATAGATGGAACGAGATAATTACTTATATAATCGTGTTGCAAATTATCCTTTTTTTTAATACCCATTTCACGAAATAAAATTCATAACTCTTTAAAAAAAATGCTTATTTTTCTCATTTATTTTAATTCATGTAACAATACATCCTTAGGGAATTAAGTAACTTCATTCTTACATTACTCCCCCTGGCTAAATACCGTCCTATATGTAGGCAATTTATTGAAATTTGTCATTGTACTGTAACTTCTTGTTAACATTAACACTTAACAGACAAATACTGAAACTAACTTTTGCATACTTAGATTAATAGGAAGTACATCTCAGGTTGCTATCAGCTGAACTATCGCTTAAATGTATAATGCACACATTTACAATTCCAGTCATAACAATAATTATTATCGCATTTATTTATTATTATTTACTACATTATGTACTATGTACTTTTATCTTCTGTTATATTTTCGAATATGTCTTGGTATTGATCGTAGAGGAAGTCCTGATATGCATCCTTAATGGCGCCAGAACACGCTACGTAATGACCGCCAGTATGTTCAGCTACCACAGGATTTGAGAATAAACTGATGAGGGATTCACTCATTTCTGTAATAGAAATACAACATTTAGTATTGTTAGTAAGGAAGAGCCCATAGTGGCTTCATGGGATATTGCTCTTTATAACATTAGATAATCATTCCACTTTTATTTATTGTTAAACATAATAAACTAGTCACAAATAAATTAATAATTGATGGTAGTTTGTATAAGAAAGTCTCATAGAATAAGTATATTGATATAGTTTACTTTGTGTAAAGTTGTAGCTACCTATATTCTACTTATAGAGTGCTAATATTAAGTATTTGCCTACTCCTAAGCCTGCAATAAATCTTATGTAGATATTGTTTTGATAAGAAATCTAATTTTATAATTTCTTTGAAGTAGTAGTAGAAGATGAAATGTTATTGAAATTAAATTTATTTAACCTTCACAGGGACATCCTAACTAATATTATAAATGCGAAAGCAACTTTGTCTGTCTGTCTCACTTTTATGCTAAAACTACTGAACCTATTTAAATGAAATTTGGTATATAGATTGACATGAGCCTGAGAAAAGACATAGGCTACTTTTTATCCTGAGGGAAATGGAAGATCTCCTGGGTATGCGGGTGAATCCGCAGGGGTTCCTTAGTAATATCATATTAGGCTTCAATGGCAGTTTCCAAAGGCTGTTTAATAGTGTTAACTTAATGAGATGGAGTAACAATTTAGGATTAAAAATAAGGTGTTTTTCTACTATTTACCTTTGGGTATAATAGAATCACTCTCTCCATAAACATGGAGTGAGGGCAGACCAATCTCATCATCATAGAACCCCTTGTGAACTAGGCTCCCTGAACGGAAACCAGATGCAAATATTGCAAACTTAAAGGAATATGGTAGATCTGAAACAATAACAAATAAATTATAAATGAATGCAATCCTTTCGATGAATATTTTTAAACAAGTAAAATGACAATGGTTAAAATAGTATTTGTGTAGTGATATGTAGTATTTTAAAAATAAATCTGGAGAGATGTATTCATCCCAATTCTTTGAACACAGCCAATCTTTCTATACAGTATAGAATTGAGGAATTATGTAGTATATCAGCCATCTGGTTACCATAACACAAACTCACATTGAAGCTTACTTTGGAATCAGATTGGCGGTGTGTAAAAATGTCCCAGGATATTTAATATAAAAAAAATAAAAAAAGAATTCAGGAAATAAAGCTGTAACAGAGTTGTTTAAAAACAAGTTTTTTTTTATGGAATTTTACAATCTGCCAGCTAAAACAAAATATAAAAATTAAGAACACTAACATCCTTTATTCTGCATAGAACACAGGAGTCCCACAAGACAAGCACCCTGTGAGAACCCCATCAAGCCATGGAACGGTCCATGTTCCGTGACAATCTTCTCTACCAGCCTCAATGTCTCCTCGAAGCCAATGGCCGGCCCTCCAAGGCATTTACCACTGAATGTGTTATCTTCTGCATTGAACCACCAGGAACGGGAATCTGGAATAATGATAAACATTCCATTTGATTTAATTTAATAAACCTAGATTGTTAATTATGTTAGTCAGAATTATATCAGACATAAGACGTCCTCTACTGAACCTATTATACTTAATTTAATTTATTTGTAGAATAATTATTGAAATCATTTTAAAACAAACCTTCCTCGCCGCTGCCACCTCCGTCATCGTTTACTACTTTATGCGGCGCCGATATGAATGTAATCTGCGCGTACTTTGATACAGCTTTCCGGAAAGAACCGATCTTCGCTCTAAACGCAGCACCGTTCTGTCTGTACCCATGGAATGCCAGAATCTTCAACTTCTTACGATCATTCTGTACAGATTCTCTTCTGTTGTTTTGTGGTGGAGATTGGTTAGAATTTGAATTATGATCCGACATATTTGAAACACTATGCATACGTATTAATAAGCCATTAAAACTACTTTTATCTGTTATTATTGGGCGGAAATGGTGAATTTTCCGAGCAAATACAAAAATTAAATCCAGTTTACAACAGGAGTTTCAGAGTAGTAGAGTACTATTATTTATTATTTATTTGTTATGACATTTTATAGCATAAAACAAGGACAGCTTTATATGAGAGAAGATGAGGTGTCAAAAGTGTATGCTAAAAGTTTCAACTGGCGTGTTATGTAATGTTTTGTACAGTGTTGTGCTTGCAAACCTAATTACATTATTCGATTAATACATTTAGGTAATATATTATCCATTTTTTATTCACAGTTATTACGACCCTTTATTTTTCTGTTTTTAAGCACTCTGTAGTCTGTACTATATAAAATACTTAATTGCAAACTGCCGCTACATCACTACACTAATTTGGCGCCAAAACATCGCAATTGTCATTCTGTTGATTCTGTCAGTCAATAAAACAAAACCGGCGCTGTGTACAACCGTTTTCGTTTAATTAATCTAGATATTTTTTTTTTAGTGTGTTATAATGGAAGACGGAGACTTTGACCAGCGTCTCCGAGACTTACAAAGAGAATACCTGGAGTTTCTCGACGATGAGGCATGTCCTAACCTTATTTGAAACTTGAAAACTTTTAACATGAATTTTGTGAGTTAATTTTGATATTATTCCTCAGGAGGATCAAGGAATATATATGGAGAAGGTAAAGCAGATGATAGAGGATAAATCTAAGCGGTTAATTGTGAATGTGAATGACTTAAGACGTAAGCGTCCAGACCGGGCGAAAAATCTTCTTGAAAATGCATTTGAAGAACAGATAGCATTCCAAAAAGCACTGAAGGAGTATGTGTCGTCTATGGACCCGACGTACGCGAAGGAGCAGGAAGAGTTCTTTGTTGCTTTCTCTGGTAGCTTTGGTAATAAGCATGTTACTCCGAGGAGCTTGACTTCCAGGTGAGATAGCTATATATTAAAATATGCGTTTGCCGACAATGACATTGGCATAGTCATTGGTAATACGATGGAGCCATAAGCAACAAATTGGAATTGGAACTGTGTACTTTTTAATGTTTTATTTTTATCTCATTTCATATTATTTTGTATAATGTCCATTAAATTTGACACTAATGATTGTTGAGGTTGCATAGCATAATTGTATTGAAAAGAAATCGTCTGTATTTTTTTGAAACGTTTTTTAAGACACATTCCTGTCAAGTGTCTTCTTCTTCTTCTTTATTTAATTGGCGACTGTAGCCAGTAGCACAATTCTGCCAGTGTCACGTTAATTAAAGATAAACGACGGGGATCATAATTCTGTCAAGTGTCAATTCTTCTCTCATTATAAAGATCCACCCTTATCAATGATAACATGATATTCATCAAAGATTTTAATAATATCGTAAAAAGTTGTTTTTAATTCTCAAAAGTTCAATAAATAGCTTTTGTGTGTGTGTATGTAAAGTGTCTAACACAATAATTTCCATAATTTATGTAATTTTTTAGGTATTTGGGCAATCTAATATGTGTAGAAGGCATTGTAACCAGAGTTTCTCTGGTGAGGCCCAAAGTAGTACGAAGTGTCCACTACTGTCCCACTACAAAGAAGGTTATGGAAAGGAAATATACAGATCTGACGTCTTTTGAAGCATTCCCTACTACCGCTATTTATCCTACTAAGGTTTGTATATGATTTATTTATTAACAGCTCCACCATGAATATAATTAACTAGGCAGCTGATGAACAAATTTTACAATTAAATACATACTTATCTTATACTCACATGAAAGTGAATTACTTTATAGAATTCATTTAAGTACATATCATATCCTATTTTAAACTCACATATGAGAGTGATTTTTTTACAGAAATAAAATAATTTTAAACATAAAACCTGATGACACATAGTGTATTTGATTAGTTTTCTCACTAGTTAAAAACTTAATTATGCCCTTCCCATACTCACTTACTCCATATAGCAAGTTCAAAATAAATTAGAGGCATTTGACAAGATGTCTCTCTCTCTATCCCACTACTTTGGTCTCACTTTAACACATGAATATATACTACATACTCAACAACTACTTATAAACTCATATTCCAACAGGATGACGAAGGTAATCCCCTAGAGACAGAATTCGGTCTATCCCGTTACAAAGACCACCAAACCATCACAGTGCAAGAGATGCCGGAGAGGGCTCCTGCGGGCCAGCTTCCACGAAGTGTTGACGTGATCTGCGATGACGACCTGGTCGACAGGTGCAAGCCAGGTGACAGAGTACAGATAGTGGGTAACTACCGGTGTCTACCGTCGAAACAGGGGAGTTTTACTGCAGGGACCTTCAGGTGGGTACACAAAATAAAATATCATCACACATTCGCAGCCTAAATGATCCAAACTGAGCAGCTTGTATTATAGTACCCAGATAGCTGATATACTAAACTACTTTGAAATTCATACTTATAGATGGTTACATGTAAGAAACAGACATGTTCTTAACAAATTAAGCTTCTTTTCAGCTCATAACTTTGAAATGAAATGAAATAAATTTATTAATTCAAATAGGCCTTCACAGGCACTTATGAAACGTCGACTCTAATGCTTAGTTCAGAAGGTTGCTTTTGCTGAGAAGAGCCGGCAATAAACTCACACTCACTTCCTGCTCTCAACAAAGTAAAAGACAATATGGTCTTTTTACAAAAAACATGTATTTACTTTCCAGAACAATTCTAATAGCAAACAATATAACACAAATCAACAAAGACATGAACATGAACATCACACTAGAAGATATTAAACTCTGCAAGCGGCTAGCTAAACGGGCTACGGTGGACATGTTTGAGTTGATGAGCAAGTCTCTAGCACCGTCTATACACGGCCATGATTACATAAAGAAGGCTATTCTGTGTCTGCTGCTTGGTGGCATGGAGAAGATCCTGCCAAATGGCACGAGACTTAGAGGGTACGCATAGTATATTTTGTTTGGTATTCTTGAGATATAAAATTGTCTAATGTTTCTCCATTTATTGTGTTATAAAACTATCTAATTTACCTTACAGTATTATAAATGAAAGTATGGATTTTATTAATTTGTCTCTTACCTAGAATATGTTCTTACTTGTTTATATCTGGTTCAAACAACATGAAATTTAAAAGACAATGCCAACTAGTAGTTCCAGAGATTAGTGTGTTAAAAAAACAGTCATCAACTGTATAATATTAGTATAGAAGATTAATAATAAAATAAAAACTTACAGACTGATTGCAAATCTTTTTTAATTCACTCATTTAAATGGTTATCTATACTTATAATAAATCTGTAGAGAGGTCAATTCTGTACATGAAATATATTTTCAAAATAACTATCAGGGGGTGATTAGTGATCGATACTGATGCCAAAAATGCAATCAGTAAAATTTTTGTCTGTCTGTCTGTCTGTCTGTATGTTCCTTATAGAAACAAAAACTACTGGACGGATTTTAACGAAACTTGGTACAATTATTCTTCATACTCCTGGGCAGGTTATAGGATACTTTTCATCACGCTACAATCAATAGGAGCAGAGTAGTGAAGGGAAATTTTGGGAAAACGGGGAAGTTACTCCATTTTTTATGCTTCCGTCGCGTGTGCAGCCTTAATGGTTAAAGTTACATAGAAATTATGTATGACGGAAATATTCTACATAAAATTGTCTAAAAAATATCCCGCAACAGCATATGTCTATCTTTTATAGTTGACTCAGAATAACACGTGTAACTCCTGATAGCTTAGCAGTTCGGAGCATTCTGATTATATTTGTTTACTCTTACGTTTATAATACTCACACTCATCACCTAATTTAAAAAAGTTAACATTATTACCTATTTAATAAAAAAGAACCATAGAAATCGGTATAGAAACACCAAAATTATAGATGAAATAAGCCATCGCGTCGTCACACGTGAATACTAAATCATGCTATAAAGATTATTTTTAAACGACTTAAAAAAAAGGAGGAGGTTCGAGGAACGAAGTCGCGGGTTAAAGTTAGAGTTAGCCCAAAGAAACTATTCCACGCGAACGAAGTCGCTGGCAGAAGCTAGTAATCTAATAAGAATGTATAAACAGTTTGATAATAACACATACACACTCCTATTTAATAATGTATATCTATATCTTTTTCCAGTGACATAAACGTGCTTCTAATTGGTGATCCATCCGTGGCGAAGTCCCAACTCCTGCGGTACGTGCTGCAGACCGCTCCTCGAGCCATCACTACCACCGGGCGAGGCTCCTCCGGCGTAGGGCTTACTGCAGCCGTCACTACTGATCCGGAGACTGGGGATAGGAGGTTGGTATAGAACTATAGTTGATTTCAGGAGCAGCATTGGTTACTCCGTCCTCACTGGGCCCGCGTGGTGGACTATGGCCTAAAAAACTAATTTATTTTCTTTCTTTAAAAGCCCCTTGATGGTAGGGGAGGCTCGAGCTCCTCGGTGGAGACGTATATGAGCTGATGATTGTTGTTGTTATTGGTTACTGGCAGTTAACGTGATACTTTGTAGTTTTGTTTGATTTGACCTTTGCCATCCCACTGCGGGGCAAAGACCTTTCATTCTGTTCCCCAATCCTGGTCTTGAGGTTTGCTGGACCAATCCTTAGCGGGATGGTCTAGCTTGAGGTGTACTATATAGTTTTTTAAATGATTATTGTAGACTGGAAGCCGGTGCCATGGTCCTAGCTGACCGTGGCGTGGTGTGCATCGACGAGTTCGACAAGATGTCTGACATCGACCGCACAGCCATCCATGAAGTGATGGAGCAGGGCCGCGTCACCATCGCCAAGGCGGGGGTACACGCCACGCTTAATGCGCGCTGCTCTGTCCTGGCTGCTGCCAACCCTGTGTATGGTCGGGTTAGTAGACTGTACTGTAGTGTAGCGAAGCGTACTGTAGTGTAGTGTAGAGTAGCGTATTGTAGAGTAGCATACTGGGGAGTAGGGTACTGTAGAGTAGCGTACTGTAGTTTAGTGTAGCGTACTGGGGAGTAGGGTACTGCAGCGTAGCTTAAAGTAGTGTTGCGTAGCGTACTGTAGTGTAGCGTAGCGTACTGTATCGTAGCGTACTGAAGTGTGGCGTAGCGTAGTGCAGCGTAGCGTACTGTAGTGAGGCGTAGTGTAGTGTGGCGTGCTGTAGTGTAGCATAGCGTACTGTAGTGTAGCATAGCGTACTGTAGTGTGTCGTAGCGTAGTGTAACATTTTTTTATCAAACTCCACTTAAATAACCTTCTCCCCCAACAGTACGACCAATACAAGACCCCCATGGAGAACATAGGGCTGCAGGACTCGCTGCTGTCCCGCTTCGACCTGCTGTTCGTGATGCTCGACATCGCGGACGCGGACCACGACAACATGATCTCCGAACACGTGCTTAGGATGCACAGATACAGGTACTACTTAGTCAACTAACTATCCCCCCAACCCAACAGTACGGTACAACACAATACAAGACCCCCATGGAGAACATAGGGCTGCAGGACTCGCTGCTGTCCCGCTTCGACCTGCTGTTCGTGATGCTCGACATCGCGGACGCGGACCACGACAACATGATCTCCGAACACGTGCTTAGGATGCACAGATACAGGTACTACTTAGTCAACTAACTATCCCCCCAACCCAACAGTACGGTACAACACAATACAAGACCCCCATGGAGAACATAGGGCTGCAGGACTCGCTGCTGTCCCGCTTCGACCTGCTGTTCGTGATGCTCGACATCGCGGACGCGGACCACGACAACATGATCTCCGAACACGTGCTTAGGATGCACAGATACAGGTACTACTTAGTCAACTAACTATCCCCCCAACCCAACAGTACGGTACAACACAATACAAGACCCCCATGGAGAACATAGGGCTGCAGGACTCGCTGCTGTCCCGCTTCGACCTGCTGTTCGTGATGCTCGACATCGCGGACGCGGACCACGACAACATGATCTCCGAACACGTGCTTAGGATGCACAGATACAGGTAGGTTCTACGTAGTCAACTAAAACATATTCAGATTCCAGTAACACCGGGGAATACATACAAAGAAATAAACAAAAAAATCGATTCTTTGGTCCAGTAGTTTTGGAGCCTATTCGTTACCAATAAACAAACAATACATCAAAACATTTCCTCTTTATAATATTAGTGTAGTAGCGTTATCCTAATGAAAAACCACACCCCTTCTTTTGATTAATTCCGCTTTCTCTCAACTTCTTGTTCTTGTCTCATCAATTGTTCGCAGTAGAGTTCAGAATCGATGGTCCTGCCTGGTGGTAACAGCTCATAATGTATATTGCCCTTCCAGTCCCACCACACACACATAATCGCCTTGTTGCGCACATGCTTTTCTCATCTTCTAACTGACCCGACAGACGTTGTCTTGTCATAATTATGAATTTTAAATCATATAGGTTAATATCTGAGCCCTTCCTACCCTACCTACCTTACCTACCCTACCTTCCCAACCTTTTAAACCTTCTCTGGACTTCTACAAATAATTCAAGACCAAAATAAGCCAAATCTGTCCAGCCGTTCTCGAGTTTTAGCGAGACTAACGAATAGCAATTCATTTATACATATATAGATATATATAAAACAAAATCCCCTCTGTCTGTCTGAACGCGATGAACACTACTGAACAGATTTTCATGCGGTTTTCACCAAATTACGGAGTATTTCATGGGGAAGGTTTTTATGTATAGTACATCAATTTGGACCCAGTAGGTGGCGCTGGTGGGCAGAACGAAGTCTGCCGGCTCCGCTAGTTACTTATATTTATGGTTATTTCTAGGAATCCTAAAGAGCAAGACGGTGAAGTGTTGCCGATGGGGTCGTCAGTGGAAATGTTGTCGACGGATAACCCTGATAATGAGGACGAAGTTGAGGTGACTATACCACATATATTATTAATGTAAAAATTATTATGGATGTATGGATGTTTGCTACAATAATCAAGCAACCAAGCAATATAACTTTAATTCAGCAAATATCTAATTATACACACAAGTAAAGAAGTGTCAGTCTTATTGCTTTAGCCATCTCTACGAAAGAACTAGATGGTATATCCTAACCAATACATATTATAATGCGAAAGTAACTCTGTCTGTCTGTATCGCTTTCACGCCAAAACTACTGAACCGATTCAAATGAAATTTGGTACACAGACATCTTAAGTCTGAGAAAGGACAATGGCTTCTTTTTATCTCGGGAAAATAGAAGATCTCCCGGGTACGCGGGTGAATCTGCGAGGAGCCACTAGTCATACATAAATTCCCTATTCCAGGACACAGCAAAGACAATATTCGAGAAGTACGACCCCCTACTCCACGGTAATACGCGCAGCAAGAAGGAACAGATCCTGAACACCAAGTTTATGCGCAAGTACATTCATATAGCGCGGCTGATGAAGCCGAAACTCACTCAAGAAGCATCAGATGTCATCGCTGATGAGTACGCCCGCTTGAGAAACCAGGATATGATGGACAGCGATGTTGCCAGGGTAAGCTTTAATCTATACTAATACTAGCTGCCGCCCCGCGATTTCACCCGCGTAGTTCATTTAGTGTGTGAAAAATAGTGGCCGATTCTCGGACCTACTGAATATACATATAAAATCTCATAAAAATCGTCAAGCCGTTTTGGCGGAGTATGGTAACTAACATTGTGACACGAGAATTTTATATATCTATACTAATATTATAAAGCGGGAGAGTCTGTTTGCTTGAACGCGCTAATCTCAGAAACTACTGGTCCGATTTTAAATATCCTTATCTAGTACATTTATCGAGGAAGGCTATAAGCTATATATCATCACGCTACGACCAATAGGAGGAACACCAATGAAGAGCATTAATAGTGACTATTCATAAGTGCTTGTAATGGCTTATTTGAATAAAAAATATTATTATTAACATTTCAGACACAACCAGTAACAGCCCGTACGTTAGAGACGTTGATCCGTCTGTCCACCGCACACGCCAAATGTCGACTCAGCTTTCAAATAACGCATGATGACGCGATGGCAGCCATTGAGTTGGTGCAATTCGCATACTTTAAAAAGGTAAGCTATTAAAATATTTAAGTTCTTGGGATGTAAAGGTATTGGAGACTGTTTCTTCCAGTTACATGTCTATACTAATATTATAAAGAGGAAACATTTGTTTGTTTGTAATGAATAGGCTCCGAAACTACTGGACCGATTTCAAAAATTCTTTTCTTCACCTTTGGAAAGCTACATTATCCCCGAGTAACATAGGCTATATTTTATCCCTGTATTCCCACGGGAACGGGAACCACGCGGGTGAAACCGCGCGGAGGCAGCTAGTGTTTTATAAGAATTAATTTATATATGTATCTATGTAGTTAATTTATTTTGTAGTGATGTTCATTTACAATTAAGCATTTTATTATTATGATGGGTAGCCTCTCCATATAAACTACCACTGTACCTTATTCTCTTATTGCCCTATTCACAAACTGTTGTATTTATATGATTGCTCCTTTTTGGCACATATGCTTTATTTTTAGTTTTTAAGGGTTCACCCAAAAGGCTAAACACATATTTCTGTCACTCGTATCAATGATTATAAGTTACTAAATACCTTAAAAGGGGAATGAAGCTCAAATCTACCAATATCAACTAACTAACAACACTTATTTAATATGTATAAGTTAACATGGTACATAAATAGATTATTTTTCATATGATAGGTGTTAACGAAGGAGAAGCGTCGCAAGCGGCGCGCCTCGTCCGAAGGCGAGGGCGCCGCGTCCGACCCGGAGACAACCGCACAGCCTCGCGCCAAAAAGTCGAGGAAAACGGTAATATATCTTTACTTCTACACTTAATATTATAAATGCAAGTAACCCTGTCTGTCTCGCTTTCTCGCTAAAACTACTGAAACGATGTAAATGAAATTTGGTACACAGATAGTCTAGCTAGAGCCTGAGAAAGGATAGGCTACTTTTTATCCCGGGAAATTGGAAGATCTCTCGGGTACGTGGGGATCCCCTAGTATACTATAAAGCTGAAGAGTTTGTTTGTACGCGCTAATCTCTTGAACTTAAGGTTTAGAATATACAAAATATTTTAATGTTAAATAGCCCATTTCTGGAGCAAGACGAACTAAATGAAATAATTATTTTTAAGAGTCTGACAATGCTATTAGGAATATTTACCTACAACTACTTTCATGAAATGAAATGAAATGAAATAATGAAATGAAATGAAATAAATTTATTCATTCAAATAGGCCTTCACAGGCACTTATGAAACGTCGACTCTAATGCTCGGTTCGGAAGGTTGCTTTTGCTGAGAAGAGCCGGCAATAAACTCAGCAATTACTCTTTTCAAAACAAGTTTTAACAATTTCTTTAACAATAATAATATTAGTCCTGATAGAACGAGCGCTATACCCATGCCTCGCCATCGTTAATATAATCGTTTATACAATAATAAGCCTTCTGTACCAAAGCTGACTTAACTCGTTCCTTAAATTTATTCATAGGCAAATCTAAAATATTTGTGGGGATTTTGTTATAAAACCGTGCACCAAGTCCTAAAAATGATCCTTGCACTTTCTGTAGTCTATAAGCAGATGTTACAAGTTTATGCTTATTTCTAGTATTAATGGAGTGCAAATCACAATTTTTCGTGAAAAGACTAATGTTTTGACGGACGAATATTATGTTTGCATAAATGTACTGTGATGCAACTGTGAGAATGTTAATTTCCTTAAATTTATCTCTGAGGGAAGCTCGCGAGCTTAAATTATAAATAGCACGGACTGCTCTTTTTTGCAAAATAAAAATTGTATCTATATCAGCTGCTCTGCCCCAAAGCAAGATACCATAGGACATAACACTATGAAAATAACTGAAATAGACTAATCTAGCTGTTTCTACATCCGTAAGTAGTCTGATTTTTCTAACCGCGTAAGCTGCTGAGCTGAGCTTCCCCGCAAGACATGATATTTGGGTGCCCCATTGAAGTTTTGAATCTAACGTAATACCCAAAAACACTGTAGACTCAACAAAACTGAGGGCTTCATTATTTAACATTAAATTAGAGGCCATCTTTTTTACATTGGGTAATGCAAATTTTATACATTTAGTTTTTCTTGCATTTAAAACTAGATTATTAACAGTAAACCAATTTAATACCTCAGATAATGCACCGTTTACATCGTCATATTTGAATTTCTGTCTATCAACACCAAAAATCAGTGAGGTATCGTCAGCAAACAGTACAATTCCACAGGTATTCTTAACATAGAACGGAAGATCATTTATATAAATTAAAAATAGAAAAGGTCCCAAAATTGAGCCCTGGGGCACCCCCATATGCACAGGAGAACCAGACGATTTAACTCCGTTGACATCTACAATTTGAGTTCTCTCACTAAGGTACGATCGCATCAAATCAAGTGCTGTACCTTTAACTCCATAATACTCTAGTTTACGTATAAGTGTTTGGTGGTCAACACAATCAAAAGCCTTAGATAAATCACAAAACACCCCAATGACGTTCTGTGAATCCTCCCAACAGTTAAAAATATTTTTCAAAAGTGCTACACCCGCATCAATAGTAGAACGACCTTTTGTGAAACCGTATTGTTCACCATGCAAAAGTTTATTAAAATTAAAATGAGAAAGCAGCTGCTTTAAAATAATCTTTTCGAATATCTTACTCAGAACTGGTAAGATAGACACCGGCCGATAATTAGTTGGATCAGAAGGATCTCCGGCTTTAAACAAAGGAATAACTTTACTATATTTCATCAAGTCTGGAAATTTACCGCAATCTACGCATTTATTGAAAATTAAAGCTAGATGAGGAGCTATGTCTACAATGATATTTTGTAAAACAGTTACAGATAAATCCCATAAGTCCCCAGTACGTTTAACTTTTAAGCTTTTAAAAGTTTTGATTATGTCAAGAGGTGTAATGTGCCTAAACTTAAGTACTTCTACACATTTCGTTACATTGGTTTGCAGTATTAATTCAGCATTTCGAGGTGAGGAATCTAAGGAGCTAGTTGTAGAGACAGGTATGTCAGTAAAAAAATTATTGAAAGTATGAGCAATTTGATCATTATCGCTAACACTGTTACCGTTAATATTAAGTTCAATGCTTTTATTGGTGGTTTTAGTATTACCTCGTTCTGCGTTTATAATGTTCCAAGTAGTTTTTACTTTATTGCTCGATTTGCTAATTTTATTCCTAAGATGAATAGCCTTGGCTAAAGCACAAGTTTTTTTAAAAACTTTTGAATATTTTTTCACATACTCTAGAAAATCGATATTTTTATTAAATTTTTTCATACCATATAGCTCGTACAACTTAGCTCTACTTTTATAAATACCGGCAGTTGCCCAATCATTAAATTTGGCTTTACTGCTTTTATTAAAGGACTTAAGATTAAACGTTTTATCAAATTCAAATTTTATAAAATCAAAAAGTTCTTTATATAGGCTATCTGGTTCATCCTGTGTCATATTAATTAAATTAATATTTTTACTAATATTATATTTGAATCTGGCCATACGATTTACAGTTATAGGCCTACATGTAACTTTTTGCGGTTTATCTACTGTTTCATTTAAAAACACTACTTTCTGACCACAATGATCTGAAGTTAAATCAGTTATTATGGATTTTTCAAGTGCATCACAGTTACAAAACACGTTATCCAGACAGGTGGCAGAAGTTGCAGTAATTCTGGTCGGCTCTAGAAATAAATTGTTTAAATTAAATGATTTGAATAAGTTAATAAGCCTAGTTGTTGAGGGAGACTCAATCAATAAGTTAACATTAAAATCGCCACATACTATTAGATCCTTATTACAAGTTTGAGCTTTCTTCAAAGCATCCTCTATAACTAATTCAAATACACTATAATCACCTAACGGAGGACGGTACACGCAGATTATAACATAGCGCTCGAGCTCTACACAGGACAATTCAACAGTGCGCTCGATAGATAAATCTACTATGTCTTTGCGTTCTTTACACTTAATATTAACTGAAACTAAAATTAAACTACCACCATGTATTGCTGATTTTCTTACGAACGCACTTGACAATTTCAACTTAGGTATATTGAATAAAAGTTCATGATTTTTCAGCCAATGTTCTGTTAAACATAAAATATGGACATCACAACCTTCAACGAACAATTGTAATTCTAATTCTTTGCCCGCTAAGCCCTGAATATTCTGATGAACAAGGTTTAAATGGCTGAGCTTAGCAGTTGTCATACTATTGTAAAATCCCCCCCAGATACTTGACCACTGGTGCCACTGTCAATAACAATATTATTGACATTAGCACCAGTATCAATGACCCCAACTAAGCTACTTGTAGCTTGGTCATAAATATAAGGATTGCCGGCTAACAACGTAGCTATCTGTTTCTTAGAACTAAGTGGCAAATACATTGTATCTTTAGTCAGCTTAAAATTAAATATAAAATTATTTATATCAAAATAAAACATAGCGTCATTATGACGATGGCTTAAATTGTAAAGTGTCATGTTCATTTCAAATATGTGCCTATTGTGTTCCTTTGATAACAAATTTGAGTACGGAAAAGCACATAAAACAAATTTACATTTATATATACTGTGCAACTCAAGTAACTTGTCAAAACTGGTAATAATGTTTTTCTTTCGTACCGACAGACCATCTCCACAAAGAACAATGACGGTCGTTTTATGATCTAGGTCACGTGGACTGATATTATTAATTAATTGCTCATAAGGAGCTCCGGGAAAACATTTATTTATAACTTTTTCTGTTATCGCGTTATTAATGATCGCGCCAAAACCTTTTCCTATCTCGTCACTTAAGACAATCGTTTGTTTGACTGAGTCGTGTTTTTCGTGACCTATACTAACATTTAAATCTTTTTGTGCAACAGGGCTGGGCATTTCGTTGGAGCAACTGCAACGATTAATGACTAGGGAATCAAGGCGCTCACTATTATATAAACTTAATTTTATTAATTCATTTGCCGCTGCAATATGCTCATTAATTTGTAACTGAGCATTGCTGTATTTTTTATTTAAGGCGTCTAGGGAATGCTTTAAATTATTTACTTCTGATAAAAGTTGTTGCGTGTCTTTTTCGTACAAATCCCTACTTTGTTGCAACCTAATGTTACTCGTTTCTATATTTTGTAATAAATTAAATCTATCCTTTTTTAATAATTTATTAATATTTTGTGTTGTTTTGTATTTTTTCAAAAGTTTTTGTGTTTTCTTAATTATTTTATTAAATTTAATGTATTTTTTTAGAGTATTTCGGCTATTAAATTTAATATTAGGGCTATTTGGAATGTTAGAGGACAAGCTACATTCATTGTCTGACGTCAAGTCAATGGTACTCAGAAGCTCGTCAGATTTATCTGGGTTACAGACCATCAATTCGTCGTAGAGGCTCCGAGTAGCATCACTATCTTGAGATTTTTTATCAGTCTCATGCTGGATAATTGACTTATGTGCCTCATTTAGGCTGATCTCTAGTTCAGTGATGCGAGTCAGGGCCTTCACGTACGTATCGTTACATTCAGTAAATGAGTCCACTTCGGCCTGGAGCTGATAACACCTTTTGACGACGTCCGTGTATTGGTTATTTAATTTTGCCAGGTCCGTTTTAAGTTCGGTATTCCTATTAACAATGACCCGGATTTCCTCCTCGCTATCATCCCGTTCCCGAACGAGGCGGTCGCAGAGCTCCTGGGACTTTTTCAGCTCCTTGAGGGCCAGCTGCAGCTTGTTTTCCAAGTCTTTGGATGTTGCCTTGCGGGTCAGCATTTTGACTCGGTATCAAACGGGCGTGACGAGCGTGAAAAGGATAAATAAACGATGTCAATAAAAATATCTTAATTGCACGTATTTTATTTGAAAGTAGAAAAAAAAATAAAGAAAACAACAACAAAAAAAATTAAAATATTGAAGTTGAGTTGTGAGGTTTCGAACCGGTATGTGTAAGTGCTAACGGGCGGTCTTACTAACTAAGCCAGCCTATCGCACACAAGAATGACGAAATTTTACTTTATATGCGGAATGTTTATAATTTTTATAATTAATATGGAAGGTGACTCGAAAATATTTTTTCCAGATCCAACCAACACAATTTGTTTATGTATTTTGTTAGATTGATTATTTAATACACAAACTGACTCAAATAGCACTTCAAGTGTCTATTGTGGAAATAAATCATTTATAAAATAAATTGAACCTCATATAAACCTCAAGACTACCGCTACAACACTTACCATAGTGGATTCATAGTGAAAACCCAAGTTAATATCATCACTTACCCGCTAGTTTATGATGATCCTACTATATAGGATCATCATAAACTAAGTTAACAATATATTATGGTACCCTTCGACCCTCAGGCTGGTGACCCCTACGAGTTCTCCTCCGACGAGGAGGCCGAACCTGTCCTCCGGGCCGCGCACGCCTCGCAACCTGATCCAGAACAGAGGATCACTAGAGGCACCCAGCAGAAGAGTATTGAAGCTAATAGGTATGGAATATCAATTTTCTATCTCTTATATCTATGTAATGTAATCTAATATCTATATAAATCAATATATAATTATGTATTTAAAAGTAGTATATCAGCTATCTGGTTACCATAACACAAGCTCACTTTGCAGCTTACATTGGAATCCGATTGGCTGTGAGTGAAAAATGTCCCAGGATATTTATTTATATATAACAGCATAGCTCCATGAGGAGGCACTAAAGTGGAATATGTTGCTATGTAAGCCTTATTGTATTGCAAATGTCCGGTGGTGACTACTTGCCATCAGACCATCTGCCTGTATGTCAACGTAATGACTTATTATTGTTTATATAGTTCCCAATATAGCCGCGGTTTCGTCTGGTTCCTGGAGACCGTTAATTTTCCTGTCCCAAATACAAATTTAAGAAATATCCAAGTGGGAATGGGATTCGAACCCACGACGTGCGGCTTGAGAAGCAAAGTCACTAACCACAAAGCCAACCGGACTGTCAAATAAATACATAATAAATAACCTATATAAATCTATTCCAGGTTGACCCTCTTCAAGACAGCTCTGCAGCAGCTATTCAGAGAAGAACGCGCAAACTCACTCCCCCTCGACAGAATCACAGCTTACATCAACGAGAAGTACTCCCACGAAGTATACGAAAGTGGGGAAATACAGGCCGCACTTGAGAAGATGACTCAAGACAACCAAGTCATGATGGCTGATGATATCGTGTTCCTCATATAAGGTTGTATATCTTAAAATGGATGCTTATAAGCGATAATGTGTTTAATAACTTCTAATAACTTCCATACTTTGTTTTGAGAAAATGGCGTCTTAAGATAATGTGATGTATGTGATTTACGACTTTTTGTATGATATAAATCCATTTGACAGCCTGGTTGGCTTTGTGGTTAGTGACCCTGACTCTCAAACCACGGGTTGTGGGTTCGAATCCCACCCAGGACAAACATTTGTATGCATGAATATGTCTGTTTGTCCTGTGTCTGGATGTATATATATCTTTATAAGTATGTATTTAAAAAGTAGTTTATGTAGTATGTCAGCTATCTGGTTACCATATCACAAGCTCTGCTTAGTTTGGAATCATATTGGCCGTGTGTGAAAAATGTCCCAGGACATTTATTTATTTATGTACTTTTATGTTCTAGATGACTTGAAACACTTGTAGAATGTTAAATACGTGATGCATTATAAAAATATATCAAAATCTTTGTTTTCGACTTTTTGTGGGTTGACACATTATTGCATATCAGCATCCAAATATCCTTCAGGGGAAATTGTAGCATTTAGCACTTTATCTCCATTGATTAAAGTTTAAATTGGGAAAATTGAGCCTTAAAGATGATTTTGGTAATACAGATATTCAGTAAGAAAGAAAATGTCGAATCTATTTGTTTATTAAACTAGATTTAAGGATACATGTAAAACCGCGCACACTAGTATAGTCTTTTATAGTGTGTTTTAAAACCATCAGTCTGTCTTATTTTCCATATTATGCGTAAATAAACACATATTGAAAATATTTCGTATAAGATGTTAAACAGTATCAAAAAATTCAATTAATACATTCTTTTTTGATCCTAAATGAGTTTTAGGGTCCATTTTAGGGTTCATAATTCTTATTTTAAGATAAAATTGCTAATTATCAACGCCTTTATATGAATATAAGTAAACAATTGTTGATTAAGATCTGCGATCATGGGAAAATCTGACTTCACAATAGTACAAAAATACAATTATTTTTATACTCTAGCATTAAGTGCCTTACTTTTTAATCATTATTTAGTATTGATAGTCAATTCCTAGCTTTTGTTACTGTGCTGGGCCACAGACTATCAAAATTGATTGTCCTTTGTTATAGTCCTAAGGTTAAAATTAAATAAAACATGATTTTTAACTTTAGATGTTTCAATCATACAACAATTTATAAGTATTAGTTTATTTATCATTTTCTGCCTCTTCCTTTGCCTTTACCTTTTCCATCCCTGCTTTTGCCCTTTCCTTCCCTGGTGTTACCTTTCCCGAATTTGTTTATCTTACCACCGAAGACTTTCTTCTGTTTATTGAAAAGTTTCTGTCCCTTATTTTGTCTGTCTCTGTTACCTTCGTTTTTATTAAACCTCCGATTACCACCTTCGTCGTTATTCCTAAACCTCTTTCCGCCATCTTGTTTTGGTCTTTTGTGAAACTTCCTATTGCCGGAGTCTTGATTGTGAACTTTCCCTCCGTCTTGCCCTTTGTTGAATTTCTTTTTCAATTTATTGTCTAGTCTCATCTTTTTGAAGCCTCGTGCGGAATTGTCTTCGTTCTTACGCTTTTTCGGATGCTGAGTGAAGAGATCTGAAAAAAATTAATAAGGAACTATTTATCACAAAAAAATATATTGAAACTAAAACATACTGAAAAAATTAAACTACTAGAACCACATACATTTCTTTAAAACAATACATAATGCCTAAACAATACATAAGCATAAAACAAACCATTGCTTTAACAAAAGATTCTTGACAATTATAGACTTCAAAACAGTATCTAAAATCTAACACATTTGAAAAAAGTTAAATTGAATTCACAACTCAAACAAGCTCAAACTTGACACTCATGAAGGTCAAACCTACTGTTTTTCTAACAGTATGTATGGTATATGGCCCTACCTTTCTCTGGTTCAGCTCCAACCTCCTGCCTGTAGTAAGCTGCATCATCATCATCATCTTCCTCCATTTCGCCGTTATTCTGTGACTCTGCAGCGGCTAGCTCCATTAACCTGTAATTATATATTTTAACTAGTGGCTCCCCGCGGTTTCACCCGCGTTCCCGGGATAAAAAGTAGCCTATGTGTTATTCCAGAACATATTCTAGCTCTGTGCCAAATTTCAAGCAGATCCCTTCAGCCGTTGGAGCGTGAAAGAGTAACAAACATCCATACATACATACATCCATACTTACAAACTTTCGCATTTATAATATTAGTAGGATAACTCTAATAGGAATTGAGATAGCAACTCTATTTGTATGATGTAAAGACTATTTTATAATTTGTCTGGTTTTGTAAAAAGTCTGAAATCTGTAAGATTATGGAGTGGGGCATTGAAAATTCAATTCAATGCTTATAAATCTATGGTAAATAATCTATACTAATATTATAAATGCGAAAGTAACTCTGTCTGTCTTGCTTTCACACTAAAACTACTGAACCAATGTAAAGGAAATTTGGTACACAGATAGTCTAGAGCCTGCTAAAGGATATCCTGAGAAAATGTAAGATCTCCCGGGTACGCGGGTGAAACCGCGGGGAGCCACTAGTAATCTATAAATCTGACTTTTCATTATTAAAGGGCTAATTGAATAAAATATATTTACTTGTCCATTTTCCTGGATTTTTTTTATTCATACTTTTTTTTTTAATTGACTCTAAGGTTAGCCTCAGATGGCTTTAACACCGTTACGCGGACTGTTTCGCTGAGCGCAGAGGGCTCTCAACCGAAAATTCATATCTTTATGTACTAGAAGTCTATAGTTACTTGTCAATAAAGAATAACTTATGTAAACTTACCTCTGACTCTCTGTAGATTCCTTCTTCTTCTTGATACCTTCTAGAGACTTCTGTTTGAGTTCATCCTTCTCGCGCTGTTTACGTTTGACATTTTCCTCTTGTTGCGCCTTACGTTTCTCTTTCTGTCGCCTGTTTGACAAAAATGGAACTTATTTTTCTATATTTAGAGAGCAATTTGATTTGAACATTTAATTATAAGTAAATAACCGTGGTGGCTCAGTTGGGAATGCACCAATTTACGATCATGAGTGAAGGAAAACATCGTAAGGAACCTGCATCCCAGAGATTTCATAATTAAAGGCGTGTAAAGTCCGCCAATCGTCACTAGGCCCGCGTGGTGGACTATGGCCTAAACCCCCTCGTTTTGAGGGGACGCTCGTGCCCCTCGGTGGAGACGTGTATGAGCTGATGATGATGACTTTATAAATGCGAGAAAAAAAAAATTATCTTTGTTACCTATATTCTTCATAGTAAGAATTTTCAATATAGAAATTATATCTCTTACCTCTTCTCTTCTCTCTTCTTCTTGATATATGCTTTTTCTTCGTCGGTTTTCTCAACCAGTTCGTGGAAGAGAACTTCACCATCCATCAGGCCATCTTCAACCTATAATAAAAGAAATAATTCATTCTATATTTGAAGAAACAGGTTTTCACAGTCTGATTATCCTATTAATATTATAAATGGTGTATGACAATGTATGGATGTATATTCGTTACTCTTTCACGCCAGAACAGCTGGAGGCATCGCGATGAAACTTGGCACAGAGTTAATAATAATAAGAAGAGAAATATCCTGGGTCAGTTTTCACATATATATTCTGGAATAATACATAGACGAAGATCCCGGACACATAGAAGAAGACGAAGAACGCAGATGAAATTGCAGGAGCCATTAGTTCTCGATAAAGTAATTAATACACACAAGAGTTAATTCACCATCACAGCTTGTCTATAACTATTACGCACATTTTTTCTTCAAAGAAACATATTTTTCTTCATTATTGCTTATAACTATACTACATTATAGAAATAAGAAACTAGTTGTTTTAATAAACCTCCATACCTTCATAAGTTGCATAGTTATTCTAGGTCCAAGCTCGAACAGTCTGATGGCAGACTTAGATTCCGCCGCGGCTCCTCTCGATGCTAAACTCTGAGGCAGCACCACTTGAGAGTTGGGATCGTCTTCGAATTCACTCTCAGATAATAATGCTGCTCTGAAAAATAAACAGTTTATTTCAGCTACAGATGGTATATGGAAAAAGACGAGCTTTTTTGGTCGATAACTAATATAGCTATAGAACAAGCATATAAATAACTAGCGACCCGCCCCGGCTTCGCACGGGTGCGATGCTTATATACATCACATTAGAAACCTCCAAAATTGTCAATGTTTCTCTAACATATTATTCATGTATTGTATATAAAAACCTTCCCGTTGAATCACTCTATTTATTAAAACAAACGCATCAAGATCCTAGATAGGGATATAGGGACAGAGAAAGTGACTTTTATACTATGTAGTGATATAGAAAAGAGTCTTTCGTCAAGTTTTCCAAGGTTTTAAAATATAAAGAGGCAGTTGTGCATTTAGTTCAGTAAACAAGTCTATGAACTTACTTTTCAAAGAATTCCGACATATCTTTACAGCGGTTTAGATTCGGTATTTTGCCTTGCACCATCTGAAATTATAAAAAACATTAATATCTAAGCATCATTATATCATGTTTCTATTTACATATAAGAGCCATTTTAAATGAGTTTTCTAAATAATTCCCTTATCTAACTCCATCACCAAATATTATCTTGAAAAGAACTGGTTTCACAGTAGGAATTGAACTTGAGCCATTCTCATCACTGGCAGGTTATAGAAAAGAGTCAAACTACCCAAAGTCAACTACCCATTGGCCATTGTTAGAGTCCTAGTTGGATAGGGAAAAATGGACAATATTATTAAGGAGGCTTTGATCCGGACACATGTCATCAAACAAGTTCAAGTTTCTGATGGGCATAGCTGATTCACCTAATTGTTTGGAGTGTAACATTGTAGAAGATGTTTACCATGTTTTGATGGAGTGTGTCCGTAACGAAAGCCATAGATTGGGTATGGATTTGTTATATAAAAATGGACAATTGGCTGACTTGTGTTGTAAACAAAATTATAGTAGTTACCTTTTTAGTTCCCTTATTAAGTCCTACAGGTGTCGCCCTGATGACGTAGTGTCGCATTTCTATCAGCTTCGTCGCCGGGTTGTAGTTCATTAGTACACAGCGTCGGATATTCTTTAATTTTACCTATAATTAAAAATATATTTATTATTCTCTAATGTAATGTTTGAAGTGAACTTGAGATACTATTAAGATGGTGAGTTAAACTATAATATTTTATTTACTGACTTCTGGACTTGTTTACTTTGCTTAGATTTGCAAAGTAACACATTAGGTGTGTTACTTTGGTAGCAATAGCTAGAAATTAATTTAATGACTAAGTAAAAGTGAGAAAAAGTTATTATGATGGTAGAGAAAATGATTTAATAAATCTGAACATATTTGGATGAGTATTGTCATCCTTGTAGTCTATAGTGAGCTTATTAAGACCTTCAAACATAAAAGACAATCATATCAAAATACACCTTTACTCACAGTAGTAATATTGATGGTAGGGAACATGTTCTGGAACATGGTGGCCATTAACTTCATGTGCATACCCTCGCCAGAGAAGCTGTTGAGCACAATGAGGGGAGCATGCTGGAAAGCGCGCATCATCACATATTGCTTGCGCAGTGAGGAGATCACATCTCGGGCGAGGCTGTACTGTGGAAAGAATTATATTTATTTTTGAGTTGTTAGAGCATTGGTAGCTATGCTAACTCCAAAAAAATTATCCATATCATCTGTACCTAATTTAAGTCAAGGGTTTATTCTAAGCCTTATGTAAAACACTTCAGACAGAAAATCAAGCTAATCCTATCTTAATAAAACATTTGCTGTTTTTGATAGTACAAAATACACTTAATATATTAGTAAACATATTTCTAGTCTCGTAACCACATAAATACTCACATTGTGTACTCTGAATGTGAGGGTAGGTCCTCGGGGGAGCCTAGCGAGCCTCATGTAAGTACCAAGTTCTGTCTCCGTGAACATCACCATATGGGACACATGTAGATAGCCTGATACTGATAGGAAATCTTTGAGTGTATTCTTTTTTCTTTCCTGAAATATTAATTAACATGTTTGTATTTAAAAATACAAGGTTATTGTCTTAGCATTATGATACCCTTTGTAAAAACTTGTATATCTTAAATTAGTTATGGTACGAAATCAAAACAATTTTGACAAACACCCTGTTGGCTGTTTAGTTTTATTTTTACATCAAATGTTTAGGGTTATGAGCTCATTTTAAACTTTCTATAATATTAAGCTACAACCTAGCTTATCAAATAGCGATAGTAAAGCAATTGAGGCTACAAACACAATGTTGACGACAATAAAGACGATTTCAAAGGGCAAAACAAACCTTTAGTTGCGAAGCGGTAAACGGCTCCATAATCTTCCTGAAATCCTTCGTCAAGTCCATGAGGTCCTTGGTACACTGTCCACGGTGAATCACGAACGAGTGGGGCGCCTTCACAAGATTCTCGGGCTCCAAAGCCTCTTTGGTCACAGGATTTTTCTTTACACATTTCCCTTTACGCTTCCCCATGATTTAGAGCTTATATGCTAATTTCCAATAAAGAAAATATTCAAACTTAACTTATTTAAGTTAATTTTATATATAACTTATGGTTACGAATAGTTATGCATTATTTTTAAATAACACACGAGACGTAAATAACTTATTTTGAGGTTATAAACATGCTCGCCTTACTGGACTCAGGACTGACAGATGGAAATAGTTTCGTTTCGTTCGTTCAACAATTGGCTGAAAACGTCAAATTTAAATGACACAAAAAATATAATATGTACCCACTTCTCTTGACCTGTTTATTTGCTTTAGAAAGTTAATAAAGATTAATGAGTCATTTTTTCATAAATAAGCTAATTTAGATTATATGCCCTTTAATGCAAAATTATATAAAATACAAGTACCTACTTAAACAAGTTTTTTATTCTAAAATTTCATACCATAGTTTACAATACAAATTTGAATAAATCAATTGGGACATACATTACACACTCTCAGACGGCCAATCGGACTAGAATCTGCGCTTGTACTGTGTGATAACCAGTGATTAGTGTTTCAAACACATAGGTACTTACCTATATAGATATTGCTCACAAACAGATGCATTCCAATGTTTGTCTTGGGCGAGAATCGAACCCACCAGCGTGGCGAAGTGACTAACCACCAAGCCAATATTTGTGTCACAGCTTTTTTATAAGTGTGCCTCCAATACTATGATTGTTCAACTGCCTATAAATATGTGGATTTAAAACTTAAATCTAACTACAGGAAAAATAAAAACACTGCAAAACAAATCAAAACAGCTTTATTTCTTGCTGGCTCATTTGTGGATTTCCCATACTTGCACATAAAATACTACACTAGGTTTTCATCGTCTAAGTCCCATCATGTTTATTATACGTGGCTTTGTTCATTTTATCATTAATGTTATTGGTATACAAAACCTTCCCGACCTGAGACCTTAGAATACAATCGCTTAATTAAAATGTAAAAATGAATAAATACATATTTTAAATAGTGTCGAATCCGCCGTAGGTACATTCATCACAGCTGGATTTGTACCAGCAAAGTTGAACCGAGTTGTATCGAATGTGAGATAAATTAACGCCACTCTGTCGAACGTCTAGCTTTGCGTTCGAAAACACTACTAAGAGGTCGATCTCGAATTCGAAAACGTGACTAAATATGATACAAAAACATTTGTGGATTAAATACACTCTCTAGGTAGTGGTTATCGAACGTTACGAGAGACGCTTCCATTATCTATCCTATTTAAAGTGCAATAATGTGCAATATCGTTTACCAACTATACTAATATTTTTGGATTTCAAAAATTATGAGTAATTTGGTAGCAAGTTCTGACCTTAGATAATTTTATACTAGCTATGCACCGCAATCGGCGTGTTCCGTAATGGCGGTGTTAGGCGGAGGCCACATATAAAAAGGGCGTCGGACGCGATGACATTCCATTCAAATTCCATACAAAATGCATGGAAATAAAGTTCAATTTAGAACGCACAGTATGTAGGTGTTCCGACGTCTACCTGCCTAGCATGTTATATGTGACTTGAGCCTTACGGTCACCACGAGAACGTATATCGCATTGTACATTCCCAATACCACATCGAACCACACAAAATATACAGAACATTATTAAATTACTGGTGCAATTGAAATTACATAAAAAACAAAAAAAAAACCAGACACTTTCGTTGAGAAAATTATGACAATCGATGTACTTTGTATCGAACATCGAGCATGTAACCTATAGAGTGGAACTGTTAACAGTTTTGTTAGAAAACAAAATAGGTACGCCAAAACGCTGCGCCGGCCCCTGTGTTCTGATTGGCCGACTCAAGGTCAAGTCGTACACACAGGTCTCTTATTGGTCGGGTACTGTTTTAGTTCGAGCGTGGTTTGTTAGTTATACCAGTTATACGTGACAAATCATTTATGCGTTGCTAAACAAATGGCTCACTATTGCTACTCTATTGGTTACATGCTCGATGGTATCGAATCACAATTAAAAAACAAAGGTACGATACACACCTGTGGGAATCTTGAGTTTTATTAATATAAAAAGCCCCTATTATACCCCTATTAAATTAGCTACTCTCTATAGTCCATTCTATCATCAGTTAAATACCGTATCATTAATTTATTTTTTTATTAAAATCATTATTTTTAGTGTACACATGAGAGCGATAAGGATTTAAGAGTACTGAAGGAGTTATAATACTGCTTTAGAATTCATTAAAATAAACGGAAAAATAAATAGTTGAAAAAATACTTGAAGGAAAAAAATTGATATACTGACTAAAATTAACCTGTAAGCACTAATTATTTTCTCCATAAATTGCCAACCAAATTGGTTAAGTCTTGGTTCTGATGGTAAGTGGTCACCATTACAATACCTAATCAGACAGGGTTATTTGTATTTCAAGTTTTTAACATAAAGGTTGTAAATATGCATTTTCATGGAGAAAATTGAGATTCAGTGCCGTTAAAAAAAATCCAAAAACAATACTCCATCAGTAACTCATAAACTCTTAGGTATAGTCTGTTTACTACATCTGTCTAATAATTGAAAAAGATTACTTAAATCTACAATGTATCGTTTAATTGAACTCACTCACATCACTAGTGATAAATGCATCGAGCATGTAACCAATAGAGTAGAACTGTTAACAGTTTTGTTACAAAACAAAATACGCCAAAACGCTGCGCCGGCCCCTGCGTTCTGATTGGCCGACTCAAGGTCAAGTGTTGCACTAGACGTACACACAGGTCTCTTATTGGTCGGGTACTGTTTTAGTTCGAGCGTGGCTTGTTAGTTATACGTGACAAATCATTGATGCGTTGCTAAACAAATGGCTCACTATTGCTACTCTATTGGTTACATGCTCGATGGATAAATGTAATAAATAGTTTTCTAAATTCATATGACGTGGTCGCCAAGCTATGATTATTTACATGTTTGTGAAAAGACAATAGAGATTAAATACAAATGTAACGCCATCAATTCCCTTCTAAATAAGTATTAAATACGTCATGACTAATTTAAAAAACAGATATAATTAACAGACTAAAATGTTTATGCTATTTTGGTGATTTATGAATATTTATTTATTAGTGTAAGTACCGTCGCGTGAAAACGGTACGTGGTAGTCGAAGCGTAAAGCTATTAAAAAAAACAAACGTACGCAGTGTTGCCAAGTTAATAATTAATACAGATAGTTTTTTTTTAGTGCAAAAACAGGCACGAGTACACAAAATTATTCCGAAATGTTTATCATAGATAATCTATGCATTAAGTGTGAAAAGTGCCATAAACAAGCATCCATAGGGCGACGGTGTCGTGTTTTTAATATTAACCATGCACGATTTATTTATATACATGCATAAAGACGTCGAAACAGTATTTTACTGTGTTTTTATTAAATGACGCCCTGTATTTAAGATGGCTACCATTCACGGATCAAACTCGTACACAATTTGTGAAGGTAAATAACCCAATTCACCAAATCGTATCCGAGGATGGAGACCGGATGGGTGGCCACAACGCACTCAGTCACGCCCCGCACTAAGTAACGTTTCAAGATCATATTTTAGAACAATAAACTACATAAAAGCGCTACACTCCTCCTCACAAAGCATCACAAAAATACTACAAAGAAACATGTGTAGACATAACAGAATATGTATAATGCTGATAAGCAATAATGTGTCAACCCACAAACAGTCGAAAACAAAGGTTTTGATATATTTATATAATGCATCGCGTATTCAAAAGTGTTTCAAGTCATCTAAAACATATACATAAAAAATGGATTTATATCATCACCAACAAAAAGTCATAAATCACATAGACATTATTATCTTTAAACGCCATTTATAATTTAAGTTTATGAGGGTTAACACATTATTGCTTATCAGCATCCATATGTTAAGATCAAACACACACCATTGATAAATTATTAACAAAATATGTTTATATGCAAAAAATAATATATATATGTAAGATCGCTCGCTGGCCGGTGGTGGGGGCAAGTAGCTAGTAGCAAGTAGCTAGTAGCAAGTAGCTAGTAACGAGCATAGAAGGGGTGGTGCAGCTCGCCCGAGCTACATGTATTACAAAATGTAGACACAAAGTTGGTATTTGCATCCGTTCCGAACCATTGCCGAGTCGTTTAGTGTTGATCCATCTGAAACAGTACAATATAAATAAATAAATATCCTGGGACATTTTTCACACACAGCCAATCTGATTCCAAACTAAGCAGAGCTTGTGATATGGTAACTACAACTTAAATACATACTTATATAGATATTTACATCCAGATACAGGACAAAGAGACATATTCATGCATACAAATGTTTGTCCTGGGTGAGATTCGAACCCACGACCCGCGGCTTGAGCGTCAGGATCACTAACCACAAAGCCAACCGGGCTGTCAATATGTATATTACTAGTGGTTCCCCGCGTTTGGAGGGGATCTTACATTTTCCCGGGACAAGAGAAAACCCATATATATCTAGCCCAGAACATATTCTAAGTCTGTACCAAATTTTATCGCGATCCCTTCAGCCGTATTGGTGTGAAATAGTAACAAAACATCCTCAAAAACTTTTGCATTTATAATATTAGTTACGATTTTATGTCGATGGTGGAGCCTTAGGAGACCTTAAGGGGTTGAATTTATGAAAGGTGATAGATAAGGTAATATATTATTGATCTACCCTATTGTTTTTAAGGGGTAGTACTAAAACCAACCATCAATTGTTTGATTGCTATACTAGCTTCTGCACGCGGTTTTGCGCACGAATAAATTGAATCACGTGTATTCTCTTTAACCCAAACTCATTAAAATCAATAATGACAGATGCTTGTCGATGCACGCGAAATTATTAGCTTCCCGCGGTTCCACCCGCGTAGCCGGTAAATCATCCATTTTCCCGGGATAAAAAGTAGCCTATGTTCTTTCTTAGGCTTTAGACTATCTGTGTACCAAATTTAATTTATGTCGGTTTAGTAGATTTATTCGGTGAAGGAAAACATCGTGAGGAAACCTGCATGCCCGAGATGTCACAATTAAAGGCATGTGAAGTCCGCCAATCCGCACTAGGCCCGCGTGGTGGACTATGGCCTAAACCCCCTCGATGTTAGGGGAGGCTCGAGCTCCTCGGTGGAGACGTATATGAGCTGTTGATGATGATGAGTAGTTTTAGCGTAAAAGCGAGACAGACAGACGGACAGAGTTACTGTCGCATTTATAACATTAGTTAGGAATTTTGTACCCTTATTTCCTTAATTTATTTATATTATGGTGGATAGGTGAGTTTATTTGGTGGTGATAATTACCTGTTCCTGTCCATTGCTCTCCTGGGACTTCATCACGTCGGGCAGGTCCGGGGGCGAAGAGTACGGGGTCAGGTCGAGAGCCTCGAATTCACCATTCTCCTTCCTGTACACAAGATCATACAAATATACACTAATATTATAAAGAGGTAACATTTGTGACTTTGTGACATTGTAAGGGGTAATCTTTGGATCTACTGAACCAATTTTCTAAATTATTTCACCAATAGAAAGCTACGTTATTGTGAAGTGTCATAGGCTATTTTATCCCATTATTCCCACGGGAACTGAGTTATGATATAGACACATATCTTTAAATAAAGATGCATAGGCATATTGGTAACCTTATTGATCAGAAAGAGTGGTGATACAAAATATACTACATATTTTAATGTTTCACAAGTATGTATTTAAAAAGCAGTAACAGTATGTAGTATATAAGCTATCTGGTTACTATAGTACAAGCTCTCCTTTGTGTGTGAATTTCTCAGGATATGTATTTATTATATAACTACCAAATCATAAGAATTTGGTCAACTCCAAGACAAAATATGATATTCATTTAATATTTAAGAAACGAAAAAATAACCTATCTCAAAATTTTATTGGAACTAATAAAACCAATTTTAAAAGATATATAGAATAATCTGATATGTTCACATATGCAAGGATTAGAGATATCTAATCTATAATTGCAACATACATATGTAGTAGCTGAAATGTGTTTCCATTTATTAAACAAAAATAATCATAATTCATGTAGATGATATAAGATCCTGTATTTAAGGTGTAAATGAAAATGAAAAATGTTTTTTATTCATATAGGCCTTTACAAGCACTTATGAATAGTCAGACTAACGATCGGGTCGGATGGTTGGTTTTGCTGAGAAGAGCTGGCAATAAACTCAGCAAGTAGTGTAGTTTATTCATTCTTTAATTTGTAAACTCTTTTAACAAAATAGCACTATCATACTGCAAACTAAGGGGGAATAGTTTTGAATCACATTGGCAGTGTGTAAAAAATGTCCCAGGATATTTATTTAATTATAATTAGCACCCGCGTTTATGGGGAACCTTCAAATTTCCCGGGATAAAAAGAAGCGTATTTTCCTCTCTCCTATGTTACTTCTATGTACTTTGCTGTACCCGCCAGGGTCCACAATGATAATTACCACCTAAGATTAAATTTTAATTGCAAATAAACAATATAAATATACCTTAAAGCGAGTCCAATAGGTGCGGGACACTGAGCCTTGGCAGTGGCCGATGTGAGCCCGTACTCGGCAAGAGTCTTTTCATCCTCCATGAGCTGGCTGTCCTTGTTGAACAGCATCTGACTTGGGGGAGGCACCTTTAGTATACCTGCGTGACAGAAAGTTTCATCATGATCATCAGCCTATGCTAGTCCACTGCTGAACATAGGCCTCCTCCACACACGCACTGAACATAGTCCTCCTCCACACATGCACTGAATATAGGCCTCCTACACGCCTCTCCGGCCTCCACACACGCGCGTCTTAATGGAGAAGAGTCTTAAAATTATACAAGCTTCAGTCACTGTTATGTTATTAGTAAATATATTTAAATCAATTTCAATTTTTCTGGGTTTTTATTTAGTTATTTAATACAAAAGTGGACAAATAAAAAAGCTATACCATTTTAAACTAACATTCCTTTTGGATTGGATTAAATTTTCAATAATAGATGATTGTCTAAACTACTACAAGAAAGTTTAATTATCAGTCAACTAGACATTGATACAGTTAATTATTCTCACATTAAATTAAATGTATATAAATCACTATGTTTTTACATACAAATATGTTCTCATTCATGTTTATCACTATGAAAGTGATATGACACCACAGTCTCAACACCTAACTCATAACATATTCTCTTAGCCATATAATTAAGGATCAATTAAATTATAATCAATTCAATCTTTATGATTATTTGTAGAAAGTAAAGATAACTGACAAATATATAGACCATCTCAAACACCATATAAAGAAAAAAAAACCTCAAATGGAGCTTAGAACCTCCCTTTTTTGAAGTTGGATAAAAATATGTTTTATCCAACTTCAAAAAAGGCTAGGGCTGAAATTGAATAAATGGTAAGCTTGAAGAATATTGCTACAGTGCAGTCAATATTGCACGCAATAATCAATAATTCTGTTGTAAATTTGAAAACACTCCAACACAAACAAACCACTTTAATCAATTGAAAGGAATTCAAGGTACAAAGTCTATGATTATAACCAGATAGGTAATATATAGTTTTCCAAAAAATAAACAAAAGATTATAAATCAAGATTCATGATTTCCCATTCAAATCAAGTTAGAAATCTCAATATGGGAACAAAAGTGTCTCATGTACCAAATACATGAAAACAATGTTTTGGTGTCATGTTTTGGAACAAAGATGTAGTGAGTCATTGACCTCTGTGACTTTGTGAACAACAGTTTATTCTACGAATATATGCTCGTTATAAAACAAATATCAGGCTCGAATGTTGTAATACAGCGCCACGCTTAACAACAAAACCTACGCTTACCGCCCGACATTGTATCCCAACTAAAAATAGAATTTTCTCATATCACGAAAATCGCACTCACCTTCGATCATTTTCTTCAATTCTAGAACAGTTGTCGTGTCCTTGGCATCAGTAAAGATGGTCAATTTTTTTCGCCTAATCATTAAAAAGACATCCTGAAAACAAAATCCATTTTTGAGGTTACACACAGGGAGTAATATTATACATCGATTACTAATAGATTGCTTATGTAACAACTTATATTAAAAGCATTGTTTACTGTTTCATGACCTTACCATATTGGATTTATATTTAAAATAATTAACTATTTATTTTTAGGAAAAACGCTTCGAGGCGTATGAAATGAAATTATAACGAAATGACAACTAGCTAGCCACAGTGAATGCAAATTTGTTCAGTTTCAATATTTGTAAGCAACAATAATTTATCTTGGTTTCCTATTATAACTTTTTATTTTATGCAATCACAAAAATATTTTTGAAAGTTTTTAATTGTGTTATTAGCCATAAAACTAAAATATTTGAGGCTTTTAAAACAAATCATACGAATAAAAAATAAGTATTGCTGTACTGAATATTCCTAGTATTTGAGATAACCATATACGCTATCTGTAGTTATGTCACTTGGCGTCGGTGATAGCCACGTTCTGATTCTATGTTAGATTATCCTACAGTGAAATAATTAATCATTGTTTATAAGTGTTTTATTCAACTGTTCTTATTTTGTATTATGTTTATTTCTTAAACTTCAACAATAAAATTATTATCCATTTATTTTTATAATATTTCGTTATATCTTATGTCATATTGTAAATAAGTTACTAAATACAGTGTGTTATCTTCTTACTTTCTGAACGTATTGGCAATTTTTACAGTATGCTTCGCGAAAAATGGATATTTTTAATTGTTTATTTTTGTAATTCCGCAATCGGTGGGCAGATAGTATAGGATATCCTCATTGCATCACGGCGTTGAAATGTGAAGTTTTATGAAGTGTTGTAAATATAAACAAACATCCCAGATAACCTCAAAGCTCTGATATGCCAATATGAATTCGCTTATTTGTGTAAATTGCCGCAATTCGAAGCCTGTAAACCTGACGAGCAATCGTCTGGTGACTGAAAGCTGTGGACATGTGAAGTGTATGGATTGTTTGCTTCTGGAAACGTCTGGGTGTTTGGCTTGTTTGAGAGGAAAGACTGCTGAGGAGCTGCAAGTAGATGAGACTGATACAGTAGATAGTGTGCCGGTACACGCTGAGCTGACGGAGTATGACGATGTGAAGGACAGTCTGCTATCATTCGAGGATTTCACCAAGAAAAGGAAACCGGAAACATCTCATATCAAGATTGAAACTGGTTGGTTTCATTCATTTTTTTATCATCGTACCTGGAAGAAATGCTTCTCATAAATTATTCTGTACCTCTTTGTTAAATGATTACCCCGACCCCAGATTAAAAAAAACAGACAAATTTTGGGTAACAACATACATTGTCTGCCTCTTCTAATAATTTTTGGATATAATATAATAATATATTTATTTATTTGCACTAAGTAAATCTATGTGTCTAAAAGAGTGTTACATATAAAACTAAAGTGATGTGACAATTTGAGCTAAATACAGCAAATACTACCCAAACTAGGGGAACTTGTATTTTAGGACATTTTTTACACACGGCCAAACAACTACACTGATTCCAAACCAAGCAGAGCTTGTGATATGGTAACCAGATATCTGATATATTACCCACGACCCGCAGCTTGAAAGTCAGGGTCACTAACCACAAAGCTAATTGGCTTGTCATTGAAATTATATTATGTTAGTATCTTTCTGGATCTTTCATTACTCATCTCACAATCTATAAAAAAGTTTTAAGCCAATGTCTTCATACCATATTTACGTTCTCTCAGCTAACGCAATAATTAAAATTATTTTCAGAAGTAAACGGCAGATGCTACGTCTGCACAGTATGTAAGAAAAGATTTCACGCTCGCAGTCAGGTGTTGTACCATGCATACTGCAATGGACAACGGAAACCATATCAATGCCCTGAGTGCAATAAGGTATAAAATGCTATCATAGTAGTATAGTCCATGTAATAAGAAATAACTATTGTGGGACATTTTTCACACACGGTCAATCTGATTCCAAACTAAGCAGAGCTTGTGATATGGTAACCAGATAGCTGATATACTACATATACTCTTATGTACATACTTATATAGATAATTACATCCAGACACAGAACAAACAGACATATTTATGCATACAAATGTTTGTCCTAAGTGCGATTCAAACCCACAACCGGCAGCTTGAAAGTCAGGGTCACTAACCACAAAGCCAACCGGCTGTCTATATGTTTTTCTTTTCTTTTACATATTTAGAATAAAAGGTTCACATATGCTGATATAATTTTAATTCTGTACTATTATATCCAAGAAAACACTGTTTTATGTAAGAACATTTATTCAGCTAGGTAGCATGATACGACATGTTTTAGATATACATAACATGTACTATAATATTAATATATTATATTTGCAGACCTTCGCAACGCATTCCCACTACAAGTACCATATGCGGGTGCATCGTAACGAGCGCACGTACGCCTGCGACGTGTGCGGGGACAGCTTCTTCCAGATGTCCAAGTTACAGAGGCACAAGTTAAAGCATACTAGTGAGTTTAACATCTTACTGGCGTTGTAGTTAAAGCCTTACTAATATTATAAGTGCGAATGTGATGTCTGTCTGTAAAGCTTTCACAGCTAAACCTCTGAAATGAAATATGAAATAGGCCTTCACAGGCACTTATGAAAAGAAGAATAACAAATCCTTACTAATAAAATAATAATGCGTAAGTGACCCTCGTATTATTATTATGATTTTATTAAATTTATATCTGTGACCAAAATTAAGCTTTGATGTTTGGATAGTTTGTTAAAATTTAACTCACATTGCTTATTGTTCCATTTTAATAGTTAAAACTTCAAAAATGTGGAAGACTTGCTTTAATACTAGACATTGGCAGAAATTACTGAAGCCATCCATCGGCAGATTGGCATTAAAAAAAAACAATTTATTCAAATAGGCCTTCACAGGCACGCATGAAACGTCGACTCTAATGCTCAATTCAAAGCTTGACCTATAAGTTTTTTTTCCTCATTATTACATTGAATTTTTTCCTAAAATCATTCATTCAATATAGAAGAGAAGAAGTTCTCGTGTGGCGAGTGCAGCAAGGCGTTCAACAACCTATCGTCCCTCCGCAAACACGCCCTCACGCACTCGGAGGAGCGGCCCTTCGCGTGTGCGGCGTGCGGCCGGAGGTTCAGGGACTCCTCCAACTATAGGAAGCATGTGGCTAAACATACCGGTCAGTAATGTGTTTGAAATTATCAAAAGGTGTTATAGAGTTTAAGGAAATCAATATGTGTTATTAAATTTTTAAAGTTTGACACATGTAATTTTAGAAATGACCAAGATTTTACCCCAGTCCTGACAAAGGATATATTCATCTAATTAGTATTATTAACTAGTGGCTCCCCGCGGCACAGCCGCGTTCCCGGGGATATTCAATTTTCCCGAATGTATTCCAGAACATATTCTAATTCTGTGCCAAATTTCATCGCTATCTGAATAGTAGGATGTGAAAGTTTGTGAGAATAGACGGATGGGTATTTGATACCTTTTGACGCAGTAACAGGAATGAAACTTGGCACATTAAAAGTATACGTTTGACACCTAAGATACTTTTTATTTTGGGAAAATTTTAGATAACCCAGAAACGCAAATGAAAGCACCGGACGAAAGTTAGTTTAACCCGTGGATTTATAATTACCAACGCTACTACTTGCTATATTTACGGCTATCGTCTCAAATTGGGTATCAAGCAAAAGGCATTAACAACAAACATATTGTATAGACAAGAAATGCGGGTGCGGTATATGCGGCTCGGGGTCGGGTGGGTCGGCGGGGTCGGGGGGGTCGGCGGGGTCGACCCCGGGGTCGGGGTCGGGGTCCCCGGGGTCGGCGTGCGCGGCCCCGCGGTCCGCCCGCGCGCACCAGTGCCCGCGCTGCCCTCAGGCCTTCCACTCCAGCAAGGATATGCGACGCCATGCAGCCGTACACACCGGTATGACCTTTCACCTGTTTATAATGTTGTTCCTGTTCTCGTAAGAGTACAACGACAAAATATAGCCTATGACACTCACCAATGGATGCTGATAAGCAATTATGTAAATAATTTTTTATAATGCATCCCATATTCAACATTCTACAAAATTGTTTCAAGTCATCTAAAACATAAAAATACAAAAAAAATGGATTTATATCATACATCATTATCATCTCATATACGTCTCCACGCTCGGAGCTCGAGCCTCCCCTAACATCGAGGGGTACATAACATACCCTAATTAGCGGTATAGAACGTTTTGATCCAAATTATAGCCATTATTTAAATCACCAGGTTCTCGCTGACTACTATATATTTTTTTCGAAATTTGTATACACCACATTTGTAAATCACTCCCTTTCTTAAGTTCAAGTTAAAGGTAGCTTGGTAACTAAGCTATCTCATTAATTTCATGAAAATAGAACACTTGTTTACACACTTTTTATTGCAGATCACACGGAACATGTCGCCTATATGTATTTAATCTTGTTTCATGTCTACATACCTGTCTCTTAAGGATTACTAAACCAACCCTCAGATTCAAAGCCGTTCAGCTGCAAAGTGTGCAACCGCCGGTTCCGTCGTAAAGACAACCTCGAGCGGCACATCCGTAACACACATCCGGACTACATCACATCCAGTGCCGTCGAATGCGACGAAATTGTCCTAAAACAGATCACAGCCGCTAACGGCACTAACAGCCCCAACGAAGAAACAGAAGAAAACGAAAAGACTAAACTAGAAAAGATGAACCCCTTGCCACCCTTGCCACAAGATCTCATACAGAAACACATACAACCAACCGAAGTCGATAAATCATATATAATTAGCGCCAACAATGCAAGGGAAAGCGTGATAGTGGGGAAGTGCGTAGAAAAAGCGCCCAGTCCTAAATGCGAAGAATATGAGTACGTTCATAAAATGAGGAAAGCGAGCCACAAAGATATATCACTCCCACCTATTAACATGCAGAAAGTTTACGAGTTAGAGAGTCATACGACGTTGAACAACCTAGAAATAGGTATTCCAACAAAAGATAGGAAGGAGTTATATGAGAAGATACTGTACGGCGATACAGATAGACGCAAGTCAGAGGATTCCAATGATATAAGTCCCGATATACATTGGCGCAGGAAGAAGATGAAGCTTTTGTAAATTGGTAAGTTTTGTCTGTCTTGTACAGAATGGCTATACCTACTCTGTGGGAGTATGAAAACTCATGGAATAAGGCTTATTTAAATAGATTAATATTGTCTGATAGTTATGCATAGTAGCTATAATACTCAAAAGTATTGCACTCAGATACAGAACAAATAGCTATGTTCATGCTCACAATAATGGAAATCGAGCTCTCAGCAGATTTATAGGGTAGCTAAATAGATAAATTGAAATATTTAACCTATAGGTAGCACAACTCCTAAACTAAATTCTCTTATGATATATTACTTAGGAAAATATTTCAAATCAAATAAAATCAAAATATTTTGCTCATGCTTATGCTCGGTTCTGAAAGTTGATTTTACTGAGAAGAGCCGGCAATAAACTCTGTAATTACTCTTTTCATGATATATTTCTTGAGTTCCCGAGAAGTATTTCTAGTAACTGAGTATATTATATAAGTAAATGATAACTCAAAGTCTAATACAGTGTTGTTTTAATTTCAGATCTCCAAATTGTCACCTGCTGAATCCAATCAGGTATTTCCATTTACCAGTTTTTGAGACTTAAATACGAGTCATTAGGTCTCTTATAACATCTAAAAAATGCAATAAAATGTCTTGTAACTATAGTAGAAGCGAAACTCTTAGCAAATGCGTTTAAAGCTTCGTTCACTCTTTACGATATTTGTTTTCGTGAAGGACACAAGCATACTACGTAAGTTAGTTGAACGCAAATATATCCGTCACTTTCTAACGTGAGCAAACAGAAAGAGATGGAACTGTTAACCATATCATGGTAGAAGGAGTTTCCATCCTACCAGTATTTTAATGTCATAGTTAGCTGTGCTCTGTTATTGTAAAAAGTTTACAAAAAATATCGGCGACCATTGTATAGCTGATTTTCACTCTTAATGTCAAGTAGAACTTATTCAGTCAATATAAACTATAACACTAGTATGTAAGTGCGTCAAAGACGTTTATATATAAGATATAACTAGCTGTGACCCTTTAACAGACCCCTTGTATATTTTTATCGTGTGTGCGTGATTTAGAAATGCTTTTATCCCCTCATCCGGCTCGAAGGACCAACTCTAAGTCATTGATCTCAGCGGTTCCTTTAAACAGTCAACGAGACCGCACTGAAATGTTTCTAAATAAATGTGCTTCTTAAATTTAAATTTGGCTTAAATCGAAAAGACAGGGGGCATTTTAGACTGAGCGATTTTAATAAATATTAGGTACATGTATTTTGTCGTATTTATATATCATAATGTGCCCTTTTCAATATATCAAGACTGCAGTAGTATGATGTCTTCTAAGCGTATATCATCACATACTGACCTTTATATCTATGTATAACGGATCAACATTTCTCATAATGGTACGCAAGTTCGTTTCGTATGCCAGCTTGGTCTGCCAAAAAAGTATGTGATAAAACGTGTTTTATACGAATTTGGATTTAAAAAATGTATAAATCTTAGTAGTTTTTACGAAGTCGACTGAAGATCGTGATCTCTACCGTAAGTTGATCTCAAGTTATTTTAAGTTGATGTTAAACATTTTAACCATTGTACGCCACGCCCGTACTTATGTGTGCGCAAATGTATGCAATATTTTCGAAGAATCTGTTAAAGTGCGGTCGCGGAGTAGGAACTATTTCGTACTGCCTGTCTTTATGGTAAATATTTTTCTTCCCGCTTGCACTGATCCAACGACCTTTTAAGGTATTTTTTTGAAGGGACTTGAAGGTGTTAGCCTCTGATGGCTGTTACACCTTTACGCGGGCAATCGGTGAGCGCTGAGGGCTCTCAACCGTAGTAGATTTAAGACCTTTTAAGGGATTGCAAACCTTGTTAACTGTGACAGTAGGTCTCGGGTCGGCCTTCAGTATAGGCAATTAAAAACAAAAATGTTTGTGACCACTGTCTTTAGGAAATGGCGTCATTGTACGTAATTCTTCCTGCTCCCGCGACCGATACAAGAAAATGTTTCAAATAAATCGATGGATGTTATATTAAAAAATAACCGGTAGATTTTTAAAGGACGCTTTAAAATAGCTCCTTATTTCCGACACAATAAATTAATATGTAGTTATTCAATATCTACTTAGGATTGTAATAACATTGTAAAATGTTAACTTTTGTTATATTATTTACCTTTTGAATATGTAATCGTGTCATTGAAAGTGTAAAAAATTACTTATTTTGTTATTGGTTTGTGTATTTTACTTATATTTTATATAATAATTGTTTGTAAACTATACGCGAACTTTGATACGAATAAAATGAACTACCAATACGTTTTCTTGTTTGTTTGTTGGCCGCTGATTGTTGTTAGAAATATATTTTCTATATTATTAACCTGTTGAGATTATTCTTGGGTTATGGCCAATTTTTCATAACTCTGAATAATACAGAGATGGATCCAATCCACCTCATAATAATAAATCTAACTTAATTTGTCTAAAGCATATCGAAAATCTTTTTAAAATACATCCAAGAGCCTAGGCCCAGGCAAAGAATTTTAATGTAGTAATTAATACATTAAAAAAAGAATTAATTGCCTATGGCTATAACAATGCCAAAAATATCTAAATACGTGTCTGTACGACAGTAAATAGATCATCGCGGAAGGGTGTTACTGCGCAAGATTCTTTCGACTTACATTCTTAGTCGGTCACAGTCAATGCTACAACCGGCATATATCTAATCATATTTATATTAAAAATGGAAGATAATTTAGTAAATACTATAGTAAGTTTATATAAAGAAAATAAATGGAGGGAAATAGTGAACAGATATCATAATCATCCAGATAGGAATAAGTTGTTATGGGTGTTTCCAAGTGAAGATAACTTTATGTTTTTAAACGTGTGTTTGAGTGAGTTGCAATGTGATGGTATGCTCAGCATTGGATGTGGCAGCGGTTTGCTCGAATGGATGATTATAGAAGCCACAGGTAAATATAGATTGTATAACCCACTTTTCACTAATTAGTTATTTCGAAAGTTTGCTTGACAGGCGAAATTAAGATGGAAAAACTGGAGCGGAGCAATGAAATATATTTTTTAGATTGTGTTAAGAATTTTGTGTGGACTGACTTGTGGTTAGAATACTTTGTCATGTTCTATGACTTTGTCTCCCTTAGGATATCGCGATCAAGCTCTAGCTTATAAAAAATAAAAATAAGTTGTAGCTTAGATTCCTAGCATGGATGTTTTGGGCATCCGTGTACTTTGTATTAAAACATTAGTAGAGTAGTATTTCTCGGCTTCCGCCGCGCGGTTTTACCTGCGTAGTTCCCGTTCCCGTAGGAATACGACGATAAAATATAGCTTATGTTACTCCTTGATGTATCTTTCTATTGGCGAAAGAATTATTCTTATTTAGTCCGAGTAGTTTCCGAACCTATTCAATATAAACAAACAGACAAAAATTTCATCTTACCTCTTTATAATACTAGTGTAGATAGTCTGTTATGAATGATTCTAAAGTTACCTATAGATCGAACGTAACAAAATGGTAATACCCATTACGTTAAATTACTTGACCTTTTATAAATTCTCTTTTTTCAGGTTTTTCAGTATCAGGAGTCGAAGTAGACGGCGCTTGGTGGCACTGCAAATACGCACCGCCCACATTCATACCCCTCCAACTCACTACGTCACAGATAAGCGGTGACGTCATCGATAAATTGCATAAAAAATCTATCGCCTTATTATTCTGTTACTTTAACAATCGGCCGGCGTTCGAAGACTACCTTAAACATTTTGCTGGAAATGTCCTGGTTATTATTGGCCCAGGAGATGGTAAAGGTATCCATACAGATCCCAAGCCTTTTGGTGATGTAAGCATCGATTGGGAACTACATAAGTTTCAAGAAGTGAGAAACAGTAGAGATTTCATAGCCGTATACTGTAAAAAACTTAACATATCAGAGCGTCGTTCAATAACAATAAATTAATACAATAAAACATTCTTATACAAACAGTCTCTTCATTATGATTAATTTCATTAGCTAACCTATTCGTTTAGTTTTTCATTAATTCTATATTTTTTACGTTAATTTTATTTGTTGTCGGTCTAACTGACGTGTTCATCATTGGATCTTTTTTTCCTTGAATGAAGTTTGGGAAATCATTTGAAACCTCGACAGGGCCCACGTCCATATTCTCTTTCTGATTCATAATGGGTACTTCGGTCACCATTCTGCTCATTTCATTAACTGCTACCTCGTTTGTCGGTAGCTCATTTTCTAAGTAATGAAAATCATTGTGAAGTAAATACATGGGGTCCAATGGGAAATTGATATCAAAGCGTGGAAGTGATTTATTATCGTCTGAATTATCGTCTATTTCTATCACGTCGTTTTGTTGATCGGATATTTCTTGTAGGACTGTACCAGGTACATCTAACGTATGTACTGAATACTGTTCTCCTATTATATTATCCATAAGATATTGGTCGATTATTGACGGATTTGTTGCGGTATTATTCATGGCCATATTGTAGAATTTGACTTCATTTTTAATTTCGTTCATATTTTTGTGTATGTCTTCTAAAGGCGGTGATGCTTTGTATTCCCTATTGATAGCTGGATTGGTCAGTAAGTTTGCATTGCACATGCGTTCTAAGCTAGGGGATAGTGTGTTCTGCTTTATCGTCGACTCTAGTTTTATGTAACTCGGGTCGTTTGTTTGTATTTTCTGTTGTGGTGGGAGCATTGTCATGGAGTTTACGCTCATTTGCTGGTTGAAGGTAAATAGTTGTGGATTTTCATTCATTTCGTTGCTGACCGGAGTCGTTACCGAGTCTCCCATGAGTGGCTCTTGAGGGTAAGGTATAATGTTATTAGGGGATTCACTGAGGTCTGGCTCAGGTTGGAGTTGCATGAACTGATTTGTTATCAAATTGTTGAAAGTCACTGGTCCCCCAAGGCCGAACCTTTCATTGTCTTCCAACCTTCTAAATGCCATCTTCTGCTGAGAATGGAACATGTTCACCTGATCCGGCCCCTTTAGTATCAAGTTACTTTTCACCGATATTTTTGGTTTCTTTCTCGGTGCACCTTCCTCAGACATGTTCACGGGGGAGTTACTCAAGGACGGTACAGGTAGTAAAATAGGACCAGTAAATTTCGTAATTGGCATAGATATTTTATCAACTGGTTTTAATGTTATATTGTTTCTAGCTGATAAATGCGGCACGAGAGGCAACCTAATTGGGAAATTACTCATTATATTATTACTTATTCTGTTAACTATAGGAGAATGGTTGGACGCGAGTGAATTTACGTTATTATTCTGCAGTAAACTTTGCTCCATTGATACTGTGGTGTTGAGAAAACCGTGGAGATCTGATTGTGTGTTGTCATAGGGTAGTTGGGGAGTATACCTATGCCTATCCATCATCGTATCGTTCGAACTCTCCGATATAAGGCAATCGGAATTATTATCATCCTTGCTCAGATCTGTTACCATCAACGGTTCAACATTTAGATTGTTAAAGTCAGTCTCTTGATTGTCGTTCGAGGTGGAATAGCTCTTCGAATAATTCTGTGGTAAACCCTCTGAAAGGCTATCACAGTCGTAAACTTCTATGGGTATTTCATTAATGACTTCTTCATTCTGTTCACTTGTTTCTATTTCATCTTTCTTCGTGTTCTTCTCTGTTTCACTTGGGATGGTCCAACTGACCTTACTGTTGTTAGTTTTGTTGATTTCAGCTAGCAACTGTATTTCATCTTTATCCGTATGAGTTGAGAGATGGGTAAAGTATTTATCTTTGTTAACAGATTTATAGGGGCAGTAAGGGCATATGTGTAAGTCGCTAGAATTTACGTTCGGGTGTTTTGAGATCATATGAGATGTGAACACAGTGGACTGAATGGCGGTATAAGAGCAATATTTACAAGAGTATACATTCTCTTTGGAATGACCTTTTTTGTGACGCCGCAGAGAGTTGTGGTCGGTGGTTCTGAAGCTGCACTGGTTGCACTTGTACGGTTTGTCACCTGAAAGAAGATAAAATAATAGTCTTAATTTTCCATCCGCGTAGTTCCCGTTCCCGTGGGAATATGGGGATAACATATACCCTATGACACTCCATAATATCGTAGCTTTCTCTTGGTGAAATTATTTTGAAAATCGGTTCAGTAGATCCAAAGATTACCCCCTTACAACGTCACTAACTCACATACTCACAAACATTACCTTATTATAATATTAGTATAGATATAGATAAGATCTACTTAGTTTAAGATTTGAGTTGATACAACAAATATCTCAGCATAGTAAAATTAATCATTTTGTGAAATAATGAAGTCATTTTAAGTCTTGTGTTCTTTTAGCTTCTGTATAGCCTTATAATAATAAGCAGTTACCTGTATGTGATCTCATATGCAGCCGAAGTTCTAGCTTCCTGGCCGCAGAATAGTCACACTGAGAACACTGAAACGGCTTCAGCCTATTGTGAACGGTGCTTATGTGGACCTTCAGCTTCTTCACGTTGCTGAATGCCCGCTGACATATATGACATTTCGCCGGAGTCTCGTCTACTTTGTGTATAAGTTTGTGTTTTGAGAGCTGATTGGAGTTTTTAAATGATTCAGCACATATTGGACCTGAAAGATAAGTAATTTTATTTTTAATTATTCAATTTAGATTACTTTTAATAGATATGTAATATGACTAGCTTTCGCTCAGCGTTCCCGGGAGCCTTAAATTTTCCCAGCATAAATTATAGCCTATGTCTTTTACCAAGGTGTAGTCTATATCTGTCCCAAGTTTTATCAAAGTTTGGTCCAGTAGTTTTGGTGTGAAACGCAACAGACAGACAGAGTTACTTTCGCATTTATAATACTAGTAGGGTTAGGTATTAAAATAAAGAATATCTTACAAAAATGTGCTTTGATTTTCCCATGGCATTTCATATGAATATTGAATAACCTATATTTGGAATGTGTTTTAAAACCGCAGATCTCACATGTTGGTAGTTCTATATCTATAGAGTGGCATTTCCACAGATGGGCGTGCAACGACCCTACCGTTCGAAAATCTGTACCACATTCAGCACAAACAAGCCTACCATTCTGGTGACATTTTTTATGATACGTTAACTTGTTCAAATCTTTTAAACTAATACGGCACTCTGTACATGAAGTTTCTATTTCATCAGTCTTTATATTAGGATCATCACTCATTTTTTCTGGCTTCAGTATCTGCGATGAAATGTCTGATATAGGATCAAGTGGTGTTGTGTACGGAGATAACTTTTGACTGTCTTTTATGGATGTTATTTGTGGTTGAACGGATGATATCAGATCTGGCGTGACACTGGATACTTGTATAATATTACAAGGTGTATTTGACATTGCTGAGTTTGATACATTTACGTATTGAGTTGATACATTACTAGTGTACACAATATTGATGCTCGCTTCCTTAATTATCTTTTTAGGGTCCTCTTTTTCAAAGTTCGGTGTGCTCATCCTGTTTAATTCATCTAATGATATAAATGAAACACCATTTGGCAGTACTGATTTAGCATTTACAACATCTGGAACTATTTCTATTACTTGCATCTTCACATCAGGAATATCTTGTTTCTGGGGCGGCGGTGGAGGAGTATCACTAATAGCATTTTCTTTTCGTAACTTGGCATTTTTTAAAGCTATTTGGACGAGGCTTTTGACCATTTTCTTTACGTCTTTTAACCCCATTTTGTGGTGGTTGCGCAGATGTGTTCGGAGGGTTTCTTCAGCGTCAAAGATGCTTGTGCATCCAGGGCAAGGAATCTGAATGTTATCTGCTAAGCCGTTGGTTTTCGCAAGGTCAGGGTGCTCGGTAAACAAATGGAACTTTATGTCGTCTTCAGCGAGCGCCATGTATGGGCACGCTTCGCATTTAAAGAAGGGCGTGGAACCCACAGATTTCTCCTCGTAAGACATCACCTTCTCCTTTACCAGAGGTTTTGATGATAGAGCATCATCAGCTGTTGTTTGATTAACTTTGTTTCTATTCATTGTTATACACCTAGATAACTTTGTAGTTGCACCATATACTTATTAAATAGTTTCTGCTTTAGCTAAATAGGATTATACGAAATTCAATAAAATCTATTTTCTATAAATAATGAATGAAAACAGCTGTAAACAAAAAAACGCCATCATGCATCTTTTGACATTTAACTTGACAATTGACATTGATTGACAATGAATGAATGAATGGAATTATACTTTTTTTAAACATTGCTTAAGTTTTATATAAGGGCAGCAATGCGGCCGTGAATTTAAACTATTGTTAAAATTGTAATGAATTTATATTTGAAATTAATAAGTAAAACTCATAAATATTTATTTACTCTGTCTAATCAAGCAAAGATTATCAATGGTATATTGAGTCGAATAAGTGGATGTCACCCTGAATAAATTTATACTCCAACATCTGTCTTAACAACTGGCAACCCTATACGTAAACGCTGACGTTTACTTTACTTACCACCGGTGGCAATAATTAGCATCGTGTAATTTTTCATATCAAAGCAAAAAGTGATCAAAATGAGTGTAAGTAGTGTTATTCCTTGAAATCGTATATATATAAAGTGATACTCAGTAGTCCATTAATTATTACGTTGAAATTCCAGTTGGAAATCGAGTCAATGGTGCGCTACGCGTCACCGATAAACCCGGCGACTTTTCCGCACCTCACACTGCTTCTCCTGGGCATAGGCATCTTCTTCACAGCGTGGTTCTTCGTCTACGAAGTCACCAGTACTAAGAACTCCAGAGATTTATTCAAAGAACTCCTACTGTCACTTGTTGCCGCGCTTTTCTCAGGATTCGGAATACTGTTCTTACTGTTGTGGGTTGGAATTTATGTGTGACAGTTTTTGATAAGGATAGTCCATAAGATTTAGAATAAACCATTTCACTGTGTGATTGGTACCAATATTGGCAGAATTGACCAAATGTTTGTTTAACTTATATGAATTTGTTTCACTACAATGTGCATGCACAATATATTTTGCCAATAAAACAACATGTTTGAAACAGTTCTTTATTACCATAAGAAAATTAACTAAACTTTATTATTTACTTCACTATACAGAAAATAAACATATGTTAAACTAAAATTATTGTTACACTTTAATAATATTAATTACCTTAATAACTTTCCACTAATATTTGAAGTACAAAGGAACAGTTGAGTTCAACAAAGTTGAAAAAGTTACTTTTGCGGACAGTAATCTGTAACTTAACTCATTACTGAATAGTCAAATTATGAAACATAATTTTCCATGTTTTCTTTATTTATTATTGTCTACTACTTCAACTTTTCAAAATATTAAGAAGCATACCTTTGTGGTTGACAAGAAATAAAAATAAATATTTTTTTTTGTTAAATAAAAACTATGTTAAAAAATATATATAAAAGTAGACCTTAACTAAATCAAATCTTATAAATAAATATCCTGGGACAGTATCCCAGTATCTGCTCCATTATTCTGTTTATTTATAAAGCTTGTAATATTGATTTTATCTTGATATTCAACTTTGGTCGCCTATATGACAACATTAATCATCTAATAGGGAATATTACTTATTGAATTTAACACAAAGGAAGGAAAACATATCCGAAGCATTCAATTAAAAAAATAAACTAATGTATTATATTAAAAAATAAACATTACTGAAACCTTTTTTCTACCTCACTTAGTGTTGCCAATAAGGCGGGTAAAATTCCCTACCCTTACGAAATTAACCTTCCTTACCACTGTCAGTCTTACTAGAATCATCGGGAATTTTCTCCTGACCCTTGGCATCCTCTTTCATCTGTTCTTGCAAGCTTTGCTGCTTCTCCCGCTCGTGTCTGAAGCTCTCGTCCACTAGTACAGTCTCGTGCATACGTTGGGAGGCTATCACTTGTATTTTCTCAAGCAGAATCTGATGAGGCACTATGAACTGTCTGTTATGATGATAAGATCGATTAATATTTGAGATATAAGTTTAATATAGGTATATATAATGTAATAATTTTAAACTAGTGTAGCAGTTTGGTTTATTAAATTATTGGCTTATATAAAAGAAATTTGAGAAATTGATTTTGATCCTTCGAGCCGGACTGTTTATTTATTTAGGATATATAGTTATATAATTATATAATATATAGTTCGATGAGCAATAACTTCGGATGGTAAATATGTAGTATTCACCTAAAATCTTTGCTATCCAGTCTGTAAAGCTGGGTGATTTCCACGGCGACGACGGTGGCTACGCGTTTGCTATCCTTCATCAGCAGCGCCACCTCACCAAAGTGCCCACCATCTTCTAAATGGCACACCTATGGTCATCATGTGGTAAGTTTATTAGTTTCAAAGCAATTTATTATGTTTAGGCACTATTACAACACTAGAGGGAGGCAGTTATATAAGCTTTATCTAGATACGTTCCGAATAGACTCTATATCATAATAGACTTGATTACTGCACTGTTTACGTAATGCTAGGGTTCGTGTTTTTGTTTGGTGTCGCGTAAATTTACGAGTAGTTCCTGGAATTAGCGCATTCTTACATAAAGCCTCAGCTTTATAATAGGTATAAGTATCTGAATTCAAAAGTGAGTTTGTTTGTCGATCTTTGACGTCCATCGGATCTACATGATCTTTTGAACAAGCATAGTTGAGAGTATAGGAAAGGACATAGGCTATTTCCCAAGAAATTTGGAAATCCCCCGTATGAAACGGCAGATAAAAGTATCAAATAAACATTAGAACCTCGACTCCTTTCAAAGAGTATACAGCAACGGTTCCAGTAGCTATGAAGTACATGCAGTCTCCTATATCTCCCGCTCGCACTACGGAATCGTTGGGTAGGTACACTTCAGGGCTGAGGCAACCGAGGATGGTGCCCACCAGCCTGGCCGGCAGACCCTCGAACAGCGTCACTTTGTTAACGAGCTTATGGCACGTGTGTAGGGTGACCTCGTTTCGAAGCTCCTCTAGAAAAAATATGGCTTGTATAAGAAAACTTCATGGAAAAATTTTACCTATTATTATCTTATGCAAGTTTGAGTCGAACGTTTGTATGTTTTTTTTTATTTCGATGAGAAACTTACCTACAGCTACATTTTGGTTAGGTAACTGTTCGGCTGGCTAGTAATACCTACCATACCCACCTACTACTTATTAAATTAAAAATCTATCGTCAAGAAGATACCCCGTGTATTCCGACGCATTTGAGTCACGTCTCTTCTAGAATCTGCATAGGTATTTCAGCCGAATTTGATTTGTCACAGTGGGCTTATTGTAATAGGTAGGGACGTACTACTTATTGTTTTAAAGGCAAACCTGAGAGGGACTGCAGTACACTGTTCTCCACAAAATACATCTCCTGGTATCTATAGCGATAGAACTGCCGTACGCGCTTCTTCAGCGGCGCAGGGAACTGTTTCTGCTTCATGTACTCCTTGTACATTACAATTAATAGGTATATATCTATGTGGTTATTTAGGAATTACACAGCACATAATTTCTATTAAATTCATACGCAAATATGACTGAGGGATTTAAAAACGTTGGTAAATTAAGCAGGTCTATCCATATAAGAACTTTAGAACTCGAACTTTAGTTTTGGGCGTTGCTTACTTCGTGGATTTAAAATAAGGTTTTACTGGTCTGACCATACGTGAAGTTAGATATTATTTATTTTATATATATCTACGCAATGACGAGTAGAGACTACAGATCTTGCGACAACTATAGTTAACTTATATGTAACCTACACTGCATTATTTTTATTATTATATTTCTTTACCTCAACGTGATCCATTAGTGCATAGTATCGGATTGTGGTGCTGAAGACAGTCATGTAGATCTTCAGTAGAAGTACTGTGAACCAGTTCTATTATTATTAACATCTCCAATAGGATATCATAATTTATGAACCTCTTAACAATGCGGGAAATTTTTCACACACGGCCAATCTGATTCCAAACTAAGCAGTGCTTGTGATATGGTGATATACTACATATTATATCTACTAGGTACTAAATACATAGTCATGTGGATTTGACTCGAGACCGAATGAAATGGAGGGACATGATGTACAAAGCCGTCCCTAAATAGGATAAGGTGAGGAAAATGATGATGATACTACTAAATACATACTTAAATAGATAATTACATATCACGTTTATCAACAAGTATTTAACGAAGTTGTTTTAAATAAATTACCAAGGGTGTACACCATGAACATGGTTGCGTAGAGGATCACAAACGAATGTATCACAATCTCAATAGGTACTTTCGCTTTGAATATTGAAAAGCCCGTTCCTGCAACAATTTTCTTCACGTGAGACCTTTAAAATTCTTATCAAAGAACCTTCCATCTACACCTTCAACTTCTTTACTCGAAACGAAATACAATGGGTTTATAATGAAAAATATTTGAAACTTGAACTTGGTGTCAGATTATGTAAGGAGGGAAAGGGTCGAGCCAGATTTGCCTTACTTGGGACATTTAAACTAGTTGGTACACTACTATTACTAAATCTAAGATTTTAATAACAGAATAATATAAGTTCTTAGTACCAAATAAGCGAGTAGATAACTATTTAACCAACTCTTACCGAAAAAAGCAGATATAGACATAAACATGGCCCTCCTATAGCGAGTATTCACGCTGTAATCCATTATACTGTAGTCCTGGTTAATTAAGAAGCTGTTGTAATGACTTGGTATGTAACCGTTCCCTGAGACAACATAATTATTTGCATTAGTTTATTCAGCTTACCCTTGAACAGTTCAAAAATTCTGACTCTGGCGAATTGTCAAAATGTAGCTTTTACTTCGGAGTCTCTCAGATTCAAATAGAGTGAAAATAATACTTTTCGTCAGTAAATTAAGGCTTTCTGGGGACTCTGATATTGTAGATATCTATGTCGATATATTATGAGCTTGTAACAATGAATGTGTACATAAAGAATAAATAACTTAATACATCAGTGTGGTTTTTAGTCCTCCCTCAACGACCTGATGACAACTAACATAACTAACGATTCAGAAACCAGCTTTCAACTGAGAAAAATATTTTGAATAGGTGTAAATACAAAGTTATAGAAAACCTTTCCATTCCAATATTTCATAAGGAAACACAAACTCGACTTACAATACAAAGACACTGCAGAGGGTAGATACATGAGGCAGCTGCACCAGTGAGCGGTAATGGTGAAAAGCATGGCGTGCCTGACGCATCCTTGGTTTATATACGATCCAGTGAATATCTGAAATAGAATCCTCCTAATATTATAAATGGGAAACTTTATGAGAATGTATAAAATAAATAAATAAATATCCTGGGACAATTTTCACACACGGCCAATCAGATTCCAAACTAAGCAGAGCTTGTGATATGGTAACCACTAACCAGGTAGCTGATATACTACATATACTATTTTTAAATACATACTTATATAGATATTTACATCCAGACACAGGACAAACAGACATATTCATGCATACAAATGTTTGTCCTGGGTGGGATTCGAACCCACGACCCGCGGCTTGAGAGTCAGGGTCACTAACCACAAAGCCAACCGGGCTGTCAATGTATGGATGTATCCATAACTAAACGTTTGTTACTCTTTCACGCCAGAACGGCTGAAATGAGCGCAATAAAATTGGCGCAGAGTTAGAATCAGAGGGTACTTTTTACCCCGGGAAAACATTACCAGGGAATGCGGGAGAAACCGCGGAGGCCACTACTGCGATATATTTATTTACTACCAAAAAAATTATATAGCTTAGAAACGAACATTATGATTTTTTACCTTTGATTTCATGACAATATAAATTAAATGATAATGATAATTACCCTCATGAAATTCTTTAAGTCCCGTATGACATGGTATAACTTGGTTGTCCTCAGCATAGCCATGATATGTCCAGCGAGGATGTACCGTCGGTAAGGAAGGCGAAGGTATAACAGGATGTAGGCAATGGGCATGGAAGACAGTAGATCTATGATTAGCCAGAACTTTATGTAGCTCCTGTGGATTTCGATAGAACTGTTTATTTGCTATAGACCTAATGATTATATTATATATTCCATAGATCTTTAGAAAAGTGCGGCATGTGTGTTTAATGGTATATAAATTATACCCATTGTCAGGCCATTGTAAGTATTTATTATATTAACTTGGTAAGCTAAGCAGTATTGTTCTTTATCTGTAACTGAATTTAGCTGAATTATTTTGGAGGCTTTCTATAATGTAATGTAACGGTAAACAAGTATTTTTTCCAAGTCTTTTGCTTCTGTATTGAAGGTGTACAAGAACTGATGACGATGAAACAAGTAACAAAATTTAAACAGGAAAAATTGTCATCTGACTTTCAATTTGACATTTCGCGATTTTTAGGTGCTTTGCAATCATGGCGCTGGCAACGACGGGTATTTCGAGAGCAACTGAAGATATACCAATACATTGTTTTTCTTACCAAATAACCAATGTTCTGTCCATAAGAATGGTTCGCGAGCGGCTATCAATGATGCCCGTGTTCATTTTGATGGCTATATCGAATAAGCACAAGATGTTGAGCGCAAGTTGGATATTGTCCAAGAAGTGAAGCTGACTCGTGTACGGAGGCTCGATGATGTAGACAAACCGTAAAGTCGAGATCGTCATGTGAGCCAGATTGATCAGTATCATCATGCTGTTCCATATTAAGCTGGAATTGATTTAATCTTGGTTACAGAACTGATCATAAAAGTTGCATTGGCTGCATACTCTTAGACAAAAATATAAAAAGCATGGAAAGTTGCGGCACAATTGAGAAGTAAAATATTACAAGCATTTCTATAAAGACAATTATATTTTATTCTAGTAATGGCGCCCTCGTTTCAAGTCTTTTAAACAGCATTTTTTTAGACAGCATACATTAAATTTAGGTTTCGATGTGGGTACTCAAACCTTAACCTTGAGAGAAAAACCCTCAATGCTCCGTAATTTTGTCCAATTATGCCTTTAAATCGATGATAGGTGTATAAGACAAAGTGAACTTAGATAATAAACTTATCTTCGATATGTATTTGATCTAAAATTTTACCTCGTTTACATTACCTGAACAAGCTTAAAGGATGAATCAAGTAGGTTCCGATCTCAAACAGCTGCTTCTGCCTCTCCGCCACCACTTCAGGGTAGCTTCGGAAGTATTCGTAAGTCTTCGGATGATATCGGGAGACTTGACCTATTTTTCTGATGCTGCGTATAGTTGTTTTGAAGAAGCCTCTTTTTGGAGGCAACATGCTATATGACCCTGGTTGGAAGATACATTTTCCATGAACTATGTGTCAAATGTATGTATTTTCTATGTATTATCAAGTGAAACATTACCAAGACCCAAACGGCAGACATGTTTCTTGAACAACATCTTGGATATTCAGAAGATAGCACAAATCACTGGCAAGGAATACGATTCTCCTTGTAAAATTTATTCTAGACCGGAGAGTATTCTCAATTCATAATAAGTACATACTTTATTCAAGCTTTTATCATGATAGCACTGTGGTATCTTCTATTTTCGTTGCATGACAGTGAATGAGATTGAAAACTCTTTGCTAAATCGTGACAGAAGAAAATGTTTGTGGCTTAACTATTTATTACACTTCTCAAAATTTTGTCGCCTATATCAGCCGTTACTGAATTTAATCAAGTATTACGCTACAAGCTTGTACCTATTCTAAATCCAGAAGTACGGATACAATGGTTTTTGGATAAATTCAGCTAAATGTAATTTATACGAACGTTGTGTAAAATCCTAGCTTATCTTTGGCTGTCATCAGCTGTAATTTTTCATGGGGTAATCAAAACAATTATATTTCGTGAATAAAATGATCTTTTATTTACAAAATAGTATAAAATATTTACAACAAACATAGGGTTTAAAATACAATAAATAAGTAAATAATGATAAATCTATCTTATTTTATGTAGACTATTCTAATTTATAGTCTGAACTGGTTGTTGGCGAACTCTGGACTGAAGGGAGTCGGATTGAAGCCAAAGTTGTTCTTGTGGTTTGTTATCGGGTCTTCAAACTAAAAGAAGGAGAACACATTTTAATTTTGGTAAAAAAACTACTACACGGGGTTTGCTATTTGCCCATTAAGGGAAATAACAGAGATGAGTGGAAAGCGGGAGGCTTTTGCCCTGGGGGACAATCCAGGCTTTAAAGAAATAAAGGGTTTGCTTGTTCTTGCTGTATATAAGTAATAATATAAATTTAAAGTTAATTATTGATTATCTCTTTGAGTATTTAAGAAGTAACCATGCGAACCAGCATTTTTATCTACCTAAGTACTTAATTTTAGAAATTACTATTAAATGGAGTTTTAAAGAAAAAATATAAAGACAATGCTAAAATTTTATTAGCTTAATATCTGATCATAGAGGTCAATAATATACTTTTACATACATATACTCTGAGTAGTTAGTAAGATATTGGACAACTCTTATCCAATAATGAGAATATAAATGAAAATATAGGTGTTTCATCTAAAGAAACTCACCGTATCGTTGATGACGATTCCCTGCGCAGAGTTCGAGTCGTCAGGAGGGAAGTAGTCGGAGTTGAACTGAGGCATATCCTCAATGCCGATCAGATCTGAGTCGTTTGACGCGTCACTGTAATGTGGATTCAAAACAGATGTGTAAATTCAAGGAAAATAAAATCTGGACTAAAAACCATGAGCAAGAAATTAAAAGCATGAATCTTGGAGCAGTCTATATTCTACGTCTATCTAATTCTTTACTTATATTATAAAGCTGAAGAGTTTGTTCACTTGAATGCGCTAATCTTAGGAACTAGAACTTAGTGTTAGATAGCCTATTTATCGAGGAAAGTTATAGGCTATATGTATCCCTGTATTCCTACGGGAAAGGGAACTACGGGAGTGAAGCCGCGTGGTGGAAGCTAGTGTACTATGTGTGTATATTTTAGTAAGAAACCATATACCATTTAAACTCTTTGTTAAAAGTAAGGTTAAGGATGAATTTACAAGCACAATATCATATCTAAAAGCCAACAATAACAATATCCCTGGTATCGTTATTATCAGAGGAATTGTAAACGATGATTTGTCAGACAAACCTGATGGCATCAAAGTCTGGTGCCTTGAGGATCTCATTCCATATGGGGTTGGAGCCCTCGGTGGCGTGCTTGTTGGTGCCGGGCGCCGCGAGGCCGGCGCGGTTGAGCCCCGACGCCACGGAGCCGTACTTCGTCATCGATAAAGCTTCCAGACGACGGTTCAACCTGGGAGAGACGATTGTCTGTTATCTTTGGATGTAATTCTGGTTTTAGCACTCAGTCAAGTAAAATAGTGCAATGTGAAGGTAGACCCCGTAGACCTTTTTTTAGGAGAAATGAGAATTCCAAAAAATATTGCGGATCTACCATTTTGATAATAGATGATCATATTAAAGCTGTAAATGTGCTGGCTGTTAATGGCCTACGGTCCGACCTGATGGGAAGCACTTCCCGTACCCTATGGACGCTTGCAACACCAGGGGCGTCACTCACGCGTTGCCAACCCTGTAAAAATGTCTTCACTGCCTTCCTGAAGAATTCTATATGCCCAAGTAGAATGAGAACCTGCATACCATGTTGGAAATAGAGCGACTTAAGATGAAATATTTCGCTTCGAACTTGCTGCATCTGCTTCTGACAAATAAATTTCCTTTATTGCAAACTGGGACTAAACAGACTACATTACTTACGCTCTAGTCCTAATGATGAATGTGATGAGAAGTATAAGGCACAGGAACCCAAGGAAGACTGAGAGCGCCGCCAGCACATACACGGTGACCTGGCTGGAGTCCCCACCGGCCTCTGGACTGGACTCAGTCACGAAGTCCTGCAGTACCAGCAGCTCCATATTGAGGGTAGTTTGTATGGAACGCAGGAGGACTGTGTCGCTGCGAAGTCTGGGGGTAATATGAAAAATAAATAATTGTGTGTCTAAATATGACTACTAGGTTTATGAGCTGATGATCCTATGGTAAAAGATGAAGATTTTATGAACTGCTTAATACTTCTTGAGTTTGTTCATATCACAGATATATTTCTCAATTTTCACACTGTTTAAGATTTTCCCGGTTTAATCATACACTTATTATATGTTCCTTATGTTTCTTATATAAATGCTTGTTGTTATGGTAGGTATCTTCTTTAGTAATCCTACTACTATTATAAAGGCGAAAGTTTGTAAGTATGGATGTATGTATGGATGTTTGTTACTCTTTCACGCTCCAACGGCTGAAGGGATCTGCTTGAAATTTGGCACAGAGCTAGAATATGTTCTGGAATAACACATAGGCTACTTTTTATCCCGGGAACGCGGGTGAAACCGCGGGGAGCCACTAGTCAAAGATAATTCTATCATTGACTTTATATTTATATTATTATGATGTGATTTTAATATTACTAATTATGTTAGTTATTCCATAAGCTATTGCTACTAAAGAAGATATAAACATAAGAATCTACATGGAGATGAAATTCAAAACGTGAAAGAGATAGAGAATGATATAGGAGATGATAAATCGCACTAACTGTTCAATCTCATCAGCGGACACCGGCACATTGTCTCTGATGAAGTGTGCTCGAACTTCAGTGGTATCTTCTAGAGCTACACCATTACTATCGCTGGCTTGCACCACCTGGTCTATGTTGCACGTCATACCAAAACCGCTGGTGAACGTTTGGATAATCTGATCAGAGAAGATGTCATTGTAAAATAAACCTTATGGTGACGGTTGAAAAACCAAATTTTGAGTATCAAATTACTAACAAAGTCCCTGTTAGCTTCGATCTGGCCCACAGTGTTGACGAATATGAAAAACACCCGGTTAAGTGATGATACCAAGTAGATCCTCACTTGCGACCTGTCCGAGGCACCAGCTGAAATAAAAATAGTTTTGCAACTTCAATAAAACAATATTTATTTAAATGCGGAACAGCAAAATTGCACATAAGAGATTTAGATAATAGATTTAGCAACAGTACAACTGTAATAAGACGAGTTTATGTATATGTATTTGTCGACCGATTTATGTTTTACAAAAAAAAAATTATACATCCATGTTTTACATACATTACTGTTAGATATATAACTTAATCTACCCTTAGACCTGTATTTTATTTGAACCTATTTGATAAATATTTACCGACCTTTAATTTTACAGGTTCTAAGCTGGAAAAGGGCGTCTAACAAACACAAACACTGATAACTGATGGAACCGCAAATCAATTGATATACCACCAAAGACAACAGCACAAGATCTACCATCCCAAGCTGGACAAAGCACCTCAAATCTCCACCTTACCTGGATCAGTAGCTACCACGTCGAACTCAAACATCCCATGCATAGCTGCAGTTGGCTGTATGTTCAATGTGAGTATTCCAGTTTGTGCTCCTAGTATGAATGCTGAATATTTAACTGCTTCCAATGAAGAATCAACCTGCATCGAATCTTGATCTATCGTGTATGTTATAGTTGCACCCTCGGAATGTATTGCCTGTGGTGAATGTATAAGATTTAACTATCAAGTATTCACTTTAAACAGGTCGGTTAGCTTTATGGCTCTGACTTTCAAGCCGCCGGTCGTGGGTTTTAATGTTAGTTCTGTGTCATCTGTTGTACGTATATCTCAGGTACGTATTCAAAAATAGTATATCAGCTCTCTGGTTTCCATAGCACAAGTTTTGTTTGGTTGTAAATCAGATTGACAATGTGTGGAAAAAGTCTGTAAGTTAGGTATAAAATGTTACCTGGACCGTAAGTAGTTCTTTGCTTATGGCATCTACAGTAGAAATTCCGGCTGTGTACAGACTTCTTAGGAAATATGGTCGTGGATCTGCTTCTCTGACCTGAAATTTTAATAAAATTACTGTTAGCACTTACTTTACCGACAGAGTGATTTTTACTTCTATATCATATTTGTTAACAGAATCATCTGATTATTATTTGATCAGCTGAATTTTAAAAAGGTCTAATACCTACTTTTTGCAATCTACATAAAATACATTTAATATTGTACCGCTTTCTCCAACATCAATTTGTTATTTTTGCTGTCCTTTGTCAATTTCGATTAATAATGTTAATATGAACACAGCAAGCATGAACAAAAGTTACTTTCACATTTCGATAGCTTAATTTGCAAACCTAATACTCCACTTTTTAACGAAAATTTCATTTTGATATCCGCAGACACTAGATATCATGTAATTTCTCGTCATTGACTTATTAGGCTTGCAAATTAAGGCATTGATTTAAAATATTATTTAGGGTAGACTAACATTAACAGTGACAGTGAGCGTGGCTCCAGCCAGTGGAGCTCCCGGTGTCAAAGAGTTACTTGCAGCTACGATCAGCGTGTAGACTGACGTCACGTTGCGGTCCAGTTCCTTCACCAGGGTTATCACGTTAGTTGTTGAATCAAGTGCGAAGTGACCTTCGTTGTTGCCATCTGGTGAAGACATATTATTTTAGAGTACAACTTCTTTAGCTTAGAGAGGCTTATAGAGAGGAGAAAACGTAGGTGCTTTCACAGTTACATATAATATTCAATGCGGAATTAGAGTCTACAGAAGAGAATCGAATTTGTCGCTTTCAGACTAAATGATATTGCAGCTACTGTAACATCAACATTTTATAATATTATTCTTCCCAATTTCAATGGTATTATTTACACTTTGTTGTATACTGCGATAAACTGGCTAAAACCATTTGTTTGGTACCATATTACCATATACCGAAGTATTATAATTTTCCTATCTAATAAGTGAGTATTTATGTATTAAAACCGCTATGCTTACCAATGATTCTGTAGTAGATATCAAAGCAGCTCTCATTGCACAGATGGTTCTTCGGATCTTCAGCCAACGGTAACTCATGGCTCTCGGACATTCCCGCTATACTTTCTGTAAACACCAAATTCTCATAAAAACTTGAAATATACCAGTAAATGTAAAAATCATTATTGTACTAGATCAAAGTTGCTTTTGAAAAGATTGCTGAGTTAAATGCCGGCTCTTCTCAGTAAAAGCAACTTTCAGAACCGAGCATAACGTGACTGTTCATAAGTGCCTGTAGCCACCACGTATTGCAGCACAATAGGTCAAGATACAATTGAACAAGCAGTTCTCAAAAGAACTTTTATAGTCAAGCTGATGCCACACGCCGCACTCCTCAACTCCTGTCTCCGCCTGAAGTTTCGTGGACTCGCGAACTCGAGACTCTTCACCGCACGACAGCTGCCGACGAACAAGGTGCGACGAACTCTCTGCAGCCTATATTTATAACGTCGGTGCGAGGCAACCACACCAACGTTAGAGAGAGAGAGGGCGAGACCAATTTGACCGCGACGCGCACCAGTGACCCGTGCCGTGATTGGTCATTAATGCAGTGCTGTGATTGGCTCACATAGATCGACCTATTAGATTAAGTGTTTTTGTTTATTTTGTAATTAATGTATCTTTTTTTATTGGTTAGGGCATATTGTAAAAAACTATAAATAGGCAGTCTAGAAAATAAATTATACATTCTACATTCCATGTACACTCAAGAGTTTCATTATCGCCAACAACCTGCCTCGCCAAAGTGGTGACCCCGAACAAAACACACCTGAAGAAAACTACCTGAAGAAACTCACAACTATTTCAAGATGTCGACCGCACCACCTACGTCATACGCATCGCAAGCAGACCTTATTTCTGAAATAAGGAAGCTATCACTAGAAATAGCAGAGCTTAAAGCAAGACCACAGTACAGCAACAATTACAATTATCGTCGAAGCCGCTACTCATCCCATCACCGCACCTCGTCAAGATCGCGAAATAGAGAAGCATCACCATCACCATTCTGCTATTACCACCGACGTTTCAAAGATCAAGCCAGACGATGCACATCGCCTTGTTCATTTAAAACCCAAAAACCGGAAAACTAAACAGAACGTTGGCAGAGGCGGACACCGGCGTTCAAGAAAATTCACACCGCCTTTACATCACCGACAGAAACTCAAAACTTTCATTTTTAGTCGACACCGGAGCCAACGTGTCCGTACTACCTAAAAGAAAGGGACAAATAGCAACGCCGTTACCATTCCAACTGTACGCAGCGAACAACACCACTATAGCTACGTACGGCGAGAGGACACTGTCTCTCGACTTCGGCTTACGACGCCCATACAAGTGGAAGTTCATCATAGCTGACGTTTCGAAGCCGATCCTCGGAGCCGATTTTCTCAAACACCATCAACTCATCGTAGACTTAAAAAACAAGAAAATTATCGACGGAGCTACGAGTCTCAAGGTCAACGCCCCGGTACGATTATCAAACGTGCCTACCGTACGCAGCATCGACATCAATCAGCTATATCACGATATCTTAGCTCAGTATCCAGGAATAACAAGATTGACATCCATGAAATTGAATGCCGTTATAAACGTGCAACATTTCATCGAAACAAAGGGACCGCCGATACACAGCCGCGCCCGACCAATCCCACCACATCGCTTCGAAATAGTCAAGAAAGAATTCGAAAACATGATCGAACAAGGATTATGCAGACCAAGCAAAAGCCCTTGGGCATCACCTCTCCACATCGTACCAAAGAAAAATGGCGATATTAGAGTTTGTGGTGATTATCGAAGACTAAACTCTATCACCATACCAGACCGCTATCCCGTGCCACGCATCAAAGACTTCACTCATCACCTGTCTGGAAAAACTATTTTCTCAACAATAGACCTCAACCGAGCTTATCAACAACTATGTGTCAGAGAAGAAGACATCGAGAAGACCGCTATCATCACTCCAATGGGATTATTCGAATTCCCACGTATGTGTCCTGGTTTAAAAAACGCGGGACAAACCTTTCAACGCTACATCCACGAAGTACTAAGAGGATTAGATTTTGTCTTTCCATTCATCGACGATCTACTCTTAGCATCCGAAAGCGAAGATCAGCACCGTGAACACCTTCACATCGTACTCAAAAGGTTAGAAGACAACGGCATCACTATCAACCCCGCCAAATGCAACCTAGGCAAACCAGAAGTACAGTTCCTACGCTACACCGTATCGTCCGAAGGTATAAAACCTCCCGAACACAAAATCAACATTATCAACAGTTATCCCAAGCCGACCACAATCGAAGAGCTAAGAAGATTTCTCGGTATGATCAATTTCTACCGCGATCATATACCTAACGCCGCATCGCTACAAGCACCATTAAATGCATACCTACATAACGTCAAGAAAAAAGATAAAACTCAAATAACGTGGACCGACGAAGCAACTCAAGCATTCGAACAATGTAAGAAGAGCATCATAAACGCTACCCTTCTCGCTCACCCATCGCACCACGCAACACTCGCCTTATTCTGCGACGCGTCCGACAATTCAGCTGGTGCCGTACTTCAACAATACATACACGAAACATGGCAACCACTCGGTTATCATTCAAAGAAGTTCACCGAAGCACAGAAAAAATATTCAACTTTCGATCGCGAGCTACTTGCTATGTATATGGCAGTCAAACACTTCCGGAAAACATTTGAAGGACGCCATCTCATCATATTTACAGACCACAAGCCGCTAACATATGTAATGGCGAAGACTCATTCCAACTCAGAAACACAGAGGCGAACAAGACAACTTTTGTTTATCAGAGAATTTACCACGGACATAAGACACGTGAGCGGTAAACAAAACGTCGTCGCCGACACACTCAGCCGCATAGAAACAATCTCATGCCCATCTTCAATAGACTACAGTGAAATAGCCAGAACTCAAGAAAAGGACAGCAACATCGAACAACTATTATTACAAGATAACATCAAACTCAAGAAAATAATAATACCAAACACCGATGTCGAATTATACTGCGAAACATCCACTCCTTATGTACGCCCGTACATACCAGAACAATATAGAAAAGAAGTTTTTGACAGCGTGCATAATATCAGTCACCCTGGTACTCGCACGACTCGCAAACTTATATCTCAAAAATATTTCTGGCCATCAATGAACGCAAACGTCAACAGTTGGACTCGAACCTGTATACATTGTCAGAAAAGCAAGATACAACGACACACATTCTCGAAGATTTCATCTTTCCCGCCAAGCGAACGTTTCCAACATCTACACGTCGACATCGTCGGACCATTACCTACAACAACTCAAGGTCATCGGTATCTAGTTACAATGATAGACCGATCAACGAAATGGCCCGAAGCAATACCTACCGACGAAATATCAGCTGTTCGAATAGCCGATATCGTCTATAAACATTGGATAACAAGATTTGGATGTCCGACCACACTAACAAGCGACCAAGGTCGTCAGTTCGAGAGTCAGCTGTTCCAAAATCTCATGAAGCAAATGGGAATCAAGAAAAATCGTACTACACCGTATCACCCGCAAAGCAACGGTATCGTCGAACGATGGCACCGCTCACTCAAAACATCGTTACGCGCGAAACTTTCCGACGCAAGTTCATGGATCGACGAAATACCTACAGTGCTACTGGGATTACGAGCCGCATTAGGCACGGACACCGGCGTGAGCGCCGCCGAACTTACCTACGGTCATAACTTACGACTGCCCGGCGATTTCTTTATCTCGCACACACACACAACTGCTATGGATTATACCTACGTTGAAAAACTACGTGATATCATTCAAGCAAACAAGCCGCAACCAATCACCGAGCATCACAGTAACAATAAAAGCGTTTTCGTGCATCAAGACTTACACAAGTGCAGTCACGTTTTTGTCAGGACAGATGCAGTAAAGAAACCACTTCAAACCCCATACGAAGGACCCTACCCAGTGATAAGACGGACAGACAAGGTGTATTGCATACAGTTACCTGATCGACAAGCCAACATATCGATCGATCGATTGAAGCCCGCATACGTCATCACAGAAAGTACCTACACTTCACAACCAACCAAAAGCAGTACTATTCCAGTTACCAAGCAGCAAACGAAAGTACCTACGGCCGACAACATGAGGTCACAGCCCGCAAAGGTCAAAACACGCACGGGTCGTGTCATTAACCTGCCGGTACGCTTCGCTTGAGGGGGAGTACTGTAGCCACCACGTATTGCAGCACAATAGGTCAAGAAACAATTGAACAAGCAGTTCTCAAAAGAACTTTTATAGTCAAGCTGATGCCACACGCCGCACTCCTCAACTCCTGTCTCCGCCTGAAGTTTCGTGGACTCGCGAACTCGAGACTCTTCACCGGACGACAGCTGCCGACGAACAAGGTGCGACGAACTCTCTGCAGCCTATATTTATAACGTCGGTGCGAGGCAACCACACCAACGTTAGAGAGAGAGAGGGCGAGACCAATTTGACCGCGACGCGCACCAGTGACCCGTGCCGTGATTGGTCATTAATGCAGTGCTGTGATTGGCTCACATAGATCGACCTATTAGATTAAGTGTTTTTGTTTATTTTGTAATTAATGTATCTTTTTTTATTGGTTAGGGCATATTGTAAAAAACTATAAATAGGCAGTCTAGAAAATAAATTATACATTCTACATTCCATGTACACTCAAGAGTTTCATTATCGCCAACAACCTGCCTCGCCAAATGCCTATTTGAATAAAAATATTGTGATTTGATTTGATTCTTACCTATAAAAGCAACCGTAGCTGTATTTGTTTGGAATATAGGATCTCCTTGTGTCGGTACAAAAACTACGTGCAGACTTGTTTCTGAATATTTCGCTCCTGGCTCCGTACCGCCGTCTGTAGCTCGTATTGTCACCTGCATTGTTGTAAAATAAACTGTATTACCATCATTATTGAGTAAGTTTTCCAATTTATCATTGTTTTCCAATGGTTTTGCATACTTACATGGAACTCCCTAATGCTATCAGTGATGACGTGTCTCAGCATCAAAGTACCTCGATTTTCAGCAAAATTCAATACGTCGAAGTATTCAATAGCTTCATCTGCAAATTATTAATATTCGGTTTCTTATTTTTTCTTACGGTTAACAATATGCACACATAATTCTTGAACCAGTGTATTAAATTAAAATATTCTTATTATGAATATAAAACGAACCTGGCTATTTTTAGGCTATCTTCCGAATCGATTTGTTTTTTTTTTATTATCATCATATTGAGCGCATTGTACACAAAACTACAATATATATAGTTTTGCTATTTAATTGAGTTTAAACATACATTCATAATACGTACTAGAATCTTAATCTTAATTGCTCGATAGCTGATTGCAGATAATAACTTACCATCACCAGCAATAGAGAAAGTAACAATCCCAGCTTCCAGACCGTCCTCGTCTGTAGCTTCAATGCTATCCAGGAAGTCTCCTTCCACTGTAGCCAGGGTACCACCCACTATGGCACGTTCCTTATCAGTGAAGAACATGTTAATATCATTTCAATTAAAAATAATTTCATTATATTTAGAATTGAAAATTAAGGCCAGCCTTAATTTACTAGACTTTACTAGACTTTATTTACTAGACCAGTCACTAGACTGTGTGACCCTGACCTTTGAGCCTATGATCGTGGATTTAATTTCACCCTAGACAAACAAGTATGTTTTCTAAGATTATATTTGCTATCAGGTTGGGTATATAAGCTCTGCTTACTTTGGAATCAGTCAGCTTAAGAAAAAAATATTATAAGAACTTATTACATTAATGCAAGTACCTGAGCGAATCGTATCGTAGTGCCGCTGATAGGGAACACGAAAACAGGTTCGTGGAAGTTGAAAGGCCTGATGATGAGCTGGTAGACTTCATCAGACATCATCTGTGGTATTCCATGGTCGTAGGCCTGAGAATAAATCACAGTAATCTTAAAATTTTCAAGGCTTGGGTAAATAGGTTTCTTCTGGGCAAGCATGCTCCATCCTAGGTTTCGGCAGCGTCTTGTATGGACGGGTCAGAGACCAAATGCAAGCCCATCCATAATAAAAAAAAAAAAAAATTATGAAGTCTGGATATACCCGCGTTCCCGAACGAATGCTATTCTAGAACATGTTCTAACTCTGTGACAAATTTCATTGATGGTTCTTAAACCGTTCTAGAGAGGTTGTGTAACAAAAATCCAATCTTAGGAAAATGGTACAAAACTAAGACTAAAATAGTAATGAGCACAGTAAATCATACCTGTATATGAATATTATATGTCCCCCAATATCCTCTAAGGTCCATAGCGGTCTCCAACTCCCCTGTGACGTTCTGGATTTGTATCATAGTGAAGAGTTCCGGGACTTCGATCTCTCTGTTGGTGACATTCAGAGCGAGAATCGCGTAGCCGACGCGAGAGTTATCCGTGTCCGGTTCATCACGATCTGGAGCGTAGATGTCCGGTTCAAGGCGTTGACCCTGTGGAAAAAAAAAATTGATCCCGGAACAACTGATAACCTAAATAGTTTAGTGTGCATTGTGCATTTAGTTAAGTTTTATTATTACTTTTATATCTGTTTTTTTGTCTTCGGTATACAATAAAGTGTTATCTATCTAGTTTATTTGAAAAGAGTCTTTAATTAACTTTACACATGTAAGTTTGACCACAATAGCAACCTAAATAACGCCAAAATTAAAGGCCCTAGTTCTTTCACTATCAGTAAATACAGTACTTACTTCAAGAAGACTCTCTGAAATGGACCAAGACAGCTCGTGAGGTTCCGGTAACTCTGGAGCATTGTCATTGACGTCCAGCAACACTACCAGGACTTCTGTACTCGCTTGATTTCTATTTCCATCTAGAAATTATAAAGTTTGTTCTACTATATATAGAAAAGGATATTAACATAAATTGTAAATTGCTGATCAGGCTGAGATATAATGTTAAGTCTGAAGAAGCTAGCTGACACAAAATAAAAAAGTATTTTCAACGCATACTGGTAAATCATCTAAATAAACATAGCAGCTAGCTCAATCATAAAGAGCTCAATCATTGTCATAGTCATCAGCTGGCTACCATGTTCCCAATCATATAATTATAAATTTTATAGAAGTATTTGTTTATTCCCTCCATTTATAATTTAATATAGGAAAAAATATGTAACACAATAATTTAAAAATCAACATTAATCAAATAAGTTGCACTTGGTGCAAGCCATTAGATGAGTCAAAGTATTTACCTCCACCGCCGTAAAAGTTGTCTATTAAGTTCATGAAGATCCTGTGCCGGGGTTCGTCCCCATCCCTATCCAGGACCTCATTGGTGGTATACTCCACGTACACCAGGCCGCTGTCAAGGTCCACAGCGAAGAAGTCACGGAGACGTGTGTTTACTGCATAGTTGATTTGATAACGCACTGTGTGGTAAATCTCTGCAAGAAACATTGGTACTGTTTTAATAAAATTCAGAAGAAATAAGAACCTCTTTTATGGGAGTCGTTTATGAAAGCAAGCTGTCAGTGTTTCTTATATAACTCTTCATGTCTATCCCTATCTGTGAAAGTCCTGTCAACATCGATTCAGCTGTTTTGGAGACTAGCCGGAATAAACAGACAGGCAGACCAATGTTTAATTGTTTATGTTATGTTCTATATTATACCATTATGTGTTATTATATTGTTAGATGTCGAGATCATACTTGACATGAATTGGCTTCTATAAAGTATTTATTAAGTTCGCTCCAACCAATTTTATAGCATACATGAGTTCCATTAAGGATTTTGGTTATGACTTATTTTATTACCATCTCTATCCAAATCACTGGAAACTATAGTGACAACTTCATCGCCACTCGTGGCATTCTCGTATATGTATACAGTCACATTGAACTTGTCCGTTTCTGCGTATGGTTCCTTGTTGTTTGTATCTGTGATTTCAATTTGAATCTGTAACAATAATAGTATTTTTTCTCAATTTGATCAAAATCAAAAATCAAAATCAAAATCTTTTTCATTCAAATAGGCCTCAATAAAGCACTTATGAATAGTCACTATTAAAGCTCGGTTCTGATAGTAGTTTTTACTGAGAAGAGCTAGTTGGTATATCTTTATTAGTAGACTAGCTGACCCGCGCAATTTCATTATCGTCGTGACGTAACGTAGCGTGATGAAATATAGCCTTCCTCGATAAATGGGCTAAATATTTAAAATAAATATTTATCAAATCCGACCAGTAGTTCCTGAGATTAGCACGCTCAACCAAACAAACTCTTCAGCTTTATATAGTATAGAAGTATAGATATATGTTTATGATATATCCTATAAAATTTTTACTTACGAATCTATTTTCGAACTAAGGAATGCTTGGGTTTGTTACTTAGGCAACAAAGGCATATTAGTAAAATACATATATACTCATGTAAATATATAAAATTTTGTGGGTGGCTAAATAGTCCATTTATGTTGAAATCTTTGAATACCATAATTTTCGCGTTTAATTGATACTTACATTTCCTTCAGTATCCCAAGAAGTTCTATCTGGTGGACAATCTTCAATATTTTCTTCATAGCATCTGTCACTGGCTATTATGGTGTAGTACAAGTGGTACGTCGGTGGTACGTCCGCATCTATAGCACCACTTGTGTTAACAGTGATCTGACCTGACACGAAGTCAATCATCACTAAGTTATCAGGGGTATCACCTTGAGGGCTGAAAGGATTGTATTTGGTTTCTTCATTAAAAGTTTTATATTCTAAGGTCTGGTACTGTCAAAAACTATAGATTTACTATGACTAGGCAAATAGCAGACCAATCCGCACTAGGCCTGCGAGGTGGACTACGGCCCAAACCCCCTAGTTGTCAGAGGAATCTCGTGCTCCTCGGTGGAGAAGTATATGAGCTGATGACGATAAGGCAAATAGAGTAAAAGTTGCCATGTTTTCACCCTATATAATATTAAAAAATGCAGCAACTAAATTTGTTTAACATCTATTATAATTATTAACTTAGCAAATAGGGTTATGAATTACTTGTAAGACTTAAATAAAGCAGTCACCACTACACGCTCATTATCTTGTAAAAGAAAAGGATAAACAAAATACTCACAATATAGTATATCGCACTTGATTATACAATGGTCCATCTATGTCAGTGGCTAGTACAGATCCTATAACCACCCCACTGTTGGACATCTCTCTGACTCTGAACTCCTGAGTGAGGGTCCCATCGGACCAGACTGGCGGATTGTCGTTCATGTCTATTATGATCACTGTGAATGTTGCTGTTGGTGATATAAGAGTTGTTAGTTAGCAAAGATATATAGAAGCATCTTTATTGAGATATTTTACAATTTGTAATCGTATTGGAGTGAGCGCGTAAACATGAAAATGAGGCTATTTATCTTAATAAATATTTCTAGACTTTAATCGGCTTTAGACTAGGTGTTAACATCTCTATTAGTATGTACATATTTATAGCTCAAGATATGCTTAGTTTTTGTCTTTAATATTTATAACTTGTTCTGAAAATACGAACATTATGAAAAAGTCAGCCAAAGCGGTCAAGTTAATGATGTACCGTCATAAATGAGACCTTATTTATCCTACTAACAGAAATGCCAAAGTTTGGGACAATGTACGAGATGTCTGTTTATTAGTTGCATACCAAAACGGCTGAAGGAATTGCGATGAAAGGCACAAAGTTTGGATAAAATTAAGATCCCGTGGGAACTCAGTGATTTGTATGTATATAAAGATATTATGGCCTAACTATAACTATGTATTTGTCTACATTTTTTAGCTGTAAGTTTCTCTTAAAAATGTTATGATAAATAAATATCAAGATATTTTATTTGTCAACTTACACTCGTCAAAGTCTACTCCCAAGACCGTGTTGAGGTCACGGACCCTCACGGTGAGGTACATCACTTCGAACTCCTCGAAGTCGATGGTCACATTGTATCTGATCTCTTTGACGACCACACGCCCGATGGCCGAGCCATGGTTGCTCTCATCCGGGTATACAGTTTCAATGTCCACACAACTGGAATATGTATGTCAATTATTTTAGTTTTTGGGGTTTCGTAAATGATAATTTTACTTATGTAATATTTGCTTAGGTATATTATTTAATTATGCATCTTATTTGATTATTATAATATATCTTTTACGCAGTACAATTTCTGCCAGTGTTATGCTAGTACTTAACGAACACGTTTGATTTGAATTGATTCTCTTTGTATGGTACTTCAACGTTATTTATCTTGGTAATGTAACAAGTTCCAAAAACATTTGGGATAACATTATTATTTCGGACAAATGTCAAAACTATACTATATTTAAGAGAAACTTTTACCCACGACGTTGTTATTTTAACTATTATTGGAAAGACTAGGTCCATAGATAGATACTGTTTTGTTAGTCTGTGGATTATGCAATAGTAATCCAATTGACCTTACTTGTGGTACTCGATGGTAGGTGTTTCTCTGCCTTGCTTGGTTGCGTAGGAAGTGTCCCAGTCAATCTCAAAGATGAGCTCGGCCGTCGTGTCAGGGTCAGTGGCTGTGATCTCCCTGGTGATCTCATAACCTTCTGGAACGTTCTCTTCTACGTGCGGACTACCACGAGGCTATTGGCAATAATGATCCTTACTTATTTTATAAAGCAAATCTTAAGAACTAAGTACTGGTTCGAATTAAAAAATGATATTGATTTTGGACAGCCCATTTATCGAGAAAACTATATAACATCACGCTACGATCATTGGGAGCGGAAAACCAAAGTAAAATGTTGCTAAAACGGAGAAAGTGACGCTGACGAAGTTGCGCGGGTCACTAAAGCCACGGAAGTCCAATAAATTCAGCATTGACGGTAAATAGCTATCTCGTAGTTTGTACAAGATTTTTGTAGTTTTGAATTAATTTGATAGTACAAATATGAAATGATAAAGTAGTATTATGTTCATTCAATCGGTTATAATAAATCGATATCTTTATTGAGTTTTTCAGTAGACTTTGAAATCTGGAGATGTCAAACGTTGCAGTAGAATAAAGAAAACTGTATCCTGATCATATTAATTATTATTGCTGAACTTGGATTCCTTACCAGCCGCAATGTTGGTGCATTATTGTTAACATCGTAAAGGTTTATCACAAGTTGTGCTGTCGCCGTGTGGAACGGAGCCATGAGGGTATCATCAGCTCGGACCTGTTCACAAAATAATATCAATTCAAATTTTAAACAAAAAAAAAACAAATAATGGTTTAAGCTTTATGGTATTTACCTGAACAAACAGTACGCTCTGTCTATGATAATCAAAAGCATCATCTATTGACACATAAATATCACCTGTATCTTTGTCTATAGTCAAATAATCAGCAGCGTTGCCCATTAGTGAATGTCTGCAAGAGAAATTGAAATCATATAATCCTCCTATTTTACTGTCAGAATACTAGAGTTACAACATAAGTTATTACATACTGAGGTCCTTTTGACTAACACGCATTACATGTATACTATATACATATATATTAGATGACCCGGCAAACCTGGTGCCACCTTACTAATATTATAAATGCGAAAGTTACCGAGTATGGATGGATTGATCGATGTTTGTTACTCATTCACGCCAAAACGGCTGAAGAGATCTGTTTGAGTTAGAATATATTCTGGAATAACTCAAGGCTACTTTTTACCCCGGGAATATTGAAGGACACGGGAACGCTGATGAAACCGCAGGTAGTCACTAGTAATAAATACATTATGACTTCATTTTAATTCATATTTTAGTAGACATGTTGTAATTACATGTCAAGACAATAAATGTTCTTTCTTTTTCATTTATATTACCGGTTATACTTACTCAACTCTATCGCCAATATCTCTGTCCTTAGCAAGTACAGTTCCAACATAAAACCCAGCTCCTTCAGTCTCATTGAATGAAACTGTCGTAACACTATTCTCAAAGATTGGTTCTTCATCGTTCCAGTTTATGAGGTTAACGTATAATGTTGCTATTCCTATGTGCAATGGATTATCCATATCTATGGCTACTACCTGTGGAAATAAATGGAGAGCTTTGATGGCTTGATTGACTTGGAACTGATAGATCTATTTTATTTTGACCTGCGCGACCCACCCGTAGTAAGTAGGTTTTTGGACAGGACAAATTTGGAAGCGTGATCATGTCTGTTTTATCTGTGTCTATATGTAAATATCAACTCCAGTATGTATTTAAATATAGTACCTATATCAGCTAATTTCTTAACATTATTGATAAAATCATGATCATTATAAAAGAAAGTCACGACATGAGAACGTCCATCACAATACAATTTATCTTTCCTAAGAAACATACCTTTAATTCAATATGCTGGAATTCAGGGACTTCATAATCCAGCATGCTATGGTTGAGGGTCCCCATAATGAAGGTCTGACGTTGGTAGCCAACTTCTGGAGCTATGTAGAAAGCCTCATGTGCCCCAGGTGGGTACACGCTCTCCAGGTGGACTCTGTATTGTGCGTTTTGACCCTAACAAAGGATACCATCACATAAAAAAATATGCTTAAAATTGTCGTTTCTTAAGTGCCTACGATTTTTAAATTAGCAGTGTATTTATTGTTATGGTTTTAGTTATTGTTTTGGCAAAATATTTTTTTTCATTTTACATATTATACTTTATTTGTTTACTGTGGTCTACGTTGATGATAGCATTGTAAGATCAAGTAATGATAAAGTTCTTATCATAAAAAGTTATGTTAATTGGGGCCAAATAATTCGATAAATTTATGTAATGAGATAATTTGACAGGATATCTGGAAATGAATAATTAACAAGATTTATTTACAGACCAAAAATATACAAGGCTGATTTTGTAACTTACCAAATCCCTATCATGAAATCCAAACTCATCTTCAAAATTTAACGTTTGTGGAGTTTCCTCCATGATATCGATAGTATAAACATCTTGTAACGGTTCGGGTATTTGATCGTTGATATCATTGACAATGATGACCACATTTGCTGCTGTAGCAAACGACTCATTATCATATTTGTACGCGACTATAGACAGCTGGAACACTTCTTTCTCTAAAGCGTCTCTATCTATCGGATCTACACTGAATATTGCACCATTCCGGCCACCTGATATAGTTTCAATGCGGAAAAAGGTATCTTCTTCGGCTGTTTCAAGTCTGTAGTAAATTGGTTTGTCAATGCCGGTGTCTCCGTCAATAGCTCTGACTGTAAAGTTTTGACTGGTCTTCTCATCGAATTGCTGTACTGCGAATATTTCCACCCACCGCGGTGGTCTGTGCTCCACATTTTCTACTTGTACCATCAATGTTACTGTGTGGTTGTTGGGGTGGGAGTCCTGAAAACATTAATAATAAATATCCTGAGACATGGACAATCTGATTCTAAACTAAAAGAGCTTGTGCTACGGTAACCAGATAGCTGATATACTACTTTTAAACACATACTTATATAGATATTTACGTCTAAGCTCATAATATGTTCATGACTCAAATGTTTGTCATGGACGGGATTCAAACCCACGACTGGTGTCCTGAGAGTCAGTGGCACTAACTAGAAAGCCATCCGGAGAATTCCATGAAATGCTTAATAGTTTCCTATTTAGCTACGGAGTCTATTTAGTAATTTTATTAATCTCTACAGCTGAAACTAATCTCTGATCTTATTTATTAGACTATTCCTAAAATATTTACAGTTTCATCAATTTCATTAGGTATAACTTACATACCATAGCAGTGACTCTAAATATATGAAGGGCGTTATTATCAAAGTCGAGCGTGCTGTTTATCCCAACGGTCATGTGCATACGGAACCAGTCCCCTGGTATGGTTTCACCGAGTATGTAAAATATAGCCTCATCTCCTCGATCGCTGTCAATCCTGAATGTCATGAAGCGTGTGCTGATCTCACCATCGGCGTCTGTTACTTCGTAAACGCAGTCTGTTAACCTTGGAGCCTCTCCTAATTCCTGGAAAGTCCCAAGATTTTTAGTTATCTGAAGTCGTAAGTTCTTTGCCACAGTATCTAAGTGTAGTAGAACGTTATTCAATGCATTTCTTACTTCAGCTCTCGATATAAATGGATCGAATTTGCTTGAATGCACAGCAGATATAGGAACTTTAAAATTTTTAGGCTATAACACAAGTTTAAAAGTTTTTAACTGAGCTTTATCACGGTGTACTTACAGGTACTTGACAAGCGTCGAATATCTGTATGATGGGTGGATTATCATCAATGTTGACGATCTGCAGCGACACTCCAGCGATAAGCGTTTCTCCGTCTACCCTCACGTTGAACATGTACTGTTGCATTCCTGGTGTCTCATAGTCTTGTCTGGAAGTTATTATTTAGGAGCTACGTTATATTACACTAATCTACAATAGCGTCAAGGGAATTAAGGTGGAAAAAGGTGCTCAGATTTGCATCTCCTCTATTTCTTCTTTTTGAACTTACTTTATTGCGTAGTTAATGAAAGGGACAGAGCATAGAAACCCCTCAAAATCAATTCAGCTTTCTTTCAATACGTACCTTTGTGTGATGACCAGATACCAGTTCTTGCTGTTCTCAGGTATTTCTCGAATCACCGGCTGTAGTAAATTGTATGTACCAGACACGAATATTAAATCTATATATGGGGTGTTTGGACCTGAAATACATTATGTTTATGTATGAGCAAAAAATATGTAACAAATAGAATTAATTTCGAAAAAATAAATTACTTAAATAAAACCGAACGTTCGGATTAAGATGAAACTAGGCTATATAAAGCGGATATGCTTCCAGAGATCCATTTCAATTTTTTTATCGAACAAGAAGGTATTTCCTTCATGGGTTTTACATCCGTACAGGAACTGTTTCGGTGAGCGCAGAGAGTTCTCAACCAGACTTATTTCCATTATATCGAGTTTCATAACAGCACTTTTAATAGTGTCTACATCACTGAATACAGTGAACAATATCTATACATATATATAAAACAAAGTCCCCGCCGCCTCTGTCTGTCTGTCTGAACGCGATGAACAAAAAAACTACTGAACAGATTTTCATGCGGCTTTCACCAAATTACGGAGTATTTCATGGGGAAGGTTTTTATGTAAGTATAATATATCAATTTGGACCCAGTAGGTGGCGCTGGTGGGCAGAACGAAGTCTGCCGGGTCCGCTAGTTATATAATATACCCGTCAATTTAAATTGCATCAATTGGCAATATAAAATTAACAAAATTAATTTCGCGACATTTTCTGCTCATACGATTGATGTAGGAGCCTTGCATAAACCACTTACCATCATAATTAAGCTTGGCAATAGATACATCTCCTTCAATCTCCTCTTCCATGTATATGATCTGTGTTCCCATTGTCGTCGTGATGGGGAAGTACCCATCCATGCAGACGTCTTCTCTGTCTTGAGCTGGTATTAATGGCCTTTGGCTCCATGGTATACCTGGAAACGGTAGACAGTTATTGAATTAAAGTTTTTTAGTTTTTTGACAGCCCTGTTGGCTTTGTGGTTAGTGACTTTACTGATCTGACTTTCAAGCCGCGGGTCGTGGGTTCGAATCCCACCCGGGACAAAAATTTGTATGCATGAATATGTCTGTTTGTTTCGTGTCGGGATGTAAAGTAAATATCTATCATATTTATGTATTTAAAAGTATTATATTGTAGTATATCAGCTATCTGGTTACCATAAGCTTACTTTGGAATCAGATTGGCCGTGTCTGAAAATGACCCAGGATATTTATTTATTTATAAGCTGGCTAGAGTCTCTCTGAACGCTGCCACTAAAATTGGCATTCAATCAGAACCAGTTCATTCTGAGAGTGCGTCCAAACAAACTAAATCTTCAGCTTTATGTTTTACATGTTTTTTACTCATTCACGTCAGAACAGCTGATGGAATCTGGATGAAATTTGCCATAAAGGCTACATTTATCCTAGTAAAAGTGGAATATAGCAGGTGGAAGTAAACAATATTAAAAAGGCGGGTGCTTACCTTCAAAATTGAGTTCAGGTAGATTGTCGGGTCTGTCCTCCCGTGGTATAGCGATCATGTAAGCACATCGGTCTGAAATAATGAAAGAATAAATAATTAACTTTCTTTATTTATTGGCTTACCAACTAAATATACATTGATCATTTTCTTATAAGACTATTACAGTTTCATTTCTCGCATGCATCTAAACTAGTAAAAAATATATGTATTTTTACTATTGGGACTGGTAGCTCTGGTGTAGGTAAAATCTATGTTGCAGACCACCAGACGCACAAATAATAGTAAAACTGACTTTATTTTCTTACTTAATGCATACATTTTACCTGACTTAAAATTACATATTTCGGTAAAGTCTGTCAAGAAAATATTCATGCTAAGATCTCTTTGCCTACTGTCAGTGGTCTCAAACATTTATAAGTTTATAATACATTATAATTCTATTGTTTTAAAAATGATGTACCTTCTTCAGCGAGTACTAGTGACACTCCGAGTATAAGTGCCACAACGGAGAGTCGAACCTCAACCCCCATCTTGCATGATCTTTGGAGGTTTTAACTGGAAAAAATTATTATGAGTAAGTGTTTATCTAGTTAGAGTATTAATCCTACTAACTAATATTTATCAATGCGAAATATATGGTTATGACATTATGCCTATCAATCACATCGAATTTCATGCGAATTTAAACCTTATAGCTTTCCAATCAATAAACAAAGGAAAATGATTATCAATATGATAGTGCGCAGAGATTTCAAAAGATTAGCTGGGTATGTAATTTTTACTTATCAAATAATACCCCGCTTCCTACTGAATGTGCAACCGAAAATATAATATTATCAATCAATTTGCATGGTCAGAACATAAATTAAGGATGCATTGATATACCGCCAATGTAAATTATTCATAGATTTATATATCTTGATAATTACGCCAGACCGGTTGGCTTTGTGGTTAGTGACCCTGATTTTCAAGCCGACGACTGTCGTAGGTTTGAATCCTGCCCAGAACAAACATTTGTACGCATGAATATGTCTGTTCTATATCCGGATGTAATAATCTATATAAGTATTTATTTATTTATTTGGATATCCAACAAAGAACTCACTATACATTTAAAAATGACAATAACATTGACAATTATTTAAAAGTGATGGAGAAGGGCAAGACGATGATGATGATGTAATATATTAGCTTTCTGTTTACCATAGCACAAGTTCTGCTGAGTTTTGAATGAGATTGGCCGTGTAGACTTATCACATGATTTGTATTTATTTAAAATGTGTCTAATCCTCAAATAAAACTGTAGATAGTCCATCAAATACCGGGGTGGTAATGTGTAACCTGTTTTGTCTACATGCAGGTAAATAATATAGATATAAATTTACATCCAGACAAAGAACAAACATACTTGTTGATACACATTGATGTTTGTCCTGGTTGGGAATCGAACCTTCGACTAGCGGCTGGAAAGGATTACTAACCATAAAGCCAATAGGCCACGGTTTGCCTACAAAGTAACAGAATTCTATTTAATCTATTTCTAGGTTATGCCATTTTTTACATAATAATAATATATGTAAATTCCCTTTCATGTCGCAGATATAATAATTAATAATCTTTATGATTATGATTCATTTGATTAAATAATGGCGCAAAATGATTGTTTTGTTCGTTAGAAGACTAGGGTTTTGTGGTCTGAAAGCCTGAGGGGTGGTAGAATATGGTAACATTATATAAAATAGCTTAATAGAAAAAGAAATATTTAGCCCACAAAAGAAAGGACATAGAAATAAACAAATTGGAAGTATCGCTACCGATCAAAAGAAAAAACAATTTAAAAGATGAACAGTTGATAAAAAAAATCGATTAACATACATAGAAAAAAATACAGTGTAACAAAACCTCCTACTTTTTCAAGTCGATTAAAAAGTCATTAATATTTTGAGCAAAGCTTTGAACTTAGAGGGTTTTTGAGGGATTTTCAAACCAATATAAATTTTGTTATATAAACAAAAGCATGATGTATGTATGACTCAGTAGACGCTACGATCATGAGGGATATATAATTGCATATATATCATACTATGCTACTATTTAGTATAGTATAACATATAATAGACACATATATCTACACTAAATACTTATATTAGAATATAGTCATAGATCATTCTTATTACTCTGAAACACGATGTCATATAGCTTTGTGTTTATAAGGCTTAAAGACAGAATTTTAAAGTATTTGTTTACACCTATTCTTCATCTATAACATATCCCTTGATACCTAAATACACTCTCCCTTTTTCTGATCCCAAAAAACCTTTCAGAAGCCCCATGCGTACATAATATGACGAATTTGAACTTTCCCGATTGCAACAGATAATTAAATTATACATCCATAGACCTTACCTTGATACAAAAACTTTTTAAACAAATAAAACTGAATCACCAAAAACAAAACACTGCAAGGTAAATGTCCCCCGAATAGCACTTTCGGCGATTCCTTGATTGCACAAATTAATGTCAATATTCCGGCTTCGTTGTATGAGACTGAATTATTTTTTAACGTGTGACATACCGTTCGATAACGATAAGATTGTGACGATGATAATGATAATAATAATGATAATTATTTATTTTACATACATCGATTAGGGCTGAGACATTATTGATAATGATAAGAAATAACTGCTGTGAATGGTGCGTGAATGAAATGCTACCGCCCTAGAATTTTGCCGATATTCGAATATGAAAAAATAAAATGAATCATAACCATAAACGCTACTTATGATTGCTGAAGCTACTAAGTACCTACCGCATTTCCTTAGCAGCTTAATAAAGGTGAAAGTCATTTCAGAAGCTTCTTAATAATTCAGTCAGCCAGAAACCCTTGCCTCTGAATTTAGGATGTTAGCTTGCTATACTATTGTAAGTTCTTGACTAAATTCGGCAACGACTGAGGTATGACGACCAAATTTAGTTTTAGCTTTATTTTAAATCAAACCTTTGTGCTTTCAGAATATATTTACCCCAGTTAGAATGTTCTTTGGCTATGGCTACGAAGATATATCGTCGTTAGGGTGACCGCTTATCATCTAGGACGTATGATTGTTTGCTATCTTAGTGGTATACCTACCTTTAACATGTTTAAAGTTACAAATGTTTTTGACATTTTTACTAACATTATAAACTAATTACTATTAAAATATATGCGTGATTAATTACCTAATAGCCAATTTATAAATAGAAATGAAAATATCGTCAAATCTTTATCTTTTGTTCGCAATCAGAAATAATCGGTAAATAACTTTGCGATAATGGATTTAGGTATATAGGTAAGTTTGTAGATTTCCAATGTATTTTACTTAACCTCTAGATTTATTTTACTTCTTTACGTAGTAGGTATATTAGATTAGAACAAAGTCGCTTCCCGTCTGTACGCTTAGATCTTTTAAACTACGCTGTAGATTTTTAATTCGCTTTTGAACAATAGATAGAGTGACTCATGAGGAAGGTTTAATGTAAAGCTTAATATTGCTTAATTTGTTGAAATATTTTATTTATTTATTTATTTACTTATGTTATAACATCATTACAGTTTTACACCAATTCGACACTATAACAAAATTACAATAACGTACAATAAAAAATATTTAAAAATACTACTACTTACATACTAATTTACAAAATTATATTTATATTATGTACATTCATTTATATTATTATTATTATTTAGGTATATTTTTATTTTCAATACACCTGTATGCTGCTTCTGTGAATTTAGACAGATTGCATCAGAAGATGTCGATATCCCGCGACATAATATTAAGAATCCGTATTGAACGGGGTATTGGGGCGTTCCTAAGTAAGTTAGTCCTAGGTGCGGGCGCGAGCAGCAGCGCGGGCTGGCGGCGCGCGAACACGTACCTATCGGGCGCGCACAGCTTCAGTGCGTCGAGCACATCTGGGTGATACACCCACCCACGCAGTACCTTCCACACATATATGACTAGGGCCACGTCTCTTCTAACCTCTAACCTACTGTACCCTACCATACCCAAAACAAACAAGCTCGGGTACATTAATGGATATCGAGGATAGACACCAAACTGTTTTAAATATAAAAACCGTGCAAATTTATTTTGAATTTTTTCCACCATGAGACTATATTTGGTTTCATGGGGATTCCAAATTATGCTATTATATATATTATATGTATATGACAAAGATGATCTGCTTAGATACCGCGTAAAGCCGGGACGGGCCGATAGTTCTTATAAATTATTAATTCCCATTCTATTAATATAAAATCATTTGTAGTCACGAAGCACTTCGAAGAGCAAATCTTCGAGTTTATGCCAACAAACAATTAAAATAAAGTAAGTAAGTTAGTAAAGGTATACTTTTAATGTGCCTTAAGTAGGTAGGTATGTTATTATTACGTCCCGGGAGACCTTAAATTTTCCCGAGATAAAAGACCTATGTGATAAAAGATAAGTATATGTGCTGTTACAGAATATTTTCTAACTAATTTCTAAATTTCATTCAGTTCCATTCAGCCGCTGTTGCGTGAAACAGTAACAAACACCAATACGGTATGTATTGGTGTACATACCGTACCTACATTCTCACAAACTTTGACATTTATAATATTAGTCAGATTGATAAGTAATTAGGTATCTACATAGATTAAATTTCATTATAAGTGGAAAGTTAAACCAATAGATACATGATCTAAACTAATGTCTAAACTATAGACATCACGCGGACGTATATTCTACGTAAATGAAACGGAAAATAATGTAGCAATATATAAATGTGTAAACAAAAATAATGTTTTATCTGTCAGTTATCGACGGTTGGTTCTTTTTCTGTGTGTGAGACGGAATATACGACAGAATAAGGTCCTTCACACGGGAGCAAATTGGACATAGTGTAGAGATAAATTAGCCATGCTATCTAGACGCGTAGCAGTGTGTCATGCCAAAGTTCAAGCAAAGGAACTAGCCAGCGCCAAGTGTAATTACACAAACCACTTGGTGCCAATTTTGACCCATCTATCCTAAATACTGTACCCATTTGGAAAAGCTGGGCCACCATGTTGGTCCAATACCAGAATCCATTTACACATTAGTGTACCTACTTATCCAAGATTTAGATTAGTATTAGCATCTGCTCCGCGTTTTAGGGGGATCTTAAATTTTTCCGTCATAAAAAGTAGCCGGTGTTTAAACCAGGCTGTCAGCTAACTCCATACCAAATTTTATTAAAATCTATATTAAGTAGATAATATACCTTTACGCGTTTGCAATGTAAATAAGACGTAAAACGAAACTTAGTCCTCATGTAGGTATTACGTACGATTACCTACATCATATACGCTAAGGATACAATTTTATTCCACTCTCATTTACGTCTAAAATGACAGAGACGGCAATAATTCCGTAATGAAATTATACATATTGATTTTACAAATCACGTTGTTTGTAATACGTTAATGGTTAAAATTGTAAACATTTAAAATATAGATTGTAGCGGTCCAACGTCCGATTCGCTCTCGGGTAGAACTCGTTTGATAGACCCTGCGCCCGCGCACGCCGGTACATCAGTCAACTGCCACACGCCGACGGATCCGCCATTATCTAACAAGTCACTTCTACAAGTAAGTCTGTTTATTATTAACTTTATATGTATAGTTTTTAAATGATGCTCTAAAATCGAAGACCATCTAATTAGTATTGACGTTTTTTTGTGATGAAGTTTCAATGATATTTACGTTTAAGTTTAATGGTGGTACTTATAAGAATTGTATTTCTGAGAACAGTCTCCATTTTCAATAAAAAATTGTGAGGATTTTGGATAGGTATATGTACGTCATTGCTTTCTGTCGTAAAATATCGCTAAAAGAAAATAACTGATTTTACCCTAGACGTTTTACACTGAAATCTAACAGCATTAGATGGTTCATGCTTCGTAACACCCTTTAAAGATAGTCCCATCTCTTTTTGTTACATGTCGTTAGAAAATAACGGGTATATTTGAAATCGTTTGTGTTTAAACGGCTACCCATTTTTTAACTAGGTACTTGCCTCAAATCAAATCAATAAATCAAAATCTTTTTTATTCAAAAGGCCTCAATCAAGCACTTATGAATAGTCACTATATTAACGCCTACATTTAATGTATGGTAAAATCGTCTCCCACCTGCGTTATCAAATTAGACTTCAAACTACACTAGACTAACTAGACTTATGATCATAAGTCATCATTCTTACCATAGTGGGAATTTTGTCCACAGCATCCAACGTAATATAATTTAAATGTTGTTTATTACTTATCAAAACTGTTTAGGTATAAAAGGGCGAAAGTAATAATAAATCGATAATGTATTGAATAGGTATACCGGTACAAGTGCACTTGGTAAACAATGTGCGTTTCATCCTATAAACATGTTTACATAATGAATACTTTAGTACCTATCTTTTTGTAGGCCTACCTACATTCACTTTTTTTATGCGCGTTTGAATTGAGGTACCTATCGTCAAGAGTCATTTTCAAAATAGTTTTAAGCCATGAACCTACTAATTGAACTGGATTTAGAACAACGTACAAGTAAAAAAATTGGCCTATATAGAGGAACATCGCTAGTATCGCTACAATCATATATGTACTAATCAATATTTTGTAAGTGGGTTCTGCCTTTTAGGGATCCTATATTTGTCTAGTCGTATTCTCAACTTCTTCTTATTTCTTACCGATCTTCCATTTTTCCGAGATAAAAAATAGCCTAAGTCATTTCTCAGGCTCTAGACTATTTGTGTACCAAATTTCATTAATTCGTTTCTGTAGGTTTAGCGTGAAAGCGTGATAGACAGAGTTACTTTCTCATTTATAATATTAGTTAGGAAACAAATCTGACCAATTTTTATGTTTATATCTACCTACATAATGACGTTATTTCATGTCGTTCTAAGCGATGTTCAAAGGTCAGTAATAAATAGATCACTTCGTAGTTAGATATACATAACATAAGATAGCTACTTTCCTAAACCCCATGACGCGTTTACTATGAACCAGTCACTTGCGTGATTACTCGCTTAACATGCATTCGAGTTCACTTGCTCTGAACTCTGTACAGATTAGCTATTCGTATATCGCGTGAACTTGGCTTAACTCAAACGTGATCCTCTGTTGTTTAGTTAATGACATACGTCGTGCCTTTTTGCGTCAGATAGATTAAATTTATTTACCTAAAGTCCCTATTAGGTACGAAGAAAGTAGATAAAATACCCTATGATTGGGTATATAATGACCAAAGACCATATAACCACAATGACATATATATCGTTAAAGTACCGCGGTAACAACGTTGATATTGTTTAATACACATTGAAGATTTTACCCCAGATCTATAGAAGCATTTGTCGTCAATTGAAGTCTAATAGAAGAACGACATTCAACTAAATAGTCAAGTAGGTTAGTGGTTTAAATAGTGCATTATCTCATAAAAAATAATCCAAACATTAATAAATATCCGGGGACATTTTTCACACTCGGTCGATCTGATTTCAAACTAAACAGAGCTTGTTGTGCTATGTCAATCAGATAGCTGATATACTACCTTTAAATACATATTTATTTTATATAGATATTAACATCCAGACATATTCATGGATACAAATGTTCGTCCTGGGTGGGATTCGAACCCACGCCGGCTATTTGAAAGTTAGGGTCACCGGTTTTCTGACTGGTTTTTTGACTTAGCCTACGAATTTTTTTTTTAATTGTTTTGTGTTATTTTGTTGAAATAAGGTAATTATTGTTTGATGCTGCTTACCGCGCGAAGCCAGGGCGGGTCGCTAATTATGTTGTTATATTTTCAAATGGGTCCAATAGTTCCTGAGATTAGCGCGTTCAACAATCAAACGCTATAATCTTATCGTATATATTCAGTAGGTCTGAGAATCGGCTACTAAGTATCTATTTTTGATACCCCCGTGATCACGGGAACGGGAACTACTCGGGTGAAACCGCGGGCGGCAGCTAGTATTAATATAGATTCATCGCAGTTACATTAGAAAGTTCAATGTCATAATAATAATAATAATAATAATATTATAAAGAGGAAAGATTTGTTTGTTTGTTTGTTTGTTTGTTTGTTTGTTTGTTTGTAATGAATAGGCTCCGAAACTACTGGACCGATTTCAAAAATTCTTTCACCTTTGGAAAGCTACATTATCCCCGGGTAACATAGGCTATATTTTATCCCTGTATTCCCACGGGAACGGGAACTACGCGGGTAAAACCGCGGGGAGGCAGCTAGTGACTCATAAATTCGTACAATCCTGCTATGTTAATGATAACAGATAATTCCTTTTGGGCTGTCTAGGGTATAATTCCCTGGAAGTAAGGCGGAAAAGGCACCAATTAACGGTGATGTGCAAAATCTTATGGGGAAAAGTTGATGCACCAGATCTGCACGGTGAGCTGTGTCGATTTTTTATCCCAAACAACTACAGGAGGAATAGAAAGCACAAGTTTTTCGCCGTGCCGCCGTGTCGTACCGTCGCGCGAGCTAACTCCCCCATTCCGCGTACCCTCTCCGCACTCAACGCTCTCCTGGACACCTACCCTGAATGTGATTTGTTTGCGGATGAATGGCTGGAAGTATTGTCTGTGTGTTTGCGCTTTTGCGAGAAAGATGTATGACTGTGTGTGTTACTTTGTATTTTCTATGTGTGTAGTGTAATTATTTCATATTGTAATTTTATTTTGCTATTTAGTTGTTTTATATTGTAATTTTATTTTGTTATTTATTAACTTTTAAGTGTGCCTAAATATTGTTATTGGTGATAACCGTTATATTTAATGTAAATAAAAAAAAAAAAAAAAAAAAAAAAAAAAAAAAAACAGTCCAAAGTTGAAGTGTGATAATATCGAGTCCGGGAGACAACACGCACTGACGGATTTATCGTAAACTAGTTGCCCCACACTTTTGTATTAATGGTATTTTAAACCATTATTACGTTTACCATGATACCAAATAATATATAGGTATATCATAGAATCATTATTTGTTTCTTTACAAGAAAATTGCAAGATGGACTTATAAATAGATAGATAGATAGATTCTTAGAAATACGACTAGAACTAGAATTCTTTAACGCCCGATGTCAATAATCAATCCTGATCCATTTCTTGCTATCTAAGATTGATATATCAATCCATTTTCTGGGTGAAGCTTTAAAATCAATCTATCTTCGATCTACGATCGATCGAATCTGTTCGAAAATGATAGTTTTTGCTTGCCAATATGCTATCCGTCCATTTTGACAACTCGTTGGTTTTACTCTTGGATAGGAGATAGATTATTAACATCGGGCGTTAATCTATAACATAAATAATCTTTATAACATAGTACATTATGTCCTAGCTACCGGTTTCACCTGTGTCCCTAGGTAAGTACCCTAAAAACAGCATACAAAATGAAGGGCACATATATTTTAATCGGATGCATGTTTATAATAAAATAAAAGTAAATAAATAACTAGATACTTACTTTAAAACAATATTCAAGTTATAAATTCTAAATCTTCAAATATCAATCGGTTGTGCTGTTTAGCTTTTTAATATTCTCAGTCTCATATAGGTACGTCTAACAGAGTTGCTATTTGAGAACTTTGTATAAGGCGACAAATATTGTTGTATTGGTAAAGAACTTTAAGGTCTATGGTGCCACATAGATCTATGTATTTGCTAGACGGATAATATCATCTCCCAATTAAGTCGATGACCTAATTTTACATTGGACACATTGGTGATAATTACATTATGTATTTTTAAATCGTAAGATAACCTTTGTAATTAAATAAACAATATCGAACCAGTTCACATTGATCGTTCAGTCGTCGCCGTGAAAAATACCAGTTCAGACCTTAACATAAAAATTGCACTAAAATAATTTAATGGTTTACAAATTTCGAATGGTTTCTGAATTCGAAACTCGCGCTCAAATAACGGTGACCGTAATGGCGGATAATGGTGACGTTTATAGGAAAAGTTACAACGGGACTTGTACCGTTGGGAAAAGGGCGAGAGGATCCATTGCAAAAAAGGCTGAAGCGTATCTGCAGGCTGTGCACCAAAGCCAAACACCTCATAAAGGTACAGTACAGCATCTGAGGAATCTGTTCCTCATCTGGAGTACTGGCTTTTTAGTAGGATCAACCATATTCATCAAGAAAATTTTGACTATTATGAGCAATTTTTCGAAACCTTTGCTAAAGGATCCGTTTGTCCTCAGTGGTCACATCAACTCAGCAGCCAGCTTTGCCGAAATTGGAGGTCGTCTCCAGGGTCGCTTCTATACCTATCGTTGAGTCCGGGATTGAAGTTACGGAGAAAGTGTACCACAAGATCAGGGTAAGTTTAGTTACAAGGTTCAACCATATTTTGGAGCAGCCATGCTTGCAGATATTTTTGGCTAATGTCGGTTATGCACTGCTTAACGCCTTTTCAGAGAGTGTAATTCAAATACCGTGACACATTATTGAAAAATAGTACACCTTTGACCCCTTATCATGTAAAACGTTGGATTTAACCATATACTCATCATCAGAACATCTCAAACTCTTTCTATAATCTTGGTATACCATTTTCGGTTGCCAGGAATCAAACTCGCTCATACGTTGGTACTTATCGATGGGTGAGAAGTCGCTGTCCACGGGCGTGAAGCTGGCGATGCCTGCTGTACAGATGCTTGAGACTCCCATACACCAGTTGGACAAGTTCCTGTGCAAGTCTCTCGACGTGGTTGAGAAGAGAGTGCCGTCTATTTACATGCCTCCGGAAACGGTAAGTCGATATTTTTGTGGACTTTAATGGTATTTATGGAAAAATCTTCAAAGTGAAAGTGGTGGCGTATTTTATGGTCAGTGGATTCTCATATGCGATTACGATATTTTTCTCCGTGACTTAATCTATATTTTGGAAGTATAAAGGATGATTTTGACAATAAGCAATATGGTAGCTTACGCTATTGCTATGTTAAATCTATTGCTTGTTATTAATTCACTTTATGTTTTCCGGCATCTTAGCGGACAACTTCTTTAAAATACTTTAATCCACCATACAACTCAATGCAAGCAAATATGTACATTATTTCTTGACTCTCTTAAATCATAATTTGGGATATTCACCACCACAGACAGCTCAATTCACAAGTCATGGAGAAAGAAGTTAAAGTTGAATTCTAGAACTATGAGATTCTTGTGTGTTTTATACATTATTTGTATCATTAATGAATGGCATAGGTGTCAGTTGATAGTTTTATCGGCCGACGGTCAGGTCACGCCGGTTTTAGTGCTATAATAACACGATAATACTGCACCGTACTTCTTCGATGATATGTTATAAATTTTATATATTGAAAACCTATTAGACTTGCAGTTGGATTTCGAATCACTGTTTATACTTTACCTCGTGTATGTATCTTACCTACATTGAGTAGTATAACATATCTATCTTGTAGCTATCTACCTATTACTTTCGTCAAAATCAGGTCAGCTATTTCAGCAATTTCTGAAGCTCAGTTATTTTAAAAATGCTTAGACCATAGATTAATAATAACATCTCAAAAACTTTACAAAGATCCATAGACTTTTGCGTTTTTGCTATTTCGGCAAGCACGATATTCATCTATCCAACAAACCGGTTCGTCCATCTAGATGTACTCCGAGACCCGTCGTTACGTGATGCGCCGTGCCGACTCAGTGAAGCAGCTTGGCACAGCTGTCCTGGACTCGAGGGTGACCGCAGTCACCGCCACAGCCCTGGACAGAGCACTCACTACAGCCGACAAATACGTAGACAAGTATCTGCCGCCTGATTATCAGGATGCTGCTGATGGTAAGTTAGAACTTTAAGTTCATTAACTTGTATATAGACTAGCTGCATCCGCGTGGTTTCACATGTGTAGTTCCCGTTACCGTAGGAATACAGGGATAAAATATAGCCTGTTACTTCCTGGTAATGTAGCTTTCCAATAGTGAAATAATTTTTGAAATCGGCACAATAGTTATTAAGTATATTCATTACAAACATACACACAAAAATTCAAGTTTTCCTCTGTATAATATTCGTATTGATAGGGAGGTATCTTATGTATAAGTACTAGTTTTCCTCCCTGCGGTTTTGCCCGCATTCTCAGGGGCTTATCGTGCTACTCCAGAACATAATCTTATTCTGTGCGAAACTTCATGTAAGGTGGCCGTTTTGTCGTGAAATAAAAACAAACACTTACTTATACAAATCTCCATATTTATAAAATCTAACTTCTCCTTCGGTGGTCCCGGGAAACCCGGAAATTAAACTTTTCCACTGTTTTCCCGTGACCCCCAAAATTTTTAGACCAAGAATAGTGGTTTAAAGTTATCATATTGTCTAAGTAAAAATAGTTTTAGGCATTTACCAGACATGTCTCAACAAGCAGCCAGCAACAGCAAAGTCACCTCGAGATAACTCGAAGACCCAGACAGTGCCCCAGTCTGCCATTTTGTCTAATTAGCTATTTATCAACCAATACCTACCCAGTTTTATTGTAACCTCAAACCCTGGTAATAAGGGTCATTATGCATTGTTTGTGTAATACATACTTTATGACCATTATGTCGTCTCGGTGGAGGTGACAAATTACAAGTTATCGTCATTGCCTACAACAAAATGGACTCTGGACCATACGTGCTGTTCGTGATTGTGTTCTAATATGTTTCGAAATGTTTTCTGCGTTATCTTTAGTCATATTTATTTTTAGCGGTTGATTAATCATACCTAGGTCTTTATAACCTGCTGACTATAACAAAATTATTCAAAAAAAATGCTACTTAATTCGTTATTATTGGTTTATTTTGGTAGCTATACATTATTATACAACTTACCACATTTTTTCCGAGAACTTATTTCTAACAGTCAAGTTCTCACAAAAAATTAAACTTTATTTCCTTACCTGACACTCGACGCCATTTTGTAAGTTTTTTTTTCCCGCCAAATCGCCGTCCAATACAAATAACCCTAGTAGTATTCTCTATGACACCCGGTTGAGTAATTTTAGCAATCAAATCTTTTTACAGTTATTTGAGCCAATATCGAGTGCATTTTATTTATGTAAAATTGCGGATTAATCATATCAGTAAAAGTGAAAATAGAACACATTTTTTTTATAAAATTTAACATTTAAATAAAACAATATACCTATAATATTAATTTATTTATAATATTTATATAGTTAATTATATTTTACATTCATCTCACAGTACCTACCTACTTATTTAATGACTAAAAATTAAAATATATAAGTATATATCGGTCGATTGAGCTTGCTGCTCTTACCATAGTGGTGATCATAGTGACGAGTGCTGACGCAGTAGACGCGGGCGCGGACGGGGCGGCGGGGCGAGCTTGTGCGGCGCAGGCGGTGCAGCACGGCGCGCGCCTGCGGAGGAAGTTGCAGCGGCGCCTCACCAGGCAGGCGCTAGCCGAAGCCAAGGCTATCAAGGAGCAGATTCATGTGCTGGCTTATGTTGCTGAATTGGTAAGATAGGCTCTAAATGTGATTTTGATTGTTTTGAGGTTGGTGGTGATTTTTAAGCGACGCGGGTTCTATGCCCTAATAGATGAAAAGCTTTTGAGTATGTCTGCTTGTTCTGCGTATTAATGGGTGTAAATATCTATACACCTAAGTTTTTTTATGATGGGCTTTTGTTGGACCCCAATCTAACGGTAGGTAAGTGTTGTGGCCGAAACATAGTAAGCTTATATGCTAGATGGGAGTTTATGACGAGTGCATAACTACCAAGATAGCATTTATGAGCTTGTTAAAGCCTAATTATAAAAAACTAGCTGCCTCCCCGCGGTTTTACCCGCGTAGTTCCCGTTCCCGTGGGAATACAGGGATAAAATATAGCCTATGTTACTCGGGGATAATGTAGCTTTCCAAAGGTGAAAGAATTTTTGAAATCGGTCCAGTAGTTTCGGAGCCTATTCATTACAAACAAACAAACAAACAAACAAATAAACAAATCTTTCCTCTTTATAATATTAGTATAGACAAGTCAGTATAAATAAATAATATTTCTCATTACCAAAGTTCATTGCTGGCTATTCTTAGCTGAAGCAACCTTCCGAACCAAGTATTAGAATGGACATCTCATAAGTGCCTGTAGAGTATGTATGGGCCTATTTGAAAGAATAAGTATTAAATATTCATTTTGAACTCCAAAGGTGGCAACGGACCCAGCTCTAGCATGGCAGAAGGCTAAAGCCCTGTACTCCTCGCTGAGCAGCGCCGAGCCAGAGAACCAGGCGCGGCCGGAGACCCTCGAACAGCTGATGGTACTCCTCGCGCGTGAATCCGCCAGGAAGGTCGTTCACCTCGTCAATTATACACACACTGATTTACCCAGGTGAGATTTAATAGTTTTTTTTAATGGTGTTGGTAGTCTATGGTTTTTGAGTTTTGAACTTTTTACTGATTTGAAAAAGGAGGTTCTTTAATTCTTAATTTGAACTTTTATTTTTTGGGTATGTAAACTAATAATTCAACAGTAGTGAGTTTGTGTAAATAATTAGTTTTCCGGTTATATTATAATAATAATAATAATAGCCTTTATTTCAGACAGTATTACAAATATTACAATTTACAGTTTACATAAGTAGTAATTTGAGAGAAACATTATTTTTTTTTTTTTTTTATATTTTTCTTTTTTTACATACTAATTGTGCAACGACTACCCTGTCTGTGTGTCATTCAATTGACAAAAGCCTCCTCCATCCTTTTCCATGCCTCTCTGTCCCTCGCAGTTCTCGTCCATGTATCTCCAGCTATGGTTTTAATTTCGTCTACCCATCTTCTAAATGGTCTACCTCTTTTCCTTTTATAATAACTTGTGAACCACTCCATTATCCTTTTCGACCATTTTTCCTTTCCTCTAATTGTATGACCAGCCCATTTCCATTTTAACTTTTTTATTGTTTTTGTGACGTTCTTAGTTTTTATGTGTTTCTTTATAGTCTCGATTCTTATTCTGTCCGACAGTTTTTTGCCTAACATACTCCTGTCCATTGAGTTTTGGCAAGTTTCTAATTGTTTTATGTGTTGTTTAGTAAGTGCCCACGTTTGACAGCCATAAGTAAGTACAGGAAGTATGCTGGTCTCAAAGAGTTTCCTTTTGATATTTATGTTGATATCTTTATTCTTCAATACCTCTTTTAGGCTCCAGAATGTCTTCCAAGCATTTCCAATGCGTCTATCAATTTCTTTTGATGTAAATTCTACAGGGGAGATTGTTTGACCTAAATAAATGTAGTCCTTGACGTAATCAACTGGGTTGTTATTGATCATAATAGGTTCTTGTCTGCCATTAGTCATAGCCTTGGTCTTCAGCGTGTTCATAGTCAGTCCCACCTTATTACTTTCTCTAAACAGGTCATTCAGCATCGTTTGTAGCCCTTCGCTTGATGGTGAGATTATTATTAGGTCATCTGCAAATCTCAGATGTGAAAGGTTTTCACCATTGATTGGTATTCCACATTTCTCCCAGTCTAATTGACGAAATACTTCTTCCAAAACGGCTGTGAAGAGTTTCGGCGATAATGGGTCTCCCTGTCGTACGCCTCTTTCTATTTTAATCTCTTCGCCTTCCCCGGTTATATTATTGAAATATAAGTACTAAGTACCTATTTGCCATTTTATACATACCTACTTACTTAAGATTTGTGTTATTTATCAAAGTTTAGGTAGAAGGTTAGTCAATACAACATGAACGTCGTAAAAGTTGCATTACCTACGTAACTTAAAGAAATATACATCTTTAACTCTTTCTAATCTATTTTTGCACCCGAAAAGACTCAATATATACATAAATCTGTTCTGAAATGTTTATAGGCTACCATTTATAATATTTAACTACTATTTTTCAAACATCTATTCCACCTAACGGAGAATAATGTACCTCCTCATTTGTCTTCAGGAACGTTCGTCAAGGCCTAACACTGGTGACTCACCACATGTCGATCGCAGCGGACGCAGTGCTCAAGGTAGTTAGTTAAATCTATAGCTCCAAGGGTAGACGGTTTCCGGAGACTCCTACCGTCCCCTCTCGACACTGTCCTCTCCCTCAGATGGTCATAGATATCAGCATATTACATACTAACTTAAATATCTTCTTTGCCCTTCTCTCATAGTACTTATTGTACCTAAATTAAAATCAACATGTTCTTAGATTAGGCATCTCATTTCTCGTACTTTAAAGAGTGGTCTTCTACCGATGAAGATTTATTTATTTATTTAAATGTTCGGAACAGTCCAATTGATATTTTTATGATAAAATTAAATAGCTAGTAATATATAATTAAGGCTTTTGTAGGTAAGTAAATAGTTTAATTATGGTTCCAGACGGTGCCAGTAGAGAGTGTGATAACTGAGATGCGCGGATGGCGCATTAAGCTCCAGCAACTTTTACAGCAGCTGCAGGACTCATCCAAGACTTATTTGGTAAGTTTGTTGTATATACGGTTGATAGTTTTGCAATTCTGATATGCCTTTAACCGCGTTCGTCTAAGAAATGATTTAAAGGTGGATGAACGAAATTTTTGGTTTAAAAATCGACCGGTGTCAGTTCTGACAAAATTTTCTTCTTTTCTTTTAAATCTTTCATTCTTTTTGAATATTTTTTATTATTTTCTTTTTTTTAACCTTTTTTTTAATGGAAGTTTATTTTTATTCTTTATTTGTTTTGAAAAGGGGTTTTGTCAACACTGACTGTGTCTCCCCCCTATCAAAATTATAACGTTATCTTTATAAAACATACTATTAGTTCTACCCATAGACCTTAAAATTTTCACCACTAACTTCTATTTGAATTGTCTATATAACTTTTTTTTACATTTTCAGGAGCAGTTAGCTATCTTCCTAGCCGGAAATGAGGAACGTGAGAAAATTGCACCGAGGTCCGCTTACGAGCAGAGAGATGATTTAGCATCAATCAATGGGTTAAACTGAGACCATTTCAGTGAATATTACCTATTACATAAAATACTCATATTATATACTTTGTACCCAACTGCGCCGTAAGGAGGGTTATGTTTTTTTATTATTAAGGTTTATCAGGGACAGTTTTATCGGACTCTACTGTTGTTCCTATATTATAAATTATGTGTATACTTAGTTATATTTTCAAAAATATAATCTATTTTTATAAGAATTGTAACCCAGTAGTTACTAAAAATGTAGGTTAGAGAAAATTATTATGAAATTAAATGGATTTTAGAACCAACCTATTGGTATTTTCTTTATACCTAACTACCTTTCTATTTGATTTCGTCACGGTGATCGAAGAGCTGTCGGCGCTCTAAAGAAGGCATGATGCCTATAAACCCAACAAATGCATTTCCAAATACCATAATATGCTCTATTTCCAACGCCCAAAGTTGAAAATGCAACACCGCTTGATAAAAAAGCGCCGCGTTTTAAAAACGCTGTCGTGTGAACATATATGTACATGGGAATGAATTTGTTGTATTTGAACGCTTTTTTAACGTACGTTAAAAAAACTGTCGTGTGAATGAGGGCTTATAAGGTTCACGTAGTTTGAAATAGCAAAGAGTATTAAGTAGCATTTACATAGAATACAGACGCAGAAATAAAAAAAAATAACATTTGATGACATTTGCAATAAAAAAGGGGCGTATTCTCACGATAACTTGGGGAATCAAATTATTGTAATATAAAATAGGATATTTATTCAACTAAACTAATCACCCAAAAGTTTATATTTTATCAGTATCTTAGTTTTATACCTACTTACATTGTTTCAAAATCAATGCTAACAAAAATAAAATATCAATCTGTTGACGCGGAAGGTGAGTCATTCAGGGAGCGACTTAATTATTTACTGATGACAAATCCGGCGCAAATGTTGAAGGAGTCCTCACGACGTTATTATGTAAGGTCTTTAATATCTTCTTTCTCAAAAGTAGTGTCATTTGCGTTATCAACTGATGAATAAAATATCTTATGCTTGCGGTAGATGTTCTATTTATTTCAATATTAGTGGCTCCCCGTGGCTTCGCCCGCGTTCCCGGGGGATCTTCAATTCTCCCGGGATAAAAAGTAGCCTATGTCCTTTCTCAGGGTCTGGATTATCTGTGTACCAAATTTAATTTAAATCGGTTCTGTAGTTTTAGCGTGAAAGCTTATATTAGTATGGTTATACAACATTGGACAAATTGGCAGGTATTACCATAGACAATAACATGGGAAGTAGCCGAAGTAGACTTAATTCTAATTAATATCTTACACTCTCAAGCGGGCTAGAGAGATAGTTACCTACTACGGTTTGTTACGTAAAGGCATCACACTAATATTAAAAAGGCAAAAGTTTGGGAGTGTGTTTATTTATTACTTCTTCACGTCTAAACGGCTGGAGTGATTTTAATAAAATATGTTACATATGGAGTTAGCTGATTAACACTTAGGCTACTTTTTATCCCGGGAAAACTGAAGATACCTCAGGAACGCGGGCAGAAGCTAGTTTTCAATAAATTCATTTATTATCGTGACTAGAGCACTGTACCTTAAGACGCAGTTAGAACCATACGATGATTTATGGTGTTATTTAGGTACCTATTTGTTTTTATTTATGTCCATTTTAGGTGGAAAATGCTTACACAGAAGATATAGATTTGACTATCACTCCACCCATGCAGAATGAGCACATAAACGTCATCCTAGTGATGTTAATAGCTGCTCTAATTTTGTGGTTAATAATACACTGTCTCACATATGGAGTCTCGTATTTTTTTCATACGATAATAACCCTGGATCCCATTGCCACCACAACCACAGCATCGGCTGCTAAGTTTTCAAAAGAATTGTTTAAGAAAGTGCTAGTTTAAAAGTAACTGTTATTTTTATTAACCAACTTCGAAATTGGAGGAGGTTCTTTGTTATATAAGAGAAAGAGTTTATATGAAGAGGGGTAACTTATATATCTACCAAAAAAATTTAACTTTCTTGTGGGTTTGTAGCAATAGATAGCGAGAGTGAGAGAGTTGAGGATATTCCTCGAGCTTAACCATTGAAAAGAGCGTTTGCGAGACTGGTTAACAAAGTTCTATTTCACAGCCACTACTCTTTTTGTTGGCATTCATTTATATAACAAAAACAAAATGTCGGTATTAAGACCCGCTTTTAATTTATTTTAGGTTCAGATGGGCTATTTAATAGTAATATTTTGAAACTATTAATACTTAAGTAGGAAATATATTTTTCTAGTATATTATTATTCATACTACACTGGCAACACTGATTTCAGCAAAAGCAAGCGCAGCAGCGTCGTGTATTTTTTTCTGATTATGTGAATTTTATTATACTTCATTGAATAGTAAACGAGTGTATTTGTGATCTGCTGATCTTCAAAATAAAAAGGCAATCATGCCTTCCATCGACGTGATGGCCCCTCCAGGGCAGGGCGTGGACTTGCCTATAGAGGAACCCCTGCCGCCGCCTCCACCTATTATTGGCATTATTTACCCACCACCCGAAGTAAGGAGTATCCTTTTATATCAACGGTAGTATATGTTTATATTATCATTACAATATATAATAAACTATGTTTATCAACACATTATTGGAAGACAAATAATAACCTAATTTCTTGAGGGGTCCTCGAATGACACGATTTCATTGCTTTCAGAAACTGTAGTTTAGCAGTTATTTCAGTAGTATCAGTATCTTTATTAGGTCTACACAGTCTAGAAACAACACTATTTTATTGTAAATACAACTCGAATAATATAGGCTCCAAAGATGCCTCAGTTAAAAATCCCCTGTTAAAGCAATCTAATTGTGATTGTTTTAATACAGTATTTACCTGTACTAATGTATGTTGATAGTAAGCATCTTATTGTCATTGTCAAGAGACATGTTATTAAAAAGCAAAAGAAAAGATACCTACAATAACTATTTTACATGTGTAATATATAAATTAAATGTTGTATAGTGTCAGAAATACACAATTTAACTAAAAAAATACTATATTAAAGAAAACTGCTGCACAATAATTGTATACCTAACTACTTGTAGGCCGACAACATCTAATGGAATGAGAAATCGTAAAACAGCTATGATGACAATCCTATAGAGTAAGGTAAGCAAAATTCTAAGTTATTAATCAATTCATTTCACACAAGATTCCAGACAATATTTCTTTAACCATCCACTCTAGACATTGTCGACAAGACTGCCAGCTTCGTTGCTCGTAATGGGCCCGAGTTTGAGGCCCGTATCAGACAGAACGAGCTTGGGAACCCCAAGTTTAACTTCCTCAACTCGGGTGACCCGTATCATGCTTACTACCAACACAAGGTCAAGGAGATCAGGGAAGGGAAAGGTAAGTGATTTTTTTATGGTTTAAGTTGATAATACTGCAAATGAATATGTCATAAATTGTTGTAACTTTGCTATTAAATATAATATTTATTTTAATTAGTGTGGTTTAGAAAATGAGCTTAATGATTTAACATTTATTTAAAGTTGTCAAGATGGAATTCAAAGTTACAAGTGACATATGGTTTACAATGCACCTACTAAAAATGAATTATGTTTGTATTATTAACTTCATTAGTAAAATAACTTCCCCAGGACCTGACTCTCAAGCTCTGGTGCCACTTGGGCCAGCACTGGCTCGTCCTGGCCTCGCTCCAGCCACAGCGCTACGACAACAGGAGCTCCTCAAAGCTGCAGTACCAGCAGAACCGCCACCACCGCGCGACCCTCCACCAGATTTCGAATTCATCGCTGACCCACCATCCATATCAGCCTTAGAACTGGATATTGTGAAGCTAACAGCCCAATTTGTAGCTCGTAATGGACGGCAGTTCCTAACAGACCTCATGAAGAAAGAGGAACGGAACCACCAGTTTGACTTCCTCCGTCCCCAACATTCTTTATTCCAGTACTTTACCCGCTTACTTGAACAGTACACGAAAGTGTTGCTTCCCCCGAAGGAGCTAGGGTCAAAGTTGGGTGCAGAAGTCCGCAGTGGGGTGTTGGAACAGGCTAGGAGTCGTGCAGCTTGGCACTCGCATCAGGCCCGACGCAAGGCAGCTGATGAAGCTAAAATTGAGAAGGAGAGACTTGCCTATGCGTCCATAGACTGGCACGACTTCGTAGTGGTGGAAACTGTGGACTATCCTGCCGGGGAACCGGGTGATTTCCCACCTCCGACTACCCCTCTCGAAGTCGGTGCTAGAGTGCTGGCTCAGGAGCGTGGTGAGGATATAACACACCAGAACGAGGATGACGACACGGAGATGCAGTTGGAATCCGAGTCTGAGTCTGAATCTGATGATGAACTGGCTGAAATGGAGGATAGGACGCACCAGCAACAGCGTCCTGACGATAATCGTGTGCAGGTATGCATGTTTCTCCTTTATAGACAAAATAAAGATGAATAATGACCAAATCAAAATTGGTAGTCATATAGGTTGTATCAGGGTGAGTCACTAAAGTACTGTACATCTAGCTTATAATTTTCTTGGGCTGGACAATTGGACATACTTATATAAATATTTTTTATGGCAATCCCACCAAAAATGTTATTGTTAATTTAAACTACTAAGTTCATGGTAATATTACAAAGAATATATTAGCTGTATGTGAGACTTCATATCTGAAAATACTTATCTAATTTTCATTATGATAGACTGGTAGAGAGTTACACTATAAACTAGTGTCTACCTATATTATTAAATCCTTTAGAACTGCAGGATATTACCACAATTTTAATAATAATGTCATTTTCAGGATATGGAAGAAGACAGCTCGTCTTCAGAAGACGAGGGTCCCCCAGAGCCAAGAGTTGGTGAGGAAGCTCTCATGCCGCCGCGGCCCGACCGCGTGGTCGTCAAGAAGTATGATCCCAAACGAGCTCGACCTCAACCCACTCCGGCTAACGAGGAGTGGCTGGTGTCCCCTATTACTGGAGAGAAGATTCCTGCTAACAAAGGTATGACTGACAATTGTCAAATTGATTGATATTTTCAGCTTGTTCTTTTATCTAAAACAAAGTCCCCGCCGTCTCTGTCTGTCTGTCTGAACACAAAAATACTGAATAGATTGTCATGCGGTTTTCACCAAATTACGGAGTATTTCATGGGGAAGGTTTTTATGTATACATCAATTTGGACCCGGTATCCGGTGGAGGTGGGCAGAACGAAGTCTGCCGGGTCCGCTAGTTCTATATAATGAAATAATGTAGTACATTTTATTAGTACCAGTAACTTACTATACTGCCATAGTAGACTATTATAAAGTACTAGCTGACCGGTGCAACTTTTGACATTATGAAAAACTATTTAAACAAACATTGGACTCCACCTAGGTGATGTGACTTTTTAGTACCAAACTTCAGAGATAGATGTCACTAATAGAAAAAAAAATTAAGATTGTTGTATGGGAGCCGCCCTGAAATTTTATTTTTTGTATTTGTTGTTAAAGCGGCAATAGAAATACATAATCTGTGAAATTTTCAACTGTCTAGCTATCACCGTCTTTAAGATAGAGCCTGGTGACAGCCTTGGACGGACAGCGAAGCATCAGTAATAGGCTCCCATTTTTAACCATTGAGTATGGAAGCCTAAAAAGCACTTAACCATGGGTTTTACTTGGTACCTACAGTGGCGGAACACGTACGCATCGGTCTATTAGACCCGCGCTGGTTGGAACAACGTGACCGCGCCGCCGCCGAGCGCACCGACCGCGACGAGGCGCTCGCACCCGGCGCCGCTATCGACACCTCGCTCAAACAGGTACACACATACACACACATACATACATGCACTCACACACACACCCACACACACACACACACACACACATACATACATGCACACCTATTTTAACACCCTTTTAGGGGTGGAATATTGAAAATGAAATATAATTATTCATTTCAATATACTTTCACAGTCACTTATGAAACGTCTATTGTAAAGCTACTTTCCGACGTTAATGATAAAAAAAATATGAATCCAAAATAGAGTATTTATAATATTTTTGTATTTACATATAATATAAACAATTTGAAGTCTATTAGTTTACTATGAAGTAGTAAACTAATAGATTTGAAATAACAAATTTACCTAAATTTATTTTGAATTTTAAGTTACATTTGTATTATTTTTTTACTATTATGTACTTTCACTAACTAACAGTCTTATTTTATATTTTGCTACGCAGTCCCGAGCAACTAACTACCTTTGTCCTTAGTTTTCTGTTTTTTAGATTGTTTTCTGTTTTATGTGCCTATTATTATTATTCGGATTTAGTGGCTATTTCAAGTCTTTGCAGAGCTTGTATCACTATATTGTGATCGCATTTGTGTGCCTAATAAAATTATCAACCTCCAAACACCATTAACCATACATAATTCCGTCATCAGCTAGCAGAACGTCGTACGGATATCTTCGGTGTGGGCGACGAGGAGACGGCCATCGGTAAGAAGATTGGTGAAGAGGAGAAGCGGCGCGACGACCGCGTCACGTGGGACGGGCACACGTCCAGCGTGGAGGCCGCCACCCGCGCCGCCAGGGCGCACATCACGCTCGAGGATCAGATACAGCAGATACACAAGGTATATTATATAGATAAATAATAAGATATAATAACCTCTATTATGAATTAGTTTTTTCTAAATGTTGTTTTATTTTTGAAAATGTGATGGTAGATATAGTTTCATAATCAATTGATAAAACATAAACACGTAACCTATGCAAAACAGAAGGCATATTTACTCTAATTTGTACAGTCAAAAAAGATTATCAGGCATTTAGTAGAAAAAAAATCTAAAATATTGTGACCGAGAGTACCATTTTGTACCATTTTGGTATATTCTAATTCTGCTGTCATTATATATATTTTTTTATTCTGTACTGTAATAAACTTATTTGAATTTTTAAAGACAATAATAGTTGTTTTTTTTTTAAATCGGTAAATCAAACGTACCTACTTCCATTTCAGGTCAAAGGCCTCCTACCCGATGAGGAGAAGGAGAAAATCGGTCCGAAGCCTGTGAGCGCCCCTTCCATGGGTCGAGGCCCCCGGGGGCCACCGCCGGCGCCACCGAGGCCACCCGCGCCCCCAGTCCCGCCCCCACCCCCAACACAACCAGTCCTCCTGCAACCCTTACCATCATTAATGGTACTACCACCTCTAGCTCCAAGACCTCCATTAATCCCCACTCCAGTAGGGACTTTTGGGTATGCAAATGTGTCAGCACCGGTTCCACCACCGATTATAGAGGAGGATGAAGGGCCACCGACCAAGAGGGTGAGGACAGAAGATGCCCTCGAGCCGGAGATGTCCTGGATCGCTAGACATCCAGGGGCGGCACCGATACAGGTAAAATTAAACTTTTGTTAGATTTATAGAATTTATAAAATGGTTAAAAACTAGAAATATAATTATTTTTTTAGGAGTTTGATATAAGTAAAAGTATAATATTTTTCTTAAAAACCTGTAATGTAATCTTATATAGTTTTAGCTTATTGATTTAAAGCATTGAATAAATAAGACATTACACTGTATTGACATTACATACTTACATAGATTTATCTCATACTATGTTATTGATGCTTGAAATGAAATATATGTATTCATTCACTCAAATAGGCCTTTACAGGCACTTATGAAACGTCGACTCTAGTGCTCGATGTAGAAGGTTGCTTTTGCTGGATGTAAAAAAATATGAGCACTAAAACAATGGTGTCTGCATGTCAAATGAGATGTGACAATTAAAGGCATGTGAAGTCCGCCAACCCGCACTAGGCCCGCGTGGTGGACTATGGCCTAAAGCCCCTCGTTGTTAGGGGAGGCTCGTGCTCTTTGGTGGAGACTTAAATGAGCTGATGATGATGAATAAGCCAACTCTCGACTCCGCAAGCACTCGAAATATCATTTACAATTGACATAATCCCTTCATATTCGTCACCCAGGTGGCCATACCAGCTGCTCCGGAGCGTTCCGAGTGGCGGCTGGACGGGCGAGCCTTGCCGCTCAGTCTGTCTCTAGCCACCACTGTAGCAGAGCTCAAGAACATACTGCAGCGGTCCACCAACATGCCTACTGCTAAACAGAAGCTGCATTATGAGGTATCATAATCATTTATTTATTTTATTTTATAAGGAAGACCAACAGCTAAACATAATCTATATATATAAAACAAATTCCCCGTCGCCTGTCTGTCTATTTTCGTGCGGTTTTCACCAAATTACGGAGTATTTCATGGGGAAGGTCTTTATGTATAATGCATCAATTTGGACCCGGTAGGTGGCGCTGGTGGGCAGAACGAAGTCTGCCGGCTCCACTTGTAATATAGATAAAAAAACATACCGGCCGAATTGAGAACCTCCTCCTTTTTGGGAAGTCGTTTAAGAACAGCCATAATAATCAGACCCATTAATAGGTCCTCACCAATAGCAATAGATATTGTAACCAAATAGCTGATAGACTACTTTTAAATACATACTTATATAGATAATTACACGCAGGAAGATTAAGCCTGTGGTATTGGAAATGTTTTTTTTATGTTGATTGTGGTGACCACTTACCATGTGGTGCTGTTACTGGATTACGCAAATAACCTAAAATAATCTTTATTTCATCTCTACAGGGTCTATTCTTCAAAGACACCAACACCTTGGCATACTACAACGTGCCGCCCGGCGCAGTCATCCATCTCCAGGTCAAGGAGAGAGGAGGACGCAAGAAGTAAACACTATGCATCTCTTTCTATATAACTTATAATTGAATTTGAATGTTTTCTAGATCAAGTAGAATTGAAAGTTTCAATACTTTATCAGATATAAAATAAATATTGCGATATTATATATGGGCATGTAGTTTTCATTATCTATTGCCTTTGTATTGCACTTTCCATGGTATTAATTCATGTAGAATTACCTTATTGCTACGTATCAAACCACTTATAGATCAGTTAATATATTTTGAATAGTAGTGCATAGTGCATAAGCCACTTACAACCTTTGATACTGAGTTTATTGCCGGCTCTTCTCAGTAAAAAACAACTTTCAGAACCGAGCATTAATAGTGACTATTCATAAGTGCTTTATTGAGGCCTATTTGAATAAAAAATATTTGATTTTGATACATAGAAAGTGGTTTAAGCATATTTTGATACTAGCTTCTGCCCCGCGTTACCGGGGAACCTTCAACTTTCCCGGGGGTAAAGGTAGCCTATGTCCTTGACAAAGTTATATAGCTATAAGCCGTGGTAACCAGTGTATGGTGTCACCATAATTAAGCCATTTTTGAAACTTTAATTGTAATGTTTATTGTTCCACTGTTTGTTTACCCTAATAAATAAGAGCTCTAGTCTATCTCTGAACCAAATTTTATAAGAATCGATTGGTCATGTATTGGAGGTGTTCGCTGTGGCCTACAGAGCTAAGCATGGATTTTAGAATAGAAAAATAAAACATAATTTTTAGTAAACATTTAATAAAAACGTGTAAAAATATTAACAAAGCTTTGCTACAATTATGTAGTTGTGAGTTCACCGTTAGACGGTACATAAGCTTATAATTAATAACTTTAAAAAGGAATGTTTATAAAAAAATTTAACACAATATTGCACAGTCATTGTAAAAGCACCATTTCATAGGAGATATGTACTTAGGTATATAAAAAAAGAATAAAAACATGACATTCTTAAGCTAAGCGATCACAATATCAGATTCATTAAAACAAATTAACATTGTAAAGTCTTAAGGCGTCGATACATTTTCATAAATCAATAGAAAAAACAACTCAAATTAAACATTATTGTTTTATAAAAATCGTATGTTGAATATAAAAAATCTTAATAAACATAAAATTACCAAAAAAAATGTCAAAAGTATGGTAGAAATATATTGATAAACCTGTCTTTCGAGACCTAAAAGTTATTTATTAATCTCTTAACTATATGGAATGTTAAGTCAGATTTGATATGTATTTGATATTAATAAAAATGTGCTTATTAAAGATATATTAAAAGCATTTAGATTGCTTTCTAATTTTGATACACGAAGTGTAATGAGTATATTTCGTACCAAAAATGGCGTATTTCAACTATATGCATCTCGTTCACTCAAGCTATGTGTAAATGAGACGAAAACTGTCGTTTTAAAACTTCATCTTCCTAAAGAGAGAAGTCTAGTTATGTTAATTGAAAAGAGACCCTAAGCATAAAAGCGCATGGTGTATTTTTGGGATTATTGTTTTGGAATATATCTTTTATCTTACTCTAATTTAGGTATGTTCTCAATGATCTGCAAGTAGCGGGCCAGCATCGGCTTGTAGATCTTGTCGTGGTCCGGATAAGGAGTCGCCACTGGGGAGACCTTTGGTTCAGAACCTGAAGTATACAATTTTAACACTTAAATGTACTATATTTTTAGGTTGAATTTCATTATATTTATTGGATAAATTATGGGCCAAGCCCCACGAAAGGTCGCAGGTTCATTTTCTTCATCATCATCATCAGCTCATATTTGTCTCCACGCTCGGAGCTCGAGCCTCCCCTAACAATGAGGGGGTGTAGGCCATAGTCCACCACGCGGGCCTAGTGCGGATTGGCGGACTTCACATGCCTTTGATTGTGACATCTCGGGCATGCAGGTTTCTTCACGATGTTTTCCTGCACCGGACGCCAGTGGTGTGAATCCGTACGTAAGATTTTATAAAACTCAGAGGTACAGGCCGGGGTTTGAACCTGCACCCTCAAAGGATGTACATTTTGTGTGTGTGTTTGTGTATTTTAACTAACTGGGTACAAGTTATGCTTAGTTTAGACTATGATAGGTCTCATGTAGATTTGTAGTATATTAGCTACAAGCTCTGGTATTTTTTTTATACCACAAAGATGGCAAACAGGCATACGGTCCCACCTGATGGGAAGCGGTTACCGTAGCCTAGCAATACCTCTGTTTAGTTAAGTTTCAGGATATTGATTTTACCTGTTAGTTTGGTGTTGGTCTCTGCGCTCCACACTTCGGCCGCTCGTATAGCTGCACCCAATAGTGCTGCGTTCGCGTGCTCCTCCTGATATAACAATTATTATTAATATTATCATGGGAATGTTTGTGTAAAGAATTTGGGCAGGATATGTTAAAAAAAATTTTTGAGAACCTTGAATTGGCTTAAAACTGATCTTGGAGGTCTTACATATAATAATTAAACCCCAAAATAAAATTATAAAAGAAAATAGCTTAATAAAAACCAAATAATTATTTCTGAATGAGTCATTTATATTTATTGTCATCTCTGACTTATAGTTATCTGTGCTAATTGATAAAAACTCAAATCAGGTACCTACGTTTTATTATAGAATATTTCATTGAATCCGGGTTTAAAAAATATGGTACATAATCTATAATTATAATGGTAATGTTATCTCAACATTAGAAAACGTTTTGAACTCTAATTTAACTTATTTTATTATACAGATCTGATTTAGCCGTAAATCTTTGTTAAAATTTAAAAAGGTCTTAGGTACCACAGGGTTAATTTGATACAATCAAGTGTTAGAAAAAGACCCTTGGCAATGAAATGCTCGCTACAAGCTATTTCACACATTTTGTAAAAATCACTATTGTATTAAACCTAAGTTGGTTTTTGAAAAAAGTTATTACTGAGTTTATTGCCGGCTCTTCTCAGTAAAATACAACTCAGAACCAAACATTAATAGTGACTATTCATAGGTGATTTATTGAAGCCTGTTTGAATAAAAAATGTAACATATCCTTACCAGCACATAAACAGGAGTGTTGAACACATCGGCGAATATCTGTAGCAGTTCCTTATTGACGGACGCGCCGCCCGTCGCGATTATACGGGACGATTCGTCTGCGAAGTTTAATATTGTATTAATTTTGTATGTAAGTATATGTTAATTATTTGGACCTGATCAATCTTGTTTTTACAAGCTATTTAGTATTTTATTAAGTAAAATAACTCGCAGATATGGGACACATTTGTAATTTTTTTATTCGAAATTGTTAAAACACGTTTTGAAAAGAGTAATTGCTGAGTTTATTGCCGGAACTTCTCAGCAAAAGTGACCTTCCGAACCGAGCGTTAGAGTCGACGTTTCATAAGTGCCTATGAAAGCCTATTTATTTTATCCTGGGACATGTTTCACACACGGCCAATCTGATTCCAAATTAAGCATCAAAGTGAGCTTGTGTTATGGTAACCAGATAGCTGATATACTACGTATACTACTTTTAAATACATACTTATTTTATTACTTTTGATATTTACATCCAGACACAGAACAAACAGACATATTCATGCATACAAATGTTTGTCCTGGGTGGGATTCGAACCCACGACCGGGGGCTTGAAAGTCAGGGTCACTAACCACATAGCCAACCGTTCTGTTAATCTGGTAATTACCTAGTTGGAAGCCCATCTCCTCAGCATGCACCCTCCTGGCTATAGCCTGCCCCTCCAGCAGCGCCCTCGCCTGGTAGTGTAACGCGGGTGAAGCCGCGCGGCCGCACGAGTCCACGAGCCAGCGTCCCGCCGCCGCCCGGGGAACTATCTCCGCCGTGTCGTAAAATACCCCTGGATTATATAAACTTTAATTTAACTATTTGTAGTCGTTTTCGAACTATTTATACTAGTAAATAAAGCATTTATTTTTATTCAGTTTATTTTAAATCATAAATTTTTTTTGATTTAAAATAAACAGAAATTAAATAAAAGTGAGCCCCTACCCTAAAAAAATTTGGTTCGGAAATTTTATGCTAAAAAAATCTGCTTTATTTACTGACAAGGCTGAATTGTATGGAACTTAAAAAGTTATGTTATTTTATTATGTGCCCAGTAAGTATATCTACTATATTTGTATTATTATTTCTTTGTTATGGCTTTTAGCTATGGTAGCAATTTCAGGTAAATCATATATTCATTATATTTTCTAAATACCGACAAAAAGTTTCTAAGCCATAATATACACAAACAATAAACCAAATAACTTACCCATATATCCCATGTTGCCTCTCACAGTGGTACTCAGCAGCTCGTTGAAGGCCTCCCAGCTGGGCCCAGCGAGCTTGTCCCTGTATTAAATAATTTATTTTAATACATTTATTATACAATGACCTCGCTATTCTGTGAGGACATAATATTAAGACAATGAAATATTGAGAATATTTAAACATAATACCTATTAATAAGATACAGTCAGTGATGGATTAAGACTTCTTTATGCCCTAAGCAATCTACGCTGATGGGGCCTAGGCTTACGAGTATGTCAACCAGAACTGTCTTTAAACCATTTTTGGTGACGTGAGAGTGAGACGTGATGCCCTAGGCAATTGCTTAATTTGTTTAGGGGTTAATCTGTCACTGCCTATGGCTCATCCTGGTCGTAAACTATATATAGCCGAGTCAATGAAGACATAAAACAGGCAATATTCGGAAGTCCTCAAGAACAGCTCCGATTTCGATGATTTTTTTTTGTTAGCTTTGTTTTTTTATATTATTTAAAATCAGAAACCTTTTTAATAAAATAACACAAGTACTCACCTATGATTCTGCCTGGTGAGTGATCCGTTAGCGAAGCATAGTAAGGCCATATAGGGCGCCTCGGGCGTGGGCCCCACCAGCACGTGGCCGGCGGGCGGGGCAGCCGGGGTCCGGAGCCCTAGGACTAGCGTGTCGCTCGTGCCCAGGCTCAGTCCCACCCAGCCTGCGCGGAGGCGGAGCCCTAACCACACGATATATATTATTGTACGACATGCCACCCTGCGATTTTATACGTAAGGAGATTTATTACAATTATTTACCCCCCCCCCCCCCCCCCCCTTGTCAGTAAAAGTAAGCAAAGCTCTTACCCCCTCCCCCCATGCTTACGTAAACATTTTCAATTGCTGTTCTAGTGCGAAAATGCGATTCGTTTCGTCGTAAATGTGTAAAAAAGTAAATAAGATCTTGACCGCCCCTTCCCCCCATGTCATACAAAATAACCAAAGCAATGACCCCCCCCCCCCCCCCCCCCATAGTGCTTACGTAATACTTGAACCCCATTAATTCGGAGCCTATTAGTTAAAAACAAACAAACAAAAATCAAATCTTTCCTATTTATAATATTACTATGGTACCTAATCATGGAGTTAAATTCAGAATATAAACCACAAAAACCTTAGACACATTTTTTAAGCAAGTTTAAATCATATCTTAAACATTTTATGAAGATTATACCAGATCATCATTACTCAAGATAAACTTCGTCAACATTTGAAAGTAAATAACTTTGATATCAAATCACTATCTCAAGTGTTACAAGCAATCATTTATATTATAATGTAGTTAAGATTACTTGAGGATTCTTATCAGCTGTTTGTGAGAAAATATATTAATGACGCGGTCATGTTGCAGTAACATTATGAAATTGATTTGTTTTTAGTATGTTTAATTTTATATAATTTGTTTTTGTGTAATCGTTATACAATTTGTGCTGTCAATAAATATTTTTCTTTCTTTCTTCTTTCAAATTAGGAGTTTTTAAATACGGATGAAAAAGGTATTAATAAATATAAATATTTGATCTCATTGACAATAGAGAAAATTTTAAGTACCAAATGTTTTACTTACTGCGACTGTAGCCTTAAGTACTTTTAAATATATTTATGTACATATTTGGTAGCTCTTTGATAAATTGGATGCTGATAAGCAATAATGTGTCAACCCACAAAAAGTCATAAACAGAGGTTTTGATATTTTTATAATGCATCGCGTAATTGACATTCTACAAAAGTGTTTCAAGTCATGTAAAACATAAAAGTACATAAAAATTGATTTATATCATGGAAAAATCTTTAACCGCCATTTTCTCTAAACCAAGTTTATGAGGGTTAGCACATTATTGCTTATCAGCATTCAATTATAATTTGATATTGTAGGGTCAATGTCAAATTAAAACACATACAAATTCTGGCATTTTGTAAATATGGTAATTTCAAGGTCTACCTGCGACATTTAAGTTACTTGATTTGCTTATCTAATATGGTGTGTTTTTAAATTGGATTATGATAATAGGCGGTATTTCAAAATATGTTAAAATAATAATATAATTAAATTTTACACTCAAACTGTGTCCTAATACCTTTAGATAAAAAAATCTAATACTAAATGGTGTTCCCCGTGGTGGCTCGGTTGGGAACGCATCGACTCACGATCGGAGGGTTCAAACCCTCGCCCGTACCTCTAGTTTATAAAAACTTACGTACGGATTCACACTACTGGCTTTCGGTGAAGGAAAACATCGTGAGGAAACCTGCACCCGAGATATCACAAAAGGCATGTGAAGTCCGCCAATCCGCACTAGGCCCGCGTGGTGGACTATGGGCTGCACCCCCCCTCGATGTTAGGGGAGGCTCGAGCTCCTCGGTGGAGACGTATATGAGCTGATAATGATGATACTAAATTACTTTTCAAATATGTTATTACAAAAATGTTATAGCTAAGAATCGAACCTAACTTTAGCATGAAATTAAGGATACATACCAGCAAGTGCAGAACAGTTGTCCCCAGTAAACGCGACCACCCGGCACTCAGGTTTGAACCCGTACCTCTGCACGAAGTACGGGGATATGGTGCCGAGGTCCGTTGCACTGGGGACCGGAGCACCTAGCTTTGCTTCCAGGGTTTCATCACCGCAGGCCTAGTATTTAAATATGGTATGATAATAATCTATACTAATATTATAAATGCGAATGTAACTCGGTCTGTCTTTCTTTCAGTTCTATGAAAAAACTACTAAACTGATTTAAATGAAATTTGGTACACAGATAGTCTAAAGCCTGAGAAAGGACATAGGGTACTTTTTATCCCGGGATAATTGAAGATCTCCCGGGTACGAGGGAGAAACCGCGGGAAGATTAGTCCCGCTTCTTATCAGGTGAGACCGTATGCTTGTTTGCCACCTTAGTGGCATCTATATATATAAAACAAAGTCCCCGCCGCCTCTGTCTGTCTGTCTGAACGCGATGAACACTGAACAGATTTTCACGGAGTATTTCATGGGGAAGGTTTTTATGTATAATACATCAATTTGGACCCGGTAGGTGGCGCTGGTGGGCAGAACGAGGCTGCCGGGAGAAAATAAAAATCAGTTAGAAAGTTACCTTCAAGGCATCCTCATGCCAGGTCTGAGTGTGTAAGTCCAACAGGTTCATCCCGGATCCGTCGGCGAGATCAATGGGCGCCATCTTGCCGAGGAGTAGAGAGCAGGCGAACGAAGACACGAGCGAAACCCGGGCGCAGGCGTTGTATACTCGGGGTTTAGTGCGGTGTAGCTTACGGATCTGAGGACCGGTGAACCGCTCGTATGCACGGCTACCGGTTATTCTTGATAGTTCCTATAGTTTTTATTTAGAAATCTATTTATTTATTTACATAAGGGAAATTTGAAGATCCCCGGGAAAGCGGGTGAAACCGCGGGGAGCCACTAGTTAAATATATTTATTAATTCATATAGGCCTTCACAGGCACTTATGAAACGTCGACTCTAACGCTCGGTTCGGAAGGTTGCTTTTGCTGAGAAGAGCCGGCAATAAACTCAGCAATTACTTATTTTTTTATTTTCATTAGAAGATCTGTTATTTATTGTAAAATGAAGGTAGGTTATATATTGATGATATATAAAATGACAAACAGATGTTTTAAATAATAATAAATTTTAAAGGAATAGAATCCTTCACAAAAAAAAAAACCACAAATATATAAAACAACATCTTAAGAAATTGTTAAACTTGTTTTGAAAGGAGTAATTGCTGAGTTTCTTGCCGGCTCTCCTCAGCAAAAGCAACCTTCCGAACCAAGCATTAGAGTCGATGTTTCATAACACATGTCCATGTGAAGGCCTACTAGAATTATCTATACTAATATTATAAACAGGAAAGATTTGTTTGTTTGTTTGTAATGAATAGGCTCCGAAACTACTGGACCGATTTCAAAAATTCTTTCACCTTTGGAAAGCTACATTATCCCCGAGTAACATAGGCTATATTTTATCCCTGTATTCCCACGGGAACGGGAACTACGCGGGTAAAACCGCGGGGAGGCAGCTAGTAATAAATATAATTCATTAGAAATGTGCACAATTTTTTTTACAACTGGTCTTGCTAAAAAGAGCTTGAATTAAACAAGTCATTGACATAAGCAACATACCTCCGAACCTCCAACAGCCTCCTCCAGAGCCCTGCAGTCAGCACTAGTACTAGAGTCCATCCACACGGGTGAGTCACACACAAACGCACTAGCTAGCTGTGTGTGCAGGAAATCATCCGGTGAGAGGTTTGCTAGCTTGGATTCTGCATCTTTAGACCACCATACTGAGCCGTGTTGCTGTAATATAGCATTATGAAGTTGAATAGTGATTGTTATGTCGTTGGAGGAGGAAAAACTAGGGATAATATATTAAAAATGTAGATATACTTTTAATTTTCTTTTGCATTGTATTTACAATTAGGTGTGCTCAAATATTGGTACTGAAAATAATGCTTTTAACTTTTAATGAAATAGTTCTGCCTAGATAGAAACATCTATCAAATGATCATAGACATGCTAGACATTGATAAAATAAAATAAAAAAAGCCTGTATTTCTATATCCTTAATGTACATTTCAAATGTTGGTATTTGTTTATCATTAGTGTTTCGCTTATTTTCTAAATATTTGTATTATAAGGGTTAGTTTTGTTGGATATAGACATTGATAAATTTACCCAAATAAATGCTTCTCAGATTATAAGAAAATCTACATCATAAAAGGGAGTTTATTTCCTACATTAAGTCTTTAAAAGTTGGACTGAAGTTTCCACCAATCAATCACCAAGTGGGAAAATCCTCCTTTCTTAATTAAGTAGTCTAAGCACCAAATATGAAATAAGGTTTCTCTTACCTGTGCCGCACCAGAAAGTGCCTCAATAGTAGAGAAGTCAACGCCAGCGACCACAAGTCTGTCCATCACCATGTCCAGGGCTTTCACCCAGAGGAGGGGGGGCGCCGTCACCTCCCCCCGCTCCCCGCGGACCACGCCCCCCGCCGTCCTGGAATGGACCTTAATATTTAGAATGGAAGGTTGCATTTTGAATGGAAACACAAACAGAAGAATAGTATAGTTCTTGTAGTCAATAAATTTTCTGTTCTTGTTTGTATATTAATTAAGATACTTTTTTTTTCTTTTAGACTCATTAATATATTTAGTTTTACATAAATGATACTAGGTCTATTTTTAACATAAGTTATTTTTATAACATTTGAATTGTGACCATTGGTTAAATAAATAAATAATAATTAAATGTATATGTAAATCCTGTATATCCATGAGATCAGGTATCAATAAATAAAAATCATGGAACATTTTCAACACATGGCCAGTATCATCCAAACAAACAGCGCTTATAATTTGATAATCAAATAACCAATGCTACATACTACTTTTTTAAGTAAATACTTAAAAATACTACATACAGACAGAACAAATAGACATTACCTGGGTGGTATATCAAACCCATAACAGGCTGCTTGAAGGTCAAATAAATATATCCTGGGACATTTTTAACACACGGCCCATCTGATCCCAAAGTAAGCTTCAAAGTGAGCTTGTGTTATGGTAACCAGATAGCTGATATACTATGTATACTACATTTTAAATACATACTTATAGAGATATTTATATCTAGACACAGAACAAACAGACATATTCAGGTCACGGTAGCAACAAGGGATTTGCCAGTAAAATAACAATAAATGTTATAATTAATTATCGCCATTCATATAATCATAGTATGCATACTATGTATAACTAACCTGAATTCTGGTAAGTCCACATCAAATTCAACATCAGCTTCATGAAGTACTCCATAGTCTTCACCGATGACCAGTGCTTTTAACTGTTTACAGCATAAAACATTTTAACTTACTTTATTATAAGGTATATTTATGCATATTAAATATACAAAAGTATATAATAACTTCATCAAGGGCATTATTGAAGTTTCATAAAAGTAAGTATTCTTATAGGTATCTTCTTCTTTTTCTTTATTTAATTGGCGACCAGCTTATAAATTATTTGCCATCAAAACTATTTGACAAGTAACATAATAATTATTAATTAATAAAAAAATTTATGTAGAGACATTAAATTTTTATTCCACAATCAATTTTTATTTTTTGAATATTCATAAAAAAAAGTATTTACGACCTACACTGTCCTACACAGGAACAAAATACAAAAATAGGATAAGCATTCCTCTTTTAGTTACACTTAATATGAACTTAATTCTATTAGACAGTAAATAAAACTAGGTTTGCAATTGTCTATATTTTTTGTGAAAATAATCAAACAGTTTAGTTTATGTAGGTGGAGCCGAAAAAAGGTTATGTACGAATAATTAATTAATTAAGCGAAATAACACGAAACAATTTTATTATTAATTGCCATGCTGAAAGTGGGTGAAACTACGGTAAGTAAGCAATTTCACTTTAAAATAGATACAAGATTATTAAAAATATAGTAAAATACTCTCACTTACCCTTTGAGTACTAAAATCGAAACCTAAAAAAGTTTTATTTTTTGTTTCGTCAATCATTTTTTTTTTTTCAATTTTGACAGGCAGGCGCGGGCACGGGCAAGGCAGTGACACACGGTCGCGTTTCGTTCAGGAACCGTATCGACGTAGGTACGTTTTGTTTCGTGACTAAACGCAATTTTGTCAAATTCGAACGATTTCACGATATCATATAAAGTATTTAATTATATTAGTCTCACACAAGTAACAGATTAATCGCTAGGTATAGTTGAATATTTTGCGTTATTCGATAATGAAGCATCTTCAAGGTTGTTGTTATCTCAGTCCATATTAAGATAAATGTTAAGAATACCTAATCAAATAACTTACGTAGCTAATCATAATAAAAACTTTCCAGTTTATTGTACATATTGTAGAGATTTTTTTATTTTGAATCATAACTATGTAATATTTCATTATGTTTCACACAGTTCATTGTTATAAATATATAAATATGGATTAAATCGGCAATATTGGAATATTTAAACGAATAATTACTTCAATAAACTTAAGTATATGGTCTAATTACTTAGTAGGGAGAAACAATTACAAAATAACTCCTGTAATAAAAAGTACTAACTTTGGTAAATTTCATATATTACGATGAAAACTTTGATCATACATAGTATGGATATATTCTATTTTGAAGCATCGAATATATTCGTGTAATTATTATTGCTAAATAAGTAAAAAAGCAGGTATTAAATGAAGCGCCTTATTTTTATTGATAGCTACGTATTACTATAAGTGCACTTATGTGAAATTGCCGTCAAAATATCAATAGGAACATCGACGTATAGCGATAGACAAGAACGTTCATGTAAAACATTTGTTTAAAAACTGGTAAGAGTTAGAACTAAAGTTCGCTGCAGCGCTGTATAAAGCTGTGTCAACTAACCAAACAATTTTAAAAGATACAGCGCTAGATTGCTTAGAGTATAGTTTTCTCGCGACCAAAACGTCGTAAGCGCCGCAAATTTCATGGCGCTTACGCGTTTCGTTCAGTTAACTACACTAAGATGTCGTCCCTATAGAGTTCACACCGCAGATGTGACACATCTTTTTTACCTTCTAAACTTCATTAGAATAAAACTCGATTTCAAAATGTATTATATTAATATTAGGGGGGCCTAGTGCGGATTGGCGGACTTCACATGGCTTAAATGAGTACTCAGAGGTACGGGCCAGGGCTTGAATTAACATAAAACAATTATTCAAAATATCAAACTATCACTACTAATTAAAAACTCATTAACAATTAATCAAATTAAAACCTTTCTAAAAAAACATATCAAGTCTGTGTTCAGTTACATATTTTTACCTACAACCAGTTTTAAGGGAACATCTGCACGTTTTAGTATATGATTGTAGAATGGCGTGGTATTTAAATAGATAAATTGTTTTTCTACTCTGGAATTACGGAATTATCACCTATTAATTCACTTAAACAGGTAGTAATTTTACTTAGTTGACTACTGACTAGTTATTTTCGTCCAGGGTCTACTTTGATTCGGATTATCGTTGTTATTAACGCTGCTCCGTGCGCACCCGCACTGAATGAATGTCGAAGCCACACTAAAGTCGGGTGTGGGGACTGCAGTTCAGTTGAGTTGATAAAAGCGAGTGTTCGGAACGCCCTATCTAGTACGTAGTACATATATATCGATGAATAGGAATGACAAAAGGATGTCAAAGGCATTCATTAATCAAGCAATTGAAGAAAGCGGATCCTGGTAATATGGTATGGCTATGAATGATAACTAAGACTACTCATCTAACTACCTTTACTTTACGCGATATTCACTGTGTAGTGTGTGAGTTTTTCAATTTACCGAACTTTTGACCAAACGGTCAACCGATGTACCTATATATTTTTTGAACCTAAACCTTTTTTGAAGTCCGTTAAATGCAGGTGGAGAAATGTTTATTTACTACGCAATGTACTCACTTCACTCAGTTCGTACGGGCTGTTTAAGAACAGACCAAACCTTCTTTCTTAGCCTAAGACGTACTAAGTATATATAAACTTGACCGCTTTGGAGTTGTTATTCTGGAGCTACTCTTAAAGCATTATTATTATAGATGAATTAACTGTTGTTCCTACATTAATTCATTCCTATATCTTTAATTGTCATTTTTATTACTAATATACTAATAAAAATGATGGTTACACGCAAGACTGCTGCCCGTCAGGCAGAAGATAAACTCCAACTTGCCCTGCAGGAAATAAAAACCTATAAGTCTATGTATGAACAATTGTTATCAGAAAATGTTGAGCATGAAAAGGAAGTGTTGGTTTTAATTGATAGTAACAGAAAGCTTAAGAAAGAGTTAGCAGAAATTCATGCACAGACCCAAGAAATTGTTAAGCAACGCGACCAGCTTCAGCAAGTAGTTGATGAGTTCGACCAATGTAGCCATGAGTTTGATCATGCCCTCGCGCGCGTCGCTGCATTGGAGTCTGAATTATTTGATGCTAGGAAATACATTTCTCACCTAGAAGACTCAAACCATCATAACATCACAACTACCAATCAGTCACTCTTTGAAGAACTAATTGGGTCGGCCCCGGGCATGGTTTCTGATATCTCTGATTCAGAATCAGGCTTAAATTCTAATATTATTCCCACTGTCACTGTAGATCTTACTAACAATGATTCTTATGTTTCTAGCAGTCCTGTACTAGTTATGAGTAGTAAAAATAAACTTAAGAAATATATAAAAATTAAAAAAATCATTAAGAAAACTGAGAAATTAATAAAGAAAAATAAAGTTTTTTGGAATAATAACAATAAATTGAGGAAAGAGCGTAGATACTTAATAGATGAAGTTAATATGTCCCACTTAGAGTTGAAAAAAAACAAAATTAGTTATGAATCAGTTTCATATCAATTACAGTCAGAAATTATTAGTCTGAAAGATATGTTATGTTCAATAAAAAATAAATATGACACTTCACAAAAGGAGATGAATGAGTACATTCTAGCTATGAATGAACTGGTTGAGGTTTCCAAATATAATAATGAAAGGTTCCAATCATTATCTAACCACCAATGTGATTGTTTTAAAAGCCCCTCAGACTGTTCTCAAGCAGACTGTACCCTCTCATCATCCCTTAATCAGCCACAAGTGATGTGTGCTGATCCAGAAAACACTTCCTGTAGTAAAAATAATAATAATTCTTATACACAAAATATTGTAATGTTTAGTGATGAAATGGGAAAAGATATGGGAGTGCAACTTAGCCACTGTTTAGGACAGCCTATAATAAACACTTGCATGCCCGGTGCATCTTATTCCCACATTTTAGACAAAATTACCAATAGTTCATTTTTAGAAAATACCACTTTGGTTATATTAATTGGTAGAAAGGGAAATGTAAGCAAGCATGCCCTGACTAAATACTTCAGTTCAATGACTTTATTAAATGTCAGACACATTGTAATGTTTGCATTTCCTTTTATAAAAAGTGTGCCACAGATGGAAAATTTGACTAGGCATAATTTTAATACAATTATTCATACCATGACATGTCGTCATAATGATAAATTCCATTTCATTGATACCAATAGTTTATTTGGTAACAAATATGTTTTGATTAAAGATCATTTTTATCTTTACAATAATTTTAAGAGACAAATAGCAGAATCGCTATCATATTATTTTAAAAACCTAGCCAAATGTTTGGCTAATCAAACGGCTCCTATTGAGCAAAATAATATTAGTATTAATTGTTTACAGTCCTTGGAAGTTTTTCCAAGTAGTCTACCATCATTGAAAGGTATTTCAAACTCTTTAAATTAAGTTATGAGACAACAGAGGCATTCTCTGGCAATTATGGAAAAAATAAAATTAGTTTAGAATCCTGCCCAGAAAATAAACTCAATTTATTACCTCATAAGCTGAACAAGTATTCTATTTTATGTAAAAAACATGTTAACCTGGTACATCAAAATATTCAAGGAATGCTGGGCAAGGAATTAGAACTGGAGCTATTCATGAACTGTAATAATATAGATATTTTATGTATTACTGAACATTGGCTTAAGGACCATCAGTTCATATTTAGCTTCAATAACCACCAGGTAGCAAGTTCGTTCAGTAGACAACAGTTTATACATGGTGGCTCGTTAATACTAATCAGAAATAATTTAAAGTATAAAGTCCGTAAAGATATTGTGAGCCTGTCTATTGAGCGCACTTTTGAAATAGCTTGTATAGAGCTTGAGCAGTTCATTGTTATGTGCGTATACAGACCCCCCTCCGCGAGTTATGATTTGTTTGAAAAATGTATGGAAGAAGCAATATTAAAATTAAATAAAGTTAATAAATATATAATTATTTGTGGAGATTTTAATGTCAATATTTTAGATGATAACGTCATGAGTCATAGAATCAAATCACTATTCCTGTGCTTTAATCTTGTAAATCTTTTTTTTGAGCCAACCAGGATAACAGCTACTTCAGCAACCTGTATTGATAATATATTTACAAATATGGAGCCAGTTACTAAGTCCATCATTAGTCAATTGAGTTCTGACCATTGTGGTCAGACTGCCTCATTCAATATAAGTAGACAAATGGTAAAAAAAAAAGATATTAAGTGTGTACCTATGAGTGAATATCGCCTTAATATATTTAGAGACAATATAGAGAAAAAAGTATTGAACTTACCTCTTAACAATGATAATGTAAATGACCACTATCACGCTCTTTTATACTTTACCAAAAATATATATAATTCTGTGTTCAAAACTAAAACTATTAAACAGAAAGCTGATATGTCATTCAGTGATTGGGCGACGGTAGGTATTCACACGAGTAGGCGTAGATTGTATGAATTATATAGTGAAAAGCAATTAAACCATAGTCCTGATTTTTTAAATTATGTCAAGAAATACTCAAAATTATTTAAACGTGTTTGTCAAGCTGCTAAGCAAAAGTTCATTAGCAATAAAATTATTAATAGTTCTGACAAAGTTAAAACGACCTGGAAAATTATTAATGCAGAAACCGGTAAAACCAAATCGTGCGACCAGGAGTTTCGACTTATGATAAATAATAATGTTATAACATCTGATACAGAAGTAGCTGCCGCGTTCGAGTCATTCTTTACCGATATTCCAGTTCTTACTACTAAATCACTTAACTCGTCTCCTACCCTCGCTGAATCTTTACTAAAGGAAAATGTAACTAAATGTACTGTTAACTTTAAATTTTCTTGTGTTACTCCTACTGATATCATTAAGGCGTTTAAACTTATCAATATGAAAAAAACAGTTGATCTATGGGAGCTGTCAGTTAAACTTATAAATAATATAATTGATTGCATTGCACCACATTTAGCATCCATCTTTAACAAGTGCATTGCTAGTGGTATATTTCCTGACTTAATGAAGTATAGTAAAGTAGTTCCTCTTTTTAAAGCTGGTAGTACATCAGACCCTTCTAATTTTAGACCTATATCTGTACTACCAACACTAAGTAAAATTTTTGAAAAACTTATACTTAATCAATTAATGGGACATTTCAATAGTAATAAACTTTTTCATAATAAACAGTTCGGATTTACAAAGGGTCGCTCAACAACCGATGCCGGCGTTGAGCTTATTCAACATATCTTTGCAGCCTGGGAGGATTCTAATGATATAATAGGGGTTTTTTGCGATTTATCCAAGGCATTTGACTGTGTCCAACATGAACTATTAATCAGGAAGTTAAGTCACTACGGTATAAGAAATCAAGCACTCAGTCTTATAAATTCATACCTTAGTAATAGAATTCAGAGAGTTAATATAAATGGAAAGGTATCCCCTGGATCGACTGTTGCTATGGGCGTCCCACAAGGCTCGATATTAGGTCCTTTCCTTTTCTTGATATATATAAATGACCTACCCTACCTTGTTGAGAAAAAAAATGAGATTGTATTATTCGCTGATGATACTTCACTTCTTTACAAAGTGAAACGACATGAATTTAATTATGACGAGGTGAACAATGCTCTCTCAGATGTGGTTAATTGGTTTACGGTAAATAACCTACTTTTAAATGAGAAGAAAACCAAATGTATCAAATTTAGTCTACCAAATGTTCGTCAAGTAGACACATGCATTAGAATTAAGAACGAAAATATAGATCTTGTAGAAACCACAGTATTTCTAGGTATCACTTTAGATGTAAAGCTTCAGTGGGGCCCTCATATTTCTCGGTTAGCGAACAGACTCGCTTCTGCAGCATATGCAGTAAAGAAAATACGTGCTCTCACTGACGTAGATACCGCCAGATTAGTTTATTTTAGTTATTTTCATAGTCTAATGTCTTATGGCATTCTCCTTTGGGGCAGTGGTGCCGACATTAAAACTATTTTTATTCTGCAGAAGAGGGCTGTTCGTGCTATATACAATATGAGTCCAAGGGACTCCCTACGAGATACATTCAAAAATATTAATATTTTGACTGTACCCTCACAATATATTTATGAAAATTTATTGTATGTACGTAAAAATTTACATCTTTTTCCAAAAAATAGCGACACTCATAGTATTAACACCAGAAATAAGCACAAACTCGCTATTCCTGTAACTAGACTTACTAAAGTCAAAAATTCATTTAAGGGGCAATGTATACGCTTCTTCAACAAACTACCTAAAGATATTCAGGATTTACCTATCTATAAATTTAAGCAGGTAGTGAAGAAAACTTTATATCAAAAGGGTTTTTATAGTGTATCAGATTACTTGTTAGAAAAAGACCCTTGGCAGTGAAATGCTCGCTACAAGCTATTTCACATTTTGTAATAAACACTGTTGTATTAGATGTAAGTTGGTTTTTTGAAAAGAGTAATTACTGAGTTTATTGCCGGCTCTTCTCAGTAAAAACTACTATCAGAACCGAGCTTAAATAGTGACTATTCATAAGTGCTTTATTGAGGCCTATTTGAATAAAAAAGATTTTGATTTGATTTTGATTTTGAATCTACCTATAGTTGGTACGAAAAAAACGGTCAAAAAGTTATATACTTATCTAATATATAAAACCTACAGCTATACTTCAAAGAGAGTACTGGAACATACACGAGCGTGCATATAAAGTGTAGGTAGGTGTGTCGAGTCGTGTGAGTTTACAGGTACACGGGACATTGAGGTAATATAAATAGATGGGACACTGCGGAATCTTAACAAGAAATTGCACAAATATGTACTACTAGCGGACCCTTCAGACTTCGTTCTGCCCACCAGCGCCACCTACCGGGTCCAATTGATGTATTATACATAAAAACCTTCCTCATGAAATACTCCGTAATTTGGTGAAAACCGCATGAAAATCTGTTCAGTAGTTTTGTATTCATCGCGTTCAGACAGAGGCGATGGGGACTTTGTCTATACTAATATTATAATGAGGAAAGATTTGTTTGTTTGTTTGTAATGAATAGGCTCCGAAACTACTGGACCGATTTCAAAAATTCTTTCACCTTTGGAAAGCTACATTATCCCCGAGTAACATAGGCTATATTTTATCCCTGTATTCACACAGGAACGGGAACTACGCGGGTAAAACCGCGCGGAGGCAGCTAGTTTTATATATATAGATAAAGATTTGCATGAAATCTAAGTCTAGTTAAAAACTCTCGTATTAACACTGCTAAAAATTTGACTAACTCCAACAACTGTTCGCTTAACAAACATATATATGTGTTCATTAACACACACATATGTTTGTTTGGGATGGGATCGAACCTACGACCTAAAGCGAGATAAATATTTAGGTAGATACCGAAGTGACGAAAATAAACAATTTAATTTTAGATAGACGTACCTAAGTTTCATTTAAAATAATAAATAAATAATGCGACGGTAAATTTTCAATCTAGATTTTAAATTAACATTAAAAAAAAAAAAAAAAAACAAAATGGCGTCGTTTTTCCGTGACCACCTCTACAGTTGACACCTCTTTGCACAGATACAGGGGAGTGAGGGGTGCATGTAACAAACGTATCTAATCGAGTGGAAAGTGGAGCCTACACGGGTGGCTCGCCACGCTTTCGACGGCTATATTTAACTACCCGCTTGGAGCACTAACGTTTACGCTTCTGGCACTTCTAATGGATACTTTTAACTATGGGTAAACGGGCTGGCACCCCACACATAATCAAGCCCGGTTGGCTTTGTGGTTAGTGACCTTGACTCTCAAGCCGCGGGTCGTGGGTTCGAATCCCACCCAGGACAAACATTTGTATGCATGAATATGTCTGTTTGTTCTGTGTCTGGATGTAAATATCTATAATATGTATGTATTTAAAAGTAGTTAGTATATGTAGTATATCAGCTATCTGGTTACCATAACACAAGCTCTGCTTATAATCAGATTATTCATTGTAGGCAGAGATATGACATTTCCAGTGTTGCAGTTTTTTAGACCCAAATAAATAGTGTTGTGGTAGATTCGAATTTTTACAACTAAAAGTCGGCTAAGGACAAAGGAAACTCGACTAGAGTTTCCTTTTTTTTATCCAATGTCAGAATGCCTTTATATAAATAAAAATATGAAATTTATGGTAATAAAACAGAAGACATACACGGTAGGTAATTAAATATTACATAGTATATTATTTGTTTTGGGCTATTGAAAGAACTATAGTCATCACTTGTCACGCTATGGACCCCATTTTGTTTTGGAAGTGACTATTTGTACGGGTACTGGACAAATAAATTATATTTATTCGTACATTTATTCATTTTTTTTTAATTAAGCATGAATTGGATGATTAGCCTATGTTAGGTTAATTAAATTAATAACATTTATTCGATTTTATTTATTTAATTTTGGTTTCAATTAAATTCAAATTTAGTTTTAAAAAAATGAAATTTTGGGATTTTCGACTAGATTTATGTATCGGATACTATAAGAACAAAACTGCCGTACATCACTATTGTAGCGGGTCACCCTTTTTTGTATCAGTGACAGTTGCACTTGTCATTTCTGTGACTCGAATTATTAATCCGACTATAGTTTGGAATCAGATTGGCCGTGTGTGAAAAATGTCCCAGGATATTTATTTATTTATTTTATTATTTATGAGGGTGCCGGTTCGAATCCCTGACCCGTAGACTCCCCAGTTTTACTTACGTACCTAAGCTGCTGATTTTCGATGAATAAAGGAAGTATGAAATTCGCTACAGAGTTATGAGAATGGCTCATAGGTTGGGCGAAAGCTAGCAATGGTATAAAAAATATTTAAAGTATCTATCAATATAGAGTGTGATATACCTAATTATGAATAAAAAAAATATTGTAAGAAAGCCACCGTACTTACCTGCTCCCGAGTGACAAGTAAGTCAGATAGAAACGCGGGTGAAACCGCGGTACGGTCTTAGTTTCTAACAAATATAAGCCAAATGCTTATTGTATAACGATCGTCCATTTATTGGACTTCGTAACTTTTTATCTATACTAATCTATATATATAAAAGAAAGTCGTGTTAGTTACACTATTTATAACTCAAGAACGGCTGAACCGATTTGGCTGAAAATTGGTGTGAAGGTAGCATAGAACCAGGAGACGAATATAGGATACCTTATTCCGGGAACATTAAAGGTCCTTCGGGAACGCGGGTGAAACCGCGGGGAGCCACTAGTTAATATTATAAAGAGGAAATATTAGATTTTTTGTTTGTTAATAATAGGCTTCGAAACTACTAGACCGATCAGAATAATTCTTTCACCAATATAAAGCTACATTATTTGTAAGTGTTGGACATAGGGAACCTACTGTATTTCTAGGAGCAAGGGAACTACGCAGGAGAAACCGCGGGAAGGCAGCTAGTTACTAATATTTTTATATATTGCACTAAGTTTCTAAGTTAAGTCGTTGTTGCGTGACATACTTAGTAACAAACATCTCTTCTACACTAATATTATAAAGAGGAAGATTTGTATTTTTGTATGTAACGAATAAACTCAAAAAGTACTGGACCGATTTTAATAATTCTTTTTTCATTAGAAAGCTACATTATCACTGTGTAACAGGCTATATTTTATCCCTGTATTCCTACGGGAACGGGAACTACGCGGGTAAAACCGCGCGGAGGCAGCTAGTTTTTTATATAGAAAAAAATTGGTTGCCTGTAAAGTCGGTATACGGGCGAAAGTTTTACGTGACAACGACTTTGAGTGGTAAAATAATTTTAATGTGAATATTCATTCGTATAGTAGGAAGAAGGATGAAATAATAGTAACAATTTAAAACATAACGTCACGTAACGTGAGCGGAGCGTAACGCAGTTTCTTGAAGTGTCACCCGGCAAACCAATTTATAAGACGTTGTCACGTCAAAAAGACGAAGTGCATACCGGGACATTACAGGACTTTGTTAATTGTAAGAAAGATTATTTAGGGGCATAAAATAATTTTATCTCATTGCAAAGGTTGGATTGGACATTTAAATGTTTAATGAAATAGTTGTTCCAGGTACCAATGTTTTCATTACAATATTATGTAATATCAATATCACAGTAGTGTGTGTGTGTGTGTGTGTGCGGTTGTAACAGGCTAGTGGCGTCTGGCGGTCGGGCCGCTCCGCGAGGATGCTGCGCCTCTTAATATTGTAAACAAGAGCTTTTTCGATTGGTGGGCGGCAGCGCGCACGCGCCGGCCGAAGTGAGCTTGTAGCGGCGCTCAAATATACCTACACTTTTTTATTTTATTGCAAGTATTGCAACTATATAAATTTGTGTTCATTTATTGGTTTCCGATTTAAAGATCTCGTTCGAGATGTAAATTAGGTTGTTAAAGAGTTATTATTTTCGTCCGCTCTAAGAGTGAAATCTGAAAGTGTTTTCTACTATTAAAAAGCTCCCATTTTTCAACTCGTAATCGAAAAGCTTTTATATAATTTTTCACCCGACCGAAAGCTCCCATCGAAGTCTGGTTCCACGGTGCGTTCATAGGAGCCGATACGGGCGATAAGAGCGGTGATCGATCGGCCGCTCGCTGGTCGCCGGCACGAGGTCCGGCCCGGCGGCGCGCAGGCGGGTCGAGGCGGGGCGGGGCGGGGGTCGGGGCGGGGGGCGGGGCGGGGCACGCGTGCGCGGGCCGGCCGGGGCGCGGGCGGCAGACGCGCCGCGATGGTGGGCCGCGACAGCCGCTCGGAGAGCGCGGCGCGCCCCTGGGCGCCGCGGCATGAGTAGCGCGCACGCCCGGCCCGGCCCGCGCGCCCGCCATGGCGCAGGCCGCGCCCGCGAACCATCGCAGCCATTCCTTCGCGAAGAAGACCTTCCACAAGCCCACCTACTGCCACCACTGCTCCGATCTGCTGTGGGGCCTCATCGGGCAGGGCTACGGGTGCGAAGGTACGCGTCGCGCATGCGCCCCGAGCGCGTCGATACCGGCTCCGCGCGCGACCGCCGCCGCCTCCACCGCCGCCACCGCCGGCACGACCAGCCCGTTATGCAACCCGGGGCCCGGGGCCCGCGGAGCCCGGGCGTGTCCCCGCGTCCGCCCGCGAGCCCGGCCGCCCGAGCCTCGGGCCCGCGAGCGCGGCCGGCCGGCGCGCCACCTGCGTATCGCCTTGCACTTGAATTTTCAAGGACGTCGACGGCTCGTCGACTCGAACCTAGAGCTGGAGCATCGGTCGAGGCGCGCCGGCCCCGGGTGTAAGTCGGTAGCGGCGACGGCGGCCGCGGTCGACGCTGGGTGGGTCGGAATCGGCTGAAAGTAAAGCGTGACGGTGGCGAAACGTGTGAACGTTTGGGAGCATATCGATCGATCTGTTTTGTAAGAGGTTTTTTCGTAGCTTGAGCGCGGGGCGGGGCGGGGTGGGGCGGCGCGGGGCGCGGGCTGCATCCTCGCTGGGTGCGCTAGGCTCGATGCTAGATGTTGTGAACGTGTTCCTTCCCCGGGTGCTGGAGCACCGCCGCGGCCCCACGAGCCCGGCCGCCCGCGCCGCCCCGCGCCGCGCCACGCGCGACCGAGCTACGCCCGTGACGAGAGGACATCTTGTTTTTGCGCATTTTGTTTTGATCCTTTCGACGTCTAGCGATAGGAGTTTCGATTTTCCATGTATTTCGATGAATGTAATCCTAGATTGTTACAGCCTTCGTTCTATTCAGCGGTCAAACATTCAGTTCACGAAATATAGATCATTACACAAATGTACATCTTTTCTCGTGAAAAATCGTCTATTACCGCACGCATTTATGATCACGTATACCAAAATAGGTTTTATTTGGAAAATCGAAGTAAACTATAATCTATTAATACCTATTACGGTATGTACCTAACATTACACTCACGCTACAATCAAATTTTCCTTAACGACTATAAACCGCGATATGAATTCAGATCATTCCAAACTGTTAGTAGGTGAACTCGTTTACGGAAGGAAATAAGGATAGTTTATTATTATTACTATGATGAGTGTGTTTATTGTAATATCTACCTACGTACCTACGTAATGCTCTTGTTGGCTTTATTGACGTCAATTCACAATAAATCTATCATATTTGGTACAGGATACATATCCCGTAAAGAACGTAATCTATATAAAAAACTCATATTGTAACTAACACAATAGTTCATTTAAATATTGTAATATTTCTTGGTGTAAGAGCTGCACTTGAGAGACAGACTCGTTTAAGACTATGTGTACTTACCGCCCTTGGTTGACATAATCCAAAAATCTATATATATAAAAATCAATTGCTGTTCGTTAGTCTCATAAAAACTCGAGAATGGATGGACTGATTTGGCTATTTTTGGTCTTGAATTATTTGTGTAAGTACAGGGAAGGTTTAAAGCATTCAGTTTTTTTATTAATTGATGCTGAGGCAGTACGAAGTTTGCCGGGTCAACTAGTATATAATAAAAATTGCCAAAATCACTTTGAAATACGTAACAGAATAAAAACTAAAGTTAGGTTAAATAGATTCAGTTTCATATTTATAAAATGACTAGCTTCTGCCCCGCGGTTTCACCCGCGTTCTCGGGGATCTTTAACTTTCCCGGGATAAAAAAGAGCCTATGTGTTAAGTCATGGTGTCAGCTAACTCCATACCAAATTTTATTAAAATCGCTCTAGTTTAGACGTGAAGAAGTAACAAATATACACACTGATACACTCACTAACTTTCGCTTTGATAATATACTAGCGACCCGCCCCAGCTTCGCACGGGTGCAATGCTTATACATCACATTAGAAACCTCCAAAATTGTCACTGTTTCACTAACATATTATGCATGTATTGTATATAAAAACCTTTCTCTTGAATCACTCTATCTATTAAAAAAAACCGCGTCAAAATCCGTTACGTACCTAGTTTTAAAGATTTAAGAAGACATAGGGACAGACAGCGAAAAGCGACTTTGTTTTATAATATGTAGTGATGTATGATTCCTTGATCTGATACAAGTAACAAAACTCAAAAAAGATGCATCTTTGTCTATCAATGGCATAAAGCAGAAGATTCTATCCCTTTTCAACATGTTCAAATAGAAAGAGATGTACCTAGATAGATTTTACCTTATTACGATGTTTACCGATAACATTAACATTGACATAACCAAAAGTAAGATATTTCCACTGTGTACAGAAAATATAATTTACAATATCATTCTAATATAATGTAACATTTTCAATATGAAAATCCGTGGAGAATGTAATATATAAATGTTACTATTTGGTACTTCTGATACGCATAGGTAATTTACTAAAATGCTGTTTCGATACAAAATATTTTTTTATTCTCAAAAACAATTAAACATAGATATAATATTTAGAAGGCATTTTATTTTCTATCTATTAATTATATTATCGATGTAAAAGTGTAAATCGGCTTAAATAAAAGATTTTAGTTACACGGACTTCATAAAAATCGTAGACGTTCGTAGCATCTACGTCGTAGCAAGGTCTCTGTAGCATCGTAGCTTCGGTAGCTTATATTTCGTAGCAATAGTGTCTTTGAAGCTTAAGCTAAATCCTTGATTTACGTCTAATCGAAAAGTTAGTTAAATGTTTCAATAATATTCTTCGTCAAAACACCCAAAAATATAAATTATATATAAATTGGTATATCGTTTTAATGTTGTATTTATATGAGGGTTTTTTTTTTTTTTTTTTTTTTTTATTTATTTATTAAAGAAACAAACAGCTGTTATAATACAAATGAAACTTAATGTTAAAGTAATACATTTGCCAAAACAGTTTCTACGGCTAGTTTTAACATATAATTTTATGAATAGACTTGTGCGAACAAAGAAGCTGATACAAACAAGATAAAAGCTAGAACACTACAATGTTACTAAACAATTAAACAACAAAAAATAATTATTTCTCCTTTTACTTATTGAAACAAAACAATAAAAAAATTAATTATAAATCATAAAAAAAATATATATAAGTATATTAAGATGAATATTACACTGACTTTAAACGGGTGCGGAAGGCGCCCATCTTCTCATGAAAAATGTCGATGTGACTATAAGAAAGGTTGTAATTATTACAAGCTCTTACTATAAACCGATTTTTAGTGTAATTAGAACAACAAATTGGTGTAGAAAACATATGTCTTTTGCGTGTGCTAAGTTTGGAACACTTAAATGCTATTTTATTCAAAAGATATGGTGAATCAACTATATTATTAATGATTTTGTACAGAAAAATTTGATCCCTATGTTCACGTCGCCTTTCCAATGAAGAAATGACCGTGCTGGCACTCTTAAATCTATACTTTAAACGCTTTATAAATTTATTTTGTATTCCTTCCAAAAGCTTAGTATATTTATCATATACAGGATTCCAGACAATGGAAGCATATTCCAACTGTGACCTTACAAAAGCATTGTAAAGCAAAATTAATGTGTTTGAGTCTTTAAAATCGGTACTTTGACGAAATACAAAGCCAAGCAGTTTATAGGCCTTCGCTATAATTTTATATATATGTTTGTCAAAATGTAGCTCACTGTCAAGAAGAATCCCAAGGTCTCTCACCTCGTTAACCCTCATAATACCCTTATTATTAAGTTTATAATGATAATCAAAAACTTTTTTTTTCCTCGTAAATGTAATTGAATAGCACTTATCTATATTTAATTGCAATTTGTTAACTAAACAGTACTCACTTAAGCTATCTAAGTCATTTTGTAGGGCTTCACAATCACTTATAGACCTAACAACGGAAAATATTTTGGTGTCATCTGCATATAGCAATGATTTTGAATGTTTAAAGCAGCTCACCACATCGTTAATAAAAATATTAAATAGTAACGGCCCAAGGTGAGAGCCCTGCGGTACACCGGATGTGATCGGAATAAAACTAGAAGTAAAACCCTTTACTGTGACTGCCTGTGTCCTGTTTTTTAAATAAGATACCAGCCATCTTAGGAGATCACCGTGTATACCGATGGCTCCAAGCTTCAAAATAAGCCGCGAATGGGATAATTTATCGAAAGCTTTAGAGTAATCGGTATACACAGCATCAACCTGGAATCCATCACCCACATGTTTTTTACAATATGTGATATTTTTTACATTTTCCCATTAAACCACTAGAATCACTAAGTAACAGAGAAATCTAAAATCACTTAAGAAGAAGTCCCTTAGTTATCTTATCTATAATAATATTGTTAAATGATATGAAAGCATAAAATGTTTTTATTTAATCATATCTTAAAGACATAAAATTGTAGTAAACAGCAAGTAAAGCCACATGAGAAACCTTTAGTTATTATTTTATTCATTACATTTCCCATTCTCGTAGCACTTCGCTACGCTTCGTAGACGCTGTAGCAAAGGTCTGCGTAGGCATGCGTAGCTTGCTACAAACGTAACGATATTCGAAGTTTCTACTTGCAAATATATAATATTTTTTAACAAGCCTTATCCCGTGGAGTTACTCATGTATATAATATAATGTATTCATTACTTTGACCATTTCCAAGTCTCTTATGATGTTATTTATGATTTTGATAGGATTACTCTATATATCTTATATATAAAACTCTCGAGTCATAATGTTAGTTACCATACTCCTCCGAAACGGCTTGACCGATTTTTATGAAATTTAATATGCATATTAGTAGGTCTGAGAATCGGCTACTATTTATTTTTCATACCCCGTGATCACGAGAACGGGAACTACGCGGTTGAAACCGCGCGGCGACAGCTTGGTTTTATATAAAATAGTATGTATCTTTAAAAATAAATAGGTAAAAATACATATATGTACCTATACCTGTCACATAATTGTAAACGAACAAATACAACAATGCAGTATGCACTACTTAGCGCCATAGAGCTTCAACAGCTCAAACAAAACCTTTCATAGTCCAGCGACAATGGCATTCATTATTCGAACGCGTCCCAACACTATCTCGACACACGTCACACCTACAATAGACAAGCACCGTGCCATAGACAACCGCCGCGCCATAGACAACCGCCGTGCCATAGACAACCGCCGCGCCATAGACAATGACCATCCGCAGTTCTACGCCATGCAAGTGGAGCACACCATTGTACTGGCAGAGATAAGGCCCGCGATGTGTGGAAATGGACAACTTATTGTTGAATGCACGATAACATAGCTGGCGGGGAAGATTCCCTTTTTCGAACACGAATGGGGAATTGTTTTGACTATATTTATATTGGACTAGGGTATAGAGTTTTGGAGCCAAATTAAAAACTACATTTCATAGACTAGAGGTATATTAGGTTTAATACTAGGTTTTAAGTATGAAAACTAGGTATAATAACTTAAATCAAAGGATTCAAATACTTTTGATAAAAGGCAAAGTTATTTTTTGATGCTGTCATGACTACTTGTTAAACTAGGTTTCTACACGTTAATTTATTGTGTGTATGGACATGTCTTCTCGTTCTTTGTCATTATTGATTAAGTACAAGATAAATTTAAAATTCTAAATTTGTTAATAATTTCAAACTCAGTTTTAGGGCCCTTAGCTCAGCTTAGTTTAAAATCCGGATATCACAGGATATTTATTTTAACATTTAAAGGAGTCCTTCCTAATTATGCATTAGGTGCTATATATATGATATGGGAACTTTGCTTAGTCAATGACTTGTAAGGAACTCTCGAAATACTATAAATAATTTCGATTTGATTCTGTTTTAGTTACTTTTGATTCCTATTCGATACGGTTGGCTTAAATTTGAAACATAAGTAAGGCAGTAATAACGATTTTTAAATTTATTTAAAGTAGGTACTTTAATGTTTAAGTAGGTAATACCGTCAATTTATAGGTACCTACTCTGATGCATCTATCTATGATGCATCTTGCACTAGTGTTTTTTCTAAATTACCTACCTAGTGTGATGATTTTAAAGACTGCGAATTGAAATAACATGGAATAAAATTCGATTATTTTACATACTATCGAGAGTTTAGGAAGCTGTAGGTACTTTATTAAACTATTTTAAGTAACAAACAATTCTGTAGAACAAATAACTAAGTCGTTGCATACACACGTCGCGTTAAATATAAATAGTACTTTAAAGCTATCATAAACAATATCTGTCATTTACACCCCGAATTCCATTTCAATATACAAGATTCATTGAAATGTTAACCTTATGTAAAGTACAATTAAAACTATATTCGGTCAACACGTAGGTGTTCGACGTGGGCGTAGCGGAAATAACTTAGTGTATTCATCAACTATTTACCTTTATAACAATAATCTATGGTAAATATCGTGACATTTCTTTTTTTATTCACACGACTCGCCCAATGTGAGCTATTTTTACCTTGTCCTATTAAACCTATGTCAAAGGTTATATTTAACTCAGGTATTTGATAATTATCATGTTACTAATTAGAAGAAAATGTAATCAAAGTAATCCATATTTAGAATGTGCACGAAAATGCATTGAGACTTAAAACGATATTCATATCTGTATTACCCAAAACCAAAGACAAACCCGAAAAAAAAAACAATAAATTATTTTCACTTCACCAACACGTGTATTTGACATTCCAAAAATAGAACGCCTTGGTCTTGCGAAAGAATAAAGAAAAAAAAAACGATGTAAGTAGGTAGGTATAAGCAGCGACGCGATGGCAAGCTATGATCCGGGGCTACGCCCGCTGTATGTAGGCCATCAGTGACGTCACACGGTGGTGACCCAGTTCCATTGCCATTGAGAGACGCGCGTCAATGGTGCCCCCCACCATCCCGTGCAACAACCCCCACCCCCCCGGGAACCGCAGCACACGCGGTAGAGGTGTGTCAAAAATTGGTAAAAATGCTATTTATAGAAACGTAACTAATCCTGTAATTTTCTGTCCCTTTAACTAAGTCTTTATTGCTGCAATCTATTTGGGATTTTATGCTGTTGTATATTCGCTCATTTAGATTCTGATAGTGTGAGGATAATATCTAATTGCGAAATACAGTCTTTAAACAAACATCGAAAATGAAAATTCGTGGAAAATATTCGACGGGCGTTATCTTAAAGCTGGATTAGCTTGGAAAAATCCTCCATACGTACAATTTGCATTCTACAGTACATAAAATAACAAAGCGAGTTTCCATTCAACTCATTAAACTCCATTCAACTGCAAGCTGCACAGTGGTACCTTCACAAACTCTATCGGCAAAGACACTACCTTCACGGTCCGCCTCGCACGGGTGTCGGCACCGCTACATTGCACCCTTTGTGTTCTTATATGCAAAGCTGTTGAGTCTAGAAGGCTTAGCTGTGAATATCATAGTACTTTGTAGATAGGTACTACTTTAAACTGGGGTAAAAGTAGAAAAAGGTAATCACTATTTATATTCCTATAAATAAACGTGAAACAATTGAAGGTTTCATTCATTTGTAATTAAAAATCAAAGGTATAAGTTCCCGTTCCCGTGGGAATACAGGGATAAAATATAGCCTATGTTACTCAGTGATAATGTAGCTTTCTAATGAAAAAATAATTATTAAAATCGGTCCAGTACTTTTTGAGTTTATTCGTTACATACAAAAATACAAATCTTTCCTCTTTATAATATTAGTATAGATAAATTTATCGGAGGTTTAAAAGCTCGCTAAAAGTAGATTATCAAAAAGTGTTATACATAATCGTTCGATAGCGCTAAAATGTTCCTTAAGTCTTCGATAAAGTATCTTGGATACAGAACAAGCTAGGACCCTACTATAAACCTTCGATAAATGTAGTCCAGGGCCTAATGGCCACTGAGAAAAGTGAATGAAGCTGACAACTACCGCTTTAGAAGTCAGTCTCCAATTGAAAAGGACCAGCAGGTAACTCCACTAGGTTAAATTTTCAATATTTACCTATATTTATTGTAGTCTGCTAAAGCTTTGATGGTTTTTTTCCCTTTGATTAACAATAACTATAGATCGATTCTTTTTCCCTTTTATTGACGTCATTATAAAATCTAAATTGAAAATAGCAAATGACAATTCCATTGTTCCATTGTTAGTTTATTATAATATTCGCCCGAAAAAGAGCTATAAAATGCGACTCCGAAACAAAAACCTAAAAATAAATAAAAACGGCAATTTATGTTTGATGACACAATTCGTCCAACTCTGTTAATGGTTATTTCTATAATTAGTTACAATAACTAAAAATAAATAACAAATTACTTTTAGCTTCATAATTCTGACGTTGATAGACTCTTGCGCAATACAAACTTTGGTACAAAACTCAAATGATTGTGACGATGGCCATATGCCATCTTTCAATAAATCCCTTAAGAATAAAGACATTTAGTACAAAAAATAGAATATAATCTACACTAACTACCGCTGCACTGTTTCACCCGCTTTTTCGAGAATTTTCGAAATTCGCAGGATTCTATATACTCGTACGATCACAGGACATATTTTGGCTTTGTGGTATATATTTCTCCGCTAACTTCCTCCGTGTGGTTTCACCCGCATTCCCGGGTGATCTTAAATTTCCCCATGACAATAAGTATCTTAGGTGCTTTTTAAAACATGTTATAACTCTGTAAAATATATCATTCATATCCCCTTAGCCGTGATTGAGTAACAAACATTTATGCATTTAAACTTTGCCATTTATTACAGTGGATATATTAAACCACTAAGAAAGTGAGTAAAATCAGACTCAAAACTACAATACTTATAACATAGTAGGTGCATAAAATTTCACTATGAATGCACAGTGACAAAAGACTTGGCACAATGGTGGAAACTTTGTCCGCGCTTTCCTCACCAGGCACACTGTGCAATCAATTATTTATATCAAACAAATGACAAAGCCTTTGTCAACCTTTGTACGGTAACTTTGAATTATAAATGTACCTCTGTGCAGTTTTCTTTGTGAAACGTGTCGACTCTCGCCTGTTCTGTTAATGGTGGGACTCGAGTGGCGTAACAGGTCCTTTTGGAAGAACACTTTACATATACTGACGGTAGTTGAATATCTATAAAAGTATATGTACATATATCTATCTTATATATAAAATTCTCGTGTCACAATGTTAGTTACCATAATCCTCCGAAACGGCTTGACCGATTTTTATATGCATATTCAGTAGGTCTGAGAATCGGCTACTATCTATTTTTGATGCGATCAGACCTGTGATCAGACCCCAGGTGAAACCGTGGGGCGGCAGCTAGTGTACATAGAAAAGTATATAAGTTATTTGGTTATAGTGCTGCTTAGTTCGGGATCAGATTGGCCAAGTGTAATTTTATTTTCTTATTTTTGTTATTTTTTTTTAAATATCAGGAACTGTATATTTATAGCGCCTCTGGCTGAAAATTTTGTACGAAGCGAATTACGAATACAATTTTTTTTTATTTAACAATTTGTAAAGTTCTTGAACGATTTATTAATGAGATACTTACTATCTCACTCTTATTGACTATTAATGTAAGAGACAGTCAGTACATGCATTTCCACCGTAGCTAGATCACTACTTAATATAAAACATAGTCGCTTTCCGCTGTCTGTCCCTGTCTTCTTAAATCTTTAGAACTACGCAACGGATTTTGATGCGGTTTTTTTAATAGAAAGAGTGATTCAAGAGGAAGGTTTTTATATACAATACATGCATAATATGTTGGAGAAACACTGTCCATTTTGGAGGTTTCTGTGATGTATGAGCATTGCACCCGTGCGAAGCTGGTAGTCTACACTATCTACACTAATAGTATAATATTATAAAGAGGAAAGATTTGTATTTTTGTATGTCAATAAACTCAAAAAGTACTGGACCGATATTAATAATTCTTTTTTCATTAGAAAGCTACATTATCACTGAGTAACATAGGGTATATTTTATCTCTGTATTCCCACGGGAACGGGAACTACGCGGGTAAAACCGCGGGGAGGCAGCTAGTTAGTTATAAATAAGCGACGGTCAAGTGCGAGTGTAACGACACGCGAGAAAGTAACACTAACAATATGTTTGTAGTCCAAATATAGAACAAGTACTGTTGACATTACAATGTAAATATAAACTCTGGCACTCTTATTATAAAGTACAGTTTCAATTGGAACACGCAGGATATAACCATCATTTTCTAATTACGTATGACATCCTAACATCCTTTCAGGGCAGTTGTTAAAAAAAGCAGACATGCCATTTGGCTACGGAACCCTAAAATGATGCTTTGAATTCAACCGAATTATGTAATTTTATTTTTAATATTTTAATGACTAAATATAAAAGTTAAGGTGCAATAAGATAGATATACCTACTTTTTGTTACAAAATTTAATAGTTATTTTTCTTTGGCATATTATTATTTATTCTATATTAAACTATAGTATCGTAATTTTGAAATATAGGTACTGCTGGGTTTATTTGTGCTCAATATACCCAAATATTCAGCTCGCAGTAAGACATTAGAGTCCTACATTTATCAGGAATAATATAAAAACCCAATTTTTTTTTTACCACATCAAGAAAACTATTCTCTTTTTTAAATTAATTTCATATACCTATACATACCTATACATATAAATTTATTTGCGGCCATGTCATCGACCTACCTACCAACCGCCCACAGTCGACCGAGCGGTGTCAACATAGAGAAAAAAAAACCTACCAACCAATTCCCGAATTCATTTGGCCATTAAAATTTGGCAATGGCGTAGATGTAGGTCAAACAGTACTCACAATAGCTCTATTTATATCGTGTAAATCTAAAATAACACACTAGTATTCCTGTAGCGTCGTACGGAAATAAACATCACTATACGTTCAGTATAGACCAGTTAACATTGTTATATTTGATGTAAATATCTATAATATGTATTTAAAAGTATTATATGTAGTGTAACAGCTATCTGGTTACCAACACAAGCTCACTTTGATACCTACTGTTTACTTACGCGAATAGATTCTGAAAATTGTGACTACTGAACATTATTTTTCCTTTAAAGCATTTTAAAAATTGTATATATATAGTTAATTCCAAAACACTATTATTAGTAGAAAATCCTCTGCTCTCTTTTATTTCTACATAATCATAAAGTACTATTACATACATTCCTTTCAGATAACAACAGTTAGGTACAACAAAGTCAGTTACGTGTACGTTGCTTAAAAGACATTTAGAAGTGTCCCCTATGAGACATGCCTGCGTCGCTTCCACGGTCCCTCAGGGTGTGACCTTAATGAGGTTCCGTTGGAGACACTTCTGAACATCATGACGTCATAACTGCTATAGTTTCTATTTCACAGAACTTAAGAAAAACCGACAGAGCAAAAATAACTTGACATTTTAGTTTTGTTGATTCTGTGGAGCTCGTAGATCATGTAGACCTTACTACGAAATGCTACGAAATTCGTAGCAAACTTTCGGATCTAAATACTATATATGTTATGCGCTTCGGTAATCATCGTATTGTGAAAAGAAAATATTTTTGTATTTGTGCGAGTGAGATGCATAGAGAATTTAAAGGAGTGTATCCTAGCTCGCCGACCCGATTGTACCTATATACTCACATTGTTTTATAACAAAATCCTTTCTTAGTATGATCTAAAGCTAATCAAAAGTTTTTGCAACTAATGTGGCGTACTCACGTGCATTCAGTGTGCACGGAGTTCCGCCGTGAAGATAGGCTACATAAGCCATCTTCGGGTGCACCAGCGCCAGACTGACTAGGAGTCAAAGTGGTCGCCATGGCTGAAATCGGTCGAACCAATCATCATCATCATGATAATTTAATAAAATAAAATAAATAAATATCCTGGGACATTTTTCACACACGCCCAATCTGATTCCAAAGTAAGCTTCAAATGAAGCTTGTGTTATGGTAACCAGATAGCTGATTATAGAAATTTACATCCAGACACAGAACAAAAAGACATATTCACGCATACAAATGTTAGTCCTGGGTGGGATTCGAACCCACGACCCGCGGCTTGAGAGTCAGGGTCACTAACCAAATGCAACCGGGCTGTCAAAAAAAATTGATTGAAATTTATCAAACCTATATTCCAACATAAAAAAAACCTAGTGCACGGATGAGCAATCTAATGTATTCCAACTACAATAGTGTGTTGTTAACGCGCCCAGTGTAGTGCGCGTAAGCTACCCGCAGCGTGCACAGTGGAGCGTTGTTCTCCGAGGCGGGGAACCGTTCCGAAACCAGGTCGCTCCAGCGCGCCCGCGGATCTGTGTCACCCGTGACGTCATTGGGAAATGGACCGATGCGATGTTGTTTCACAACGCAACGAAACGCGGCGCTTACGTATCGACTACGGATACAGTTTCTCTTGCATCCTTCATTATCATGAACAAATAGGCTACGCCATATTTCTTTCTCGCATTTCAAACTTAAAATAATTTTCCATAAATTTAAAAATCAAAAAAATCTTTGGGTATTCTTGATGCTGGACGGAATCTGAATTCTAACTAAGTAGAGCTTGTATTATGATAACTAAAAATACCTATATCTAAAAAAACTGGGTAGGCCCTTAGATAGCCCGTTAACAATAATGTTAAAAATCTTGATTAGTTCTTACAAAACTTATGACCCCCCAAAAAGCCCTTAGAGAATTAGAATCTTGATTAGTAGCTACTTTATAACTATAACTTTATCTTAGAATTGATGATTCTGGGGCTCAAAATTATTGCTAAAAAACGAAAAAGGTTCGGTCTATACTTCAGAAAAACTCTAAACCAAATCCGGTTGTATGTTATATATTACAGGGCGCAGACACTTCTTTGATACGAAGCTATAAGCTATAATGTTTACGTTTGCACCAGGTGTCGTAGTTCCGGTATGTTTGATCTGCGCGTACGCACCTCGTAAGTTATTTATGGAATGTATTTTTTTAATACCTTTAAAAGTATTTTTGCCTATGATTTGCTGCCACGTAGGTATCGCAAAGGTCCTTTATGACGTGGGTGAGGTTAATTTGTGGTCAAATGTATTTGAAAAGACAAAATCTATTTTTATTTTTACTTATGTATACGGAATAAATCCATGTTTTCCGCAATCTGTTGTGAGGATGCGCTTATTCATTACAAAAACAATAATATTTATATTATAACCGTTAGTGTTAAAGATACATCCGATACCAGATTCAAGAATATTATTATTTCATCTCCATTGTAAGCTAAAACATTTTTTTTCTACTTGTTTTTCAGTAACTACACTTTCAGTTCAAGAACCTTTACTTATTCATCAGCTAACTATTCATCTAGTTCAAATATTCCCAGGTTTATTTCATAGACCATAACTACCCTCAATTAGCAGTTAGTAAACTTCCCAGTAGTTTGCTCTTTGAAATTCTATAGAGCCACTGATCGCTAGTCCATAGACTTTCAACGCTCGATATGACAGATTTTTAAATTAAGTACATTTACACAAGTAGGTGGTAAGTCCATAGATTTTCAATGCTCATTAAGACAGATTATAAACTAATAAGCACATCTCCATAAGTACTACAGGCGTCGGGCCTGGGAGGGGTCGGCATGCTGTTGGATGCCCGCATTGCCGCGGGTCACATTCAATTTTTAAATGTGTATGAAACAATGTCAATTGGTCAATTTGATGTAAGATGTTACGGGGGTGACATAGTCAGTGTTGACAAAACCCCTTTTAAAAGAAATAAAGTATAAAAAAAGTCCTACAGCTTAGAGAATGTTCTGAAATTTGCAACAATCAACCATAGAGATTTTAAAACAAACAAGAACCATGGCAAAGGCATAGAATACAGCCAGTGTCGTGTCGTGTTGGGCCATAGCTAAACCACCCGCGGCCAAGTCAAATTCAACGTTCTAACGGAGGTGGATCGCTATTGGCTCGCGCGCGTGACGTCAATGCCGACCTCCCGCTCCCCGCCCGAGCCCCTCGCCCCCCGCCGAAGGCCGCGCCACTCGCCGAGGAAAAATAATCACGATTTTCGGACGAAACGGTTTTTTTTCTCTTCTCCACACACCACAGATCTATTGTTCCACATGCTCATGCTAAAAAGTAGGTGACTGTGATTTTTATGTGTCGATTTTAAATGTGTTAAGCACGTGTTTCTACGTAGTATAATATCATGGGATGTGTTGCTCTGTGGCGCGTAGATACGTATAAAGAAGCTCAGATTATTTAGATGGTCGGAGCTTTTTAAACTTTTTAAACATCACCAATAAATAATTTGCCAGTCATGGCTTGTGTCGTAATTACAGATAACCTAATCTACCAATGACGCTGCGTGTGGCTAATCTTTATTATTTTTCCTCAAGCATGCATATGCTATAATTCTACATAGTATTTTCAAAATTAAATTGAACCAGCTTCTGCCCCGCGGTTTCACCCGAGACGGATCTACATTTTTCCCAAGATAAATAGTAGCCTATGTCTTAATCCAGGGTGTCAGCTAACTCCATACCAAATTTTATTAAAATCACTTCTGCAGTTAAGAAGTGAAGAAATAACAAACATACACACTCACAAACTTTCGCCTTTATAATATTAGTGGGAAGTGTCATTTACGAATTTGACAGAATAATCAAGAACGACACTGCCCTAATATCCTTTACTAACCATGCACTGTCATAACCGCAAAAGGACTCATACTCGTGTCCATATCGGATTAAATATTAATTTAGTAAAGCTATGTACAGAACGTCGTATATAGAGTTAGGCCACGTGCACGCGATATCAACAGGTAAACGTATGGTACATAATTTAATAGTATTTCTTTATTTAATTGACCGAGGGTCGGTCTGTGGTTAGCAGGTGGTCACGCGTGGTCGTTGTGTCATATGTTACCATGAATTTCTTAGCAGACAAATACGTGCTATAAACGGTTTAAATTATTTTTCCTTTACACTTCATGTAGGTTTTTTGTTACGATTAATATTCGGCATAATAACTCTGTGTGAATTTGTATATACTTATAAAGCGATGGATATGTGACTATATAACACAAATCAATAAATATCCTAGAACATCTTTGTATGGCTAATCTGACATACTTTTATCAATATTTTAATCAAGACATGTTCACGCACACAAATAACTTGACTTGAAAGTCATGGTCACTAACCACAAAGCCAACCGGCCAGTCCATATTTTGAAATATTTAATGTAAACTCAACTTAGTCGGTGTTGCCATGTTTACGTTACCGTATGCATCAGTCTTAAAATAATCATGTGCACCGAATAAGGAGCAAGTATTACAGCGTGCGTGTACGCACAACCGTCTCGCGCTATATATAGCGGGCTATTTGTAGTGTGTTCTTGATTCATGCTGTTAATTAGCCTTATACTGGTTGAGCTGGGACGATATGGGCAGTTAGTTATATATTAGTTGCTTATGATTTTTTTTTTGGTAGATAGTAAGGTAATTTATATTCACTTAGAAATAGAATATTTTACGCAGTTCAATCATTCCCTAATAGAATTCGATGATGATCATCGCAGCAGGCTATTGCCCTCACACTATTTCAGTGCCTCTCACTCACTGTTTACTTTGGCACCGACGGCTAACGACCACTGCTCACAATCAAGCTTTGAGAAAAAAAAATCAAAGGCAACCAGCTGTCAATTCCATATTTGGAATTCGCCTGGGGTGATGTAACTTTTGGCGCTACAAATACTTTTTTCAAATTCTATTTATCAAAATATACACTCTTTACATATTTATTGTCTTTCGCCAAATTTCGTTAAAGCACCAAAAAATTTTATTTTTACAGTTTAAGGTAGTCGATATTTTTTTTTTTACAAAAAGGTCTTTTTAATTGACATTTATCGGGCGGTAGGTGGTGCCGCGCGGGCTGCGACCGCGTCTATTCCAGGGCGGCCCCGCCCCGAGGTTATTTAAATATACCGTGACGTATTAGCGCGAGCACTACACTACTAATACGTTTCCTTGATCCCCATCCGGCGGTGCCCTTCCGCGATAAAAAAAAACATGTATTTTATTGACAAACGCTAGCTATAAATAACGTTTTGTTTTGCTATAAGGGTGCTTTCCAGCGTTATTGCTTAGTTGCTATCCGTTTGGCTTTTTTAATTAACTAAAAGCATTTTATGTTGGCAACCCTCTGCGGATGGTTATCCCTTATGGGGAATATTATTTTTAGTACTAGACTAATGTATTATTATGTTACTGGTACATTACATTATTAGTATGTAAATTAATGTCAAATAATGTTGAATTTTAATGTCGTAAAAACATGAATAATAATTGAATGGATACCAAATGAGTATTTGTCATTTAATCTACTTTTACGTTTTCAATATAATAGAATATAGCATCAAGAACCACATTTTGTATAAAAATTGTGTAGCCTTAGTAAGTAGTAGTTTAAGAAAATATATCGTGGAAACGCTAGAGATCTGCCTAACGCAATTAATATGGCGACTCTCTACGCATTACACTAGTCATAATAAAATAGATTTATAGCTTTCTTTCATGCCAAAACTGTACGTAAATCAAAGAAACTAACAAATCTTCAGCTTATTGTTTAAGAAAATATTTGGTCCTTTGTGAAATATGGACTTCGTGTTTGGTCAAGAATATACAGTGCAAAAGTATATATATCTTTTTGCATATGTACTCTATTATGACACTGAAACTAGATATATTGAAAATTAATATACCAACCTAAAACAGCATTTTGCCATTGATTAAATAAGATTTTCATTCTAATTAAATAACATCATAACGTTTACAAAAATGTTATCCAAAAAACCTTCTCAATACTTCGTTCGGAAACCTACTCAGATAGAACCTTCGAATTGATTTGTGATATAACTGTTCAGGACTTCTGTAACTGCATTTCATTACAGAAACACGTCGAAAAACGTATAATAAATATACTATTATACGTATTCATCGGTAACATCAGACTAGTGAGATTGTGGCCGGGATGCGAGCATGCGCGCGGCTATCGATCGTCTATGCTCACCAGAGATGACTTTCCGAGAGCGGACCGCTGTGAACATGCGTTTGAATTTGGCACTTCATATTTGTCTATGGCGTTGTGAATATAAAGCGTTCGTTGTACTAGTATTATAGAAATGCTTTTAAATTACTGTTATGATTATATAGGTAGGTATATATAGGTATATTCAACTGGTACAGAGTTAAAAACGTTAACATAACAGTACCAGTAGTAGGAGTAGTAGTAGGATTGCAAAAGCCTAAAGCTGGCAATTGTAATAGTTAGAACACATCAGCAAGTGTTTAAAACAGATTTTCATCTTAGTACCTATATATATATGACAGTTAAAGAGAGTACAAAGTAGGTACGAATGTAATACTTCTCGTACTAGTAGTTTTTCATAGTACCTATTCAAACAAATCGCATATTAATAGTAGAATAACCAAAATCACTAAATAAGACAATAATTATAATATGATTTGAAAAATAAAAACTAAAATGTCTTCTACTCTATGCAATATTTTAATAACCTACATAAAACCATTTTTCAATCATACTTTATTTAAGAAACCAAAAATATTAAAGGGGTTTGTAATAAATTCAGAATTGCAAGATACGATTTAAAAAAATCTATTACAACGAGAAAAAAATAGGGAGTGTCAGGAAGGACCAAACAATTATAGTCAAAATTGCTACTTTTAATAAGCGCCTTGCCTTATAATGCATCGCGGGTATAGCTAATGTTATAATTAATGCGTTGGCAACGTCATGCTTAAAGCTTAATAGCAGATTTGCCGTGTCATTATGATTAGGCTTATTCGATAAGTTGTTTGTTTGTTGACACGCAACTGTAAGCGATAATCTTATAAGGAATCGAGGATTCAGTAAAAAACTAATTTAGTCACGAGTAATATAAAATACGAGTGATGATCGAATTACGAGTAATAGTAATATAAATAAAAAAAAATATATAAAAAGCCTTATATTCTACTAAGTTTACAATGTTTGAGTTATAACTATAGATATAAATAATGATTAAGTTTAATTAGAGGACCCCTGAGGTGAAGGCCTCCTCTAGTCAGTCAAACTAGGAATACTCGATTTCCTAAATATCAATATAAACAAGCCTAAATGTAAATAGTAAAGATCTGAGAACTATGAATCAATGAGTGAGAATTTTCCTTAAAAATTTCACGAGATATTCTGAGAAGCGCCTATGGATGTTTAGTGTAAGCACAAAGCCAGATTTTGACTCAAAACCCAAATATGTTAATCTTGTTTGTATCATAGCAAGTTTTATTATTATACTTAACGTTTTTATTATATGTCGGCGGAATTCTGTTTTATTTGAATATACTTTATTATATATTGAATATCTACACTAATATTATAAAGAGGAAAGATTTGTATTTTTGTATGTCATGAATAAACTCAAAAGTACTGGACCGATATTAATAATTCCTTTTTCATTAGAAAGCTACATTATCACTGAGTAACAGGCTATATTTTATCCCTGTATTTCCACGGGAACGTGAACTACGCGGGTAAAACCGCGCGGAGGCAGCTAGTATCATATATTTCCTTTAATATTAGACCATTATACACCAATAACAAATCTGGGCATTACACAGTCTCAATAAATAAGGGACACTTTTATCGAGTATGTGAATTTAATCAGAGCTTGTTTACATGTCATGTTCCCTACCAGCTGTAATATAATCATCACTTTATCCACAACAACACATTCCCCTTAAGAAGGTCTCTGTAGTTTATAAACCAGCCAATCAAACCTTTCCAGGACTAATTTTATTATGTTTGTATTTTCAGTGTGCAACTTCATAGTGCACGAGCGATGCGTGGGGCTGGTGGTGACGCCTTGCTGTGGGGTGGCACCGAGCCTCATCAAGGTAAATATTACCACTTAATCCTCAAATAACAAATTTTAAACCATATACTTAGACCTTAATATGCCACTTATAAAAAACTGCTGAATTTGTAATCAGTTTCGAGAAAAAGAAATTAAACCAGATGTATGTAGCTAGTCGTAGACGTAGTATGATTTACTACAACAATTTCTTGTCTATGCTACGGCGTACTTAAGGGCTACTTTAGGGTTTTGTAAATGTTCAAAAAGAAGAATTGGTAAGCGAGTCTGCTTACCCATATCTTCTCTTAGCTTATTTTCAAGCTTCATAATTGTCTTTTCTAAATTCGACTTTTGACTACACTAACTTTGTTAACATAAATAATTCAAGATACATTGGTACATAGCTTTAGCATTATCTTCAATCAATAGATGTCAAGGTAATTTTCAGTTAACCGACTAGAATTCAAGTCGAAAAGACTTCAAAAAAGAGATATTTGTTGTGTTTTTTTTTTTATGAATATTGTGGTACTTAATTGTTTTTTCTGTGACAGAACCCGGTGGCTCACTGCTGGTCGGAGCCGACACACCACAAGCGGAAGTTCTGCACGGTGTGTCGGAAACGACTAGATGAATTGCCAGCCTTACATTGCATGAGTGAGTATGCGCTTTTTTAATTATATTCTCGAATATTGTGTTGCCATTTTTAAGGTTTCTTAAGGGGCCAAGATTAAATTAAATCCGTTTTGTGGATTACAAAGATAGAAATAGATAAATAATGTATTTTTCCATGCTTAGGTGAATTACATCGTCTTGGTCGTACATCTTGCTGATAATCGTGAGAGACTTCAACAAACTATTTGCTATAGTAGAAACGCTAGTCCAAGAGTTTATATTTTACAAGTTTAAGTATAATTAATATGTAAAGAATGTAATGTAATGTATGCTAGGTGTTTTTGATGGCCAACTATGTGCTATTCCCTAAATAGTGAACTACGTAGACGAGGTTGTAAGACGTGTCATGATTTTAAAGACTTAGTAAATTTTTTATCACATTTGCCGGTAGAACGATCAGAAGATATCTGCGCTATTGACATAAAAAAAATTGCAAAATCAATTTTTTAATGTCGTATTCACTATGGATATCAACATCTAGGGCTCAATTGATTCTCAACTACGAATAAATAAGTGAATAAAACAAATTATTGACATCATACCTACATAACAAGCCAAAGGTATATAAGTACACTTAAGCGGCCATATAGCATAATGCCATCACTTCAAACCATCAAGAGCTATAACAGCATATCAACTTTTATCACGCACAGTATGCGAGTACTACGTGCACGGTGAGTGCGTAGACTTCGCGGCGGCCGACTGCAAGGAGAACGCGACCTACAGCGCGGGCAGCGAGCCGCGCCATGTGCACCACTGGCGCGAGGGCAACCTGCCCGCCAACTCCAAGTGCGTCTGTTGCCGGCGCGCCTGCTGGTCCACCGAGTGCCTCACCGGCTACCGGTGCGAGTGGTGCGGCAGCACTGTGAGTCACTCATATATCTTTTATGTTGCAAATAGTTATGTGTTTAGTTCATGGAAAGCACTAGAGCTATCATGTTTACGGTGTATTCCAGCAGTTGTATTAGTGCCGGTCTCATTTAGACAGCGAAAAATACTTAAGAAACTTAAGTTTCAAGTTAGGATCCAACAAACAGCTTATTTGGTGATGCAACAAATGTTTGGCTAATTCATGGTTATGTACCAGTGCCACGCCGGATGCCGCGCCATGATCCCAGAGGAGTGCAACTTCGGCATGCTGCAGCCGATCTTCCTGCCTCCGTCGGCGGTGTCCATCCCCCGCACGGAGGTGCCCATGGAGGCCATCATCGGCGTGCACGTGCGCCCTCCACCCTCGCAGCGGGACTTCGGATGCCGTAAGTGTCTATTTCACAGCATTTGGCCCAAGCGTCGCCCGCGCCGCATCGCTTTTGGCCCTTTACATGTGCCTCGCAATTCGCGAACCGGCTTGGTTAGTTTAGGCGTTGCTTGCTCGTAGCTCTCGATCTATCGGCTCATTTATCACTGCGTACGCGATCAGATATTTTTGATCGGACTCAAACTTTCCTTTTTATTCTAATCACTTTCATGCTGAATTAGTTGTGTTTATACTGCAGCAAGATTAGCATATACTTAGAAGCTTATTTCCACGAGAAACGCCTTAGCGCGATCACGTTTCCTCCACGGAGTGTCAAAGACGAAAACATCTGACCTCGCCCGCCGAAGCAATATGATCTGAACACCATACAATCTTCCACATACCAATACGGATACATGTACAAAGCGCGTAGAGGCAAAGCGAATCGCGCGGCACATGTGCGTGTGGGTAAAAGCGTGCGGCGGCGGAGCGTGAGCGGTGTCTTTGGGGCAGCGCGGGAGCGCCGGTCGGGCTCCGCGGGCTGGGGGCCGGCGCGGCTGGTGACGCTGGCGCGGCGCCTGCTGCCCGCCGCCTGCAGCCCGCACGGCGGCGCCTCGCCCCCCTACTCGCGAGGTAACCACCCCCGCACCCCCCGCACACCCCGCACCACCCCCCACCAACCCGCACCAACCCGCACCATACCCGCCTGCATGTCTACATTTGCTGAACTTCCTGAACAAACCAACGCCAAAATAGCTTAGTTAGTCTTCTTTATTTCCCACTAGCTGGGAAAGATCAAGATTTCTTGTAACAGTCTAGGTGCATCACGTTCGCACGTATTTCTGAGTTTGTTTTGTCTAGATTGCTACGATATTTGAAAATTAGTTTGGCCTCATGTCATTCATAATTTTATTGACAGGTAGTTGGTGGTTCAGCAAACGTCAGCACTCTTAGAAGCTTTTGCTGTACTGCTTTGTATCCAAAACTTCACAATACATCTATTATATCTGTGTACTCCGCCTTCGAGTCCAATCCGACATTGGATTTGACATTTGACAAAATATTGATAACGATTGTCAGTCTATGCTTAACATTCTTCTGCCTGATTTATGTGCAGCATGACGAATAATAAACGCTTAACTAAACTATTCCAAAATAAATAACTAACAACACTATCTTGCACACACTCGAGTACTAATCGATCGGCACATCTCTTCTATCATACCATTCAAGGAGTATATCAATTGAAATATCATATTTGCTAAAACTTTCACTCAATTTGCCCAATTTCATAAAACTACAGGACAATGCATTGATTTTATATCGAAAACAATTGAACTTTTGCCATATTTGGTTTATCTTTATCCAAATTCAATACATTTAGTTTTGGCTTTTATATTATTAGTCATTCCGTAGAAATTTAATGCCAAAATCAGCCTCTTGTAAAAAACGCATGGGTAATGCATCAAGTACCAAAACGTATCACAAAATTAGAAGTCTTGTAGTTTAATGAATTCCCAAGTTATTTCTCTTATATATTCTAATTGCCACATCCCCAACTTGACATGTAAAGCACAGTAAGCCGACAATCCTCAAGAATACTCATGATGTAGTATTCCAACGGCACTAAGGTAACAAACATACAAACATAATCACAATTTATGTACCGCCGTAGATATATGTCCATAATATGTATGCTGCTATATCCAATGCCGCTTTATATATTGTCTCAGATGAAACTAGCTCCATACTTATTACAGAAATGTGATGGAATTGGTTTGACTGAGGCTAATGTGTGTTTAAAAAGTTGTAAGATATTCAACAATTTGGGATACCTAAATGAAGCAATATTATGTATAAACCAAATGATATATCATACAATTTTTAATGGTTATTTATTGTAAATGATTTCCACACATCAAATTAATGTAAATTTTGTGTAAATTAGGACAGAATAATTTGGCGTTTAAATTTTGTCGAATTGTAATTTCCGTAATGTAAAAATGTATGACAATTGCTTTTGATATGTGGAAGCACCTTAAAACGATGTAATAAAAATAAACTAATAAAATAAATACGATTAATTATGTGAAATAATAATTTAGATTTAACAGTGTGCCGATATCCCCGCTTTTAGGTAAATAGTATAATTAAACTAGATAATAATAATAAAACAATATCAATAATTAAATCTATGTTACCTATTATTGAATTAAATATGATTACAATGGTACTAACTTATGAAATCATATATTTTTGGGGACACATGCACTCGCCACTCATTCTATAGCAAAACAGAAAAACAGCCTATGAAAATCCTAGGTGATGCTATATTTCATCGTAACGAACCAGCTATTCGCAGTCTTATTACGAGGGCTTAGAGCTGAAATTCAGTGATGAATATATTGATGCATCACGCGGGACGGTGTGGCGCTGGGGTGATGGGGTGTTGGGGCGCCGGTGTGGCGGGGTGTCGGGGGGTCGCATGTGAGCGATACGCGGTGTTGCAGCTCGCAGCGTGAGCGAGGAGTTCAGCTCGGGCTGCGAGGGCCGCTCGGGCTCCGGCGGCGGCTCCACCGGCGCACCCGCCGACCAGGACCACAGGCCCGACCATAAACAACACAGAGACCGCACGCCCGATGATAGAGATGAAGGTACGTGCCACCATACTTATATAAGTAGTTTTAAAAACAAGATATATTGTTCATTGAGGATTGAACTAGCTTGCCATTAAAACCTGAATTCGTCCGACCAGTACCGTCATTTATCGACACCATTAAAAAGAACCGTATAATATTCATATAACATTATGCATAGTCCCATATTTCCAAATAGTTCTAAGACTCCGAACTCTCTAAACAACAGAAGTAGTGAAAGTGTACGACGGCGAGGCAGCGTGGTCACGCCGACTCTACCGGCCAGTGGTGGTCGGCCGCAACTGGAACGAGAAGGAGCTGATATCAGCCGCACTGCGAGCATTCCACGTGGCTCGGGAACCTGGGCAGTTCGAGCTGACAGACGCCCTCGCCGGCGAAGAGCCTCCACTCAAAGATCCAACACCACTTGCGCGTGTCACCAGACTGCCAAATAAGAGACCCGCACTGTTTTTACGTTTCAAGTAAGTGGAACATTTAGATCTATGAAGTCTCTTATTTCTCGGGTTGACATAAAATTAACTGTTTCCTGATTAGACAACCAGAAACGAGCGGCGGCGAGGTTCGCGTGTACCCGGGCCGGATAGCCGGCGCGGGTGAGACATTTGTTACTGTCTCGTGCAACGGCGAGGAGACCGTCGCTGACCTCATGGCTTCGGCCCTCGAGAGATTCGGCCTCGACCCCGCCCGCGCCATACACGACTTCAGATGCTCGGAGATCTTGCTCGATCGTGGTGGTAAGTTATGCATGACAGTTCTAACTGATAATGGTCTGAGATTTAGGCGTCATATCGTCCAAAAGTATCACATCTTCGACTTGAACAATGGCGAATTAGACAATTGCCAAAAACATATCTATTTTAACAGATCCGCTATGTTGTTCATGTTGTTGTCTATACCTAGCACACGGTAAAAACGTGCGAAGTTATTCACCGTTAAACTATGATCCACCTATATCAATCCTGAGTTTGTATTCCTAACTAACTGGTCAAAATGGTTTGATGGAAAGGGGTCAAGCTTCCACGAATGTCTAAAGATTAGAGCTGGTAAACAAAGTGTTCGGTGACCGCAGTATCGGAGCGCGTGCTCGAGGAGGACGAGCGGCCGTGGCGCATCGTGGTGCGGCTGGCGCGCGAGTCGGTGCGGCGCATGGAGCTGGCGCGGTTCTACTTGCAGCCGCGCCGCGACCCGCACGGGCCCACGCTGGCGCTCTTCGTCGCCTCGCTGCCGCCCGGCCTGTCCGAGAGGAACTACGAGAACATACTAGTCGAGTTCCTTGGCACCGGTGAGTGAACCTTCAGACACAGAACCTCATTTCGTTACCACTCTAGTTGAATAGCTGTTATGGAGCTTTGTATGGAATTGCTGTGACGTTAAAAATATAGAGCACTATATATTTTCTGTTTTATGTAATAATTGTAATTTAAAATGCCAATAGTAATGTAAGCAAGGTGGTGTCACACATAGCCTAAAGATTTCTTTGGAACTTCTTAAATTCTATGCATGAGTTTATCATAGACGATATATATATAATATAATCCCCCCAAAGCGTTTTAAACACTGAAAGATTTTAACCAAGTATATATGTATCAGAAAACAAGTTCACATCAATCGGGCCGATATACTACGAGTACGGGTCAATGGTGATCACGTACGAGGACGCCAGCAAGGCGGTGCGCGCGCTCTACGCTCTCAGAGAGGCCAAATATGAAGATAAGCATTTATTAGGTAAGTCTGAAGTAAAAATACATAATATTTTCGCCTCGAAGGACCATAAATTCAAAACTTTGATTTTGGTGCAATAAAACCAGAAAAGATCTGGTATTGAGATGGTTGCATTTTTTTAAAGATTTAACTGCCAAATTATTGTAAAAATTGAGGTCACAATAAATATAGGTATTCAACATGAATGGAAAATATATAAATATGATGGTGTTCAGTGATGCTGCTACCCAGCATCGAACCATCAATGGTGCCAGCAAACGTGAAGCCGCTGCTGGTATTCGTGAACGTCAAATCCGGCGGCTGTCAGGGTCTGGAGCTCATCTCCTCTTTCCGGAAGCTCCTGAACCCTTATCAAGTGTTCGATCTCGAAAACGGCGGGCCTTTACCCGGGTAAGTGTTCCTAGTCATTATTCATTTATTTTTTATGAATTGATTCATAATTTGATACTACTAATTTTGTTCATTTATATAGGCAATAGCGCCCAGTTTCTTCATAAACGTAGACAAACTAAATAAGTGCTCTAGGTTTAACAGCTTAATCTTTCACATATGGAGCATGTAGCTTGTAACTGACTTAATTTAAAGAAAAAAAGATCACCATCAGCGATACCTACCATAAAATACTTGGCATATCATATAAAATTAAGTATCTGAGTTTAAAAACCTCAATCAATTTCCGCACATTTAAAAAGTCGTATCGTCTGTACAGGCTGTACGTTTTCCGTCACATCCCCAACTACAAGATCCTGGTGTGCGGCGGCGACGGCACCATCGGCTGGGTGCTGCAGTGCCTCGACAACGTCGGCCAGGACTCCCAGTGTTCCAACCCACCGTGTGCTATCGTACCCCTTGGCACTGGTATGTACCTTATGTTTTATTTTGCAGCTATTTATCAGACATATTTACAGACGCTGTTAATTTAGAAGCTTCAGAAGTTTTGACCTTCATTAGTGCCTTTACCATCTGTCCTAAATCTGTTTAAAATCTTAAAAGAAACTGTAATTCAAGGAATACAAAGGTTAAATATAATGTGTATATTATTTTCCTGGATGTCCCAGGTACTTATATAAAATTTATCCTAAATCAGCATTCTCCTACAAGCCGTGTGTAAAGAAATGTCCCAGAATTTCTTAAGTATCACTTACCCTTCAGGCAACGACCTTGCCCGAGTCCTTCGCTGGGGCTCCGGGTATACCGGGTGCGAGGACCCGCTGTCGCTGCTGCGTGACGTCATCGACGCCGAGGAGATCCGCCTCGACCGGTGGACCGTAGTCTTCCATCCCGAGGACAAGCAGGACGAACCCAAGGAGCTCTCCAAGCAGCTACCTGGTTAGTAGATGTTAAAGGAACAAATATAGTCAGAACATATTTCTTGGTTAATGGAGTTAAGTTTGAGGAGCTAAAAGAGGGCTATTATTGAGTCTTCAGATATTAAATAGTGGCTTATCTTCAAGACATCTGTGGGCTAAATATGATGAACCATCGGTGTATCGTCAGAGGATGACTTAGCATTTGTTAAAAAATTTCAAATATAATTAGCGTTTAAGCAAATTTTCAAATAACATACAATTGGCAACTAAATTAGTACTAATAAAACCACGATGTTAACAACATTAGTGGTGACTGTAGTACATCACCTTGCAGCGTCTGTGACCACAGGATCGCAGAGCGAGGACAACTCGCAGATACTCGTCATGAACAACTACTTCGGTATCGGCATCGACGCGGACCTCTGTCTCGACTTCCACAATGCGAGAGAGGAGAACCCTAATAAATTTAATAGCAGGTCAGTTATAACATTGATGATATTCTAAGGTTCTAGGCGACTTCACGGGAGATCAAGACAACAGAAGAAGAAAACTCTTAAATATATCTATGTGACTTCATTATATCTTCATAATATGTATTTCGTTTGAGTTGAACAGAACATAGAAGAGCTTTAATGTGTAACTCTTAACTTATGTTGTAACTATTTAAATAACAAATCTGAGTTCTGTAATATTTTATGCACATATGTTTTACCTAGTTTGAAATAAAATGACACTTTATCACAGACTTTTTTGAAATGTTTTGTTAAATGATTATTATTATTATAAATATGGTACCATTTTTTGGGACTATAAATTTACATTCAAAGAAATCCTTCAAGCAAATTGATCAACAAGGGTATTGGTAACAAATTCCAGGTTACGTAATAAGGGTGAGTACGTGAAGATGGGTCTGCGCAAAATGGTTGGTCGGAAGATGTGCAAGGACCTGCACAAGGCGGTCAAGCTGGAGGTGGACGGCAAGCCGGTGGAACTGCCTGCTGTCGAGGGCATCATCATTTTAAATATACTCAGGTAAGGTTTAAGTAATGAGCAATTTAATAGCAATTTTATATGCGTCAGAAGATCAGCCATTGCATGGTTAATTACGTCTCCAATGGAGGAAATTGATCTCACATAAGTAACGGTTAATATAAAGATTATCTTTGGATCCTAGACAAATTAATATTCACAAAAAGGTTTGCTCAGCGTTCCCTACAACATAACATATCTACTTTTTGTAGTAAAATAAAAATACAATCCAAATATTTTTTTTCTAAGCTACTATTAATAAATAAAAAACGCAGCATAGGTCGCTGCCTGTGGGTAAGTTTCCCAGAAGGCTAGTTGTATTACCTCTTTGAATAGCCAAAGAGGACATTGCGTTCCCTATTAAACATTGTCTTGGTATCTATAGTTGGGGTTCCGGCGCGAATCCCTGGGGTCCGGAGAAGGACGACCAGTTCAACAAGCCGAACCATTGGGACGGCATGCTCGAGGTGGTCGGAGTCACCGGCGTGGTGCACCTCGGTCAGATACAGTCGGGTCTTCGCGGCGCTATGCGGATAGCACAGGTAAAATGGGTACCCTTAAATTATCTTCTTGAAGTATTATTTGTGAGGTAGCAGAAACCAAAAGAGGAAGAAAATACCATATGCATGTCATTTACCAGTTCCTCGCAGCTCTTTTTAAGAGTTGACGTTTGAACTGTGGTTCTGCATCAATTTAAACACCATAACAGTTAGGATCTAAAATCGATGTGAAATTTTGCATCTTTAACATATATGATACTAGCGGCTCTCCGCGGTCTCACCCGCGTTCCCAAGGAATCTTAATTTTCCCGGGATAAAAAGTAGCCTTTGTCCTTTCTCAGGCACTAGCAAGACCATCCGTAGTGTCCCAAATTTAATTAAAACTTTCGCATTTATAATATTAGTCAGGATAAGGTTAAGAAACAAGACCCTAAAAGATTCTGATATTCTACCGAATTGTGGACAACTCAAAATGAACCCTATGGAATTTTCGAATCCGTTTCAGGGAGGGCACATCAAGATTAATCTTAAGAGCGAGATTCCGGTTCAAGTGGACGGTGAGCCGTGGGTAGCGGCGCCGAGTGAGGTGGTAGTGCTGAAGTCGGCGCTCAAGGTAACATTTGTAACAATCATTACTTTTGAACTAAGAATAAACCCTAAGAATTGGAAAATCTTAAAGATTTGTGAAGCCAACAAGAATTTATATTTCAACGCCTAATCTTTGTCTCAAAGATGATGGATAAATAAAAATAACTTCCGATAGTTTGAATAGGATGATTGGACCAATCTAGACCGAAACCTTTCAGAAATACGGTTCATTATAATATATGTGCATCAGATCATAAGAATATAATTTCAGGCACATGAAACTCGACAAAACCTTTGGAGTTGTTTTAATGATATAAAAGAAGTCAAAATTACAACATTTCTGAGATATAAAATGATTTATGGAACTTGCATTCTTAAGGGAAAATATCAATTCATGTTGGACTTTTAAAATTATAATGTTTGCATGTGCTCGCTTGCCGTACCCAAAAGGGTCCAATAGTATTGCTTCATTATCAATGATTTGGATGTAAATAAACTACTGTTATACACAAAGTTTCGCTTGGACTACCAATTATAAAATGATTTCTCACTTTATTTTTATTTGTACCTACACCACGCACAGACGATTTTTTTCATAAAAGGGTATTCTACAAGCGAAACTTTGCATTGAATAATTCAAAATTCCGTCTCCCGAGTCACGTAACGCCCGAGCACTGAAACTCCACGCAGCACCAAAATACCACTGTTATAGTTTTTAATATCTAAATTGGCGTTTTCGCAAAATGACCTAAACGGTACATTTCGTAAAAACGCTGTAAATAACCGCCCCGACTCGGATCTGCGACGACGCATATAGCTTTGTACATCTAACGCCGCAAAGTACTCAGGGCTGTCACACAATCCCTACTATTTAAAAGATTATGTTCATTTCATTATTAAGCTATTGCAAATCGATTAGATAATAAAGAATGATGTAAATAATGAGTTTTAACGAGATGCGTAAACTAGTTTCAAAAATCGCTTTGTATAAATTTGCAGGCAAGATTATAAATCATTTTGCCATACATTTTGATCACGTAGTAGCACTTTTTATTTGCGAATCACATTAATTTACCTTATATTAGAATCTCATTAGCCTTTTCGACTAAAGAATTTGGGGACTGTGACAATTCTGAGGAAATACTGTCGCGATACATACCTCGTACATCGGTGGTATGTCGGGCGTCGTCGCGGATCCTCGCCGGGGCGGGGTGTGGTGGAGGCGAGGCGGCGGGCGGCGCGGGCGGGCTCGCTCAGTGTTGTGCTTGTGGCAGGCGACGATGCTGAAGAAAATCAAGCGCGGGTCGGGCGGGTCGGGCGCCGCGTGCGGGGGCGCCGCCGCGGGCCCGTGACCGCGCCGCCGCCCCGCCGCCCCCCGCGACCCTCGACCCCCGCGCCGCCTGCCGACCCCGCGCCCGCCCCCGCCCGCAGGCCACCATGCTCAAGAAGCGCGCCAAGGTGCGTCGCCGCAACACCGAGCCCACCATGCCGCCGCCGCCGCCCCCGCCGCCGCCGCCGCCGCCGGCCCCGCCGCCGCCAGCTCCGCCGCCCGCGCCCGACGACTCCTGAATCTGGCTCAGCGAGCGCCTCATCTAGCGCCCGCGCCCGCCTCGGGCTCAAGGCCGGCGCGCACGCTCGGCGCTCGCTGCCGGCGCCAACCCCACCCCACCCCCACCCTCCTCGACCCCGCTCCCACCCCGCCCCCGCCCGCCGGCGACACGAGTAGACGTAGTGAAAGTTTTCGAAAAATAAAACCATTATTATTATGTAAATAAATTATTAAACAAAAAAAATAAACTATATATAACTTAAAATAAAAAAATTTATAGTCATTAGTTGTTGTTTTATTTTAGTCTGATTATAATTTCGAATGTGTAAAAAATAAATTACTGAAATATGTAAAATTCTGTGTTTTCTTTAGTAATCTTGTATGTTCCTAAAACCTCAAAATAAAAAATCATTACCAAAAATGAGCCTGCCCCGAGCATCATACCTATCACAGTTCAGAATCGTTATATAGTAGGTAATAATTATGCATATCAAGATGACATAAAGAAACTAGCTCAAGCTAAAATACAATACTCCAAAACGAACAGTGTTCCACTGTTATTAATAAACGTAGACTAAAGCAGGAGCATCTTTACTCCAAGTATTAAGACTGAAGTAACTAATTTCATTATTAATAAACAAAGAGTAAGGAATGAGTACGCTATTTCCACTCTACTCTATGCGTAACATTTAAACTAGGGGGCACCCTAGTTTAACCAAAGAGTAAAGTGTCGTAATGGCGGAACTTGTCAGATCAGTAGTCACTGTGGCGAATATTTTTCATTATTTCTTGATTTCTCGTGTTGTTTACGTACAAGTACTTACTAACGTAAGTTATTTCTAAAATTATGTAAAATGGAAAGAAGAAAGATTTGGACGACATGATGTTGATAGATGAAATTGAAAACAACTCTCTAACAACAAGAAGTATCAAATTTTATAAAACACAATCCACTGGGTGAACTTGAACAAGAGGAATTAAAAAATAAGTAAAGATTTTCGCGATCCATTGAGATCTTATGTAAACCTCTACATGTAACTCTTTGAGGGGGAATGCAGCTCGAGCAGCATTTATAAATGAAAACTTTTAAGTAGTTACAAGTAATAAAGACAAATTTTTCAATATCATTTAGTTTCATTTTTATCTAGTCATATAAGCTGGGTACCCTGTATCCCCTGGTACCCCGGGTACCATATGTAAATATTTCTCGCAGTATTTCGCGCAGTCTTTGAGGGCATTATAAAATAGTTGCTGAAACAACAAACGATGTTTACGTAAATATGTTAAACCCATTAAAACCTAGTATGCTACTTTATTTGATAAGTATAAAATAAATGTATAATTTACCTTTTCTTTTACATCCCAATTGGTCAAACAAGCACGTTCAGACATTTTAATAATAATAAACAACAACTCAAATCGTCATATAAGCATGATATCAGTCCATAATCAAAATGAAAACTGTCAAATTTCATTCAAATTCATTCAATAAACCATTCTTTTTATTTTTTTTGCTACTGGGGTTGCCATAGCACTAGCACTACTCAGCATTTTAGGAATGCTTAGTAATTCCGAACTTACGCGGTGTTTATTAATACCGTAATATATCTGAAGCTAGTCGCGATCGAATCTACGATTAACTACTCGGAATGTGAGTGTGGATGAAACCAAGAGTAGGCCATTTTTATTAATAACACTGGAAATGATTAAGAATAGAAACTAGTAGTAAATAGAACTTGAAAGCTACTGGACCAATCTGAATAATTATTTCCCCAAAGGAAAGCTAGTTTATCAGGGAGTAACATAGGCTATATTCTATCCCCGTTTTCCTACGGGAACGGGAACTACGCAGGTAAAACCAGGCAGAGTAACTAATACTGCATAAACATAATAAATATTCTGGGACATTTTTAGAATCCAAAGTAAGCATCAAAGTGAGCTTGTGTTATGGTAACCAGTTAGCTGATATACTAGATATGCTACGTTTTAAATACATTCTTATGTAGATATTTATGATGAAACAACTTATGTTTTGGGAGGACGGTAGGGATTGGTTAGTTCTGATATTGGACACGTGGAAACAGAATTACTTCAAGGGACAGGTTATTTCAATATATACACAATAATTTGTACAACATTATTTTTATTTTTTCCCCACACTTATGGACTAGTTGACAAGCATTGCTTATTAAATTAGTGATCACAATATTTATGATCTATATTAAACTAAACATTTTTATGGCGAATCTTTAACGCGAAAAGCAAAGTCAGCCTTTAAGACTGCAATTAAAGCTTTTATTTAAAAAAAATGTCATAATATATGAAGTTTGACAACTCATTCAGAATTTTTTTTTGTCTATGCAAAGGTGAGAAGTAGTTTTTTTATATAATAAAAATACTATATACATAATAGTTACCAGAATCTTTATAAAATAAAAAAGTACTGTTAATTTTGTACTTCACCAGTTACATGAAGATTTAATGTGTAGAGTTGCCAGTATATATACAAAAATGATTTTTTATTTCATAAAATAGTGTGTGCAGACGAACATACATAAGTCCGTTAGTTACCTTAAATTAGACCTAGATTTTAGCTTTAACTAAGGCATTTGAGGATCACAACACTTTAGTTGCTTGTTTTTTGGGAAATATTGACAATTTATTTAAAAAAAACATTGTTAAGTTTATGATTTATCAAAATATCATAAACAATTATTTAACAACCTTATATTGCATTGTTGGATTAGTGCTTACACTAAAATATGCACCTAATACAAGATATACGTCGAAAAACTTGTATTTTTATTAATAAATTAAATTTAGTTATAGTCTTTCTACTTTATTTCTTCATTTAATATAGACAAGAATTATTATTTTGGAGGGACACTTATAATATACTAGCGGACCCGGCAGACTTCATTCTGTCCACCAGCGCCACCTACCGGGTCCAAATTGATGTATTATACATAAAAACCTTCTCTATGAAATACAGTAGTTTTTGTGTTCATCGCGTTCAGACAGACAGAGGCGACGGCGGGGCTTTGTATAATATATAATATATTTTATACAGTTAGCGACAGGATCCATTTATAAGCGACATTAGCTTACTTTAACTACTAGTAGGAAATTAACGTCATATTCTTTACTTGCTTTAGGACCATCCCTATATAAAATAATCGCTTAAATGATTATTAGAGCCTATAAATAATTGCGTATAACATCAGACATAGTTTCCGGACATGCCCTTACGTTTATAAACGCGCAAAGTTGCCAGCTTACTCTCTATAGCTATTTACCAATAAATCCTATAGGCTGAGCGTGGATGAACATTTTTAAATATGACCATATTGACTATGAATATAAAATACAGCTCTACAAAAAAACATATGTTTTTAACTGCCACAGATTACGAATATATTGATGTAAATTCTGAATGTTCTCATATTTTTTGCATATTGTGTGTTCTAAGTGATCTACTTAGAACAATAACTTAGATCTTAAGTAGTTCTAAGTAGATCTAAGAAATTAACGAGAGCATACCTTACAAAATCAATGATAGTCTCAAGAATAGTCAGCATTAATATGTCCAAAATTAATCTTATATCAAGGGCAACAAAACCATAGTTGACCAGTGCACTGTAATATAATAATATATAAGTTAAAAGAAATTAGAAAGAAACATTCATATCAGCTGGTTTGTCTCTAATTATATTTACCAACTGCCATATAGCCAAAGGCCCCTAAATAAATGCCTTTATGTTAGGCAGTACATCGATGAATCGAAAATGTTAGGTTTATTTATTAATTAAGCTCTGCCCCGCGGCATCACCTGCGTACCCAGGCCCTTCTACAATCCCGGGATAAAAGGTAGCCTATGTCCTTTCTCAAGCTCTAGGTTATCTCTACCGAAATTCATGAAATCTATTCAGTGATTTAGGCATGACAGACAGACGGCTGCTTTTGCAATAGTAATATTAGTAGGTATGTCATCACACGCTAAGCCGAAATTGACAGTTATACACCATTAAGTAACCGTCATAGAAACCTGGATAGAACTCACATCGTCGTAATTTTAATATTAAGTAGAATATTACCGATAGTCAGCAATCAGAATTTATTTCATAAAGACGTGGAGCACCCTGTCGCAGTCTGACGCAATTCCTGAAGAGAAAGAATATGTTTTAGTGAGATTTTGAATAATAACTAATACTAAGGTAGTTACTAATCAGGTTGTCATTTATTAAATTAAATGTAAGTCTAATAAGCGCTTACTTATAGCTGAATCTTCAAATTGACCAGATTCAATTGTGCTGTTGAAAACATCAAAAATATATTATGACAAATTTTCATATAATTGTATTGTCGTCAAGAGAATACTTCTTTTATTTCAGCTATTTTTCCATGGTCCTTCGAGCCGGATTGATGGTTCAAAGACTTATCGATATTAAAATATCAATAATTAATAGTCTATAATCTAAATACTTAGCATCAAACTTAAGTAATAATAGTATTTATTGAAACTGTGGCAAAACCTGAAGGGGACAGTTTGAACTGCATACCCCGTACAGTACCTTAGTACTCAGGACCGTCTTCAACTAATAAGGCCAGTGGCACATTTAAAGGCCCCCATGACCTTAACATTGCTTTATTTTGTTCGTAAGTAATATTAGCTTCGCTCATTCTTCAGTAAACATAGTTTTTTTTACATAAAAATGTTTTAAGGTCCCTAAGGTCTTTTGGGATCTTAGCGTACTAGCAAATAAGTACGGACATACCTAAGTATAAGCATATGTACAGAGCAACGGCGCGTGCGTCTCGGCGGTGTAGTTCCTCACGCGGCTGAAGCTGAAGGGGGGGAACTTGGAGGGGGAGAGCTCGAAGTGGGTCCACTGGTCGCGGCGAGTGCACACCGAGTACCGCCGCCATTGCAGCTGGAAGTTGCGACGGGAGCGGACGTTGTGGAGCTCTAGTTCCTACAAAAAGTAGGTATTATAAATATCCTGGGACATTTTTCATACACGGCCAATCAGATTCCAAAGTAAGCTTAGTTATATTATAAACGTTCCCGTAAAAATACAGGGAGAAAATGTTACTCCCTACTCATAAAGGCACTTTATTCCTATTTATAATATTAGTGTAGTAGAGTACCCTGAGATATTTTTCACAAATATAACTGATATACTACATATACATTTTACTTTTAAATACATACTTAAATATATATTTACATCCAAACTCATTTCGCATGCAAATGTTTGTTCTGAACCCACGACATGCGCCTAAAAGTCACACAACCAAAAACCCAACCGGTCAGTTAATATAATATGCTACTAGCTTACGTCCTGCTGTTTTACCTAAAATACCGTAAATAATTTAGTAAACACTCACCATATGAAAACTCTGTTCCTGCTGCTCAACCTCCTTGCGTCGAGCTCGGAAACGTGTGTTCGACGACTGCGCAAGCTTCTTCTCCGTCGTCTTTTTAATCACAATCGCCACCTGAATGGAAAAACCTCCGATTGGCGGCAAGCTGAGAGAGCGTCTAACGCAATTTGAATAGTACTCGTAATAATAATAATTTATTTATTTCTCTCTTAACAAAGGTTCTTAATATCATATAAGCTAAAAATAACATTACTTTTATTATGCGATAATTTTCTGGAGCCATTAAATAAATATATTGGTAATAATTGGGATATTTTATATGGTATACAGAGTATTATAGTGTTGTGTACTGTAGAGTGTATAGTGTAGTATACTGTAGTGCGGTGTAGTAAAGTGTTGTGTTGTATAGCATAGTAGATATATATAGTATACGGTGGGGTATTGTGGTGTACTGATGTGGGTATACTATAGTGTAGTGCAGTCTAGTAAAGAGTAGGTTAGTGTAGCGTTGTATAGTGTAGTAAAGTGTTGTTTAGTGTAGCATACTGTATATATTGTACTGTGGTGTATTGTGGCGTACTGTAGTGAGTATAATGTTGTGCAGTCTAGTAAAGCGTACCGTAGCGTATATAGTAGTATAATCTTTTTTTTTTTTTTTTATACCACAAGTGTGGCAAACAGGCATACGGTCCCACCTGATGGGAAGCGGTTACCGTAGCCTATGGACGCTTGCAACACCAGAGGCGTCACTCACGCGTTGCCGACCCTATAAAAAAGGGAGCAACTATAGAGGCAGTGAAAGGGACAAAGCGCAATGCACTTCTCGTCGAAGGGCCAAACAGGCATCACTCCTGCACACCCCTACGACGCTACTCCATCCCTGGTCCCCCCACTGCCGCTACAGGGTCTCCTCATGGAGCTCTGGCTACCTTACTCACCGCAGGAACACAACACTACATGTAGTGTTATTTGGCTGCGGTCTAATCTAGTGTACTTCAGTGTGTATAGTGTAGTAAAGTGCAGTTAGTGTAGTACACTGTAGTGTAGCGTAGTCTACAGTCTAGTGCAGCGGTACCTTGTTCCCCACGAGGCGGTAGTGTCCGTGCAGTACGCCTGGTGCGGTCCTGGCGTGGCGATGCTTGAGCGCGGCCACGCTCGCCGCCGGCTCCTCGGCCGTAGTCCACGACAACACTAGGCCCTCAGGGAAGAACCTATATACACACTCATATATATATGTCATGGCAATACTGTTGGAACTAGATAGAGATAAATAAATAAATATCCTGCGACATTTTTCACACACGGCCAATCTGATTCCAAACTAAGCAGAGCTTGTGATATGGTAACCAAATAGCTGATATACTACGTTTAAATACATACTTATATAGATATTTACATCCATAGATAGATAGATAGATAGCTAATTCTTTATTGTCACCACAGATAAAACTTAAAATAACAAGAAACATAAAAGACAAGAGTATTACAATTACTCATCACTTATAGTGATCTCTTTCAGGCAACTTTAGGATGGAGAGGATCTATAAAAAAATTGAGAAAACTAGCAACTACTTTTTAAACTAGCTTCGGTTCAACCCACGACGTCCGCGTTCGCGTACAAATACGCGGTTAAAATATAGCCTATTAGTAGCTCCACTAAGTTCCACTCACGTTCCCGGAAGATCTTCAATTTTCTCGGGATAAAAGTGACCTATGTGATATTCCATAACATATTCCATACTATCACAAATATCGTAAAAAAACATTTCACCCATTATGGCGTAATTGAATAACAAACATTCATCCAAATTTTTTGCGAACACTTTTTTTATCAGCCTATTGCCATACTTCCAGCTGGTCCTGATGATACCCACCACTGCTATACCTAGGACACTGCCGATATGATGCAGACTTTAAATACACAATCCTAGAAGGTCTATTTTTATTTTATTTTATTCGTTATGTGTCTTATTTTCTAATTAAAATACAAGAAAAACTATATTAACACTTCCAAGTGCCAATACAAAATCGTAGAAGGTCTATTTTTATTTTATTTTGTGCGAAAAGTGCCTTATTTTCTAATTAAAACACAAGAAAAACTATATTAACACTTGAAATCCACAGCTTATACATACCTAAGGTACCTATAGTAGTCAATCAGGTACCATGGCCTGTAGAACTGGTCTTGGAAGGAGTTCTCCCCGTGGCGAAGGTACGTCGCCTTGCTGATGTAGCAGCCGTGGAGTTGCAGGCGGGGACGCTCCACGTACATGCGCCTCCAGGAGGGGAAGCCTGCTGCGCGGGGAGTACCGCATTCTATACCCCACGTTCTATAGTTAAATGGATATTTAGTTGTCGAAATTCAACATATAACATAGAAATTATGTGTTTATTTTTTATTGGAATGTATTTCATATTTAATAAGTGGTATTTCTTAGTTTAGTATAGGAAATGGTTAAAAAAATATATCGTCTTTTTCTTTAAAGATGCCGTGCCTTGCATGCATTTATATCTTTTTATACAAGAAGAAATCATGATAAATTGGACAAATTTATCTATAAGCAATATCTGACAGATTATGTTAATTGGGTACATTAAGACACAGTTAAAAAACCTGCTAAGTGCAAGGTCTAGTAAGAAATAAGTATTCTGAAAATACTTTCAGATGCACATAGAGATTCGCTATCAAATAATGTCCAACCATCAATATCTACACAGAACGGAAAGTTATTAATAAGTTGTCCCAAACTGTATATACAGGAGGGAATTTGGCATGGATCTGTAAGGATATCCACTGCAGGTTATGCGAACATGATCTGAAATGATCTTTTATTTTTTGGGTCATCTGCATATTGATTTTGAAGAGTTTACATAATACAACATACTTGACACACAGTGCCCTCCACAAGTCGGGTTCCCTCGCCAGCACGTAGAAGCCGCGAGACACGGCGGCCACCCGCTCCAGGGACGCGGCGTCGAGCTCCGAACTCACTACCCAGCGGAGTATCACCAGCATCACCTCATATGGTAACCAGGATATGTGGGCACTCTGGTGGAAATACATATATCTTAAGGCCTTGTCTTCTGACCATTAGTTGAGCTTATTTAAAACAGACTGACTTTTGAACAAAGAAAAATAAATAAAGAACTGTCATTTTTATTAATGATGGGTCCATTTGGTCTATGACCTGTCTATACAAGACGTTCGTTGAAGAGACCTAAGATGGACCAAATCACTCTAGCCTTGAAAATCCCTGAAATTCTAGAGTATAATGTGAAGATTTCTAATTTACTTTTAAATATGTAAATTCACCGGAACGACATTAAGTGCATGTAGTGTTCCTCTATAAATTAACGTGACACTTAGATATAAGTTTGTTAAGTTATTATTCATCTTTGTAATGGTGTTTATGTTGTTGAAAAACCAAATAAAATAAATAAATTTTACATTATTGGTCATTTGCGGTGTGTACCTTGCTAGAGTATGAGGGTTCGCAGAGAGCGCCCTTCTTGGCGAGGATCCTCTGCAGACGAGCTAGTAGATCTTCCCCCTCCACGGCATCCTCGTCGTCGCTTGCATTGGCATTATCAGCTGGCAACACCTCTTCTGTTTCTGATTCCTCTATGGAAAAATATATCTTGTTATGTTTAGAAACATTATTTTATACTAGTGGCAACCCCCACGGTTTCACCCGCGTAGTTCTCGTTCCTGTGATCACAGGGGTATGAATTTTTTTTTATTGCCTACGAAGACAGACGAGCAGTCGGCCAACCTGATGGAAAGTGGTCACCGACGCCCATGGATATAGATAGTAGCCGATTCTCACCTACTGAATTTAAAATTTCATGAAAATAGGTCAAGCCGTTTCGGAGGAGTATGGTAAATAACATTGTGACACGAGAATTTTTATAGGTCTTATACCTATATATACTAATTTAGGTTATTGTTTGTGGTTTAAAAAAATATTTTCTTTGTACAAAAAAGTCGAGAGAACTTTTGTAAGCACAACAATAATAATAACTATTGACCTGCCTGCATATTTTCCAATTGTAAGCACTGAAAAAATATTTACTATTTTTAAATTTTAAATATAATTTAACCTTAGTCACTCACGAGCAATGACATAATACTAAATTATTTTTGTATAGCTGCCTCCCCGCGGTTTTACCCGCGTAGTTCCCGTTCCCGTGGGAATACAGGGATAAAATATAGCCTATGTTACTCGGGGATAATGTAGCTTTCCAAAGGTGAAAGAATTTTTGAAATCGGTCCAGTAGTTTCGGAGCCTATTCATTACAAACAAACAAACAAACAAACAAATCTTTCCTCTTTATAATATTAGTATAGATAAAGAATAGAAATATCCTTTACTAGCTACTATCCCCCGGTTTTACCTACATTTTCAAGGAATATAAACATAAGCCTTAGCTATTGGTCAAGCCGTTTCGGAGGAGTATGGTAACTAACATTGTGACACGAGAATTTTATTAATGACACTAGCGACCCGCCCCAGCTTCACACGGGTGCAATGCTTATACATCACATTAGAAACCTCCAAAATTGACAGTGTTTCTCCAACATATTATGCATGTATAGTATATATAAACCTTCCTCTGGAATCACTCAATCCATTAAAAAAACCTCGGCAAAATCAGTTGTGTAGTTTTAAAGATTTAAGAAGACATAAGGACAGACAGCGAAAAGCGACTTTGTTTTATAATATATATAATATTTAGCGTACCTTCAGGAGTATCAGCCCTAAACTCGTTCTCATAAAGGCGCGTCTCCACGTCGGGTACGATCTGCATCGCTCGCTTGTAGTGTTGTATCGCTTCGTACAGCTTCCCACTGCGCTCTAATTCCACACCATTGAGGAATAGCTGTTTTGCCTAAACAAAATAAAAAATTAAATAAAAAAAAAACATTATTTGATAATGAAAATAGGATGTAAACGCCTTAAAAGCTGATATTAGTTAATTTATTCATTATTTCTTTTAAGTTTAAGATGATAAACATAAATAAATGTAAAAATACATAAACAGATTATAATCATAATCGATAATTTACAGGAAATAAATAATAATTTACTAGCAACACTTGCCTTACCAGGATTTACTTAATTTGATAATTATGATATTAAATAAATCTTTAAAGCCACTTTCGAATTTTGCACTTTTGCATTATTTATTTAGTCTATTAGTATATTTCTTTAATCTCAAGTACATAACAAAACTTGATGTACCTTATCTTCATCAGTAAGTGGTTCCTCAACCACTTTCTGTGGCTCTGTCTTCTTTTGGTGAGTGGGAGTGAGTGTGGGTGAAGACTCAAGTTCCCTCTGCCACTGCTGACGGAACACTGACAACTCATCATTGCCTGATTTGTTCTGAAAAATATGTATATACTCTGGTAAATTATACCTTGACTTGAGTGATATAGGCTCCTTATAAAGTGTGTTATTAGTCTAACATGTATTTATGCCCCAGACATGATTAAAAGCATTAAAATTTGCATGCTAAACCATTAGGATGGACTCTTGGTGTGATCAAACCAAGAGGATGGAACAAATTTTAATAAACTGATTATTTAGTTAGTAGTGACATCTACCACCATAATAGTTACACTATGTTTAGGTAGATGGCGCTCACATAAATACTTATCCATATTACAATAAATACTAAAATAGACACATTTATCAGGGTTTTATTGCCTCAAAGGTGCAAAAATTCAAGATTTTAAAAAAGCTGTGGTCAGGGGTTTATATAATTAAATTAACAAAGTTATAAACCACATGTCATATACAACAAGACAAACTTGTACCTTTTCCTCATTAACAGTATCAGATACCAATTGCGGTTCTGGATTCTTCTGGTGAGCTGGTGAAGATTCCAGTTCTCTTTGCCATTGCTGTCTGAAATCTGATAGCTCATCTTTGTCAGGTTCTTTATCAGGTTGATTCTGAAAATAATTCAGTTGCCTGAAAATAACCTTCGCACAAGCAATAAAATGAAAAAGTTTTAAAACAGAATCATAAGATTGATATGGTAGCATGCATATAAATGACATACAAAAATTATTGATCATATCATCTAAGAATTATTATTGACTGAAATGTAAAATAGCAACAAAAATATCTAAACTCAGTTATAGATCATAAAATATCATTATATTCTCAATTTTATTTTAGTTTCAACAATTCCTAAGAATAGTTTCAGAAGTTGCTGACATCAGCAGGTCAAGACATCAGCAGATTGCCATGAAATAAAATCAAATCGAATCAAAACCTTCACAAGCACTTATGAATAGTCACACAGTTAATGCTCGGTTCTGAAAGTTGTTTTTACTGAGAAGAACCGGCAATAACCTCAGTAATTAAAAATAGAAGGAGAAAATACTTCTTATTAAAACTAATAAGTTAGTAAATACCTGAGAGCTGTCTTCTAAATTAAATTTATCAAGAGCACCAACGGCTTCTAGCTCATCATTAACCAAAGAGGTAGAGGATGGGTCCTCCTGTTCCTCTCCCTCGCACTCGCTGTCGGTACCACCAGCTGCACTCCCGGATGCCTTGAAAGTTACCATTCAAAGTAATTTAAGGTTAAGGTTTTAAAGGTACCAAGGTAATGTTTACAAAGTAATATTGTATACATTTCAGATTTAGATTTTTTATAATATTACTTTAAAACTAATAGCACTTCTTTTATAAACCCGAGAGGGTTTTCTTAGAGCTATTTACAACAAAATCCATGTTTATGTATGAAACGATAAATAAATTTAGAAAAAATTATGAAACATAATTATAATAGAATTACAAAACAACAAAAAATAATTCATCATATGTTTACATACACATTTTTTTTATTTTCGAGCGAAAATTATACTAAAATAAGAAATCGTGGGTGGCAGTATGGAACAAATTATTTAAGACTTTTAAGCTATTCAATCTATCGTATTAGTTTAATTACGCGGTATTCAAAATATATTACCATTGCGGTATAGCTCGCTTGTATTAGAGTATTCTAATTCAATATTAATCCACATTCACAAATTAGAATCCAATAAATGCGATTAAAGTCTGTTCAATTTGGTATTAATTACATATGTGCGTAAAATGAAAATAAATATTGACATCTGTCTGACAAGTCAAGGAATAAATCTCAATCAAACAGCAGGTTCTAAAATGTTTTATATCTGTGGTAACGTCGAAATATATGACAAAGTCAAATCGGAAACAGGGTGGTGAGGGAAACGTTGTACTCTGTGATTAATAAATTTCGAAATACAAAGAGCGGGTTCTTTAAAATTAATATAAAAGAGGTTGGCATTTTAACTATAAATCAAATATCTCAAAACAAACAAGGATCTAATATCCATAGATTCATTTAAGCAAATCCTCTACTAACAATAGCTTGGTAATTCTAGGTGATTGTTGCTGTTTTCAAACTCAACTCACTTATATAAGCCCTGTTCAGTGGCTTTGACCCATGCCTAAGTGACCTATTAGAGCTTAAAGGAAATTAGAAAATAAATTAGTATTTTTAAAATAAAAGCTTGTTATTGTATTTCTAAAATTAATTCATTATATTATCGTGATATGAATGTTTACAACATTCGTTTCTTTTTTTTCCATGACTAATTGACTTTGTACAACAATCCAAAAGTATATCAAAACTATTTTGTATATGAAAGCCAACAGAAAATATAAAATGCCGAACATTGGATGTTTTGATTTTATAGTTTGGATACATATAAAAATTGCTAAAGTTAGACTCCCAACCATATATACAATCATGGTCCATAAGTACATAACAAATAGTTTACGCAAACGAACTATATTTGCTATAATTAAAAGCATATGGCCTGAAAAAACAATAACTCCTAAAATGCCGTAAACACTTGCTAGTACATGGCTTTCATTCTTCTGTATGCCTTTTTCCTGTAAGTACCTCATGCCACCACTCGGAATGGTGTAAAAGAAGCACACTAATGTGGGTAGGAGGCCCAATGCTGCAATAATAAATATTCCTACTTTTAGAGGTATGCACCAACAGAAATTGTAGAAAATAATAGGGCAATATATTGTTTTAACGTTTTTATCCATTACTAAAAGTACAAGTTACTTTTACTATTTAGGAAAATTTAAGTTTTCCGCTATGTCCTATTTACATCTTGATGACATTTTAATTTTTTATGACACGAAGAAAACAAAACTCTGGTGTTGTAGAAAGAATAAAATATAAGCTATATTAAGGTCGGTCGATGATAGGACTAAGATTTTTTTTTATATTGTTTTCAGGCGTTACTTAGACAAATAACTGCTGAGAGTTTTTGTAAAAGAAAAATGTGAATACAACTAAAAGTTACTAAAAAAAAATGTATACATGAAAAGAAAATTTTAAGCTTAGGGTTGTACCTTGATTGTCAATGTAATGCAGTGTCATACTAAGTGTCAAATGACTTGTCATGTCTTAAGTCGTCAATGCAAGAAATATCGATGTAGAAAATTTATATTAATCTTGAAATAAAAATGTAATTAGGTGTTTTACAGTAAAATTAATAACAACATTCCGTTTAATATAATAATTAAGTGTGATATAAGTGAAAACATTAAGCCAAGATGGTGAGTAATCGTTAGACAAACGTAGAAAATATGAGGTTGAATTATCCTAGTTTTGTCAAGATCAAACGTTTATATAAGCCGCGCATATAAAGAATAGATCTGAAAATGGCGGCGGGTACTTATGGTACGGTTGGCAAAACAAGTTTGGTTCTTCCATTTGGAAAGGTAAAGGGATCCGTGCCCATACAACACATGTCTTATGTGGGAAGAAATTTATTTTCGTCGTCGTAAGTCCTATCACAAAGTCGTTTTGTCATCCCCGTCATGTCCTGACAGCTCCTCGTGCCCTCAGTAAAGCGATAGTTTACGAAGAACTCTAGCTTCTTGGGACAACACAAACGGAGGGAATTCGTAATATCACTTCAATTCTTTCTCAAACGTTGATATTTTTTTATTGACATTTTTTGTTATAAATTATTCTTGTTTTATAATATTCTCTTCGTCAAAGTATTTTATAACGTTGTAAACAATTTCACGTGCATCACTGTGAAGAACCTTTCCACGTTTTCGTGAAGCCATTGTTCAATCAATCACAAACAAAATGTCAACGTTCGTAACAAAAACTTAACGAAAATAAATAACAATCAAACGTAACGCAAACAAATAACAATCAAACTCAACAAAACAACAATATCAACAAAAACAACAAAATAACAGACCTAACGGAACGAAATTAACGATAACTCGGAGTGCGTCAAAGTAGCTTGGAAAGCGAATCCTGACTGATTTGTTTGATTATTTTTTTGCGGCGCTTACTTCACTGTGTGAGTATAGACAGCGATAGAGAGTGAGCGAGAACGCATGAGAGCGGCCGCCATTTACAGATCAATTCTCTATCTGCGCGGGTTATAATCATATATTTTATGTTAAAAACTTTTAGCTTAATATATTTCTTACAGCTCTATATTAATTGCACCTAAAATTTATAGTGATGGTACAAGACAAATTTACTTTGCATACAGCCAATGTAAGGTTACTATCATGGTATTTATTACTATCTCAATTAAATATTTTCAGATGCAATTCATGCTTCTATTCAGCCGGCAAGGCAAGCTGAGGCTGCAGAAATGGTATGTTGCACACCCCGACAAGCTGAAGAAGAAAATAACCAGAGAGCTGATCACTACAGTCCTCGCTCGGAAACCTAAGATGTGCTCATTCTTAGAATGGAAGGATGTCAAGGTTGTCTATAAAAGGTAGATTAGTTTGATTTATTTATCTACACTAATATTATAAAGAGGGTACTGTATTTTTGTGTGTATGTAAGTTTGTGATAAAAAAACTCAAAAAATAATGTGCCAATTTCAAAAAATATTTCACCATTGGTAAGCTACATTATCAGGGAGTAATATAGGCTATATTTTATCCCTGTATTCATATGGGAGAGGGAACTATGCAGATGGAACAGTGTGGAAGCAGTTAGTTACATACATCTCTATTCGATCTTATTCCACCATCCCCTTTTTTACACCGAACCACAAGACGCCGGGATAATTTCCACCCATACGTTGTCGACATACCGAACATACGGACACATCGGTTCGCTTCCACATTTATAATGCGGACAGCAAGGGAGTGGAATTTGCTTCCGGCGTCTGTGTTTCCCGACGCCTACAATCTTGTAATTTTCAAGGCTAGGTAGGTGAATAGGTTTCTTCTGGGCAAGCATGCTCCATCCTAGGTTTCGGCAGCGTCTTGTATGGACGGGTCAGAGACCAAATGCAAGCCCATCCTTAATAAAAAAAAAAAAAAAAAAAACATGAAAGATTTGGCTGGTTTTTGTTAGTTTTACAACTAATATGTGTATAATTGTTCACAGGTATGCATCACTATACTTCTGCTGTGCCATGGAGCAGGAAGACAATGAGCTGCTGACCTTGGAGCTGATCCATCGCTATGTGGAACTCTTGGATAAATACTTTGGCAGTGTAAGTGATGACTAAATCCCTACATTGATTAAAACAAGAGACACCTATGTTACCATAACACAAGCTCCACTTAGTTTGGATCAGATTGGCGGTGTGTGAAAGATGTCCCTGGATATTTATTTATTACTATTTAGTTTTAGTTTAGGGGGAATGTAAGGATTTTGTAACATATTTCAAGGGACTAATCAAATAGATATAAATAATGATGAGTTGGCTGTTGATCTATGAACACACATGCTGGGGGTCATTTTGGGGTTATTTAGTATCTATGTATGAAACACTCTTATGGAATATTTTCTATGATATGTGTTTAAACTTCACAATTACAATTACTACTACTTACTTCACAATTTTTACAATACCATCAAGCTTTTTAGCTATAAATGCTTCTAATAAATGTTATTACTCCACAGGTATGTGAACTTGACATAATCTTCAATTTCGAGAAGGCATACTTCATTCTCGACGAGCTGGTCCTCGGCGGAGAGCTCCAGGAGACCAGCAAGAAGAATGTCCTCAAGGCGATCGCTGCACAGGACCTGCTTCAGGAGGTTAGTAGCCAGGATAATGAGCTTGTTTAATGAAGAATAATATCCTTATAGGGATTGCAATACTATGGTATAAGTTCAAATGAAATACAGTAGAATCCCAATAACTCAAACCTCGGTGAATTAAAAACCTCTATAACTTCAAAAAATAATATGTTCCCAGATCCCCTAACATAGACCTTTGATAGCTTAAAACCACTATAACTTAAAATATTTTGTGTTTCCCTTGGACTTTAACATATCGAGGTTCTACTGTATATTTATTAATTCAAATAGGCCTTCACAGGCACTTATGAAACGTAATTGAAGTACTAGAAAGTTGAATATCTATGCAATAATCAGGATCTATAAAAGATCGCTTTAATCTCGGAGGGAATAAAAGCAGTTTTTTGTTTGCCAAGTAATGTCTGATCATTAAGTGTTATATTTTTTATCTACAATTGGAGGTAATGTTAAAAAGAAGTATACATTTAAATGTGTGAAAGTAGAAAAAGTTGCAAATTAATATAGCAATAATAGGGCCCAAGTTACTACCTTAGATATTAATAATGATAAATATATTAAACACAAAAGCTTATATATAAAATAAGTTATAGGTTTCATATTTATATTACTAGAGTTATATCAATATTATTTATTTATCTGGTTATATATTTGTCTTAAAACTAATATAGTACTTTTTATCATATAATGGTGCACTTTTATGTATGCTCCAATCATAGTCTCACTAATTCTCAAATATTTATTAATTTCTAAAATAGTTTTTAAAGTAATTAATCATAAACTCTCAATTTTCTTGCCATAAAAGTATATTTAAACTATAATACTTTACTTAAAAACAATGCATTATAAAGTTTATTAACATAGAGTATTAAAAAAAATTTTTGCTCATTCATGAAATAGGTATACACAATTTTTTAATCTTCATCACAAAACAATTTCTTCTGCTCTAAATAAGTTTAAAAAATCTAGTCTTTCTTAAATCACTGTAACCAATACCTTTTTTTAAGATATTAAATACTAGGTTATTAAGATAATTTCATTTTCAAGACTCATGCGGAATGATTTACTAAATATTTTCTTTTGTATAATCTTATTTAGGTAATTAATAAAATTATATTTAAAAATGGACCAGTACTAGGACAGTGGCCTCTGTAGTGCCTTTTCATATGTATAAAACACTAGGATATGCGTGTAGTGAGCACTGCCTTTTAGATATAAATATATAATAATAAAGAGCATGTTTACATATCAGAACACATTCCTAAGGCAATGTTATAAGGATCAAAGCATTCCCGCGACAATGATTATACATATTTACAAAAAATATATATTTAATAATTATTAATTTGCTATAATACTAGTTTTTATTAACTGGTAGACTTATTAATATATGTAGTCTTCACATATTCTCTATATATATATGAAACATCATATTAGAAGGTAATTTTAATTATTTTCGAAATAAAATATTTACTAAAAATGTAATTCAATATTAAAAATATGATTATTCAATGAACATTTATTCATATACTAAACATGCATGATTTTCTTTAGATGCTATTGAAAGTTTTTTCATATATTAGCACAATTTTAAATTTATATTACCTATATATTAATTAAAGTTCTATTATAAAATTAGGTAAATAAATCGAACCAATTTAATACGGATTTAGTAGCTTCACTAGTGCCTATAAATATTAAATAATAATTACTTTTGTACAGTTTTTTTAGATAAATACTAGGACACAAACAGGAAAATTATAATAAATACCTAACATGCACATGTATATAAGAAAAGTAATATTGTGTGCTTCATAATACACTATTTAAATATTTGCTCTCACATTTATGAAGAATTTTATCAAAGTTGATAAACAACAATGGTATGACTCATAATTTGTAACGGTTTGGATATGTTTATCGATTCTCATGTTTTGATACGGGTCGTGCGTAATCAAGTAGTAATCTGATTAGATTTAATACCAATTTATTTAGTCTCAAAGAAAATAAGACTTGTTAACCTTTTAAAAACTAAGGTTAGTTAACTAAAATGGCGGATTGCCCAACGCCAAATTGTATGGCAAATCACATTAAGTTTAGTTTTAAAACTAGATCAATAATAAAGATATAAACTTGATAAAATTCACAATACTACCTAACCTACTATACATATATGCTTTAATCTAAGTGTTGACACTGCACTCGCTAATTTACCCTGTGTCTTTGGTGTGATATGCATGCACTGGTGGCGGTCAGGACCTGAACGATGGATTGTTGCACTGATCCCTTGCATCCTTGGACTCTGACGAGATAACTCCGAAAATTTAATCTGTAACTCGTAGAGCCCATTATTGCATGCGCCTTGCACGTTCTATTCGTTTTTATCTTATATCTACCTCAGCTTAGTGTTGGCGTTAGTCGATGTTTTTTTTATCGATAGTCGCTTTCTTTTATCGATAGATATATAAATATTTTCAGCATTGAAGTAATCTTTTTGATTTTTTTGCTTAGTAAAAAATACTTTGCATGCCTAGTTAAAAAGATATGTACCTATATTAGATATCTTACATACATGCTTACACTCACATTAAATAGATTCAGCGAAACATTAGAATACATTTATAATATCTAAATCATGTATCAGTTATTGTTCTAGTAGTGTAGGTATTACATTTGTGTCTATATAAATAGTATGTGTATTATTATCGCTTTGTATTTGTGTAGTTATTGATAAGAATATTGTGTTCAGGACACTGCTTTACCGTGCTATATTAAACTCATGCTGTAATTAAATCTTTAGCATAATAGAACCATTTAACTTTATATTTATACATGAACTAAAATCATTTAACTGTCAAAAAACGCTAGTCATACTAACACCTTTTTATCGATATAATAGTAGCGAATATTTCACTGCACTATTCGTCTTCATTCCTTCAATAATATTTTTTTATATATATTAATCTGTTATTTAAAACATTATAAATATCATGATAGTAAAACAGTGTCCTTTTAAGTTAACAGTCTGGCTGTTTGTGCATTTAATGTAATGGGATGTCGAAATATATTGGTTTGGAAGTACATACTGTTTTCTTGCATGTCCCTGCCCCTCGCTTCCGTAGCACGAGTTAACCCGTTAGTACATGTATTAACTTTAATATTTTACTAATATAACTCATGCTTCGGACTTTCAATATGATGGTGTGGTGAATTTGTCTATGAAAGCTCATGTAGCGCTTTCTTGGTGTGGGCATTCTTATACATACTTAATGTGATAATAACAGCATGCTTTATTCGTAATCTTGGTAGACATTCTCAGAGAAATATATAGTATATTCGTCCTAGAAAAATATCGGTTGTGGGTAGCACTTGTCTTTTAGAATATAATTATTAGAGATACCTGTATAGAAGTGTTATTTAGGGAATGATCAACGTATATAAACAGTTTTTACGAATAGTCTAGGAAGGGACTAGTGGATGTTTTTGAAACTGCAATGTTAGTTTCACAAACGAACGCATTTTCACGGGGCGGGTTTGTGTTAGGACGAGACTGTCGACGCGGCTCTACGTGAAGTTGGTCTCCTCTGAAATATATGAACAAATACCGGAACCAGCCTACGGCGACCGCCCACAGGACACCTGCCGAATTCATAGTCACACAAGGAAATGCTTATAAAACATACATTTTCGAATATTCAGGATAAATATACTAATAATATAATAGCCCATATGCTTTGATTTTTATATTTAGTTCAAATTTTAGGAAAAAATTAACTGTATATTAAAAAAAGTTAATTTTTTAAGTCGCAGTAAATGTTTGAAAAATACCTATGTACGTACCATTAAACTAAATATTCCTATCTACGCAATTTTGAAATGTGTAGTTAAGCGTAAACGCAGAATTTGAATATCTAAGTATATGGGCTATTATATTAGTTTACATTACTAAAATAGTCACGTAAAATCGAATTGTCTCTAGTTTTAGGGTAAGTATTTGTTTAAACTATAAAAAAACGTGATTTAATATTTTCCTTCAAAAACCAAAGTGGACCAATAATTATTTGGTTCGAATTATTTCCAATTTTTTATCATTCGTGTTACGTTTTTATTTTTTCATACTTTAACTTTGAGTTATTTAGTTAAGGTCTTTGTGTATCTTTTTTTAAGTATTGTTGTCATATTAATATTTTTAACTATGTTTTTATTTAAATTATATAGGATCCGAAATATTAATTATTAATTAACTTTAAATTGGTATCAGGCTCTTCCATAATCATCATAAGTTAGTAAAATTCTCAAAAGTATTTTAATAAACATGTTTAAAGTCACAAAAGCAAATATGATAATAGTTTATGATATTAGATCTCTATTCGTTGTTTTCAGACAAATATAACATACGTATTAATTTAACTTAATCATTATTTTGTCATAAATACTTCCATACCAAAATGGCCGCCTTCAGCAGCCGTTAGATCAATGTTCATGATATTTTATATGCATTTACCACAATTACGACAAAACATTCCTATATTTTTATACATACAACTTAAAGTACCTTATTTTATATAGTTTAGTATTTTATCAAATTTAGCAAGTTTTGATTTTCTTTATTATTAGCCTACCACTTAAAATTATGTCAAGCGAAGTAATTAATGTTATCTAACCGAGTGTTTTTATATATTGTGTATTTTGTGATAAATCCACATATTAATATCTACAGGCAGTGACGTCAAAGGGGGGGTGGCACCCAATACAAATATGTAGGTAGTTTCATAATTTATTTTCGTTCCATCATTTACTATTCTATCTATATTTTTTTACATGAATGTTATAATAAACTGCTATATTTAGAAAAAACTTATCATAAGTACAGGTAACCTATAAAAAAACATCTGGAATAATTTTCGATACTTTTGATTGCAACTAACTTTTAACTGGTAGTAACTTTAACCTTTATAAGCCTAAATATATAAAAAGCTTTTGAAGTTTAAAACTTATGTTTAAATTGATAATAGGAAAATATATCAATTGGAAATCAGTATAGCCCGGGAGGTGGCGTTGCATTTTAGGTAGTGATTTTACGCCGATCGGTTGCTATCTTATACGATAGACTTCGATTGACTGATATATAATCCAAGAGTCAGCTGGCGCACCCGCGGTGGGTGCGCATATGGTTGGTTCCGGAAGTGGTAAAAAAAAAAAAAAAATTAAGTCATAGTACGCCGGCTGAAACTTTTTTTATAAATAATTTTGATGATACTGAGCTTAAAAAAAATAGTCAGCTGCATGGTGGAGGGGGGATTATGCGTCAGCCGCTCGCATAAACTTGTAAACGAAACACGTAAAATAAAGTTATAGTACGCCGGATGAAATTTGACAAAATGATTGTTAAAACTATGAAAAATACGAAACCAACAATCAGCTGCATGGGTAGCGGTGGAAAGACCGTCAGCTGACGCAGTAAAGATACAGATTATTCGAGTAATGTATAGTTTTGTTCAGGGTCTAGCTGACAGAACTTCCCTGGTCCCACCCAGCTGATCGATGGTTCTTGCACCCGTAAATTATTTAACTTAGTTTTATCAAATTTCAATCGACATAGTTATAATCATGGTATTTTCGAGAAGATTTTAGTATGTATAAAACAATAAATATTGTTCCAAAGTATTTTTTTTCTTGTTTTGTTTTAGTCAAACGTAAAAGAAATGAGTGAGAGAATAATATCGAGATTAAATAATATAAATGTAATAATAATTTGCATTCATGGAAATAACATAAATTAAAATACAAAGGAAATATAAAAAAATATAAATGTTATCTGCCGTATATTTTTAGGGCTACATATGTTTACTAACGAACTAAGACAAAATTTAAAAAACAGTTAAGTTCCACCAAATTACAACCATTGTTCTTTTTAATAAAGCTACAAATGGTCAAAATATTATCTTAAGCTTACGACCATTCATCATAAACCAATTAACTATTCCCGTTATTTAAGCAATAAAAGACAAATTTTAAATAACAACAATAATAACAATAACATTAAGTGTAAAATCAACCATAACGTGCAACAAATAAAGCACTATTTTCCCATCATTGCTTTTTCAACTATCGTAAGTGCACCAGTCTTGGACAAGGTACCAGTAATGAATAAAAAATAAAAGAAATATCTAGAATGCGGACATGAGCGTTTTTACATTGGAATCACTGTGACATAGACTTTAGACATCGAACTATCTAAGTTTAACGTTTTAGTCAATTCAGTCTGTTACATGTACAAATTTGCGCGAATACAAATCATTTGAAATTGACAACGACGGCTTTTCTTAAGGAAATCGTTACTGCGGTGAGTAGAAAGTTTCAGTTATGTTTTTTAGTATCTAAAGACGTGTCCATAACTGGCACGCTGAAATTGAATAATTCCATTCGTGGACAAATGTCGAAAGTTAACATAAAGAACTAATAAAAAAAATTTAACAAAAATTGATGATATAAAAAATTTAAACAAATAGTTAAAAAAAACTGGATAAATATAAAAAATATTATTAGCTATAATTAATATTTATTAAATTAAATAAAAAATTTAAATCAAAGAAAAAATTAAATTTAAAAATTATATTAATAAAAAATAATTAAAAAAAAATTATAAGAAATTAATTAAAAAAAAAATTGTTTAATTGTATAAAAAAGAGCTACTAAAGTAATATTTCACAAAAACCAGTTTTTTTTCTTAAACTGGCCATCATTGGGGCACTTACCTTACTTTGTTTTGTTTTGATTCTATATACTTCTTAGAAGTTTACTACAGGAGGTATAGAGTCGCGTTGCACGTTAAAATAATTTATAAAATGAAGCAGGTATGAGATCGTTGAAATTAGGTATTTATCATGATATTATGTCTTGGGCATCTATGTTTGTTAGTATATCTAATATTTATTATTTTATTAGTGTTTTGTTTTCGCGTATAATATTGTATGAGAGAACAAAACACTAATAATATTTATTTACTTAATCAGAGTTTTGCACTTGTTGTACGCTTTTTGTTTTTCAAATGTAGGTACTTCGGTGGGTGGCCAAGGTGTCACAATTAACACATTGTTATATTCATGTTTACAATCTTCAGAATACAAATACAATTAATAAATCCTAGTGTTGTAATTTAGTGATTATGTCCATCTTCTCCAGAAATTCATTTTTTTTATAACAGAATTCTTAGCTCGCGTATAAGACTCCACTTTTCTTTCTTTGGCGATAATCAAATCCATTCGTCACACGTAAACGGATTACTAGGAAAGCTAAAATAAATAAATAATAATAATGTAATTCCAACGAAAAGACACAAAGGAAGCATTCACCATCTTTTAACTTCTGGTAATAAATATTACACAATTATACTCCATGTATCTCTTATTCTTTTTCACAAAAGTTTGCACGTGTATATGTGCGGATCATATCATGTCATATCATGTTCTTGCAAATAAAACATTTTATTATTTACTTATTATTCTTATATAAACATTTTGAGTGATGGTTTAACATTGGTAGTTTGGTTCAAACAATTATATTATTTGTAAGTAGCTTAAAATATTACTTATCGAAAGTAAGATACTCACCCCCTTTAATTGCTTTTCCGGGCATTATTTTTGACAATTTTGAATTCAAGACGCATATATGTTCGTTTAAATTTTAGGGGGATAGGCTTAGGTAGCCCGAAAATCGTGTTATGGGCTGAAGCGGCTCTACAAACTCCCTTGAAATGTGTGTTTGTGAGGAGACAGCGTAGTAGCAAAACTCAATATTTTAAATTTTCACTTCATCAGCTGACGGTCTTTCCACCGCTACTCACACAGCTGATTAATGTTTTTGTACTTTTGATAATATTAACAATCACTGTGTTAAATTTCATCTGGCGTACTATGACTTTATTGAACGTGTTTTTTTTACAAGTTTGCACGAGTGACTGACGCAGAATCCCCCCTCCACCATGCAGCTGACAATTTTTTTTAAGCTCAGTATAACGTAAATTATATATGATGAAAGTTTCAGCCGGCGTACTATGTTTTTTTTTTTTTTTTTTTTTTACCACTTTCGGAACTACTCACACCCACATCCACCGCTACTTGAGCAGCTGACTGACGGTTTTCTTATTGGTCATATAAGATCAACCATCGATCACAATATCAGCCGGCATACTATCGTTCATTCATTTGCAACGCTACCTCCAGTACTAGTAGGATAGGATTTGGTACATACAATACAAAATAGATGGCATCTACAAAAGTAATTATCTAATTCTAATCTGTCAAATTAATATTCATACATTCAAAAGAACTGTGTCGCAGATACCAACGCCCTCTTCCAGTTACGAAGTGATATGAGTTTCAAAATAGAAACCTAATTGCATTCAGCAAGAAATCTAAAGGGTAGGGTGTCATCTATCCATCTGAAATTCACTGCCTCTTGATAGATCATATATTTCTCTCGTTAATTATTGTTGTATTGGTATCGTGAGTCGAATAAGTGTTGACATTTTTATATGTATGGTGTATACAGGTTAATATATTTTGTATAAATTAATATTATTGTCCTCTAATTTTAATAAAGTGTTTTTATGTGACCATAATTTTAATTGTTGGCCCCTTATATATAGATCATTTGTTGGTTAAGTAGGTATGAGTAAGTATAACAGGTTGACGAACGTAAGATTTGGATACCTATAAATCTGTAGGACGTAGTAAAGAGTTGCTATAAAATATCAAATGATTCTATATTACTATTTATTTAAATGAAGGCCTATTCAGATAATATCGGTATGTTGCTCAAAAAATATTGTATTTAGATGAATGTGAATTTATCCTATAACTGAAGAAATAATTGTTTCTTTTTTATTGTCTCTTACTTGGTTACTTTTATAAGCCACAGAAAGCAGCTCATAGCGATAGATCTGAATAGATCTTTAATTTTGTTCATACTTATCACCTTAATTAATAATCACTGAACTTTTAATCACTTATAAACTATGTTAGGCCTGAAGCTAACGAGCATTAACCTATAAACACCCTACACTCTAGTGACAAGTATCATATCGCGCGGCCGGAAAGCGATGGCTCGGTCTAACACGGCCACGAGCGACTCTGGCTCAGTGATCACCCCTTGTTGCAGGAGGAGACACCGCAGGGCTTCTTCGAGGACCACGGCCTGGGGTAGGATGGGTGTGCAACGCCAACATCACGCCGACATGTCGACTTAACTCATCGGTAATATCTAGGCTGTTAGGAAAACGTCATTTTTTTTGTAAGACCTGTCTCCTTGGTTGATTGTCCAGTTTTTAAAAGCCTAATGGTTTGTCTTCTCATTTTATTAATATGCCCCAAGATCTTAATTATTTTAAAGTCTAGATTTGATCACTAAGTAATAATTAATTGGGCTTTGTAAAACTGGCTTCTGGTAATCTTATATTCTTTTGGATATTAGTCCATCCAATCCATGAAGCTATAGAGTAACTTGTAATGTATATTTTATTCACAGATTTTAGTTTTATATTCAAATGAATTTGAAATACAATAAAATGGAATGGAATTTATTTATCGAGAAATGTTTTTTTAGAAACCATAGAATATTGTCAATTATGTTTTAAACTTAACTTTCAGTATGTTATATTCACTAGCACTTTGAGTTTTTTTTACACTTAATTCGCACATTTTCTTAAGTTATTTTAACGGCAGCTTACCGACGTACTTAACATAAGTTAGAATTAGTTAAGATATTCCCTAATAATGCCTTTTATTATGATCATTTGTGGTATTATTAATTTTATTATAGTTATAATATTGATTGTAGTTAAGTATGCGTTTACAATAACTCAAACATTTATGGTATCGTTATATTGTGCAGTTTAACTGAGATTAAGTACAATTCATGAGTATTTCTAAAAAGCCCTTAATTTTTTCCATTTTGTATGCTTATACAGATATTGTTATTAAAAGTAATAATGTGTTTGTGCCAAAAAGATATATCCTTCATATTTTCATATACTGTCTACTGATTATGGCCCAAAATTCCATAATACTTGTATTTATACGAACTCGCTTTAAGAACAGCGAGATTTTCGGCTCTAAAAATGTATTTAAGACTGTTTTTGAATCTTTTTCATGTATAATATAAATCTGGAGCAATTTCGATTTCAAACTGATGTTACAAGACAGATTTGTTGTCTAAAACTTATCTTTCTTCATATCAAATCTCATATCTATGTTCTACATTGTCACGATGGGCCTAAGAAACGAGAAAGGTAAATATTTCCATGTTGTATGTACGCATCTAGATATAAATATTCATTTTGGAGTAATAAACTATTATACAATAAAACCGTGATTTTTATTTTCATTATAAATCCTTTTATTTAAGCCACAAGAGTATATCATTAAAAAATACACACGATAGCAAAATACTATTCAAAAACTCAGACTGCTTCAGTCTTTTGATACAATTTTATAAAATATAATTATTAAAAATATTAAATTAAATACATTCTCTTAAATGCTAAATGGGCCATAACAATGAAGGTGCAGCCAGTGTACCTACATTGTGGCAGACTTATGTACTAAAAGCAATATAATATATTAATCATAGGATAAAATTTTATTCATGAGAGATGGAATTTTCGAGTGATTTAGCTTCAGGTGTGGACTTCACCATGTTGGCAGTGGTGGGGATGGTTTCCTGGTTGTTTTGGGGGGCGGGGGGTGTGGTGGGGGCGGGGTCGGCGACCTTATTCTGCGTCTCCCTCTGTTGTTCTGCCGTCTCCCTCTGTTGCTGCTGGCTCGTTACATTCGCGAGATGCAATGCGGCCAGGAGGGCGGTGATGTAGCGACGGTAGTCGAATTCTACACCTGATGAAAAACAAATAATTAAATGATACAAAAATCAGAGGCATTTATTCAGTTTAGACCCTAAAAGGGCACTAAGATCGAAGCAGCTGAAGCTAGCAAGATACTAACGAAAGCTGATATAGTACTTTAAAATACATACTTCAGTTGATATTTAAACAATCGTTATAATCTAAGGCATGAAATAGAATTGTTGACGAACAAACCAACTGACTTAACATAAATAAAAATTTACTAAACTTTGAAAATTGAAGATATCCCGGAAAAACGGGTGAACTGCGGGGAGATAAAAATGACAAATAAAACAGTCGGAATTGAGAAGCTACTCTTTTAAACCCGTTAAATATAAATGTATAAGTATTTAATTTACCAGAGTTCCTGAGCTCGTTGATCTTGTATGCCAGGTTGGCCCACACGCGCCTCGCGGCGACTGCGCTCAGCCGGCCCACCGTCTGCACCGTGTGCAGCGCCGGGTCGTTCACTACTGTCGCTACTTCATCTGGGGATAAAAATCAGAGTTCTTGATATCGTCCCTTAGATTACAACACCGCTTAAGTCGAAAATTGGCAGTTTCTACATTTTCTGCTCATTGCGCGTCGAACCATGGGTCACATGATATACATTTCAGTCAATAAGAGAGAGAGTGAGAAATGTTTGTAAAACGCTACCACTTCCTACTAATATAATAAAGGCGATAGTTTGTGAATGGATGGATTTCACGCAAAAACTACAGAACGGATTTGAAAGTTTGAAACACATAAAGTTCATAACCAAGATTAACAAATAGGCTACTTTATATCACGTGAAAATTGAAGATCCTCCGCGGGAAACCACTAATAGGTAGGCTATATTTTATCCCTGTATTCTTACGGGAACTATCCGGGCGAAGCAAGTAATGTATAAACTCACCAGTAGTTTCAGGCTGTGCTCCAACAGGGGGCAAATAATGGTCCAACAGTTGCATAGCGTAGGTGGCCCCACTGTCCACCCCATGGATAGCCTTCTGCCCGTACGAGGTGGACAGAAGTGCGTTGGCTTTGGCCCATGATAGCTCCTTGAGGGACTGGACCCTCTGTTCGGCTGCTACGCGGGCTACGCAAACCTATTAATAAAAAAAACGATTTTAGAACTATTAATTTATTGTTATTAACATATAAAAGATTAGAAACGAGGGCACCTCAAGTAGAATGTATAACTTTCTTAGGAATCAATGAAATTATCGTAAAATAGTTCCCGATTGCTGCCGCAACATGGTGACTTATTTTAAGAGAACTTCTTAATGATTCTTCTCTAATATTTATATATATTATGCGATAAATATGACTTGCTGATAAAAGTTTACGTTTCAAGATGGTTTGACCTTCATAAATGAGCTTTAATTAATTAATAAAGCCCATGTTGTTTGCTAACTAGACTTACAGAAAATAATTCGCTCTAAAAGTATAATCATTATAATCTTGGACTCAACTAAATAACTATTCAGCATAATATTCTCGTCTCAATGGCCCAGATTAAAGACATTGCATACCCATGTGCATTTAAAACAATGTTGTTTTAACCTGATTTGTTTTGGCGAATACATAATGCGAACAAAGAATTTTATAAACATCGTGTACATCAGATTAGTATGTACGCTTGGATTAGCTTATCATTGGATAAACACTGTCGTAAATAGAGGACAGGGCGGTCGGAAACAGTTGACGTCACACGCTGCACTTCTATCGTGATTTATTATGTGATAAATATGACTTGGTGATAAAATTATAGGTAATGTTCGGACATTTTGGAAAGTAAATACGCAAATTTATGAGTTCTTTCGAGATTTCGACACAAGGTAGTTTAACAATGCCTCGTAATACTATGAAGTTTTAAAGTAGGTATATCAACTGTTAGATACTCACTTATGAATGTGCACTATGAAAAATGTAGGTTCATATAAAATCTACTTACTATATATAAAAAAAGTCGTGTTAGTTACACTATATATAACTCAAAAATGGCTGAACCGATTTGGCTGAAAATTGGTGGGGAGGTAGCTTAGAACTAGGAGATATTTATAGGATACTATTTATCCCGGGAAAATTGAAGATCCCCCGGGAACGCGGGTGAAACCGCAGGGAGCTACTAGTTAAATATAATTTATTAATTCGAATAGGCCTTCACAGGCTGTGTGAGAAAAGAATATGAATTTATAAGGAATGTATCAACCACTCACCCGAACTTGATGATCCGCTGCTCTTGGGGTACCCCGTTTGATGATGGTAGATCGCTGGCTGCTGCTCAAGGACATATAGGATTCTATGCCAGGCACTTTGGTAGTTGTTGTCGTAATTTGGGAAGACTTGATTACTGGGAATTTTACACGGTGCGGAGCTCGGACAAGGCCGATGCGTTACGTTCAAAGAGAAATTTTGAAGTGAAGTTATAGATGGCAGCACTTGCGGCTGCGGTTTCTTTTCGTTCGGAAATGTGGCCGATACATTCATAAAATAAAAAGAAAGAATTTCGAAAATATGTAGGCTTGTGCTAGCATAAGAGATTGAAGATAAAATACTAAAAATTGATATAATACGGAACATGCCGCCGACCTTAAAATAACCTATTTTAATGAAACATTAAGATTAACTTAGGGCTAAGATAATTTGCAAGAAAACCTATTCAATAGGTAGAGGGCAGACCTTTACTACAGGCCTTTTGGTAAGCGTGTTACCAATGCGTACTGTTACAACGCGAGTAACCCCGTCCGCACCCGGGTGGAGCTGATGCACGCGAGCTAGGCGCCACTGGAGCGGTGGTAGTGTGTTGTCTACCAGCACGACAACGGAACCCTCGGAGAGGGGTGTTTTGGAAGTATCGCGAAACCATTTACTTCTTTGCTGAAGTTGATGTAGATATTCAACACTCCAGCGTTTCCAAAAATGTTGGACGGCTTGTTGAATGATTTGCCATCGAACGAGGCGACTAGTATGATCAGAAGACAAATCGACTTCCGGTAGCGAAGTCAATGGTTCCCCGATCAAGAAGTGTCCAGGTGTGAGCGGTAAAGGATCGGAAGGATCATTACTTTGTGTGCAAAGTGGTCTCGAGTTGAGTATAGCTTCTATTTGACATAGAAGTGTATTGAATTCGTCATGTGTTAAAGTAAGTTGCCCTATGACCCTGTAAAGATGAGTTTTCATACTTTTGACAGCGGCCTCGAAAATTCCACCGAAATGGCTTGCATAAGGTGGGTTGAAATGCCAGGTTATCGCTAGATCAGACAGTTTTTTATTCAAATAAGTTTGATTGTTTTCGTTTTGTATGAACGTTTGCAATTCCTTAAGATAATTATCACAGCCTACAAAATTACGACCGCAATCCGAATAGATATCGGTACAAAGTCCACGTCGGGAAATGAAACGGCGTAATGCGTTTAAAAATGATTCTGTAGATAAATCCGGTACTAGTTCTAGATGCATGGCCTTTGTTGACATGCATACAAAGACACATACGTAAGATTTGTAAATCTTTGTGTTACGAAATTTATTAGTTTTAAGATAGAAATGCCCTGCGAAGTCCACTCCTACGTGTAGGAACGGCCTGAGGGCACGCACTCGTGCTGCGGGCAGTGGAGCCATGGGCGGCTGCAAAGCGGTCGGCCGAGTGCGAAAGCAGCGCACGCAGCGGCGTGTGCGCATGCGGACTGCGTCGCGAGCAGAGATAATCCAATACGTTTGGGATAAAATAAACTGCAATGTCTGTGGACCGACATGCAGGTGAAGTTTATGAAAATAGTCTATAAGCAAAATTGTGAAGAAATGTTTTTTAGGCAAAATTATCTGATGTTTGGCATCGTAGGGAATTTGTGCACGCTGTATTCTGCCGCCGACCCTGAGAAGGCCAGTGTCATCAATAAAGGGTTTTAGTTTTTGAAGTTTGTTTGAACAGACTTCGTCGTCCCTAAGACGTGAAATATCTTCAGCGAATTGATTTTGCTGTATGAGACAAATAACTCGATGTAAACTAAATTTAATTTCTGAAATATTAATGTGCGCGGTGGAATAACATTTTATTTTCCGGCATTTGTTATAAAATCTGAATATAAATGATACAACGCGTAGCAACTTTGTCAACGACGAAAATCGTTGAAGAAAATCTATATTAGGCGTGTCCTGCTTCGACACAAGAACGTGCTTACGTCGTTCTTCATTAGTTTGTAAGTCAACGTTTGAAATAGGCCATTCAGATTGCGCCTGTTTTAGCCATTTAGGGCCACTAAACCATAACTCTTTATCTAGATTTGACGGGAGTACACCTCGGGACGCCGGGTCCGCGGGGTTGTCCTCGGAGCGTACGTGATGCCATTGCGCGGCGGGCACGCGGCTCGTCGTTTCCGTGACACGGTTAGAAACGTACGTGCGCCATTCGTGTGAAGAGGATCGTAGCCATGCAAGTGTGACCGCAGAGTCACTCCATGCGTAAACATTGTCACAGGACAGAATTTTATTATAAGTATCAAGGATTTTGTGTATAAGTTTTGATAAAAGAAGAGCTCCACACAACTCCAAGCGTGGGAGTGTCATGCGTTTCAAAGGCGCAACCTTTGTTTTTGCCAGAAGTAGGTATACGTGAACACTTCCTTGAGTGTCAGTGACACGTAGGTAGACGCACGCTGCGTATGCCTTTTCGGAAGCATCCGAGAAACCATGAATTTGTAAATCGTTATTATTATTGGGTAGCACGCGACGTGGTAATGAAATGAGTTCCAGGGAAGGAAGTTCAGATATAAAATTTGACCAGAGATCACACACACCTTTTGGAGGAGCGTCGTCCCAACCAGTCTCAGCAATCCATAAAAGCTGAATTAAATGTTTAGCAAATAATATGATAGGACTAAGAAAACCTAAGGGATCATAAATTTTTGAAATTTCTGAAAGCATGATGCGTTTTGTGCACTTTTGAGGACGAGTTTCTACCTGATATGAAAAGGTATCCGAACTTGGGTTCCATTTGAGACCTAACACCTTAACTGAAGTATCAGTGTCTAATGCTGAGAGAATTAGAGCGTCGTCTGGATTTGAAAGGTCACGATTAATGGATGACAAGAAATCTGGGCAATTGCTCGTCCATTTGCGGAGTTCGAAAGTTCCTGCTTTGCAAATAGCAGTGAGCTGACGCTGCATCTCAAGAGCCTCCTCCAGGGAGTCTGAACCGGAGATGACGTCATCGACAAATACCTCACTACGCAGCACTTGCGAAGCAAGCGGGTGTGAGGGTGCCTCATCAATTGCTAACTGACGAAGTGTCCGAAGAGCTAGAAAGGGGGCCGAAGCAACGCCGAAGGTAACCGTACACAAGCGATACTCTTGTACAGGATCATTAGGAGAGTATCTCCACAAAATTCGTTGGTAGTCACGATCCTCGGGTCGTACTTCGATAAAACGATACATCATTTTTATGTCGGCAGTGAACACAATTTTATGAAGTCGAAACTTTAAAAGCACTTTGTTTATATCTTGGTGCAGCTTCTGTCCAATTAATAAATTGTCGTTTAATGAACGACCGCTCGTGGTTTTGCACGAGGCGTCAAAAACTACCCGTACTTTAGTAGTCGCAGAAGAAGATTTTACCACGCAATGGTGAGGTATATAATAAGGAACTATACTAGAATCGGAAGGTACAGTAACCGGTTCCATGTGCCCTAAGTGCTCGTATTCTTGAATACACTTTGAGTACTCTGCTCGTAAAGCAGAGTCGCGTGAGAGCCTTTGTTCTAGCTTGTGAAAACGTGATAGTGCAATTTGGCGAGATTCGCCGAGGGGAGGGGTATTCTCCTTGAAAGGAAGTGAAACAATATATTTCCCGTTGGTAGCTCTTTTATGGGTATTAACAAAAATAGACTCGCAAAGGACTTCATCTTTTGTCAGTAGGGGCTTTTCGTCAGGTGCCGATTCGACCTCCCAAAATCTTTGAAGTTGTACACCAAGCTTACAGGTGCTGACATTCAAGCAGACTTGTGCTGGCAATGAATGATTAACTTTACCGTTAAGTAGGTAACCAAAAATGCTATTAATAGCCACAGGTGTACCCTGGGGACCTTTGATATTGTCTTGCAATAATATATCATCACTGTAATCTGAACCTATTAAAAGTTCTACGGGACGCGAGGAACGTAATTCCGGATCCGCTAATGAAAGATTTTTAAGATGATCGATATGTTCAAAAGAGCTAGGAATATTAGGTAAATAATTGGTTATCTTCGGTAAGATAAGTGCTTGGATATAAAGCTTAGGTTCTTGTTTGTTGTGAGGCGTAACTTCACACAAAACATATCCACGCGGCTGCTCCTGTTTCTCACCTATACCAGTGATGGTCATGCTGGTCGTAGCATGAAAACGCGGTAAGCCGAGGCGTTGGACGCACGACTCCGTGATGAGGGTGGCTTGCGAGCCTTGGTCTACGAGAGCGCGTACCGGGCGAGGTAAGTATTGCTGAGCGTGCATGGGACGCATGTTGACCAACGCGGTGGTGAGCAGAACCGTACAGTTGTCTTTATTCCCAGGAAAACCAAGTGTGGAGTTGGGCTTAGAAGAAATTTCCGCTACCGAGGAGGCCTCAGGGGAAGAAATATTACATTCGCTAGTTAATGTAACAGTAGCTATAACATCTTCATGAATGGAAGAGTGATGACGTTGAGAACAAACACGGCAGTTATGTTTCGATTTACAATCCTTAATATCGTGACCGGTAAATAAACAATTAATACAAATTTTATTCTGTTGAATGAATGATTTCTTTTCTGGTATAGTTAACTTATTAAAGTTATCGCATTTATTTAACGCATGTGTATTTTCTTTGCAATATGCACACTTCATATAACGAAAATTGTCATTCGATGTTGCCGCATGAACACTCGCTGCACGTACGGGCCGTAAAAATGATGCGTCATACTGCGGTGTGGTCGCAGCGGAGCGGTGAGTGTTGGAGCGGTGAGCGTCGGAGCGGGAGCGAGACATACCCCAGCGCGAGGCGAACAGGTGACGCGAGGCAGACGGCGGCGCGGAGGGCGCGGGTGCGGGCTGCGGCGAGCCGCGGTGCGCGGCGCCGGCGCTGGCGCATGAGCCGGGAGCGCACGCGCGAGCGGACGATGCCGTACCAGATGACATCACCTCGGAGGCTGATAACTCCTTCTCCAAAAAGTCGAGTAGCTCGCTAACATGTGGGATCTGACTCGGTGACTTCAGCGTCAATTCGAAACGTTTTCGAATATTTGGAGAAATTTTTCGCAACAAAACATTTAAAAGAATAAAACTCCACTGATCGACAGCTATGTCGAAGGATTTTAATGCGGTTAAGTTTTCGTGATAAACATTTATTATGTTACGCAAGCTTTGTTCAACACTCTTGTCATTAACGGGTTCAACATCGAGAATGTTGTCCAAGTGTTTAGTAGCAATAATTCGCTCGTTGTGATAACGATTAATTAACACCTGCAGAGCGTTAGTATAGTTATCACCCGTAATAGGTAGTGACTTTATTAAATTAAAAGGTTCACCCCGTAAAGATAAAAGTAAATAATGAAAACGTTCAACGTCTGTTATTTGTTCGTTGTTATGAACTAATGATAAAAACAAATCGTAGAATGCATTCCATTCGGTTAAGTTGCCATGGAAGGATGGCAATGGAAGTGTCGGAAGTTTAATTTTTGAATGAGTGGGATGAGCACACGGGGTAGCATGTATACTGACTGCACTTTGCCTACGTTGTACCGTTTTTAAAGTGTCTGATGTAATTTGAACTTTGTAATATAAATTGTCAAATTGATTACGTATTTCTAATTGTTCCTCAGCCCTGAATTCACCGGTTTTTGCTAATAATTTTTCAATCTTACCTTGAATAAGGAAGAATTGTTTTTTAATATTGTTTAACTCCTTAACACGGACACGGAATTCCACCTCATCGGAAGAACAATCAGCCATACGTTGAATACTATTCATAGAAACATCGCGTTCGAATCTAAGTTGTTCCAACTCCATATTCAATAATAAACTGCGAGTCCGATAGTAAGGAACTTAGTACACTTCAAGTGGTAAGATAGTGTAAGACAGTAAAATTATCGTTAGGTATTTGAATACACAAAGCGTTAACGGTATTCCAAAGTACGAAAATACTGGAATAAAAAATATGGAATGCTAAAAGTATATCTCTTAATAAATAATACGTAGGCAAAGTGTGAAATGAATGATATATGTAAATATGTGAAGTGTAATATGTTAAGTTAAAACGTAGCGGTTGTTCGCTTAGCTTTGCCGTAGCGCGCGTGCCTAAGATAAGACTTGCTTATGAGAATAAATGACGCCGTTAGTAACTAGTTGCAATTACCCTCATAAGCAAAATATAAAAATAAAAAAATGTAATTTTGATAAATATGGTAATTTACCTAGAAATTCATTCGTAAAATGAATAAGTACGGTTCGAAAAAACAGTACGCAGTGGTATTGTCGAAAAACAAATACGCTAAGCCTAGGTAAAATGCACTTAAAGGTTCGGTACCTGAGGGTAGATGTCCCGCTTATTAGGAACAAAGAACTGTCGAAAAACAGTTATTTTTATGGAATGAAAATACACGTATGCTAGCACAAAACCCAATTAAATCCTTGAACATAAGGTTCGAAGGACCAAACTTATGTGTGAGAAAAGAATATGAATTTATAAGGAATGTATCAACCACTCACCCGAACTTGATGATCCGCTGCTCTTGGGGTACCCCGTTTGATGATGGTAGATCGCTGGCTGCTGCTCAAGGACATATAGGATTCTATGCCAGGCACTTTGGTAGTTGTTGTCGTAATTTGGGAAGACTTGATTACTGGGAATTTTACACGGTGCGGAGCTCGGACAAGGCCGATGCGTTACGTTCAAAGAGAAATTTTGAAGTGAAGTTATAGATGGCAGCACTTGCGGCTGCGGTTTCTTTTCGTTCGGAAATGTGGCCGATACATTCATAAAATAAAAAGAAAGAATTTCGAAAATATGTAGGCTTGTGCTAGCATAAGAGATTGAAGATAAAATACTAAAAATTGATATAATACGGAACACAGGCACTTATGAAACGTCGACCTATCGATCAATAAACGGGATAAAAGGCTATCAAGTTAAACCGTATTAGATGTCCAAAGGTGCAATCAGGGCTCTGATATATTAATCTTATTTACAGTTAGATGGTAAACATTTGAAGGATTTCTTCGTTCCGGTTCATCGTCCACGCGCGTGGGCGGCGTCACGTCGCGGCCGCTGTAAGTAATCTTATCTACGACGTCCGGCATACAATACTAGTTTCCGTCCCGCGGTTTCACCCGCATAGGAACAGTTCCCGTAGGAATATAGAGATAATAATATAACCTATGATACGTAAAAATAACGTAGCATTGTAGTGTAGTAGTGTAGCTTCGGAGCCAATTCATGACAAACATAAAAAAATCCTTCTTTATAACATTACTAGTGGCTCCCCGCGGTTTCAACCGCGTTCCCGGGGATCTTAATTTTTCCCCGGATAAAAAGTATCCTATGTCGGTCTCCTGGTTCTAAGCTACCTCCCCATCAATTTTCAGCCAAATCGTTTCAGCCGTTCTTGAGTTATAAATGGGGTAACTAATGGTGTTCTTTTATATTTAAAGATAGATTGTAGATGAACGGTCTTATTCATAATAAAACGCTTATCGAAGGTATAAACCTATATTAGTTAAAACGTCTTTTAAGCTTATCAAAGGTTCGATAAGAATCTTTATTCATAATCGTTTGATAATCATCCGATAACTAAAATGTCTTTAATGAACATAATGTTGCCTGTTCGTAGAAAAGTGATGAAATATAGATGGTAGAAAAATGGTTTCATGAATTTTTGTCCATGGATCGATAAAATTAAAAAAAAAAAAGTCTTAGTTGAGTTTCGTGTCAAACATTTTGATTGATAGTGTCAACAAACTGTATATTAAGTACCGCATTGAAAATAAATATGAATGCAAAAAAAAGACAAAGGAGTGAAAATTGGCTAGATGAAGATAAGGTTGGTGTTACAATTTCGTTATATATTCGCAAGTCTAGAACTTCGCACTGAAGTTTGCATGCATTACCTACTAAAACTTACTGTTTTTGCGTTCTAAGATTATCTTAAAAGATTTGGTGAAGGAGCGAGTTCGTGTCGTAGAAAACAAAAACACCGACACGAACTCCAATGCAATGAAGGTGGCGGCATGGAATGAGTTAAAAGAAAGGTGCTTTTTGAATAATTTTTGTTATTATTGTATTTTAAACAACATTTACAACTATTAACCATTTTTATTTAAATTGTTATTATTGTACTTCAAACAACATTTACAACTATAAACCATTTTTATTTCAGTTTTAATTGTATGTGTAGAGGGTCCCCACGCACTGTAACTCAGCTTAAAGCTCAGTGGGGGCTCATGAAAATAAAAGAAAAAAAAAAACTAGCTGAGCAGAGAAATGCAATATTGAAAACTGGTGGTGGTCCACCACCAGTAATAGAACTGACGTCAGGTGAAGAAATAAGTAGCTGGCTCCCTAATGAGTTCATTATCGACTCAAATGAATTTGACTCGGATAATATAAATCAGGTAATTTATATTGCATATTTTCAACGTCCATTGTACATAGTCACAGTTATCAGCAATTCATTATTTAAGAAACACTGTTGTGTACTTGTTAATGAAAATGTTTCTTTACAGGACAAGTTACAACCCTCCACTTGCGGTAAATTTAATGATATAGTAAGTGTAATTCAAATATTTTAATTATGGATGTAGTGTAATATGGGAATCAAATGATTTAATTATCTTTGTTTTTAGGATGATCTTGGAAAAGAAAACTTTAATCAAAATATTGAAGAGGTATGTTATTGTGAGAGAACTTGTTTTATACACAGGAATCATTTATTTATATAATAAATATTTATATATTTTTTCAGTTAAGTATTAATGTGGACACTGTAGAGGCATCACCACCTCCAAAATCTACGGGACCACCTGCTCCTATGTCTTCAGGTTCGCAATTGCTGGGTCCCAAACCTAGAAAAATAAAGAAAAAGGTGTGTATAAATATTCCAATAACCAGAAAAACATGTTGTAATATTAGAATGTTTAAATTATATTGTATTGTTTCAGATCCACATGTCAATTTCACCTGCAGAACAAGTTGCGGCTTGTGAAATGGAATGCAGGAGAGAACTGCATATGGTGCAGTTAAAAAATGAAAATTTAAAAACAGAAAATTTGAATTTAGAGCAGGAGTTATTAAAATATAAAATTCAATATTATAAAAATAAATTATTAGATTAAATTTATTATGTATCTTATTTCCTTTTATTCAATCTGTTACCTGCAACTAGGGAGAAGTTTATTCACTAAAGTGCCTTGCAATAAAAGCTTCCAAGATTGCAGTATTTCTACTTCTTCCATAATTTAAGTCCATGTTGGTCTGTTCCAGAGGCTGTTGTGTAGTGCTCTCATTGTCCTCCATTAAGTGTGTCTCACTATGCGCAATTGCAATATTGTGCAAAACTGCAAGTGCAATGACTGTAGTTTTGACATTGCCAAATTTCATTGGCATTCCATGGAGCAGGCATTGAAAGCGCTGTTTCCATACACCAAAACAACGTTCAACAACATTTCTAGTAGCAATATGGGCCTCATTATATCTTTCTTCTGCCCGTGTATGTGGATGTAAGAGTGGTGTAAATAAATATGGCTCTAGTCTGTACCCAGAGTCACCTAGTAGTCTTCCTCTAAATTCCCCTGCTTCAAAGCGCTCTTTGAGGATTGATTCATTAAAAATTCGTGCATCATGAGTGCTTCCTCTCCACCTTGCAACAATGTCCCTGATGCACAGACTAGCATCACATGTCACCTAAAACAATCCTGACTTTAGATTTTATAACATAAAGGAAACACTGCCTTAATACAATAATTAATGGACATATTTTCATAACTTGTACCTGAACATTGAGAGAGTAAAATCCCTTTCTATTTATATAATATTGTGCTAAATCACCACCATGCTTTTTAATTTTAATATGGGTGCAATCAATGCAGCCAATAACAGATGGGAAGTCCCTAATTTGACGGAAGTCCATCATCAACTTCTGCTCCTCTCCAAGAGTGGTAGGCATTTTTATAAAAGCCGATGAATGTCGTGCTAGCGCACGCGCCACTCTATTGCATATGCGGCTAGTAGTGGCTTGAGACAACCCATGAAGGTCTCCGGCATCTTCTTGAACCTAAAAAAAGCATTTCTTAAAACGAGTAAACAAACATTAATGACGGAACTGATGAACATTATGTAAAAGTACGCATACCTCACGACGTCCCCAACATCTTATTGCCGTCAATACTTGCAACTCTGGTGAGGTACCACAACCTTTAGCGTTCAGCTGCAAGTCTTCGCGGATTAAATTTATTATATACATTGCCGTCGGTTTAGTAAAGCGGTACCGCTTTCGGAATTCCTCATCCTCCAAAGAAAATGGATTACCTCTTGGCCGATACACTTTTCTGCGCCGATTGATAACATGATTTTCAATCACCGCAATAGTGTCCAACGTTTGTAAAGCTTGCATTTTTAAGAAAAATTACGTAAATTTCCTTTTACAACAAAAACGAGATGTTACTACGATATCGGATGTATTAGAAATCAATGTCATTGCATGCAAACGTCAATAATCAGCTGATCTAAATCGGCCATGTTTTTGGCTAATAAACGTTTATCGAAGGCTTATAGTAGGGTCTTAGGTTGTTTAAATCCGAGACACTTTATCGGAGAGTTATGGAACGTTTTAGCGCTATCGGACGATTATGAATAACACTTTTTGACAATCTACTTTTAGCGAGCTTTTAATCCTCCGATAAGTCATTATGAATAAGACTGGAAAAGTTTAACTCAATATTACCTAAGCTTATACTCTCATGGAAGAAAGTAATATGTACAATAGAGTTAAGTAGGTGCACAAATAAATAATAATAATAATACTTTACGCTTTTCGGTGAGTCAGCATGAGTCATGGCAGTTTTCTAACGCTACATAAATCAGTCTCGAGTACCTATTGGGATAATTTTCCTCATTATATAGTAACTAGTTGACCCAATAGACATTGTCCTGTATTTAGTACAAATCTTATTGAATTAAATCGACTGACACTTATCGGCATTGCGTTACATAAAAAAATATATAGGTCGTTAAGTTTTCTTAAAATTTCTAATTTTCTGCGCGACTTTTTAATTTATTTCGGAGAATAACAAACACATTATAAAACGAATTTGCGAAATCTAGCCATTCAGGCGTGACGCCGTGCCTATCTATACTACTTAATATTATAAAGCTGAAGAGTTTGTTTGCTTGAACGCACAAATCTCGGGAACTACTGGTCCGATTTGAAAAAGAAACTCCTTTTATCGAGGAAGGTTATAATCCATATTTTGTCGCTCTATTCCTACGGGAAAGGGGTGAAACCGCGGGGCGGAAGCTAGTCATTCAAATAAATTGACCGTCGTCCATGTAAATATCAGAGAGTACCTAGTTCATAGCTATACCTAGATAGGTACATATAGGTAGTGCATTTTAACAGGATATCTAAAAATAAGTGTGTTTACAAACTGACATTAAACGATAGGCCAAGGTAAAATAATTATTATATTAAAGGCCGTATGGTCCAGAGTTGATTTACGCCTCAATTTGTACTGCAATGAATGTTGGATGCAAGGACGCAGACTATTTCGATGTAGAGAGTAGCCTAACCACTTAACACACATAACTCGTATATAGTACCTACTCATATAAATATGTAGGTACAATTCGTTCGAACAAAACATAGGTATTTTTATTGTTTTTCAACGGGTATGCATTATTTTTATGATCGATTAAAATTTTATGTGCGATGTATATTTTTAAGAGAAATAATGTATATTTTTGCCGATATATAAGATTTCGATTCGTTTTTAAGAAATTTTGTAAGAATATATGGATGTATGTTTGTTTCTCTTTCACACTATAACGGCTGAAGGGATTGCAAAGCGATTTGGCACACAGTTAAAATTTGTTCTGGAATAACACATAAGTAGTTTATATTTTATCCCGGGAAAATTGAAGATCCCCTGGGAATGCGGGTGAAACCGCGGTGGGGTACTAGTATAGTATTAATTGTGAGAGGTAGGCGAGGTTGGCACCCAGTCAGTTATTTATCTATTTATTTAGTAGCATAACAATCAGAAAGCTTAACACGAGGCACTTTAAACGAAAATTCTCATCAGCAATTTTTTTCCGATTACTAAAGACAATCACTTCCCATTCTCGGTAAGACGAATAAATAATTTATTAGACAAGGTCATTTTATCTACAGAATAATTAAATGGTTGACGTACCTACTGTTATTATGTCTTTATCAAGGTCAGATTAAATGTAATAGGCTTGTATTAAATAGGATTATATATACTTACTAGCTGCCTCCGCGCGGTTTACCCGCGTAGTTCCCGTTCCCGTGGGAATACAGGGATAAAATATAGCCTATGTTACTCAGTGATAATGTAGCTTTCTAATGAAAAAAGAATTAATAAAATCGGTCCAGTACTTTTTGAGTTTATTCGTTACATACAAAAATACAAATCTTTCCTCTTTATAACATTAGTGTAGACTACTCAGTACTCTGAGATACAGACATAATTAGGAAATTTTAAGTTGTAGATAAACCCCGACCCTGTGCAGAATCTTATCTTAGTCTCTACTAATATTATAAATGCTATGTCTGTACGTATTAACGCCTAAACCAATGAACGGATTTTGGTGAAATTTGGCACAGAGAAAGACTTGAACTTGGGAGAGGACAAAGGCTGGATTTTATCCCGGAAATAGTTGAAGGTGCCTCAAAAACGCGGGTGAAACCGCGAGGCAGAAGCTAGTATGTTATATGTCTAAATACTATCATAAATGCTCATTTTTGTATGAATGGAGTTTGTTACTAACTTGTTGCAATTAAGAATAAATACTTGAATAGGAAACAGGCAACATAAAAACCTGTGAAAATTTAAGATACTCAGAAACACGGGTGAAACCGCGAGGCGGAAGTTAGTAGCTGTATATAAGAATCAATAACTGATCAATGTTGTTATGAAAGTCATAAGCATGCTGTGCTAGACACAACTTCCGTAGCGCCACTGCCTCCCTACCCACTGCTGTTTCATAATGTCATTACTTAGATACTGTATGATTCAACTATAAATTTATGAGAGCTATCAACATGTCTATGTGAAGATAGCTTTATCTATAACACGGGACGCCTGGCAGATGTGAAACATCGACATTATTTTGTAAAAGTAATATGCCACCGTACAACCACCGTACAACCGTACAACCACGCGTGGCGGCGCATGCCGTGGCGACGCATGCCGGCAATAGATGTTTCACATCAATAATAATGTAGGAAACTGGCGACCGGCCTCGGCTTTGTATGGGTGCAGTGTTTATAGCCATGCGCCGCAAAAATGTGTCAACTCGTTAGAAAACTTAAAAACAGTATTTTCCACTATTTAATGGATGTTATCTATACTTATAATAAATCTGTAGAGAGGTCAATTCTGTACATGAAATACATTTTCAAAATAACTATCAGGGGGTGATTAGTGATCGATACTGATACCAAAAATGCAATCAGTAAAATTTTTGTCTGTCTGTCTGTCGGTCTGTATGTTCCTTATAGAAACAAAAACTACCGGACAGATTTTAACGAAACTTGGTACAATTATTCTTCATACTCCTGGGCAGGTTATAGGATACTTTTCATCACGCTACAATCAATAGGAGCAGAGTAGTGAAGGGAAAACGGGAGAAGTTACTCCATTTTTTAAGCTTCCTTCGCGTGTGCAGCCTTAATGGTTAAAGTTACATAGAAATTATGTATGACGGAAATATTCTACACAAAATTTTCTAAAAAATATCCCGCTACAGCATATGTCTATCTTTTATAGTTGACTCAGAATAACACGTGTAACTCCTGATAGCTTAGCAGTTCGGAGCATTCTGATTACGTTTATAATACTCTCACTAATCCCTAATTTAAAAAAGTTAACATTATTACCTATTCAATAAAAAAGAATCATAGAAATCGGTATAGAAACACCAAAATTATAGAAGAAATAAGCCATCGCGTGAATACTAAATCATGCTATAAGTAAGGATTATTTTTAAACGACTTAAAAAAAAGGAGGAGGTTCGAGGAACGAAGTCGTGGGTTAAAGTTAGAGTTAGCCTAAAGAAACTATTCCACGCGAACGAAGTCGCTGGCAGAAGCTAGTTATACATATAAACCTTCCTCTTCAATCACTATCTATTAAAAAAACCGAATCAAAATCCGTTGCGTAGTTTTAAAGATTTAAGAAGACATAGGGCTATAGGGACAGAGAAAGCGACTTTGTATTATACTATATATAGAGCTGATGATGATAAATCTAACCTTGTTAACATGTGGTGAGATCCTAGACAGCACAGCTTGCTTGGTAGTCTCCACGATGACCTTGGGCTGTTCTGCCACAAGAGGCACCCTGCGTTCTAAGTGCTCAATCGCTGCTGCCACCTTGGCATCCCCAGCGGCTAGAGGGGCAGCTACGTATGGTGCAGCTGTGTACGCAGCCATGGTCACACCGGCTTCAGCTGTGGACAGCGCCCATTCGAGGAGGGAGTGGGCACCTGTGTGGATAAAGTGAAATACTTGTTAATTTATCTGGCTTACTATATCAATCTTGAATTGTGGTAAACAGATAGCCGATGCTTTTAAATATATTATGCATTAACTACCTCCGCGTGGTTTCACCCGCGTAGTTCCCATTCCCGTGGGAGTATAGGAATAAAATATAGCCCATGTTCACCGGAGATAGTGTAGCTTGATAACAGTGAAAGAATTTTTCAAATCGGTCGTATAGTTTCGGAGCCTATTCAATGCAAACAAACAATGAAATCTTTGCTCTTTATAGTATAGATTAATGCATGTTTTGGATAAGTAAGTCATTCTACTAGATATTTAATGTCTCTAGCTAAACAATGTATTTTATTCCATACCTAAGGTAGACAAAGAATGTTACTTACATGTAAAATAGTAAAGAGAAATTTGATGCTAATGAATATGGATTCATACATAAATATTCCAGAAGTAAATAGATGAAATTCTGTGTAAATATGTTAATTGACAGGACATTTTATTAAACAACTACTTTGTACATTAATATTTGTTTTTTTACCCTCATTTTACATCCCTATAGAGCAAAAGTCAATTAATCAATTTACTTTACTTTACACAGCAGAGGTTTTAAAACGTAGAAACAAGTAATATGTACCTTTAACTCTTGTGTAGAAAGCCCCAACCTGTCCCACAGCTGCTCCGACTGTGGGCAGTGCCATAGCCTTCTGTACTGACTGGAACTGTGCCATTGGGGCTGGTGCTGAGCTTATTTCTGTTGCCATCTAGGGGAAAAATATGAGTCCTCGAGTTAAAGGTATATAATAGTTTAATTTAAAGAAAGTAGAGGGTAGTTTTGGACAAGGCTGTGGAAATTATTAGCAATGTGAATGTGGTAAATATATTAAGACTAGATAATAAACATTAAATAGTTGCTAGATTTACTATGTTAATAGACACATCATAGATATCTGAATCTAAATTCTCCATAGATTCACTTAAAATTCTAAAAAAACATAGGTAAATACCTTTATTGAAATGGGGCAGAATCATAGTTAGTCCTACCAGACATATTTAGTATTAATTATAGAGCCAGCTCAATTAGATGAATGTAGATTTAACTGAGAACTTATTTGCAATCTATGATTTTTTTAAACGATTTTTATTTACTACCCTCAATAGAAAAATCTGGAATGTTCTTATAAAAACTGCTAGTTATAAGTAGGTATTTAGAATAACAATTAGATTCGGTAGAATAATCTAATTACTGTGAACTACAATAGGTAAATAACTAGTCTGAGCGAAAAGGATCAGTGCAACCAGTAATCAGGTAGGTACCTACTGCATGAAGTCAAATAGTATAAAGCGTTCGCTAAGACTACGATCATTACGCAATAAAACCACACAATTAAATAAATAATGAAACATAATCCTTTACATACCGTAATTTAATATCTTGCAATGTCGAATATAAAAAAAACTATTTGATGCGACTTTCAAAAATGGTTATAGTAGGACACACACGACTTCTTTACCGCAATGATTATTTGTGACTGGCTCACTGGTTAACTGGAAATTCTTGTTGCTCAAAGCCTTTTATTAATTTATTTATGATAGCCGGAATGGACTTTGAGTTTATGCGAGACGCGAAATGAAATGATAGGTAGGAAAGAAAAGATAAAAATATAACAATGATTGACAGTTAGTGTTGTGGTATCTAGCCCACAAATCGATTCATTAACGTTAGGTGATTTTAATCGACTATTCAAATATTTCGTTACAATGTTATTTTGTTTTTAACATAACTTTAATTCTATAAAGTCCTTACTTCTATAAATGTTTTAATCTACATAGAAGTACTTCTTATGAGATTCTTGTTAAATGTTTACTGAGTAACCCGGTTGGTGGGTCATATCAGTAAACTCTGATTTTCCTACATAATACAAGGAGTTTAATACATAATAAACGTATAAACATACGGATGTTTATATACGTTTATGACAATGATAGCCTTGCACCTCCATGAATTGAAATTTAGGATTTTCTATTTATTCCTTTCATAAAACACATAAAAGAAAACTTATCGTTTCACTTGGAGTGAATTCTTCAAAGCTTATGTGTTCAAGTCTGTTATTGGATAAGTGTTATACTTTGGTATTCTCGCTGCCTGGAAAGAGAATTATTTTGCCAATTGGTTGAATTAGAACCAATGAGTTCATTATACCAATGTAACATTTTAGTCGATTTATTTTGATTAAAATATCAACGTTTTCAAATATGTTACACACATCGCTAGGAAATGCAAGAATGAGATGTCTAGTATTTTCAATGTAGTGTTAAAAAGAGAAAAGACATAATGACCTAAGGAGATACAAAATGCCACTTTATTTTTATTTTATACGTACTTGTACTTATTACTAACATATAAACGCTAGTTATTTATATAACGCTACCTGAGAACTTAACTATTCAGCCATTCAAAGATATTTTGATAAATTGGTCACAAACTTGTTACTTGCATCAAATATTTGTGTCACGTTGCTACAAATATCTTTGGTTGGTCGCCAAATGCCAATGACGAACATCGATCGTATAATTTGTGGAACGAGGCCAACATACTCATAAACAAACATTGGCTGAGCCTGTGCATCTGATTGGTTGTTGAACCCAGTCGTCGTTTCTTAGGAGACTTGTTTGGACGTGTTTGTTGTGTTGATCACCGACGAGTATTTGTGATGGCGTGGATAAATGATGTGGTTCTTGAGTTCGTGGATCTTTACAGAAGCGAACAACTACTGTGGGATCCAAAACATCCTCTCCATAGAAACAGAAGTGAAGTCACCGATGCATGGTTGAGAATACAGTCGTCTCTAAGCATACATTGTTCAATTGTTGATCTAAAAAAAAAGAAAGAGTCCTTAATGACGTCGTTTAGAATGCATTTTAATAAGAAGAGACTCCAAGACGGCTATCGTACTACATGGTTTGCTTATCCATTAATGGAAAGTTTCCTTGGCGGGAAATATGAATGTGATAGTACAAATCAATTGGAGAATGAGGTAAACAAATACAACTCTAGCATAACAAGTAACCTAGTATTTTAATAAACCCTTGATTACTATATCAATGTGACCTGTTATATAATCAAGCAAAAAAGTAAAAATCTTTCGTAGAATGACTTCGTAATGTATATATTGGATCCAAATTGGCAGAATTCCAACGTCCATACTATGTTGGCTTGGTTATATTTGTGTGATGGTGTGTAATCATGTGGCACACATGTGGGACCAAATGTTCCAGAATAGGAAGTGAACACAAACATTGGTCGTTGGTGCACATTCACTGTGTTATCTTATCGGCGGAACAACATGCGCTTTTTAAGATAAATAATGAAAAGAGTTCCAATAAGACTGATAACGTTTACAGTATATTTTTTATGCTTTTATTGAGTTGATGTTTTATTTATGTTGCCGTTTGTATTCATTAACTTTACAATGATATATAACTTATATAAGTTAAGTATAGAAACCTAACTTGGGGTTTCTTACGTGGTTTTTAGTACATATGTCATATTATTGGAACGGAGTTCCTTATTTAAAAATAATATCAAGTTTTTGAGTATTACGAAATTGTTATATCTATCTATTGAATATAATTATGTTTTATCTATCTATTGAATATAAATATGAATAATTATGATAGAAGTAGCTATAATTAACATAAGATATAGTATTAAAAAAATACCTACCCACTATTTTCTTTTGCTTCAGTTCTTCAACACTCCTCCGACGTACAGCCAAAGTACACCACAACCCCAACAAATGCCTGATCCAATAACAAGGAAAATAGAAAAATCCACCGTTGGGAGACAAAATAGATCACAATCCCAGACCAACACTGGTAAGAGCGGTAACAGTGGATCAGAAATGTATACTAAGAAACAAATGGATGAAGGGTCTACGTATTTCAATAAGTCTGGTGAAAAAAGTGACATGGATGAGTGTGAACTCTATGCCCAACTCCTGGCGAAGAAACTGCGAAAGCTGGACGAACACCAGCGTGATGTTGCGATGCATGAAATCGATAATATAATGTTTCGGGCCAAAATGCAGAGTGGATCATCTCAACCCCGCAGCTACTCGTCATCACCATCTCCCGTCCCGAGGAAACTGAAGTCTCCTATATTTATAGTAGCTCAGCAATCGCATTCACAATATGAAGACGAGAGTATGACATATCAAGACCACCTCCAACCCCAACCACCATCTTAGTACTCAGACGGTTACTTCTGAATGGATAAAGCTATTGAAAGCTTCAGAAAGCTGGAACGTAACCCTGATTTGAATTCGGGTTCATTGAGTGAGATTACTCGATGGTGATTTGGAGGAAGGAATGTACGAAAAATGTTTATTAGAAACTGTTTATGTTTTTATTTCATTTGTAAAAAAAACCCTACTTATTGATCACATAGAGATTTAGAGGTATTGCTTACACATTTTCTTAAAACTTTTAAGCTGTAATGTCTGAAAACTATTAATCCACTATGTTAAAAACCCAAGCAATAAAATTGCGATTCTGTTGGATAAACGATGAAAATTTATGGTGCTAAAATACCTAGTTGTTAATAATAATAATAATAATAATTTATTTATTGCCAGAAATGTCGTACAGGTTGGTGGTATGGTATTTAAGCTTAGATCTACACATTTCGCTACAGAATAGCATGCAAAATTACAATGTCAATTTGAATCTAAATTACAATAATATGTCACAACTAATACCTAATAAAATTACAATTACATATTTTAAAGTCCAAATCATTTATTTATGTTTCATGTCATAATTGAAATATTCATTTAATGTGTAAAAACATCTCTCAGTAAGCCACTTAAATTTGTAATTGTTGATTTACTTAGATTGTTTTATATAAAATTGGTTAAGTTTTTTCGAATAAAGCAGAAGCTGTCGATGTTATTATATGGATATATTCGATTTCAATCCTATACGATCAACTAGATCGTAAATCTGTAAATTTGTTCGTTTATGTTTAACCAACTATGTATCTAACTTATTTGATAAGTTAAATCAAACTATTAAATTTAAGAGTTGAATTTTAATGTTTAGCCTTCTTTATTATGTAAGTTTCCTCGTAAGAATGGAACATTGGACCTAAACTATATAATAAACGACTGATGGCCTCTTTATTTATACAGATCTTTTCTTTTCTTACCAACAAAAATACCCTGAAATATTATTATACAACGTAGGTACATTCAAAGTAATTTCAACCAGACATAACATAATATACATAGTATCTCTTCTTCGTCTGTGCATCTAACTTTAAAATAATTAGGAACAAGATAGGCAGATCGACGTAGTTAGGTAAATAGTTGGAAGCTTGTTATAAAAATAGATAAGTTCGTATGCAAAATGATGGGGCGTGAAGTGAAATTAAACATAAACAATCACTCAACAGTTTACACGAACAAAAAGGGAAAACAGCCAGCTGTGAATACAGTTCAAAGAATGCTTGATCCGGACTTTGGACCACACGTCATTGTTGCGTCATTCGATAATATACGGTAAAAATGTTGTTGTTTCTAAGAAGGATCGAATAAGGTATGAGTCAAACATGACTTTTGAACCCTGCTGCTAACAGGTAGGTAACTGAATTAATTACATGACGTGATAATAAATGATGAAAATCGTACGATGATTGTGCGACTCACTTAATGCTTAAAAGGTACCAAGTGCGTATCTGTCTTTTTATATCCTTATTGGTAATCCTTAATTAGATAAGGTAATCTAATAATCAAAATAATGACGCAATATTTAAAAAGGAACCATGTTATTTCCCTTAAACAGTAAGCTTACTGAAGAAAATGTAAAAAAAGCCAAAATAAATATCCTGGGATATTTTTCACACACAACCAATCGGATTCCAAAGTAAGCTTCTAAGCGAGCTTGTGTTATGGTAACCAGATAGCTGATATACCACGTTTTAAATACATACATACTTATATAAATATTTACATCCAGACACAGAACAAACAGACATATTCATGCATTCAAATGTTTGTCCTAGATGGCATTCGAACCCACGCCCGGCGACTTTTGACATTCATAGCCTAGCTAGCTTTCAGTTAGATTCTGAAGTAATCTAAAAACCATTTTCGTTTAGGAATCCCTTGCCATATGGTTTATGTGGTTAGTGTGGTTAGTGACCCTGACTTTCAAGCCGCAGGTCGTGGGTTCGATTCCCACCCAGGACAAACATTTGTATGCATGAATATGTCTGTTTGTCCTGTGTCTGGATGTTACTATCTATATAAGTAAGTATGTAAAAGTAGTATATGTAGTATATCAGCTATCTGGTTACCATAACACAAGCTCTCTTTGATGCTTAATTTGGAATCAGATTGGCCGTGTGTGAAAATGTCCCAGGATATTTATTTATTTTATTTATTTTAAGTGGTTACGAGTTGTTCTAATAAGGAAGTCGGTTAAATTCTTGGATGTGCGTCTGTTTACAAATCAAAGTTCAAAATTGATACTGTGGTTAGCTCTTTGTACCCTTTGGGTATCCGCAGGACTTTGAACTTAGTTATTATTATTATCATCATCAACTTTGAAGGTAGCCGATGACTAAGCGATGGTATTACTATTTACAATTACATCCGTTCTGTGGTAACATACTTCCTGATAGTAGGTACCTATATTAATAAAAGTTTTTAATTTCCTTTATTAGCCTTGTATGTATTTTACTTTGGTCCTTATTGGTCATGCGTTAAAAATTTAAAATCTTTGATAGATGAAGCCTTATTGATTTCATTATTGCCACATGCATGGATGAAGATTGGATGTAAATATTTTATAACTAATTTAGATGCATGCGGGAAATGAAACTATTACGGTTTTATAAGAAATTGTTAAGTGTGTATTTAATTGATAAGCTTATAAATAAATAAGGTGTGTATGTGTGTAAGTCTTGGCTGTGTTTTCGTTTCTTAAATTCATTTACTAATAAAATATTTTTTATTTTATATATTAATATTTCCAAAATAATCGACTAAATATAAAATGTACACTTCAAAACGTAGTTAGATGCAATCTTCTTTGACTATGCAACACTAGCTGGTGTCACAGCTGATTGTCAGTGCCATTTTTTGTGTTCCAGATCCCCTTAGCAAATCCTACTAATATTATAAAGGCGAAAGTTTGTATGGATGTTTGTTACTCTTTCACGTAAAAACTACTGAATGGATTTGAATGAAATTTGGAATAAAGATAGCTTATAACCTGGATTAACATATAGGCTACTTTTTATCCCGGGAAAATGGAAGACCTCCCGGGTACGCGGGTGAAACCGCGGGGAGCCACTAGTTTAAGCATAAAGTTTCAAATTTTGTATGTTACGATTTGATAACATGCTAAAAATATTGAAACAGCAGTAAAGTTGTAAGGGAATACCGAAAAGGTATCAAAACAAAGGTTTCATTTACACAAAAAATATATTGACTTTGTTTTGAATGGGTTGGATGTTGTATTCTGACTATTTGTTGTGAAATCTATTTCATTCGTGAAACACAATGGCTACTATGGTAAAGGAAAAGCGCCGTGAGGTAAGTGTTCATCATTCTATTGGTATTTATTTACGCAGTTGCAGGATAAAAATAAACGTATATTATGTTTGTAGAAGAAGAAAACTAAAGAAAAACATACGTCTCGAAGTTCCAATGTCTCTGAAGTATCTGAACAGCCGCATATTGCTGAGGAAGCACCAATAACTGAAGAAAATACTATATCTTGTCAAAGCAACATTATAGTTCCTAATAGTTCAGAAATTAAACTCGATGAAGCAAGTAGTGTTCCAGAAATGCTAGAAGATTCTGGCTTCATACAAACAGAACAAAATGCTTCCAATATATCTAATATCTTAGTAGATAATTATGAAATTAGTGCCATAACTAGCGCAAAATCTCTTGAAATGGTCACCTCAGATGTAAATAGTGATTCAAATATGACAAAAGATTACCATGAATTAAGTAGGACATTAGAAAGAATGGTTATACCTAGTCAAAGTGTTATATCTGGAGAGCATAATATAGAGGTGGAAGGTTCATCAGCCCAAGAAGTTGAATCGGTAAGAAACATTGAAACAGAAGAATGTCTTACACCATCTGCTCCTTTATTAGAAGAAGAGATACAACACTTTATACCACAAATACGGCCAGTTGCAATTGAAATTGAACCTAAAACACAGTGTATGCCATTAGAAGAGGCTATAAATTGGTTTGGAGGTGCAGAAATGGCTGAAGTGAGAGCTATGAGTGAGCGGGAGGAGGAGCTCGTGGAAGCCGGACCTGTGTCTGGGCCTGAACACCCATTGGTTGATTTGCTGTCCACATTCAGGTATATATTGTATTTACTTTTGATATTTTAATGATGTAATATAATACATTATTTAATAGTTACTCAAATTATATGTGTCAATAACATCCTTCAATATGTATTTTTATAAAATGTTGACATAACATTGCCATGAGCTTGGTAGCTTGCAATAGCAAATTTGCAGAATTTCCTGTATGTCCTTTTATTGCTCCTTACTTCCTGATAAATAACAACTTCAATAATATTATTTGATAGGCCCCTAAACAGACATTACCTATAACATATACACCTCCCTTTCTATTTCAAATGATAGAAAGAGCGAGCTAGAACTTAAGCCTCATTAGGTTAACTAAACCATCCATTTCACATGCTTCCAGGTATTCAATAATAGCTATTGAACGAGAACGCTCCAAGCTTACCCACGGATACAGCGAAGCAGAGCGATCTCGTGCTACTCTATGGAAAATTGAGAAACGCAGTGTAAATATCGTTGAACCCTGCAGTTGTGGGGCTAATGTTACGTTTAAAGGGAGCTATGAACAGGCTACGTTGTTGAAGGATAGGTTGCCAGTTGCCCGGTTGAGGCTAGAGAGTCTACTCAGGGATGTGCAAGAGTCGTACTGTCATTACCAGCATGCTGCTCTGCTGGCGCATTGTCAGGTTTGTATACAGATTTCTATTCAATGTAATTACCTATATAATTAGGTATGTATGTAAAAATTGTACATCAACTACATGTTGGTACAATTTTTTTGTTCTGGTTATCATATTACAAGCTTTGCTTAGTTTGGAATCAGATTGGCCGTGTGTGAAAAATGTACCAGTATTGGTTATTTGAATCATTGAATCCCTATGAATATGAATTATAAATGCGAAAGTAACTCTGTATGTTACGCTTTAACGACTATACCAGTGAATTCATGTTGATGAAACATTGAGTCATTGACAGAAGTGTTTTTAGTCCATTAGTTTGCGTGTTTCTAAATAAATATGGGATTATCTCTATAAGTTTGTCTTTGATCTGGCTAATCTCAGAAAACTGAAACTTACATATTATAAATTTCATTGTTTCTCAAATTCTCATTTATTTCAGATAGAAGAACTTATATCAGAAACTATACAGAGCAGTAAGCCAGTTATACGCGAAGCCCTGTCATTAATACTTCAAGCGCTGCGCGTGAGTGACACCGCGCCGTCAGCGCTCGCCAGCGCTTTACAGCGGTGGGCTGAAGTGCTGGCTAGTGCGTTAGTCGATATGAGGGACTTGAGGAACCTGCTGTTTTTCATACATCATCTGTTTAGGTACTTGTAACTTAGAATATAAATAGTTGTTTATTTCAGGAAATTAGGCCCACAACTTAAATCTAAGAGTGTTATAAATGCGAAGGTTTATGAGTCTAGATGTATGTTTATTATTTTTTCTACTACGCTATAGAGCGTTGTTACTTTATAAGTGTTTATTCATAAATATAATACAATTTTTATATCAGGTAACTCGTAACGTAACATATTACAAGCTACTTTGTGTGGTAACCAAATGACTAATGCACATAATGTCGCAGGATAGTAATATTCATCATCAAACATATAAACGCGCAAGTTTATATGTTTGTATGTTACTATTTCACGCAAAAACTACAGAACGGATTTTCATAACATTTGCTACACAAATAAGGCTACTTTTTATCATGGCAAAATAAAATATCCCGAGAACGCGGGTGATACCGCGGGGAGCTAGCAATTTATTAAAATATCATCATCATCATATCAGCCGAAAGACTGCTGATTATAAGCCTCCCTGATCATTATCCAAACTGATAGAATGTATTATTAAACTTGTCAGACAAACCCGTTCAGTCCAGTGGGCGGGCCGCACGGTGCGGCTGCAGGTGGTGGACCGGGTGACGGCGGCGCACGCACTCGCTGTCCTGGACCTGCTGCTGGCGAGGCCGAAGCCCCGGCTGGATAGTGCCCTCGAGTGTACTGAGGGTAAGTTACTAATAAACTATCCGGGTACATTCCTAACAAAGCAGAATAAATTGATAAAATATTGATAAAAAATTTCAAGTATTATGAATGAAATTTAAAAATATTGAAAATGATTCTAATTCTAAAATAATATCTCTTCTCTTTTAATGAATGAATTAAAAATATAAAATAAAATATGTTTAACCCTAGAAAGATAATCTTATTTTGTCCTACGGTAAAGATAATCTTACGTCTTTGAGACGTATTGACATTTATATGTGCCTATTGGAGAAGTTTTCATAAATTAACTTTTTAAAAGTGATTGGATAATAAGTTTAGGGTTTTCTACTACAAATAAAACCAAAATTATTATCGGAAATGGTATATAATGAAAAAAAAATACGAAATTCTGTAAACCTCTTACAAATTAACAAAAAATTATTAAGCCTTTGTTTATTGAGTAAATCTGTTCACCTTAGTATAAAATTTCATTTTTTTTTACATAATATTTAAGAGTAATTACTAATTAATAGTTTCAAATAAAAAATCAACAGCTTTTATGTTTAAATCACATTTAGATACAGCCTTTACATACATCAGTTTAATGTTCAAAAAATTTCTTTTTTTTGCATTTATTTATAACATGTCATTTGTCAAATCCTTCTTATTTTTGACGTACGTGTGTTTATTATCATTTTGTGACGAAAGAGTCGCACAGAGTCAACAATAAACAACCCATATTTGAGGGTTTTGGATTGAATGACACAAGAGTCAATGGTCCGCCAAGGAAAAACGTCGAAGATCCAACTAGTCGCAAAAGAGTATTCTTTAGTTCTTCTCTGATCTCTATTTTATTAGATCATATGGTATTTATTGCCGTATATAGCCAAAATTTGCTAAAAAATAAAAATAACTTTTAAAAAAGGGGAACTATTACGACAGGGAACGACGTTCAAAAGTTACACAAAGGATAATCATACGTCTATCGGACGTAAGCTGTCCTAATATCTACATAATTATCGTACTTACTGTGGTGATTCAGCCGTCTCACGAAAGCTCTGCCCGGCCACAGAGATAACTGAGAAGGACAGAGCCCTACCTTGCGAAATAAAAAAATTATAGCAATATTTGTGTCGGGCATACGTCTCAAAGACGTAGATTATCTTTCTAGGGTTAAATACAAAGTAAGCAAACAAGCATATGGTCCTACCCGATGACGATTACCATAGCCATGATATACCATTACAAGCTCTATAGATCTAGTTTGGAACATAATAATATCTACATTTTGATAATTATTAAAAAATTTAAATAAGGGGTATAAATATGTACAAAGCTTATATGTAAAATATATATACATACTAAATTAAAATTATAAATAAAATATATTATCTAAATCGCTGCCCTGTGGTAGAGTGCCCAGGATGCTGGCTACATTACCTCGCTGGATGGCGAGGTAATAGCCAGCCCTCTGGTCACCCGATCGTTCGATAAGACGCGTTGACAGCTCTTTATAAAGGCTGTGAGCATCCGGTCCCCACGGACCCAATGTCTCGACCCCGAACAAAATAGGTAGTCTCTAAAAAAAGTTCCAGAATATTATTGCATTTGTAGAAACAGATGAGGCATGGGAGGAGGTGGGACGGCGTGGGGAGGCCGGTGCTGTGAGTGAAGGCGCCCTCCGCGAGAGGGATCTCCTTGCCCTCCTTGCTGCCTTGCCGCTGAGGGCACTAGTCGCCAATATCATGATGTTTACGCACTCTGTGAGTATATGATGACTAGTAAGAAAAATCAATGACTTGGGATTTTATGGGGGGGTTTTATAGGTAGCTAACTTTATTTTTTACATAAGGGTTATACTCAGTAGGTTATTTATGGGATTTTATGGGAGTGGAGACAATAATGGAAAACTTAAGTCGTAGAAGGGACTTATTTTATAACAAACTTGATTAAATATGTTTTTAGTTTAAGTAATTTTATGTAATAATTGGGTTTCAAGGACAGAAAATAATTATGTTAAGTTAATAGCTGTCATAAAAATGCCTTATTAGGGTTCCGTAGTCAACTACGAACCCTTATAGTTTCGCCATGTCCGTCCGTCCGTCCGCGGGTAATCTCAGAGACGGTTGGTACTACAGAGCTGTAATTTGGTAGATATTAGCAGGGTCGACAAAAAAACACATAAAATCTTGAAAAATATATTTTTTTAGGGTACCTCCCATACACGTACAACTTTTTTTTTCCTCCATTCCTATGGTGTGGCATATCGTTGGATAGCTTATTAAAAAATAGCAAAGGTTTGCTTAGAACGCTTTCCGATTCAGGGTTCCGTTTACGAAATATTAAGCTTTTAAGCTGTAATTTTAGTTTGAGTCATGTGTGTCCCCCCTCTAAAAACTAAACCATTGTTTGTAGATATGTAAAAAAATTCATGCTTCTAGTATATACGATGAATTTTAAAGGAAAACTATCACGGTTAAGTTGGCTTTACAGGTTAACGAGTTATAGTCGCCCAAGTAAAAAAGATCCTAAAATCAACCGAATACGACTTTTTACCATTTCGTTGCCACCTCAATATTAAGAATATGTTTAAGTAAATCGTATATGTATACGTAAAGTATTGAACTTTCTCAATCTAGCTACGGAAACCTATACAGCGCGTGTCCTAACACGCTCTTGGCCGGTTTTTTTTATTATTTTAAAGTTACTTTTACTATTGCAAATAAACAAATTGGAATTGCACGCTAAATGCAATCGGACTGTACGGTTGGTTATAATTATTGCAGTCGCCTTAACTGCAGTAAAACTGCAAATTATTGTTTAAATATAGCCTGTCTATCTAGTTCCTAAGGCTAAATTTAGGGATGATTTATATTCATCGATATTGGATAAACATCGATATTTTGACTTCGATAACATCGACACATTGATGTTTGAGAATATCTTTAGTGAGAGCGTCATCTAACGTGCATTGGATGTACTATGGTCAGATTATTAATTGTAGTCAGTAAAATGACATTTCCAGTGTTGCAGGTTTTTAGTCCAAAATAAAGAGTGTTGTGGTAGATCCGAGTTCTTACAACTAAAAGTTAGTCGACTTTCCTTTTTTTTATTCAATGTCAAATTGCCTTTATATAAATAAAAATATGTAATTTATGGTAATCAAACAGAAACATACATGGTAGGTAATTAAATATTACATAAAATACTCTTATGTATATTCTTTGTTTTTGGCTATTGGAAGAACTATGGTCATCACCTGTCACGCTATGGACGCCATTTTGTTTTGGAAGTGACTATTTGTACGTGTATTGCACGAGTAAATATAATTTATTCAATTTTTTTAAATTAAGAATGAGTTGGATGATTAGCATAGATTAGGTTAATTAAATTAAGAAAATTTATTCGATTTTATCTATTTAATTTTGGTTTCAATTAAATCCAAATTTAGTTTAAAAAAAATGAAATTTTGGGATTTTCGACTGGATTTATGTATCGGATACTGAAAGAACAAAACTGCCGAACATCACTTTTGTAGCGGTTCACTCTTTTTTGTATCAGTGACAGTTGCACTTGTCATTTTACTGACTCGAATTAATAATCCTACCGATATCGATGTTTATCGGCCATCGACTTTTGATACGATGTTAACATCGATGTTTTTCTAATATCGATCATCCTTAGCTTTAATAGTCTTTGGTCCTAAAAAACGTAATCTAGCGTTGTCTCAATATAGGACATAACACTAGCACGTCCAGCCACATGGGGCGAGGCCCACGGGGGGAGGCAGGTGGCCCTGGCGTGCAGCGGGGTGCGCGCGCTGGCGGACACGTGCTCGCGTGCAGTGCGCGTGCACGCCCGCTACCCGCGCCTCGGGGCCGCGCTGAGGCGCCTGCTGGGGAGGGCTCTGCACGCGCTAGCCGCACTGCACGTGCACTCTAAGGGTTACAGGTAACTATATACTAACATAACGCTAGCACGTCCAGCCACATGGGGCGAGGCCCACGGGGGGAGGCAGGTGGCCCTGGCGTGCAGCGGGGTGCGCGCGCTGGCGGACACGTGCTCGCGTGCAGTGCGCGTGCACGCCCGCTACCCGCGCCTCGGGGCCGCGCTGAGGCGCCTGCTGGGGAGGGCTCTGCACGCGCTAGCCGCACTGCACGTGCACTCTAAGGGTTACAGGTAACTATATACTAACATAACGCTAGCACGTCCAGCCACATGGGGCGAGGCCCACGGGGGGAGGCAGGTGGCCCTGGCGTGCAGCGGGGTGCGCGCTAAGGATTATAGGTAACCTAGAATAGTCATCATCATCGTACACCACACCTTCAACATGCAGCACACTCCTGCATCACCCACGGCTTAGGGCAACCTAATCTGGGAGCACTGCCAAAATATATTTATGTAATTTTTTTTCGGAATACATTTTTCATTTTTATTTTCATCAGCTCGTTTACGTCTCCACCGAGGAGCTCGACCCTCCCCTAACATCGAGGCTTAGGCTAAAGTCTACCACGCAGGCCTCTGAATCTGTATGTTGTATAAACATCGTTTATAAGCCAGCTTACGTGTTTGTGAAATGAAGAAGCTGAAAATGTGGCCTAAATAACTAGACAAAGCTTAAAAATTTAGTATCAAAATTAGCAGTTAGCTATATAACAATTATTATGTATAGTAATTATCGAGTCAATTTCTTATTCTTCATTTTAACACTACATATTTGCCTAAATAAAAAAAATTACTACCAGGTTAGCATACACAAAAGAGTGGGAACCAAAAGTATTAGCAGAACTACAAGCTTGCTTCGTCGCCGGCTTCGAGCTGTTTGGCACAGAGGACTTAGAAGACCTTCCGGCCACGCTGCTCTCTGATGAAATGGCTAAGGAGTACTGCATTGCCTTTATAACAGCTTTGCATGGTAAGCTATCTTTAATTGTCACTTGTTTCCGCCCCGCGGTTTTGCCAGCCTAGTTCCCGTACCCGTAGAAATACGGGGATACAATATAGCTCCCTGATAATGTAGCTTTCCATTGGTGAAAGAATTGTTCAGATAGGTCATGTAGTTTCGGAGCCTATTAAAAAAGCCGTTATAAATAAAGAAGCAAAAATCTATTATTGAAATTTTAGTGATGCGTCCTGAAAAAAATATAAATACATGTAAGTAAAATCATTTTAAAATAATATAGATCACTATTTATCATCTATAAATAAATAATAATTTACCAAAGCAGAGAAAACGTTGCCTTAAAATAAAATAACTCGAAAAATTTTTTTGGTCCTTTGAGCCTGATACCACTCTACTCTCGTCCACAGACTCGTCAGAGCGCAAAGTGAAGTCGCTGTCAATAGTGTTGCCAGTGCCTCTATCGTGTGGCGTGCGAGTACGCGTGGTGGCACGTGCCGCTGTGGACCGCACCGGAGACCACGAGCTGGCAAGGATGGTGCTAGACTTCCTTTTACAGGTATGAAATCTTAATATATAAAACTCTTTTAAACACTTTGTTACCTGATTATTTTTTTATACCACAAGGGTGGCAAACAGGCATACGGTCCCACCTGATGGGAAGCGGTTACCGTAGCCTATGGACGCTTGCAACACCAGAGGCGTCACTCACGCATTGCCGACCCTATAAAAAGGGAGCAACTGTATAGGCAGTGAAAGGGACAAAGCGCAATGTACTTTTCGTCGAAAGGCTAAACAGGTATCACACCTGCATACCCCTACGACGCTACTCCATCCCTGGTCCCCCCGCTGCCGCAACAGCGTCTCCTCATGATTCCTCCTAAACAGCTGAGCTTTGGATACAATTTAGTACTTGTAGTTATATGGTTTGAAAACATAATTCTTTACGGTGTCGCTGCTTTTCTGGACTGAGCCACTAGTTTGCCGGGTCGGCTAGTATATTATATTTAATTTTGATAATCATTTTATAATATTTTTTATTCTTAGTTGTGATTTAGATGAAATTTGGTACAGATATAGATTCGAGCCTGGGAAAGGACAATTGCTACCTTTTATCCCAGGATAGTTGAACATCCTCCGCAACACGGATGAAACCGCGGGTGAAACATAGTATTTATTACAGCAACAAAAACCTGTGGGTTGAGTGTAGTTACACACCAAACCAACAATTCAATAATAATAATAATTTGTCTTATTTTCTAGGTAGGCATAAAACGCAAGACAGTCTTATGTAAGGGTTCGTGCGACGTCTCCGCTCGAGAATGCCTGCCGCGGCTGTTCCACGCGCATCCATATCTACACACTATAGCGCTGCACGTGCTGCCGGATTTGAACCTTGGTACGTTGCAATAAGACTTATATTATATCTCTTGTTACGTTTTCATTAATAAATGATTTTGGATCCGAGCTGTTAGCAGACAACAAGCCTTGTATTGTTATTGCTAGATAAATACATTTATCGTCCGTGAGCAGTACTTTTTTGTTGTTGCTATTATAATAATTTATGAACAAATAATTTTATGGTATAAATTAAATAAATATATTTTTTTCTATTAGGTGTTATATTGCATTGTATATGATTAACTCCATAAGCAGATACTACTTCAGACTCTCTGACCTTCATAAGTGCCCAAAAGACATAAAACCAAATAATTATTCAAAATTCAAGACAATTCCTTTTAAGTTTTGAGTATAACTTTAACTCCTTTCTATTTATGTTAAAGTTACTACATTTTTAAGACACTTCAAAAACTTAACTCAAAGCGTTTTGAACCTAAATCTACTGCAATAAGGTGTAATTTATTCTCCAGTTGAAACCCTAGAACCAATGGCAGTGAAAGTGTTGAACGTGAAGGCATGGCGGCCGATGAGTGGCGAGGTGACCGCAGTGCTGGACGACTGGGCGCAACGTTGCAACCAACTCTTGCAGCATCTGTTACTAGAGTTAGATTATACGCCTTATGTGTGAGTTTACTGATTAAAATGTCATAAATACATTTATCTATACTAATATTATAAATCGTCCCTTAGCTTACAACACCGCTCAAGTCGAAAATTGGCAGTTTCTACATTTTAATGCCGTTGGATAGAGCTGCTCATTGCGCGTCGAACCATGGCTCACATGATATAGATTAAGTCAATAAGAGGCTTTAATTCGAAAAGTAGTAACAGCGCGCAAACCGGTTGGCCTTTTATAATAAACAGTTTTTTTCGACTCCTGAAAAGTTGGTAAAAATTACTTATGTGGTGTTGTAAGCTAAGGGACGAAATGCAAAAGTAACTGTCTGTTTGTCTCGCTTTCTCACTAAAACTACAGAACCGATTTAAATTAAATTTGCTACAATGATAGCCTAGAGTCTGAAAAAATAAAATAGGCTACTTTATATCCAGGGAAAATGGAAGATCTCCCGGGTTCGCGGGTGAAACCGCGGGGAGCAACTAGCATGTATATAAGTGTGTCAAATTGAATTCTATTTGCATATTATACTTTTTAGTGGTGATATTTATATTTATCACTAAGTTTCCATATGAAATGTTACGTTTTTCAATGAATATTATGATGTGAACTGAAAAATTAAGCTCATTTATAATTTTTTAATTTAAATTATAGACTTTCCCTACAAAAGAATAACAAAAATTCAATTACCATATACATACCTATTTCTTGTCAAAAATATTATTCTAATGTCCAATAACTAAGCTTCCATTACATTCTAACAGTGGTCTACCCCTGGAGACCCAGCTGGCCATAGGCAGGTGGGTATGCCGGTACTCCCGCGACAGTCCAGTGGAGTGGACTGCGGCGGTGTTACGGCGCCTGCGAGTACACCGCACATGTTGGCATGGACTCGGACATGCTTCAGCAGAATCTCCCCCTGATGAAGAACCAAAGGATATCCTTAGTATGATGTACGCGTTGTTAACTACAGCTTGGGGACATTCGATACCTTTGGTGAGTTAAAGGCGGATTTTTGATCTGGTAGTAGCTTGAGCTGTGACCTTCATAAGTCAAATCTGAATAAATGGTTTACAGTACAAATTAACAGTGATCTGTTTACTCCTCCTTAAGTTTTTTAATTGGCGCTTGTATATTTATATTATTTACTAGTTATACAAAATAATAATTATAAATATCCTGTGACATTTTTCACACACGGCCAATCGGATTGAATTTCATTAGCATTATTGTAACATTTTAAAACCAAATTGATGAACTTGTTCTTGAAGTTACGGCGTTACCAAAGATTCGCGATACAAGTCAAAATCAAATCAAGTGGTGGACTGTGGCCTAAACCCCCTCGTTTTTAGGGGTGGCTCGAGCTCCGCCGAGGAGACCTATATGAGCTGATGATGATGAAATTCTGATTATTATACATAAATAACTCTCGCAGACATTAATTCCACAAACTCTAACTTTATGACTCCATGTTGGATCCTACAGATATGCACATCTGGTGTATCCGCCCTGTGCAACATAGCGGCGAGCCGGCCCCGCGACGCGGTGCACTGTCTCGCTCCGATCATGCTCGTGATGGCGCATTCACCAGAGTCTGTCTCGCTCACACCCAAGTTAGTATACCTGTCCTTTTGTTCGATGCAATAATTACATTGAACAGCATTTTGCTGAGCCGCATTAGGTGTGCGGCCACTTTAGTGCGTACATCTTCGGTCAGCGAAACGGTCGCATTAATTATATTTACCTAGCATCTAGCAATTTAATTATAATAAACTTCTATATAAATAAATAAATATATTTTATCTATGTGTCGCGACCCCTACACCTTTACTATTAAAAATGGCTGCGTGATTATATTTGGTATTATAGAAGTCTTTTATGGATATATATTATGGACTTCCATCCACTTGTAATCTGTTGAACTGTCTGCCCGTATGTCAACCTGATGATATAAAAAAAAAAATACCGGCCGAATTGAGAACCTCCTCCTTCTTTTTGGGAAGTCGGTTAAAAAAAATATATATGTAGGTATGTACATTAAATGATTTTTTTTATAAGTAAAATAAAGTGGATTTTTTGGCCGCATTCATTTTATTACTATCAATTAAAAAATATATAACTAAGTGATCCGCGCAACTTCGTCTGCATCACATCTTCCTCGTTTTTGCAATATCTTTCCTCGATATATGGCTGGTCTATAAATGGGAGCCTTTTTGGCAAAGCGATAGGTACTTTTAAGTAGTTTTTATTATGATGTCGTTTTTATGTTTTGTTAAAAATTTCAATTTTATTTTCTTCAGATTTGCAGAGCTGTTCTCAATACTGTTGAACTCTGGGCCAACATTGGTTCAGAGGGCATTGGGCCGCGGCGGCGCCTGTGGGCCAGAACTACTCCTGAGACTTCTACTGTACCAACTGAAAGATACACAGTAAGTGTTCTCTGAATCTTAAAAATTATAGGAAATAATCATAAAAATTTAGGTTTTTTTAGACCACACCTCCTACCGAACTGATTTTCTCATGTTTTGGACGTAATAAATAAATAAACACCCTAGGACATTTTTCACACACGGCCTATCTGATTTCAAACTAAGCAGAGCTTGTGAATGGTAACCAGATAGCTGATATATTACATATACTAATTTTAAATACATACTGATATAGATATTTACATCCAGACAGAATAAACAGACACATTCATGCATACAAATGTAGTTTATAACCTGGGTTAATACATAGGCTAAGTACTATTTATCCCGGAAAAATTTAGGATCCCCTGGGGACTCGGGTGAAACCGCGGGGAACCAACAGTGTGACATTATGTTCTTCTTTAATTATTTTCTTCATTATAATATTATAATTTACCACAGATGTGGTAGTGTCCTCCGTACCACAGTGTTGTCGTGCTGGCTACACAGCCTGTGGCGACCTTCCTTGCCAGCTGCTGCTCTGGTGGAGGCCGCCGCCGTGGCCACCAGGGAATGGCCTTTACTGGACTCTCACGCTGCCATGATGCTAGCGGTAATTGTTGTTTATTAGTCCAAAATATTGTCCTGGCTATGTGATATCGTCTTCTAATGTGTAAAATTTTGTGTATATTGAGATAGTTACATGAAATTAATAGAAGATATTTAAATTTTAGCATGGAAGTCAAAGTAGAAGTTATATTGATATTTGATATAATTTATCTATACTAATATTATAAAGAGGAAAGATTTGTTTGTTTGTTTGTTTGTTTGTTTGTAATGAATAGGCTCCGAAACTACTGGACCGATTTCAAAAATTCTTTCACCTTTGGAAAGCTACATTATCCCCGAGTAACATAGGCTATATTTTATCCCTGTATTCCCACGGGAACGGGAACTACGCGGGTAAAACCGCGGGGAGGCAGCTAGTTGAATATAATTTTATTGAAGTTAATATTGTAGTTATTCTGGTATTCGATATAATAATATTTTTATGTTTTTCTGAAACAAGGTACGAATTAAGTGTATTTTTCGTAATTTTTTTTTAATACAGAATGCTGATATCATATTTAAATTTTATGAGGCAATAATATAATCGATCAAAAAATTATTAAAAACAAACATTAACAATTAACATATTTGACTGAATAAGCTTTCAACTTACTTCAAAGAAACCTCCCTATACATATATTTTTCCCACAACATCTCACTAACTTCTACAACATCCAAACAGTCGGAAACCAGCACTGAGTTCATAAAGTATGCGGTAGAGAACGCGTGTACCGCACCTTTGGTCTGCGAGTGCGTCCTGCGGGCCGCGCATGCGGGACAGTCCCGCTCGACTGCGTATGCGCACGCGTTCGCCGCGTTGCATAACCAGCGGATCGCCGGACGCAGAATACATGTGGATAATGCACTGCATGTGAGTATATATACCATCCTATTTATGTTATTGGGGAATATAGTATGTCCGCATGTCATCGAGCATGTAACCAATAGAGTAGAACTGTTAACAGTTTTGTTAGAAAACAAAATACCCTAAAACGCTGCGCCGGCCCCTGTATTCTGATTGACCGACTCAAGGTCAAGTGTTGCACTAGACGTACACACAGGTCTCTTATTGGTCGGGTACTGTTTTAGTTCGAGCGTGGCCTGTTAGTTATACGTGACAAAGCATCGAAACGTTGCTAAACAAATGGCCCACTATTGCGACTCTATTGGTTACATGCTCGATGCCGCATGTATACTATGGTAAACATGTTATTAAGCAGGGTGTGTATCCGCCATCTTGTTGTGACGGCCATTTTGAAAGTTTAACAATATTATTATCTTACATATAAAATTCTCGTGTCACAATGTTAGTTACCATACTTCTCCGGAACGGCTTAACCGATTTTTATGATATTTTTTATGCATATTCAGTAGGAATGAGAATCGACTATCTATTTTTGATACCCATGTGATCACGGGAACGGGAACTACGCGGGTGCAACAGCGGGGTGGGTGGCTGGTAGTCAAATATAAACTTCAAACACGCTTTTACAAGGATTTATAAATAGTCATACTTTAATGATCGGTTCGGAATGTTCCTTTCGTTAAGAATATCTGGCAATAAACTCTACAATTATGCAATGCCAAAGTCTTATCAGGATTCTAATTTACCTTGAATCCAAAAAACAACCAAAATACAATTAAATTTAGTATTGCATTGTCACCAGAACTAAATGTATATGCAAAATTTCACTTCAATTAAACAACTTACATAACGCCCCTGGTGTTGCAAGCGTCCATAGGCTACAGTAAACACTTCCTATCAGGTGGGACCGTATGGCTGTTTGCCACCTTTGCGACATAAAAAAATGCAAGTTTAAACACCTAATATAGGTATAGCAGCTTATATGCTGAGTTTCTTGCCGGCTCTTCTCAGCAAAAGCAACCTTCCGAACCGAGCATTAGAATCGACGTTTCATAAGTGCCTGTGAAGGCCTATTTGAATTAATAAATATATTTCATTTTATTCCATATAAATCTTTTAAAACAAGCTTATTTTACCAGCAAGCAGGTATCAAAACCGGTGCAGAAGAGCTGGTTATATACAAAGTGAGTGCAGCCGCGCTGGTGGCGCCGCTTGCACACCCATCCCACCTCGCGCTGTGGCGCTTGCTGCTGCACATCTACTTGCAGAGGGCACCTGATATGTGAGTCATTTTACATTTAAAATAATAGTTGTTTTGGGACATCCTATTTTATATAACGTTATGAGATAAAGTAAATTTAGGTGCAGATGTAGAATTAATGCTACATTTTCATCAATCATTTTATTCTCGTACTTCTCTCTAGTTCTCATAAGAACTTAATTTAACTATTATTGTTTTAAGATCTAAGTTAGGCAAGTCGATCCAGCTCCACAGTTTAGCATTATCAATTTAGGCATACATTTATATGCATGCAAAAAAGGCACAGCGAAATTATGACAATACATATTTTAGTTCTATAAAATTAAAACAACACTAATTCGTGTACTGCAAATAAATAACGACTAAATAAAGTTTCATAATTATATAGCATTAAAACATCATCAAACAAGCAATAAGACAGTTATTTAGAACAGAATGTTATAACTTAACTATTGATCGTAAGATAGTCTAATGAGGAAAATACAAGTATACTATAATATGTCTTCCACCAGCAGGCAGGACCAAGCTCCACCACTCGGATCGCTCTTCTTCAGCGGCCTAATAAAATCCCGAACATTAAATCAAATCAAGAAACGCCTTCAAGAAACAATAGCATATCACAAGACCGAAGCGGAAACATACAAAAAAATGCTCAGTACTTTAAATAAAGCCGCCAAACAATCCCCTAGTAATATCCCCAAATCGAATTCGAATATAATCGATGATAATCTCTTACCGGCTTTAACGATTATCGATTTGACTGGGGAATCGAGTGATGATGATACCGATGGATGTTCGAGTGATGATGAAGAAGAGAGGGTTGAAGGAGTCGCCGATGATAATTCTGAAGAAACGCAGAAATTGTTACATTTAATGCATTACCATAATGGAGCTGAGAAGTGAGTTTAAGTTTTATTATCTATGGTCTGCTATTCTTGATAGAGAGATATAATAATTACGCAAAAGCAACCGAGCATTAGGGTCGACGTTTCATAAGTGCCTGTGAAAGCCTATCTGAATTAATAAATATATTTCATTTCAAAAGTAATTTTAAGTTTCAAGATTAGTTGGTTGTGTTAGTGATTTGTGACCCTGACTTTCAAGCAGCCAGTCGTGGATTAGAATCCCAGCCAGGACAAACATTTGTATGCATGAATATGTCTGTTTGTTCTGTGTCCGGATGTAAATACATACCTATCTATGAAATATAAATTTATAAAAAGTAATATATCAGCTATCTGGTTACCAAAGTACATGCTTTACTTAGTTTGGAATCAGATTGACCATGACCGTGAAAAATGACCCAGAGTACTTATTTATTAATATTTTTTTATATTTTACTTGAAGGATGGTCTGCGAATACTCTCGATGGATAGAAGAGGGAGACAAGACTCGAGCCGCGCCGCACCATGCCGACATAGGCAGGTTCATAACGGAGCAAGTAAGTTATTTATATATATACATATTATATAAATGAATTGATGGTTGTTTGTTTCGTTAAAATTTGAGAATAGTTTTAATGATTTGGTTGTTTTGGTCTTAAAATGATTATAATTGTCCCAATGAAAAATGGAAAAAAGCTTTGGTAGAGGCCCTTAAATGCAGGTGAAACAACGAGACGATAGCTAGTTCCCTATAGTTTTCTATTCTAGTCTATTTCAATTCTATAGCAACATGGCGATTTTTAATCGGGTCGTTGATCGTGGGTTTGATTCTCATCTAGACACACATGTTTTTTTTATCTATATCTAAATATCTGTATGTCTACACCATACAAGCTCTATTTAATTCAGAATTAAGTTGGCCTTAAGTAAAAACTTACCCAGAATATCGTTCTTCAGGCTCTAGAAGCAGCATGGAGGCATACCCTGGCTAGGCTTCGTCCTCCCCCCTCCCCCGAGCTGGACGACCTGCCCCTCCCCTCCCCGCGGCCTCCAGCCCTGGAGGAAACCCCCCCCACACCGTTCGATACCGTCGTCAATACTATACTGAAGATTCGGGATCGAAGTGGATTCAGGTATTTATAAATCCATACTAATATTATAAATGCAAAAGTAACTCCGTGTGTCTGTTACGCCTTCACGTTAAAACTACTGATTTAAATGAAATTTGGTACACAGATAATCCAGAGCCTGAGAAAGGACATTGGTTACTTTTGTCCCGGGAAAATAGATCCCCGGGAACGCGGGCGAAGCCACGGGGAGCCACTATCCTACTAATATTATAAATGCGAAAGTTTGTATGTATGGATGTTTGTTACTCTTTCACGCTCCAACGGCTGAAGGGATCTGCTTGAAATTTGGCGCTAGAATATGTTCTGGAATAACACATAGGCTACTTTTTATCCCGGGAACGCGGGTGAAACCGCGGGGAGCCACTAGTATGTTATAATTCGTTTATTATATTTTATTTACCATTATAGACATGTTTTTCTGAGTTAATGTTTGATATGTACGAAATCATGAAAAAAATTACCTTGCGAAGTTTCGTGCTGATGACTTTTCATCGTAGTTGAAAAACGTAAAAACCGTCGAAAATAGTGTACCTAGGTATCAGTATATATTTTTTTAAATCTTTAGATTGATTAGCATTGTACTATTGACAGATATTTTTATATTTATTTGCACTTGACATACTGCGATAAATATAAACTCATTTAAAATTACAATTTCCTTTTATATGTTGTGTCAGGTCACGAAGGACCATGATACAGTCCCCAGTGGACGACGTGGAGTTCAAAGACGCGCGCTCCCTCCTCGCGCTCGTGGACAAACATCTGAAGGACGTCGAGAGGCTTGCGCAGTAAGTCGTACGAATTAAGGTTCAATTTTGATTGACAATACCATAAACCATTTATTTTATACACGGTAATTTGGTTCTATAGAGCTTTTGCTTTAGGAATCACATTGTTAATTTTTATTATTATTATTTATTATTTAAAGCCTGGTTTTCCCACTGTACGGCAAAGTTTATACAATATTTATATAAATAGATATTTATACATTTACATACATTTTTATGCATACACAATAATAACTCGCAATTACATGTATCCCTTTTCTTAATAAATTTATATCTTACTAGCTGACCCGGCAGACTTCGTACTGCCCCAATCTATACTTCAATACTAATATCATAAAGCGGTAGAGTTTCTTTGTTTGCTTGAACGCGCTAATCTCAGAAACTACTTTCCCGGCAATTATTCCATTTTTCTCACCTTTTAAACCTTCCTTGGACCCACACGAACATTTCAAAACCAAGGAAAGATAAATCAGTTCAACCGTTCTCGACTTTTTGTGAGACTAACGAACAGCAATTCATTTTTATATATATAGATTTTGTGAATAATAGTTTTTTACGCTCTCTCCTTACATAGGAAAAATTGGTCTGCGGAGTCTCATATGCCTGTAGAGATCTCTATTTGAATATAAAAAGTGACATTTGGTTTAACACCCAGTAGGTACAGTCGTGTATTCAAATTCAAATTCTATGTATGTCTTCTGGTCATCTTAGTACAAACTATGCTTTTTAAAGAGTATTTGCTTCGGACTCTACATAAGAAATGTACCTTCCTAATCGAGCATTAATATTTTTCATTCATTTATGATCATGTATTCTTAATATGAATCAGATGAATAGATTAACCAAAGTTACCATAACTCCCTCAATTGTCTTTACCCCAGGGAATGGACTACGGAAGTGTACCGGGTGTCAACCCTGGACAATTCTCTTTGGGACATGGTGACGTCACTGCGCGTCAGACGACCAGTCCCTGACGTCAGTAGGCAGTGCCCTAACAAGTGCAAGCCGATCACCATACATATACCGGTGGGTATTTTCATCATCATCATCACCAGCTCATACACGTCTCCACCGAGGAGCTCGGAGCCTCCCCTAACAATGAGGGGGTGTAGGCCATAGTCCACCACGCGGGCCTAGTGCGGATTGGCGGACTTCACATGCCTTTAATTGTGACATCTCGGGCATGCAGGTTTCCTCACGATGTTTTCCTTCACCGAAAGCCAGTGGTGTGAAACAGGTGGGTATTTTATCACACTATATTATAAAGGCGAAAGTTTGTGAGTTTGTTTGTTACTTCTTCAAGTCTAAACGGATGAAGCGATTTTAATAAAATTTGGTATATAGATAGTTGACATCATGGATTAACAAATGGCGACTTTTAATCCCGGGAAAATTGAAGATGCCCGGGAATGCGGTTGAAGCAGCTAGTCGACCAAAAAGAGTTAGGGAACTTTTACTGTGTTTCCTTTTTTTGTAGTCAGCAGATGTTATATATATAGAGTAATATTCGATCCTGATCTTCTATTTACCTACTTAGAAATTGAACTAACAATATTATTGCAGGCAGAAGAATGGTGCATATCAATTGGCGCAGAACGTGGTATCAAAGAAAACAGGTAATTAATCTTATAAGATTCCACTATAGGTAATCTCTGTATTTCTCAATTTTGTTGTTGATCTATTATTTTTTAATTTCTTCGTTTGTATTTTCTGGCGATGTCATCATTTACTGGAGCCATCCTATCTAATATTATAAATGCGAAAGTAACTCTGTCTGTCTCGCTTTCACACTAAAACTATTAAACCGATTAATATGATGATTTGGTACAGATAGTTTAGAGCCTGAGAAAGCACTTAGTTTGGAATCAGATTGGCCGTGTGTGAAAAATGTCCCAGGACATTTATATTATACTAGTGTAATAAAGAGTAGCCTAGACAGAAGAAATTTTGTACACAGATATGTACCAAATTTCATTTAAATCGGTTCATTAGTTTTAGCATGAAAGCGACAGAGTCAGAGTTACTTTCGCATTAATAACATTAGTAGGATAATAATATGAATGGAATAGAGTCCCATTTATCATTATATTAAAATGGTTGTGTAATACACAGGAGCTGCGCCCGCGCTGCCTTGCGCCGGCTGGCTCGGGCTCGGCCGCATGCTGCCCGCACCGCTACTGCACTCGCCACCATCGCCAGGTCACTATTACGATTATTGTTTGTTTCTTTGTATCGAAAAAACTCCGAAGTTACTAGTTCTAATAAAATAATATACTTTCGTGTAGATAGCTCATTTATCGAAAATGCTGCAGAACATCACACTATGCTCAAAAGGAGCGAAGCATCATTGCAAAAACGGGGAAGATGTGATGCATTTATCGGCAAAATTGAATGTACCGGCTAATTCACTATAATGATAAAAGACGGCCTGCCAAACTGAATCTAACAGTTTTCCAAAATATTCTTATTTTCCTGATTATTATTTCTATAAACTCCAACATTAAACTATTTAGTTGAGGTAACTGACACCCTACTATATATTCAATCCAAACATAAATTGTAGGTAATGGATGCATTTTATAACGTGACAAATAAATAAAAAATAAGATAATTGTGTATATCAGGCGTGTGCCCAACATGGAGGGGGCACGTCGTGCAGTGGAGCGTGCTTGGGCGAGCGGCTCCAATGCTCATGCTCACGCCGCACTCACCGCCTTCGTCGATAATCTGGCTGAGGTATGAGAATAAGATTATTTTTTACAATAACTGTCCATTTTGAAGCAATTTATATTGTATATAGCTTCATTTTACTTTGTCACAATTTTTTTTATACCACAAGGATGGCAAACAGGCACGGTCACATCTGATGGGAAGAGGTTACCGTAGCCTAAGGACGCTTCCAACACCAGAAGCTTCACTCACGCGCTGCCGACCCTGTAAAAAATGTTATCCAAAAATCTTTTTTTCATTCAAATAATTTACGTTGTACATTAAATACACATGTAAGATATTGTTAAATTTATTTAAATACAAGGTCGTTGTTGGCTCTTTGCTACTAAAAACAAACATGCTTGCATTTGCAAAACATGCCAAACTGCTCGTTAGTCTTACATTCACATAATATAACAGATAAATTATATCTGTTAAGGCTTATTTAAATTAATATATACATTCCAATATGCTAAGTTTACGTGTTTGTACCCTTGTTCAAAAGCCTTATAGTGATCTACTATAATTTTATAAGTACTATATCTTTTGCATAAACCTATTTCAACATATAAATTTGATTTGATTAAACTTAGTAATTAACCTCTCCTCATTCAGCGTTGGCTCTGTTCGGACGGTCATGTATGCGCGGAGCTCCTAACCCGGTGGTGCGGCCGCGGCCCCGGGGTGGCCCTGGGTGGCCCGCAGGTGGCTCTGTGCGGCTGCCTGGTGGCCCCGCGGCGGCTCCCACCGTCACACGTGCCGGTACTATACGTCGCGTTGCTGGCACTACGTCTGCCTTCTCACTCGCTCTTCAGCTATCTCTCTCGGGTAAGTCATTGTGAAGTTTTTTCTATTTTGTACTGGGTTCTTGTTGTGTAGTTCTTAAAGTTATTTATGACTGCAATTTGCATATCGTAAGGCTACCTATTAATTTCAGAATTGGTTGTTGTTTCAGAATTATTGCATGTTCTTTCAGTTTTAAAGTTGTAAAATTGTGCGTATTGACTGTGCGATAATATTAAATGTGTAATCTTTCCGGAAAATAAATATTGAAAATATTTGAATACATCAAAGAATATAGTTAGGAAATGAAATTGCACTTACCAAACAACTGCTATTATTGTATAATTTAGAAATTTAAATGATTAATTGGACGCCATAACCAAAACTTGCATAGATATAGCTTTACATAAAAATACTCTAGATATATCATCAAGCACAATCTGTTCCACAGTTCGAAATGTCCCGCTATACTCTCTCCCTCCAACCCACCGATCGTCGAGACATGCTAGAAGCCCTAACGACGGCGGCGCAGCGCTGGGGCTCCGCTCCCGACCACCAAGCCTTATTGGAACTGCTCGGAGTGCACACTCGCACCCTAATAACCCCTACCGAAGTGTGCGGACACGTGCTCCGATGTGCCCATGCGACACGTGCCCGTCAACTGCCGCCAGAGTATTGGGACCATGTGGTGTTGGGTGTGAGTGATAACGGTTGTGATGTGCCGTTTGATCAGGTGTGTATTGTTTGGGGATTTTGATTGTATTAATGGGGAAAAATGGATTCTTCCAAAATCTAAATGTATATTCAAATAGGCCTTTACGCATGTTATTTGATAAAATTTTGTAAAAAACAATTCAGAACCGAGCAAAAATAGTGACTATTATAGAATATTTATGAATAGTCACTGTTAATGCTCGGTTCTGAAAGTTTTTTACTCTTCTCGCTTCACTTCCGGCTCTTTCTTCCCAGGAATAAAAGTATTACTTAACACATAAGACATAAAATATAATATAGATAAATATGACAGCCCTCAAGTCGTTATTAAAAATGTTGTATTTAAACTAGCGTATCTTGCCAACAAGCTATATAGCTTGGCAAGGAAAATTGTATTTGTAATTTTTTCCTTTAAAATAATAAAATAAAAAGCCTTATATTTCTTGCAACTTACAAATAATAAATCTTAATAACTAGGTATTAGTATTTTATATCTAGATTTGTATGTTAGTGTGTCTTAATTCTAGTTTTATTCTGTATCTGCAAGAACCCCTCTACAGGTGAAGGCCTCCTCCAAAGATGTCCCCTTTAAAATAAATAATGATAAAAAAAAACCTTTATTAGTAACTTCAGATCCGAAGAACAATCCAAATTTCTAAATGCATATAGGTATGTTTTTATTCATATATTTCAGTTGGGCAACCTCCTACGGGAGCTAGGCGCCATGTGGTGGGAAGTGCGCACAAGTATCAAGACTATTTGTGACTATGCGCCCTACAGCGGGGCTATGGCGCGCCTTCTCCACGCTTTACTGCGCCTATTCGTAGCCGCTGCGTTAGCACTTAGTTACGCGCCGGAGAGAGGTAAAAACGTTAACTTTTGTCCTAAAACTAGTCTATCTCTGTAGCAAATTTCATCAAAATCGGTTTAGGCGAGGGTTACAGATAAAGAAAGAAAGCAAGAATTTTTTTTATTAGTATCTATGTAGATAGAGTTATTTTCGCATTTATAATATTAGTTGGGTATATAAAAGTGAGCCATCTGGTTACCAAGTTATACAAGTTCTGGTTGGCTTGGAATTAGAATATTGTAAAAATGGCTCAGGTTACATGTATTCTTGTTTTTGATTCATTTAAATATTTAGTCTCCTAGAATAAAGTTAGTTTTTAATAAATAAAATATTTAATGTTATTCTAAAACTAGACAACATACAAAAATCCATAGAACTTTTTGACATTCAAACTAACCTACTAAAATCTACATAACTACCACAGTGGCATGGTACACCCACCACGCGCTCCAAGAGTCGTGGTCCCCCTGGGTGACCCCGCACCACGCCCCACCGCTGCTCCCCTCCACCACTGATGATGAAGCATATACCCTCATGCTGAAGAGCTTCGTGGACACTGTGCGCCAGATCATTAACGATTGTCTAGGTATGTACTTATGTTACCCGACTGTGCAGTAAGGAGGGTTATGTTTTTTGACTTAATGGTAAGCTTGACTGGTTGGGAGGTCATTTTAGGATAACAATCTGAGAAAATGTTGGTTTTTGGGTGTAATAAATATCTATATTACTAGTTGACCCGGCATAAGTTGTTCTGTCATAGGAATGAAATGTCAAAGTGACGCGACACTTTATGTACATTTTTGTTAGAAAAAAAACCGCTCTAAAATTTCTAATGGATGCCTTTGTCAGAACGGTAACAAATTGGACCAAACCGGGACTACATGTGAAGTTATTACTTTTCAAATAAATAAATAATCGTCAAAATCCGTTCACTAAGTCGAAAGTTTTGAAGTAACAAACAAAAACGGTCGAATTTAAGTCGATTTTAATCATAAAATCAGGTGGTGGGTGAAAGATACGATAGTAAACACTAACTCGATATTTTATACAATACTAGCTGCCACCCTGCAGCTTCACCCGCATAGTTCCCGTTCCCGTGATCACAGGGGTATCAATAATAGATAGTAGCCGATTCTCAGACCTACCTAATATGCACACAAAATTTCATGAGAATCGGTAATGTCGTATCGGAGGAGTTTAATCACAAACACCGCGACACGAGAATTTTATATATTAGAATGTAGATATATTTAAAATTTGTACATGTATGACTGTATGTAGTATATTATTTATTTATTATTACAAACAACAGGCATAGAAGAACATCTCTTACAACATGTATTCGAGTGCACGGTACAAACCCACGCAAGCGTACAAAACACGAGCACGCAAGAGTGTCATGTCCAAATGTCAGCTTTATTAGCGGCCTTGGACAAACTACCCTGGACTGAATACCAGTGGTTCTATGGGAAGAGTCTTAATGTCGCTTTGCAGGTTTGTTTTTGTCATATTCTTTTAGGTTTAAGTTCAAAGGGTAAAGTAGTACTTTAAAAATTGTTGTATTTCTTATAATAACTGATTAGAGCTATGTACCTAGTAGTTAAAGCCTTCTTTAGATTTTAGCCAATAATTGATGCAAATTCATCAATTCCTTGTGTTGGAAAGACAAAAATACTTATGTATTTATTAAGAAGTGCTCGTGTCGGTTATGATCCCACCAAAAACATAAATGTAAAAAAGGAGAGCCAAGTTCAATACAAAAGTTATGCTTCACAGATAAACTTCGCCGCAAAAAGAATGGAGATCTAAATGAGTGCCAAGTTGTATGCAAAATCCAAATATTTATTTATAGAAACAAAATAAGATGAACAAGTATTAAACTCAATTTCTTGGCTTCATTGGATACTTATAACAATTGCTGTTATTTAAAATGTTAGATCTTAATCGAGAGGTAGAGGTAATCAATGAGATCAATACTTCTTATGTTAAACAAAATCTTCATAGACCCTCCTTTTATGGACCCACTCAGTATGATAGTTTAAATGGTTTTTCCTATATTATTAGGTATGTGCAAGTACAAACAAGGAGATAACATCGTGGTGTTGTCGAGCTATAGGCGGCACACACGTACACACGCTCGCGCGGGACGACACGGATAATACACTGGAGCAGGTGCAAGTGGCGCCGCGACTTGCGGCACTACTGTACCTGTTAACTGCACCTAGTATGGACCATACTCAACAGGTTAGTCAATAAATCTCGGGAAAAGTAGCCCACATGTTTATCCAAATTATAAACAATCTGTGTTCCAAATTTCATCCAAATCCGCTCAGTAGCTTTTGCGTGAAAGAGTAACAAACATCCATACATCCACGCTCACAAACATTCGCACTTATAATGTTAGGATTTATCGCGTTCCTTCCCAAGCCTTTGTTAAATGTCGGAATCTAATTTAATTGTGTTAATCATACAATTTTGTATAATTAAAAGAACTTCATATAATTTTTAAATATATGTAGCGATAACTTATTACTATATATACCTAGAATGCAACATTCAATGTGTATAAACATTTATTACTTATAATCAAAGTTAGGTATGCCCAAATAAACTAGTATTTAACTAGCTCGATTCGCTCACTCGTATTAACGCTATACGTACTCACAATATATTTTTCTAACCATATTTTATACCTTAGTTCTCGTTATTAATAACTTTAATTTAAAACATAAATCTTTATCATAAAAGTCGTTATTCCTTTGTGCAGATATTAAACGAAGCGACTCGCTTGCCGTGGTGGCGTTTCCCGGAGGTGGCGCTGGACGAAGCCATGGAGAGGTTCTTCATTCAGCATCACAATCCAGCATTACCCTATCATGATCTGCCGCAGTTTAGGTAAACTATACCTTATTAATTACGGCTTTATAGTCTCTTTTTCATTGTACGACGGTCATTTTGAAAGTTTTTTTTTTTTTTTAATAATATCATGGTTTAGTAGATTTTAATTGCTAGTAAAGTAAATAAAAAATATTATACTACATAGTTTGTTTATCCCCTCCGCTGGCAAACCGCAAATAACATTTTAGCAGTACATTTAAATATTTATGTATAAGAATATGGAAGTAGAATTAACTACAATAATGGAGCTTTAATTTTCGAATTTATTTTTCACAAATAGAGTCTAAATCAAAATATTTTTATTCAAATAGTCTTTATTAGCACTTACGAACAGTCTAATGCTCGGTTCGGAAATTTGCTTTTATTGAGAAGAGCCGGCAATAAACTTCGCAATTATAAATTCTGAATAATCTTAGTCCAAATACATTTCTTGCACACTGTTCGTCTCTTTAGGAAACAGATTTAATATTGTCTTCATTAACCGTGAGTTATAACTAATTCCAGGGTGATCCTACACGCAGCCGAGCTGATAGTCCACCCGGAAGTCTCGCACGCACTCGCGAACGCACACGCAGATAACGCACGACACAAACGCACTCGCGCCGTTTCTCAGTGCGTTCGTGCACACTGTGCCCCTGCACTTGTCTCACACGTATCAGGAGCTACGCAACATTTACTGGATACTATCTCTAACCTAGGTACTTGTATATAAAATTCTCGTGTCACAATGTTAGTTGCTTCCGAAACGGCTTGACCGATTTTTATGAAATTTTATACGCATATTCAGTAGGTCTGAGAATCGGCTACTATCTTTTTGATACCCCTAAGTGATCACGGGAACGGGAACTACGCGAGTGAAACCGCGGGGCGGCAGCTAGTACTATATAAATATACTAGCTAACCGTCTAGCACAAATTCGTCTGCGTCACGGATGCAGGTGTCCCCATTTTGCCCCGCTATCTATTGATGCTCAGCTCCTATTAGTTTGAGCGTGATAATATATAGTATATAGCCTTTCTCGAAATAGCCTATACAATACTGCAAGATCTTTTCAATCGAACCTGTAGTTCTTGAGATTAGCGCGTTCAAGCAAAATGTCTTGGACATGCCCCGCCATATTGGATTTAGATGACGTCACAAAGTAAACCATGCATTGTCATCCAAGTTGAACTTATATACACAATTTTAGCTCAATTGCTTGAAAATATCTACATCAAAATTGAGCAAGATTTCACCCGAACAAACATACAAACAAAGCTAAAAAGCTAGTAATATACTTCATTAAAATACAAACAAATATTTCCTCTTTATAATATTAATGTAAAAAAAATCCCAATGTCCTCCTAGACAACATCATTTTGTCTTAAACGTGTATGTATTTGGAAAATTTATACATTTCAGCACCCTACCTGGATAGTTCGGGCGACGAATTAGAAGAGCTACTTAGTCGAGCTGTCATCGTGATGTGCATGGAGCCGGCGGCGACGTCAGCATTACCTGTAAGTGTTCTTGCTGGAACTTTAACATAATAATATGCCAAAAATGATAGTAAACTTAACAATGCTTGTACAATGTCAATCAGATAGCTATTACATTGGTTTAAAATATAAATAGACTAGCTGCCTCCCCGCGGTTTTACCCGCGTAGTTCCCGTTCCCGTGGGAATACAGGGATAAAATATAGCCTATGTTACTCGGGGATAATGTAAGCTACATTATCCCCGAGTAACATAGGCTCCAAAGGTGAAAGAATTTTTGAAATCGGTCCAGTAGTTTCGGAGCCTATTCATTACAAACAAACAAACAAACAAATCTTTCCTCTTTATAATATTAGTATAGATATGTTACGCGTGCTAAATATATATGTATGGGTTATATTTTTTATTTATTTAAGTTCAATTTTTTTTTTACATGTTTTATTGTATTTTAATTAAATTATTTAAGCTCGGTTCCTGACCGGTTTTCTCAGTTGAAGGCTGATTTCCAAACTGGTAATAGCTTCAGTCGCATCGAATTTGAATTTTGGAGGAGGTTCTATATTCCGATGTATATATATATCCCATAGGTTATTGACCATTAAAAAAATTCGTAGTATATGTAGTATATCATCTTTCTGATTACCATATCACAAGCACTGATTCGTTTCCAGGATATTTATTTATTTGTACATTTAATCAGGTGTGGATAAAGTGTATACTAGCGTGTTCCCCCGTCGTTTCTCGTGCATGCGTGTCGGCGGTTGGCGCGCTCACCGCCTTCGAGTACTTCGCGCCGCTCGGTGACGCCGCAGTCAAGGCACATATTACTGCTAAAGGTACACCTTACCAACATTTTAGCACTTTACCAAACCCTTCAGCTTTATTTTTATTTTATTAGGAAGATTAACAACTAAACACGATAGTATAAATACAAGAACAGAAGATGTATGATTTATAGGTTCTCGTCAAAATAGAAACAGAAAATTTTAAACTTAAAAATATTGTTAGAGAGTAATAAGTTGGAATTTTAATTTTAAATGTGTACACTTGTTATAGAATAAGTGAAACATTAATTCAAAATACACTGAAAAGTTTTAAAACAAATACAAAGATACAGTATAGGTAGGTAAAGAAGTGACATGATGTTCAGTTAGTTTGTAAAAAAACGTGCACCAAGCCTAATAATCATAATAAAGGATAATAATCCTAACTAATATTATAAATGGGAAAGTAACTTTATCTGTCTCGCTTTCACTCTAAAACTACTGAACCGATTTAATAGAAGAATTTGGTACTCAGATAATATAGAGTTTGAAAAAAGCCAGGCTACTTTTTATTCTGGGAAAACGGAAGATCTCCCGGATACGCGGGGAGTCACTAGTAGTATATTAATATATCAGCATTGATTACTATAGCATAAGCTCTGCTTAGTTCGAAGCAGATCGTTCGTGGGTAAGACATTTCCCTGGTTTAATTTATAATCGATGATAACCATGTCCGGACAGAGAGTCCGGGCTGGTCGGACGTCCGGGATCGTTGGGCGCGCTGTCCGTGGCGCGAGCCGGCCGCGCTGTGCGCTCGAGCGCGTCTCCACGCCGCCTATGCGCTCGCACATGTGCGCGAACATGCGCGCGAACATGCTCATCTAAGGACCGCTCTACAAGCGTTACTTGGGTGTCAACTTGACTTGTGAGTATAATAACTGCAGTGATGGAATAACCCTAAAACAAATTAACTAATTGCCTAGGGCATCACGTCTTTTCACGTGGTTTTTTATTGTTGTCGCACCTCTTCCATTTCCAAGATACGTTAGATCTTATCATTTTACAAAAAAACTAGGTTTAAAGACTGATTCTAGTTGAAACAAGGGAAGGTGGGCTCACAGGCGTAGATTACCTAGGGCATCAAGTAGTCTAAATCCGTCACTGAACAGCTGAATAACTTCAGCTGTAAACCAGAGCATATTTTGAATTGCAAATTTAACAAAATGTTTCACGATACTTCTTTTAATTATCCTCAGAAAATAGAGAAGTAAATTTATTCCAAATCTGTTAAGATTTTTTTGCACTCAAAACTTACATTCTTTTGACCTTAAAATATTCTAAATAGCTCAAATAAAATTCATGTTTATGTAGATTCCCCGGGAAAACAGCTGAACCCGCAGGGCTATAAACTAGCTATATTATCTCTTTAATAAACAATCCTAATTATAATAATCTTATTTTTTCCCTAGTGTGGAAAACGAAACAATAATCGCCGTGTGGATATGCTTCGCGTGTCGCATTGCCGCCGAGTGCGGCGCCTCCAGCGAGGACGTGGAGTGCAAGGTCGCGGCTTCGAATCTACTGGCTCGTTGGGCTGACCAGCCGAGACGGTCCATCTTAAGGGTGGTCACCCTAACCGCTGATAATGATAGACCTACCGCTCGGTAAGTACAGTTTTGTATTGTTGACTAGCCCCCTCCCCGCGGTTTCACCCGCGAAGTTCCCGTTCCCGTGATCACAGAGGTATCAAAAATTTATAGTAGCCGATTGTTTTTACTATATTCCAAGCCTTTTTTATATTCACTTATCTTTTAAACCTTCCCTGTACTGTCACGAATAATTCAAGATCAAAATTAGCCGAATCAGTCCAGCCGTTCTCGAGGTTTTGTGAGACTAACGAACAGCATATTGATATAGATTAAACTGCTTAAAGAATTTTGGCTACTGTCAGTGGTTGCAAACATTTTTGGATTAAGTGCATACATTTTTCGACCTTTATTCGTAAAAAAACGCATGCATATAAGAAGATCTTATTATCGAGGGTAAAAAGGTTTGCAATTTCTAAAACGCCAGCAATTGGGATATTATATTTACAGCTGACTATGATCAAGATCTATACTAAATACAATATGGCTGCCACTCAAAGATGGCGGAAAATATTTTCTATTTAACCCCCTCATTATGGGTATTATATGAAAGGACTTGAAAATTAGAAAACGATTATGTTAATGCTATGACACTAAACCAAAGCTAGCTTTTTTAAAACTCTTCTTCCTGCCCTTATCCCGCAAGCAGGGTCGGTACAACGTGTGTTCTTCCATTCCTCTCTGTCAGAAAATAAAAACTATTTTAAATTGTTTTTCGGTTAGTTTTGAAATAAATAAATATTACAGGCACCGTCTACTCTGCCGCTTCGCACAATGTATACTAAGTCCTTCTGAGAATGCGTCTCGTGCCTTCCAAGGCGCTTGTACCGCGGCTTTAGGAGCCTCCCCTGGTGACGTCATCACCTGGGGTCGTTCACCTCACCGCAAACGTCTGCCCAGGTTAGCCCTTAGACTCTACCCTAACTGCGAAGCGTACTTTAAGGACGAATTAGACTTAGCACCAGATGAATGCTGAGAGAGCTGAGAATTTTTTTGATACCGCAAGGGTGGCAAATAGGCATTCCCATCTGATGGGAAGCGGTTACCGTAGGACGCTTGCAACACCAGAGTTTTTTATACCACAAGGGTGACAAAAATACGGTCCAACCTGATGGGAAGCGGTTACCGTAGCCTATGGACGCTTGCAACACTAGAAGCGTCACTCACGCGTTGACCCTGTAAAATAGAGAGCAATGAATGAATTTCGACTCTATTTGGTGTTACTATAAAGATGAATTTGTAATGGTTGAGCTGTGATCATAGTTTAAGAGACTGATTTTTAACAGCTAATTCATACCAGTGATAGTTATTTGATATTTTAGTGTTTTAAAGCGATCGTTAGGAAGTTTGCAGGCGAACAAATATCTAATCAAAATTTTCCATATAAATGTTAGTTAATAAATTTGAATATATACATGTCATACTTATTGGTTCCGCCTATGTATAGATATATATAGAAAATAACTTCATTTGTAAAATTTCATTATTTTATATTTTTTTTGCTTACTAAGTTATATTGGTGTATCCCTTCTTATGATAGCCCATTATATATATTACTATTTTAACTCTACACAAGATATTTCAATGAAAATTAAATTAATGTTTTGTTCAAAAAACAGACTCAAAAATCTAGATACAAATAGGTCGTAAATAAGGGTATAAAAATTTATGAGCATGCATGACAGCACTTCGAATTAAATTGTAAAATAATTTGTATTACTGTACTATTCGTTATATATTTTTTATTTAGAAATAAAGGTTATAGATAGGTAGGTATATCATTTAAATGAGATGGTTCAAGTAGTGACAAATTTCTGAATGCGGTGTTTTGCAAGTAGTAATTGTACGTAAATAAAAAAAATGTATAGTATATAAAATAACTCAATAATTCTAAAATCTATCTATATAAGATCGCTTATATTATTTTTTTGTCATAAAATTACTCAAATTAGCATCTACTCAAAGTAGCTATTCCATGCTTAAATACATAAATTAGTGAACGTCGATTTTTTATAAAAGTAGTCCTAACATAGTCTTAAACTAAAAATGTTTCCTCCGCACCGCAAGGAACGTCTTCATTAAATGATATGCCCATAGCTATTATAGATATTTTTCATATATGACTGAAGTCTTGCGGGAGTCCTCTGCTACACGGTAAGCCGGTCTAAGTCTCCGCCATCTGAATGTCGTCTCTAAGTCGTCATGTATGGGTTTAATATAAAAATGGAATAAAAATAATGCCAACCAATCTGTAAAATATGTAGGTTTAGCCAAATTATGGGTAGTTATAATAATTCATCATATTAAGTATAATTTGTTGATTTTGTCTTACTTATACGTATCCTAAACAGCTAGATGCATCGTATGATTCCGCTCTTTCTATCTCGCTATGGTTGTCCCTTTCTGACACAATGCGCTACGCTGCCTCTAGTATATGGTGCTTTGTTATACGCCAAAGATATTCGTTTAGATTATATTATAAAACTTAAAAATCTCATCGCTTATGCCTTTTTAATTTTAGTATAGAAATATTTTTATATCAATCGGATTGCTCAAAAATCCTTCTCATGTTTATTGTAATAAATGTTTATAACATATATGGTACTTTTATTGATAGAAAATAAAAAATGATAAATTGAAATAACAACCCTATGAACCGGTAATGGAGTAGGTACCTACTATGTGTTTTTAAAGATATACATATAAAGAATTACGCAAATAATAATGATGGCCAGACAGCTAGTCCTAAACTAAATAAATCGTGTGTTGTAATAGTAATTGAATCTAGATAACAATAACGTTTTATACAAACACTTTTCATGTATGAATAGGTGGATAAGAAGGTCATCATCATCAGCTCATATACGTCTCCACCGAGGAGCTCGAGCCTCCCCTAACAATGAGGAGGTGTAGGCCATAGTCCACCACGCGGGCCTAGTGCGGATTGGCGGACTTAGCATGCCTTTGATTGTGACATCTCGGGCATGCAGGTTTCCTCACGATGTTTTCCTTCACCGAAAGCCAGTGGTGTGAATCCGTACGTAAGTTTTTTTTTAGAAAACTCGGAGGTACGGGCCAGGGTTTGAATCCGCACCTTCATGATCGTGAGTCGGTGCGTTACCCACTGAGCCACCACGGATAAGAAGGTAGTCTCTTATAATTATTAAAATAACCCAAACATAAAAGTCACTTTCTTCATGAGATTGATTCATGAGAATAATTATAATACTCACCAACCAAGCTCTCTGTAATAAATAAAACCGATTACCTAACCCTTTTATCTTCCGATATAATCGTAAAAATATGTAACAAACAATGATGAGTGAAATTTTTAACAGATATGATATAATATCTCTTATATTGGTAATCGTGTCAAGAGATAACCTATCACAAGTAAAGTACCTATAATGTCAAAGTCAAGGTCAAGGATGCTGATAAGCAATAATGTATTAACCCTCATAAACTTCATTTCGAGAAAATGGCGTTTAAAGATTATAGTCATTAGTTAATAGACATTATGTCTATTAACTAATGACTTTTTGTATGATATAAATCCATTTTTGTACTTTTATGTTTTAGATGACTTATAACACTTTTGTAGAATGTTAAATATGCGATGCATTATAAAAATATATCAAAACCTTTGTTTTCGAACTTTTGTGGGTTGACACATTATTGCTTATCTGCATCCAGTTTTAAATAACTATTAAAAGAAATTTTAGGGTACAATTTTATTTACAATGTTAAAGTAAATGCTTTATTTAACGAAATAACAGATAAATATATACAGGTTAAGAGCTGATTACGTAGCCAAGAATCCTCCATCAACGGGCAGTTCTACTCCGCTCACCATGCTGGATCTGTCGCTCAGTAAGAATGCCACTACATCTACCACTTCAGAGACTTCACCAAATCTGAAAAAAATTGTTCTTATTATATATGAAATGAAATATATTCACTTATTCGAATAGACCTTATGTAGATTTTATGCTGATATATTGCATACAATATGCATAAGTATTAACTTTTTTGGAGTAGGTTTATATGATTAAGGTAATCTGTGTAGGTCAGTGGCGGACTAAGCCCGTCAGAGGCCCGGGGCGGCAAAGCTGAATGAGGCCCCCCAGTTTTAAGAATATTAATTAATTAGAATATATTATATTTATTTGATTTGTTTTATGTCCCCGTATCGTTTAATGCTTGTGTTTTTGCCAGTCATGAGGGGGAAGGGCGGGGGTCCCAGTTATAAAGGTACTAAGTAGATTTTTAGTCTTTAGAATTTGATCAGGAGAACGAGGCCCCCCAAGACTGGAGGCCCGGGGCGGACCGCCCCCTCTGCCCCCTGGCTAGTCCGCCACTGGTGTAGGTATAGGTGTTTACCCGACTGCGCCCGTAGGAGGTTATGTCTTAATTGAAGAACTAAAAGAGTATAATGTGGATTGTATTATTATGGTCACAGAAACAACCCAAAAATTGCCCTTTTGGTTTTTAGACAAACCCCTTTCGATCTCCCCTTTTATCCCCTTCCTTCTTATCCCAGCGAGACATTTAAGGTCAGTACTACTATTCTGAAAATATAATTTACCTGTGCAGAGGTATTTTGGCCAACATATCATTGGCTTTAGCGGGCTCAGACCAGCCGGCCCTACCCATATCGGTCATGATGACTGTTGGATTAACAGCGTTAACTCTTATTCCATAAGCTCCCAATTCCAATGCCATGACACGAGTCAGGCCATCCAGGGCGGACTTTGTTGCACCGTATATAGCATGGTCTTTGAGAGCAGCCTGAAAAAATAAGCATTATATATATATACACTAGCTGAAACACGCAACTTCGTGTGTGATGATGGACGATAACGGCGAAAATGACGACCCAAAAAGCGCCACCCACCGGGTCCAATTGTTAATCTAAACCATTCTCGAATCCCTTTGAACACACACAAAATGTCATCAACATTGGTTCAGCTGTTTAGGAGTACCTACCAAGTTCAGTGAAATGCACACGTAGACAAAATATACTTATATATAGGTATAGTTAAATGTCAGATTAGTTATCGGCATTGCATATCATGATGCTGCAAAAAATGATCATAATAGATAATGTATAAAATGAATATGCTTAGAGCATTTCAAGATGCTTATCTTGATGTAACATAATGTCATATCTATCTTATCACAATATTATTAATAGTATAGGTACCTTAGACGCTTGAGAGGAGATATTGACGATCACTCCAGGTGTTTTATTTTCAATCATCTTCTTTGCTACCACTTGACTTACGTTAATGACAGCCCTTACATTCACGGCAAAGGTTCTGAAAGTAACAACTGCTTTTGACCTTGTTCTTACGGGTAGGGAGGACAAGGGACCGTTGTTTTTATAGCTACATCAATGGATGGGATATTCTAATTTCAATTAAGGTTGATAAAAGGAGAAAGGTCTGAAAATGGGAATATATCTAATAATAGTTTTAATCCACGAAATAGTTTAAAAGACGCTTGTCACTGTTGAGGCTTACTCGCCTCGCTTACTCTAGCTATACCTATTGGTTTGTCATATCTTTTAACCCATTTCCTATGTTAACTGCTTATCAAGAATTTGAATAAAAACCTTTAAAATGCCGTTTACTAAAACACTACAAGAGATCTGTAACAAACTATGAGGCGTTCACATTCCTACAAGTACTATAGATACATGCGAAAGTATCTCTTTAGGTATCTATCTGTTACGCTTTCACACTTAAACCACTGAGCCGAATTCGATGACATTAAGCACAGATATAGACAAGAGCTTGGGGAAGGACATAGCTACATTTTATCTCAAGGAAACTGAAGTCTAGTGTAATAAATCAATGGCAATAAAATAAACGACTGTAGTTCATACTTGTCAAAGACAGCGGGCGTGCACTCCAAGAAGGATTCACCAAACGCGACGGCCGCGTTGTTCACGAGCCCATGGAAGTGTCCCAGGGAGTCCACAACCACCCGGGTCTTGTCCCAATCAGCTACGTCAACATCCACAATCTCAATTGATGGACGCTCGCTCTTTAATGTTTCCAAATGGGATCTGGTTCGGGAAAGTGCGACGACGTCTGCGCCGGCGTCGCTTAGGGCTATAGCGGTGGCACGACCGATACCTGTGAAATGAGTCTTTGATATAATGTTCTAGTTTTCTATATGAGTTTTTAGTATCTTATAACCAACGAAGTAGAATAGCTTTTTTCGCGACGAAGACATGCTATATTACCTTGACAATAAGGAATATATGATTTGTAGTAAAAAACAGGTTCTACCAGACTCGTACTTGTGACCGGTTATTTTTGGCATATTGTTTATTCATACTTATCTATTATGGTACAAAATCAAACGTCTAAGGTATAAGTTATTAAATAGTTATTATGAAAATATGTATTAGAAATGCGACCTTGGGGATTTCTAGATCATAAGATCGCATTTTAAGTCTCAAACGAAATAACATTAGGTACCTACATATATAAGTAAGTACTAAATTACCTAACCTATTTCACTTACCTTGTCCCGCTCCGGTGACGAGAATCCTCTTACCCTTGAATGACATTTCCATTTTGCTATATATTATGTATACGTACACTTATATAAATATATCTGTGGAAGTTAATCCGTTCGTAAAAAAAACAGGCGTCGATTCACTCGAATATTTAAGTCCGAAGTGTATGTTGGTAGGTAAATGAAAACAATGATTATATAGTCCGATAGAGTGTATGCGTGCCCACTGTGTGCACACCAGCTTATCTATGCTGTGATATAATACTAAATCTGTGCATTTCATACAGATGGTACCGGTACTTAGATTTCTAATAAAAAATCTTCCATGTTACTGAAATTTTAAAAGCAGTGTAATTAAACTTGCGTCTGTGTCTTTTGTGTACATAAGAAAAAGTCCTACTTAAATAAATAAATAAATAAATAATAATTATTTAGAAAGTACGTATCATGAGCAATACTTATACGAATAGAAAATAGTATCTATATAGCATGAATCTTGTATCTTCCGTATCCTTGAAATATGAGTTGTTAGAACTATTACTTCTCCAAGTTCGAATCCGGCCGAATAGTTTACTTAATTATGACTGTAGATGCGATGTACGATTTGTACCCTGTATTGATGAAGTAGGTACTATTTTCAAAACACTATTTTGCCCTGCCCTGTTTTGTTTTTGAGATATACATCTGTGTCTGAAATTCGATAGCTGTATGATTCCATTATCTGTTTTTACTTTCCCGATAACATAATATTTTTATTAACTTTATCAATCTAAAAAGGTTTTATAAAACTGATAATCTTACATAATGCAATAAATAAACAAAATTGTTGGTAGTGCCTTTTACAATAACAATTTTAAATGATAAAAATTACTAACGTCATGGACAGATATGTTAAATTAAAGCAGATCAAGGTTAGATCCCCGAGAAACACCCGGTAGGTTTTAGCTAGAAAAATGCTTGTAGATTACGATAGATACATAAATTGTAGTAGAACAGTTAGTCATACTAATTTTTAGAAACCAACCAATAATAAATTATAACAGTTTGATTTATAATAAATATAAATGTGTATTTTATTTTATAACTTAAATACATCATGAAACTTGTACAAACTATAGGTATAGAGGATAAAAAATACTTCACCATATTGATTAATAAGGTAGTAAAAAAAATAAAAGGTTAAAAGGCACAAAAAACACCGAATTTGAATAATTTTACATCATGAGTTGTTTTTTTAAAGTCGTCTACAATAAAACCTTATCAAAATACAACGTATGATTGAAACATAAGATACCTGTGGTACTGTAATAATGCAACAGTGATTGAACAAAATTGTATTTAAAAATGAAATTAAAGATAAAAAACCTATTTCGTGGAATCCTCATTGAAATGAAATTATATAATTACTTAGTCATTTATTTATTCATTACATTTACACTAGTGCCGCAGATAAAATAATTTGAGTGCGCATACTTGCCTAAATACAAACATCTCCCCCACAAAGGTATATCTATTTATTTATTAACTTCCGCCCGCGTTCCCATCTTAAGATGTCCCTGGATAAAATTAGCCTATGTGTTTTTCCAGAAAGTATTCTAACTATGTATCATTTTCTGTTGTAATTGAGCTACAAACATACATCCAAACGTTTGCATTTATATTAGAAGTAAGATTTAATAACTTGATTACGATTACATACAAAATCTTTATCGATCATTCCCCGACATATTATTTATCGATGTGAAACTAAAATAAAACAAATGTCTTTCATGAAGTAAGTATTTATTAACACAAAATAAATTAATCAATTTTAAAGATGGCCTTAGCGATTGAACCGGCCTTCAAGTCCTTCAAAGCCTCCTGATACTCAGCAAGAGTGTAAACTTTTACACCTAACTTTTCGTAGTCCAAATACCTGAAAGTATATTAAAATTTCAGTTTACCTATGGCAAAAAGAAAAAGTACCAAGGAGTTCTAAACATATTCTTTTTTATATTTAATCAAGGCACCTTAACTTTGGTGAGAGATTTGTTTTTGAAGCTCTTATAAAAATATTGTATAAGTACAGAACATTAACGGTATGTAAAACTGTAGGCATTGTAGGCATGATTTGCATTAGACCAAAATTCATTAAATTTTCTTTTTTGCTAACGATAGCGGGACGGGAGGCCTTTGCCATACAGTGGGATAACCCAGACTTAAAACAAGAATGAATAATATTACTAAGGAAAAAGACAGAACAAAGTCAGAAAGCCCAAGATCATGTAAGCTCACCTTTTGCCCATTGCCTTCAGCCAGCCGATAGCGTTCGGGAAACTATACGGATTCACCTTCACTCCAATGATGGTCAGCTCTTTGTCAAATATTTGATAAGGGTTGATGCTGAAAGTAATGAAAATAAGATTTATAAGCCACATACTTTACGATTTTAGATTTTAGGTTATCAGAAAAGTCTAACCTATATATATGAAAGGCCATATTACGGCTAAAATCGGAACTATAAAATTATATAGACTATTAGAAGCAGTCATAATAATCGACAGTGGCGCCCTCGTATCCGCTTTAATTTAATTTTTATTTAGTTAAGCCTTCGTTGTTTGAAAATTCTCTTGAAAATTTATCAATTTTGAAATAATATCTAGATATTCTATAATTGTTTTAATTTTATGGAAAACTTGAGATGAAATACGAAATTAACACGGGGGTGTAATATAAGAATTATTTTACTTACGATGCCTGATGAGCTGGGGGACAGCATCCAAACAGTACGTACTTGCCTCCTTGAGTCAAATAGTTAAAGTTGATTTCCATTACTTTGCCAACACCTATATAAACACAATAATTTTAAATTCATATTATATAAAATAGATATCTACCTAATGTTCTTTGTCTACTTGTTGTTCTGTCAGTCAGACAGTATGAATTTTATTATTTTTGAGGGGCATATGTTTTACCTGTACAATCAATGATGACGTCATACAGCAATTTTTCTTCAGCCAAAACATCAGGCGAAACCAGCCGGTATCCAGTCTCTGAAAAAAAAACGGATATTATCCACATTATATTGAAGTTGCCACTATGACACAAATGTTATACCTATAAATATAAAAAAGAAAGATGTCCCAGGATATTGCAATATTTGGCAATTTGATGATGATGATGATGAAGTGAAGTACCGTAAGTAAGTATAAGAAAGTAAATTGAATACTCAGTCAAATCCTGAAAACGGATGTACGTTATTATACCCTTACAGTATTATTTATCTAGCCTTAATATACCCACTTACCCAACCGTTTCACAATTTCCAATCGTGTTTTGTTCTTTTCTGTAACGGTGACATCCCTGTGACCTTGGTGATGGAGAATGGTCACCCATAAGTTACCTGACAAAAAAATAATTTATCAAATCTATATTATTATTATCCCTTGTTAATTAAATTACATATTCTTAGTCCATTTAGGGCACTGTTATTTATTTATTTGCTCCTATTAATATGAGTGCTAGAAAGTAAATTCAAAAGCATTGTCGTTCATTTTAAAGTCCTTCAAGCCGAAAATGAGGGACTTTCAATCTCAAGAAAAAATAAAATAGTCCATAGTTATTTATCATCATGGCTCTTGTAACAATACCAAACCTGTGAAGATTCAATATGCCATCATATTGAATATTGTATGGAAACAAAACAAGTAGGCTTAGAAGTAGCTACATTAACTTACCAATAATTCCGGCTCCGACTACAAGTATCTTTTCACCGACCCACAGCGGCGATGCGCGGTCGAAGCCGTGGGACACACACGAGTATGGCTCACAGAGACCAGCTGGGTATAGATGAATAATGCTTTATGGTAACATCAGAAACATAGAGAGAACAAGAAACAACAGACGAGAACGTTAGAATGGGCTTCATTGCTTGGAGATCCCGTACAGCCAACCTTAATGTAAAGTTTCTACATAAAGTGCAAACGGATGGTGGCGACAGATGAATATTTTAGGTAGCTACTCGCTTGCGCAATAACGGAGTTAGATAAAACTTGGCAAACGTATAGAATATGTACATTCTGGATGACCACATAGAATACTTTTATATCGGAGAAGAAGTAAAATGTATTCTTTTCAGTAAACCTTTATACTATTTCATTTTGCTGCAACTGCAAAGCCCTAGTCTCAAAATATAGCTCTGTACAGTTTCCTCACCCTCCTCAGTAGTGATGCCATCAGGCAACGCGTACACCTGAGTCTGGGGCACGGCCACGTACTGCGCCCAGCCCCCGTCGTTCCACGTGCCAATGGAGATCCCCACGCCCCCGGTCACGCAGTACTGGTAGCTACCCTTGCGGCAGTAGTCGCATAGGAGACACGCGCTGGAAGAAACATTCTTGATAACACGATGAACTTACCTACTTTCTGTTAGATCGTGGTGTCGAATGCAGGGTGCAGGTAAAAATCCTAGCCCGTACCTCGGAGTTTTAAAAAGCTAACCCTATATTTAGGAAAACGTCATAAGGAACCCAGCATAGCTTATATGTTACAAAGGCATGTGAAGTATACCAGTCCCCACTAGGCCAACATGGTGAACTATGGCCTTAATCTCCTACTGTGGAGACTGTGTCATGATGATGCTCTCTGTTAGAAAAAGAAATTTCAACGTTTAAATATAATTATAGCTCCAAATTCTCAATTTCCAAGCATATAATAGGTAAGATGGCTTATCATTAATACCACAAACCTATATGCATAATATATATGCCATCTTTATGATCTTGGTCAGGTTCAAACCAATATTGATACATCCTGTCAATATTTATTTTAGATTTCATTGTTTGAACCAGAACTAAGCAGAGCTTGTTATATGATACTCAGAGTCATACGGCCTACGTCATCGTCTTCTGCACGCCTCAGGGTGGAAGGTAAAATTAAAGGTACCATAGGTATAGCTAAATGATACAGGGACAAAACAAGTTAACTTAGCATTTAAAACAAAAAAACTTGAGGCAAAGTTGTACCTAGATTTCGAAATTTGAGCAAAATACGTTAATTACTTACTGATTGGGGTCCACAACAACTTTTTGGCCTTTCTTAAAGATGGATGCCTCGCCCGCTTCGTACACCTCGCCGCTGAACTCATGCCCCAGCGGTAGAGGGCGCTCTTTTGTTATTGGGAACTCTCCCTGCAAGCATTTGATAACTATAAATCTACACTAATTTAATATTATAAAGCTGAAGAATTTGTTTGTTTATTTGAACGTTATGTTCAATTTGAATCAGTAGTTTTTGAGCCGCTAAGCTCGATGTCGACGAAGTTGCGCGAGTTAATTTATATGTAAAAATTTGACGGACGGTACACAAAACTTTATGACTTTTATGTATGAAAATATATAAAATTTATTCACCCTCGTTCTTAGTAGGTATAACAAACCTATTCATCGGTTTTATTATTAACATTTTATATAAACAAACATCCATTCATCAATCCATACTCCCAAAGTTTCTCATTTATAATATTAGTAGGATATATAGGTAGGTAAGTACCTGAATAATATGAAGGTCAGTGCCACAGACTCCTGAATATTCCACCTTCACGATGACCTGGTCGTCCCTCTCGATCTTTGGAATCGGGTAGTCTTTGTAGTATTTTAGAGATAAACTGTTTGCGTCAAATACAATCGCTTCCATTTTGATTTTGTCTAAAACAGTGGTACCTTAAATATAACAATTAAACTTTGTGATAATCTCAACATGTTCAGTACGTACTACATAAATTTCCCGAATCGGTTTATAAATGACAGTATTTCCTCATTTACTTTAAAGTCTGTTAAAAAATAGCCATTTCGCTTTCATTAAAAGTTAATAGGTATAAGGCGGGAGCCATCAAATGGTGTATAGTATAAGATAAGAAACCGGAATTTTAAACAATTATTAAAAAAAAACAAATCTTACCAAATACAAGAGATTGCCGCTGGAATATCAATTATACAATAACATATGCTTGCTTACATAATAAATATTATGACTTACTGATAGCTATATCAGTGGATTGGGACTTAGTTATTAACAATAATGTAGGTTAGCCAACATTTATTCTTGAAAATTTTAAATAGAATATAATTTCTAAAAATTGTTGTGAACTATGAAATATAAATAATATTTTATAATATTTTCATTACCTATTGGATTCTGTATTGTTTGTATTTTTTCGTTAATTATACTGACTAATTAAAATTTATGCGTCTCGAAAATATTTCTAAAGTATTGCCACCCCACATGAGCATAAAAGCTTCAATATAAAGTATGATTAGATATCTTTTAGGGTTCAGTATTAACCACTATTGATTTTTTCAAACTTCCGCCAACTAAATCGACGCTGGAAAGGACATGCGACATCAGACTAACTTTACAGTCGAGCTGTTTAAAGTTTGAATTTTCAGTAAAAAAGTCGATGCGACATCAAAAGTCGTCGTAGGAGGACGTGAGTAAGACCAAACGACGCAGAAAAATCAGGCGATTCCAACAACTCAAATTGGCCCAAAATGTCGCTTGGATAATTTTTCCTTTCCAGCGTCGAAATTAATACTCATATTCTTATTTAGACTCAAATCACATGTGATCATGATCAATGCAACGTGATCATGATCAATGCAACGTGATCATGATCAATGCACCTTGATCAAAACATCGAGGTTGGCCGAAATATTCTGATAATAGTCTACGCGGGAATCCTCCGTAGGTACCTATATTTCATTACATACAAAAACAATAAGGTAACAAAAATATTACTTATTAAACTTATGTACCTATAGTTAAGTAAATAAGAATTATCGTTACTTGTCGATATGCATGTCTTTAATAAGGGTAGGCAGTAGGTAGGTACTATATTTCTACTTACTTGTAACTAATACTTTAGTTTAACTTAATCCTACGTGCATGCAATTATTTGACCTAAGTAGAAATCGAACCTACATTTAAGCATCTAACAACGTAGCAATTCGTGTAAATATAAACAAATGTTTCTGATAAGATTTCACGTTATATTTGACAACAACTAGCACCATCTCTTGGTGTCCGCCGTAAACTATTGCTTAAATATTCCTTTATTAGACAACCAACACATTACTAATTTACTGAATATTTAATTATCAGAATAGCTTTTTTACTTGTATTATACTTATACTTTATTATCGTATGACACTTGAACTAAAAGTAAGGAATCTGAAGGGGTATTAACCATTTTTATTCCAAGATGTGTTATATTTTGTTAGAAAGGGTGATACCTAATAAGATACATTTAACAATATGTTGGTTTTAAGGATTAGAATCTAGGTACAAAAATAAAATAGACAATCAATTGTATGTAACATTTATTAATAAGTAAATTTCATATGTAATATTTATTTTACTTAATGTAAATATTAACAGCTTCGTTTGCTTAATTCGACGTACATTAAAGCCACTGATTATAACAACTTATATATGTACTACGTACTGCATATAAATTTACCCCAATTTTTTGTGGAGCAAACGATTAAAAGTGGCATTGCAATTTTAATCTGGCAGGGGTTTTAATTTAGCTTTATCACGATATAGCATAATGTGTCTTTATGAATTCAAATATAGCTCATGTTTGTCTGGAATAATGCAGCTTACCATACTTTGAGTGATCCATTAGAAAAAAAATCTTCTCCTCTATATATTAGTATTGATAATAAATCAGTGACAAGAGAGATCGTAATGTATCTTATCGCACAAACTATTGATTAAATACCGAAGGTTATATTTGTTCTATTTACATAAAAGCCGAAACTTTGAACCTATCGCTTGCCACTCACATTTTTTAAGAATCTTTATAGAAGTTTTCACTAACTATAAAGAAATTAAATATTGCATAAAACTTATTTATAACAACGAGTACCTATGTGTTTATTGAGTCAAAAATGTGACTTAATTTAGTAACTTCAGTAATCCTAGAAATTCTATACCTAACTAAGATCTAAGATCATGAACCAAGTAAAATATATCTAAGACTTCACAAACAAACTCTACATAATATTTATCATATCTTTTGTGGATATAATTTGACAGGATTATCTAAGCGTACATAACGAACTACTGTCCGGGCGTTTCTAGATAATAACTGTATGATAGACAAAGCACGTGATCAATATCTATGTTAAAAGCAACATTAACATTATTACATTTTCTCAACAAAAAATTACACTATATTCGCATACGTACAATCCAGCCAGTTGCTAATAATAGTAGGTATATACATTATTCTTAGACGTAGAATCGAATCAGTTACTAATAGTAACTTTGCCATAACTGCGTCCCATAGTCAATAATCAGCTTTGTAATCCACGCGCTAAGTTTCACATCGACTAACTCTCGACCATCATCGCGCAAGTTTCTTCCCATGATAATGCATGGCGAGTCCCAGAACAGCGGAGGCGGTGGCCACGGAGCTAGCTGTCGGTGTGGTGAGGGTACCTCCCCAGAGCCATCCTCGTGGAAGCCAGCTGACCGCGTGTATGACGTCACACACCAGCTTGGTGGTCGTCAGGGAGGCCTGGGTGAACCTCGCCGGAGCACATTTCGTGCGATGCGGAGATTGTAAGAATAGTGCGCACGCGTGCAGCGACCGCACTGATCTGGGAATTTAACAGGGTGATTAAAATGATGTTTAACTTGATGTCTCCCTTTTGTGCGGAGAAGGAATCACAGGTTCTTAATACCATATGAAAGGTTTACAAATAATATGGCATAATAACAGATAATTTACAAACGTACTGTTTTGATGTTACTCTTTGAATGGCAGGGTTTTAACCCCCCTTAAAAAAGAAGATGTGGAAAAGAAGATTCATACAGTGCTATCAGATCTCAAGCTATGCAGAGTTTTTAATGTAGAAATACACAAAATAAACAGACATATTCGAACCGTTTTAAAATTGCACCTAAGTAGGTACATGGGGACGAGCCACAAAAAATATACTGTACCTAATAAATCCAACGAAAGCTGACAACGACCAGAACAGCTTATGGGCAGTTCGTATCCTGAAATCTACCTCTTTGGAGACAACCAGCACACCTGTGTCAATCAGCCAGACCAGCTTCTCGGCTTGGAGGTACGCCAGTGTGAAGGCACTGCTGGCCATTCCCAGTGTACCCCACAATGGACCATCCTGAAAATATCATCAGGATTTAAATGGAAAAGGGTTCTGACTCTTAATGCCGCAAAATTAAATATGCTAAATTAGTTTTGGCAAAAAAAGATAATTAACATCTGTTAAAAACTATTTGATTGCGTAACTTATTTAACTAACATAGTATCGGTTTAAAAATGCTATGACTATAGTAGCCATATAAATCAAGAAGATTTCCGCTAAGGTTTTTTGCAAAAATTCTAATGCGAAAACACATTAACCCCCAGTAATTTACATTTACTACAAAACTGACCCAGCTTCGAGTAAGAGTTTGCGTCCTAAACCATATATGAGATGAGATATGGGTACTGAGTGCTGTCAATTATATACCTTAAAGCAAAACAATAAAGTTCACTTTATAGACGTATAACTAACCTGTTTCCCCAATCCATAATTAAGTGCGGTCCTCAAGGCTGCGGCGTCGTCAAACAAACGGAGTGTGGCGCGTGTCGCCGCTAGCCGACCGCTCGCTGTCAGCAAATGCTGACTATTCGACGTTGAACCCCATAGTTTGAGTACGTAACACGTTAGTGACACTACCTGTGGTTATTAATCATGGAAAGAAGAGTTAGTTAAGTTATTCAATTAGAAAGAGAACGTAACATCTTACAATATCATTAAACTGCATAAATGATGTATTTACATCACCACATTCCAACTCAACTGAAAAACAAATCTAGCTATCTATATATTATATCATAAGGAAAAAAAACAATGTTTAAACTTCTCAAATACCCACAGCTATCTAGGTAGTCATCAGTAGTTTAATCTGCACATCTAGTTGATTAAATTATTTAATCAGTCTTATATCAAACATAAACATTTATTTCATTTTTGTTAACTAAGTTACCTACTGCGCGATTGGTTTTGTGGTTACTGACCCTGCCTGTAACGCCCGTCGTGAATTATATTCCCATACAGAACAATCATCTGTGTGGATGACTATATATCTATCTATGTTGTCTGGTTTTAAATATCTGTTGAATGTAAATACTCCATTATTTACATTACAACATTGCAACTCAACAAATATAGACATATAAATATATATATACTTACAGCCCGGTTGGCTTTGTGGTTAGTGACCCTGACTTTCAAGCCGCGAGTCGTGGGTTCGAATCCCACCCAGGACAAACATTTGTATGCATGAATATGTCTGTTTGTCCTGTGTCTGGATGTAAATATCTATATAAGTATATATTTAAAAGTAGTATATGTAGTATATCAGCTATCTGGTTACCTTAACACAAGCTCACTTTGATGCTTAATTTGGAATCAGATTGGCCGTGTGTGAAAAATGTCCCAGGATATTTATTTATATATATCATAAGGAAAAAAAGCAATATTAAAATCCCTACAATACCTACAGTTATCTAGTCATCTGTAGTTTAATCTGCACATCTAGTTGATTAAATTATTTAATCAACCACATATCAAACATAAACATTTATTTTATTTTTGTTACCTAAGTTACTGGGCAATTGGTTTTGTGGTTAGTGTCCGGGTAGTCGTAAATTCCATTCCCACACAGGACAATCCTCTGTGTAGATGAACATATAATATGTTGTCTGTATAAGTATCTATTTTAAAGTAGTGTATAGCTATATACAAGCTCTGTTAATTTCAAATCAGATTGGCCGTCAGTACATCTAAGATATTAAGTAAACTAAAATATATATCTGTTGCATACCTTATCACGATTGGCATGTGACTGCAGAAGATCGCAGATCTCGTCGACCACCGCCATGACCCAGCCTTGAGCTAAATACTACCACACTGAAACACTGAATTGTTTCTACTGACATATGTCCAAATATTTTATCAAATCATTCAGATTAGATAGTATATTGATAACTCGTTTTGGGTAGAAAATTTGCTGTTTGTTTTCCTGATTCGATTATGTAATTTGGAGAGTAGAATGCTTCTGAATCTTCACGCGTTTTGTCCGCAAAGAGGTAAGGAAAGTCATAGAATCTTCCTCATCTTAACAAAACCACTAGTTTCCAGCGAAGCATTAAAATACGTATGCCATAATTGGTTACACTTACAATATAAAAAAAACTATTAATAATTTATAATACATATTTTGAGGACTTATTATTAAAATTTATGCATTAAATTTCGCGAAAATAAAAATATATAAGTAAACTTTATATAGAATCAGCTATAACAATGTTTTTTTTACACCACGTTGTCTCAAAACATGGTCAAACATCAGCTAGATAATTACAAAAACCCTCATAATTGAAATTTCGTTAACAATTAAAACTATTGGTACTAAAATAAAAATCAATATTGTTCTCATTTGTGTATTTGTAACAGTATCGTAAAATATTAAATTAAAACATTATACAAATATACCTTTAAGTAATTAACGTGACCATTTCTTAGTTACATTTTCTATTGATATATTAGTATACTATATACTTCCTTTGAGCAAATAGGTCACCTTAAAAGAAATCACGCTTGGGGTGACCACAAAATATGTGGGAAGACAATAAAGACATTTTCATCCCACCATCTCGGAAAGAGTATTTTTAATCTTCAATATCTGAGTGGAAAAGCCGTTTTTATTCTCTAGAGGATAAAGTAAATTGAATTTGGAACATCGTGTGCACTAAGTTTGTGAATTAAAAAAAAACATTAAACCTATTTACTGCTACCTCTATGGTGCCGAGTATATCATACAACTTTTTTTTAATTTGTTAAAAACTCAGACTCGGCACCTTCTTGGTGTTCTTTTTTCAATTTGCTTTTTTTTGCATTTAGTCATTTCCTCGCTGAGGTGGAATGAAAAGTTACGTGTTGCACTCGAGTGCAAAGATTTTTCACCTCGTGCTCTTTTGATTCCCTCGCTAACGCTCAGGATTCTAATTTTGAATCACTCGCTGCGCTCGTGATTCAATTTTAGAATCCTTCGCTTGCTCGGTCATCAAAATTGAACACGCGGTTAAAAAGCAACTTTGCACTCTTGTATAACAAATAACTATTTTCTATAGTTTTTCATGTACTAACGGCTGGAGACACATGGACAAAATTTTATACATAATCAGTGTTAGAAACTTACGGCAAATATCCCTAAATATAATTCAATTATATACTTACAAAATAATATAATATATAGAGTCTTTCTTTGAATAAAAATGTCCTATATTTACAAAAGTATGAAACATAAATAAAGATTTTAAAATATCTAAATCAAATATACAAAAAACCCTGCCTGTTCTGGAAGTAGAAATAAAGCTAAAATATTCCTAGTGTTAAGGAAACCCGAAGGAAACTTATAACTATATATATACAATTGAAATATAACCTTAGTTTAATAGATAGATAAATCTAGATAAAAGTAACCTATGTGATTAATACAGGTTATAAGCTATGTGTTCCAAATTACATACAAATACTAACCGTAGTTTTTGCGTGAAAGAGTAACAAACATACATCCATATTCACAAACTCATTTATTTGCATTTATAATATTAGTAGGGTAGACCTATAGGTATTCATCGCTCGTGCCTTTATATTAAAACAATAACTTCCAGAATACGAAATTGTTTATGTAAGTAAATAAATTTAAATATGAACAAAACATTTATTTTAATTGAATTGCATATATACAATTGATATTTACATACCATAATGGTAATTAAGTCAGTAATATATAATATTTTAAGTGTATTTTTTAATTTGCTGTTAAATTTGTTATTGATGTAGACATAATTTTGCATGGTTTACAAATGGAAGTTTAGAAAGAGAGCTACGTTTAAGAGTCGTCTCTTTCTCCCGAGACAAAGTAAAATTCTAAATAAAGCTCGCTGTTAAACTGCATCTATATATAAAACAAAGTCCCCGCCGCCTCTGTCATTCTGTCTGAACGCGATGAACATAAACAATACTGAACAGATTTTCATGCGGTTTTCACCAAATTACGGAGTATTTCATGGGGAAGGTTTTTATGTATAATACATCAATTCGGTAGGTGGCGCTGGTGGGCAGTACGAAGACTGCCGGGTCTAGTAATATATAGATCAATTGACCGAGGCCTCGAAATTTGGCACGTCTTTCAGTCTCTACTTTTACATAACAAGTTTAATTTTATTATTTTACAGGAACTTACTCTGTTAGTTACATGGTGTTACACTCATTTCGAAACCTGGAGTCCTCGTATTAAAAAAAAAAATTACGTGAGGCACTCGGGGACTGCCGCGGTAAAGCTATTGCATTGCATAGCATTTTGTATCAACTTATGCAATTATAATTTTATTTATTTATTTTAATAATAAATGCACTTTGTTCATTCATATTCATAACCCTTCATACACAAATTTTACAAGTACAGCTATTCACTGTTGTACATAAATACATATACACCTATATACTTTCTCATAAGCAGCTTATGAATTCGTCCGATTTCGGAGCAGCTCGTCTCGATTCGTGCGAGTTTCGTAGAGTCGTACAATACGTCTAATCGCACACAGAGCATATATTTTTTTTAATAATATGCATTCTGATGTGCATACGTATTTGAATACTTAGGCTTTATGACGTGGTACCCTTGCCACGAAATAGAAACAAAATAATAATTACGCGCGAATACGGAAATTGAGTTTTGTTTTTTTTAAATGTCAAACGCCATTTTTTCAAAACGTCAAAGAGTTAAGAAGATAGCAAACAAACACCGTGCCGAAGTCTGCCGAACTGAAACGATGTTAGACGATGTGTTAGGTTTTTTTCGTTACGGAATTTCTTGATTCGGTCGCCGCGCTCAGAGCCCGCGATAAAAGCTATGCAATAGCTTAATAATGCTTCATCGACATTAGGTAGTTTCTCCTTATATTACTTTTAAACACTCTCAGAGCAGATTTTGGACCTGAGCTTACTCTTATTCTCCTCTAATCAAATCTGATACATAACTACATTGACTTTAAGTACAAACCCGTTTACACTTATCACCATACTATTTCAACAGTCGTTTCTTAGCAAAGTACATAGCAATACCTATAACTGAGGAGGTGGTGGCTATAGCGGCTACTTTAGTAGCTCCAATCTTCTCTCCCCAAAGCCAACCATCGGGAAGGCAGCTGACTGCATGGGCAATGTCTAAACACAATTTCCCTATAACAACACTTTGGAGAGCTAGTCTGACGTCCAGGTTCCGTTTGGCATCAGCGCCACCGTCCTCCGAGGAGTTCTGCAGGCAGTCCCTACTCCACCACAGCTGTTTGATGGAGCGTGATGTTCTGTGGACAGGGTGGGAATACAAGGATAAAATATAGTCTATTTTACTCCCTGATAATGTAGCTTTCCATTAGTGAAAGAATTCTTGAGATCGGTAAGCAGTTTTTAAGCTTATTGGATACAAACCAGAAAAATACAAATCTTTCCTCTTTACAATATTAGTATAGATTGGTAGTTTTGGTTGTGACAATGGAGGAATATAATATGTGTATTGAATAACTATATTATAGAGTTGATATTAATTACAGTATTATTTAAATAGCAACCTTCGAGCGAACGTAATCATGTATCTAATACATGGTATACTAGATACGCCCCCGCGGTTCCTCTAGCATTTCTAAGGGTGATTTTCCAATCGTAAAAGAAGCTTGCGCGTTATTCTAGAACATAATTCTATCAGTGTACCAAATTGATAACAAAGAAAGCATATATACATGATCAAATCTGTTTGGTCCCCAAGTCCAAATAACCCCAAAATAAATACTTACTGCAACAAAGATATGAACAGGCTAGCGGCCCATAGCGCCGTGCTAATAGTCTCCAGGGTCTCGGCGGTCTTCGCGTTCAGCTTGAGGATGCCCACGTCGTGGAGCCAGCACGCCTTCTCCACCGGCAGGAACACCTGATCCACCATGTTGGCCAGTACGCCCAGGGCAGCCGCCACACGGGTTGACTCCTTGAATTGAAGGGTATATAGTAGTAGTAATTGTAGTGAATTGACAGAATTGACAGATCGGTTGGCTTTGTGGTTAGTGACCCTGACTTTGGAGCCACTTCTTCTACCTGACGTTAGTCCCGGCTATTGCCAGGGTCCGCCTTCCGACTAAACTTTCTCCACTTTGCCCGATCTTTCACATCCTTTTTAGTCAGGCCTGACTTTGAAGCCACTGCTGGTCGTGAATATGCATAAATATGTCTGTTTGTTCTGTGTCTGGATGTAATTGTATATATAAGTATGTACTTAAAGTAGTATATATGTAGTATATCTGCTATCTGGCTACCATAACACAAACTCACTTTGAAGCTTACTTTGGAATCCGATTACCCGTGTATGAAAAATGTCCCAGGAAATGTCCTAGGAAAAATGTCCCAGAAAAGTGATTTAATGATATTTTTAGGTTTGCAAAAGGAGACTTGACTGCCATGTCCTCTGATAGTAGTCTATACTAATATTATAAAGAGGAAAGATTTGTTTGTTTGTAATGAATAGGCTCCGAAACTACTGGACCGATTTCAAATATTCTTTCACCTTTGGAAAGCTACATTATCCCCGAGTAACATAGGCTATATTTTATCCCTGTATTCCCACGGGAACGAGAACTACGCGGGTAAAACCGCGGGGAGGCAGCTAGTCAGATATATACTTATTTATTTAGTTAGTATCTATATAGAAATGTTTGTATCCATAAACCAGAGTATCAGTAACTAGCTTCCACCGTGGTTTCAATGGCGTAGCTCCCGTTTTCCTAGGAATACGGGGATAAAATATAGCCCATGTTACTCCCTGATAATGTAGCTTTCTATTGGTGAAAGAATTTTTGAAATCGGTCCAATAGTTTCAGAGCCTATTCAATACAAAGAAACCTCTATATAATATTGGTGTAGATATGTGTAGGTGATGCTTAGTTAAAATCATCCATGCTATTTTACAAGTTCTATAACCAAAACTCAATTGAATAATCGCTCATGTCTAAATAGATCTTCTTTTCAGACCGGTGTGCTCGCAAGAGAAACGAATCGATAGAGTCAACTACATTTAAATATGAATTTAAATTCTAATACTAACTATTGTCATATATAATTTATGCGTTAGCCAAACGTTGTTTGTTTCGGAAAAAAAGATAGGTAAAGAATTTTTACAATACCTACAATAAAGATTACAAGATAAGCAATAATTAAATGCAGAAAATGTGATCACTATGGGCGGACAAATATCATTTCGGTACTTCATAACATTATTATCTTTTTAAGTATTTATTTTGCACTTAAGTAAATAGATTTTATGTGCAAGTGCAGATTATTGAAAAAATAGAACCTTCTTCAGATATCAAAGATATTGACTGAAATCTAAGAAACCTAACTTGGGTACATAAAAATTAAGATGTTAGCCTGGCGTAAGAAACCTCGATAGTATCAAGCATATTTAAAACCACGCAAAAATTTATTGACTTTAATATTGTTTTTATATATTGATAGATTCAAAAGGATGTTTATACCTACGAATACTTTAATTAAATATTGTTTTGAAGTTTATAAGTACTAATAATTGTATACAAAATAAAATAAATATATTTTAAAAACCCGATAAGTATTTCTTGAACTTCTTACTCTATTAACTTAACCATCCGTAACCGAAAAAAACAAAGCGTGTATAACTTACATGTTTCCCCAAGCCATAGTTATAAGTGTGCCTGATCATGGGTATATCGTCGAACAGCCTCAGCATCATCCTCGCGTTGGAGAGCCGGGACCCGGCCGACTGCCATGGCTTCTCTCCCTTCACGCATCCGTATAACTTGAACGCGTAGCAAGTTAAACGGACCACCTGTAATTATATGCACTTAATCATTAGCGCATCTCCACCGAGGAGCTCGAACCTCCCCTGACAACGAGAAAGCCATAGTCCACCACGCGGGCCTAGTGCGGATTGGCGGACTAAATCATCATCAGCTCATATACGTCTCCACCGAGGAGCTCGAACCTCCCCTAATAACCGGGGGAAGCCATAGTCCACCACGCGGGGATAGTGCGGATTGGCGGACTTCACATGCCATTAATTGTGACATCTCGGGCATGCAGGTTACCTCACGATGTTTTCCTTCACCGAAAGCCAGTGGTGTGAATCTGTACATAAGTTTTTTTGAGCTCAGAGGTATGGGCTAGGAGTTTAAACCTTCACCCTCACGTTACGCCAAATTAATAGTACGCCTGTGGAGGGTAATGCTAAGGTTCTGGATCTTTCAGATTTTTGCGAAGTAGCCAAAGTAGTGGATGATTAGCTTTATGCACTAAAGCTAACGGTAGATGAGATATTATGTTTTGAATGTAATAATAATAATAATTTACCGCTTTGTAATCTTTATTCAAATCGTTATTGTTTAGCATTTCACTTGTTATCTCACTGGAAATTATCACAATCTGAACTAAAACTAATTTCGAAGTGGCTATAGAAACACTTGCAGTATTTTCTGGCCAATTATAGAGTCAATGGAACGCATGTACTAATAAGTATCTTTGCACATCCAAATATAAAATACACTAAAATACAAAACCGAAAATAATAGCACTAGTTACCACTGTTGATAATAATTAAATAAACACTAAAATAAAAATCATTTTAGTCCTCCATAATTAGTTAAAATTTAATACAACAATTACTGTTCGACATTCATTACTTTTTCCATAAATTAGTTATTTATGAAAAGAATATCAATTAAACTTTGAATAAAAACAATTATGAATATATAAATGAACAAGAAATTAGTCAGAACTGATGGTTCTCTGTACTTTACCATTACAGTTAACTTGGTTAAGAAAAACGGTCATTAATTATAGAGTTTGTTAATTATACTAATATTATAAATGCTAAAGTATGTTAGGTTGTATGTTTGTTCCTCTTTCACACCTCAACATCAAAAGGTACCACAATGAAATATGGTGCAGAGTTAGAATATATTCTGAAATAACACATAGGCTATATTTTATCCTGCAAAAATTTAAGTTTCCCGGGATCGCGTGTGAAACCGCGGTGAGCCACTAGTAATCATAAAATTATTTTACATAATATATAGTACAAATTTAATTCATGTTTCAATAATTAGGGTTCTCTCGACCTTACGACCCTTGTACAGTTGACAACAAAATATCAATATGAGACTAATTTTTATTGAAAAATCAAATCAATAGCAGGCTTGCAGAAACCCACTGGATGTAGGCCAATTCTTATCAGTCTACATGGAGCTAATATGATGATCATGTAGAGTTGCTTCTTTGTTTTTACACGGTCGGCAACGCGCGAGTGACGCCCCTGGTGTTGCAAGCGTCCATAGGCTATGGTAAACGCTTCCCATCAGGTGGGACCATATGCCTGTTTGCCACCTTAGTCTTATGTCCAGGGGGATACTACAACCGTATCTTACTACTTTGGAAATTGTAGAACATACATAAACAATTTATTTCTTAGATTGTGTTTTATATGAAAATATAATAAGTAGTACTATTATATAACATTGTATAATACCTATAACATTTGTTAAATAAGGTTTGTGTTGATGATTGTACTTTTGAATACAATGAACTATTTTAAATATAATGAAAAATTTTTTTTGCATAAATAGAGGTTTTTTGATTTGGCAAAATTCTTTTGTCTGAAGTAGGGAAAGATTAAAATCTCACACATGGAAAAGAAATAGTCTCCCAGCTTCAGATAATTAAGATTTAATATCATTTTCTCGTATTTTTTGGTTGTTGTTTCATGAGTGATATTCTAAATTTTCAATTAATATAGGGCTCAAAGAGGTGAGCTTAGAATGGACCAATCAGAACACCAAATTAAACTAAAATAGTAATGTGTTTTCTATAGAACTACTTCCTACTTTAAATAAGGTAGTACAACTATTGGATATAGGGACTTTCTTAAATGTTATAAGATTACTTGTCTGAGTTTCAACTAGCAGACACATTAAAAAAACATTAAGTACTGGCAGGTATAATAATATATTTACTTAACAGGATAAACCCTGTAAATCCAACAAAATTTAGTAAAAAGCATAGCTTTGGAAATAGGTACATTAAAAAATATTTGTTTCCTCTGTGAATCAAATTCCTGATAATATGTAATTTATGTATTTATTGTACATGTAAATACTTTATAGAAAAGAAATGTGACATTTATCTAAAACATAAGCAGCAGTTCCTTATTGCAACAGGAGTTTAATACATCAGGTTATTGACTGGAATGTCCGGTGTAAGCGTGAAATATCAAGGCCGTTAAGTTTCCGCATACTATACCTTATCTCTCCCATTGTAACTGTCCAAGAGTTCGCAAATATCCTCCACTATAGTCGACATGTCGCGTCCAGTTTTCTTCCACTGTTGTTCACCGATTTAAGCTTCGTTTCAATGATAGCTTATCTTATTAAATAAAAAAACACGCGGCAACAGTACACGCGTGCGATATTGCAGATTTTCACACGATAACTATTACATTTCTACAATCTCATTTCAACCTTGAATTTGATTTCGTTCGTTCATGTTTCGAAAGGTTATTTAATTTATTAATTACGTACCCCACTACCATGGTACCCGTACCAGCTGATGGTGACGTCACACGTGCGTGCGTGTGACGTTTCATTGACAACTTTGACATTTAATTTCTTATTTTTTAACTGTGGTCCACTAGTGAAAATATATAATAATATTTCGAAAGAAAGAGATTTAATATAAATAGAAAAATGTGACAAATTAGGCAATTAAGTCAATGAAGTTCAATGAAAAATAAAATAAAGTACTTAACTCGCTTTTCTCGAATTATAAATAATAAATACTACAAAGGAAGTACTTATAAACGCAATTTTCGTTCAAAAACATATTTGATTATATTTTATTTATCTGTCAAATTCTGACAAGTAAATAAAAATATTACCTTTACAAAAATGACAACAAATTGGAATTGGAAACAGTAATGTAATGTTGCTGCAAGCCAAGTTGTTGTGACAATTGTGTTATTGTTTCGTGATCAATATGAAAGTTTTCACTATAAATAATATACCTGAGTTTTCGAAGAAAGAACGTATCGTAGTGGTTGGTGTTATAGGAAAATCGCCGTACCGCTATCCGAATAAAGCAACCCCACTTTTGTCTTCAGTTGCTTCCGAGGAAGTAAGTTTCATTCCTCCTTTATATACGAATTTTTTTTATTATAAAAGTGTCTGTTACTCAACTTTCAACCATATAATACAATGCTTTATAATTTATTTTAGAATGGTATTGAATGCCACTGGGATGAACATCGTGGTGTGCTGTATCTCCATGCGATCACATTCCTGGACACTAAGCGCCTCACTGCCCTCGCAGCCGACCTCAATGAGCACTCCAAGAGTACAGATAAAGATGCTGATGCCTCGCACTGGCTGGTCGCTTCAGGGGAGTTAGCTTCGGAGTCATGTCGAGCTATGGCACTGCTGTTCCATCTCTGTCACATTGTGGTGCTCTCATCACCAACGCCTGTGTTTGATCTTGGTTACTTACAGCTTTTTAAAGCTGTTGATGCTTACAGGTAAACATTTTATTCATTAAATTTTATTGAATATCTATGTTACATTCATAAGCTAAAAGAAAAATATCATTATTGCTAATGAATCTTAATCCGTGTGAAAATAAGCCCCAGGATATTTATAAATTTTTCGATAAGACTGTTAACAATTATATCACTTAACTGCAAAAGGTTTGATTTAGATGAAACTTAAAAAAACAAATTTGGTATCCTTATGTATAACTTAACATATCAGTTATAGTATTAAAAAAATAGATAATTTGTAGATGGACTGTGTCCGATTTTAAATACCAAATCAATATTTCATCCCTTGCTTACGTGAAATCACACTGATAACCTTAGTCATACTTTCAACAGAACAGAGCTGTCTCAAAGAGTTCAAACTGCCCTGTCAGACATAGGCGTCACCGGGGCATGGGAGACTCACGGACGTTCATGCTGTCCCCGTCTCCTTTTCCACTTCCGCAAGGCACCCGGCCCCCTGCGCCGCGTACCAGCAGGCTTGAAGAAGCTAGAGCATGCCGTTGAAGATCAATTGTATTTTATACTGAGAAAAGCCAGGATTATTACTAATGTTTGGTGAGTTTATTGGTTATTTTCTGCATATTATACAACATAAAGGTTATTTGATTATACTCTTAACTTTATCTTTGCAATATTGTTAAATGTATAACATTTTGTGTATATTTATTGTGTAATGTATTTTAGTGTGTAGTACTGTTCTCGTATGAGCTTATTTCTGTATGAAAATGGTTAAATATTATGGTGGAAATACCTTTGTTAATGTAAAAATTCCCATATTACTTTATCCCAAAACAAGATAACTGATAAACCATCTTAACCTTACATTTCTAAAATCTAAGATATATACAATCTTAGTGTTTTTAGATTTTCGCAAACTAAATTAATAATTTCTATATCTTATCCATTTCAGTGCCAAATCCCTGTTCGCAATTCCAAAAAACGAAGAATTCGTATACATTAGCGCGGATGACGATGCGGGACGCGCGCGTGACGTCAGCTCTCTGGTCCGTGGCCTCGTACAGTTGTGTACAGGGGCGGAGGCTGAGGGGCCCCTGGAGAGGCCTACCTTCAAGCAATTCCTCCAGGGTCACGTAGACTTGGCTTTTGGAAACGGTTTCGATGATAACGTTGGGAAGTATGCGATGAGCACGTCTTTTTTTGAGGTAAGAACAACTTGAACTAACAATTGGCTTTAGCTTAGCTCAGTTAGCAGAGTATGGATGTTCAGGTGTAGTAAATAAATCATTGTCATATTTCTACTAAATTAGAACAAAATAGTATTAAACTATATGCTTAAACCTGTTCGACGACTCTCTCTTTTGTTGTTAAACACATTACAATCTGTTGCATATTTTAAAAGATCTAAGAATACATACAGCTGAAAGCTACTTAATATTATACTATACTAGCTGCCTCCGCACTATTCCACCCGCGTAGTTCCCGTTCCCGTGGGAATACAGGTATAAAATATAGCCTATCTTACTCCCTAATAATGTCGTATTCAAAACTGAATTAAAAATCTTTACAATATCTTCTAATATATAAAATGCTCGTGTCGCGGTGTTTGTGATTAAACTCCTCCGAAACGGCTTGACCGATTTTTATGAAATTTTATATGCATATTGGGTAGGTCTGAGAATCGGCTACTATCTATTTTTCATACCCCTAAGCGATCACGGGAACGAGGACGGGAACTACGCGGGTGAAACCGCTGGGCGGCAGCTAGTAATATAATAATAAAAAAATATTTAAAAACTAACACAATGTAATTTATTAAATAATATTAGTGTAGGTAGATGTAAAAAGAATATTCCCTATATTCCAGTTGCCAAGTGCCTCATCGTGGTGTGATGCTGCACGGGTCCTGGCTCCAATATACTTGGAGGAACCACCTAGAGCTGATGATGAAGAGCTAGGTGGCGCCCTCTACGATGCACTCGCTACTGACGTGAGATTCTCACAGGCTCGATGTGCTAAGGTTAGTCGATTTGCAACTTAAACTGTAGTATTTTAAAGGAATATGAGTAGGGTTTGTAGTATTAATACTCCCTTTAGTCCTTACTAAAGTAGTATATAAATAGCCTGGGACATTTTTCACACACAGGCAATCTGATTCCATACTAAGCTTGTGTTATGGTAACCAGATAGCTGATATACTACATATATTACTTTTAAATACATACTTATATGGATATTTACATCCAGACACAGGACAAACGGACATATTCATGCATACAAATGTTTGTCCTGGATGGGATTCGAACCCACGACCCGTGGCTTGAGAGTCAGGGTCACTAACCACAAAGAAAACCAGGCTGTCAATAGCTCACAGGCTCATGCTCTTGCACAGGTGCTGCCAATAGCTCAAGCGTCGTACACGGAAGGTTTACCCGCACATTACTCCAGTCAACATCACGCACATAAGGTAGGTTTAATGTTTTTATCTGTAGTTTAGAAGTGAATATGAACATAATTAAATATCTAAATGTATTATGTAATTTACTGACGAACTTAATTCGAATAACGTTGTATGTACCGAATAAAATAATTGAGTTAGTGCAAAAAAATTTTGAATTAAAGCCTCTTATTGACTGAAATCTATATCATGTGAGTCATGGTTCGACGCCCAATGAGCAGCTCTATCTATCGGCATCAAAATGTAGAAACTGACAATTTTCGACATGAGCGGTGTTGTAAGCTAAGGGACGATATGTAGGTATATATATATAGGCGGCTATGTTATGTGATGGTATGGTGGGGTACAGGTGCAGGTAGCGCTGGGGGTACTAGAGATGATGGGGCGCGGTCCCCTGGGCGGGGCAGCGGGGGCTCGGCTGCGGGCCGCCTGCGCCGCCGCGTGGCGCTCGCGGACCCTGTGCGAGGCGCGCTCCCTTACCGGACACATGTGTATAGAGCCTGAGCAGTGAGTACCTAGGGTATATACCCTCCACTTGAGTGTATAGAGCCCGGCAAGTAACTACCCCCCTCCAGCCGAGAGTAGCGAGTCTAGCACGTGTGAATAGACCCAGAGCAGTGAGTACCTACAGTCTGACCCCTCCACCCGAGTGTATAGGCCCGAGCAGTGAGTACCTAGTGTCTGTCCCCTCCACCCGAGTGAAGCGAGCCTGACACGGGTATAGAGCCCGAGTAGTAACTAACCCTCTCCATCCTAGTGTATAGAGCCCGAACAGTAACTAACCCTTTCCATCCGAGTGTTCCAAACCTGATATGTGCAATGTGCCTGAGCAGTAACTAACCACCTCCACCCTAGTATTGTGAGTCTGGCACATCTATAGAGCTCAAGCAGTAAGTATAAGTAACTAATGTTTAGTCCCTCCACCCGAGTGTTGTGAGCCTCGCTCATGTGTATAGAGCCTGTGCAGTAAGTAACTAGTTGCATCACTACCCCCTACACCCATGTGTTGCGGGCTTGATGCGTGTATATAGAGCCAAAGCAGTAAGTAACTATCATGTCTTCAAAATCCTACTAATATTATAAATGCGAAAGTTTGTAAGTATGGATGTTTGTTACTCTTTCACGCTCCAACGGCTGAAGGGATCTGCTTGAAATTTGGCACAGAGCTAGAATATGTTCTGGAATAACACATAGGCTACTTTTTATCCCGGGAACGCGGGTGAAACCGCGGGGAGCCACTAGTGTCTTATATGTCTCTATTTGTATCTCTAGTAACCTAACAAAACCTTTGCCAAACATGCCAATGTTTAGAGCCCTAACAGTAATATTCTGGATATAAAATCAAATGAGTATAATGCACCCTTGTGTAGAGCCCATACAGTTATGTTCTGAATAAAAAATTAATTAGTACACATGAACCTATATTTAGAGCCTAGACAGTAATATTTTGAACTTAAAATCAATGACTACATGTACCTATATTTAGAGCCCGTACAATAAAATTCTGACTATAAAATAAATACGTACAATGGCCTCCGACATTACCAGCGACAGCAGCAAGGAGCACTGCTCGGGCGTGCGGTACGTGAGCGCGTGCAACTGCGGCCGCAGCCGGAGCCCGCGCGACGACCCCTACTCCGTGCGCCGCGCCAACGCCTTCTACCTCGCCGCGGCCGAGGCCTGCGCCGCCTGCCCCACGCTGCAGACCTACGCCTTCCCTGTCTTCCAGCCGTCCACCGCTACTTACAAGTAATGTATATTGTGTTACAGTTGTATGTGTCTCCTATATGGATGCTGTGCATAAACATTAATGTCTCAACCCACCAAAAGTCGAAAATAAAGATTTTGATATATTTTTATAAATCATCCTGTATTTTATCATTCTACAAAGTGTTTCAAGTCATCCAAAACATAAAAGTACATAAAAAATTGGTTGCCTGTAAAGTCGGTATACGGGCGAAAGTTTTACGTGACAACGACTTTGAGTGGTAAAATAATTTTAATGTGAATATTCATTCGTATAGTAGGAAGAAGGATGAAATAATAGTAACAATTTAAAACATAACGTGACGTAACGTGAGCGGAGCGTAACGCAGTTTCTTGAAGTGTCACCCGGCAAACCAATTTATAAGATGTTGTCACGTCAAAATGGATATAAATCATTCGAAAAGTCGTAAATCAAATATTAACTTCAGACTTCATTTTCCCAAAACCAAGTTCATGAGGATTAACATCTCATCAATATTGCTTATCAGCATCCATGTAAGGTTTGCTTTATGCTAATCCTACTAATATTATAAATGCGAAAGCTTGTGAGTATGGATGGATGTTTGCTAGTCTTTCACGCCAAAACAACTGAAGAGATCTGCTTGAAATTTGTTACCGGGTTAGAATATGTTCTGGAATAACACATAGGCTATTTTTATCCCGGGAAAGTTGAAAGTCCTTGACAAATAAACTTGACACTTTCAGAGCTGCCTCAGTGAAAGGTTCTACTAGCGAAGAGGCAGCTGAACCGGCTACCTCCCAGGGTGGTTCAGGATCAGCAGACGGGGCTGATGAGCCGGGGGATGGGTGGTCGGCGCCTGATGCCCTGTCCCCGGGCTCTGCTCGCGAGGATGATGATGATGAGGACAAGTCTCCGGCAGCTGATAGATATGTCGTCGCCGTCAGGGGTGATTCTGCCTCTGGTAAGTACCATATCATTTTATATACACTATTAACTCAAGGTCCAGCAAAAAGATTATTGCCAGAGCTAAGGCCATACATGCTGGCGTCCCACAAGGCTCCGTGCTGTCACCGACGCTGTTTCTGCTGCATATCAATGATATGTTCTCTATTGATAGCATTCATTGTTACGCGGACGAAAGCACCGGCGATGCCTTTTACAGAGGCCTCTCAAATATCCGTAGTTCCGTTGGAGATTAAAGCCGCGAACAGCTTGTGTCTCAAATCGAGAGCACTCTCTTTAGAGTTTCCGATTGGGGTCGGGACAATATTGCTCAGATTTAACCCCTCCAAGACACAAGTTTGTGGGTTCTCCGCTAACTAAACCCCATTTACTGTGACTCCACAATTCCTAGACACACCCCTAACCATCTCCAACAGCATTGGTATCCTTGGTGTTGACATCTCCAGGGACGTCCAGTTCTGAAGGCACTTAGAATAAAGCGAAGCGGTACTTCACTCCGGGGCAAAGACTGCTCTTATAGAAACCCAAGTTAGGCCCCATATGGAGTACTGCTCTCATCTTTGGGCGGGAGCACCAAGATATCAACTTGAACCTTTTGATTTGGTTCAAAGGCGAGCTGTGAGAATTGTTGACGATCCCAATGTCACAAGCGGTATAGAACCTTAAAACTCCGGAGAGATGTTGCCTCCGAACGGAACGGATGTTTTTTTCTCTAAAAACTCTCGGAGTATTCATTTATATGACAAAGCTACTTTTGTACGAGGAACGTGCTTAAAAGAGAATATATCGTATTCTCTTACATATACACATCCGTGAAATACCATTTACAGAGAAGGTGATGACCCGTCAACCGTCGACGACGGAGTACCTGCCCGGTATGCTGCACCTTGCCAGCCCCCCGGGGCTCCTCCCCGCGACCCCGGCCTGGAGCCTGGCCTGCCTCGGCGCCTCCTCGCTGTACTCGCACAGCCTGGGCCTGCCCGACCACTTGCAGCCTGGCTTCCTGCCCCATACCAACTACCTGCTGCCCTGGGACTGTGCCGTGCGGTAAATATACATGGTTACCTTCCCATCTGCATGAATAGACCATAATTGACAAATCTAGCCCTGACTTTGGACGGGTACCAAACCATCATTGACATGTTACAACAAAACTATATACCAAAATGTATCTATTTACAAAATTTTAGGGTGATTTTCAACGAACTGCAACTCCTAGCAAAATAATCGTAGAGCAAAAAAAAGAAAACCAAATTCTAGATTCTAGTGTCTAGTTTTCAGATACGACCATGTTTTTTTATCATGTTTGGGTCTGGAGAAAACCAAGGAAAAAAAATGCAATTTTTTTGTCATCTACAAAAAGGTCTATGGCGCTTGACAGTTTGTTTGTTCGTCCCCAGCATGGAGCAAGTAGGAGCGTGGCGTACAAGCCGAGGCCGCGGGAAGCCGACGCACACACACGCGCACACACACCACCTCACCGTCAAGATATTTATCGGCTTCGAGTATGAATGCCCTCGAGGACACAGGTATACTTATTTAGCTCTCCTTGGTAAACTTATGTACTGATTCACACCACTGGCTTTCGGTGAAGGAAAACATCGTATTTGGATTTCATTCACCTCTTCGATCTTAGAATTTTCCAGAATGTAGCTGGATGCAAGTGGTTTTATTGTTCCAGTGTATTTTATGTGATAGCATTTGGATACTTTTTGCCTGACACCACTGTCCATCATTATCCAAGTCGCTTTGAATAATTTTAACATCATCATTGGAAGTCTATTCTATAGAATTTTAGATCATCTGCAAAAAGTGATATTTTGCAATGCAAGATGTGGGTTGTGATGTCATTTACAAATATAAAAAAGAGTATTGGTCCAAGATGTGATCCTTGTAGAACTCCTAATTGTGTAGTATAAATAGAAGATTGGCAACCGCTAACTGATACAATTTGAGGCCTTTCTTCTAAGTATGAATTAAACCAATCAACCTGAGAGTGACTGACACCATACAATTTTAACTTCTTCAATAGTAACAGATGACTTACTTTATCAAAGGCGCTATTGAATTCCGTATATATAGCGTCCGCTTGTTTGCCTTTGTCTACTTCTTTTCCCATATAATAATATCTATATTATCTGTTTGTTTATGTACTATATCGTCCCTTAGCTTACAACACCGCATAAGTCATTTTTACCAACTTTTCAGGAGACGAAAAAAACTGTTTATTTTATAAGGCCAACCGGCTTGCGCGCTGTTACTACTTTTTGAATTAAAGCCTCTTATTGACTGAAATCTATATCATGTGACCCATAGTTCGACGCGCAATGAGCAGCTCTATCCAATGGCATTAAAATGTAGAAACTGCCAATTTTCGACTTGAGCGGTGTTGTAAGCTGAGGGACGATATCTATATATGATTTCGACAGCCCGGTTGGCTTTGTGGTTAGTGACCCTGACTTTCAAGCCGCGGGTCGTGGGTTCGAATCCCACCCAGGACAAACATTTGTATGCATGAATATGTCTGTTTGTCCTGTGTCTGGATGTAAATATCTATATAAGTATGTATTTAAAAATAGTATATGTAGTATATCAGCTATCTGGTTACCATAACACAAGCTCACTTTGATGCTTAATTTGGAATCAGATTGGCCGTGTGTGAAAAATGTCCCAGGATATTTATTTATTTATTTATTTCGCCATGTCAAGTTGTGTGATATATTGTGGCAGGTTCATGATGTCGTCCCCGGACACGGTGGTGAGCGGCGGCGGCGGCGCGTGCACCCGGGAGGCGGGGCTAGCGGGCGCCACGCTCGCCGCCACGGACATGCCTCTGTAGGTACCCCTGCCATACCCAGGACATTGACTAATAACAGGAAATATCATAAGATACCATAGATACATACTAATATTATAAATGCGAAAGTAAACTCTGTCTGTTACGCTTTCACGCTAAAACTACTGAACCGATTGAAATTAAATTTAGTACACAGATAATCCAGAGCCTGAGAATGGACATAGGCTACTTTTTATCCCGGGAAAATTTAAGATCGCCCGGGAACGTGGGCGTAGCCGCGGGGAGCCACTAGTAAAGATATAATTCGTCAATACCAAAGACCAAGATATGAATCTATAAAAAATATGTACCTATATACATATATGTATATTTAATATATGTACACTAGACACAAAAAGTTAGGGATATAAATAAAATTCTAAATTTTTGAGTGATTTTCAACGAGCTGTTACTCCGAGGAAAATAATCGCACAGCAAAAAAAATTATACCAAATTGTAGCTTCAAGTGTCCAGTTTTCGAATCATGTTTAGGTCTAGAGAAATTCGAAGGAAGCTGCCAAGTAAAAAACATGGAAATTTTTTCTCATCTAAAAAATGCTCCAAAGTCACGAGCAAAGATTCCCCTAGTCACATTTCAAAGACATGTTAACTCTGATGTCCTACTAGACCCGCATGGTGGACTATGGCCTAAGGGCAGTCGTTAGAGGAGGGGAGTACTGACATTCTAAAGGAGAAAGACTTATATTTTTGTTTGCAACGAATAGCCGCCAAAACTGGACCGATTTGAATAATACTTTCACTAATAAAAAGCTACATTATCAGGGAGTAACAAAGGCTATATCTTATCCCCATATTCCTAGTTATTTATTATATTATGTGTATGTTTGTCAGGTACGTATCGTGCCTGTGCGGTGCGGCGGCGGCGCAGCTCACGCGGGTGCATGTGGTCACGCCCAAGGCGCCTGTACACGTCACACTAGACCCGAAGGTAAATATCTATAAATCTACTAATATTATATATTCAAAAGGTTGTGTGAATAGATGTTTACGCTTTCACGCCAGAACGGCTGAATTGATCGCAATGATATTTGGCAGTGTTAGAATATGTTCCGGAATCACAAATAGGCTACTTTTATAGAATAGCTATATAGCCTTTATATATCATCGTGCTTTAAACAATACGAACGAAATTGAAAAATTATGCAAAAAATCTACTATAAAGAGATTGATAAACAAACACTAAAATTCACGTCTGATGATCTGATGTCACACAAATTCAATATCTATATAAATTTGTGTTCAATAGTAGTTTTTGAACTTTATTAACTTTAGACCTTGTTACCACAGTTGCAATCAGATTGGCCGTGTGTCAACTATTAAAACCATATTATAAACGTATATCTCATCACAGGTACAACCAGTGGCGGGCGGACCGATCTTCATTCCTCAACCAGTCGGTTCTCCGCCAATAAAGCTGTCGGCCTCAGCTTACTGGGTACTGAGACTCCCCTACATGTACAGCGACGAGCGAGGCTGCCTCCCGAGGCCCCGGGGCTCCGTGCCCTCCCACCCTGGGACACTAATAGCACCACTATTCGGACTACAAGACTAGCCCACAATGTTCCCTAAGGAGTCTAAAAAGAGACTCCCAAAAAAGGGGGGGAAGAAATCTTCGCAAAGTCACCAGTAACTTGTCCATTAAACGTTTTCAAGCCACGTTAATACTGAAAAAGATACAACTTTAATTGATTGCAATTGATTGCATAAAATGTTTTTAAATGTGATTGTTAAAGCGTGAAAAGTTGATGGTTCTAATAAAATTTGGTGAATTAACAAGTTGACACTAGCTTTGGTTAGATGGCGCTGTTATAGATTTGCAACCTACGCTGTTTTAACATCGAAATCACGCATGAGCTAATTGCTATCATTTTAGAATAAAGCTATATATTTGTAAAGCTGTTGGTCGCCCAACAAAAAAATAAATATTTTAGCGTGAACAGAATTTATCATCAGCTCTCATATACGTCTCCACCGAGGAGCACGAGCCTCCCCTAACATCGAGGAATTAACAGAATTCAGAATATAACAAATGCGATGGTTTGGATGGATGGATAGATGATGTGGTCATGCCAGAACGCCTGGAGGAATCTGAATGAAATATGACACAGAGTGAAAAAAATATTTTGGAATTGTATACTTTATAGGCATTATTAATAGTAAGAATAAAATAATGGTCCCCAAACAGACTGGAGGAAGATCTTTTCTTTGCATTGAAGGACCCATGATACTATCCTCCTACATATTATGTTCTAGATTACATAAATCTAGGATATATTTTATCCTATGTAAATATTAGTAAGATGTATTGTATATCAGCTTAACACTAAACGGTTACCATGGTATAAGCTCTGCTTAGTTTGGGATTGGCTGTCAGAAATATTCCATGAAAACAGTAATAAAAATTACATGTGTAATTTTACTTCGAGATACTTCTATGAATGTTAAATGTACCATTTGTAATAAATTACCAATGAACCACTCATTAGGTAATACTTCATTATCTTAAATAAAATTAAATATCTATATATATTAGGCTGAAGGTTCCCGCTTTCTGATTTCAGAAATGTATTTACAGTAATTGATATTTGTTTAAATGAAAAAGCCCTTTATGCAAAGTCAGAAATTCTATTCTGATTTTTATGAGAGCCACTATCTGCAATATATAATGAAATGAATAATCCAAAAATATCTAAACCTTGTACTGAATTAAAAATGCTACTGTTACAAAATTGTGTTTCTTTATTGTCATTTTTGTTTGTAAAACTAATAAAAAGGCCGGAAAATACAGGTGTCTGCATATTTTAAAGCATATTTTTTATATAGATCATACATTTCAAATATACTCATAAGCTAAAATATATATAAAAAAATTTGGAATAAAATAAAAGTCCTAGTAATTTAAAAGTGTCTTTATTTATTCATTTCAAACAAAACTCCACATTGACCAATCGTAGCGGCGCGCATGCGCTCTGTCCAACCACCTGCTTGCCGCCATTTCTGAAAACTACTTTTTGCGTTAATTTCTCTTCAATTATTTGAAAATAAATAAGTATTTGCGTTTAAAAATCATAAATTAATTTAATAATGATTTTAAAATTAAATTGAGTCATGATTAGTAGGAAATTAGTTTAATAAGTATGAGTGGGCGTGGTTTGGATAGAACGGTTAGTGGGAGGGGTGGTGGGGTGGATGCGGCTTCTTGCGTCTCGGCGCGCTAGACAGCCGTCAGTCGACTGTGCGCTGCCGCCGCGCGAACAACTCTGGACGGAACGCTGGCCAGAATACCATAGGAGACTACATATATCGCAACTTCGGAAAACTTTTGCGGCACTTATGCCGCTGCTACATCAAGTAAGTTTTTATTACCAATTTGAGTTTAATTTGATATATTTTCACAACTATGTGTTCTACCTTAATGTTATTTTAGTAAACTTTTTTTAAATTTTGGATAATTTGAAAAACATTTTGATGTCCTGTATCCAAAATTTTAAATTTAATAAATACCCTCTAAAATTTTTGGTCCCAGTACTTCCGTTATGGGCGATATTTTCAAAAACTACATATTAAGTCTGCCTAGTCATTTCAATTGCAATACCGTTATTTTAAAACCTAAGGACAAACTACCCTCCGACATAAATAATCCATTATGTTCTAGCTTTCAATTTTTATTGCCCATTAATTTTAAATTTCATCTGTCGCGAAGGATAATAGCCGTGGGGGCGGCGGCCCGAACGAGAACCGTCGCTCCTTGGCAGACTTCCTCGGCTTGGACACATCGTCTCTCTCGGAGCCTGCTGCGGCGCCCAAGGACAACCTACGGACAAATGTAAGTACCCACAATTTATTTATCTCGAAACTTTCCTATGTTCTATATACCATTAATTGTGATTGTCTTATAAATATATCTTCTCATAATAGCTACACTTCGATTACAGCGTCTTTTGATTACACAAAATATTTTTTTTGCGGGTAGTTTTCTAAATTATAAAATCTTAGTTTAGTGTCTTTTCTTTTAGATCTCTTTAATATTGTCATGTTCGTATATCCACGTTGGGCGCCAATATCCAAATGTTGGCGCCCAACGTGGGATAGTTTCTCACGTCATATTCTTTCGAATAATGCGAATCATATTGCTATTCACACGGAGCCAACACTGTTCCTAAATCAACTTTTAAGTACGAAGCAGTGTAGTTTTATTGTCCGTTCATAATGTACCATACGACATCCGGTTTGATGCCAGTTAATGTTCAGCCAAGATGGCTGCCAACAGTGGCTCGTATTAATGTGTGAACCGTGCCAAATAATGCAGACCAGATCGGTAGGTTTAATGCACTTGAATTAGCTTGTATGGTTGCTGGATTCGAGACTCCTACGTCTATATTGTTAGGTAGTCTCATTTGTATGTTGATGCCAGAACCGTTTAAAGCGTAGATTCAAAGCTGATAAGGTTAGAGGTTGAAATTCTCGTATCTTTTAATTTGGAAACACGTGGGTAAATTTTATATATGTAGGTAATATTGGGAATTTATTTCGAATGTTAATTCTATATTGATTTCGGTTGTAAAATAGCTTTTCACGGTAACTTACTTACCTGAAACTTTCTTCGGTTACATAGGCGCAGTTATTGAGCTAGAAAATTTTGATTAAATCAAAACTACCCTCCTAAATTTCATATTTAAACTTACGATCCTTAACCCCACGTGCCTTTAAGTACAAAGCAGACACTGCCAAGTCCTTGCGCCTAGACGTCACATCACCCTTACAATACAGTAACAAGTTTGCAATCGCGCTCTTGGCAGCCGTCTGGTCGCGTATCGCCGGCTATTGGCATGCTACTGGCAATTTAATATTATTTGTGTAGGCCTTGCCAAGGCCCCACTCGCGCTTAATCGGCCGACGCGGCCCGAGATCCGCGACCCGGAAAACTATCTTGGATACAGATACCGCGTTACTTTTCATGCTCGTTGGATTTTGAACGGATTGCATTGTGTACCCGTGTACGTTTATCTTAAATGTTTATGTAGCATTTTGGCGAGTAAGAGATAACCTAACATATTCAAAATCTTTTTTTATTCGCATAGGCCTCAATTAAGCACTTATGAATAGTTACTATTAATGCTCGGTTCTGAAAGTTGTTTTTTACTGAGAAGAGCCGGCAATAAACTCGGTAATTACTCTTTTCAAAAACCAAATTTCTTAATAGATTCTTGGGGTATATAAAATGAATTTTGTTCCCAGGACTGCGGTCCTGACGCATGGCGTTGGGAGGAGCCCCGTAGCCCGGAGGTGGCTCAGACTCCGCGCGCCCTCGTGCCCTCCACGTGTTTCCCGCCGCGCCACCCGCGCGCCTTCGCCAGCTACAGGTATTCGGAATTGGCTCTAACAACGCTTTCATTGCGTAATTGATTTTCAGATATTTATGTACCTTTTCTACCTAACTGATTCTTCGGGAATCGCCAAAATTTTCGAAATGTTCTCGCGCTTTTAACCTTTATCTTTCCAGAGTCCTTAAGATTTTCTTTTCTAAAATTATACAAGAGTACCATCCATTTTACACACTATTAGTTACAATTAAGTTACTTTGCAGCGCCACGTGGTAATTCACAAAGGCACTATTTAGCCCGCTCGTACGGCGTACCTTGCTCATTAACGTAATATGGACGCACTTTGCACCTTTTATGTCCAAGTAACAATTAAAATGCTTTAAAAATTTAGAAATTTCCTATTTTTATTTAGCTACGTTTTAAGATCCTTAGGATCTTTAGGTACCTCATTTCTATTCATTTTGGGGGTCTTAAATTATAAAACGTTGCAGTGAAAGCGCGCAACCGGGCGCCGGTTGGAACGGAGAGACTTCCTCTGGACACGAAATAACCGATCTCGTGGCTTCCTTAGTGAGTAACCACTTTGTCTATATAAAATTATTGTACTTTTTAGATTTTCCATTGACAAGTTCTAGCTTTCTAGCCAAGATTACGGCATTTTAAGTATGTACTTGTATGTTTTCGTGGTTTTATGTTTAATAATTTAAAAGCTCTAAATTATTCTTGCTTGTATGCAGACTTGAACCGATAATAGCATTAGGAACATCGACGTTTATAAGTGATTTCTTTGTTTTGACTTTTTCGTATGATTAGGGTACCGCAGGTTTGTGTATAGAGTGTGCATGTTTCAGAAGGCCCTGGCGATGCCGGCGGCGAGCTCGCGCCAGCTGCAGACCTCCATTCAGGTGCGGCTCAGCTACGACCAGCTCGAAAACACTGTAAGACCATTTATAACTGCAATTGGATGTAGATTCTATCCCCTAGTCTCTATATAACAATTAAAACATGTATCTATTGTTGAAAACGTGGGATAGGAACATGTTGTATATCGCTCTAGAATAGTGTCAATCTATTTCATGAAAGTATTTCAAATATCTATAGTTTCAGAAACTACTTTCCGTTGTTTTGCCACTCGCTTAAAGTTGGTGTTTTAAGATACAATTTCAGTTTTCGTTTTAATCATGTTTGGAATATTTATAGGATCAAAAACTTTACAAATAAGGCTTATAGTTGCGACAGTTATGTAATATTTCTTAAACGTTGTCTTTTAGGTGGAGTCCCCGTGGTCTCGAAGGACCAATTTGGCGGCTTCGGCGAGAGATGAGGCTCGTATGCTGCCGCGCCGTGCTTCATTTTGTAAGTATTTGCCTTAAGTTTTGTAGATTAAAATTAATTTTCCTCCGTAGTTTTTGGAATAGTTTCATGGAAGTAGTTATTATATAGATAAAAGTAGTATATAGATTGCAAATTTATCGTTTTCATATAGATCGCATTCTTACTATAGTAATTTAGTTCTATAGTAAACCAAAACAATTGCACCATCTGTCGTATTTTACGCGTATTTTTTTATCGGATTAAATCGATTTTAACAACTTCGACCATTTTATATCCGCCATTGGCAATTCGGCTTTGTTTCCCACACGGAATTTTTCCCACACGGCCAGTGTGATTCCAAACTAAGCAGAGCTTGTGATATAGTAACCAGATGGCTGATATTTACATATCGCTACCTTAATTTGCAAACCTAATAAATTACTGTTTGATACCGGATGATTCTAGATCTCATCTAGATTCTGTCGGTATCAAAATGAAATAAAAAAAATGTGGAGTTATTAGGTACTTACTGATATACTACTTTCAAATTCTCTATTTCTTTTGGGATTCTATTAATTATGTAAAATCGGTATTGTCAGGCGGCGTGGTCCCCTCCGGCCGCAACGGAAGCGAGGCGGCGACGTGGAGCGGAGCCCTGCCGCCGCGGGGCGCGGACCCGAGCGGCGGCTACTCGGCCAAGGCGTTCCTCGGGGGGCTGCCCTACGACATCTCCGAGCAGGCGCTCATGCACACGCTCAGGCAATTCCAGCCTGTACGGTGAGTTGTGCAAGCTTCTAACTTTAAATAGGGTCTATCTGTTTTTTTTTAATGGACTAGATCGAAATGGAGAGACATGACTCGCAAAGCCGACCCCAAATAGGATAAGGCAAGGAAGATGTTGTTGGCCTCAGATGGCTTTTACACCCTTGTGGACTGTTTCGGTGAGCGCAGAGGGCTCTCAACCGAAGGAATCTTTGCTTTATTTCAATAATTATAGATTACATTAGTACCTTAAATTATCACTGTTGCTTAGGATTTTAAATTGGTAATATTTCACTTTATTTTATATTCTCAAATGAAACTGTTAGAAATCCCACAAATAAATAAGATATTTATAATCAGGACCGTTTATTGTAATGATTCTAAATAGGCTGAAAGCAATTATTTATAATAAATAATATAATAAAAAAATTGGTTGCCTGTAAAGTCGGTATACGGGCGAAAGTTTTACGTGACAACGACTTTGAGTGGTAAAATAATTTTAATGTGAATATTCATTCGTATAGTAGGAAGAAGGATGAAATAATAGTAACAATTTAAAACATAACGTCACGTAACGTGAGCGGAGCGTAACGCAGTTTCTTGAAGTGTCACCCGGCAAACCAATTTATAAGACGTTGTCACGTCAAAATTTATAATAAATGTATAGGTATCGACTTAGTTTAACAACAAGATAAGCATTGGATTTGATAGTTAGGAACAACTTTCATGTAGGGACCTACATATTTACTTAGTCTGAATTCTTCAATAGTCTTTTTAATATTTCCACTAGCTAAGTCCTCCTTACCTTATATTCTTCCCTCCAGGGTGGAATGGCCAGGTCGCGAGTGCGTGGGGTCGGGGTCTGGGGCCGGTCCGGGGGCCGAGAGTCCCCGCGGGTTCGCGTACGTGACGTTCGAGAGCGAGCGCCGCGTGCGCGCTTTACTAGCGGCCTCGCGGAGGGACGGGACGGACTGGTACTACCGTGTCTCTACCAGGAAGATGCGTAGCAAGGAGGTTAGTGAAGATTTCAGTAGATGTAAAGACTTTGGGTGGTTGAAAACAACTAAGGCCTATTTAAATAGCAAATATTTGATTTTACGACTTTTTTTAGCTTGAAGGCTTTTTTGGTAGTTTCAAACCATTAAGGTTGAAGTTTTATTAGAGCTCGTTGATGTGAGTGTGTCTCTTTGAGTGATTATAATGTAATAAACTATTTATTTGGAAAGAAAATGGCAGTAAAGTTTGATTAAATTATTTTAACACATTTAGTTTCTTTGAACATCTTCCGCTGTTTGTTTCTAAATAAATAAATAAATATTTATCGTGTAAACTAAGTTTAACAAAAAAAAATCTAAGCTAGCTTTGTAGTGTTCCATTAGAAAATCATATTTTACTTTTTAGTCTTTTCCCTAAGTTTTTACAACATACTTATCTTGGAAAATCTTAGTTTTCTTTTTAGTCTATTCCTTTTAGGATTTTTTTTATATCTACGATATTTTTGACCAAGAATCCATCCTCGTACAGGTGCAAGTGATCCCATGGGCGGTGTCTGACTCGAACTGGGTGGCGGGCGGGTCGGTGCGGCTGGAGCCGGCGCGCACGGTGTTCGTGGGCGCGCTGCACGGAATGCTCAGCGCCTCCGCCCTCGCCACCATCATGAACGATCTCTTCTCCGGCGTTGTTTATGCTGGTATGTATATATCTACCAATTTTCAGTACTAGCTGCTCCAGTTCCACCCGCGTAGTTCCCCTTCCCGTGGGAATACGCCGATAAAATATAGACTTAATTCTGAATGAATTGTAAGATCTGTTTAAGTAAATTCGGTCTTATGTAGTTATCATACAATTCATACTGATGTTTGTCCTGTGAATCTAAGACTTGTGGCTATTTATTATGTTAATGTGCTGAAAAATTACTAAGATCAGAGGCATTGATACTCTGTAAATACACACTAATGTTGGATTTGAACCCTAAGAATTAAAATTTCTTAAATATATGTACTTATTGCAGGCATAGACACGGACAAGAACAAGTACCCGATCGGGTCCGGGCGCGTGACGTTCAACAACGTGCGCTCGTACGTGCGCGCCATCTCCGCCGCCTACGTCGAGATAAGCACGGACAAATTCACTAAAAAGGTATTTATCTATGCATACCTTAATTTAAACCATTTATTATTGCTCTGGTTCCTATTATGTTTGATACTAGCCCCCGTCGCGCGGTTTTACCCGCGTAGTTCCCGTTTACGGGGATGAAATATAGCCTATGTTGCTCAGTGATAATGTAGCTTTCTAATGAAAAAAGAATTATTAAAATCGGTCCAGTACTTGGAATTTATTCGTTACATACAAAAATACTAATCTTTCCTCTTTATAATATTAGTGTAGATATTTGATACTAGCCCCCGTCGCGGGGACGAAATATACCCTATGTTATTTATGAATAACGTAGCTTTCTATTGGTGAAAGAATTGTGCAGATCGGTACAGTAGTTTCGAAGCCTATTCGAAACAAACAAATCTTTCCTCTTAACAATATTAGTATACTAGTGGCTCCCCGCGGTTTCACCCGCGTTCCCGGGATAAAAAGTAGCCTATGTGTTATTCCAGAACATATTCTAGCTCTGTGCCAAATTTCAAGCAGATCCCTTCAGCCGTTGGAGCGTGAAAGAGTAACAAACATCCATACATACAAACTTTCGCATTTATAATATTAGTATATATCTTCTCACGGTAGAGAAATAGGAGCATATGAACATGCGTTGTTTTAGCTTAATTTACCTTTCAGTCATGGTTCAGTGTTCCCCTAAAATTATGACCTCTCATATCTGGTATATTTTCTTACAGTATGTACCAGCGTTGCCAGACGTCCCGATTTTGGCGGGACCGTCCCGATTTTTAAAGCAAATTGTAATGTCCCGCGCGGGACAACCTCTGTCCCGCTTTTCGGGAATAACTCGACCGTATGTGCAGCGTACTGAGAAAGCGCGCATTTGTTGTGTTTGAGGGCTTTTAACTTCCGTTGAAAAGTGACTCGAGTAAAAGTACACATCACATTTTACTATGTCCCGCTTTCGACAAAAGAATCCCGCTATTTTCACTCAAAAAGTTCCAAAATCCCGACTTGGCATAAAATAAATCTGGCAACGCTGGTATGTACTTATAAACAAAGGGACCATTTTTCAAAGTCATTATTAGCTTTTCTCGAGTTTTTAGTCCTAGTTTCAATGTTTGAAAAATTAAGACCTCAACTGAAATCAAGCATGTCTTTGGGTTTTAAGCAGGGGTATCATAGCGTCATGTATTTGATTCTAGGTGCAAGTGGACCCCTATCTAGAGGACTCCATGTGTTCGGTGTGCAACCTGCAGCAGGGGCCCTACTTCTGTCGCGAGCCGAAGTGCTTTGGGTAAGAAATCTTTCTATAATACGTGTGTGTGAGAACTTGTTTTTCTACTTTTAAAACTATTTTTGACCCGCGCTTCTTGTCTGTTTCCCCTATCCTATATGTTATCCCCCTAATTTTATAATTGATTTTTAAACTCTCGTCTCGTCATTTCTCAACAATGGTTTCTCACGAATTCTACTTCGATTTCTACAAATAATTCATAACCAAAGTTAGCCAAATCTGTCTAGCCGCTCTAGTATTTTAGCGGGACAAACGTAATTTTTTTTATGTAAATACTAGCTGCCGCCCCGCGGTTTCACCCGCGCAATTTCCGTGATCACTGTATCAAAAATAGATAGTATCTCTGACCTACTGAATATGCATGTAAAATTTCATAAAAATCGGTCACGCCGTTTCGGAGTATGGTAACTAGCATTGGGACACGAGAATTTTATTTAGAAGGGAATATTGAATATCCTATATTTTCCAGTTATTTCTGCCGCTCGTGCTGGTCCTGGCAACACTCGCCGGAGAACCACACGTCCCACCACAAGCCTCTTATGCGCAACTCTAAGAGCTCCCTCTCGCACAACGGGCTGCCCGGGGCCGCCGCACAAGGCCCCAGGCAGGCGGCCTCCCACGGCCCCCAGGGCCACTGTCCCACAGATCACGGGGCCTTCAATGGAGTGTTCCACCATAAAGATGGTGAGTTGTTTGATATTGTCCCTGTTCAGTAGTGACTGGTTTGAAAATTAATGTAATCTTTGGTAGTACTTTTCTATAATTTTTTAATTAATTTGAAAATGAAGTAAATTTTGGCAGTGCCTTTCTACTATGTTGTATTTTGAATATCGTTCGATAACTTTTGAATTAAGAATTTTATTTACTCATTTTTTATTTATAGAGATTCTAACTGCTGTGCAAAGTTGTGCTAAAAGTATCTGTGTTTAAGCTTTATTTTTAGAAATTATGGTTTTAACAATTGAATATCCTTGCTAACAGACACGTTATTTCCATTCGTCTCCAGGAACTCCTTCCCCCACGACGAGCGGCGCGAGCGACTACGAGCACAGCGCCGCGGGAGAGGACCACCCGGACTCGTGGCCGCTGCACTAACGCACCCACTCGGGGCCACCCAGGGCCCTCCGAGGCCACCCAGGGCCCTCCGAGGCCACCCAGGGCCGCCCGGGGCCGGTGCCACGTGGTGCCATGTTGTCGATCCGCTATTAAGTTGGGCGCTTCGCCAGCAATTAGCATTAGCACATAAGGTTGATTTTCCACTGATATTTCGTAAATGTATCCGATTTGTAATTTTACCAGACGAGAGGCGTAGTTTTGGCAATATTTTAGACTTTAGTTTGGTGGTTTGAAAACTTATCGAATTTTTAAGATATTCAAATTGGGGTGCATTTATAAATATCATCATTTTGATCTCTGTTGATTTATTGTTTACATAATTTTAGTGGGTTTATGGGTTTTTTTGATACTCCTATTCTATATCAGATCCACCATTTTGTCTCGTCGGTGCTGATGTATCAGACGTTGGTTAAACACTGTTTTCAATTGCTTTTTCGATTTAGAATGCTTTCATATTCTGCAACGGTAACCAAAATGGTGGAATTGGTAGAGTATAGGCAATTTTATGTTTAAGTTTATTATAACTTGGCGTATTCCATCAGTTTTTTGTAGACTATGAATAGAGAATTCGAATCGGTTTTATTTTCAATTAAAATCTTAAACCGAATTTTTGAAATTTATTTAAAACATCTTACATTCTCTAGGCTAGTCAAAAGTGTTTGGTGTATTAAGCAGGAATTCCTCTTCTATTTTTACTTTTTTTTATCTTATTTTTCATATGAAGCAACTTCATCACTAATTAGGTATTTGATAACCATTTTATAATACGCCTTCAGCGTAGTGATGTTCACTAGTTAAAATTTTACATATTGTGCCTAATAGATTTAGGATTTTAATCGATTTTAATACATATGTATACCTTTAGTATATTATTCCTGTCTAAAATGTAATATTTTGTATTAAAGGGCTTTTCTATTGAAGTGATAATGAACTGAATCGACTTAAGTATCGTTACCGCTTAATTAGAAACTGCCAATGTTTTTCTTCAGAAATAATGCAAAATTTACATTTTTAGACTACATTAGATAAAATTGTTACTACATACTTTATGTGGTTGATATAAGGTTTAGATTTGCTTGACAGCCTTATAAGGTGGGCAAGGAAATCTGACCCTTTCAAGGCTGAAGTAGTAAACTGTTTTTAAACAATTTTAAACAGTGCTTTTAAATTGTATAATCATGTGATTTTATAGTATTTTAAGGGTGTAATTAAAGTATATGAAATTGTTGATTTATCCAGTGCTTGTTTATTCTTAAACTATACATACAATAACACTGTTGATGCAAATAGATGATTATTAAATATTTACAATGTTTTTTATTTGATGACCTTAATAAAGTATCTTATTGGTATACTCGTGTCTAAGGGACAGTTTCCGTTGGTGGAAAGTTATTTATAGGACTAATAAAAATATAACCTAATCCCATGGGAATAAAGTTGAAATTTCTATGTTAACTGAAGTACAAAAACAACTCCGCGGTCCGTTACTAACAAAGTCTTTTGATACCTGAAATAAATGAATTAATGTGTTAACATTGAAATTTTAACTTTATTTTCATACGACTAGGTTATATTTTTATTCACTTCCTAAAATACCTAACTGCCAGACACGTGTCGTTGACGTGCCAACCTGCTACTGAATGTAGGACTAGTTTTAATTACAACTAGCTAATGTCCCGCGGTTTCACACATCACCCGAATCAGATCCGAATAGAACCAGTCTATAATAGTCTTTCTTGATATATGTAAATTTAGTTAATGTATAAGGCTGGAAGGAAGGAAATTTGCTGAGTCTAAGAACAGATACCTTAAAGGTTAGGCGAATATGGTTTTAAGTCTCATTTTATTCGAGTAACTAACCTTTAAGATAGCCTTACTGACTCATCCCAAATTTCTATTATTATTATTAACTCTACCAATCTGATTCTAAACTAAGTTGACTTGTGCAATGGTAACCAGATATGTAATATACTACATACATACATATATAGATATTTACATTCAGACAGGACAAACAGAGTTTTTCACGAATACAAACGTTTGTCCTGGGTGGGATTTAAACCTACGACTGGTGGTGATAGTCAATTGGAACTTAGTCAAAACTCATGCTCATATCTGAAGTGTTAGTGGCGTCTCTATCCGGGGCGGCGGTGGGCGCGGGGTAGGGCGTGGTGGGCAGCGGTATCCCCTCTATGGGGAATGGGTACTGTGGGATCTCTTCATCTGTGGACAAAATGGGTTCTCAAATTATATATTTGAATAGCCGAACTCACTGTCCCTTAAGATACAGGTTAACCAAGTTTAAGAGGCAGGGTTTTTAATATAGTGTACAGATTTTTACAACTAAATGTTATAGCCTGAACTATACCTGTGTTCACACCTATATAATTGTATACTTAAAGTTATATTTGTAATTTTTTTGGTAAATAAATAAATTATTATATTGGGACATTTTTGCCTGTCAATTTGAAGTTCTAACTAATATTGTAAATGCGAAAGTAACTGTCTATCTCGCTTTCACGCTAAAACTACTGTAACTGCGTTCAAATGGTATAAAATTTGATAGGAATGTAATTTGGTACACAGGTATTATAAGAAAAGACATACGCTACTTTTTATCCCGGGAAAACGGAATATATTCTGGGTACGCGGGTAAAGGCGAAAAAAATAGTAAATAATAATATCGGCCTATTTGATTCTGGACTAAGCACTGTTTGTACTGTGGTAACCGGATATCTGAGATATATATATATATATACTTCTTGAAAATGCATACACAGAACAAACATGTTTATGCATACAAATGTTTGTCATGGGTGGGAATATTAATATACCTTCTCCTCCTCCATAAGCTACAATTATGTAAATGGTGTCCTGACGTGTCCTCAGTGCGCGCGAATACTTAAAGCGAAAATAGGATACGTCAGCCACATTCAAGCACACCAAAGGGCAAACCATCCAAGCCCACAATAAACGGAAGTCGAAATGCATCGCTATAGGCGAAACCGGCATGAATGACATCATCATCATCATACCTTCTCGTGCGAAAGTAACTGTATGTTTGTTACGTTTGAAAGCGTAGATCATTTAACCAATTTTGAAGAAGTTTGTTAGCCTACTTCGTTTGCAAACTCTAGAGTTTGCAAACTAGACTAGTCTATACTAAAGGAGGGAAATCTTTTTGTCTTGGGAAAGTTGAAACTGCTAGGGGATGCTAGTCAGTCAATAAATATTCAATGATCAAAATTATATTCACAGAACTGATTTAAAAAATCTTTCATCAATGTAAAGCAATATTAAATTAGCTTTATTTAATTAATAATTTTTCATTATTAACGGGAATAAAACCTCTGGGGGGATGCTAAGTAACCTAGATGTTAGTTACTACACTTAATCATGTACATACATGTATATATAACACCTTTTGTTTCACCATAAGCATATAAGAAAATGTAGTGTCCTAAAATTTGTATTTAATACCTAGTTTGTAAGGAGGAAGAAAAATAAACAATTATTATTATATAATTCAAACTACTTACCAGTCAAAGCGGCGTCCAATCTATCAACTATAGCGTCCAGCAGGGCTAGTGAGACTACATCATCGGGGTCCTTAGCTAGGGCCGAGTGGAGAGCGTCGGCTGCCTCGGCCTCCTTGCCGAGGAGCGCGAGGCAGAGCCCCATGGCGGCGTAGGTGGCGGCGCGCGAGGGGCGGAGCGCCAGGGCTCGCTCGTGCCACTCGAGCGCCTCGGCCGGCCGGCCCAGCGCGCGGGTCGCGTGCCCCAGCGCGTCCAGGGTGGGGGCCCAGCGGGGGGACAACTACCAGAAGTATTACTAGTTAAAGGCGATATCAACTCCCTTAATGTCTTAGTAAGTTTTCATTGTCCGTTCCTAATCGGTCCCGACCTCACACACGCACAAATACGCTCCCAATACTTCTAGTCTAGTTGTGTCTACTATAGTGTAAGAGTAGTCTACTGTAGTCTAGTGTCATTTTGTGTAGTCTAATGTCATCTAGTGTAGTCTAGTGTCATCTAGTGCCGTCTAGTGTCATATAGTGCCGTCAAGTGTAGTCTAGTGTCACCTAGTGCCGTCTAGTGTCATATAGTGCCGTCAAGTGTAGTCTACTGTCACCTAGTGCCATCTAGTGTCACCTACTGCCGTCTAGTGTAGTATACTGTAGTCTGGTGTGTTATAGTGTGGTGTATTATAGTGTGGTGTGTTATACCTCAGTCCCAGCGGGTGCAGCACAGTGCAGCGCGCGCCGCCACAGGGCCTCAGCGGCGCGGGGCTCCCCGGCGGCGAGTGCGGCGGCTCCGGCCTCATGCGCCACGTGGGCTGATCTCACCCGCGCACAAATCCTCTCCCAACCGTTCTTGCTGTCCGCCACGGACACGTCCGGGTCAGACGGCTCGGATACAGCTTCCTGTACCGTACCGAACATAATTACAGAGAATAACCTACCTATAAATCTACACTAATATTATATATGCGAAAGTTTATATGGGGCGATGAGCTAGTTTGTGATGAGAGACTTTTACTGCTAGGGACTCCATCTACTAGCCTTTGGTTGTGGCAATCGACGAGTGCGATGGACAGATGTGTGTTTTTTATTTAATGAAATTTGGAATATAGGTGATTTTTGACAGCCCGGTTGGCCTTGTGGTTAGTGACCTTGACTTTCAAGTCGCGGGTGGGTTCGAATCCCACCCAGAACAAACATTTGTATCCATGAATCCTGTTTGTTGAGTCTGGATGTAAATATCCATATAAGTATGTATTTAAAAAGTAATATATCAGCTATCTGGTTACCGTAACACAAGCTTACTTAGAAGCTTACTTTGGAACCCGATTGGCCGTGTGTGAAAAATGTCCCAGGATATTAATATTTACCTCAGCGTCGTTGTGTAAAGCGGCTGCTCTGGCCAAGAACCTTTCGCACATGCTGAAGTTGTTGAGGAGCGAACACTCCACGCCCACGTACAGAGGCGGCAGGTGACACCCTGACATCAGCTGACTTGCCTGGAACAAATAACATGATCAATCCCACAATTAATTTCATGATATCTTCCTGGTGGCCGCTTCATCATCAGCTCATATACGTCTCCACCGAGAAGCTCGAGCCTCCCCTAACATCGAGGGGGCCTAGTGCGGATTAGCGGACTTCACATGCCTTTAATTGTGAAATCTCGGGCATACAGGTTTCCTCACGATGTTTTTCCTTAACCGAAAACCAGTGATGTGAATCCGTTGGCCTTTGTTACATCTTGTTGGCATCATCAAATTGGCCATGTGTGAAAGAAGTCCCAATATTTAAAAAATATCCTACTAATATTATAAATACAAAATTTTGTGAGAATGTACGGTAATGTATGTGAAATTGGCACAGAGTTAGAATAGCATTAGGCTACTTTTTGTCTTTTTTTCCTTGTGTACGTGGGTAAAACCGCGGGGAGACCCTAGTAAAATATATACCTTGAAATAAGCCGCCATGGCCTGATCATGCTCACTGTTGGCTGCGAAGCTGTGACCGTAGGCAAGCCACACGCACCCAGCCGTCGGCTCCAAGCTTTTTGCCTTACTTAAATATCTGCGGGCGAATTCGTTCTTACCTGTAAACATTTTAAACGACAAATTAGCCTTGTAGGTGGTGTAGGTTCAAATCCCTGGCCCGTACCTCTGAGTTTATAAAAACTTACGGATTCACACCACTGGCTTTCGGTGAAGGAAAACATCGTGAGGAAACCTGTATGCCCGAGATGTCACAATTAAAGGCATGTGAAGTCCGCCAATCCGCACTAGGTCCGCGTGGTGGACTATGCCCTACACCCCCCCTCGATGTTAGGGAGGCTTGAGCTCCTCTGTGGAGACGTATATGAGTTGATGATGAGGGCGCAACGGATTCTTCCGTTCCGAATTTGGAGCAGCCCGACTGGGGTAGTACCTCCACCTTACAGAAGACCGCAGCCAAATAACACTACATGTAGTGTTGTGTTCCTGCAGTGAGTAAGGTAGCCAGAGCTCCATGAGGAGACGCTGTAGCGGCAGTGGGGGGACCAGGGATGGAATAGCGTCGTAGGGGTAAAAAAAAGCTGTCTCTGTCTGTCTCGAGACGTTTAGTTGGTGAAAGAGGGGGATGGGTGATGTTATGTTTTAGATGTAGTTTAATTGAGTTTTTTAATACAAGTTATATATGTACTAGTGGCTCCCCGCGGTTTCACCCGCGTACTCGGGAGATCTTCCATTTTCACGGGATACAAATTAGCCTATGTCATTTTTCAGGCTCTAGACTATCTGCATACCAAATTTCATATAAATCAGTTCTGTAATTTTAGCGTAAAAGCGAGACAGAGTTACTTCCGCATTTAAGATATTAGTATAGATATACATATATTAGTAGTATTTACCGTTGGGGTAAGCGCGTTCTTGAGTGGAGACCGCGAATCGGCAAACGTGATGTAGGACGCCCTAAGGCCAGGTGGTCGGACGATATCTCCAAGGTGGCAGGGAAAAATTGGATGGGAAAGGCCAAGAATCGAGCCCAATGGCGTGCGCTGGAGGAGGCCTATGTTCAGCAGTGGACTAGAGTAGGCTGATGATGATACATATATTATATGAGATCTCACCTATAAGATAATAATAACATCCAACAGCAAACCACGAGGTCCATACTTGAGGGTAAGCATCCACCAGGGTATGCGCGAAGGCGAACAGCTCAGGTGTTTTCTTCAGCTCTAGGAGACAGGAGGCCCTCAATGCGGGGCAGGACCAGTCCCCGGCGGGCTCCAAGGCAGTTAGGGCTTCGCCCCAGCGGCAGGCCCCCGCTAGTGCCCGAGCTCGCCGGCAAGCAGCGGATAGAGTACGAGACCCTACCGCTAGGGCTTCGGATTTCACCTGAAACATTTTACCAATTAGAATGTTATGTAGAAAAAATAAAAAATTAAGGTAATTTCATTAGGAATAATTTTTGGGTGAATATGAATTTAGTTAGCATATGGTGTAATCAATAAAGTAATTATGCTCTCTATTCTATTCTATACAAACAAAATTAATCTTATTTCTAAAATTCTCGTGTCACAATGTTAGTTACCATACTCCTCCAAAATGGTTTGACTGAATTTTATGAAATTTTAAATGCATATTCAGTAGGTTAGGTAGTATCGGCTACAATCTATTTTTGATACCTCTAAGTGATCACGGGAACGTGAACTACGCGGGTGAAACCGCGGGGTGGCAGGTAGTAACTATAAAAGCACTAAACAATCATATCAACAATCAAAAGGATGCTAATAAGCAATAATGTGTCAACCCACAAAAACGCGAAAACAAAGGTTTTGATATATTTTTAAAATGCATCACGTATTTGACATTCTACAAAAGTGTTTCAAGTCATCTAAAACATAAAAAATCGATTTATATCATGCAAAAAGTCATAAATTTCCAACGCTATTTTCTCGAGACCAAGTTTATGAGGGTTAACACATTATTGGTTATCAGCATCTATTAAAATACTAACCGGGCAATCAGTCTCTGAAGGCTGTTGGTTCAATGTAGCGGGGGAGTACCGGTTCAACCGCTCCCTGTACGCCGCTTGGAGTAATGTGCCTTCAGCCGTGCTCAGTTGACGGTTGAATGGTAGAGAATCTACTAATTCACGTTCTGAAATAAATAAAATATGTACTAAGTGAATGAGTGAATGATATAATAATAAATATCCTGGGACATTTTTCACACAGAGCCAATCTGATTCCAAAGTAAGCTTCAAAGTGAGCTTGTGTTATGGTAACCAGATAGCTGATATACCTACCTACCTATACTACGGCTTAAATACATACCTACTGATATAGATATTTACATCCAGACCTAGAACAGACATATTCATGCATACAAATGTTTGTCCTGGGTGGGATTTCGAACCCACGACCATCGGTTTGAGAATCAGGGTCACTTACCGCAAAGACAAACGGTCTGTCTAATCTATACTAATATTACAAAGAGGAAAACTTTGTTTGCTTGTAATACTTGTAATGAATAGGCTCAAAAACTACTGGACCGTTTTAAAAAATTCTTTCACCATTCAAAAGCTACTTTATTCACAAGTAAAATAGGCTATATTTTATCCCTGTCTTCCTACGAGAACGGGGACTACGTGGGTGAAACCGCGCGGAGGCAGCTAGTGTACAATAATATGGTATCATACCCTGCCTAGGGCTGAGTGCGTTCTGTTCCAACAGCAGTTCCAGGGCTTCGTAGCAGGCGGTGTCAGCTCGCAGCGCGTTGGTGAGCGCCATCGCGGCCGCCTCGCGCCGCTCCAGGGCTGAGAAGGCACGCGCCTGCCATACTAACACTGCTGCTAGAGCTCGCTGTAGCACACAATTTAACCACTATAATATCTACACTAATATAAAATATCTGGGGACATTTTTCTTCCAATCTGATTCCAAACTAAGCAGAACTTGTAATATGGTAACCAGATAGCTGATATACTACTTGTATAGATATTTACATCCAGACACAGGACAAACAGACATATTCATGCATACAAATGTTTGTCCTGGGTTGAAAGTCAGGGTCACTAACCACAAAGCCAACCGGGCTGTTAAATATTATAAATGGATGGTGATAAGTAATAATGTGTCAACCCACAAAAAGTCGAAAACAAAGGTTTTGATATATTTTTATAATGCATAGCATTATTTAACATTCTACAAAAGTGTTTGAAGTCATCTAAAACATAAAAGTACATAAAAAATTGATTTATATCATACGTAAAGTCGCAAATCACATACGACATTTTAATCTTTAAACGTCATTTTCTCAAACGTTTTTGAGGGTTAACACATTATTGCTTAACCGCATCCATTTATGTAATATTATAAATACGAAAGTAACTCTGTGTGTCTCGCTTTCAACAAATCAGGGGCGTAGCTACCGCCGTATCTGCAATATCAATTATACGGGGCCACCGTACCACTGGGGTCCCGTGTGAGAAATCTTAACCCTTTATAAAGGCCCCAAACAATTTTTTTATACGGGGCTTCGCCTAGGCACGCCATACTTCGGCAACGCGGTTTCACCTGTGTTCCCTTCAACTTATTCGGGATAAAAGGTAGCCTATATCCTATCCTAAGCTCTACTCTATATCCATGTCAAATTTGATCTAAATCAGTTCAGGGGTTTAGACGTGCATTTAAAATATCGCAGAAAACCAATAAATATAATCAGAATCATTTACATTGTGTGTCTGATCCTCTGTATTCCTTGGTTCCAACAGCAACGGGTCACACTCTTCTAGAAGATTAAGTGCGGTAACTGGTTCCCGAGCTGCGAGGTATGCTCTCATCGCCACACCAAGGCACAATAGATGCCTCCTACAAACAGAAATATAATATAAATAATGCAGTTAATATTTGGCGACTTTTGACTGTTAGTTTGTGTTAATACAAATTTACCCTTAAATTGTTTCATATAAGCAGATATGTAACTATGGATGTATAATTAGTTAGTTAAAGTTAATTTTGCGGTCTATAAGGTCTTATGTAAATAATCTGATCTGAAATGTACCAAAGTTTGATATTTTATTTATGTTAGGTACTTATTATTTATTTTTTACTGATCATTAAACAAAGGATTGGTATCCTAACAAAGAAAATTAAATGACTTTTATGTGAAAAACATCAATACTTATGCAAATCCCTTGATGTGACCGCTAGGGCAGCTCTATGCAACTCCCCACGAGCGAGCATAGTACTGGCTAGTAACCATATATCATCTCCACTTGGGGCATCTGGACCACTGCCTGCAGCAGCTGCGGCTGCATCCGCCCAGAAGAATGCACTTGTCCATTGTCCCTGCCACCATCATTTGAAATGAAATATATTTATTAATTCAAATAGGCCTTCACAGGCTCTTATGAAACGTCGACTCTAATGCTTGGTTTGGAAGGTTGCTTTTGTTGAGAAGAGAATACTTAATACTTTGCAAAAGAGAATAAACAATAAATGGGATATATAGCTATATATAACATGAAATAATATAACTGGGATATATGATATAGAAAATTAAGATATTTGTGTAATTAAGGGAGAATAAATTCCAAGCCAATTTTATTTTTAAAGTGTAGAGAGTGATAAAGAAGGTCCTGAAAAGTTTGCTTTAAACATAACCTTTTTGAACTTTTCTAACTATTTTTCTATGTATTGTTGTCCAGTAATTACCAGTTCTGAATATTGTTTCACGAGATACCGCATAAAATCCACATTCATACAGCTTTCCATACTGTTTCTGCCGGTAGTTTCAGCTTTGGCCATCATTCACAACGATTTCTTATGTTTGTAAAGAATACAATACACTTAAATAATATTTATTCTCTTTAATAATTAGTCTTTAGCTTATTTGTAAATACAAATGCAAAATTTGCGCAATGCAACAGTATATATTTAGATAGTTTTCAGTAACAATTTATTGTTGTTTTCTTTTCCGCCGCCACCAGTTTCATTTCGAGTTTCTTACTATAACTGTCATAGTTTGACATTGATACTTTTTTATTTGATTACCTCGCCAATATAGACAGTAAAAACTTGTTGCTGTGATATTTTTATATTAATGATTAATCCATATCATTGATAATGTTTGATAAATTTTGTTTGGAACAGTAAACTGCAAATAATAAATATTGAATTAAATTTTTGAATAGATGAATAATTTAGCAAGTCAGAATACTAATCGTGAAATGGACATCACTAGTATCCACTCTTCTGCACCTATTAACCTACTAAAATTAAAAGTACACACGTCCCTCTGCTATCTCTTACACTCCTTTGTATTTTTATAGTTTTTGTCTCAGTGGTACAAATTCAAACCGCCATACAATTTTAGCGGATGTATCCATGCTGTCAATTGACAGATTTGAATTTTGATGACGGAAAGAAAAAGGTTATATACAGAAAAAGAGGGAATAGGCTGATTAAGTTTTATTTATTGTGAATTATAAATTAAATAACGTTTAAGCAGTCGTAATTTTTATTGTTTAGTGTTAAAATTGTAGCATATTTTTTCTTTGTAAAGTCTGATACCTCGAAGAACGCAACGTGTCCTAGGTTAGGCCGTTAGTGAAACATGTTCATTCAATACATGAAATAACATGACTGAAAGAAAAATGTGCAAATTCTACAATTTAAACGTGCCTGAGAGACGGTCGGGAGAAGGAGGACAGGGTGGCGGCGCCCCGCAAAACCATAACAATGAAGACGACGAGAGGAACCCGGAGGACCCAGTCCCTCCCGTGGTGCCCGCTCATGAACACAAGCTGGAGTATAGCTACTGGTTGTGGTTTTCACGGCGACCCTCCAGGGACGCCGCATCCACCACTGGTTACGACCAGGTCTGATATTCCTAACAATACATGTCTAACATTTTAAATAAACTTGGCTTATTATAAGTAAACAATTCATTCAACATGTGGGGACCTACACCTTTGGTACCATTGTTTATGTTGGTAAAAAACTGGTGACCAAACTTAACCATGTAAAGCCTATCATGTAAACAGCAGCTCTAATTAACAATACTCTGTGATAAACAGTTTATGATCGGGATTATAAAATTTGTTGATAACCTCAAATTGAATTGTTAATATTAAATTGGAGCTGATAAACCTAATTCATTATTAACGAACACTATTTATTATGAAGAAGTAATCTAGTTGGTATCTTATTATGGTATACAAAATAAACATATTCTTATATATTGCCACCAAAAAAACACTTGTTGCTGTTTGCATACTGTACCTCTTGAAATTGTTAAATAATGATTGATCCCGACTTATAAGAATGCAATACACAGATCTATGTACATTTTAAACCATAGCCTATAATTTTGCAACTACTTGCCCTTGTCAATAAATTATTTGTATAACAATGTAACTGTATTGTTATAAAAAGTTTTTTGTTCTAAATATTATGTATAGATATAGTTTAATAGAATAATATAGAAGCTCTGTGACTTAACAATTGGATGCAACATTTACAATGATTTATGTAGACAAGTAAAAATGAACCCTCTTCCTTTTCTTGTTAGGTCTAATTCCCTCAATATTTCCTATAAAGTTCTGAGGTCATTGTCTGGGCACTGGCCTCATGTTATTCATACCCAACTGAACAGGGTATGTTTTTTGGTTTATGTTCAAACTTTACAAAGTTTGTTAAAATATATAAAAAGTTTTTCCCCCTCAAAATGAATAGAGAAGTAAAAGTTAGACCATGTTTAAATTGTGTCCATCTTTATCTAATGTCATATAACAGAAAAGGACAGGAATACTTGTAAATATTGGTTCCTTCTAATATATGTAAAATGTTGTAGTTGTTTTTTAACATATAAATTGCAGGCGTTGCGTCTAGCGGGTAGGGTGGGCAGTGTGGAGCAGTGGTGGGGGCTGTATTCCCATCTGGCGCGGCCGGCGGAGCTGCCCCCCCTCTCGGACCTTCACCTCTTCAAGCTCGGCATCAAGCCTATGTGGGAAGATCCAGCTAATGTTAACGGCGGGAAATGGGTACATTTTGTTTTGCTTTTATATAATACCTTTCAGCGTGTGGCTTCCAGGGAGATTTCTCCTTCCTATGTTTCAATACAAGTTTAAATTACTTACCCTTTGTCATTTTAGTTACCACTCCCTTCTTACACATATCGCGTTTCACACAATCCATCCATACTTTCTTCAGTCTTCCTCTACTTTTACGACCATCCTTTTATGCACATTCATAACTTTCCTCGTAACATGATTTTCATCCCTCCGCAATATATCTCCATACCATGACAACCTATGGCTCACTTTCTCTGTTATCAAGCTATCAAACATACCTCATAACTTATTTACCACTTGTGGCTCCCCGCGGTTTCACCGGAGACGACCGGGAGATCTTCCATTTTCCTAGCATAAAAAGTAGCCCATGTCCTTTCTCAGGGTCTAGATTATCTATGTACCAAATTTCATTTAAATTGGTTCAGTAATTATAGCTTCAAAGTGAGACAGATAGACAGATTACTTTCGCATTTATAATATTAGTATAGATAGTGCATTTTTCTTTTTATGATGATGACCATGTTGTTCATTGAATCGTGAAAAATAAACATTTATTCCATTCATGATTAATGCTTTATGATTTTTGCATAAAATTTACATAAACATACTGTTTTAATTATTAGGAACAATGTTCTTTACATCTTTAGAGATTAGTAGGTAGTGTAATAGTAAGAGTATTGTTGAAATCAATATAAATATTGGCATATTTTTTAACGTTGATTTTGTAAGATGTTTTGGAACACTATCTAGGTACCTATAGCACTTGAAAAACTTTGCACTTGATTTTAATAAAATATATTTATTTCACTAATGGTAATACTTGAACCATTGTCATATAAAACCACTAGCTATAACTGCTATAAGGAACTACGTTCAAATTATAACTCTATTACAGTAGGTACATAAATTAAAGTGTCATCCATCCATTGATATAAATAAATATTAATAAAATAAGCATCAAAGTGAGCTTGTTAACCAGATAGCTGATATACTATACTACTTTTAAATACATACTTATATAGATATTTACATCCAGACACAGGACAAACAGACATATTCATGGATACAAATGTTTGTCCTGGGTGGGATTCGAACCCACGACCCGCGGCTTGAAAGTCAGGGTCACTAACCACAAAACCAACCGGGCTGTGTTGTTTATATACTTGTGATGTTTATATATTGCAGTCGGTGAGACTACGCAAGTCACAGACGGGCCGTGCGTGGGAGGACCTGTGCATGGCGATGTTGGGGGAGCAGTTCATGGTGGGCAACGAGCTCTGTGGGGTCGTGCTCTCTGTGCGCTTTCAGGTACACACATACTTGGGTCATTGTCAAATTAGCAGGGAAACTAGTAACAGAATGGTTTTCCTTACCAAAGGAAATAGAAAATAAAATTAAGTCGTCATTTTATTAATGAAAGTTTACTATTGTGATGCATTTTGTATTTAACATAAATATAGTAAAATTTATGAGAGATTGTGCTATTAATTACTAATAAAAGAATAACACTGCTAAGGGACTAGTTTACCTGCGCGAAATTTGACAATGATCCACTTGTATTTACTACTACTGGCTTCCCGCTGTTTCACCCGCGTTCCCGATGGACCTTAAATTTTCCCTAAAACAATAATAGATATAAGAAATAAAAACAGAAAAGGGTAATTAGAAGTTTTTCACCAATAGACAGAAAAATTAAATAAATAGACAAACGTAAATCTTAGATGAATAGATTTTGAATAGTAAAAGCTGTTAACAAAATAAACATTGTAAGAAGGTAACCAGATATCCGATACACTACTTTTAAGTACATACTTATAATGATAATTACATCCAGACACAGAACAAACAGACATATTCATCCATACAAATGTTTGTCCTGGGTGGGATTCAAACTCGACCAGCGGCTTGAAAGTCAGAGTCAAAGCCAATCGGCTGTCAAAATATAATTATATAGTGTTAGGATCTGTGGAAGTGAGTAGGTGGTGTGTATGTGTGAAAGTAATGTTGATTTGAATTCCAGGACGACCACCTGGCGGTGTGGCACAGAACGGCGGCGGACACGGTGGCGGCGGGCCGTGTCCGGGACGCGCTGCGGCGGATCCTGCAGCTGCCCGCCTCCGTGCCCATCGAGTACAAGGCGCACGGGGACTGCCTCCGCGCCTCCGCCTCCCGCCACGAGACCAACCATGAACCCCCCCCCCCAAACTCCTCCCCTCCCCCACCCACCACCCCACCCAGATCCTAGCCCCACCCCCCCATCAGTGCTCCACTCTTAACGTACCGGTCTGTACAAACAATCATGTCAAATATCGATTTCTCCCACTCGGTGACCGTATGTCCCATGAATACTTCAATAAAATAATCGTGATTAAAATTTAATTAATGTTAGTGTTAAAAATGCATTTTAACTGAATCGGTACTTCGAACTAGTCAAATTGCAGTAGATTGTAACATTGTTGATGTTTTAGTTGAACGCAGACTGTGTTTGAGTGAGATTGCGAATGAGCACGACCGACCGAGCCGATCCGGTTCTCACAGTAATATCGCCGGTGCGTTGTACATATAGTAAAATTCTCAGTAAATTAAAGTCGTGTTTGTTAATGCTAGGGTATTATGTGAGAACGGACGCAGCCACAGTATACGCCCGCCTGATGCCATCTTGTACAGTGAAAAGAACTGGATTTATGAAAATAAACAATCAGACTTTGTATACTTTCTATGTTTGTTTTCTTCTCCCGGTAGTACACCTGAACACGGTCAAATCTTATCAAGCAAATTATCATAAAGTTCAACATGAGAAAAACTTTTACATGCAGAATAAAACAACAATATTTGTCTAGAAAATATATTTTAATACATCAAAGTTCAACAGACATTCACGTTTGTTAATTAAAAAATAAAAATAAAACGATAAATATATGGCCATTACGCACGACACTCGTTACTCGACTAAACACGAAGTAAATCGACTCGATAAACGTAATGTCTAAAATTATTATTAGCTACAAAAAAAATCTAAAAACATGCTACTCCATTTTATTCAATAATTACGCTAGAGGCGTGGACACACGACGGACTTGACTTTTGTAATTCATGAAGTTAGGCCTTTGTTATTCTTGAGTATTATTAGATGTGTGTCCACGGCCTTATGTCTCTGCTCACTGCATATAATAGTAACATTCCTATTGCTGATTAAAACCTGAAATCAATCGTTCTTTGATTGAGAAAATAAGTTCAGGTAAAGGTCATGTCACAATCATGTGCATTGTTCAGAAACCTAAACTCTGACATTCAGACAAAAAGACTTATAGAATAACTTAAAAACTAATTTTATATACATTTGGCAACTTCACTTAGTCTATGTGTGGTGATATGCACACGGCGTAGGTAAATCAAATCGTCTATGATCACCCATTTGATATTTCCATTTACTATAAAAAAGATCACAATATATTTCAATGATATAAGTCGAATTATTTGATTCTGATTATTTATTTTTCATCAACGTGCTTTCAAAATGTTACTGTTACCTATATTTAAAGACGACATATACATATTACATATGTTTTTATAGATATCTCCTTATGAATAGACTAGTCTATCTTAATATAGCTCTGGACTATTACAATTTTTCTGTTTGTGAGAACTCTATAAACTACATAATAGTTTAAATCACTATGTAGTTTTAATATAGTTCTACGGAACGCTTGTGTACGCCTTTCAAAAGGGAGCTGTACCAAATTTATACTTTACTTTTTGTGAAATATAAAAATGAATATTTGGCTGCCACAGTTTAAAGTATGATGATAGAATTGAGCATATTGTTAGGTATATAAGTTTTTAGTTAGCTGCTGTTTTTAACCACATTTGATAGTCATATAATTAATAGTTCAACAAGTCAACACACATCCTCATCACCAATTTGATTGCTTTTCATTTACAATATATAACATTTATAACAAAGCGTCAAAACTAAGTAAAATAAAGCCAATCATATAAAAATAATGCCAGTCTTACTAATAATAGGGTCCCTTTTTGCTTGTTATCGAGACTATGGGTTAATGAGCATCAAATATAAATGCATATTGTCGGCAAACATATGGCTTTTTGATAACCTTTTGGGCTATCGCTTAAGGAAATGGATTTCGTTGAATTCCAGTTACCATTTCAATAAATTTTTAAAACCTACTTACATGAGCGTGGGCTCCATCTGAATATAGTAATTCAAGAAACTTCTAACTTAAATAGTCTCTAAATGTTAATGTATAAAGGACCCCAAATCGCATAATAATAACTATAAATAAATCAATATAAAGCTAAGTTATTAGAAGCTGTAAATAATAAAATAATACTACTGTTAGAAGCAATAAAAGCGCAATTTAATATTAATTTAAAATAAGTTCTTTTGATTCGTTTGATCGTCAAATATTTACATTTACTTAAATAATAAAAAATATTTTAACGAATTTTGAAATTGTATTTTAGAACATCAATTTATTGCGTACTTTACCCCGTCACTTATAAACGCATTTGGAGACCTTCTGTCCCTTTCTATCACATGGGATATTAAAACAATAGACAGGGACGACTATATTATCGCTTACGACTAAGTGGGCAATATTCAGTTCTAGTTGTAGTTTAGGTACTGAAACGGAAATCTGAGATTTTAATTAAATACAGGCGGAACTGCATCACTGAATAGTATTAAGACTATGTAACGTTTATTTATTTATAATATTTCGCCATCGAGCATGTAACCAATAGAGTATAACTGTTAACAGTTTTGTTAGAAAACAAAGTACGCCAAAACGCTGCGCCGGGCCCTGTGTTCTGATTGGCCGACTCAAGGTCAAGTGTTGCATTAGACGTACACACAGGTCTCTTATTGGTCGGGTACTGTTTTAGTTCGAGCGTGGCTTGTTAGTTATACGTGACAAAGCATAGAAACGTTGCTAAACAAATGGCTCACTATTGCTACTCTATTGGTTACATGCTCGATGTATTCGACGTCGACGAATCGATGGATCGCCCTAAGATTATATAGCTATCTCTCTTCAGCTTAAAGAACCTCGTGCGAGGTGAAGCGAGATGGACAGCGAAACTTGTCGCCTGTCGACCGAATGTTGTAATAGACGATTACTCCAAAATAATACAACTTAAAATAATAGTGAAATAAAAATATATATTTTTAGTTTGCAAACTAATTTCAAAATAGCACTGGTATTTTCATGCTCATGTTAGAAAGTCAAAAGACAGCTGCTCTTTCGGAACTAAAACATAAGTAAAAATATATAAAGAAGCGCCCTTTAAAAATTAAAATCATTGATATTAAAATAATTTGGTATACTACAATACGCCGAAGTTTATTATTTGTATGCTTTTTAGAACGTCATCAACAAAAATGCTATTAAATTAAAACACCGTCTATATTTCGTGACATTTCGAAAAGAAATATGGTATGTGTTTATAAATCAATATTTGATTAATATTAAATTTAATTACCCCCACTTTGTTGTTCAATTAACTATAATTAACATGACACCTCTTTTTCGTTCCTTAAGCTAGAGTTCTGGTGTTTTTTCAAGTCTATAACAATAGTGCAAAAAAAATTTAACTTTTTCCAGAAGATGGAAAGATACCAAACGGAATCTGGAATCATTATGTACTTAACATAAATGGGTCATTGTCAAATTTCGCGCAGACAAACTAGTCCTTTAGCAGTGTCATTCTTTTATTATTAATTAATAGCACAATCTCTCATAAATTTTACTATATTTATAATAAATACAAAATGCATCACATTAGTAAAATTTCATTAATAAAATAAAGACTTAATTTTAATTTTTCTTTCAAAGTAACATTGTGGTAAGGAAAACCATTCTGTTACTAGTTTTTTTCTAGGGAAATTTGACAATGACCCAAATAGGTTTCATTTAATTTGCATTCTTTTTCAATATAAATCTTTTCAAATTACTGTGACAAGTACTTAAGCCGTTTTCAATAACCAATTCTCATTTGTACTTTTCGGCACTATATTACAAGTAGAAGCCATTTTTACTCCAGTTTGGCTCAAAAAGTTCACTTATAGAGATAATATTAACATCTAGTGTTGATTGCTTTTGTATTTCTCTCAAAATTAGAATTAAAAACGGCCATAATTCAAGGGTAGTCCAGATAATACGCGACAAATGATTATTGCTAGTACAGACCTGCTCCCAGTGTCCTAATTAAATTGTAACGTAATATATGGACACACCCTCGGTATATCTGTATAACTACAAACTTTAACTGAGTAAAACTCAATGATTCTTAAATGTAACTTCAGAATTCGATCAGCGGCATGTCTTCGGTTCGTCAGCACACCTGAAAAGTAAAAAAGTAAAGGTACATGGAATTTTAATTAATAGAGGAGGATTAGGCTTATGCCTTTGCATAGGTATGTGGAGTAAAATAAATATATATTTTTATAGTATATCGAAACATGTAAAGGAAAAGTAGCCTTAGCGATTGACCGATATTTTCCTTTACTATGTAATTAAACTTTTTTTAAATTGTAATATCCTATTTGTCACACCATATTTGGATGCTGATATGCAATAATGTACAAGCCTCATAAACTTGGTTTTGAGAAAATGGCGTAAGATCGTCTTAAGATAATATTGTCTATGTCATTTTATCAACACGAAATCCTTGAAATAATCAATCAAAGTTTGCTTTGAAAGAGTAATTGCTGAATGCTGAGTTTATTGTCAGCTTTTCTTCCGACCAACCTTCCAAACCGAGTGAGGAACCGAAAACAGATACACATACCTGTTGTTCAGCCAGCTCGTGTATGAGCAGCGGCGTGGTGTCCGGTGTGAGTAGTGTTGGGGCTGTGGGGGCTGGGGCTAGGGCTCCGGGGGCGGGGGCGGAGGCCGGGCGCTGCGCCAGCACGCGCTCCAGCACACACGACGCGGAGAGACGGGCCTCCGCGTCGTGGTCCCAGCACTCCTCCATTGTATCGCATAGGACCGTCAGACCCTGCGGTCGAAGGACCAAGTTTTGTAGAATTAATATTATGTATTTTATAGCATACTAGGTGCCTCCCCGCGGTTTTACCCGCGTAGTTCCCGTTCCCGTGGGAATACAGGGATAAAATATAGCCTATGTTACTCGGGGATAATGTAGCTTTCCAAAGGTGAAAGAATTTTTGAAATCGGTCCAGTAGTTTCGGAGCCTATTCATTACAAACAAACAAACAAATCTTTCCTCTTTATAATATTAGTATAGACTAGTTGCACCCCGCAGTTTCACCCGCATTCTCGGGATCTTAAATTTTCCCGAGATAAAAAGTATCATATGTCCTCCTGGTTCTAAGCTACCTCCCCACCAATTTTCACCCAAATCAGTTCATCCGTTCTTTAGTTACAAATAGTGTAACTAACACGACTTTCTTTTACATAAAAATATGTATATAGACACAGAGAGATAATACTTTTTTGTTACGCCACGAATAAAACATAAAATTATGTTCAGTGATCTCTTCCAGCTAACATTATGTATGACAATCCGAGAAAATAAACAAAGCTTGTATAGCCAGTTTATAAAGGGAGGCTGTGTAACATCACGCTACGACCAAATAGAGCTGAGCATTCATGAAAATAGCCGCCAAAATAGTCGTAAATATAGTTATAATAGTACTTACCGGATGGTTACGCCAGTGCGCCGGGATGTCTGGCCGTAACTTCCTCTGCACGACGGCTTCTTGCATCTCCTCGAGGCCGGGGTGTGAACCCACTTCCTCCTCCAGCGGCAGCCGGTACTGCGGCGTTGGGGAACCCTCCATACATCTGTAACAGTATCATTTTCACTGAGTTTATTGCAGACTCTTCTCAGTAAAAAACTACTTTCAGAACCGAGCATTAATAGTGACTATTCATAAGTGCTTTATTAAGGCCTATTTGAATAAAAAATATTAGATTTATTGATTTTTGATATAAGCAATAATGTGTTAACCCTCATAAACTTAGTTTTGAGAAAATGACGTTTAAAGATAATAATGTCTATGTCATTTATGATTTTTTGTATGATTTACATAAATTTTTTATGTACTCTTAAGTTTTAGATGACTTGAAATACTTTGTAGAATGTTAAATACGCGATTTATAAAAATATATAAAAACCAATTTGTTTTCGACTTTTTGGGGGTAGCATCCATTTACATTTTGAAATGAAAATTTCTATGTAATTGGGTATAATAATTGCTTAAAATAATCTCAATGTTGTTTTGTAGTCTTTAGGTTTTACTTCTTTAACGGCAGTGAAATTATAGCCTTCGTTTGTTGTAAGAAAATCATGGATAGTGGATAATTCAGAATACAGAGTTATTTGTTATTAATATTATTATATCATCGCTGTAGTATTTAAAATATCAATAGATCATAAAATATTTTTTTCTATCATCCTTGGCAATTTAACAGTAGTTATATTTAAGTTACTTTAGAAGAAAAAAAAATACTAAATCAGGAAGCCAATAATAGGACTTAAACTAATAATATAATTTATACAAAATAAAACAAGTCTTTTGATGGGCGTATTGAAAGTTAACGAAATTTCATTTATCAAATTAATATTTCAAGCCCGAACGATATTCAAATAAAGTGACACGGGCAATCTGAATTGAATTAAAATATTGGAAAAAAATAATTTTGATATAATTTTTTTCAGATAGTAAAGATATAATATTACGTATAATATTACTCAGTAACTCTGGGATTACAATTTGGGTGATAGCGGAATTTAAGCGAAAAAATATCACTAGATATTAACTAGCTTCTGTCCCGCGGTTTCACCCGTGTTCCCGGGGGATCTTCAATTTTCTCGGGATAAAAAGTAAGCCTGTGTTAATTCAGATTATAATCTGTTCCAAATCCGTTCAGTAGTTTTTGCATGAAAGAGTAAAATTTATCCATCCATCCACTTCCGCATTTATTACTAGTATGGTATGTATAGTGAAACAGTTCTAAATCTGCAAGATCTATTTGTGTTAAAGCCTAACCCAATTCAGAGGTCACTCAGTGCTCCATTTATTAGTTATTGACGCCCGGGCCGCTTCGGACTTTATTTCAACAACTTTTTAAGAAGAATTAATTTATTCCTTAAAATCTTCTATATATATATATAAAACTATTAATATTTGACAGCCCGGTTGGCTTTGTGGTTAGTGACCCTGACTCTCAAGCCGCGGGTCGTGGGTTCGAATCCCACCCAGGACAAACATTTGTATGCATGAATATGTCTGTTTGTCCTGTGTCTGGATGTAAATATCTATATAAGTATGTATTTAAAAGTAGTATATGTAGTATATCAGCTATCTGGTTACCATATCACAAGCTCTGCTTAGTTTGGAATCAGATTGGCCGTGTGTGAAAAATGTCCCAGGATATTTATTTATTTATTATAAAACAAAGTCCCCGCCGCCTCTGTCTGTCTGTCGGAACGCGATGAACAATAAAAGTACTGAACATATTTTCATGCGGTTTTCACCAAATTACGGAGTATTTCTTGGGGAAGGTTTTTATGTATAATACAACAATTTGGACCCGGTAGGTGTCGCTGGTGGGTAGAACGAAGTCTGCCGGGTCCGCTAGTATAATATAAAGTACAAAAGTTTTCTTAAGACTAATTACATGCAAGGAAAAGGATTAAGCAACAGCTTTTGCTAAGTATACACGATGAAATACTCAGCGCTGGTTTACACCAAACCCCTTTAATATGAAAGATGGCCAGGTAATAATATACAATGGTGTGTGTTTGTAGAATGTACATAGATTTACAACATTAGAAGTTTTTGTTTTTTTAAAGATTATAGAGTTATTGGGACCACTTGCTTTTCAGTGAAGGAAAACATCGTGAGGAAACCAGCATACCCGAGAATTCACAATTGGAGGCATGTGAAGCCCGCCAAGCCGCACTTGGCCCGCGTGGTGGACTATGGCCTAGTACCCCTCGTTGTTGGGGAAGGCTCCTCGGTGGAGACGCATATGAGCTGATTATGATGACTTATTGGGAAAATTCGTTAGTGCCGGATAATCCATTTTTCACATTTTTCAAGGAAGGCTAAATAACTTCACGCTACGACCAATAGGGGCGGAGCAACGATGAAAAATGTTGTAGAAACTGGGAAAAAAATTGTGACGCAGAGGAAGTTGCGTGGGTCAACTAGTTTTTACATATAAATGAAAACGAATACCTAATTATTTATTTGTTAAGGAAATTACCGAGCCTATCTGAAATGAGTTATTTTCATTTTATCGACTACACTTCCGTTAAAAAACCCAAATGGGTCAGATTATTTAAAAAGCCTATTTCCATAAATAAATTTGCATTTTATTCCGATAGCAAAATTATACCGTAACTACTCAGTAATGTTCGATAGTTTAGTGTGTAAAACGTTTTTGTACATACATATTTTGTAAACCAAAAATAGGCAATTTATAACTTGAATCCTATTAATATTACAAATGCGAAAGTTTGTAAGAATGTACAACTGTATGTTTGTCACTCACGCCAGAACAGCCGAAGGGAATGCGACGAAATTTGCCATGTTAGAATATGTTCTGGAATAACACATATGCTACTTGTTATACCGGGAAAATTGAAGATCCCTGGGAACCGCGGGGAGCAACATTATAAATAATTAGGTAATTAATCAAAAATATAAATGACTCACCTAGAAACGATCTCCCATAGGACCAGCGCACACGCATACATATCTATCCTGAGGAACGCGTCCTTTGTAAAGTTGATTGCACCGTCCAGCACTTCTGGGGCCATGTATCTCCTCGTGCCAACTTGTCCATGAGCATCGCCGCAGCCTCTTCCAGCGACGAATATCAACGCTAAACCGAAGTCGGCAATACAAGCGCTCATGTCAGCTTTGAGTAGGACATTCTTCGATTTGAAGTCACGGTGAGCGACAGCTGGTTTGCCCCCTCCCTCTTCATGTAAATGAGCGAGACCGCGAGATACGCAGGCGGCGACACGCCAAGCCTCCGCCCATGTAAGCGTGTGGCTTTTCAGATAGTCACAGAGAGAGCCCTGTTTGAAAATGGAGTTTTATTAAAGGTTGGCTTTGAGGTTAGTGACCTTAACTTTTAAGTGGTCGTGGTCGAATCCCATCTGGGACAAACATATCTATTTGTTCTGTATTTGGGAATAATTATCTATGCTTTTAAAAGAAGTATATCAGCTATCCGGTTATCATAGCACAAGCTCTGCTTAGTTTGGAATCAGATTGGCCGCGTCTAAAAAAATTTAGGGTGAATAGGTTAATGGAAAAATTGCAATTATGAAATACCTTTTCATGATAAGCAGAAATGAGCCAGTATTCAGCTTGTAAATTATCTCCCTTCTTATCGACTCCGATGTAGTGGAGTATATCTGGATGATCCATTCTCGGGAGCCTGTAGATCTCTTGTTCAGCCAGCCATGACTGTTTATCTTGTAAGGGGAACACTTTGACTGCAACGTCGTGCTGCCCAAGCTTCGCCCTCCACACGGCTCCGAAACGACCCCTAGCTCTGACCTCACATAACGTCACCTGACCAACTAACCCTCCACCCTCGTTCTCCATTCCCGCACCAGCTGACGGTGGGCGAGACAACGACGCTTCACCATTGGCGAGTTCAGCGAACGAGCTACTCTTGCGTTTACGATATAGTAAATAACAACCCACTAGAATTGCAAACAGTAAGAATAGGGGCGTAAGAATGTATGCTATAACTGCTTTTGTATCGTCGTCTGATGATGGGATGGGCGTAGCTAGGACTATGCCAGGAGGAGCGTCCGTTGAAGGTATGATACCTGCTTCCCAGCCAGGGAAAGTAAGGTTCTGATTGCACATGTCACCTTCGCAGCAGCAATGGAGGAGTGGTAGCTTAGAGTTGTGGAGACGGCAGCTTGACTGCCTATCGTTGCATGACACTGTATCTACGAAACAGCCCTTAAGTTTTGGGTAGGAAGTGTTCTTTTCCTTTGAAAATTGCCAGAGAACAATACAGTGTACGCTTTTGCCTGGTTCGTCAGGTGCACACTCATCTCTAATGATGTTCATCTCAGGACATGAAGCATTTTTAGCTGGATTACAGTCTTCTGGGTGGGAGCCGTTGTAGAATTCGCAGTAGCGTGTAACAATGCGTCCTTCTTTAGGCCGAGGTGGGAGGTTCTCGTCAACCGGTGGGGCTGCCATTACTGATCCATGAATACCTTTGAAAGAATATGCATTTCTTATATTTGGGCAAATTTCTGTGAAATATATCTATGGGAAGGCAGTGCTACTAAGTATGATTTCATGGATTTTTTTGGCTTTAATGGTGGAAAATTGGAAATTTACATTATTAAAAAAAATCTATTTTGTAATTTTTCTGAAGCAAAAACCCTATCAAATATTCCGCTTCATATTTTTGACTCTAACAAACTAACTACATGAAAAAAACATATATATATCTTGTTCCTGCATTGACCAAGGCTAAATTCCATTTCAATTGATAAATTTGCTAGATGAGATGCTTTTCAAGATCTTATGGGGGTGACATAGTCAGGGTTGACAACACCCCCATTAAAAAAAATTAAGAATAAAAAAAAGAAACAATCCTTATTCACAAGGTGATTATTTAATTCTAGTGTCAGGCGGAGTTTAAGTTTATATTTACCACTTAGGTATCACTTAAAAGAGCTCCTGCAAATGTCTGGGCATCTCATGTCCGGGCAACAGGACCACTTAAGATTTAAATAAAGCCAAGTAAGTGCCTCAAATTTCTCATAATCTTGCCTACTTTTAATTTCACCATACATCATTTATTACGATTGTGCATTTTTACAAATTCCCATAAAGATGTATCTCCATATTAGGTAGTTTTGGCAAACAAAAACATTTAAATAGTTGAAAACATACAGCAACATAAGAGAAATATGATAATTGATGACATAAATTAAGCTATATTTGAATTGCTAATATCCAGGAACTTATTTATATTGTATTATTAATCAAAATATTCGAATATTTAATAAGACTAGCTAATAGATTATTTACGAAAAGGTATTCATAACAAAATAAGATAAATTATGATAATTATATCTACTGTTTTGGTAGATACATAAACTAAGGAGATACAAAAAGATTGAATTAATAAACAGAAAAACTATTTTTGTTTCTAAAAATCACTATTTTGTAAGCAATGATTCTAATTTTAAATTCAAATCGTAGTTTACTAATGTATTCTTTGAGCTTAACTTACCTAGCAGTAGCAGTATTACATGAAGAAGCTCTTTTGGAGTCATCATCAGGGCCATGGCGCAGGCGGGTTCGGCGCTCCTGACCCGACGCAATAAACCAATGTTATTTTTATACGCGGCCCCGACATGAAACGTCTATTCTATTTAAGAAATTCCAACACAAGTACATGTCAGACAAACAAGTCAAACAACGCACATCCGAATGGTCAATGAATACACTTCGCCAGACTTCGCCTAATCGTCACAATAAAAACCGCACGTAGTACCGTACCGTACGGGATGTGAAGCGATGTAGACGATAAACAATTCAATTGATTTAATAATGTTAATTACACTGATTTCAATTAATATTTCCACAAATAAAGCGCGTCGAGTCAAGCAAGCGAGAAGTGCTCTACACAATGTTACCAGATAACAGAACAATCTTCATATGATACGCTTAATAAGAACGAGGCTCTAAAAAGTATAATACATTTGAATTATGTTAGTTATTCGGAAATTTATTAAGGTATAAAGTTTTTCATCAAAAAAGTACAATAGTAACGATGTGCTTAACCTATAATTAGGCGATGCAACTCGAACTCTACTACAGAAATACGCAATACCATATCAACAAACTAGCGTTTTTTGTTAACTATACAGACATTAGAAATTATTAGATAATTATGAATTATGTAAAAGCTTATTAAAAAGGGCAAACTAATAAATTCTCAGAAAATTATCACAGTATTTACGATAAAACTGCCTGTCCCAGATATAGTCGATTATTTTTTAAATATATTTTTTTCCTTTACGTCATGGCAATCTTGTCAATTTGTCACCAATGACAGCATCATCTTGACATTTAACCGACTGTCTGTCATGTAAATGGATGGCGTAAATGCCGAATAATTGAAAACAAAATATCCATTGAATTACTAATTCATAATGTAAACTACATTTTAAAGAATTCATTCATATACTATGTCATTCTTCTATTTAAGTGCTGTCAAAGGGGATATACCGGCACACTTGCTGGAAGTTATAGTCATCAAAAGACTGGAATACCTAAAAGCTATTTTAAATGGAGATACTGCTGTTTACAACGAATATGTGATTGAGGGGAGCATCTACGACAACGTGGGGCACTTTATGTTATGTATTGTGACAATTCTGAGTGAAAATACAGCGTTTATTAACTTCTTTATGAAGGCAGAGGTAGAGCTGTTTACCCGGCGTTTGGCCGCACTTACCGCATATGACATGCGCAGTTTTAGCAGGAAAATAATGAGAATTATAAAAAAGTTAGAAACGACACCGTCATTTCTGCATCCACTACAAATTTTAAGCCAGCATTTAACACTGAAAGACCTGGCTCAGCATGTTTGTTCATCAGTTCACTCTTTTGATTGTAAGCTGCATAGTTTTACTGTAAACTTTAAACATTGCCTCACTTTTGTAGCTAAAAGACAAGTTGAATTAAATAATGGGTCAGCTATAATACCATGTGGCAAATGGAAAAGCTATTTATCTTTATTATTTGGAGCTAATTTGAAATTAAGAATAAGAGAGACTGATTTGAGGCCACTAAGAAGTGACCCACGAATAATGGGGCTCTTAGTGAAGCTTAAGAAGGAACTACCTTTAACAAATAGAGCTTCTAATTCAATGACAAGTAGTGATGTTGATAAAGCTTCAGCATTATTTCCATTATGTATGAAAAACCTTCACATAAGTTTACGAAACAAGCACAGACTGTCTCATATGCAAAGATTTCATTACAGCTTATTTTTGAAGGACATTGGCCTCCCCATAGAAGATTCCATAGACTTCTGGAGAGTAGAATATAGTAAAAATCCAAATGGTCACCACAATTGTTGCCACAATTGGCTGAAAGATGAGAAGAAGTTTCTATATGGTATAAGGCATATGTACGGTTTAGAGGGCTGCAGAAAAAGCTATCCGTCAGTTAGTTGCAGCCGCATCCAAGCTGGCGATAACTCCTGTTCTGAAGGTGGTTGTCCGTTTAAATCTTTTGATAATGATAAATTGGTAACACTCCTAGATAACCCATCAGAAGGTCTCTTATCTCAAATCAATGAACTGAAAAGAAAGAGACAGTACACAACAGCATGTATGATGTTTCTTGAGAAACAATATTCAAAATTACCTGACTGTGATAACTTTAGCTTTAATTTTACACCTGTTAAATATTATTTGACTGCTGCAAAAGTTGTACCAATGGATTTATAATATACCTACTTAATTTATTGAAAAAACAATATTTTATTAATTACCCCTTATTTTTTTTTTGCATACGTTACTCTGGTTACATTCCAAGCCAGTTCTGATTTTTCTGACACCCTAAGTTGGCCCCATACATTGGTCCATGATAATATTTAAAAAAAATTACCGTTTTCTCATTGACTGTTATTTTAAATCTGTAATTATATGCCAATAGCAATGACTCAAATAATAAAATATAGGTTTCCATTAATTGAACTAATATTATAAATGGGAAAGTTTTTGAGAATATATGCATATTCGGCAGAAAGGATCGCGATGAAAAATGGCATAGAGAATATATTTTGGAATAACATATGGGCTACTTTTTAGTTTTTATCAAGGTAGGTAAGTTACCTAAGTAGTTCCCCTTACTAAGCCATCAGAGCCATACGCTGTGTACCTGCAATATTTATACGTACGTTATAGGTACGTGTACCTATATGTGTAGGTACGTAATGTATGTATATGTGTGCGTAAATATGTACTTAAACATCGTATATTACGATTGATGGGAGGCCAAACATATTGCGCCGAACCCAAATTGGGATAAATGTGACAAAAAATGACATAGGTATATGCGCGTATCAACCGCTTTAAGATACTAAAATGCAGTGCCGGATTAAGCAAGCGCGGGCCCTGAAGAAAATTTTATGAGGTGGCTGCTCCAATGGCCACTTTTGCGCGGGGCAAACGTGCCGTGCTAAAGTTTAGCTTGATATACCTAGCTCTCTTACGGTACCTACGCTAGAAATGAATTGGGTTATCGGCCTATCACATAAAAAAAAAGTAGACCTTTCATTATTTAGATAGCTACTAGGTATAGGTACCTACTCCTTAAATACATAGATAGATATTTACAAAATGTTGAGGTGAAATCGAACCTACGACTGTCTTAACCAAGGGTAGTTTCTGATTGACTGATCATTTACTATTGAATTTCGACGACAAAATTCGACCAAGTGTAAATAGCCTTGATATTTATTATCGTAAAACCCTGCCTTTATTTATTTCTCAAGGCCAAGGCATTACTACATTCTGCCACCTTACCAACTTAACTTACAATGATAGAGCCATCAATAATTCAATGAAACACCCAGTGGGAACTTGACAAGCAGTTTCAGATCGATATTTCTGCATTGAGTATTTAATTATACCTACCTACTTTTATAAATGCATGCGGTCAAACTTGTGTAAAGTAGGTGCGTAAGGTTTTAAAAGTAAATTACTTTGGTTATCACTAACTACCTCTACCTCGTTTTATTTTATGGACCCCTGGTACTATGAAACTATTAGTATCTACGCAATAAAAATAACATAATTGTAACAATAAAATATTATCAGACAATTAGATAGGAGTTACTTACACGCAGGTACTTATAAATTGGTAGTCCTTCCCCCGTCGTTTATCTTTAACTAACGTGACACTGGTGGAATTGGTTTACTGGCTACAGTCGCCATTTAAATAAAGAAGAAGAAGTAGTCCTTCAATAGATTTTTTTTTACTTTGTATATAGGGGCTTAAGTGCACTGTTGGTGAATATGCCAGCCTCATAGAGGGTCAATCAAACGTCATACATACTGTTCCGATTTTTACGGTTGAGTAACAAAACGAACTATTGATAAAAATCTTAACCTTTCCTTCGCAGTCGGGTAAAAAAGGCATTTGCACTGTTTAGGCCCAAGAAGTGCACTAACGAAGGTCATAGGTAGGTATCATCAACTGCTCATATACGTCTCCACCGAGGAGCTCGAGCCTCCCCTAACATCGAGGGGGTTTAGGCCATAGTCCACCACGCGGGCCTTGTGCGGATTGGCGGACTTCACATGCCTTTAATTGTGACATCTCAGGCATGCAGGTTTCCTCACGATGTTTTCCTACACCGAAAGCCAGTGGTGTGAATCCGTACGTAAGTTATTTTTTTTTTTTTTATAAACTCAGAGGTACGGGCCAGGGATTTGAACCGGCACCCTCATGATCGTGAGTCGGTGCGTTCCCAACTGAGCCACCACAGCACATAGGTACTTAGGTATAATTATTAAAATAAAAATTATAATATAATATAATTTAAATAAAAATTGCAACCTTAAATCAACAAACTATTCGATAACAATAAAAATTCTAAGATAATTAACTAGGCGCGCCACAAATTTCTACTATCAATGTTCAATTAATCGCCAAGGTAGCGGGACGCGTCCACGAAATTTCATGTAAACCAATCGAGTGGTTGAAATATCAGTGGCTATCGCCCAAACATCTATTGATAAGGCTCAGTTGGCAGTTGGCACATGTAGGGCTGTGAGACGGTCGACAAACATGGATCGCGAGACGTTCCCCATAAAATTCGACGGCAGAAACTATGACATTAAACAATTTATGAGGGACCACCCTGGCGGGGTGAACACCCTTCAGCAGTACAACGGAAAGTCAGTGTTGCAAGCTATGCAAAAATTCGGACACAGCACCAGTGCATATCATATGTTGAACGACTTCAAAGTGGACGGTGATGTGTTAAAGGATACGAATTTGACCGGGAAAGTGAGTGGTAACGGAAGGATTATAACTAGTGAGGAAGAAGGACGGGATGTTGAGGAGATAGCGTTTCTGGAGGAGCTTGAGGTTTGTGGAATGTTTGCTGCTTAACTAATTAAAAAAAAATACTAAAATCTTCCCCTCGGTATTACGTTGATTATTTGATTGTTCCCCAAATAATATTCATCAAATAAACAGTGAATATAGGTAGGTATATGTATGACATCTATCTAGTGCCCACCAGTTTTGGGTAGGTACAACTTTTCAATCCCTTAGTTAGGTACTTTAACTAAGCCTTTTTATTAAGGTCTATCCATATATCTAATAGAAAAATGTGCAGTATCTACATTTCTCTATATCGGTTAAAATATAATATAACAGCCCCTTAGACCTTAACCGGGGTTTGTTTTCGTAAATAAAGGGAGATTTTTTTTTAAAGTGGACATTAATTTAGTACTTAGGCTAGGCAAGCATAGCAAGGAAAATTGTTTCGTATTTGGGAATGCTCGAGTTTTGACCAATATAACCTAGGCAATTAAAAATGAATTAAAGAGGATTCTTATGCTTAATTTGAATCTTATCAATCAATATATTGCTATATTTAAATAAAATAATCGATATAGGTAAGTAAGTAACCTAAGTAGTCAAATCCAATAGTGCATATTTATATTCGTGCTATGGAAACCAGATAACTGACATACACCATTATAGATAGTTAGCTTGCTTTCATTTTTAAACACACTTGACTAAGCCCGACTATATAAGTATTGTATTTTATATATATACTAGCGGACCCGGCAGACTACGTTCTGCCCAACAGCGCCACCTACCAGGTCCAAATTGATGTATTATACATAAAAACCTTCCCCATGAAATATTCCGTAATTTGGTGAAAACCGCATGAAAATCTGTTCAGTAGTTTATGTGTTCATGCGGGGACTTTGTTTTATATATATAGATAGATATATACCTAGATATTCACAGCCAAACATTTATTCGATTATCTTCACCTAAACTATAAGTACATCATCATCATTAGCTCACATAGGTTCCCACTGCATGGGTACTAGCTTCTTATGAATAGCTTAACACCTATCAAATTAACAAAAGTCCGTCATGACTCGGTAAGCAAGTACCTAATACTGTATAGGATACAGATTCAAATCCCTACTAGCCTTACAAATATTATAAATGTGATAGTAGCTCTGTCTGTCTGTTAAGTTTTCTCGCCTAAAGCAGGCAACCGATTTTGATGAAATTTGGTCAACAATATGGACAGATATGGACTAGACTACTTACTAGTTCTAGGGATAGGATAAAGGGAAAGTTGACGATCCCCCGGAAACGCGGGTGAAACCACGGGACGGAAGCTAGTAAAAAATATTAATTTCTCTGTGGAGATTATTGTATTTCATTAATTTAAAATATTGATATGCGTTAATTATTTGATTTTTCGAATAATTCGGATAAAAATATAGGCATGTAGGCACTAATTAGTTTTATAACTTAGAGGTAATATTATTGATTTATACATTGATAATATAATAATAACTACGTTTCTGACGCAATTAATAAAAGCGAAAATAATATTTTGACATTCTAATTCTAACTAATATTATAAATGCGAAAGTAACTCTGTCTGTCTGTCATGCTTTTAAGCAAAAACTACGCAGCCGATTCCCGAAACTCCCGAAACTGAATATGAAATTTGGTTCCCAGATATTCAAGAGCCTGAGAAAGGACGTAGGCTACGTTTTTATCCCGGGAAAATGGAAGATCTCCCGGGAAACTACTATATAATAAGGTCGCTTCCTGCCGTCGTTTGCACGCTTAGATAGTTTTACGCAACGGATTTAAATGCGGTTTCAAAAATAAATAGATTGATTCAAGCAAAAGCTATGTATGTAGGTAATAATGGAAATATAATTAAATTGGCTGGCTTTGTGGTTAGTGACCCTGACTTTCAAGCCGTCGGTCATGGGTTCGAATCACATACAAGAAAAATATTTGTATGCACAAATATGTCTTATATCGTTCTTTGTTTTTAGTTATTAATCCCAGGCATCCCAACTAGTATGAGTAAAGAAACCTTTCGAACCGTGCATTAGAGTCGACGTTTCATAAGTGCCTGTGAAGGCCTATTTGAATGAATAAATATATTTTATTTCATTTAACGAGTCATGGAAAAAAACTATAGGTAGGTAGGTACCTTCATGAACAAAAACACTACTAAGCTTTGATTCAAGATATTAATAAGCTTAGTAAAGCATAATATAGAGGGACCTCCCCGCCTGTCCCATATACTGATTTGCATGCGGATTTTTGTTGTTTGCCATTCAAGCAGATTTTTGTGTATCGGTACCTATTATAGTAAATCAAGCTGGGAAAGAGCTTGTACCGGACAAAGCCGGGTCGCGTTGCTAGTTCTATGGTGCAGAGCTTTATTTTCTAAGTAAAGATATTTACGATTTACTAGAATATATATATTTTATAAGGTAAGTTATATTTCAAGGGCTTTTATAAGTAAGTATTTCGGATTAGGTATTTGAATTAAGTCTTTCACATTTATAATATTGATGGTTTTAAGTGTTTATTTAGCCTAATTTATACCTGATGATACTTAATTTCATTAACATAAAAAATACAGTATGGATTAACGATTTATAAGATCTTTTAAAAGCGTGAATAAAGCATATGAATTTTCCCAAGACCTTTTTTTTTTTTTTTGATGACCCAGGGGAATCCTCATAGGCAGCTCCGGGGGGAGCCGCCGGGTTATGTGGAGACTCACCCCTGGGGTTCCAATGACGCCTCGGAGCCATGTGGCGGGGCTACGGGACACGCGTTAGACCTATTCTAAATATAGGTATTCAAAATATTAGATTTTAATGTGGTTAGTCATACACTTACCTCGTTGGCCAAACCTGTTATCACCGAACAAAACATTGATATATATCAGTCTAACTGTCGAAACTGATAACTCTGTATCTACGTGACTTATTATTTTTTTATGTCATGCGCTCACGCGTTACCGTTCCCTGATAATGATGCCAACTATTTTAATACTAGATTTTATTAAATGGTAAATGTTTGTGACACCTGCCTATGAGAATGGCATTGCAATTTGCAACTTAATTCTGGTATAGTTAAGGTACAGTATTTTTTGAGTTAGAATGTAGTTCTTACCTTGCGGTTTTTAGGGTTGGGTTTATAGGGGTAACCAAAGGGACCTTATTACTGAGGATGCGATGTCCGTTCGTCTGTATCTCATGATCTATAAAAGGTAGATTTTTTTCAAAAAACATGTAAATCTGCTGGCGTTATAATAACAAATTATAAAAATATTTTCCAACAACAGCTGACTCGCGCAATTTGTTTAGCGTTACTGCTCGTATTTGCACCGATTTTCATTGATGCTCCGCTCCTATTCGTCGTAGCGTGATGATACATCGCCTATAGCCTTTCTCGATAAATGGGCTATCTAACATTGAAATAATTTTTCTAATCGGACAAGTAGCTCCTTAGATTAGCGTGTTCAAACAAACAAACTCTTCAGCTTTATAATATTAGTATAGATTTAGGTACTAATGCGTAAAATTATTTATATTAGCAGGTAGGTAAGTGCCTACTTAAAACAATGAAAGCACTTAGACGAAAACGTGAGGATTTATGCTATTGGGTTGATTTAAGTGAATGTTTTAAGGGACAAGGCTGAGTTTTTTTTAAATACTTAAGGTTGTCACATACCTATAATTTAATTTGAATATGGGTTCGTAACATGTGATAAAGTTATTGTGAGACCCTAGATAAAGCAGAAACGGAGAATTTCATTTTTGCTTGTAACTTTATGGTGTTTTTTATTAAATGAACTTACATATAAATATCGGTCAAGCCGTTTTCAAGTCATAGTATTTCGTCGTACAATACCTATATTTTTTTATATATCATCATCATCATCATCAGCTCATATACGTCTCCACCGAGGAGCACGAGCCTCCTAATTTTTATATATAGAGACTAGTGGCTCCCCCAGTTTCACTCACGTACCCAAATACCCAGGTAGGTACCTTCAACTTTAACACAGGATAAAAAATAACATATGTTCTTTCCCAATATCTAGTTCATCTCTGTACAAAATGTTATTAAAATCGGTCTAATAGTTTGACGTGAAACATTTATAATATTAGTAATGATTTTTATTTACAAGTCACACTCAGTCCTCAAGATTATGTTTGACTACTCAAGTGCACTAGGTACAACAAAAACTTATACACTTGAGTTGAGTGATTTGTGTATACACGATTAGGGATTGTACCTATGTAGAAGTAAAATGTCAATCTTGAGTTAGTTCGCAACCCTTGAAAATGGTACGTGATACTTAGAGTTTTCAAGGATTTTTTATTGGTGTTACCACTTTAGTAGCGACTGTAATAACTTCGTATATAATGTAGCTATATTCTGGAACATGGATATTTGTGTTGTAGAATTGGGTATATTAAGTTTTGCAAGCATTGCATTCTGTTTGATAGAGAATTTGCTCACACTTAAAAAAGATCAGGCCAAGTTGTCATCTAATAGTCTATAATATATCTAATCATGTAAGAACTTTATGTACATACTAGCTGAGTCGACCAACTTCGCCTGCGTCACACCTTCCTCGATTTTGCAACATTTTGGATTAAGACTCCGCTCCTATTGGTCTTGAAGTAATGTTATATAGACCATAGCATTCTGCGCTAAATGGGCCAATCAAAGAAACTGATTTATAATATCAGATAGTACCTATATAACAATTCAGTACAACAATGGCTCTCCAAAGACCACGTTACCGTAACCAAAAAATAACGTAATAAATAAATGATGTTTTAATTATGTTTCAGAGTCGACTAGACTGGTCGAAGCCCCTACTATGTCAGTTAGAAGCCATTGCGCCTCACTACGACAAATGGGTAAACAGTGCTGTGTATAGAAAATGTAGACTCTTCGCCAGCCCACTCTTGGAGAGCCTGACCTACACACCCTGGTACTTAGTACCTGTGTTCTGGATACCAATAATCCTTTATTTAGGGTGTACGCAGCTGATGGAACACGTATTATGTGGAGGTAAGAGGTCTGATGCAAAAATAAGAAAATTGATAAAAAACTTGCACTGAAAAAATTGACAAATTGAAAAGAAAAACATTAGTTGTTCAAAACTGTAAAACTGTCCCAAAAAGACTGACTTATTCCGAAATAAAGTAAAGACTGAGCTTTTATGCCCACTATAAGGCAAAAGTAATATTAAAGTAACACAGCTGTAAAAGGTGAAAATAAGCCTCCTAATTTTGTAATTTTTTCAGACTCCTGCGCACAAGACTCACAAGGTCCAATGACAGTACTACAGTTTACATATCACATAGCATTCGGTATCATGTTATGGACGATTATCGAGTATACTTTACATCGGTGGGTGTTCCATCTTGATCCCGGGTCGTCGGTCACACTGATCAAGATACATTTCCTTATACATGGAATGCATCATAAGGTGAGAACAAAATTGTACCCTTCTTTGGTGTACAAAAATGTAGTTACCGACGTGTCGTTTACTTTTAAGCCAACAGCGCCGGTCGTGGTTCCAAAACTAACCCAGGACAAATATTTCTGTTCATCAACACTTATATAATTGCTATCTAATATAAATAATCTTAATTTATATCTATTTATATGGTATATAGTAAAACACACCCATTTATAAGTCTATCAAGTATTATAGTAGTTTTCAACGTTTTACAATCAGTAGCTAGTTATTTCATCCATGTCAAAGAACAATGCAAATTCAGTAAGCAGTGAATGGTGGGTGAATAGCATAACGGGTGCGAAAGAGACACCATGCTTTAGGTAAATATTGATTCTACTTACTATGCATTACCGCACATCGTTATCAATTGAGCTTTATTAATACTAGCTTCCGCCGCGGGGTTTCGTCCGAATTCTCAGAATTTAAAATATATTTTGTCTCTATGCTATTCCGTGAACTAGTTACTATGTAGCTACTTATATTACATAATATGTAAAATATTATTTAAGTCTTATTCACTTTAATTTTCCGCTACATTTTGTTCGTCAATCTCGTCAAGTAGGTATATATTTTTAAAGACTATCGTTCGTACAGTTGGTAAAATTAGTAGGTATTTAAATTATGAATGATTTAAATTTTTGACAATACACAGGATTTGAATATAGATCTCTTTTAAAAACAGACCGAAATTAATGTCTTGTTTCATTGCATTTATGATTCGATCGTTTATTACCAAATGTTTTATTTTTATAACAGGTATTTAGATAAATACTTTTATCAAAATATCGATGAAACATTCCGACAGTGATAATGAAATTCGCTTTCTATCAATCATTACGTATACGGCATAACAGAACTAGCCTATGGAGCGACAAGAATCAAGAAATCAACTGATGATCATATTTTTAAAATGATGATAATTGTTCCATTCGTTTATCTTTTTTCATGATTATAATAAATATAATATAATACTATAATAATAAATGCGATAGTTTAGATGTATGGATGGGTGTTTGTCACTGACAACTGAAAGGACATGTATGAAATTTGGCACAATGTAAGAATCTGCTCTGAAATAGTATCTAGGCTACTTTTAATCTCGGGAATTTTGAAAATTCCGGGTAGGTACGCAGGTGGAACTGCGGGGCGGAAACTAGTTCTTTATATCTCCAACACAATCCTAATGTCACAAATATACTAACACTATTCCGCGGTTTCTGTGCCCACCAGGGTTATCTAATGATTTCTGAAATAATCAAGTCAGTCAAAATTTAGCAAACATAGGTACTAACATATTTTGTCAACAAAATTAAACTGCATCATCAAAATACTGTAATACGTCTAGACTAATTAAGTAGATGTGATTAAAAAGTAATCTTAACTTAGAATTAAATAAACATTTGCGGTGACATCGCTTAAATTGGATCGATGGGGAAAACATGAATAAATAAAGTAGGTAATTAGACAATATTTATTAGATCACCTCAAAATACATATACAATTTGAAGTCTTTCCTCGTTCCCAGAGAACCTTCAACTTCCCCGGGATAACCGGTAGTCTAAATCCTTTCCCAGGCTCTAGTCTCTCTGTACCAGATTTCATAAATTTCTTCAGACGTGAAAGCGTAATAGACAGAGTTACTTTCACATTTATAAATATTAGTAGGTACAACTGTCTATTTGTTCATGTTTCAGGTGCCATTTGATGGTCTTCGTCAGGTATTTCCCCCCATACCTGCCTTCGTGTTAGCTGCAGCCATTTACTCTGTGATACACGTGGTTCTACACCACCCACTAATCAAGCTGACTGGTGGACTTATGGGTAAGATTAGCAAGATATTCTTCTATAATCACTTTTCTTCTACTCTTATTTTGTACCAGAAAGGTGGCAACCAGGCATACGGTCCCACCTGATGGGAAGCGGCTACAGTAGCCTATGGACGCTTGAATCTCCAGGGACGTCACTCACGCGTTGTCGACCCTGTAAAAATCTCTTCGCTCCCTTATTGAATAACCCCATGCTGTACTCCATTAGGAAAAATGTTATGGTTTTTGACTCGATGTGTGTTCCGGCAGATGCACTTGAGATTCAGTCCTTTTTTAGAGCTTTGTATTTAGCGTCGGTGTTTCGACGAGTATAAACGCATATGGTTATCCGTTATGTAGATTAAGTAGGTATTGCACGTTTTTTCAGTTGGCGTGAGATATCGTTTTATAACCTTTTATTTAACATGCAATGTATGTTTGTTCGGGTTTAATCTTGAAACCTAATTTCAAAGCAGTGATATCCTCAACAGTTAAAGTTCAAAAAACACTATTTATTTCTGACTGCATCGAATCCTGGGTCGAATTAAACCGAGTTAGTTCTCGGCATCAGGTGATCAATTTAACGAATCCTTGAAAAATATTCAAGCATTAATTCATGTTATGGATGTAGTATCGCTTCATTCACGAGATTGTCTCGTCTTGACTAATAACAAACGTAATATATTCTCGCAATCAAACTCCATTGCCTCGGAAACATATTAATTAACCTTTTGCTTCTTCAATCGCACTATTTTGATGCTCTAAACAAATCTATGGTACATTCTTTAGATTATACCTACTTAAGTTTCACCTCATAGACCGATTGGCTTTGTAGTTCACGGTGACTTTCAAGCCGCTGGTCGTGGTAAATTGCGATGTAGAAGGACTTGTAGGGTAGAGTTAAATTCAATTAGAGATTGCGATATGTCTAAATCTATCTATCTTTTTCTAACGCAATGACCCTAAATACGATAAACTATGAAACCTACTTAATTTAATCCTTGACTGGACATTAGGACAGGCCTTGGAAGAAATGGTTCCTATTCCGGATGGATTCCAAAAATACTCAAGCATAGTTGACTCATATGGACACCAAATACAATACCTATTAGATAACACAACAATATTCGGAATCGGTTCCTCAAGATATGTCGACAAGCTTGTATTTGACTTGTATTATTTGTTCCTATTAGATAAACCGGTACCTAATCTTAGATAAGGATTTAAAGGTACATATTCAAAGAAAAGCGATGGTGACGTCACAATCTCTACTGTTACCTCACTGAAAAGAATCAAGATTTAATATGTAATGCCATTCGATATGCATTCGAAACAAACGGCCATTATTAAGTACAGTATATGATCTGTAACTACCAATGTATTTATCGATGTTATAAGATTTTATTTCTATTTTAAAGCTATGATTATGGATTTAATCTTTACCACTATGTTCGATGACCTTGGCACAGATAAGCTAAGGAATTGCGTTATGTTAGTGTGACATTGTATTGAAAACTTAATATATCGTAAAATATTATTTACAAGAAAACAGAGAATTGTATTCGCATTTCAACAGTTTGTTTGCATTTAATATTTTGTTTACTATGATTTTTGTAATTTACTTTAATGTTCATGGACGTATGTTCAGATGTGAAGCTCGAATAAATAAGGCAACACTGTAACAGTGTTAATAATATACAACTATTGAGGTATACATTTTCGGTATAATTTAGAATTTCGTAAAGATGTGTTGTACTGTGTGTGTTGTACATACTATAATACACTACAATACAAGTACAGTACAATTTCATAAACAAAATAAGCATAAGTATCTAATGAATTATTATTTCGTGTATCTATACAGGTTACCTAACATACGATATGATACATTACTACGTGCATCATGGCTCTCCCAAGGACGGCACATATCTTTATGCGATGAAAAGATATCATTCGAATCATCATTTTATCAATCATGACAAAGGTAAATATTCAATAGATTAATATCATGACTAATCGTTATCATAATGACTAATAAAAGGGTCGCTGATGTAGATAATGAATAACAGTGGCACGAGTATATATCCTTGTGGCATACCTGTTGGTATAATTACATATTTTGTAACTGATACTGCCTATGGAGCATAATAAGTGTAGACATCGGTGTCAAAAGCCTTAGTCAGGTCTAAAATTTGCATAATTATTTGATTAAAAATGTTTTAATTATCAAAATATCACATAGTGAACACTATATTTATAGTTACTTACTGATTTATATTTTATTTTATTTCAGCTTTCGGGATAAGCAACAAACTATGGGACCATGTATTTAGGACATTAGTGCAAGTCAAAAAATTAAATTTCAGTTTATATTGGTAATAGTGAATTCAGGCACGAAGAGATTATCTACATATGTAGATACATTGATTTATATTCTAGATTATTTTGAACCACATATATTGAGATTGGGCGTTGCGCCCGTAGGCTATCATGATTATTCTGGTTCGGGTACCTAAACGCTCCGTCCTAGAGACTACACTATATAGACTACACTATACTATATAGACGACTATACTATATAGACTACACTCGCGACCTTACCTTTGTTATTTTTTTTTTAATTAATGGCATTTGTATGTACCTAATATAAGTTTTAACATGACGAACAAATATTCAAGTAAGACATTTTGTATTAAAGATCAAACCGATATATTTTCTATAACCTGTTGTTTTATTTTATATACCAATTTGTGGGAATCTACTAGATTGCAACTACTTACATACAATAAATGCAATATAAGTATTATGAAAGTAATGTAAGGTAATTTAAGCAATGTTATGTTATATTTCAAACGAAATGTAGTTTGTACGTGACTTGATTAGATGTTAAATTTTTAGATGTTTAAAAAAATCGATTTCACTGTCAGTTATAATCGAATTATATGCGACAACGAACGCAAAAAATCAAAAAAACTGATGTTTTGTCAAAATTTAAATATACCTAGTATTTAAAATCCATTTGCAGGGCCATTAAATCATTTTAAGTCTCTTAATTAGATTTGAAAAGTGTAACGATATGGAAACGGTTTTACTAATTTGAAAAGTGCAAAAACAATGGCAATAAAAATACTTTTTTCAGCTAACAAAAGTGCTTTAAGGTTTTTTGTGTTTTTATGTGCGTTAGGTAATGTGCGAGGTTGTTATTATTCGGGTTGGGATTTTTTGACGGACGATATTTTACCATCAGTGTGTGAGGTGTGTCCCCTTCTCGCTTGCACTACGGAATTGGTCAAGGATTTGTTCCAAGCACCATCAATAGGTAAATATTGCTTTTTTAGTATTAGTCCATGAATAGTAATTTTTCTTTTATCTTATTTACTTTTTGAACTTAAGGTGGTGTAATGATTTAGTCTTTGTTGCTTTTCCTAAAGTTTTTACATAAGTATAGCACGGAATAAAACTTAAATTCCTAAAAGATCGGATTGCATTCGTAATTCGAATTTGGATTAGTAATTCGTTGATCAAAAGTTATAAAGGAATATATAAAGAAACCAGATTAAGTCCAGGCTAAGTAAGGAGTAGATAATCATATATCCTCTTGGCATTTCAAAATCGATCAGCAATAGAAGAAGAGGACCCGTTAACATCTGAATTGATAACCGAATGTCTCCGATGTGGCCGCGAGCTTTCCCGAGCGGCGAGAAGCAGAGGTAACCAGTTGGTGCGGAACGGGATCAGCTTAGAAGCATGCACGCCTGCCTTGCTTCACTTCTACACGTCGAAATTACCGACAGACGCGAGGAAGGCGTCTGAAGCCTCACACGAGATCCTTACAGCAACTAAGGTGCTGCAAATGAAACTCTGTTCCAGGTATATGTCATAAAAATCATTATACATATAAAACTCTCTATATATGATGAAATAGAATAATATTGTGACACTAATTTTGACACGACAGAAATAGATCCTTAAGTCCATCGAGGGTCCCAATTAGCAGAATCTAATCAAAATTGTGTCTTTTACAATCCAATATTTAACTAGATTGAATGAAATGTAGCTTGATCAATCCTAGAATAGCCTGCAGAAGCCCCTTTAGATGTGTTTATTCCAGTTCATAAAACTAGAATGCTGAACTAAATAATCGTTTATCCCGTAGTTCCAGCGTAACTCCAAACACCTTCATGTCGTTTCTGGAACACCAAGTGATCCGTGTCCACGACTCTGGGTACTGCAAGCCAGTGAGCGTCACATTCTGCAGCAGCAGGTACCGCTCTATAGATGGCAGTTCTAACAACGAGGAGCATCCGGAGTGGGGGCGGAGGGGGGCGCCTTTTACCAGGATAGCTGCGCCACGGTACGCGGACGGTGAGTTCTTCAGATATATTGTTATTGATTCTATTTAGTTATTACTGTCTTACCGGTTAGCTAACCGCCCAGGATAAGCATTTTTATGCTTGAACATGTCTGTTTGTTGGCTGTCTGGGTCTAAATATATATATATATATAAGTGGTATTGTGGTGTATTTTAAAGCAGTAGGCAAGATTTTTAATTTAAATTTATTTTCCTTAAGGTTGATTCATTTATTTGCCTCCCATATTTTTTATTCAAATAAATAAATAAATATCCTGGGACATTTTTCACACACGGCCAATCTGATTCCAAACTAAGCAGAGCTTGTGATATGGTAATCAGATAGCTGATACTACATATACTACTTTTTAAATACATACTTATATAGATATTTACATCCAGACACAGGACAAACAGACATATTCATGCATACAAATGTTTGTCCTGGGTGGGATTCGAACCCACGACCCGCGGCTTGAGAGTCAGGCTCACTAACCACAAAGCCAACCGGGCTGTCGATAGGCCTCAATAAAGCACTTATGAATAGTCACTATTAATGCTCGGTTCTGAAAGTTGTTTTTTACTGAGAAGAGCCGGCAATAAACTCAGTAATTACTCTTTTCAAAAATTTATCTTCCAGGTATATATGCAATGCCAGTTGGCCGAAGCGGTAGACCCCTTCCGAACCCCAGATCGCTCTCGACGCGTCTCTTCGCCGATGTGCCTGTAGCCAGCCAGGTCCTCACGTATATGAATATGCAGTGGGGGCAGTTCGTCACGCACGATCTGCTGTTTCAAGTTATGGAGGTCACAGGTACGGTCCAAAATAAGGAGCTGGTACAATATTATCAGCATTATAGAATAACAAATTACTTATATCGTCAGATATGTATTAAAGAATTTAGATGAGGCAGATAATAATTATTGACTGTTCATTACTATCTGACAGTCTTACAGAAAATTTAAGGACAGAACAATTAATGCCCTAAGGGTTTTATTAGGTATATACTAGGACGTTTTTCATTAATTAACGTTTTCTTAAACTGTTGCAATACGTATACTCGTCTGCATTTGATAGTGCCAATTAAACGTATTTAACAAGCTATATTACTGCTGCTTTTTGTTCCAGATGAAGGTGGTATCCAATGTTGCCTCGGTGACGGCCTAGACGTGCTCCCATCAGAGTGGCAGAACGATAAATGCATTCCTATATGCGTGCCTGAAGACGATCCGTTTTATAGGCAATATGGCATCAAATGCCTTAATTTAGTAAGGAGCATCACCACACCTAGAGACGACTGTAGTTTTGGTCATGCTGAACAGGTAACTATTTAGATTCTAGGAGCCTTTGTCATCATGGGTGAAGATTAAAATACTAACAATAACAATAAATGTAAGGAAAGGAAAGGGATGTTATGCCATCATAGAATATAACTTAAGTAAGAGCCTGTGATTGTATATAAAGAGCTGCTATAAAATTCCAGATGAACACAGTAACAAGTTTCCTAGACGGCTCACCAATATATGGTTCGGATAAAAAGTTTGCAGCAAAATTGCGAAGTAAGAAAGGAGGGCAACTGCGCGAGGAGAAAAAGAAAGGCTGTACTAGAGGTTTCCTGCCTTCTGTTGATGATAAATCAGCTGTTTGTGACTTAAGAAATCAGTCTGAACCATGCTATCTTGCAGGTAAATGAACACAATAATGGTACCTACCTATGTTGATAGACAAAACTAGGATTTCCTATTGATATATGTTTCTAATAGGTCTTAACAGGCACTTATGGTAGAATACAAAGTAATGTCGCCTAAATAGCGATATTGCTGTTTCAAATATATTAGTCACATTAATATCTGTTGAACTACATACTTCGTAAACTGTTATTTGATAAGCATACGAAGTTAATGCCGAAAATGCCCAAATTTCCCAAAATAACCTAAAATTTCTCCATCATGAAGGTGACAGCAGGATCAATCAGACCCCAACGTTAGCTATGCTACACACCCTACTACTCCGTGAACACAACCGAGTCGCCGACACCCTGAGCACACTAAACCCTTCATGGACAGATGAGAAGCTCTATCAAGAGGCAAGAAGAATCGTCATAGCTGAAATACAGCATATCACATATCAGGAATGGTTACCTTTAAATTTTGGTAAGTTGTATACTAATGTGAATGAATACTCAAAACAAAAACCTTTACATAATATTAGTCATTTAGCAATTCTTAAAGCCCATCATTAATAAATAAAATAATGGAAAATCTTAAATCGTCTATTGAAAATGTTTGAAAGAATAAGAATAAGTAAGTTCCTTTATAGTTCAAATTCTGCAAATTCAACATTGGATAGATGTAAAGCAACATGTGCTTTTTAAAATTTATAACTGAATTATCTTCTGTCTAGGTGAGAACTACTTCCGTTACTATCGCATATCCCCATCGAGTCTGTACAGCCACGACTACAACGAGGCTGTGAACCCTGGTGCCATCAACGGCTTCGGAGCTGGTGCCTTCAGGTTCCTCCACACCGTTATACCTGATACCATCATGACCTGTCCAGCTAGCTACCACGCGGCTTATTTGTATAAGTAAGGAAATTTCTTTACCTAAAAAGGCTATAAGATGAAGGGATGCTCGTGGTAAGCGGTTACCGGTGTTAATAGATAATTTTCCTATTCGTTGTTTAAGTTCACATTTTTAAATACATCCTTAAATGCATTGAATATTAGTAATATGATAATCAAAATTTGTATCCATGGTGTTTCCCAAGGAGGTATTATTTATCCGTCACTATTTCTCTTATCCGTTTACGAACTAAATAAATATGTTCTATATCTACAGGCTAAGCGACCATTACTTCAATCCGAGCCTATTAGAAATGTCATCGGAGTCTTTCGATGATATAGTCAGAGGGATCACGACACATAGGTCAGCGGAGTCTGATCCTTATTGCACTAGTGAGATATCCAGTCTACTGTTCAAATCTCATAACAGATGGGGATTGGACCTCATTGCTATGGACATACAGAGGGGCAGGGACCATGGAATTGCCTCTTATAATGATTACAGGTTAGTTTAGATGTATAATATATCTTATGAATTTTCTTCACTATTTATTTTCATTTAATCTCATTCCATTTGTAATCGTATATCCGTTCTATTACAGAGAAATCTGTGGTCTTCAAAGAGCCAGGACATTTCAAGATTTCGTTGGAGAAATAGCACAAGACGTATGTAACTTCTTGATTATTTCATTAAAATTTATACGAAAAATGTATGTATTTATTCAAAATCATTTATTTAAATTTATTTGTATATAGAGAAATTCTATTAAGTAATGCTTATCCACTAGTCATCAGCTTCCACCGAGGAGCAGAGCACGAGCCTCCCCTAAAAACGAGGGGGTTTAGGCCATAGTCCACCACGATTGGCAGGTGTTACTTACCTAACTTACTAGTCTATAAAATTAATAAATATTTTTTATTCCAGCGAATAAACGCTCTAGCTCAAATGTACGAGTGTGTGGACGACGTAGATCTATTCATTGGCGGAGCGATGGAGCGTGTCGTGCAAGGATCCATCCTAGGTCACACATTCCAATGTATAGTCGCTGAACAGTTCTATCGGACGAGGATTGGAGATCGATTCTTTTATGATAATGGAGAAATGTCACATTCTTTTACGCCTGGTAAGTTTTACGAAGCAATAATGATGAATGAAATTTTATTTATGCATTCATATTAGCACAGTTATGGATGCATCCGAATTGTTTTATGAATTAGGAAAGAGAGCCTAAATTGTGGTTGAATAAGGGGTGTCTACAGCATATGTACTGTCATAGAAAGGGCTTTGCTTGCACATTTCAAAAGTTTATGTAACATTGGTTTAGACTTGTTCCCAAATAACTAAAAAAATGCATAAAGAATAAGTCATGTCCGTGGGAATTCGACTCGAATTTTCAACCATATAGAAATGGCAAATCCCACAAAATATAAATAGAATTCATTTCATGCGAAATATTATAGATTAATTATTATTACAGAGCAACTGAAGGAAATAAAGAAAGCATCAATGGCGCGACTCATATGCGATAACACAGATGGGGTATACTACGTACAGAGGAAGGCTTTTGAACTGGAAACTGCGTACAATCCGAAATATAGGTGTGATGATTATAATGCTATTCCTCGTGTAGACCTGACTGCATGGAAGATGTCATAGAAATATATATTTAAAATGTTTGTTAAATTTTATTAATATAAATAAATGTGATTTTAATTTACTGTATCTTTGACTTAAGTTTATTTAGTGATATGGACTAGCCATTGGTGGTTACATTAATTTATATAAAACCCAGATTTTAAATATTTTGTTGTGTTTTTCATAACCTTTTAGGGTACATCATGGGTTGTATTGGTAAAAATTCATTTAAGAAAAGGTATAAATATCTTTTGTTAATAATTTCTAAGGCGAAAACATTGACTATGATTAAAGTCATGTCAGTCATACTATATCTACAGTGAATTAATTGTAATTATTTGATAACTAGTTTCTGCGCCGCGGCGTCGCTCTTACTTAAAAGGTACTTCCAATATTGATTCGATGATACATTCCGATATAAAAACATAGTAAAGATTTATTAAAGGATTGGTGAATATATAATTATAGTTATTACTGAAATAAAATGCATATACATGCTTCAATAAAATATTGTCATTTATTGCATTCACAAACCTGTTTTATATACTTATAAAATTATCTAAATTTATTTATTATGATATCACAATAATCCATATTAACTATGATATATATAACTATAACGATTTTTTATTATATAAATACTTAGTTTTTTAATTTCAGTACATGTATCAAAGACAAATAATGGCAGGAACCCACAACCTTTGGTATGACCATATAACATTTAAAAATCACTTTATTATGGTAACAAATGTATAGAATACATACTTTTATGTAAACATTATTTATATACTCGCAGAAATGTATTTTTGCATTAGTGTGTGTATGATTAATCTGATATTCATGATATAATGAAAATGTACTGTGTTACGTACAGCTAAGGTACATTTTTGATTAAAGTGCTAGTAAAAACTCACACATACATGGAAAAGTCATGTGTCAATAAACTTATTAAACTGAGTAGGTTTCTAGAGTTTCGTAGATAGATTTTGTGTTATTTGGCCTATAATAAATAAATACCATGGGACATTTTCACAGACTAAGCAGATTCCAAACTAAGCATAACTTATACTATTGTCACCAAAACTGATATACCTATATAGAAAGATAGACATTTACATCTGAAAAAATATGGTTCTTAGAGACAAATGTATGTCCTGGGATTCAAACCCACTTGCAACTTAAAAGGCAACAGTAGTGACGTCACTCGACCCTTCCATACTGACACTACGGCAGGAACCAGTGGCGTAACTATAGGGTTGCAGGGCTGGCCAAATGCCACGGAGCCCCGACCCTAGAGGGCCCCTGCCCGAGAGGCCGCCGAGCTCAGTTATTTTTATTTAACATTGTACCTGAGTATTACATTTTTAATGAAATTAAATTATAATTAGGGTTGGATAACTACTTATGTGGTTTATTAAAATTCAACCAAGTACAACGTTTGATTTTTACTGATAGGGCCTCATCAAAAAAATTTGCCACGGCCCCAGGTGGTATAGTTACGCCACTGGCAAGAACCTACTCAGTTACGCACTACAACTATTACTAACTACTAAACTACAACTAAATCAACAAGTTTCTATTGTCCTGTCGTTCCTTCCCCAACAATGAAGATATCTTACTGTGAAAGCCGCTCCACGTCACAGAAGAGTTCATGATCTGCGAGAGGCCTCCGGACCCAGGCCTCACAATGCGTTCGAAGAAGGGCCTCTTGTATAGCCGCTGGGCCTCTGCTCTCTGGTCATCCGTCACTTTTCTATCGTCCAAGTGATTTAGGGAGGGGAACTGAGATATCACAAAGAGTCTGAAAAGAAAAATTATATAATTTATTAAGTATATTTAATGAATACATATATAAAAATACTAGTGGCTCCCCGCGGTTTCACCCGCGTTCCCGGGATAAAAAGTAGCCTATGTGTTATTCCAGAACATATTCTAGCTCTGTGCCAAATTTCAAGCAGATCCCTTCAGCCGTTGGAGCGTGAAAGAGTAACAAACATCCATACATACAAACTTTCGCATTTATAATATTAGTAGGATTGTATATCGAAACGGTAGTCGTATAGATGGTAATAAAAATACGTAGGTCCAAAAACACTCATTTATTAAACTAGTTTATTTATATATGTACATTAGCTGAGAACGTAACCATAGCTTGCTTATTTTAGGCACAACGCCATCTATTGGTAAAACTATGTACTATAACACCTAAATAATCTCAACATTCCGCCCCCCAAGACACATGTGGGCTTTAAACAAAAATATCAAATACATATATAAAGTAACTAAAACAAAACTATTCAAACCAAGTGGTAATTTTCTATATGTGGTTTGGTAACCTCAAAAAACACAGTGGATTATTATACAAGTGGTGAGTATACTAGTAGACTAAACCAGTGGAGTATACTAGTAAACTAAACCAGTGGACTAAACAGTGGACTGTAAACACAATAACAAAACTAAAACATTCTACATCTTAACTAAACTAAGTAAAAAATACAAACTATAATTAAAATTCCTCACTTCCAGTCGGAAGTAAACATAACTTATGTTTTCTATATATTTTACAGTTTACATCCTATTAACAACTTAAATTCATATGCGACTAACATAACTATCAGAAGTAGGATGCACATCTATTTATCCAACCCATCATCAATTTAGATGGTGGCAAACATTGATTCATAAATAAAACTATAACAACTATACTATAACTATTACCTCAGGTAGGTTTATGACATTTCTGTAAATGCACTAAAATACTCTTGGCTCCATTTATGCCCCAAAGTCCTATCTCTATACTATATATGTACTATACTCTATCTATACTATAATACTATATTGTGCTAATGTAGCAGAATATTTGGTTTCTAAACTAACATTGTTTTCTATTCAATATATCTTCCTGCTTTTAATATAACATCGCTGTACAAATGGATTTAATTTAACAATATATTTTTTTGATTACCAATTCTAATTTTTGAGACAGTTATCAAACTGTGATCAGTTATCAAACATGATATTCCTTGACAAGTTGATCAAAGTATTCTATAACATTTGAAATTCTCTAGAGTAAACGTAAGTGGTATTAAGGTACTCAGGTAAGTTTACCTTTTAACTTTGCTTTTATATAAATGGTAAAATCGTATAAAACAGCTTACTACACTAACTATTTATTAAAACTTTGAATATTTACTAATAATGTCTTTTTCTTTTTTCAGGTTCCCGTACTATACTACGCACTAACTTATTCACTTCAGACTTTTTTACTAATTCACTTTTATTATTACAGGTAAATCACTATTTTCTCTAAGCCATGATGGCTTATTCCACCACAACTCGAGCGAACGCAGATCCAGGGAAGAGATACCACGAGTAGCAACACCAGGCGGGTTCTCCATCGACGCTACGTGATGCCATCTGTTTGAACCTATGACATTAGATATTTCTGTCACTCTGTTCACTACGAATGTTTTCCAGTAGTTGGAAGGTAGGTTGTCGTCTTATATGAAATATCAACCAGTTCGCCTCTATATCTTCTGGCAATATATATATATTTCTTCCCAATCGTGCCCTTCTCTCCATAATCTTTGAAGAAAAACCTTTCTTCTAATTTCTATAGGATATAACCATCCAGTAGGGTTATATATGTTTGCTATGTCACTTAACATATATTACTATTTTCTATGTCTATGACAAGTTCGTACTTGTCAGTTCTATTATTCCAGTCAATTCTATGTTCTATTTCTCTGTATAGAGACACTATTAAAAACTATTTTCAGGTGCAGGTTCTATGTGGTGTTGTAAGTAATCTTTTTCATATTGTATCTATTTATTATTTCACGAGGTTTCTTCAGTTTAAAATTAACATGACTTGGCTTTTCTATTTTACAGAATTTATGAAGTGGAGAATCTAGATCTATTGTAAGGTGATGATTGAAAACTGTTGATGAATGACTATTAATGCTTTTGGTTCTTCCTGAAACTATCCAACCTAATTTCGTCCCCTGCGCCACAAGTGAACTATGTTCATTAGGGTGGTCCTTATTCTTAAGGAAAATATTTTTTTTCTTTAATTTCGGGGGGCACCACGTAATTTGGTTATATACCTTAAGAAAATATTACAGTAATTTTTTTGAATTTTTTTAATAACATTTAGAGGTCGCTACCAAGGTTTAAATTTTAAATAAAAAGCCAAAATTTGTTTTTCTCAGAATCCTTTATTTTTTTTAACCAGGTCTTAAAAATATTACACAATTTTTGTTGATGCTATGAAATAAAATAATCTGAATGATTTACTTTTAAGATGCAAGGGTTGACTTGTTAGTATTGGGATACTTTTTTCTATACTCTTTTACCAACAAAAGCAAATATTGCTTTTGTTCTTCATTTGTGGTAATTAATTTATTGTATTCTTCCATTAAAGCAACACCACGCTCAGCTATATCATTCACTACACGCAATGAATGAACAATATTTTTGGCAGCTATATAATCAGGGTCTTCGTTCCAGGTTTCAACGTCTTTATAAAAAAAATCTGATGAGATACCTAGGACCTGGAAGAATTTTAAAGAATTACTGCTCACAAAGTTTTCTATATTTTTTTCGTGGATGGTCGCCATGTCAAGGTTTATTCGTTTTAAGCAATCATGTGTGCCTTCAATTTTGAGTGCTTCTACCATTTTTTTCTTCTCTTGGACTGAAAGTTCGTCATCGAAAAATGCAAGCGAAACCAGCTCTTCCGACAAATACCACAAGTGATTTAAAATCTTTTTCAGCGCAATAGTAGCTAGATTTTTGTTAACACTTTCAAAAGCTTTAAGGTCTTTTAATAATTGTAAGTCGTTTCTTGGTGCTGACTGACTGGTAGAGGCTTGAAACCAATATTTGATATAAATCATCACCGTGAAAATACATATTTCTCTCACAGCCTTTTCGTCCTTTTTCGTTAGCTTTAACTGATGCTTAAATAAATAAATTTTTAAACAGTACAAGGCTCTTGCCATCCATCTAGCTCGATGTAGACCAGCAGGTCTCCGAAATGAAACGCCTTTTTCAGGAACACCTCCTAAGAATATGATTGTAAGATTTAACATTTCTTTGTAGTCATCTCGAGGTTGATGTACTTGAAGTTGCTTTTTGGCAAAAGAAATCCTGTCTGCGGCCACTTCTGCAAGAATATTTGCCTCAGCGTCATCTGTTATTGTTTTGAAGTCGCTTTGGTCAATAGAGTCCCAACTGTTCTTAAATCTTTTGAATAATTGTATATCAGGACCACTAGATGGGGCAAGCGATTGATCCACTACACCTGACAACATAATTTCCATTATGTGGTGACGACAAGCAAACCAAAGCATATTTTTATCCATTTTGCGCTCCAAGAGAACGCATACTCCACTTCTTAAGCCGGTATTTACAGCAGTAGTGTCAAAACACAAACATTTTACTTTATCGCTCAAATTCCATGAATTTATAGCGTCGTAGACAGCCGACGCACAAGCTTCGCTTGTTCCACGTTCTAATTTTGGGACGGCGAGTAATTGATCGACTCCATGTCCTGATACCAAAATTGGCAGCCGATCTACAGTTTTGTGTCCAGTAATATCTTCTATAAGTTTACCGTCCCAATGAATTGTTAAAGACGAACTAGGTTTAAACTCGCTTTTGAGCGACTCTGCAACAGCTTTGCGATTTTTGACACGCTGCCGACGAATAGAAGATCTATTGACATTAAATTCTGATGGATCACAGCCTGCGCTTTTCAAAGTAGATGTCACGACCATAGTTGCTTTTCTGTCACTCAATTTAGAAACATCAAGACTGGAAGCTAATTGACTGTTAATAATATCTTTTCGAGCTCGTTTTTGAGGTGGTTGCATCTTCGTCAATTTTGATATAAATTCGGAGTCAGATGGAGTTTCTTCCCCACTTATTGTGGCAGACGATGACGAAATAAATGATAATGAAGACAATGAGCATTTTTCTGTTATAGACGAGATATCTTTGTTTTCACGCTCGCGCAATTTATCAAGCCGTTCTTTTTTCTCTTTTATTTTCTTACATTTGTTTAAACTTTTTCTGTCGACTGAACCAATCAAAAATTGGCGTCGATTTTGCCGCACTGCTAACAAAAACTGTTTATCTTCTTCTAAAGTCATAATATTTAAAGCATCACGATGAGCGATGTCAAATAAATCTTCTAACTTTTGTTGCCAGTTTTGTTCTTTTGTTTTCAATGCTTCTGAACGTTTTTTCTTGTTTTCTTTATTTTTTTTTAGATTCTGCCATTCTTTGAACAGCTTTTCAATTTTGCTGATGACATGTTTTTTTAATTGAATAGGTATGCCAGCTTTTTCCCACAAATTAATAACCCCACAAGCCGTCAAAGTCGCAGATTCACGAATACTTTTCTTTTCTTCATTTTTGTAGTAGAAAAAATATCGCAACACTTCGCCAATGGATGGTAAGGTTGATTGGCTTAATTCAGATAATAATTGACCGATAAGCCAAATCTCACTTTGATTTCTAGTAGTTATACTGAATCCGCTACTAGTAGACGCCATTGCAAATTGAAACACTTCACTGTAACTTTTACAAAAACAACACGTGCGCTCTTGTTGCTTAACAGAACTGAAGTGCGGGGCGATCGTAGTACAAATGAGGGGGTCGAGGAACGGAGAGGGGGGAGGGGGATTAGAAGGTATAGTCTATGCTAGTTTCACTCGCACGTAACATGTTATGTACCTAAATTTTAAATTAATGGAATCACCATTTAAGCTGTATTTGAACACTTTTTGTAAAAAATTGACAGCTGGTAGCGACCTCTAAATCTTAACAAAATCAAAAACAAAAAAACATTTATTTCGTATTTAGAGGTATATAATCAAATAAGAAAGTGCCCGGAGGATAATTCGAAAGTTGAAAAATAAGGACCACCCTAATGTTCATCTCCAAATACTATCAGTCCTTGCTGAATAATGTCTGCGAATACTTCTGCACCTAGTAGCAGATCTATGCGACCCGGTTGTGCGAAGGTAGGGTCAGCAAGTTGTACTGTCTCTAATTGTGGCCAGTCGACTGATTGTACACGTTGCGGTATGTACGAGGTCAACGTTTTCAAAACATACGCCGAAACGTTGATCTTGACGTTTGAATCGTGTCTAGACATTATTTCAAACTCGACGAGTGCTTTAGTGACTGTCTTGTTTGAGCTAACACCAACTATGTCGCCTATTATGGATGTTGTCTTCAGTCCAAGTTCTTGACATGCGCTTTCTGTGATTAATGAGGCTTGTGATCCTTGATCGACGAGTGCACGAAGTGTATGGGTTCTATTCTTTCTATTTGACTGCACTGCGACGAGTGCAGTTGCTAATAAGACTGGAGAAGATGTACTAGTGGAGGTGTTTAAGGTATGTATTTTGTTATCACTATCTACAGTTTCTATGTTTTCTTCTATTGTATCTATGTTTTCTACCGTTTCTACTGTGTTCCCTTTCTGAGTAATTTGTGAGCTTTGACTAGCTGGTACGCTGTACCCATGTAACAATGTGTGATGCATACGACCACATTTTCTACAAGCAAATTGTGTGCAATCTCTCACGGCATGACCCTTGCTCAAACAATTGAAGCACATGTTATTCTTCTGAACAAACTGTTGTCTATCGTTGACGCTAAGTTGACTAAAATTCTTGCATGTATATATTCTATGATCATCGTTACAGTAAACACATTTAGCTATTGATGGATTCATGCTCATGGCAAAACTTTTGCTGGTAACAATACTTCTTTGAGCAGGTTGTGTGTCCTTATATTTTACTGCTTCTAGAGTTCGGAATCTGACTTCGAGAAATTCCGCAAGATCATTCCAAGTCGGGAGAGTTTCTAAGCTTTCTATTCGTTGTTCGAAATATTTGTGTGACTCTGTATCTAATTTCTGTATTACTATGTACACTACTATATCATCCCAAAACTCAGTAGGAACATTAATCGCTTTAAGAGACGTTAAACATTCAGCGGTGGTATCTAATAACTCTTTAACTGCTTTAGATTACTCGTTGTAAATTCTTTTTTGATTGATTAATTTTCCAATGTATGCGTTTACTATATGTCTTCGGTTGTTGTAACGTTTATTTAAAATATCCCACATAATTTGATAGTTAGACTCTGTAACTGACATTTGCTTGACTAATATTTCAGCTTCACCTTGTAAACTAGACTTTAAATAATGACATTTACTTACAGTGCTCAAATTAGAGTTGTCATGTACAAGCGACTTGAACAAATCGTGAAAAGATAACCAATCTTTATAATCACCAGAGAACTTCGGGATCAGTATTGGTGGAAGCTTCACTTTGGGTTGACCAGAATGGTTATTGCCTTCAAACGATGCTTTACTTGACTGAGGTGATGTTTCAACCAGTAGGTTCAGCTTTTCTTTTATTCGCGTTTTCAGGTCTAAATACAAGTCTAGGCAGCTATCATAGACATCGCTCTTCAGGTAAGTCAGCTTCTGTTTTTCTTCTTTAGGAGCCGCTACTATTTTCTCATGGTTGGCCTGCATTTTCTCCCAATAAGATTCTAACATATCAAGTCTCGTTTCCAGGTATGCTCGAGTAAGCCGCTCTTTAGGACTCTTCTTAAAGTTTTCTAATAAATTTTGAATTTGTTTAAAAACATCTAGTTGGTTATTCTGAAGACCCTCCATTGCTTACTTCACACGAGTTACTTCAAGTCTTCAAGGTTCTGGTTACCAGGTTCTGACACACAACACAACACTTATCTTCAAAGAGAACTACACTTCTCTTCACTAAGACAACATTATCATGCACGATCCATGCCTTGTTGCCTGACACACTCACAAAAACTCACTATATAAATAAAACTATCCGGCTCGAAGGACCAATGTATATCGAAACGGTAGTCGTATAGATGGTAATAAAAATACGTAGGTCCAAAAACACTCATTTATTAAACTAGTTTATTTATATATGTACATTAGCTGAGAACGTAACCATAGCTTGCTTATTTTAGGCACAACGCCATCTATTGGTAAAACTATGTACTATAACACCTAAATAATCTCAACAAGGATTGTGTTGGGTCTAAGAATAATTCATAAAGTATTTTTCAATTTCGTATTTTAGGATTTCTTATATAAATAAATAAATAATAATAATAAATAAATATCCTGGGACATTTTTCACACGGCCAATCTGATTCCAAACTAAGCAGAGCTTGTGATATGGTAACCAGATAACTGATATATTATCGAGGCGAAGGCCCTGGCTCGGATGTACCACTGGTACAAGGAGCAGCAGGAGCAGGGCCGAGTCGAAGTCGAAGACTCCCGGCGGAAGAGGCTTGAGCTTCGTGCAGCCGTCCTCGCGGAGTGGGACGAGTTACTCGCTCACCCGACCGCGGGACGGCTCACGATAGAGGCCATACGTCCCGCAATGGACACGTGGCTCAAACGGCGACACGGGGCCGTAACATACAGGCTGACCCAGATCATGACGGGCCACGGCTGTTTCGGCAAGTATCTTTGCCGAATCGGCCGTGAGCAGGATGAGCGGTGCCACCACTGCCAGGATCCATCAGACACGGCTGTGCACACACTGCAGTCGTGTCCGGCGTGGTCGGCACCGCGGCAGGCATTGAGGGCCGCGCTGGGAGCGACCAACATCACGCTCCCGGCAATCGTCGCGCGCATGTCGGCCGACGAAGCGGTCTGGGAAGCCGTCATCACCTTCTGTGAGGAGGTGATGGCGGCAAAGGAGGAGGCGGAGAGGGTGCGAGAGGCAGAAAGCCAACTCGCATCCCGTCGCAGGCGCGCCGGCCACCGTCGCCGGCGCGACGATATGCGACCGCCCTAAGAGTGGCCTGCGGGTGATGGGTAGGGCAACCCATCACCCGCGCAGACACAGGCCCAAGAAGGAGACGGACGCGTTTGGTCCTGCGCGTCCGTCCAGACGGAGGTAGGGGGGCAGAGGCCCCCCAAAGAAGTGGTCTTTAAGACCGATGCCGGCCGGAGTTGCGCGTAGAATGCGTAAGCGAACCCGCAACTCCGGCAACGGCCAGAAGGACACGGGGAGGTTTTAGTCCGTGCAAGTCGGACATAACCCGCCGCTGTGCCCTCAGCGGCGGGTATGCGAAGGTATTTCCTCCCCGATACCAAAAAAAAAAAAAAAAAAAAAAAATATAACTGATATATTACATATACTAGTTTTAAATACATACTGATATAGATATTTACATCCAGACACAGGACAAACAGACATATTCATGCATACAAATGTTTGTCCTGGGTGGGATTCGAACCCACGACCCGCGGCTTGAGAGTCAGGGTCACTAACCACAAAGCCAACCGGGCTGTCAACGTCACCGAAGAGTTCATTTATATGGCAGAACAACGTTTGCTGGGTTAGATAGAAGTATATAATAGAAATACCCTTTATACAACACGTATGTGGAAATAGCTCTTTAAAGTTGGCAAACTATTATATTTTTTACTAGGCGTACTACCACGTAAAAACTAATGTTGGTTATAGATATAATGAATTAAATATTTTCTCATAAGATAAGTATAAATTGATAATATCTTTTGATAACATCTATGATTGCAGACAAACCCTTTACCTGGGAAGGTCATTGTAACATTTATTCATTAGTACTGCGTATTGTAGGTACAAGTAATCGGAATTTATAGATAACGCTATTACTTTATGTCTCTATTTTGAAATGGTCAGTAAAATTCCATATTATAAATAAATATGGTTATCAAAAAGTGTATGTGTATGCATGATCAAATTTTTTAGCATTACTAAAATTAGTATAATAAAATATAAGCATGATAATAATTTTATAAGATTAATCAGCCCATAACAGGTAAAAAACATAACATATTTTTTTTCAAATTAAGATATTAAGTATTTATGACAAAAATCCAACAAATCTAAAAAAGAACTCAATTTAATATTCTACTAATTACTAATTAATTTTATTTAGTTTCATGTACTCAAAGTCTGTTTAATACATCCCATACACTATTTTCAAACTTTAATAAAATAATAATATGGTCATATTTTTCTCACCTGTACTGAAGGTATTCATAGAAAGTGCCTCCGTTGAAGTAGCTCGGAGCTGCAGGGTTCCCCATCAGGCAGAGGAACTGCAGGTTGGGGCAGGACTCCTTCAGTTTCCCCACCCACGGGTATAGTGATGAGATTTTACAACGATTTAGCCTGGAATATGGGTAGATGAAAATTTTATAAATTTTTGGTAGAACTATCTTTCGTTTCAGTCATTTAAGTATGTTATGTATTTAGTGGTGTATATGTAGTATATCTGCTATCTGCTTAACATACTACAAGATTTCCTTGTTTGGAATCAGCCCGGCCATTTTATGAAAGGAAATAGCGGGGAGGAAATTTATATATTAGTGGCTCCTCGTGGTTTCACCCACATTCCCAGGATCCTAAGATTTCCAAGTATAGAGAGATTTTATTCCAAAAGCTATTCCAACTCTGTGGCAAATTCATTGTAATACCTTCAGCTGTTCTGGCATAAAAGAGTAACACATATTTATTTATTTATTTATTCTAATGCTTGTTTCGGGAGATTGGTTTTGCTGAGATAACTCAGAAATTGAGTTTCAGATACTTACCACAAGAGTTCCAGTTTAGGCAGTGGTGGTAGCAAACAGTTCTCTGTGATTGGATTATCATCAGCTATCAGTGAAGTCAAATGTTTGAAGTGTACCAAGGCGTCCAAATTACTGGAAATTAAGAATGATAATTAGGTATTAGTAGAAAGTAGATGTCATAGTTTCTGCCGTTTAGTGAAGTTATTAGGTTTGCAAATTAAGGTTTCAATATGTTTTTTATTTATACATATTTGATTTGTGTTTACTGTAAATATAAAATTACTAGCTGGCTGGTTTTGTGGTTTACCTTGACAATCAAGCTGTTGTTTGTGACCATTTCTCTAGATCTAATATATAAGTATGTGTTTAAACCTAGTTTATTAGCTATCTGGTTACTATAATACTATTCTTAGTTTAGAATTAGATTGGTCAAATGACATACTTCTTTCGTACATCAGTAGAGCTACGCTAGATACTTACGTAACTTTATTATGGCTGATGTCCAGATACCTGATATGGTCCGCAAACCTTTCTACAATTGTCCTGGGTATTTCGTAAAGCCTTTCGTAAGCCAGTGTTAGTTTACCAGCTTCTTCAGTATTGGCTGTTACTTCAGCAGAACTATAAGAATAAGATTATTTTATTTAACTAATATAAAATCATTGAGAATTATATCAGTTGTCTTACTAATATTATAAAGAGGAAAGATTTGTATTTTTGTATGTAACAAATAATCTTAAATACTATTGGACCAATCTCAATAATTCTTTAACCAATGGAAAGCTACATTATCAGGGAGTAACATAGGCCATATTTTATGCTCATATTCCAAATGAATGGGCACTGTGGGTGAAATCATATGGAGGCAGGTAGTTCAGTATATGTTAGACTATATGACTATTTTATGTGACTGAATAAAGATTTAAACACTTTAAATATATTATTATTTGTTCTGTTTGAAATGCTAGCTACAAATAAATTGATACACATTGAATATTTATAGTATCATTGCTATTTATTAACTCTAGTTAAAGCTTTAATATGTAAAACAATACATCTAAATGCATAATATAGAAGTAAAAACTAACATTTGGACATAACAGACAAAATTAGTAACTTACATGACCAAATCAGGTGGTATGGGTGTTTCAGACATGTCAGTCATTGAATCCACAACAGAATCTGAGGATACATCAACTGATATCACTCCTTCATCAGCTCGCGATGTGCTTGGGAAACTCCTGGAAGATGCATCAAACAAAGTTATAGACTTCTATTCCTAAAATGTTTTTTTTTTAAAGTTGTTGATTTGAACCGAAACTTTTTAAGGGCTGTGAACGATGTTCACGATACCATGAACTTAAATAATTGGCTCTAGTAGAAAATAACGTAATTTGAACTCTCTAAACGAAAACATTGGCTTGCACGCAAGATACATAGAACGGAATACCTACCAAGTTTTGCAAACTTCTTTATTAGGTCGCAAAATTATTTTCTTCTAATTAAAATAAATTATAATTCAAAATCTAATTGAAAAACAGAAATGAAAGGCAGGCAGGCCGTAATTTGAGTTTGACTACTTTAAAAAGTTAATATTCCACATCTACTGTTTGTTTTGCTGACAGATAGGCATAGACTATAGTCGGATTAATAATTCGAGTCAGAGAAGTGACAAGTGCAACTGTCACTGATACAAAAAAGGGTGACCCGCTACAATAGTGATGTTTGGCAGTTTTGTTCTTTCAGTATCCGATACATAAATCTAGTCGAAAATCCCAAAATTTTTTAAACTTAATTTGAATTTAATTGAAACCAAAATTAAATAAATAAAATCGAATAAATGTTATTAATTTAATTAACCTAACATAGGCTAATCATCCAATTCATGCTTAATTAAAAAAAAAAGAATAAATGTACGAATAAATATAATTTACTTGTCCAGTACCCGTACAAATAGTCACTTCCAAAACAAAATGGGGTCCATAGCGTGACAAGTGATGACTATAGTTCTTCCAATAGCCCAAAACAAATAATATACATAAGAGTATTTTATGTAATATTTAATTACCTACCGTGTATGTCTTCTGTTTTATTACCATAAATTACATACTTTTATTTATATAAAGGCAATTTGACATTGAATAAAAAAAAGGAAACTCTAGTCGAGTTTCCTTTGTCCTTAGCCGACTTTTAGTTGTAAAAATTTGAATCTACCACAACACTATTTATTTGGGACTAAAAAACTGCAACACTGGAAACTTCATTTCTCTGCCTACAATGAATAATCTGATTATAGTATATAATTGTAATCTATGGGCATAGATTAGAATGGAATAATCCTACCAAAACAATTGGTTTTTTTAAGTGTTCCCATCCCATCATAAAACTTTAATCATGTTACGAACAGTGACTTTTAAAAACTGAAATTAAATCAGAAAATTGTATAATTAAGTTATTACTATATTAAGAACAATATATAAAGACATTAAGAGAGTGAGAAATTTAGAATGTGATTCTATTATCTACAGAGCTGACTGTTGAATAGTTAAGGAAGATTGCGTTCTCAATAAATATTCAGCAAAGATACAACCAAATCTTTCCAATGAAAATTGTAAACTAAATAACAGCAAAATATTCATGATTCGCGCGCGGACTACTCAAAATCAAAATCAAAAAATAAACTACTAGTAATGCGAACTGATAACCAACATCTACCGTTTATTCAAAACTAATTGATCCGCGCAACTTCGTTGGCGTCACATGCCCAGTTTTGATGGATGATCCGCTCCTATACGTCGTAGCGTGATGATATATAGCCTATAGCCTTCCTCGATAAATGGCTAACATTTTCAAGCGTAACGCGTTCAAGCAAACAATAAACTCTTCTTTATTTACTTAGTAGTAGGTATAGATATAAATTTTGACTAACGTTTATATCAATCATGAATTTAGATCGCGAAACTTTAAGATTCACTATTGTAACATATTGTTGAGTACTTTGTTTTATCAACAGATTCTGCACATATTATACAGTCACCTGGCCTTCATGGGCTTAGAAAAGCACTGACAACATAATGCAATAACAACTTACTTGTTCATATTGGTGTCATTGATATCCATTTTTAATAAATATATTACATTTTAAGGAGAACCATACAGAATCTCTCAGGCACTAACGTTATTTTCCAACACGAACATAAATGATTGACAATATTGTGCAATGATTTGATATCAACTAGAAGCATTTGGTCATACGCGAGCGGTTATCTCTTGGGGCTGCCAAGCCAGGAGCAGTACTTACGAAGAGATAAGTTATTTAGGTTTATTTGTGTATATATATATTTATAAATGAATTCGATAAGCTATCAGAATTGCGTCATGTATAAATTGTGATATTTACCGAACTTAGAGGAAACTAAGTTACGTTAAAATTGTTAGTTATACAAAATTACAGTTTTAAATGACTATTCGGAGCTTTACAATTCATAAGTTAATTTCATTGGCGCAGTAAGATGTTAAGGATTCAATGATTAATCGATTTAGGCGATAATTTTATTCGTAAAAAGGATTACAGGAGTTTCCTGGAATGGATAGATTTCGGTTTTACGAGGATTATAAAAATATCATAAAGTACTTGTATCACAAATTCTGTCAGTAATATACATTTTATCAATCTTATAATTGCATCTGTTTGTTGGAAATACATCTGTCTGTTATAAATAAAATCTTCATGATAAAATAATTTTGTTTATTTATTAAAAAAAAACCTGTTTTTAGATTACATAACCTTGACATTATAGTAGTTTTTAGTGTTAACGATTGGCAACAAATTATTAGTACGTCAACGCCTTGCTTGACACGTCTGACAGTTCGTACGTTCGTTTAATAGGGATGTTCGTTCGAGATTAAAGATTTATTAATACATATTTTTTTTTCTTTGTACAATATTTAATCATTTTATTAAAAAAAAAATCTCGGTAGAGAATAAACGTGATTTTGAATTTTGTTTCAATAGTAACTAAATTCGTGAAGACAGAATTTATTTAAGCTAGAATACTTACACTTACATTTCAGAAATCCGTTTAGACATTCAGCAAATTAAATTATATAATTAATTATTAATTAATTATTTATTTTTTATTTTCTTTATATTTATTATGTAAATAATATTAACTTGTTGTGTATAAGCCGCGCATATAAAGAATAGATCTGAAAATGGCGGCGGGTACTTATGGTACGGTTGGCAAAACAAGTTTGGTTCTTCCATTTGGAAAGGTAAAGGGATCCGTGCCCATACAACACATGTCTTATGTGGGAAGAAGTTCTTCTCTTCGTCAAAGTATTTTATAACGTTGTAAACAATTTCACGTGCATCACTGTGAAGAACCTTTCCACGTTTTCGTGAAGCCATTGTTCAATCAATCACAAACAAAATGTCAACGTTCGTAACAAAAACTTAACGAAAATAAATAACAATCAAACGTAACGCAAACAAATAACAATCAAACTCAACAAAACAACAATATCAACAAAAACAACAAAATAACAGACCTAACGGAACGAAATTAACGATAACTCGGAGTGCGTCAAAGTAGCTTGGAAAGCGAATCCTGACTGATTTGTTTGATTATTTTTTTGCGGCGCTTACTTCACTGTGTGAGTATAGACAGCGATAGAGAGTGAGCGAGAACGCATGAGAGCGGCCGCCATTTACAGATCAATTCTCTATCTGCGCGGGTTATATATATGAATATTAATCATTTTTAAGGTATTGTTATAAAAAACAAATTATTTTACAATTATATAATATATAATTAATTAATATTAAAATTAAATAGGTTGACTGTGTTTATATTTTACGTGATAAATTAATGAAAATACGTGCAGTTCATTTGTAGTTCATCGAATCGCACGATGACACTTACATAACTAACGCACATCCCTAGTTTGTTGACACGTCTTCATACGTTTCAAACATATTACTACGAAATTTTAAACCACTTAAAATTCTATTTAGACGATAAGTATTGAACTAGTCAATGGTGATAATGGATGTAAGTATTATAAATTACAAATAATATTATTTTTTTCCTTTCAATAATGCAACTTTCACTTACTAATAACCTGTTCTTTTTAGGAAAGTAATATTCCAATTGACATAAATATAGGGAAACTGCAGGACTGGCTGTTGAGCCGTCGCCATGTAAATAAGGAATGGCAGAAAAGCATAATAGCTGTGAGGGAGAAAATAAACAATGCTATACAAGACATGCCTGCTCATGATGACATAGCTGCCTTATTGAGCGGCAGCTACATAAACTATTTTCATTGCTTAAAAATCATAGAGATCCTCAAAGAGACAGAGGCAGATACTAAGAACCTTTTTGGCAGGTATGGATCACAGAGAATGAAGGACTGGCAAGATATAGCCAGGAATTATGAGAAAGATAATCTTTATTTAGCGGAAGCAGCACAGATGTTAGTGAGAAACTTGAATTATGAGATACCAGGGTTAAAGAAGCAGATTGCTAAGGAAGAGCAGTTGCAAATGGTTTGTAACCTTATACTTTAATTACCTGATAAGATAATAGTATTTATTATTATTTTATCTGAGAATTTATAAAAATTGTATACCTAAGTCTGTATGTGCCTTATTACACTATGTGAGCTGTACCTTTTTGGATAACTTATTAATCTTGTAGTATAGTGCATGAGGCTAAGAAATCTGTTTATTGGTATTTATAAATACCTACTGCTTAGCCAGCAAGTCCAAGTGAATCATGTCAAAATGAGCCTATAATTGTGCACGCTATTCTGTATAGAACATAATATACCACCATATTGTGTGGTGATGTGCCACTTCAGCCTGTATCGCCGAACCAACAATCAGGTTACTCCTCACTTATAGCTGTTTCACATCTCTCTCTTCTTGGTCGTATCCTCATGACTGAGGGATGTGACTATGGTGTGTATCTTTAATCACCATCACTCTCCAGACTGTCCGATCATGTGGCATCTGAATGGCTGTTTGTAGGGTTTCACATCAAGAACCATGAAAAACTATCAAACAAGTGTATAATAAAAATTATTGAAAAGATCTTACATGGAATGTAATAATCCATTTACAGGAATCAGAGAAGAAGCACACAGACTACCTAAAGAATGAAGCATCAAGCAAATCCGAGTTCCTTACACTCTGCAAACAGCTCGGAATCCAGGGCGACAAGATTAAGAGGGAATTAGTTAATAGATTGCAGGAGTTACCTGAACTATATGACAAGGTATATCATTTATATTATAAACTAGTTGACCCGGCAAACTTTGTACTGCCTCAGAATCAATTAATAAAAAATCTGAATGCTTTAAACCTTCCCTGTACTTACACAAATAATTCAAGACCAAAAATAGCCAAATCGGTCCATCCGTTCTCGAGTTTTTGTGAGACTAATGAACAGCAATTCATTTTTATATATATAGATAACACTAATTGATATATTGAGGTATAATTGATATATATATATAACGATTTTTTAAGGACTACATTACATAAAAACCTTCATCTTGAATCACTATCTATTGATAGTGATGGTTTGTCCATTTCAAGGTGGAAAAATAGTAAAATACACATATTTTTAAGAAATCTTAAATTTTTACCCAACTGTTACATTCTTATATTTTTACATAGTTATATTTTTCTGATGTCTATTAAATATAATATATTTTATATTCCAGATAGGCAAATCTCTGGAACCTCTCCTCCCAGCAATAGAATTGTATACAGCATTTTCAAAGCACGTTCTCGGTGATAAGGCACCAGAAGCTCTACCCTTGCTGAAGTATGTGGTAGAGCATGGAAACACTACGGTCTATGAGTGGAGCTATGGAGAGGCACCGTTAAGTGTGGAGCCAGATCCTATACATATTGAGCTTGATGATGAAGATAAGGGTGCTGGTGATCAGGTGGGAATTTATACTTGTTTCTTAATATCTTTATAAAAAAGTGGCAAGTAAAATGAACTTGATATAAATACATAATTATCTTATACTAGTGGCTCCCCGCGGTTTCACTCGCGTTCCCGGGATCTTCAATTTTACCAGGATGAAAAGTATCCTATGTCTGTCTCCTGGTTCAAACTACCTACCTACCAATTTTCAGCCAAATTCACTTTCATTCATTTCACAATGTTAGTTACCAGTTTTATTATAAAGTTCAAACTCTACCTAGTGTGGTATAAATTGCTTGTATGTAATATTATTAATTTAAACATAATATGCAAAATTGAGATTCTAAGATACATTATCCTATAGTCTTATCCGCAACTTTTAAATTAACACAAACATTTTGATTTTTTTTTTATTCTAGATCGATTTTGGTGATGACAACACCATAGACTTTGGCTCTATGGATGCCGCTGCTCCGGCTGAAATTGACTTTGGCGAGGGAGACAACGGAGGGGAAATTGACTGGGGGAATATTGACAGCATATCCACAGTACCCGTTGTGAGTATACCTTGATATTTTTCAATTAATACGTATGAGTTGACTGGATCACAATAATATTATAATACTACCTGCCTCCGCGCGGTTGTACCCGCGTAGTTCCCGTTCCCGTGGGAATACAGGGATAAAATATAGCCTATGCTACTCAGTGATAATGTAGCTTTTTAATGAAAAGACAAAATAATTATTAAAATCGGTCCAGTACTTTTTGGTTTATTTGTTACATACAAAAATACAATTCTTTCCTCTTTATAATATTAGTGTACGTTTGTTACTTTCTTACGTCTAAACGGTTGGAGTGATTTTAATAAAATTTGGTATGGAGCTGACACCCTTGTTTGATGACCCAAGGGAATCCTCATAGGATATCCGACAGCTCTGCCGAGTTATGAGGTACCCACTAAACCCCTGGGTGTTCCAAGTGCCGGTGCCTTATCACCGAGAATGTGCTTTTAGAATGCTGTGTACAATCCTATTGCTGGCTGTAGAGGTTCCATATAATATAATGTTTTATTGTTTTTTAATTTGTACCCAGGATATATCAGCTGATATAGCGTCAGTATCCCTCGAGGAGTGTGGGATAGTGTTGGAGGAGCAGGGCGTGTGCGGCGGCGTGGCGCGGGGGAAGGACGCCCTCACGCTGCTGGACAACCCAGCCACTAGGAACCAGTTCATCGACCAACTTGTAGAGGTGATATATCATATATATAACAGTGGATATAGCGTCAGTGTCCCTCGAGGAGTGTGGGATAGTGTTGGAGGAGCAGGGCGTGTGCGGCGGCGTGGCGCGGGGGAAGGACGCCCTCACGCTGCTGGACAACCCAGCCACTAGGAACCAGTTCATCGACCAACTTGTAGAGGTGATATATCATATATATAACAGTGGATATAGCGTCAGTGTCCCTCGAGGAGTGTGGGATAGTGTTGGAGGAGCAGGGCGTGTGCGGCGGCGTGGCGCGGGGGAAGGACGCCCTCACGCTGCTGGACAACCCAGCCACTAGGAACCAGTTCATCGACCAACTTGTTGAGGTGATATACGGATTTGTATTACATAATTTTGCTTATAAACGGTACAGATTTAATATCTGTATCTAGATGTAAATATTTATATAAGTATGCACTTAAAAGTAGTATATCAGCTTTCTGGTTACCATAACACAAAGTGACTTGGAAGCCTACTTTGGAATCCGATTGGCCATGTGAAAAATGTCCCAGGATGTTTATTTATTTATAATACTTAGTTTATTTATCTTAGTATCTTCAATTTTCCCAGAATCCATTTAATCCATTGAAACTTGAAAACCAAATGATTTGTTTAATAACTGGTAGAAGTAAACACTTATGGCGCTTAATTTGAATAATAATCTTTTACCATTGATGATTTTATATCACATGTTTTATTTTCATTTGATGTTCTACAGCTAGAATCGTTTCTAAAAATGCGTGTGTACGAAGCGAGTGCCGGGGAGCGGGGGTACTCGGTGGCCCTGCACGAGCCCCCGGGTGGCCCCGGTGGCCCCGGGGGCTCCCCGGCCGCGCTGCTGCCCGCCGTGCGCGCCGCCGCCGCCATCACGGAGCCCCACATCAACCATCTACATAATGTTAAACATTCACCTAGGTAAATGATTCGCCACTGTCATGATCATGATGGTGCAGGCTCAAATCCCTGGCCCGTACCTCTGAGTTTATAAAAATCTTACGTACAGATTCACACCATTGGCTTTCGGTGAAGGAACTCATCGTGAGGAAACCTGCATGGCCAATCAATCAAAGGCATGTGAAGTCCGCCAATCCGCATTAGGCTCGCGTGGTGGACTATGGCCTAAAACACCCTCGATGTTAGGGGAGGCTCGGGGTACGCGGGTGAAACCGCGGGGAGCCACTAGTTATCTATAAGTAGTAATTAAGTAGATATAGTATGTACAATTGTACATATATCAGCAATTTGGTTACCATATTACAAGCTCTGCTTAGTTCGGATTCAAATTGGGCGTGTGTGATAAATGTCAAATGATACTTATTATTTATTTATTATTTTTGCAGATACGTAGACGTGCTGACGGCACAATTAAAGCAGAAATTAGCTGTTTGTGACAAGCTGTCCAAACTGGCGGCGCGTGCGCAGGAACAGAGAACGGCGGCCATTACTAGAGCAACCGAACTGAGGCCTCTACTCACCAGGATTATTGAGAGAACCAAGGAGTTGCAAGCGCATGTAAGTCTCATTTTAATTTCGCTAGTGTAGGAACAGTGACGGATTAAGACTACTTGATGCCCTAAGCAATCCACGCCTGTAGGCCCACCTTACCAATTATAATCGGTCCTTAAACCCAGACACCCAGTTTTTTGTAAATTAGATTATAAGATCTAACGTAATATATACATACAAAATAAATCATCATTTTTTTTTGTGCCCCACCCACGATCATGAGGGTGCAGATTCAAACCTCTGGACGTCTAATAAAAAAATAACTTTCGTACAGATTCACACCGTTGGCTTTCGGTGAAGGAAAACATGGTGAGGAAACCTGCTTGCCCGATGTGTTAAAGCATGTGCAGTCCGCCAATCCGCACTAGGCCCGCGTGGTGGACTATGGCCTTAACTAATGGGTTGTTATGGGAGGCTCTAGCTCTTCGGTGGAGCTGTGTAAGCTGAGCCGTATTAGCTGATGATGATGATATGAGAGTTTTCGAGTGAATGAAAATTTTGTTAATTGTTTACAGATAGAGAATGACATCTCAAAGAAGTACAAAGGAAGGAAGGTCAACATTATTGGTGGAGTTAAGTTCTTATAGATAGCAGCTGTTATTAAGACCCTCAAGTTGTCCACATCTGTAAAGTCAGTTTTCACAGCAATTGTATATCCATGTGCTAAACAGAGACAAACATAGTGCGACAATAGAGACAACCTCTTGTCAAAACGGACTCGTTAGATTGGTTAGGACTTTTCTGTTAACCTATTATGAACCGACTTTGTAAGTAGTAGATTTGTTTTATTTGCTATATGTGAAGTTGTTGATATATTTGTACATAAATCTATGTATTTTTCTAAATTGACATGACATGTGAATAAAATATTTATGTTTATTACATAATTTGGCTTTTATTTGAATCATTTGTTTTAAAAAGTGTAAAGGTAAATCAGTTATATGGCAAACATGCATATTATTGGCATATCGGAAAGTATAATATAACCCAGGATTTATTTATAAGGATATGTTGTCCTATTAATAAATGCGAAACTTTGTGAGTATGTGTATGAATGTTTGTTACTCTTCCCGATGAAATTTGGCGCAGAGTTAGAATATATTCTGGAATATCACAAACGCTACTTTTTATCCCGGGGAAATTTTAGGTCCTCATGGAAAGCTGGTTAAACTGCGGGTCGGACGCTAGTCTGTATATAACCTAAAGATTAAAATTTACAAGTTAAAGGGTTGCTCATTAAAAAATCCCAAATAGTTGTTTGTCATTCATTTATTAATCTTTACAGTTTTTCTGTATATACGGATAATAGTAATACGGATAATAATAGGTATACGGATAAAAATAATATGGGTAATAATAGTACGGGTAGTAAGAATATGTATACGGGTAATAAGTGTAATTAAATGGGTAAAAAGTGTAATTAAACGGGTAATAAGTGTAATTAAATGGGTAAAAAGTATAATTGAATGGGTAAGGGAATTTAAAATCTGTACCGTTGTATGGCCAGTAAAATGGCCAATAAGGGAATGGACATAGCTTTGAGTCTTTGGCATGTGCAATATCACTTGGAAATACTAGCACTAAAATGATGATGGAAATCGTGGCAAGACACATGCTCCGTAGGGACGCCATCTGAAATATCAGACATTAATATGAATTTAACTGTTAACAGGTAATTCATTGTTATTAACCAAAAGTATAATGTAAAAATTAATGTTTAGACGAAATATTTTGTAATGTATGAACATTAGGTATATTTGTATTGTAGAATTTGATTCATTCATCATAAAAGCTGCTCTGAACTCCACTGTGCTAAACCTAACCAAATGTACTTCAACTTGGAGTCATATATAAAAAAAGTCTGACTACCATATCAGAAATACCTGCATCTTTTTTATCGTAACTCTGACCATCACAATTGCATCGAATAGTAAATACTCACTTTCTTAAGTTCCATCACTATTTCTTAAAAAAAAAATCTGTAGATATTAAATTTAATAACAGTTCATGGTTATAGCCTTTCACCAGTCCATGGTTTCAAACAATGAGACTCCAATCAGATAATAGTAACTAGGTATTACGAAGTATGTCATGAAAATAATCAATTATGTTTGGTGTTATCTCTTAAGTCATATCGATTTTTCAGGCTTCATTCTCTCACAATTTATGTTAAGTTAGTTTCTACAATAGGTAACCAAATGAGCACGCACACAACAATTTTATCTTTCTTGCGCCGAAAAATATTTGATAAATGAAAAATTATTTTTCTCGAGAATTGTATGGTGGTAGTATGTACTGTACTATGAGAGATTATAGCTTAAATATACTTATTTAATTCGTTATTTACAGAGAAGCTTATCACCTACCAGCAACAATCAGTATTTTCTAACCAACGATTAATTGGCCTGTTATTCAAAACATGAATTAAACTATTAGGTACCTACTTATTACAAACACCGTAACTTGTAATGTTACATTTAAAATCTTACATATTTTGCCCAAAAAGTAGATAACTAGTTGTCTGGTCTAATAAATAAAACAAGCTTTTTGAGATCATAATAAATATCACAGACAAAACATCATGATTTTTGATGTGTTGATATATCGTATGAAAAACTAATTATTACTGTGTAATTTTTTATATCAATCTCGTACCTTTGTAATGCATTTACCTATAGTTGCGTTTACCACTAAGTTCAATAACTATTATTATACTTATATCGAAAAGAAATTAAAGCGACTGGATTGAATAAAATAACCAAAGTATGTAAATAAATTTATTACTTAACAATTTTCTGTAGTATACGGACAATAATAATAAGGATAGTAATATGGGTAATAATATGGGTAGTAATAATATGGGTAATAATAGTATGGGTAATAATAGTATGGGTAGTACCCATTACGTAAGTAGGCAGACGGGTTGTTATTTGAATTTTCACTTCGAGATATAATTTTGACTAGTGATTTTGCATTGCTGTTTGGACAGATAGCTATTATAATAATGAATGAAATTGATGTCAGAAATATACGCCTGAGGGATGCCATCTGAAAATAATAGACGTTAGTAATTAAGTATTTGAAAAATTATTTCAATATATCAATAAGTTACCTACATAGATCCATCCCTTGTTTCGAAAGATTCATCTATGTTATAGCTTTATATAGCCTATAGTTGTACCACTGCAGGGTAAAGGCTCCTTACACTATTCAAACATCTACTGAAACTTACGTTTCTCGTCTCTCCTTTCTTTTATTTCGTTAATCATCATCATCATCAGCTCATATACGTCTCCACCGAGGAGCACGAAACCTAACAATTAAATTATACTTACAACTTTTTATTGTTCGTTTTCAGACTGAAAACCCTTAATTGTGTACTTAATAGGTACACTACAGATATAAATTCGACTTATTTATTAAGTCATGGAAGCAGTCTTTATGTTGAATGACCATATGAGAATATTATACATCTTCAACTGTAGTACTCTATCTACTACAAGTATCGTATCTTATAATGAGTTCAAAATCGATTATTATCGGATTATAAATTTGCCTCGGTTCTTCTTCTTGTGTTATTAGTGGGTGAAGCTCGTGTGCCCACAGTCTCATTATAGTATACTAGCTGCCTCCGCGCGGATTCACCCACGTAGTCCCCGTTCTCGTAGGGATAAAATATAGCATATGGTACTCGTGGATACTATATTATCCACGAGTAACATTCGAATGGTGAAAGAATTTTTAAAAATGGTACAGTAGTTTTTGAGCCTATTGATTACAACCAAGCAAAGTTTTCCTCTTTATAATATTAGTAAAAGGATATGGATAAGGTGTTTACCATCTTTCATCAAATAGGAATTTTATTATCTTCTGCCTATGCGTAGTTGTTGTTGGTCCAACTGTCATGTCACTCATGTCGGATGCTTGTGTAACCTGTAAATTTCTGTCTAACGCAATATAGGTTTTCATGTATGTAATATCTGTGTAGCTCATTTATGCTATATTTATTTGGAGGATATTTTGTTATATGGGTTTTTGTTGACCAATATTTGCGCATAATCGAATATCAAAATCGAAATGTCATGATGATCCCATGGCGTGAACATGTACATATTCAAAACAAATTCTATTACTTTGGGTACTGAGATTTACAAATGAAACTTACCATTATGTACTTACTTTACTAATGCAATAATTTCAAAACCTCCATTCAGAATTAATAGTTAATACCATGGGACAGGTGAGACGGGTGTCTTAAGATCCAAATCAGCTTGTACAATGCCCTTTACAATTATGAGATGACTTGACGATTATCAAATCTTGTGCAAGCAATTGTAGACTTTGTACTTTACGTAATCATATGTAGGTGATGGGTGTAACGTGAGATAGGCTGCTTTAATTTAAAATGTAGGTATCTATTTGTTAATTTTAAGTGGCTATATATTACGGCCTAAATAAGAGAATGTGGAAATAGGCGTTCCATCCTACGCAAAATTTCACCTATAAGGAATGAAAAGCCTAATCCTAAGAATGTATGTTAAAAATAGTTAAATAACATCTTTCGTTCGAACCAACTTACTGATATCTTGGTCTATCCCTACGCTTCAAAGAACAGAATCTGCCTATTAATTCGATGGCTTTCTATCTCGCTCACACTACGTTGTGTGTGAGCAGGACGACAATGTTTGTTTGATTTTCTAAGCGGCTATTCTGATCCGTTCATCCAGAAGGGTCTGATGCCGATACAGATACGAAACACAATATTTTATAAATAAACTGATGTTATTTTTTACTTTTTTGACCTTTTCTAAATGCTAATGAAATGTTTGATAGAAAAACCCACATTTAAAGGCTCTATTCTGTAACGGATTGGTTAAGAAGGAAGAGTAATGATGAGGTTTTATCTTAATAATAAAACTGAACCGAATAAATAAATATTAGGAGTATTTAAAAAAGATAATGATAGGAGAAATGGTATTTTCTTAATTGGTCCACAACAACAACAATTGTCGAAAATATCTCGCTCGTACATACATAGATATGTAGGTATGTACCTATATATCATCTTCAGCTCATATACGCCTCCACCGAGGAGCACGAGCCTCCCCTAACAACGTGGGGTTTTGGTTTTAGGCCATAGTCTACGCGGGCCTAGTGCGGATTGGCGGACTATGCTTTTAATTGTGACATCGCGGGCATGCAGGTTTCCTCACGATGTTTTCCTGCACTGGTGTGAATCCGTACATATGTGTATAACAACTTATATATTACATTAATTTAAGCAGGTTAGAATGTAAAAAAAAATCCGAGATAAATTTAATTCATATTCTAGGATCATGTTGCGATCCGTGAGAAAATATGTAAAATGTATTGTTGTTTAACACAATGGTTAGTTTTGTTTAGATTTAGTGCAGATGGTATAGTAGCGAGAGTAATATGTTGGTCACTCGTGCGTTGCCCATTTTACCTACGGCATTTTTTAATCTTTATATAGTGTGCTGTTTGTGGGGCTGGTCTAATTAAGGTGGTTATTATTTTTCTATACATTCACTTTATATTCTATATATATTTTTTTTCATGTTGTTCATTCTGTATTCTGTAAAGTAAGTGCCTCTTCTCAGCAAGACCAACCTTCTGAACCGACTATTAGTCCGACTATTCATATGTGCTTGTGAAGGCCTATTTGAATAAAAACATTTTTCTGTTTCATTTCATATACCTACCTACTTAAACAAAGCTGTCTGCTCCATTTCACAAATAAAACCAAACAAACCGGTTAATAAGTATTTATTATAATCCTATATACTATTTACATGTACAATAACTGATGATTTAAAACAATCATAGTTTTATTTACTAAAATATTTCATGGAAATGACAACTTCTTATGTCTTCATAATGTAACTAACTGACTGCAAGGTAACTGAGAAAACTGGAAGAATATCCTCGTAACTTGTTCGAAGGTTCATAGAATCTTTGATGCTGTATGTCACCGGAACATTAAGAGGTTCTGGAGTAACCTGATGGGCGAGGATCGACAGAGGGCTCGCCCTCTCGGACATGAGTACCTTTTGACACACATCGCGAATCGCCTGAAAACAAGATGTATGTGTTATGAGATGATCTGTGTACCTTCTTCTGCAGAATATCTTACGGTTTTTGCGATATTTTCTGATGATGCTTCGCTCCTATTGGTCGTAGCGTGATGCTATATAGGGATAGCTTTCCTAAACGGGCTATCTAACTCTAAAATATATTTGCATTTTTTATTCGAACCAGTACTTTCGGAGCCATTAACAAATTTTATTGTAAATGTATCTATTTATGTATCCTACTAATATTATAAATGCGAAAGTTTGTGAGAATGTATGTACGAATGTTTGTTACTCTTTCAGTTTGCTACACTTGCTGGAGGGATCTGGATGAAATTTGGCACAGAGTTAGAACAAGTTCTGGAATAGCTTCTAGAATAGGTTTTACCCCCTTTAGAAACGGGAACTACACATATTAAACTACCTGCGGGGGAGAAGGGGGAGGCGATAGTAAATTAAAATGGCATACCTATCACATTCGCACAGTCTAGCAGCGCATCCGTTAACGAAATTATGCTGTGTCTGGTAGTTCTCGAGCGCGCACAGAGGCTGGCCGTGATAACACTTCCAGTAGTAAGGCTGGAAGTACACCGTGTAGAACGGACAGTACATGTTCTCGTAGCAGTCGTCGTGCATCTTGCAGCATCTGTATGATGGGAAAATGATATTTCAAAGCCTTTAATACTTTATTTATCACTTAAAGCTTTAATAGGGAACATTTGTTACCTGTACGGGATGCTTGAACTGACAGGAACTGACAAGAATCTTAGCACGAAAAAGAAAGGAAAAAAAAGGAAAAAAAGGAAAATAAAACTACGTTAAAAAAAACCGACTTCCAAAAATACTAAAAAGCAAAAAATAACTAACGCAATTTATAACACTTTCCTCTACTTACCTACTGACTACTTATTCTCTCCGCTTACTGCTTGGTTTGAAGTTGGTGCCAAGCCACAGCATAATTAGTAAACAATATACAAAAGATCTTTGTTAAGATTCTCCATGATTTAATAAGGTCACCAAAAACTTTGGCACCGTTTGCATTTAAAATTCTAAATTTTAGAAATAAACGGTCCTTTACAGGACCACTATAGTTGTAGAATGTAAATTACATTTATCTCATCGTCGTTTTCATTTGTTTCTTAGTGTCGTTTATCGTTATTTCTGATTTATTTACGTAGGTTAGTACTTAGTAGGTTATCGTGTAGAAATTTATTTGTTACACCATTTTATTTCTTTAAGTAATTTTTAAGCTATTGCATAGCTTTTATCGCGGGCTCTGAGCGCGGCGACCGAATCAAGAAATTCCGTAACGAAAAAAACCTAACACCCCCCACTCCGACGGGCAAGGAGGTGTGGCTTGAAGGCCGTGCATCGTCTAACGTCGTTTCAGTTCGGCAGTCTTCGACACGGCGTTGTGTGCGATTAGACGTATTGTACGACTCTACGAAACTCGCACGAATCGAGACGAGCTGCTCCGAAATCGGACGAATACATAAGCTGCTTATGAGAAAGTATATAGGTGTATATGTATTTATGTACAACAGTGAATAGCTGTACTTGTAAAATTTGTGTATGAAGTGTTTTGAATATGAATGAACAAAGTGCATTTATTATTAAAATAAATAAATAAAATTATAATTGCATAAGTTGATACAAAATGCTATACAATGCAATAGCTTTACCGCGGCAGTCCCCGAGTGCCTCACGTAATTTTTTTATTCATATATGGCTTGGCACCGACTTCAAACCATGCAGCAAGCGGAAAGAATAAGTAGTCAGTAGGTAAGTAGAGGAAAGTGTTATAAATTGCGTTAGTTATTTTTTGCTTTTTAGTATTTTTGGAAGTCGGTTTTTTTTAACGTAGTTTTATTTTTATTTTTTGCTTTTTAGTGATTTAAGTATGGGTAGGCTTATTATTTATTTAACAATCACAGAACACTATTAAACCTAAACGTTAATGAGATTAAACTTCAAGGTCAACCTAATAGCCTCAAGGAATACTATTCTGTATCCATATGCACGTATAATTTTAAAAGAATTTTCTCTGAACTCCTATCCTTTGAGGAGTTGTACCTTCCATCATCAGCTCATCCATAGGAAATCATCATCAAACGCAAATAATTGAACAAACTGTATGGTATTGACTGAAACGTAACAGTTAGATGCTTATAATTTGAGTGTTCTTCACGATTTCCTTGGGATCCCATCATCATATGCTGACTAGATGACCAGGGTACCAACTTGAATATGTACCCTAACGAACAAAAAAAGAATTACGCAAATCGGATTAGAAATGTTAAAGTTATCGACATACTAATATACAAAGTATCGTCAAAATGACATCGTCCAAATAACAATAATGCTTATAAAATAAAAACTACTAAACCAAACTGAAAGAAATTTTTATGGGACCATCTGGCAGCTATTTCGCGTCGAACAAAAAAAGAATCACGCGAATCGGTCCATTAACCGCGACGTAATCGATGTACATACATAGAAAAAAAAAAAAAAAAAAATACCGGCCGAATTGAGAACCTCCTCCTTCGTTTTGGGAAGTCGGTTAAAAAATATAAATACATTTAAATCCTGACATGAAATAATTTCATAGGCAACGCATTGATTTAGTATCTTGCTATCCATTTTGTACTAATTGTGCAGTTATTAGCTAAAATAAATCAATTAATTACGAATATTATTTCAATGCTGTTTATTATTATTTCTTTATTATTCTAGATTATTTCTATACTGAATAGATGATTGTTATACAATCACGCCACACCGGTCGAAGGATTTTAGATGAAATTTTGCATACCTAACACTGAATTTTTTTGCAAATCGCTACTGGTCCGATTTGCAAAAAAATCCACCATCCTCCTGATATTAACGCCATCAACCAAACAAACAAACTCTTCAGCTTTATGATATTAATATAGATTTACCTGTCGATCCCATCAGTTGGTCTTCCTTCGCCAAGAAACCCACAGTAGCACCCGTAGCCCTTGTAGGCTAGGGGCTCACAGCCCGTGGCACAGTACAACATATTGTATAGATGTACTACCCCTCGTTTACCTCGATTTTCACCCTTATTCATATATGTTTGGGGGTCGATTGTTCTGTGGACGTAATTAAACGTTATAAGTCCAAAATATGCTTTATGACGTCATTCAACGAAGTTCAAAAGATGCTCTCTATGTTTTAAAGTTTTAATTTGTATGAAAACATGCATTTCAGATATTGATGTGGTGTATAAATGCGTTCTGAATTTATCTATTTACTTAAATTTAATAGAAATTTTACGTATTACGTATAGTTACAAAAATGCTCAAGAAATAAGAATTGATGTTAATCTAGTTACATATATAATAATCTAACAATTTTACTTGATTAAACAATTTTTTAGGTGCCATTTGTAAAAATAACTGAAGTATTTTTGTGCCTCTAGTATAGTTTATAAAAGTTTATAAAAGTCCGGATCATCGCTTCCACCAACCGGAGCGACGAAATTTAATATATTACCTACAAACTATAATATTAATGAATAAGCTATTTACCTGACACCCTTCGAATAATCTTCCTCAGGGATGGAATATCTGAACGGATCCCTTGCAAATCCGACCAACAGCTGTCCTTTCCCTTCATCATTAAAAGTAAGCTCATCACCAACCTCATTTCCTTTAGTAATGTCTTCCGAACTGTACTTAGGACTATAAGCTCTATGGCTCTCTACATAAGTCGGAGAATATGGCCTTGCTCTTTGCTGAATTTGAGCATAGTTTGTGCTATTATAAATTTGTTCATAGGTTAGTTGCCTGGACCAATCTGGAACAAAATTTACAGATTAATTCATCATCATCAGCTCATACGTCTGCACCGAGGAGCTCGAGCCTCCTCTAACATCGAGGGTGTTTAGGCCATAGTTTACCACGCGGGCCTAGTGCGGATTGGCGGACTTCACATGCCTTTAATTGTGACATCTCGGTGATGCAGGTTTCCTCACTATGTACAAGAAATATAAAGGTAAGTATATAAAAATAGGATTTATGACATTAAACTTACACGCCCCGCGGTTCCTTTCAACTTTCCCGAGATAAACAGTGGCCTATGTCCTTTCTTAAACTCTTGTCTATCTCTGTATCAGACTTAATCAACACCAGTTCGATTTAGCCGTAAAAGCGTAACATACAGAGTTACTTTCGCATTTATAATATGAGTAGGGAAGTAGGGATATATTACATGATTACTTCACTGTATTACTATTTTATTTTATTAAATAGGTAAATTACTTAGGTATTCTACCTTCGCAGATATGTGTGTAAATATTAGACCACTTTAACGTAACCTTACTACTGATTAAGTGTGGTCACTTAAACAGTGAAGGCTGTGTTTGTTCAGTGGCTATTGACATGTCTATGCCAATAACTTACCACATGCTTTTCAAGGTATTATAAATTATTGTGCCTACCCACGGTTTCGCCCGCGTACCCGAGAGATCTTCCATTTTAGTGGGATAAAAAGTAGCCTATGTCCTTTCTCAGGTTTTAGACTATCTGTGTACCAATTAGTTTTAGCGTGAAAGCGAGACAGGCATACAGAGAGAGTTACTTTCGCATTTATAATATTAGCTTCTGCCCCGTGGTTTAATCTGTGTTCCCTAGGGGGTCTTCAATTTTCCCGGTATAAAAAGTAACCTATGTGTTAATCCAACATCTCAGCTAACTCCATACCAAATTTTATTAAAATCACTCCAGCCGTTTAGACGTGAAGAAGTAACAAACATTCGCCTTTATAATATTAGTATGATGAACGCCGACGGTGTACTAAGAACTAAATTGATTTGAATATAAAAATATACGATGAATCGAATTGAAATAATTGAATTGATTCTTACACAAATTCGATTTAAAATTAAAATCGATTATCATAGTATCGACTAATAAACTGTCGAATCCACTAAAGATATCATTTAGGACTTTATCTTAACAATTCCATGCGAGTTATTACATTGTTGAAGTATTATTAATAATCATTGATCATTCGAGTTATGTATTATAGTTATTTGAGCCATTTTCATAGTCCAGTGGCTTTGTATCTGATACCAATGTATGATACCTCATTCTATTGTATCAAAATCTATTCAATTAAAGGCATTGTTTGGTAGGAATCAGTGCAGAAAATGTTTGCTTTTTTCAGTCAATAGTCCATTCAGTAGGCCAATTGTATGCTTTGTTTACACTTTGTTCGTAAAATAGGGTATTTAGGGTATGTTAGTAAAATGAATATATAGTCGTATTTTTTATTAGACGAAGCTACCTGACAGTAGCTAATGTCACTTTGTAAAATAATGTGGCCATATTTAAAGTAATAGTGATGCGTTCAGTTCTCGTTCAATCAAATGAATGAACAATGAGTGAATCATTTCTATCTATAAAAGAATTTTTTTTTTTTTAATAAAATTGTATAAAAGTGCTCTGATATAAGTTACTAGTAGTATGTAACTACAATTAGTTTTATTACGGCTTATAACAAAGTGCGGCGCGCGCGCCGGTCGCCATTTTGTTTGTTATTCGGCTTCTAACCTCTGAAAGCACGTATATTTTTTCTGCGCTCAAGCTGTTTAATTATTGTTTTTGTTAAGTTTTTCGTTACGTTGTGTTTGTGCAGTGGTTCAGGGGGGTCTTGCCAAAACTGAAACCAAATTCGGTACTAGTGATGGATAATGCCCCCTACCACTCCAGGAAACTAGAATCGCTACCTACAACGTCTTGGACTAAACCTAGAATACAAGAGTGGCTAACAAGCAAAAATATTTCATTTGACAATGGTTAAAGCTATTCTTATAGACATTGTACGGCAGCACAAAAGGAACATTGCGATTAGTATGTTGTGGAGGAGATGGCAGCGCAGCACGGGATAATTGTTTAACGTCTGCCCCCATACCACTGTCAGCTCAATCCCATTGAGTTGGTTTGGGCGCAGGCTAAAGGATATGTTGCAAGAAATAATAAAACCTTCAAAATGACAGAACTAAAAAAACTTTTCGATGAAGGACTTCAACATATCACACCCGAAAAATGGAGTAGCTGTTCTCATATAATTAAAGAAGAAGACAAAATGTATGGTGTCGACCACATGATCGACAATGTTTCCGACAGATTTATAATAAATGTCACCGATAGTGATAGTGATGATTTTTTAATCGATAATGAATAAAAAAATATGTAATAAACGATGTTTTTTGTTTTCATTACCTACCTATAATTGTCATATTTTATACATCTAAAGTTTCAACTATGTACATTGTACATGATGTATTGAAAATAGGAGAGTCTTTCCTCGCAATGTTTTCCTTAATGTTTAACACACTCGGTATTCAGTATAGGTACATACTAAATAGGAACATAGTCGCCTAAAACTCGTTGGTGTACAAAGTACGACTAAAAATCGAACCCCGTACCTGATATCGGCTATTCGGCACACTAACTATTCACTAGACAATTGAGGCAATTTCGTTCATTCAGGAGTTTTTTCGTTCATTCACTTTGTCACAACACTATTTTTATTTCATCAAAAACTGACAACACAGTAAACGTCAGGTGGCTTCGTCTAATTAAAAATACGACTATAGACAGTTATTGTACCTACAGACAAAATTAATTTGTAAGGTTTGTATACTAATATATAAAGATGAAGGGTTTGTTTGCTTGTATGCAGTGGCGTAGCGTGCCATGACGAGGCCCCGTATAAATAATTTGTTGGGGGCCCTTATGAAGAGTAAAGGTTTCTCACACGGGGCCCCAGTGGCCCGGGGGCCCCGTATAATTGATACGGCAGATACGGCGGTAGCTACGCCCCTGCTTGTACGCATTATTGTCAAGAACTATGTTCCGATTAGAAAAATTCGTCCCTTCAGCCGTTCTGGAGTGATTGAGTTACAAATTCATGTACAAAAACTTTGGCATTTAAAATATAGATATTTTACAAAGTACTTTCTAGCTACGGTCTATCTATCACACATTTTAAAGACTAAAAATAACCTTAACTTGTCCTATATAGTATATACCTACGTTTAACTTAGCGTTTCTTCTTGACATTTAAATACTTAGTACAATTATGTAAAGTGTATTAATTAAGCAAAAATACAAAAAATAAATGAGCAAAATTTATTTACAAACAACCATTAGAGCCCTCATGAATAGAAGTAACGAATCAACATTAAAGTTACGGTCAAAGTGTTAATTTGGACATTTTGAATAGGGCAACACTGAATGCTTTGGTTGAAAGCAATCACGGGATGATGAAATCGTGTAGCTTTTGAATAAATATTTTCCTATTTATAAAATAGATATGGTAATACCTGCTATGATATTCATTCGATGCTATATTCATATTGCGTATTCTATCTGAGTAAAATGTATTCTAGATTCTCAACAAATACGAATAGTCATGATTAATTGCAAATAAATCGTACATTATTTATAGTATAGACAACTAATGTGATTTTAAACTAAGCAAAATTTGTACTATGGTAATAAGATAGCTGATATACTACTTTTAAAAACACCATACATAAAACTGTATACAGACAAAGGTATGCTCGTTAACACAAATGTTTGTCCTGAGTGAGCATCGAACACACGAACAGCGGCATGAACGCAGTCGTTTTCCAAGCTAGTCAAAAGTAAAACTAAATTATTTTGTAAGCTTCGCACCGCAAAGTTTTCATTGCCTATGACATTCACAAATAACGTAAAATATTGGTGATTATTCACATTAGTTCAGTATTTTCGGAGCCTATTCATAACAAACAAACAACAAATCTTTCCTCTTTATAATAATTAATATAGATTATAATATTACATCTATGTGTAACTAAAGCTGCATATCTAATTTTAAAATAGATAAAATGCAGCTATTTATCAATATGTCCACACTCAACTGACAAAGGCAACGGAATTTTAAGAGTCAAATTAATTGTGACATTAAAACATTATATCAAAAGATAAGAACTAAGATGACTTTGAAAAAGGTATGTCGACTCAATTCTATACGGTAAATTACCTCAGATTTATAAAAGTCTATTCTCTATCTCTTTCTTTTACTAGGGTATCACATGAGATGTCCGCTTTGGAGCGCGCTTTATTCGACCAAGTATGTATTCGAATACGTGGCTCCTTATGCTTAAGGTACTTATTGTTATTTTGCTGTCCTACCCGCATATAAATGTGGATATTATTCTTACAATTTGCCTTTTCACCACGAATAACACCTCAATTGAACGTTATAGTGAAACAAACGCAACATATAGAAAAATCTTAATATTTTTAATGCGTATGTGTGTTTGTTACGCTTTCACGCCTATACCATTAAACAGATTTTAAGAAATATTTCTTCTATAAAAAGATACGCACTCAAATGTGTGTGTCTGGTTATGACACCGTAGTTCTAAAACAGGGAAGATATTATAAGTAGTTTTTTTTTTCAAAATCAGATACCTAAATGTCTTGGGACATTTTTCACACACGGCCAATCTGCTTTTCTTAAGGAAATCGTTAAGGCGGTGAGCAGGAAGTTTCACTTGTAAAATATTATTGCTTAATTAAAATCAAAATTAGTTTTGTTTGATGTGTTAGCCATAAAATAAAGATAAACTTAGACTAAGACTGGGATATCCATTAATAGATTTTCCCTGTCCAAGACTGGGTCACAAAACTACAACTTTTATTTGTTAAATTAATTGAATCCAGCTTGGCCGTATCTCACGCGCAACACATTACAAATATTACATAAGGACTGGACTTTACAGTTTCACTATATTCAGTGCTGAAACTTTCAGAATTTTGGTAATATTTCACAAAAACCATTTTTTTTATTCTTAAACTGGCCACCATTGGGTCGTTTACTAAGTAAGTAAATAAAATAAATAAACACTCATTCTAACCATAGCTAATATACTTACATTAAATTGAAAACTAGTTCAAGGGGAATGATCTCAGTTGATCAATGAGATCAATAATATTATCTCAGAATATAATCTGTATTGTTATTTTTTTATTAAGCCTTCATTGTTTTAGAGAGTGCAGGGGCAGATCTTTGTCAGTTGATAGCCGGTTTTACCGCCGATCGTGGATTCGAATCTCACCTAGGACAGATATTTGTGTGCATGAACATGTCTGTTCATTTTGTGTAATAATGAGATATTATTCCTAGGTATTTAAAAGTAGTCTAGTATATCAGCTATGTGGTTACCATAGCAGAAGTTCTGCTTAGTTTGGAGTTACATTCATAAAATCCTAGGATATTTTATTTATTTAGTTTTCTCACGACATAAAGACACAATTATTGATTATAGTCTTGCTGATTCATTTGACATTTACAGAAACATAAAATACTATGGCCGATGCAAGTCTTTACACAAGCATGGGCAAAAGGCCAGATTTAAATTACCTATGTAACCATTATGAGTAATGAGTAGTGAAATATTTGTTGACTTTACTATTTTAAAATGTTATTATAAAAATAACCTCATAACTCACTTTTCATAATTTTATTTCATGCCGTTAATATGTCAATTTTTTTTTCTAAGATCTAATCTTGTGATTTTAATCCGTCCATTTATAAAATAAACAAAATGAAGACTAATTTACATGTCCTTAAATTTCATGCGGTGTTTACCTGTTTTAAGTTTCCTTCTGTAAAAATTAAGTATGTAAGGCTATTACAATAAGTAGTTGGTAAACCTAAAAAACACATAAAAGACAGTGAATGTGTGACGTCACATTTCTTTTCGACAAAGCTGGATCTGCGCTAGAGCTCAATTGCATTACGAATGACCAAAGTGCATTAGACAGGCGCGCGCGCAGATAAACAGTTTTGGCAATCGACCTTCTCACCGATCTAGCGATCTGCCTATGTCTATAATGTCAAGGGTTCCGTTTCATAATCGACTAATATTTGCTAGGCAATTGGATCGTAGGTTACTATAGTATAGTCTAGTATTGCACTGTCATCGCCACCAAGGTCTTTTGTGTGGGAGTATTACACATATTATGTACTAAATTGGTTTCTAATTTATTCTATTACCAGATATTGATAGTCCCATCGGTTTGGGAACTAATGGAATTATTAACATTCTGGGATATTCAAACATGACCAACCTGATTCCAAACTATGTAGCCTGGGCTATAGTCACCAATGCTGATATACACACCTAGGTACCTACTTGTACTTCTATATCATAAAGCTAAAGTATTTGTTTGCTTGACTGCGCTACTTCTAACTACTGGTCTGAATTGAAAAAAAATGACAGTATTAGATAGCCGAATTGTATTACCGAGGAGGGCTTTAAGTTACATATCATCATGCAAATAAAATAGGAGCATCAATAAAAAATGTTTATATAGAGATTACCTAAATAATGTGTCATCAAAACTACTGTCAAAAATCAGGGATGGATATGAATTAATGTTCATACCCATTCCGTATTCATGCATGTAATTTATATCTATAGATACCTACTACCTATATACAAGAGATTTAGAATTTTAGTCCCAAGGTCGCAAGGTCTAAAGTGCAAATGATTATCATGTGATCATCATGTTATACTGACCTAATAGATAATAATTATTCAGAGGTGTGTTCGATAAAATTATGTAAATTATTGATACAATAACATAAATGCCTATTTGACCTTACTTTCACCAAACGAAGATCATTTTTGTGAAACCTTTTTGAATAGAAATACTACTTAAACAAAATTCGTAAACTTATAAATTTTAATATCGATGAGAAGAGAACCGATTGTATCAAATAAAGTTCGTCAAGCCTAGTATCTTGTCATGAATCATACATGTATTAAAAATAATAACGAAAATATAGATCTTGTATAAAACAGAAGAGATTTTTAGGTATATTTTTAGATTTAAAGGTTTAGTGCCTTCATATTACTTGGTTGGCAAATAGACTAATATGAAATGCGAAATACAAATGCGAAAATAAAGTTTATTTGTTACGCTTTTACGCCAAAACCCTTGAAACGATTTTAATAAAATTTGGTATAGAGATAGAAAAGAGCTTGGGGCTTCTTCCACCATGACCCGAAAATTATGGGGAGCCATTAGCTTAACGTATTTTTATCCAAACAGGTCTTCACAAGCACTTATAAATAGTCAGCTAGCTTAGCTTATCTCGATTCGGAAGGTTAGTTTTGCTGAAAGTAGTCTGCAATAAACACTAGATACCTACTTGTAGATATGTAAATGCTTCAAAAGAGACAAAAAATCATTAATTATTTATATAATTCTATTTTAGCCGTTAGAAAGTTGTTTCTACAATGCCATGGTTCATAAATCTTTTAACAAAACAAGTTGTTGGTTTTATATGTATTAGATAATATACAAATAATAAAAAAATACTTTACATCAATTTACTGAACCAACTTAATTTTTATACGATGGCCTGATAGTGTAGTGACTAAACTGTGAATTTACGCTGATTGTCGTGAGTTCGATTCCCATTTAGGACAAATATGTATGTGCATGAACATATTATTTGTGGCAGTGTATTGATAACGTAAGTCACTTTGAATTTATCAAAACAGGATTAAAAATAACTTTAAATTTCTTCACAAACTATAAACTACAGGTTTGATAAAATTTGTATTGCTATGTTTTCGTGCAGAAGATATCTAGAAAGTAGTGAAATAAACTTGACGAGTTAATTTATGAAATATCTTGAACTTAAACTTAAGGTAATTTACCTACATGAATATCTAGTGGTTCACATCACATAACATTGAAGAAACGTTATGCGTTTAGGTCAAAATTGAATACGGACCGAAATTTCTTTAATATGTAGGGAAAAGAACGTAATGCCGTCAAAAGTTCATTTAAAAATTTACCACGAGTAATATAACACACGTAATTAGTACTGAAACAACACACTCATGGTTTTTATAAGGTTTCTGCAACACGAAAAATAAAACCGACCCGACCGTATCTTGTTTAAGCGTGGAAATTTGGTTTGAAATTTTGCATTGCTTTGTCTGGGAGATAATCTTACAATATGAACTATATATACCTACTACTAGCGGACCCGGCAGACTTCGTTCTGCCCACCAGCGGCACCTACCGGGTCCAAATTGATATATTATACATAAAAACCTTCCCCATGAAATACTCCGTAATTTGGTGAAAACCGCGTGAAATCTATTCTCAATCAAAAAATAAAAATCAAAAGTGTAACAACACAATCATTTAGAAGCCAAATTGCTTGAAATTGCCATTAAACGATATTTATTCATTCTAATAGGCCTTTATAGGTATGCGCTGTTAACAAACTCTCGGTTCTGAAGCCTTCTTTTGCTGAAAACAGAATTATAGTAAGGTTTCAGGTTTATTTTAAAGTATGTTCAAGTAACAGGCGTCTTGAGGCTTTATGCCCTATTTATAGCCCTTTTTAAAAGGGTCAATGAACTTATATAAAACAATTAATTAATTTATGAATGTAAATGGCAGTGTGTCTAAAATATCCGAAGTTATTTAGGTACAATTGGTTGAACTAAAGCTATTGAAAATCTAAATAAGCTGTACCATACAGCTAACGCTTATGCAGCTTATGTTAACGCCAAGTGCAGTATAGACGTGGGAAGTTACATGTTAAGATTTGAACTTGGTTACAAAGTTATGCAGACATGCATGTCCAGCCCAGAGGCTGCTAGTTTAAGCTGGAAATCGACAGTTTCTTGGAAGGTTTACCTATTAAATATATATTTCAAATTAAACGTTGTTAGAAATACTAGTTAATAAAATATTTAACTAGCTACAGGGAATACGAATACAGGGATATAATATGACCTATGCTTCTCCCTGATAATTAATTAAATGTAGCAGTCGCCACAGCATTTTTTAAGTTTATTCATTAAAAACATAGTTTTTTTCCTCTTTATAATATTTATAATATTATATATAAATATTTATTTATTTATGAATTAATTTCTTATTTTAAACGTGGTTTGTGTCGAACATGAAATTAGCCCCCTTATATAATCTACCTGAGCATCTTCCAGTGTATTTAAAAATCAAATCGTAAACATGCGTACACACATACAACATACCTGTTACCTTTATTACAAACGTTACAGATCAAGTTTAATTTTGGCGGCTGGTTACGCAAGAGAAAGTGTGGTTTCTGGACCAAAAAATGTAATTCTTTACGACGGAGATCGACACGTAACAAGACCGGTTGACCGTCAATGAAAGTAGTCGATTCTGTGTCCAATTACACACGAGGAATTATGTGCGTGACCATAGACGTGCCATGATCTAGACTGACCATAGAGACTCGTAACAAATGCACACTCAGGCCTGATTTGCACGAGTTTTTTAACGGACGTTAAAAAAGCGTTCAAATACTACAAGTGCATTTCCAAGTTCATACGACAACGTTTTTAAGACGCTTTTTATCGAGCGGTGTTGCATTTTCAACTTTGGGCGTTGGAAATAGAGCATATTAAAGTACAAATGCATTTGTTGTGTTTGAACGCTTTTTTAACGTCCATTAAAAAAACTCTTGCGAATGAGGGCTAAAGGTGTGTAAACTGTTTTTGTAGGTGCATGTAATCATAGTAAATGGGCGTGCTTAAAATAACGTAACGTCAATTTAGTAATTTCATCTGTATTCGTTTTAAAGGCAAAAATAGTACACTTGCTTTTTAATGACAATTGCGATATTATATGTCAAAAGTGTGAGAATTTAAAATGTTAAAATTAAATGATATAAACAATGGAAACATACCCGTTGTCCGTGCACGATTTTGAAGCCGGTTCGTGAGATCATTCTAGTTGTGAATGAAAAATGTAATAATTATTTTCACCTGATCTTACATAAATTAAATGTCAAAGTATTATTCATTTGTTGATGTAACAATATGGGTTGGAGACATCGATTATTACATCTATCTATACTAATATTATAAAGAGGAAAGATTTGTTTGTTTGTTTGTTTGTTTGTAACGAATAGGCTCCGAAACTACTGGACCGATTTCAAAAAATTTTTCACCTTTGGAAAGCTACATTATCCCCGAGTAACATAGGCTATATTTTATCCCTGTATTCCCACGGGAACGGGAACTACGCGGGTAAAACCGCGGGGAGGCAGCTAGTAGTAGTATATAAATATCAATTGCTGTTCGTTAGTCTCATAAAAACTCGAGAATGGATGGACTGATTTGGCTATTTTTGGTCTTGAATTATTTGTGTAAGTACAGGGAAGGTTTAAAGCATTCAGTTTTTTTATTAATTGATGCTGAGGCACTACGAAGTTTGCCGGGTCAACTAGTAATATTATAAATACGAAAGTAACTCTGTATCTCTCGCTTTCACGCTAAAACTACTGAACCGATGTAAACGAAATTTGTTACACAGATACTCTAAAGCCTGAGAAAGGACATAGGCTACCTTTTATCCCGGGAAAATGGAAGATCTCCCGGGTACGAGTAAAACCGCAGGGAGCCACTAGTATCTATATAAAGTTGTAAAAATAGTTAATTTTAAATTACGATTAAGCATCTATGTGTGTGTAGGTCTATGTGTCTGTAAATAAGTATTTCTAATACGTGATTGGAAGTTAAAGCCTAATAAGTATATTAGTTTAGGATTAAAGCCAAAAATGATAAAATATTACGTTAAGAATAAATGGTTAAGTAAAAAAAAAGCTTAGGTGGTACTTCAAAATAGTTTTTTTTTTCTAAGAAGTTATGGTCAAAGTGGTTTTAGACCTCTTTGTCACAATCATAATCATGAATATTTCTTCAACAGAAATTGATGATGAATTTAAATTAAAAATGTAGATAAACGACATTAATAAAAGCTACATAACACATATATAATCCTTTTATATTAGAAAGTAAAGTGAGAGGTATCAAATTGCAATCAATTATATGATTCGACATTATTTCATTCGATCATTGGTAATTTCATATCGATTATATTTGACAGCCCGGTTGGCTTTGTGGTTAGTGACCCTGACTTTCAAGCCGCGGGTCGTGGGTTCGATTCCCACCCAGGACAAACATTTGTATGCATGAATTGAATATGTCTGTTTGTCCTGTGTCTGGATGTAAATATCTATATAAGTATGTATTTAAAAGTAGTATATCTAAAATACCTTAACACAAGCTCACTTTGATGCTTAATTTGGAATCAGATTGGCTGTGTGTGAAAAATGTCCCAGGATATTTATTTATTTTATTCGCTTCGAACAAGCTTACATACTAGTTAAGTTGGATCCCATACTCTTTATATTGTGGGTAAGTTTGTGAGGATTTTTCCATCCATGTTTGCTACTTTTTCTATTAGATTAGGACATTCTTGAATGTCTTTATTATTAGGACGATAGGTAAAGGCATTCCGATAGGTTGTATTCAGGATTAACGTATAAGATACTTTTTATCCCAGGAAAGTTCATTTATTGGGAACGTGAGTAAAACCGTGAGTGACCCCGACATTCAAGTGGCTGGTTGAATCGAATCCCACTCAGGACATATGAACTGTTTCTTCTGTGTCTGAATGTAAGTACCTACTTAATTATGTATTAAAACAGCTTTCTGGTTCCGTTGTCAGACCGCCTGCGCGAATTATCTCAGGATATTTATTATTTTTTTTACTATATTATAGTTAATACACATACAGTAGGTGGACAATCAATACTACAAGGTGGAAAGGGCCAATCGGCAAAAGACGGGTAGGAAACCGAAAAGACGATGGGCTGACGACATAACCGAATTAAGAGGAAAGGATTGGCTAACTATCGGCAAGGACAGAGAGGAGTGGAAAGGACTGGAGGATGCCTTCACCCGAGGAGTCTATATCCAATAAAACTAACCCTTATTACTTATACTACCATTAAGACAATAAGCAAAACACTAATAACTATCAACATTTGAAATGGAGGATAATTAAGGATATAGAAATACAGGTTTTTTAATTTTTTTATTATTACAGTTAATAGTTTTGCAGATGGTACCTGCAGTATATAAATAGGTATTTGAACAGCACAAACACTGGCTAATGATTGAGCAATGACAGTGGTGATTATCATCAAGTTCACACCTATTATTTGAGTAAAATGTCAACATATACAACATATGGGCCAGTGTCATGAGATAATAATAATGTTCAAACATAATTATAGCTTTCGAGTGTATTCGTCAATTTTATGTTAAAAGCAATGGGCATTTTATGAGGCATTAGGAATAGTTCATGATTTTATATGTTAAGTTTAAATTTTATAAGTTATTTACGAGACCATTCTATTATTGGACCTCCGTTGTCATCTGTTCGTCCGTCTGTCTGTCATCGCGCTGTACCTCATGATTCCGTAATACGTAGATATTTTTTTTACTAAACGTGTATTTTTAGCTTACTTATAGCAATAAATAACAAAAATAAATCAAAAATTTAAGTATTATGGTGCTAGACCCTAAGTGAGCCAGACTCGCACTTGATCGGTTTTTATCTAGACCAAATTCAGAATAGAGAACTCCGTTATATTACCTATCTTTATGCTTATATTTTTACACATAAAAAATAATAAAAAAACTATGAATGTTTTAGCCAATTTCACAGAGACGAAGTTTATCTATTAGCCCTTTGTCCTAAGCGGTATGCCTCGATTCCCAAATAAGGAATTTCCTGATCAAGATCAGTAAGGAAAAATAACATTCCAATATCATACAGTTAAGGTCAAGTTCATTAAATGTGTTACTTTATAAACATATCCATACAACTTTTTCATACATTCCATACAACACAGTCTTCCTTTGTGTCTTGAAGATTCGCACCTTCATTTCGAAACCGTTAAACAAAAAAAAAACAAATTTTACTGTAAAAATAATTTACGTGAATTAAAAATACCTACCTATCTATATATATAAAAATGAATTGCTGTTCGTTAGTCTCACAAAAAGTCGAGAACGGTTGAACTGATTATCTTTCCTTGGTTTTGAAATGTTCGTGTGGGTCCAGGGAAGGTTTAAAAGGTGAGAAAAATGGAATAATTGCCGGGAAAGTAGTTTCAGAGATTAGCGCGTTCAAGCAAACAAAGAAACTCTACCGCTTTATGATATTAGTATTGAAGTATAGATTGAGGCAGTACGAAGTCTGCCGGGTCAGCTAGTATGGTATATTTTTTAACTGCGCATAAATACAAGTTTAATTAATAAGAGGTCATGTTTTCAAAATCTACCTTAAAAAGGGTTTTCTAAGTTTATGTTCTTGCAGTGTTTGTGAATGTTTATTTATTTACCTACGATTATTAATAAGAAAACATTATACTTATTATTTGTGTGTCGGTAGGTATTTAAGGTTAATAGGTTAAGATTTTTAATAAAATACACATGACTTTGGTGAAGTTGTCAAAAATAAATTAAATCGAAATTTTAATCATGTCTTTATAATCTAATCAGCCGTTTTAAAACTTTCAACCCACTGCCGACTATATACGACCTTTTTATTCAATATTCCTTCTACAGGAGGAAAGTGTTAAAATATTATTTATCTATCGAGAGTTGATACAACGAGTTAAGACAATACAACAAGCTATTACATCAATTGAATAACCGTCACGAACAATCTCATCGGAAATGTATTGTGAAATCGAGTTAATGGCAATATCGATTATCGGAATCGTTGTTCCGTTTCGTTTGTGCGACACTACTTTTGTTTTCTAGTTTATTCGATTTGAACTCGTATAATGTTCTATATATATTGTTAAATGAGTTTTATAAAAAATATGTAACTAATATAAAACAAAAAAAAATTTTTATTTTGAAAAACTAATGAATGAAGAGAATGAATGGAATGGAGTGTGTGAACCTATACCAGAAAATATGGCAGTGGTGAATGAGATCAGTATGGATGAAGTTAAAACTGCTGTGCAAGGTATGAAGAATGGAAAAGCGGTTGGACCTGATGGAATACCAGCAGAAGTTTGGAAGTTTTTGAAAATCGATGGATGGAAGTGGCTGGCTTTATTCTTTAATAAGTTGTTGCAAGAACAGGCGATCCCAGAAGAGTGGTGTAATAGCTCATTGGTACCTATTTATAAAAATAAGGGGGATGTCCAGTGTTGCAACAACTACCGAGGGATAAAGCTCATGTCACACAGTATGAAGGTATGGGAGAAAGTGATTGCGAGACGAATGAGAGATGAGACGCAGATTACCCAAAACCAATTTGGGTTTATGCCAGGACGCGGTACAACGGATGCCATTTTCGCTCTTCGCCAACTGGCTGAAAAATATAGACGTGCGCATAAAAACCTGCATATGGTGTTCGTTGACCTAGAGAAGGCATACGACAGAGTACCCCGAGAGGTTTTGTGGTGGGCCTTGAAAAAGAAGAGTGTGCCAGGAAAGTATCTGCAGCTTGTACGAGCTATGTACAGTCGAGCCAGTACACAAGTGCGGTCGGAGGCGGGGGTAACGGCGAAGTTCAACGTTGAGGTAGGCTTACACCAGGGATCGGCACTTAGCCCTTACTTGTTTCTCCTGGTGATGGATGCCTTAACATCAGACATACAGGAAGAGGCACCCTGGTGTATGCTCTTCGCCGACGACATTGTACTTGTCGGAGACGATGCACTTGGGGTTCAGAGTAGACTGGAGAAGTGGCAAGAAAGACTGGAAAAGGTTGGGCTAAAGATCAGTAGGACCAAAACGGAACATCTGTTTTGTAATTTTGGTGGTCCTTCCCGATTCAACGCGATTGTTCTGGATGGCGCTGCTTTGCCAGTCTGCTCTGATTTTCGATACCTCGGCTCACTTGTGCAAAGTGATGGAGAGATAGACAGGGATGTTAGGAGTAGAATAAATGCGGGATGGATGAAATGGCGACAGGTCACGGGAACAATTTGCGACCCTCGAATGCCCCTTAAACTTAAGGGGCAAATTTATAAAAGTATCATAAGACCTGTCGTCTTATATGGATCAGAGTGTTGGGCCATGAAAGAGACGGATGAAAGAAAAGTGCATGTAGCGGAGATGCGTATGTTGAGATGGATGTGTGGTGTGACTCGAATGGATAAAATAAGAAATGAGTATGTAAGAGGTAGTTTGAAAGTAGCGCCAATAACTGAGAAAGTGAGGAGCCACAGACTGTCATGGTATGGACACATAATGCGGAGGGATGAAAATCATGTTACGAGGAAAGTTATGAATGTGCAGGTGGATGGTCGTAAATGTAGAGGAAGACCGAAGAAAGTATGGATGGATTGTGTGAAAGCTGATATGTGTAAGAAGGGAGTGAGGAATGAAATGACGGCTGACAGAGAGGAATGGAAGAAAAACACATGTTGTGCCGACCCTGCTTAGGCGGGATAAGGGCAGGAAGAAGAAGATAAAACAAAAAAAAACTTTTTTTGGTTGAAGAAGATTTTTTTTATTCATAATGGGCCTTGCATTGACCCGTCCATACAAGACTGACGAAACCTAATTTAGAGCATGACAGTTTAGAAAAACTTATTCGCTCTCTCAAACGATAATATTGATGTTTTAAAACACTTCATTTACTTACGGTTCACTCGTAATAATTATGATAAAAATTAGGTACATACTAAGTAATTTGTTTTAACAATCTCACCTGTGTTACACATAACTGATGGCACAAATCGCATTATCAGACCCGCATACGCTAAACTTGCTAATTTCCAACATAGTTTCTTATCGTAAACAACCGTCCTCTCACTGACATTTCTTATGCAACCATATTTTTCACACTTCATTATGAATCACTAAAACATGCATTTATTTATAAAAAAAAAACATAATAAAAAAAAAACTCAAAAAAAAACTCAAAAAAAAAAAATGTTTTTGACGTTTAAAAAATGGCGCCATTAAAAAGCGCGGTAAGACGCGCGGAGCGTGCGCGGATGCGTACAATGATCTGTAACTTTTTTTTAACGTGGGCACGCGCCTCTCTCTAAACAGCCTTCCGTCAGTGAATTCAATTCATGATCGTGAGTAATTTTCTGCTCTGCAAACATCGTTTTTTTTAAATGTTACGTCGTGTACTCTTAGTTTTATTTAATTTCTATTCATGTTCATTTTCTTTCTTGATCCTCTGAAAGGCGTTGTTATGACTTTCTTTTTGCATTGTTCTAAACTATGTTGTATTACGAAAGTACTTACCCAAATAGTAAAGGTAGTAATTTAAAATTATGGATTTCAAATAACTTATTAAACCACCTGCACCGTTTACCATTCAAGTTAAGTGTACCTATGTCATATGTATGTTCAGATGTACCTATTATAACTTAACTTGTTATTATTGTACTAACATATATGTGTCAGTCCAAAATAGGATCATTATTATCAGCTTATGTTTGTACGGTGTTTGTTTTAAATATGACAAAAACAAGTAACTACTACCTATTTACATATGAATTGTATGAGTATTGTATCATATTAATTCATTAATCTACCTATTAAAAATGCACGCATAGAATAGACATAAATCATAGTAGTGATCTATCTATAATGTGATATGGCACAGATAACGGTATGGGCTGGAGGGCACTGCATAAATTATTAAAATACTTATTTACTACAATAGGTACATACATTTTTAAGCCTGGAAACAACAGTAAATACGATCTCTGACCTATGGATGCACACATGTCCCTTAGTTGAGATTTTGGAGATTATTGAGCAAATATTGTACAGAGCGTTTCGACATAGGTATTATGGTAAAAAAACATGCCTTAACATACTTAATACAACCATAAATGCAATGAAAAACAATAAAATTTACGAATTGGCAAGGAGTTAAAAGAAATATATTTCAGAGGTGACAAGGAACGTTAAAAAAACTTATATTTACCTACTTTACAAATAGGATATGGTTAATTTATCCTCTTTTCTTATATTAGGTATATTTAACTTCTATTAAAGAGCCTTGCACGCCGAAATGTTAAATAAAGCTAATGACATTGCAATTATAAAAAAAAATCGTATGACATAGCTGTGTATTTAGCAAAAAACGTTTTTTTTTAAATGCGTTCATTACTACCTACCTGTCAAGTGACCGTTATGCAGGCGAGCGGCTAATTTCATTCGCTGCGTGATGACAGGAGCTGTCAAAAATATCAACTACGTACTCTGATTGTAGTTCGAAGCGCGTTCAGCCTTCTGATTTACATGAGGCACTGAATTAAATTAATAATAGTTACTGACATATTTGTAGATAAAAGGCTGTATATTTGATGTAAATAGATCTACTTGTGGACAAATGTCGTTCATATTTAAAATTATTTTGTTTTTTAATTATGTTGTAAATCCATGTGCATTCTACAACACACAACATTGTCTATGTACTTATACCTGGCTTTCATGTGCCTATGTTCTATTCCAGAACATATTCTGTCTCTGTGCCAAAATTTATCCAGGTACCTTTAGCCATTGTTGCGTGAAAGAGTAACAAACATACATCCATTTTCACAAACTTTCACATTTATATTAATAGGATGAATTATGAATAAATAGATGTTTGTACACTTAAGGGATGTCATTGCAATTTGAAATGTTTGTTTTAGTCGGTTATAGTTTTTTTATGGGTTTTCAAATCACGTTTCAATCAATATCAGCCTATTTTTATAACATACTCACTCTACTTGTGTGTCATAAAAATGTTATTACAAACATTCGTGTGAATTTACATCTGTACATCGATTTGAAGTGTTTTTTTATAATATTGCACAACACTATTATGTTATATATTGAACTTGAACTTTTTAATAAATAAGTGCACTTTTTTATGCGTTAAAATTGATGTAGGTATTAGTGTTTAGTCTTTGACCAAAATTCAAGCATAAACAAGTTTATTTCTAGTATAAAATTTTGTTAATTAATAAAAGACTATAAAAAGTGTTCTTAACGATGTAATTTGGTTTACGTATTTAGGTAGGTATTTGATGGAATTGGTAGTTATTTTCTATTATGAAACATTGATCACTTGAAATAATGCTTCTCTCAAATTGATGTGGATAAGAACAAGTCATTGATGTGGATAAGAACAAGTCTAAAGAAATAGAATAAAAACGAACAGCTGAACAGGTTTGTATACCTTTCTATAAATGTTAAAAATACCGTTTTATGACTCCTATATTATTAAGACTTATATGTACTTATAACATACTTTACCCGTGTTTCTACTATATATGTATGTGTGCTAAAGTCGGTCTAAATCCCTTCAGCCGATCAAATGTGATTGAGTTACAAATATCCATCCATCCAAACTTTTACATTAATAATATATGTGGGATAGTAATCCTACTACTTTTAGGTAGTTAGGTGGCTCCCCGCGTTTCGAGCTCCTGGGGAATCTTTAATTTTCCCGAAATAATAAGTATGTATTAATATGCCTATGTATTAATACAGGTTATAAGCTACATATATATGTTTCGAATCCGTTCAGTAGTTTTTGTGCGTAGTAGTAGGTATATAACAAACACCCGTTCATGCGTCCATGTTCACAGACTTTCGCATTTATAATATTATATACCTACCTACCTCAAAGGAAGTTTAATTATATGATAGAACATGTGAGATGTTCATACTGTTTTAGGCATGTATTTTTTTTTTGGTCAATTTTTACACACGGCCAATCTGATTCCAAACTAAGCTTCAGAGAGAGCTAGTGTTATGGTAACCACATAGCTGATATACTGTATATAATACTTTTAAATACAAACATATTATAGATATTTACATCCAGACATAGAACAAACAGACATATTCATGCATACAAATGTTTGTCCTGGATGGGATTTAAATCCACGACCCGCGGCTTGAAAGTCAGGGTCACTAACTACAAAGCCAACCGGGCTCAAATCAAATGTATCTTTTGGGAGTGATTCATTTATATTAATAAAGTAATTATGAAATTATCTTTTGTAAGTATTATATCAAATACCAATCTTGGTTAACATTTCTTAATTTAATGATTGTGATCAAAAATATCTTTGTCTACCAATATAACGATCGGCTTACGAAACAGTTACGAATTAAATTACAAATCTTGTATCAATTTATTATTGTTAAAAAATCTAGAATTATGTGATTATAGCATACACCATTATGTACTTTAGTTATATACTAGTATAGAACAGTACAAGTAGTACCTAGGCGGTTTTACTCGCGTCGTTCCCGTTCCCTTAGGAATACAGAGATAAAATATAGCCTATGACACTCATAACTAACGTAGCTTTCTTTTGGTTAAAGAATTATTCAGATCCAGTAGTTTCGGAGCCTATTCATAACAAACAAATCTTTCCTCTTTATAATATTAGTATGGATGATATACATACTTACATAGAAATTAAACATCTGTATATATACATTGACTCATACATTTTTGCTCCAAGTAGAAAACTAACACAAACCTGTGGTGCTAAATTCAGCTTAGCTAATAAATACGCCAATTAATCTGTGAAATATCTCGTATTTTAATAAAAAATCTTTTCAGATTTAACAAGGACTAATCATACATATAAAAAAGTCAAAAGAAATGCATAGAAGAGCATTAGTCACATTAATATTGTTAATTACTGTGGTACTGAGTGAGAAAGATGACAAGAAAGACAAGGACAAAAAATGTATAGTGCCTCCACCACCGCCATTCTTTCCTTACCCAATGTTCTATCCTTACTATTACTATTCATTTTACTATGTACCATCTATAGTTTTATTAGGTTAGGCTTTGATAAATTGAATGTATAGATCATGGAAAGAGATATCTAATAATGTCATAGAAATATCGTTATTTAAAGTTTATATTCAGCTTGTGTTAGAGCAGTGGTGTTCACCAGTGACGGATTAACCCTTAAACAAATTAAGAAATTGCCTAGGGCATCACGTCTGGGGGGGGGGGGGGGGGGGGGGGGGGGGGCACCAGAAGAAGCACAAAAATCCAACCTTAGAGTATCACGTCTCACTCTCACGTTACCAAAAACCACATCAAAAATGGTTGAAAGACTGATTCTAGTTGACATAAGGATAGGATGGATTGTTGTGAGTGGATTGCTTAGGGCATCAAGAAGTCTTAATCCGTCACTGGTGTTAACTGTAAAGCATCCTCCATTGAAAAGGAAAGATCCTCCACCAGGCTATGTAATTCTGTAATCCTGAAATTCGCTCTTGTGCGATGTAGGTTTTCTATGATTTATTTTAACGCCATCTAGCGGTATGCAGTATCACCAACATTACCGTAGTAGATGTCGCTTCGTGCATTAGATTGAATTCTTAAAATTGTTATTTGTTGTTATGTGCGTAATTTTAGAGCATATGTGAGTATATATAATTTCTATGACATTTATTAAGCAGATGATAGGTAAAATAGGTTTCAACTTTGTAATTAAGTAATATTTTTTGGTAAGTTTGTTAATGATAAATAAATGAGAATAAAGCTATTTTAAGTTCCTAATGTAGGGTGTCATAATTTTCAAGTTAAATGTTTTTCCCCAAACTTCCTAATTATGACGTCACAGAGGCCGTGTTGCGGTGTCTTATGATCATTTAACTTTAACTTAAACATGACTTGGTAAGGACCCTTAGTGCACCCTAAGGTATAGTTTCTTAGCCCACATACACTGGGGTTCATTTCCGGATAAAATTAGCACAAATACATCTAGATACCTATGTTTATTCTAGTGATAAATATTTAATTGTTAGAAAACTGTATTTGCAAGTAACTATAAATTTATATGCCTCACGAACGCAGGTGAAACGAAAGTATTAAAAAAACAAGTAAGTAATATTCTTGCACTAAATTTCAATATAAATGGAGTAATATAATAACACTAAACATATTGGTTACGTCAGTTATGTAATATCAAAGTATTTTAAAATAAATGTTATACATATTCATATTTTACATTTCAAGGCAGGTTTTAAACTCTTTTTTTTGTTACAAATCGATTCATTTTTTAAATGCGGACGGGAAAAGTCATAAAATAAATGTAAATAAAAAATGGTGAATTATAAATATTGAATATTTGGGTACCTAAGACTGACATTTGGTGAAAGAAAACATCGTGAGAAAACCTGCATGACCGAAACGTCGTATTTAAAGGCATGTGAAGACCGCTGCACCGCACTAGACGTCTCTGCCTGGGAGGCTCGTGGTCATGCAGTGGAGACATATCATCAGAGGAACTCGAGCCTCCTCTAACAACGAGAGGGTGTAGGCCATAGTCCCCCATGCGGGTCTAGTGCTGATTTGGGACTTCACATGCCTTTAATTGTGACATCTCGGGCATGCAGGTTTCCTCACGATGTTTTCCTTCACCGGAAGCCAGTGGTGTCAATCTATACGTAAGTTTTTTTTTACTCTGAGGTATAGGCCAGGGTTTAAACCTATACCGTCATGATTGTTAGTCAGTGCATTCCCAACTGAGCAATCATAGCTTCAGTGGAGACATCTATGAGCTGAAAATGATCATGGAATTATCCCATATATTTGTTTCTATTACAGATGTACACACTATCAGTTATCTTATCATTACTACTACCAACTAAATGCTATTATCGAGACTGGGGACCAATCATCAGACCATTTGAACCAACATTGGTGAACTCAGTGCAAGAATGCCAAGAGACGAACAACCACGCTTGTCTAGAAATACCTTCAAAGGTTATATGTATGGAGAGGTTGTCTCAAGAGATTTCTCCCTGGTTACCACTGCCCTGGTGGTATTTCTACTGCCACTGGCTTGTCAGTTATAAACCACCACGTATTCTCACCACATCGAGTTCCGTCCATCCTTATATCAAAAAGACATATGAAGATTTTTTAAGGTATAAGAAACGTGGTGGATTTAAAAAAGGAATAAACTGAAATACGCAGTCATATTTTTTAAACTAGCTTATGCCCTGCAGTTTTACCCGTATGACCGGTGGATCTGCTCTACTTCTTTAATTTCGTTTTTATTAAAACTTAATTTGTTCTATTACGAACATAAATATACGATACATAGCTTAATCGATCCACCAATATTTTTTTATCGCTGTAGACAAGACAATTGGGCTATATAGCTATATGGCGTATTATAAAATAATTAAAGTATCCTAAAAAGATGAATACAAAACCTCTACTCCTTTATAATCTGAAAAGACGTCTGAAAACCCCTATTTACTTATTGACACATGCTCACATACAGTAAAATAATCTCAATGTCTTATTATATAAAGAAACTATGTACCATCAGCATTTAGTAGCGCCCAACGACAATTTGCAAGATGACTTTTTATCCATAGATATGATTGCGGGAAACAATAGGAGGTTGCATCTGAGAACTCATTGCTCATCACTATAATGGCAAGCTTTATAATAAACAATGAACAAATCATATTCATGACAGAGGCTTTCCATTTGCTCACTGCTATTTACGCTTAGAAAATAGTCTTTATGCAAAACTGTTACTACTAATATTATAAATGCGAAAGTTTGTGAGTGTGTATGTTTGTTACTTCTTCACGTCTAAACGGCTGGAGGAATTTCAATAAAATTTGGTGTGGAGTTAGCTGGTACCCTAGTTTAACACATAGACTTTTTATCCCGGTAAAATCCCATGGGAACGCGAGTGAATTCGCGGGACGGAAGGTTGTTAATAAGTAAATCCGCGCTTCTCTGTATCAATATATTTGATAAATATTGCAATATTATTTAAGGCAGCAAAACACATTTAAAGTCGGTCTTCTCACCAAAGCAACCTACCGAACCAAGAATGAAAATAGGTATTTTCCATATTAATTTTTATTTTTCAGTTCACCACAGCTTAAATATTCCATAACATTGTTTGAAAGACACCATTTAACTTTTATGGTTTCAGGGCTGTAGTTTTCCCATCTAATAATGAAACTTTGACATTGTTGTACCAAAAATGTTATTTGGGAAAAAGTTTTAAAAATAAGTTTGAGTTTAGTTAATGGCGAACTGAAATTTACTTTTAATTAGAAAAAGCTAATCATTATGAATCAGTTGACAAAATAATTCCACTATGCAAAACTACCAGCTATTCCTATTAAAATAAATGTAATTAAAATTATTAAGTATGTAGCTTTATATGTAGTAATAATTACTATTTTTATGTCGTAAATAAAATTGCAGTAATTAAAAAACTATGATTATTAAAATATTTTATACTTACTATTCATTGGACAATCGCTGTATATATCTTTGTTATGGAAAATATCCGAAAATGAATAACACATTGGTAAATAAACCAGATATTATGTTATTTCATACAAATTATATAAAAACGTTCAAGTGGATTGGTTTGATGGTTAGCGACCCTGGATATTCAAATTAATGGTCGTGAGTTGGGTTCCTACCCAGGGCAAACATTTATGTGCGTGAACATATCTGTTTGTTCTGTGTAATATCTATAAAAATGTGTATTTAAAAGTAGTAGGTACAAGCTCTCCTTAGTTTTGAATGAAATTGGCCTTGTGTAAAAATGTAACGTAGTATATTTATTTATTGCTTCCGCCCCGCAGTTTTACCTGCTTCCCGGGAGACCTTCGTCTTTCCCAGGTTCAAAGGTAGCTTATATATTATCCTAAGCTCCATTCTATCTCTGTACTAATTTTACTTAAATTGGTTCAGTGATTTAGGCGTGAAGGCATAACAGACAGACAGAGTTACGTTCGCACAAAATATTAGGTGGTAGGGATTTGTATCAACCTAAGGCCTCCTAAATGATGAAATTCTAAGTAGGTACTTAACAAAGTCCTACCTACGTAGGTACTTACGTAATTTATTTACGAGATTCATTGAAATCATAAATATTTTAGACTACTTATTGCAGACGTCGGCGTCGTGTCAAGATGAATATTTCCCTTTGAATAGTGAATAGAATGAGATCTTTATGCTTTTTGAATAGATGTACATCAGAACTTTAAGACAAAGCAGCTTTTAGTTTCCAGTAAGGCATTAATATCAACATAATATACTGTTTTTAATTCCTAAAACAAAATTCTAGGTTTTGACCGGATCGAAGGACAAGAAACTCGGTTCAATTATCCCTACTAATAAATAAATACGAATGTAACACTGTTTGCAACGCTTCCACACCTAAACCACAGGAACGAATTTGTTGAAAATTGGTACAGATATCTAGGTATATCTGCATTCCTAGTCTACTAGGGCTTGGGAAAGGACAGGCTACCTTTTATCCTGGGAAAGATGAAGGTACCCGAGAACGCAAGTGACGCAGCGTGTGAGCTAGTATTTCATTAGTTTAGGCTTAAATATCTCACCATAAGGTACCACAACACCAAAAAATCAAACTTACCATCTTCACAGATATTCTGCTTCATGATAACCTTTGTCCTCGTACAATCACGAATGAGACCAAAGACAAAACCTACACCAAAACCTGAGCCATTTATCGCCGAGTATCTAAGGCAGAAGAGTCATAAGGCATTCCCCAATCTGAGGGTACCTAACAAGCAGTTCTGTTCTGACAGACCATTGAAACCGGCTGAGCACTATCTGGTACTACCATGGTGGTACCACTACTGCCAAAGTCTTATGGACAAGAAAGCGAAGAAGTACGAGAAAGGGGTGTATTATTTACCCCTGTATAAGAATATCCTGGATCGCTTGCAGGCTTATAAGAGGAATAAGATGCTGAAACAGCAATGGATACTTCGGAAGCAGATGGAAGCTGTACGAGATCCTATGGCTTAGATATATAATTTTTAATATGCTAAACCTATAATCTAACTAGACAATCTGTATGAAGACCAACCATGCTACTTTTTTTTCGTCCAAAGGCAATAATGCTCGATCGCGGACCAATTGGTAGCGTAGATGGTAAAAAGCAGGCATTTTTGTTGCTTTTTGACACGCGAAGTAGGTACATATACTGGCGACATCAAGTTAGATTATAAATCTGTGGTCTATTCTGTTTAATTATTATCATCGGTACCAAAATTGTGAGTACTTCAAAAAATAATAAATGCATGTTAGTTGTAATGAGTTTGTTAAACATAACCCTTCGTCTGGCGTAGTCGGTTAAAAGTTTTCTTACAGTAATTGTAACATTCTATTTAGTGAAAAAATATTATTGTTTTAAAATGGTAGTTACCTTATCAATGATATAATTATATACCTACAGGTTTGATGTCGTTAAAATATATGGAAAGTAAATTATATTAAATGTGTAATTTGGTCGGTTTTTCGTAAATAAAATTTAACAATCAAGTTGAAAAATGGCGACGACATTTATTTAATGGGTTTCCGAATTCACACGCAACGTAACACGTGGTAACACTCATGATAATTGAACTAACAAGAAAGTACACTTGCGTACGACATTTTTACAAAAATATACCTATATTTATTTTATAAATTAACTACATTTCAAATCATAAGAGATAATATATTTGGAAAAAAATTTTTGACGTGACAACGTCTTATAAATTGGTTTGCCGGGTGACACTTCAAGAAACTGCGTTACGCTCCGCTCACGTAACGTGACGTTATGTTTTAAATTGTTACTATTGACGTGACAACGTCTTATAAATTGGTTTGCCGGGTGACACTTCAAGAAACTGCGTTACGCTCCGCTCACGTAACGTGACGTTATGTTTTAAATTGTTACTATTGACGTGACAACGTCTTATAAATTGGTTTGCCGGGTGACACTTCAAGAAACTGCGTTACGCTCCGCTCACGTAACGTGACGTTATGTTTTAAATTGTTACTATTATTTCATCCTTCTTCCTACTATACGAATGAATATTCACATTAAAATTATTTTACCACTCAAAGTCGTTGTCACGTAAAACTTTCGCCCGTATACCGACTTTACAGGCAACCAATTTTTTCCATAGAGAGGAATACACTGCTTTGCTACCAAGAATTAGATCCGAAATTTTTCAACATATAACTTTTCATAAGTGGCTAAGTACCTATCTGTTAAAAAATAATTTAGATTTGAAGCATTAATAACTAACGTCAAATATAGACAAACAAACTCACTTTAGCATTCACAATATTAGTTAGATACCACACGTGATGAAATAAATATTATTATGAACAAGATAAGCTGTAATTTGAGTGGCTTTATCTTTATCGTGATATTTTATTACAATCATTTCATTATGTAAACAAACATGTTTTTCTAAATCAAAATAATAATCGACTACTACAAAAACTTATTAATAAAAATAACCTGTATTTTTTCTTTTATATTGGTACAGGCATGCGAATTCAACGGAATACTGCATTTATTTATTTATTTATTTAACACACAAAACAAGATACAACATTACAATTATTATCAATTTGCATTGATTAGTTACTGGCGGTTACCCGCGGTTTCACCCACGTTCCCGTGGATATCCAATGTTCCCGGGATGAAAAGTAGTCTATGTGTTAGTGCAGGGTATCAGCTAACTCCAAGCTATATTTTATTAAAATCGCTACTGCCGTTTAGACGTGAAGAAGTAACAAACGTACACACACAAACTTTAGCTTTTATAAGTAACTAGTGGACCAGGCAGACTTCGTTCTGCCCACCAGCGCCACCTACCGGGTCCAAGTATATGTAAGCTATCCTATCTCTCAAGTTGGATCGAACTGCACATGGTGTGCGAATTTTATTATAATCGGTTAAGTGGTTTAGGAGTCCATTGAGGACAAACATTGTGACACGAGATTTATATATATTAAGATATTAGTGAGGTTATTAGCTGTTTATTTAGGAACTTGAGTAAATCAGTCTGTCGCTAAGCTTCGCCTTTCAATAAGACGTCATCATCTCAAATAAAATTAATTCATTTCACTTCTGTTAGCGAAGATATCGAGACTTAAATGAAGCATAATAAAAACGGTAGGTAATTTGATTACGCCATTTAATAAATTGGCACATTTATGTGTAGAGTACCTTGTATTTCAAATCTCTGTTTGAGGTTTTGGAGTATATCCATAGACATTTTAAGACCCTCATCTTTTAAGTAATGCCTGGAGCATGCATACCTGAAAAATCAGATTCAAAACTAAACATAATATAGACTATTAGTACAGATAGCTGATAAAAAATTTACTACTTGTAAAGATACTTGTGGTTCCCCGCAGCTTCACCCGCGTCCCCAGGGGATTTTCGATTATCCCGGGATAAAAAGTAGCCTTTTATTATATGTAATATTAAAGGCTATTTATTTAGGTTATTTAATACAATGCGCTATGGCCAATCGCGATATAATTTGGCAGAACGTTGCCAAATTTATATAGAGCTTTTATCCCCGGAGAAAGGGAAAAAAATACTATTTTATACTTAACTAGCTGCCTCCCCGCGGTTTTACCCGCGTAGTTCCCGTTCCCGTGGGAACACAGGGATAAAATATAGCCTATGTTACTCGGGGATAATGTAGCTTTCCAAAGGTGAAAGAATTTTTGAAATCAGTCCAGTAGTTTCGGAGCCTATTCATTACAAACAAACAAACAAACAAACAAATCTTTCCTCTTTATAATATTATATTAAGTATAGATTTGTGTAGTATTTTGATCTGTTATCAAAATTTACGTTTTAAATGGTAACTAGTAACAAGAGAGGGGCAGTTATAAACAAAAAGTTATCAAATTCACGTTGCAATGTTTACTAAACAAATTGCAGAGTCGTTTCCTCATTTAAGCCGCGATAATGTGCGCAGGCGCCGACTCTTTGTACTTCCTGTGATTACTGATTATAATGGATTTCTTTGATTTTGTAAGTAAAATTTAATTTTTATTTTAAATATATATTTATCTTATTCGTCTAAGTTCTAGGTATCATGAGAATGTTTTAATCAATAAATTGCATAGAAGTAAGAAATATCTCAGTAACTACATATTATAATGTTACGACTTTTTATGATTAGTAACACAAGATTTATTGATACACAAGATTAATACAATATGTTCTGTACATTTAAAATGAAAACATGCCAATATTCGTGTGTAAATAAAATGTATTGTCCCTCATCAGATCATCATCACCATGCAGATTTCCAACACATTCGCAAGGAAATACGCCTCATCATCAGACGAGAGCATAGAAAATCTTGTGTACTACAAAGATTGTCAGCACAAAAATAAGGTGCCACCGAGCACTAATAAACCACAGTTTCTTCGAGAGGCCGTACCGGAACCGCCTCGACAGCCAGACTGCCCATTTCCGAAGATGTGTTGCGCTTTAAGCTGTGGCAATGAATGCGATGGGAATAGAAATGGCCAGCCATTCAGTAGGCAGATGGAACCGCTACAGCAGAGTATGCAGCCTCAGTTTCAAACGCCTCCACGACCGCCCCGCCAACCTTTCGTACCAGTGCAACCGCAGCTACCGAAAAACAGAAGGAAAAAACTCAAACCCCAAACTAAAATGCAGCCAATACCTACCAGAAGAGATTTTGGATTCTCAAAAGACAGGATAAAGAGTCTGATCGCTCAAGATGAAGATATAAGAAAGATACTGAGGGATCTAGTGCGGGTGACGATGCAGAAAGTCGATTTGTTAGAGTTGTTGAATAAAGGCGATGGGATTTCGGAGATTCCTAGGGTTTCTGCTGAAGAGAATGAAGACGAATGAATGTACCGAAAAATAATTTCGGTCAAACTGGTGCCTGTGAATAATGATATTTTGAAAGAAAAATGAAGATTATAGAGTTTTATTTTTAACCTTTATTATAACGATACACAACCAATATCATTCCAAACTAAGCAGAATTTATTCTATTGTAAATACATAGTCTCGAATGCCTGGGTTGGAATGAAACAATGACCGATGGCTGAAACGTAAATGACGTCACAAACAAGCCAACCAGCCCAGTAAATGATTAGGTAAATAAAAAAAAGAAATAAAACCAACCAAAATAGTATTATTCAACTTTAGAATCTGATTCAAAGTTGTCCTAATATATCCTCACGTTGAATTTGGGTAAAAAATCGGTGTTGAGTGAAACTTTTGTCCGAAAATTATCATGCATTACGTAGGATACTACCGCTTGGTCCCACAGGATGTAAATATTAACAATGTAATGCAAATGTACCGAATTCTGTAGTCGGGTAGGTAACTTGTCAAGAGTTTGTTTTACACTGAAAATGTTTTATGAGTGACCGATCTGAAGGTATATTTTGATTTGGTATGTTAACTACAAAGGTTTGGCTAGGCGGTTAGCGACCCTGACTTTCAATGTGGTAGTCGTGGGTTTGGTTCCTATCTAATACAGATATATAGTTATTTTACTACAAATATATACATCATGAAACTAAATAAATTTGCAATAATATACATATAATATCAGTTATATTTTCGCGTAAATTATGCCTAATGTAATTAGAAATAAATGTCATTAAGTATTCGCATTTCCACAACTTTAAAACTATCTAAAGAAAATTATCTATTATTATATGCACCTTACGTCATTTCATTTACCTCATATTTGTTTTTAACAAACCAAATTATTTTGTAACTATTGTGATTGGACGGAGTTCGTAATTACGGGCGAAGCTATAATTGGACATTTTTCATTTTTCTCTAAAGCCTTGTGAAACATTATTTTAAACGAATTCAGTAGTTATTTGTTCCGTTCGCAACGGGTGAAATTTTAAACAAGCCGCGAAGCACGTTCCTAACGAATAGTAAAAGAGAACTCATGCAAATTTCCACCATTGCAGTCTGTAATTTCATTTAGGTTCCGTATTGATTCCTTTGAATGGATTTTGTATTGAAAGAGTATTATTACTGGTGTATCTGCATACATACAGTTTTAATGAACTGCGCTGTCCAGCGGCTGGTTGGAATTTGAATTTTTCAGATTAGTGTTTATGTATTGCTAAGGGTGGATTTATTGCTTATGATTTATATATTACTATACTATTTTGACAGCCCGATTGGCTTTGTGGTTAGTGACCCTGACTCTTAAGCCGCCGGGCGTAGGTTCGAATCCCACCCAGGAGAAACATTTGTATGCATGAATATGTCTATTTGTCCTGTGTCTGGATGTAAATATCTATAATATGTATGTATTTAAATGTAGTATCTAAATGTAGTGTCTCAGCTATCTGTTTAGTGTTTACCATATCACAAGCTCTGCTTACTTTGGAATCGGATTGGCCGTGTGTGAAAAATGTCCCATGATATTTATTATTTATTTATTGCTATGTGTCAATTTATTGTTAAGGTATTTATGATTTATATATTAATTATATCGGGACGATTCTCGCGTACACTATCAAAATATTTTTCCTCTAGTTTCATCCCGCGATCCTTGGGAACCCTCACTTTTCCCTGGATAAAAAGTAGCCTATATGCTATTCCAGAACATCTAATATTCTCTGTGCCAAGTTTCATCTAGACCCTTCCAGGTATTGTTGCGTAAAAGAGCATCATACACCCATACAAACACACTTCCGCATTTACTTTATTAGTTAGCCAGCAACTGCCTACGTAAATGCTAAGATCCGGTGTAGGTACGTAGTTTAATACATGTGTAAACTTCGTGCTTAAGTTTAAGTTACGTGATTTTAACACGTATTTATTCAATGGCTTGAAACACATGCGTTTTCAAAGTTCTACCGCATACGCTTTGCACTAAGTTCAGCATTACCTAAGCTATAAAGTCAATTGTTGGTGTTCGACTTAGGTAGCTGGAAATAGATCTGTGTTCACAATGAATGTTTCATTAGACAACTAACCTATAAATAGGAAAAAAATCTATGTAGTAATTAAATAATTGATCATAGTACAGTCATAGATTTTAGTCGATATGCACTTAATAATTGCAGAAGAATTGCGGTAGGTAAAAGCGTATATTTTACCCTAGATAAGACATTTTTTACTCACGGCCTATCTACACTATTATATGGCTTATAGTTTCTAGTTGCAATATATTTTTCATCCCACCATCTCGGAAAGAGTATTTTTAATCTTCAATATCTGAGTGGAAAAGCCGTTTTTATTCTCTAGAGGATAAAGTAAATTGAATTTGGAACATCGTGTGCACTAAGTTTGTGAATTAAAAAAAACATACACTCAATTTAAATAACTGTAGCAACGTTACTTTAAAATTTTCTTAATTATACCTTAGTATTATTTTGTTATAATTTAAAGATTATTCTGTAATACTTACCTGTCATAATGTAGTAATTAATACCTAAACTGAAATAAAAGTGTACCTATCTTGTGATTGTAAACGTTTTTTTTTTTGCATTTAGTCATTTCCTCGCTGAGGTGGAATGAAAAGTTACGTGTTGCACTCGAGTGCAAAGATTTTTCACTATTTATTTTAGAATCCTTCGCTTGCTCGGTCATCAAAATTGAACACGCGGTTAAAAAGCAACTTTGCACTCTTGTATAACAAATAACTATTGCACTCGAGTGCAACACGTAACTTTTCATTCCACCTCAGCGAGGAAATGACTAAATGCAAAAAAAAAAAGTTGTATGATATATTCGGCACCATAGAGGTAGCAGTAAATAGGTTTAATGTTTTTTTTTAATTCACAAACTTAGTGCACACGATGTTCCAAATTCAATTTACTTTATCCTCTAGAGAATAAAAACGGCTTTTCCACTCAGATATTGAAGATTAAAAATACTCTTTCCGAGATGGTGGGATGAAAAGATTTTTCACCTCGTGCTCTTTTGATTCCCTCGCTAACGCTCAGGATTCTAATTTTGAATCACTCGCTGCGCTCGTGATTCAATTTTAGAATCCTTCGCTTGCTCGGTCATCAAAATTGAACACGCGGTTAAAAAGCAACTTTGCACTCTTGTATAACAAATAACTATTAGACAATTTATATACAAAAATGGCAGTCCAGATCATCTTCTACTCCCGTTATATTATCATCAAATAAGGTTAATTTAATTGTAAAAAAAATATGTTATCCATTTACAGTTTTAGTTCAAATATCCGTCAAGCAAGCTTCGTGGTTAAACACCCTGACTTGTCGCTACTCATTGGTTCGTCTCCTAAAGCGAAAGCTAATTAGGACAAAAAATTATGTTTTTTTTATACGACAAGGATGGCAAACTGGCGTACGGTCCCTCCTGATGGTAAGCGGTAACCGTAGCCTATTGACGCTTGCATCACCAGGGGCGTCACTCACGCGTTGCCGACCCTGTAAAAGAGGAGCAACTGTATAGGCAGTGAATGGGGTTATTCACCGCAGGAACACAACACTACAAGTAGTGTTATTTGGCTGCGGTCTTTTGTAAGGTGGAGGTACTACCCCAGTCGGGCTGCTCCAAATTCGGAACGGACGGGTCCGATGCGCCCTACCTACTACATAATGTGTATGAACATATCTAATTATCTAGTTCTGATTGGCTGAAAACATCTACAATAGTTTGCATATGGAATTCCAACTCTCTGGTTACCACTTTTGCTTTGGAACAGATGGCCACTTGTGCCAGGAACTAAGCAGTTTGCTTACTCAAATGTCTCAAGTCCCATTTGAACTTGAAGGTACAAACACGAAAAGGTGGAAACACTTACCCGTTATTACTTATGTAAATAACGTCGTCGTTCTAAACGTTACGCAGAAACGGTTCTATTACAAAAACGTGTTATTGTTTACGAAAATATGAATAACGCATTTTAATATTATTGGTTAGCCATCTGAGAATGTATGAGGTACATCCTGAAAATACCTAGTATTTAATACGAATCTAGGTAAACAGTAAAAATACGAATAAATACAAAATATTGCAGGTGCCTGTATTTAAAAACTTACGTATAGCTTAAAACCATTTAGGGGAGGCTGGAACTCCTCTTTTTTTTTATACCACAAGGGTGGCAAACAGGCATACGGTCCCACCTGATGGGAAGTGGTTACCGTAGCCTATGGACACTTGCAACACCAGAGGCGTCACTCACGCGTTGCCGACCCAGTAAAAAAAGAAGCAACTGTATATGCAGTGAATGGGACAAAGCGCAATGACGTATATGTGCTGATGATGATGACCTTAACTATTCATAATCATCAAAGAGAGAAACAGATTTATCTATCTATCTGATGATACGTTATAACCTACTGGTGAGCTTAGACCTCCTTCTTTTTGCTATTCTTCACAGTCCTTTTTCATTGTATATTATTGTATGTTTAGTACAAATTTTATATTCTTAGCGTATTTATGTGTGCATGCTGTGTTAGCCTTTAAGTAATTGTTGCACTTGCCTATGTGTTTTATGCCTGAATAATAAAAATGTATTGTGTAAACAATTTTTGGTTAACCTGTTTAAATAAATAAATAAATGTCATCCACTACCTACCTGATACTGATTTGAGATACCTTTTTTTTAGTGATGTGCCGAGTCGCTGTTTTGGTGGATCGAGTCGACTCGAGTCAGTTTATACGGTATTCGAATCATGACTCGATTCCCTCTACTCGAATTCTATGTTTGGTATTCGAATACTCTCGAGTCCGGCTGGACTCGAGTCAGTATTTGAATTCCGAATCAACCCTCATTACTGATTCCTTTTTTCCTAATGTTGCGGTTGGCATCGAGCTCAAAAGAAATATTGCTCATATCCGATTATGAAGACGCTTCATGATTTTAAATATTTATGTATCTAAGTTATTATTTATCAGGTATCAAAGTTATTACTTTTCAGTTATTCGTTTGTGTTTTAAAGTCCGGTAAATGTTGTTTAAATTACTTTTTAATGAAAGATAATTAAAAACATAGAGCGTAGGAGTTCTATAGAGATAAAAACAAAAAAACATAATAGAACATAAGCAAATTTATTCACGACGTAGATAGCTCAGACCAATAAAAATTAAACCCATAAAAATTTTTTTAGGTGCTTTAACAAATTTGTTGTATTTTTGAAATCTTTAAATACAGGGTCACAGTTTTTGCACTTTATTTTATCGCCGTTTTTCGGCGCCATTATATAATAAAGACTCGAGTCAATTGAACTCGCATAAATAGAATCGAGTTAGCAAGTACGAATCGATTCTTCCTGACTCGAGTACCGGAATCGAGTCTGGCGTACTCGAATCAAAATAAATTGGTATTCGAGTAGGCGAGTCCAAAGCAGGAATCGAGTCTGACTCGAGTCAAACCGTACTCGGCACATCGTTACTTTTTTTATACGACTAAGGTATCCGGTCTCACCTGATGGGAAGCGGTTACCTATACGGTTTTGACGATTAAAACCAATTACAACCTGTTGATATTCACAACAGGTGCAGGGTACCACGATAAAGATTCGAGCCAAATCCAATATCGTTTCTTATACATACGACTCTGATCCCTCACTAAACAGAGCCTGTTCTTTATGTGACCAGATTTTAAAAAGAATTGATACTAAAAAGGCGTGATATTCATTTGTTACACTAATCAATAAATAAGGTTACCAAACTATCTACCTAGGTATAATATACTAATATTTTATAGAGGAAAACTTTATTTGGTTGTTGTGAATAGGCTCAAAAACTACTGTACCGTTTTTAAAAAGTATTTCACCATTCGAAAGCTACATTATCCACAAGTAACATAGGCTATATTTTATCCCTGTATTCCTACGAGAACGGGGACTGCGTGGGTGAAACCGCGCGGAGGCAGCTAGTCTTAGAAAAAAAGAAAAACTGGGCGCAAAGATCAAGAACGGCTTACCGAATTGTATTATTTAATGTTCGTTATAAGTAAATAGTTAAAATGAAGTTATTCGTTTTTAAATAGGTCATGGAGTTAGTTATAAAACATACCTATTTATGTAGTTGTAATAGGTACGTGACTTGGTTGGAACCAAGTTGACTACATTTTCATATACGACACAAATTGTTCTAATGAAATAAAACTATAATTTAATTCAAATGTAGCTTTAAAAATATACCTACATATACTATATGCCTAAATATAATTAATAAGTTACCTTAGTACAACACACCTTAAACATAGGAGGTGCATTGAAAAATTACTTACATTTCTGCTATTTTTTTTATACTGCAAAGCGGTCTACAGTTCCTCGATTCTCTATTACGAATTCCTTTAGCGAGCGCACCGATTCTTATGAAGTCGGACCTCTCACATAATTTCTTAGATAATGAAAGGGACAGAGCACGATGAGGAACTTGTGAATTACGTTGTAGGGTACATAATTGAAACCCCAGCTACATATTATGCTCATTTTATTAAGGCTATCTGTCGCTCAGCTGGATAGGTATAAGCTTTGTGCAACTAGAGTGTGCTTATTATTTAATTTCCACTGTCTTTCAGTTGGAAAATCTTTTTGTTTTCGTTCTAGACATTGTTTTCATAGTTGGTCTAAGGTATTTGAGGTCTAATAAAGTCTGCTTAAGACCAAATTGATTTGTTGGTCGAAGTCTTAAGAAGATAGAAATAGAGTCACCCTACTTCCTTCTAGTTCAGATGCGAATATCGAAGTCTAATTCAAACTTAATAAAAATAAGAATTGACAGCCCGGTTGGCTTTGTGGTTAGTGACCCTGATTTTCAAGCCGCGGGTCGTGGGTTCGAATCCCACCCAGGACAAAACATTTGTATGCATGAATATGTCTGTTGGTTCTGTGTCTGGATGTAAATATCTATATAAGTATGTATTTAAAAGTAGTATATGTAGTATTTTAGCTATCTGGTTACCATAACACAAGCAAATTTTTCAGCTTACTTTGAAATCAGATTGGTCGTGTGTGAAAAATATCCCAGGATATTTTTTTTTATAAATTTGTCTGACAAATAACATATACCTACCCAACGGATTGTTATTCAGTTAAATACATGACAAACACTTGACGAGTTTATGAGACAAATACTCAAATGAACTAGCGGCTATCACTACTAACATACTGATAACACTGATCTGATAATTTCCAGTGCTTTGTAATTAAAAATACCGCTCGAGTGCTTCCCATAATAAACCTATGAACAACACCACTATCAAGTGATTGCAGATTTAATAACTTGCGTCAAGTTAGGGTGTGAGGGAGCCAGCACGAGGGTGGTGACAGCTATCTCCCTCCAACGTCGTTGAAACTGAAATCTGTGTTGCGAGTGGCCCGTGAACGTAGGGCGGGAACGTAGACTTTATATTTGATAGAATTGGCTGGGTTTCATTTGGATGGTATATTAATTATTTCTATTGTTTATCAGTGTTTTTGGTATTATAAAAGAATACTATATGAGTTCACAATCTGGTTTTTAATAAAAAAAAATATTATGATAAACGTGTGATGAGTAACGCGTAGTAAAATGACTGTTGAAATAGATAAATCCATTTTTAGAGTTTAAAGTTAATGTTATAATAAATTTCTTTCTTCACAGAAATTAATTTGAATATTTTAATATTATTATCTTACTTCAAAAACAAAAAATCCTATTATAATCCCCTATGTAATTATAAAAATATCTATTAAAATCCAAAAAGGTTAACCCACCACAAAAATATTAACAGTACCTCCACACTTACCTACTCCTAATTGCTTTACATATAAAAAAGCACTTCTAACTCCTATATTAAATAGTTTTAAAACTTATACGCACGTCATACATCCCACGCTTTACCTGTCTACATGTATTGTAAGTCTATGGGCAGCGTTTAAAAGCTCGAGTTCCAACCGCCCAAGCGCATTTTGTTGCTGACCCGTAAGCTACATGCTCAGATATTGCAACCATAAGTACAGTATTTAGTACGAGTTAATTTGTGTTTGGATTTCATTGAAAATTCGGTAAGTAGAATTTGTATCATTTAGTTCGAACGAGTTTATTGATATACTAGCTGCCTCCACGCGGTTTTACCCGCGTAGTTCCCGTTCCCGTCGGAATACAGGGATAAAATATAGCCTATGTTACTCAGTGATAATGTAGCATTCTAATGAAAAAAGAATTATTAAAATCGGTCCGGTACTTTTTAAGTTTATTCGTTACATACAAAAATACAAATCTTTCCTCTTTATTATATTAGTGTAGATATGAGTTTTACGGGAAACGCCAGACATACATTAGCACTTTTGGATATATGGGACCTTAGTTAGGCTAAAGTAAATCAGATAAAACGTTACTATTTATAGAATAGAAAATATTATTGACCCTTAAAAAAAGTAGATACTTAGTTTGATAAAGAAAATATATAACTTTAAATGGTCAAAAGTTAACTTTTATTAAGTTTTAATGAGAAAGCAAATTGAATCACTGTATAAAGAACGTTTTTAAAACTGCTTTTAAGTTAGTTAACTAACTTTTTTATATCTTAAAATATTTAATGCAGTATTAATTAAGAAAAGAAGCTTAATCTTCGATTTTTCACATCAGAACACACATATTTCATCTACGCAAATTGATTTCTTTTTGATGACAAAGCATTCCATATTTCGAGTAAGCCTTTTTTTTAATGTTTGTGTGCTGTCAGAGAAAGTAGGTACCTATACATGAAAAAATAATAATAAAAATAATTATGAAAATAGGTGACTATTCCTAATTTATTGTGTTCAGAATCGAATCCATGGCTTTCACCCGTTAGCCGAATACTATAAAACCAATAGTTGCTTATGAATAAACTTAGAAAGTTTTTCTTTCCAAAATATATTTTTAAAACACTAGATAGATACATAAAAAACAATTGCCTGAATTTTTCATCATCATCAGCTCATATACGTCTCCACAGAGGAGCTCGAGCCTCCCCTAACATCGAAGGGGTCTAGGCCATAGTCCGCCACGCGGGCCTGGTGCGGATTGGCGGACTTCACATGCCTTTAATTGTGACATCTCGAGCATGCAGGTTTCCTTACGATGTTTTCCTTCACCGAAAGCCAGTGGTGTGAATCCGTACGTAAGTTTTAAAACTCAGAGGTACGGGCCAGGGATTTGAACCTGCACCCTCATGATCGTGAGTCGGCGCGTTCCCAACTGAGCCACCACGGCCTGAATTTTTAATAACATAAATTCCCCCTATAAAAATATGATCCAAATACTAGACATTTACAATATTTAACTAATATCTCCATTTCAATATAAATATTACTGTTTCCACCGTTAATGTATTACAAAAATAGTCCAACAAGTTGTTTAGAGGATAAAGTAAGAAAAGTTATGGAGAAAAAGGAACAAGTCGGCTTTCTGTATTACACTAAGCAAACTCATAACAATGTTCATCATGAGAAGTGGTTTGCATTTTATTACTAAACAGTCTTGAAAAAAGTTTAAAATACAAAAAAAATTGTAATAGATTTTTTTTGCTATTTAAAATATACGCGTAACTAACAGTAGGTAATATTTGCTTCATAAGATGTTCTACCAAATATCACTCAATGAAGTTGATATTTCAAGAATATATAAATCTTATCTGAAAGGCTATTCATAATCATGGGAATAAAAAGTACCTACATTTCACAATAACTAGATGTACAAATACATATTTTTGAATAAGGGGTTGTTATTCTAATATATGCTATAAAGCATAAAATACTTTTATTATTTAAATATATAGATAAAAACTTCTCACACCAAACGCATATACCGCACCGTCTCCGTTAGGTCGTGGGTGAAAATTTTTCGAAACACAAAAAATACCTTTTCTATTCATGCTTATAATTTTTTCGACTAAGAATCCAAGGGCTTTCAAAATATAGGTCTCAGTTAGATAATTTAATTATTTAAATACACCAACTGTTTATGGATTTCGGCAATTTCTGTTGTTCCTGATAGGTATCAAGAAAAGTTTTGACGGTGGGATGTCAAAATTTCAAAATGATTAATGGCCCGAAATTATAATAAGTATCGTAATTTTAATACAGATTCATAATAATTATATAAATAAATCAACTATTATTTGTATAATCTTTGATTGAGAAATTATTTACTGTAAAAAAACAAAGAAATATTGAACCATTTTCATGGTCCTACAGTTTAGAACACGCGTTCTTTAAATCCTAATTTAAACTATAATAAACACTCTAAAACCAAAAATAGTTAAATAAATCAGTAATACATTAAGCTGTTCATTACAATTTATAAAACATGAAAATCCAATTGGAAAATGTATTATAATCTTGCGTATTTATACGTGTTTTCTTCCACAAGATAAATAGTATGGAAGTGGGGGTGAAACTGTGAAGGAGGATTTTTGAATATATGGAGATTCAAATCTTTTTGCTTACCACCTATTACCGGAGACAATTTGGCAAAGTGCCTTTTTGTATACACACCGGTACCTTTTACGTGGTAAATATATTTACGATACCATAAAAAACATGTTCAGCTATCTTGTTACGCGAAAACATAAAAAAACAAACCTGTGCATAATTGCTCTTTTTTATAACCAATGTATTTTATAAAATACTAGCGATCCGCCCCAGCTTTGCACTGCTTATACATCACATTAGAAACCTCCAAAATTGTCAGTGTTTCTCTAACATATTATGCATGTATTGTATATAAAAACCTTTCTCCTGAATCACTCTATCTATTAAAAAAAACCGCATTAAAATCCTTTGCGTAGTTTTAAAGATTTAAGAAGACAGGGACAGACAGCGGATAGCGACTGTTTTATAATATGTCGTGAAATATCGTGAGACAAATTTTAACTATGATATGATGTCTATCTGTTTCCAAACTAAGTAATGCTTGCACTTTGGTAATAGGAGTCCTACTAATATTATAACAAAAAGTGTCTAAGTATGTTTGTTACTCTTTCACGACTCAAGGGATCACCATGAAAATTGGCATAGATTTCGGGACCCACTAGTCTCATATACGTATAATTTTTACTACCGATATGTATACCCAGACATATGAATATATAGGTACTGTACTTGGTTAGAAAGATGCCTCTATCCACAAAGCCTAGTGTGATGCGGCAGACTTTACAAACCTAAGAATGTGGTATCTCAGGTATGCAGGTCTCCTAATAATGATTTTTCTTCAATGAAAGACAATAGCAAGTATTTAAACCCAGAGTTACAGATGTGAACCTGCACCCTCATGATCGTGAGTAGCCATCACTGAGCCATATCGACATTATTATCACTAAGCTACTAGTATGTCCACAAATAAATCAAAGAGATGACCTCTTAAGTAACGTTATATAAGACAATCCATATTTTTTCTTTGATGATGGTAACCCTCAATAAATAATGCATTAACTGTATATTTAATTCTTTGATATGTGACCGCAATATAGGAAAAGTCTTACGAATAATTAGTTTATGGGTTTTACGGGGAAAGACCAGACACATTTGCACTTTTGGATAATAAAGAACTTAGGCTAAGGTGAATCAGAAAAACAATACTATTTATAGAATAGAAAATATTATTGATCCTTAATAGCACTATAGTAGATAGTTTGATAAAATATTAAAAGCATAAAAAATACTTATTTAAAGTTTCACATTGAGCTTTTGGTAACAACATTTTTAATTAAGTACATAAAAAATACAAGCGAAATCAAAATTAAGTAAGATAACTTAAAGTTACCTTAAACTTAGTTTACCTGTTCATGACTTGGATAATTACTAAGTTTTTACCTGGGGATATACTGTTTTGTGAGAGATACCTCTAAGGTCTAATTAATATTTAAACATTCAACTTTGTTACTAAATGTCTAGACATTTCTCCAAGTGCATCTTAAAATAATTTTTTACCACCACAAAATCTCATATAAAGGACTCCGATTAAACTTCATTTAAAATAGACAAAAAAAAATGTTTTACCTTATGTAATGGATGAAATAACTATAAAAATATAGGAATAATAAAATAGTAGATAATATTATCATCCTCCTATAAACTGTTAAGAAAATAAAACAACATACCTATACCTGAATAAAGTTGGAATATATTTTTCAATATATAAATTAATTTTGTAATCCCGAAAATCGAAAATAAATTGTTTAACTACACTTTTGCTACTATCTCAGGTAATAATAAATACCCCGAGATGCTATTGCTTTTGGGAGGTTTTATGTTTCATTCTAATAAATCAAGGAAGATAATAATCAATGCATTTTGTCAGAAATTCGTTTCCATTAATTCCTATACCGGTAATTGACGAGTCCAAAAAAACCATTCAATATTATCCCTTACTTAGCGGCTATTCAAACTGTCAGCTCCCATTACGTTTTCGAAGGGAAATTGAACTTGTTAATGATTGGATGTGACAAGTCGTCAACTAACTTTGGACTATAGGCTCTAGTGGTCAAAATGTAGGCACCCAACGGTCTACGGTCTTAACTAAAGTAAATAGATTAATTACTTGTCAATTAACAAGTAATTTCTTGAGCTTCTTCGACGTAACTTCGTTTACGGATACTTCATTAGCGTTAACACGTAAAAGTGAAAGATAATTTTTAAACAGATTTTCCTGGCTATCTACGCTTAGTAATATTTAATGTTTTTAACAAATTTCGCTTGGAAATCGAGTTCACTTTATTTACTTGACACTAATTTTGTAAATGTCTCATTCAACAAAAAGTACTGTATTATACAAGATATGACTTTAATATTTATTAGTTTAGTTTCAGTAATTATCTTAAAATAAATGTCTCAAAGCGACTAGAAAAATTCTGATAATCTTCAAAAGACATCTTTAAATTATAGTCAAAATCGGTTCATGCATTTCAAAGATACAAACACCTTTGCGTCGTGACTTAAAACCTCTATAACAAACCATTACAATCCTAGACGTCATTTTACAAATAAAGATGTCCAAGAAATCAATAGAAATTGACTAGAACCGCTGTTTAATTATTTAAACAGCTTCCATTCGCCTTCGCATAAAATATAACGTTTTAACATACGAATATGCATAATCGGAACATTCCTCCGGGAAAACAACTCTGTTACACACAACCGGACATCCTGACACCTTTATCACGACCAGAACTACTTGACCTATCATATTTCCCCACCGATACACTTTCCCACTACATATCTAAAGTTGTCTCGAGTTATAGAGCTTTAGATATACTGGTTACGACGGGAGTCCAGTGGAAATCAGATTTGTGGTTTGACGCAATTGGGTTCGACTGTTTGGTTGTCTGTTCATGTGTATGTTAGATTAAATGGTGGTTTTAGTGATTTGATAAGTTTTAAGTATTGTATATAATATTTAGATAATTTTAATTAAATTTGGGGGTGAAATATTACGTAAAATATACATGTAGAAAGAACTAATTTGAGAGTCAAATAACGCCAATTATTTTTGGATATGAATTTTATATAGGTCTAGGTAAGAATAATCATATATTTATTATTAATACGGATTTCTAAAACCTGCTAGCATTAAAATTTTGTAACTGTCTCGAAATCCATTTCATAAAAATAAAAAATAAAACTCGAAACATAACAGATGATATCAGTAACATCCGCACATTTTAAGCTTCAGTAATTTCCAATGTTTTAATCACCACTAAAACTAGAGAATTAACCATAATGCATCAACAAATGAAACCATCGTAATGTTAACGACTTTATATTCCAAAGGTTACGATAATGCATATTAGTCATAATACGGACATTATTTCCGTTATGAGTTCGCATCTATGGCTATTTAAAAGTACCACAAAACGAATGCCATTGTTTTTGAAATTGTTAGACACTCGTCATGTTGTCAGTTTTTTTTTTTGATGACCCAGGGGAATCCTCATAGGATATCCGGCAGCTCGGGGGGGAGCCGCCGGGTTATGTGTGACTCACCGGCACAGAAGGTGCCGGCGCCTTATACACTATGTTTTAAGTATCTACTCTAACTATTGTGTGGATTTGACTGGCGACCGAATGAAATAGGGGCACATGACTTTAAAGCCACTACGTATATATGTTTAAGAAAAGACAAGGAATAAGTTGATGATGACTCTGATTGCAGCGACCTACCGCACCGATTACGATCATGAGGGTGCAGGCTCAAACTCATGGATCGTAGCTCTGAGTATAAAAAAAACTTTTATGCGAGGATATGTTTCATTAAGGTTTAAAATGATGAGGCTTTGACATTCAAAAAACTTTAGATTTTTTTGAATATCAAAGCCCTAAGTTTGACTTTATACCCTGAAACATTTAAACAATTGAATAGATTTGTGTTAAACAATGACAGAAAAGAAAGAATCACATTATTTGTGGTTATAGCCACAAAAGTCTGGGGTTTGATTCAGGTCGACGATACGACGTTTTGACATTACCTCTATTCTCTATCTCTGTCTTTAACCAGCAAATGAGGTGAGACGGACGCTATGAGTTGTCCGCTTGCCGACGGAATTGTATTAGAATACAAGCCAAAAAAACATAATGGTTTGTTTCCCCTTGATTACATAAAAGTGAGACAAATAATATTTTGATTATTTACCGAAACCGAAAATGATCAAAGGTGACATTGAAATATGATCGTTTTTGTACTTTACTTATATGATTTCTGTGGAAAATTTTCAATGTTTGTTTTTCGTAGAACAATTAGAAACGTTTGGGGGTTAATTACGTTTTACGAAGCCTTACGTGTGGGTACATTGAAAGTATAACTGTATTTAAATGGAATAACATTAGGGTAGTTGTTTGGGAGCTCACCTTATTCGCACTATGAGGCTAAGAAGGCCTCTTAAGCAATATCTATGTATGAAATTCACCACGGCATAGTGGAACTAAAGAGGTTAGCAATGAAACTTCTTTTATTATCTGGTGATCTGCAATACAGGTTTCACTTACAGACACCATTAATTTAGGGACTAATTTGCATATAAATTGTCAATGATTTGATTTAAGTAATAAGGACATAAATACATTTTAATACCTAGTTGTTTAATTACTAATGACTGTAAACATGTCAACCTTTAATTCGCCGAGATATATAGCAAAGATACTTGATACATACAACGATATTTATAAATTAATAGTGTTCATCTAGTGAAAACACTAAATCTCTTTATTATACTAATTTGTCTTTGGCTATTTATATGATCATGACGATTAATATACAATTATCTTTACGTAGGATCTGCTTTGTAATTTGATAATGAATTCCAATCAGTAATATTGTCTAGTGTCCTTTTTAGACCCGCGATACGGGCACAGGAATGGCAGGCCAGACGGCCAGCCGTAGGCCTTTGCGGCCGACCCTTGCGTTCTACTAATGGACCGGTTAAATAGTAATTCAGTTTCTAATAAAATTGTGGGACTGTCTGGTATTTTTTATACCTACGCCTTTGTAGTTAAAATCTAGCTTAAGTGACTAGAAACGATCTAGCTCCCAAGCCTCCTGTGTGTATTGTTAGATATTTGTGATTGTGATGGTATCTAATTAGGGTATCTAAAGTGGTGACTTTCACTTACGTACCTACTTATATTTTTCTTACCAGTAAAATTAATGTCTGGACAGGTAGTTAGGGGAGGCTCGAGCTCCCCGGAGGAGACGTATATGAGAAGACTAGATGACCCGCGTGACTTCATAAGCGTTACTTGCCCGTTTTCGAAACATTTATAATTGATGCTCTGGTCCTATTTGTCGTAGCGTGATATATAGCCCTTTTTGATATATAGGTTATCTAATACTGAAATATTTTTCAAATTGTACCAGTAGTTCCTGAGTAGCGCGTTCAAGCAAACAAGCTCTTTAGCTTTATATATTAGTATAGATATAGTTGATGTGATGTGAGAGTAACTGACCAATCTAACCGTGTTTCTTTTTTGTTTCAGCATCAACCATGGCACAGATCTGCTTAGCTTTCACTATCGTCGCTTTACTGGTGATCTCACATGGAGTTAATGCTAAACGTAAGTATTTTTTATTTATTATAGATACCATAAAGGTGGCAAACAGGCATACGGTTCCACTCTCTCGGCTTTGGTCGTATTTATGTTATTTTCTAGTATATCCAGTAGAAACATTCTAAAAGTGTATATCTGTTACGTATTATGTATCGGTAAGAAACCCGTCATCACAAAATTAGACACACATGAGACGTAACATAAAATAACAATATTAAATTGCTTATTTATATTATCTAACATGTTTTTAATGAGATAGCTAAAAGGACTACCTTTTTATACACCATCTAAGTTACTGTCACTGTAATAAACTTCTCTCTTCTGTAACAATCCTTAATTCAACGCTGCATTTTATTTCACCTTTATAAAGAGCATATGTTAAATAAGCAATGTACATACATATTTATTCTTCACAGAATAACACATACTCTAAATATAAAGCAAAACAATTACACCTTAAAATGGATGAAACCCGCAGCTTTTTATATTAATATTTTTTTTACAATTCACGTTCGGCTTGATTGGACCCTTTCCAGTTGGTTTCAAATTACTTATCTTCGAATGCTGGCCCTAAATGTTAACCCTTTGTAGGCGGTTACATGGGAATTGTTTGTGGTTGTATGTACTAATGTTTAGATAAAGAATATTCATTCATTTATGACTGAAGACAGGTTTAATTAAAATGCGAAAGTTTGTGAATGATTGTTAAGATGTTTAGTCATTCGCGCAGTAATGACTGAAAGGATCTAGATAACTTAGAAAAATCTTGGATTATCATTAGATTCGGGAAAATTAATACCAGAATGCAAGTAAAACTAAGATGTTAATAGTAGTAGCTACTAATAGTGATAGTCAGCCAACCTTAGAACAAAGACTGTCTCTTGCTCATTTATGAGTACTGTTTATTTTTATAAACACAATAGCTTTATGTATAGGTACTGCTATGGTAGTCGAATTCTCGAAGAAACATATTATTCAGTAAATAGTAAAAAAAAATTGTGGAGATAATAATATAAACACGAACACAAAACGTTACCTTTTAAATACGCAAATTATATAAACAATACATTTATAAATAACACCAAAAAAACTAAACTTTTGGTAAACATATATTAGAATTTATATAAATAACTAAGATGAAGAAATTATATGAGATTTATTTACTACATTAACGAAATAAGGTCGTAAATTATATTTAGTAGTAACAAGCAAGCAGTGTTAGTCTTAAATAACAAGTTTCTTCACTGATTCTAACACATAATTCAACATTAGGTAGCTGTTAAATAAACACAATTTATAGCCTTACTTAAAAATATGTAAAACACAGGTTTCACTGTTATCTTGATATTAAAGATAAGCCTGGATAAAAAACGGGGCATAAATTATGAAAGCGAATTATTTGGTTTGCCGATTCAAAAGAAGCTGAGAGAAATCCATGTCCTTTATCGCATGGGGAAATCCCTTATGCAAACTGAATGACTTTTGCAATACTTTATGCAAACTAAGACAGAACGGTTGGCTTTGTGGTTAGAGACTTTAACTTTCAAGCCACAGGTCGTGGGTTCGCAACAGACACAGGACAAACATTTGTATGCATGAAAATGTCTGGATGCATGTAAATGCATATAAAAGTATTAAATCAGGTATCTGGTTACCATAGCAGAAGTTCTGCTTAGTTTGGCATTAGATTGGCCGTGTGTGAAAAATGTCCCAGGATATTTATTTTATGATAATTGTATTACTGTTTAATGTACTGTTCAGTTGGCAACGCACCGACTCATGATCATGAAGGTGCAGGTTCAATCCCCTGGTCCGAGTTTATAAAAAAATACGTACGGATTCACACCACTGGCTTTCGGTGAAGGAAAAACATCGTGAGTGAACCTGCATGCCTGAGATGTCACAATTAAAGGCATGTAAAGTCCGCAATCCACACTAGGCCCGCGTGGTGGACTATTGCCTAAATCCTCTCGATGTTAGGGGGGGCTCGAGCTCCACGGTGGAGACGTAGGTATATGAGCTGATGATAATGAGCACTGTTTATTTGTCTATTGTATTTGATAACTCCCTTTAATTTAATCTAAGTTATTAATTTACTCACACTGTGTTATTGAAAATTAATGTGTTATCGCAATGTTCTTGTGTTTTTATCATGGTTGTTCCAATTAGTTTTGGGGCGGTGTGATGCCGGGTTGAAATCCAATTAAGGCTATTTTCAAACATATTATACTATAATATTCAGTGGAGTGGTTTTGTGGTTTTGACTTTTAAAGCCTCTGATTGTGGACATATATTTGTGTTCATGAACATATCTGTTTGTTAGGCTAGGTGCAAATTTTGAAACGTGACTGTTTGTTTAGTATTAGGGTATTTGAACTTGGTCTAGTTATTTTAAGAGTTATTTTGAGATATTTTCTTATGTATTGTATATAGTATCTATATTTACTGATTGAACTATGACTCAATAGTTTTGGACCCTAAACTTGACAAAGTATTAAAATAAACAAGGTACCTAACTACCTAATGTTTATTTTTGCTCACCGATCGTTATTGGTCATAACTTAAGTTTAGGTTAAGTTTAACTTGGTTATGTAAACGGAGGTACCGTAAGAGCCTGAACAAATGGGAAAACTTCAATGTTTAGTGTTGCTAGCCTTTGTAAATATAACTTTATGTTGGTAACATTTCTTGTTCTACCTATGACAATACTTTATTACCTACTAGCTGCCCCCGCGCGGTTTTACCCGCGTAGTTCCCGTTCCCGTGGGAACACAGGGATAAAATATAGCCTATGTTACTCGGGGATAATGTAGCTTTCCAAAGGTGAAAGAATTTTTGAAATCGGTCCAGTAGTTTCGGAGCCTATTCATTACAAACAAACAAACAAATCTTTCCACTTTATAATATTAGTATAGATAGCAAATATTTTCTACCACGATTTAAAGCTAACTGAAATAAGATTAAGCTTTAAAATTAATAAATAGCTACCGCCCCCAGTTTTACTTGCATTTCTTGGTAATTTCAGTTTTGCCGTAATAAGATACTAGTGTGTTATTTATTCAAAACATAATCTATCGATATTTCAAGATTTATCTAAATCCCTTTAGCCGTTTTTGCGTGAAAAGTTATATAACTTCCATCTATTCTTCCAAACTTTTTTAGTTATAATTTATTCTATAATACTTTTGAAGTCTCGCATCTCATCGGATTTGAATTCCCAAGACTGCTAAAACATCTTGGAAATTTGCAATCTCTTCACCTCACCAAAATGTAGATAAATGAGTGAAGTCAAAGAAAGGTGATCAAAAGTTTATGAAAAATACCAAAGTTATTGTTTATTTTATACAAATGAGTAAACTTTAACCATTTATGGGACTACGGGGGTTTTGAATATTGAAATTGTTAGGGAAAAGGGATTCTTTGGTAATGCAATTTTCACTATAGGATTGGGATCCTTATTTATTGTATGTAACTTATGTAAGTATTTCTTTTTTAAATTATTTATGTATGGGGATTTTTATGTTATGTTTGAACAATTATAAAATATTTTATTACGCACAAATGTGCTACAAAGTTCATATATGTATTTTTAAATAGGTATAATATTTTTCTAAGATATAAAATCTACGCGATAAATTAAAGCTACAGCGTTAAACATAACAAAAATATGGCTCCATTATAAAAGCAATTATATGACTATGATAATAAATATCTTGGGAAGAATCTTTTACACAGGGCCATTTTATTACGATCATATTATTATTTTAAGTGTAATGATTAGCCAAATAATTATTTATTTACACCCACGTTCTCGTAATATATGGTTTTTTATGGGTTAATTGTTTATGGGTAATCTTAAACATAGTCATCCATGTCTAGCCATGTTTCGTCAAAATCCCTTCAACCGTTATTACGTGAAAGAGTAACTAACATCCATCTTTACATACTTTTACATTTATTTATATTATTAAGGAATAGTTTATAATTATGATGGCACCACTGGCTTTCGGTAAAGAAAAACATCGTGAGGAAACCTGCATGCCTGAGTAGTCACTATTAAAGGCATGTGAAGTCCGCCAATCCGCACTAAGGCCGCGTGGTTGACTATGGCCTAAACCCCCTCGTCAGGGGAGGCTCGAGCTCCTCTGTGGAGACCTATATTAGCTGATGATGATTGGCTTTGGCACTTTCATAGACAAATAATCATAAATACGCAAAACGAATATGAAATACGAGATAATAACTTTTAATAAAAGATTCCACGCGGACGTCTAAAATAATCTTTAGTATTTTCATGCAATACATTCAATTCGGCATTCTGTTTCACATCAAAGAAACGTCAATGGTTCCTGAGGAATGTTTAATAGGAGGCAGGATCTTCCCACGTTTTCCTGTAACTGATATATAACTGGTATTTTCGAATAGAAATGTTCTGGCTTTCCATTGGTGCCGGTAAAGTAAAAGGGTTATTCGAAATGAAACATGAATTTAATATAAATTTAATAATAGTTATTATGCTGTAAGAATTTTGTCTTTTTGTTGTCACGCGTTTGATCTGATTTCAAAATAAGCAGAGGTAATCCGGAAGCTTCTACTAGCTTCAACCCGCGGTTTCCAGTCCTTTTAAATTGTCTCCAGATAATAAGTTGTGAACTTGTGAGCCAGTATATCGTTGGTTTCACAAAATTCTCAATTTAAATACTATAAATTAGTATTTAATATATTATAAAACAAAGTACTTTGCGTCCATCTGTCTATTACCTACACAATAAAGTCTACTAACTAGTGAAAGAATTATGTTACCTTTCATAGTAGGTACTCATAATCATCTCTTTTGGTTTTGAGTTAATTGGCTCCTCCATATGTGCGAAGCCGGGGCGGGTCAACAGTAAAGCATATAAATGAATTTCCACTAAAAATAAACAACGTTACTGCGGCTGCATTCTATTAAATAAAAAAAAGTATGTACTCAAAAATGCGTTACTATTTTTTACGTTTATTTCTTTATACGTTAAGTTAATATAGAATATATATTTATTATCTCCTAAACTCTGTAGAACTTGTTAAGAACATGTTACATATAAGGACGTGATCTATCTACATCTAAATCATAACGGGCGTGATTTTTTCCCTCATAATAATGATAATGTTTACACAACTCGGTAAAAGTTCGGGGAAAAACACTTTAAGATAATTGAGATTAGATCTGGAACTTGTCCTACGTTTTTTTAGCATTATTAGAAATAATAAAATACATTTTCATGAAATATATGTGTCTGCGTAAAAGCTGGAATATCCTAGGATATTTTTCACACACGCCCAATCTGATTTTAAACTAAGCAGAGCTTGTAGTATGGTTACCAGTCAGCTGATATACTACTTTTAAATATAAATATACTGGCTACCTCTCCGCGGTTTCACCCTCGAAGTTCCCGTTCTTGTGTTTAGGTACTTAGGAGTATGAAAAATAAATAGTAGCCGATTCTCAGACCTCCTAAATATGCATATTAAATTTTATAAAAATCTGTAGGTAAAGCCGAAGAGGAACATATGAACACTTATTTTTGTTCCGGGTGGAATTTGAATCAATGACCAGTGATTAGAAAGTCAGGACCGCTAACCACAGAACTAAAGTCAATATAAAATAAAGACAAATATTTATAAATAACTTTATAAATGGACTTACTTATTAGTTCAAAGAGGAATTGCGAGTACAATATAAACCGCAATACTTCACAAACGAAATTTATAAATTATTGGAAACTTTGTACTTTTGACCGCTTTTCAAATGTCAATACATATTTTAAAGTATCAAAGTAATTAATGCAAATGCCCAAATGCGTGGGTATTATAGCGTATATTTAGACACATTTCTATATATTAATGACAATAATATTTGTGGGTTCCATACATAGGTTCCATATTAATTTATGAGTAAGTATTTGAATATGTTTGTTTCTATGTTTAGAATTCAAGGATTATGTAATTAGGTTTCGCAAGTAATGATCAATTTAACATATAAACGACTAATTAACTTTCTTCAAATTATACACATAGTTAAATCTGAGTTTAGTCCGTATTGAATAATCATTCTTGTCTGTCTATCTATCTTATGTATATCAATAAATATATAAGTAAATAATGTTTGTTCTTTATGCGTTTTTACAGTATTGATTAGATCTGATTGTGAAACGGTTTTAGTTTATAAAATTTCTAAGAATTTTAATCTAAAAGGTCTTTAATCACCAGAAAACATGCCATAGCTAGAAAACCTGTTTTCAAATAAATAAGACGTATGTAATCCAGTTTTTCGTTTATAGTGCAAGCACATAGCGGTCAAACTTATAACCCCTCTTAAAGACAACGTCACAGTCGCCAGTAACTTATTACTTACTTTTATTTCTATAAAGCTAACTTACTTTGATGCTTCAGAGTTGTATAAAGTCAGAACATTGACATAAAGCTCACGGAAGCTTTTAGTTTTACACTGAAAAATGTGTTTGTCAAACAAATGCAACCTCACAATGTGTTTTAAAACAAAGAAACAAACATAAATCTGTAGGTACTTCTGTCACAAAGAAGTATTGTAAAAGATAACTTTTTTTAAAAGACTTCAAGATCTTACAATAGACGTCTTCGTTGATATTTCAACTTAGGTATGTAGTTTTCTGTATGTATTATGTAAAAATATTAATGATATAAGTACTATATTTTAAAATAGAAACTAAAAATACATTCGCATTTTATCACTTAAAATTATAAGATTGTGTTGTTAAAACAATAAGCCAAGTTATTTATGATCCATCGGAAAGTACACCAACAAAGTATTAAGTCTTGAAATGTTCGTCATAGTCCAAATAAAGTGCTTAGGATAAACTGGTGGCTTCCCGTGGTCCGCATCCCAAAGGATCTTAAATTTTCAGGTCAAAAGTAGCCTATTATTTCTTAACATATTACATTTTATCATATCACAAGCTCTGCTTTGTTTGGAGTCAGATTCGCCATGTGTGAAACATCCCGGATATTTTTTTATTTATTTATATTTTAATAATGTGCCAAATTTCATCGCGATCCTCTCGCCGGTCTGGTGTGAAATACTAACAAATTTCATTACATACATTCTCACAAACACACACACACATTTAATTTTTTTATTTTATTTTATTAAACACAAAACAGGTTATAATCAAGAATGCTTAAAATATTAAAAACAAAGTTGCTTAATTATTTATAACTATAACCCGAAACATGTACATTATATTACTGAAAAGAAAAAAATATGACGATCTTAAAAATGTTCTAGAAACATTGGTATCTACTTAATAAATATTTATTTAGTGAACAAAAATTTTAAATTTTTGAGGATATTAAAGACTAGCTGCCCCCGCGCGGTTTTACCCGCGTAGTTCCCGTCCCCGTGGGAATACAGGGATAAAATATAGCCTATGTTACACGGGGATAATGTAGCTTTCCAAAGGTGAAAGAATTTTTGAAATCGGTCCAGTAGTTTCGGAGCCTATTCATTACAAACAAACAAACAAACAAACAAATCATTCCTCTTTATAATATTAGTATAGATTTCGTCTTTTGTATGTAACTTTTGTTATATATATGTATCCAAAAAAGGATTATCTTTGATCAATTCATTGAATTGCCGACACATACGAACATTTATTATATCAGTAGGATTAGTAGCGCGTTTTAAGCCACAGGTTGATTTCGTAACATATATTTATGTCCACTAGTTTTGAGCTAAAAAATATTTAGCCCAGTTTCCATCGAGACTTTAGTTCAGTTAAGATTACGTCACTGCATCAGGGTTCGTTAGCGTTAATCCCACAGTAGGACTGTTCTGTTTGCTAGACTAGTTACGTACAACATGTGCTAACAGAAGCACCTAATGATTTTGTGTAACGCTGTTGTTGTTTGTTTTTTGTTAGCATTTTCAATAGAGTATGCTGTTGCATAAACAAGAGCTGAGCTTAGTGAGAATTGAAATGATTTTATTCAAATATCTTGGGATATTTTACGGACAATCGGCTTCCAAATTAAGCAGAGCTTGTGATATAGTAACAAGATAGCTGATATACTACATATACTTCTCTTAAATGAATACTTATTTAGATATTTACATCCAGATACATAATGAACAGATGTATTCATGCATAGGTATAAAAAATTTTGTACTGGGTGAGATTCAAGCCTACGACCGCCGGCTTTGAAAGTCACGGTCACTAACCACAAAGCCAGTAATGAATAACTACTTGTGAATAGTAAGAGATAAATGCTCGGTTTGTACGGTTGCTCTTGCTGAGAGCTGAAATTAAACTCAAAAATTACTCTTCAATGTTATATAATTTCAAATATTCCAAATATATTTGCAAGCCGTATGAAATAGTTTGCAACGCGAGAAATTCTAGGCTTTTTTTTTAAGTTGCTTGAGACCTAAATACCTAAGGTACAATAAACGTTTCGATACTGAAACTATAGGAGCAGTAAACGTGAAATTCCGCCGAAGGCATTTGAAAAGGCTAACCTTCTAATATGAACGTCGCGTCGGTCAACTGTTAAACATGGCTCTATCGGTTCTTTCGAATTGTCTACAAGGTTAGGTGGTGAAATATTTATTTAATAATAGTGGTTTTATGTTGACGCTTCAAAAGAGGACATTTTTTATTTGGAAGATATTTTTAGGCGATAAATTCGTAAAGAGTTATAGCATCAGTATTTTTTTAATTTACTATTGATGGAATAGTTTATTTAAAGAAGTTGACACTATCTATACTAATATTATTAATGCGAAAGAAATTCTGTCTGTCTCGTTTTCACGCTAAAACTAAACCGCTTTAAATTAAATTTGGTACGCAGATAGTCTAGAGCCTGAGACATAGGCTACTATTTATCCGGGAAAAATTAATGATCCCCCGAAAACGCGGGTAAACTCGCGGGGAGCCACTAGTGATATATAAACACAGGTTGTGGGTTCGATTCCCTGTCAAAATCTAAATTATGTAGTATTATTAAATTGTGTTACCATATAGCTCTCGTAAAGGACTATACGTAATAAAATGTCAAAATCCTCATATATTTCTTTTACCTTGATAGTTCAATTCAATTCAATTCAAATTCATTTATTACGAGTAACAATATGACCCATAAATTTTTACATTAAAACAAAATTATACATTAAAAATAAATACAGAAAAATACATAACAACACACAAAATTAAACATTAAAACATAAAATAAAATAAAAACACATAGAAAAATACATAACAACACACACAAATATACATAATATACCTGTTTTATCCGGCACTGCAGGGAGTATGCCTATCACAGCAGTGGCGGATATAGGGACAATCTATCTTACTCGCTATCATGGCCAGGACGGTGTTAGAGCTGGCCCGCACCCTGCGCACCAGAGACGCGCACCTCTTGCGCATACTCGCGTGGAAACAATCGGTGCGCGCCTCCGCGAACATGCCTGAGGCACTGCAGAAGCGAGCCAGCCCCAACACCGCCCTGAACGCATTATTGAACTGGACACGGAGGGAGCTATAGCTTTTCTGCGTGTAATTGACCCACAAGCTGCACGTGTACAGCGATGTGCAGTACGCTCGGAAGAGTGTTATCTTCACCTTGTCCGAGCATCGCGCGAACCTGCGGGCCAGCATATTCGCTCTCCTTGACAGTGCCCTCCGCTCCCTTTCAATATCGGCATTGTCCTTGAGGCTGGCCGTGACTATGTGCCCCAGGTATTTGAATTGGTCCACCCTTTCTAGAGAAAAACCGTTAAGAAGAACGGGTGGTACGTTATCCGGGCATTTAGCACGAGCAGCCTCAAATACCATGTACTGGCTTTTAGCCACATTATATATTAAACCATGGCCACCTGCGAACTCCTCACAGACTCGCAATAACTTCCTCAAGCCACAGACGGAAGCGCTCAGCAGCACCATGTCGTCTGCATAGCTCAAATTGTTGACTGATATTCCGTCAATGCGACAACCGACATGTTGACTGCTGAGCGTCACGATTAGCGCGTTTATGTACAGGTTGAATAGCGTAGGTGAGGTAAGTCCCCCCTGTCTAACTCCGCACTCTAGCCGATATGATTCCGACATTGCCCCCGCCCATCTGACGCTGTTGACCTGGTGCGTATACCAATACTTAAATATGTTTACAATTTCGCGTGGTAGGTCTGTGTCTTCGAGCTTTTTCCACAGAATGTCATACGCTACCAGATCGAAGGCCTTGGACAAGTCGAGGAAACACGCATATACTGGTGTTTTACGGTCCGTGTAATATCTAATGGTATGCTTAAGACACAGTATGGCACTCTCAGTAGATAATCTGGGTCTAAATCCAAACTGATTATCGTGTAGAACAATATGTTTATTTAACTGTGTATTAAGCAAACCATCAAACACTTTTGCAACGATTGTAGCCAAAGAAATAGGTCTATAGTTGTTTTTATCGGCAAGGTCCCCCGTTTTATTCTTCACCACAGGCACGACAACGGTTTTCATGAGGTCGGACGGCAGGTAAGAGTGGCTCACACACAGCGAGTAGAACATTGCTAGCACTCTAGGTACATGTGGGCCGGCATGCTGTAGGTGCTCAATGCTGAGGCCATCATGTCCCGGTGATTTACCTCTTGTCATATTCCTGACGGTTATAGCCACATCCTTGGCAAGAAATCTTACTCCTACAGCCCCTGTTTCCATCACGGGAATGGAGCCCTCATCTGCCCGGCCCAGAGGGGACCGAACAGAGAAATGATCCCTAAAGATACCCGCAATGTCCTTATGGTCATTCACTCCATCGATGCTCACCGGAAGACCAGGCCTTATATTTAATTTATTGGTACCCTTCCAGAAGCCACGAAAGTCAGCCTTAGAATGCTTGACGGCAAGAGTGTCCATTTTAATCTGGTCCTGATGATCTTGGCACCATTTTAATCGCGACTTAAACACCAAAAAGATAGTGAGGTCATATTTGTATTAATTCGCAAAACCAACAAAAATAGGTCAAATCAATAATCAAGTAACATGATGACAGTCAAAATTCATTCAATATCATATGAATGAATGAAATACTCAACAGTCCTTGGTATTTAACTTATTTGTATAGACAACCGTTTTGCGTTAATAATGACATTTCAATTTCTTTGAAATGAAATTTGTGTTAGTTATTATATTTCAATAGTATTTTTTGGATCGAACTAGTTTGTAGAACTATGTGTGAGTCATTTTAGGTGAATGGGTTCTACGATGAGTCTACGACGTAGGCGTCTACTGTGCTACTGGCTACGAACTCCATTGTAATATTTAGCATGTTATGAGTCTTGCCACTACTGGAAAAACATGCTGGTCAAAAATACTGCTTCAAAAGTGTTTTAATTTCGATAATAAACAAATATTTTGCGACCTTAGATAATGACAGTCTTTAAGCAATATAGGTATATTGCTTAAAGACTGTCAGGTGACTGAACAGGTGTTCACTTAACTAGATTATTAGAAAATTCTCGATTTTAAAAGAATCCTGTACATTAATCCATATAATAATGTTAACGCCAATTATTTCGGGTATTTCTAAATTAGAGACTTTCAAACGGACAAACAAGTCTCGTTTGTGACAAGCGTTAATTACTTATATAAGTCATTTTTTCAAACATTAAATTAATATTTATGATATATTTTATTACTTTATGTTTATTTTGGTAGGCGTCACACGTCGGTTTTATTCATACCATCGCTTTTTGTTCGTCAACACCTACTTCACGTTAAAACTCAATTAACCAACCCATACGTAGAAGTTTAAGCTAAATTGTTTGTTTTCACATAGAGATAAACCGTTGGATCACTTATACAAATTAATTTTCCATTCTGTCGTATATTTTGGCTTTATACATTTTCTATATGATTAACGTATTGTTAGGGACCGTTTACTTTTCAACCTGTTTTAATGAAAGCTTTATATTTTGGAGACAGGTGTTGTGTCAACATTATATTAATGTACGTGATTTTAGATTATATGATTTATTTGGAAAACCAACAGCTTATGATAAATTTGTGCAAGAGGGTGTTTACGTATAATGGTTGTCTTATAAGTGTAGTTTAAGAATTGTATAATGTGAACCAAAAAATAAAATAAAAATTAAAAGAACTTTCTATATAGCCTACTTCTAGTTTTGAGATAAAATTGAGATAAAATTAAATATAAATGACTTTAAATTGTTGACTGTAAAATTTTCGGGAGATTGTTTTATTGAGAGCAGTAATATATCAGCAATTGTTCGTTTAAAATATGATTATGAATTTGGTTTTATTGTTCTCAGGTGGATGTTCAGCGTTCGGCCATTCCTGCTTCGGAGGTCACGGCAAGAGGTCCGGGGATTCTTCTGTAATGGATGTAAGTAGAATATAATAAAATCTAATAATATAAATGCAAAATGGATGTATGGATGAATGGATGTTTGTTGGCCGTTTATGCCCGACTAGCTGAAATTTGGCGCAGAAAATACGTTCTGCGAATAGCAGGCAAATTTTTATTCTGGGAATTTAAAGATACCCCGGGAATGCGGGTAAAATCTCGAGTAACATATAATTCGCAATTTCGGAAAAAAATTGTAACGTTTTATTTGATATTTTTATATTAACGCCATAAAAATATATTTTGCAACAAAAAAGGTACTAAAGTACCTAGGATCAAAAGCTTCTTCTAAAATATTAATCCTCCAAGGGTTTTAACTAATATAAACACTTTAATTTGTGCTTTTAATTAACACTCATAAAAGCTGTAGCTTATACGAAAAGCGTAGCGCTAAAGTTTTGACGTAAACTTCTAAGTTTTCTTTGACTACTTAGAGTTGAGAAGCATGTATAAGGTAATGAGGATTTATTATACTTATTTTATGTTTGACAGAAATGAAAAATATTAATATTCAAATAGGCCTTTAAAAGCACTTATTAATAGTCAGATAAGGTAAGTCTTCTTGATAAGAGCCGGCAATAAACACAGCTATAACTTTTTTCAAATTTCACTTACATTGTTTACATAATAAAATACTAGCGGACCCGGCAGACTTCGTTCTGCCCACCAGCGCCACCTACCGGGTCCAAATTGATGTATCATACATAAAACCCTTTCCCATGAAATACTCCGTATTTTGGTGAAGACCGCATAAAAATCTGTACAGTAGTTTTTGTCTTCATCGCGTTCAGACAGACAGATAGAGGCGGCAGGTACTTTGTTTTATATGTATAGATTTGATCTCACTGTCAATGTTTGTGTGATAGTTAACGCAAGTAAAATTATCATATTTTTAATACATTTACCTGCTAACCTTATGTATTTAATTCTTTAAAGCATTTTGTATAACCTAAAATTATTCTCTAAAGACAAGTTATTCATCGAAGGATGAAAGCAGTGACTTATTTATCCTAATTAGGGACATTATATCAGAATAATTAAAAAACATGAGTAAATGAAGTGATATCTTTATTTTAATTAATATTAAATTTCATAAAGATTGAATGAATGTTTTGTATATAATTTTAATTACTAATTAGTGACTTATTCATAAAATTTGAATTCAAATTCATAATTATTTTGCCTTATAATAACATACAAAACCTTTACAGGTTATGGGTTCGAGTCTCAGTTTGTTGTTATTCTTTCACTGGTCGGTTGGCTTGGTGGTTAGCATCCCTGACTTTCAAGCCGCTGGTGATGTCTATTCCCACCCAGGACAATCTTTTGTGTATATATTTTTGCTATGCCTGGGTGTAAATATCTATATAAGTATGTATTTAAAATGTAGTATATGTAGTATATCAGCTGTCTGGTTACAAGCTAAACTTAGTTTGGAACTAGATCGGCCGTGTGCTACAAATGTTACAGGACATATGTTTATGTTTTTGTTCTTAACTATTTTTGTGTTATGGTTGTCAAAAAAGATGTCAAGCCAAGACATGGGCAGACATCAGCTAGGCCAGGAGGAGACACCTCCTCATCCAGGGTATCCTCGATCAGGGTACAGTGGCGTGCTGCCCCCTGGTGACGATATCATACCCATTAGAGATGGTGGTGAGTATTACATTTTTTAATATTTTGAATTCTCCGGGAAATTATTTTCAGAGGGTAAGGGTTGGTTTTTATTTAACTAAGCCATTCTTAATATAGTGATTTAATCTTTATAATACAATTTCCATACAAGTCATATTTAAGAATGTTTGGGGTCATTATTGTGTCCTATATTCTACAGCCTTTAGACAAGAGGTAAAGTTGCAACCCCAGAAAAATGTCTAATCATGACTGTAACCTATAGGTTGTCTAAATGAAACCCCTTCAACAAGACGGTGTGTCTTTTCTGCACTACATTTCTGTTTTGCCACACCAATATTTACGCCGTCAAAACGAACATTTTAGACTATAACTTTAAATAACTTTGGTGCGCAGTCAACAGCTCTTACTAAAAGTTAACCAACAACCCACCTAATAAACTTACTATTAGCAATTAAATTGACAGTGTTTTGAACTGTGTAACCACGACAACCACTAATGACATAAACAATACATTGTTCAGGTGTTTACGAGCACGAGGACGGAGCCCGAGACATAATGAAGTTTAAACTTCGGAACATCTTCAAACATTGGGTGAGCATTATTTACGTTCTAGCACTTGCTTGGTGCTTGGTGTCATCACAATTATACTGTTAATGAATTGAACTTCTGGGAATGTATTTTGGTATTTGGTTGTTTAAATTAATAGCACTTTAAATTTTTGATTTGCGAGGTAATGTAAGCTTTTGGTGACTGTAATTTTTACATAAATGCGTTGCTTAATGTAACCTTTAAGTGCAGAAAAAAATTGTTACGAAAAGTAACAAGGGTAAAGTAAAAAGGGTACGAAAATCGTACCCTTTTGTCAAAACTATAAAATAACTGGCTGACTGTTTATGATTAATTAGTTGTGTTAATTAGGCAGTTGTTATTTATGAAAAGAAATATAAGTTTTGATCTCTAATGAAGCAGAGGGCTACGTAAATAGTAGTTCATTGCATGATATCTTCCTTTCATTTGATTTGAACATGTAACCTCAAATATCTCGAAGCTTTTGGTAAAAAGCGTCAAATACAGCATACCCTAAAATCAATTTGTCATTAAAGATATTCTAATAAATCTTTATGTTTTATTCAACAGATGGATAACTACAGACGATCACAGAACAGCGACGACGGCTACTATCCCGAAACACTGTAAAACAATAGATATTAAAACCACTGACAGAATAATCAAATAAATCCCCTAATATATCTACATAAATATATAATGAAATAAACTTGCTTTTCTACAAATTAATATATGATGGGCATTTTGAAGATGCCCTGATTTTTTTTCTTTTATATTTTGAATGTTATTTAATCTTATTTTTAGTAAAGTTTTTTTACTGTCAAAAAACTATTGTACGTGTGTTTGTCACCCAACTCCTCCTAAGCAGCTGGACCGATTTGGATAACACTTTGTGTGTGTATATCAATAAGTTTCTGAATGGTTTCAAAACATAATTGGACCCGGTAGGTGGCGCTTCTTTGGGCAGGACTTGTGCCCCTAGTTCTATATATATTTTTAATATCGCAAGAAAATTTATAAAGTAGAGTTTTCGAAAAGCAAATTTATTTCGTCAAAAATACCTGCACATGTTAACAATTATTATTGTAGGTAATTACTGCGTCTTGTCAATTATATGTACATTGTGTCCCATGTTTATGATAAAATAAAAAAGTAATACTTATAAAGTGTTATGTAGATTAAATTATCTCTATTCGGAAATTATATCCTTTTTTAAACAACTATTTTTGTGAAAAGGCTGGACTGTTTGTTAATTTTATATGATTAAAACTGTTATGAGAAATACTATATAAATTTTATCTATGCTTGTATAAAAAATGCTTCTAAACAAAATATTGTCAACTATAAAACTTATCTTTTCTGATTTATTAAACAAAATTGTAGATTTCTTCTTTGGTACCTGAATAAATACATTGTAATTTTCATTGAATTTGAATTATTATAACATTAAAGTATTTTAATAAATAAATTCTCATAAATATTTAACGTAAGTTTACCATCAAAATTAATAATATTATTGAGTAGAAAAATTGACTGTCCCTATTTAATATAAGAATGTTTTTTGTGTATTGAAATAAATGGTTAGATACCTACAGTATATGTGGCATTTGTATTTTTATTTATATATTTAATCTCAAAAATAGATATTGAAACCAATAAGTCACCATTACCCTAAGGTACGTAAACCATGGGTATAAGATAAATCTGTAGCCAATAGTTCTTTGGTTCGAATACACAGTAGTTCGAAACCCGGGACAATCATTTGTATGCAAAAATATGTCTGTTCTGTGTCTGGATGTTATCTATACTAATTTAATTAAAAAAGAGTTAGTATGTTTGAACGCGCTAGTCTCAACTCAGGAATTACTGGTCCGATTTAAAGAAATCTTTCTGTGTTAGATAGACCGAGGAAGGCTATATGCTATATATCATCACGCTAAAACGAACAGGAGCGGAGCATCAATCATAAATGTTGCAAAAACGGGCAAGTGACGCTTACGAAGTTTATTTATATAAGTATGTATTTAAAAGTTGTATATAATATGTAGTACCTAGTTACCATATCACGAGCTCTGCTTTGAAATCAGATTGGCCATGTGTGAATAATATCTAAGGATATTTATTTATTCAATTAGGCCAAGCTAAGACTTAAGTTTGATCAATACTGAGGGGACGTTGTAGCAGCTTCAGTGATGCTTCTCATCAGGCGGGACCGTATGCCTATTTGCCACCCTTATGGTATAAAAAAAGCTATACATTAATAATAAACAAATATGTTGAGAGCGAAAAATGTTATGACAGAAAACAAAGTCCTTTAAGTGTTGAGTATTTAAACACAGATATACAGAAAAAACGGCCACGATTAGTTTTATGCCATTTAAACGAAAAATCCACGTTATCAGTATCAACAAAGAAAAAATACGGATGCAAAGGATGGACTGAGTGGAAAACGCCTATGCCGGAAAGGGAGGCAAATAAAAGAGATATGGAAAGCGGTAACATAAAGGGATGAAGGAAAAAACTGTTGCCGTAAGCATGCATGTTTTTAAGGTCATTTTTGCGTGTTATAATGTGACCTGTGCTATACTGAATTGCTACTCAACACTTAATTCACTCAAGCTATTTTTATCTCCCTAATATGTATATAAATGTAAATGTCTGATAAGAGACTCTCTATTCCCGTCATCTGAGCTTATGATTTAGTTAAGATTTGATTCATTTCCAAATCACATTAATTTACTCGAGATAAAAGTCTTAGCAGTATCATCATCAATATTAGTATCAGCAAAATTTCATTTACGGCCGCTTTCTATAACCAATCCCAATCCTTAATTTGCGGATCGAGATTGATATTTGAATCCATTTCCTACTTTTAGGTTTTCAATAATCGATCGAAAACTCGATATGGCGATCTTTTTTTTCAATCCATCTTTGGGAGGACGAATCGGATTTTTAGATAGGTATTTGTATGAAAGTGACAGTTATGCTATTTCTGTATCCGATCTCCGATTTTGACAAATCGATTTTTGAACGTAATTGATCTTTATTTGGAATCCCCAAAGATTGACCGATTGCACTGTGCAAAAACGTGAAAATGGAAATATTTTCAAGTTATAGTGATAGTGATCTTGATGTATTAGCTCAGCTATCGGATTGGGATGACAGCAACGGGGAACAAGAGAGAGCTGTGTCCTCAAACACTTTTCGCCGAATAAATTTCATGGCAAGTTTAACCGACGCAGAGTTTACATTCAGATTCAGAATGAACAAAGCGTCGGTTGAATCTGTTTAAAAAAAATAAAGCTAAGTAAGTGTAAAGTACAAAATGGTGCGAAATGCCGCGTTCCCGCGCTTAATTTGATAGCAACCTTTGAGAGGAAAGCCTTCTGGGTTTTAGAGGTATGGCTCACTATTGCTACTTTATTGGTTACATGCTCGATGGACGCGGGTGATGCGTGCCGTGCGTGCCGTTCCGTTACTTTTCAACAAAATTTAAGTTTCACAAATCTCGACATATATTTTAATAAAATACTTTTCCGTTGCAACTTCGCATTTATTTCTTACTGTTTATGCAATATCATGTGATGACATACATAAAATGCATTAGCTCTGATAAAATAACTACCATTTTACTCATTAAGTGCCACTGTGTACTTTTACTGCAAATGCGTGAAACAAAACGTTAGGGAGGGCGCAAATTTATGACCAATCTCTTTTTTCTTACGGATTCGGGGACGAGATCGACATATTGAAATGCAGATTTAGCATCAATCGATGGATCAGACAAAATCTGGATTAATAAGAATCTTAGATTCTCGATCGAATATTGCAAGCGGCCGTTAGACATCAGCTATTCTCCCACGATCAAGTTAAAAACATCTATCGAAACTTCACATTTATAAGTAAAAGTAGAAGAGTAAATACAAATTTAAATGTAAAACAAACTAATTGATCAAAAACTTTGCAAATTTGTATCTTAAACACATAGGAAGGTTCTAGAATGACGTTTCGATTAGAAAGAAATGAGTGCTAATGTAATTACAGGCACACGAGACGTAACATCGTGTTCCAGCAATGATGACAATGTCCATTATCCCTTTGAAAAAGCAGGAGTCCCATCTCCAGATAATTCCACCAAATTACTGTGTCTTTATTTTAGGAATATTCGCAAAGAAGCATAGACGAGCCTGTATGATCATTAATTCTATAGAAAGTTTTACCTTTTATTCCTTTAAGGTGCTTTAAGGTTTCCTTAGATACAATATTACTCAATAATGAAGAATGAAAGAAATGAAAGCACTCCCAAATATCTACGTAATAACTAAAATGGTTGGTAATTTAGATGCATAAGTATATATTTTATGCTCTATTGTCTAAGATATAAGCTTTAATATTAACACAAGAGTGTACATTTAGAGGACTTTGGTCAAGTCGTAAAGACTGTGATTTAAAAATAACTCTTCAGTTTAGTTTAGGTTCATCTCAGTAAAGGCCTCTCATAATAGTTGTACCTTCAGAACTTACTTTCATTAGTAATGCACTCCATATATATACATTTGTACGATAAAAATTAATTACTTTCATATAACGTCAAAAGGCCATTTTAACCCTTCTCCCTAGAAATAGTTTAAATACAACTTTTAAACATCATATACATTTAAATTCTACCCATAGATACAAAATACACAGACTATTTATAGATACACAAACCCCAGTAATTACAGAAAGTTTAATGGAAAATTAATAAAATTATGCACAGAATACGAGGGTAAATTAGCTGATTTTGGGTCGAAATATTTTGTTAACTTTTGATTCAGTTCAGATTTCAGTTTTGTTATTTCCCAAGAATATGATGACTGAAATGACAGGTAGGAATGGAAGAAAAACACATGTTGTGCCAACTCTGCTTAGGGGGAATAAGGGCAGAAGATATATTCTTTTAGCGAGAGATATTCTCACATTAGAGACATGCATTTTTTTATCTGTCTCCGTGGATTTGTATCTGTTTATTACAGATTAATTCACTCCGTTCATTCATATCATTCATATTTACTTACTACTATGTTACTAAAAGTCCCATATCTAAATTTTCACAAGACTTGCAATTCCTCAGGCATTTTTAGAAAATCCGAACCCATTCTCCATCTGGTCCGAACAGTATATGCGAGTTGAATAATTCATTTATCAATTTAAGCAGAACAGGTAAACAGGTTTCTGTCTTGATTGGACCTGGCACACTATACGTGCGTGAACATAGCATTATATTCTAATACTTACTTTGTCAACATAGCTCACAGCATCCGACCTCTCACGTGATACCGTAGCTTATGAAAGGGACAGAGCACAAAGTCGCGCAGAAGTCGTTGACTTTTTATCTTACTGAATTGAACCGGTAGTCTTTGACATTCGCTCGACGTTGAAAAACAGTCGTGTCTATGTCTGTCTCTATTCTTTACTATGCAGTGACGTGAGAGGTCCGATTTTTTTGAAACTGTGGTTGAAACCCTGATTTAAGATTGAAGGAGGTGACTTTGGAGAACGGTAGAACAGATTTTTGGTTTCATTTTAGAAGTAGTTACCCATTAATTTAATTTCATTTTATATGTTATGAACTGAAGTTCATAACATATAAAATGAAATTAAATTTACTTCTTAACTGAAAGGGTATTGTTCTATGATTATATAAGATTTTGTTTGTAACAATACAGTTAAATGAGTTCACACATAATGCGTATTTATACGACAATGCTTAGTTGTTAAGATTGAGATTTGAATTTGTATACTCTGGCTTAGCAATTAAAACTCATAATAAAGCTGCATTGAAAATTGAAATCAGAAAGTGGAAGCAGAAGCTTTTGTTCGTTGATGTATATTTTTTATTTAATTATAATTATGTAACTACCTAGGTTCGTATAACATGTATTAAAGGGCTTTATTAAATAATACCAGTACTAAATAAAGAACTTAACCTATCCTTTTTTATAATATAGTATTATATCATCTTCCTATTATAAATTAAAAAAAAAAGTATTAATTACTGTTTTAAACGACTTCAAAAAGAAGGAGGTTATCAATTCGACTGGTATTATTTTTTTTTTTTTATGTTTGTTACCTCATAATTTAATGGTCTAGATTTGTAGAAAGTATTAGGCTCAGATGATTTTAACACCCTTACTCGGACTGTTTCGGTGAACGCTGAGGGCTCTCTCTATCTTATCTTAATATATATAAATCTCGTGTCACAATGTTTGTCCTCAATGGACTCCTAAACCACTTAACCGATTATAATAAAATTCGCACACCATGTGCAGTTCGATCCAACTTGAGAGATAGGATAGCTTACATATACTTGGACCCGGTAGGTGGCGCTGGTGGGCAGAACGAAGTCTGCCTGGTCCACTAGTTTACTTATAACTAAACACTTTTATAAAGTGTCTCCCTCCAAGTCAATTGTGACCATAATTTCCAACTCCTTACAGTGTTTGAGGTATTTAAATTAAACCTTAATTAGAAGTAACCTCACAAAATGGAATGGAGCAAAGTATAAAATGTTCTCGAAACTAAAAACTAAAGAATACAACAAGAGTTTTTAATTACAGTGTGCGCTATACGTGACCGAAACGAGGTGTAGGTTAGAACTACGGTTGTAAGCTCTCACACGGGTATACTTTATTTTGCCGTATTACTATTTCTTTAAGGGAGTCCCTTAGGTGTTCGCACGTTTAATTCCCCCAATTGCACTTTTCAAATTAAATTGTAAAAGTTGGATTTTTCCACGGTTTCATTCATTAATTTAATTGCATAATGGCCTATGTTTTGCTATTAAGTTTGTACAATATATTTTGTAGGTGTTATTTTGTGGTCACCCTTTAATATTGCATAATAATTAAAAATGAAAAACAATAAATATAAAGTACTGAAGTTATTATTTTTAAACATATCTAATTTTGAATAAGTCACTTCAACTCACGCCAGTACTGAGAATCCGTACGTAAGTCATACATGCCAAGGACTTAAACCTGCATCCTCATGATCATGAGCCATGATATATGCCATGGATTTAAACCTGCATCCTGATCGTCCTTCGCTTCTTAACCACAGCCATGTAGATTTGGATCTAGCCAATTTAATGTTGAAGGTAAAGCTTGAGTTGGAAACAGCAAATATGGATTTCTCGAGCATTTGGTAGCTTTTCGACTGTGGTAGGACATAATCAAATAGCCGATGTAGGTGAAGCGCGATCCAGTGCAGTCTGCGGTGTACGACCGTAATTCATTTATCGACTGTCCTCCTTGTTGCCGTGGTGGCCTAGTTAGCAACGCACTGACTCACGATCATGAGGGTGCACTATCGAATCCCTGGCCTCTGAGTTTATAAAAACTTACGTACGGATTCACACCACTGGCTTTCGGTGAAGGTAAACATCGTGAGGAAACCTACATGCCCAAAATGTCACAATTAATGGCATGCAAAGTCCGCCAATCCGCACTAGGCCCGCGTGGTGGACTATGGCCTAAACCCCTCGATGGTAGGGGAGACTTGAGCTCCTCGGTGGAGACGTATATACGTCTCCACCGAGGAGCTCAAGAGAGCTCAGCTCATATGAGCTGATAATGAATGATCCCTGTTGCATAATCGAACTAGTTAAGTACAATCCTGCTAATATAATATACAACTGATATTATTCCGTTTCACCCACGTACCCGGAAGATCCTCCTTTTCCCAGGATAAAAAGCCTATGTCTTTTCCCGCACTCTAGACTATCTGTGTACCAAATTTAATTAGATCGGTCTGTCTCGCCGTCACGCCTAAACAACTGAACCGATTTAAATGAATATGAATGAATATGTCTAGAGCCTGAGAAAGGACAGGCTACTTTTAATCCCGGGAAAATGGTAGATCGGGTATGCGAGTGAAACTGCGGGGTGCCACAAGTAAATTTATTATAGAATTTTTTGAAATTAGGATAAAATATAACTTAGGTATCGTATAGTTTTAATGCGACCTTGTCCTTGATACCAAGCCTAGACATAATCGTTATTTATCTATATTATACTTAATTCTCTAGGAAGGTCACTGGCTGGACCATTACATACAGTAATTAGTTGAAATAATATCAATAAAGCTCCTTATGTTTTAAGCAATCTGAGTGTTTCTTAATAACTTATAAGTAAAACTATTATTGTGTTTCTTGCAACTAAGATCGGATTTGAAAGTACAGCCGAATCTGAGATTAGACGGAATATACAAACAGCAGGCTTAAAATAATAAGAAAATGGGTTTTATAATGATTTAAAGTAAAGTGTTATTTTTACATTACAAATAGATACTTCATTAGATATACTAACTAGTTTCGGCGGTTTCACCTGCGCAGTTCTTGTTCCCGTACAAATATTAAATATTTATGTCTCTACCAATACCAATAATGGAGCTTTCTCACGGCAAAATATTTTATGAAAGTAGTTTTTAAGTTTATTCAAAAATAATAATCTTTCCTGTTTATAATATGAGTGTACCTATATAATAAATCTATAGCCTCATATTGTTAGGAAATTAAAGATTCCCGGGAACGCGGGTAAGTGATACGTGGAATATAAAACAAGCTCAGTGGATAACGCACCGACAATCATGAGGGTGTAGGTTCAAACCCCGGCCCGTACCTCTGAGTTTTATGACAACTTATGTACGGATTCACACCACTGGCTTTCGGTGAAGGAAAACATCGTGAGGAAACCTGCATGCCCGAGATATCACAATCAAAGGCATGTGAACTCCACCAATCCGCATTAGGCCCGCGTGGTGGACTATGGCCTAGACCCCCTCATTGATAGGGAAGGCTCGAGCTCCTCGGTGGAGACGTGTATGAGCCGATGATGATGATGATGAAAACAATTGCCTCCAACGTCTTAATGCTAGTTGCATATAAATTATCCCCACGATAAACCGGTAAACCGGTATCGGTACGTACTCGTATAACCGATAGAACGGTGAGGGTTCATTTTCCGGTATTTACATCGCAACTAGACGGTCGCGCGGCTTATAAGGAAATGAGCTACCGTTAACGATCGCCTCTCTTTATAGGATAGGGGAGGATACAGATAGATTTTTTCCAAGTCATATGTATATGGAAAAATTACTGTGTTTTCTATCAGGTTTTAAAAAGAGTAATTGGTGAGTTTATTGCCGGCTCGTCTCAGTAAAAGCAATTTTCAGAACCGAGCATTAGGAGTGACTGTCAAAGTGCTTGTAAAGGCTTAAATTGATTTTGATAGTTATTAGGTTTATAAATAATGTTGTTTTTGATATACTTAGACATTGTTCCTTAAGAGCAATTTTGAATTTAGATTTTTTTGTGATAGGAATAATTTCGCGACGAGAATTTTAAACGCTGACCTGTAAAATAGCTTTAGTTTATTATTATTATATTCTGTGTTGTCTTACTGAATTATTGTCACCTCTCTTTAATTTAATTTAAAAATCCCGTAAACACTTAAAATTTTTTTAATACAATATATAGTAAGTATTTAAAACAAACTCGCAATGTTGCAACTGTTTAACTTTTTACTACGGACAGTTTCTATTCAAACAAATTCCTCTTTTAAATCGTAGATATTCCATTCCACACTCACCATGTCCGCTATAAGCTGTGGAACGAATGAATGAGTGAATGGATGAATGATAGCTTATCAATACTGCATCAACCATTCGGTATTAGCGTTCAATTTATTTGCCCGGAAACGTTTAGACGTGCAGGTAAACGGGCGTGCAATGAAAAATTAAATTTATACGAGTGCCTAAAACATTGATATAAATAAACTAGATAGGCTAAAAAGCTAGAATGGATGTTTCAGGTAAGGTGTTAAAAAAGTTACAATTATTTCATTGAAAAAATTCTCTAGTTCCTTTAAAATATAAAGGAGAGACACTTCAAAATTTAAGGTTAATGGGCCGCGCTCATAAGCTAGAGTGAGTCTGTCATTAAATTAATACCTACTACTTGTTGATCATTCTTAGTTGCGTAATTAATATAATTATTTATCTGAAATGTGTGCTAGACTCCAAAAAATATGGTGACAGGTACTGAGTAAGCAAATAGTGTTAAAATATTATATTTAAGCACATATACATATGCAATGGTTTTTTAAACTAATAACAAAGTAGGTACAAATAAAAAAAATCTATTTTACTTAAACTTGGTAATTTAAAAACCAAAACTAAATATTTCATTTCAGTCCACATATTTTAAACTATCTATATCTATGTAAGTTTCAACCAGAATCAGTTTTAACGAGTGCCGACACATTTTGCAATTTAAATCCGGATGGATGTATCGTATCGCTTACGGTACGGTGTTGCAGCTATCAATGAGAGATTTCGTACGTACATCCTGCACTTTGCAATCGATAGAATCGTGTATTGGAAGAATTTATGATTGCGGAAGTGACTTAGTCTTTATATTGCTTCTTATTTACATAGAACTTATTTTTTGTCGATCACTTTATGTCGAATCTGTCATTTGGTTAGTTTTGTTTGATTTATAATGTAAATGATCTAACTATGTAAATTGTAAATGCTGTTAAACGCAAGAATTTTGTGATGAATGACTTGGGTGAGTTGATGTGTGGACTGTTGGCGTCCCATATCTATATAGATAATGTTAATTACCGTACTCTTCCGAAACGGCTTGACCGATTTTTATGAAATTCTATATATGCATATTCAGTAGGTTTGAGAATCGGCTACTGTCTATTTTTCATGCCCCTAACGGAGGGAATTATCAAGTCATCACGTTTAAAACACGTAATTGATGAAAATGTTGGCATCTCTTTTTATTTCAATGCCTTAGTCTCTTTTTTGTGGTTCGTGGAATTTATTTTATTTTATTGAATAGCAAACTAACAGTTGTTACACAAGTTTCAAGCAAAAACTATTATTTTTTAAATCTAAATCTATCTAAATTAAAAATAAGCATAAAATGCAAATATATAAGACTATTCTAAACCACCAAAAAGTGAATTTAAATAAAAAAATAATAACAGAAGACAACATATAAGCATTAACAATCGGAATAATAAATTTAAAAGTACTTATTTGAATTTAAATCAGATATAATGTATTGAATTTAGATCTCATGTACTAGTTATTTAATAAACTATGTTTAAACTAGAAAAATAGGTATCTACATCTACACTAATATTATAAAGAGGAAAGATTTGTATTTTTGTATGTAACGAATAAACTTAAAAAGTACTGGACTGATTTTAATAATTCTTTTTTCATTAGAAAGCTACATTATCACTGAGTATCATAGGCTATATTTTATCCCTGTATTCCCACGGGAACGGGAACTACGCGTGTAAAACCGCGCGGAGGGGCAGCTAGTTTTCTATTAAACAAAAAACATTGAAGTGTTAACCAGCCAAGCTGTTTGATGAAAATTATTTTCAGTACTTAAATTTTTGCGTTTTATTTACTCCAAATAAGTTTTACCCCTACTATCGTTACGACTTCGTAAAGTATTAAACATCATGTTATTTAATATCTGTAGAAAAATGAGTACCTAACATCATTTATAAATATTCTGGGACATTTTTCACACACAGCCAATCTTTTTCCAAAATAAACAGAGCTGACCTGTTCTTTAGCAACCAGATAATTGATATTCTACATACCTTCACTAATTTTAAACACATTCTTATATTATATATTTACAAATAGATATATGAGCTGTATTTCAAATACGCTTGGCACACTGATATAATTTGTTCTAAATAAAATATAAATTCTAAATTAATTTATTGCTTAGTGTAAGTTATTAGACGATGTCATTACGTTAACGATGTTTGTACTTACGTAGTACGTTTTTTAGTATATAGTTTTCATTCCGGGAACGTGAAACCCGGTTAAATGTGTGGTAAAGTGGTAGAATTATAACGTTACTAGTGTCTCCCCGCGGTTTCATCCGCGGTTCCGGAAGATTTTCAATTTTCTTGGGATAAAAAGAGCCTATGTCCTGTCTAAGGCTTTAGACTAATTGTGTACCAAATCTCATTTTAATAAAATTTCAGAGTTACTTTAGCATTTATTAATGTTAGTAAGGATATACCTGTGGTAGGGGATTTCATAACGTAGACCGTTATTATTTTCATTTCCACTTTTCCTATTGTATTGTTATGAAAAGTTTTATTCCCTTTTTTAATCAGTCCAAAGTTTAAAGTACTTATTGTTAAATAAACTTAACGCTTCAAAGAATAGAGATGCTTTGGGTGTAATTTGGTTTATTTTTACGTAATTCTTTAAAATTAAGAATAAATAAATGAATAAAAAAGTATTGAATATCATACTAATCTGTATTATGAAAAAGAAAGATTTGTATTTTAGTATGCAACGAATAAATTTAAAACTATTTGGCCGATCTGACTAATTATTATACTAATGGGAAGCTACATTATTTAATGATAAGGAAATAACATAGCTATATTTTATCATATACTCGTAAGGTCAATAAAACATGTAAAGGACTTTTCCAGACATCCTTTAGGTGACATGCATTAACGAAAATATGCCAAATGATGTATTAATTACAAATAATATTATCAAATAAATATAATAAAATATATAATATAATTATGAAGTTTATCCCTTTATTTAAATTAGGTACCTACTTATACCAACACGTCAGTAATGATATATTGAGTTACGATTTGAGTTATTTCTTAATAAAAATTCAATTCCAGACAAACACGTCTCTCAGTTTTCTAATGATAAACATGTCATGTTCCATATAAAGGCTGCATTGTGTTCAAACACATTACATTGTAAATGGTAAAGTACCATATTGTCCTCGTGAGTGAAAAATCACCATCCGTGTCCATAGAGTCGTCCATTTTGCGAGAATGTCCAAGAGTTTGTATCAAAGAAAAATGCTTTATTTAATCACAATGTGCGTGATACTGCTTATACTGTGGAGTTAAGATAAAAAAATAATAAGTTTTAAATTACTCTTTAGGTTATGCTTAGAGAAAATAAATCGGTTTAAGGTAAGAATACATCATTTTTGCGGTCAAGAAATCAATATTTAAACTGTAAAAAAACTACAAAAATATTATTACTTTTAAGTTGCGATGTAATTATTATTAAATTAATAGATAAAAATACTCTTTTATAGGTACCTCAAGAGTATTCCTGACGTAGGTGATTTTTTTTAACTTTAATAAGTAACTAACTAAAATAGGGACAAGATAATAGGTCACTTTTGACAGATGTCAGTTTTATATTCATAGTGAGGTGACCTGCTTAAAATAATCGATTAAATGAATGAATCGAATGAATCGATACAGACTTGAAACATATGTGAATTTTAAAAATGATCATGCGAATCCCTGTCCCATTATTATTTTTTCTTTCATAAATTAAAGGAGCAAAATAAGACAAGTACCTACGTAATTTAACAAAAAAATTGCTTTTATTCACTTGAACTATCGGAACTATCGGAATAGTTAAAAGAATAATAAATATGTATAATTAGGTTTTATTATAATCACAACGTGGTTATAAATTTATGGTGATTTTTCTTCACAAGAAATCATTGCATTCGATTCAACTTACAATCCTATCAGCTTTCGATTTTTAGAGTAACATCCCTAGTGTTTAAAAAGAAAAAGGGTTGACTGACGCAACATTGTAACGACGTTCAGTTCTTTAGATCAGAAATTGTTTATTATGTTTAGAATGGTTTATTAGTTAAAAGCAAATCGTAAAATTACTCGTATCGGTCATTATTACAATAAATATGTAAACGTAATTGAAAAAAGTTAAGCAAGTGTGCAGTTCTTATTTTATGCCCGCCGTTACAAGGTTACGTTGTTGAATTTTGATGAAATGTCAAAAGTGACCTATTATCTTGTCCCTAGTATAAGTGAAATATGATTTAGGAACCTACATATGATATTCATAAAAACAAATATTTATCGTATTATCTAAATTGCTAAGTTACAATAATTCAATCTGCAATTTCAACAGGTAAATTAAAATTTAAATAATATTATCCAAGTCCATAATTTAGGTGGGAACCCTTACCTATTCAGCACGTGACAGCCCTATCCTATTGTGGTGTTAACAAGACATATCGGCCTTTGCAGCGTGACCCTATTAATCTACGTCTTTATATTATGTAGTTAGTAACATTCATATACTCAATTCAATTTATTGTAATTATTTATTTATTTTTTGTTATTATTAAATATCTAACTCGTACTCATCTGACTGGTGTGTAAGTGTCGACAATACTTGTAACTCTTTTTTATTATTTTTTTTTTCTTTTTATTTGATACCAAAACAGTGTTTAACTTTAATTTAATTGAATGTGACTTTACAAAATTACTTGTTCAACCATAAGTAATAATTTAAGACTAACTGTACTCATATATTATTTTACTTTTTTCTTTTTTACTTTTTGTGTGTTATCTGTTTGTGCTTTCTGTGATGTCCTGTAAGTCCTGTAACTGAAGAAGCACTAGTGTAAGCGCCAATGTCATTGTTATTTTTAGTTGTAAGGTGTATTCTTTGTTCGATATCCAAATAAATAAATAAAATAAATAAATAAATTAGCATTTATATATGTTAATAGAAAGGTCTTATAAAAGCGTTAAAGCATATACGTGGTACTTTTTTAATATAACTTATAAATGATATCAGCTCATACTATGCAATTTGATTCTCGTTTCAACTCCTTTCTTCTTACGTTAAGCAAGCGTACACCCAAAATGCTCTATAAAGTTAACAGTTACCAAATAATATGTTGCTAAGATTATCAACGATTTATAGAATTACTAATGGAATTTATTCTTACTGATAACTGAAAATACCAAGCGTGTGACCAAAACCAAGTTCCTTTTATTGAGTTCAATAAGTCAGTTGACATTTAGGTACCTTATTTAAATTATATTCAAATACATAGATTATGTTACGGCCAGTATAAATAAAAATTACCATGTCAGATTGACTGCGACAAATGTTTTAGAATATTTTTGAAACCTAATCCTAACTCAATATTATAAATGCAAAACTAACTCTGTCTGTCTGTCTCGCTTTCACGCTAAAACTTCTGAAACGATTTAAATAAAATTTGGTACACAGACAGTCTAAAGCTTGAGAAAGGATATAGGCTACTATTTTTCCCGGGAAAATGGAAGATCTCCCGGGTACACGGGTGAAACCGCGGGGAGCACTCGCAAAGTACAAAAAAACGCTATTTTACGGATTCATCTCAACAGTTATATATACACATAATATTCTAGTCTTTATATTATAGACATAGTTAAGATACTTGGTGGGTACTAGAAGGCTCTGGCGGGCAGGTGAATGGGTACTTTTCAGTAAGTAGACGTGCTCAAGTGAACACGACTTAAAGTACGTCACTTAAACCACTGGGCTTAAGTTTAACCGTATCTATTTATTTATATGGAAATTAAAATTGGATTGGATGATTTGTCAAAACATTTAGAAATATATTGAATTAGGATTTGTTCTGAAATAAATTTGAGTTATTGGTTAAGGAATATTGTGAGGAAATCAAATGTAATAATTGAGTACCTACTTTGAATTACCTATACAAAGTGAAAAAAGTGACGGTCAAGATAGTTTGCCCAGTTTTGTTACTTAAATATTGATTTATTATTACCTACTAGTCATGTTATGAAAATGAAAAAAAGTTGAAAGCCAACCTCCTTCTTTATTTTGAAATTGGTTGATAGTAGGTAAGTATCTAAAATTAGCAAAGTTTTTGAATTATCAATGTTGACAGCATATAACGATTATACATAGTATGACAGTGTCTGTTTGTTATGCCTAAATCACTCATCCATTTATAAAGCATTTCAGTTTATGTACATATTTGATCTTATAGAAGAAAATAGCTACTAAAAATCAGTCTACGCAGGCAAAGTCGCGGTCATTCGCCAGTAGATAACAACCTATATTATATCAGCTGACTTCTTGTGTCTTGTACCACATTGATGTCTGTATGTCAGTGTAATTAACATTACGTACCTTACCATAGGGGATGTACGAAGCAACAATGCTTTTAGTATAACCTTACCTTTATGTTTCTGGCCGTAAAACTGCGGTTTCTTCTCCGTTTTGATGGTAGAAGATTTATTTTGTAATATAGACAGTATTTAAACATAATATCATGTTCTAGAGGTCCCTTTTGAAATTATTGTCACTATATATAATACTAGCTGCCGCCCCGCGGTTTGACCCGCGTAGTTACCGTTCCCCTGATCACAGGGGTATAATTTTTTATTGATTAATTTTATGTATTAGATGTGTAGATCAAAAACGTTGTTTCTAGCTATTGGCAAGGCAGCATTGTATTTATTTATTAGTATTTGTATATATTTGTAGTTACCGTAGCCTATGGACGCTTGCAACACCAAGAGCGTCACTCACGCGTTGCCGACCCTGTAAGAATCTCTTAACATAAAGAACCCTAGAAAAGTAACAAATAGGTACCTAGTAAAACTATCCAAAATATGTATTTAAAAGTAGTATATGTAGTATATCAGCTATCTGGTTACCGTAACACAAGCTCTGCCTAGTTTGGAACCAGATTGGCCATGTGTGAAAAATGTCCCAGGATATTTATTTATTATTTAAATTGACCTTTTAATGCTATATAAAAATGTGTAATATATATAAGTGAGTGTGTTTAATACCTATGAATTCCTAAAAATATTACCTTCATCGATTCTCAAGTTGAATCGAAACTAAATAGTCGTAGAGCATATCGTGAAGTACCATTTCGTAGCACTTTCGTAGAGGTCTCGTAGCCGTGTTGAGTTTAAAAAAATCATTAAGCATATGAGTATATCTTATTGATAGTATTTCTATTTGACTAGTCGGTTGGCTTTGGGGTTATTGACCCCGACCTGCAAACCAAACATTTGTGGGCACGAACTTAATCTGTATGTTCAATGTCTAGTATATATTTAAACGTAGTATAGGTATCAGCAATCTAATAACCATAGTACTCTGCTTAGTATGAAATCAGCTTCTTCGGCCTATTAAATATATCACACAGTTTTAAATGTATGTAGGAATAAATGAAATGAACACTAGTTATGAATCTGCCTTATATTTTTACAGTTTCATATTTTAAATGTAACACCGTTAACAATTTTCATTAAAGAACAGATACGTCTCTACTATACACAAATAAATATTTTATTTTTCATTAGAAGCGCAATATTTCCATGTCGTATACATATTTATGTAATATTCATAAACTATATAATCATTTAACATATACTTTTGAATTTTATTCAAATTAAATACAAGTTTGTTGTAAATTGAATCTTATATGTGAATTAATACAGTGTATTTTAGATGGCACATTAAATCCTAATCTATATTTTACACACTACATTGCCAATTGCAACCCAGCCTTACAATTGACATTAATATTGATTTCTCTACACAATAATTTTAAATTAGAGTATTAATATTAACGAAAAAATAAATTTTACAGTACAAATAAATAAAGGTTTATTTGACAATTAAATAACGTCAGTCAATCATTGGTATTTTTTTTATAATTTATATTAATTACTCCTCGGGGGATTCTCTCTGGAAGAAAAAGAAAATATTTAAATTATATAATTTCATGACCATATTATTATAATAGTATTTATATTAAATGCATTAGTGACTCCCCGCGGTTTCACCCGCGTACCCGGGAGATCTTCCATTTTTCCGGGATAAAAAGTAGCCTATGTCCTTCCTCAGGCTCTAAACTACCAAATGGCTCTGTGAACCAAATTTCATTTAAATCAGTTTAGTAGGTTTATCGTGACGTGAAACCTAGACAGACAAAGGTACTTTCGCATTTATAAAATGAGTATAAATGTATATCCAAAAGTAAAACTACATGTTCTTGAAATTAAAAAATGAGGGTAATCAAATATTTTATTGACAATTACAATGTCTTTGAGAAGTCTTTTATGAACGAACATCTTCCTCAATACATCCAAAACCAAAATATTTCTATTCAAAGTTTTTAGCTCCTTTTATTCCCTGAGATTAGCGACAACTACACAAACAAACTCTTCAGGTGGTAGTATTATGAAGGTAGGTATATCCTCACCATTATTTGCCAGATCTTCATCTTCGATAGCAGATCCTCATCCAACATGGGCTTGGCTTCAGGGTTCCTGCTCAGTGGTAGTTCTACTGGACCGTCGTCAACGTCAGACCTGAAAGGATGGAGTGGTTCAGATGAAAATTGGCTTAAAAAAGATTAAGTAATTATTTAGAAGAGTTTATCTCAGAATAGTACAGTTAGTGCTGTTTAGAAGAGTATGAGGCATGCTTGAAACTAAAAGTGATATACCTTTGGCACTGTCAGGTATAAAGTTTTCAGATTTTAAGCTATATAAATAACCAGAACATAGTTTGCTATACAACTAAAATAATCATTATTTGTTTCCCAATTTATCGGACAAATCGTATTATATTAAAGAAAAGGTACGCATTGAGAACTATATTTTTGAAGCCGGTTACGATTATTTCAAATACTACTAGCGCCATCTATCCGACGTATATAGAGGTGACAAATATTAAAACCATAAACTCACATCATCCTGTCGTTTGCGGGCGCATCTCCTGCCATGTCCATTTGGTAGAGGGCGTCAATGTCGTCATTGTTCGTGTTCTGTTTGGCGCGGTTCTGAAATGTTAGCATTGAATTGTCAATAGATGGCGCTTGTAAATAATTCTTATTCATAATCATCAGCTCATATACGTCTGCACGAAGCTCGAGCTTCTCCTAACAACGACCCCTTCGTTGTTAGGAGAAGCTCGAGCTTCGTGCAGATATAGGCCATAGTCCACCACGTAGGCCTAGTGCGGATTGGTATCCGTACGTAAGTCAGAGTTCTGGGCCAGTCGAGAGTCGGTGGGTTCCTAACTGAACCCTACGGCTCAAAATATTCCGTGCTTAATCCGTGAATTATAAATATAAATAGTAAATTCACCACTCACTTAAACCTTAAGTAGAGATATTTAAAAAATACTTTCATTGGCTTTCAGCGGAGTGTTTGAGTTAAATATTTTCAAGTTTAACTTTTTAAACAATATGTGTAGTTAAAATTAAATAGTAACTTACCAGTTCAGCATTGACAGCCATACGACGCAGTATCCTAGTGAGGTACCAATCGGGAGCGGACGCCGGAGGCTTGCCGGACCGCTTGCCGTGAGCTGGCAACATTAAAAAAAATTATGAATTACCTATTGAAGCAAAGCCTTTAGGAATATTAGTAATTTCACTGATCCGAGCAAAAGATAGATAATGGTTTGATAAGAAATGACTTAATATCGAGAGGTTCTTTTTTATTGTCGATAATGTTTTGTTTTATACCACAAAAGTGGTAAACAGGCATACATCCCATCTGATGGGAAGTGATTACCGTAGCCTATGGATGCAACGCCAGGGTGGTCACTCGTTGCCGACCCTGTAAAAATCTATCCACTCCCTTCTTGAAGATGTTTCTTTATATATATGAATATTTGTTCCTAGAGGCTTAACTTTTTTGCTTTGTTTTATGTATCACCCACCAACGTTCTACGATACCTCGTCATTTATATGAAACGTTAATTAAACTAAATTGAATACGGTAAATATTACCTTGCGACAGTTTAATCTGGTAATGTCAGGAGTACAATGACTAGGATTTTACTTGTAGCTTCAAATAACAGTATATTAAAACCATCATATACTTTGGGAGACACGCATGATCCATTATGACTAATTAATTTAGTGCTACAATTTTTAATACCGTTTTTAGTCCCTCGACGCAAAATGTGTAGCGTAGCTTTGGAACAAATGAAATGATTTTGATTTGGTTCCATTGTTTGATAGGTGACTTGATCAAGATTCTTAGGTATGCTTTAAGAAAATCTGTTAAACTTTAAGACTTTTTAAATTTCTTATTTACTTACAAATGGTTAGATAAATAAAAAACAGTTTAATATCTAACTTAATAAGACTAAGAGTTGAATGACACTTATCTCTTGTCTATACTAACATTATAAAGAGGTAGGTATTCATTAAAATGTGAGGAGTGTATCTAAAAGGGGCATTTTGATAGAACATAAACCTAAAAGTTTATCCAGAAAAAGACAGAAAAAAGAGCGATATAAGAGACATCTACCCATTTTTTAAGTTATTTTAGGACTAAAAAATTCTATAAAAAGTCGGAATTTTGACGGTAATTACTTTGTTCTTTGAACATTATAATTACGGGAGTAAGAAATATTATTAAAACAGTATTATGCATATATAATCCAGGCCATTTAATGTCATATATTATGATAACAGTATTATCGGGACACAATGATGATAATGACTCAACAGTTAGATCGATGTGTATTGACATTACAAACAGAAATCTAGTAGAAAAAATCTATAACACATTGATAATGGTGTTATCATGCTCTTGATTTTCGAGGTTATGGTTTAACACTTCATTGGATGTCAAACTTACACAACTTACAATAAAAGAATCCTATTTTATTATCTGAATTTGGAATGGGACAGTAGACATTTCATACAATAAAGGAGTATCTAGAAAATGCCTGTTTATTGCATTATATGTTTCGTTGCATTTCAAGCGCAGCTTTTTACGGCAAGAATTTTAAAAATGTAAGTATTTTTCCTATATTCTACACGGCCAATCTAGTTCCTAATTAAACAGAGCTTGTACTATGGTAACCAAATAGCTTTTACACCTACATAGCCTCTTTTAAAATGATATTTTACTCGGTTGGCTTTGTAGTTAGTGACCCTGACTTTCAAGCCGCTGCGGCGCCAGTCATGGGTTCAAAATTCCAAATTACAAAGGATCATATCTGGATATCTATTTAAGTATTATTAGTATTTCAGCTATCGCAACATAGTACAAGCTCCACTTAGTTAGGATTCAGATTGGCCGTGTATGGAAGTGTCCCAGGATATATATTTATACTAGTTCTCCCGCGTACCCGGGAGATCTTCCATTTTCCCGGAGTAAAAAGTAGCTTATGTCCTTTCTCAGGCTCTAGACTATATACAAAGCGAGAAAAACAGACAAAGTTACTTTCGCATTTATAATATTAGTATAGATATACGTAGATACCTCATACGTGCAAATATAGATATATCACATATAATGCACTTCGCACACCAGTATATCTAAAACGATAAACTCATGGCGGTAATAAAACTAATATTATCACTTGTTAGTCGACAGTGTATTTATTACCCGATATAATGTAAGCCGGGATTAAAATGAAACCAATATTGACGATAATACTCAGTCGGTAAAGCCATGGCTGGTTGATACAATGGGAAAACCTAAAGCTATATGCAATGGAAAATTATTCTTTTGCTATGGAAAATAAGATTGGTTTCTGAAGAACACATTTTGGTTCTTGAATTGACATCTATACTAATATTATTTATTTACATTTAATATCACAGTAGAACACTGATTAAAATATAAAAGGGAACAATTAAAATTTACTAAAAATAGGTAAGATTTGATTTTTTGTTTATATCTGAAACTATTAACGATCTGAATAATTATACACCAATGGAAAGCTACATTATCAGAGAGTTACATAGGCTATATTTTATCCACTTATTCCTACGGGAACGGGAGCAACGCGGATAAAACCACGCGCAGGAAGCTACACAATAATTTATTCAGTAGACGAAAATACGCTTCTAATTTGAACTCTATTACTAGACCAGTATTATTATCTCTACTTCTATATATATAAAGCAATGTCCCCGCCGCCTCTATCAGTCTGTCAGAACGCGATAAACACAAAAACTACTGAACAGATTTTCATGCGGCTTTCACCAAATTACGGAATATTTCATGGGGAAGTATTTTATGTATCAATCAATTTGGACCCGGTAGGTGGCGCTGGTGGGCAGAACGAAGTCTGCCGGGTCCACTTGTAATATGATAAAGATCGCTTATTAAGTTTGTGAATTAAATAAGAATGCCACAACTTTTGGGGGACCTTTTAACACGTTATATATAGAATATTGTAATAATATTATAACTTTACTCACCGCCCCAGCAGGAGTGTCCGTAACTTAAGCATGAACCTGTAACATAAAGTGAGACATTCGATTAAGTTATTTTACATTCAAAATTGTACCTTAGTACAATACATTTTGGGTTGAATATCCATTACAATCTAGATCAATGTCAACAGTAATCTTACCTGAGAAACATGCTTTAAATATATTTTAGAATAAAATGCATTCTCATTCATTGTTCAAACACCTTACCCAGTATTTTGTAATATATTTAAATAGACACCTTCATATTCCTTATAATAACTAATAAAATATAACCTATATTCCTTGAATGCTTAGAAGAAACCGGGAAATTTTAAGTTTTTAAACTTGTCTTTATACCACAAAGATGGTATACGGTCCCACCTGATGGGTAGCGGTTACCGTAGCCTATGGACGCTTGCAACACCAGGGGCGTCACTCACCTCCTGGCCAGCTACCTGGAGGACCGATCGGTCCTCCTGGTAGACAAGACAGCCAGGGTAAGGCGATACAGCGCCGAGTCCGGTGTTCCACAGGGATCCGTCCTAGGACCGCTCCTGTGGAACATCGGATTCGACTGGCTGTTGCGCGGGGCCCTCCTCCGTGGCACGAGTGTCATCTGCTACGCGGATGACACTCTTCTCACTGCCCGGGGGGGGGACTTCAGGGAGGCGGCCAACTTGGCCTCGGCAGGGGGTTCCCTGGTTGCGGGGAGGATCCGCCGCCTAGGGTTGACGGTGGCGTTGCATAAGACCGAGGCCGTGTTCTTTCACGGGCCTCGGCAGCGCATCCCGCTGGACGGCCACATAACCGTGGCGGGCGTCCGGATCGGGGTCAAGACCCAGATGAAGTATCTGGGTCTTGTCCTCGACAGCAGGTGGCGCTTCGGCCCGCATTTTAGCGGGCTGTCGTCGCGCCTGCTGAAAACCGCGGGCGCTTTGGCGTGGCTCCTCCCAAATCTGGGGGGGCCCGGGGCGCGATGCCGGCGCTTGTATGCCGGCATCCTCAGGAGCATGGCCCTTTACGGGGCACCCATCTGGGCGGACTCCCTCCAAAGGAGGGAGAATGCCACCGCCATCCGTAGGCCCCAAAGGGCCATTGCACTGCGGGTGGCGAGGGCCTACCGCTCAGTGGGCTTCTCTGCGGCGTGCGCTCTGGCGGGCACCCCTCCTTGGGAGCTCGAGGCGTGGGTGCTCGCCAGAGTGTATGAGTGGACGGCACGGCGCAGAGCTCTTGAGGAGCGCCCCGCCGCGGAAGAGCGGGAGGCCGTCCGGCGGGAGGCGGGGGACGCCATCGTCCACCATTGGGCGGAGGACCTCGCCACCGCCGCCTTCGGCCGCCGGACCCTGGACGCGCTGGGGCCGGTCCTGCGGGAGTGGCTCGAGCGGTCCCACGGATTCCTCTCGTTCCGTCTGGTGCAGGTATTGTCCGGGCATGGGTGCTTCGGGTCGTACCTGCACCGGATTCGGAGGGAGGAATCCCCGGCGTGCCACGACTGCGGCGCGGCAGAGGACACGGCGCAGCACACCCTCGAGGTGTGCCCGGCTTGGTCGGAGCTGCGCCGCGGTCTGACGGCGGTGGTTGGGCCGGATCTCTCGCTTCCCAGCGTGATTAGGGGCATGCTGGGAAGCGAGAGCGCCTGGGCGGCGGTAGCCTCCTTCTGCGAAGAGGTGATATCGCAGAAGGAGGCGGCGGAGCGTGCGCGGGAGGACGATCCCCTCGCGTCACAGCTCCGCCGGCGGAGGAGGGGGGGGAGGCGGCGACAGTACGATCGCCGTCACCTCCCCCCCTAGGCGGTGGTGACCAGCGGGAGAAAGGGCGCGGGGGCGCCCACTCCCGCATTGCACGGTGCACCACCGTAGCGGGAGGGAATGGCCGAGCACTCGCGGTCATTCCCAGATCCCCCTCCCAGCACGGGAGGGGGACGAGAAGGGCTCGCCGAAAGGGCGGGCGGTCGCCGGGGGGGACTGGACGCAAGGGCTGTGCCAGATTCCCAGTCCCCCCCCCCACAAAGGCGAGGAAGGAGTGCCGCTGGGTCGTTTAGTGGGTATACCGGTTGACTAGCAACCGGGGAGTCCCACATAACCCTCCCTGTCCCCCGACGGGGAGGGTATGCGTAACGCATTTTTCCCAGCGATAAAAAAAAAAAAAAAAAAAAAAAAAAAAAAAAAAAAAAAAAAAAAAAAAAAAAAAAAAAAAAAAAAAGGGGCGTCACTCACGCGTTGCCGAACCTGTAAACTATGCACTCCCTTCTTGAAGAACCTATATACACTAAGAAGATTCCAATTATTCTATCTATCCAAAATTCAGATATATATGACTATCCATATTTGATTTTTATGAATACATAGATAATAAATCTATATATTTAAAAGAAAGTCTTGTTAGTTACACTATTTATAACTCAAGAATGGCGGAACCGACTTGGCTGAAAATTGGTGGGGAGGTAGCTCAGAACCAGGAGAGGGACATAGGATTCTTTTTATCCCGGGAAAATTGAAGATCCCCGGGATCGCGGGTGAAACCGCGGGGAGCCACTAGTAAAAGTTAAAGTGGCAAGTTCCTCATGTTCCATTTTGGATCCCGCTTAAAATAACTTCCGATCTATTATTATAGATCTCAGATTATTATTTTTGTTAGTATAACTTTAAGTAATCAAGTCCGTTAGATAAAGATGAATTAATTTCGATAACTTTAAAGTTTTGTGATGTCATCACAATAGTAAGAGCTTTATGCAGTCAGCTGTTGATTCAATTCTAATAATGATATTGTTAGTTTTAACGCAAAATTTTATTGATGATTTATAAATAATGTGTAGGTTTATATTTACTTATAAAAGTTTAAATTTTGCTATACGAAAGGCTTTATGCTATATTATCATCTCGCTACGACGAAAAGGAGCGAAGCATTAGTAAAAAATGCTGCAAAAAAGTTGCGCGGGTCAATTATTTTTTTATAAAGAGATTCGAATTTACATTGTAAGAGAGAAATATGTTTATTTATTATTCTGAGTCATGACTAAAGCGGTTTATATTATTATATTAGCTGACATGTCACTTTTAGATCAATTTCCTTAACTCTTATCTATATTTCCCGTATAAATCTTTAATTCTTTCTTCCCGTAATAATTATTATCCATTATTGAATAACTCTTGACGTACTTGCTATATTAACTCATAGCTATATATATTATATTGAGAAAGTCATTAGTTACTCCATTTATAACATAACAATTTATTTTAATATCCGGCACAGTATTTTATGATCACAAATTTTTTGAAGTTGTCTCCATTCCGAACAACAAAACAACAATTTCGAAATTATGAGAAAATCACCAAAATGTAGAGTATTCATTTTCTCACTCTTTGTATGCAACGCCATCTGATAAAACATTCAAAGTGAGTGTTTCTTTCTAAAAGAAAGACCAAAGGAAAGACAAAAGTATTTAGTTACTTATCCTGATTTATCTGTGGTAAAACTCCCCGGTACCGCTAGAGAAACCGGGGTGGCAGAAGCTTGACTATAAACAACTATGATCCAAGACAATGCACTTACATGGGAGTCCCATAAACCATCCATAGGTGCATTAGCCGTGGTCGTCTATTTAATGTGATCATACTATCTTGTATAACCAATAAACTGCTTCTTGACCTATATTATGGCAGAGAGCTTTGTCGCAGGTGGCACTTAGTTACGTTTAGCTAAGACATTTCTATACCTAATATTCTTAACATGATAAATGTGCGATTAAACCATTTATTAAGTGAAAAACCTAATAAATCCAAATAGAACGTAAAAAATATACTTATTTACTCCAGATTCCATTCCAACTCCAGATTGACAGCCCGGTTGGCTTAGTGTTTAATGACCCCGACTCTCAAGCCGCCGGGTTCGTACCTACCCAGGACTAACATTAGTATATTCATGATATGTCTATTTGTTCTATATCTGGTTGTAAATATATATAAGTATGCATTAAAAACGTAGCACATGTAGTATATCAGCTATCTGGTTACCATAACACAAGCTCACTTTGAAGCTTACGTTGGAATTCGATTGGCCGTGTGTGAAATATGTCCCAGGATTTTTAATATTTTAATATTTTTTTATAAACGTTTAAGCCGTTTATTACGTGGAAAAGTAATAGATCCAAATAGTACGTAAAAAAATATACCTACTTGTTAACTTAAGATTCTTATTTAAAGGCATGTGAGCTCCACCAATCCGAACAAGGATGTGGCGGACTATGCCTTAAACCCCCTTGTAACAACAAGGGGGTTTAAGGCATATGAGTTGATGATGATTCATATAAATATTTCAGAAACTTTACTTATTAATTGTTAAATCGGAAGATTGCTTTACGTGATAACTTTCAAAATCTTTCGCATTTCTAATGTCTAAGGTTAGTCATTCTAAGTCCAAACAATAAGATTTCTTATAATAAAAATAGAGGTATCGTATAAAAATATTTTTGCTTCCTAATGCTATAAAACTATTGGGTGTAAGCAAATATTGTATATCCGTAGTTTTTACGAGCTCAAATACAATTTAGCACTCCCCAGATACAAAACGAAATAAAGATTTATACAGACATATGAGTATTCGAAGGGCCTAAAAAATATGATACAATATTTTTATTAAGTAAAAACTTGCAGTGGGTGTATTTTTTATGTTCATAATACAGTTTATTCCTGAGGTAGCTTCCGCCTCGTTTCACCGTTACCGTAAGAATACAGGGATAAAATATAGCTAAAGATAACGACAAATTACATAGCTTTCTATTGGTGAAAGAATTATTTAGATCAGTCCAGTCGTTTCGAGCCTATTTATAACAAACAAATAATTAAATCTTTCAATATACCTAATATGGATATAGATATACATCTTTTGTCTCTTTTTGAAGCTTCCTAAATATCATTTTGAACTCTCTACCGACCAATAACAGTATAACCCTACTTATTCAAAGTGTCATCGTAATTGTTATTTATAGCGCATTTCCTATAACACCTTTCACTGTTCATATCAATCGAATTTAAACGGATAGCCTATAAACATTCAATATGTTACATGCATAAAGATTTCCCCGTAGAACAATAATGTGAGAAATCTCTTTGACTTCTACAATGTGACAGGGTTGGTCGATCAAGTTCTTTATTGATTGGAAATGAGGTTTATCACAATGTTTGTTTTATTTGAAGTATTGCGAATTATGTATAATAGTAGGTGCTTTTAATGGGGCAATAGACATACCGCTTGGCTTTGTGGTTAGTGACTTGACTCTCAAGCAGCTGGTCGTGCGTTCGAATCCCACCCACAAACATTTGTATGCATGAATATGTCTGTTTGTCCTGTGTCTGGGTGTTAATATCTATATAAGTATGTATTTAAAAGTAGTATATGTAGTATATCAGCTATCTGGTTACCATAACACAAGCTCACTTTGAAGCTTACTCTGGAATCCGAATAGAGAACCGTCTGTGAACAATGTCCCAGGATATTTAATAGACTTCCAAACTTCAGAATCTAGGATTGGTTTGGCTAATCATAAGCTCGGTTGCATGAAAAGGTCTTACATGAGTATTTTGTTTTTGAATAGAATCCATGTAATGGTTAATGAAAATATACTTTTTCATCTCTTATATTCTACCCCTATTACGGGACACCTTTCTGATAATTTAAATACGGTATATCGAGATTTTAAGCGCATTAAGTAAATAAAAAATAAGTTTTAGCTAATGTTTTATTAATGGATTAAACTGAAGCTTTAAAACAAAAACATAGTCCAAATTCTATTCTTATTATGTTTATACTGCGTATGTGAAAGTAATAACACTTTACTAAGACGTGGGAGAAACCAGTGAGTTTAAAATAGTTGTACCAAATTGGAGTATAGTCAGAATTAAATGTCAGTTCTTGACATAAAGTGCAGTGGCATCTGAACTTAGATTAATACTTTAGAGGAAATAAACTGATTACCAGCTGAGACAATGATATATGAACGAACGCAGTGTTATACAAATTAATAAAGAATAAAGAAAGAAGACTTGATTGTTTACTTCAACTTTCCAATTTTTAACGAATAACATGCTTGCATGCATTCATTTTCAGTAAATTTTTTTTACATTTTTACAGGCCTTAGCTTATAAAGTTCGAACCCGGCACCTTCGATATAACATCCAAACTGACTATCACAGAATTTCCATTTCACCATTCGTAATGCTATTAAATTGCAAAATTGTGGTGAAATCAGGGCTGTACCCAGAGTCGAATAGGAGGTAGGGCAGCTTTGGTTACTGGTAGGGCGGTAGACGGAGTCACAATTTGACGCCCTTTTAGACGACACAAAAATACTGAGCACGGCCTCCTAATCGATCGGTAATAATTTATCATAGTTATTGGTTTTTTAAGGTAGGGCATTGCCCCACAATGCCCCCCCCCTCCCCTAGCTACGGCTGTGGGTGTAATACTAACATAATAATAACATGCGTGCTAATGTTAATAATACTTGCTTTCATTACATATTACTTACTACATCTCGCATAACAGCTTTGGCCAAAATTGTCTAATTCTGTGTGTCAGCGCTCATGCAATGTTCGTGCGAATGAAATAAACATTTGTTATTCTTAACTCAGTCATAACTACATAAGTAATAGATCTTGTGTAAAACTCATTTTGGTAAAATTCTAGTAAATATATTAGTAACAATAATTGTAATAAGGCTCCATTAAATGGGCGTTAAAAGTGATTAATGAAAAATATTTATGACTTTAAATGTGGTTCCAATATTTCATTGAATTTGTCTGTTTGAATATCAAATTTATTTAAAAATTTACTGATTTTATCTCTTACCTCAACTCTCTTAAACTATTTCATTGTTATATTATAAGTAGGTACCTACTTCATTTGATGGTCTTACAAAAATTTTTAGTTCAAAAATAATTTTCGAGTAGGTACCTATAACTAGTCGACACATTTAGTCTTTCATTTTTTTTATTTAATAGACAGTAATTTAAAATATTATTTCATGCCTTAAAATAAATGCTGATCAATATTAAATGACGGTAGAGAACTCTACAGGTTCGTTTGTGAGGAAATTGCATCCGGCGTTTAATTAAATACTAAACAAAGTAATTTTGATGAAAGGTTCAAAATTTCGAAGTTTTGTACCTTTATTATTTCATATATACTTTGTACCTTTAACCTGAATAATACCTAATATATTAAACAAGTAATAAAACATTTTTAAATATTATTCCATTGTTATAAAGTGAAGTAAAATATACTAAGAATTTCTGTCATAAAAATTGTGAAAAATCATAATTATGAATACAACACTACAATGTAATTAGCCTTGACAGTGCACTTCATCGTACTTATTAACCCTGTATACCGGTTTTTCTTCGAATTATAACAACCCTAGTGTTTCTGTGAAAAGCGCATAATGAAAATTAATGAATCAGTATGCAAACGCATGCATAGTAACTACAATCGCCTGACCACCATGTTGCCTATAAAAATGATAATCCATACCGCCCCTTAATAAGCTAGAACTACTAAGCGCAGAGTAGAGAATGAACCTAGAGGCAGCTCAAACAACGAATAAACTTATTAAAACTCGAGCGCATGTTTGCAGCCAAAGAACTATCTAATAACAATCAATCGCGTATTTATATTTACAGCCATACCAAGCACATGCGTTTTGATAAACCGACATACCTCCGCGTTGACTGCGCCAACCGTTGACTTTCTCAATAATATTTGAGGTCTTGCTACCTCTACTGTTAATTCTCTGCTCTGTGAATGAAATAGATGTCATATTAGTATTGTTTCGTTTGTTTCCCGATCACAATTGGCCAGTCTCCCGCCTGCAGTTCAAATGAATGTATCGATGCAATTGCTTGATGTCGTGCGGTTTAATGTATCGATTATTTTAAATCGATTTGACCCTTTATTTTCTATGTTGATGAGTTTTAGAAAGCTGGTTTTCTTCAGAGTTTATCTACATAAATATTATAAAGAGGATGTATACGTTTTTTGTTTTTAAAGAATAGGCTTCGAAATCACTAGACTGATTTAAATTATTATTTTAATAATGGTAAGCTTAATTGGGAAGTGACGTAATTTTTGTTTCGTATTTCAAAACGGGTAAAACCGCGCAGCGATTGCTAGTATTTGTATAAAGTAAAACGTATTTTTTTGCAGTATTTGTACTTAACAGTTATTTTGACTTTATTTTACATAATCTTTGTATAGTTTGATGGCCCGAAAATTAGGTGTTTAGTCTTAAAAAGTGATCATTGAATATTTATCACATAAATTATGACAGTTCGGTTGGCTTTGTGGTTAGTGTAGCCGATTTACAAGCCACCGGTTGTGGGACCGAATCTCACCCTGGAAAATCTTTAGCATGCATGAATATATCTTGTTCTGTGTGTAGATGTAAATATTTTAAAGTAGTATGTAGTTCAGGTATCTGGCTGCTTAATTTGGAATCAGATTGACTATGTGTAAAAAATGTCACAGAATATTTATTTTTAAGTAAGTAGCGATTTCCTTATTAATTGTTAATTACTCTGTGACATGTCGTGTGTGGACCTACCTCAACAAACATGTCACGCATTAGTTTTTATTAACACAGCTACTATGTTAAATACACGTTTTACATGGAAGTGCATGACCTTTGTATTAATTTGCATCAAAGCTTGTGTTACTAATAGGAACTCATTCAATTCTCTAGCCGACTAACGTGCTTATTAAAGTTGCTTCAATATTAGCCTAGATAAATTTCCCCATAATTTTATATTTTTTTTTACACACGGCCAATCTGATTCAAAACTAAGCAGAGCTTGTTCTATGGTAACTAGACAGCTGATATTCTACATTGATATATTACTTTTAAGCACATAGGTACGTAATAAATAAATAAATATCTTCGGACATTTTTCATAACTTCTGCCACCATGACACACGGGCAATATGATTTAAAACTAAATAGAGCTTGTAATATGGTAACCAGATAGCTGATATACTACATATATTACTTTTAAACACATACCTTATAAATAAATGTCCTCGGACATGTTTCACACACAGCTAATCTGATTCAAAACTAAGCAGAGTTTGTGCTATGGTTACCAGAAACCTGATGTCCTAACTAATAATATTATAAATGCGAAAGTAACTCTGTCTGTCTGCCTCGTTCATACGCTTAAACTACAGATTCAAATGAAATTTGGTACACAGATATTCTAGACGCTACTTTATATCCCGAGAAAATAGAAGATCTCCCGGGTACGGGTGAAACCGCGGGGAGCCACTAGTACTACATATATTACTTTTAAACAAAGACTTATATAGATATAACATTCAGAAACATAACAAGCATGTTAATGCACTCAAATGCTTGTCCTGGGTGGGAATCGAACAACCGGCGGTTTAAAAGCCAGGGTCACAAACCACAAAGCTAACCCAGACTAAAGATATTATTATATATTATATTATATATATATATATAAATGAATTGCTGTTCGTTAGTCTCACAAAAACTCTGGAACGGCAGAAGGGACTATCTTTTCTTGGTCTTGAACTGTTCTTGGGGGTCCAGGGAAGGTTTGTTTAAAAGGTGAGAAAATGGAGTAATTGCCGGGAAAACCCTAAAAACAGCCCTTTTCTTTTTCCTATACAAACGTACTATACAAAAGTATAGATTGGGGCAGTACGAAGTCTGTCGGGTCAGCTAGTATACATACATTAACTATCATATATATAAAGTAAATGTTTGTATGTCAGTCATAAATTTATGAAGATCGTTAAGAACTAGATTTAATATCATCGGCAAACATTTGGCTGTTTATGACATAACCTTTTATTGACTGGTTGGAGTCGAGAAGTAGGTATTTTATGAATATCTTTCAAAAAAATCTTAGTATCGTAATGAAATTATTGCTAATAAATGGTAATAAAACTTTTGTTTTATAACGCAAAAATTCATTGACAAACTCAAAAAAATATATATAACCTTTTTATTTTTTAGCGATAATATAAACTTTAAATACAGCTATGTGGAAATCAAGTCTAAAGTATTATAAAAATAACTAAACATAACTCGAACTAAGACTAATAATATTATACTATACTGAGTTAATTGCCGGCTCTTCTCAGCAAAACCAACCTTCCGAACCGAGCGTTAGAGTCTGACTATTCTGTGTCTGTGAAGGCCTATTTAAATAAAAATATTTTTGATTTTGATATCAAACATACTTTTTTTATGATCACATTTTTTGACGTGACAACGTCTTATAAATTGGTTTGCCGGGTGACACTTCAAGAAACTGCGTTACGCTCCGCTCACGTAACGTCACGTTATGTTTTAAATTGTTACTATTATTTCATCCTTCGTCCTACTATACGAATGAATATTCACATTAAAATTATTTTACCACTCAAAGTCGTTGTCACGTAAAACTTTCGCCCGTATACCGACTTTACAGGCAACCAATTTTTTTCCAAAAAAAGGTTATGGAGTTCCAAAACGTACATTTAGAGCACCACATTTTTACTGATAAAAACATAAGATTATATAGACAGCCCGGTTGGCTTTGTGGTTAGTGACCCTGACTCTCAAGCCGCGGGTCGTGGGTTCGATTCCCACCCAGCCCACCCAGGACAAACATTTGTATCCATGAATATGTCTGTTTGTCCTGTGTCTGAATGTAAATATCTATATAAGTATGTATTTAAAAGTAGTATATGTAGTAGTATATCAGCTATCTGGTTACCATATCACAAGCTCTCCTTAGTTTGGAATCAGATTGGCCGTGTGTGAAAAATGTCCCAGGATATAATTTTCATTATAAATTTCACCAATCATTTCCAATTAATAGGAATATTTAATAGGATCAAATGAAATACGTGGGCGGTATTAAAGTCATTTCAAGTGTCAATTATTGTTAAGCAAAAGCATCTATTGTTCATATAATAGGAATATTCATTCAATTCAATATTAAAACAATTCTAACAATATTGTATTGTAGAAGTAAACAAAGTAATTAGGCAAAAGTATTAACAATTAAACGAAATTGTTGAAAAACAGAGTTTTCAAATGGTAACAATATATCGTACCTACTAATATTATAAATGCAAAAGTATGTCAGAATTAATAGATGTATGAAAGCTAGCCACGGCTGAAGGGATCGTGATGAAATTTCACATAGAGTTAGAATATATTCTGGAATAGTACATAGGTAACTTTATGTCTCAGGAATATTAGGAACCCCCTGGTATGGGATAGAACGCAGGTGAAACCGCGTGGAGCCACTAGTTTACAATAATATAAATGGTATGGTAGCAAATTGTTAAATAGAACAAAGTGTTTTCACCAAAAAAACTCTCGCCTTAAAATATCATAGCAATAATGTTTTGTTAACGAACCGTATAATAAAATTACCTTTACATTTTAGTATCAAAATACGGATATTTTTAAGCCGGAATAGTCTTTACTTTTCGTAGCTATTCTCGTAGCACATTTCGTAGCAATTTTCGTAGAAGTAGTCGTAGCATATTATAATGATCTATATGTTCGCTAGTTTACTGAAAACTGAGAGAGCACTGTACCCCGGAACAGAAGTTTATTCTTAGTCCGGGGTCAGAGGTTCACATTTTCGCCAAATTTTTCATGTAATAAATTTCATTTCATTTCATATATTTTAATGTAACTGACTAATAAGGTGATGGTCTACCTAACATTACCTAACATTTAGTGTTCACCGTCTCTTACAGGCTAAGGTTGTCAATTACAAGACGAATAATACAAGTTTATTTTTATAAAAAAAAAAAGGTACCTATAGGAAGTTATAAACGTAACAAACATATTAACTGCAAAATGATCATTCAACTCATGTCCACAATGAAGTTAGTAATAGTTCCAAAAGTGGCATATGCCAAATATTTGTCCAAAAGTTTGAACAAACACAAACTTGTTAATATTGTATGCCCGTGAGATTTCGAATGTAATACGTTAAAATGTATTTTAGGAAACACGTATAGAATGTATTTATTATTCTATCAACAGTTTTTGAAGTAAATCTTGTTAAATTGTTGGTGTTTGGTAAGTCATAGGTAACAGAATTTTTTGTTATAAAGTTGTGGTGGCATTGATTTAATGGGCCTTATTAAATTGGTAGTCGTAGTGTAGGTAGTGCAAACACAGTCTTTGACCCCGCCGCCTGTCTGTCTGTCTGAACGCGATGAACACAAAAAAACAGATTTTCATGAGGTTTCACCAAAATACGGAGTATTTCATGGGAAACTTTTTTTGTAGGTGGCGCTGGTGGGCAGAACGAAGTCTGCGGGGCCGCTAGTGAAATTAAAAATGTTCCGATAGCAATTTAATTATAGATATAAAAAATGGTTTATTACATAGGTATCACAAGTCAAAATAGTTATTATTAATATCGTTATAATTGCATAATATTGGTCTGGTGGTGATATATTATGACTTTCACTTACGCTTTTATTCTTAATTAGAATAAATATTTGTTCGTGTAAGTCTGTATTTCATAATAAAAAATAATAATATATTAAACAATAACACAGTAATATTTGTCAGTTATTCGTCATATGCTTTTAACGTTTCGTTTCTCGTAAACCATTTTCACATGCGTAAAAAGGTGAACACGTATATGGGGTTTATCTAAGATTTAGAATAAACCCTACCATTATGTTTTCTGGTAACGTTATTTCTCGGCTTTTATTAAGTTACTGGAACATTATATAGTAATTTTTGCATACGATAAACATTCAGTCTCGATTATATGCATATTAATATTCATAAAACATAAATTGTATTTTTACACAAAGCTTAATGTAATCTACACTAATATTATACAGAGGAAAAATTGGCAATTTTGTGTGTAGGTATGTTTTAAATGTATAAACTCAAAACTACCAGACAGATCTGAATAATTCTTTCACCAATGGAAAGCACATATCAGGAAGTAACAAAATATATTCATCGATCATAGTATATATACCTAATAGATCATTATTTTACTAAAACTTTAAGACAGAATTTAAAACTATTATCTAAAAAAAATTTTTTTTAATCATAGATCAAAAAAGACACATACGTTCATACAAAGAAGGAAGAAATAAAAATATGTGTAAAAATCATAGATTAAAAAGTCGACTACACAAACTTTCATAAGAGACTATCATTTAAAAAAATATGTGTTAAAACAATAGATTAAAAAGACTACGCATCGCGTTCGCGTTCATATAAAGACAGTGATGAAGAAATAAATAAAGGAGATGGACCAAACACTATGGTACCTGTGGCGCACTCAGCGAGACAGATGACGAGGAGCAACGCGAGGACACGCGTGGCCATCGCCCTGGAAGTGCTGCGATCTGCTTTACCCATATCCATTGCAACGTGTGCTTCTCTGTAACAAAATGTAACCATTTATACTTTTTTCTTCTCATTTTTATTCTTTAAAAGAACAATATTGTGTTACTTATGCAAGGAATATTTATAACAGTAAGTCTAAAGGCAAACCCCTATAGTAAATGCTTAGAACAATTTGCTTTGTCGACCTCGAGATGTGAAGATTTGCATTTTACCAAATTTGCTAAAATTAAAATTAAAAGGAGATTTCCTACCTTTGGAACTAGTCTAAGCTTATGTGTTGAAAATACCTTTTTAAGTTTTTTGATACCCATATAGTCATGGTCCTTTAGGAACCAAATTAAGAATATATTTAGATGCTGTTGTAAGAGATAAGTATTGAAGGAATAAGTAGTAAAATAACAAAAATATAGACATGTCAGTAAGTGAGACTGCAGTTTTGTAAGTGTAAACCATTTTCCCATACATCTGACAAACGGAACCGTTTAACACAGAAACTGTCGGCAAAGGGGTGTAATAAACCACTCCTTTTTTAGCCAAAAGTAGGTCGAGAATATCTAAAATTGTACAAAAGCTTACGAAAGCTTACGAGTAAAAGAAATAAAGATATAAATTATTATATTTGCCAATTATTAACTACGTGGTTACCTAACAAGTAGTAATTTAACATTAAATAAAATAAAAAATATATACCTACGAGGGAATATTGTATAAGATGTAGACTTTTTTTCTCTAAATTTAAATGTTCAATTGATTATTAAAAAACGTGTATGGAGTAATTTTGAAACCTCCAATTCTTAACTATGTACTCCTATAATATTTTTTATAAATAGATATAGTATAATTTATTTATAATTTAAATTTAGTATGTAGCTATATTTATTTTACGTATAAGTTTTGTACATATTTATTTGTAGTTGGTGTGTAAATATTGTAATAATTATACTTAATATTACTATAAATAGATTATGGGACAGTTATTTTTCCATTCCATTGGTATCACGCAATGATTTATATTTATTATAATTATTTATTATTTTACAAACAACCGCAGTCTATCGAAAAGTCTGGTCTAAAACCACTACACAAACATAATACTGTTTATAAAATAATTGTTTAAGTGGAATCGCCTACGTTGATACAATAAATACAAATTTTCTTTGTAAACAATTGTTGTTATTCTCTCAAGGAACGGCAAAGCAAAGAAATTATAATAGATACTAAATAATAAATGAACAATCTTCACAAATTACTCACGTAGGTATAAATATTTATTTAAACATAACAATGAATTTGAAATTTTGATTAATTTGTATCATTCTGAGCACTGGACGATTTAAATTTGTTCGTTGATTCAAAAGTTTCAATTAGCATAAAATTCTGTAAAGGCTTTTAAACGTCTTATTTTTTACTTATTATGGCATGAAACGAGAGAACTAATCCTGTATTCGATTTCCGGGTCGAAGTTATTTAATATGATGTATCTTTTGTTAGAAATAATTATAGGTACGTCCAAAATAGGAAATGTGATATTAGAACAATGCTTGCCATGTCAAAATGGAATTTAAAACATCTTCATCTTGATGTGGGTTTAAGTTAAACCCGGTGTCTATTTACCTATGTTAATGTTGATTACTCTTACAAGTCATTTGTATGTATGTACCGAAATAGAATAGATTTTTATATACTGTAAAATTATGTTCATACGGCCATTTTGAATACAACCCAGAGCTTGTATGATAACCAGCACTACTTTAATGTACACTAATATTATAATTATAAAGAGAAAAAAATATTAGATTTTTGAGTGTTACACAATTGTTTGTAATGAACAAACTCAAAAACTACAGTGCCGATTTCAAATATTTTCACCATTAAAAAGCTACATATCAGGAAGTAACATTTTATCTCAATTTTCTTACTTTATTATAATTAGGTATACATCAGACGCAGAAAAAATAGACATGATCATAAATAATAATGTTTGTTCCAGATGGGAGTTCAACCCACGACCAGCTCGAAAGTAAAAGCAAACCACTAAGAGTTATGTTAGAAACGTGTATACCTAATGGTTGCCCTTTATAGGGACCAAACACTAACAATGGTAGTGCAAGTCAGTAAAGTAAACTCGGACAGTTAGCGACTTAATCTAATTAGTACAATCTGAAAACTAACTTCAGATCAGATTGTTACCCCGTGGGGAAGTTTTACAATAATATTACTGTAATTTCAGTACGGCGGGCACTCTTGATTAACTTCTGTGAGAGTTATTGTTATAGTGGCAAATTGTTTTATAAATAATAATAGAGGGGAACCAGGATGTTTTGACAACTGTGTAGAACTTTGAAAAACGATTTAAATATCACCAGTTAAACGTTTGTATGGTTATTATTGACTGGCCGGTTTCGTTTGACTTTTAAGAAAAAATTTGTGGTAGGTCAAACACTGTTTATAAAAGTATAAGCTATGTGGTCACTATAGTTTACAATCATTTTGACTCTGTGTAAAATATGCACCATGATATTTATGAATGCATTTAAATATGTTGTTATAGGCTGTTATAGTCTATGCAGCCCTTTAAATCAATATAAATAAACTCCTGGGACATTTTTCACACACGGCCAATCTGATTCCAAACTAAGCAGAGCTTGCATATAGAGCATCTTTTTGGCCAATTTTATCATGAATGGTGATTTAAAATTTGTGGACTAAGTAAGATATTACATGGTCAACAATAAGAAGAATTCTACCTTCTTTTAAACTTATAAATCTGAGCTGCATAAGCCTTTTAATCGTGGACGTATCTCTGCGGAAAAATGAAGAAGATAATAATCGGTAATGGTGTTGTTATAGGATAAGGCGATAGCGATAAAAAAAATTGTGAATTTATAATATTGTTGTTGTTGTAAACGTGCATATAGTGTATAGTATACTAGTGTCACACGGTTTCAAGCATAAACCCTTTTTGAATTTCAAATTTTCCTTGTTAAAAAGCTGTATGTGTTAATATAAAATATATTCTAACTCTATGGTATTTAAGTCTTTTCGGCCGTTCTAGCGTAAATGAGTAACAAACATTCATCGTCATCATCACAAGCTGAATTTATATTTTTATGTAAGTTATGTATAGAATATTGATAAATAATGTCAACTTCAAAGAGCAACTGTCACAGCATTTCCTAAGCAAAATTTTTAGGACGGAATTAATGGCTTTTTTTCTCAGGATGTTTTCCACGCTCTCGCTTCCGCTCCCGCTCTCGCTTATGATTGAGTCATAACCCTGAACAGAAGTAGCATTTATCTTTTATCTTAACAATGCATTTGCATGTCTCTGGCTAGTCGCTGTGAGACAACCCTTATATTATGGGCATGAAAGGAAATTCTTATTTCACGTTTCTGTAGTGGAAAGATTTATTTTAAACAGGGACGTTTTGTTCACGTCAGATGTGATTTTTATTTTTATACTACAACGATCTTGTTTTGTCTTTGACAGTGAAGTAAAAGACGGATATTTTAGTAACATTATTAATACATATTAACATATCACACTAATATTATAAGAGCAAAAGTTTGTAAGTGTGTATTTTTGTTACTTCTTTACGTCTAAATGGCTTGCTGACTTTTTATTAATGCATAGGCTACTTTTTCTCCCGGGAAAATTGAAGATTCCCGAAAATGCGGATAAAATCGCGGGGCCGAAGCTGGTCAATGTTTGTTTAGTTGTAATTAGCTGAGTGTATTACCGGTTCTTTTCAACAAAACCAATTTTCCAAACCGCGTCTTACTATTCATTAGGACTTATGAAGACATATTTGTTTATTTTTATAACTAGCTGCTTCCCCGCGGTTTTACCCGCATAGTTCCCGTTTCCGTGGGAACACAGGGATAAAATATAGCCTATGTTACTCGGGGATAATGTAGCTTTCCAAAGGTGAAAGAATTTTTGTAATCGGTCCAGTAGTTTCGGAGCCTATTCATTACAAACAAACAAACAAATCTTTCCTCTTTATAATATTAGTATAGATTTGTATCCTAGGAAATCTCTAGTACCTTCAGTATCGAAAGCAAAATTTGTATTAACTAGTTTGTTACACGAAAGTGAGTTACTCTGTCAACGCAACGAAATATTGAACCTTTATTTAACTGAGATAAATTAATATCTCTAACATTTATTAAGGTTGAAGGTATCCAAAGCAACTAGTTACTTTAGTTGGCCGAACAAATATACTCTGTAACTTCCAGCCATGATAATTCAATGTATTTTAACCTTAATTCAAAATGGACTAGGCTCTTCTCTATTATAAAGCTGAAGAGTTTGTTTAAGCGCGCTGATCTTAGGAACTACTTGTCTGAATTTAGAATATTTGTTACTTTTGGATAGACAATTTATCGATGAACCCTATTAGTTAAAATTACGCTACGACGAATTGGAGTATTATAGAAAAATGTTGCGAAAAATCTTTATACGATGCAGGTGAAGTTGCGGGGTCCGCTAGTATGATATAATTAGCGCACCATTCTGCTTTTTTTCCTATAAATATTGAAAGAAGAATTTTAAGAATGTAGGTAACACCATGAGCGGAACCTATTTCTTTACATATCCTAGGTACAGGTAAAACCTTATATAAGTTTACCATCTTAATTCTAACTAATATTATAAATGCGAAAGTAACTCTATCTGTCTGTCACGCTTTCACGCTAAAACTATAGATAGTCTAGAGTCTGAGAAAGGACATAGGCTACTTTTTATCCTGGGAAAATGGAAGATATCCCAGTTACGCGGGTCCACTAGTAGCACCTAATATATATACCTACCCAAAATCATTGTAATAACCCTATGGTTATACACAACTATTTGTGGCCCAATCGAGTAAAAATAACATGAGACCCCAATTTACAGCATTTTTAAGCAAGTCTTAAATCTTATTTACGTTGAACAATAAATTTTTCCTTTACGAGTACAGAGCAAGGATACCACTAAAGGGCCAATAAAATTATAGTGATTGACAAAGGCAATAAGCCGACAGAATTTCTAGTATAAGTAATATTTTACTAGAATCTGGTACAAATTAGGTAGAGCCTAGATTTTTTCGATTGCTCGACGACGGAGATCCAAAAAAAGTGGTTTTACGTTGCTTTTAATGGTAAATTTATAATTTTTATGTATCCCGGATATGTTTAGTGGCACCTTAAAGGTCGTATGTTGGAATTCTCTAGTACCTAAAACAAACTTTTTACAAACTTTCGCATTTATAACATATATAGGAAGTTTATTGGTCACTCATGATGGCTGCTGACCCCACCGATTCAGAGAACAGGCAGAACTTTGAAGAACTGACAAGAAAATACCTGCACTTAAGAGGCTGTTCCTTGTACTAGGCTTTGTGTGCTTACCACTTAAGGCCACATCTGCTCTTATTTTGTGATTGTGCTCAAACAAAAACCTATCCAAACAAATTATAAAAAGGGACGACTTGATGCATAAAGCTATTTTCAACGATTCGATTCTAACACCTAGTGTTTGCCCACTAAGAAGGCTGTTATGTGGATTATTTATTATATTTGAACCATTTATTGAATAAAAAACAAGTAATAAATATACTAGCTACCTCCGCGCGGTTTCACCTACGTAGTCCCCGTTCTCGAAGGAATACAGGGATAAAATATATCCTATGTTACTTGTGGATAATGCAGCTTTCGAATTTTTAAAAACGGTCCAGTAGTTTTTGAGCCTATTCATTACATCCACTACTTTTTATCTCGGAAATCTTCTTATTATTTCCTTTTAAATCTAAGCCTCCTTAGAATACAACAATAAACAAATGCAAATGACTGTTAAAAAAAATCTTACAACAAGCAAGTTTCATTCGAATTATTTTAAAAAGTTGTAGGTGATTCTCGGTAACACGGCCAATTTAAAATGGTATTTACTTTACTAGAAATAATAAGCAAAACGATCGCCTTCCAAATTTATTATCTTAATCGGTAAGTTAAGAATTTTGCAAGCTAAACGACTTAAATGGTTACTATTAATCTATGTTTAATATTACAATGTTTTCATTGCTGAAAAATTCAGTTACGGGCATTATTTTGTTAAAGGATCAATTGAATATACTTTCTGCTGATCAATGTGGTCTAGTCTCTATTGTAAATCTATGTACTCTTTCGATCACTAAGAAGCAAATTGCATTTGACTAGCTAGGTTTTTAGGGCTTTTTAGCTCTGGATGTAAGTACAAATCGCACACAGGATATTTGTGTGCATTAACATGTTTATTCGTTCTGTATCTGTTATGAGATATACAAATACCTATGCATTTAAAAAGCAGTATATAGGTATATAGCTGATTACCACAGCACAAGTTCTAATTAGTTTGGAATCAGATTGGGCGTGTGTAAAAAATGTCCCAGGATATTTATTTAAATGATCATTTTCAGGAACGATAGGAAAATCGTCCATAAGTTTGAATTATGTACTAGATATTATTTCAAAATCATATTTCACTTAAAAAGTAGCCTTTGTCCTTTTTACAAGCATACAGATAGAGTTACTTTCGCATTTATAATGTTAGTTAGGATATCATAAATTTATCGTTTTTACTCTTCGTTATAAATTGTGTGGGTGAGCTCTTCCTTTCGAGAGTTCCGTTCAGTTTCACTCAAAGCAAAACTCACGGTAGGTACTCCATAGGCACGGAAAATACTACGTAAAGAAATCCATTCTCAAAGGATTCCTGAGAATATATTCTCCATATTTTACGTATCTACAGATCATTAAATATGAAGTAGAATCTTATTGGCTTTTTGAAATAATTACCTACCTATATATATATACAAAATCCGTTCATTATGAGTCAGATAAAGGATATCGCTGTTGTTATGGCACTGATCTACAAGTGAAAATTATTATATTAAGATCCTATATCTCATCTTCTTTAAATAAAAAATAACAAATTCGCTATCCCGTCACCTCCGCTTATTTCTCTTAAGTCACGCAACGAATTTTGATATAGTTTCTAATAGAAAAAATGATGAACGAGGTAGGTTAATATAAAGGTATTTTTATTTATTTACTACCGACCCGCCCCAGCTTTGCACGGGTGCAATGCTTATACATTGCTTTGCTATACAGTCAGTGTTTCTCTAACATATTATATGTTGCATATAAAAACCTTCCTCTTGAATCACTCTATCTATTAAAAAAACCGCATCAAAATCCGTTGCGTAGTTATAAAGATTTAAGAAGAAATACATACTTTATAATAATATGTAGTGATTTATAGCTTGGAACAGAGTTTTTTTGGCTCTTCTCAGCGAAAGTTTTCCGAACCTAAGCATTAGTGTGATTGTTTATAAGTGCTTGTAAAGGTCCATTTGAATAAAAATATTTTGAATTTGAGTACTAAATTATCGTGCAAAGCCAGGGCCAGTCGCTAGTTATTAAAAGGAATTTCAGGCTACAATTTTAAAGATTCGAGAGGCTGGTAAGTACGATGTCTCAAACAACGTTGCAGTTGAAGGATAAAAGTATAAAAAGGTACTATACTGCTGCAGTTTAAAGAGGTTTCTATCATAATTCTAAAGGTGAGTTTCCTTCCAAGTCACCCACATAAAACTCAAGACATTTTGAAAATAAAAGCGCAACGGGCAAGTTGGTTATTAACGTTAAAGATTCTAGGTTCGTTTCCTTAACGGGACAAATATATGCATAACTATGTCTTTTATTTTCTTTCGTACAGAAGCATGCATTATGATGCTACTTCTACCAATGAAAATATCATCATGATTTATGATACAATGTCTGTTACAGAAAATAATAAATAAAATTAATATCCTGGGACATTTTCCTCACACGGCCAATCTGATTCCAAACCAAGCAGAGCTTGTGATATGGTAACCAGATAGCTGATATACTACATATACTACTTTTTAAATACATCTTAATATATATAAATCTCGTGTCACAATGTTTGTCCTCAATGGACTCATAAACCACTTAACCGATTATAATAAAATTCGCACACCATGTGCAATTCGATCCAACTTGAGAGATAGGATAGCTTACATATACTTGGACCCGGTAGGTGGCGCTGGTGGGCAGAACGAAGTCTGCCTGGTCCACTAGTACTTATATAGATATTTACATCCAGACACAGGACAAACAGACATATTCATGCATACAATGTTTGTCCTGGGTGGGAATCGAACCTACGACCCGCGGCTTGAGAGTCAGGGTCACTAACTACAAAGCCAACCGGGCTGTCATATTCACCGAAAGTCCAGAATAACATTTCAGAAATCCTAAAACAAGCTTATGTATACACTAAGCTGTGCACTCCGGCTTAACTTAGAACTAGGTTTACTTTGTCACTTGATGTAAACAGCCATTTTCTAAATTAAATGACAATAGTGAGCATTCAGTTTCAGTAATACCAAGTGCAAATAACAAATGTTGCTTTTTATGTGACCTCAAAAAAACTGCAGTTTCAGCCAGTACTTTAACTAAAGTGTGTGAAAATATTAAAAAAAAGAAGTATTGATTTAGGGATTTTATTTTATTGATTTAATATTTATGTTTTTAATAAATAAAAATGTGTGGTCGATGTGTTCAAGTATCGAATATTATTATATTAAATGTATTTCAATAGTTAAAATATATCTTGTTCCTTACTCGAGGTATTTCATTTGAAAGATTTGAGTTAGATGTCATGAATATACCAAGTTACTCATATTTTTTCATAAAACGGAAGCGATATAGGCTTTTATGTTTCTTTTTTTTTATATTATACTTTTTATAGGTAAATCGTATAAGCCAAATTACTGTTTTAATATTCTTGGAATTAGAACCGTTTCCGCATGTCAAGGGATTTTCTCTTTTTCATAAATAATAACAATAAATGAATTTAAAATAACTAGAATACATTTGAAGTCGTCACTTATTGAGCATATTATTATAATTTTATAAAAATAAACATATTATTGTAGTTAATATAAGTTGTAATCCTTTTTGAAATGTCCAAAGAATAAAATTAATTTAATATTTCTTTAATTACAGGGTCGGTGGTAAATCGTGTCATTGCGTCAAAATGCATTAATTCTAATAAAGGTGTTATTAGTCTGGCGAAGTTTTCGCGAAAATTATTTTGGGTTACTTAATTGTATTTCGCCATTAATTAAAATATACAGATTTATGACTGTGAATATGTATAAGTTTGATGTATTTGAATACGGAATCTCCAAATTGAATGCGCCAATGCAGTGCGTCGAAAACACATGTTGATTCAGTTGATGAAGATAAGTAAATATCCAATGGTATTTTTAATTCGGTAGCGTTTTTTTTGCTTGTTTTATTTGTCAATTTAAATAGACTTGGACGCTATGGGAGAAAAAAAATTATCACGGAAAAATCAGGAAAGAAAAATTGCAATATATATTTACAGAGGAAAATTTGTAACGACTTAGGTATTTTTCTTTTTTCCTTTTCGCTTTATTAGTCTACTAGATAATGTTTTAATTATATATTTTTAATATAGTTTGTATTATATTTATTTATCATTAATATTAATTTATAGAGTATTTTTTATTATTATTTTAATTTTAATATATTTTTGTATAGGTAATATGATTATATTTGGCTGTAGCTGTGAATGAAGTAAATGAAATAAATAAATACAATTCTGCTTTATTTAAATTTTCAGTAATAAAACTTTTTTTTTGCGAATTTAACAAATATATTTTTTTTTATTTGCCTACCTACATCTATACTACATAACACTATTATTATTTTAATACAAAATATATATAAGTACTTACATAGATCCGTACGTCCGGCAGCCAACCCAACCGCACTGCTCGAAGTAAACAGGTATCTACTTACTACCAGAGCGGTACCCGACTTTATATACTCTTGGCGGCATGGCATAAGCGCATGGTGACTTTCTGTGTGGGATTTGTGAAATAAAAACTCATTTGTTTATGACGGGGGTGAATAAAGTCAACATAGGCTATTTAGTACTGTCGAAATTATATCAGATTTGTCATAGACTTAGAATTTTTTTTCGTAATTTCCGTGGCTCGGGAAATAAAAACGAATGTGAAAGTGTAACAAATATTAGGCGAGAATCTTGCATTCCTATTTTAAATTTTAGGTAGTTTTTTTTTTTATGTAGCCTAGTATCTTTCTAGATAAAACCATAATTTCTAACTTATAATGAAAGAAAAATTATGTGATTTTAATATAGTGTAGGTATTATCTCCATTAGGTACTAAATCCTACACTTATATTGGAACTTATGGGAATCTAATAATTTATTAATACTATATAATAAAAATATTGTATCGAAATGCAAAACAAACAAAAGCTAATTTAAATATTTCATTATGTATTTATTTAGTAACAAATACGATACATACCATACCGAATAACTCACGATAGGTTGGATATTTTAGGACAGGATGTGATGTGTAAGAACAATTGTTCTTACCTTTTCATGTATACCTGTAAAGTGCGTTTTACATGCTGCATCTAATAAATAAACATTAGGTTGGGTTTATAGGACCTTCTATGGTTTATTGTAGTAACTACCTATCATCACCAGATATTTAAAATACGAAAGTTTGAGAGAATGTATGGATGTTTGTTAATAATTCACTCGCTAAAAATAATAACGCTAAAATAAATTAAGATGAAACTTAATACACTGTTCGATTCTCTGGACTATCACACATGATACTTATTTTAGTGTAAAAAATTAAGATCCCCTAGTAATATACGAGTAAAAACACAGACGGCAGCTAGGCACTATATATACTAACTAATATTATAAATGCGAAAGTAACTCTGCCTACCAAACCTATTTAAATGAAATTTGGCACACAGATACTTTAGAGCCTGAGAAAGGACATAGGCAATTTTTTATCTCGTTAAAATCGAAGATCTCCCGGGTATGCGGGTGAAGACGCTGCGAGCCACTAGTGTTTAAATATATCTCTATATTACAGTAGAGCATACATTATTATAGAATATTGAACTTCGAGACGAGACATGGTCGATCTGTTTTTGCCTTTTAAAGGAATTGGTTGTCGGTCACAGGTCCGTAAAATAAGCTGAACGCAACGATATATGAATGCGACATGAAAGGTTCAAAGAATTACGACCAATGGGAAATTAGCCGATCTAACTGTAGTTTTTATTTGAGAAAATATTTATAAGCGTATGCCCCCCCACAGTTTCACCCACGTGCCCGTGGTATCTTCAATTTACCCGGGATAAAAAGTAGTCTATGTTCTTTCTCAGGCTTTAGAGTATCTGTGTACCAAATTTTATTTAAATTGGTTCGGTAGTTTAAGCGTGAAAGCGTAAGAGATAGACAGACAGACAGAGTTACTTTCGCCACTACGACTATATAGTTATAAACTTTCTTAATAAATGGGCTATCTTACACTATAATAATTATAAGCATGTTGAAACAAACAAACTAACTCTTTAGTTTTATAATATTAGTTTAGATAACTGAACGTAAAAAACATATCTACGTAACTTTTAGCTTAAAATTACGTAGAAATATTGAGTTATTGGAGTTTTATTTTAGAGACTGATTAATATCTTTTCCCTCAAAGCGAAGGCTTTGGTGGTTGTAAGCAAAAAGTGTTCCTAGTAGTTCTTTTTTAATACGAATCGTTGGGAAAAAGCTGTATCTTTCAAGTCTGATGATACTCAAAGCTATAAAAAGAAAGCTTTCATGTCGTAGTTGCATTGAAAATTATTAATTAACATGTTAGCTTGGTTTTCCTAAACATTTGTGTAATGAAATATTGAGGATGAAATTCATGTGAAAGTAATTTTGTTACAAATAAAAAATATGTTTCTAAACAACTAATTTTATGATTTAGAATATAAATTAGTTGAAAGAAATAATAAAATATGATAAGGTAAATAAAATAATTACTTTTATGGTTCTACGAAATCTAGTTTTTTGTGAAAAATTCTAGAGAAAAAATCTAGTTTTCTATCAATGACATAGTTTTTGAAATTGGATCAATTTAGTGAAACATACCTCAGAAATACTGAAACAACAAGCACAGTATTTCTGAATTGTAGACTTGTAAATATAAATAGTTATGCCTATATCTTATATATACAATTTTTGTGTCACAATGTTAGTTACCATACTCCTCCGAAACGTATTTACCGATTTTTATGAAATTTAATATGCATTCAATAGGTCTGAGAATCGGCTACTATCTATTTTTGATACCCCTGTGATCACGGGAACGGGAAATACGCGGGTAAAACTGCGGGGCGGCAGCTAGTAAGATTAAAAACTAACATGGGTGCAATAAAACATTAATGGAATTGTTAGAGCAATAACATTTATTTAAATCCTATTACAAGACTATTACAAGTCGATTCAAGTTATGACTTAGAAGTGATATTACTCTCTGGCACCAATCACCTGGCACCATCAGATTGCTTATTTTATTTGTAAGAAGTAGAAATTTCATAGTTAGAACCATCAAATCTTAGTACACTTACAATAAAAGTTCATTATAACTAGATGATTCCCTAAAAAAATTGTTTTCATAATAATAATGCAAATAAATAGACAGACCGGTTGGGTTTGTGGTAAGTGATCATGACTTTCATGCCGCTAGTCGTGGGTGTGAATCCCACCCAGAACAACTTTGTGTGCATGATTGTGTAACTATCTAAATAAGTATGTATTTAAAAGTAGTATAAGTAGTATTCCCATATACAAGCTCTGCTTAGTTTGGTATCAGTTTGACCGTGTGTGAAATGTCTTAGGATATTTATTAATTACTAGTGGCTCCCCGCGGTTTCACCCGCGTTCCCGGGATAAAAAGTAGCCTATGTGTTATTCCAGAACATATTCTAGCTCTGTGCCAAATTTCAAGCAGATCCCTTCAGCCGTTGGAGCGTGAAAGAGTAACAAACATCCATACAAACTTTCGCATTTATAATATTAGTAGGATTTTGTTTCTACATTAATAACAGTTTCTATAGCATTAGATTTACAGTAAAAAAGTAAAACAATAACGTACAAAACCCTAATTGTAAATTGTTTAATGAGTCAAAATTTGCGCTCAAATCCGAGTATTGACATGAAGTTTAGCCAATACTTCGGTTGTACGACTAATGAGTACAGCAAATGCTTGAAAATCAACACGCATCTGAATTATGTGTTTGCTTTTATATATTGTTAATGTTTTGGTTTGTAAAATTACTGTCGCAGAGGTCTAATATAGCTTGTTATTTGACTGGCCTTGCCTTGTCTTCTCTTTTTTTTTTACCACAAAGGTGGCAAACAGGCAAACAGTCCGCCTGATGGGAAGCGGTTACCGCAGCCTATGGATGCTTGCAACACTAGGGGCGTTACTCCCGCGTTGCCGACTCTGTAAAAATCTCTTCACTCCCTTCTGGAAGAACCCCATATTGTACTCCATTGGGAATACCATGGCGGGGAGCTCATTCCACAACCTAAGTGTTCGTGGTAGGAAACTCCTCTGGAAGCGCAGGGTTCGAGACCAATTCGGTTCCATAGTGTGAAGATGAGCTCCCCGTCGATGACGAGAAGTGTGATGGTAGAAGGTAGCTGTTGGAATTATGTCGAGTCACAGAGGGAGGCGAATAGCACACTTTAATGGGTCACTAGCTGCCTCCACGTGTAGTTCCCGTTTCCGTGGGAATATAGGGATAAAATATAGCTTATGTTACTTCCTGATAATCTAGCTTTGCAATGGTGAAATAATTTTTGATATCGGCTCAGTACTTTTTGAGTTTATTTATTACAAATTACAAACATACACACAAAAATACAAATGTTTCCTCTTTATGCTATTATTTTCATATTACTTAACATCTAATATATAAAATTCTCGTGTCGCGGTGTTTGTGATTAAACTCCTCCGATGCGGCTTTACCGATTCTCATAAAATTTTGGAAGGTCTGAGAATCGGGCAACATCTATTTTTCATCCCCCTAAGTGATCACGGAAACGGGAACTGCGCGGGTGAAACCGCGGGGCGGCAGCTAGTTCGTCTATAAATTGCTAGAGCATTACTTAAAATATCAATTCTTTATTATTTACTTCTTGAGAAACTTTACACACAAAATATTTTCATAGATTGAAAGTCCTTTATCCCACTTTCAGTTGGTTTTCAAGGGGATAACAAAATAAAATAACGGACAACTACCCACGCATTACTAAAATGTTTTACTGCGCCATAGTGCGGTCCTAAAATGAAAACGACATTGCAAATATGTTGAAGTCACATAAAGACTAATATGATGGTGTTATGTCGTAAGAAATATATAATTAAAACTCATATTGACTCTTCACTATATGTTTTATGTGGCCTACATTACTTGGGTTAATAGCTAAATTATATATGTCAAAATGAATGCTTAAAGTTTTTATGATTTTTTGGAATATTCTAGCATAAAAAAACTGAGTGACTTAAAACCGACAGAGCAAATGACTGCACAATGCCGCTTTGATTAAGAGCTGATATTAACCAATCAGAAGGCTATTATAATTTTAATCATCGTCATCATCACCTTATACGACTCCTTTGCAGTGGAGCCCTCCCTAACTACGAGGGGGTTTACACCTTAGTGCATCACGCGAGCCTATTGCGTTGCGATAGACTTCACTTGCCTTTGAATGTGTTATAGATTATAAATATATGTAATATACTAGACTACTGACAAAAAATACAATAAGGCCAAACTGTGTGAGCTTTGTATTATCTAAAAATACGGTATGTATAGAATTTAAGCTAAGAATCTTCTAAAATATAAGGGGCATATATTCTGGGCAGTTCATCTAATACTGTTATAAAACTTCTTAACTTCTGTCATAGAATTATAATCCTACCGCTACCCCAAAGATCTTTAATCTTACTAACAGTTTCTAAAGGATATAAAAATAGTGTCTAGGCATATAAACCACTAGCTTTTGCCCGCGACTTCGTCCACGTGGAAAATTTACTTTGGGCTAACGCTAACTTTCTACCCGCGACTTCGATTACGTATAGTAGAAGAATGGTCTCGCAGAGCTAACATATGACTTGCCCGGCCCAGCACTTAAAGGTGCGCGCAGTACTTGGTAATTATTTTGCGGCGATGTAATTTTAAATTTGCGATATCTCCTAAGATATTCATTGAAATTGTATGATGTTAATGGCAATTTTGTTTTAAGTTAAATGTTTTTGATGAATAACGTATTTATTTAGATGAGGATTAATGTCATCTTTATAAAAACACCTTTACAAATAATGCTTTATTTTAGAACAAATTTGGTAAGTATAAAAATGGTTATAGTGAGCCAACCTTAACAGATAGATATATGATATTGCGGACTTTTTTTAAGAACTTTTGAAGGGGAACAATTTTGTCATACATCATTTTAGCGTAACTTTAACCGTTTACGCAGCGTACGCAGTGGAAGCTCACAAAAGGAAAAATAAACTCCCAATTTTGAAACATTCTTCGTTGGTACTCCGCTCCTATTGATTGTAGCGTGATGATATATAGCTTATAGCCTTCCTCAAAAAATGGACTAACTAATACTGAAAGAATTTTTCAAATCGGACCAGTAGTTTCTGAGATTAGCGCGTTCAACCAAACAAACAAACAAACTCTACTCCTTTACAATATTAGTATAGATATGGCTTAAAAGCCATAACAGCCTTACCATTCAGTACAATTTTTCCAACCGTGGCCTCCGAAAGCGCCCTCTCATGTCATACCATAGTGTATGAAAGGGACAGATATATAACCGAAGATGTGTGATTTACCATATAGAATTGATCAGATTCTAGAGTTAGGTAACTCAATTAGCTCATAGATCAAACACTCGTGGGTTTAATGTGATAGCAGTTTATTGTGCATACACTGTGGCTGTTTACGATGTGTCTGTTACCTCAACATCGGGTAAAGGGTTGCCAGATATACTTGAAAAAATTCTGCTAAAAAAAAGGAAAATGTAAATATTCCGGCACTAATATAGTGGTAGCTTTTAAGGTCATATAATCAGATATTAGAATATTAAAATACTTGTGGCATGCTGTATTATAAATCACTTTTTAATTATTTCCAAATACAAATAAAATGATGGTGATTCGACTAACATCGGCCTATTTGCTATATTATATCTATAGTCTCTGATCATAAGGCTTTAATGGCATAACTATAGGGTGCTTTCCAACCCGTAATGCATAATTACTATTTTGATCATACTAAAAAAAATATGAAATAAGAAGTCGTAAAAAGTACCAATTTATAGAAGACCGAATTTAAGAGCAAAGTGTTTTGATATCTACTATTTAAAAAAACATCAGCGAAAATATAATATAGTGATACTAGTGCAACACTAGTTTTATATTTTTATTGTATCTTTATTACACCTACTCGTTATTTTACGACTGTTTGTAAAAGGAGTAGATAGATAAATCCTGGGTGGTAATTAATTTCGAAAGCTATTTAAGAAACAACGCCATCTAGTAGAGATAACTGAAACTACAACTCTAAACCAGCCTTAATTCTATTCCAAAATCTATAGTAACGCCATCTGGCTATTATTATGAAAATGATTCGTCGTAGCGCCTCTACAGTTTTCGTAGAGCACTCGTAGCACTATGTAGAGGTTCGAGCTCGTGGGGTGGTTATTAAAATTTTGGAGAACCTTTTCCATATGTGAATGAAGACTCGTTGAAGAAAGTTTCAAGGAATTCCGCTAGAACTGTGTTTGAATTAAAATTTGTGCCTGTCTCGTAGATATATAAAATTGGCGTAGTGCAAGTTATTTGTATGCCTTCTATAAAATTATACACTGACTTTTATGATACTTAGCTGTAAGAATATATTCTTTGGAATTAAATAGGTAATAATGCCACGTATATTGTAATTTTATTTGTTATTGGGTTTTTAATATCAACTTAATAATTCGATGTTCTGTAAAGAAAAGTCATAAAATTATGTATGTTTATGATATTTATATTTTTACAAAAAATACTGGCAGATTCATTTCACAGACGTATATTATCGATTTATTCGCGTACTTATATAAAGGTCATGATTAAAAAGTCAGTACACACCGTCATATTATTCTAGAATTTTAGACCAACAAAGAGAGTGGGATCATAAAAATGTATGAAATCCTAACTAAGACCGACATTATGATTTACGCAAAACACAAAGCACAGAGTTTATACTTGCATTTGCAAACCAAAGTATAAATTATCATCAAACCAGTTTCACGGTGAAATATTTCACATTTGGGGTAAACAATATATTAACTGCCCCTTTTAGTGATACAAATGGGTTTATCCCGTTTTAGGTTCTAGCGAGTTATGCTCGGCTTAGCGTTTTATATAACTGCATACCATGTATCATATTTATCTAATTATTATTTTAATAGAATAAAAATAAGTTACCATTATATTAAAAACAAACTATAAATGTAACATAGTGAATACGTTTTTATTTAAAATATAAATATGCTTTTATATATAAGTATGTGCTATATCGAATGATAATTTATCTCTGCGTAAAATTTCATTCATGTCCGTTAAGCCGTACAAAAAAAAATCTTTTTTTCTGTATTATAAATGCTGCCTTCTGCTGGCGGCTGCTTCTTGCAAAGTAGATATATTTTAGATTAAAATTAAAGGTATTTTTGTAGGTCTGTATATCTGTAAAGGCATATTGTAATAACAAAAGTTAATCCTATAATTCAATACGACGCTAAAAAAAGACAAAAAGTTATACAAAAAACTAACATTCTAATTCGCACATAACTTGAGTAAATATTAGAATTACTCAGGTGATTTCTTGTTGATTAATTATTATTTCACAGTGCATTTGGTGGAATGATGTACACCCCAAATTATTAACCTGTCTAACATTCATTCTAATTTAGAACAGGCCATTTCCGATCTTGGTTACCCTACTTCAAAACTCCACTAAAATCTCATTAAAAATGCATCAGTTTGTATAAAACAAAGTCGGTGCCAAAAAGTCCGAATGAGACATAAAAATAGCACGAAATTTATGCAAATTATATTCTTCTCACAGGTTTTTTGTAGATGCCACAGACTCATTAAATATGCTTTCTAATAATATTATATTCATATATGCTGTTTGGTTCCAAGCTACACTTCAGGTAATGTAGTGTGTTACATGATTAAGAAGAGCTAGTTATAATGATATTCATGCTGGTTACTTACAAAGGTCCTATCATCATCATCACCAGCTCATGTTTGACAGCCCGGTTGGCTTTGTGGTTAGTGACCCTGACAATCCCACCCAGGACAAACATTTGTATGCATGAATATGTCTGTTTGTTCTGTGTCTGAATGTAAATATATATATGAGTATGTATTTCAAAGTAGTACATATATCACTTATCTGGTTACCATATCACAAGCTCTGCTTAGTTTGGAATCAGATTGGCCGTGTGTGATAAATGTCCCAGGATGTACTTCTCTACTGCAAGAGCACGAGCCTTCTAACATCGAGGGGGTCATAGTCTATCACGCGGGCTTAGTGTAGATTGGCGGATTGCACATGCCTTTGAATGTGACATCTCGGACGTATAAAAGCCTTATATCCTTCTTATATGTATCTTAATAATGCTAATATTATCTTAATATTAATGCATAAATTTGATGTTTGTTACTTAATTACGCAAATTGCACACAGAATATTTGTTTTTAATGGATTAGAAGGTGTTAGCCTCAGATAGCTTTTACGCCTTAACACGGACTGTTCCGGTGAGCGCAAAGTGCTCTCAACCGAAGACATATGGGTAGGTTATTTTATCCCGGGAAAATTGAAGATCCCCGGAAACGCAGAGGTGGAATCTAGTTACTAGTAATATGTACGTAAATTATGTTAAACTTCATGCATAACCTGATCGGTTAGCGGACGAACAGTTGGCTCAGCACCAACAATTTCACGGGTTCGATTTCGGTCGAGAAGTTTGTTGTGTAGTCGGACCGTTGTTAAGTAGAACTCAAATTAGATTTAGTTCTGAAGTGCATGCTTCTTGTTTATCGCAAGGTTGCTTGGTGCAGATGTAGTGAGTTAAGATAGCATATCGGTATTTATAATTATCACTATTCGATCTATCTAGTGGTATTAAATATTTTCTATGTATGGGCTATATTCAATTTTTGTGTATTTGTCTCTGTTTTAATGTTTAGTACTCCGCAGGAATTTCTATTGTAAAATAGTTAAAAAAATCAAAAGTCACATTAAAAAATGTTTATAAAATGCTAATTAATATACGAACGAGTGGTAGCTTTCACGTTAATATGGGGTCTATTTTATAGTCAAAGCCGAATGTAGATAATGCTTCAAATTCATGTTTCAAATTCATGTTTCAATCATAAACAGATTGTTTTTATTGATACTTATATCGATATCCTAGGTAATTTTTACAACAAAGCAATTTCAAATTAACCCAACATTCACGCGTTAAATATGACTTTAGTATATATGTACTATAGAACATATTAATATTTTATAGAAATTGGCAACACCGAACCCTACTACAGTACATAGTTTAGTTTACCAGATATATTTATAGGATAAATTAGCGGTTGTTCAAAACATCTAAACTGGGACGGATAAACGCCAGAATTGGTAGAAATGCCAACGATTATCGTCAACGACACGGCCTGGCACCCTGCCAGTAACTGGCAACGTTACACTGCGTGCCAGAAAGTGTCATGTGTTTGTGGCACTTTTATATTTATCTTGATACAACGGATATAATTAAATTAATGAACATGTCTTATAAAGCTTCCAAGTGCCAACTGTTAGTGGCTAATTTATGTCGATTTGTTGGAGTTTATTGCTTGGCCTTTTTTCTATAATATTTTTTATTGTATGTTTTAAAAATAATATGATAATAAATATAAAAAAAAAATTAGAGGTGTCAAGGGACATCCGGATGGAACGAAGTTTCTTCACTAATTAGTCCTTAATTATATATATATAGTATAGCTCGGCAAAGCTCGGCCACGCTCGGCCCCGCTTGGAAGTGTGTCGTGACAACTTTTTCGTAAGAATTTTTTCCGTCTAGCCCCCTTTCACAACGCGCGATAAGGAACTTCGTTCCAAAACTTGAAAGAATCCTTCTATATAAACGAAATACAAATAATTCATCGATACACATAATCAATGGGAAATCTTTAGAATAAGTTAACTTTGAAGTACTCAATATCATTATTTAATTAATTTGTTTATTAAATTAGTCCAAAAAAAAACTTAACCATCAACTGTAAAGAGTAAACCTGTAAACCATCATAAAAAAAACTATCGCTAGTAATTAAGTCTCCACTACATAAACATTTTTGTTACGTAACTTTCAAATAAATATTTTTTCTAAAATTATATATACAGACTGGCTGTATAGCTACATACCTTTGCCTGATTAAAAACAAATACGACGAGTCTATAGAATATGCCAAAGCGATGATAAGAAATGTCAAATTTTGACATTCGCATAATATAAAAAGAATAACTCACTATTATCGTTAAGCTGGTTTTACCATTTTTTTGAGGCGTGAAAAAACTTCGTCTGTACATACAGTCTGCTTTTTCACTGTGCTTCTGGTAAATATGCTAATTTTATTCAACAAAAGTGCTCAAAGGAATTGTTTTTGTCTTCTTTTTTGTCTGGGCATATCCCTTTAGCGGCTGGTGCTTTATTGTCTCACTTTTTTTGGATTATCTAAGTTCTGTTTTTATTCGTAAGTATGGTGTTTGTAGGAATTTAGAATTTACCTCTATATAAAATATGGCTACATAAAACTAAAGCGAAGAGCATTTTACGTTAGTTATTCCATACATTTAGAACACGATCCTTGTTGAAATATATCCATATTACACTCTATTAATCTGATCCATACTATTATTATAAATGCGAAAGTAACTCTGTCTGTTACGCTTTCACGCCAAAACTACTGAACCGATTTAAATGAAATTTAATACACAGATAATCCAGAGCCTGAGAAAGGACATAGGCTACTTTTTATTCCGGGAAAATTGAAGATCCCCCGGGAACGCGGGCGATGTCGCGGGTAGCCACTAGTTATAAATAAAGCATAACTATGACAACCAGATTTATTTTAATCCTTATAATTTTATTTTATGTATTCTCAAATTACATTCAGACGCGGATAGTACACAAATATTTGTACAGGGTGATTATCTAACCTTCGATAAGCTGTAATAGTCTGGATCACTAAACACTAAACCAACTGGCCATGACGGCTGACATTAAAAAACAAAGGACAGCAGTATTTATGTGAACGAGATTCGAAAACATAAGTCGAAGAGCATTATTTCACAAACGAGATCGGATTCAAAGCTTATAAGGGACCGGTCAACATATCTGAAATGAAACTGTCTAGACACCATTTGTTTAGTAACAAGTTGAACTGAAAGGCTATTTTTTTACGCTCTCTTAACTAGATGACCCACGCAACTTCGATAGCGTCACTTCCCCGTTTTTGCAACATTTTTCAATAATGCTCCGCTCCTATTCATTGTAGCGTAATTATATATAACCTATAGCCTTCCTCGATTAATGGGCTATCTAATACTGGATTTTTTTTTATATCGGGCCAGTAGCTAGATTAGCGCGTTCACGCAAACAAACAAACGGAGTCTTCAGCTTCATATATGATGATGATGATTGGTCCGACCGATTTCGGCCATGGCGACCACTTTGACTCCTAGTCAACTGGCGCTGATGCACCCGAAGATGGCTTATGTAGCCTATCTTCACGGCGAAACTGCGTGCACACTGGGGGCACGTGAGTACGCCGTTCTCATAATTATATGATATGGCAGCAGGCGGGCGAGCCTTTAACTGGTCGCGTTTGGTATCAAGGTCAGCTTTACGCTGAACCTCGAACTCGCGTACTTGGCTGTTTACAAAATCAAGTAAAATGCCCTTGTTGCCTACTGATAATAACTTCATTACTTTTTTATGACAGCAATGGGTTCACTAATTGATCACTTTACTTAATCAGTACTGCTTACGTTTTACCCGACTACAGCAAAGTTAAAGTGAAGGGTTATGTTTTTAACTGTCTATGTATGTATGTTTATATTTTTCATAGTATGTTTACCCAGAGCATCTTAAAAACCTAACCTACTTATCCGAAATTGAAGAACGCATCATTATTTTATAACCACTAAGCTTATGAATTATATATTATATTCCATACGTTTTACCATTTTCTCAGCGCCACCCCACCCAAAACTTTTGCGCTCTAAAACCACTGATCATGTGACAAGCTTTAAGCTATTTTATCTTCGAGCTTGCAGACATTTTAAGTGAAGCGAAATCTCCTCAATTTTTCTCCAATCTTGTTCAAGTACCCTTTTGTGATAAAAGTTGGAAAAGTACAAGGTTTATGACGTCATTATATCGTTGGCCAATTAACTCGTAAAACGAAGGAGAATAGGAATTATAGCACATTTACCTTTGCCGAGTAATAGGTTCACTCGATTATTACAGTTTTTTTATGTCGTGTGCTTATTTTTTTATTTTAAAGAGTTATTCCAGTTTTATTAAAAGCTATTTATAAACATAATTTGTATCTTATAAATAGTTAGTAAATTAAGTTATAAGTTGACTGACTTTTAAGGCCCAGGTTTTATTCCCATTCAGGACAAAAATTTTGTGTGCATTAGCATTTCTCTTCGTTCTGTATTTGGGTGTTATGTATATTTAAGGTATATTGCATGTACATAAAATATGTACTTAACTACGAATATCAACTATTTGTTTAACATAGTACAAGCTCTGGTTAGCTTGAAATCAGATTCACCTCATGTAAAAAAAATCCCAAATAATGTAATGTAATTTGATAGGTATAATCCATTAAAGCCATGCAGTAGAACATAGTGAAGGCAAATTAGAGTGCCGTTCTCTAAGACAGTCTAACAGACGTCTTGTGGAAGAAAAGTAGATTAGATTCCTTTGGAATTTGCAGCCTTTCCGTAAATTAGTTTTCATGTAATGGACAAAGCGTAAATTGAAACTTACGTAACATGTGAGCTCAGATAAATAAATAAATAAAATAAATAAATATCCTGGGACATTTTTCACATACGGTCAATCTGATTCCAAAGTAAGCTTGTATTATGGTAACCTGATATACTACATATAACACTTTTAAATACATATTATAGATATTTACATCCAGAATCCAGATATATCTATCCTTGTTACTCTCTTTCAGTCTCCCTTTGTCTTATATTGTTGGAATTTTACACGAAGTTTGTTTAGAAGTTATTATTTGGTGGGTGTTATATTATGGTTTTGGAATCTTAGAAACTAATCATAACTTGGGGCATTTTTCTCATGTTTTTTTTATGAAATTGTAAAAGATTTACATATAATTTACTAGTGCATAAATACAGTAGTTTTGTTTATTTACTTGAATCGTACTGATGGTAAGAAATCAGACAAATGAAAACTATTTTATGAAGTGTCTTTCATAATAACAATTATACTCATTTTGGTACGAGATACTTTAAGCATATTTTATGCTAATAAGTGTTATACAGTTTCAAATATTTTTTTACCTACTAAAGTCTGTTAAGTACTGAAAAAAGCACTCGGTAAAATTTAAAATTAATTTTTCATATTTTTCAATATTCGTTCGTTACTTAGCTAAAAGGGGTGGGCTGTCAACTGCATTGCAGTCTTGTCGAAAGAGATAAATCTCACAAAACTATCCGGTATGTACTATGGGAACTGTAAAGAACTTTAAAACACCTCGACTTTTTAAGCGGTGGAGTGTTGTAAACAGAAAGAGGAATTATCAGTTTAATTAAATTGAATTAAAAAGTCGTGATGCGAATGAATGCTTGTTCAAGAGTTTCCAGAAAAACACTGAAGTTCGTTAAATTTTTGTGAAAAAACATAATATTGCTGATGGAAAAAAATAATAGACTAAAATTACAATATCAAGAAATTCAATCTTATTTTGTGTGCTAATTATGTTGTAAAATTTATACCAACTAGTTATCTGCCATGGTGGAATGCTTACGATGGTTTCCGAAGGATCTACTTAAATTGTATTTTTCTTCTTAATAACCTCATTTAGACAAAAACGAACATTGTAAAACCAAAAATCATCAAAACGATAATATAGTTTTCATGTTTTATTTATAATATTAGTTAGATATTTTATTTGAATAAACTTTTAAGTGATATAATTGTGAGTTACATAAGTAAGCGTATAATGTCTGCCAAATATCGATGGTTCAATCGCCGAATCGACAAATTTCTTAAACTATCCCATCCAAGAAGTATAGGACGTATAAATCACATTGGTGCAATGACGTTATGTTTTATTTTTAACAATATACCATCTTAAGTTTGCCGTTTTATTTACTGACTATATTTTTTACTTAACATCTGAGATATGAAATGTCATAAATTTACAAAAACTACAATATTCCCAATATATGTGTATATATACCTTATATACAATTTATTTTATGTTTTATATTACTTTTAGAATTAAATTACTAATTTTAATATAAACGTGTGATTTTGTTCATTCACCTTCATAACAACTAAACAATTTTAGTCAACAAAAAAGACTACTTTTGAACAAAAAGTATAGTAGGTTACCTACCTACGTTTATGTTAAACATGTAACGATTTTTAAACATAAATATGATACCTTTATTATAAGTATGATAAATAAATAAAACCCACAGTGTAATATTTTGTATTGTTTTAGAACCATTTCTATTGTGTGACATTTTCTAGTGAATAAAATTCTGAGCTCATATTGTCTTTGAGATAACAGACATGCCGTACCGGAGTGCATTATTAAAATTCAATTTATGAAGTTGTTAGCTTAACGGAAACATGGTTTATTCTATTTTATTGGCGTTGTACAATCATTTTATATACATCTAATTATATGAGGACATAATATGATGTAGTTAGTGATGTGCCTTAAAAAATATCTCCTGAGATATACTCGTGTTATTCTTAACTGAATTAACACACATTATGTATTGCAAGAAATATTTTTATGTACAAAATTATTATTTTAAAATAGAAACATCAAAACTTTAAAACCCTTCTCAACACTACGCATGATTAAAAAAATATTATTATTTTCCATTTATAAAAAGAACTCAAAGCAGAAAGGATTTAAATTCTAATAACATAAAGCTAACAATCCAATACTCAATAAGACAATCGGACACAGAAACGAGATGATACTGCAAAATGGGACTTTAGTACAAAAGGAATTAAAAAAATCTTAAAACCAATCATACGGAGGTCGGTTACTACGCTTCCACTCGGAGGAATTAAAACTGGCCACGTTTTCCAATCGCAATATCATAAAGTGGTGCAGTTCGCGTGTATATAAGTGTATCGGTAGCTTTCAGCGGTTCTGTGGTCGAGAGAGCTCTTTTGACGGTCTTTTTTGAATTATTTCTTTTTGCTTTTTATAAATTGCCAGTAATGTGGTTTCTATGAATGAAGGTTTCATTTGAAAAGGGTTTTGTGATAAAGTATTGTACCTTTTAAAGTAGGTAGGATACCTATGCATAAGGACTTCAACAGACCTATTTTGCATGTGAAATGAGATTGAATATGTATAGGGTATGGTCATTTTAGCATAAGTATGCTATTTCTTATTATTTAAGAACCGTTTTAATCTAGAATAAAAAATTTTTGTATGTGTGTGGTTAAAGGTGACCTGTCAACCGAAGATAACTAGATTCTTAGGCAGTCATAAGTCCTCTAAGGCCCAAAATAATATAGCATTTCAATTAATTACAAATTATATGTACCTATTGGAGACATTTTTGTGTCAAGGAGCTACATAATATGTAGTAAACAAAATATGCCATTATCTACCAAGCACGTTTTAATAAGCTTTTCCCAAATAAAATCTGATTTAAAGCCCAGTTAGCATAATACCATTTTAAAGTAAAACAAATATTAAAATGGCATGTTGTTGCTTAATAATTTAAATACACAGGCCCTTGCTTGGGGCAATTTCAGTAACATTTTGTATTTAACCACAAATGTATTTACTAAAGAAACAGTCGAGTCAGTACAACGTTTGTTGGCTTTTACTGTTATATTAGATTTTGCAAGATTAAACTTTAATGTTACCAATCTTCTATACTTATAATAAATCTGTAGAGAGGTCAATTCTGTACATGAAATATATTTTCAAAATAACTATCAGGGGGTGATTAGTGATCGATACTGACGCCAAAAATGCAATCAGTAAAATTTTTGTCTGTCTGTCTGTCTGTCTGTCTGTCTGTCTGTCTGTATGTTCCTTATAGAAACAAAAACTACTGGACGGATTTTAACGAAACTTGGTACAATTATTTTTCATACTCCTGGGCAGGTTATAGGATACTTTTCATAACGCTACAATCAATAGGAGCAGAGTAGTGAAGGGAAATTTTGGGAAAACGGGAGAAGTTACTCCATTTTTTAAGCTTCCGTCGCGTGTGCAGCCTTAATGGTTAAAGTTACATAGAAATTATGTATGACGGAAATATTCTAGATAAAATTTTCTAAAAAATATTCCGCAACAGGATATGTCTATCTTTTATAGTTGACTCAGAATAACACATGTAACTCCTGTTAGCTTAGCAGTTCGGAGCATTCTGATTATATTTTACTCTTACGTTTAAAATACTCTCACTAATCCCTAATTTAAAAAAGTTAACATTATTACCTATTCAATAAAAAAGAATCATAGAAATCGGTATAGAAACACCAAAATTATAGAAGAAATAAGCCATCGCGTCGTCACACGTGAATACTAAATCATGCTATAAGTAAGGATTATTTTTAAACGACTTAAAAAAAGGAGGAGGTTGGAAGAACGAAGTCGCGGGTTAAAGTTAGAGTTAGCCCAAAGAAACTATTCCACGCGAACGAAGTCGCTGGCAGAAGCTAGTATTTAATAGACATGGCTTTATGGAAAACGATTTATGAATGTGCTACAATACTTATCCCTAATTAAATTTTAAGTCAATTTCCGTCATCGTAGGCCAAAATCATATCCTACCTCATATACTACCGAGGAGCTCGAGCCTTCCCTAACAACGAGGAGTTGAGGCCACCCGGGCCTAGGGCCTAGGGCAAACTTCACATGCCTTTAATTGGGTCCTGCAAAACTATGAAAACAATGCGTTGATGATTCAATATATTAACGAATTTACTAATCTATATATATAAAACAAGTCCCTGCCGCCGCTGTCTGTCTGTCTGAACGTGATGAAAGATTTCTATGTATAATACATCAATTTGGACCCGGTAAGAGCGCTGGTGGGCAGAACGAAGTCTGCCGGCTCCGCTAGTATTAGTTATAAAATGATTTGAATGCTAATTTCTGTGCAATATTTTTACTACATAAGGCAGACGTAATAGCAAGCGACAAATTCTCACCGGATTAATTAAAATGTAGCAGCGAAAAGCTGCAGAATTAAAAATTCAAATTATGCAGCGACGACGTCGTTTTAAAAACAATTACTATGTTTACTTGATGAATATTCCATTTCCCTTTAAAGTATATTTTCGTATGAAGTGTTTATTGGGATCTTATAAGAATTATCATATGATGAAACATGATATTGTCATTGAAGTATGTGCTTAAATACGTGTCTGTATAGAAACAATTTTCAACGGCACAACATCAGTGTAGCAAGATATAAGCAGTGAATTTCAAACCATATTATTTTATAGCCAGTCATTTTTGATAAATCATTAGTATATGTTTATCAGTTATTCCATTAGCCAGCATGAATTAGAAATGAATACCAAGAATTTGTTAGTCTGTTAATCTTTAGTCCTACAGAATATAATACAATCAATATTTCAAATATAAAAAAGACATTTAAGTTTTTCTCTGTATTCTAAATAGGAGGTTACGATAATAAAAAACAGTAAAAAAAAGAATTCTCATAACTTTACTGATTCAATTTATGGAAACGAGTTCCCCGGATGAAGGGAGCGGCATGAAGTTTCATGAAACCTAAATTTATAAGGATACTCTAACATTCGTTCAACAAAATTATATTTTCAGCAATAAAATTTAAATGTAAATTGAGTTAAGAGGAAAACACTGGAATTAGGAAAGCCGAAACGGTCACAAAGTGTCAAAAAAAGTGGATAATAGTTATACAAGCTCAAAGGTATACTAATAACATAAATTCAGCTAAGGTTCTTACTGTATAAATATGGAAATAATCTTAGAAATGTCAGTAGAATCAAAATATAGGCCTTAATCTAAATCTGACATGAGATTGAAATAACAGTAATTCACATAACAGTGCTAATTTTTTAAATATAATATTATGTACCTGATTAGCAATTTAATTCTAATCTATCTAATTCTAAAGTTATAAAACCTTATCTAAACTTGATAAACAATGCGATATTTATGTTTAAACCCGAATTCTATACAACCAAATTTAAGCTTAACCGAATTTGCTCAAAAATATGGCATTGTATATCAAAATAGGAGTACAAAAAGCCAACCCAATCCAGTTAAATTCGGTTCAAAGCAATGGTACCCCAGAGACGCAGACTACAGTGACTCCAGCACATCACAAAATGTAATTTCAGTACGTAAAGATAAATGGGGGACATACGAGAACATCTGTGTCACAGTTCAGACGTTGCCCTTCCGACGTATACTTACAGCATGTATACGCTGTTTTTATGTGTTCTTTATGTACCTTTGTTATACGGGTTGTGTATTAAAATCGAGCTATTGTCTTGTATGATCGTTAAGTAGTCTAAAAGGAGAAAATGTTACATTAACTAAATATAAGATTTTATGCTTATTAATAAAAGTTGAAGCTAATTTGAGATTTATTCATTTTTATTTATGAAATTTATGTAGGTTTCATGCTAAGTATATTTAAGTTGGGCCTTAATATAGGTATCATAATTAAAATTGAACACCGTCGTGCGAATTATTGATATTTCAGTCTCATTAGAAGACCATATTAGTTCGACAAAAATTTTAACGATTATTCATTAATGATTCTTTAATTTAATTGTCTAACGTATGTATCTCTCCATTTTATGAACAAATGATGTGAATTTCGATCTATGTGTTTTAACTCATACTCGAAACGATAAAATTAATTCAAGCTGTCGATTTATTCAAAGATATTTTTTTTTATTAATTAGCATGATTTTCTTCGTTTACCTACCAATTTTGAACCAAAAAGACACAATTGATTAAACTTTAGCGTAGAACAGTTTGATAAAGCCGCAACTTGAACGTTTTTCTATTGCAAACTGCGGTTTCCAATCAAAAACTTTCAGTAGATTGTTTTAGTGCTTCGTTTTGATTTGAAAAACGTTTAAAAAGAGATTTTTTGATTGTTGGTTCACAGAATACTACGTGGTGTGTAGTTTGTTTATATTGTGCAGTCAATAAAATTTATAAATGAAGTTATGTATGAATTGAATATCGTCGAACGTGAATAAAGGATGTTTCATAGATAGATATTTTTTAGTGACGTTTATCATGATAGCCAAAATTTATTTATTATAAAGACGAGAATGAAATCTATTTATTATTGTAATCTATTTATATAGATAATATAAAAGATAATTAAGTCAAAATAGTTAAGCTTGTACAAACGGCAATTAACATATGCTTGTATTATTCATATATGCTTAACACTTTAACACTTTTGGTTAACAAATATTAGTATTTTATTTACGTACATACCTACACAAATAACTATTGGTCACACATAATCTATCATTGAATTTAATATCTTCTAACTTAGAAGTTCCTTAATTTTGTTATATTGGTACATTTATACAGAACTTATAACGAAATAAATCCAATATGTCTGTTACAAAAATGGCTCCAAAAAACGCCCAATACCTCGTTAGTGGAATGTATCTAAAGAAAAAAAAAATGCTTATCACGGAACACGTGTAATGTGTATGTTCCTTCTCATAGTATAACTATATATACTACTAGCGGACCCGGCAGACTTTGTTCTGCCCACCAGCGCCATCTACCGGGTCCAAATTGATGTATCATACATAAAAACCTTCCCCATGAAATACTCCATAATTAGGTGAAAACCGCATGAGAATCTATTCAGTAGTTTTTGTGTTCATCGCGTTCAGACAGACAGACAGAGGCGGCGGGGACTTAGTTTTTTATATATAGATAGTATAGAAATAGTAACACGTACAGTCAGCGAAACAGCTATTCATGCGGACATCGATCTAATGTACAGTTGCGGACATAGTTTTTCTGGAAGAGGTCATTAACCCTTAACAACCCACAAGTGTCTTGCGGACACAATTTTGCGTGTATGTTTTCATAAAAACTAAAGTATTTATTTTTATGAATCGGCCTTTTATCTAATTTATCGCCAATGTTTTACGAATCTAAATGTGCAATGAAAATATTTGTAACATGAATAATTTATTATTTATGGTTAATAAACAAAAATAGTACTTCATCAATCCAGAAGTGTCCCACAGACACAATAACATTTTTGTTTGATTCGAGTGTGAAGGTAGATTGTTTTTATTTACATTTATTTATAATCTTCTAGTGTCGGGTGGACAATAGCGGCTGCTAGACCTTGGTTATGTTATAATCGTAGTCTTTGTAATCGTATCAGGTATCAGTGATCAGAAACTTTTGTCATAAAGTAGTAGTGTTCTAATTCGCTTTTATTCAAAGATATGGCTAAACGGTAACTAACACAAAGTTATATTCAACGTGCCCTTGTTGAAAGTTACGATGAAAACATTTTTGTGCGTGAGTGCGATAGTGATGATGAGAATTTTGCTGTTGACAGGTATTCTGATAGTGAAAGAAATTTTACAGAACCAGCATCTGAAAACGATGATGAACAATTATGGAGTGAGAGTGATGATGTACCATTACAAGAATACGTCTCAATTGACACTTATAAAGGAAGAGATGGAACAACTTGGAAATCAGAACCTGACAGTTACCCCCTATTTGGTACCACATCTCGGAAAAGAAGGACAAAACAGGGCGGAAAATTTTGCGTACAATGGAGTCAATCAGTTATATGAACCATACTTCCGAAGTAACAGAAATGTTACTTTTGATAATTATTTCACGAGTATTGATGTCGCAAAATCTTTGGCACAAAATGGTCTTACAATAGTTGGAACATTGAGAAAAACAAGAAGTGTATACCTCCAAATTTTCAACCAAAGAAAACCCGCGATATTGAGTCTAATGTATTTGAATTTTATAAAAATATGACATTGGTCTCTTATGTACCAAAAAAGAATCGTGCTGTAATTTTGTTGCCTACGATGCATCATGGAAAGGAACAAGCTGTGAAAAAATCTGAAAGAAACTTATACTACAACCAAGGAAGGTGTCGATACGCTGGACCAGATGGTTCATGAGTATACAGTTCGGCGTAAAACAAATAGGTGGCCAATTGCATCTTTTCAAAATATTATAGATGTTGTTGGCATTGCATCGCTTATTACATGGAAAAATATATATCCTGATTGGAACTAACGTAAAAAAAATACACTTGGAAAACTATTTTTACGTGAAATCGCAACCGAGTTGGTAACACCTCATACCTACCTACCTACGGAGACGAAGCACGAAAGGACTATCAAGTTACCACTTAGCAGCCATGCAAGACGTGGCAAATCAGGAAGCTACTCAGTCATCTAAACCTGCTGCGAAAAGGAAGAGGCGTTGTTATATTTGCCCTTGGAAATTATCAAGGGCTTCTAAACAGTGTTGTGATAAATGCATTCGCAATGTCTGCTCTGAACATTCTGAAAAAAAATATTTGTAATATCTGTAAGTAAATAAGTGTAAATATACATTACTGAAATACATTATACTGTCTTTTTCATTAAAAATATCTTTGTTTTCTTTCATCATACCTTACATTTATATAAAATGAGTGCTTTTGTGACTAGTGACTGACCAGTGGTGTCCAACAGACACTATTGATGAACTAAATAAACACATCGAGAAATTAACATTGGAGCTACTCTCCGCGAATTATGAAATTGATAACATGGGATTAGAGAATAAACGCCTCAAGGAAGAATTAGAAAAAGCGGAAACAACAATAAATACATATAAAAAAATTAGTTACACAGAATGCATTTCGACACCTGAAGGACGAAAGCGAAAGAAGCAAAAGTTAACATCATCAAAAAGCCTACACTCCAGCCCGATGGCAATAATTACATCCAACACAGAGAGGTCTATAAAACGAAAACTAATTACTAATGTTAAACAAGTTAATATTTTAGAGAAACAGTTAAAAACGGCAGAAACCCCTATCATTGAAGCAACTATACCAGAAAACAAAGTAACAAATATAGAAAGGAAGAAGGAGGGTTTTGATTTATTGTCGGATGAAAAAAGCCAAATTCATAAAAGGAACACAGATAAAAAGTCAATTCAGAAAGTGATAATACTAGCGGATCAACAAGGAAATGGAATGCGGGAAGCACTACAGAATCTTCTAGGATCTAACTATCGAGTTTGTTGCTATTGGAAGCCGGGAGCTAAACTTTCGGAAGTGCTTAATTCGGCTAATACGGAGGTATCGACGTTGGGCTTCGAGGACTATGTTATTGTGTTGGGGGGCATAAATGACAATAATCCATTTGAGATTAGATCAAGCTTAATTAAATGGTTGGAGCATGTTACGAATACTAATATAATATTAAGTGAAATTCCCTACAATAGACAACTTAATGAAAACAAAATTAATTATGAATTAAGATTTGTATGCAAAAATTATAAAAATACTCATTTTATTGACCTTAATTATAGCTTATCAAGACCCAGAAACAACAAATACAAGACATCTCTCATTTCCAGAACATTGCTCAAGGAAATTCTCAGGATTGGTTACCAAATTAATTATAAAAACTATATAGCGCAAAACATGCTCCGGAAATCAGATGTACAGGTAAAGCATACACAAACCGATCCAATAATTACTCAGCAAGATAAAGGTACACAAACTGAATCATTTTTTCGTGACGAACAGTAAATATAAACTTGGAATACTCCATCAAAATATTGCTGGAGTCTTAAACAAACAAGATGATTTAAACATTAACATAAGTGAGTTAATGGACAAAGGTATAAACATTGATGTGATATGTCTATGTGAAACGTTTATGGAAAAGGGGACAGAAAATAATTTAATAATGAATCAGTATATAACAGCGGCAACATACAGTAGAAGAAATTCAAAGAGAGGAGGTGTTTGTATTTTGTTAAATAAAGACTTAGATTACGTATCAATTGCTGAAATTACTGCTATGGGTAAAAACTTTATTTTTGAGTGCTGTGGAATAAAAATTATAAATTATGATATAGTTATACTGTGCATTTATAGAACACCATCATCTAATGTCAATGAGTTTTTAATGAAATTGAATGAATGCCTTTATACATTGTGCTGCAATAATAGAAGAAAAATTATACTTTGTGGTGACTTTAACATTGACATAATGAAGAATACGAATGCAACTATTGAGCTTAAGCATCTCCTAGAACAATACAATTTAAAAAATATGATTAATGATCCTACTAGGGTAACAATGACTACGAAAACTTGCATTGACTTAATTGCCACAAATATAACTGGTGGAGTTACTCAAATTCACAACCTGGGTCTTTCGGATCATACAGCTCAAAGTTACGTAATACCAGTAGCTCGTAGGCGACCGTCTAAAGTGGAATGGTGGTTTGATTATAAAAGGGACTATTCTAAAGACAATAAGTGTAAGTTCTTAAACTGTTTGGAAAACCTATCTTTTAGTGAAGTTTACGAAAAGGACACAGCTGCTGAGGCTTTTGAATATTTTTACAATTTGTTCGCTTTATTTTATATGTTATGCTTTCCAATTATTAAGATAAAGGTAACAAACAAAAATATTAATAATCAATGGTTGACAAAGGGTTTAAAAGTATGCTGCAAAAAGAAAAGGTGCCTTTATTATGAGTATCGTAATTCTGGGAATAACTTTGTTAAAAAAACATATTATAGGAATTATTCTAGGATTTTAAGGAAATGCTTCATTTATTCTCAGAAATCGATTAAAGCTAAGTTTATTGAGAAAGCTAGAAATAAGACCAAAGCAGCGTGGTCAGTAATAAAAGAATATACAACTAATAATAATAAATATAATTCAATTGCTCACATTAATATAAATAATAATAAAATTGACAATCCAAATGACATTTCTGAGCATTTTAATAAATACTTTATTAATACTATAGAAGACAACTGTTCTTCAAGCTTTGAGTTGAATGATAATGAAAAATTCGTGGAATCAACTGAGTCCAGTATATTTATAGCACCCATTGATTGTGATGAATTAGTTAAAATTATTATGTCACTGAAAAACACTACCTCAGTTGGCTATGATGAGATACGTACAGATGTAGTAAAGATGAGTATCAACTTGATTGCTGTTCCTTTGACTCATATTATTAATTTGTCATTATCGCAAGGTGTATTTCCAGAGGAACTAAAAAAATCGGTAGTTAAACCATTGCACAAAAAGGGAGATAGAAGTAATTTGGATAACTATAGGCCAGTCGCTTTTAATACTATTTTTTCCAAAATATTTGAAAAGGTTATGTATAAGAAAATGTCTAGTTTTATTGAGTCCAATAATATTGTAAAGGATGAACAAAATGGTTTTCGGAAAAATAAAAGTACCTCTCTAGCAATATTTAAATTAATTAAAGACGTAACTGATTGTCTAGATAAAAAAATTCCTGTCACTGTTTTGTATATGGATATGAGCAAAGCATTCGATTATGTATGTCACAAAAGATTGTTATTTAAGCTTTATAAGTATGGAATACGTGGTCCAGCGCATGATTGGATTAGGTCTTATTTAACAAACAGAATGCAATGTGTTGAGATTGAAAGATTCAGTCAGAATAGCAAGTCTAATGAAATAATTAGGTCAGTTTACAGGAAAAATAAGTATGGGGTGCCACAGGGTAGTATTTTGGGTCCTTTTTTGTTTCTTTTGTACATAAATGATTTACCTAATGCAATATGTCATAATTGTATTTTATTTGCTGATGACACAACTGTTATTATTAAGGGAATTAATAAAGAGACTTATGAAAGCGAAATTAATTCTGTACTTGTAGATGTTATAAATTGGTTAAATTTAAACAATCTCAAGGTAAATGTAAAAAAAACTAAATTCATGCAATTTCGCACACCGCAGGGCAATATAAATAAGCTAGACATATCTTACCAAGGGGAGCAAATTGAAGAAGTACTTTCTGCGAAATTTTTAGGTATAACCATAGATTGTCACTGCCATTGGAAAGACCATATCTTTAATATATCCACACGAATAAACTCCTTCGTATTTGCACTAAGACGGATCAGTTTAATTGTAACAAAAAAAGCTGCAATTAACGCGTATTATGGTTATGTGTACTCAGTTTTGCGGTATGGTATTTTGATTTGGGGACGATCATCAGCCATAGATAAAGTTTTTATTATGCAGAAACGCTGTATTCGAGCAATATTTGGTTTAAGGCAAATTGAATCATGTCGACAATTTTTTAGAGATAATAAGATATTGACAGTACCTAGTATATATATTTTTGACGTTTGCATATTTGTATTCAAAAACAAGACTTTATTCCAACAAACAGAACAAGTAACGCAATATAATACACGACTACGGAACAGAAATAAACTATACAAACCCCTTACAAAATTAACTGTTGTGACAAACAACTGTTACATAATGGCGATAAAAATATACAACAAACTTCCTGAAAATATTAAAGATGTACCTCTATCAAAATTTTCGAAATTGTTAGTTGACTGGTTAAATGTTAGATGTTTTTATAGTATTCAGGAATTTTTTGACTACAAATGACTTTTGATGTGTGACTTTTACTGTTTAATTTATTTTATTATTGATTTTGACATTTATTTTTATTTTAAACTTGGATATGTGTAATTGTAATTGAATATGAAATGAAAGTGTAATTTGCAAACTGTGATATTTTTCTGAATTCAATAATAATAATTAATGGATGTAATAATAATAATTTAAATGATTGTATATGCTTGGAAAGGCAGAATTTGGAATGAACTGCTTGTAACATGAAATGTATAACACCTATGTACCTACCCAAATTTATACAAATAAATATTTCTATTTCTATTTCTATTTCTATAAAAGCTTTTCAAATACCTATATTGAAAGTTATATAACATTTTTAAAGATAGAAATCTCTATTTCAAGCGGAAAACAAATATAAATTCCCTAACTAACCGAATCGATGCCAAGTTTCATATCTGCTCGTAGACCGTCTACGACGTAGCTACGTGCTACGAACTACGAAATGGTTACAAATGTGGAATGATGTATTTTATACTGTTTATTGTATAATTAGCTTCTGCCTCGCGGTTTTACTCGTGTTCTTGGTGGATTTTAATTGACGTAGAATAAACGTTTCCTATGTCTCAATTCGGAACGGTCTACTAAGTTTCTTCAAAATCATATAGCTGTTGTACGTCTATCTTTACAGACATAGATATGATCAGACAAGATAATAAATGAATTATCTTAGTTTAATAAGCAGCTTACTACGGGTGATTTTATTATTATAAAAATCCCCGAACTATGTAATATTTCGCTTGTTTTTGGAATGCAAGCGTCTCTTAAAAATGTAAACATTTGTCTTTCTAAAAAGTACTATCAATACTGACAAAATTATATTGTTATATAAGTAAGCTGATTTGTTTGCTCTATAAGTCTTTAAGATTTTATTTAGAACTAAAAATATTTTCTCAACTTTCATAGTGTTGAGACTTTGAGCTTAGTTTATAACAAGTTTCGAACTGTTGGCAGAAAATATATCCTAAGGATGATAACTTTTATTTTCTATAGAATTTTATAGTTATTAATAAATATTTCACATCTCATCTCATGATATCCATAAAGCACTTAGCAATAATCTCAAGATTAAATCGATCATTATTTTATAATCATCATAAAATGGTGATCGTGCTGCTGAAGTTTCATATTTCCTATGTATTATTTTGCAAAATGCGTGTTTATTGCTCACTTTTCTTAGTAAAAATAACGAAGTGAACGGCAAGGTCTATGGTGAAAATATAGGTGCAAAATATTATGAGAAAATATTTATATTCTGTTACAAAATACATCGAAATAATAATAACTTACATTTAAATCTTGACACATTTCCCACATACAGACAATTTGATTTCAAACTAAGCATCGGTTGTACTTTGGATACTAATTTAATATCGTAAGTTAAGTTCACCAGTCTATAGGCACTTGGCCAGTTTGGTGGACTGTGGTTTAAAAAACCTTTGTGGCAGTTGGAACGTATATAAGCTGAGTATTAAAAAAAACTAACCAGAAATTAGAATATTATTTAGTCTTTTCTATCTTATTATTTACTCGTGTCTCCTTTTAACTGCATTTCTGGGGAAATTTCAATTTACCCGCTAACCGCAAACTTCATTCCAAATTTTATTAAAATCAATCATTTAGACGTGAATAAGTAACAAATACACACTCACACATTTTCTCTCTTATAATATTAATAGTATTTTGTATCATCTAGTTATTAATATCTTGGTTACAAGGAATAAATATCACTGGTACGTGGCGGGCTTGCTTAATACAAAACAACATTCGGCTTTTTCGTGTTTGCGTTAAGGGTAACCGATTGTACGTAGCCTTCCGCTGTCCTAATCTTGTAGTAGAATCTCTAAGGGCACGGTTTAAAATAGGCTTTGTTAATGTCACTTTACGATTCGGAAAGCTTACTTTGATAGTTCAATGACCTTACTTTGAATTTAAAAAAAACATGGGTAATGAAATAATTGGAAATCACATAAACTATATAAAGGTTACAACCTAAGTGCTATGTTTAAATTGGTAAATAAAAACAGATATATACATCACTACGCAAAACACAGACTTTTCTAATCCTAAACATTTACTAAGAAGTTATTGAGTTTCTCAGCAAAATCAATCTTCCGTATCGAGCATTGGAGTAAAATTTAGACCTATTTGAAATAGTAAATATATTTCATTTAATATTAGAAGTTTCATGATTTAGCTAATACGGAGGATGTTAAACCACGGAACAAAATCTTTAGTAGTGTATAGGTATATATAATAAATACAGCTCAAGTATTAAAATTATTTCCAAACCAAAACACCACTCATTTCCTTCGATTATAGGCAAGTTATCATGGCCAAATATATTTTTCATTAAATGTGTTATACGTAAATATAGCCAGACCATAAGTGTAGTATAGGTGCAGTATAGGTACCTACTACATTGGCGTTGTCCACTAAATATTCAGGGATAATAGGCCTAGTGGTTGTCGAGAACACCTGGCTTGCTACAAGGTACAGAATGGGTATAACCATGTTTAGGCCGTCCGCTTAAATTGCTCATAGAAATTGTTGTTTCATGTATTAAAGACCTGTAAAGTGTTCAAGCTAAATTGATCTCTATGATTTTATTTAAGTTATTCCCTATCAATATTATAAATGCGACAGTAACTCTGTAGTACTCTGTATGATAGTCTGTCTTTCTGTTACGCTTAGAGCTCGGGAAAGACCCCTTTCTGGGGAAACACTCCCTTTTATTGGGGAATAAAAATAAGTCAATAAGTACTCAATTTAACAGTCAGGAAGTAATATCCTCGCCTTCTTTGACATTTAGTATAATAGTAGAATAGAATTTTCACTGTTCTATTCACCTGTTTTCCAAGTTACATTTTTACAGTTATTAATAGATACATAAATTAATAATTATAATCAGAAGTAACATTTTCACAAATCACTTTACTTCAAATCTCTTTATTTTGGCTGAAACATGATAATTAGGATGCTAAATGATCTTATGCTCACACATTTTTGTTGATAAATATTAATAACTGTTCTAATATCGAATTTCTTACCTAGGAGCTTCTTAGCTTACGTAGTAGTATGTCCCAAACTTCAACCAGATCTCTCAGATGATTGTTAATTTTTTCAACTATTTTGTCACTACCTTATGTGTTACGGTTTTTCCTACAATTCCCGCTGCTCCGGTTTTGCTAACATCTCTCTGACGTCACACTAATCGCCTTAGAAGCTCAAGAGCTCATCCTCCTCTGTATCTAATCTGTAGTGTTGATGTTTGACCAACTCAAAGCTAATACATATCTTATATTTTCTAAGGAATTTATAGGTTATAGTTACTTGCATTTAAAGCTAAGAGATTCCCATAAAAAAACCCAGACTTAGGAATTCAGGAATTAATAGGTTATAGTTACGTTAGTTGCGTCTAAAGCGAAGAGTTTCCTAAATAAAATTAGACTTTGGATTTTGATAAAGGTAACCAACATTTTTACATGAATGATTTTAAAAATTTTGAGTTAGACATACATACTTTTTTTATACCACTAAGGTGGCAAACAGGCATACGGCCCACCTGATGGGAAGCAGTCACCGTAACTCATAGACGCTTGCAACACCAGGGGCGTCACTCACGCGTTGCCGACCCTGTAAAAATTTTTTCACTCCCTTCTTAAAGAACCCCATACTTTAAACTTTATTATATATGCCATACAAAACATCTAGGTAGGTTTTATTACTTACAGTCCTAAATAGTAAAGAGCTGTACGTATAAACGTGAATTCACTAAAAACTAGAATGAAACCATAAGGACACCTAAAAGAACACACATTGTAACATCACAGACTATAAATCCACCTTCCACAAGATTTACATTTTAGCTGTTTTACAGCTCTAGCTGCGAACAGTTCTCACCGCTAATTGCCTCTTTATCGACAAAGTGAGTTCCTAAACTCTTAACTATTAGTGACGGGCGAAAAGGTATCGATAAAAATGAAATAGTTTTATGAGAATATTTAAATAAGTAACTTACAAATTTTTTTCATTTACGCTTTTAAAATGAAAATTCGTTGACTCTCGAAACTAGAAGGATCATTGAAGTATGCCGGCCACCTAGGGATCCATGTCCTAAGAGTGACCTTAAAGAAAAAAACATAATTTTTAAGCGGCACAGTACTTTAAAGTTACAGTTACGAAACTACAGGTGGATCCCCGCGGTTTCACCCGAGTTCCCGGGGATCTTCAATTTTCCCGCGATATAAAGTACCCAATGTGTTAATCTAAGTTATAAACGCTTTAAGGCTATATATCGGGATTTTCAAGGCTAGAGTGAATGGGTTTCTTCTGGGCAAGTTTGCTCCATCTTAGGTTTCGGCAACGTCCTATATAGACGGGTCAGAAACCATCATTGATAAAAAAAAAACTATCTGTGATATAAGTTTCATCCAAATTGTGAAAGAGTAACAAACATACATCTATACTCACAAACTTTCGCATTTAGTAGGATGTATAGATAGCATACCTACTTTCGGATTCCGTAGTAGGAACAAGCCGTTTTGGCATTGGTCTTCCTAAGATTTGCATATCTGGGTATGTTTTGTTAGTTATTGCGAGCGATTGTGTGTCTTTCCTCGTGCATGAATTGGAAATTACAGTTTAATAAAACATGTGGAATCAGAACTGAAAGCGGAGCTTAGTTTATGAAATGTTAGGTTATAGGTAAACTAGCTGCCTCCGCGCGGTTTTACCCGCGTTTTTCCCGTTCCCGTGGAAATGCAGGGATAAAATATAGCCTATGTTACTCGGGGATAATGTAGCTTTCCAAAGGTGAAATAATTTTTGAAATCGGTCCAGTAGTTTCGGAGTCTATTCGTTACAAACAAACAAACAAACAAATCTTTCCGCTTTATAATATTAGTATAGATGATTAATGTCTAAAATAAAATTAACCAAGGGTACAAAAATGACTATCCAGTAAGTTCATGTTAACAGAATAGGTATAATTTAAATATACCATGAAAGAACTTATGAGAGAAAAATCATTGAAAGTATCGCAAATAATCAAGAAAGTTAAGAAAAATTAATGACCATATTAACTTTCGTAATGTTACTTAATACATTATATAATTTTTACTGTGGTGAAAACCACATATCTATATATGCATATAATTTATTATTTCTCTCTAAATATATGAGTATATTTATTTTTGTACTATAAAGGAATAGATACCATATTTCTTAGTTCAATTTATAACAAAAGCTCTTCTCAGTATAAACTACTACTACTCTATAATATTCATAAAATAATATTGTCAATTTCAATATATTTTTAATAGAAAATTAATTAACCAATCAACTGTGACAACGTAATAACAAATTTAACATAAATTAACACTCACTTATAATTCAATTTCATTGACGCATATTTTAACTAAATTATTTTCAAATTTCGTTGAAAACTCGATAATATTATGTAACAAAACAATCAATATGGCGCACATGATGTGTTTCACACGACGGAATACTATTTAACTACTAGTGGCTCCCCGCGACTTCGCCCGCTTTCCCGGGAAATCTTCAATATTTCCGGGATAAGAAGTAGTCTATGTCCTTTCTCAGGCTCTGGATTATATGTGTACCAAATTTCATTTAAATCGATTCAGTAGTTTTAGCGTGAAAGCGTAACAGACAGACAGGCAGAGTTACTTTTGCATTTATAATATTAGTATGGATTGAGTACTATCATTATTGCCAGTGTTAAAAATAGGGTTATCAAGCTAAAAAAAAACTAATACCATTTTATTTTGTACTAGCTGCTTACGCACAGTTGCACTCGCGAAGGTCCCTTCTTGTGGGGAAATACGGGGATAAAATATAGCCTCTGTTACTCCTTGAAGCTTTCCAATGGTGAAAGATTTTTGGAATCCACACAGAAGTTAGTTTATTCATTACAAACATACACTCACAAAAAAATATTTCATCTTTATAATATCACTATATTAGTGTAGATTTAAAAATTAAAACTATTAAGACGGTGCGAGGGGTTAAGTATCCAATATTAAAAAGAGTAGATCTTCCGTCTGACTCCCGATTCTGCCAATGATATATTTTTCTACTAAATCTAGAGTAATTCTCACCTGCACGATGTAGGTTTCCATATAATAACTGTCACATTTAAGTTTCGATTTGAGCGCCATCTATTTGTGGGTAGTGTTACTTTTATACCTACATTTTTAAATTCACCTTACAAAATAAATAAAAAGGTATATGTACGGTGTTCCGTAATCTTGAATTGATAGTCTTGATATGTTTGCTATAATGCTTTATTGATAATTAATTAAATGATATTAATGATGGTGAGAACACGCGGTATGATTGCTGTCCGATCGTGAACTGATGATTGCGTTATATGATTGCGCTAGTGAGTAAAGCGCTGATGTGGTGAAAATGTATAGTGCTCGAACTGTACATGCTGCGAGCCACTAAAAGATGAGAATGAGATGCTGAATGATAATATGAATTAAATCTACTTACAAGGTGATAAAACAATTGTGCTTAAAGTAAAATGATAACATGATTCATGATTGATTAAAATTTAAAACTATTTCGAAGTGTAGGCGACGTCGCCTTGTTCAGAACACGCGCACTTGTCACTTGTTGCGAGTCACACTCATTCACTGCACTATCACTCACAAACTCGACCGATTGCACGTTCGCGGTGAAATGTGCAGCGACTGCTGCTGTTGGGTCCAGGTCCGTGGGGGTGTGTAGCCGCGCGGAACTGCGCGCCCGCAGCCGGCGCCACGCGTACAGGGCGCCCAGGGTGCCGACGACTCCCACCAGGACATAAATCACGACGTAATGATGCACGTCGTGATATGAAAATTGATTAGTTAACTCTGCTTCGGTTTCACTTGACTTAATTTTTTCTATTTTTTGGCCTATTTGCTTAATGTCGTTTTGTCGATCAATGTTTTCAGTTTCTTGAATATTAGTGATGGGTATGGATAAATTAATAATGTTGTTAATTGGAGGTATTTCAATATTAATTATATCTGTTTCCGTGCTCAAAACATTTGAAAACCCTTTATGGGAATAGATTGTGTAGGTTCCACCCTTGATGACACAATCGTTGCTTAATGATATAACGCCAGCTTTGCTAAGTTGTTCCCGTGATACTTGACTTTCACATATTATGCGAACAGTGCATTGTCCACAACAGAAGTAAAAATAAGTATTTATTTTGCTGAGTTCGATCCAATTATTTGTACAGGTTATCGACTCTGTTTTACATTGATTTGACATCTCGTCTTTAATACATAAATTTTCATCTGATCTCATTTGATAAATCGGCCTTTTCATTGTACATATAGACGTATCAGAATCATAGTTGATACATTTTTGTAGCTCGCTTTCAGACATTGTAATAAAAGCATCTTTTCGGATATTAATAGCTAAATAATTGGCGATTGGAATTATTCGAATCATTTTACTTCCAATCTGTTGCGGGATCGGTATGACCTTGTACAGGTCGTAACTATCTCTGCTCACTAAAGGTATTGTAACTTCAAATATAAGAAAGTTTTTCATTGCTCTTGCTTTAACCTTTAATAATTGATACATTTTTGATAAATCTCTCTGAGTGTTCTCTATTGGAATGGTTAAATCCTTGGACAACTGTCCTGTTATGATGTTGAGCTCATTGCGCAACTGCTCTGGATTAAGAAGATGAATGTCGATTTTTCCACTGTGAATATTAGTGATAGTGTCCACTAGGGTCTCTTGAATGCTTTTCAAATTTGCAAGGATGCTGTTGGCTATGATAGAAGAAGTAACGATTTCATTGGCGATCATAATATTTTGTACTTCATTGCTGAGTGTATTTGTACCCTTTTCCAATATAATCAAATGTTGATTAAAAATCTTATGTTGCTTTTCCATTGCATTCTCTACTCTTTTTATTACATTATATTCTGCTTCTACCACCGAAGTTTGATTTTTCCATAGTTGTGCTAAATGTTTTTCATTATTTCTTATAATTTCAATGTCTTTCTGATATTTTTCTGCAAAATCTTCATCTAGTACGCCGAATAAGGCATGTGCAACGTTTCCTATTCCATTGATAAGGCCGCGTTTGTGTCGCGTGCCGGCCGTGAATTGCTGACCGAGTAGAATGTTATTATAATGCTCGAGTTCGTCCAGAGAATGTCGTAGTTGCACTAATATGATATTGCAATGTGACATCTGATTTGATTTTTCACATATGTTTTGCAGGTGATCCATATATTTGTTAAGTAATTTAGTACCTTGCCAGTATGGAGACATGTCGTAAAATACGACTAACTTCCAGTCATCTCTTTCAAGGCGCATGTTTGAGATTTTGTCAAAATAAATGCTCTGATTGTCATTAAAACTTGATAATTTATAATCACATCGCACTGGTGTTATTATTAACATTAATAGTGTAAGTACGAGAGACACGTAGTAAAAGGCCTTGCCCTTTGGTTTTGATGTCGAAGTATTGCTGATTGGCATATTCTGTGGTATTTTTATATTATTTTGATCCTTATTGTTTGCTATACAAGGTTGTTGTTCGGTGACCGGAAGTAATGATAACTTGGTAATTGATCTCTTGATCATTCCGTTTTTTGTTTTCACGGTTAAACCTCGACTCGCACAGTCTGCTGTATTGTTAGCTGATTTAACATACCGCCAGGTTTCTGCTGGCATTATGTTAGTGAAACTTTGTGTTTTCGGTAGGGAATAACTTCCAGAGAGGAGATTACCCATGTAGAAATCTTCTTCCAAGACCTTAGCTGCTTCGGGGTACTTTGAGCGTTCTTCGTCAGCCAAATTTTTAAGCGTCACCATCGCTAAAACAGGCGCCGCCTTTGTACTGACATTGCATTGAAATGATTGCACATTTCCGCATAATATCCAACCTAAGCGTGTTTGTTGTGCAACCGGTACTGTGTTATTTTGTTTGATGATACCGCCCATTATAATTAATGAATATACGTCGGCTCCCAATAACATGTCTATGGGGCGACTTATATTAAAATCCGGATCTGCTAACTTTAGGTTTGCTAAATGGGGCCATGATGGTTTCATAAATGTTTGATTTGGTAAATTGTTTGTAAGACAATTCATGATGAGTACATCGATGTGGAATGTGAAGTCATCGTATATTGCTGATGCTATGACCTTAAGGATACCTTTACAATTGGCTTCCTTGGTCCCAATTCCATAGATTGATCCTTTACACGGCAATCGAGGAAGACCTAATTTCTGTGCTGCATTTTCAGAAATAAGTGAGGTCTGGGAGCCCTGATCTATAAGAGCTCGCATGATATGATAAGTACCATTTGCTCCTAGTACCTTAATTTGAGCTGTTGCTAACAGAGTTTCTGTAATCGTTTCATTTGATACGTGTGTGACATTATTTCGATGACTCTGATCATATGATGCCGCTGTACTTGCGCCATTATTCACATCAGTCGGCGCCGACTTGAAGGCATCGTGTAACAATGTATTATGATCCCCTTTGCAATTGCGACATCTTTTTTCAGAAATACATATTTTTCCTTTATGATCGTGAAGGCAGTTTTTGCATAGGTTAAATTGATTTACTATGTTGCGTTTCATATCCGGCATGTACTCCAAAAATGTTTTACAGTGGAATAACCTATGACTGTCCTTGCATAGCGGGCAATTCTGCGAACCTTGATAGGTTTTTGAAGCAAAATTATTGGCGTATGACCTATCTTTTCCATTCTGATGAAAGTTATTGTTAAAATTTGGTTTATTATATTGCTGTTTCTTGAAGGTTGGCACATCTGTTGTTTTGTGATAATCTTGTTTACGTCTCGATGATTCTAATGACATAAACTTATTTTCTAGAAACTCAAGGAATTCCGAGAGACTTGGTATATCTCTTGGATTTTTCAATGATTCATTGTAATCATTGTGCGTTTGTACATCAAATTTTTGTGCCAGTAGGTGAATGATCAATGGATCCCATGTTGATATGTCAATGCCAAGATTCTTGATAGCGTTCAAGCACTCATTAATGGTATCATAAATCCTTTTAATTTGGGAGGCTGACTGTTGCTGCATCGTAGGTATTGATAAAAGTGTGTTGATATGTGTGCTAAATATCAACTTAGTGTTATTATATCTGTGGTTGAGAATGTCCCAGCAGATTTGATAGTTTTCGGAACTGATATGTAAATGTTGAATTAACTTCTCCGCCTCGCCCTTGAGCTTGCTTTTCAAGAATTGCATTTTTTGAGCACATGATATAGATTTATTGCTGTGTATTGATTCGTTGAATAAATCCTTGAAGGATATCCATTGGTGATAATTACCATTAAAATAGGGAATGTCCATTTTTGGTGTACTGTTTTCTCTGTGGGCGACTGACCACATTTTTATGTTAATGGTCTTCTTTAATTCGTTAAACTGTTTTTCATGTTCAATAAAAGTATTTTCATATTGCTCATTTTCTTCAGCGATTTCTGAATCAATCTCCCAATGCAGGAGATCGATCGCTGACCATCTTGCTTTTAGTGATTTAAGAGCGTCTTCAAGTTCCCATTTGTCGGAAATTGATTCAACGTTGATGTATGATATTGTTCTTTTAAAAGCCTTGAAATTCGCTGACTGCTTGCGCAGCATTTCATCGAGCTTGCTGTTAATTCCTTGATCAACCATTTTAGTGTGAAGCTCTTACTACTTATAATATATTGATTGATATTGATATTGATTGATACAATTGATATATGTTGTACTTAGCTGATCTGCTGACTGCTATCCTCCACGGGTTAACCTTCTGACACAACACAGGCACTTCACTATGCACTGATATTTCACGAAGGTCCCGCCTATCCGGAGGCTCGAAGGACCAAAAAGATGTACGGTGTTCCGTAATCTTGAATTGATAGTCTTGATATGTTTGCTATAATGCTTTATTGATAATTAATTAAATGATTTTAATGATGGTGAGAACACGCGGTATGATTGCTGTCCGATCGTGAACTGATGATTTTAATGATGGTGAGAACACGCGGTATGATTGCTGTCCGATCGTGAACTGATGGATTTTAATGATGGTGAGAACACGCGGTATGATTGCTGTCCGATCGTGAACTGATGGTTGCGTTATTAATACAAAGCTCGTGAGTAAAGTGCTGATGTGGTGAAAATGTATAGTGCTCGAACTGTACAGTATATAACTAAAAAAATCATTTTATTTTGTGACAACCCTCACTGTATAACATGTGAAAGGAAAATAATTATATTATTTAATTCACATCACAAAATAATCAATACTTTTAATATTACATAACATCTACATTAAAATATTGAATCCTGACTTTATAAAATAGGTACATATTTCCAAAGCTTACATGCAAGTCGTTGAAACTTAATTACTATTTAAAAGCCCAACCATAAGCTTCACAACGTAACACTTAATTGATTTTATCGATTACCTAACTAATGAACGACTATTAAATATTTTATAATAGTTCGAAATCCATCGACAATTTTTCCTTATACGATGTATCGATTATGTCAAATTAGTACCTACGGTTATCGATATGATCAACTAATGTGTGCACATCACTAATTCAGGCAATAACCATGTTAAGGCGAAGGTATAAAAGTATATAATGATCCAATTATCCCAAGCCGGTCGGTTCATTTGCGCCACATTGTTATTATCCGCACAAATTACGGAGGATAAACGTTACGATCTTCAATTAAAGGAATCATATATAACGGAGGCATAATCAAAGTGTCTAGATAAAATGTTATTAATATCATTCTTTCCGTATCGTTGGCCCGAAATCTCTGATGTAATTTGTCTAGCTACTGTATGTAGCTTTACCTGTGTTTTTGGCAGTTTATTCTGCCCACGATAGCCAGTATAGATACCAGATACCTACCTATGAGGTGATCCAAAATATGACCAACTAGCTTACGCTCCACGGCGGCCCAAGATCTTAATATTTTAAAAGTTAAGATACGTTACCGTGATATACCTTTATATGATAGTATTTTTACTTTTCTATAACTTATTCTAACTCTGTGCCAAATTCCATTCAGATCCCGTCATCCGATTTGGCATGATTGAGTAAAAAAGATTCATCTGTCTATCAAAATTTGCGCATTTATAATATTAGTAAGATCTGTGGGAAGGGTTTCTGAAAACTTCTAGCAATATATACGTTATTGGATCACAAACATTTATGATTATATGCCCATTGCAATGAAAACATTAATAGGAAATAGGAATAATATTCTAAGCCAAGATTATTCTACGAAGGCAGTATTGTTTTTTCTGCTGAACAATAATAATTAGATTACAGTCTCATTTTGTGATTGCCTATGTTCAGCGTCGAGCGCAATTATTGTTGGGATTATCTCATACTGCTAACTACCTCCATTTCAGAAGCAAACGAATACGACTATTCTTACTGTAATTCCTAAGAAAATCCCTGCTGAAAATTTCCGAAAACAATTTGGCTAATGAAAAAAAATATATAAACACAATTCATTGCGTCTAATCGAGCGTGAAGTTTAAACTTTAAATGGAAAGTATTAAATGCGTTTGTCGAAAGTGATACAAGCCAATGGTCTCAGGGCGTCGTCGATCAATCTTGGGGTTCTAGGTTCTTTGCAACTGCAGCGTTATGTAGGAACAAGTAGAAGTCGTGAGGGTAGCTGCCGCCGCACGGCACTCAGCCACGCGCCACCGTCGCAGCAACCCGCCGACCACTCGCAGGTACCTACTCAATTTGTTCGATTTATCCATTCCAATTTAAACATAAGCAGCGTGTTTTTAATTTAGAATCATAAATGTCGCCTTAAATTTCAGTGTCGATTCAAATTTTTAAGTGATCGATATCTTTTGCTATAGGTTTTTAAAGTTACGGTCGAATGAAATTGGTTCTCAAGTGTGTGATTATTCAAAGACGGCAAAGTTGCCGCGCTAAAGTTTACGAAGTTGTGTATAAGAGAATACATTTGCTAGCCAAAGTTTTTGGCGAAAGATTTTATATTGGAAATTCTCAAGATTTTATGTCGGTCGTAAATCGTCGGAGGGTTTTTATAATACTGATACAATGGCGTTAAACTTTTTTTGGAGCAAATTTTCTAAGCTTAACGGGTACTATGTCAGATCTTACGGTCATAAATTTAGATAACGCTCAGTAAAAAGTATTACGTCGCGGCTTATCCTCTAATGAGTCACATCTTTTTTATATATTTTTATACTCTAAATTTATTTAAAACGTATCTGAAATACTTGTCATTAATCATTTAATCCAATAAATACAAGGCAAAATCATTAATTGTAATGAAATTAACAAAAATGTTTGATTTTGTTATTAACAAATCTTTGGTGTTATTTTGGAAATTATATAAAATCATTTCCTTTATATAAAACGCACGAGACAAGCGTATAATTCCGTCAGATTTTCCAAAAAAATACCTCTAACAGAAATGTGATATTTTTTCCCATCGCGTGACGGTAAGCGGCGGTTTTCATAAAATAAACATTTTAGGGATTCTCAAGGGTTTTTTTTTGTTTATTCAAGTAGCTGACGAAGGTTTACCGTTGTACAGCGTTACGCAAGTAGGCGTTGTACCGTCGGAAAATGTATCTGAAGGAGGAAATTGTTTTTTGTGACACGTTTCCATGGATTAAGTTTCTTGCTTTATGACATTTTTCCACTCACTACACTTTTTTCTTTTTTTTATGAAAAAATATGGCTGCGGTATATGCTTACTGAGTGTCTTTTTTTTTATTTATATCTAAGTAAATGTTATTTTTAAAAGTGCAAGCTAGAAAGTAGGTATAGCTACATTTTATACGGTTTACATGGCAATTCGATGCTTTTGATAGTACGAGTTTTGGCACAGGCTAGTAGTTGTTCTGCCAAATTGTAATCAGTTCACGTTTTCGTTGTATAATAAGGTAAAAATTGTTTTGTTCTGTCTTGTTTTATGGCATAAAAGATTGCAATTTGTATTTTATTAACTTTATTAATTTTAACAATTCAATAATTTTGTTTAGAATATCGGGACTTTATATTACTGCAATTTTTTAACTATTATTATTATTTATTAGACAAAATATAAAATAAATAGCTCCTTTTCTTTTCGCGCAGAATTACATAACTAAGGCGTTAGTTACATATTTAATAATAAATGTAGGTAGTTAAAAACAGAAATATTTATATTAATAAATATTTTTTTGTATTAAATTTATAATTTTAGTGACTCAATAAATAAGAATCTCTCATAAACTCGATGACAAAGTATTATCTATGTCAAAGGTAATCTTTCTTTACCAATCTCATTTATTTATTACTTTGTAAGGATACCTTTTTTGCCTTTTAATGGATCGTAGAACCCTTTCAGTAATGTTGTTATGTTATCTTATTTAGACGCTTTATTATTTATGTCATGGGTTTTTTTACTTTAGGCAACGAAACTTGAATACCGAAAATAATATTTTTATATTATATGATACTTATTCTTATAATCTAAGTACTTATTCGTATTTCCTATAAAATTATAAATACTTTTGACATAATTATCGGTTAAATACTATAATCATTTTAAGCGTTTTTCCTAATTAATAGTAACTTACGTTCTAAATAATAGGACAAAAGAAAATTTTCAAATTGATTAATCGCTGAAATATTTTCATTGAAAGTTCTTCATTATTATTCATACTTATCTACTTCAATATAAAAAATGTTAGGGAAGAGTTAACTTAGGAAGAAAACAAAGCCTTTATTTATCTTGTTCTAAATGTATAAATATTCACTAGGTCAATGCTAGTTTGGTTTGTCTGTTAGTATTTATAGATCTCAGTTAGTTCTCGGGTTTGATATTGAAATAACGATATATTTCGTTAAGCTGTAAGTCATATATAAAGTTAAAGTGTTCTTTAATAATTTAGTTTTAGTTTCCAATTTCAATATGATAACAGCTCAGTAGTAGTGGGTCATGGGCTGTGATATTTTGAAGTACTTCTATGGGATAATTTGGAGTACCTTAAAGCTAGCATTAAGTTAAAAACTGCCATTGAACAGAGCTTTTCTTAAGTGTATAAGTAAATATATCTATCTTTTATACATACCTAGAATGTATTTTGACCTTACCAATTGACCATTAAAACTAGTTAAAACTAGTAAAATCTTAGTGACATTATAAATGCAACACAAAACCTCCACTAGAAAAAAAAAATTCACTCACAAGAAAAAAAAAACGGAACGAATCGCGAATTTTATTTACGAAACATATTACAAAATACTGTAATAAAATTCCAACAGCCAATCACGATCGACAATCACGAAAAAAAAAGCTCCAATCCACATTTAATTATTGCATCGTATTCGATTCTACGAATAATAAAAATCGAATCGGAAATTGCATCGTAATGATCGCAAAAACTCGAATCACGCACGCTATGTGTGTAAAAAAGTTGCCAACCTTCCAACAGTGGGGCGGAAATATAAAATAACCGGATATTTGCGCTCGCTATCGGCAGTTTAGCCCATATTATTATTTTCGATTGGGCAACCCCACCCACGCAAATCCCCCCAGATTATCACATTTGGGTACATCTCTAGGACAAAAGAATGGTTATTTTTTATCGTGTTTAGATTCACATTAATATTGTTAACACAAAATCTTTAGTTTATTAGTTAGCTTAGTAACAACCTAAACCTAAATGATATGCCATGACTCAAAAATATGGATTTAAAAGTACATTATATGGTATATAAATTGGAATTCAATAAAATTATATATGTATCTACCTAACTGCAAATTGTACCAATCTCTACCTCTAATTAGATTTTTAAACAGTGTCTTTTTCTCTGCACTTACTAAGCCTCATTTGCACTGAAGGCTTCATCAAGGGAATGTCTGGCTTAATTCCAAGGTCCATACTTTTAGTGGGAATTCAAATTATCTTTTTATCTACGAATGCTAATAGAGGAAACCTGTTTAAATGTAAATTCTGCAATAAAGTTTTAAACGTTACAATTACCCAATTTAAAATTGGAAATGCTTTTCTAAATAAAATTCAAATTTCATTTATGTTTTACTTTTAATTGCAGGTACTTTCGTTCGTGAAGCGTTCCTGAACAAGTGAGTGTTGTTGCTTTAATTGTTTTTTTACACACAAACGTAGCAAATATTTTTCTGCTGCGACTCTTAATGCGGCATTTAGCATTTTTTTAATGAGGTCTCATAAATAATTGTTTGCCGGTTTGTATTTCTTTTAGTGTGTGCGAAAATTTTACAACGTTTTTAAATTATGAAATATGAAGGCATTATGTGGGTTCAATTGATATACATTTTTGTAATTAAGGAAAATTATTTTTAATCTTTATAATTATATACAGGTACATTCTAAGTTCAGTATTAATTAGCTCTAATTACATACTCTGCAATGCAAAGTAAACATAAAAATTATCTAAATAACTTTATATGAGCTTTCAAACAGCATTACTATTAGAGTAAGAGCCAACTGCTGTTAACACCTTTGGCACATTTTAATATTAAACAAAAATATAACATAAAATTTATTCCTAGAGCAAAAATAGGCTTGGAGCTTTTCAATTCCAGTCAGGAAATTAATGTGACGAATCCCGTGCTCCCTTAGGACCTTCTCCGTTCATTCTGGTATGAAATGAGACACCTGACACTACAAAGTCAACATTCAATTAAAGTTTATAGGCCTTGTACCGTATTACCTGAAATTCTTGACAACATTACTAGCTTTTATGGGCAGCAGTGAACATGACAATGCCTTTGGTAGTTTTATTAGCAGATCATTGAGTCTTAAGCTGGTTCTAGCTTACATTCTCACCCATGCATGATGAACTTTTATGACTAAGAAAATATCATTATTTTCTGTGGTCAAGTTTTTTTTATTTAAAAGTATATGTAAAGTATCAGCTGTGAAAATGACAATGACCTATTTTATTCACTAGGTGGTTTTATTAGCTAATAATTAAGTCGTAAGCTGATTCTAGTATGAATCTCCATGAAGAACTTTTAAGACTATGAAAATGGCTTTATGTTCTGTGGTAAAGTGCTCTTTGTCTGATTTATTATATAAAATAAGACTTGCGATAGTAAACGGTATTTAATGCTATAAAAAAATCATGAAATTAACCAGAATTGGATTCCATGCGAGATTACAAATTATAAAAAGAACTTCTAAAGCAAGAATCCACATTTCATTTTAATTTAGTATTAACTGAACATTTATGTTTCAAAACCTGAAGTAAATTGGATTAGTTTCTGGAAAAGTTTCGAACTTAAACTAGCAGCTGAACTGACTTTTAAACTCCAAGAACTAATTATCTCGTTACTCATATTTATATTCTCTTATAACTGTTTTAATAATGTATTAAAATAATATAATTTTCAACTAAACTCTTATTAGTTACTAGTGGCTCCCCGTGTTTTACCCGTGTTTCCGGGATTTTTTTCGGCGTAAAAATAACCTATGTTTTCTTCCAGAATTGTATTCTATTCTCTGTGCCAAATGTCATAGCGATTTCTCTCGATGTATGTTTGTTACTCTTTCACGCCGAAGCCATTGAAAAAGTAACAAATATCTATATATAAATTCTCATAAACGTTCCCATGTATAATAATATTAAAGTAAGATTTTAAAACCTAATATATTGCCATAAGCCGCTTTCCATCAGGTGGGCCGCATGCCTGTTTGCCACCGTCGTGGTATAAAAAAAAAGTTCCTAATCGGATAAAAATTTATTTAATCTTAATAAAAAGCAATTTCAGTTCAAACTTCTATTTATACAATAAGTTATTCTGTTTGGATAAAAAACTTTTACTTGTTCAGCGTTTCAATTCACGGCGAGGTAACAAAATTATTTCAGGCCAAATGTATCGGAAAAATTAAATAAAAAATTGTTTGTACCGAATCGGAATTTTTAATTAACTTTTTGCTTAGTTTTTTAGTACACGTTTCTAACATTTCGTTATAAATGAACATTTAGCCATAAACAGCGACTTATGTAACTTTATTTTCTATACTATTACGTAGTCGTGGTAGTTTTCCGAGCAAAGCTTATATTTTGGCCGTCAAATATGTTATGAAAAGCCACAGATAGCACAATACTTAAGCTACGTTTACATTATATAAGTCTTATAATAGATATATTTAGAGAAATTGATTATATGGGAATGTTTTTTTTGTGGATTGGCCTTCAAATAGACAGACATTAACGTACTGTTAAGTAAGCTATGCTGTTACTGCTTCGTAATCGTTTACTCTTTAATATATTTAAACTTTGTATGATTATTACAATCTGAGTCGTTTAATATGAGAAAAAATATGCAGATTACAGATAAATTAACCTTGCTTCGGATTCTTCTAGGTTAAACCCTAATTCCTGAACTTGTAGGATATTTAGTAGACCTTTACAAGTTACATTATGGTTCCTGTATTGTATATTTTTTTACAATTTATAATTAGTTAAGAAAAATTATTTATCATTTGGTAAAACCTATATTTCGCTTGGAGCACAATTCTTATTATTAGGAATAAAGAAGGATTAGTCTTACCTTGATGTAAATTATGGCATAAAATTTCATGTCTGTTCATCACAGTATTATTTCAATCTAGAAGATAACGGTTAAAACAGATCATAACTTTTCCAGGAAAGGCAAAAAAGGTTTACTTACATTGAGTACAATTTTCTTAAGAAAATCTGCTTAAATAATTCACAGTCAGCCTGGTCCTGACCCAGTGTTGATGTGGCAGCTTAGGGACCCTCTTTTTGGACCCAATTTGGATTAGTAAGGTACATAACCTAGTGTCTTGAGTAAAATGTTGGCAAGGGAAATAAAGGTGATGATTTAACTTAAGTTTTCTTTGTTTGTTGGATGATACTTTTTTATGAATGGTAGGTTTTGTAAAGTAATTAATTTTTTAAACTTTGATTTTGTGAGGTTTTATTAACTGTGTTTTTATCTTCTATGTACCTTCCTTAGTAATAGTAGGTATAACGTAGAATTTGTCGAATTTTTCGAGAAATAAAAATATTTTCTTTCGGAGTAGTAATCAATAGGTATTTTTTGATTTATATTTTTAAATTTTTCTATTCAATTTTTTAGTTGTATATATATTACATATATATAATTCATTCATGATAGCTGTAAGTTTTTGTGATAAATAAAGTATACTAGTTATTGTAAGTACAAAATGTTTTCAGTATATAAAGCGTTTTATGTTACATTATTTTTAAGCCTAAAATTAGCCAGATTTGCCTAATATAACGTAATAGTGACAAACACCAAAACTTTAACATTATAGTTTTTATATACGGATTATATTCTCTTTTTTTATTCTTTTTTTTTTGCTACTTTGCGTGACATATGCTTTGTTACATGCAAACTCAGTGGTTTTTACAAAGCGGATTGAAACCGGCTTTCCTTTCTTTATGTAGAAGAAATTTTCTTTCGTTATAGCTTTTTCCGAATCACATATAGTAAAAGTCACTTTATTGTGTTTCGTGTCCTTTGTTTGGAGCTTTTAGATTTAGGTAAAAGGAGCTTATTCTATTTTCAAGATCTAAAGATTAAGTATGTCTTGAGTTTAAGGATAACAAGTTAACCAAATAGTAATAAACTATTTTATTATGATTTTATTTTTGCTTAATAGAAAAGGTCAGAGCTGTCTTTTGCAGAGCATTTTACGGTACGATATTAACTAAATAATTAATTTTATATAAGTTAATTAAATAAATACTAGTTAATTTTATTATTTTCAAAGAAGCAAGTCTTTTCTAAATTTCTATATACGTGACATATTATAAATAAATTTTGTTTCAAACCCTAAAAGCCTAAGGTCCTTAAGGCGAAAAGGCCTTGTCAGTATAAGCACGCTCCAATTTCGGCAACGTCGTTGTATTTTATAGGGCGGGTCAGTAATGCTCACGAGAGACATAACAGCTAAAAATGAGCTAAGTATTAGACGCACTTTATCATAGACTAGTTGACCCGCGCAACTTCGTTAGCGTCACTTGCCCGTTTTTGCAACAGTTTTCATTGATGCTCCGCTCCTATTCGTCATAGCGTAATGATTTATACATAAAAACCTTCCTTAAGAATCACTCTATCTATTAAAAGAACCGCATCAAAATCCGTTGCGTAGTTTTAAAGATCTAAGCATACATAGGGACAGACAGACGGCGGATAGCGAGTTTGTTTTATACTATGTAGTGATTATATTATCGTAGCCGTAGCACTTCGTAGCTGTCGTAGCTATGAAAAATTGCTTGAATATCCTACTAACATTATAAATAAATAATAGAAAGTTTGTGAGTATGAATGAATGGATGTTTGTTACTCTTTCACGCCAAAATGCCTGAAAGGATTCGCTTGAAATTTGGCACACAGTTAGAATATGTTCTGGAATAACACATGTACTACTTTTTAACCCGGGAAAATTAAAAGTCCCCCGGGAATTTGGGTGAAACCGCGGAGTGCCACTAGTAGATTTCTATTTTTAGACTATATGGTTTTTAGGATATAAAATATGGGCAGTATTTTTATAAAGAAGAAAGCTGAATAGGGAGCCATATCTATTTTCCATAGTAAAGCTCAGTCTGGAATCAGATAGACCAATACTGTTTCATAGCAGTTTTCCTTGAAACTCAATTATACTTAAGATCTAAATACGGATTATTTTCAGTACAATTTAAGCTAAATTTCACATAAAAAATAACAGTTAAAAGTAATGTTATTTTCAGTAAACATACAAGAGTTGTGCCTTCTTCATTCCGTCGCAATTGAGTTTGCAGGCTTTTTGATATTGAAGGCATATAATGTAACCTATTTACGTATGCAGGGCTGTGCCTATAGACTTTTATCATGCTTTCAAAAACCTCATTCAGAATATATCAAAGCTCTTTTGCAAACGTTAACTTTCGTCGTATTTTTGCTCGCTATTTTCAATTTGGAATTTATTTCAAAGTAAATATTATGCTCATATGATGTATATAATCTATTTGGTTACCATCTAGATAGTGTTAGCTTGGAATTAGATGGGTCATAATTTTATTTGTGTATTTTTAATATTGTTTAGTTATTTTAATTTGAAGGCTGGGCTTTGTGTTTTATATCTTCAGTACTACTTGATTTCTTCATTCTGGTAGCCGGGTTATGCTTAATACTTCAAATATTAGGGTAAAAATGTGAGATGGCATTGATAGTAAAGTCTAAACAAACATAGGAGCATATTTACCTAGCTCTGTTTTTTTTTGTTAAATAAAAACAAACAATTGTCGCATTTAAATAGTTGTGTCTTGAAAGTGAAAATAACAGTAATTACTCTTAAACATTTATTATTATTTTGTTAATTATCTGAAGAGCAAAAGTTACCTTATAAATATTGATGTAATTAAGTCGTCTTTGAAGATTGAGCTCTTATGTAAAATCAAACTCAGTTGAACATCAAAGCAAACCCGCCCCTCATTAATATAGAAGATTCGGACTAATTGTTAAATAAATCAACAACTATCTCTCTCTGTTTGTCGAATGAAACGTTGACTCAATCAAGATTAGGGCTGCCACCTATTGCATTTTAGTCTCACTATATATTTTCAGCATAAATACTTTATGGATGTTATTTTCGCGGAGAAAATCTTATGAAAATCGAATGTTAAAATTTCCATTTACCCGGTATTTTTTTTATTTCGTGTTGCCATTAGTACCTAAATTCCATCAAAAATACCTATTTTTATTATATCGTCTTGCCCTTATCCCACCTTACGTGGGGTCGGCACCTATATTATAATGACAGATATATTATTAAAAGCAACTATTAATTAAACATACCTAAAAATTCTTAAAAATGTCCCATAACTTTTTAATCCATGGGTATAACGATTGAAACAGAATTTATAATCTAAGTTGAAACATAACTTTTTTAGTACAACACAGCTACATCATAGAAAATAATGTATTATATAGTATTTGTTAGTATATGTAGTATATCAGCTATCTGGTTACCATATCACAAGCTCTGCTAAGTTTGGAACCAGATTGGCCGTGTGTGAAAATACCCAGGATATTTATTTATTTAATTAGTCTGAGCTAAATCACTAATAATAAAAATTATGATGCAGCGAGAAAACGTTACGTATCCCTGTTAATCTAGCACGTGCCAACCCTATTCTAACATTATCGAGATGAACACGATTTACATTTCAAATGTGCGTCCCTTGTTTTGAATGGTATAAACATGAAAGGGATCGATAGACATATACATATACATATATATGTATACTATCTATTTCGGCACAATTGCTTCAATCAGCAACAACTCATTTAGCCCTTTGATTATGTTGACTGACGCGTGAAGGGAATGCCGTAATTAAAGTCAGTTATAATCCTACCTTAGTCCACTGCTTACGTCCAGCAGTGGACTAGTTTAGGCTGAAAACGACAAGGACGATGAATCTACCATGAATTTTTACTGTGAAGCAAAATATGGAATAAAATTAAACATATAATATTTCTACACTGAAATGAAATATATTTTTTCATTTGATTTTGCTTACACGGGCACTTATGAAGTGACTCTAATGCTCGGTTCAGAAGGTTGTCATTGTTTTACTTCGCTAACAACATACCTATATCTAAATTAGGCTGTACATAATCACCCCAAGATAGGTCTTTATTTAAGGGTCTTTATGTTAAGATTTTCAATATAGGTCTTGACCCGATTATTGAATATTTTCTAGAGTTATTTCAATAATGTTTTATCACGATAAAGGTAAGGGTCACAAATAAATATAGGTAAAACCACATGATAACTAGTAACATCTTAAACCTCTAATGAATACAGAAAAATCATTTTGCTCAACTGAAACGATCTAAAATTGATCGCCTCACATTAACCAATACCTAAAACATACCTTCTATTCAGCTTTCAAACATAAAAAGCTTCTTACATTCCGGTTTGATAGACCATAAATTACTACCCGAAGGCTTTTGACAAATGTTTAAACTTTTCGCGAGGTTAGCTCCATTTTTTCTTGGCAAAGTTGGCCTTGTGAAATTTATCAAGTCCATGAAATATTTCATTCGGTTCCCTTTGTGCAATTTCCTTGTGCACTTTTACACTAGGGAGCACAATTTGTCTTCGATGTGGCTTTGACTTTGGTACAATTGGTCTTCATACTCTTTCATCATTTTGGCAGCGTTCGGGAATTGATGGTAGCGGAAAATGCGAGGTACGTGGCTGAAAAGGACGATTTTAAATAAGCCGTGCATACAATGCAGACAAGCAATGATGTATGACTGCTCATGAATGGGGTTATGTCATTCGGAATTTAGTCTGTATAACCGTGAGATATCATGGGATTTCTTGATTTTAATTTGAAACTACCTTCTATCCTGTAGTTTACCGGGAATATTCGTAATAGTCTAAGTGAAAACTATGATGATAACTATGGAAAAGATTTTTTATAATTTTGTTTTTTTTTTTTAACCTCACTTAGACCTCGCTAGCTTAATCCCGCCATAAACGGGCCTGCAGCTAAGCAACATATTTATTCATAAATTTTACTAATGATAGATGTTTTCAAGCATTCCCAAATAAAATATAAGTTTTACGAAATATATCTAATATATTAATATACCTATATCGAACTTATTTGCGATTGTGACCACAATATTGTGGCTATTTATAATTACAAATGTAAAATTATGGTAACCACAAACTTGGCACAAACTCGTATACACAGTGGTCTCACTGTTACAAACCAATCAACTTTGTTGGTGCGGTATTTGTAATATATTTTGTTTTGTTTCGGTTTATTTTCACTTATTCAAAGCAAGTATTTGAATATCGTTAAAGTGTAAAGTTTCGTTATCAAACTACCAACTAAGATATAGTAATAAGTATATATATTAACTGAATAATCAATTAAATGTTAGTACTTTGTGTAGTTGCATGGTGGACTATGGCCTAAACCCCCTTCGTTGTTAGGGGAGGCTCGTGCTCCTCGGTGGAGACGATATGAGATTATGGTGATCTGTGTGCGAATTGACTCGTATAGTACAATTAGTAAAATAACCATTTATTAGAATAACTTGATTTTTCATAGATTTAATAAAATACTTTAGTCTACATTGTTTTAATTTTTTAATACTCTGGTCACAATTAAGCGGCGAAGTAATTCACTCGCTTTTTTAACGGTCATGCTCAAAATGAGTTTAACATTAATAAATATTCATCTCATGGACTGCAAGGCTGTTTGGTTGTCATGTCTTCCCCGACTGGAACGTGGATGGAGTATAAAATTAGTTTTGTCTGGCGCCTACTAGGTATTGAGTATAAGAATAGTTTTTGACAAAAAGTCGGCGAGGGAATTTTAACTTGACCTCAAGTTCAGGCAACAATTTAGTTTCCTGAAGCAAGGTTACTCAATAAATAGGTATTTCAGTTTAACCACTGCAGTAATCAAGTTACATTTCTGACGCGTCTTATAAAAAATAAATATACATATTGTTATTAATATAAAACCTAGGAAATAAAAATAAATCATACTCATGATCAAACACGACTAAAAAGCTTTTTTTCTAAATATTTCTAATGTTTAAATAACAACATCCTTTATATTTATTTACATACGTAATGTGACCTAAACGAATATTAATAAAGAAAACAGAACATGTCATATAACCTAAATCTAGATTAATTCCCAGACACTTTTGATTAGATTTGTTTTAGGTATTTCATATTACTAATATTCCCAAAGTAAACTCACGCACGATATTGTTTTCGCCCCCCAATTCTTGCGTGTAACGAATAACGATAACTTATGTCACGACAGCCTGTCCGGACTCCGGACGCTTACCGTTTTGTATTCCAAGCCCGGACAATCGTTGCGTCTCCAACATTGCCAGGTGGAGAGGCCTATATTTATTCAAGGGATATTCTTTTATTGTTTCGCAAAAGTATTTCCATTTTCTTCGTCAAATCCGTCGAGGGATTTAATAAAAGTTTTTTTATTTTGAAGCCGTTTAAGCTTTAGTTGGTTTTGTTCATATTTTACAATGTTCGACTACGTAGTTTATATTAAAAAAACAATTACATAATAGTTATATTATATAACACTAGTTTAAAATTATAAAACTTATTTTGGAAAAATACGAATAACATTTAGGTATCCGAGCATAGTAGTATTAATGCGTATGTGCTTATTTGTCGTACACCAATGGAAAACTACTTGATCAGGGACTAACATAGCATATTTTATCGTTATGCCGTTTCCTTACGAAACCGAAATGAATAGAAACAATTTCTAATCCCACAACACTCATAAATTTGTCAAACAATATAACGCAAATTGTTTCCGAAGTTCCGTCGAAAGGCCTCGGCCGAAGCCGACCGAAATTCGCCGAATCCACCATCCACTGAAGAACATGTAATTTCTTATGTAAATATTTGATTCGGTCGTAAGATCTCACCCTTCAATTTACACACACGAGAATGTGAAATATTCTACATATGTAGCAAGCGTTGGATTTCTACCATCGATTTTTGAGGGAACGCCGCTTATACCTTAGGTAAGTGTGAGGTGGAATTTTTATTTGATACGTTAGTATGATTATTTTTTTGTAGCGCTATAGTTTATCTTAATCTCCGATAGTATTCATAAGTATCGATTATTTGAAGATAGTATAATATTCTAAATTTAGAACAATGGATTTTTTTAAGACAATCAGATGTTTATTAACAGTAAGACTATTTATTGGGTACTGTAAATGTGAGATGCGACTTTCCAAACATATTATCAAGGATGTCGAAAAATATTGATGCTGTCAAAGTTGTGTTTTTTACATTTATAAACAGTCGAGTAAATAAAAAATTAACATAGCTACTTTAATATTAAAACGAGACTATCATAAATCAAATCTTTATATTTTAAATATAATAGTCAATACGATAAGATTTTAATACAATACTTACTTATTTTGCTTACCAAATATCTCTTAAACTCTATTGAGAAATTTATGAGGCCTTAACATGACTAAATCGTAAACGCTCCCCAAAATTATAAACAAACCGACGCCCGGGTCTTATTATTGAGTGAATTATTCACGTTTCAAGATCGGCTTATAAGTCTTTGTGAGACAAATTAATCCTTCCATATGACTTACATACTTAGGTAAGGTAATAAATTTTAATGGAATATTATTTTTGCTAAAAGATAAAGAGAGCTTTGAAAATTAATATCATGGATAAATATTGAAATTACGATATTAAAAGGCTTTGAAGCTTTTATTATAAACTTTGAGCTTTTTTTAGGTGGTGCTTTGTGCGACTATCATAATTAATTCTACATTTTTTAATATCTATTAGAAGCTAGTGAAGGGATTTAATTAAATATAACAATACATTATTTGAGAATACACTTTACATAGTATATATTATAAGAGAAACCACATTATATACTACTATTTTAAAACCTTTAATTATTTTTATTTATTTACTAGTCGACACATGGTTTCATTCGCGGATTTTATTTCTTCCCGGATATATAATGATTGATGTGTTATTTGAGACCAAATAACATAGTGCCACACTATCTTTAAAATAAAATAACTATTATAAGAACCTTTACTAATAAAATTATATTATGATGATAAAAACCATGAAATTATAAATCAACTTTAATCAAAACCACCATTTTAAAAAGCAATCCAGATTAAGGGTAAGATATAATTAAAAAAGTAAGTCTCAGTTTAATCATCGCTTTATATTTAAATTGAAAAAGTATAAAGATGCTTTAAGCTTCAGCGTAAGTTCCTTTCTCTTAAAATAAAAATCCGCAGGTAGAAAAGAAGAGATAAAAAACTATAGCTATCTTTAAAGATTTTGCCAATTAACAGCTCAACATTTTTTACTTCTACTATATATGTATAATATGAATACTATTGACTACATAAATATGTATTTAAAATAGTATACCAGCCATATAGTTACCATATTACAAGCTCTGCTTAGTTTGGAAACAGATTGTCTATGTTTGAAAATATCCTAAAATAAATATAGAGTAATGAAAAACGAGGTATGTACGTAAAAACATAGAGATCTAAACCACTATTCATTTAAAACAACTCTTTCACTAATGGAAAGCTACATTATCAGGTAGTAATGAAAATTATATTATTATCTCCGTATTTGTAATGAAATGAAACATATTTATTTATTCAAATAGGCCTTAACATGCACTTATGAAATGAAACGGAAACTACACAGGTGACACTGCAGAGCGGAACTTAGTATTTATAATTGTTTATATGAAGATCTGTAGATTAAAGCCAATTCATGGAACATCACCAATTTCCCCCTTTGTGTAAAGTTTGCCGCCGCGGCCGCATAGGATCGTTCAGCTAAAGTTAGAGTTGTTAACTTAGTACATGTCGGATCTCCCATACAGAGTGTGGATCTAATTGGAACGTGTTTATTCCGAGACGTAAATAAACTTCTGAGGTCAGATATGCGATGGGACAAATCAATTAGACTCATGGTTTTGACTAGGATTAATATAATAGGCTTAAGTAACTAATACTCGTAGTTTTAAATTCAGTTTGTCATCAATATCTAAGCAAAAACACTTATAAACTTTTAAATCTTAATATATATAAATCTCGTGTCACAATGTTTGTCCTCAATGGACTCCTCAACCACTTAACCGATTATAATAAAATTCGCACACCATGTGCAGTTCGATCCAACTTGAGAGATAGGAAAGCTTATTTAACATATACTTGGACCCGGTAGGTGGCGCTGGTGGGCAGAACGAAGTCTGCCTGGTCCACTAGTGTAAGTATAAGTTTATACTTTAATTATAAATGTCTTGCTTTCCTATAATATAAATCTATGCGAAGAAAGAAACTTATATGTAGTTATAAGAAAATGTTATGTATGTATTTAGTTGGTAAGCCTATAGATAAATAAATACACGGCTGAACCAATTTTTTTAAAACATACTTAAAGTAGCTTTCAATCACGTTAGGTTTAGACCGGAAAAAAAACGCACTAAAATCGGTCCATTTGACCTTTTGGGAGACACACTGATAGACCGATAGATATGTTAAAATAATTACTACTCCCTTTTTGCAGCAATTACAATATTAAAAGGCTTTGAAGCTATGTAAAACTTTTATTATAAACTTTGAGCTCTTTTTAGGTGGTGCTTTGTGCGACTACCATTATTAATTGTACATTTTTTATTTTAATTTAATTTTTTAATACTCCCTTTTTGCAGCGAAATAGTATATTTTTAAAAATAAAATTGAGGTCGAAAAATAATACTTCTACCTATTTTGAAATACCAACTTCTAATAGCTAACTACTTATTTCTAATACCAAAATAAAAGGAGTAACCTATAAAGGAATTCAAACATATAATTTAGTTACGTAATAACAGCCCTTTGTTGACCGCAACGTTAAAAGCAGATTGCATGGTAGCTGACAGGTTATTATGTGTATTTTGTGAAATAATACAGGCAATTTAATGCTAGTCCTAGCATTACTTACTTTTAGATAAACATATGATGATAAAGACCAATATACCTACTTAAATAAATATCCTGGGATATCTTGATACATTTTTTACACATGGCTAATCTAATAACATACTAAGCAGAGCTTGTATAGTAAATAGATAGCTGATATTCATTATATTTAAATAGATTCTTATAACTTTGTCCTGGGAGTCGAATACACGACCTGCTGCTGAAAGTTAGGGTCACTAAGCACAAAGCCAACCGGTCTGTTATATTCTATACTAACTTAAGCACACTAATCTCAGGATTTACAGGTCCGTTTTGAATAATTCTATCAATGTTAGATATCCCATTTATCGAAAAAGGCTATAAGCTATTTTTATCCCTGTATTCTTACGGGAAAAGGAACTATGCGAGTGAAACCGCGGGCGGAATATAAAATGTATAAAATAAGTTACCAAAAACTTTACCCAAACGTATTTCCTTCTTAAAATTAACATGTTATTTCTATGAAACTTTAAAATATATGCATCGAGTTCATCTCAACTTGCAACCGGAGTAAGACTTCAAACTTTCGAGTACGTAGCAGCTAACTTTTCCACCTTACTTTAATGTAACACATGAGTGTGTTGCTCCGGTCATATTTCGTGAAAGGCAAAATGATTTTCACTTCTTAAATTTATAACTATCTCGAAATACCTCGAATTACCTATCTCCAGAGTCCTGTATACTAATAATGTAAAGGTACTATTATATTTCTGTACCTATCATCATCATCATCATCAGGTCATATATGACTCCACCGAGGAGCTCGAGCATCCCCTAACAATGAGGGGGTGTAGGCCATAGTCCACCACGCGGGCCTAATGCGGATTGGCGGACTTGACATGCCTTTGATTGTGACATCTCCGGCATGCAGGTTTCCTCACGATGTTTTCCTTCACCAAACTATACATACCTATACATAACTAAGTTATTGACCCACCTATTGTATAATAAATAACTTAGACAACATTTACATACGGCCACTCTGATGCCAAACTAAGCAGAACTTGTAATATGGTAATCAGATAGCTGATATACTACTATTAAATGAATGCTTATATGTATATTTTAATAACTAATCTCGTAGTATTTTATAGTTTTGGATCTGATTCAATATTATATACAACCAAACTTACTTTTTCGACGTCCGCGTCATATGCAATATACATATATTTTTACACATACTAGTTTCTATCCAGTGGATACACCCGCGAAGTTCCCGTTCTATAATAAACCTACGTAGCTTAATAGTGATAAAATATAGCCTGTGTCACACCCTGATAATGTAGCCTTCCATTGCCAAAATAATTATTTAGATCGGCGCTGTAGTTTCGAAACCTACGCATTATAAGCAATAAAAAATCTGGTCTTTTATAAGTGTAGGTATGGAATTCCAATAAAATTCTCTAACTTACATTCCATCGGTCAACACTTTAGGAACTCACTGAAATCCCAACGGTGTTCGAACATTAACCTTTTCCTATACTTTGTCCCTAGGGACTGAGCAAAAGATGCTAATCTCAAAAGTTATTGTACTACAAATAACCAAAGGGTTCTTGTGGGTCTTAGGGGGCCCAGATTTGTTGTTAGCCATAATAACGTTGGGCCCATTAGCACAAATTACGGGGCCTGCCAAGGACGCACGTACCATCTACTTACCTTATTATAACTAATTAACATCATTGTTGAGGCATGGGATAACTTCATTAGCAAGGTTGGGTACTGTAGTACTTGACTATACTTGGAAGTTCTTTTTGGGGCTGAAAAACTTCAGTTGACAATTTTTTTTTGATAAATATCTATCAAATGGTAAATCCTAATTAGGTGTGTTATTAATTTGAAAGTTTTCAAGGGTGGATGAATACGCTACTCTTTCACATAAAATTGGCTAAACGATTTGGATTTTGGATATGCCCAAAGTTAAAACATTTTATGAAATAGTACTTAGGCTTCTTATTATTATATGAATGTAGATCATACCTCAGGAAACCGCGGGCCTTTTATTAGTGATTTATATAAACATTTGCAATTTTAGTGGCATTAATAATCATGGATGTAGCTCCGGAAACATCAATAAATACATCTCATTATGTGAATATTAAATGTGACTAAATTAACATCAGTAATTCATTTTGTAAATACACATTTACTTTCTAGTGTCTCCTTGCCGATTAAAACCACACGAGTAGATTATAATCATGTGTGTTAGTTCTCAGAAGGATGGAGGGAAGCTCGTCTTCTAAAAACCACCTTCAACCCTGCACTAATACCGTCTAAAATCCCCGTATAAAAACAATAAACTCAACATTTCTCCTTTGAGTTGGGTACCTAAGGCCCTTTTGGGTAAATTTTGATAAGTCACCCTCAAGTTAATTTCAAACTGAAATGCCTGGCTCACGCGGCAGGTGTTCGTAATCACGGACCGAATATCCGGTCGTTAAAACTTACTGTAAAATATAAAATACAAAATTTATACCATTTTTTTGTTCAGACAACTGCTTTCATTGACGGGTATTAAAAATTTATTTGCTTGTGATAAACGTTTGCAATATAAATGATTGTCTCTAGCTAAATGTGGTAAAACATCATTCTTCATTTGTAACAAATTATGTCATTCATTATTAGCGATGTGCCGAGTACGGTTTGACTCGAGTCAGACTCGATTCCTGCTTTGGACTCGCCTACTCGAATACCAATTTATTTTGATCCGAGTACGCCAGACTCGATTCCGGTACTCGAGTCAGGAAGAATCGATTCGTACTTGTTAACTCGAATCTATTTATGCAAGTTCAATTGACTCGAGTCTTTATTATATTATGGCGCCTAAAAACCTCAGGTGTATGGAAGTGGAAGTGTTTTGAGAAAGTGAACGGCGATAAAATAAAGTGCAAAAACTGTGACTCTGTATTTAAAGATTTCAAAAATACAATTCGAATACTGACTCGAGTCCAGCCGGACTCGAGTCAGTATTCGAATACCAAACATAGAATTCGAGTAGAGGGAATCGAGTCATGATTCGAATACCGTATAAACTGACTCGAGTCGACTCGATCCACCAAAACAGCGACTCGGCACATCACTATTCATTATATTATAACCAGTAGTTTCGGGAGCCAATTCATCTTTTCATCTCTTTAATAAACTAGCTAAATAAAATCTTCCGTCTCGCGATTTTACCCGCGTTCCCGAGGGACCTCAATTTTTCCCAGGATAAAAAGTAGCATATGTACCTACTATTCCAGAACGTATTATTACTTTGTGTAAAATTGAATCCAAATCCCTTTAGCCGTTGTTGTGTGAAAGAGTAACAAACATTCATACATACATAAATTCTCAAAAACATTCGCATTTATAATATTAGTAGGTAGTAAATGTTCGTGTCATGACTGCAGTTACACGACGTGGTTTCCACCCGCCGACACAAAGCTGACATCTCACTCGTAGAAATAGCATTCAGCTAGTATGAATTATTTCCTTGAGAGAGCAAACTTTAAAAAAGGTCGCGCAACTTGAAAATGGGGCATTTATTTTACTTGAATGTTTTATGTCTTACTTGTGACTCACATATCACCCGGGAACCCGAGAGATCTTCCATTTTTCTAGGATATATAGTAGCCTATGTCCTTTCTCAGGCTCTAGATTATCATTCTATCTACCAAATGTCATTTAAATCGGTTCAGTAGTTTTAGCGTGAAAACGAGACAAACAGAGTTACTTTCACATTTCTAATATTAGTTATGATGCGCTACCTCTGGTTTAATCGCATTACAGGACACATAGCAAGCTACAACATGCTACAAAAAAAAACATTATTATCATTAGTTCATTTATACGTCTCCACCGAGGAGCACGAGCCTCCTCTAACAACGAGGGGGTTTCGACCAAACCTACTGCGGATTGGCGGACTTTACATGCCTTCAATTATGACTCGGGCATGCAGGTTTCATTTCGATATTTTCCTTTACCGATTTAATTAAACTGTGATTAGGTATATAGCATAGAACCGCTTTCATAACAGTAATAAAAATAACATCGATTTCGTATTTTAGAGCTCTTTTCTTTTTAATGATTGAATTTTTCAGCATATAGGTAGTTTGTGAACTATAAAACAAGCGTAGCGTATAATAAATATGTATGTATGTTTGAAATATTCAACGATTATTTTGCATTCATGTTATTTTGAATACAATGTAACTATTGGGGCGTTATGTGATCGCAGGAAACTGGATATGGCAAACGGAACACTGTGTGTGGTGACATGCTTTCGATGTTTCAATAGGCAATTCGAGAGTAGCGACATTATTTTATAGCTGTGTTATTTATTTTGCATTGGAAAATAAGCGTTGTCTGCCGCATTATAATAATCTTAATACTTTTTTAAATACGAATGTCTGAAGGGAGCTGGATGAAATTTGAAATTATAACATACTTGTGGCTCCCCGCGGTTTCGACCGCATACCCGGGACATCTTCCATTGTCCCGGGGATAAAAAGTAACCTATATCCTTTCTCAGGCTCGAGACAATTTTTGTTCCAATTTTCGTTTAAATCGGTTCAGTAGTTTTATCGTTAAAGTGAGATAGACAAACAGAGTTACTTTCGCATTTATAATATTAGTTTGGATTCAAACAGGCTACTTTTTACCGTGGTAAAATTGAGGATCCCTCGAGATGCGATTGCATTAAATTATTCATCATTACATTTACCAAATAACCTTTATTATATATCATTTAATCTCACAAGTAATATTTTAGAACTGTCTACCAATAGGTCCCATGAATTTCCCTTTAAGCGATAAATTTCCACTGAGGATTAGAAATATTCAGCCACGGAGCGTTCTGAGTGCTTTATTATTCAAACATGATAATTTTATAGCGTTTTTACGTTAGATATATTTTTTCGGTAACATAAAATAATTCTGAAAAGATCGTACCTATTCCTATGTAGCGGAATGATGGCTTGATTAAAATAATAAGCAGGTAAAAAAATAGCAAGTTAGGACCTTTTACCAATGATCTCAAAGATATGTACGATGTATCCTTTCCAGTAAGTATATCTGAATCTTAATATATATATTTCTTATTTACGTGTGTATGTTACTGAACTCCTCCTAAATGGCTGGACGGATATTGATTATTTTTTTGTGTGAAACACACACAGTTGATTCGAGAATGGCTTAGATTCACAATTGGACCCGGTAGGCAGAACGAAGCCTGCCGAGACTAGTAATAAGTGAATCTATATATTTTCATCTCACATCCTTTAGAGTCTTTAGACAGATAAGCGAGCAGTGTTTTTATAGCACCAATATAGTTATAATAAGACAATGAAATATGTATGCCAATTTCATATCTTCATTATTGGACGTATTTAACCCCACACATTTGCTTAATCTATCCCATATTTGTATGAAACTTCAAAAAAATTATTTTGTAGTAGGTACACAATAATAATTCAACCGTAAAATTCGCGTATTACACAGGAGTCATATAAAATCCATATTCGAGAACCGCACGTCGTTACAGCCTGCCTTTATTACGTGGGCAACAAGGGCGTAAATTGCACAAGATTGTATTCAATGGTTCACAAATTGCGATTCCCTGGTTCAATTGCTTGAAATAATGGTGGTTGCGGTCAATTGGAGAGTGATGGCACACTGTGGCTACAGAACACCGGTTCTCTTCTATATTTATGGAGGATTCACTGAGATTTATTTAGGTTTTATGCCACAGTTTGGACATTTATTTTGGGATAAGACGTGCTGTCTTAAGACAAGCTGTACTACTGAAAATAAACATAAAATCCTATGTATATTTATGTATATTATCTATAATTATTAACTAGCTGCAGTACCCCGCGGCTTTGCCACTATAGTTCTATAGTTCTAGTTCCCGTGGGAATATGGGGATAAAATAACGCCTATGTTACTGCCTGATAACTTACCTAGGCATTGATGGTTTATAAAATCAATTTAGCATAACAAACAAACAATGTTTTGTATTTATATATAGGTACCAAATTAACAAAGATGACAGAATGAAAGTATGTTTCTCTTTCACCCAATAACAGATGAAGAGGTTCGATGAAACTAGGCATGTTGATAGAATATTATCTAAATAAAATGGGATATTTATTAAATCCCAGATAAAAACAAGTAATGTACCTATTTATTAAAGCTAGTTTTTAATAATCCCAACATAAAAATAATGTTTAATCTAACTTTTATTTCATCAAAGCTTAAAATATAATTTAAATATTCTAAATGGGTAAACATGAAGCTTTTAACTTAACAGCCTCAGCTCTTAGGAATGAAATATTGTTTGACAAAGGAATTATAAAAGATATTATAAAGAAAGTTTCGTTTTAATTCACATTTTTTATACTTTGTCGCAAAACTTTAATTGTAAATTCTTTTGTTACAGATAATAAAAATGTCTGTCTCGGAATTCAGACGGAAGAAGCTCCTTTATGTCTTCAACGTTTTCTTTGGTAAAAAGCAACATTTACAGGTTACCCACACTTTGAGGTTCCATCGATAATAATGAAACAACGTAGCCGTTACATATAAATCGATTTCAATCGGTTGAATGAGCTGATGAGACCTCAAAGTGTGTTCGACCTTTTATTGGAGTATTTTTACGGAACATCTACATTATTTTTGTGTATTACAGATGTCAACCAGAGCGGAACAATAGAGAGGAAAGACTTTGAACTGGCTATAGAGGTAAATGGGCTTTATATCAATAGATTAAGGTTTATTTTAGGTTTGTACTATTTTGTTGCTATTATCAGATAGGTGCGTAAAGAATGTCTTGAGATATAGTTTACAATAGATATACTATTTTGTTGCTATTATCAGATAGGTATATTGCTTTCCTCTTTTTATATTAGAAATATGAAAGAGACTACTATACGTTTTAGTATTTTGTCTGCATTTTATAAGAACAATATATAAATTTAACCTTTTATTAGGATTTATATATTGACTAGCTTATGTCCACAGATCCGCTTACAGAAAACAGATAGGTTTGGTAATAAAAAGCCCTATCCTTTATCATACTACTAACTACCCCGTAAGAGATATAATTTATTATCGCTTATAGATAACAAACTCAATAGGGGCATTTGTATTAAAAGTAAGTATACTAATATACGTATATTTTTATCAGAAAATCTGCAGTCTGCGAGGCTGGAAGCCAGGTGATGCCAAGAACACTGAAACACATGAAGTCATGATCAAGATATGGGACGGACTCCGGAAGAGGGCTGACTCTAATAAAGATGGACAGGTAAGTACCCACTTGTTACCTTTATTTAAGTCACTTAATTATTTAATGTTACAGATCAGAATACATATCTGTTAGAAAGTATATTTTATATAAAATAGCTCCCACCCTTCACAAGCTCTAAGCCTATTTCTGTGTAACAGACCGACTGATAGACTAACTTTTATATTTATAATATTATATTTTAGGATATTTAAATAAGGCCTGTGCAGAACTGAAATTGACAATTTATAAAAAAAATATCTAAAATTATGCTCGCAGATTATTATGCACTTTATAGCAACATTGGTAATACCTGCCTAATAGTTAGATATTTATATATATTCTTTATTGTAGCCAGTTAACCATAGCGTGTTATAAACCACTTCGTTAAAATTTACCTTGAAATTACATCGCGTAACGATTTAAAAAAAATATTGCGTGGATTTAAATTGTCGTTTCTACCTTTAACAATTTTAACAATGCCTCCAAACATTTTTAATCAGATTTACTAATCAACGCGACCTCAAAGGACCTAATGGTGTACACTTCGTTAGTGAGAAAATATAAGCCAGTCATCCATCTTTTTTCGGCGCGTTTAATTACGCGTGCGTTTTCCCCTCAGTGTTGCCACCTACGATGAATTGTCGATGGCCACGTCCGACCTTTATTAGCGCTTTTAAAATTTTTTTCGCCGAGTAATTTCGTTATTGTGTTATTCCCCTCTTGCATTTTTTTCATTTACAACCGAGTGTAGGCTCGAGTTTGTTACATTTTTAGAGCCCCTTTTTTTGGGGTAATAAATTTAATTTTATCCGCTTCCGTACTGACTTGTTTTCGTGGTTGATTAACTTAATGACTTCTGGCAATTACTTTGTATTTTACCTGAAATTGTTACGCAGAATGACCTTGAAAAATTGGATTTATACATTCGACCTTTTTCATTGGGAAATTACCTAAAAATGTTCTCCGTGTAGCAAAAAGCTACGTCGTAGTCAGAGTTGATTGCTACGTGTCTACGGAGTAGCAATTTGCTACGATATCAATATCGCAATAAACTTGGAATGATATTTTTTTCACAAAGACCTTTATTACCTTCGATAATTCCTAATCTTACATGATGTAACTTGTGGTGTACAATAAATAATAAATTAATAAATAATAAATGAATAAATGTACATGTAGGTATCTCATTTTGTGTAAGATTAGCAGTAGTAGTCTAGCTGCTAGCTACATTTATTACGACTATATACGATTTTTTAATCACAGTTAATAATTGTTGCGATTCTCGCTCAGTACCATCCATACCATTTAAAATACTGTACGAAGTTTTAAGATTTAAGATTTAAAGGGGCTTTTAAAAATTTGCTAATTAATCCCAGCAAATGTTATATCTTAGTTTAGTTTTTAATATTTTCTTATTTGCTTCACTATTCGAACAGATCATTCATAACATCTATACCATATTAACTACTCTCCAGAACATCAATTTAAACCTTTTAAAAGCCTAGTTTAAGCACCATTACTCTTTCTAATAAACAGGTGTCCGTAGAAGAATGGGTTTCCATGTGGAATGACTACGCTCTCAACCCATCAGCGGCTCTCAAGTGGCAGCAGCAGTACTGCCACTTCATGTTCCAGCTGGAAGACGCCAGCGCCGACGGCTCCATCGACTGCGACGAGTTCACCACCGTCTGCTCCTCGTACGGGATCAACCCTCAGGAGTGTAAGGTGGCCTTCAATAAGATGGCTAAGGTGAGGAAATTTTGTTATTAGTCTTTTTTTTATACCACAAAGGTGGCGAACCGGCATACGGTCCCACCTGATGGGAAGCGGTAACCGAAGCCTATGGACGCTTGCAACACCAGGCACGCCACTATAGGGTATAGGCAGTAAAAGGGACAAAGCGTAATGTATTTTCGAGGAAGGGCTATTCAGGTATCACTCCTCCATACCCCTACGACGCTACTCCACCCCTGGTCCCCCCACTGCCGCTACAGCGTCTCCTCATGGAGCTCTGGCTACCTTACTCACAGCAGGAATACAACACTACAAGTAATGTTTTACCTTCTGCATTTTTGTTGAATTTATCCTTTTTTAGTCATTCTCATCAACTATATTCGACATTTTTGGTATTTCTTTGCCAATCCAATCTTCGTAGACGTTGCTACGAAAAATATCGTAGACGCCTACGAGCCGACCTTACGCTACATTCGTGTAGGGTGAAATAAAAACATTCGCGTGTCCAAATGATATAATTCTCCTTTCCTTTTCTCGGTTGTAAATAATCCTGACAATTGTGAATGTCACCTTAATTTACTATTTTTATTGATATCATAAAATTGAGCTGCCGAAAAATATTAAACACAGTTACTCCATTATTACGAGTTACAGTTACAGTTATTCCATTATTACGAGTATATTAGTTAGACATAATATTTGACTGACTAAAAACATGGAATATATATATTTTTCAATAACTATATTTAGGGAGGTACCAACATTGACGGTTCTACCTATGTTTATATCACAATAATCTCTTGCTATTAAGATATAGTTCATACATGTTCATGGTTCTGCATAATTCATCCTAATCTATGTTTTTAACCGTTGATACGGGAGGTTCGTGTTCCATCAGTGGAGATGTTCCATCAGTGGAGACGTCTAAGAAATGATGATAATACTATTATCTTCAACAGGGCAAAACCAGTGTCTCATGGGAAGAGTTCCAGGAGCTATGGAAGGAGTACTTCTCCACCGAAGATCCCAGCGCGCCTGGTAACTTCATATTTGGCAGGACCAGCTTCTAAGCTACCCGCTACATACGGTTACTTTTGCAGACCATTGAAGATTGTGGTAAATTAAAATATGTCTTTACATTTGTGGAGGTCGACAGTTTCGTGAGGCTCTTTAGTAAAGTTTATGAATGCTTGTCCAAAGGCGTGTGCGTAGCCTATATTAAATGTCAAAATTTTCTCAATTGTGTTTTACGTGTGTATGTGTTCAATAAATAGTATTACTAATCTCTTATAAATTAGTCGATCTGTAATTTACACTTTTCAAATTCACCTTTTTAAAAAAGCTCAAGTTATAGTGTAGTTTCTCGACTCCTTAGGATCTATCTCTTACGACAACGAAATGTATTACACTCATTATTATAATAGCATATCTTGTAGTCATATCTATAGATAAACTCTATTTCTCAAAGTTTTTTTTCAAATTGAAGTGGTTTTCTCAATCACTATATTGACTCAAGTATTATAAAAAATCAGTAGTAATTTTATTAAATGCTTTATCATTTGTGATCATTATTATTTATAATCAGATGTTTATTGTTAAATAATTTAAGTGATTTGTTAATAATATTTTCATGTTTAAGTCGCCCATATATATCACTTCTTATGATATCTAAGTCTGTCTCGTTATTTATTAAATCTGTTACATATAGATTAATTATATATATAATATTGTTTTATTGCTAAAAGAATTCTATGAGATTTTCTTCTTGTTAAGTCGCTATAGTTATAATAGGCAAACGATTAAATGTATGTATATAATAAAATAGATTTTTATTTATCCTCCTTTTATTATTTAAGTACGCCTTTACCTAAATTTTCTGGGAAATAGCCGAACCAGCAATAATCTAAAATACATGAGTGTTCCTCAAAACTAGAAATAAATACTCCATTTACAAGAATGGAATAAAATTCTCGACACAACTTTACAAGTAAGAAACTACAAAACTTAGAAGATGATATTTTCTCCTAAAAATACTGTCTACGTAGGATTTTCACTAATTAACATCTTACTTTGATATATTTCAAATCAAATCAAAATCTTTTTTATTCAAATAGGCCTTCACAAGCACTTATGAATAGACACTATTAATGCTCGGTTCTGAATTTTTTTTTTAATATTATTAGTATTTACCGAAAGAATGGAATGGTTATTTTTAGTAGTACTCCAGCCTTCGTACAAACAGCTCTATATGACACTTCCACGAACACTATTCCGTGGTTGTAGCTTTGTCTTATTTAAACACTTATTTATAAAAAATACATAAAAATGAAATATTTTATATAAGCTGATACCTCACCTGACCATATTAAGTCATACCAAGCAAAACGAGAAATAAAATATTTAAAGGAATTCTACATTCACATATATAATAACAGTAAAAATGTTTTATGAATAATTCACTTCAAACAATAAAAGCCCGTATGACTTGAAAGGATAACCCTCAAATTCCCATATCCTGTTTAACATTGAAATTGTGGTCATATCTCAGATCATAAAAATTATGATCACAAAAATTATATTCACAAGCAATGTGTATACTAACTGTATATCTATATAGATACTAGATTCTGCCCCGCGGTTTCACCCGCGTTCCCGGTGTATCTACCTAAATGTTTCCATTTTTTACATAAGAACCTCAATTGGACAATTGCGAACATTTTAAGACCAAACAAAGCCATTTCCGTCCACCCGTTCTCGAGTTATGCGCTTACCAACACATTTTGCGATACATTTTTATATTATAGATATTGGTAAAGTTTCCCGCAGTGTTATTCTAAATTCAAAGTCAGCGTGAAATAAGGTTATTTCATGCTAACGTTAACATAGATTTATCTCCCTGACGAGCACAATAATCTGATAAACATTTTTCTAGTCCATGTGTTGGCCTGAGGAAGTATTCCGTCCTTTATCTTTTAGTAACACAGCTAGTATACTCTGTATATACTATATAGATACTATATGTAGCTAGTAGATACGCTTATCATCCCGAAAAAGAATTTGTATTTAAGGTATACCGTCCCCCCATCTATACCTCCGTGTTATAACGATCTGAGACACGGTATCCCCTTTATGACGAATCAATATCCGCCTTGGGGTACCTACGTAAAACGTTATACTATCGAAACGTAAAAACCATTTACGCTGTTATTACTATAGCACGTTTATGTAAATTATTAGTTTAGGGTATAACTTGAGACCGACTACCATAACGGTAGCAATTACTTTAAGCTTGGTATTATAAAAATGGAGTATATTTTTTGTTGTTTATCGGTTTGTAACTTTAACCTTATTATGAATGCGAAAGTTTGTGAGGGTGTATATCTGTAACTTCTTCACGGATGGAGGGAGCGATTTTTTATAAAATTTAAATAAAAATGGATTAACACATAGCCAACTTTTTCTGAAATCCAGAAAAATTAAATCCCCGGAAACGCGGGTGAAACCACGGAGCAGAAGCTAGTATATTCCAGACGCGAAAGTTTGTATGTATGGATGTATAGATGTATGAATGTTTGTTCCTCTTTCACGCATAAACTATTGAACGGATTTGAATAAAATTTGAAATACAGATAGTTTATAACCTGAATTGACACATAGCTTTATATCACGGGAAAATTTAAGATCCCCCGGGAACGCGCCACTAGAAATTTTATATTTACGAAAAACGAATAGAGTTTGTGAAAGCTTTAAAAATTTTAGTACTTTCGAATTAGGTAGGTTTATACGAGTTGCCTAGATATTTTTATTTGAGAGTTAATTCAGAAATATATTTCACTACCTAACACGCAATTACTTTTGGAATGATGTGGATAAAATATATTTTCATGACTTTGATATTAACTTTGAAATCATTCCCAATTTCCAGTCTTAACCTAAACTGTAATACTGTAGCCATACGTTATATACACTTAATAGTTTAAATAAGAAGATAAGATACAACATACCGTCAATTCGATTAAAGCATTTTTTTTTATCTTGTGGAACCGGCAGACTTTGTTCTGCCCACCAACCCCACCGGGTTCAATTAAGAATCTAAACCATTATCGAATTCACTTGACCACACACAAAAAAAAATCATCAACATCGGTCCAGCTATTTAGGAGGACTTAAGTGACATACACATGTTGTACACAAGAAATATTTATATTTAGAAATTAAAATTCCATCCACTGCCTGTAGGCTTTGCCCAGAATTTTAGACATCTTTAGACAAAAATCATCGAATAAAAAAAAACTAAAAAGTCAATATTACATCCCAAAGTAACGTTCTGATTTACTCCATTCAATATGGCAGTACCACCTGACTATGCACGGTATCAATTTGTCCAAAACATTGGTATAAAAATCCCTTTTCTACCCTACCTTCGTTCTATAACGAATTAGTATCATTTGTCTTCCCTTGCCACGTAGGGCGCACGTGTGGCCTCATGTTACATAGTGCTGTAACAGACGAATTTATAACTCAGAATATGAAATGAATTATAAAGGTATTTTTATTCAATTTGGCATTTACTTACTAGCACTTGTCAGACGCTAACGGTAGGTTGATTTTGCTGTGAGCCGGCGATGACTAGAATTGGGCGTTGAGATATGTTTAATGTTATTACAGTTATGTATATAATGTTATAACAATTACCTAACTATGTAATTGCTTCAAAATTTAATGATACCCGAGATTATGATGTGAATCTGGTAATCGAAAGTGGAAAATAGAATGGAGGTTTTTTCTTATAATCCACCTGATAGACAAGTGGGAACCGTAGCCTATGGACGCTTGCATCACCAGGGGCGTCGCTCACGCATTCCCAACTCTATAAAATCAAAAAATAATGTTGTTAGGTTATGTTATTAGGTTCGTTAAATTAAAAAATATATATATATATGGTTAAATAAGTATTGTGATTAATCAATAACATATTAAAAATAGTTTATAAATATCACTTAATGTTAGCTAAGCCTCGAAAAATACGTTATTCAGTAATAACGGTGTGACAGACGGCAACCGCAAGTCAAAAACGATGTGGTTTTTCATTTATTACTACTAAATGTACGATTCATTAATTTTCTTTTCATATGATTTTACTCAAACGCATGGAAGGATTACATTTCGCAGACCAAGATGCTGTGTCATTTAATCTCACTAATATTAAAAAGAGCGATGTATGTTACTCAATCATGTTCGGCTGGAGAAATCTGGCTGAAATATGGCCCAGTGTTAAAATATTTTCTATAATATATAAGGCTACGTTTATTAAAAAAGGTGAAAGAATTTTTGAAATCGGTCCAGTAGTTTCGGAGCCTATTCATTACAAACAAACAAACAAACAAACAAACAAATCTTTCCTCTTTATAATATTAGTATAGATATACGTTTATAATAAGAATCTTATCTCTATCATCTACTAGCTAAGTTTTCCCCGTTACTTTCACGCTCTTAAAACAGCATTTCATCAAATAACTCCAACATTAAAAGTCATTTAGCATATAATGAGTGATGAATGAACAAACAATGTTACAATTTCGACTTTAAATAAATTACGAACGTAGTTTCAAAAGCGTGAGAGTCGACGTACAATATTATATACTGTTCTGTATATACTGTTCTAATACCGACTTCAAACCATGCAGCAAGCGGAAAGAATAAGTAGTCAGTAGGTAAGTAGAGGAAAGTGTTATAAATTGCGTTAGTTATTTTTTGCTTTTTAGTATTTTTGGAAGTCGGTTTTTTTTAACGTAGTTTTATTTTTATTTTTTGCTTTTTAGTGATTTAAGTATGGGTAGGCTTATTATTTATTTAACAATCACAGAACACTATTAAACCTAAACGTTAATGAGATTAACCTTCAAGGTCAACCTAATAGCCTCAAGGAATACTATTCTCTATCCATATGCACGTATAATTTTGAAAGAATTTTCTCTGAACTCCTATCCTTTGAGGAGTTGTACCTTCCATCATCAGCTCATCCATAGAAAATCATCATCAAACGCAAATAAGTGAACAAACTGTATGGTATTGACTGAAACGTAACAGTTATATGCTTATAATTTGAGTGTTCTTCACGATTTCCTTGGGATCCCATCATCATATGCTGACTAGATGACCAGGGTACCAACTTGAATATGTACCCTAACGAACAAAAAAACAATTACGCAAATCGGATTAGAAATGTTAAAGTTATCGACATACTAATACCTAACAATAATGCTTATAAAATAAAAACTACTAAACCAAACTGAAAGAAATTTTTATGGGACCATTTGGCAGCTATTTCGCGTCGAACAAAAAAAGAATCACGCGAATCGGTCCATTAACCGCGACGTAATCGATGTACATACAAAGAAAAAAAAAAAAAATACCGGCCGAATTGAGAACCTCCTCCTTCGTTTTGGGAAGTCGGTTAAAAAATTAATTTAAATTTGAACGCGAGTGAAACAGCAGGGCGAAAACTAGTATCAATATATAGCCAAAAATGTAGTGTGCATTTAATTATTTGACTGTATGCATATACTTAAATTTTTTTTTGAAAAAAATGTGTCGCTAAAGGAAAACATCGTGAGGAAACCTGCATGCCCGAGATGTCATAATTAAAGGCATGTGAAGTCCGCCGCCGCACTAGGCCCGCGTGGACTATGACCTAAACCCCCACGTTGTTAGGGGAGGCTCGAGCTCCTCGGTGGAGACATATATGAGCTGATGATGACATTATCATACTAATAAATTACATGGCTTAATTTACATTTATCAATATTAGTAGAATACTAGTATAAGTTCTAATTAGCTTTTATTATCTAATTAATCATTCAACAAGGCAATTATGCGAAACTATGCATACGTTTAATTCGATTCCAATAGCTAATTCAAATATGGACTCTGCCTAATTCAATATATGGTTTATTATCGTAATGAACTTACTGTATTTATAAATAACTAAGTATACCACTTATGTACTTATTATTCATTCTTCATATTGGAAGCAAGAAATTAATTTTACTACTGATAATTACTTAATGGTTTAAGTACTATGTCTTTTTAGCTTTGAATAAATAGCAAAGTTTTATATAGGTATATAAATTGATTACTCACAGGTTTTTAATATACTAATAAGAACAAGCTGAACCTACCTCACTAAAGATAAAAAAAAAAGCAAAATAGAATCATCTCACAAAAAACCAACAAATCACAGTGCCTGCATAAACGTTGTCGTTATAGATTCATCGATTTGATCTTTCACCAAAAATGGAAATATAAAAAGGTATACTTAAGTATTGTGTTACGTACCTTACATGCAAAGGACATTTTTCCGTCAGCCAAGCCGTATTAATCCGTTAAGCCGAAACATAAAATAACATTATTAACAAGTAAATTTATTTATTTAGGATAACAACCATGATGAATATCGTTTGTATAGGATATTTGCTGACACTTTACCGAGGTAATAAATTCTTTATCATAGATATACCAAAACACCGGTAAATACCTACATAAATAATGGTCATGGGTTCTATTTCCGTAAGGTGCCTTAATGCAGGGGTATTCCTTTAACACGTTAGCTGCGGCACCAATTTTTGCATACTTTCCGTTCCTGCGGCACGAGGTATAATCGGCCCGTACCGTGACCAGACGTTAGGGCGACACGCGGTCTATTAGACCCCACCTCCTTTTACAGACTAAAATCCATTTTCTGGCGCGAAATCAAAGATAAATGAGAATTTTGGTCCTTATTGATATAGACAGTGAATTGATGAACCCTAATCCACCGTCGCCCCGGGATCTGATGGCTAGTTTAGGAATTATTTGCAAAACAAAATATGGGATCTTATACACCTCGTAACGCACTGAAATAGGGCAAATTTTCGCTGCGATTAGTGATGGGAAAAATAATATCGACGTTTTTAAACTGTCTTAACTACGCAACGACTTGACCGATTTTGATCAATTATATCTCATTAGATCGTTTTATGTTAGCTCATTAGAGTTTTCGGTGAAGGAAAACATCGTGAGGAACCCTGCATGCCCGAGATGTCACAATTAAAGGCATGTGAAGTCCGCCAATCCGCATTGGGCCCGCGTGGTGGACTATGGCCTAAACCCCCTCGTAGTTAGGAGAGGCTCGAGCTCCTCGGTGGAGACGTATATGAGCTGTTGATGATGATGATGATGGAGATCGTTTTAAGGGCAAAACCTGGCAAAACAACACAAAGCTATCAAAGGATACATTTTTTTTTAAATAATCTAAATTGTGCTTGAAGGCGCCATAAAGAAAAAAAAACCGGCCAAGTGCGAGTCGGACTCGCGCACGAAGCGTTCCATTCTATACCATTAAGAGGCACCTATTACAGACTTATTATTGGAAAATAATGGATTACGGTTTATGCATAAGGTTTATCTTTCTATTTGTATATGAAAATCTTAATGCGGTTCACAGAATAGAAAAAAAAGGCAACCAGAAGTAGAAAAGAAACTGTCCTATTTATTCTGCCTCGGGCTTTAAAAATACAATTATTAGAACTTGAATTAACATTAAAAAATCAGTATCAATATACTTTTTTTATAAAAATCTCAATATATATGATGTACTTATTTATGAGTGTTTTTCATTGAAACAGGGTAGACAATAAGATTTTTTGCACTGAGTGCACTGAGTCAAAATCTTTTTGGATTGTTTATCAGCTTCACGAGATGGTAAAAATGTTTCTGGGTTTTTTAAAGTTAACTTCTTCCGACATCGTTTAGGCATGTTCGGCGCTGTAAAAGGACGTGCTCTCCAATCGACGTGATGCACAACACTAGTCGCGGGAAGCTCGCGTTGAGTGCGGTACGAGGTCAGGGGGGATATGGGACGTTTTAGCCTCGTTCCGCACTGCATTAAAATTATATTAATTCAGTGCGGCACGAGGCCTAAGACATCCGGTACCAAGGTAGGTACACCACCGAGTCCGGAAACCAGTAGTGATCTCAAATATATATTTATCTCTTTCCTACACTGGACCAAACCAAAGCTATGCCATTCGCACGACAGAGAAATTCACTTTTTTGCTTGCCGCACCACAGGGAAGTTGCATCAGGGGTGATTTAGGCCTCGCTTCGCACTTAACGTGTTAAGACATGCCAAAAAATTTTGTTGTTAAGGTTCAAAATCCACTGACTTTCTTAAGGACCCAGAACATGAGGGAGTTATTCCATGAAGGATAGGCCATGCAAGTTAAAAAGTACCTAATTACCACGTGCTTAAATATGTTTTCTATTGACCGATCGAACACAATATAAGCCGTCTCTATAATTGTGAAAAACTCAGCTGTATCTATACTAATATTATTAATACTATGTAGGTATGTACCTACTATAATAATAAATTTATAAACAGGAAATATTTTTTTGTTTCTAAAGAATAGGTTCCGAAACTACCACACTGATCTGCACAATTCTTTCACCAATAGAAAGCTACGTTATTCATAAATAACATAGGCTATATTTCATCCCCGTATTCATACGGGAACGGGAACTACGCGGGTAAAACCGCGCGACGGCGGCTAGTGAGTCATAAAAGCTCATTAAACGTAAAAACTGAATTCAGGCTAAAATATATTCTCATGATAGTCTCTTAAAGTAGTAGCAGCAAACTTGAGGAGCAAACTTAACATAGGATATTCTGTAGATATATATATTTTTTATACATACAGGTAAAACCCCTTAGCTTCCCTCGCGCACTTAGCATTCGCTATACAATTTCAACGGAACATGATTTATGTTAGACGGAATTGCTATTCGCCATTTGTCGCCAAGCAAAGGGCGGGTTGGCGGTGAGGAAAATATCGTTTATCAAATCGACACCAGCTATTTATACTACGCTAAGTCCGAAATGTGTACTTTACAGGAGAGGCTTATAAAGGAAAAAACGTGATAACTTTTACATTAATTAAGATATTTATTTGAAATTTGGAACCCTTCATGGTTATTTTTTTCATTATAATATCTCATATTTATTTTTCCATAATTATTTATATTTTTCGATTTAGCGCTAGTTAGCCGAATATAGACGTAATTCTTCAAATTAATTTTACAAGTTACACACGTCTATCTTAAGTTAGCGTTGTGTATTACGGGATGTCATAGTGATAAAGATGTGTTATTTTTATTGTGTTGCGATGATAATTTTTAAATAAATCATGCATTATTTGTAACCTTAGGGTTATATATATATCCGTAAAATATATTATTATAAATTCACTGGCTAAATAACTAGTTATTAAAGTTAGCTTTTTGTTAACCCGTATATACGTCTCTGGCGGATATCGTGCTAAAAGCCGCCAAATTATACATAGCGTACTATACATCGACCTGAGCCACAAGTTAACGCCTCATTTATCTTTCCGTGGAGCTAAAATATATATTATTTTTTAAAGATTCTAGATAGAATAGAGCAGATAATATTATATTCTGTAATTTTGATACATAATTTAAACTAATAACATATAAAACTAGTTAGTTATCAACAGTTAATTAAATATCAATTAAGTGCTTACTTATGATTAATTGAAGATCTGATCAATCACAGTTCGATTTTGTACCTTATAATTATTTAAATCAATAAAGTACTTAATATTGTTATTCTTAAATAAAAGAAAATGAACTCTCCTCATTAGGTATGTTCAGTTATTAAAATAATAATATTTATGTGGAAAGCAAGATGGGAGGCATTTGCCCTGCAGTGGGATACCCATAGACCCAGGCCTTAAATAAAATAGATAACAATAACGATAATACATTTCCGAAATAATATTGTTATCACAATAATATTTAAGGTTTTTGTATTTTGCTGGATAAATTTAACCAAGTTTCGTGTCTTTTTCGGGAATAAGCTCTAAAAGTGGGATAATCTAGTATTTTTAAAATATACTACATGTTTGCTTACGTTATCAATCAAAAGATAAACGTTACTTATTTTCCAACAGGCTGTAGTTACCAATATAAACTATTTTAATTAATTTTGTTCTTGATAATTTTGTCATCAATAAAAATTAAGCTAATATTGTTTCAAGAATCAAAATAAAGGAGTTCCATTCCCTATCGCACTGGTGTATACCATTCAACTGGAGAATACACTTCTCTGCCTCTTGCAGTCTTTTCTATTAAAGCCGTATGTCTTTTTTCCATAAAATGGTTGCTTCTTCATCTTCTCTATCTTCATTTGAAAGAAATGAGCGGATAAGAGTATCTTCATAATATATTAAACGATATGGTTTGGTTACTGTTTTATCCCTCACGCAGTTATCTGATTATAGGTTGACTTTGTGAACTCCCTAAGATGTTAATTTGTTAAATGTTATATTGTTTAAGCAACTGGCAGCATAGCAAACAAGCAGCATTTTTAGCCGTTCGGTAATCACAGTATATAAGCGGGGGCTTATATACTCATCTTCGAGCTTAAGATGTTAGAGACCGACATCAGCATTTTTAGGACGATGGCATTTACTAATTTGATACCGCAGAATAGAGACTATCATTGAAAACAGGGGAAAGTTTTAAAATTACTGGGGGCGGATATTGCCGTTACTAAATCTGTATTACAACTGGGGCTGTCATTCATGTGCAAACCTGAAAGACTTTCCTGGGCAGACATACCGATTTGATGTGGGATTGTTGTATTTTCGGTTTTTTGGTAAGAAGTCGGCTACACCCTTTGAAGATAAGGAACTATATTAGGTGTGTTGTCAGAAGGATCATCAGATACGACAGAAAACAAAATGTCGATGCTTGTTGGACTTAATGTCAACGGAGAAGGCTTTTGGACCGAAGTCAATACCTTTGGTAAATAAATATTAAGTGGAGTATAAAGAGCCCCCAAGTCGTTTAAGTTTGTATCTTGTAGGTTTGCACATAATTTTCATAATTGACTGAACTGGATAGGTATATAATGATTATTATTTTAAAATTATCTCATCAGACATAACGTGCTCATAAAAAATCCCGAACTCAGGATTATTAACTTCAGCTGGTAATTTATTTGGCTACGATTCTACAAGAAGGGTAAAATATTGTATTAAAATAATGTTTTTTATTATCATAAACACATGCCGATACATTAAAAACATGAATAGTGAAGTTACCGTCGAAAACGAATAAATATAATTGTATTTTGACATAAGTATTTTGCTAGTAAAAGTCGCTAAGTAGCGCTTTCTACAAATGAACAAATATACCTGATCGTTCTAAACTACGCTAACTAGTGTTTGCGTAGTATACACGGACTTTTATAAAAGCGCTTAAATTTAAGAAATACGTAGCGTATTACTATAATATATATTTAAATACTTTGTAATACATAATATAATCTATGCGCCCCCTCCCCGTGGACACTCCGCTAACACTAGTTGGCGTGGTTTAAATCGAGTGATTTCAAAAAGTACCTGCACTTAGCGTTTTATAAAATTTGTAACTTCGTTATTTTTGTATATTTCTTCACAATTTTTTTTTTACATATAAAAAACCTAATTCTAAGAAGCTTGGCATAAAAAAACGTTTTTGCCAAATTTCGAGTTAGCGTAGTGTAAATAGCTGGTGTCGAAATAATATTGCACCTGCTATCTCAAACAAGTCACTTTTTGATATATAGTATTAGCTTTGCGCTTTAGTTTAAGTGCCTATATAAATAACTTTTGGAATCCGATTGACCGTGTCCTGTGTGAAAAAAATGTCGCAGGAAATTTATTTATTTATATTTATAGGGTATGGTAACCGCTTCCCATCAGGGACCGTATGCCTGTTTGCCGCCCTTGTGGTATATATTTTTTTTATTACCTACGATGAAAATCAAAATATTTTTTATACCAATAAGCCTTCACAATCACTTACGAACAGTCATTCTAATGCTCGGTTCGTAAAGTTGCTTTTACTGAGAAGAGCCAGCAACAACTCAGCAATTACTCTTTTCAAAACCAACTTAGATACAATACAATAAAGATATTTAAATCGTGTGAAATCTATACTAATATTATAAAGAGGAATGATTTATTTGTTTGTTTGTTTGTAATGAATAGGCTCCGAAACTACTGGACCGATTTCAAAAATTCTTTCACCTTTGGAAAGCTACATTATCCCCGAGTAACATAGGCTATATTTTATCCCTGTATTCCCACGGGAACGGGAACTACGCGGGTAAAACCGCGCGGAGGTAGCTAGATTTATATATATTGAAAAATTTGTTATCGTCATTAATATAATTAATATGAAATGAGTAGTGGTTAACAAATGTAGGTACTTTCATGATAGCCCCAGGTGTGAAAGTGTACCTCTATTGAAGGAAACTTCATTATTTTATATTACAACAGTATATTTAATTTCTCTAAGACAGCATACATAATTTTATAACATAAAGGTACACATAATGGTTATTTTTATCACATTTGAAGAAAACAAATTGGTTAGAATAATTAAGCTTTCAACTTACTCGCGGTTGATGAAGATACGTTCAGCGTGGCTGCTTTCCAAGAGAATGGCCGATTGCAGTGTATTGCGGTGATTTTATATGGTTTGACAGTTGGCACGCTTGAACTTGAAATAAATTCAGTCCTACCAACCGACACAGAAAAAACATAGATACTACTATGAAATAATACACCTTACAGTTGGCACGCTTGAACTTGAAATAAATTCAGTCCTACCAACCGACACAGAAAAAACATAGATTATACTACTATGAAATAATACACCTTACAGCTCGGCCATCCTGCTTGGAGCAAGTCTCATTGCTCAGAAAAAAAAATTTTAACTAAAACATTATATATTATTACAATTTAATGAACACACCTTAGATTACGATTACATTAGTGTTTATAGTATACATATAATCAATAAAGAAGACACCAAATCAATGTATGAGGTCATAACAAAATCACTAGAAATACTATATTAGACGCTTAATTAGTTTTTAATTAAAGATATATATAATTTATAATTAACAACCTTACATTTAAACAATCTAGAATTAATTATTTTATATTGGATCTGTATCAGAACCTGATTCTGAGCTAGATTCGAAATTTTTATCGTATGCTAACCATGGTTTTAATTTATCTATTGCAACAATGTTTTTATATGCACGTCGGCCAGTTTTCTGCGTTAGAGGTGTATCCTCGACTAGGAACCTATCATTGGGTAAAAGTTTGGTTATACGATAAGGCCCCTGATATTTTACGGCTAACTTTTTTGATTTCCCATCACTAGGTATTTCTCTCTTAAGACTAACTAAGTCGCCCGCCGAAAAGGTAGTATTTAGTTTACGCTTAGAATCAAAATTGATTTTATCTATCGATTGTTGATTGCTTATACGCTTTCCAGCTTCAGTTCGAATATGTTTTATTGCATCTGCCGAATAGTCAATAGATTCATTAGATTCCTCAATCACTTCGCTTAAAACGTTTTCGGAACGACTGTTAATTTTAAAACCAAAAAGAAGCTCAGATGGGCTTTTACGAGTAACCTTATGGATTGTTGTGTTAAGGCCTACTTGGATATCTGGTACGTATTTATCCCAATTCCTGTCGTCGTCGCCGTGAGCTTTGGCCGACAAAGCATCAAGAATAGTTCTATTGTATCGCTCTACCTGTCCATTAGCCCTAGGAGTTGCTACAGCATTTAGAATATGTTTGATTCCTGAAGATTTAACAAATGACCGAAAGTTATTGCTAGTGAATGAAGTCCCTTGATCAGTGATGAGCCTTGTCGGTGCTCCGAAATAGCTCATATGATCACGCAGTACTTTAATTGACGTGGCTGTTTTTGTATTTCTCACGGGTGTGATATTGATGTATTTAGTAAAACCGTCAATAATAACTAAAAGATAAGAATTGCCTTTCTTACTACGAATAAATGGTCCTAAGTGGTCCGCATGGATAGTGTGAAAAGGAGTTTCGACTTTTGGGATTGGGTGTAATTCTCCCAGTTGCTTTCCCGATATTCCCTTGTGATAAGCACATTCTAGACAAGATTTTACATATTTTTTTATAAATTTTTTCATTTTAGGAAACCAAAACGATTGTTGAATTCGCGAAAAAGTCTTTTCAAAGCCAAAGTGACCCAGATCATCGTGATTCATCTTAGCGATTTGCCAACGAACTCCTTTTGGTACTAACCAACGGACATCTTTACCTTCCTTATCCATAACACGATAAACTTTTCCGTTTTTAACCCTATAGTTTTTATAAACATCTGATATTTTTTCGGTCTCCGGATCGGTAAGTATATCTTTTATCCTTAATATTTCAGAATCATTTGCCTGTACAGTGGCAATCCAGTCGTCCGTTCCTACATTAAGTATATCTAATATATGAGAATCATCGGTGGCATCACCTACTGGATTTCTGCTAAGCGCATCCGCGTGTAACATATTGGAACCTGATCGATATTCTACCTCACAATCGAATTCTTGGAGCTGAACCCACCACCGAGCAATACGAGGGATAAGATCTCTTTTAGTTAAGGTCGTCCTAAGAGCATTGCAATCAGTGAGTATTTTAAAAGGTACGCCTATCAAATAGACACGGAACCTATTTATAGAAGATACCACAGCTAAGGTTTCTAACTCAAAGGAGTGGAGTTTCTGTTCATCAGGGGTAGTTTTTCTACTATAGTACGATACTGGCTTGAATAATCCATTATCGTCTCTTTGCAATAAAATTCCGCCTACCCCAAACTTACAGGCGTCCGTATGGACTTGGGTCTCCCTTTTTGGGTCATAAAGAGCGAGTAGAGGTCTCTGAACTAACATCGATTTTAAAGTCTCAAAGGCTGTACTTTGCAGAGAGTCCCATTTCCAGCCTGAATTCTTCTTTAATAGATCAGTTAGTGGTCTAGCTATTACGGCAAACCCTTGGACAAACCTTCTAAAAAAACTTGTCAACCCTAAAAATTGACGAAGTTCGTGTTGGTTACACGGAACTGGGAATTTAGAGACTGCCTCAGTTTTTCTCAACCCGGGTTTGATACCATCAGAACTAACGTGGAACCCTAAGAAATCAATACTTTCGGAAAAGAAATTGCATTTAGACAATTTAAGAGTCAGGCCACCTTTTTTCAGGAGAATCAGGACTTCTTCAAGCCTTGACATTCCTTCACTGAACGAACTCGCTGGTATGAGAATATCGTCCATATAAACTAAGGCAAATTTAATTTTTGCTTCGGATAAAATTTTGTTTATAGTTTTCTGGAATACAGAAGGTGCATTGACTAATCCGAATGGCATTCGTGTATATTGGAATTGACCGTCTGGAGTAACAAAAGCAGTTTTATCTTGGGACCCCTCTGATATAGGTATTTGATAATACCCGGATGCTAAGTCTAATGAGATAAATATAGTACTACCAGCAAGCTGGTCAAGTTGATCTTCTATCCGTGGCAGTGGGAAGTGTTCTTTCTTAGTTCGCCGATTAAGGGCTCTATAATCTACGCATAATCGTCTTTCCCCTGTTTTCTTTCTAACCAATACTATAGGACTTGCATAAGGCGAAGAAGATTCTTTAACAATACCCGCGTCTAACATTTCTTGTACCATTTCGCGAACTAATGACCTCTCTCCGTGCGACATTCGATAGGGTCTATAGACAACAGGCGTAGAGTCCGTAAGTTCTATAACCATTTCGTTTGCATTAGTGAAACCGAGATCTTTTAGTCCTGAAGAAAAACAATCATTATATTTCGTAAGTAAGTTTTGCAATTCGAATTTCTGATTTGTTGTAAGTTGCTCGCCCCATTTTATGGAATCGTCTAATGCTTCTGTATTAAAAGATACAGAGAAAACCTTTCTATATGGTGGAGCTGGAATAGCACGTGTGATAAGTGAACCTTTTGACAAAACGATATCACTAACACTGAGGTTTTGTACAAGGACTCTACTCCTGCCATCCTTAATATCGTATTCGCCTGGGAGTAGGTAATGCTCATTCAAATAGCTACCTCTAATCGACCCGTTGATATAAATTTTCCCGTCGTACTTGGGGGATGAACAAACGGTAATCACAGACAACTGATTAGGTTTTAAAATGGTTTCATACTCCATCATTAAGAATATTTTTAAATTCGTATTACGTTCAAAGATAATTTGCTCGGAGGTCTTGACAATAGTTATACTCGGTATCTCCGTAAATGTATGCCCTAGTAACACTGGATATTTCAAGACAAAGTCTTCTACAACAAATATTTCCACGATCTCATTTATTCCCTGAACCGAAATTTCAACATCGCATTTGCCCAAAGGCGTAATATTATGTCCCCCTATCCCCTTTAATACAGGTAAGTTTATTGTATTTAATTTTAATTGTAAATATTTAGCCTCTGAATCTCTTATAAGTGTGCATTGGCTACCTAAATCTAAATAAGAGGAGAGTGTGGTTCCGTTAATTTTAATTTCAAACAAATATTTTTGATTAACTTGATCCGCTTTGTCCAAAATTGCTATCTGCTTCTCGACCCTATTATCATCAGTTTTAATGTTATTGGAGAGCTGCTTATCAAATTGTTTAGACCTACAATAGACGTCAAGATGACCTAGCCTACTACAGGAAGAACATTTATTTCGAGTTTTGGTACAATTAAAACTTTTGTGCCCTTCCTCGTTGCAATTATGACATTTAATTAGACTTGAAAATTCTGACTTTGGCTTAATTAAATTTGTAGAAGTAGCTTTTCTTTCAAATTTATTTTTATCATTGGAATCTCGCAAACTACCTGATTTGACGGTCTTTAAGTACTTAAGTAAGTCTTGTGGCTCTCGAAATTGAGCAGCCTGAGCGCCTAATTTGATCACTCTATCTTCGATACCATGTAAAATGCAATCTACGGCTTTACGTCCTACTATACCGCAACGGTTAAGTAAATTAATTTTGGCATAATAATAGTGTTCAAGAGATTCGCCATAACGCGCACGCTTTGCCAACATTTCTGTAAGTAGTTCCGCATAGTTTGTCCTACAAGGAAATGACTCTAAAAGCTTTCTTTTCCATTCAGACCAGCTGTATAATATCGTATTCAACCCCTGATACCAAGACTTAGCAATACCTGTTAACTTCGGGAGAGCAAAGTGTATAGTTTCGCGTTCGTCCCAACCGTAAATTTCAGCGCATTCTTCCACTTTGGTCAACCAGGTCAACATGGTTTGATCCTTTGCTATTGGATCAAATTCAGGCACTACGTTAGTTAGAGAAAGCTTAGAAGTCGATTTTCCCTTTACGTTACTTAAAATATCTAAGAATTTATCCAAAATTTGTTGAGTTGAGCCTGTCATTAAATTTTTATCATACGTAATCTTATCTCTTTTTTTAGGTATACGTTTAGCGTGATGCGCATTACGAGGAGAGCGCGAGCGTTGCTTGGATAAAAAATATCTCTTTCTATGGCTGAGATAATAATCATGACCACTACTACACGATCGCCTTCGTTTACGTCTCGTATTACGCACCTCACTATCAGACGTATCGTTACTCGACGAACGGTTACGATATCCTATATATCTATTAGTACGGTGTCCCGTATATCTCTGTCGTGAACGTGACCTCCTAGCATTATAATATTCTCGTTCGAAGTTAGTAATCGACCGAACATCATTGGTACGACCATGGTTATTTGTTTCGAGTATTAATGAATTACTTCTCGAGCGTTGCCGCGAAATCTCTCCGCTTAGGCTTACTGAATTATTATTTGTGCGTTTGTGGACTTGCCTGTACTGTAGACTCCCATCCACTCCCTCGCCATTATTGGTTTGCCGCTGTGGAGTCTGCCTCTGTCCGTCTTCCTCTCCAGGCTCACCCTCCACGTGACGGCTTGTAGTTTGATCGATGGTCGATGGATTATGCTCCATTTTATTTTTGGCTTGAAATTAATATAATTACGGCATTAGTGTTTAAATAAATACAGTTAGAATATATATAATTAGGGAAAGTCTACAATCGGGTAGTGCCAGATTTAACCGAAGTAATTCTTAAGTTTGGGTATTTGAGAATTGTGAAGTTATTAATGTGCAGATCATATTTGACAGAAATTTATTCTGACCAAACATGCCCGCCAAAGGGTAGCTAATAAATCCAGAGAGTTGCCCTGGCAAGTTATAAGCTACCTCCGTCCAAAAATAAAATCACATCACTAGTTTATAACCAATCCATGCTAGGGACATACCTCCAAAGAGTGGCTTTGGCTAGATATGGCCCCCAAAAGATACATACACCCAGGGAGTGGCCCTGGCAGAGTATAAGCATCGTCTGTACAAGGTTAGGTTAAAACTATTTGTGGTTTGTAAGAAAAATAGTCTGTTCATGTACGAACATATCCCCAGAGGGTAGCTCTGGCTTGATATGTCCATCGAAAGATAATCTATACACCCAGGGAGTAGCCCTGGCAAATGTATAGGTATCCCTCGCCCTTGAACAAACTAACCACGCTTCAAAAATCTCTCAGTCAAATTTAGCACTCTTAAAAACGCGTAATAATCCGTGGACTAAACATATCCTCAGAGAGTTGCTCTGCCATGATATGTTCACCTAAAGGTAGCCTATACATCCAGGGAGTAGCCCTGGCAGATGTATAAGTCACCCTTGTCCAGATTATTTTATGTATAAGTGCGGTCTCGACACATCCGTCTTTCTTTTTCAACGGATATTATATACAATTTTAAATTTGCTTTGAGTTTACCTATAAATTGATAAAAATAAGTCACATGAAAAGAAAAAGTTAAAACCAATGAAAATGAGAAGAGAAAAAAAAAATATATATAAAAAAAAAGCGTGGACGGGTGTAACGGATATCTAAAATATCCGTTGATCCCAATTCTGAATTGAAGGAAACTTCATTATTTTATATTACAACAGTATATTTAATTTCTCTAAGACAGCATACATAATTTTATAACATAAAGGTACACATAATGGTTATTTTTATCACATTTGAAGAAAACAAATTGGTTAGAATAATTAAGCTTTCAACTTACTCGCGGTTGATGAAGATACGTTCAGCGTGGCTGCTTTCCAAGAGAATGGCCGATTGCAGTGTATTGCGGTGATTTTATATGGTTTGACAGTTGGCACGCTTGAACTTGAAATAAATTCAGTCCTACCAACCGACACAGAAAAAACATAGATACTACTATGAAATAATACACCTTACAGTTGGCACGCTTGAACTTGAAATAAATTCAGTCCTACCAACCGACACAGAAAAAACATAGATTATACTACTATGAAATAATACACCTTACACTATCATCGATCATTTAGATTAATAGGTTATTTAAAGACACTTCTGTATCATTAATTAGCTTTGTCATTTTCTTTTTGGTAATAAATCTTCCGGGATATTCTTTACTCACCACCAAACTGAGTAGTGCTTGTAGGTACCTACTATGGTAACTACAATCTTGTACATAATATTAATTAACATAGTTACTTAATATGTATAAACATATACACTACTATGTATATTTCACTACTAAAAACATTTGTATGCACGAATAGGTCTATTTGTTCTGTAATATCTATTAAAGTATGTATGTTAAAGTAGTATATCAGATTAAAAAATTCTTTCACCATTCGAAAGCTACATTATCCACGGGTAACATAGGCTATATTTTATCCCTGTATTCCTACGAGAACGGAGACTACATGGGTGAAACCGCGCGGAGGCAGCTATTTGGAAATAAGTTAAATAAATAAGGTAAATTATAGTCAATACTAGTGCCAAGTTATTTTCCAATAGGAAAGTCTAGAACTAGCTCCATTACTGTGGACACTAAAGCCTTTTTACGACCTAAACAGCGTATATTTCAATAAAATTCTACGATTTCATGTGCACTAGTTAGCAACTTCACAACCCGTCTGAAGTTAGAGGTACCTCTATCACTATATTATTTTAAAACAGAGACTTAGAACTGTCTGTTTGCGATAATTTTAAAAATAACTATACTAATTTATACCCATTTATCACCATGGGCTTAAGTTTATTATTTGTAAAGATTTTGTGAAAATTAGTTCTTGGTTGAGTCACTAGAATATAGGTGTATGATTATATAGGTATATGATGGCATATATGATGACAATATCAGTTGTTTTAAAGTTTCGTCTAAAAATTGCATATTTTTATGACCGTTTGAATCATTGAGCTCATTTGTTAAATAGTACACTTTTACAAATACATTTTCAGGTTCCAAAAGTTTTTGAATTTAGTGCTTTAAATCTGGTTAAGTCCAACAAAGATCCAAACAGACTTAGCTTAAAAACTGGGCAACAAAGTTGTTGAATTCGCCACGAGCACTTACATGTATTACTTATATCTTGATTCCGTTTCAGACAGATTTACGAGACAGTATGTGATGATATCTCTTGTCTTATTAAGATAAGATGCACATGATTTTGTTGCATATATGTAAAAGGTGATAAGAATGGAATGGACTCCGTATTACGGTTTCCTCTTAGCAAAGAAGAACCCCATGTTCTTCAAAAAGGGCGTAGAGAGCTCAAGGTCAGCAACAGATCCTTCCTGGTACAAATGGCCATAGGCTGCGGTGACCACTCACCATCAGGTAGACCCAGCCTGTATGTCGATCTATCGATATGAAAAAAAATAAAACTACGTTAAAAAAAACCGACTTCCAAAAATACTAAAAAGCAAAAAATAACTAACGCAATTTATAACACTTTCCTCTACTTACCTACTGACTACTTATTCTCTCCGCTTACTGCTTGGTTTGAAGTTGGTGCCAAGCCACAGCATAATTAGCAAACCTACAGTAAACAATATACAAAAGATCTTTGTTAAGATTCTCCATGATTTAATTAAGTCAACAAAAACTTTGGCACCGTTTGCATTTAAAATTCTAAATTTTAGACGCATGCTCTTGGTTTGTGAGTTATTAATACCACTATAGTTGTAGAATGTAAATTACATTTATTTCATCGTCGTTTTCATTTGTTTCTCATTGTCATTTATCGTTATTTCTGATTTATTTACGTAGGTTAGTACTTAGTAGGTTATCGTGTAGAAATTTATTTGTTACACCATTTTATTTCTTAAAGTAATTTTTTTATTCATATATGGCTTGGCACCGACTTCAAACCATGCAGCAAGCGGAAAGAATAAGTAGTCAGTAGGTAAGTAGAGGAAAGTGTTATAAATTGCGTTAGTTATTTTTTGCTTTTTAGTATTTTTGGAAGTCGGTTTTTTGTAACGTAGTTTTATTTTTATTTTTTGCTTTTTAGTGATTTAAGTATGGGTAATTATTTATTTAACAGTTACAGAACACTATTAAACCTAAACGTTAATGAGATTAACCTTCAAGTTCAACCTAATAGCCTCAAGGAATACTATTCTCTATCCATATGCACGTATAATTTTGAAAGAATTTTCTCTGAACTCCTATCCTTTGAGGAGTTGTACCTTCCATCATCAGCTCATCCATAGGAAATCATCATCAAACGCAAATAATTGAACAAACTGTATGATATTGACTGAAACGTAACAGTAATATGCTTATAATTTGAGTGTTCTTCTCGATTTCCTTAGGATCCCATCATCATATGCTTACTAGATGACCAGGGTACCAACTTGAATATGTACCCTAACGAACAAAAAAAGAATTACGCAAATCGGATTAGAAATGTTAAAGTTATCGACATACTAATATACAAAGTATCGTCAAAATGACATAATCCAAATAACAATAATGCTTATAAAATAAAAACTACCAAACCAAACTGAAAGAAATTTTTATGGGACCATCTGGCAGCTATTTCGCGTCGAACAAAAAAATAATCACGCGAATCGGTCCATTAACCGCGACGTAATCGATGTACATACATAGAAAAAAAAAAAAAAAAAAAAAATACCGGCCGAATTGAGAACCTCCTCCTTCTTTTTGGGAAGTCGGTTAAAAATAGTACAGAAATAATAGCTAATATCTTTGTAATGACAGAAAAACACCATGTTAACCAACGGAATAAAAACCTACAAAAAATATACCAAAATAAAATAGGTAGGTAAAAGCAGAAATCTAGATTTCCTTCAAGATACGAAAAGCTGTTACACAGTACCAACTGTTAAGGAGACATATAGCCATCCTTAAACCGTATCTACAGATATTTGTCCTGTGTATTTCTTACGTCTATTGACGGTAATTTGTCTCCGTTATCAGATAGACATGTATTTCAATCTCTCTTTAGCTACAAATACAATAATAATACTAGTGATCGTAAATTAAGTTAGTTGAACTAAATTTATTTAGATTTTACCAAAAATTTTATGTAGGTATTTTAATAAGATGCTTAGTATACATGTTATATATATCTATACTAATATTATAAAGCTGAAAATTTTGTCTGAACGCGCCAATCTCAGGAACTACTGGTCCAATTTGGAAAATATTATTTCAATGATCACGCTACAGCGAGTAGAAGCGGAGCATCAATCAAATAAAATAAAATCCTTTTTACGAACGACCACATTACTTTATCAAATATCATAAAATAAAAACAACTGTTAACTTTGTAATCATATTTTATTTAACATTCACCATTTTAATGGCGTATAGATTCCACGTGATTATCTGAAAGATTGTCTTTGAGAAAAAAGGAAATAATTGCTTTCTGTCACATGTTTTTTTATCGTAAGCGAGAATTCATTTTCATAACCTCTGGTTCCCATGATTAATGTTACATCACTAATGATGTGGGACTAGTGTTACCATACATACAATATTTGAAGGACAGCCTGTGTTTATGTCCCACTATCCCTTATTCAGTGGTGGCTCAGTTGGGAACGCACCGACTCACGATCATGAGGGTGCCGGTTCAAATCCCTGGCCCGTACCTCTGAGTTTATAAAAACTTACGTACGGATTCACACCACTGGCTTTCGTCGAAGGAAAACATCGTGAGGAAACCTGCATGCCTGAGATGTCACAATTAAAGGCATGTGAAGTCAGCCAATCCGCACTAGGCCCGCGTGGTGGACTATGGCCTAAACCTCCTCGATGTTGGGGGAGGCTCGAGCTCCTCGGTGGAGACGTATATGAGCTGTTGATGATGATGATGATCCCTTATTCAGAATTCAAAAACTACTGAACGGATTTGGATGAGATTTAAAACACAGGTAGTTAATAATATGGATTAACACATAAGCTACTTTTTATCTCGGTAAAGTTGAAGATCCCCGGAAACACGGGGGAAACCGCGGGGCGCCACTAGTATTGAAATATTTAATCTAACAAGCTTCTTTCTGCAGGAACCTTGATCTAAAATGATTTATATTTTCAACATTATTATAAACAGCACTCGCTTCCCGAAGGTAAAACTAATAAGATTTACATATTAAAGAGAGATATTTATTATTCAGCCAAATTAAAGTGTCTCATTTTTATCCAAATTCATTGACACTTTGGGAATTTGGGGCATTTCGTTAATGGAATAGAGGATTGCCCTGGCCGGTAGAACCGCACTTTTTCCTCAAAGCCTTCACAGTCAACAGTTTTACTCTATGGCATAGCGTTTTGCTTAATTAAGATGTCGTCTTCTAGTTTCCTGTATATCAAAACAAGATTAATTTAGTTGTCTTAACTACAATTACTAAACTTTAATCTAGTGTAAGTACCTGCCCATTTTTATTTTAGATCCATTATTTTTATTTAAAACTTGTATACAATGGATCAAAATACACCGTACTCATTTGAAAATTATTATGATAAAATATAATTTGATGAACAGTTGTAAGTGACAGTGGGAAGCGGTCTCGTACAAAGTGGACTGTATGCCTGTGTGGTATAAAAAATTGAACAATCCTACTATTGTATATATGGGACTAAATATATATATAAGTTTTCTGCTATCTTAATACCTAAATACAACCTCCTCATATATAGAAATTAGATTGGCTGGTTTAAAGAAAGACCCAAGATATTTATTTATTTCAATGTAGGTACTCTGTGATCTAACCAATGACGGGCACCACAAAATTTTGCCTATACAAAGAGAATCAACTTTGTAGATAATTTCTCCTGATAAGGGATTAATTAAAAGTTTCCATGGATACTTCGCGTGAATGGGCGGCTTAATTAAAAGGTTTTAATACGATTTTACTCATTAAAATTTACCTTCAAAAGATTGTTAAATAAAAATAAGTAGGTATGTTTAATATTTAGAACAATCATTTTCTTTGGATAAGTAGTCATATCTCTAACAATTTCTGTAAAATTAAGGGCACATACAAAATAAACTTAAATTTACAAGATTTGAAATCATTGGATGTGTGTGAAAAAATGTGTTTTACAAATTTATTAAATTAATATATTTGTTAGTTATTAACATTCTAATGTGCTATTTGATGGAGTTCAGTGACTATATTTTACGGTCGAATGATTTAGTTTAGGCTAAGTAAGCCAATCAGCTTAAAAGCTTATACATTGTGCTTACAAAGCTTAACAGGTTATAGGGTATATTATATTGATAACATAGTAAGCCTGTAGCGTATTTATGGACGTACTTTACGGATTTCCGTCCCGTAAGATTAAATAATGGTAATTGTTCTTCTCGCCGCAAACCATTAAAAACAAAGCTAAGAAGCAAAAGCGCAGTATAAAGTTTGTAATCAGCTCATAAAAATAAATGCACTCAACTCCGCGCCCATTCTAACACGTCTAGAATACCCTTTTAGTATTGCCCGCGCACAAAGTAATTATTTCTGATAAAATGGAGCAGTGGACTGATTAGGCTGAAGACGAAGACGACGATAAATAATATCTCTACCTAATTTTATAAAAATCTGTCAAGTGGCCTAAGCGTGAAAACGCGGACAACCAGACGACCAGGCAGAGTAATTACTATTTGTCCCTGTTACTGTTAATTTTATTATAATACTAGCTGCCGCCCCGCGGTTTCACCCGCGTAGTTCCCGTTCCCGTGATCACAGGGGTAACAAAAATAGATAGTAGCTGATTTTCAGACCTACCCAATATGCACACAAAATTTCATGAGAATCGGTAAAGCCGTTTCGGAGGAGTTTAATCATTAACACTGCGACACGAGAATTTTATACATATATTAGATTAGCAGGAATGTATTCATTTTTCCCGTACCTACGTCGCCACATAGATATTAGATACGTATCTAAGTTTCTCCCTAAAATTCGTTATCATATTATGCGGAGGGTGACAAAGCATTAGCAAGTCAATGCACACACCACACCACACTACGCTCGGACCTCCGCAACTCCGCCGTACTGGCGCTGGCTGTAATGAAAACTGAGCTAATACTGTTAGGCATTAAGTCCGACTGCACGGAATTAGATTCACATGCCAACTCGACTGTTACGGTTTTGGATGGAAATTTAAAATATATAGGTAGGTACTCATATTTAACTAGCATAGTTAAATACCTTGAAAAGCTTTTGTGTATGCGACGACAAACACAGAGATCCAAAGCGTACTTATTTATTGATATTCATTAGCTATGTACTTAATAAGTATAAATTGCAAACATAAAACCGAAAACACCCGTTGTTTTATAGTTCATTCGGCGATATTTTTAGAGTTTTTTGTGACTGAAAAATATACTTTAAATGAAATAGTCAAATATCCCCATTTGTCTAAAAAGTTATTTTAAAAAGGTTTACCAAATTCTCATGAAACAGTTAAGAACGCGTTCAATTAAGTCGCCTTTTAGAATACAAATTCGGATCCCATCCAAACATATTTGTGCATGAACATATTGAACATGTCTGTTTGTTCTGCGTCTGTATGTAATTATGCATACTAGGAGTATGTATTGAAACTAGTATCTCTCTCTGTTTACCATAGCATCTGCTTAGTTTGGAATCAGATTGGCCGTATGAAAAATGTCCCAGGATATATATTTATTCGTAAAGACAGACTGCGTTGGAGGCACTCAGGGGTTAAAAAGTAACCTCGCAACGGTTGGTAGGAGGTAATTTACTTCGTGCTTATGGTAAGCTGCAAGGCATGCAGTGTTCTGTAGCCTTTTGTAACTCTGAGCTTACCACTCAAAGTCTCATAGTGGTTCCGGACTAAGTATAATATGCAACCTACATTTTGTCTACATTGTGGAAAAACATTTGTACGGTATAGTATAATAAGTAAAAAATTGTAAGAGGAAATAATCTTCCAAAAATCAGAATGGCTGCGTACAGATATTTTACTAATGTGGTTATTTTTGGACACTGTTTTATTATTCTACAGTATTTATTCTAAATTGTTTAGAACTTTCAAATAAATTAGCTGTTGGATTTTTTAAATAAAAAAGTTCTAAATGAAGAAGGTACGTAACATTAAAAAAACGTGTTACATAAAGTATGACATTTTTATCATTCTATACGCAATTTTGTCCAATTTGTACATGTATTTATGAATGACCTATATAGGTCATTTATGACTAGTTGACCCGCGCAACTTTGTTAGCGCTACTTCCCCGTTTCTGTAACATTTTTTATTGATGCTCCGCTCCTATTTGCCGTAGCGTAATGATGCCTATACCCTTCCTTGGTAAAACGGCTATTTAACACTGATTTTTTTTTAATCAGTCAGTATTTTCCAAAATTACCGCTGTCAAACAAACAAACAAACTCTTCAGCTTTATTTATTAGTATAGATATTAAATTATTTTTAAACTCAAACAAAGAATTAAAAATAACTTCATTAGACAACAAACTAATATCAGAGTTTCCTTTCGTGAAACTTCCTCTGCTTTATACGTGCTAATCATTTAATTACCTCCATTATTAGATAGCTGGGATATTGGAAAGTTTCCAGAACGTTCGGTCGCTACATAATTCATTAGATTCTTTTGTTGGCGCAGATTTAATTAAATACCTGCTGAAATAGCACAAAATATAAGCACTTAGGTGAAAGGGTTAATGAGATAAAATAGATCCATTAGTTTTAAATTCATAAATTACAGAATATTATATGAAGTATTCCTTTAACACAAAATAATTTACAACTAGTGGCTCCCCGTGGTTTTACCCGCGTACCCGGGAGATCTTACACTTTCCCGGCATAAAAAGAAGTCTACGTCCTTTCTCAGGCTTTAGACTATCTGTGTACCAAATGTCATTTAAATCGGTAGCTTCAGCGTGAAAGCGAGATAGAGTTACTTTCGCGTTTTTTTCCTTACATATTTCATATGCTCTGAATTGTAAAACAGATCTAAAAATCCTTAAGTCTCTTCTTCTTCTTCTTCCTGCCCTTATCCCGCCTAAGCAGGGTCGGCACAACATGTGTTTTTCTTCCATTCCTCTCTGTCAGCCGTCATTTCAGTCATCACTCCCCTCTTACACATATCGCCTTTCACACAATCCATCCATACTTTCTTCGGTCTTCCTCTACTTTTACGACCATCCACCTGCACATTCATAACTTTCCTCGTAACATGATTTTCATCCCTCCGCATTATATGTCCATACCATGACAACCTATGGCTCCTCACTTTCTCAGTTACTGGCGCTACTTTTAAACTACCTCTTATATACTCATTTCTTATTTTATCCATTCGAGTCACACCACACATCCATCTCAACATACGCATCTCCGCTACATGCACTTTTCTTTCATCCGTCTCTTTCATCGCCCAACACTCCGATCCATACAAGACGACAGGTCTTATGATGGTCTTATATATTTTCCCCTTAAGTTTAAGGGGCATTCGAGGATCGCAAATTGTTCCAGTGACCTGTCGCCATTTCATCCATCCCGCATTTATTCTACTCCTAACATCCCGATCTATCTCTCCATCACTCTGCACTAGTGAGCCGAGGTATCGAAAGTCAGAGCAGACTGGCAAAGCTACCCCATCTAAAACAATCGTGGCAAATCTGGAAGGACCACCGAAATCACAGAACAGATGTTCTGTTTTGGTCCTGCTGATCTTTAGCCCAACGTTTTCCAGTCTTTCTTGCCACTTCTCCAGTCTACTCTGAACTCCGAGTGCATCATCTCCAACAAGCACAATATCGTCGGCGAAAAGCATACACCAGGGTGCCTCCTCCTGTATGTCTGATGTTAAGGCATCCATCACCAGGAGAAACAAGTAAGGGCTAAGGGCTGATCCCTGGTGTAAGCCTTTTTTTTTTTTTTTTTTTTTTTTTTTTTTTTTTTTTTTTTTTTTTTTTTTATTTCCCAGGGGAATCCTCATAGGATACCCGGCAGCTCCGGGGGGAGCCGCCGGGTTATGTGGAGACTCACCGGCACAGAAGGTGCCGGTGCCTACCCACTAAACCCCTGGGGTTCCATTGACGCCTCGGCGCCGTGTGGCGGGGCTGCGGGACACGCGTAAGCCTTACAACCGCATGCCCCGCCGGCGCTGCTCGGCCTCCCAAAAAATACTGCTGGAGGCCGAGCCCGTCTCGGGGGGGCGGGACTCACGATGCGAAAACGCATGCGAGTCCCGCCCCCCTCTCTACTTCACCGGAGATGCCCATGGAACAAATGGGCATCTCCGGCATGGGACCGTTGGCGTGGGCGGCGGATCCCCCGATCCGCCGCCCCGGTCCCCGGCGTTACGGCGGCAACCGGCCCGCGAAGGCCTGTCGCCGCCTACCGCGCCTGCGGCGGCGAAGCGGGAGAGAGTTGACGTCGTCCTCTCTCACCCGCTCCGCCGCCTCCTTCTGCGACATGACTTGGCCGCAGAAGGTTGCGGCCGCCTCCCAGGCCTCCTCGCTGCCCACCATGGCCCTGATGAGGGCCGGCAGCGAGAGGTCTGCGCCGACCGTCGCGGACAAGGCGGTGCGAGGAGTCGCCCAAGCGGGGCACTCCTCGCGCGTATGTACCGCCGTGTCCGAGACGCCGGCCACGCAGTGGTGGCACGTCTCCGTGGGCTCTCTGCCCGCCACCCGGCACAGGTATCGCCCGAAGCAACCGTGCCCGGTGATCACCTGTGTCAGGTGGAAGGTGAGAGCCCCGTGCTCCCGTTCGAGCCACTCCTTCAGGAGTGGTCGAACGGCGTCCACCACATCCCGGCTCGTAGCCGGGTTCTCGAGTCGGGCCGTCCACTTCCGGAGGAGAACGCTGCGAGCGTCCTCCCTCCAGCTCGCGATCTCCCGCGGATGTGGACGGCCCCCGGCCTCCTTCGCTCGCCAGTACACCGCGGCGAGTACCTCGGCTTCGAGGTCCCACGGTGGCGTACCGGCGAGCACACACGCGCCGGCGCACGACACGGTACGATACGCTCGGACCACCCTGAGCGCCATGGCGCGCTGCGGACGTCGCAGCGCAGCCTGGTTTCGGGCGCTCAGGGCCCCGGCCCATATCGGCGCTCCGTAGAGCGCCATGGAGCGTATCACACCGGTGTATAGGCGCCGGCAGGCCCTCCCTGGGCCCCCCACGTTGGGGAGGATCCGTCCCAGAGCCCCGGCGGTGGCCATCAGTCGCGGTGCCAACCGCCGGAAGTGCTCCTCGAACCTCCATCGGCCGTCGAGAACGAGTCCAAGATATTTCATCGAGGACCCGACGGCGATGGAGGTTCCGCCCACCACTATGGCGGCTCCCGGCGGTGGCCCGCGTCGGGGCCCATGGAACACCAGGGCCTCCGACTTATTGAGGGCCACCTCGAGCCCCAGGGCACGGATCCTCCCCACCACCTGCGCCACAGCAGCCGTGGCGAGGAGGGAGGCTTCACGATAGGTGCTGCCGCGGGCCGTCACGAGGGTGTCGTCTGCATAACACACCAGACTGACCCCTCGCAACATTGCACCGCGCAGCACCCAATCGTAGCCGATGTTCCACAGGTGCGGTCCGAGGACCGACCCCTGCGGAACACCGCACGTCATCTCCCTCCTCCCAGGGCCGCTGCTGCCCTCCCCCCTCGGGAACACTACGTCCCGACCGACGAAGTAGTCGGCGATGACCTCCTGGAGGTACTGCGGTACGCCGTGGTACCGCAGTCCCTCTTTGATCGTCTCCCAGGGTAGCGTGTTAAATGCGTTGCGGATGTCTAATGACACCGCAAACAACACGCCCCCCTGGGAGACGGCCCCCTCGGCGAGGTCCCTGACCCGCGCCACGGCATCCACGGTCGACCGACCCCGGCGGAAGCCGAACTGCGCGTCGTCCAGTCCCGGATCCATGGACTCGACGAGGCGCCCAGCGAGCACACGCTCGAACAACTTGGGCACCTCGTCGATTACCACCACCGGGCGATACGACGACGCCTGTCCGGCCGGGCGACCGTCCTTCTGCAGAAGGACGAGTCTGCCCGTTTTCCACCGCCGGGGGAATCGACCCTGCCCCATGCACGCGGAGAACAGGGACCTCACCCTTTCGCCGAGCTCCTCCAGCGCAATCGCTAGGACGACCCCTGGCACACCGTCGGGGCCCGGGGCGGTTCTCTTAGACTTGAGTCTGAGAATCGCCGCCCCGAATTCGCCCTCCGACACCGGTGCCGGGGAAGTGTCCGTTCGCGACTGGCTGGAGGAGGAGGCGGAGGTCATCGCCGGCGGCACCCATGTACCCCGAGCGGGGAATAGGGTGCCGACCACTTCGTCCACCAGTGCCCCGTCTAGACTGACCGTCAGCGGGGGAGCCCAGGGCCGTAGTTTGTTACGTACGGCCCTGTAGGGCCTCCCCCACGGGTCGCCGTCGAGAAGCCGCAGCCACTCCTGCCACGCCGCCTCCTTGGCCTGCGCTATCGCCACCTTGAAGGCGGCACGCGCGGCCCTGTAGGCGGCGTAGAGGGTTTCCTCCTCCTGGGTGTCACGGACTCTTCGCCGTCTGCATCGGGTGTACCGGCGGCGCGCTCTCCCGCACGCTACCCGCATTTGGCGGAGCTCCATGCTCCACCAGTACACCCGACGCCGTGGAGGGAGCGGTCTAGCCTTCGGCATTGCCCTATCGCATATGCGAGTCAGGGCAACGCCGAGGCGCTCCGCTTCCCCATCCACGTCGGCTCCGATCTCAGAGCCGGACACCCAGTCTTCGAAGACTGCGGCTTCCCGTGCGACCTCTGGGTCTAGACGGGACACCACCCACCTCGGTCCGTCCCCAACACGGGGCCGGCCAGTCCCCCTCGACGTGAGGGGGACCGTCGTGGTGGAGTGCGCGGAGACATCGAATCGAATATACCGATGATCCGATAGCGTCTCCACGTTCTCCACCACCCTCCAGCTTTGGACACGGCGCGCCAGGGCGGGCGACGCGAAAGACACGTCGACTATAGAGCCGCCCTGTTGCCGCACGCACGTGTCCACCGACCCCGTGTTGAGGAGGGACAGCCCCGCAGAGACCGCCCAATCCTCCAACGTCTCACCCCGCGCATCCGTCGCTCGAGACCCCCACGCCGTGGATTTGGCGTTGAAGTCTCCAGCGACTAGCACGGGGCAGGGGTATACCTGCCCAACCAGCGCGCCGACCTCGACGAGCAATTGCTCGAAGTCGGCAAGGCTCCGGTTGGGCGAGAAATACACCCCTACTACTGCAATGCCGCCCGTGACCGCCAAAACGCACCCTCTGCCCTTCACGATTCGTTCGAAGGGCGGGGCGCCGGTGGCGGTCGGGGCGGCTATGGCCACCAAGCCGTCGTGGTCCCCGACCCAGTCAGTCCGGGCGGGAACAAAATACGGCTCGGCAACCACGGCCACCTGTATCCCCCACTGTACCAGGGTCTGGACTAGCAAGTCCTGTGCCCTGGCACAGTGGTTGATGTTGGCCTGCAGTAGCGAGACTCTCCCAGCCATTTACTGGGCGGTCTCGACGGGCTCCGTCTCCATCGCGATCCCTGGTCGCGAGGAGGCTTCCGGCTCGGCGGCACTGACGCCCCGAGCCTTCTTCCTCTTCCTCCTCTTTCTTTTCTTCTGCCCCGGCTTCGGGGAGCCTTTCTTGCTCCCCGCGGGGCAGCCCGCTCCCCCGAGGGGGTGGCCTGCCGGTCTGCCAGCCGTTGCTGCGCAGACTGCGCAGCTCGGCTCGGCCCGGCAATCTCGCGCCCGATGATCGGGTTTCCCGCAGCGGTAACACAAACCGCTGCGGTCCACCCCCGCCTTGCAAATGGCGCCGACGTGGCCGACCTCGAGGCACTTGAAGCACCTCAGTGGGCGGGCGTCAAGCAGTGTCACCTTGGCTGACACCCAACCCACCCTTAGTCGGCCCGCGTCGACGACCACTTTGGCTGCGGCCATCGGGCAGCTAAGCCACAGCGACCCCCTCGGGCCCATCTGGCCGGGCCGAATACATTCGGCCCGGCAGCCTCCCTTCTCGGCCACGGCTGTGACCACCTCGGCGGGGGTGATGGAGTCGTCCAGCTCCGTCACCCTGATCTCCGCCCGCTTCTCGGGGCGGGAGACGCGCGCCACCTCTGCGCTGAGGACCTCCCGTAGCTCAGCAGCTAGGGAGTCTGCCTTTTCGGCGCCCGCTTCGTCGAAAATCTCGAACATGCGGGCGCCTGTGACAGTTGTCCTGCAGCGCATGTTCGTGATGCCAAGGCCTGGGAACTTGTCCTTGAGCCTGTCCCTGGCCTCGGTCATCACGGAGTAATAGGTGGCGACCTTTTCTGCCGCCCCTGGAAGCAGGGTGATGGTCACCGCCGCCGCTCTTGGGGCCGGCAGTCTGGCCGCCGCCTTCTTCTGCTCTTTAGGCGCCGTTGCCGGCGCCTTTGGCCTCCCCTGGGTTGCGTTTCGGGCACCTCTTGCGGCCACCACGTTCCACCCCTCCGTAAGCGGAGGTGGTGGAGGGGCGGGCCAGATCGGGCTCGGCTCCCGCAGGGGTGCCGGCTCCGAGGCCACCGCCTTGCCCTTGCCTTTCCCCTTCCCTTTGCCCTTACCCGTGGTGGGTTGGGGTTGGGCAGTGGGGGGGGCTGGGGCTGGCTTGGCTTTCGGCACTGGCCCGGCAGCAACAGCGGGCTTTGGGGGAACCTTTTGGGTCCCCGAACCCGACGGCTGCGGCGATGTCATTGCCGCAGCCTCCGCCCTTCTCTTGTCGGCCGCTAGTGGCGGCCGAAGGATTGGCTCCGGCAGCAGGCGGTCCCTGATGCCGTCGAACCTCGCGTTGAGCATCGCGCTAAACTTTGCGACGCTCGCCCGCGAGGTCTCCTCCAGGAGAGCCTTGAGGGAGGCATCAGGGGTGGCAGCCGGTGCCGGCTGCTGCTGCCGGAGCTCCGCCACTTCCCGGCTCAGGTCCGTCAACTTGGCGGACAACTGCCGGTTGGCAGCCTCCAGGTGGGCCACCTCCTCCGTTATCGTACGGACCCTCATGCTGGCTGCGGCCTCCTTGACGAGGCCGGCCGCATCCCTGAGGGTCCGCACCGAGGTCCACTTCAGGTTTTTGGACGTCGCGGCCACGTGCTCCACCGTGGCCGCGGCGTCCACCATCAGGTTGAACAGCGCAGCCAGAGACTGCGCTGTGTCTTCCCCCTTCGCCGGCGGGTTCAGAGCGCGGCGGCAATTGTGTCGAGACTCCTTCAGGGCTCTCGACCTCACCGCCACGCTCTCCTCGGCATCAAGGAGCAGCTGCTCCGCCTTGGCGGCGGACAGCTGCGCCCTGGCCTCCAACAGGCCCGCACATTCGGCGGCTGAAGCAGGGCGGCTTCGCCCGCGCTTCGTTTTGTGGGCTACCCCTTTGGATAGCCCACAAAACACACCATCCTCCTCTTCCTCGGCCGATCGCTTACGCCACAATCGACCGAGAACGTCCTCCTCCATTGGAGTTGCTGGTGGTGTCACCGACACCAGGCTGCTGCAGTCGGAGTCCGACTCCGACAGCCGGGTGACCTTCATCCGTAACTCCCGCATTAGACATGGCACGCCTGTGCCCACGTCTGATGCCTCCCCCTCCGACGAAAGACGTGACACGCCTGTGCCCACGTCCAGCAACCTCTGTTGGGGGAATGGCGCGCCTGCGCCGACTCCCGCTCCCACTCCCACTGTCGCGTTTGGCACGCGTGTAGCCAGACGCGACGACCTACGGAGTGGCACACCTGTGCCAGACTCCTGTGCGCTGAGCGCACCTTCCTCCACCGTTGGACGTGGCACGCCTGTGCCCACGCCCGATAACTCCGCTCGCTCCCCGAGCTCCGCACAACAGGTGCCCCTCCCAGATACGACGGGCCTGAATGCATCAGATGCATTGAGGGATTCCCCGGCCGATTGGCCGGGACCCTCCTGGGTAGATATTTGCCGTGTTGTGATGTCCATTTTTTGTTCCTTTTTTTTGGAGGGTGAGGTCCCTCGTGGGTGCCGCCCTTGGGACCGGGTTCCCCCCGGCCATGCATCCCATCGCCGGGCGGCCAAACTTGGGATTCGGGGAAGGGAAATGAAGGGTGGGAAGGGAAGGAATTGGGAAAGGATTCAGGACAAGCCGCATCCAGTCCACTCTACTTAAAGAGCGGTACCGAGCGGCCTGGCCTGATGGGAAGGGGTGTTTGGAGGGGAGGGATAGAGGGAAGGAATGGGAAAGGGTGGGATGTGCCGCTCTTGGTAATGCCCCTCACCACGAGCCTGCCCGGTATGGTTGGACCTATCCGGTATAGCCTCAGTGGATCATTGGGACACGCAAGCCCCCCCACCACGACAAGGTGGCGACAACGTCGGGGGGGATCCCTGGTGTAAGCCTACCTCAACGCTAAACTTTTCTGTCACCCCAGCTTCCGACCGCACTTGTGTACTGGCTCGACTGTACATGGCTCTTACAAGCTGCAGGTACTTCCCCGGCACACTCTTTTTTTTCAAAGCCCACCACAAAACCTCTCTGGGTACTCTGTCGTATGCCTTCTCTAGGTCCACGAACACCATATGCAGGTTTTTATGCGCACGCCTATATTTTTCAGCCAGTTGGCGAAGAGCGAAAATGGCGTCCGTTGTACCGCATCCTGGCATAAACCCAAATTGGTTTTGGGTTATCTGGGTCTCATCTCTCATTCGTCTCGCAATCACTTTCTCCCATACTTTCATACTGTGTGACATGAGCTTTATTCCTCGGTAGTTGTTGCAGCACTGGACATCCCCTTTATTTTTAAAAATAGGTACCAGTGAGCTGTTACACCACTCCTCTGGGATCGCCTGTTCTTGCAACAACTTGTTAAAGAATAAAGTCAGCCACTTCCATCCATCTATCTTCAAAAACTTCCAAACTTCTACTGGTATTCCATCAGGTCCAACCGCTTTTCCATTCTTCATACCTTGCACAGCAATTCTAACTTCCTCCATACTGATCTCTTTCACCACTGCCATATTTTCTGCTAAAGGTTCACACACTCCACTCCATTCATTCTCTTCATTCATTAATTTTTCAAAATATTCCTTCCAACGTAATGTTATATCGTTATCCCTTGTTAGTACTTTTCCTTCTTTATTTTTAATACATTTTATATGCACTATATCCCTGGCATTTCTTTCTCTCGCTTTTGCTATTTTGTAGATGTATTTTTGGCCATCCGGTGTTTCCAAGGACTGGTATAATTTATCATGACCCCTGGCCCTAGCAACAGCAACTGCTTTCTTGGTTTTCCTTTTGCACTCTAAATAGATATTTCTTTTGCTCATTTTGGTATCGTTATCAGAGCTATCTACCTTTTGCCATTCCTTGAATGCATTTTTCTTTTCTTTCACGATATTTTGAACATCTTTATTCCACCACCAAGTATCCCTATCTATTATACCTTTACCCTTGCTTTCACCAAAAATATCCTTAGCAGCGCTTCTAATACAATAAGCCATTTCATTCCAACATTCATTCACACATCTCTCTGACAAATCATTCATCTCAATCATTTTATCTACTACTTTCATTCTAAATTGCTCTGCATACTCGCTTTGACCTATTAGGTCCCATCTTATTTTCGGTGGGGGCTTGGACTTGTTAACACAATGATGTACCCTAATTTTTATTTCTAAAACTATTAGCTTATGCTGGGAAACAAGGCATTCTCCAGGCAGAACTTTGCAATCTTTTACTGTGCTTATTTTAGTTCTCCTAATAAGAAAGTAATCAATCTGGGTTGTGTGGTTTCCACTTTTGTAAGTTATAAGATGTTGGTTCTTTTTTTCAAAGAAGGTATTTATTACTGCAAGATCAAAAGCGGAAGCAGCCTGAAGGATTGCTTCTCCATCTTGGTTGCGATTACCAAAGCCCAGCCCGCCATGTACTCTCTCATATCCATCGTTCGATTTACCAACGTGTCCATTAAAATCACCACCAATGACTATTTCTTCGTTGTCTGGAATATCCATAACAACTGCATCGAAATCCTCCCAAAACTTTTCCTTAACCTTAATATCACAAGCAGTCTGTGGGGCATACGCACTAACTATATTTATCACAACATCATTCAGAACCACAGTCACAACTATCATTCTATCATTTACTCTTTTAACATTCGTCACACATTTCTTTAACTCACTATCAAGAACGACTCCAACACCATTCCTCTTTCCATCACTTCCGCAATAGAAAAATTTGTATCCTTCCCCTAGTTCCCTCGCTTTCGTCCCCTTCCACTTTGTTTCCTGCAGACAAGCCACATTTATCCGTCTTCTTTTCAAAACATCTGCTAACTCTCTTCCTCTTCCAGTCATCGTTCCTACATTCCAACTTGCGAATCTCATTTTTACTTCACGGACTTGCTTCTTACGTTGCACCCGTCCCTGATGCAACAACCCTTGTCCACTTCCCACAGCGGCCGGGTGCTGCCTCTGCGCGTCGCCTCGGGGGTACGCCCTAGCCCAATCTCGCATTCCATTTATACTATCCATGTTGTTTAAGTTTTGGCTTGGTTTTTGTGACCGGCCGCCTGCCTGACGTCAACCCTCCTCGGGAATTATCGTAATGAAAAATTGGGGCATATACTCATCACCCTTCTGGTCGTGGAATAGGCTGCCGCCTTTACTGAATAGTTCAGTGGTAGGCTGCCGCCTACTACGCGATCTAGTCCTTCTGTCGCCTCTTACGACATCCACAGGAAGATTTGGAGCGGTCCTATTCTAAAGCCGGAGACCAGCATGGCGTCAAGTCAGATTATAAAAGACTGATGCTCCTTATACTTTGTGATATATCTAAAGTATGGGCTTTATTGAACGTATTCATACTTATAACTTTTAATGGCATTCTTGTTGTTCATTTTGTCGCCATCTTGCCTTCTTACTCACGTTTTGAATATTTGTTTTCAAACTTTCAAGTGAAAACTTTCTGTAAAAACGGTAGCTGGAAAGCGGAAGAACTTTAGCATGATTTTAAAAGCTTTTGAAGTTACTTTAGCATATTTTAATGCCATTAATTTACTCCTTAGGGGATTAATTAAATACTCTTTAAAAATATAGTGTCACTGACTATGTATTATATTATATATCATCCAGTATTCCATAAATATACTAGTTCCCGTGATCACAGAAGTATCAAAAATAAATAGTAGCCGATTCTCAGACCTACTGAACATGCATATAAATTTTTATAAAAATCAGTCAAGCCGTTTCGGAGGAGTATGGTAACTAACATAACATTACTAACATAACATAACATATTTACTTAATATGAATATTTTATGTTGCAAAAAATCGGGTGGTGAAAGTACCTAATATCGTTTAGAAGAGATACTTATTGGAACCCAGACAATTCACGGGTTACGATTCAAATCACGTCCGATGTGGTGATACCGCACCCCACTTTACTATTCAAACAATATAAGTTCGGACACACTTGGCGATGTTTTTCATTCCACAGCTAGAGAAGGCAAAGGGACCAACTGTATAGGCAGTGAAAAGGACAAAGCGCAATGTTCTTTTCGTCTACACAGGTATCACGACGCTACTCCATCCCTGGTCATCCTCACTGCTGCTACAAGGTCTCCTCATGGAGCTCTGGCTACCTTACTCACCGCAGGAACACAACACTACAAGTAGTGTTATTTGGCTGCAGTCTTCTGTAAGGTGAAGGTACTACCCCAGTCGAGCGGCTCCAAATTCGGAACGGACTAATCCGTTGCGCCCTACCTCCAACAATGTCGGTCACTTAAGACCATATTTGGGTAATTTCAAGCTTAAGGGTTGTTGCACTGACCCATCCCAAATTTCCAGTCTGTATATAAAATCTAGTAAATTTCTAGATAGTAAATTAAATTAATCTCAATCATAATTAGTAACATTAACTACCTGAATATTACAAGATATCTTCTTGCAAACTTAATATACTACTTACAAATCTTCTTCCTGCCCTTATCCCGCCTAAGCAGGGTGTTTTACTTCCATTCCTCTCTGTCAGCCGTCATTTTAGTCATTACTCCCTTCATACACATATCACCTTTCACACAATCCATCCATATTTTCTTTGATCTTCCTCTTCTTTTACGCACATTCATAACTTTCCTCGTAAATAATACTAACAAATATAACCATTTATTATTTTCATGAAATGAACGTTTTCACGCCCTTAATCCTATTTTGGAATAACAAATACGATAGTGAATCAAATAAGAAAATACCTACCACTGTGTTTTGGATCCTGAGTACACTAAAGTTGTTTGAAATCCCCAAAGGAAAAGGAAAAACTAAACTTTCCAGACTATTGAGAAAAAGTACGTATTTTCTTTTCAGAGTTTATTTTTTTCATTTTTTTTTCTGGTACCACAAGTAATGATCCCAGCTAATATTACAATCTAGCCTTAGTACCTATAATGTAATTTTTTTTCATGTTACCAATAAATATGAGTTAACTTAGTATCTACTTACTGTTATAATATATGCTAGCTTTATAATAAAACAAATATTTTATGACTATTTCGTTTAAGATTTTCTTTGTAGACGTTTACCTGACACCAAATTGAGCAAAGATTATACAATTTAAACATGGTGAAAGAAAGAAAGAGGAAAGAAATTTTTATTTGTGACGCCCAGAAAAATAAACAATTATAAACAGAATAAAAAATAATTAACAATAAATTACATTGACTGGCGTTACAAAATGGTCCACCAACTCATGACCTATATACCTAGTTATATCATAATCATCATATGATTTTATCTATTATTATATTTTATAAAAATCAATAAATTGTTGTTTTAATTACATTAATATAATTTACCTTCCTATTCTAGTCTTATAAAATGTAAAGTAAATAAATGTAAGATTTTAAGGTATGTATTTTAACCCTCATAGTTTCAAACTACAATTAAAATTAAAACATCATATTTCATTTGCTTAATATTAAAACAGTAACAGTAATCATATCCAGAATATTTTAGAAACACCCGTTTAAATGAAATTGTTTTGTAAAAGATTCTATTAGCAGTATAGACCAGAGTCGATAATTTTGGAAACAAAGAAAAATAGTAGTAGGATGAAATCCGTCTTAAAAGGAAGAGAATATAACAAAAATTAAAGGAAAAATAAATTACGGGCGATCTGAGGTCGGGAAGAGAGGGAGTGAGTTTTAAGGGTAAAAAACTGTTTCTCTCTCGATCAAACTACAAGTCCTATAGAAAAAAATTAATGACAAAGTTGTAAGTAATCAAGGGCTACAACTTTGGTATTTACACTATTTTCACATTACCTCAAAGTTTATTATCTTTTCACGAAATTTGGTGAAAAGTTTCCTTTGTATGTCTTAAAGACACAGTAATTTTTTTAATTTGAAACATTTATTGGTTCCCCTTATTTTGACTAAATATCGAAAAAATACCCTGGTATGGTTTTTACCCTTAAAACTCATCCCCCCCCCCTCTTCCCGACCTTTGATCGCCCGTAATTTATTTTTCCTTTCATTTTTGTTATATTCTCGTCCTTTTAAGACGGGTTTCATCCTACTACTATTTTTTTTCCTTTTTTACCATTTTCAAAGCTCGAGATTGGTCTAGTAGCATTCTGTCGAGAAGAAGATACATTTTTATAAGGTAACTTTGAAGTTCCTTTATTCGCTTTTTCTGATCATTTAATCGTAATTCCTGTATTAAAGATTCGGTTTCAGAAGTATTTGGTCCAGTGGATTTTGACCCATTTAGTGTATTATCGTCGTATGTTGATATGGTAGATACTGGTGAAATAGTTAGGGGTGCGGATGCAGTAGTTGCTGACTGAGCATCAATTTTTGAAATAGTTGCTGAACGTTCAGATGCTGTTGAAGAAAATGCTGATCGATTAGGTGCTGAGGTAGTTGCTAATTGATAATTTGCTGATGAAGAAGTTGGCGAACGAATATGTGCTGATGAAGTATTTGGTAATGAAGAATTTGCTAATCGATCAGGTGTTCGATTGATCGAATGAAATATCGAATTCATTTCTGATTGATACCTTGAGTTTTGACTCATAATACTATCGTTATAATCTGTTTTTGGATTTTTACAATTGATTAAAGAAGTAATCTCTAAATATGGCATTGATTTTTTTCTCTTTTCGTGATATGCCTGTTGAGGTTGTTCTACTGTTGCTGTGGAGGAACTGGTCGAAGCTCCTGAGTCTGTTGAAAGGAAAAATAATTGTGTTAAAAATGACCATAGATAGTAGACCACTGAACTTAGTACCTATTATTAATTAGTAAGTCAGTATAATCTAATCATGTATTGGGTATTTCAGGTAGGTTCGATCACCACGTACGGTAGACGTTTGTATGCATTAGAATTATCTGCCATCAGGTACAAATAGAATATTCAATAAAAAAATTAGAAATTATTGAGAAAAATCTCGGCTTGACTCGATTCTATGAATTTTCGAAAAGCAATCGACAAAAATCTATGTAAAAGAAAGTTTATAAATTACCTTGTTGACTTCCTTCTAAGTGTTGATGTATAATATTCATCTGTCGCTGTATGACCTCTACACGGGATTGTTCTAAATATAAATCTGTGAAAAAAATTGTTCATTTTAATCACACATTTAATAGTTTAGGAAGTTAAATGTTGGTTAAACAATTCAACTCGGTCCTTGCAGTGGGTTAGTCCGTGTCAGAAAATAAAAAATTCAGATAAACCTAATAATTTTGTGAACTTAAACCTCATATTCGTATAATTACTATAAATATAACATGAAATGTCATGTTTTGGCCGATTGTACCTAATATCAAAATATATGCAATTTATTTAAAACAACATCTAAAATAGTGTGGGCTAGTTCTTAAATCAACCATATTGTTTATGTCGACAAGCACATAAAAAAATCGTAACAATCGGTCAGGAAATAACTATCTAATAGGTACATGTGATAATGAACAACGATTTTAAATTAACAAACTCCCCTGTACTCACCCGTTTCTATTATAAGTTCAGCCTGATAAAATTGCCAGCTGACGCAGGGTAGCGTTTCGTTTTCAACCATCAAATAGTGGTCAGCTGATAAACGCGATGGAAATGCGACTCTCACATCACAATTGTCAGAATACCTAATTATCCATGAACTTGGTACACATTGAAAAATACACGAAAATCCATTTGGGGATTCATTAAATTTAACAACAGCAAATCTAGGATTTAATTTAGACATCGTGTCAAAAATCACAAATAAAATCTAAACTAAGAATATGTGTTATTCTGTCGCGTGTATTGTACACACTAAAATGTTTGATTCGCGGCTATCAATTCATTAGAATTAAGCTGAAATTATCTTTTTTTTTATTGGTCGAATTTTGTGTGTCTTATCATCGGAATGTACGAAACAATAATGACGTACCAAGTTTAGCGCAGTGGTGAAACATTTATGATAAAAGTTATTTTGGATTGACGTAGGTAAGTCATATCAGCATAAACACTTATGGGTAGATGGGGTCGGCAGTGGATGATGATGTGTGGTCGTGTATGTAGTATTGGAGTTCAAGTCCGGGTAAATAAATGAAGTCAATACACTTTTCACTATAAGTTTATATTGATCTTAACACACATAATAGTTCCACACATATAACACTACAACTGTACTACTCATAGAAAACGAAGGAGTAAGAAGTGGCAAGGATAGATAGCAATAGACAGACATGTAAACAAAGAACAGATGAGATCGACGCGGTACGTAGGTAAGCGTTTGGTTAGCCGGGCGACACAAGCTTCACGTGAATAGGGTGCGGATCGACTGTCGCGGCGCGGAGCGCTCGCGCACATCGTATGATCAAAACCGGTTCGAGACGATGGGCTAGTGTAGCTAAATTTATTTTGTTATATTTAATTTGTTATTTAAATTTGTTTTGATTAATGTACATAAATAGATAATAAGATTTTATGTTATGTTGTAAATAAATATATATTAATATAAAATTGGAATTGTAAATATGGATGACAGCTGTCAGTTGGTCAAGCAACGTGATTTTTATTGAAAATCAATTAATAAAGTTATTGTTTGTGTCTAAAATCATAATCATTATATAGCATAAGTTGTAGTGTGTAAGTGCAAATGTTATTTTTGTAATACGGATACTCTAAGTGTTAAAAATTTATTAAACACAATCCCGGTACCAGTGGACGACAACATTCGACCAGTGACTCTAAAAACTATTAACGGATGTGTAAAAAAGTGCTATCATAAATAGACTTTTACCGTGATACCTAAATCGGACAGGATTATAGAATCAATAAACAATCACAACATTAAATTCCTAATTAATTTATTAGTGTGGCGGTTGGATATAAAATCATCAACATCGTCATACCTACTTAAGTAGTTATAAAATCATTTAGGCGAATGTGATCAATAAATTCACTCGGCACCCTGAATACTAAACAGCTCAGTTTGTAAGAACTCGAGTCAACTTCGCTGGATCGGAACAACACCACGTCCGAGACTCGGCCAGGGAAGTAATATTTGTTTGTAAAATTTATTTGTTTGTTCTTTTCACAGTAGCATTTGTTATGAGTCGTAGTTTTAATTATTCACATTTGTAGTCATAATTTAGATACGTATTTAGTAAATTATATATAGTATACGCGCTTGTATTACATGTAGTAAACACATAAAATATTTGTTGAAACCTATTAAATAACAACTCTCTAGGCCCGGGTATTAGAACGGTTTACTGTAAATAACCTAGTTTTAAATGCGAAAAAAACAACACGCGTCAATTTGCGTTACCTAATGTAAAAAAAGTAGGTTGTAATCTTATGCTAAATAATGAAGTTTTGAATCTTGTTGAATCAACAGTATTTTTAGGGATTACTCTTGACTCGAAACTTCAATGGGGCACCCAAATTTCTACACTTGCGGGAAAGCTCAGTTCGGCAGCTTACGCAGTTAGGAAAATTAGACAGCTTACAGATGTAGATACGGCTAGACTAGTATATTTTTAGTATATTTTAGTTACTTTCATAGTGTTATGTCCTATGGTATTCTACTGTGGGGCAAGAAGTTAAATCAAAATGTTAGTTTCATTGAGTATGTTAAAAATTATTCTAAAATATATTGTTATTTGATTAGGTGTGACCGATAAAGAGTATTTGTATTGTATTTGTAGAGGTTAACCATATATTTAATATAAACATTTTATATTGCAAAAAATCGGGTGGTGAAAGTACCTAATATCGTCAAGAAGAGATACTTATTGGAACCCAGACAATTCACGGGTTACGATTCAAATCACGCCCGATGTGGTAATACCGCACCCCACTTTACTATTCAAACATTATAAGTTTGGACACACTTGGCGATGTTTTTGTTTCTACAGCTTTATATGAGAAGGTAAAGGGAGCAACTGTATAGGCAGTGAAAGGGACAAAAAGCAATATTCTTTTCGTCTAAACAGGTATCACCCCAGTCGAGCGGCTCCAAATTTGGAACGGACCAACCCGTTGCGCCCTACCTCCTACAATGTCGGTCACTTAAGACCATATTTGGGTAATTTCAAGCTTTAGGGTTGTTGCACTTACTGACCCATCCCAAATTTCCAGTCAGTATATAAAATCTAGTAAATTTCTAGATGGTAAATTAAATTAATTTCAATCATAATTAGTAACATTGGCTACCTGAATATCAGAAGATATCTTCTTGTAAATGTAATATACTACTTACTTACAAATCTTCTTCCTGTCCTTATCCCACCTAAACAGGGTGTTTTTCTTCCATTCCTCTCTGTCAGCCGTCATTTCAGTCATCACTCCCTTCATACACATATCACCTTTCACACAATCCATCTGGTTGCGCGCAATAATACCTATTTAGGATGGTATATTGTTTTAAACTTACTAAATTATATGTACGCTGCAAAGAGATCGGCAGCGGCCATAATGCTTCGATTTTGACACATAAAATTAATAAGAAGAAAAAAAGACGTTGGATGTCATAAAAGAACACCGAAAATATATTATTCAAACTTTCACAAAGACAACCGCGCCTTCTGCTCCCGCGATGTCGCAAATTGGGAAGCGGAACTCTAATAGTGCAATGCGATTGGAAAAGTTATCGATCCCAGAGTTTTACGGTGAATATGAAAAGTTCAATATGTTCATCGAATCATTTAATTCAATGGTTCATAATAATCCTGACTTGGATAATACTCTTAGGGTAAGGTATTTGATTGCTAAATTGAAAGGCAAGTCTGAAAGTATTTGGTTAGGTATAAACCCCACAGCAGAAAATTATACCTTGATTTACAATGCCGTCATAGAAAAATACAGTGACAATCGTTCTATTGCAGTTTCCTATGTAGATAAAATCCTTAATTTAAAACAGGTACAGGATGCCTCACCGCAAATGCTGGATACTTTCATAGACCAGTATGCTACATCTGTAACCGCATTAAAACAATTAAAAATTGACGAGTTGTTAGATTTTATATTTGTTCACTTGGGTTTACGTAAGCTCGATGTTGTACCGCTAAGCAGTTTGAGAATACTATTAGGAAACAGTCGTTTCCAAAATATTCTGATTTTATTACATTTCTTCGTGAACAGTTAAAGATTTTACAAAGAACCGCTAACAATTCCGCTAGTAGTATGTTGGTTAGATCTAAAACCAGCTACGCGACCGCTCCCGCTCACTACTCACGCAATCCCCGCGCTATGCTAGTTAACGATGTACAAGCTAGATCATGTATTTACTGTCCATCCCCAGATCATGAACATCTTTTCTCCTGTTCCGAGTTTGAAAAACTTAGCCCACGCGATAGATTTAAAATTATTAAAGATTATAAGGGATGTATCAATTGTTTGAGCACTCGTCATGTAAGTGTGAATTGCAAATCACTATCTACATGTCAGCAATGTCAAAATAAACACCATTCTCTATTGCACTTCGCCGATTATGGTTCGGCTATGGTCGGGGGCCACGATCATCCTTCACCGAGAGAAGAACATCCTACTCTCGCTAATAATAAAGAAGTAGTGACTTTATACAGCCAAAGTGCTACAGCTGGGCGAAATCGTTCTTATAGTGGTGATATTAATTTATTAGGAACCGCAATTGTGTACGTTAAGGACAGTAATAATATTTCACAGTCTGTTCGAGCTCTCATCGATATGGGATCACAAAAACATTTTATTACAAAACAATGTTGTAAAAAACTTGGTTTAAATATTTACCAGCCGCAACAGAATATTATGGTGAAAGGAATAGGTGATAAGTCGCAGTCAGTAAACAGTTTGACAAATTTAACTTTAGAGTCACGTTACGCTTTTTGCATTTTGCATTAGATATTGATGCATTAGTGATAAATAAAATATCAAGTGATTTGCCACAGTCGAATATTGATTGTTCGAAACTCGATTATTTATCGAATTTACCCCTCGCAGATGAGCATTTTTGTTACCCGGGAACAATTGATATTTTGTTAGGGTCAGAAGTGTTCGCTAAGATGTTAAAGGGTCATAAGATACTTGGTCCCAAAGGCGAGCCTGACGCTGTCGATACAATGTTCGGATACATAGTTGTCGGCTCGGCTCGTGTCGCGCCTATAGCGCCCGCTCCCGCTATCGCTTCTGCGTCCACTTACGCTCCCGCTTTCGCGCCCGCTTGCGCTCCCGCTACCGCGTCCGCTTACGTTCCTGCTTCCGCGTCCACTTACGCTACCGCTCCCGCTTTAACGTCTGCTTGTCACAATAAAGTACATTCTTATTTGTGTACTCGAAAAAAATCTTTCGGGAATAGTTTTCTGGTTACGAAAGATATACCCGCTAAGAAGTTTTTATCACGTGCTAAAGAGCAGTGTGACAAAAATATTATAGGCGATTTCGATGGTCAGTTTTTGATCACTTCGCCCTATTACCGCGACCCATCTATCATGGGTGATTCTGTATTGACAGCAAGTAGACGATATTCAGCTGTCAAAGGTAAATTCAAGGTTGTTGAAAATACAAGACAACAGTATGATCGGGGTCATTCTATAAAATATTGTTAATGATGGTCAAATACCAACATGTTTTATAATAATATAATTGTTTGTAATATTTATCCGCTGATTCTTATATATTGTTTTATATAAGTATATCGCCTTCTAACCGCATTGAAGTATCGCATTTTAAGTTAATTGTAATAGAGGTTTTACATTACGAAATATATTCTCATAATGAGATATGACATTGGAAGTTACAATGTAAACTTTCATATTTATTTAGTTCCATACTGTCATGATCAGTGCATATTATATGATGAAGTTTTAAACGCATTTTTATTTATCTTTTATTGCCAAGTACTATGTGTTATGTGTTTTTAAATAATTTAGCATGGATCTGAGTAAAGACGTTTAGGAAACTGACATCCGCTAAGTATATTAAATTACATTGAACACGCTTAGTGAAGAATGTTTGCAATTTATAATAGTTTTTTTGTGGTTCTTACTTAAATTTAGAACTAATTAATTCTAGACCGCTCACTGTAAGTAGTTCAGACTCTACAGCTTTAAGGTTTATTCATATTTTGATTTTGACCTCTTTATTATTTTGATTTTATTGATAGTTTATGTCAAATAAAATCTACTGAAAATTAATTATTGCTAGATTAGCTAGAACTTCCAATAGGCTTGATGGAAAAATGAGTCTTATAATACATATTATATTAAAATTGCATTAGATGTCGCCACTCAACTGTTGTAGTTAATGGAGTTTATCCGGATACGGGCGGTGTCGTAAGGATAGTTACTGCATATACGGATTCCTATATTGCAAGGGTTATTGAGGAGGTTTGTCCATTACTCTCTCGATATTTCTCATCTTCTATTTTGATCTGTTCTCGTGGTACTTCGTTGGTTCGGTTTCGCTTTATTTATTTGAATGTCGCATTGGAGGTTTACTCTTATTTCTTAATGTTTCATTAGGAGTGAATCATCTCTCCTAAGGTCGGGGGCTTATGGTTGCGCGCAATAATACCTATTTAGGATGGTATATTGTTTTAAACTTACTAAATTATATGTACGCTGCAAAGAGATCGGCAGCGGCCATAATGCTTCGATTTTGACACATATAATTAATAAGAAGAAAAAAAGACGTTGGATGTCATAAAAGAACACCGAAAATATATTATTAAAACCCGCACAAATAAGAAACCCCGCATTAAAAGAATCATGCATTAAAGCCGATATAAAGAGACTAATTAAGGAGATCGCTGCTGCCACAGCTACTATAATTTGGTAAGTAAAATATTTGCCATTTTATGTAGTGATTGTTGTGCGCAGCCATTGGGAGCCAAAAGGGGAAAAAGCGGAACCAACCGCAGGTTTTGTCCACCACCATCCATATTTTCTTTGGTCTTCCTCTACTTTTACGACCATCCACCTGCACATTAATAACTTTCCTCGTAAATAATACTAACAAATATAACCATTTATTATTTTCATGAAATGAACGTTTTCACGCCCTTAATCCTATTTTGGAATAACAAATACGATAGTGAATCAAATAAGAAAATACCTACCAATGTGTTTTGGGTCCTGAGTACACTAAAGTCGTTTGAAATCCCCAAAGGAAAAGGAAAAACTAAACTTTCCAGACTATTGAGAAAAAGTACGTATTTTCTTTTCAGAGTTTATTTTTTTCATTTTTTTTTCTGGTACCACAAGTAATGATCCCAGCTAATATTACAATCTAGCCTTAGTATAATGTATTTTTTTTCATGTTACAAATAAATATGAGTTAACTTAGTATCTACTGACTGTTATAATATATGATAGCTATATAATAAAACAAATATTTTATGACTATTTCGTTTAAGATTTTCTTTGTAGACGTTTACCTGACTCCAAATTGAGCAAAGATTATACAATTTAAACATGATGAAAGAAAGAAAGAGGAAAGAAATTTTTATTTGTGACGCCCAGAAAAATAAACAATTATAAATAGAAAAAAAAATAATTAACCTAAAAAATAAATATCAATAAATTACATTGACTGGCGTTACAAAATGGTCCACCAACTCATGACCTATATACCTAGTTATATCATAATCATCATATGATTTTATCTATTATTATATTTTATAAAAATCAATAAATTGTTGTTTTAATTACATTAATATAATTTACCTTCCTATTCTAGTCTTATAAAATGTAAAGTAAATAAAAGTAAGATTTTAAGGTATGTATTTTAACCCCCATAGGTTCAAACTGTTAAAAACTACAATTAAAATTAAAACATCATATTTCATTTGCTTAATATTAAAACAGTAACAGTAATTATATCCAGAATATTTTTGAAACACCCGTTTAAATAAGTAAAAGATTCTATTAGCAGTATAGACCAGAGGGCTTACTCCCGAAAACGATTCGAATTTGATTTTGTTTTGATTTCAATTTGAACTCCTATTGGTTAATCCTGAACCAAAAAATTTCATCTTGAACTCCTATTGGTTAATCCCGAACCAATACGAATAAAAAATCAAGATGGCCATGGCTAAGATTGACATTTATTCGATCGGTTTCGGTGTTTGACGTTTCAAAATTATAAAATAAGTTGTGTGTGGTTAATTTCTACAGAAAAAAATAAATATTCAATTTTTTTTTTTTTTCTCAAACGTAATCTTGTACATTAGATATAATTTTTTAGATTTGATAAATTTATCCTAGATGAGATAACTCGATCCTGAAAAAGTACCTTTTTACTGATCGTGTATTTTGACGTTTAAAGTCGTTCCCGCCATTTTATTCACAAATGTCACGTAGTGCCAGGAGTATGGATTTTTCGATTCGGTTTCGATTTTAACGAAATTCTTGATCAAAGTTAGTTCCAAAAAGTGTCACCGCACGATCGTGCGCTAAAATCGCTATCAAAAATGTATGAAATGACATTTATTCGATTAGAACTCGTTTCTCGAAAGCGTCGGGAGTAAGCCCTCAGAGTCGATAATTTTCGAAACAAAAAAAAATAGTAGTAGGATGAAACCCGTCTCAAAAGGACGAGAATATAACAAAAATTAAAGAAAAAATAAATTACGGGCGATCTGAGGTCGCGAAGAGGGGGGGTGAGTTTAAAGGGTAAAAAACGGTTATTCTCGATTTCCGGCAAAACTACAAGTCCTATAGAAAAAAAATTATGACAAAGTTGTAAGTAATAAAGGGATCTACAACTTTTGTATTTACACTATTTTACTTCAAAGTTTTTCACGAAATTTGGTAAAAACTTTCCTTTGTATGTCTTAAAGGCACTGTAATTTTTTTAATTTGAAAAATTGATTTTATCTACTTATTTTGACTAAATATCGAAAAAATACCCTGGTATGGTTTTTTACCCTTTAAACTCCCCCCTCTTCCCGACCTCAGATCGCCCGTGATAATTTTTTCTTAAATTTATCTTATATTCTCGTCCTTTTAAGACGGGTTTTATCCTACTACAATTTTTTTTCCCTTTTTACCATTTTCAAAGCCATCGAGATTGGTCTAGTAGCATTCTGTCGAGAAGAAGATACATTTTTATAAGGCGACTTTGAAGTTCCTTTATTCGCTTTTTCTGATCATTTAATCGTAATTCCTGTATTAAAGATTCGGTTTCAGAAGTATTTGGTCCAGTGGATTTTGACCCATTTAGTGTATTATCGTCGTATGTTGATATTGTAGATACTGGTGAAATAGTTAGGGGTGCGGATGCAGTAGTTGCTGACTGAGCATCAATTTTTGAAATAGTTGCTGATCGTTCAGATGCTGTTGAAGAAGATGCTGATCGATTAGGTGCCGATGTAGTTGCTAATTGATAATTTGCTGATGAAGAAGTTGGCGAACGAATATGTGCTGATGAAGTATTTGGTAATGAAGAATTTGCTAATCGATCAGGTGTTCGATTGATCGAATGAAATATTGAATTCATTTCTGATTGATACCTTGAGTTTTGACTCATAATACTATCGTTATAATCTGTTCTTGGATTTTTACAATTGATTAAAGAAGTAATCTCTAAATTTGGCATTGATTTTTTTCTCTTTCCGTGATATGCCTGTTGAGGTTGTTCTACTGTTGCTGTGGAGGAACTGGTCGAAGCTCCTGAGTCTGTTGAAAGGAAAAAAAAATGTGTTAAAAATGACCATAGATAGTAGACCACTGAACTTAGTACCTATTATTAATTAGTAAGTCAGTATAATCTAATCATGTATTGGGTACTTCAGGTAGGTTCGATCACCACGTAAGGTAGACGTTTGTATGCATTAGAATTATCTGCCATCAGGTACAAATAGAATATTCAATAAAAAAAATTGAAATTATTGAGAAAAATCTCGGCTTGACTCGATTCTATATCTACAAAAATCTAGGTAAAAGAAAGTTTATAAATTACCTTGTTGACTTCCTTCTAAGTGTTGATGTATAATATTCATCTGTCGCTGTATGACCTCTACACGGGATTGTTCTAAATATAAATCTGTGAAAAAAATTGTGCATTTTAATCACACATTCAATAGTTTAGGAAGTTAAATGTTGGTTAAACAATTCAACTCGGTCCTTGCAGTGCGTCAGTCCGTGTCAGAAAATAAAAAATTCAGATAAACCTAATAATTTTGTGAACTTAAACCTCATATTCGTATAATTACTATAAATATAACATGAAATAAGCAGGTCCTGTTTTGGCCGAATGTACCTAATATCAAAATATATGCAATTTATTTAAAACAACATCTAAAATAGTGTGGGCTAGTTCTTAAATCAACCATATTGTTTACGTTGACAAGCACATAAAAAATCGTAACAATCGGCTCAGGAAATAACTATCTAATACATGTGATAATGAATAACGATTTTAAATTAACAAACTCCCCTGTACTCACCCATTTCTGCTATAACTTCAGCCTGATAAAATTGCCAGCTGACGCTAGGTAGCATTTCCATTTTAACCATCCAATAGTGGTCAGCTGATAAACGCGAAGGAAATGCGACTCTCACATCACAATTGTCAGAATACCTTATTATCCATGAACTTGGTACACATTGTAAAATACACGTAAATCCATTTGGGGATTCATTAAATTTAACAACAGCAAATCTAGGATTTAATTTAGACATCGTGTCAAAAATCACAAATAAAATCTAAACTAAGAATATGTGTTATTCTGTCGCGTGTATTGTACACACTAAAATGTTTGATTCGCGGCTATCAATTTATTAGAATTAAGCTGAAATTATCTTTTTTTTTATTGGTCGAATTTTGTGTGTCTTATCATCGGAATGTACGAAACAATAATGACGTACCAAGTTTAGCGCAGTGGTGAAACATTTATGATAAAAGTTATTTTGGATTGACGTATGTCAAATCAGCATAAACACTTTTTAAATTCCGTTATCTACTTTTAAACCTTGGTGACTCAGTTGTGAAAGCACCTCTTTGTGACCATGAGAGCGCAACGTTTAGTTCCCTGACTTGTGAGCTTAACCCACATCACTGGTTTTCGGTAAAGGAAATGATCGTGAGGGACCTGCATATCCAGGAGGTCAAATGTATGTGAAGTCCGCCAATCCGCACTAGGCCCGCGTGGTGGACTATGGCTTACACCCCGAAGCAAGCCGAAGGATTGAAAGTTAGGGTCACTAACCACGAAGCCAACCGGTCTGTCAAGTGTTATCTAATTCAGTGTTATCTATAGAATATTTTTTTTTTTTATTGTGACATCTCGGGCATATAGGTTTCCTCACGATGTTTTCCTTCACCGAAAGCCAGTGGTGTGAATCCGTACATAAGTTTTTATAAACTCAGAGGTACAGGCCAGGGAACCAGCACCCTCATGATCGTGAGCCACCACGGCTCAGTTGGGAGCGCAGGAGACTTTAATGGGACAACAAAAAAGGTGACCTTATCTCTTCTTTAGCAACTGATATTGACCCCATGCGATAGCCTAATATATGATGCGAGAGACGTGCTGTCCGGCTGCGCGGACGCATAATCTACTCTCTGACGTCACCGTTAGTTCACGCCCAGTTTAGTATGTAATATGTTATCACTATCAACGTTTACGCACCTAATTAATCTGTATTGGGAATACGTATTTATCATGACGATACTTTTATTACGCGAACGGACGCGCGACGGATGTTTTCCCAAATTTATATATCCGGTCTACATTATTATAGAATCTTTTTTTTTAACATTATCTTTTAGTAAATTACACAAATTATTTGTTGCTGTATTAGCGGAATGAATAAATAGGTAAGTGTTTTGGTAATGCATAGTACCTAGAAGCCAGGCTGTTTCTCTTCCAAGCTTCTCACGGATCAAGATTAATTAAGCGTAGGTTACTCTTGGTAGTTTCCGCTACAACACATTATTAGGAAAGTTTAAGCTATATATTATGTACTAGAGTTATATTGTTATAGTTTTTCAAGGTTAAGTATAAATATGTAATATTACTAATGCTAATGTGACTATGTTTGTTACGCTTTAAAGTTTAAACCACTACCTTACACTAAATTAACCGATTTAAAAAATTATTTTACCATCGAGGTACATTCTCAGTTACAGTACATACATTTGTTAGGTAAGTATGTATCAATAATATTTCTAATAGATTATAAATATATTTTTCCTGTTGCAATGAGTCATCTAATGGGTTTTCAATTTTATGTAGGTACCTAACAAGTTATAAAATACAATATTAACTAGTTATAAATGAAGCAATTCGCGGAATCATGTTGAATTGAGGATATTTATTTTTAATAATAGACAAACTATGGATATTTCAGTAAGTAGATACAAAGAGAATTTTGTTCAAATTTGAACAATTTACTGTCAAGGAAATTATCTAAAAACACAGCTAACGTTATACAACCATATGAGAATAGGCCGTAAGTTTTAAGTAAAAAACACGAATTATAGGGGGAGGTGGGGTAATGTTACTAACCTAAAACTAAGTAGGTAGTAGGTTTATACTAAGCAGGAAATCCCACCAAAGCTTATGATATGCATTCAATACCAGAAATCAATTCGCAGAACAATACCATCGTTTGACAAGCCATGTGGGCTGAATCGAATTCACAAACGAGGATAGAACTTGATTATTAATAAGCTCAGCATACCGCTAAAGTTCAAATTATGTAAGAAGCTTCCTATAATGATAGACCCGTTGGATTTATGCATAGTTCCTCTGCCTTTCAAGCCGCCGGTCGTAGGTTCGAATCCTTGAACTTTTTGTAAATATCCTGGGATATTCATATACCGCTAATCTGGTTCCAAACTAAGCAGAGCTTGTGTTATGGTAACCAGATATCTGATATACTACGTTTTAAATACATACTTATTATAGATATTTACATCCAGACACAGAACCAACAGACATATTCATGTATACAAATGTTTATCCTGGGTGGGATTCGAACCACGACTGCCGGCTTGAGATTAAAGATCACTAACCACAAAGCCAACCGCTCTGTCAAACCACTATAGCATGTAAACACTCGACTTTACAGCAAAAGATCGCTTTGCAGCGCTTTATTCAAGGACCTGTAAAAAAACGTTCGATCACAGATAGATTGACCTTACATTTTACGACCCAACATGCCCATTGACTTTTTATGGTCCCATTCCCCCAAAGCCCTACTGACCTTAGGAAGAGTTCATTGCCTTTTTATCTGTATGTGGTTTAGGGTGGATTAGTATTCTACCGTGCTCTCAAGGATAAAATGGAGCGGTATTCCAGTTCAGTATTAATGTGTGGTGATGAAACTTGGTTGATGCTGTTAACACACCAGCGTTGTGGGATTATGATCGCGTTCCCGCTTTAGTGCTGTTGCATGAAATTGTAATGACTCTAATGGAGTGCTCTATTGTAACGGAATATTACAGTGGAATATATTTGCTGCTGAAAATTGTTGTGATTTGGTTTTAGAGTGATTTATTTGCTATATTTTTGTATATTGAGTAGGCTGACAAACAGCATGGTTAATTTCCATCTGATGCTCGATTCACAAAATCTAATAAATAAAAAATAAATAATATCTGTTGTCGACCATTTCAAAACTATTAGATATCTTTAATTTGTCACAAATCAATTGTCAAATGAAGGTACGTAAGTAGGTAAGGTTTTAGAGCGGTAACGCAATAAGAACTTTGCGTCTGTGTGTTCAAACATTAAAAATAATACAGAGGGATTAGTCAAATGAGGAAGACTATGAATGAATTATGCACATGCAGCGCTTTGTAAGCTTTTCTTTATCATACTGGACACTATTCATGTCTGTATAAATATATATAGAACAATACCTGAGCTTAAAAAGCTTCATCCGAGTCTTTCGAAAACATATATCCATCGACGGGGAGCTCATCCCCACACTCTGGAGCCGAATTGGTCTCGAACCCTGCGCTTTCAGAGGAGTTTCCTGCCACGTACACTCAGGTTGTGGAATGAGCTCCCCGCCATGGTATTCCCAATGGAGTACAGTATGGGGTTCTTCAAGAAGGGAGTGAAGAGATTTTTACAGGGTCGGCAACGCGTGAGTGACGCCCCTGGTGTTGCAAGCGTCCATAGGCTGCGGTGACCGCTTCCCATCAGGCGGACCGTATGCCTGTTTGCCACCTTTGTGGTATAAAAAAAAATATATAACATAAATATTTCTATGAGAAAATAGAAATCTTATATATAAAATTCACGTGTCACAATGTTAGTTACCCTCCTCCGGGACGACTTGATCGATGTTTATGAAATTTTATATGCATATTCAATAGGTCTGAGAATCGCCAACTATCTATTATTGATACCCCTGTGATCACGGGAACAGGAACTACGCGGGGCGGCAGTAGTTATCATATATATTATCCAGAGATAAATTTTAATGATAACAATACGCGAGCTATTAAAACACCGGAACGTTAAATGGCCGGCAACAATTTTCTTAAATAACACAATAAACTGTGCCCAACGGTGGGACATTCAGAACGCTGTCATTATTTATATTTTAATGTCCCGGTAAAAATCTAATCTCCGCAAACAGTTCCCGGGGCGATGTGGGAGTAAATTCCGGAATATTTTTGCCCCGGGCCGGGACGGTCGCCAATCAACTGAGCAAAAGAATGTACTCCATAAAATGGCCATAATAGCCAAAGGAAATTGCTTGAACTTAAATTTTCTTTGGAAATCCGTTGATAGAAAAATGTGAAACGTCTTGTAAGTAAATAGGATTATGTATCTAATTACAAGAAAGGTTTATGAATAATAAAATAAGCTAAGTTTTACTGGTAAATATATAATATTACTTTAGGAATATATCCTACTATTTTATTTTATTTACTAATAGGGATAAAACTATGTATTATATTATTAACTAAACTATATACAATAAAAAACCTAAACCTAAAAAGTAGATAAATAAATAAAATTAAATCTAATATTTATAGCATTCCTAAATTTTTGAATTTTTAAGAAATGTTAGTATTTTTTCAACCCAGAAAAACTTCAAAATATTTATTTCATTTGAAGAACTTATTTATGTTTCATTTCCATTCCTTTGAAAGGCTTATATTGCTTTTATATTAAAACTGTAGAAATACGGAGTCAATAGAAACGATACAGTGCGGTCCTCTAAAGACTTGAACTTTTAAAACGTTGCAAGATTGAAAGACGTAAGAAAAGACTTATAAGTTTTTCTCTATTATTCACAAGCCTGGCATATGATTCTATTTAATAAGTTGAGCTTCGACTACAAGAGAAGTTATTATATCGACTGCTTATGAAGAAAAGATAGGCATAAATATACCACTGACATAGTATTTCTATTATATAATAAAACTCAGGAAAGTTCCTTTTATTTGGAAGTCAGATAAAATAAACATAATATACACATCCTCTCAGAAGCAAATATTCCAACTTCCCTCCACCAGACGCTTTCAATCTTATAGAATTACTGAAAATAATATAAAAGTGACCATATTCGTGGAATTTCATTTTATCGCAGCCCGGAGCTCGTGAATTTACCCTTGAGTACGTAAGAATTTATATTTTTCTTCGGCCTTAAATAACACAATAAACTGTGCCCAACGGTGGGACATTCAGAACGCTGTCATTATTTATATTTTAATGTCCCGGTAAAAATCTAATCTCCGCAAACAGTTCCCGGGGCGATGTGGGAGTAAATTCCGGAATATTTTTGCCCCGGGCCGGGACGGTCGCCAATCAACTGAGCAAAAGAATGTACTCCATAAAATGGCCATAATAGCCAAAGGAAATTGCTTGAACTTAAATTTTCTTTGGAAATCCGTTGATAGAAAAATGTGAAACGTCTTGTAAGTAAATAGGATTATGTATCTAATTACAAGAAAGGTTTATGAATAATAAAATAAGCTAAGTTTTACTGGTAAATATATAATATTACTTTAGGAATATATCCTACTATTTTATTTTATTTACTAATAGGGATAAAACTATGTATTATATTATTAACTAAACTATATACAATAAAAAACCTAAACCTAAAAAGTAGATAAATAAATAAAATTAAATCTAATATTTATAGCATTCCTAAATTTTTGAATTTTTAAGAAATGTTAGTATTTTTTCAACCCAGAAAAACTTCAAAATATTTATTTCATTTGAAGAACTTATTTATGTTTCATTTCCATTCCTTTGAAAGGCTTATATTGCTTTTATATTAAAACTGTAGAAATACGGAGTCAATAGAAACGATACAGTGCGGTCCTCTAAAGACTTGAACTTTTAAAACGTTGCAAGATTGAAAGACGTAAGAAAAGACTTATAAGTTTTTCTCTATTATTCACAAGCCTGGCATATGATTCTATTTAATAAGTTGAGCTTCGACTACAAGAGAAGTTATTATATCGACTGCTTATGAAGAAAAGATAGGCATAAATATACCACTGACATAGTATTTCTATTATATAATAAAACTCAGGAAAGTTCCTTTTATTTGGAAGTCAGATAAAATAAACATAATATACACATCCTCTCAGAAGCAAATATTCCAACTTCCCTCCACCAGACGCTTTCAATCTTATAGAATTACTGAAAATAATATAAAAGTGACCATATTCGTGGAATTTCATTTTATCGCAGCCCGGAGCTCGTGAATTTACCCTTGAGTACGTAAGAATTTATATTTTTCTTCGGCCTTGAAGATTCGGAGAAGAGATAGTAAAAAGTCACATTTATATACCTGCCTTTCTAAAAAATATCTTCCAAAATCTTAAAAAATCGGCTAAGAATCGATACTGATGGCGTTTCCATCAATAGTTTGAGAGGATAGGAAGAAGTATTTTAATTCATCAAAAGTACCAATATTATAAATCCTGAACTTTGTACGCATATTTGTTACTCTTTCACGTAAAAACTACCGAATGGATTTCGATAAAATTTGGAACACCTTTGAACCACCAGTTTATAACCTGAGGGCTTACTCCCGACGCTTTCGAGAAACGAGTTTGAATCGAATAAATGTCATTTCATACATTTTTGATAGCGATTCTAGCGCACGATCGTGCGGTGACATTTTTTGGAACTAACTTTGATCAAGAATTTCGTTACAATCGAAACCTAATCGAAAAATCCGTACTCTTGCCACTATTTGACATTTGTGAATCGAATGGCGGGAACGACTTTAAACGTCAAAATACACGATCAGTAAAAAGGTACTTTTTCAGGATCGAGTTATCTCATCTAGAATAAATTTATCTAATCTAAAAAATTACATCTAATGTACAAGATTTCGTTTTAGAAAAAAATAAAGAATTGAATATTTATTTATTTCTGTAGAAAATAACCACACACAACTTATTTTATAATTCTGAAACATCAAACACCGTTACCGATCGAATATATGTCAATCTTAGCCATGGCCATCTTGATTTTTTATTCGTATTGGTTCGGGATTAACCAATAGGAGTTCAAATTGAAATTTTTTGGTTCGGGATTAACCAATAGGAGTTCAAGGTGATATCAAAAACAAAATCAAAGTCGAATCGTTTTCGGGAGTAAGCCCTCTGTATTAATTCATAGCTACTTTTTATCCCTTGAAAACGCCAGGGCAGAAGCTACTATTTTGATATAAATTGGCTGAATTATGACGGTGATTTCACCCTTATGAAGTCGAAACAGGTCACTAGACTATAATACTAGCAGAATGAAAAATATAAGTACCAAACACATCTTGGCCACAGATTTAACGAAAATTAAAAATGTATTTTTTGCCTTTAGAAGAATGATTAAATAAATAAATAGGGTTAGATAGTAACATAATTAAGTGCTAGTTAAATATAGTTTATTAGAATAACTGTCGACAAACCGTGCTGCGGTTTGTTTATTTTATGTTAATTACTTTTTAATACTTTGGTTAAATAACAAAAAAGAAACATATCTGCAGCTAAGTACTTAGACAAGAACTAGATGAGATCCAGGTGTGGGCGCCATATGTCGTCACAAAAAGGTTATTCAGTATATAATTGGTGGCTCGGTTTACGACATATGACGGAGGGGCAGTAAAAAAATAATAGCCTGGTTTATATTGCGTGTTTACCCCTTTCCATGGTTTTATGTGACATGAGCTAGGTTTATGATCTTGGACCAATAAGCCTGGACCTGCAGTAAGACGATATCGTATATTTTTTGTACGGAACTAAATTAAAAAAAATTTTGTAGTATTTGGTCGTCTATTTCAAATTATTATTTTTTGCCTAAATACATAATCTGTACAAGATACTTTTAGGCGTAGGCGCATTTACAACTCGTCTAGAGGCTAATAAATCTATGTTTGCCATTAAAAATTATGATATTTATCAATTGGTACATATTTAAATAGTCACTATACACATCAAGGTCTAATTCTATGTTAAAAATTTAATTCAGGTAAAGAATATTACCGCAGCTGTTAAAGCTCGTCAGCTTTATACCTATATCAGCGAATACTTCGAATCCAAATCTCTGGATAGAACTTTACGTCGCAAAACTCCTCTCTACTCATCGTTATGTTATAGGATTGTCTAAGAAATGGAAATCAAACTAAATTTCTAACAAGAAGATGGTTTTATGATATCTCCTGCGTGGAATCCAGTTAAGGGTTATTCTCGTATGTGATACCATTAGTGTATGACTTGAGAGTGACAATTATGATTTTTACTCTTTTATACATACGGCAAAGTTCAAATCCATATATATAAAACAAAGTCCCCGCCGCCTCTGTCTGTCTGAACGCGATGATCACAAAAACTTCAGAACCGATTTTCATGCGGTTTTCACCAAATTACGGAGTATTTTATGGGGAAGGTTTGTATATATATATAATACATCAATTTGGACCCGGTAGGTGGCACTGGTGGACAGAACGAAGTCTGCCGGGTCCGCTAGTAGTAAAATAAGTCTTGAAACGAGGGCGCCACTGGCAGAATATATGACTGCGCTATATATGTAATGTATGTAATATTTTAGTTCCTAATTCTGCCGCAACAGGGAGATTTTTAATATCGAAAACGTTTATATACTTACTGAAGCAAGAAATCTATACAAGATATTACATGAGAAGAATGATGTAACCGCGCGTATGTACAATATTACATGAGGTAACTCTATATCCAAAATATAATAAAAGGGCCAAGGAAATGCAGGAAGGTGAAAGTGTCCCAAGATTTATTAACGGCCCTACAGGAGACGCCCTACAAGGGTGATAGATTACTGACCTTGCCCTTTTCATATTGTACAATTTGGAACCCTCGGGGTTTCGACAAGTATGCCATTTGACTTTCCTGATTACGTCACGGGAATTTATCCGAGCTTGCGTTAATTAGGTATCACAGTAAATTAGCTGTAACTTGGAGCTTTTTTGATTATACCTAATCTTTATTTACCGCCAGAGTTAATAACTTAAAATGCCTCGTTCTCTTAATGTGAAGTGTTTGTTTTGTGTGGATAAAACCGCGAGGCAGAAGCTAATGTTTTAAAACGTGATTATGTAAATATCTATACTTATAATAAATCTGTAGAGAGGTCAATTCTGTACATGAAATATATTTTCAAAATAACTATCAGGGGGTGATTAGTGATCGATACTGATGCCAAAAATGCAATCAGTAAAATTTTTGTCTGTCTGTCTGTCTGTCTGTATGTTCCTTATAGAAACAAAAACTACTGGGCGGATTTTATCGAAACTTGGTGCAATAATTCTTCATACTCCTGGGCAGGTTATAGGATACTTTTCATTACGCTACAATCAACAGGAGCAGAGTAGTGAAGGGAAATTTTGGGAAAACGGTAAAAGTTACTCCATTTTTAAGCTTCCGTCGCGTGTGCAGCCTTAATGGTTAAAGTTACATAGAAATTATGTATGACGGAAATATTCTACATAGAATTGTCTAAAAAATATCCCGCAACAGCATATGTCTATATTTTAAGGTTGACTCACAATAGCACGTGTAACTCCTGATAGCTTAGCAGTTCGGAGCATTCAGATTATATTTGTTTACTCTTACGTTTATAATACTCTCACTAATCCCTAATTTAAAAAAGTTAACATTATTATCTATTAAAAAAAAAATCATAGAAATCGGTATAGAAACACCAAAATTATAGAAGAAATAAGCCATCGCGTCGTCACACGTGAATACTAAATCATGCTATTAGTAAGGATTTATTTTTAAACGACTTAAAAAAAATGAGGAGGTTCGAGGAAAGAAGTCGCGGGTTAAAGTTAGAGTTAGCCCAAAGAAACTATTCCACGCGAACGAAGTCGCTGGCAGAAGCTAGTATAAAATAATTCTTGAAGAAACCCTTAAAAAAGAAGAATGAAGCTTTTTGACTTACCAACATTTAAGATTTGAATTAGTATTCACTAAAGTGGTGTAAATTGACCTCTAGAAGTCAACTGCGAGGTCCTAGGAATCTACGAGAGCAAAAAAATTGGGGGTTTTCACTACATTCTGAAGACAATCACATAACAAAATGTTGATAATACGATAAGGGGCAAAATACTTTAGGGATCACTACTCCAGACTTTCCTCTCAAAGCATTGTTTATCCTATAAGATTATAGGAACAATGTCCCGTCAGAATTAATATCAATAAATGTTACAGAATTCTTTATACACGCCCAATCTGATCACAGTAAGTAGAACGAAGGCCTACGCACTCATAAACTTGTGTTTGTAATTATATTTCGGATAGATTTAACACCTCATAAAAGTAAGGGTTTGATTCTCAAATATATTAAATGAAACAGCCTGATTTTAATGAAACTAAAATCTTAAATAAAAAAAAATAAAAAATTATCCAACAAATTAAATATTATAAATGCGAAAGTTTGTAAGAATGTATGGATGTATAAGTTAGTTTTTCACTCCAGAACGGCTGAAGCTATCGCGATAAAATTTGCCACAGAGTCAAAATATATTCTGGAATAACACAAAGTCTACTTTATATTACTTATACACAATTATGGGACACGATAAAAAAAGTTACAAACTCAAGCAAGCCCAAACATTCACCCACGGAACTACTTTCTACTACTAACCCCCCGATACATTCATGTAACGATGTTAACAAGTTTTTTGTTAATATAGGCGAAGAGTTGGCTAATAATATCACACCCAACACCACAACGACTTCATCATCCCCCCAATTTACACCTTCTCCACCCACCTGCCCCTCAAGTTTTACTTCACTATCCTCCCTAGTTTTACTCCAAACAGATCCTGATGAAATATCAACTATTATTCATTCCTTGAAATCCCATGCTGCGACCGGCTGGGATGGAATCTCTACAGTTATCCTCAAAAGGTACTCAAAGCCACTAGCTCCTATTCTTAGCCACATTTTCAATCTTTGTTTACAAAATGGTATCTTTCCCAATTCTTTCAAAAAGGCCATCATTCATCCTATCTTCAAGAGTGGTGATAGATCCTCCCCTACAAACTACCGCCCAATTGCGGTCCTAACCTCACTATCGAAGGTCTTGGAACGCATTATTAATAAAAGGCTCCTTAATTACTTAGAAATTAATAAAATTCTATCTCCCAAACAGTTCGGCTTTAGGACTAATTTGTCCACCACTGATGCTATTCTAAAACTTGTAAATAATACTGTTCATAATTTAAATTCTCACAAAAAGGTTCTCACAATTTTCTTAGATCTCGCAAAAGCGTTTGATACAGTACCTATCCCCACTCTTTTATGCAAACTTGATTCGATAGGAGTTAGAGGCAAACAACTTGACCTGTTCCGCTCTTACCTTACAGGACGTTCCCAAAGAGTTCAAATAGACTCTTATATGAGCGATGAACTTAATATCACCTACGGAGTACCACAAGGCAGTATTCTTGGTCCTACCCTCTTCTTAATATTTATCAATGACCTTTGCAATCTAAATTTGACCAATGGGACTATTATATCATATGCGGATGACACGGCTATTACTTTTACTGCTGATTCCTGGCCAGAACTTCAGACCTTTTCTCAAAATGGCCTCACTACAGTCCATCAGTGGTTGAAATTACACTCACTTACTTTAAATACCTCCAAGACAAAATATATACCCTTTTCTGTGTCTGTGGCATCTAGTCCCAAACAAGTTTTTAGTCTACGAGCTCACCAGTGCTTGGATCCACACCAATGTCACTGTCCATCCATCGACTCAACTGACACTATTAAGTATCTCGGCATTACTATCGACAAGCACCTTACATTTAAACCCCATATTGATCAACTAACAACTAGAGTCCGTAAATTAATATATATTTTTAAAACGCTCCGGAACATTGCAAATCCGTCTATAATCAAAAATACATACCTTGCACTTTGCCAATCAATTATTTCTTATTGCATTCCTTGTTGGGGTGGAGCTGCAAAAACAGTTTTGAAACCTCTCGAAATAGCACAACGTGCTATCCTCAAAATAGCCACTAAACGTCCTATTCTTTTCCCTACCTTTGAGTTGTACCAGCTCTGTAATGTTTTAAATGTAAGGCAATTATTTATTCTAAAAACCATAGTCATCCAACACAAACTTACACCTTACATACCCCCTGTCAAACGACGCAAAGATAGAATCTGTACTATTCCCCCACCAAAAATCACATTCACAAAACGATTCAACCTCTACCTCGGTCCTTCTCTGTACAATAAATATAACTTAAAACAATACATATATCCCCTAACAATACATGAATGTATAAAGAAAGTCACTAAATTACTTAATAATCTTTCATATGACGACACTGAGAATTTTATTAAAGACATCTCCTAAAACTTATTCTTATATATCAAATACACTCTCACACATACACACACACACACACACACACACACACGCGCACACACACGCACACACACACACACACACACACACACACACACACACACACACACACACACACACACACACACACACACACATACACACACACACACACACACACACACACACACACATACTCGATTTACAGCAGTATTATATAATTTTGTTTAGATTTAAATTAGTTAAAATTTTATAACCAGTTACTTTTTTGCATGATTATTATTTCGTTAGCCCTGTTTATATTATATTGTAAATTCTTATAAATCCAGTGAACGAACAGATCTAGAGGCAAGGGCCTGCTCTTCATTAATACAGGCTATTTAAGCCTAGCAATGAGAGCAGTTGCAACCTTTCTTTATTTCACAAAAACTAGTAGGTATATATATTTACATAGCATAATATTATAATATAAGCAAAATGTTTTGTGTAATCACTTTTGGGAAAGATCATTATTATTATATCCCCGAAAATAGAGGTGAAACTGCGGGGAGCCACTAGTATATACAGCATGTCTTACATTTAGTACAAGAATTCATTCGTTTTAAAAATACAAGAAAATTGCAGTACCTACTATAAAATGTTATTTGTTCTGCTAACCGTATCATCCTCTCCTGACCTAATGAGCTTTTGAGAAAATCGTGTTGTTTTTACAACAATATTTCTTGGCGATACGAACAATCGAAATTTTATCTTCACTATATAGTAATAAGACTCATATTGCTTTGAATGTGAAGCAGAGATAGTCAACATAGTTAAGTAAATTATATTTCAAGACAGTCTCTTGTGGAAGAAAGGAACACGTAATGCTAATTAATAGATTTTAGTTTGAGTTTTTATAAAAAAAAAATAAGTATTCAATTCACATTTATATACGTACACGCTTATTCTTGTTATCTGAAATCGTAGGAACAAACCTATTTTGTATTTATTCATTTAACTGAAAATTAAATGACCGTGCATTTTATTATATAACAAATTATTTTTTTATAAAACCTCATCGAAAAGGATAAATTACAAATCTAATAATGTTTGGACAAACACAGCTGCTTTCTTTATATATAAAATTTTAGGACATGTATTTATTTTCCATAAAATATTTAATGTAATATATTTGTAGAACAATATAATATATGTTTGTCTTTGGTTTATTGTAGTGGTTTATTTCATAAGAGCTTTATAGTCTGTGTTACAAAATCGTACCAAGTACTTAAGGGATTTGTGCTCATAGTTAGTTAAACATTTCTCCAAAATATAGAGAATTTAGTATAAGCAGGTTTAGTAACTAAGTATACAAATAAATGGGGAATGAAATTACCTGATACCTAAAGTTATATTTACTAGAGACTAGCCCCGTCTTCACGCGCAGTTATGTTTCAATAAATTAATACAAAACGTTACAAATATATAACTAACAAGAATTAGGGAAAAAAATCCAGCTTTTTAAAAAATTACAACTACATATAAGCAGCACCATTTTTCCAGTCTAAAAGATAGGCCAAAAATCTAAAACATACTACACAGATTACTATATTCTATGAATACCAAAACCCTTTTTGGGGGTTATTTTTTTTGTGAGCTGGCAATAAATCACGAAACAAGACCCTTAAAATCTAGACATCTATTTCCATTAAAGCTACAATGTCGGGGCTAGTTCTTTATCTGCGACGTGTCTGAACGGATGCCCTTGTTACTGTGAAGGTTCTTGTAAGGTACAGCGGCCATTTTGTCTCCATAGATACTTTGGGCATAGATAAAGGTATAGTTGTCGAACTTGAGTCCCGATTTGATAAGGTGTCTCTTTCGTCGCTGTATGTTTGTCTCTTTTAGACACGTGGACATTATGTGCAAGGACTAAGAGATGTACCTACGTCATTTAAGTACCTCCTGTTTATAATTGTTTGCAAGCTGTTGGTCCCCCTACAAATAAAAATAAATTAATTAATTAAGGACGTAAATGCGTAATATAAGAATAAAAATATTTACCAATGCTGTAACTAACATACTTAAGTATAGGTATCAATTACATTCCATCAAAAAGTCATATAAATTATTAGCCCCACTGATATTTATCACATGTCTATTTAGACAGACTCTTTACAATAAAAGAAAAATAAATACACTATCACAGAAAGAAAATCTTCCATATTGGTATATCTTGGAAAACCTAAAGAAAATATTGTTTTGTTAGAATACCTAGTGATAAAAATAACGTAATATGAAAGGATATTATTTCTTATTGTCCCGAATAAAGCAAAGTACAATTTTATCGAAGAATATTTATAGATTGTGAACGATTTTTTTATTTGGTTTTGAACATTTATTGTACATTGTAACATTGTTATATTGTAACAAATTAATACTAGTCTATATTAAACTATATAACCTTAATTATGAATCTCTCTATCAATTGTATATCTCAAACCTCATTAAGTAGTTCTGCGTAGTTCCAAAGATCTAAGCGTAGTTACAGATGGAACGCGACTTTATTTTATACCAGCTTCCGCCGCTCGGCTTTTCGCGTGTCGTTCCCGTTTTCATAATAATACGGGGATATAATATACAGTATGTTACTCCCTGATAATGTAGCTTTCCATAGGTGAAAGAATTATTTAAATCGGTACTGTAGTTCAGAGCCTATTCAATACAAAGAAACGAACAAAAGATCTGATCTTTCCTCTTTATTATATTAGTCGTAGTCGTCTTCAGCCTAATCAGTCCACTGCTGGACGTAGGCCTCCCCTAATGCGTGCCACTTATCCCGGTCCTCCGCTCTCCTCATCCAGCCCCACCCGGCAACCATACGCAGGTCGTCGGACCACCGGGCTTATATTAGTATAAACAGTAAACATATGAGTTGCTTGTTTTGTTTAAGTACCAAAAATAAATGTATAAATACAGTGTTACATAAAATGACTTCAATTCCAAATATTTGTCTTATTGTTGTTACAAAATAATCCAAGTTGTAAGAAGTTCCACGTCTCATTGTTTCTCATTATTACCTCCAAGTTGTTGGTCCAAATCGTAAACAACTAAGTTGTTTGTACACTCTGTTACATTCTGTACAAATATACCAACATAATTCTGAAGAAAGGTTGGATAACTCTTTGTTTGTGTTATGAATGTAGGTATTATTAGCTTCCGTATGCGGTGTTATCTAAGCTCGCAAGAATCTTTAATGTCTGATAATATTAAAAATGCGAAAGTTACCTTAGTCTGTGTATTACTCTTTATCACTGAACCATTTTTTATAAAATTTGGTACAGATATAGACTACACAGTTTGATAAAGCACATTGCTTAATAGTTGCCTCAGTATTAAAAATATAGTTACTTTTTTATGTTTCATGAAAATATTTGTTTCAATGTTACGGAAAGATAAAAAAAACCAAAGCTGAACTGAAGTAAGCTTCATGATCTACAGTTTATGGAAAACCGCGCTGGAAACTTATAAATATGTAGTTACCGAGGAACTATCTAGTTAGATAAATATCTATTCTAATAAAAAAAAATATAGCCTTATTTCCAAGTTAAATGCAATTTTAAAATCCAACTAAATTAACTAATAAAAAAGTACAACAATACCCTGCCAATTATGAACAAAATGCATAAAATAATGCAAACTTTGTAACAATTTTATTCTGGCAACCCTAAATAAGTTTGGGTAGTATAAACCAAAATACGTGCAACACTGTACGGTAGATTTTACAAGCGACTGTACGTGATGTTATAAACTACCAAACGGTGTAGTTAAGGCTTTGGTAGACTTGTATTGTTGAGTATTTCATCTTACTAGTAAGCTCTTCTCAGTCAAAATAATGGGCAAACCGCTGATGCTCTGCTAAAAAAGAATAAGATTATTTTAAAAAACGTTGACATTTAAACATAATTATTAACATCATAATTTTATATTAGTACCTATCTAATTGAGTGTCTGTGATAAGTACTTAATTAAAATATCAGTAGAGGTACGTGTCTCTGTAGTTAGGTCCAACATAATACTGAGAAGCTCAGGGAGTTGTAAGAATGAAGAAATCAAAATTATTTTCTGGTAATGATTAACAGTAAACAGTAATTTACTTATGTAAACGCATAGTTAAATGCGCTTAGGACTTCTTGGTATTTTTAAGCTATTGCATAGCTTTTATCGCGGGCTCTGAGCGCGGCGACCGAATCAAGAAATTCCGTAACGAAAAAACCTAACACCCCCCACTCCGACGGGCAAGGAGGTGTGGCTTGAAGGCCGTGCAACGTCTAACGTCGTTTCAGTTCGGCAGTCTTCGACACGGCGTTGTGTGCGATTAGACGTATTGTACGACTCTACGAAACTCGCACGAATCGAGACGAGCTGCTCCGAAATCGGACGAATACATAAGCAGCTGTTTATGAGAAAGTATATAGGTGTATATGTATTTATATACAACAGTGAATAGCTGTACTTGTAAAATTTGTGTATGAAGTGTTTTGAATATGAATGAACAAAGTGCATTTATTATTAAAATAAATAAATAAAATTATAATTGCATAAGTTGATACAAAATGCTATGCAATGCAATAGCTTTACCGCGGCAGTCCCCGAGTGCCTCACGTAATTTTTATCCATAAAAAGCTCAGTCAGCAATATTATAGTCCGTCAGTCAGGGCCTTAACTGTAGTTGTTTTGGCTGGGGTACCTGAAAACCAAATTTTTCTCTGTACGTATTTCTTTTTTAAAGCAAGCAACTGTGTTATTTTTGCTGTAGCTATTGGACTGCGTCTGAATTGGATATTTTAATGTACTATAACTAAGTTTACTTAAACAAACATTTGTATCAACAAAAGTATATCTACACTCAGTGGGGACTTTAAGAAACGCGTTTAGAACGTGAGACCATAAATGTTAAAGCTAGGAGCAAAACAAAGGATCGCCTTTGTTCTGTTTACCCGGAAACCCCTTCACACAACGCTTTCCACCTAAAGCTTTAATGAGAACCTGAAATAAACGAAGGCATTAAATGTGTTGAAAACTGCTTGGTAAATACTCTTTGATTTATGTAAAAAACTGAGCTTGCAATTTAAAAAAAAGAATATGAAAATACTCCATTATAACAGATAGATATAATACAAATTGGTACAAATAATTGTCCAAAGCAAGAATCCTACCGACGACCTTCAACGTGAAAGTCAGATTTACTAACCACCTAGCCATCTCTGCGACGAAAGAATACAAAATGCATTTTCGCTAACTCATTTGCAACAATTTAACTTGCATGTAAACTAAAGTCTAGGAAAAACTAAAGTGTTGTATAAAAACTAAAATACACGAAGGTGGTGGAAATTTGTTTGTAGTTTGTAAGTGCGCAGGCAAAGTTCTATCTCCGACGAAGACTTGCCAACAACTTTTAGCATCATTAGATGGTTTAAATTACATAGACAACTACTTAACTCAATATATTCTTAGTTAGACTGGTGATTACTCATTAAAGTTTTAACTTGCTTCTCTGTTAACCAATTTCCTAGGTAATATTGATTGATTAAACCCACTAATGAATTAGATGTAAGAATTTTTTAGATTTATAATTTTAAATCGCATGAAAGAGTTTATGTAGACACATTATAAGTCATATAAAAAAATTGTATCCTCAAAGTTATCAAATTCGTAAAATATATCAGTTTTAAAATATTCCTTGACAGGTCTGTCATATTTTACCCATTTTTTGCAATTGTAGATTTATTAATATTCAATAGAGGCAAAATAACTAATTATATAAATTCAACCTTAGCACTGTCCAAAGTCAATAAATAGCTCGGAGGGGGAAACTTTAGATACCTGCTATTATCACAGAAATGATTAAGCTACTATTATTCTAACAATAGAATTATGTAATAATTTCGTAATGTTCACAACAATAACGAAAACATTTCATTGAGATTCCATTGTTAAGGGACTGTTTATATTAATTCAAATGCTTGAGAGAAAGCAAAATAGACAAACAAAACAATTGCGTAGTAGAAAAATACTAGAAACTTTCAGTCACAGTCGTTGTGTCTTGGAAGACAGAAAGAAAAAGAATAATGATCAGTTACCTAATTTTTATTATAGCAATTTGGAAATCAATTACGCATTGCTGTCCGTGTAATAAAAGTGATTTTACAGTGTTGTCGAAATACAATTATAGTTCCGTTAATGTTAAACGAAATCTTGATTTAGATAATTTGGTATTAATTACTGAACCTGATTATGAAACTTTGACTGTACAGGAACAACATGTAGAATCCGATAATGCAGATACTATTCAAAATGTTATCGAAAGAAATGATAAAGTTGGTGTAACTACTGAAAGAGTGACAGAAAATGATGAAGAAGTAAATACAACAGATAAATATTCAAATGAAGTATGTAATCATTTCAAACGTGGTGTAGAAATGGATTTGAACAGAATGGTCGACGTTTGGGAGACAAAGTATTATCAATTACCAGAAACGTTACCGTGTTTCAAAATTCTTGTAAGGAAAGTTAATATAGAGGTAAGTGTTAATCCGGAAGAAAATTTTATTATTACCTTAACATACATAATATTCATGGCTGCTGTAAAATAAAATTTCTAATTAGGACTATGGGACTAATTTAATAAATATCAATGCATACGTGAGTTGCTAAGCTCAAAACTAAAAAACGATAGGACCCATTAAAATTTGTTTCAACTAATGCTTTTAATAATTAATTCGGAAATATACGTGGAGGAAAAATAGTTTTGTTGAAATGATATAACATTAAATCCCTAGTTTAATTTCTACAAATATAATAAGGATATCCAACGCAAATAATTTAACTGACGCTATAAACTAACGACCATCCCTTTTCCGGGTCTACACGAATCAAAGGACCAAGTAAACCTCAGAGCGAAACCTCAATCAAAGCTTAATTATATTTGCAGGAGAGGAAGCAGTATACACGAATATACAGTGATTTGAATAACACAGTGAATTGGAACAATAACGTACTGGAAATCGTATCCAGTGGACTCCCAAAGTCTTTGAAGAGAAGACACTTCTTAAACGGTGTTCGAGAAGATCTGGGTGTTTTTAACAATATTATATTACTGGAACATGATGATGGTAATATTGGCTTTTATGTAATAGCTATATTGAAATTAATTGTCTAGTTATAACTTATAGTATTTACTATGTATTTATACTTTATATGTGTACGTCTCAATCACGCTTGAACGGCCGAGTGAATGCTGAGATATAATATGGATTATTACTCATTTAAATTTTTATTACGAGATAATTTTAAGCTTGAATAATCGCATGCTTATTAGCTACGTTCATGGTATAAAAAAACATCCTGAATCATAGCACTTAATACTATATAAACATACATTCTTAATACGCACGCAGATACAACCCGGAAGATTTACATATATATCCGAATACATTAAGGAATCTTAAAGGAGCATCTACATGTTGGATCTGTATCCCTGCTCACGCCTTCCAAAAAGACCGGGATTCGGGCCGTGCAAATCCAAAAGGCTCCTTATAAATAAACTTTTTTTTATAATTTGAAAATATGATTACAGGTAACATAACGATTATAAATGAAAGTCCAGATCAATGGTTGGTAATAGGAAACCTGCTCCTCATGAGGGATTGCGACAATGGGAACATAGTGCTGTTTACAAGGGTTCCGTATAGAATACCGTATCAAGACCTAGTTAATGCCTTGCTTCAATTCGGTGAAAATGGTGTGACGGGCAAAATGGCTTGTGAAGATTTGGATGTTAGAAGCACTGAAGCAGTTGAAGACATGAGTGATTGATATGTGATCGTTTTAATAATATTTCGTTAAGGTATAATAATATTTTTTAAATGTCTACATAACTAATGAAAACATTAAATATTATTGAATTCGATAACTATAATGAACAACTAAAAGAAAATAAATACTTCTAATAATAACAGCAAATCTTAAAAAAACTCTATTCTATCATATACTTTCCTGATTTTAGAAATTATATACAGAACCTAAGTAGAATTAATTATTATATTCTTGTCTACTTTCTTACATCCCCAAACTGATTAGGATTGTGTATTAGATAGTCTTCTTATATGTACACACCCAAACATACATGTTCATGCACACAAATCTTTATCCTGAGCCTCTAACCTCTAAGCCACTGGGCCGTGACTTCGTAATTTAAATACACTATTTTTTAATAACAGAATATATAATTTACTATTACACTACTATAAAATACTACAAAAATATCGAATGGATTGATCAAACGACACTGATGACAGGCTTTTTAATTTCCCCATAACCCAATCTGTACCTAAATGTGCTAATGCGTTTAACGTTTTCATTTCGGCTGAACGAACGCTCGAGGTACCTACCTACGTAGTTGTGCAATAAACACGGATTTGGGAAGTGTAGCTTGCTATTCATTTAGACGATACGAACCTGCAGTGAGTGTGACTTCGTATTAACCATTCTGAATTCGATCCTGTATAGTTAAAGCTATTAATAAATACCCTGGGACATTTTTCACACACGGCCAATCTGATTCCAAAGTTATTAGTTATTATACTCGACTACATTATACTAGGGGCTCCCAGCGGTTTCACCTTTATCCCGGAGAATCTTTCTTATCCCCGTGATAAAAAGTAGCCGTTAATAATAAGTATGTGTTACTCCAAATTATAAACTATCTGTGTATCTCTGTGTATCTCTATCATTATTCTTATGCTCTTAATAAGTTGTTTTTATCGATAACCTATTGCTGATTTAAACACACAATAAATTCAGAATATATCGACTATCCAGATTTTAAAATTCAGTAGAACATAATGAATAAAAATGAGTCAGCCCAAAGTTGCAAGCTTCACTGAACTTCAAAGCGTAACCATGGCAACGCATAAAAAGTAAATGTTGTAGAAACGTTCATTTATGTATTAACACTTTATTCACGGACATTATTTCAGGATGGAAAAACAATTTTGTATTTCTCTTTTGAGGAAAAAGTTTAATTGTCTGCTTAAATTATTTACGTTTTCCTCTTTTGTTAAATGGGTGATTATCTTTAAATCCCCCAATAAGCATGGCATTTTCCTGTTAGGTAGGTACTCAGTTTTACAGCTTTGTTTTTGTTGAGCCATCTTTATCTCAATAAATATCTTGGGACATTTACACGCGCGGCCTATCTGCACCCAAACTAAGCAGAGCTTGCGCTATGGTAACCAGATAACAGACATACTACATATACCTACTACTTTTAAGTAAGTACATATTTACATCCAGGCAATACAACCATACGTTTAAATGCATACAAATGTTTGTCCTGGGTGGGATTCGAAGCCACGACCGACCATTACTTAACACGTTTACAATGGTAATATAAAGAAAAAATAACAATTTCGTCCAAAACTTATCTCGGAATTACATAAGCTTCGTTATTCAAAAGGCTTCCGGAATCTCTGGACCCTTGGTGACCCTTTTTGCAGAAAATTAAATTACTAACTATAATTAAAAATTACTGGACCTCCCTTGGGTGACAAAAAATTTTCATGATAACTTTTTTTTACTTTGACTAGAAAATGTTGATACTTTTCACTAAAAGTATTAAAATTTTAACGCCACTGCGTTATACACGAATTTAAATATAATATTTATAACTTCTTAGGGTATCATCAATTTTAATATGATAAAAAGTAGCCTTTATGTTATACATATTTTTTACCTGTTTATCTAGTTAAGTTTTTTTTTGTATATACCTAGATGTTACATAGGTAGTATTTAGTTTCGTATGAAATTGTATTTATTATATAGTTTCATATTAATGCTTTTCACAGAAGTTTCAAATATAATAATACTTATGTAATAGACTCTCACTCTGAGCCAAATTACATCGCTTTCCCAGCCTTTCTGGTGGGTAAGAGTAACCAAAATACAGCCATACATTCTCGCAAACTTCTCTTGTATTATATTTATGTAAATTTCCCTATTTCAAAAGGTAACATATCCATGATCATCAATGAGAATACCATTATCCGTCACAGCAGTGGATTTAACTGTGCAAGCCGACAGCGCGTTGACTCTACTCGTACATCCAAAGCGGACGCGTCAGATCGATACGTCATTTTACTAAGCACACGCGGATCAACTGCATCGCATTTTCGCCTTCTACCCACATTTCAACCTATACTTGCTTTTGAAGTCTGATGCTCTTTAAACTTGAGATGTATTTTTAATCCTGCGTTTGATTGCCATTTCATTTTCCTATTCACTAGCCCAGTCATCTTGTAATAGCTCAAAACCTAGATGGATAACCAATCATGCCTACATCTTATTTGACATGTAATTAGTACCTATATAAATAAGTAAATATAGGGAGGATAGTTTTGATTTTGTTTATTGGTTTCCATTGCATAGGATCCGAAACTACTTGACCGATCTGAATAATTAGTTCACCAACAGAATGCTACATAATCGGATTAATCTATATTTATCCTCGAATTCTACCTACTAATACTACCTACGAACTACGTAGGTAAAAACGGGAGGCGAAAGTAAGTTAATTATATATAGCTCAAATTTTAATTAAAACAGGGTATCTCCTTCCATTTCCCATATTTAAAAAAAGAACCTCCTTACGAAGATCCCCAAAAAACCCTTGATGCTCTAAAATCAAATCAAATAAAAAAATACATAGAATGTAGATAACAACAGAAGGTAACTAGCTCTCAAGAGATCCCATAGTGACTTTCTATTATTTGGCGAAATAACGCCACTACACCAGAACAATGTTACCCAAAGTTTTTCTTTAAAACACGATGGGAAATATCCACGGTTAAGATAAGATAAAAAGAGAAGAGATAAGATAAAACTAACTTGAGCAGTGGAGCCGGAAACGTTGAACCTTCGTAAATGTCTGTTTAATAAGTCAAAAGCGAAGTTTGCGTAAGTGAAAGGGAACAGACATATGCTTTTTGTTTCAAGATAAGATATAGATGTCTTTTGAGAAGAAATAATACTTCAATCGGTAGGTAATAGGTAAATAAGAGAGTAGCAGCTATATACAACAAAGGACTATTTACAGCTACGTTGGGAATGCATTTATTCTATTTGAACGCTTTTTTAACGTCCGTAAAGAAACTTCTTACGTATTTATTTTAAAAGAAAATTAATAGCAATAGGTATATCTCATTTACACACAGAGCAGCGATTGTAGCATGTACAACGTAATATTTGGTATAAAGCAATACATTTTCGTGCAAACTCCCATAAATATTTGATGAAACCCTCTCAAATACTATGGAGTTAGAGCGGTATCGGTTCCACGCTTGGCATTCCTTTGTACTATTTTATGGGATATCAGATCATTTCATGGGAACATTGCTTTTATCGTCTAATTCTGTGGTTTTTTTGAGTATAAAAGTATATAGCCACTCGTAACTCAAGGCTTACGAATATTTTTTATCATATTTAGCTGTCTGTATGTGACGATCCAGGAAATTTATATATTACTAGCTGTACCCTGCCACGCTTCGCTGTGACTGATGCAAAAATTAGATAAAAACATTCCTTAATGCGGATAATATATCATTCTAAAATTTCAGCTTGATAAATGCAGAACTTTTTAAGTTTCTGAAGCGTACACAAACCAACATAACATTTATATATATATAGATTTCTATAATCCTAGCGGACCCGCGGACGTTGTCCTCGGTAAAGCGCCACCTACCAGCTCCAATTGTGAATCTAAAACATTCTCGAATGTTCCAAAACACACAAAGAATTTAATCAACATCGATTCAGCCGTTTAGGAGGAGTTCAGTGACATACACAAGAAATATATGTATATATAATATTAAGATTCACTTTATATTAGTTAATGGCATGAAATATCTTTTAGACATATAACAAGCTGAAATATGAATAGGTATGTCTAATTTAATTAGTCCAACCGTTAATTAAATATACAAAGATCACATCAAACATCGTCGAATGTATTTGTTTTAGTTCTATAAAATTTCAAACTAAAATTGTGAAACTAAATTGAAATTCCCAATCTGATTGGGCTGTTGGGAATAGTCTATAAAATAAACCAATTTCCAAGTCAAACACTCCATTTCAGAGTCAAAGGATATTCCAACTTTAACTAAATACATATTTGTATAAATATCAAACGCGGAGAAAACATTAAACAAACATCTTTTCTTTTATATAGTGTATTTATTTATAGGTACTTATAATATTTTATAGAGGAAAGTTTAGTATTTTTCTTATGAATAGGCCCCGATCGGTATTTGATATTGGATCGGTCCAATAGTTTCGAAGCCTAGATCGGTCTTAATAATTATTTCATCAATAGAGCTACGCTATATGCTTTAAGTTGGGGTGATCATAGGCTATATTTTATCTCTGTATTCCTACAGGACCAAAATTATACACGGGTGAAACTGAGGGAAACGCCTTATATAAGTCAGTTAATCATGATAAGAAACATTTAACTACGAGTACTTACATAATACCCATTACCTCAAAGTTTAAACTCGGCTAAAGTTCAAACGAATACACTATTAAATATGTAAAACAATATAAACAATCCTTAGTATTTCTGGGCACAAAATGTTTTTGATATACTCCCGTCGTAAATTCAAATTTATCTTTTGGTAAATTTCTTCGTTCATACATTTGCTTATAAATTCATATTTATTGTTATATCTGTTTATTGTTGAAGTCTAGGCGGTCTATAGCTGTTTCAGATAGCTTTTAAAGTTGGTATTAGCATTGAAATATTGCTTTTTTGCCTATATTTTTTATTAAGTACAAACCGAATCGTGTTTCCCAATATTTGAAAAAATTCGCATACTAAATTCACGATTTAATGTTGTGAAAATAAGTTATATTTTGATTATGAAAATTACAAATCGAATCTTCTTGATATTTTTAAGGCTTATAAAAAACTAAGTAGTTGCTGTAATAAATTAAAACTATATTAAAAATTTTAATACCGACTTTTTCCTCTTGAAAAATTCGAAGTATGACGAAATATAAGTTAAGATAATCAGTTAAAAATCTAAAAGAAGGTACTTCTCTCATATTATTTTCTATCGTAGTTATGATGATTGTAACATTTACATTCAAAACAAACCATCCGATCAATATTTTCGTAGTCTATTTCAAATATATTTTCGTTTGGCTGCACCGTATTTCCAGCTCTATTTTTATTCAAAATGTCTCCAATACATTTTACGTTCACGAAAGTCGGTGTTGCAAGCTCAAAGCTCTTTGAATTTTCTACAACGGTTGTTTTAGGAGAGACCTTGCTACCTACTCTTATAACTAAACCGTATCGTTTTTGTATCAAAAGACTGAATTTTGGATAAAAGTGTAATTTATTTCACAGAACAAGTCGGCTTAGATTAGTTCGGACGCCAAAAAAGTCGGTATAAGCCCTTTGGGGCCATATACCGCATTTCAAATAAACAGTGGAATAAACGAATTATTCCCTTGACTTAAACTTCGTTTTGCCTTTGGGGTAATGTTTGTAGTATCTAGCCATATATTATTTGTTACAGACATAGACCAATAAACTAACTAGACGTAGCGAGTGTATGTACTTCGCATGTCAAAAAGTGGTTTAAATGTCTGCTTTCTACGCAGTCATTTAGTTAATGATCGACCGTTATTATCTTCATATAAATTGAGGTAGGTACAAACGCTATCTAGTTAGATTTTAGGTCTGTGGTTATAGGTTACTAGCTGCCTCCCCGCGGTTTTACCCGCGTAGTTCCCGTTCCGGTGGGAATACAGGGATAAAATATAGCCTATGTTACTCGGGGATAATGTAGCTTTCCAAAGGTGAAAGAATTTTTGAAATCGGTCCAGTAGTTTCGGAGCCTATTCATTACAAACAAACAAACAAACAAATCTTTCCTCTTTATAATATTAGTATAGACAAAGACATATAGCTGACTTTTGACATTTTGAGTGCAGGTATTGTTTGTATTAAGGAGTAAATATCTATGTAAGTTCTGTCGCTTGATTTTAGACGCGTTCCCGGGAGATTTTACAAATTCTTTTCAACACGTTTATCCATAAAAATCTTATTTCGAATATTCTTTACGGTTTAAGTAAAATTTATCAAATAGGTCCGTCCTTTCCCACGCTATGCGCTTAGCAACAAAAAACAGTAGACACAAGTAACATAATCTGCTACCTATGTAGTTTTCATAGTGCAGGCTCTGCTTGGAACGATTGTTTGTGTGTAAAATATCACAGGATATACTTATAAAATCTTTGTTTTTATCCCACAACATTGTGGTACGGCATGGTGTGTGTGACATGAAAGCAATTCAATTGTTTTGTTGAAAACATCTGTTATTTCACAGAACAGAGAAAAAGGGGGAAGAAAATAGATCCAAAAGCTTATTGTCAATGCTGTGTCTGTGATCAGCTACGTTTGTAGAACAAAGAGTAGTAAATCTAGACAACTCTTGTTTTTTATGTTAGACTCTTAGAAGAAATATCAATAACGATAAAAGGATAAATAAGTACCTGATAGGCTCACATATTTAGATAGGGTATTTGAAACATATTTTTGGGGTTTAATTTTATTACAAAGGCTAAATAATATTTACACGTACGTTCATACGTTTAGTAGTTCATCAATAACAAACTACTTAATAACAATTATATGCTATAGGTTATATATTGTAAGCACGATATAGTTTACACAAATAATAATATTAATAATAAATATCCTGGGACATTTTTCACACACGGCCAATCTGATTCCAAATTAAGCATCAAAGTGAGCTTGTGTTATGGTAACCAGATAGCTGATATACTACATATAGTACTTTTAAATACATACTTATGTAGATATTTACAACCAGACACAGGACAAACAGACATATTCATGCATACAAATGTTTGTCCTGGGTGGGAATCGAACCCACGATCCGCGGCTTGAAAGTCAGGGTCACTAACCACAAAGCCAACCGGGCTGTCAAAATTCACAAATGTTTCAAACATTCGTGAAGCAATATTATGTTTTCATTTAAGCAAACTAGATTCATTATAAGTTCTAGGTAGAGACTAAATGGTACCTGAATATCTAGGCTATTTTGAAGATCTTAATGATACTTCAGACGCGTTATTAACTTTAAGGTTCATTGTATTTACTTTATAGGGAGTTATTAAAAGCTCTCAAGTCGTAAAATATGTTTGTCTAGCTTTCCTCTTTAATGAACTCCTTTAATAAACTTAGCTCGGAAAATACCTACCTATTTGAATTGGCATTAAATTTAGGAAAAATTGTTGTTCTATTTTAAGGCAATGGTTACTTTATTTGTATAAAAGAACTAAATAACAATCTTTAAATTTTCTATAGCTGAAGGTATACGCTTTTAAATTATGACAATACTAGTATATTAGCGTAAAATTAGTACCTTATTAAATAAGTTAAACGCATATATTATATATGTTTAAATTGTATGTGTAAAATAGTTATCATAATATCTTGCTAATATTATAAAGATTGTAGTTATAGATTTATAGTTTGGATAGATAGCTGTTATACAATCACGTCAGAACGACTGATGGAATCTAAAATAAGTAACAGAATTTCAGAGCTCTTCAACCTGGGAAAAACTAAAATCCCAAAAACGCGAGTAAAACCGCGGGTGGAACCTAATATTATATATTACGAAGAGAAAGCTTAAAGCTCCCGGCGGCCATTACATTGGGGTGTGTGACGTCATTATTATTTATGATGGTTCTGGCACTCTTGACGGGGATGAATGTAATCTTTGGCTATGTAAATCACAATAGGCTTCATACCAGCAACAAGTACCTACTTTATTATATTACCGAAGACTATATCAAGAATAACTAGCTTTCGTTTCATCTGCACTTCAGAGGTATCTAAATTTTTCGCTACTGTTAATACTAGTTTGTTGTAAGCCCACTGGAGTTTTTATAGCGGAATAGAAACGATAAGTTTTTACATAATTGAGTAACTAATATCCAAATATCTAAATATACAAACATTCACATTTATAATATTAGTTGCCATAGAACCTATAATAGCGCTAAACTAATACATGAATAACAAATAGTGAAAAAATATGTAATAAAAAATATTATACTCCTACAAAAAAAGAATACGTTTATCTCAAATTATCCTTTAGTAGAAAATATTACTTATCCCGAAAATAATATAAGACAACATCATAATATTCACATTCACTTCGAAATCACCGTTTACACTTAAAAAATATACTACAATTCTTGGTGAAAACATTGAGATTTCTAACCAAATTGACGTGAAAATTCCAACCTTTTACAATACTTTACTGAAGTGCTTCTATCAAGTTTAAGGTCAAGAAACCTCTGCCCTTTATTCCGACCAAATATATGTTCAATGTACTAAACTAAACTTGACTTATTGTACACCTTATTCTAACATATTAAAGTCCATTATACCACAATAAAATGCTACGTTTTTGCAAATTCACTTTGGCTGTACCACATTTTACTTCTCATTACGCAAGATAGAAAAATGAGGTAATACTTTAGTCAGAAACTTTGGTAGCTCACTATTGTGCGAACAATGGCAATAAACAAAAAGTTATGGCAGTTATTTTTTGGCGAAATATGTACACAAAATGGAGGTAAAATAAAAATGTCTATGTAAGTGAAATTATGTCATAAATAAGTCTGATATAAAGGGTTATTTTGTATACCTATTTATTTACCCCTCTTTTATTCTCAAAATTCTTTCAGTCCAACCATTGTCTGGAATTAATCTTACGTATCTATACTAATATTATAAAGAGGAAAGATTTGTTTGTTTGTTTGTTTGTAATGAATAGGCTCCGAAACTACTGGACCGATTTCAAAAATTCTTTCACCTTTGGAAAGCTACATTATCCCCGAGTAACATAGGCTATATTTTATCCCTGTATTCCCACGGGAACGGGAACTACGCGGGTAAAACCGCGCGGAGGCAGCTAGTTATCTATATAGTTATAATTCAAACACTTCAAACTGAGTGGAGTATAAGGCTTTTATATTTTATTTATAATTATTAAGGTTTTACCCACGTTCCCGAGGGATATAAAGTAGCCTATATCCTTTCCCATGCTCTAGTCTGTAAGTAACTCTGTACCAAATTTCAGCAATCTTATCGAAACTAAACGTATATTTAAAATCTCGAACTGTATCATAAATTATTAGGTATCATCCCTCATTCTCACTAATCAGACATTATTCGGCATCCAGTCATGCACAGTGAAATACTCAGATTCTATACTAAAAAGACTTTTATGAGACAAGCTTAATTCTTGGCCCGTTAATTTTTCTTGTACCAGGCGAAGGCAATCGCTACTCAATTAAGAGAGCCAATAAAACCTTTGATGACATTCACCTTGTTTAAAGGGCATTAAGATTGATAATTAAACAAGAAACAACATACTATTTTTATATATTTCATACTAGCTTCCCCCCCGCGGATTCACCCGCGATCCTGGGGGATATTCAACTTTTCCATCTAGTCAATCTCTGTACCAAACTGATGTAAAATGGCTTTAGTGGTTTACGCGTGAAAGGGTAACAGACAGATAGACAGACTTAATTTCGCATTTATATTATTACTGGGAATATTCTTCATGTTAACAAAGAGGAATAAAAAAATCGAATTCTTTAATTGGATGCATTACCAAAACAAATTAAAATCATCAATATGTCTAGTTACTACACGAATAAGTTAGGTTTAATTATCCTACTAGTATAATAGTATAATAGTATAAAGATCATCTGTCATTGTCTAACATCATAAAACAAAAAGAGACGGAGCAATATTTGAGTCAAGAACCATCCATTAGTCTCAATTCTTCGAATTCATCCAATCAATTACGTAATTATTGGCCAACAGCCCAGTGTTACCAATACATAAAGTATTTGAAACAGTAACAAAACAAAATCCAATATCATTGGTTCACAAACTTACCAACTTTAGCCATCGATCCGTTATTCATTATGAGAAAAGTTTTGCCATTCAAAAGTAAAGACAATACGCAGAGATATTAAATAGTTTCAAACCGAGATGTTTTTATATTTAGATGTGGCAAATATTATAAAACAAAGTCCCCGCCGCCTCTGTCTGTCTGTCTGAACGCGATGAATACAAAAACTACTGAACAGATTTACGTGCGGTTACTAAATAACGGAGTATTTCATGGGGAAGGTTTTTATGTATAATACATCAATTTAGACTCGCTAGGTGGCGCTGGTGGGCAGAACGAAGTCTGCCGGGATCGCTAGTGTTATATGAAATGACAAATGATAAGCATGATAATTATTGACACACTATACTGTCGTTGCATTTTCTAAAGGTATGTGTGATCGGTGTTAAGGGGGGTAATGTAATATGTTACAGAGAAAACATTCGTGGACCCAGTTAGTTGATACACACGCAAACACTTGATTTTCAGTGAAATTTTTACCTATCTGCTAAAGGGCACAAGTGTTTTTCTTCCATAGTTCCTTGTCAGCCTTCTTTACTTCGCATGTCACCTTTCACACAATTCGTCTATAGTCTATCGGTCTTTATCTTCTCTTATAAGCAACTAGCTGCCTCCGCGCGGTTTTACCCGCGTAGTTCCCGTTCCCGTGGGAATACAGGGATAAAATATAGCCTATGTTACTCGGGGATAATGTAGCTTTCCAAAGGTGAAAGAATTTTTGAAATTGGTCCAGTAGTTTCGGAGCCTATTCATTACAAACAAACAAACCAACAAATCTTTCCTCTTTATAATATTAGTATAGATAAAAACCTTCCCCATGAAATACTCCGTAAATTGGTGAAGACCGCATGAAAATCAGTTCAGTAATTTTTGGTTTCATCGCGTTCAGGCAGACAGACAGAGGCGGCAGGGACTTTGTTTTATATATTTAAAAGACAAATGATAAGCATGAAAATGATTGACAAACTAAACTGAAATAAGCTAATTTTCAATAACTATATGCCGCGTCTAGATATAAATTGTCTTTGGTTATTCATAATCTCAGCTTTTACGACTAAGCCATGCGACGTATTAAAATACTCTCTTGGGTCGCTGGAAATATTATAGTGTTGTCATAATTACCTAATTAATGAACGACTCCTAAATTATAATTTGTACAAATTATAAGCTATTATAATTATTATTTATTTGTTATATTATTTTATTTTATTTTAAGCCTGGGTTGTCCCACTGCAGGGCAAAGGCCTCCCATCCCGCTCTCCACTCTTCCCTGTTGTTTGCCTTGGTGGGCCAGTCATTAAGGTGGGTATCAAGGTCGTCTTTACATATGCGACGCGGTCTACCACGCCTCCGTTTTGCGTCCTGTGGGACCCATACAGTTGTTATAATAACACGTATCGTAAGTGTACCAGTCGTGGCCACGGTACCAGTAATGGCCAAAAATTAAAAGAAACATCTAGAATTCGGACATGAGCGAATGTTTTTACATTGGGATCACTGTGACATAGACTTTAGACATCGAACTATCTAAGTTTAACGTTTTATTGAATTCAGTCAGTTACATGTACAAATATGCGCGAATACAAAGTGTAAGGTGATTTGAAATTGACAACGACGGCTTTTCTTAAGGAAATCGTTAAGGCGGTGAGCAGAAAGTTTCACTTGTAAAATAGTATTGCTTAATTAAAATCAAAATTAGTTTTGTTTCATGTGTTAACCATAAAATAAAGATAAACTAAGACTAAGACTGGGGTATCCATTAATGAATTTTCCCTGTCCAAGACTGGGTCACAAAACTACAACTTTTATTTGTTAAATTAATTGAATCCAGCTTTGCCGTATCTCACGCGCAACACATTACAAATATTAAATAAGGACTGGACTTTACAGTTTCACTATATTCAGTGCTGAAACTTTCACAATTTTGGTAATATATCACAAAAACCAGTTTTTTTTTTCTTAAACTGGCCACCATTGGGTCATTTACCTTATATAAACATCAAAGCTGGAGCTGATAATCGTGATATTCAGATCAAGTTTATTCGAGATAAAAGTATTTCCATGAGATAAATACAGTTTCACTTAAGCTAACGTCAGTCGTGGGTTCGAATCCTATCCAGGACAAACATTTGTATGCATGAATATGTCTATTTGCTCTGTGTTTGGCTTTAAATAGATAGATATCTATATAAGTATTTATTTAAAGGTAGTATATGTAGTATATCAGCTATCTGGTTACCATATCGCGAGCTCTACTTAGCTAAGAACTAGATAGGCCGTGTGTGAAAAATATCCCACAATATATATATATATATATATATATATATATATATATATATAATGTTGTTTGCCTTGGTGGGCCAGTCATTAAGGTGGGTATCAAGGTCGTCTTTACATATGCGACGCGGTCTACCACGCCTCCGTTTTGCGTCCTGTGGGACCCATACAGTTGTTATAATAACACGTATCGTAAGTGTACCAGTCGTGGCCACGGTACCAGTAATGGCCAAAAATTAAAAGAAACATCTAGAATTCGGACATGAGCGAATGTTTTTACATTGGGATCACTGTGACATAGACTTTAGACATCGAACTATCTAAGTTTAACGTTTTATTGAATTCAGTCAGTTACATGTACAAATATGCGCGAATACAAAGTGTAAGGTGATTTGAAATTGACAACGACGGCTTTTCTTAAGGAAATCGTTAAGGCGGTGAGCAGAAAGTTTCACTTGTAAAATAGTATTGCTTAATTAAAATCAAAATTAGTTTTGTTTCATGTGTTAACCATAAAATAAAGATAAACTAAGACTAAGACTGGGGTATCCATTAATGAATTTTCCCTGTCCAAGACTGGGTCACAAAACTACAACTTTTATTTGTTAAATTAATTGAATCCAGCTTTGCCGTATCTCACGCGCAACACATTACAAATATTAAATAAGGACTGGACTTTACAGTTTCACTATATTCAGTGCTGAAACTTTCACAATTTTGGTAATATATCACAAAAACCAGTTTTTTTTTTCTTAAACTGGCCACCATTGGGTCATTTACCTTATATAAACATCAAAGCTGGAGCTGATAATCGTGATATTCAGATCAAGTTTATTCGAGATAAAAGTATTTCCATGAGATAAATACAGTTTCACTTAAGCTAACGTCAGTCGTGGGTTCGAATCCTATCCAGGACAAACATTTGTATGCATGAATATGTCTATTTGCTCTGTGTTTGGCTTTAAATAGATAGATATCTATATAAGTATTTATTTAAAGGTAGTATATGTAGTATATCAGCTATCTGGTTACCATATCGCGAGCTCTACTTAGCTAAGAACTAGATAGGCCGTGTGTGAAAAATATCCCACAATATATATATATATATTTTATTTAACCAATCAATTTTAAACACACCAGTAAACTCTTTAGTTTACTGGTGTGTGAGAGTAACTTGCCAATTAGCTAGTTTATTTGACTTTCCTTCAACAGTGAATCTGAAACCAAATAATGATACATAGTAGGTAATACATTATGTTTTGATATATATAAATGCAATAAGATTGAATATATAAAAGTCTACAATATAGATCAAAATATCCGTCTATACTCCGCTCGTTACGTCAAATGAATTAAATTTTCATGAAAGAGATTTTCAAATAATCAAGTTATACTCAACGACCTCGTTCTGTCGGGGCCGGATTTATATTGAAATTGGCTCGGATTCCTCAGCCCGGGATAGTTGCACAATAGACATCCGTTCTTTGACGAAGGAGTACCTGGGACAAAATATAAAAATGGAATTCCTGATTAGGTGATATCATTTGATGGTACCTATATAAACACAATCTTTGTTATGAATATGTTTGCTGTAGGTATATATGTTGTGTATGACTTATCTAGTTAATATAGTACTGTGCTAACTTTGGAATCAAAATAACTGTGTATTAAAAATGTCTCCGAATTATTTATTTAAACGAATTTTTTTAGCAGGCAGGAAGGATTTTAAAAACTTTGGCGCCTCAATATTATACCGAAGTAAACTATATTATTTGTATGTTTTGTTTAAGACTAAAAATAACGACTATGTGAATGTTCTTTTTATTTAACTTTTTCATTCCTACACAGCCTAATAACAATATATTTTATGTTTAATAACTCCGAAAAATAAATCCAACTACTCATAAAAAAAAAAAAAGATGAGTACCACTTGGTTTCGAATTTCGAAGAATCGAACCATCGTAAAGTTAAGCGCTATTTAATTCTTACAGTTTACAGAACATACAGCGCTTTATCCATTTACAAACAGCCCGCAAACTTTGAACACAGCACCTGCTGTTGACTTCACAGTACTTAGAACCGCTGGATCCAGCTTCAAGCGCTAACGTCCAGCAATTTTTAGCAAGTACCCTATAGGAAACCCGAAAGTTTTTGCGTCAATTTCTTTTTTTTTTTTTTTTTTTATACCACAAGGGTGGCAAACAGGCATACGGTGGATTCTGGTTTCTCTCTTTACAAATTTAACTTTTTTTACTTGTTTAGTTTCATGTCATCATCATGATCATCAACAGCTCATATACGTCTCCACTAAGGAGCTCGAGCCTCCTCTTTTAGGCCTTTAGTCCATAGTTCTTCTACGCGGGCCCAGTGCGGATTGGCGGACTTCACATGCCTTTAATTGTGACATCTCAGGCATGCAGGTTTCCTCACAATGTTTTTCCTTCACCGAATGCCAGTGGTGTGAATCCGTACGTAAGTTTTTCGGCCAGGGATCCGGCACCCTCATGATCGTTAGTCGGTGCGTTCCCAATTGAGCCACCACTCTTTAGTTTCATGTATTTCTTCCAATTAGTGAGGTATTTATGGAGTTAACGCTACAGTAAACATAGTTAAGTTCTGTTGAAATTAATTGCAATGTCAGTTTTGAGATTGCTACTAAAGTTGGTAGACGGAAAAAGTTTAATTACAGGTAGGTAAATCCTTTTTGACGCTTAGAAATGTTGATGAAAAATAAATCCTATTACTTTGAGATAAAGATCATCTATTTAATCTTTGCTTAATTGGATCACGAAGCTTATATATACGGATACGTATACTTACGTAGATATATAAACTACAACCTACCAGTAATCTATCTAAAGCTAATATTGGTACCTATTTCTTTGACATAATATTTGCTCAATCTTTCAGTTTAAAGTTCCACTTTATGTGCTCTAAAATCACAAGCTAGAAGCTAATCTAAAAGCACTTAAAATTGGGTTTTCCCCTTTAAATAAGCATCATTTATATTTGCTTCTCTTTATATTTCTTAACATATTTATTTATTCAAAAACATTGAATAGTGGAATTTTCAATATAAACGTATTTAAAATCTCATAAAAGCCATGTTTATTAGTCATTGTGAATACTTCAATATTAATTCAGTCATATTTCAACTTAAAGTTTTGGTATAATTTTAGTAAAAACATTTAGGAACCTTTATTATAGTTTGTATAGACTTGAAAGCAAATAAGGTCAAGTTAAGTCATCGTAAATCAAAAGTTACTTTGATTCTTTACTTTCTAATTATTTTACTTTATAATATGTATTTTCATCTAACTAGCGACATTCATATAATTAAAAAGGTTTCACATTAACTATATAAAATTAACTTATTTAAGAAAAAGATTTGAAATGTCTAAAAATAGAGGAATTACCATTCAACAATATCAAAAGCAAAAACATTAATACAACTAGGAGAATGCAATTTAGAACAATACAAGTGCAGCTAGTTTCATTACGTCCCTCATTGGTCCTCCGAGCCATGACATTCTTTGTTTTCTAGGATTATATCCAGAACTAGCTGCTTAAATCTTCCCTGTTGTTGTGAAATGTGAAATTTCATTGATGATTCGCTCCTTCTCGTTGTAGCGTGATATAATATAGTCAATATATTCTCTTCTTCTGTGTGTGTAAAATTAGCTATGTTTTTCAAAAATATTTTTTTAATTAGGTATAAGTAATATGACCAATACACAGCTAAAGCTAGTTTGGGATTCAGGGCTTGCATAATATTTGTAGACACATTTTTGTTCCAATAAAGATTTATTATTTAATTCCGATCTGGAATTTCTTGAGATTAGATCGGTGAAATAATGAGACATGAAAAAAGTTTCTTGGTTACTAAAGTACCTACCATAGATTTAGGTACTAATGCCACTCCGCAGTTTCACCCAGGAGATCTTAAATTTTCCCGGGATCATATATAGCCTATGTGTTAATACAGAACATTTTCTAACTCTGTGCCAAATTTCATCGCGATCCCACAAAGTTTCGCTTATACGCGCATTTATAATACTAGTATCGTAAGTGTACCAGTCGTGGCCACGGTACCAGTAATGGCCAAAAATTAAAAGAAACATCTAGAATTCAGACATGAGCGAATGTTTTTACATTGGGATCACTGTGACATAGACTTTAGACATCGAACTATCTAAGTTTAACGTTTTATTGAATTCAGTCAGTTACATGTACAAATATGCGCGAATACAAAGTGTAAGGTGATTTGAAATTGACAACGACGGCTTTTCTTAAGGAAATCGTAAAGGCGGTGAGCAGAAAGTTTCACTTGTAAAATAGTATTGCTTAATTAAAACCAAAATTAGTTTTGTTTCATGTGTTAACCATAAAATAAAGATAAACTTAGACTAAGACTGGGGTATCCATTAATGAATTTTCCCTGTCCAAGACTGGGTCACAAAACTACAACTTTTATTTGTTAAATGAATTCAATCCAGCTTTGCCGTATCTCACGCGCAACACATTACAAATATTAAATAAGGACTGGACTTTACAGTTTCACTATATTCAGTGCTGAAACTTTCACAATTTTGGTAATATTTCACAAAAACCTGTTTTATTTTTCTTAAACTGGCCACCATTGGGTCATTTACCATAGCATGCGTAAGTTTGAATGGATGTTTGTTACTCAGTCACTCCAGAACGGCTTTAGGGATGTGGATGAAATTTTGCACAATTACCCATTTTCAATAAAAAAAAAACCCTAACGTAATATAGAGATTTGTTTTTACAAATGTTCCTAATTCCCTCAATTAAAGTATTTTTAGGCGCATGGATATAAACTTAATTACAACTTTAAGTCAATATAACAAACGAATCAAGCCGTTTTATAGAAGGTTTACAACATACACAATTACTTTAACGACGTTGCTCGGCCGGAGAGCTTCAGGTCGTATCTTATTGTATTAAATCTTGTTTTGAAAAGAGTAATTGCTGAGCTTATTGCTTCCTCTTCTCAGCGAAAGCAACTTTCCGAAGCAGCGCAAGTCTTATAATTCTTAAGTGCTTGTGGAGCCCTATTTTACAGTTTCCTTTATTTTTCATTTACATTTGATTAAAATTACCATAGTTAAAAATGTAATTTAATTATGTTTTCTTAGTGATGAAAATAACTATTATGTGTATATATGTTTGCTTATTAAGACGTATTCTATATCAATACGTTTTCTTTCTACCCGTGATTCTATTCAGTCATGAATTTCTGTGAAAGAAGCACTATCGTTATAGGTACAAGTTAATTAAATTAACGCGTCTATATACATATATCAAAAATAATAAGAATACATTATATTGGAAACTAAAAGGAATATATTTTTACAATACAAATATATTTACTTATAAATTTTGTTTGAAGTTTGCTTATTTTGGTTTTCAGCAATACCAAACTCTGCCGAGCTTTGAAGTCGATCTATTCTAATTGCACAAAATCAATCATGGATTATTGTTTCTTTAACTTCAAATTGTCGTTTCAATGATTTCAACCACAAAAAGCTGATTTTTTCATTTGTATAAGTTGACAAAACAACCCAATAGAATTCCGAGAGGAAATCAAAAGGTTTGTAGTTCAAAGGATGAATGGAAGAGATGCGGGCACGCGATTGTCGCCGGCTCTGTGGGTTCAGGGGAAGTTTTTCATTTGAAATGCCCTATTATTGGGGTTATTCCGACGTATTTGCATAGGTATATGCTATGTATTGAAGGATTCTTGGAAAGTTATTTTGACTTTGAAATATTGTTTTGTATACGCGTATTGAAATTTGGTGTGTTAAAATGTAAATTTTATGAAATGATGCAAAGTGAAGCATCTATTTCAATCAAATCGTAAAAAGCCTTGGTTAGAATTAGATATAATTGTTAAGTTTTAATTAATATATTTTTAAAGGTTTCGTTTTCCCTTAAATAGCGTTAAGTGCCCACTAAGCACATTTTGCACGATCTACCTACATATAAATCAAATATTTGAATCGCTATATAAATACCTAGATAGATACAGACACTGACATAAACACAAATGATATCGACATGCTCATATTGCAGATCCCAAAAGCTTTTATTGTGCGTACAATTTAAAATTCGTCCAAATAATGAAAGAATACATAAAAGATAGGTATTTATTTCAAAATGAAATGAACATATTGTTATTCAAATAGGCCTTTACTTATGAATTGTCTGACTATTCGGTTCGGAAGGCTTTGTTTTGAAAGGAGTTTCCGTTATATTTTCAGAACAATAACAAGAGAACCGCCAATGTTTTTCAGTTAGGTCTTCCACGAAGGCGTTAATTAAAAATCTAACAAAGGTCAAATTAAATTAAACTTGGTCCAGTGTAACAAATGGTTAGTAATATCGCAATTTGATAACTTTATGATACTTTAGCGAGGGCGTTGGAAACTCACCAATTATTTTATGTTGTTTATATATTGACTTATATATACCGTTTTGCGGTTTCACCCGCGTTCTAGGATTAGGCCTATTATTATGATGGTTTTGGTGTCAAACCTACATACATACCAGTTAAAAACATAACTCTGTCTTTTTTATAGTCAGGTAAAAACCAAATGGACTCCATCTTTACCGTAATCTCAATTGTTCTGTTAAATATGTGAGTGCAGATTTTGGCCAAAATCTTCTAGTCGTAATTACATACAACATAGGGAGGTATTTCAAAATTTCATATATTCTTTAGTAGCATTTTTGTGCTTTGCGATTCAAAATCGAATAAAATATTATCCAGGTTAATAACAAAGTTTTTCTTCCTTTGATTTTAATGTAGTTTTAGTGGAATCCAATTTTTCCGCTTTCACAGAGAAATGATTAATGACTTGAATTTATTTGATACTAGCTTCTGCCAGCGACTTCGTTCGCGTGGAATAGTTTCTTTGGGCTAACTCTAGATTTAACCCGCGACTTCGTTCCTCGAACCTCCTCCTTTTTTTTAAGTCGTTTAAAAATATGTAATCCTTACTTATCGCATGATTTAGTATTCACGTGTGACGACGCGATGGCTTATTGCTTCTATAATTTTGGTGTTTCTATACCGATTTCTATGATCCTTTTTTATTGAATAGGTAATAATGTTAACTTTTCAAAATTAGGGATTAGTGAGAGTATTATAAACGTAAGAGTAAACAAATATAATCAGAATGCTCCAAACTGCTAAGCTATCAGGAGTTACACGTGTTATTCTGAGTCAACTATAAAAGATAGACATATGCTGTTTTTGTTTTTTAGAAAATTTTATGTAGAATATTTCCGTCATACATAATTTCTATGTAACTTTAACCATTAAGGCTACACACGCGACGGAAGCTTAAAAAATGGAGTAACTTCTCCCGTTTTCCCAAAATTTCCCTTCACTACTCTGCTCCTATTGATTGTAGCGTGATGAAAAGTATTCTATAACCTGCCCAGGAGTGTGAAGAATAATTGTACCAAGTTTCGTTAAAATCCGTCCAGTAGTTTTTGTTTCTATAAGGAACATACAGACCGACAGACAGACAGACAGACAGACAAAAATTTTACTGATTACATTTTTGGCATCAGTATCGATCACTAATCACCCCCTGATAGTTATTTTAAAAATGAATTTCATGTACAGAATTGACCTCTCTACAGATTTATTATAAGTATAGATATAGATAAAATGGACGCCACCTGCGGACTTTATGATCCTTCATAATTAATGTTATTTAAATATCTAGTGTTAATATTTTATCAAATTATTTTAAATATATTGGGATCGCGCAACTATGTCTCATTTTCCCCGTTTTCGTAACTGTTTTCATTGATACTCCGCTCTTGCTGGACGTGGCGTAATGTTATATAGCCCATATCCTTCGTCGATAAATGGGCTATCCTACACAATAGATCTTTCAATTTGAACCGCTGGTCTCTGAGATTAGTGCGATCACACAAACATACTCTTTAGCCTAATAATATTATTAAGTCAGTTATAGTATTAACATATAGATTGGATACCAAACATATAACTTTTATAATTTCGTTATAAAACCAGTAGTTATCAGAGGAACGCTCAACTTCCCGGCGTTGGAAAACGGGCAGACTAGTCCTTCTGCAGAAGGACGGTCGCCCGGCCGGACAGCCGTCGTCGTACCGCCCGGTGGTGGTAGTCGACGAGGTGCCCAAGCTGTTCGAGCGCGTGCTCGCTGGGCGCCTCGTCGAGTCCATGAACCCGGGACTGGACGACACGCAGTTCGGCTTTCGCCGGGGTCGATCGACCGTGGATGCCGTGGCGCGGGTCAGGGACCTCGCCGAAGAGGCCGTCTCTCAGGGGGGCGTGTTGTTTGCGGTGTCGCTAGACATCCGCAATGCATTTAACACGCTACCCTGGGAGACGATCAAAGAGGGACTGCGGTACCACGGCGTACCGCAGTACCTCCAGGAGGTCATCGCCGACTACTTCGTCGGTCGGGACGTGGTGTTCCCGACGGGGGAGGGCAGCAGCGGCCGTGGGAGGAGAGAAATGACGTGCGGTGTTCCACAGGGTTCGGTCCTCGGACCGCACCTGTGGAACATCGGTTACGATTGGGTGCTGCGCGGTGCAATGTTGCGAGGGGTCAGTCTGGTGTGTTACGCTGACGACACCCTCGTGACGGCCCGCGGCGGCACCTACCGGGAAGCGTCTGTCCTCGCCACGGCTGCTGTGGCGCAGGTGGTGGGGAGGATCCGTGCCCTGGGGCTCGAGGTGGCGCTTAGTAAGTCGGAGGCCCTGGTTTTCCATATGCCCCGACGCGGGCCACCGCCGGGAGCCGCCATCGTAGTGGGCGGAACCTCCATCGCCGTCGGGTCCTCGATGAAGTATCTTGGACTCATTCTCGACGGCCGATGGAGGTTTGAGGAGCACTTCCGGCGGTTGGCACCGAGACTGATGGCCACCGCTGGAGCTCTAGGGCGGATCCTCCCCAACGTGGGGGGCCCAGGAAGGGCCTGCCGGCGCCTGTACACCGGTGTGATACGCTCCATGGCGCTCTACGGAGCGCCGATATGGGCAGGGGCCCTGAGCGCCCGAAACCAGGCCGCGTTGCGACGTCCGCAGCGCGCCATGGCGCTCAGGGTGGTCCGGGCGTATCGCACCGTGTCGTGCGCCGGCGCGTGTGTACTCGCTGGTACGCCGCCGTGGGACCTCGAAGCCGAGGTGCTCGCGGCGGTGTACTGGCGAGCGAAGGAGGCCGGGGGCCGTCCACATCCGCGGGAGATAGCGAGCTGGAGGGAGGACGCTCGCGGCGTTCTCCTCCGGAAGTGGACGGCCCGCCTCGAGAGCCCGGCTACGAGCCGGGATGTGGTGGCCGCCGTTCGGCCACTATTGAGAGAGTGGCTCGAACGGGGGCACGGGGCTCTCTCCTTCCACCTGACACAGATGATCACCGGGCATGGGTGCTTCGGGCGATACCTGTGTCGGGTGGCGGGCAGAGAGCCCACGGAGATGTGCCACCACTGTGGGGCCGACGTCGAGGACACGGCGCAACATACGCGGGAGGAGTGCCCCGCTTGGGCAACTCCTCGCGCCGCCTTGTCCGCGACGGTCGGCGCAGACCTCTCGCTGCCGGCCTTTATCAAGGCCATGGTGGGCAGCGAGGAGGCCTGGGAGGCGGCCGCAACCTTCTGCGGCCAAGTCATGTCGCAGAAGGAGGCGGCGGAGCGGGTGAGAGAGGACGACGTCAACTCCCTCCCGCTGCGCCGCCGTAGGCGCGGTAGGCGGCGACTGGCCTTCGCGGGCCGGTTGCCGCCGTAACGCCGGGGACCGGGGCGGTGGATCGGGGGATCCGCCGCCCACGCCAACAGTCCCATGCCGGAGATGCCCATTTGTTCCATGGGCATCTCCGGTGAAGTGAAGGGGGGCGGGACTCTCACGTGTGTTTTCGCACTGTGAGTCCCGCCCCCCCGAGACGGGATCGGCCTTGTAAAGCCGAGCAGCGCCGGCGGGGCATGCGGTTGTAAGGCTTACGCGTGTCCCGCAGCCCCGCCACACGGCGCCCAGGCGTCATTGGAACACCCAGGGGTTTAGTGGGTAGGCACCGGCACCTTCTGTGCCGGTGAGTCACCACATAACCCGGCGGCTGCCCCCGGAGCTGCCGGGTATCCTATGAGGATTCCCCTGGGACATCAAAAAAAAAAAAAAAAAGGAACGCTCAACTTGGGCAATTTAAAAAGCAATTTGCTCAGAGCCGCGTTTTGGAGATGAAAAATCGGTCGTATACCATCCTATATGACATAGGATATATACCGTTCTTGTATGAATCAACATGGCGGCGTAGGTACATCGCTAATAAACACTGCTATCAGATCTACATGCTTCCTATGCATAGATAGTTGGAAATTTGGAGAAGGGACTACATTTATCCTGAAAAGTATTTACACAAGAGCTAAGAAAATATTATACCTGTCTTCTAAAAAATAAATGAAAATAAAAAAAAAAATATTCCTGGGACATTTCTCACACACGGCCAATCTGATTCCAAACTAAGCAGAGCTTGTGATATGGTAACCAGATAGCTGATAGGTATACTACATATACTACTTTTAAATACATACTTATATAGATATTTACAGACACAGGACAAACAGACATATTATGTATACAAATGTTTGTCCTGGGTGGGATTCGAACCCAGGACCCGCGGCTTGAGAGTCAGGGTCACTAACCACAAAGCCAACCGGGTTGTCAACTTCTAAGTTTAGTACCTATAATTATAAAAGTGTTTGGTCTGTCATTTAAGGTGTCACTTTGACTCAGTTAGATACATAAATTAAGCGATGAGCCACTCATGTCTCGTCTACCTACTGCTTATAGTCTTAACACTAAATCGATAAAACCTAACAAACAATATAATTTCATCACTAAACTCTTTGGATTATGAAAATGTTTAATTCATACGAGCTACATCGATGTATGTAAATGTGTTTTGCATAAAAAGATCACTGACTTGGAAACTCATGCGTGAGGTTATCGTTTATTTTATGGTAATATTAAAAGGGATACATTTTCGGAGCTTTACATTGTTTAAAAAATAAAACTACGTTAAAAAAAACCGACTTCCAAAAATACTAAAAAGCAAAAAATAACTAACGCAATTTATAACACTTTCCTCTACTTACCTACTGACTACTTATTCTCTCCGCTTACTGCTTGGTCTGAAGTTGGTGCCAAGCCACAGCATAATTAGCAAACCTACAGTAAACAATATACAAAAGATCTTTGTTAAGATTCTCCATGATTTAATAAGGTCAACAAAAACTTTGGCACCGTTTGCATTTAAAATTCTAAATTTTAGACGCATGCTCTTAGTTTGTGAGTTATTAATATTAGAAATAAACGGACCTTTACAGGACCCATATAGTTGTAGAATGTAAATTAAATTTATTTCATCGTCGTTTTCATTTGTTTCTCATTGTCATTTATCGTTATTTCTGATTTATTTACGTAGGTTAGTACTTAGTAGGTTATCGTGTAGAAATTTATTTGTTAGGTACACCATTTTATTTCTATAAGTAATTCTTTTTATTCATATATGGCTTGGCACCGACTTCAAACCAAGCAGCAAGCGGAAAGAATAAGTAGTCAGTAGGTAAGTAGAGGAAAGTGTTATAAATTGCGTTAGTTATTTTTTGCTTTTTAGTATTTTTGGAAGTCGGTTTTTTTTAACGTAGTTTTATTTTTATTTTTTGCTTTTTAGTGATTTAAGTATGGGTAGGCTTATTATTTATTTAACAATCACAGAATACTATTAAACCTAAGCGTTAATGAGATTAACCTTCAAGGTCAACCTAATAGCCTCAAGGAATACTATTCTCTATCCATATGTACGTCTAATTTTGAAAGGATTTTCTCTGAACTCCTATCCTTTGAGGAGTTGTACCTTCCATCATCAGCTCATCCATAGGAAATCATCATCAAACGCAAATTATTGAACAAATTGTATGATATTGACTGAAACGTGACAGTTATATGCTTGTAATTTGAGTGTTCTTCTCGATTTCCTTGGGATCCCATCATCATATGCTGACTAGATGACCAGGGTACCAACTTGAATATGTACCCTAACGAACAAAAAAAGAATTACGCAAATCGGATTCGAAATGTTAAAGTTATCGACATACTAATATACAAAGTATCGTCAAAATGACATCGTCCAAATAACAATAATGCTTATAAAATAAAAACTACTAAACCAAACTGAAAGAAATTTTTATGGGACCATCTGGCAGCTATTTCGCGTCGAACAAAAAAAGAATCACGCGAATCGGTCCATTAACCGCGGCGTAATCGATGTACATACATAGAAAAAAAAAAAAAAAAAAAAAACATACCGGCCGAATTGAGAACCTCCTCCTTCTTTTTGGGAAGTCGGTTAAAAATAATTACACTTTCACTATTACATATTTTTAAAAAATTATATAAATATCTTGGGACATTATTCACACACGGCAAATCTGATTCCAACCTAAGCAGAGCTTATTATGGTAACCAGATAGCTATACATAATTACGCGTATATAGACATCCAGACTAAGAGCTGACATATTCATGCATATGCAAATGTTTCTCCTAGGTGGGATTCGAATCCACGACAAGTGACTTCAAAGTTAGAGTCACTAACCGCAAAGCCAATCGGTGCACCTCCAACTTTGGTGAGTGAATCTAAGGAAATCCATAATTAGATTACGTTTAATTTATCCTAAGATGTTAGTTAATAAAAAAGCATGATAATGTTCAACCTAAGCTTATTATGCTGCTGATGTATAGTTGTTTCACAGAAACATTCTGTAAAAGAATAGACCATAATACCTCAGCTAATTAAGACATCAAAAACAAAACATGAAGAAGAAAATTTACCTCCATTTAAAACCTAACTAGGGGATAAATATCTATGGTCGAGCTTTACATTAAATTTGCATAAAAGAGTCTAACAATAGGTAGAGTTACTTAACCATAGTTATTATTCTGAGCAGTTTGTTGCAAAAACTAACTTTTTCAACGTAACCCACAAGTCTTGGGATTTCAACCCTCGGGCGACGTAAAAAGTTACGCCAAAGTAAAACAGGGAATCTGGAAGAAAATTCTTGTACAAGTACGATAAGAATGATTAAATATAAAAACTTGAAAACTACTTAACTTAAGATTCAACCAAACTGCTCGAATATGGCGTTCCCACGATAGCTTAGACTAGTGGCTCCCCGCGGCTTGACCCGCGTTCATGGGTACCATAAATTAGCTTAAGTATAAATCCTGGATATAAACTATCTGTGTACCAAATTTTACTCAAATCCGTAAGGTAGTTTTTGCGTGAAAGAGGAACAAAGATAGAACATAATAAAAAACATTTTTCATATTTAATTTCAAAATAAGTACCTGCATCAAATTTCAAGTTTTAAAATAATCATCATCAGCTTTAAATTTTCTTAGTAATTATATGCGTAACAGTTTACCTATACTAAAACTCCCAATTTAATTATTATATTGTTCAAACAAGGTTTTAGGTTACCTTCATTTCAATAAATATCCAAAAGACACACCCAAGTTTCAATGTTCCGGGACAATTTATGGCTGCCAATTTACTAACTGACTTACAAGAATTACGATTTCTAAAGGGGTCTGAACCTTGAAAGCTTTTTATTAGCTTTATATAGAATTGGAATGCTTTTCTAATATAATAATCTCGATATAAGCTTTCGAACGATATTGACTTGACTAGCCGAATGGCTATAATGTGGTTAGCGCCTATCTACACTATAATATTTTAAAGAGGAAAGATTTGTATTTTTGTATGTAACGAATAAACTCAAAAGTACTGGAACGTTTTTATTAATTCTTTTTTCATTAGAAAGCTACATTATCACTGCGTAACATAGGCTATATTTTATCCCTGTATTCCCACGGGAACGGGAACTACACGGATAAAACCGCGCGGAGGCAGCTAGTAACGTACAACATACAAAATGCGGTGAGTGAGTTCGAGTCTGATTCAAGAGAAACAATAGTATGAATAAACATGTTAGTTTTTTTTGTCAACAATTTATGAATCCTTATGTAACTCAAATGAATTGGCCAAGGGCTTGACCCTGGGCCGTCTTGATCGTAAGTAGAAGCACAGCTACTTATATAAATACATATTTATTATGGGTTATTGACCTGAGATAACGTTTGACGTCCGACCTTTAATCTGAGATAGCTTCTGACCTTGAAGAATCTAATTATATAATTGTGTTTCTAATATCTACTTTATATATTTGTTGGTTACCATAATACAAGCTCTGCTATCTGGAGAAAACGTAAAGATTGTAATATATTCTGGGATAGTATCGATAGTAGTTATCACTGCGTAACATAGGCTATATTTTATCCATGTATTCCCACGGGAACGGGAACTACGCGGGTAAAACCACGCGGAGGCAGCTAGGAGTAGATATAGTTACATGTATTAGTAGGTTTTATATTAAATGAGATTGCGAGTAAACCTGCAGGAGGAAAGCTAGTTTATTTTAAACATGAACCTTCACAACATTTTGTATTTCCTCGTTGCAAATAACTCAATTCTATTTTAATGATACGTAAACACAGCATTGAGTTGTGTCCGCCATTTTGTTCCGCCATGTTGTTCCGACATTTTGTTCCGACATTTCGGCCGAGAGCCAGACATATCTGCGGCGTTTTGTGAATTGATGTTATAACGGAAATGGTATCTTTGAATGGTATCTTACCTATTCGTCTACAAACGTCTTTACCTAAACGTCTGTCGTATTGTAACTTTAGACTTAAGTAAAAAAAAATGATTTATATACATTTTTACTTTAATATCGGCATTAAATAAATGTTTTATATAGGTATAACTAGAGGACCATGCAGACTTCGGTCTGCCCGACAGCGGCGTCACCTCCCAACAAACATTTTAGAGCTAGCGGCAGCCTTTTTTAGAGCTCTCACTGTTATATATGGTATATAAGAACTCCGATAGCAACCTTCGACTCTACAGTAGGGTTAGTTATGAATAATTAAACCTTCCAGAGGAATTACTTACATTGTTCATAATTTTCAATTAAAATGTCTTAAGGAGGTTCCAGGAATTGATAAATAAGATAAATAAAGAAAAAAAAATTCTGGCAGTATTTTTTATACATCATTAAATCATCAAAAGTAGTTTATTTTTAGGGCGCTTCAAAAATGAGATGAGAACTAGTATATATTGTTACCGTAAACTTACCGCCGCATGTGATTAAATCCCTATAACACCCAGTAATCTTAAACACTTTAGGTACTTACCTTAATTATTTTATTAAAACGCCATGACATGAATGCGTGCTATAAAATATTATCACTATTGATTCTAACAAGAACGTAAAACTGTGCGAAACAGTTTAAATATTTAGCGCTTTCGGTGAAATTTATTGCTACCAAAAAAGTCCGGTATATTCTTAAGTAATATATTGGTTACAAGAAGTAACCATGTGTAACCAAAAAAGTCATTTAAGTGGTTTCCATAACTTGTTTACTACTTTAGCTTGCAGTTATACCCTGTGTATAGCTTATAAAATACTTGAAGTGGTAGTCACTGCTACAGTAGCACTGTTCTAACTCAAACACTTATTTATCACTCTCTAAAACCATTAAATAGCTTCAAGCTCTCGTACGAACAGGCCCAAGTCAGGGTTATAAGAGAGTTACAGAACGCTTTATCACCTAGTTGTTAGTGCCTTTACAGAACCTTGGGTTATAAAAATCCTCTTAAGCAGCTCATGTAGCCCTTATTCTTATTACCAAAATGTTAGTTGGGCTACCAGGTCCAATTGTAAATTTAAACCATCCTTGAATCCTCTTGATCATATAGGTACAAAAAAAAACATTCAAATCGGTCCAGCCGCTTAGGAGGAGTTCACTGTCAACACGCGTACAGAAGAATTGTATAAATTGAGATTTAGTTACAGTTTAGATTTTCTAAAGTTTAATAAAAATACATTTTGCATCGGCCGGGAATCGAACCCGGGCCGCCCGCGTGGCAGGCGAGCATTCTACCACTGAACCACCGATGCTTGTCTAATAATCATAAATATAATACTCATAACAGAATGAATAAAAGATGATACGAATTTGACCTTTCACTTTACAACACGTTTTGATTTCGTCAGTAAAAAATATGTTATTAGGCATTTTTTTACGTATCTAGCTTCCGCCACGCGGTTTTACCCGCATAGTTCCCGTTCCCGTGGGAATACGGGAATAAAATATAGCTCATGTTACTCCCTGATAAAGTAGCTTTATATAAGTTAAAGAATTAGACAGATCGGTCCAGTAGTTTCGGAGCCTATTTGATACAAACAAGAAATTACGTCTTTCCTGATTAATAATTTACATTACCGGACGATTCGCGCCTAGACTATTATCAAAATATACATATATTGCTATCTGCCTCCCCGCGGTTTTACACGCGCAGTTCTCATTCCGGTAGGAATACAGGGATAAAATATAGCTTATGTAATTACATTACCCTGATAATTTTACTTTCCGATTGTGAATAATTTTTGATATCGGCACAGTAGTTTATGAGTTTATTCATTACAAACACACACACAAAAATACAAATTTTTCCTCATTATAATATTAGTGTAGATTTAGACCAACGTCGACGTCGACAAAAATTACATCTTTCCTCTTTAGAATATTAGTGTAGATCGTAATAAATAAATACCTATTTTGTTTACTATACAGGGCCGGGACCTAGCGTCCGACAGACAGCAAATTGGATCAGACTTTTGTTCCGCTATGACAGTTGGTTAAATATTTACTTAGTTCTCGTACTAATTGAGTATTCGTTTTGCAGTACAAGTTTGTAGATTTCATTGTTTCATTTACTATACTAGTGAATAAATGTTGAAAAAACATGTAAATATGAAGGTATAGAATGATTTACATCAATTAATATAAAGGACTATGGTTTCTTAGTGCGTCTGTATGTCAGCTATTACTTTATCATAATAATCAGAGAATCGGAAAGGCAAGCCAAATACTTAGGGGTGATTCTCGACGATCGACTCAGCTTCGTTCCTCACATCCAGGCAGTCCGCGCGCGCGCTGCCTTCGTGTCCTCGCGTCTACACTGCCTCCTCAACGCAAGATCCAAACTCAACTTGAAAAGTAAGGTTAGACTTTATACGGCGTGCATCCGTCCCATCATGACGTACGCCAGCCCAGTCTTCGCTCACGTAGCCCCCCACCGGATCCATAGGCTCCAAGTCATACAAAACCGTTTCATGCGCAAAGCCACGGGAGCCCCGTGGTATATGCGCAACCTAAACCTCCACCTAGACTTAGGCTTGCCGACCATCAGGCAATTCAAGAAACGAGCATCCCGCAGATTCTTCGACACTGCTCGTAACCACAAAAATCCCCTCATCGTTAAGGCTGCAACCTATAACGTATCCCAAATCTCAAAAATCCCTAGGCCTAGGTTAGTACTCGACGTCCCCGACGACGACACCACGCTCGCGCAGGTTGCAGTCGACACCGCTCGCGGCACACCGAACACTACACAAAACCGATATCCGATATATCGTCCTCGCCGGCGAGGACCGTCGCGACGTCCCACCCAGTCTCGTCCCCAGTAGCATGCGGCCCGAGCCGCCCCAAATGTCCGATAAATAAAAATTCCCCAAATAATCCAACCAGTGAGTCCCTCACCCCCAGCAACGCCCTGAGCCGAGGCACGGTCCCGCAGGGGACACCCTCAGCGCAGTTGCTTAAATATATTTACGGTTGAGAGCCCTCAGCGCTCACCGATTGCCCGCGGTAAAGGTGTAAAAGCCATCAGAGGCTAACACCTTCTAGTCCCTTCAAAAAAAGAAAAAAAAAAAAAAAAAAAAAAGGTGAGTAGACCAGAAGGCTCGCAAATAATTCCAGCGTCAATCTTCTTCACTAAATCAACCTCATATGCAACCATCTTAAAAACCCGTCTTAAAAACTGCATTACGTATTATTTCTAACATTAATTAACCCTTTAAGCTATCTTCAAGTAAATCAAAGAACCAACACAACACTACAGTACACAAAACTAGAAAACGTAGTGGAGCTAACTTGAAGCCCATCAGAGTTTGTCTGAAACTTGCTTAAGCGAACTAAAACTACGCTAAAACTAAAATGAGGGCATAAATTCACTAACGTCATTAACTCTTGGTACAGGCGTACACTATATCAGATTTAATATCCTTTGAGATAAACTGTACTGCTATGAATAAATTATACTACTATTTTATTATAATACTAGCTGCCTCCGCGCGGTTTTACCCGCGTAGTTCCCGTTCCCGTGGGAATACAGGGATAAAATACAGCCTATGTTACTCAGTGATAATGTAGCTGTCTAATGAAAAAAGAATTATTAAAATCGGTCCAGTTTTTTTTTGGGTTTATTCGTTACATACAAAAATACAAATCTTTCGGCTTTATAATATTAGTGTAGATAATAGTAGGCAGCATAATTATTCATAACAGTACTTCTAAACTAGTACTATTATTTAAAAAGTTTTGATGTTTAGATGTTTGTTACGGTTGAAGGGTTGTGTATGAAATTTGGCACGGAGTCATTACATATTTTGGAATAAGTACCTACATTATATCCCGGATTTTTTAAAACGGTGGACTGAAGTCAGTATTCGATACGGAATTATTTATTTATTTGTCGATGTTTAGCAATAAAGACCTTAAGCCAATAGAGACATAGTCCCAAAACATAATATATTAATTATGTTTTAAGGCTACTAAGAGTACTTTTTTTTTATTAAAAATGCATGACGGTTTTCGCATATTGTACAAAATAAACATATTAAATACATAACCAATTAAGTTGAAATTTGATCGTTGTTGCTGATTATACTAAACAAACTTTACTATACAAGATAAGTTTAACTCTATGTCTCACAAATTAGAAATACCTAAAATAAAATAGTTACTTAAAAAACTAGCTTGATTCACATCTAAGTCTTAAGCCATCCATTCCATAGCCACACGCTGTTCCACCTTACCTTACCCGTAGTTCCTTCGAGCTTAAACTCCGAGCTGTACGGTAATAAATAAGCTGGTGGTAGCAACAGCTCGTGTAGTTTTAAGCTACACAGGATTCCGCCGCACATAAACTAAGCTGAACAAGTCTTGCTGTGTTAACAACTCAAGATATGGCTTGAGTTTTGTTACGTATATGCATACTGATTAACTGGTTCAGTTCTTGAATATGTAAATGGAACCTTAATTTAGATTTATTTAAAGGTGTTAATAGCTTGGTAGTGTGGACGCGATAAAATGAGCTTGTAGTATTTTAAATCTACTTAAAGCAAAGTAAAATAATATATTTTGATCTAGATACAGGACAAGAAAGGGTTGATAACTGCCATATGCCACATACTTGTGAACAAGTGCAGTTTATGGGGCTGGTCTGCTACAGTTTGTTATAATATTTTATACCAGTTTAAAATTTAATATGTTTTATTTCATTTTTAATGGTTTTAATATACTAGAAAAGCTAATAATATACACAATATATGTTTGTTTTGAAACAATTAATTTCTGAGTTTATTGTCTCTTCTCACCAAAAGAAACCTTTTGCACTGAGCATTAGAGTCTAACTAATAAGTCTTCATTTCATATTTTTTAGATTCGATTAAAGAACGCTAAAGAGTTGTGCTCGTAGTGACATGATCGCAATTTAATACCAACTGATTATTGTGTCAACACAGATCGCCAACTCACAGAAAAGAAAAACAGTTTTAGGACTTCTTCATTTTCCGTACACCTAAAATGCCCTGAACCCCCAAGCCTGCGTCAAACTTTAGCTGATGATGCTGAATTCTTGAAACAATAGCAAGAACCATAATTTCCCATGACGAAGGAGATTCATTAACGGATATAAATAGGTATTCCGAAGGGATGACTGGTATGAATATCCTGACGTTATTCATCCGGTTCGCTTGCAGCTTTATACATAACTAGCTGCCTCCGCGCGGTTTCACTCGCGTTGTTCAGGGCTAAGTTAAGTAAGTCGGCCAACTAAAAAAGATCCTAAAATCAACAGAATACGACTTTTAACCATATTATTATGTATCCTTAAAGTATTAAATATTATCAATCTAACTACGGAACCCTATATTGCGCGTGTCCTAAAACGCTCTTGACCGGTTTTTGAGTTTGTTCATTACAAACATACACACAAAAATTCAAATTTTTCCGCTTTATAATATTAGTGTAGGTATATAAAGGAGAGAAACTGCTATTCATGGTAAATGTGAAGCTTCAAATTGTAATTGGCGATTTTGCCGATACTCCTGAGAATTATTCAGATCGGTATTCGGTCCAGTAGTTTGGGAACTTATTTATGACAAACTAACTTCCACTTCTTTAAGACTATAATAAATTATAGATATAGTTATTTAGCGATACTTGTCATTATATTGTGACGTTCACACTTTTGTAAAAATCATTATTGTATTAAAATTAAGTTTTGAAAAGAGTAATTACTGAGTTTATTGCCGGCCCTTCTCAGTAAAAAACAACTATCAGAACCGAGCATTAATAGTGACTATTCATAAGTGCTCTATTGAGGCCTATTTGAATAATAAAAATTTGATTTTGATTTTTGACGACGACGTCACAAGAATTTATTTTATATAGAAACTATCGTCAGTAAATAGTTGCTGATTTGACAAGAATGTATTTTATTCATCATATTTATAAAAACTCGTGAGCATTAATAATGCTTACACAAGCGGGTAACACGAACATCGATATGTTTGCTACTCTATTTGTGACAGTGTACGACACGGCAAATAAAACGCTTATCTTGTTTGCTTGTTTAATGGCAAAATGAGCGTAGAGTCAGACAGGTATTCAGCCATTAAAATAAGGGATTAGCTACTTCTATTTAGGCTTTTTAACCTGTGAAATAATTCAGCCAGTTTAAATAAAAAATAATCCATAACTCCGAAAATAGTTGTGAATTTTAAACATACTAAATGTTTATTAGTCGATTTTTTTAGGAGTTTTTTTACACTAGATGTCATCTAGTTTCTGACCTAATGAAATGTTCGTGAAAAAGTGGAGTTATTAGGTTTGCAAATTAAGGTATCTATATATGTCATAGGTAGGTATATATGTCATTCTCATTTGACTTTAATACCTAGAATTAAGTTAATAATACCAAGTGTATTCAATACCAATACCGATGTTAAAAATAATAATATCGTATTTCTATGTTTATTTGATCGAGTGTACATTCAAAAACAGTCCGGGGAGAGTAAATAGCGATCAACCAATAATGCAGTCACAGCAGAATGGATATTTATTCCATCCGGATTAATATGAGAGGAATTCCAAAGTTATTTTTAGTATAAACGAATTACGCCATTTTGTTTTCGATAATAATGTTGCCAGTTATATTTCTAAATAAGTAGACGGATATGTAGGTACCTACCTATATTTGATAGAGCACCATTTAACCTTTCTATACTTTGTGTGCATTAGACTACAGCGTTACACACCATAATCCAAATCTAAATTTATTTCTCAGACTATTTTATTTACAAAAACAAAATTAAAAAGTAAATAACTTTATTAAAAAATCGATTGACATTAAAAACAAACGCTGTCAAACACGTAACTAGGTATTTAAAAAAAAACAATACCTATAATTTAATAAATTCTTAAAGAATTTCGAAGAATAGTATTGAATATTGAATGCAATAATAGTTTCCAAAGCCCCGCCATCACAAAGGAGTCCTATACGAGTATTATGAATGAATGAGATCTGAAAAACTTTCGCCATTTGCGAGAGAAAGCGTGCTATTACCGTGCCAATGAGCCCATTGATGTTTTATAATGTAGATAACTGTTCCCTCCTAAAAAATATAACTCAAGTGATTCTGAAAATGTCTGACTACGATTTCTCGCTGTATAGGTGCTGGCAACTCTTAAAAATGTCATTTTGTATACTTTGATAAACAAATAAATCAAAAATCTATTAAAATACTTACGTAAATATAGACTGAAATAGACCAATGACTTATATGGCAACCAAATGTTATCTACATATACTATAGTCTAACTCACACCGTCTCAATTTCTATGACGTAACTAGATCAGTTCAATAAAAAAAAAACATTCCTTTTTGAGTTGTCACATCTACAGATTCAAATCTCTTTGGACAAACTCGACATTTTTATATGAATGCATTTTCAATTTGCGACGCAGCCCAGGTGAACTGCGAATAGAACGAAAATGGATAAAAAAAACTCCGAGATTCTATTTCCTGAACTCGTACAACCATTTCTGGGCGACTTTATTTTCTAAGACCTGCAAGATGTTTGGTAGTATACTTAGATTGAGTTTGATTCGATAAGCTTATGCTATCATCATTGCAATGAAAATATTTCAAAACAGATTTGCTATTCTTAATGCTAATGGTTATCTATATTAAAAATTGGTCAATGGTAAATTTTAAATTATAAGCACGCTATTACTTGGAAGACTACTCATAGTTACTACCCAAACTTTATGGAATTAAAATCAGTAGGTACCTAGCTAATAGTTAATTAAAGATTTTCCCTTATAAGTTAACTTAAGAGTTTTAAAGTACTAGCTGTGCCCAAAGCTTTGCCTGAGAAGTAATATTACCACCTACCTACCCCTCAAAGTACCGTTCCCAAATTGCGTATTAATGGGCATACTTATTAAGTAAATAGCTATTTTGACATTACAAATATATCTAGAAGCACTTATTATAGGTAAATTAATTTTATTACAACTTCATATACATATTGCATATAATATTTTTTTATAGCTGTCATGTATCACTAACACATTTTATGGTAGCGAGTAATGGAAGCAACACAAATAATGACATGATATTAATGTACATAAAATTGTAAGTATACATAGGTTTAAAATAACTACACAAACAATAACAGTTATTATTTTGACTAATTAAATGGAGATCTATATCATTTGATGTCTGTCAACTTATCACCGCCGTACAAAGCAGCAGTAAGCCAGGATAATTGGAGGTTATTTGCCACCCCAAGAGTGGAAGGTGCGAGTCGAGGCAGCACCAATTTATTACCCCTAATACAACCATCCATTTGAATACCCCACTCGAAAATTGTTAAGCTTTAATATTTTTCAAGACTAGACGATCGTTCAAGTTCTAAAACGATTTGGGAATTGAGTTTTGTTGGGATATCCCGAATCGTAATAACTTACGGTGTTCGATGTCGACTGAGTTAACGTTGCTTGAGATTACTTGTAAGATCTAGGTACCTATAGGTACATTATAGTTGGTGTAATATTGATACATATCCTAACTTAATATTATAAACGCGAAAGTAACTCTATCTGTCTGTCTTTGACGCTAAAACTACAGAACCTTTTTAAATGAAATTTGGTACACATATAGTCTAGAGCTTGAGAATAGGCTACTTTTTATCCCGGGACAATGGAAGATCTCCCGAAAAGGGCGAAACCGTGGGGAGCCACTAGTCAATATATCTTGATTTACATATTTTCAAACGACAGTTGTAATTAAATCTAAAAAATAATAAATCTAACCCCATCTTGCAGTGATATATACTAATATTATAAAGAGGAAAGATTTGTTTGTTTGTTTGTTTGATGTTTGTTTGTTTGTTTGTAATGAATAGGCTCCGAAACTACTGGACCGATTTCAAAAATTCTTTCACCTTTGGAAAGCTACATTATCCCTGAGTAACATAGGCTATATTTTATCCCTGTATTCCCACGGGAACGGGAACTACGCGGGTAAAACCGCGGGGAGGCAGCTAGTTTGTAATAAAATTTATATAAAAAATGAAAACAATCCAATTATCTTCGATAGCCATAATATTGCGCATAAGACTGCAAAGTAAATAAAAAATCTAGTCTGCATTTTTTTATTTTCAATCTCAATATTAACAAAAATGAGATATCTAAAGACCGATACAACATGCATTATTCAATGCGCCCGTACGTAAGGCAGGGCCCCCTCGGCCCCCTCGGCCCCTCGGCCCCCTCGGCCCCTCGGCCCCGCTCAGGGCCTCTTAGCGGCCCCCGGAGCAATTGTATACGGAATGGACATTCCAATTTAGCCAGAACGGACTAAACTTCAACTGGGAACCTCGTTTTATAATCGAAAATTTATTTTTATTTTTGGAATATAGGTACCTACATTTTGTTAAAATAGTCCATTATAATATTAAAACTAAACTGAGTTAAGCAATCTCAAGACGTCAGTCAAACTTGAAGTTTAAGTGACACTTCATAAAGTTTCAGATTTGATTGATAACTAAAACATTAACAATTTAAGTAATATTGTAAAAGGGTAAAAGCCAACAAGTTGCCATTACCGCTGTTAGCTAATGTTGTTTGGTTCGTATATAAAATTCCATGTCATTCTTTACTCGCGTCCAATCTAGCCATATTAGCCTTTTTTTTTTTTTTTTTTTTTACGCTGGGAAAAATGCGTTACGCATACCCTCCCTGTCGGGGGACAGGAAGGGTTATGTGGGACTCCCCGGTTGCTAGCCAACCGGTCTACCCACTAAACAACCCAGCGACACTCCTTCCTCGTCTTTGTGGGAGGGAACTGGGAATCTGGCATAGCCCTTGCGTCCAGTCCCCCCCCGACGACCGCCCGCCCTCTCGGCGGGCCCTTCGTGCCCCCCCTCCCGTTGTGGGAGGGGGGGTTTGGGAATGACCGCGAGTGCTCGGCCATTCCCTCCGGCCACGGTGGTGCACCGTGCAATGCGGAAGAGGGCGCCCCCGCGCCACTTCTCCCGCTGGTCACCACCGCTTAGGGGGGGAGGTTGCGGCGATCGTACTGTCGCCGCCTCCCCCCCCTTCTTCGCCGCGGTAAGACTGCGGCGCTGCTCCGACCAGGCAGGGCACACCTCGAGGGTGTGCTGCGCCGTATCATCCGCCGCGCCGCAGTGGTGGCACGCCGGGCTCTCCTCCCTCCGAATCCGGTGCAGGTACGATCAGCCATATTAGCTTGGTGAACGGTTGGCATTGTGGTTAGTGACTTTGAAGCCGCCTGTCGTGGGTTCGAAACCCGCTCAGGACTGTCATTCATATTTATAAACATACTATTTCTTCTGTATCTAGGTGTCAATATCTATATACGCATATTAGGCATGTATTTAAAAGTACCTAGTATGTAGTGTATCTGGTTCTACAAGCTCTGCTTAAGTAGTTTGGAATCAGATTGACCATACGTTAAAAATGTACCAGCAAATTTATTAAGCGGTATCACTATTAACTACTTTTTAATACCGACATACCTATAGCTAGTTAAATATTCATCGTTATAAAAACCACCTTCAACGAACCTCAAACATTTTTCTAACATTAAAATCGACACCATATTCCGTAGCGAATCTGGGTCGCGCTCGAATTTAACGAGTAGGATTTCTCCCAAGAACCGCGCCGCGGGGGACTTTTAAAAGAAAAACAAAGGTACCGGCGTGAAAGGAAAACAGTTAAAAATGTATTTCAAAGGGAACCCAGTCTCTACCCGTCCGTTTAGTATCGGGAACGTGGAACCGAGATAAGTATTCACAAACGTGCCTTGTATAATGGTAGCTCCACACCTGAGGTACGCCTTTAAAAATACTTTTTTTTAATCCTTATTAACATATCTTATTCAGCCTGGAAGTAAATACCTATATGGTGTCTCTAAAAAGACAACAAGTAGTGTCTCTTATTTAATCTCACTGGTAATACAATTTTGAATTTTAACATATTTATTTAGACACGATTCCAGAAGAGGAATGGTAATGTTTGTAAATCGACCAAAGAGCGTTCTAATCAAAACAAACATTCGGTTAATACATATCGCATAAACAATATGGAATATAAAATCAAAACATATAAAATACACATAATGGTTATCAAACTGTTCCTGGGACACACGCAATTCGGACACGCACACACGCAAATAAAAAACGCACGCACATTCAAAACAAACTACCTACCTATAATAACATCAATTCGTGTTAAACTACATTTCTTTAATATAATATCTGGTATCAGAAAAAAAAAGAAGAATAAATAATAAGTTTAAAAATTGTTGACCTCCAGATTTTCTTACAAATGAAAAGAGACAAAAGTATAATAAGCATAATACAGGTAAAATATAATTTTTCAATTTTATAAGATTAACCGACGAAAAAAGAAAAAAAAAGGTCTACAGTCCTCCATATAAATAAACAATATAACTACACGATACATTCGATTATCAAAAACTACCAAAATATCCCATCTCATTAAAAACGGCCACACTGCATCGAGTATGGCAACACCATTAGATACAGGTAGCAGTAAACGAGCGTTTTGAGACGAGTTAAAATGTATTTCAGAGGTGAGGAGACATTAACGCTCTCCGAGAAATTTATAGCACCCTCTTCGCACCTCGAGTTTGGGCCGCCATTACTTCACATGCAGAGAAAGGGTTTGTTATCAACAGCTGTTTAGGATATAGGGAAAAAAGGTAAGAACCGGATGGTTAACCTAGTGGTTGGGTCGAGGGTTCGAATCTCATCCAGGACAAACATTTGTGTGCATGAACATGTTTGTTGTAAGAAAGAAAAGGACTGAAGAAAAATTTTAAAAGAAGTGTGGAGTGTGTAGATGGTTTAAAATACTTTAAATATTGCATGTTGTTAATGTCTTACAATGAATTAGCGTATATTTAAACCTTTTACTTTAGGCAAAAGTAGTATAAATTTAAAGTTAAATGAGGGATTATACAAGGTGGTAATTTGAGATGGGTCAGTAAAGGTTGTAGACACCCGAAGAGGGTGTTAGGTAATTTTTTTGCCGTTGGTACCGGCATTTACCGTTTTTGGAAAGTACTTACTGATTTATAATTTTACTGGCTCAAATGACCCAGTCCGTACCAATTTAAACGTAAACAAAGTAGGTATAGTATCATAATAAATGTGTTTTGATGACAATCACATAAAGCCTACCATGTATAAGTAATTTCGCCTTGATGTAGTAAAACTGTGAAAGATTTTACTAATCCCTTATACCTATCTATTTCACAGACAGTCGCCTAATACTAATACAAAAACGAGAAGGCAATGTTCAACCGTTAATATGAATAATGTACAGAAGTACGAGTCGAAACGTAATTGAATCTGAATATAAATAACGCTGAAATGCTCCAATAGGGCCTTCTGAAAATAACACCATTATAATTCTTTATTTCAGGTACGCGTTCGTACGAGGGTCGGCTCGGGTTTTCAGGTGTAATTCTAAAATATCTAAGCACTTTAGGTTCATGTTTTTTAGTAAATTGTATTATAATGAATAACAAATAAATAAATATCCTGGGACATTTTTCATACACGGCCAATCTGATTCCAAAGTAAGCTCCAAAGTGAGCTTGTACTATTATTGTATTGTAATTGATATGTAGGTAAATATAAAACGTATGTTATTGCAGCAAAAAAAAATATGAAAACAATGTCAAGTATAGTATAGTCAATCATAAGCTGGCTGGAACAGTATATTTTTATCGTCTTACTTTATTATAAACTACGCCACAGACAAAACTAATGAGAAAACTATATCTTAGATGTGGCAGGACTGGCAGTCAATTTATTTATTTAACTATAGTAGGTATTTTTTATAATATTATATTGTATGTATTTTTTATATTTTATAACCTCAATAAATTACCTAAAAATCCTCATTTATGTACTGAAGTAGTAAGAAAACTGTTCTCTGTGTATTATATTTCAAAGTCTTGTGGTAAAGTTTACGCGATCACAAATCAATATCATTTAGACATCCAATTAAAAGGCTAATGAAAGTATCAGGAACCAAAAGAGGTATTTCCAAATTTTCCAGTTCAATTTTGTACAGTAGATGGGGGGCTTTAATCTTCTTCTTGAGTCCATTTAGTTAATTAATTGAGAAAGTTACTTGACCACTTTCAAAGGGCCTTGCTTAATAACGCCTGCATGAAGGGACTTGTAGGGTTTGAGTTGTGAGTATGACTCACAGCTTTACAACCCTCGGAAATTACTTGACATTCCATATTTGACAAGCATAAAGCTACTGTGCTTTTTGTATCAATATTTTGAAAGTTACCTGAAAATATACGTCGCCATGTTGCGGCAGAATTTGGAACTAATATATTATAAGTACTATAATAGGAACGGACAGAAATTGTATAGGTAAGTGGCGCCCTCGTTTTAAGAGTTTTTTTTTCTAGACAGGCTTGGTACGGAAAGCTAGATTATATTTCTCACATTGTAATATTAGAAACTTATGCAGAAATTAATGAGTAAGGATTAAGTTTATTGCCTATCAGCAAAAACAACCTTCCAAATCGAGTGTTAGAGTCGACAATTTATAAGCGCCTGTAAAAGCATTTTCGAAAGAATAAATATATGTCATTTAATTATGTATACCGATATGTTATTCTTTATTTGATCTTTATGAACTAGATATGTGTACAACATAAAAGTCGTTTCAACACATCAAACACATAGTTTCCTTCATTATTCACGTATTTTCTCGATGTGACATCACATAAAAGGTTAATAGATGTCATTTCATGGGATAGCATCCGTAGTTTTATTTATTGATAGAAACGTGCGTATATAAAAGTACTAGTGGCTCCCCGCGGTTTCACACGCGTATCCGGGAGATTTTCCATTTTCCCGGGATAAAAAGTAGCCTATGTTCTTTCTCAGGGTCTAGACTATCTGTGTACTAAACTTCATTTATATCGATTCAGTAGTTTTAGCGTGAAAGCGAGACAGACAGACAGAGTTACTTTCGCATTTATAATATTAATTAGGTTATTTACAGCGATATATCGAGCGGTCTCTTGTCGCGGAGTCTGTTGAAATTTTAATGAATTATGATACAAATAGTGGTCCATTTCTGCTCTAATTATACCTTTTATACCCTTAGTTTATTGTAACATAAATATATAGTGGTTCATCCCTACTAATGAGGTAACTATGTCTGTCTGTCTGTTACGCTTTCACGGCTAAACCACAGAGATAACTTGTAAAAGGAAGGTTTCACTCACGTCTCCGGGAATCTTTAATTTTCCCGGGATGAAAAGTATAAAAAAGGTATTAACTGTCTGTGTTCCAAATTTCATCCAAATCCATTCATTAGTTTTGCGTGAAAGTGTAACAAACATCCACACATACATTCTCACAAACAGAAGCATTTATAATAATAGTAGGTAGGTTTAAAAGTTCTAAATCCTTTTTATAAAAAAAATGGAAACAAAAATATTACAAGTCCGAAACATAAATATAAGTAACACAGGTACTTTTTGTCTGGTTCATAGCTTCTACCCTTATTATTTATCGCTGAAGGCTCAGTACAAATTATTCTAGAGTAGCTTCATTACATTTAGTTAGCGGATGATTTATAAAGACTTTTATATTATACTAGCTGACCCAAGCGAATTCTGCTTTTGCAACATTTTTCATTGATGTTATTTTATATGTTAGAGTAAGTTTTACAATAAAAAAAATTATATAGTTGATGTTGCAGTATTAAACATTGCGCTAGTAAACTGTAGACATTATAAAATTGATTTTATACGCATGTTTTAAAGTTGAAATTTAAATGGCAAGCAATAATGATCGTAGAGCTCTTTCATAATCAAATGATGATTTGGTGAAAGGTAATAAAATTGCTTTTGCGCAAGTCTCAGTGCAATATACCTATTTTTATAATTCGGTGGAATTTAGATTGTAATTTTTAATGTAAAAGTATAAGCATCGGTGGTTCAGTGGTAGAATGCTCGCCTGCCACGCGGGCGGCCCGGGTTCGATCCCCGGCCGATGCAAGACTTTTTATGTTTAAAAAAAATTTGTGCCTATGATTATTTTATTAAAGTATCTTTCGCTCGCCCTTAAAGTAAATATAAAATTTAATATCTATACTAATATTATAAAAGATTTTATTTTCGTTTATTTGTTATCAATAGGCTCAGAAACTTCTAGACCAATCTAAAGAATTCTTTCACCAATAGAAACATAGCTTATTTCTGAATGTCATATTTGATACCTGTATTCCTACGGGAACGGAGACTACACAGATAAAACCGCGAGGCGGATGATAGTGTAAAATTAAAGGAATAGCTTGAACCTATCTATATACCTATAATATGGGTATATATAGGTACTAGCGGACCCGGCAGACTTCGTTCTACCCACCAGCGACACCTGTCGGGTCCAAATTGATATATTATACATAAAAACTTTCCCCATGAATACTCCGTAATTTGGTGAATACCGCATGAAAATCTGTTCAGTAGTTTTTGTGTTCATCGCGTTCAGACAGACAGACAGAGGCGGTGGGGACTTTGTTTAATATATACTTATAGAAGATAGATAACAGAGTAGTACCCTGAAAATGAAATAATTACTAGATATGTAAACGAAATTCAATTATTAAGCCAAGTGAAATGAAACCTTAAGTACTAAAGCGATAGATAGGGAGAGCTAATTTTAATATTCTTAATCAAAAATATGATAATAAGGTTCAATTTCCAACGGTCACGCCATTAGGCAAATTTAATAAATTGCCATTTTAAGTGTTAAAGTCTAAGTATTATTATATGCGTAGCTGACAAAAAAAAAAACGAAATGTTTAAAATATTACGTATTTTAGTATAAAAAATCACAGAATATATAATATAATAATAGAATATCAATATTAAAAGTAAATACCTCATCGTTTTATTCCTTAGACTAATAAATCTGGATGTGCTGTAACAACAACACTTTGAACCAAGTTTTACTTAGCGGAAGACCGAAAGAAAGTTATATTGTCTTCTTGTTTTAATAGTTACTTAAATTAAAACAGAATTAAATATTCATGTTTTACAATATTATGTTAAATTCACTCACATAGTTTCCGTTTCCGTAATATATAGCCCAGATAATGTAGCTATCATTGGTAAAACAATTATTCAGATCGGTCCAGTAGTTTAGGAGCCAAACCAAAAATCTAATTATCCTCTTTATAATAGGAACTAGCTTCTGCCCGCGACTCTGTCCGCGTGGAATAGTTACTTTGGGCTGACACTAACTTTCAACCCCCTTCGTTTACGTAGAAGGATGGCTTCGCAGAGGCAACTGATGACTCCACGCCGCGGCCGGCCCAGCATATAAAGGCGCGCGCAGTACTTGATAATTATTTTGGTGCGATGTTATTTTAAATTTGCGATATCTCCTAAGATATTCATTGAAATTGAATGATGTAAATGGCAATTTTGTTTTAAATTAAATACTTGCGAAGAATAACGTATTTATTTGGATAAGGATTAATATCATCTTTATAAAAACACCTTCACAAATAATGATTAATTTTCGAACAAATTTGGTTAGTATAAAAGTGGTTATAGTGAGCCAACCTTAATAGGTAGACATATGCTATCCCGGACTTTTTTTTAGAACTTTTGTAGGGGAACAATTCTGTCATACATCATTTTAGCGTAACTTTAACCGTTTACGCAGCGTACGCAGCGGAAGCTCTCCACTGGAAAAGAAATCTCCCGATTTTGAAACATTCTTCATTGGTGCTCCGCTCCTATTGATCATAGCGTGATGATATATAGCCTATAGCCTTCCTCGATAACTGGACTATCTAATAGCGAAAGAATTTTTCCAATCGGACCAGTAGTTCCTGAGATTAGCGCGTTCAACCAAACAAACAAACAAACAAACAAACAAACTCTACTCCTTTATAATATTAGTATAGATTAGTGTAGATATCCTAATAACATGTCAAAATAAGATGTGGATAAGGTTGCTTCTCCGACTCGTCCAGAGGCTTTATTGATTTAAGTTTTGAGCTATTACAAGATTGATGACTAAACGCAATAATGTCGAAATTGAGTGAATGTATCATCTTTTGAGTCTCTATAATATTAATACAATTTACTGTTTATAGCATCTGTATATAAGCATCGGTGGTTCAGTGGTAGAATGCTCGCCTGCCACGCGGGCGGCCCGGGTTCGATTCCCGGCCGATGCAGAATTTATTTTTTGTATTTACTCATCAAGTATTCTTTATTCGAGTAAGTAGGTACCTATAGTAAATAAAAAAATAAAATTCAAATACCTACTACATTAAAATATTTTTACCATCGAACAGAAAATAATGTATGGAATAATATAGATAACTTACCATATTTTATATTTAAAAATCACATTATGACATATACAATCTAATTCCCATCCGCTCCCCATCAGGTGGGACCATGCCTGCTAACTTTGTGGTATAAAAACAATCGATTTATAAATTCATAATATTACTAGGAAGGATAAGAATTACTTAGCTTACACTACACAATTTATAGCCACCAAAAGTCATCAGTAAATAAATCTAGACTAAATAATTGCTCGGGTTTTATTTATGACATAGCATAATGTAGAATAAACTGCGAAAGCCCAGGTGGGTATAACGGTCAATAATTTGGACGTAAATTGAGACATATAGCCCTTCAATCATTATTTGCGTTAGACATTTTGGGAACAACCATTTTGGACATTGGACATTGGACATCCATCGATCAATTACATTAGGAGTGTTTCAGACGCATTTGTTGATTGGCTCGTTTTTTCGAGTTTTATTTTTAGTCCAAAGCTATCCCAATTTATATTATAAACTAGTTGATCCGTACAACTTCGTTTGCGTCACTTGCCGGTTTTTGATTGATGCAATGCTCCTATTAGTCGTAGGGTGGTAGGTATATCTATAGTATACTAATATTATAAAGAGGAAAGATTTGTTTGTTTGTTTGTTTGTAATGAATAGGCTCCGAAACTACTGGACCGATTTCAAAAATTCTTTCACCTTTGGAAAGCTACATTATCCCCGAGTAACATAGGCTATATTTTATCCCTGTATTCCCACGGGAACGGGAACTACGCGGGTAAAACCGCGGGGAGGCAGCTAGTGATGGATATATGGCCTAGATCCTTCCTCGATAAATAGGCTATCTAGCACTGAAATAATTTCAAATCGGACCAGTAGTTCCTTAGATTAGTGCATTCAAGCAAACAAACTCATCAGCATACATTAGAAGGTATATATATATTTGCGAAAGTAACTCTGTCTGTTACGTCGGTTTAAACGTTTTAAAGTAATTTGGTACAGAGATAAACTAAAGCTTGGGAAAGGAGAGGCTCCCTTTATCCCGGCTAGGCTGAATCTGAATCTGAAATTAATTTGAAACTTAATAAACGACTGATTTTAATTCAAAAAAAAATTGGTTGCCTGTAAAGTCGGTATACGGGCGAAAGTTTTACGTGACAACGACTTTGAGTGGTAAAATAATTTTAATGTGAATATTCATTCGTATAGTAGGAAGAAGGATGAAATAATAGTAACAATTTAAAACATAACGTCACGTAACGTGAGCGGAGCGTAACGCAGTTTCTTGAAGTGTTGACCCGGCAAACCAATTTATAAGACGTTGTCACGTCAAAAAAAACATTTACCTATAAATATCTACGAAAGCATAAAATTTCTTTCCAATAAGTAAACCGACGGATATAGACTAAATAAATAGATTTTCATTTAAAGTATAATATTGAAAATGTTCCTCTTAATAACCTATCCAGATAATACTCAAGAGGTTACTCGTAGTATAAAATTATACTCATATTCTTCTTCTATTCAGGACATATCCCGGAGGATTGTAAACTTATAGTCTAAGGATTAGGTTACGTAGAATGTATTTAATATAACGTTGACTTGAATTTTATTATACCACGAGTAGTTGCCCGCGGTTTCACACACCTTCTCGAGATATTTTTAATTTTTCCGGAATACAGAGTAGCATATGTATTAATGTAGGTTACTATATGTTTTCAACATTTCATCCAAATCCGTTGTCTTATGCCTCTGTGTTAATCCAGGGTATCAGTCATACCAAAATGTTATTAGAATCGCTCCAGCCGTTTACACGTGAAGAAGTAACAAATACACAAACTCATTTGTTTGCTTGAATATATCTTTGGAATATAGGATATCCTGCAGATAGCAGAAGCCAGTTTCTTTATAATCTTTGTGGTTACCACCTTCAACCATGGTAGAATTGTGGTCAAATAGAGGCCTATATCCTAGAGCCTAGGCCTAGAGCCGTGGTGGCTCAGTGGGTGACGCACCGACTCACGATCATGAGGGTGCAGGTTCAAACCCCAACCCGTACCTCTGAGTTTTATAAAAAAAACGTATGTACGGATTCATACCACTGGCTTTCGGTGCATTAGCTGATGATGATGATGATGAGAGGCCTATATAAAGAAAACAAACTACAATAGCCAACTAAAATACACCTGAGACTCTAGGATAGACATAAATCTAGGGTTTTCAGGCTGAATGATTAACGGCCACAAGGAAAGCTTTAAGCAATCTAGGTCTAGGTCTAGATTTATTAGTCTTAATTAACTTCTCGACACAAATAATAATATTATTATTTAGGTATCTCATAAAATGATGTAATTCATGATTACTTTGAATTGTGTCTAAATACTAGTGACTCCCCACGGTTTCACCCGCGTTCCCGGGGTAAAAAATAACTTCAATTTTTCCGGGATAAAAAGTAGCCTATGTGCTATTCCAGAGTGTCAGCTATGCTCCCGGGTATGCGGTTTAAACCGCCGGGAACCACTTTAATTTAATCATATATATGTATTAACAAAGTCCCGGTCGCCTGTCTGTCTGTCTGTCTGAACGCGATGAACACAAAAACTACTGAACAGATTTTCATGCGGTTTTCACCAAATTACGGAGTATTTCATGGGGAAGATTTTTATGTTTAATACATCAATTTGGACCCGGTAGGTGGCGCTGGTGGGCAGAACGAAGTCTGCCGGGTTCGCTTGTCACTACATAGTATAAAACAAAGTCGCTATCCGCCGTATGTCTGTCCCTATGTATGCTTAGATCTTTAAAACTACGAAACGAATTTTGATGCGGTTTTTTTTTATTGATAGAGTAACTCTTAAGGAAGGTTTTTATGTATAAATCATTACACTATGACGAATAGGAACGGAGCATCAATCAAAACTGTTGCAAAAACGGGTAAGTGACGCTAACGAAGTTACGCGGGTCAACTAGAATAGTATAAACGAAACACTTTTAAGCATTTAATATTACTCTAAGCTTAGCATAAAACCACTCAGAATGTACAACCCATAACCAGACCATTAAGCTTTTACCACCAACAAAGTTCCGTATATGAAACAGTTGGAGAAATTTTGCGGGCGTCACGTCTCTACTAACAAAATAAAAATGTCCGTCTGTCCGTGCGAGACATGGCTGAACGAGCGCGGCGTAGTCGTAACTTACTCACGTGCGAACTTACTGAGTGGTCAAACTTAGTCGTGCATGTGGAAACGGTTATAAATTTAAGTGTTATAATAAACTAGCTGCCTCCCCGCGGGTTTACCCGCGTAGTTCCCATTCCCGTGGGAATACAGGGATAAAAAATAGCCTATGTTACTCGGGGATAATGTAGCTTTTCAAAGGTGAAAGAATTTTTGAAATCGGTCCAGTAGTTTCGGAGCCTATTCATTACAAACAAACAAACAAACAAACAAACAAACAAACAAATCTTTCTTCTTTATAATATTAGTATAGATAAATATCCTGGGACATTTTTCACACACGGCCAATCTGATTCCAAAGTAAGCTTCAAATGAAGCTTGTGTTTTGGTAACCAGATAGCATAATACTTTTAAATACATACATATTATAGATATTTACATCCAGACACAGAACAAACAGACATATTCATGCATACAAATGTTTGGCCTGGGTGGGATTCGAACCCACTACCCGCGGCTTGAAAGTCAGGGTCACAAAGCCAACCGGGCTGTCAAGTGTTAATGATTGTTATAGTTACCTACTGTAATAAAATAATAGATATTGGACAATGTATTTAAAATCTATATCTACATCTTTTTATGTATTAAATATGCTAATACAAGGTATTTCACACGATTTGACAAAACATTATTGTATTACATCTAAGTTGGTTATGAAAAGAGTAATTGGTGACTTTAATAAATTTATTGTTATTATTATTCCTATTTCTCTTGGTCACACTATAATTTGTAGACGGCATTACCAATTTTGTTTTTATGATCATAATAATGCAAATGAGGTTCTAATAAAATAGGAAAATTAAACACGAGGCGATAGCTAGTTAAATAATAATACATAATGTATTCAAACTCAATTTTAAAGTATATTATAATTTAAATATGACCCCTTAAGAAACTGCTTTAAAGTTTTTATATGTCTCAGTCGGGCGTTATTTGTTTACAATAATACATATATTATTATTTTTACGGTGTGAAAATGGGGTGCAAAATACATGGTCTAAATCTGAATATAACTTGACGACAACATAATATTACTTTTCGTTAAAATAAGCAATCGTTTAATATTTTATTACAGTTCGTGAACGAAGGCTATAATTAAGTACTAGTGGACCAGGCAGACTTCGTTCTGCCCACCAGCGCCACCTACCGGGTCCAAGTATATGTAAGCTATCCTATCTCTCAAGTTGGATCGAACTGCACATGGTGTGCGAATTTTATTATAATCGGTTAAGTGGTTTATGAGTCCATTGAGGACAAACATTGTGACACGAGACTTATATATATTAAGATATGAGTTCCCGCAAAGTGTTATTATGAAAATAAAATTATTACAAAATATAACCGTAATAATATATCATAACTAAGTTATAGTAACATAAGGAGTTCCAATTTGCATTAAACATTTTTTAACTAAATTTACCCAGATATCACTCGCCTATTATTTCAATACAATATTAACCTGGCAGCCCAGAAGGAGGATAATATTTTTATAAAATACACAATACAATTAAATAACAATGTACACATAACATTTTTAATTTATATCAAAAATAATTGTAGATATTAGTTACAAAAGTAATGGCAACACTTGACACGTCAAATTCAGCATGAAATAGCGACGTAATAAAGCAGTTCACCAGGGTATATTTGACCCCAAAACAATCCTCTCCTAATAAATGACTTAAACATTAAACATAACGTAGCATTATTATGATTCGTAAAGTTTTCTTTTCTCGAATTCGTGAAGGCTGAAAGTCGTTGAACTGAAAAACAAGTGATTTAAATTCATGAGTTTCCTACGTTTTATTTCAGTAAAAATTACAGACTAAACTTTTCTATATAAAGAAAATATATTTTAAATGTCGGAGTTTAATATTCTAATTAAAACTCTGAGTAGTTTATTTATTAATGAAAGTTAATGTATTTAACTCTATAATATGTTTATTTTTCCATTTAAGCTCAAAGATATGAGTAAAAAACATACGTATGACTAAAACAATGATATTCAATTACATATTAAACAAGACTATAATGAGTAAACCTATGTCAAAATTAAATTATAACAAAAAACATGGCGGTGTAACTTATTTATTTCGATATTGTACGTTAAAGAAATAGATAATAAAAATATTTCAGGTTGAGGCCTAATTGGACTGAAACATTTTTATCTAAAACCAATCGAAATAAAAGTAATAAAACGTAATTTCGGGTGCTTCAAAGAAATTCTTTGTGTAAATCCAGACACAAACAAAACCAATTAAATTCAGGAGACATCTGTAAATAATTGTCAATGGAAACTTGTACCAATTAAGTGGATTATCGACTTTATTCCTCAAACGAACCTTTTTTTTATTTGCGATTAGGGATAATACGGTACCTTCCAAAGTAGGTGCTTCTTTTTTATATTCTTTAAGAATCTATCTTGACAATGTTATTCTTTTTAGCGGCTCTCCATTCCCACGTCCTTTCTAAATGAACAAGTTAAGAAAATTGCTTCAGCAATTTCCTAGGCTGAACTTATATACGGTCTTGAACACAACAAAAATAAATAAATAATATATCAATGGTTGTGAATAACAAGATGGTGGCATAGTGTCATATGCATTGGCATAAAAGAAAACATCCAAATAAAATAACAAAATGAATTTGTAAAATGTATAACAATAAACTCACAAACAACTCCTCAGATTTTGTCGATCAATATTTCGATCCTTGATTATAACCTTAAAACAACAAACAATGATTATCGTAAAAAGCTACATCCTATGGTTGCTTCAAACTCCAGACATCCGTGAACACCGCAAGGGAGTTTCAAACTCTGTTATAAACTCCGCCAGTGTTATATGGGTAGTATGTACCCATTAACGTGTTTGCGTGTTAACCCCCACGCCAGAGATAGGGTTATCGCGGCAAACTTGAATTATTTGAAGCCGAATGACCCTTAATTTTATGCTTGTCATCTATTATCCAAGAAATGATGTATGGTTATTAATTGGTTTAGAATTGTACTTGATTATATCCGCGATTGCGGTTTGATAGATGTGACACTTAAATAATATCATTGATGAAACGTTATGTAGTTTTTGGACTACGAAAATAAATGAGCTTCTTCTTTGGTAGGAATGAGGTCTGGAGCGCAGAATGTTGCAAAATAATATTTTAAGTCTGTAAGTACTAAAGGGATTTGTGATAGTTACAGGAACTTAGCACGATCTTTGAATGTAGGTATATTTAAAAAGAATTATGAATAAATAAACTTGCTTTAAAACTCAACTGAACATTTATTTTTATTTTTACATTTTACTTAGTGTAAAATGCATTGTAGATAATCACAAGACATTGTTAGAAAAATAAAAATCGCTTTTATATCGGATGAAACTGTTTATTGTATATTGTTTCATATAAAGACAATTGAAATTGCTACAATAATAGTTGAGTTGGTTCTTGAAAGAAGACATCTATGAAAAACAAATATATACTTACTGTTAAAGTAAAAATATACACAAACTTGGTAATGTAATTTTTTTTGTAGTGGCAACTCAATAATTAAACTCTATTACATTTTTAAACATTCATATACGGGGGTGACATAGTCAGTGTTTAACTTCAGTGTTTAACTCCTTTAAAAAAAAATAAAGAATAAACAAAAAACATTCATCACCAACACCATTCATTTTATTTCTTTTTATTTAATATTTTTTTCTGGCAACCTATATATATTGCCAGTTTCGAGTTAAAGATGTATTTTTTAATGTTACAAACATACGTCATCACAGGCAGTGAAGTCTATGAACTTTTTTTTTATTAAATACATAGCTACTACTGTCAAATCTTTAAGGCTTTTATTTTGTTATTGTTGGAAGGACTGTACTATTGTTTGTAGGACTCTGACCTCCTAACTTAGCCAGATAGAATTTGTCAGAACATGAATAGGCACTAACTTTTTATCATCTAACTTAAGCAGATTGTTGACCTTTGGAGGAATGTTTTTTATTTGTTTCTTTTATCTACTTCTAGATTGAGATCTGGTCAACATAACAAAGCAATAAACTTATTGATCTATATGCCTAGTATTATCTTAATAATGCCTAATATATTTGATCTATTTTAGATTATTTCTTAACCTGGCTTACTGATAGTGCTACAAACAACTTGCGTTACGTACTTAGCTTCGAATACTTATATATTAATTAATCTTGGACTAATATTATATACTTTAGATTATTATGTAGCTTGGCTTAGCTAGAGGATACTCCTAGATGTCCTCGTGATGATTAAGATGTTTTTCGCTGGCAAAACAGCAAAGCTAGCATCTTCAGATAGGTATGTAAAAATACTAGCTTTCGTCTTAGTGTAAAATGAGTTTGTTTGCCTACCTACTTGTATATCAAAGTAGTAATGGTATAGCATGATATTTTTCATGAAGATAGCTAAGAGCAAGGATATTCAGACACGACCCTTTTTATTTTGATTTACTGCCTGTTTTATATATCTGGTTTTGGTACACAAATTACTTTAGAGAAGAGTTGCCTGAAATGTAGTCTAGAATACAATAAAATAATGTAGGTATGCAATGTGCATTGAAATGATATTTATCGGCATCCACTGTTATTTTATATTCAATTTTAATATTATAAAGAGGAAAGATTTGATTATTAATTTGATTGTTTATTATGAATGGATCGATCTGAATAATTCTTTCTCCAATAGAAAGTTACTTTATTTGTAAGTATCATTGGCTATAGGTACTTTATCCTTGTATTCCTTAAGGAACAGGAACTTCGCGGTGAAACAGCAAGGTGGAAGCTAGAATCGAATATAGAAGAAAATAGTAAGACTTTATTTAAAGAAACGTGATATTTATTTTAAATACGTGAGAATCCCTAAGGATTGATTTCGTGACGTAAATATATATACCCGTCCCTCTCGTTAACTACGCAACCGAGCGGGACGTCCGTTCGTTTGTATTAGACAAACAAACACTCAACTCTGCAACGGATTTGATTGGAAATCGGGCACATGGTACATACCAATGTATAACGTTTTGCACGATTATTTTTTACCAGGAAAATATACTATTCCTCCTATAATAATATACTTTTCATCCCACCATCTCGGAAAGAGTATTTTTAATCTTCAATATCTGAGTGGAAAAGCCGTTTTTATTCTCTAGAGGATAAAGTAAATTGAATTTGGAACATCGTGTGCACTCAGTTTGTGAATTAAAAAAAAACATTAAACCTATTTACTGCTACCTCTATGGTGCCGAATATATCATACAACTTTTTTTTTTTTGCATTTAGTCATTTCCTCGCTGAGGTGGAGTGAAAAGTTACGTGTTGCACTCGAGTGCAAAGATTTTTCACCTCGTGCTCTTTTGATTCCCTCGCTAACGCTCAGGATTCTAATTTTGAATTTTAGAATCCTTCGCTTGCTCGGTCATCAAAATTGAACACGCGGTTAAAAAGCAACTTTGCACTCTTGTATAACAAATAACTATTTCTAGTTTATGGATAAAGCTGCGGAGTATAATTTATTAATTTTAGACAATAGAAATTATTTTAAAAACAGAAATTCATTATAAAGTGTTACAATTCATCGTAGGTAGATTACAGACAAACGGTAACAAACACGAAACAAAACATTATGAGAGTAAAATAATAAATTTAAAATAGAATAAAAGCAAAATAAGACTTCTAACTCTTGGTAAGTACTAACTTTGCATGCTTGAGTTATTCATGATTATACTATGTATAGGTATAAATAAATCAATAGGTACAACGTTTTGATACCCCGTCTAGAGACTGTGATTTGACTGTTGCTTTTTACCTGTATTGTTTTAATTAAGACTTAGGGAGATGGCTCCTAAATCCAAAATTTTATTTTATAAAAAACTAGCTGCCTCCCCGCGGTTTTACCCGCGTAGTTCCCGTTCCCGTGGGAATACAGGGATAAAATATAGCCTATGTTACTCGGGGATAATGTAGCTTTCCAAAGGTGAAAGAATTTTTGAAATCGGTCCAGTAGTTTCGGAGCCTATTCATTACAAACAAACAAACAAACAAACAAACAAATCTTTCCTCTTTATAATATTAGTATAGATATTAGAAACTAGTTATGTTTAGGGACCGCTTCAATCTCGTCGTTTCGAGCGACTGGTCTCCAAAACTACTGGACCGATCTGAATAATCCTTTCACCATTGAAAAGCTACATTATCAAGGAGTAACATAGGCTATATTTTATCCCCGTATTTTCACGGAAACGGGAACTACACGGGTGAAACCACGGGGCGGAATATACTAGTTAATATAAGTAAAAAAAAAACATTAGCCTAGCGTACCTACAACACATTTGTAGTAAATAGTTGACAGTATAGTGAAGGAGACTCCGACGGTTCGTGCCAATTTATCTCCACTAGACAGCTTACTTAGGCCATGTACTGGGCCGGGACTTAGGTGAAGTTCTGACGTTGTTATTTGAGTAATTGCTCGCTGTCTCCTTGGCAATATGCACAATATATACATTCATGCCGTCTGTCTATATCTCTATATATAAGGAAACTGTAGGATAGCGTTTAGGTAAGATGAAGCGATTAAAATAAAAACTTAAACCAAAATACATTTATAGATAAAATAGTTGACCCAGATCACGGTCCAGCGAAATCGTGCCATGATGTTAAAATGAAAATGATATTAATATTTTTTAAATAAAATTAAACAAGCCTTCACATGCACTTATGAATTGTCAAATTTAGCGGAACGGAAGGTTGCTTTACTGAGAAGAAATGACAATAAACAGCTGTCATATTAAGACGATCAGCACTATCACTACATATTTAACAAAGTCGCTTTCCGCTGTCTGTCCCTTTGTCTTCTTAAATCTTTAAAACTACGCAACGGATTTTGATGCGTTTTTTTTAATAGATAGAGGGATTCAAGAGGAAGGTTTTCATATACAATACATGCATAATATGTTAGAGTAACACTGACAATTTTGAAGGTTTCTAATGTGATGTATAAGCATTGCACCCGTGCGAAGCTGGGGCGGGTCGCTATTTGCAAATAGTCGTTATATATTACTAGACAGTTAGACATCTGTCTCTTTATTTAACAAATAAAAAATTGGGTTGCAATCAGGATTCCAATAAAAATAGGCTACAAACTAAACGTTGTTTCCCACAAACACCGCATCGGAACAAAATAGTAATATAGTTAGTCAAAGTTAGATTCAATGTTCCACTGCCGAGCCGTATCGACCAGTTAAATACCGGGACAACTAATAACGGGGATCATTACTTACTAGAAGGGTATTAAAACCTATAAATCATAGGTAAATAAATCATAAGTAGGAACAGTTTAAATTTTGACATTTGTTATTGAAACTATCTATGCTCAAAGTTTATTTTTATACATTACTAGCTGACCCGACAGACGTTGTCTTGTCATAATTATGAATTTTAAATCATATAAGTTAATATCTGAGCCCTTCCACGCTACCTACCTTACCTACCCTACCTTCCCAACCTTTTAAACCTTCTCTGGACTTCTACAAATAATTCAAGACCTAAATAAGCCAAATCTGTCCAGCCGTTCTCGAGTTTTAGCGAGACTAACGAACAGCAATTCATTTTTATATATATAGACTAGCTGCCTCCGCGCGGTTTTACCCGCGTAGTTCCCGTTCCCGCGGGAATACAGGGATAAAATATAGTCTATGTTACTCGGGGATAATGTAGCTTTCCAAAGGTGAAAGAATTTTTGAAATCGGTCCAGTAGTTTCGGAGCCTATTCATTACAAACAAACAAACAAAAAACAAACAAACAAACAAACAAACAAACAAATCTTTCCTCTTTATAATATTAGTATAGATAGATTATAGCAAAGACAGTAATATTGACATAAGCACTTCGTTCTTTTTATGTTAATTTTTTTTTTCTAAAAGTTGTATGTTTCAGTCGTTTTTCTTAACCATGACACTGGCAGAGTCATCGGTCACACGGACTCATAAACGATAAATTAGATTTGGAATAAAAATAAGCATGCACAATATTTTTGATGGGAAATTATGTAGGTACTTACTAAATTAATGTCAGTTGACTAAAGTAATTTATTAAAGATAGAACAGATTTGTTTTATCACTTAAAGACACTTCATCCGCTGTTGAGTCCATGTCATTTCCACTAAAACTATGTATATGCCAATAGATACAACAAACATACAACCCAGTCCGGTAACAACGATTTTGATGGAAGTGAATTTTCGGAGCGCCATTTTTTTTGTTGTTTTTTTAATCCAATAACGGTTTTCTACGTGCAACTATGAACCGTTGATATTGATTTGATTGGATCACTCTTTATAGGGTCTGAAGCTCAAAATTCACCTATCTATTATAACGACATCATCAGTAACCTTGAAACAATTCGTAGGAACATTTTCAATAAATGTAATCAATGCAAATTGAGGTATTTTGATCCTCAATATAAGCGTAAATACGAAAAGTCTTGTGTACGCTAAAGGACTGTGCTTTAGAGTTTCAATAAACAACATATTTTTTATTATTATTTTGTACGTACCTACTCACTAATTATTTTAATAATCTATGGTATATATCTATGGTATGTATCTATACTATCTATACAAGGTTATGTATTGTTACATAACCTATTCCCCTTGTATAGATTTAACAATATAATTATCATGTTTTAAGTTAACATCAGACATGATGTAGTATTTCTTATTTGGAATGTATGGAAACAGAAGACTAATCTGGCTAAAATCAAATTAATTTTCGAAACGTAGTGCCATCTAGGAATCAACGAAGAAACTAGTTTTGCACTTAAGCTAAAATGGGCTGTCCGTGTAATTTGGAGTCATTTCAACAGATGGCGTTAATTGAAACAGAAAATTTGTTTTGTGGTAGTAATTTCTATTTTACTACTTCAAAGGTATTACAGTATTATAAAATATTGACCTAAAAATTCTTTTACGAATATAATAGAAAAGTAAAATAAAAAATTGAATTATTTTATTTGATGCTATTGATATTGGAACACTTAACGTGAAAATTGTAAAGTATTCACTAGATGGCGGTACCCGTTGCGTTAAAAATGTATACCTGCCCAAAAAATAAATATTAACATCTGCAGCATATCGTCGGTGATATTCTGAAACCGCGGAACTAACAGTGTTTATAACCGCGTAAGGTAGGTGCCGGCTTCTATAAGTATTAATTCATAAATGATTTAATTACATTCTTTGAACATTCATGCGTAAATGACTATCAATACTCAGTAGGCAATTTTTTTTTGCGATGCATAACTTTGATAGAAACATTGTAGATAAAAAATGTTGATATCTATATGGGGAAATATCTATTGTGTATTTAAAAAAATACAACGAATTCTAACAAATTTACATATACAGTATGGGACTAATATGGATATTACTATTACTGGCTAACATAAAACTATTTAACTAGCACTTTGTAACTAGCTTCGGAAATAGTAGTTTGTATATTATACATAAAATTTACTCTGTACTAGCGTCCGTGATATGGAATTCTGAAATCAATATTTTCGCATTACAAATACAATCACTATAATAGATAGTTCATAGGATCTGTGTATGTAGAGCTGGACGCTTTTTTTTTTGCTAGTATGTTCCATCATATTAAAAAAACTCGATTGTCTATGTTTAGCCATTTTTCATACAAGGTAACGAAATCAGACTCTTATATATTTGTCTTTTTCTAATTGAGTGACATTGCTTCATGAGTGAATGAAATAGAAAGCTAACGAGGTTCTACGTTTAGAACATTTTTCTCAACCGCGTGCAATAGAATAGGTACGAACGAACAAACAAATGTCAAAATATCTCTCTCGATGCCAAGTTGTTGTTGTTCTTTAGTGTTATGCTTATTTAATTTTTCGAAAAGCATCGAGATTGAGATTAACGCGAAGTTTTTTCTACAGTGAATTCGTGCGAACCTTATACCGCGTACCGCCGCTTATTTCGTATCTTTTCTAGATAATCCGCTACCTACAAGTGTCAAAATGTTTTCTGGTGTTTTCCAAATGTTTTTGTTTAAAATCGCGTTAAATATGATTTCGTTCTGTTCCTTAAAGCTTTGTGTAACTTGTGTTCTGATAAGGAATCGTAAAAGTTTTATTTTGTTGTGAAAATTTTGTTATGTGATTTGGTGGAAAGAGGTTAGTTTTTCTTCCCGCTTTTACGGGGATGCGGCCCTCAAAGGCTCCCCCTTGTGCCCTGTTTGTCCTGCCGTCGGCTCGGTGAGTAATAGCCTGTAAGTTTCTAATCGAAGGATTTTCAAATATTCACTTCATAATCGAGAAATTTGCCAAAATATGGCAACCAGTCAAAACGCATTCTTGGTTTTTTACCACACTAGAGCAGATGTTTATTATAAGAGCATGCGGAAATCGAAACATTCCTATGTACTAAATACCTAATTACCTGAGAATATCCTATTTAAGATCATTTTTTTATTTGTACCTATAATGAAGCTTTGCGAAGCGACCTTACATGAATATGTGCCTCCTTGGATTTGTAATTATAAGATAATCTGTGCTCACTCCTAATTAAATTATACAATTTGTGTATTCAGAATGATTACAATCTCAATAGATGTATAATATTCTATACTGAACACGGTCTCCGGAATATGGCTTGATAGCTATCCTGCATTAGTTAAGTGTGATAACTAGTTGGTTAGCTAATAATTTATAAGGTTTACTGAATTTCTTATGTCTTCTTCTTATGTGAAAATGGCTGATGGGATTGAGACACATCCTGGCATATTGATGGAATATGTTCAGATTCAGCAAATAGCGAGGTTTTAAAGTTGGCTATGTTTGAAATCTAAGATCATTTGCGGAAACCGTGGCACGGAAGCTAGTACATTAATAAGTGTTGGAATCTAAGCGTAACAAGATAATATTAATAACATAGATACTTAGGTATGATTGTTATAAGGTGTAAGAGGCTGAAGGGATTTCCATAATTAAGGATTATCATTAAGTTAACTAAAGGCAGTTGTTAATGAATAAGACAGAAATTAGTACAATGCAGTGAAATCTGTTAAACAGATATCCATTCTGCTGTGTTCTGATATATATCATGACTTTGTATGATGTGTGTTTGTTGTTATTGTACCTAAACTGGTTTGATAAAAACATGTATCTATAAGTACTTCCATACTTATATTATAAAGAGATAAAATCAGTGAGGTAGTAGAGTAATCTCTGGAACTACTGAACGGATTTTAAAATTCTTTTACCAATAGAAAGCGGTGTTATTGGTAAAAATCATAGGCTATATTTTATCCTTGCATTCTTATGGGAATGGGAGCTATGCGGGTGAAACTGAGCGGCAGAAGCTAGTTCCTATTATTGCTGTGTTCTTTACCAATTTGTATGTATGTGTGATTTTGAAATAAATATCTAAATAGTGTATAAATAAATAAATGTCCTGGGACATTTTATCACACATGGCTAATCTGATATACTACATATACTATTTTTAAATACATACTTATATAGATATTTACACTACATATGTTTGTTTGTACAATCATGCTGGGATCAAAGGCCAAGTGAAGCTTCATGTGCTTACTTACCAAGTTGTATGTATGTATGTTGTTAAATACGTATTAACATTGTTCCTTTCTAAATCTCACTCAATCAATACACAAGAAAAAGGTTGTTTTTTAATACTACTGGCAGTTTGTAAGCAACAATAAATAACAGGCAGATGGTCTTTATATAGAAGAGGGAGGGTATAGTTTGTTAAGAATTAGAAATGAAGGTGGTAAAACAGGTTCTTATTGAAATAAGTCTAAGACAGTGAAGGTGGAATTTTATAGTTTATAAGTAGGCAAATATATGAAATAAAGAAACTATGTTAACCATACAGTTGAGGTTGTAAGCTTGATATTGAAACTGCATACAGTAGTACATAGAAGCTCACCTTTGAAGAATATAAACCATAGGATATAAGCCAAGTTACTATGTAAAGGATATTAGGAATGGTTTTGGTTATGAAATTGTGTAGAGTTTCCCAAATGTTTTCCTTTAGGGCCGATATATTAATGAGTAAATTTGAACTAATGAACTCAGTGAGTGGATTATTATAATGGGGTGGTAAACAGAAGAAAGTAGAAGATGTGGAGTTGATGATGAGCGGTGATTGAGTTACAGATAAGTTTTAAGCAAATATTTAGAATTCACTAGGAGTTGTGGTAAAACCGTGGTGCCAAAGCTAGTATAACTATTTTTAAAGGTGAAGATATAGACAAATTTATGTTTGGAATTTAATATGGCTTGTAACAAGTGATATAGTAGAAGTTGGTAAGCGAGTTTTATAACTTGTCAAGGGGAAGGTAGCAATAATGGTTCTAGTATGAACTGAATTTTTAGGACATAGAGTATATTAAGTAATTATAATGCCTTGTGTTACTTAAGTTATTTTACATATCTACATAGTAAGTGAGCACATATTATCTGAGTAATTTTGCATAATTTGAATAAGTATGTTAGTAGTTTTGTTTCGATTTTTTATTAAATAAACATCTGCCATATTTTAAAATCCTTATGTAGGTAGGTTTTTATCTTGAAGGTGCAAATTCTTTTATTTTTGTCTTTTAAAACTCAACTATGGTGTCATTACAATTTTTATGTTATTTTAACATAATAAAAATACTAGAATTAAGTATGTGACTATTGTAAAAGTTATTTATTAATAAATAAAAGTTGATATTAAACAAAACAAGATTAATTTAATAAAGAACTATGAATTGTCTTGTCTATTTATTTACCCATCCTACTTCCAACCATCCTTTCCGTATTAAAATTAAGTGAAACACATGCTTTTTTTAAACATTTAATAATTTAAAAAAAGCATAGGGAACATTAAATAACTTGGAAAAACAAAATGTTTGTTTTATTGTACCCCACTAAGGTAATTTATAATTTTTGTTTGGTTTTGCTCACAGTGCCAGCTCATTTTATACCGGGGCGTACAGGGGCCGGATTGTTGATACTGAATGGGTTCACGTTTTATATGAAAAATCATCAGGCGCACGGGAAGAAGCAGTGGTACTGCTCGTCCAGGGACGTCCACGGGTGTCGGGCCGACGTCATCACGTACAGAGGTATCGACGGTAGAGATTACATTTCAATATTCCGCGGCAGGCACATACACAATCCTCCACGTCTGAGACAATGTCACGACGGTAGATTTATAAGAGAAAAAGATTTTGCTAATAGACAAATTATGAAGTGACTATATGTGTAGTTTATAGAGTATTATAATTATATAATGTGGTATTTTTTTTATGATTTATTGTTAATCATGTGATGTACTTATATTGATCGACGTGTCATGTTATCGTGAACGCATGTTTCTTACCGTAGGGACCTGCTAGAATTTTTTTTATAATGACAGTTTAAATGTTTTGTAAATATTATAGAAATACAGTATTCTGATACATTTATTTTATTTTATTTTTAATATCAACTCGGTAGTTAGTACGTTAATTTGTTCATGTTATACTGTATGAGAAAGTATTATTTGAATGAAGGGTTATTTAAGTGTTCTAATTAAACTGTAATTTAAGATATAGGTAATGATACAAACGTGTTTTATTTCAGGCATTTACTACCTACCGTCACACCGGACAGGTAGCATGGTACTTATATTTAATGACAACAAATACTGGATCAATAATAGGTATCAGAACACAATAAACTGGACTTGCAGGGATCGCAAACGTTTGGGATGCAACAGCTGCGTACAAACAACTGTCGAAGGCAGGTACATTAAACACAAAGGTTTCCACAACCACGCCGATAATTATACTAAGTATAATTTCAACGATTGATGTTATTACAAAAATTATGGCTGGCCCGTAATTACATCTGTGCACAGTTGTTATGATTAATATTTAAAGTACGCTTAAAAAATTATAACCGAATATTTAATCGACCAATATTTATGAAATAGAAAAATGTTGTGGGCACCTGACTATCCAAATACCACCAAGTATTAAAATCGTGTGATAGTTGTGAATATAAAATTGTAAAACCGTTAGACTATAATTTTGAGAGATTGAAAACTGTCGAATGATTGTGAACCTAATGTTTACAATTACTGTCGACGAAATAAACTTTAAGCTTTCGGGAGATTCAATAACAGTTCACAATTTATCGAGAAATAACCTATTAGCTTATAATCTAACGGGTTTTCACAATTTTACGTTGACAGCTACATTATAAATGGTCTAAAAGAAACTTAAAATGTATAGCTAGTCATCATTGTAATATGTCAGTGATTGAGAAGAGGGCACTAATTGTTAAATTTGAAGAAGCATCTGTTATGTAATATCATTATATTTAACTAGTGGCTCCCCGCGATTTCACCCGCGTTCCCGGCATCTTTAATTTTCCCAGGATAAAAAGTAGCCTATGTGTTAATCCAGGGTTACAGCTAACTCCATACCAAAATCGCTCCAACCGTTTAGACGTGAAGAAATAACAAACATACAATCACAATACGAAAGTAATTCTGTCTGTCTCTGTCTAGCTAGAGACTGAGAAAGGACATAGGCTACTTTATATCCCGGGAAAATTGAAGATCCTCGGGATCGCGGGTGAAACCACGGTAACCACTAGTAATATTATTATGTATACTCAATTGTTCAGTAATCAGTACCTACACAACCTCAGATTGTTTAGATAATTTCCATTTAAGTATCCAATGGTCTGGGGCCTTAATGTAAAAATAAGCGTATAGCTCTATAGATTTTTTAATAGTAAATTTTAAATAGAGCTACTTAAATCTTTTGTAAAGTTAAAATTAGTCTTATAATGCTCCTGTTATTTTCGATAGTCTTCTCTGAATTATATCAAAATCGGTATTTAAAGTTAATTATTTTTGTCACAATGTAGGTGGTGCCAGTAATTTTTTGTACATTATATTAAAACCTAGTTCCAAAAAAAGACAATTAAATGTAGGTAGAAAATTTGTGTTGATATTTTTTTATGACATTAGAAGTGCGATATTATTTTTAGCTTATTTCAATAAGTAACCGGCTAAGCATTTGGAATTTATTCATATCGAAAAATGATAATTGTGTAAATTTTATGTTTTAGTAATTTTATATAATAATACCCCTAAAATTAAGTACTTAATCATGTATATGTAAATTAATAAGTGAATTGATTTCCATTCCTATGATGATTTTTATTGCCATATAAAATTTTAATATTGCAGCTAAATTAAGTAATTAAATTTTATTAAGTTCCTACTTTTATAGAAATTAAGATTTGATTTTAAATATTTGCAAAAATGCGCCACCTAGTGGCAGCTATATGAACTAGGTACTCATTGTTTTGCTTACACTTCACACCACTAGATGGCGTTACTAGCTAGTTCACTAAACGGTAAAAATTGTTATTCCGAATCTTCAATTGTATAGAATTTCAATTTAGAAATTTCAGTCTATATTTTTTTACCTTGTTTGTTTCTTGCTATATTATTATTTGCTCAACAAACATTATATCTGTACGATATTTAGTTTTATACTTTAGTGTGGTGTCGAAATTTTTTAGCTTAGATTTTATGAAACAAAAAAAATTGGTTGCCTGTAAAGTCGGTATACGGGCGAAAGTTTTACGTGACAACGACTTTGAGTGGTAAAATAATTTTAATGTGAATATTCATTCGTATAGTAGGAAGAAGGATGAAATAATAGTAACAATTTAAAACATAACGTCACGTTACGTGAGCGGAGCGTAACGCAGTTTCTTGAAGTGTCACCCGGCAAACCAATTTATAAGACGTTGTCACGTCAAAAATGTGTCCTGGATATAAATTTTGATGAGTCTCCATCGAGAACTTCCTAGTCATTTACCTTACTTTACTTTTCTTCATATTATGATTAATAGTGTGCCAAATGTATTTCATAAACGATGCATTTATGAATATGACGTTGCATTTATTTAAATGTAGATATTTTTTTAAACAATTAATTCTGATTAAATGATTTTTTACTACCTAAAATTATTTCTGCTGTGTTACTTATTTATTTATCTACCGTGTATTATTTTTTTTAATAAATTATTGGCTACTGTGTTTAATTAAAAATAAATCTTATGCATAGGTACCCAAAATATTTCTGTTTTGTGCCTTAACAACCATTGATAGCGAACAAATGTAAAACTATATAATCTGTATATTTTTCATTTCAATAAAGAAAAATAAACCTTCACTATTTTTACCTTCTTTTTCAAGACATTTTAATGTTGTTTATGGTTTCAGTGGAGGACATTTAGGAAGCAACTTTTGATGTAGAATTATTATTTAATAACGGGACACTTCACAAGCAAGTCTAAGCATCTTAAAAAATGGCATAGTACAAAACGTACTTCGCAAAAGTGTTCATCTTCTCTAACCATCGAGCATGTAACCAATAGAGTAGAACTGTTAACAGTTTTGTTAGAAAACAAAATACGCCAAAAGGCTGCGCCGGCCCCTGTGTTCTGATTGGCCGACTCAAGGTCAAGTGTTGCACTAGACGTACACACAGGTCTCTTATTGGTCGGGTACTGTTTTAGTTCGAGCGTGGTTTGTTAGTTATACCGGTTATACGTGACAAATCATTGATGCGTTGCTAAACAAATGGCTCACTATTGCTACTCTATTGGTTACATGCTCGATGTCTCTAACTTACCAGAATGATAGCATACATCATCCTATCAGATATACATTAGCACAAATCGAGCTGGTATTTTTGCTCCAAAGCTCCCATTAATGACAAAGATCTTTAACTTTCAGCAATAATTTAGTAGAAAATTAGGAAAAATACTGTCTGGTTAGACTTTTAGTAGATGCAATTGCCATGTACTGTTGTAAATAAAATAGAACAAGGTTTTGAATGTGATAATCCCCTCATTTAGCAATTGTGTCATTTTAAAATCTTTAAAATTTTAATAATATAGGTAAATATTCTATTCATGTAAAAGTAGGTGTCAAGATTTATAGATTATTTCTATGCCATTATTTGCCGTCAATGAGAAAACAGCGTGATATAAATTTTTCAGAGACTTTTCGTAAATGTTAATACAGCTACCAATCACGATAAAAAAATGTCAAAGTTCAAAAAGCGTATTGTTTATTGTCTATGAATAATATACTTTGTCTATAAACATTTATGGTTTCAGTGACGTATATAACACTACAGAAAGGGCAGCGACTGTTGATGTGGAATAAATATTCTTACGGCAGGTTATGTTCGTCTAAACACCGCGAAACCTGGCAATGTACTAAACGTTCTTCGAAGAAATGTTCCACTTTTTTGACACTGGAGAATGGTAAGATCGTCCGCCATACTGGAACACACAATCATACACCGTCTCAATATCATCGCGCTAATGACGGTACTTATATTAGAGTTTAGAACTTTTGTTTATTCTATAGTTTTTCGAATTTGCTCGTCTTAGTCGAAATAGGTTGATCGATTTGAAATCTGCAGAATATTATGCGAACAATATTTCGGTATGTAGGTACCTACTGTATTGGTGTTGTGCAAAAAAATATTTTGTTGACCAAATATTACAAAAACGTCATAATTGGACTCAAATTTCAAATATTGTATTTGGACGATTTGATAATAATATCTAAATCTGTGGTGGGCTTTCGTATCCTTAGAAATAAATAAAAAATGGTGATGTAACTAGCAAACACACTTATAGTAGGTAAATGTATTTTTTAACTATTTCTATTCTAATGTCGACGTTAAACAAACTATTACATTGACCAATTTTATTGTAATAGCTATGTAATTAAATAAAATGTTGCAATTAAAATCTTGTGATACCTAATAACTGAGTTCATTTATTATTCTATTCCTAATCTTTAATAAAAATATATCGCATTTATTGTAGTTTTATTATATACTAACAATCCTACCCCTTAATATAATAAGTATTTACTGTAGTTTTACTTATGGGGTTTACCAACTATAAATTTTCTTAAAACTAAGAATTATATGGTGGTAGACCTTATCTTTATTATAAGTATATAGACTATAAGTAGAGTTAATGCTTTTCATACATACTCCTATCGTTTCTTACTAATTCCTTGTTTTGCTTTACAGCTCGATACATACGCGATGCACACGACCAGTTACTCACTATGCTTGACATATACGTGAACACTTTGCAGGACAGCCTCTGTCGAGAGCGTAATGTCTTTGAGATATTCAAGAGAGATGATTAAATTAGAACATCTAGACACTACTAGATGAGGCAGAAGCCTACTGGACTATACAAAACATTCCCACACCCAGAACAATTCTGTATTATGTCGAAAAAACGACTTTTATGTATTGACGAGGAGCCAAAAAATTGCCGCAAATACCATAAAGTGGCGCAATGTTAAGGATACAGTAACTTTGACATAAGTACCATAGGTTTTATGTAATTCTGAAAAAAAGGTTTTTTGAAGGAGGTAGGGCGCAACGGACTCGTTCCGAATTTGGAGCAGCCCAACTGGGGTAGTACCTCCACCTTACAGAAGACCGCAGCCAAATAACACTACTTGTAGTGTTGTGTTCCTGCGGTGAGTAAGGTAGCCAGAGCTCCATGAGGAGACGCTGTAGCGGCAGTGGGGGGACCAGTGATGGAGTAGCGTCGTCGGGGTATGCAGGAGTGATACCTGTCGGTCGTACCCTACCTATGGCATAAAAAAATGCTATCTTGTCTTAGTGCAGTATTGTTCTGGGGGTGCGATATATAATATACCCGGACTATGACTAACATTTATTATATCATAATCAAAATATGTAGTTTGTATTCACGATTTATCTGTAACTGGCTGACTACGCTATTCTGAATTCAAGCTCGAAACTGAACTCGTATTGCTGTCCCGCTTGTGTATGGTGCAATATGATAGTGTGTTCTCTCTCTGCGTATTGATTCGGGTTTTGAATTCAGAATGGCATAGGTGAAGCATTATATTATTCGCATTAATCGATGTATTACCTATGTAGTTGTACTATGTTTATATCTAAGGGAATAAGCGAAGTTATCTTGTAAAGAAGGATTCGTAGGAACTATAGACGTAAAAAATGGGATATACAGGTCTGCTTGGTTTGAATATCGAATGATATTACATTGAAAATTTGGTCCTATAAATGACAGAAAGATATGTTAAAGAAAGAGAGCTTTCGTTCATGTTATTCGTAGAAATATACCTATTATTCAAACACGTTATAAACTATATGCATAGGTTAATCCAATTTTCTCTTATTAATCCAACTACCCACACTTTTAATCACTATAATTCATGTAAGCAGTAGTCTCTAGTCAACCAAAAAAAGTAAAAAAAATAAAAGCAAAAAAAAATTAATGTTATACTTATAGTCAATACGAATATCCTCTTATGTGTTAGGCAACTATATATTGCAACCTACGTCTAAGAAACATTAAATGTATTCATCAATATATAAAAATAGATATACGATTAGTTTAAGTGGACGTACTTCTGCAAGCAGGAACCAATCAAGCTAAAATCTTAATCAAATGCCTTCAAAATGCACCTTCTATAAATAAACCCAGTAAATATCATAATAAGCAGTCGAATTTTATCAGAAAGGGACACAAAATAGTGATTGGATTGATTCCGTTTTGCATAAGTAGGTCCAAAAGTATGGAATGGCGTAACAGCGCGAGTAAAAAAAATACTGTTGAAACGTGATAATATCGGTCTGATTTTGGAAACTAGAATAAGAAGATAAACGTAGAATAAGAATAAAAAATCATGTTACCCATTTAGAAAAGTAGCTATACATACTCATGTACTCGTATTTAAAATGCTTACATGTATTTATTGTAGTTCAAATAAAGGACGTAAATAAAGTAGATATAATGGTTTTTGATTGATCCTCCAATAAAAAAATTATAAATATAAATATCCTGGGACATTTTTCACACACGGCCAATCTGATTCCAAACTAAGCAGAGCTTGTGATATGGTAACCAGACAGCTGATATACTACATATACTACTTTTCAATACATACTTATATAGATATTTACATCCAGACACAGGACAAACAGACATATTCATAGCTAAATAACAATTCAATCAATTATAGCTAAATAACAGCCAAATTTGAAGGTTGGTATTTTCTTGTCTCTAATTCAACAATCCACTACTTACCCCGAAGGTACCGAACATTTTACTAACATATATTTTTTTACAGTGAAATTCGTTCAGGATAGACGCAAGAAAATACTGGTTATGTACAACGACCATACATATAGTAAGCATTTTGTTGGTAAAAAGGGTGCGCGCTGGAAGTGCTCCAAGCAGAACGCTACCCGCTGTACATCGTTCCTACGGCTGGACAAACGTGGCTACATACTTCACAAAAACGAACATCACAACCATGCACCGCCTTTCTACCATTTTAGCTCAGATGGTACCTATGTAAAACTCAATTGAGCTTTATGTCAAGTGAGTCCCCACTTCTCCCAGCGACGCCCTGAGCCGAGGCACGGTCCCGCAGGGGGCGCTCTCTGCGCTGTCGCTAAATTTTCCTTCGGTTGAAAGCCCTCTGCGCTCACCGAAACAGTCCGCGTCCGACCTTCTAGTCAATAAAAAAAAACTCAATTGAGCTCACTCATAAATGTGGACTTAAAAAAGTTTAGAATATTGATGTGAAACATCTATAGCGGCACGTAAAACCGATTTCTTCGCCACGGCATGCGTCGCCACGCGTGGTTGTACGGTTGTACGGTGTGGCATATTACTTTTACAAAATAATGTCGATGTTTCACATCTGCCAGGCGTCCCGTGACGGCTCATAGTTGAAATCCTGGCAACTCATCAAAAAGTATAAATGACAGTTCAACCACAGATAGCTCAATAGTTTGTAGTAAAATACAGCCGTGGTGGCTCAGTCGTGGAGGTTCAAACCCCGGCCTCAGAGTTTTAAAACTTACGTACGGATTCAGAAGTAAGTACGTACGGTGAGTAAACCTGCATATCCGAGATGTCACAATTAAAAGCATGTGAAGTCCGCCAGTCCGCACTAGGTCTATGGCCTAATCCCCCTCGTTGTTAGGGGAGGGTCATGCTCTTCGGTGGAGACGTATGAGCTGATGATGATGATGATGACTCGTGATTATGTACTCAGAAAAATAATCAGTGTTAGTAAATATATATCCAGTTTTGAATGTCAGAATAACTTTTCAATTATAATAGTTAAGATCCTGGCAACACCTTTAAAGATTTCATTTAGGTACATAATAGACATATAGCTTAATAGTCCGTTTGTCAAACACATTTTTAAAATATGGATTAAATATGTCTTTCTCTTTCTGATTCAATGAATGTGTAGAAGTTTATATATAGTAGAGAAAATAATATATAAAATTAAATTATCGACTCTTTACGTCCAATGTATTTTTTTGTCTTATTATATTTACAAATACTTCCAAATAATTGTTATTTGTCTCAGTCATTGTAATAGCGTTACCCAAATTATCTAAAACAGTCAATAAATAATATTCATTCATTCATTCATTCACTAATTAATTACTAACTACTGATGACAATCCTGGTAAGCGTTGTGTTGCTACAAAAAAAAAACAAAATCAATAAATATTAGCGCCAGTGTCGAGGAAGCGAATGGAATGCTAGGATGTTTACATAAATAAACATGATAAATGACGATAACACATTTTAATTCCCTACTTAATTTTTTTATTATTATTAATATTTATTTATTCTCCAGTCGAGTACATCCGCGACTGTCGTGGCAAGTCGTTGATAATGTTTAACGAGTACACTTACTGCAAGCACTACACGGTGAAGAACGGTGCTAGGTGGAAGTGCTCGAAGCAGTTCACCAACAGATGTAACGCCTACCTCCAAATGCACGATGATGGAACCCTCATCACCTACAATGAAGATCACAATCACCTGCCAACGCCGTACCATCGAAATTCCGATGGTATTTTATTTAAACTATAAATACTGACCATACTGAGATCTATTCTCTGTCTAGAAGAAATCGCTTTTAGGGATAAGCCGCTTGTGTATTTAGTTAAGTTTTATTTTTACATCTGTTTTTGTCATTTGGTGTACAATAAAGTGTTATCTTTCAATCGATTATATTGCGTTTTATGGAAACCTGTAATTAAGGCAACACTTGAGTTTTGTTTTAAATTATTTGTATATCTATATAAGTGTGTTTGGTTCTCCAATAAATAAGTAATTTTAGATTAATGAATGTCTGCCTTATTATTTCAGTATCTGGTACGCTCAATGTCTGTAGATATAAACGGGCCTTAAGAAGTCTCAAAAGATAACGTTGTCTTTTAAAAATTAATGTAAAAAGGTATTATAAATTAAATATTGATACCAAAGTGACGATGACTACTAAAGTTTAGTCCAGCTTAGTTGTGCTTATGAAAATCTACGAAAAGTACGGTACCTACACAATATTTACTCGTTTAATTATTCAAATTTTAACAGGATTATTTTTAACTATATATTATACAGCTAATATTGAATTAGCATTTTACAGAGTAAATTATAGACATTTTTTTATTTATTACAGTCAAAATTATTAGAAATGCAAAAAACCGGTTCCTGTTGATACACGCGAAACACACGTACCATAGACACAAGGAGGCCAAAGATGGCGTCCGATGGTGCTGCACTCGGAAAGGGCAAGATAAGTGCAAGGCATATTTGGTGGTCAGTGATAAGAATAATCACATATTAAGGGGTAACTCACACCACTATCACGAGCCAAACAAGTACGTGGAACGATGATATAAGATGAATATCATTATATTTCCTTTAATTTTTTTTATTATTATTAACATTTATTTATTCTTCAGTCGAGTATATCGGCGACAGTCGTGGGAAGTCGTTGATAATGTTTAACGAATACACTTACTGCAAGCACTACACGGTGAAGAACGGTGCTAGGTGGTAGTGCTCGAAGCAGTTCATCAACAGATGTATCGCCTACCTCCAAATGCACGATGATGGAACGCTCATCACCTACAATGAAGATCACAATCACCTGCCAACGCCGTACCATCGAAATTCCGATGGTATTTTATTTAAAATATAAATACCTTAATAAAATACTGTCCATACTAAGTTCTATTCTGTTCTGTCTGGCAGAAATAAGACCGTCACTTGTGCCTTTAGTTAGGTTTTAAGCAATTTTAATGTTTTTTTTATTTGTCATTTGATATACAATAAAGTGTTGTCTATCAATATCAACTGATTCTATTGGGTTTTATGGAAACCTGTAATTAAGGCAACCTTTTTTTATATATATCATTGTGTTTCTCCAATAAATAAGTAATTTTAGGTTAATAAATGTCTGCCTTATCCTTTAAGTATCTAGTACGCTCAATGTCTGTTGATATACGGACCTTATGATATAATAATCTTTCTATAAAGGTCTGAAATGATAACGTCGTCTTTTAAAATGTAATTTAAAATGTTTTGGTTGGTAATAAAGTATACCTATTATGTTTGCAAAATAAAAAATTAAATATTGTTATCAATGTGATTTTCATTTTAATATGTTAAAACGTAGGTGAGATGACTAATTATATTCCATGTCGATTTTAGTTGTGCTCATTTCATGATATTGACTCTATTTTTTTTATAATTACAGTTAAAATAATTCGAAATACCAAAAATCAGTTCCTGTTGATGTACGCGAAACACACGTACCATAGACACAAGGTGGTCAAAGATGGCGTCCGATGGTGTTGCGCTCGGAAAGTGCAAGAGAAGTGCAAGGCATATTTGGTCGTCAATGCTGAGAATAATCTCATATTAAGGGGTAACCCACACCATTATCACGAGCCACGAATGTACGTGGAAGGCAATAATGGACTATATGAACATATAAAAGTAACGAGAGAAAAGTGGTACTCTTAAAAATCTAGTATTAATGATCTAATAATAAAAAATTTTGGGCTAAATCTCTTATGATCTAAGATCCATGTGATCCATGTTTGGACTTTCTCTCATATTAAATTATGACCTACTAGTGGCTCCCCGCGGTTTCACCCGCGTACCCGGGAGGTCTTCCATTTTCCCGGGATAAAAAGTAGCCTATATGTTAATCCAGGTTATAAGCTATCTTTATTCCAAATTTCATTCAAATCCATTCAGTAGTTTTTACGTGAAAGAGTAACAAACATCCATACATCCATACTTACAAACTTTCGCCTTTATAATATTAGTAGGATTCAAATAACCCACCTGATTTTTTTACTAATACGCTATTGATTGTATTTTGAAATTAAATGTAAATTAACTCACGCTTACTTAAATAAAACAAATTTATATAGAATAGTATTATATAGGTAAACTAAAATATGTAAAAAATATAAGTGAAACGGTTTGTTTTTGATTAATTGTAGATTAGAAAATAAGACATCATTGAATTAATGAATTAAATCTGTTTTCTTCCTTGAACATTTTTTCACTAGTTATATGGTCCCTGAAAAAACCTAACCTTAAAAATATACTATAGGCAATATTTTAAATATGGACAAAATGCTGGTAGTTATTTTCTGTTTGGTGTTATTAATATACTTGCATAAAACTTAAAAGTGACTTCCTAATATACACTGAGTGTAAATTTATCATAAAGCAATCGACCCTGGGCGTAAGTTTGTTAAGTATCTAGAAGCAAGACTAATGAATAATGCTTTCACCAAAGAAAATTACGTTACCAGGGAGTAACATATGCTATATTTTATCACAGTATTTCTAAGGAACCGGGAACTACGCAGGTAACACCGCGCGGAGGCAACTTAATAAAGAAAAAAATATGATTATGGTCAAGGAAAATTTTTTTTCAGCAACTTTTATACAGACAGCACACCACGCTGCTGATGCATCAGGGACACACGTTCTACAAACATAGTAACCTGAAACACGGTACGCGTTGTATATGTGCACGAAGAAGCCAGACTGGATGCAAATGCTTTATTGTCTTAACACGTTAAGTGCGAAGCGAGGCCTAAATCACCCCTGATGCAACTTCCCTGTGGTGCGGCAAGCAAAAAAGTGAATTTCTCTGTGGTGCGAATGGCATAGCTTTGGTTTGGTCCAGTGTAGGAAAGTGATAAATATATATTTGAGATCACTAATGGTTCTCGGACTCGGTGGTGTACCTACCTTGGTACCGGATGTCTTAGGCCTCGTGCCGCACTGAATTAATATAATTTTAATGCAGTGCGGAACGAGGCTAAAACGTCCCATGACTCAACGCGAGCTTCCCGCGACCAGTGTTGTGCATCACGTCGATTGGGGATTGATTGAACCGCATTAAGATTTTCATATACAAATAGAAAGATAAACCTTATGCATAAACCGTAATCCATTATTTTCCAATAATAAGTCTGTAATAGGTGCCTCTTAATGGTATAGAATGGAACGCTTCGTGCGCGAGTCCGACTCGCACTTGGCCGGTTTTTTTTTCTTTATGGCGCCTTAAAGCACAATTTAGATTATTTAAAAAAAATGTATCCTTTGATAGCTTTGTGTTGTTTTGCCAGGTTTTGCCCTTAAAACGATCTAATGAGATATAATTGATCAAAATCGGTCAAGTCATTGCGTAGTTAAGACAGTTTAAAAACGTCGATATTATTTTTCCCATCACTAATCGCAGCGAAAATTTGCCCTATTTCAGTGCGTTACGAGGTGTATAAGATCCCATATTTTGTTTTGCTAATAATTCCTAAACTAGCCATCAGATCCCGGGGCGACGGTGGATTAGGGTTCATCAATTCACTGTCTATAGCAATAAGGACCAAAATTCTCATTTATCTTTGATTTCGCGCCAGAAAATGGATTTTAGTCTGTAAAAGGAGGTGGGGTCTAATAGACCGCGTGTCGCCCTAACGTCTGGTCACGGTACGGGCCGATTATGCCTCGTGCCGCAGGAACGGAAAGTATGCAAAAATTGGTGCCGCAGCTAACGTGTTAAACGATAACAATAAAGTAATAAAAAGTAGCAAAAACCATCAACACGAGCCGATAAAATACTATCGTACCAAACATGGGCTCTATATACCGCATAATAAAAAAATTACGTCGGTTTAAGAAAATTCACGACTTTAAAAATAACTGTACCTGATAATAGATTATCTCTAGTTTTCAACGATTCAGCTTTATACCCGCTCTTAAGTAGTTACAATATGTGTCAATTTGCAACTGAAAAATTGCGGTTTTATGACGTATTCGAAAACTCCGAAGATTCCCTGAGGGTGAATGTCTAGACTTTAGAGTTCGATACAAACGCCCTCGGCGAGTTTCGGGATACTTCGTCGTACTCCGTCAGTGCATTCCCAATAATAATTATATTCCGTAAATACGTAGGTACCTATTAGACTGGAAGTAATTGATACTACTTTTCATAAACGTGGAATTAGGGATTTTATTACATAGTAACTAAGTAAACTTTGGGAGGCCTTTGCCAAGAGGCAAACTGAGTTAAAAGATATTTTATGGAAAAAAGAAAAAAAAAGAAGGAAATTACAACTCATTAAATTGTATACTTAAGTGTTAATAATTAGTAATTTTAAGTAATTAATCACGTAACTGATCTCAGTAATAAAGGCTATTTATATTTATTTTTAATTTATAAGTAAACTTTATCATTGAATAGAATGTGGTTGCTTAATTAGCAAAATATTACTTATACTAACTTGTTAGTCGTAATTTTAAATGCTGATCTTTATACTTATGCTATTTTTCATTCAGATCAGATATTCTATGAAATATTTAAAATTATAAAAAATCTTATATTATGATGTCAATCATAAGTTGCCTATGTATAGTACTGTTGATTATATCTACTTAGGTAAGAATAAATATTTTATTTATGCTGCTTGTTATACCATATTTGTTCACTAACGCCTTCTAGGGGTACGTTAAATAAATATACATAGTATTTATTACAACCAACATGATTATTTCACTAATATTTTTAAGATGAATCCTACGATTCGTCGGCCCGTTCGGCCGTTGTCTCATGAAAAGTGACTTATGCAGGTAAAACATACCGCATTTCGCTCTTAATATTTCTCAATACATATATGTATTGTCAATGAAAAAAAAACCTTAACATGTACGACCAAGACAAGTACCTACTACTTGCTGAGTATATTCCCGACTCTACTTACAGATCGCCTTTTTCGAAAGGCATCTCCGCCTATTTAAAACAAACCTTCCTTTCCTATAATATATAAATATTTTTTGATTTATTAATTAATATTTGTTTTTACTCCAGCAAAACTCATCACCACGTCAAACAACAAAGAGTTATTGATGTACAAGAATTTTACATACTGTAAACATTACATCATGATGCACGGTTTGAGAAGGTGGCGGTGTGCCGTCCATGCATCCAAGAGCTGCTCAGCATATGTGGTGACAGACGAGAACCTTAGGTGTATGGATAGTAACGAGGAACATACACATTTACCGAGGAATTATGTGCTTAGTCCAAGTGGAGTGTATGTAAGGATAATTTGAGAAAGCTCTTGAGGACTCCAGGACTCATGGACATCATATTTAATATATGCCGTTTGTTTTTTGTAACTAAATAAAAGTAGGATCACAACCATCATCTTTTTTCACTAATATTTCTCCGATGAAACCTCAATTACGATTGGTTAGGCGGTTGTCTCATGAAAAGTGACTTATGAATTTGTTTTATTAAATTTTTATATTTCTCAAACCCCAACACATATACCTACTGTCAGAGAGACCAAATACGTAAATGCTGTTTATTGCCAGATCTTCTGCAACAACCTTCCGAATCGCCTATTCATAATTGCTGAAGGCCAATTAAAAATACTTTGCATTTTTTATTAAATATTTTGAATTTTACAAAAAAGTTTTTATTCCAGCAAAACTCATCACCACGTCAAACAACAAAGAGTTATTGATGTACAACGATTTTACATACTGTAAACATTACTTCATGATGCACGGTTTGAGAAGATGGCGCTGTGCCGTCCATGCATCCAAGAGCTGCCCAGCACATGTGGTGACAGACGAGAAACTTAGGTGTGTGCGTAGCAACGAGGAACATACACATTTACCGAGGAATTATGCGATGAGTTCAAGTGGAGTGTATGTTAAGATTAATTGAGAAAGCTCTTGACGACTTGGTTCTAGGAAGAAAGAAAGAAAGAAAATACATTTACACTATCACTTCACTTCTTTTGTATAATGGCACCAAATGTGTTTATTTAACACAATTCCATTTACACTATACTAGCCCACCCGGCAAACGTCGTTCTGCCATAAGAATGAAATGTCATAGTGACGCGATACTTCATCTAAATGACTTAACGCCTTGACCCGCGCAACTTCATTAGCGTCACTTGCCCGTTTTTACAACAGTTTTGATTGATGCTCCACTCCTATTTGTCATAGCGTAATTATTTATACATAAAAACCTTCCCCATGAAATACTCCGTAACTTGGTGAAAACCGCATGTAAATCTGTTCAGTAGATTGACACTATTTATTGCTTTGTTTATAAAAGGATATTAAATAGAATATGATAAAAAACATTTTATTACTATTTATACTTAGCGTAACTCATAATAAACGACTGCTTAATACTTTTGTGTGTTATCACTAACTTAATATCTTCTATAAATTATAAATTTTTGGTAGTACATAACTGGTACTTAGTAGTAAGTCGTTCATAAAGGTTAGTTTTAATGATTCTCCACTCAATTCTTCTGCCACACCAGCATTCATACAATAAACTATGTAGAATATTTTATGTTTCAATAATTCCATATTAATTTGGCCTAAATCTCGTTAGAGGAGGCTCGTGCACCTCAGTGGAGACGTATAAGAGCTGATGATGAATTTAAAATGTTATGTTTCCTATTTATTTTACAGTTCATTATATTAAAACAATAAAAGGTATAACAATGGCGATTTGGGAGGGATATTCGTTTTATAGACACGCTACACTTAAATCTGGGAAACGCTGGGCTTGCTCCAAGTGCAACGCTTACTTGATCATCAATGATGAAGGGTCCGTCATCAAGAAAAGGGCAATACATACACATGAACCAGTATCGTATTATAGATGCCATAACGGTACTTATATTCGAAAATAGTAACGGTTTTTAGTCACCCATCTCCCTCTTTCTTACTTCTTGTCGCATGAGAGAGAGAGCTGGCTGCATAAACTTTTTTATTCTGTTTTTTTTTACGATTTACCTCTGTGGTACTTTGTGTTTCAACATAACCTAACTGATGTATATGCTGCCTATATACATACTACTGTAATAATTGATATGTATTTAAGTCAATATATGCTAAATAAAGAAAAAAAATACCTATAAATTACATGTAAAAAATGTGTCTCAAATCACTTATGCCGCTGTATCATTTCTAGATTGTAATAAAAACCATTAAATAAAATCTATTTAACCGTCTAAGTAGTCTAACTTAATTAATTATTTTACAAGTATGTATAACAACCTTATGTCCTTGCTTAGTTTGGATATAAGTACATGTATGTATATAACAAGGTACGGCTTTCTAATACCTTAACGAAGAATAAATATTTTCAAGAAATCACTATTTTGTCTAAATCTAATGTGAGTACCTACTATGAATCGGTTTCTGATATCCACAAAGTAAACTATATTTTATGTATATTGGACATCCCTTACTTGTTTAATAGGATGAAAAGAGAAACAACATTATTCGATTCAGTTTTGTCCTGATTTTGTTTTTTGTTTACCTTCCAAAAGTCCATTGGCATATTGGTAACTTACTTTAAGCCTTACTTATTATATATATACTAGCTGATCTGCGCAACTTTGTCAGCGTCACGTTTTGTTTTTGCAACATTTCCTATTGATACTCCGCTCTTATCGGTCTTAGCGTGATGATATGTAGCCTATATCCTTCCTCTATTAATGGTCTTCCTCTATCAGTAGCTCCCGAAATTACAGCGTTTAACCAAACAAACTCTTCAGCTTTATATATACATAGATTTATATATCAATAAAATTTTCATTGGTTAAAAAATTATGTTTTATTTACAGTAAGGTACATCTGTAGAAGTGGAGGGACAGAGGTACTTTTGTTCGACGGGTACACATATTATAACAAATATCCTCAAAGGGCGTCAGGGTATCGTTGGGCGTGTACGAACGGAAAGAAATGTAAAGCATATATAATAATGGAAGAAGGATTAATAACAAGAATGAACGGTATTCATGCGCACCAAAGGCCCAAATTGTTTCGTTGTAAAGACGGTACTTATACAAAAATCTGAGCATGAGGCATCAAACCCGAAAAATTTTAGGTATTGAATTGATAAATATCGTTACCTAAATTTGCAAAACTAATAACTCCACTTTTTTTTATTAATTAATTTTGATGCAGGATGATTCTAGATCTCATCTAGATTATATTAGGTTTGCAAATTAAGGTATCGATATGTCAAAGTATGTATATTCTTTGTAAGACACAGATTGTCTTTGTGGATCTGACTTTCGCTGTGGGCTCGATTCCCAACCAGGACAAACATTTGTATGTATAAAAATTTCCGTTTGTTCTGAGTTTGGATGTTAATGTTAAAATATATTTAAGTATTGATTTAAATATAGGATATAAAGCATTAGCTTTATCTGCTTCGTCATGTCATCAGGTGACATCCTTTAGCAAATACTCAGTTTTTTTGACAACACACCACAGACTGTATTACATATACCTATTTTTATTATATGTTTAGTTTGTCTTTGTTTTATTCCTTAGTTTAATTTAATATTACAAAAATTTTTTTTTATGATTTTTGGATAGTTCATAACATCACCATGCCTTTATAGCGTCCTTCTATTGTTTTATTAATTTTGTCTGTGATATCAAATAAAGTATTAGTTATAAAATAAAATGAATTAACCTAATTAAGATTTATGTTCCAATAAATATGATTATAATGCCAAAAATAATTTACTTGCGATTATTTACCTATTTTATAATAATAAAGATTTAAAATACAAGTTGGAACACTTATTCAATTTTTATCCGTTCCCACTATCTCACAAAAAAACTCCATATATACAATAGTAATTTTATTTACAGTACAATATATACGAACAACTAGAGGGACTGAGTTACTATTATATAATGGGTACACGTACAACAAACATCACGAAACGGGTAAAGGGCATCGATGGGCGTGCACAAACAACAAAAGATGTAAAGCATTTGTAATTATCTACGACGGACACAGAACTAAGTGGAACGATGATCACCCACATCCACCGCCGAAATTGTTCCGCTGTAAAGACGGTTCTTACGCAAGAGTTTAAATATGCTATCTTTTAAGATAATCTTTTCTTTGATATCTTTTAAGCTGTTTACAACTTGGCTGGAAGTTGACGAATTTATTTTAAATATTATGTATTAATTTAATTAAGTCACTTAAGTACCTAAGGTAAATGCCCCAATGGTGGCAAGCTTAAGAAAAAAAAACTGGTTTTTGTGAAATATTACCAAAATTGTGAAAGCTTCAGCACTGAATATAGTGAAACTGTTAAGTCCAGTCCTTATTTAATATTTGTAATGTGTTACGCGTGAAATACGGCAAAGCTGGATTCAATTAATTAAAGAAATAAAAGTTGTAGTTTTGTGACCCAGTCTTGGACAGGGAAAATCCATTAATGGACACCCCAGTCTTAGTCTTACTTTATCTTTATTTCATGGCTAACACATCAAACAAAACAAATTTTGATTTTAATTAAGCAATACTATTTTACAAGTGAAACTTTCTGCTCACCGCCTTAACGAATTCCTTAAGAAAAGCCGTCGTTGTCAATTTTAAATCACTTTACACTTTGTATTCGCGCAAATTTGTACATATAACTGACTGAATTGAATAAAACGTTAAACTTAGATAGTTCGATGTCTAAAGTCTATGTCACAGTGATCCCAATGTAAAAAAATTAGCTCATGTCCGAATTGTAGATGTTTCTTTTAATTTGTGGCCATTACTGGTACCTTGTCCACCACTGGCACACCTACGATACAACACTTATGACTTAATTCAGGCATACGTAAAAATTTGGGAAGAGGGGGCAACGGATAACGTTCCTTCTTGTAAGCTCAGTCATAAATATTTAAGAAGTTATGTATATTATGTACTCACTAGTTTAATACGATACAAATGCTTTAAGTAAAATTTCTCCCATTCCCCAATTTTATACTAGGTATACGTAAGGCTGTTCATCAAAATGATTAGAATCTTAATAAAATATTTTAAGTAATGATTTTATTTTTTCCATGATTTAAAATGTTCATTTTTTAATTAATTGTGTCCTAATGTATTGCAAATACTCAGTTGTTTTGACACCACACCACAGACTGTATTATATATTTTATATAACTTATTATATGTTTAGTTTGTCTTTGTTTTATTCCTTAATTATTATAATTTTTTTTATGATTTTTGGATTGTTCATAACATCATGCTTTTATAGCGTCCTTTTATTATTTTATTAATTTTGTCTGTGATATAAAACAAAGTATTATAAATTATAAAGTTAAATTAATGAACCGAATTAAGATTTTTGATCCAATTATTATTATTATAATGCCAGAAAGAAACTGCTTACTTAGGATTGTTTAGCTTTTTTAAATAAATTAAGATTTAAAATACAAGTTGGAACACATATTCAATTTTAATACGTACATTCCTCAGAATCTTACAAATAAACTCCATTTATACGTTCCCACTATCTCACAAAAAGACATCGATACAAATAGTAATTTTATTTACAGTACAATATATACGAACAACTAGAGGGACTGAGATACTATTATATAATGGGTACACATACAACAAATATCCCGGAACGGGTAAAGCGCTTCGATGGGCGTGCACAAACAACAAGAAATGTAAAGCATTTGTATATATCTACGACGGACACAGAACTAAGTGGAACGATGATCACACACATCCACCGCCGAAATTGTTCCGCTGTAAAGACGGTTCTTACGCAAGAGTTTAAATCTGCTATCTTAAACAGCTTGGAATTTGACGAATTTCATTTAAATATTATGTATTAATTTAATTACACTTAAGTGCAACACCTTAATTCAGGCATACGTTAAAATTTGGGAAGAGGGGGCAACGAATAACGTTCCTTCTTATAAGTTCATGTCATAAATATTGAAGAAGTCATGTATATTATGTATAGACTGCAAGACCATGAAGAAAAATTACCGGTGATATGAATCACCGTGAAAAACGCATAGAAGGCTGTTAGTGTATCTTAAAATAACTCTGAGCACTATGCCATCAGTTCTGAGTGGTACATGTGAGTAGGTAGGTACGTGAGTAAAAGGAATTTCTTCAACTGAGGAATAAAGATCAAATATTACTGTACGACGTGTTTTATAGCTTATGGATGATAAGGATTTGAAGGATGAGAAGGATTACACAAATCCCGTACAGTTATAAATGACCTATATTGCTCCCTAAATTACCGGCGAATTAAAAGGTTGCACCAACTTCCGGTACCACCAATTTTGTACGGCACTAGGTTTTTCGAAATTTATTTTTAATCATCTATAAGCTATAAAACACGCCGTACAGTAGTAATATTTCATCGTAATTTCTCACTTGAACTTAAGAAATTCCATTTACTCACGTACCTACTGACATGTACCGCTCAGAACTGACAGCATAGTGCTCAGAGTTATTTTAGGATACAGTAACAGCCTTCTATGCGTTTTTCACGGTGGTTCATATCACCGGCAATTTTTCTTCATGGGCTCGTAGTCTAGTAGGTACTCACTAGTTTAATACGATACAAATGCTTTGAGTAAAATTTCTCCCATTCCCCAATTTTATTCTAGGTATACGTAAGGCTGTTCATCAAACTGATTAGAATCTTAATAAAATATTTTAAGTAATGATTTTATTTATTCCGTGATTTCCAATGTTAATTTTTTAATTAATTTTGTCCTAATGTATTTCACAGTTTTCATTTCGTTTATGATATTAATATCTAGTATCTAGTAATAGGTAATCAGTATATCTAGTAATATAGCACTAGTAATCTAGTAGGTATTATAGCATCTGAAGAGTGAAGCAATATTATGGATATGGAATTTAGGATATGTATACATAAATAGAATTACCATTTGTTCAAAAATAACTTCTATTTACTTGCAGTAATATACTTCCGTACAGCTAGAGGTGCCCAGGCTTTAGTATATAAAGGTTTCACATATTACAACAAATATCCGGGAAGAGGCTTAGGACAGCGATGGGTGTGCACAAACAACAATATATGTAAAGCTTTTATGGTCATCCGTGATGGACGTATCACGAAAAAGATCCATGATCATACCCATCCACCCCCCAAATTGGTTCGCTGTAAAGACGGTTCTTACACGAGAATTTAAGATTGCCGACTTCATAAACAAGATTCTTTGTAAAATCGGTACTTTTAGATAAATATGAGTATGCTCTGTATGCCACACCTGATGATGAATTCCTTGTTAATCTTATGGGCATTGCTTAAAAAAATTTCATAGAACTGAATAGGTACCGACCGAGTAAATATCTATTGTTATCTGAAAATTAACTGTACTATCAGGAAAATTTCTCTCAGGGTTAAATTCTTATTATTGTTAATGTATTAATAAATATTAAAAGATAATACGATATATAAGGAAACTGATAATAGAAGAGCATGATTTAAAAAAAAAATCGCCAATAAAAGAAGTAGTAAAAACTACACTAATAACCTAAACTTTTAGATTTAATTAGTTATGTATCGTATTCTTTTCTAAAGTAAATATAATTATTTTTGACGAGTGTGGAAATATGGTATAATTCGTTATACATATGTCTTAGGTATATGAAATAAATAACATTGATTGGTAAAATATACCCTTATTTTATTTCTTATCTCTCGTCATTCATTCGAACTGCTAGGTATAGGAAAATATTTAGGTAATGTACAAATGTTACACAAACCGAAAACAACTGTAACAAAATAATAGTGAACGCTGAACATGTATTAAGAAACAGCAAAATAATCCAATGCATTTTTGCTTATATCCGATAAAGGTTAATTAATCGTCAAAATTTTTCTACTAGGTATGTTATAATTGTTGTCCATATCCTCGAAGTCTTTATTAAAAACTAAAGCGAATTCAAATGTTAGGACTCAAATTGTAAAAAAAAAATTTTTCAAGTAAGGTGATTTTTTTTGTTGGATTTTTCAAACCGAATAAATAAATAATAGATTCATAACAAATAGAGGATATCTTCACTTGATTTCAGTACCAACATGCTGTGAAGACATGTATATTAGAAAAAAGCTCTTATAACTTATTTACGTCCTATTTATTTCCAGTTAAGTTCATCGTCACCAGCTCAGGCAGAAGTTTACTCATGCTGAACAATTTTACATATTGTAGACATTACTTTTTAAAGTCCGGAAACAGAAGATTTCAATGTACCAGACATTTTTCTAAGAAATGTGGCGCTAATTTAATACTAAGCCCAGATGGTTTACTTTTAAAATGTAATGATTATCATACTCACGAGCCATTCTTGTACCATACTCTCCAAAATGGCACTCATATTAGACTATAGTCTTAAATTAGATATATACTTTCAAAGGTTGTATTATGTTGAGTTATTTATTTTGTATACCTATATATTATTTTTCTAGAGGTGGTTTATCTTAAACTGAGTTGAACTATTAAATAATTGTCTTTGTTTCATCTGGTTTACTAAACTCCATGTACTTAACATAAAATTATTAATAATTCAAAATGTAGCTAGCAATGGGATATTCTAGCTGTATTAAAATGGTGAAAACATAATTCCAACTCAAAGTACTTATAAATCTGTGATCATGAAAATTTGTTTACCTTAAGTATTACAGACTTATCAAAACAGATTATATGGAATGCATTAATAAGGTAGGTATATATTACCAATTAATATCGTTCCCAGATAATTACTCGACCAATAGTTCGATCTGTGGTTAACGTGGTAGGTATTGCACCAGGCCGCACCCATAATTTATTGATTTGTTGACAAACAGGGTTATATTATAAAGTACTAGTGCTTCCCGAGGTTTCACAAATTTCCCGGAACCTATGTGTATCAGCATTCTAACTCTACCAAATTTGATCCAAATCCCTTGTTGAGTGAAAGAGAAACATTCATACATACTTACATTGCATTTATCATTAGGGTCGGCAACGCGTGAGTGACGCCCCTGGTGTTGCAAGCGTACATAGGCTACGGTAGCCGTTTCCCATCAGGTGGGACTGTATGTCTGTTTGCCACATCTGTGTTATAAAGTTATATATAATATATATATATGTAGTAGGATTTAGTTATCGCAGACAAGAAGACAATGCTTTGACATTTAGAAGATGGAAGTGGCCTCAAAGAAGACCATAATCAAAGTACATAGTTTAAATGGTCCATTTAAAAATAGTTGATGAAGAGGTATGCATGCTTGTATGATTTATAACGATTTTCACACAAAAAATTAAGTGAATGATTTGATGTCTATCACAATCTCTAGTCACTTAATATTAAGATTATAGTAATCAACATTTTGGAATTAAATTATTTCTAGTTTGTAACGTTTATTTTATTGAAACCTATAATATTATTATTTAGTGTTCAAGTTAAGTATAGATAATGATGTATTTTAAAATAAAATAACAAGATTTATCATTCGGTTCTATGACCCTAGTCTTATGACCATGACACTAGTATACGCAGTAGGAACCTTCCTTTTCCTTGGTTTTAATATTAAGATTTTCATAGAAGCCAATAAAATGACCCTATTATTATGATGGTAAATAATTTATATAAGCAATAACGTGATTTTTATTCAAAAAAACAATGTATTCATGCTTGTTTTCCAGTACTCATGGTGAAAGGTAGAAATGGCAAGAATCTTTTGATGCTGAACGGGTATACTTATTATCAACATAAACTGCTAAGAGATGGGTTCAGATGGAGCTGCACCCAGATGGGGTCGAGATCCTGTAGGGGTTTCCTCCATGTTACTAGTGAAATGATGGTCGTGAGGGCCCAAACGGACCACACTCACCCACCTTCTACGTATTTCTTCGAAAAAACTAAGAAGCAGTTGAAGGATGCCACGGTATGTTCTATTTTCTAAAATTCTGTTCTATTTTCACACGAAATCCCTTTAAACCTCTTTTGTAAATTCTTTTCATGGTCAATGCCTTCGACAGTTCTTTGGGATCAGTTTTGTCATTCATTCCTTCGTCCCCAATTCCTTTGTATCATTTCGTAGTCGTCACTTCCCCATTTTTAAGCTATCTAATACTGAAATAATTTTTCTAATCGGACCAGTAGTTTTTTGAGATTAGCGCGTTTAAGCAAAAATACTCTTATAATAATAGTACAGATATACATACAAAGCTTTGATGTTACAATTTAATGAAGAGTTATTAGAATCTTTGATCGAATGGCGTTACAAACTTCTGTTATCTATTTACGAATGATCTGAATTTTTTTTTCAGGCGAAGAGAGGCGATGGTGTTAATCCACTTACACCTAGAATATCTAGCATTCAAGGACGTGCAGGATTCTAAACTATTTGCGTCTCCTAATCATCGACTTGAGATGAATAGGCTAACAACTGTGTTTTGTATGGTAACTTATATGTAGCTAATAATAAATGGCAATTTAGATTATGGCAAAACTGCAATTACTACTGTTATTAGCAATATTGCATTGTAAATCAACCTCTGTACAAGTACTTTATTGGATTTGCGATGTTTAGATTTTATGAAAATGATAGGTATTTAAGCTTTATCATAGTTTTTTTTTCTATTAAGATTTATTTAAGCATTTGCTTAAAAATATTATTGGTAACTGAAATGTTAGACATGTTATGGATGCATGATCCATTCCACACACAGAATCATTTATTTATAAATCGAGTTCAATCAAAGTTCTATGTATTGTATATAATTTATTACTAATAAAACACACTTATGTTATATATTAAAGCATATTTAATCATTTTATCTGTATTTTTTTTTAAACGAATTCACAGAACGGTAATATTTTTAAATTAATATTAGTTGTCGCATGGAGCACGGCTCGCAGATCGCATGGTACTAACGACTCTATATTACTAATAATGGTATTCCTTCAACAGTCGAGTTCTACCTTCGCCCAAACGGCAGGATCAATCTTCGCCTCAATAACTTCACCTTCTACAAGCATCTGAAAGCAAGGACCAACGCCCACAGATGGAGCTGTACCGCCTATGGCTCCAAATGGAAGTGCAAGGCTCACCTCATCATCACGGACAGACTTGAGGTCCTCAAAGCCAATATATCTCATAGCCATCCTCCGAGCATGCGGAGACCAGATCCCAGGACTCGTTGCTACAACCAACCGGCCCTAGTCAACAGGGTGGGGATGAAAAAACAAAATATACGTCACACTGGTTACCAGTCGATGACCTCTTTCCAAAATTATTTGGCAGCTCATAATATTTTTGGTAGTTATTAGAAGTTATATAGCACTAGATGTAAGTGAAGAAATTTATCTTCTATAACTTTTACTATCGTATTAAGGTAATATCAGTATTGTTGTGTAACCATCAGTAATAAATTTAGATTTAATTTCAATCTATCGTTGAAGTGCCTTCCTAAAATAATGTCTTATTAGTTTTAGAGAACATACTATGTATCCTATACTGTGTATACGTAGTTAGTAGGTATTAGATACTAAATCAACTCGTCTCTAGTAGTGGAGAAAATGAAGCATTATGGGTCCGTTTTTTTTTACTGTGAACCGAATTGCATACAATTTTGGAATTAGGTTCATCTTACCCTTAACTTCAAAAGTGAAAATGATTTGAACTCCGCAACCACCCTGGGTGTGGTTGCCACCCCTTCTCGGGGGTGAATTTCTTTTTTTTCAAAATTGCCTCGGATATCAATAGAAGGCCTTATTTTAAGCAAAAATCATATATAAAGTTTTTCAAAAATCTAATACTTTTCAAGTTATTGGCAATTGAAAATTCGCAATTTTTTCACGGTTTTCATCGGTTTTTTGCAAATATCTCCAAAAATATACGTTTATCGAAAATTTTATCAAGAACAAAGTTGTAGCAGGTAAAACAATGAACAATTTGGTATTTTATAAAGTATTCTAAGTGCAATATTAAGCTAGATATTAAAGATCAAAGCCGTGTTTTATTTTGTCTGAAATTTAATCGATGTGGTCAATGCCATCTAGTGGCAAGCAGATGCATTTTATGCATTCTAATACAAAAGGGTTTTGTAGTGCATAAAATAAGCTTTAAAATGAGCACTATTCAAAGTCACACAGCACGTAAAATAAGTGAGCTGTATTGCAAATAAGGGGAGCATCTAATGTTTTTTCTTTTAAATCAATGGGTTTCATAAGTGCCATTTCCACCACAATTAAAATTAATCGCATTCCGCCTAGAATTAACTTTATTATGAAGAGTTTGATGGATTGTATCAGTTTGGCTGCTTCAGGACACATATTTTTCAAAAAATTCATGATTATAGAAAAAACAAACTTTCAAATATTTAAAAAACCCACCCTTTTTTTCATAATATCTCAAAAAGGAAGACACATACGTATAAAAGTGTCTATATAAAAAAAAATGTTAATTTTTTTACAAACAATTTGGTTCTTTTGTTTTTTCTGTCAAACAAAAATTGACGGAGATATGATTGTTTAAAGAGCGCGTGGCAGCGGAATCACAGCCTCTCTTAAGCCCTTTAACCCTTCACCGTTTCAGAAAAAGGTTTTTTACTATAAATTGCAATAAAGGATGTTGTAGCTCTTTTAATTACCTTTACAATGGTGTTTTATAACTTGTGATAGCATGAAAATTGAAGGAGTTATGGTCCAAAAACTTAACATATTTTTATCTACTTAGTAACTGAAAATTTCGGAGTGCGAATATTTGGAGCCATGTGAAAGTACGCAGTATAATAGAGACCCACAACTATTGTAATGTGTATATATGCTACCAGAAATGTATGAAATCAAGGAATTGAATACAAATCCTAGGAAATGTGTACAGTTCCGATACTATTTAGGAAATGTATAAAATATTGTTTGAAAAACTATTTAATGCATAAATATCCTAGGAAATGTATAAATTTCCTCGGAATTATATGAAATACCTGCTGGTCCACCGGCAATGTGTAAAATAACTATATTTGGGCGTAGTAATCAATGTTATGTTAGGACAGTAAGTCTTTGTCACCTTTTTTGTGTTCATTTCAGAACATTTAGACGTTCGAGGCTTAAGGGTGGCCCAAAGGCCACCCCCGCCGCACCCTAACCTATATTAATAATATATTATGGCGATAATATTTGTGTATTTACATGGTATATATTTATACCAAACTATGACACATTTGCAAGGGTTGTAAGATTTTCAAGGGGTTGAAAATGATTTTAATATGAGGTAATTATGTAAGAAAATACTTTACAATTTCACCATTTGCTATTAGACATGTTTTCTAGCGATAAAATGGCTCAATTGTAATTTTTTCTATTAAGGGGTGGTTTACACCCCTTAAAAATAATAGGCGGAGTTCAGATCATTTTCACTTTTAAAGTTAAGGGTAAGATGAGCCTAATTCCAAAAATTTCATGCAAATCGGTTCACAGTAAAAAAATTCGGAGGTAAGACCGTATTTTTCGCTTCATTTACTCGACTATAGGGCGTATATGTCAATAAAGATTTATCTTTGATACACCTTGAATGTGAATTACCATGGCTTTCTCTAAGGGCTGGTCAGAGGCCATATCTTTTGTAACGTGTAAGTCTACGAAGCTAGCTTAACATATAACACAGACTACAAATTTTACGATTAGTAAACCATTGGTGGAATAGTTCCTTTTTGTATAGCAAATATTTGCAACATAAGCGAAAATTTTGATACCTCAAGTTACAAATTGTTGCTCCACAAAATAACTGGTATCGATGGATCTTAGATACTAATAATAATTGTGTGATATTTTTAATTGCATTTTTTACGTGTCCAGTATTACGTTTATTGTGATTGATAAAACTTATTTGTAAGTTACTATATTTTTAATGATTTGTATTAGTTGTTAGGTGTTTAAGACTGCATGCTTAATGTTTGTGATATCCTAGTTGTTTATCTCGTTACTTTTGGATCTCATTTTTAAACGATTGCATTTCTGGGACTGTCACTGTAAATTTTAAAAAATCACGATCAAGAATTTTAGGGGATGGAATGTTTCTAAAGTGTATGCTGTATATCTATTCATATAAACACTGTATTTTTATATATCCACTCGCCCTAAGCTGTTTATGCCAATAAATAATCACTTTTTGCTAGAATGTCAGTTTTTATTCCACATTCCTTTTCGTATAAAGCATTCATTATTCTCTCTAATTATTGTCTCATTTATTTATAAAAAAAGATACCTGATTAATTTATTCTTAAACAAATATTGAAATCACATCATCCACAGACATAAATCCAACAAATCCATCGACCGATCAAGTCTCGACTGGTATGATAATGGAACTAGTGAATGGAAAACATTTGCTTTTATGGAATGGCTATCCGTTTTACAAGAGGGAGTCTTTGAGGTCTGGTCGCCATCGCTGGTGTTGTACCAGAAGTAATTGTTCTGCGTACCTTCACGTGACCGGAGACCTTCGAGTGCTAAAGACGAAATATGATCATGATCATCCTCCCAGTAAATATTTTAAGACTTCCCAAGGAAGATACCTTAAGTTCTAGTTTCCGCGCGTTCCCAGGGGACCAACTTTAACTATCCCGGGATAAAAGATAGCTTATCAAATAATATAATATTATTTATTCTTAATGTACAGCATTAAATTGTTTAACGCCCGATGTTAATAATCTATCTCCTATCCGAGAGTAAAACCAACGAGTTGTCAAAATGGACGGATAGCTTATTGGCAAGCAAAAACTATCATTTTCGAACAGATTCGATCAATCGTAGATCGAAGATAGATTGATTTTAAAGCTTCACCTAGAAAATGGATTGATATATCAATCTTAGATAGCAAAAAATGGATCAGGATTGATTATTGACATCGGGCGTAAAACTGATTTGTGTTAATTATAAGATCCTCTGAATTTGTAACGAAAACAATTATTAAATTGTGTAACACACGTATTGGAGTCGTCTCAAGAGAACAAATGCAGGCATTTGCAGGCCAAAAATATTAAATTGCGTTTTTAATTTATCATCAAAACCAAAAACCCGAAGAAAAATAATAATAATAACCTATCATATTTACAGATTTCGGAATTATAGGTATAAGTATCTATACCTAATTAAAGATTCCGAAATGCTTATTTACCTACCTATAAAAATAAGTTGTTATAAAATATTGTGTATTTAAATTTTCAGGCATAAAAGCAGAATTGATAGAGCTGGTCAATGGAAAACAGTTGATTATAATAGACGGTTACCCTTATTATAGGAAACATAGATCAAAAATCGGCTTTCGTTGGTGTTGCAGTAAATTGTTTTGCAAAGCTTTTTTTAATGTCAGCCACGACATGATAATCCACCATGGAAACGGTACACATGAACACCCGCCCACAAAATATCGTCATGTCAATGGAAAATATTTTAAATTTTAAGTAATGCCGTTAACTTTAAGGTTATAATAGCATGCAGTAAATTTTACATTTAAAAGCTGTGTTTTCTATGGTATGATTTTGAATCCCATGTTCAAAACTATTTTTAAACGAGTAATTGCTAAGTTTATTGCCAACTCTTCTTAGTAAAAGCAACATTCAGAACCGAGCATTAATCGACTGTTTATAAGTGCTTGTAAAGGTATATTTGAAATAAATAATATTTTGAACTATCCCTTTGTATAAGGTATACTCTCAGTTTATATTCTGCATAAGTATAAAAATCTAAACTCATTCAAAGTTCACTAACCACTAATATCATCAGAATAAAAGATGACCAATATAGTCGTAGCATAATGAGACAAAACAGAACTGCTATCCTATACAATAAATTAAATCATCAATCGTAGTAAACCTTCCTGCATCATTACCCTAGGACTCTGTCCAGTTAACTCCAAGAACTGCAGCAAAATGCAACTTTATAAGCTAAGTATGGAAACAGTAAATATGGTAAAAATACTTTTGGTCCTGCGAGCGGGATAATGATAGAACGACGCTGTTTAACTCTCCATGTTTTTTTGTCATTGACAACACTTTTTCTTTTATCAGGTCAAATGATACAGTTTAATGGGAAGCAGTGGTTTATCTACCAGGGTTACGCTTACAGCAGGTCGTATCGTATGAAGAAGAGTTCAGTGACCCGTTGGTCGTGCACCTACCCAGTAAATTGTTACCTCTTTTTATATCTAGATAAGGATCATAATATTGTACAGTACCCAAAACATAATCATCATCACGTTAAACCAAAATTAGCGAGTTTCTTTTAAATTATTAATAACTGTCAATAATCATGCTAATCTAATTTTCCCGAGATTTTAATGATTTAGAATGTGTGTGCAATATTTCATCTAGTCATTTAGTAAATAAAAGATACATTTAGGAAAATTGATCGCCAGTAGTTCAACGATCAGTCAATAGATGGCGTTTCTTGAGGCTCGGCAGTACTCGTCCATATAAGTTTTATCATACCTACATCGCACTACCGAAGGATTTGGCCTTTGGCTTATACTCACTTTCATTACAATAGTTAAACAATTATGTAGTTTAGTGGTCAAAATATAAGAAAACTAGAATTAAGATAAAACTGACGATGTTGTTGCAAAACTGACTTTCAAACCGCTGGTCGTGATTTCCACTCGAACAAACGTGTGTCCTGTGGCTGGATGTAACCATATATATAAGAGATTTTTAAATTACAAGGTACCAACTAGGTACTTCACTAGTCAGTTTTCTGGTCACCATAGGTAATTAAGGGCTCAGAATAAAAAACTAGCTGCTTTTAACAATGTCTCCGTCTTCTCTTCTATCGTCAAATCTTGTAATTTTAACATATTTTGAAATAATGTAATGTTGTGACTAAATAATTATATAGCGTTACCGAGTTTCCTCTCTTTTGAGATTTTTCCTGCAGGCCTGACCTGCAAAAATGAATTAGGACTCTGTTTTTTATAATCTTGACTTGATAGCTGTAAAAATAAGCTTTACTGTTGTTTTTACTCTATGTGTGTTCAATATGAAATAAGTGTTTTTACAAGTACTAGTCTTATTACTTTCCTGAATCCACTTTTTATTTGTAACTCCCGACGCAAAAGTTCATCCGGTTTTAAGATCATTCACCTCTTTTATGGCAGATCCGGGGGTTTTCATTGAGGTATAAATATTGATATTTTTAGAAGCTGAACTAATAACACTTGCAAATAGGAAGAAATTGATCAAATTCAAAGATTACACATACATGAACAAAGGAATATATGGTGTGGAGAATTTCCGTTGGGTGTGCTCTGGTTTGTCTTGCAAATCATACATGATCGTCACATCTAACATGGACATCGCAAAGGTGGTAGAAAGACACGACCATGAACCACCGAAGTTTAAAAAAAACTCAAAAGGACTCTATGTAAATTTAGATTGGATATAAAGAAAGGGGAACGAGCTAAAGTTAGCTTTGGACGCGATATCCATTTCTTTTCAAAGTGATTTATTAATCGGAATATAGTATCGATTTTAATATGGTTTTTTTGACATGAATATTTGGCATATAATAAAATAATGATTAATTGACAATGACTTTTTATTGATCCTCGGTTCCTAAAGTAGCTAGCCATCTTAATGTGTCAAGAGGTGTAGTAAACGTTTTTATTCTTCCAGTATATAACCTACAATGTGGGAAAAGAGTTATAGTATACCAGAACAATATATACAAAAGGCATGTAGCTGGAAAACAAGGGTACAGGTACCGATGTAGTCAACACTATAAGGGTTGCAAGTCGGCCATATTTGTCCAAGGTGAAAGCACAGTTGTTAAAGCAAAACCTTTTCACAACCACGAGTCATCTAATCTATTCCCTTAATGTAGACATGCATGAGTGTGCAAGCGATTATAAACCTAAAAGTAGGGTCGTAAGGTGGTTTACGAAACGAAAAGATTTTGCGTTTAAAATATCATTTACGAGATCTTAGTTTCTAAATCAGAATAAAGCCATCACGATTAGAAGTAAATTCTTCAAATGATAAGTGATGTGTGGAGAAGAACATATTAACGCTGGTATTGAAAATACCTCAAAAGTAGATAGTTCTTTGTATGAAAATTTTGAAATATCCTAAGTAATCAGTTGTCTGAATACTACGAATAAATAAATTTTACACACACATTGAAGTTTCATTTCCACCAACTATTTTATTCTGTAAATAGATTATATTAGACATTCAATAACATAGTAGATAAGCTGTAAAATATACAGTTATTACCTAATGTACCATTTCAGTGAACATATTCATGACGACCCGTGGTAAGGAGAGGCTGATCTTCCATAACTTCACGTATTACAAGCAGAGTAGGACCAGGAGTGGGTTCCGTTGGGGCTGCACCAAGAACCGATGGCACAAATGCAAGGCCTTCCTCCATTTAGCTGATGACATGACCATCGTGAGAAGTAATATGGAACACACCCATAGTCCATACGGAACGCCGGTGCAGAAAGCATTAGAGTAAAACGGGCCTATTTTGATGAATGAAAGCTAATATTCAGAGGCCTGACTGATTGATGGTATATAAAAGCTTTTGAAAGTGTGATAGAGCCGAGCCAAAATTATGGTGGCAACTTGCAAGACAATGTTAGTAGTGTAGGTATAACGTCAGAATTTACGACCAAAAGTACCTTCTCGTATATATGTGGTTACGTACATATCGTGCCTCTGAGCTAGTCAAAATTTTCCAATGATCTCTTAAGGATGTGCTATTTCAAATTTATAACGATTTTGATTTGCGTTTTAATTTATTTATCTAAGCCCTGATCTAGTGTACCAACCTTTGTTATACGGGTTAGGTTTGATGAACTTTTTTATTCTATTTACTAAGTATGTTTTAAAAACTATTTAAACGATGCTTTGTTTCTCAATAAATAAATATAAGTCGTGTATTACAAAGGAGCCTTTAGTTTAAATGTTTGGAATGCAAAATCAGGTCATACATGAGTCAGTTTTTGATTACTTTTTGGGGAAGTCACAAAACTTAGTCATGTTAGTAGATGTTTTAGATTGGTCCAATAAATTAAAACGCAAGAAAAATCGTTATAAATTAAAAATGCCACCTTAATTTTAATTATCAATGTGATATGTTTATCTATAGATAGATACTTATATAGAGCTTAGAAAATATCTAGATATTTAAAAAAAATAGATATGCAATTTTAAAACTCCATACCGTATTATATATGTAGGTAATGTACCTACAGACATGCATTAAAAAGCAAATTTGTTTAGCTTTAAATTATTTATTATTATTTACTTAAAGCCTGGGTGGCTCCAGTATTAAGTTATGAAGTCTATATTTTGTTATTTGAGTTTATTACCAAAGTTATATACTTAAGTAGGTATAAAGAGATTTTATTAGCGTTTTAGCCGGATTATTTAATATAGGAATATATCATTCTTATTAGACCGCATTGTGCGTTTAGTAAAAGTGTTTTTTTTTTATGAGTCAATTGCCATTAATAGTGAGAATTAGTATTAAATGTTCAACCAACATCATATAAAAAATTACCTAAACAGATATATGCCAGTTCTGAATAAAATAAAATACTATTATTACAAATAAGCAAGCTTAGATGAAAAGTTATTTGTTTCTCAATCACGCCATATTAATAGAATCTGTATAAAAATTGGCACAGTGTTAGAATTTGTTCTGGACTACGTAAAAAATTAAGAGCCCGGACACGAGTGATTCCGCAGAGCGGATGCTAGTTATTCAAATTACATTTTCTCGCTTCTGTAAAAGTAGGTTAATACAATAGAAAATTATTCTCCGCACAGTCGTTTGAGAATTATTGCAAATTCTTTATCACATACTAAAATAATCTAAATCGTTATTTAGGTAGGCACAATAATAATTGTAAATAAATTAAAATAATACAATAATTCTGGAATGTTATGAAGAATATATCAAAGAGCATAAACATAGATACTTTAATATTATGTATTAATTTGTTGATCTTTCAGTTTAATGTATACGTTATTTCTTTATTTATCAGCAATATTCGTCTTATTTTTATTAAGTCATATTAAAAGATGTTATGTTTCCAAATGTATTTGATCTCATTTTTATTAAACGCAGTTGTTAAGACATATTAATCAAATGAGTTTTAATTCGACATTAATTTCAGATAATAGTGATTAATAGATTATATATATATCGGGACGATTCGCGCGTAGACTATTATCAAAATAATTTGGCTGACGCCTCGATCAAGCTGCATTTATCATAGTCACGAGACGACGAATCGTCCTAATATTATATTTGAACCGAGAAAAAATCGACAATTTTTAAAAACACTAAACCATTACTCGGTTCTACTGATTTCAGGTCGTTTTATAGAAACTCGAAAAGGGATTGTGCTCTATCTACTTGACGGATACACGTTTAGCAAGAAACACACAGTACAAATAGGATCCAAGTACAACTGTTCAAGCCATGACTCAAAGAATTGTAAAGCATACGTCTATATATCCAACAATGATGAGTTAATTGGATCGAATAGAACACACTCCCATCCACCGCCATCTTTATTTAGGACGGAACATGGGAAATACATTGTTAATCGATTGCAATTAATATAATTATTTATCATAAGTATTTAATTTAAAACTAAATTGCGTTTTCCATCATTCGGTTTTAATTAATATCTTAGGAAATATCGCAGTTTTAAAATAACGCAGAACGCCGGGCGGGCTAAGGCGCGAGAGCGGTGGCCCCAGTGAGCTCTGCGAAATACCAACCTTCTACGTTTAACTAATGTCAAATATAAATTTCCCTATATAATCAAACCAGTGAGTCCCTCACCCCCAGCGACGCCCTAAGCCGAGGCACGGTCCCGCAGGGGACACCCTCAGCGCAGTTGCTTAAATCTACTATGGTTGGGAGCCCTCAGCGCTCACCGATTGTCCTCGTAAGGGTAACAGCCATCAGAGGCTAACCACCTTCTAGGAGCCTTCTATTCCACGCAGACGAAGTCACGGGCAGACGCTAGTACTAAAATAAAGCTAAATCGTTATTACATAGGTAGGCACTATAATAATAAAATTGTAAATAAATACAAATAATTCCATAATTGTGGAATATTATGAAGAATATTTCTAAGAGAATAAATATAGTTTAATATTATGTACTGTATTTAATTTGTTGATCTTTCAGTTTCACATATTTTTTTTATTTTCGTACCTATCAAGAATATTTGTCTCATTTTTATGTTTCCAAATGTATTTGATTACATTTTTATGAAATGAAAAATGAAAAAATGATTAGTTTCAGATAATATGAATTAAATTATCAAAACAAATTATATTGCTAATCTCGAATCGCCTCGAGGTATTTTAGTCATGAATTTATTTCCCTAAATTTGTTTAAAAACACTAAACAACTATTCAGTTCTACTGATTTCAGGTCGTTTTATAGAAACGCTAAAAGGGATTGTGCTCTATCTACTTGACGGATACACGTTTAGCAAGAAACACACAGTACATAAAGGATCCAAGTACAAATGTTCAAGTCATGACTCAAAGAATTGTAAAGCATACGTCTTTATATCAAACGATGAAAAGCTAACTGGATCGAATAGAACACACTCCCATCCACCGCCATCTTTATATAGGACGAAATATGGGCAATACATTGTTAATCGATTACAATAATATCGATATAAATGTATCGAATAAATACTAATGACTGGTGAAAACTTGTAAAAAGTAAATAGCTGTTAGTTTTCCAAAAAATAAATAATTTATGTAAAAAAACATGGCAAAAATATTATTATGTCGTCACTTCTAACAATGGAACATATTATATTTCTAGTTATATTATATTATAATATGTGTATACGATGAAATTTGGTGGAATGATGTTTGAATAAATACATATAAAAATTGTATTATTCCATTTTATTTATAAGTGATACCTACTTATAGGATATACCTATTTATTATTGTTTAGAGTTTCCGATATTCCATGTTATATAGAGCAGCAGAAATTAATACGGATAGAGGAAACATGAATTCCAAGATCACAAACCTATCCATCATCTTTCTAAGTATTTATGCAAGTCTTATTAACTGAAATGTGAAATAATATTGTAGGTACTTTTGTTAGTCCCAAATTTTAGAAATTTTATTTTAGATAGACCTACTTATATAACAAGGTTAAGTATACCTATATCTTAAAAATTACCGCTACAATATTTTTCCTAGGCCTATTTATCTCAAGATTAATAAGGAAAACCGAAGAAGCAAGACTAAAAAAGAAAGAATATGACAGGAAACGTTGGGAAAAAATCAAATCCGATCCTGAAAGATTTGAAATAGTACGGGAAAGGGAAAAACTGAATTATCTAGCACGAAAAGCGAATAGCCCAATAAAACTATCTGCGATAATTTCCAAAATGAGGAGAAAAAGAGGAGAGACTGGAGGATAATAACCAAATAAATATATAATTAAGCGTATGAGATTTAAGCAAATTATCATCTTCAGACTATCAGCCCTCATTCGCACGAGAGTTTTTTTTACGGACGTTAAAAAAGCGTTCAGACACAACAAATGCATTTCCAAGTACCATAATATGCTCTATCTCCAACGCCTAAAGATGAAAATGCAACACCGCTCGATAAAGAAGCGTCGCGTTTTAAAAACGCTGTCGTGTGAACATATATACCTATACGTAACATATATATTATAAGAGGTGGTGAATGCCAGGTAGTTCATGAATATTTGAGTATAAACTAGTAAGTCCAAATGAATTAGATTTCATAATCATCGTGTAACATTTTCTTTTTCTGAGAATATTGTTAGTAGAATAGATTCTAGCAACATGTCAGTACAAAACTATTAAGATCAAAATATTATATAGGTATATTAGTAACTCGGTACCAACTTTCAATTTATTTTTAAAATGTAGTTATTTATTCAGATAGTCACTAGTCACTACATATATTGTTATTAGAATTAAATCTACCAAAGTAGGTATGTGTTAGATCACTATAGAAGTATTATAGCAAAATAATAATATATGTCTCTTTAATTTCTTCATAGTAGGTTTGATTAATAGGAGATATAGATGATAAATATCCTTACCAAAACATACATATATAATTAATTTATTCTAGGATAGGTTTAATTAAGATCTCTATTATCATAATTAAATAACCTCTTAAGCCCGTGTAATAATTTGTGATAATTTCCTAGAAAAATATAACCCATCAGCAATTTTAAGGCCTATTTTGTTATATTAGAATTTATTGTAGATTCTCTAGGTATCTGTAATATCTCTTATCAGATGATAACAAGTATCTCCTAATTACAGTTTCATATATAACCCTAGTGCGTGGTACTAAGCTGCTAATGATAGATGGATACACGTTCTTCAAGAGTGGAAGCATCCGCGACGGTGGTGCCAGATACTCCTGCTCCTGTTCTGCAAAACAATCCTGCAAAGCCTACGTACACATCACCGTCGACGACGTAATTATAAACCATAACATCATTCATAATCACGTACCTATGAAATATATGCGATTGAAAGATGGGAGATACTGCAAAATTTAACAGAATAGGGGGATATCACATATAATATAGGGAGGATATAGCATAAGCCCACATTTGCACGAGAGTTTTTTTTATCGGACAACAAATGCATTTCCAAGTACCATAATATCCTCTATCTCCAACGTCCAAAGTTGAAAATGCAACACCGCTCGATAAAAAAGCGTCGCGTTTTAAAAACGCTGTCGTGTGAACACATATATGGGAATGCATTTGTTGTATTTGAACGATTTTTTAACGTACGTTAAAAAATCTCTCTTGCGAATGAGGGCTAAACGTATAAAAAACGTTTCAAATTTAGAATTCCAATTGGATGACATATTCAAAATGGTGGACACATCTTGAGGGTTACAGCAAAAATGTCCATATTACGATTATCAAGCAGTTTCGATATGGTTCATGTATGTGTGATATACCTAAATATCATGTTAGATAGTTATCAAAAACTGCAGATTTTTCTAAATAATATAGATATTTAAGGTTCCGTTAAAAAGTATGTTTAGTTTTTTGTATGACTTTCTTTAGAATAGACACAATTGGTTCTGAATATGAATTCAAGTTTTTTTTTGTACTATAATACAATTATGTATTAAATACCTACCGTCATTTTTTTTTCCATGGCTCCGGTCTCGTGTATTCCGTTATTTATTCATTACTAATAAACCAAATTTATAATATAGGATTATTATTTATTTAGTAACGCATTCATAAATGTTACCATGGTTATTTTATGAAGGCAGAAGTATGCATAGGAAGAAGTATGTTTTACTCCGTTCCTTGTATTTTCAGGTCGGTTCGTGAGGAATCCCAAAGGTGCACTTCTTTTGATCATCAACGGTTATTCTTTTAGCAAAAACTCTGATCTGCGCAATCATGGGTCGCGGTACTCCTGCTCTAACTCCGCGTCGAGAAGCTGCAGAGCGTTTGTACACGTGTCACAAACGAAACAAATAATAAAAGGCGATATGGTACATAATCATGAACCCCCAAAATTCTATGTTTCAAAGGAAGGCATTTATTTTAAATGTAATCAATAGCCAATATACAATTTAAGTGTTAAATTTTTATTTTTTAACGGTCGGCAACGCGTGAGTAACGCTCCTAGTGGTGTAAGCGTCCATAGGCTACGGTAACCGCTTCCCATCAGGCGGACCTTTGTGATATAAAAAATAATGAAACAATTCTCGTCTCGTCTTGTTTTATACTAATAAAAACTATTGATTTAGTCTGTTTGATTATGTTAAATCTCACAAAAAGTGTTTTTTTTTTTAACTAAATATAGGCTATATTTTTAAGACACTTTGAATATTTTATCTTGAGATATTGTTAATATAGTATATTATACATTATCCCATATACTGTTGTTTGATTCTGTATCTTAACCATAATATAACCTCGCAGAGTCTACCTTCTGTCTCTACCGTTATTGAATAATAGAGTGAGAGGTCAACACTAAGGGCATTGCCCTAAATCGTCGTCTGGTAATATGGATCGTATTACTTACACAATACTGCAATTAAATATGCACCGTATGCAAAAAGAATAAAAACTACTTTCCCATTTTATAGACGGGTGTAAATAGCTATTTATAATAATACCTATACTAATATTATAAATTCGAATGTTTGTAAGAATGTATGTTTGATACTCTTTCACACCAGATTTGTAAGCATGCGGGGAGGGGGTAAGGGCTTTGCTTACTTTTGCTGACAAGAGGAATGGGGGGTAAATAATTGTAATAAATTTGCTTACGTTATACTTGTACGGCCCCATAGTGCTTACATAATACTTGAACGACCCCTAACAATATAAAATTAAATAAATAATAATTCGTTAATTGAATACATATTTTGCTGGTAGTCAAGCCGTATTATAATTTGCATGAAAATTTATATGTGCATGAAATGTTATGTGTATATCTAATTGAAATTGTAAGTATGTATCGAGTATTATTACGTATGTTTAAAATAATTCTATTGTCGATGTGGTAATGTTTTAAAAAATTTTTACAGTTAAGATAATCAATTTAAGACGTGGCAAACAGCTGATCGTCCTCGGTGACTACGTCTTCCATAGGAACGGGAGGTGTCGATATAATTACACGAGGGTCGCTTGTTCGTCGAGGAAGCAAGGTTGTAGGGTTAGCGGCATCATAAATGAAACTGTGTTCCAAGTGGTCAAACTGTCTGGGATACATAATCATACGGGTCATAAATATATTCCCTCATTATGATAGAATTACTTGCAGTGACGGATTTAGACTTCTTGATGTTCCAAGCAATCCACGCCCATGGGGCCCCCTATCCTTATGTCAACTAGAATCGGTCTTTAAACCATTTTTGGTGACGTGAGAGTGATGCCCTAAGGATGGATTTTTTGTGCTTCTTCTGGTGCACCCCCGGACGTGATGCCCTTGGCAATTGCATAATTTGTTTAAGGGTTAATTTAATCCGTCACTGATTAGGTCCCTAAATAACCATGTCAAGTGAGTCCCCACTTCCCCCAGAGACGCCCCGAGCCAACGTGCGGTCCCACAGGGGACACCCTCAGCGATGTCGCTTAAATTTACCTTCGGTTGTGAGCCCTCTGCGCTCACCGAAAGGGTGTAAAAGTCATCTGAGGCTAACACTTTCTAGTCCATTAAAAAAAACTACAACCATGACCTGACCAATAAGTGGTCAGTTCACACACCTCGTTAGCGTAACACCACACGTGTTAGGAGTCTTCTGACTATTATGTCGTTGCTTGTACCCTAGAAAATCAGAGTAATAAATGAATAATCAAGATTATTAACTTTTATATATAAGTGTAAATAAAGATACGTTTGACATAATATTGTGTGTATATTTATTTTATTTCAGGACCTATTTATTGCATTTAACTACTTGGATAGTCTTGAATCAGTTTGTGAATTTACGTATTCGTGTCATCATAGCGACCGTGACTTTCAACCCGCTGGTTGTGTATTTGATACCCATCCTTTGTGCGCGTGGACACAGTGTAAATATAAATTAATTACCTGACTTCCAAGGAAAATTATATAAATATTTTAAAAGTAGTCTATCAGTTACCTGGTGACCATTAAGCAAGGTCCGCATATATTGGGATTAGATTAAAATAATAGGGTTTTATTCATATATTTTTATTATTATCTATTATAATCCTTTTTATTATTTTCAGTTGAATATATCTCACTCACAAATGGGAGGAAGTTATTAAGAATTGACGGATACACATTCTTCAAGGAAACTCTGGCGCTGAAGTACGGTGTAAAATGGCGCTGTTCCCAAAAGCACAAAAAGTGTAAAGCTTTCGTCAAAGTTTCGTTTGATAATAAAGTTTTAGAGAATCGCGGCCAACACAATCATACACCACCGAATTATCGGAAAACTGACGCTGGTCTACATGTGAAAATATTTTAGTTAGCACATTGAAAAATGAACTTTTACTAGTTGAATTTAAGTGTGATTTTTAGAAAATGGTATTATAACGTATTCGATTTGGATGAACATATCTGAGTCTGTAAATATATATAAGTATAATATAATTTAAATATAGTGTAAGGACTGTCTGGTTACCATTAATCAGACTATTTTGCAACCAATCATTAAATTGTTCGTGTCCGGAGATTTTTTTAACTGTATTTTTTGTATTGTCATCAATTCATTAATCAATTGTTAAAACCATCGTTTTGTTTTCGTTGGTTTGTTCTTGAACAAATAAGTCTTTTTATAGTATTTAGTTATAAATATAATTGTGATGAACTGAAAATTTAATTTTAATAATAAACCCTGAAATTCTATCAAACTGATGTTTTAAAGGTCATGGTCAGGCTTACATAGAACTTTGCTATTAAGTTCACTTTCCTGCACTTCATATGTTTTTTTTTTTAAACAAAGCCTAAAATGATTCCTGATAAGCATGCGTGATTATAGCGCAATAAAGATTTCGTTGCTAATTTATATAATTTTCGTAAGCACCCCAATCTGGTGAGCGGATCTATACAACACGCGGTGTCCACATAGTTTCCGTTCCCGTAGGAATACGAGGGTAAATATAGCCTATGACACGAGGGAATAAAGCGCCTTTCTATTTGTAAAATTTCACAAAATGCATCTCATTATAAATATGTTATACTAGTAATCACAATATTCATAAGTGCTTGTAAAGGCATTTAACTTACTAATTTCTTACTTTCAATAAACAAACTAGCATGCAAAGTTATGAACCTACAAATATATTTTTGTAACATTGTATGACAGACTTAATTTTATTATTATATATATACTTTTCAGTATATTTCATTAACATGGCAAAGGGGAACCGTCGCCTAGTCATCAATGGATATACGTTCCATAAATCGTACCATGGGCACAGGAACCTTTCGCTAAGATGGCGTTGTTCGGCCCGACGTCACGGGTGCAAAGTGTCCGCCATCTTGGATCCACTTGAGCAGTACATCATCAAAGTGAACGGCAGCCATATACATACACCACCACAGGATATAAAAAAGCTAAGATCAAATAATGTCAATTTAATCGAAGTAATTAATAATTAATTGCCTTTGTAATAAGGTTTAAATATTAATGCAGATTAGAAGGTGTTTGTTTTATTCAATTGTTGTTTTTCGTGTGAATTTGGAAATAAGTTTAGTTAATAATATGCTATACCTACCACCTATAGTTAATAACTAAAACATTTTAGACTGTATACTACGAAACAAAATCAGCATTGTAATTTTATTTTCAAATAAATTGAGATTTGATTAATCCCTTTCTTTGCTCTTTACCAAAATTTACTATCATTTTATACATATAAAAATAGTACAAAATAAAACCTTTTGGTAAGAATTTTGTTTTAACTACAAAACCTATCACTTATTACTTAAATATTTTTGTAATCTTGACGTGATACAGTTTTAAACATTTACTTCCAAATACTATTGCTTTCATTGATACATTTAATTCTAGGTCGTACAACAAAAGTCGTGGTGGGTGGAATATTTCAAACGCCATCAGGTGCAAGAGTTCTAGTATTTAAAGGATATCATTACAATGAAGAGAAAACTAGCGGGAAGAAGACAAAAGTGGTGAAATGGGTATGCTCCATGAGGAAAGAAACTAAATGTACAGCTTTTATTGTGATGAAGAATTTCTGTAGCATGATGTCCCAGCAGACGGTCCACAATCATTCTCCAACGGCTGAAAAAATTATGAAGCTAAATAAGAATAAATAATTTGGTTATTGACGATTTTGGGTAACCTTTTCATAGTTAGTTACCTGGTTGGTTACCTTTACTTGTCGGGTGTCGGTTATGATTGCAGCTTAAAAATAATTTTGTATGTTATGTAAATTTAAAAACATCTAAAAGGTCCATTTTGACAGAACGCAGGTTAAAAAGAGACAGATATAGTGCGAAACAGAGACACCCTCTGGTCATAGGCAACTTAGATGAATAAACTTTAGTCTTGTTTACAAGTTTTATTTGATATGTTAATAATATTAAGTTTATTTTGATTTTATCTACATAGTTAAGTTTTTTAATACATTATTTGTTGTAAAGCCCTAGGATACTTTTGTTTTAAAAATATGTAGGTATAAATATTTGTTGTAAAATACAATTAAATAAATGGCTTTTATCTAGTTTTCATTTGTATGTTTCCAAAACAGGAATGTATTATTAATGAGTATTCGTTAATTAGTTAAAGGTTTTACCGGTATTTACAAGGTCGATCAACATTTATAGTAATTATTCATAAATGTGAATGCTCTTCGATGCACAGAAACTTAAGTATTTTTCTTGCATAGTCCTTATTTATGTATGTATGGAAGGATAAAAATATGGTATAATATAACTTTTATTTAAGTACCAAAAAAGCACAAAATCTTTTACAGAAATATCGGTTAAAATGACAACGAAGCAATACAAGGAGACTCCTTTGCAGAAATATAGGCGGAAGTTAAAAGAAAATCCTGAGCGTCATGCCGAACACCTTCAAAAGGAAAGAGCTCGTGATTCCAAACGGAGAGAAGTAATGAAAAGGAAAATGGAGACAGATGTAGATTTGAAAATAATGGCTAGAATGAGATCCAGAGAAAGAACGCAGGCAACTAGAAAGCGGCGTAAGGATGCACAATTTCAACAAACATGTAGTAGATACAGCAGTACACGCACGGTAGGGAAGGCTGTGGCAAAAGTGAAACGTAATTTACCACCAAAGCAGTAGAAGTTGTAAAAAAATAGCTTCTGCATTTAACATTGGTGCATTTGACAAATATGACGCCCCTAAAGCAGCGCCTTGAAAACTAACTGATGAAGGGAATACTTCGCGAAAAAGAATGAATTAAATACCTAAAGAAAAAGGTCAAGTAAAACCAATATCCGCAATAAGTACCCGAGAAAGAAGGCAAAAAAGAAAAACTGGTAGAAAAATAGCCAAACGTATAGAAAACCGCAATAGCAAAACAGTGAAAGTGTGAAATAATTTAGCAAGTCTGTTAGATGAGACACCATCTCCTTGCCCAAGGCCTATGCAAAATTAATGATGTTCTTAAAAATACTGTTAGATGAAACTTCAAGTTAGCAAGGATGTTGTGATTGTTATTTAATAATGTGCCATAGTAAATAAACTTAGATTAGAGTTCTGCCAAAGGGCTGCAATTTTTTGTGATTTGTTAAAATAATTCATTAAAATAATTAAAATTATTCATTGATCTTACTTATTGTCTAAGAAGAAAATTTCATTTCATAAAAATATTCATCCTACTAATATTATAAAGGCGAAAGTTTGTATGGATGTTTGTTACTCTTTCACGTAAAAACTACTGAATGGATTTGAATGAAATTTGGAATAAAGATAGCTTATAACCTGGATTAACATATAGGCTACTTTTTATCCCGGGAAAATGGAAGACCTCCCGGGTACGCGGGTGAAACCGCGGGGAGCCACTATTTGATATAAAACTAAAATTTATTTTAAAAGCTTCATGACTTGTCTGTAATATAATATTTTACTTCACCTTAATTGTCATTCACTCACTTTGATTTTTTTGAATTTTGTCATAACTTCCATAAAACGCTATAATTCTTGGGACCACCATATAATTAAATTCTAGTAACATTAGTAAGCACTATCAAATTCACAAAAAATAAATCATTACTATTATTATAAATGCGAATGTACCCGTATGTCTGACTCGCTTTCACGTTAAAACTACTGAACTGATTCAAATGAGATTTGGTACACACATAGTTTAGCGCCTGAGAAAGGACATAGGCTTATTTGGGAAAAATTTAAGATCTCCCGGGTACGGTTTTCATAATCTTACGCTCAAACCTATGCTCTGCTGGCACTTGAGAGAGTTCTGACATCCGGGTACGCGGGTGAAACCGCGGGGAGCAACTAGTATCAAAAAAATTCATTATTTTTTGTCATTTTTAGATAGGCGAATTTCGTGAAAATTACCCATATATTTTCAGTTTACAGGCCATTGACGGTAAATGAGAGAGCTCGACGATTTAGGGAGAAGTTACGGCAAGATCCGATAAGGTATGCGGAGTTTAAAAAAAAACAAGCGGCGCTTGTGAAGTCGAGGACTAAAAAAGTATCTGAAATGACTGATGAAGAACAGAACATACACAGAAGGAAACGGAGAATGATACAAAGAAGATACAACCAGAGATTAAAGCAGTTGTATCAATCACTCCAAGACACAAACTGCATAGAATAGTGTTTTTAAACTTTTTTTTTTCGGTTAAAATGGTTTTAAGTTTCTGCCGCGTAGTTTCTAGTTAAATTTATATTTTTTTCAAAAATGGTTTTTCTTCACTTTTACAATAAACTGTCAACATAAGAAGTATAGTATTGTTTTTCTTTTTAAATATTAAGCTGCTTTTAACAAAAATTCTATCACTTTCTTATTGTTAGGTACCTACCTATAGGGGGGTGGCCAACTTTTGTGGAGAAGAGATCGACTTTTTATTTTAAAACTGTGTCGCGATCGACCCATTTCTTAGATAGTGGGGGTGTGCTGGGGTGTTATGTAATGTGCTTTTATACAAACAATGATTCTTGCAAGTTCTATGAGTACTAGAAACGTAACTAGATACTAGAACGCACTAGAAACGTAAGGCAGTAGGCCTATAGGATAAAAAATCTGATTATTTTATTCAACAATATCGATACATTTTCGAATGTATTTTAGGTAATTTAAGTATTAAAAGCTTAGCTGTTGTGTATATTTATATAACTTTTAGTTAATATGTAAAAATTGGTTTATTTTGGTGAAAGTAATATTAAATAATACACACACACACATTTTTTTTATTAATAATTAAGTACTGCGCGCGCCTTTATGTGCCGGGCCGGCGTGCAGTCATCTGTTAGCTCTTCGAACCATCCTTCTACGTAAACAAAGTCACGGGTTGAAAGTTAGAATTAGCTCAAAGTAACCATTCTACGCGGACGAAGTCGCGGGCAGAAGCTAGTTCTAATATATATTATTTATGCATTAAAATTTTAGTGTTATTCAAAGATAAAAGTCGGACTTGTGTAGGTACTTATTAGATTTTGAACTAAACAATTTTGGTCGGTACCACCCTAATGAACGAAAATGTCTGTCCCTTAGCACCGGACACTAAAGTCATCCCTTAGCGCCGGACAGTAAACATATTGATATTTCTTGTGAGAATTTTCGTCATCTTTATTTAAATTATTTATTTCTGTTAACACAATATACATAGTAGTTGATACAAAAGCCTCATGGGCTTATCAGTGGGCGATCGCCGCAATCAGCGTTACATATTTAAATTAAATACAGTTAATACAGATATAGGTACGGGTACTTAGGATTTATTCTAATTATTTAATTTTGTTTTAGAGTATAGTAGAAAGAAGGGAATTATAATGAAACAGAAGAAAAAGAAAGCATCCTGGAATCCACAGAGCTTAAAAACTGCTATTGATAAGGTTATGTCAAAAGAACTGAGCTTAAGACAAGCTGCATTGGAATACAATATTCCTAAAAGCACTGTTTATGGTAAAGTAAAAGCGCTAAAACAAGGAGAAGAAATAACAATGAAACCAAAGTTGGGTAGGTTCACTAACACCTTCACAGCAGAGTATGAACAAGTCTTGGTGGACCACATTAAAGATTTATCTAACAGATGCATGCCGCTCGGGAAAAATGACTTTTTAAAGTTTGCATACGACTTCGCTGAAGTCATGAAGATTCCTCATCGATTTAATAAAGAAAAAGGCAGTGCTAGTAAAAAATTTTACTACGAATTCATGAAAAGACATTCTGACATTTCGCTGATGGTGAGAAGACAATGACGAAGACAGGATCCAGTGCTCATCCTATCGTAGGTGGGTATATTAAGCATGTGCAGAACTGCAGACGTTCCACAGTATGGATAGGCTAGTATATGTTATCGATGTAGGCTATTTTGAAATGTCCGGTGCTGTGGGTATGGCATAAATATTCGTCCGGTACTAGGTGCGAGTTGTTTTTTATTATATTTTTGTTACAAAGTTTGATTGATAGTGTTTATTATTTTTTAGCGGAGGTTGTTAATATTTAATTATGACTCACTATAAAGTTCGAGAGCTTTTTGTATCTGTACTTTCTTCTTTTTTTTACCCAGTTATTTTATAACATGAATTCCTTAAGAAACAACGCTATAAACTTTTTTATCTTTTCCAGCTAAAATTATAACAATGTCGAATGGAAAATCGAATCTTCTATACGAAGGCTATACGTTCTTCTTCCGCTATGTGGGCAGCAAAGGTCGTAAGTGGTGTTGCACTAAATTCCCCAAATGCAAGGCTGCACTACTTCTTGACGACGATAATTATGTACTGGAAGCTAAAAAAGAACATAATCATAATAGAATGCAATTTTTCCGCTGCCCTGATGGAAGATATGTTAAAGTATGATAGAATGATGTTTTGGCTTTGTTGTTAGCGACACTTTCGAGTTTGTCGTTATTTTGATTCTCACACAAGACTAGCATTTGTGTGGATGAACATGTCTGCTTGTTCTGTGTCTAAGTCGTCTAATCAGCTATCTGGTTACAGAAGTACAAGATCTGATTGGTATGGAATCAGATAGACCTTAAGCGCAATGTTAAGTTTCCTGTGACGTCATAATACCATGTCTTAAGTTCTATTACGGATTCTTACTTAGTAATTAGTATTTTTGATTAAAGTAAGTAATTTACTTTAATCAAAAATATTACATTGTATAGTAATTTTAATTTTGCGGATCTACTTTGTTCACCTTGTAATAAATATTTTGTTTAAATTATTGAGTGTAATTTTATTTCCTTACCTACTCATTAATATTAAGGCTCAAAATCACGAAAATTTCGAATTCGGCTTTGAAGCTCATAAAATAAAATAAACAAATTAATAACAGTAAATAATAATTCAATACTATCGAGATCAATTGTGATGAGAGATGTGAGATGTACCTAAAATTTTCTAATTTAAAATAAGTTATTTTTAGTCATTTAACAATAAATGTATGTAACAGTATTACATATTATATACATATTCAGGATCGCGTCATCATATCCATGAACGCAGCATTATAATAATATGTAATAATAAATTAATTTATTTAGGCAACACAGATACCCAATATTGTTAGTAAGATATTAAAACTATGTTAGTTAAGTTATGAAGTGATTTTTTTACCCTGGACGTAACTTGTGGAACTAGTGTGCTTTAGTAGCGAGCAATAGTGCTGTGAGTGGCATTGTTTTGTGCGTAAATAAAGAACAATATTAATGGTATGAATTTGTTACTCTAGGTATATATTAAACATCACGGGAATGAGTGGAATTATAAATTATATTAAAACAGTTAGTTAAAGAGTGTTTATTCTGTATAACTTTCATTGTTTACTTCACAAAACCTTTGTCGATGATTACATCGATTTTAATATATGTGTAAGATGGCGACCATCGGAATTATGGGCGCGAAATTTCAAAAACGCCATTTCGGACTGATGGCGCGTTCCGGCACTTCCCGCATTGACGGAGTGGTTTCTGATATGACTTATTATTTTTGAATTAATATAAAATAAATATTCTGTTATAATTAAAAGATTTTCTTTTCTTTTCAGTAAAAACGAAACAAAAAAAAGATAAGAAAAAGAAACAACCTAAAAAAATACTTAATAAAAATAGTTTAGCTTATATAAAACAAAGGGAAAAAGGCAATGAAAGGCAACGGAGGTACTTTCACAGAATGACAGAGGAACAAAGAGAAATAAAACGAGCTAATGATAGGCAGTCATACCTGAAAAGGAAAGCTGAAAAGAAGTTAAAGAAAGCCGCAGAAATGATGCAAAGGGAATTACGGAAGCAAAAAAAACAATGAAAACAAGTTTTCATTTGAAGCTTGTTATATAGAGACAAGAAAAAGATGTAAGAATATGTAGTCCACAATACTCTAGCTCTGAGCTAGTGGGGCTCCGCAAATCTTAGTGAGAAGACAGCGCGGAAGAAAACATGTGATAAAAGGCCGAGCAAAAGCTTACGACAAAAAACGTTAAAATTAAATTGCGCAATTATCTACAATATAATCTACACTAATATTATAAAGAGGAAAAATTTGTATTTTTGTATGTACCTAACGAACAAACTCAAAAAGATCTGGACCGATTTTAATAATTCTTTTTTCATTAGATAGCTACATTATCACTGAGTAACATAGACTATATTTTATCCCTGTATTCCCACGGGAACGGGAACTACGCGGGTAAAACCGCGCGGAGGCAGCTAGTTACTTAATAATTTATTTTGGCAGCTTTTTTTTACCTTTGCCTGTAAGAAAATCCCATCAGCATAATTCAGGGAACACCTTAGTTTTTCCGGGAACACGACAGCATATAAATTAACTCTACTTTTATTTGCTTCTATTATACTAATTTTAAGTATTATTGAACATGTAAATATCCACGTACCAAAATAATAAAGTTATTATTATAGTAATATCCAATTTTACTTTTTAAGGGATATATTTTGAATTTTGTGCATGAAATTTAAAACTTACTTAATTTTTTATTTGATGATTTTTTTATAAATATCCATGTATTTTTTTCCTATCGCATTCCATTCCATTTCCAATCGCATTTAAAAATAATAACATATTTTGGTTTTCTAAATATTAATAAAATTATATATATAAAAGTAGATAGACAAATAAAGTTATATAAATAAGTCTATGGAACAAAACAATCATAGGTATTTAGATATAAATAGTTTAGATACAGATAAGTTTATACCCAGTAAGATCATAGAATAAACCAGACAAACACATGCATAGATTATAAGAAATGTAAATGTTACAGGAAATAAAAGGCTTTTTAATTTTTATTTATTTGGCTATTGCTTATAACATTTTATGCTCAAATTGCAAACTTGAAATTCTCCATCACCGTGGTTTGGTGCCTTAAACAGAAACTCAAGATTTTCGGGTGGTTGACGATTTAAGTTGATACTACTGTGTTAGATGATATGAAGTATGATAGAAAATTTTGAAGAAAAAAAATATTAGCTAATCTAAAAATTTTGAAACTTAATGTCTTTAACATTGTTTTTTTTTATATAATAATTTGTTCGTATACCAACTTGGATAAAATAATTTCATATTCCAAATACTTGAAACATTTTATGAAGTGACGACGACCAAAGGTTACAGGTTACCTTCGAGGTTCATAATTTCATATTACTTCATATACATTTTCGAAGTTAAAAAACATATTTTTTAATAGGTACATATTAAACGTCAGTTTGAAACATTTTACGTCTGACGCGCCCTTACCTTTTTATTATTTTCAGGACATTTAATCACGATGATTAACGGAAAACAGTGTCTCGTATACGACGGATACACGTTCTATTGCAAGTATAAAAATAAATCTGGAGGTAGATGGGTATGCACCAATAATCCAAGGTGTAAAGCAGCTCTGTCTGTCAATGAATACTTGACAATCCTAAGGGCTAATACTATGCATAGTCACCCAAAGAGAATATTGCATATGTGTTCGGACGGTACATATAGTAGAGGGCGCATATAGTGGTAGATAATATATCATCATTGCGAATTCAAAAGTTCCTATACTTACACTGTAGAGTGTAGATGAGACGCAAAAAAAACTCGAGAAATATCAGGAGAATGTAAAAATGTCACATAGCTAAACTGTTATGTAAATGTGTTAAAATTGCATTTTATCACATTTGTTCTTATAGTATTGAAATAACGATTAATACTTTTGTATCTATGTTTGTAATGAATAAACTCAAAAACTACTGTGCCGATTTCATAAACTTTTTCACCATTAGAAAGCTACATTATCAGAGAGTAACATAGGCTTTATTTTATCCCTGTATTCACACGGAAACGGGAATTACGCGGCTGAAACCGCGCTGAGGCAGCTAGTAACTAACAAACAAATAGGTACTTTTGTACACGCAATGATGATATGTTGGTTTATAAAAACAAGTAATATCGTCTAGTATTTGATTGTGTTTGAATCCATGTAATTCTATTATCAATTAATAATTGCATTGTACATTGAAATTGTAATATAATAAATACATGTTTATGTTTGTTAAGGTGGAAATTTTATTGGAATATCTAAGTTTACCTTATATCTTGTAAATACAAATAAATTATTTTTATTTCAAATTATTCCATCGCGTGGTCGTTTTATTTAGTACAAGGAATTTGGAATACATAGATATCTAAATTAATATAAACGCCATCTGTGTTTTTATACCGTAAACATAACGCCATACGAAGTTAAAAACAGAACATCATCTTGGCATTCGGGCTGCTAGCGTCAAGGAAGCAAGACGTTTTATGAGAACTTTCGGTACCTAAGGGAGTGACTTTAATATAATAGTTTTAATCTTTATTGTAATTATTTAAACTGTTAAATAATCTTAGCTTATAATGTTACTGTCATTTTCTGAATATTCCCAGAATTAATAATGTGTGTTCAGAAGTCTTCGGTTAAAAGGTCAATTTTTATTTTCAAATTCGAACCTAGTAATTTACCTCATTATATGTAGGTACTCAGGTACTACTTTCACCCCACGGGCTTATAGCCTTTTCCATATTAATGTATATCAGGTGTTTCATAAATAGAAAAACATCCTATCTATCCTTGAAACTTTTTAAAGAATATTTTAATTTCTTACATTATTTTCAGTGGAATTTATAACGACGGTGCGCGATCAGTACTTGTTGAAATACAAAGGTCATTACTACACACAGTGTCCGAGACGCAAGAACGCATGGAGGTGTTTCAACACAAGCAAGTGCTTCGTGACTCTCCTACTGAATGGAGACACTGTTGAAAACCTGAGGAAGGAGCATGCGCACCCGCCGAAAGTATTCAATTTAACTCCAGGAGGACGCTATATCAATTGCACCCCTAGACAGACACGGCGAAAACGTAAAAGCTACGATGACACGTCGAATTAAAGTAGTTTTTCCAATAGCCTTATCTGTAATGTAATATTTGGTAATGCAATATTTAACTATAGGATATAATTTTATTGGACTCTAAACAAGAGTACAGACTTCGCACGTGTGAACGAAAATAGCGTCAGATTTGAGGCAATTTATATATTTAATTTATTACTCTTGAATCTTTCTATCTATTGCATTAAAATCCGTTGCGTAGTTTAAAAAATCTATGCTTATAGAGAGACAGACGGCGGGAAGCGTCTTTTTTCTATTAACCATTGTAAAAATTAAGTCGCAACAGACGATGAAATGTTTGAATCTAGATTCAAGGTCTAAGCAAGACCTACACTACCTACAGCCATACTAGAACTATCTGTATTTTTTATAATTTTATCTGTATTCAAGATTCAAGGTAGCACTAATATGTACGATATCTACTTACCTATAAAATATTAATGTTGTGATAAATGAAATTATTTTTACTGGCAATACCATCAATTCTTTAAAAATAAAACACATCTCCCAAGCCATAAATGTTTTTTTTAATTACGTTTGATTGGATAAAAACTTAAAGTTCAGATTCAGAAAAACTAATCTCGACTTTACCCTGCATGTATATCACACTTACAATTACCAACGTTATTGGATTTCGAATCTTAACGTCCATAATCTAAGGTTTTTTCCTCTTGCGGGTCAGTCTCGAGTCAATTTTTAATGAGCCATCCCTCAAGGAAATCGCAACCTTATGACATCACACAAAGATCTATAACCAGTATTTTTCATTGCAGTTAGAATAATAACGACCATACACGATAGAATGCTGCTTCAATACAAAGGACATTACTACACTAAGACTCCGTATCTGAAAAAAAGATGGCGCTGTATCAACACTAATACATGTTATGTAGGCGTCTCCGTCAACAATGACTTCTCCATATACAAGGAGCCCGGGGAACACAAGCATCCCCCAAAGGTTTTCATCGAGATGGACGATGGGAGATTCAAACCTATTAAGGAAAGCAAAACCTTTGATTATGTGGTTTATGATTGCCAGTAATAGATAGGTAAAGTCCGCTCATGTTTTGTATAGAACACATACCTATAAATCTAACTAGACGTGTGTATGTACTTCGCATGACAAAAAGCAGCAAAAATGTCTGCTTATTACGCAGTAATTTAGTCCGCGATCGACTGTTATTGCCTTCGGACGTCAAATTAAATGGAATATATTTAATTCAAATAGGCCTTCACAGGCACTTATGAAACGTCGACTCTAATGCTCGGTTCGGAAGGTTGCTTTTGCTGAGAAGAGGCGGCAAGAAACTCAGCAATTACTCTTTTTAAAACAAGTTTTAACATAAAAAAAATAATAAGAAAAAGTGACATGGTTGGTGTTCATACGACTTGAGGTACATACGTTATCAAGTTAGATTATAGGTATGTTACTTATTTCAATATGTATTGTCGGCGATTTTAGTGTAGATTATAAATTTTAGTTGCTTTTATTTGGAATTATGTAATGATGTCTTTTCATTTGAATATTTGGTATGTAAGTTTGCTAAAAATTTTATGATAATCGTATAAAAATATGCTTTTAGTTTAGTTTTAGTTGTGCTTTTACGGTGTGGGAACTGGGAACTAACATGATAGTTTTTTAAGGTGTTCGCTAACATGAATTTAGATTTAAGGCATGCTTATCAACACTTAGGTTAGGGGCCGTTCATTAATCAAGTAATGTTTTTTTGGGCATCTTTACCCCCCCAATATCGATTGTATTTTTAGTAGGATTTTTTTATATTTATAAAATACAGGTATAAATATGATATACAGTCCAGAATCGTGCGTTTAAATTAAAACACCTTGTAATATTTCGTGATTTTTTATGGATGCCTCTCCCCCTCCCCCCACAACCTGTTCCCCCCACCCCTTTTGCTCTTGATTAATGGACAGCCCCTAAGTACAAAAATGTTCAATATATTCCAAAGTGCGTTCATTTTTATAATACATTAACTAAATAGATTAAATTGATTTAAAAATACTGACGGAAAAGTTACATTAAGCGTTTCAATTTTACTTTATTGTCTTCAAAATAAGATAGAATATATATGTTTATAATTGACTTGCAATAGTTTTAATGTAGGTACAGAAATTGGCTAATCTAAATGTGTTGTATTTTCTTTTACTTTTCTAGTTTTAAATAAATTACCTTAAGGCAAATATAACTGTTTTATTTATATGTAATAGGTACCTACATAATTTTCTATTGACTTGTAAGATCCCGGTCATTGTATTGACGATTAAGAGAAAATATGTGAAGATCTGTAATACATGCATCTTAATGCGTCTTACTTCATATATGAATAATAGAGAAATATATCAATCTCAAAAAACGGCGACGGATGGCGATTATACCAGCATAGTAAATTACAAAGCCTTCGTCAAACCGATGATCAATACCTATCTACCTATATTATGAAATACTAAGTGTTTTTAAATCAGGTTCCAAAAAAAGGGGAGATTTTCAATCATCTTATGATATGATTAGCTTTCGCCCTGCGGTTTTACCCGCGTCGTACCTAATACAGGATTAAAATAATACATTACATTCCTCGATAAATGGGTTATCTTACACTGAAAGATTTTTTCAAATCGGACCACTAGTTCTGGAGATTAGCGCGTTCAACTAAACAAACAAACTGTTCAACTTTATAATATAAGTAGATATAGATATCGAACCACCCGATAATAATTTAATAGAAAATTTAATTAAATTACGAATTTTGTTGTTACTTACAGATCAACTGAAAATTATTAACAGCACTCATGGAAAACAGTTTTTTATGTACAAAGATTATACGTACTGTTTTCATTTTAACAGTCGTAAGGGGCAGAGGTACCGCTGTACGAACACGCACAATTGTAAGGCGTACATAAAGTTGTCCAGCAACCAAGATATCATTGAGACTGGTGGAGAACATATGCATCCACCACCCAAGTATCATTTGACGAAAAGTGGATCCTATATTCGTTTGTAAATATAATTAACTTAGCGGACCCGGCAGACTTCGTTCTGCCCACCAGCACCACCTACCGGGTCCAAATTGATGTATTATACATAAAAACCTTCCCCATCTAATACTCCGTAATTTGGTGAAAACCGCATGAAAATCTATTTAGTCGTTTTTATGTTCATCGCGTTCAGACAGACATACAGAGGCGGCGGGGATTTTGTTTTATATATATAGATAAATATGTAATAAATATTTTTTTTGGGTTTTTGGATTTTGATTTTCATATGTACCTACTTTATGTGTGTTTAAAGCCCGGTTGGCTTTGTGGTTAGTGACCCTGACTTTCAAGCCTCGGGTCGTGGGTCGACGAATCACACCCAGGACAAACATTTGTATGCATGAATATGTCTGTTTGTCCTGTGTCTGGATGTAAATATCTATATAAGTATGTATTTAAAAGTAGTATATGTAGTATATCAGCTATCTGGTTACCATAACACAAGCTCACTTTGATGCTTAATTTGGAATCAGATTGGGCGTGTGTGAAAAATGTCCCAGGATATTTATTATTATATTTATGTGTCATTACACTATCCATAATATATACGACAAGCTGCCTCCGCGCGGTTCCACTGTTCCCCGTGGAAATACGGGAATAAAATATAGCCTGTTACCCTGGTAATGTACCCAATAGTGAATGAATTTTTGAAATCGGCACAGTAGTTTTTGAGTTTATTATACAAACATATAGACACAAAAAAATAAAATTTTCGTGTTTATATATTATAGCGTAGAGAGCTGTAATACTAAAGAATTTGGCTATGTGGTGACTGGTTACTGACCACCCAGAGTTTGCTCTGTTTGGATTTCCATACATAAATATGTCTGCTTATACTGGTCTGAATGTAATTAACTATATAGGTAGGTATGTATTTAAAAGTATAAGTATATCAGCTGTCTGGTTACCATAATACAAGCTCTGCTTTATTTGGAATCAGATGGAAGGTGTGTGAAAAAGGACCCAGGAATTTTAATATTTATATACAAAACTTTCATGGTCAAACTGTCTGAAAATGCAAAGTTGAATTTGGGAAAGTTTTAGTACCTACATTTTTCCTGAAATATCTATTAAAATATTTTGCGGGGTCTGGTAATTGATTTTATTGTTCTCAATAACCATTATTGTATGTAGGTGTATTATTAGTTAAGTCTATGATTTATGCTCTCTCTCTATGTGTTATGTTTATGATTTATGTTCCTTCGTCACAAACTATGTTTCAATTTCCCACAAATATGACGTTATTTATCTTACAAATGTTAATTACGTTACAGATTGTTCGGATATATTTAAGATATCACGTAAAAGGAAAAAGATGTCTCGAGAGGAGTTATTAGAAAAGAAAAGAATAGCAGCGCGTATAAGATACCAACGTAAAAGGAATGATCCTCAATTGTTGGAAGAGATGAAAGCAAAGGATAGGTTGAATTATCAGATGAAGAAAGAAAAGGGATTGATCAAATTAAGAAAAGATATGACACCTCATGAACACGAGGCTGCCTTAAAGAAGTGGAAAGAATACACTACAAGATATAGAGCTAAAAAAAAACGAGCTAATTCAGACTGAATAACTGCTAAGTGTAGAGTTAACCGCAAGTAAAGCTAAAATGTTTCTAGTATCTACCACGCTTGTGATATAAAAGTATATAATTTTAAAATACGTTACGTTTTCTAATATACTTTTGTAATACAATTTTGTTGAATTTTGATGCATTAAAATAATACCAATAATATAATTTATTTCTATATAGAACAGTCCCCTGCACCCAAAGACCATATAACCACTTGACTGCGCATACAGTGCCCCGACGCTTGAAAACTATGAGTATTTTGTCGCTTATAAGTAGGCGGAGCTACAAGTAACCATTCTAGTTGTGTCCAAGTGCTAGACCTGTGAACACGCAAAATTATTAAAAAAAATTATATCTTTTTATATAATTATAACGCATCAAAATGCCTTCATGCGCTGTGAAATGGTGTGGGAAACATTCCAAGACATCTAGTTTCAAAAAGGATGGCATAACTTTTCACCGATAAGTAAACATTAAGAAATAAATTTTTGATTTAATCAAATAATGTGCGACCGCGGGGGTCTCATTAAAATGGTTGGCTGCATGAAAGAGCACACTGTAGAATCCCGCGTTGATGTCTTTTGGAAAAGTCTCGTTCTTTCATTAGGCAATCCCAATGCTTCTATCCCTTTCTTTTCCTTTGTATATTTATCGTAAAAATCTGTGCTGTTACCTATATTCATAGAGTATTTGCCTATATTAGATGAAATCGATATCGATATTATTATAGTTAAAATTAATTTAAAAAAAATCAAATACTGCAATATATTACCTATCTATTTTTAACCGACTTAAAAGAAAGGAGGAGGTTCTCATTTGAAAATTATTTTTTTGTCCCAGGCCGGGACTCATTTGTCCAGGATAATTTTGATGTCATGGCAATGATAACAAATGATTAATTGATTATGATTATGAATAATTATGATTACGAAACTACAATTTGGAATGGGCGACTGGATTCAATTATTTTCCGTGCCTTTTAAAATTGCCTAATGGAAATAAAACACTTCGATTTTTTTTTGTGATTTATTGATTTTGAGTAAATATTATTTTATACGATTATATTACAATCTTTTTTTTTTAATGCATTAATCCTTTTTATCGATATCGACTAGTTTCCCGTAATAAAGTAGAACAGCCCTAACAATGTCATACCTATGCAAGTTGACCTTGAACTGACCAATTGTAGCCGCGCGTGCTTCCTCGTCCCCCGGCCCGCAGTAGTGAATCGTGTTCTTAGAAGAAATCGGCCTATAAGCTCTCTACGGGGTATATACTCTATGCCTGCACCTAACAGTCCCCTGACATGATCTATCCCGGAACTTCTACTAGACTGTCGGACGGCGCGCGCGGGCAAGGAGGCAGAGTTCCGTAATTTGTTAAATAAGTACATATGATTTATAGCGCATAAATTATATAAACTGTATGTACTTAGTTAACAAATTTCGGAACTCTGTCCCCGCGCCGCACGCGCGCTTGCGATCTATCCCGAGAACTCTACTAGACTGTCGGACGGCGCGCGCGGGCATGGAGACGAGCGGAGCGGCGGCAGGGTTGCGGGGGCGGGGTACCAGCTCGAGGGGTACAGGCTGGTATGCGTTTAACGCGGCTTGCTATACTATCTGGTTACCATAATACAAGCTCTGCTTTATTTGGAATCAGACGGATCGTGTGTGAAAAAGGACCCAGGAATTTTAATATTTATATACAAAACTTTCATGATCAAACTGTCTGAAAATGCAATGTTGAATTTGGGAAAGTTTTAGTACCTACATTTTTCCTGAAAACATCTATTGAAATGTTTTGCGGGTTCTCGTAATTGTTTTTAATGATCTTAATAACCTTAGGATTATATGAAGGTGTATTATTAGTTAAGTCTATTATGCTCTCTATTAGTTCCTTCGTCACAAACTATGTTTCAATTGCTCACAAATATGACGTTATTTATCTTACTAAATGTAAATTACGTTACAGATTGGTCGGATATATTTAAGATATCACGTAAAAGGAAAAAGTTGTCTCGAGAGGAGTTTTTAGAAAAGAAAAGAATAGTAGAGCGTATAAGATACCAACGTAAAAAGAATGATCCTCAATTGTTGGAAGAGTTGAAAGCAAAGGGGAGGTTGAATTATCAGAAGAAGAAAGAAAAAGGATTGGTCAAATTAAGAAAAGATATGACACCTTGTGAACACAAGGCTGCCTTAAAGAAGTGGAAAGAAAACACTACAAGATATAGAGCTAAAAAAAAACTAGCTAAGTCAGACTGAATAACTGCTAAGTGTAGAGTTAACCGCAAGTAAAGCTAAAATGTTTCTAGTATCTACCACGTTTGTGATATAAAAGTATGTAATTTTAAAATACGTTACGTTTTCCAAGAAACTTTTGTAATACAATTTTGTTAAACTTTGATGCATTAAAATAATAAAATAATATGATTTATTTTTATAAAGAACAGTCCCCTGCACCTAACAGTCCATGACAGAATTATAAATAACATGAAAAAATTGCAAATAATTAAATATATGTAATAACATATATAATTGTTATGTCGACTTCTCGCGTGATATTAAATAAAAAAGGGACAGAAGTACAGCTTCTATAATTTTAAGCTACTGTTTTTTTTATTCAATGTACTAGAAAGTCTGCTTTAGATGGGTTTTACACCCTTACTACTTGTTTCGGTGAGCGCAGAGGGCTCTCAACTGAAGGTAAATTTAAGCGACAGCGCTGATGGTGTCCCATTTGGGACCGTACCTCGGTTCTGGGAGTCTCTGGGGGAAGTGGGGACTCACTTGGTATAATTAGTTACGCTACTGAATAAAACCCCTGCCATTTCTCTTGTTATAGGTAATCCAAGCAGTGTATTGCACAATTTTTTTTCTTTATTCCAGATGAAATTATAATAAGGAATCGAAACGGAAAGAAAATGTACATGTACAAGGGCTATACATACAGTATTCATTCAACAACTCAGAATGGTCAGAGATGGCGTTGCACCCAGGGTTGTAAGGGATCTATAAGAGTGATAAATTATGATGATGCGCCAAAAGTATCGGAAGTAATACACGAACACACACATCCACCACCGAAGTACTATATAACGAAGTCGGGAGAGTACATTCGACTCTAATTTACCTAAATAATTAACAGGCCAGTTAGCTTTGTGGTTGGTGATCTTGACTTTCAATCCATTGGTCTAACATATGCATGAATATGTATTTTCTGTGTCTGTATTATCTATTTAAGTATGTACTGAAACGTAGTATATATAGTATATCTGGTATACTACATATACTACTACCATTTCACAAGCTCAGTTTAATTAGGAATCAGATTGGCCGTGTGTGAACAATTTTCTTTATTACTATCTATTTATGTATCTTTCCTCATGAATTGCACGAAGCCAATGAAAAGGTCCGGCCCTTTTTGGTTCGCGGTCCTTCTGGAAGGCTTGTGTGAGGATACAGATCAACACGTAGAAGCCCCTTTAAGATACATACTTTAATGTGTTGGTATATGTACCTACACCTAGCGGGTACTATCTCTGGCTGCACTATTTATAATTACTTTATTCGTAAATTTTTGATATACCTACCTAAAATATCGTGTGTCTATTTGTAGATCTCTTGAATCTTTTATCACCGATCATAATAAGGTATTAATATGTATCGTTCGGGATATATTATAATAAAACTTAATTACAAAAAAATTTTCATTAACTTCCTATATTTTATGATGTACCTACCAAAATTTATTTATTTATAACTAACAACCCGCCCGGTTTCTCAAGGTTTGTAGAGTCTAGTTTAGACAATTTTCCATTTTTTACTAGTCATTCGAGGTGGAGGCGAATCCAGCAAATCAAAAACCATTGAAATCGATCCACCAGCTCAGCCATTATAAGAAATGTTTTTTTATTTTTAAATAGTGCTTGTGAAGGCACTTATGAATAGTCAGACTCACTCGGTTTGGAAGTTAGTTTTAGCTGAGAAGTGCCGGGATAGACTCAGCAAGTGTATGACAAACCCCACTTCATTTCATATACGTATAGATATATTGTAGAAGATTATGGTTACAAAATGCTCATCCAACATTTTATTTTACCAAATTATGGAAAAAATTCTTATTTCAGATAAACTGATATTAGCAAGTAGAAATGGAAGACAATTCTTCATATACAAAAACTTTACATACAGTTTTCAAAGGAATACCCAGAGTGGACAGAGATGGATGCAAGGCTTATATCAAAGTCATCGGGGATCGAGTCACTGAAATGAAAAACGAACATAATCACCCAGCACCGAAGTATCATATAACGAAGAATGGAGATTACATTAAATTGTAGTAACATCAGCTCATATACGGCCCCCCGAGGAGCACGAGCCTCCCCTAACAATGAGGGGGTTTAGGCTATAGCCACGCGTTTGTGTGTAGTTTTTGAATTATTTTATTACAAACGTTAGAGGTAATAAGTTTAGGTAAAAAAAAAATACGTTTATAATTTTTTTATAAAACTAAGTACACTTATGAACCAGTTTTTTTTATTAAATTAGTAATTAAACTGATTTGATTCTTCTTTTTGTCGTTCCCCAACACGCAAATATTGTCAGTGAGCCTAATTCCTTGAAATGTACAAATCAAATCAAAATCTTACTATTCATAAGTGGATGTTATTATTTGAATAAAAAACATTACTAATATCATTTTTTTCTTTATTGCAGACGAAATAATAATCGCAACGAAAAACGGAAGGAAAATATATATATACAAGAATTATACTTACAGTTTTCATATGAATAGCCAAATTGGCCAAAGATGGCGTTGCACGCAGGGTTGCAAGGCATCTTTAAGAGTGAAGGATTATGGAAATGTCCCAAGAGTTACAAAAGTGGTGCAAGAACACTCACATCCACCACCGACGTACCATATATCGAAGTCAGGAGAGTACATTCGTCTGTAACCTATATTTTGACATAACACAATACATATAAAATAATATGTAACAAGTAGTTAATAATTTTAATTAAAATGTTATCACGTTTATCCTTATTAATATTATAAATGCGAAAGTAACTCAGAGACGATTTCATGCGGGTTACACTGGACCCATGATATAATTTGGTACAGATACAAACTAAAGCTTGGGATATAATATAGGCTAACTTTTATCCTGGGAAATTTCAATGTCACCGGAAACGCGGGTACAACTTTTACTGAATATATAGATACTCTTCATAAAATATCATGTATCGTAAGCGAAATATCAACGTAAAATAGTATAAATAAAATACTTCATTTACTTCCTATATTTTTTGTTTTGTTCGTATATTTTGTACAGAAAAATACTTGCTTGTATAACTTTGTAAAAATTACTAATTTTATTCTAAAGCCGATTTAGGTCGAGCTTATATGTGAGTGAATTCACATCAGTGGATTTGTTATATGTATACAATTTATGATAAATCTTAGGTAATATTATACGAAATAGATGCCTATTAATAGTTGCCATATATAATCTTTATGGCGACTATTAATACCTACCTATAAATTACTTTAATATTACTTTTTTAATATAAGTAATTTGAATAATTAGTTAATAGGTACATCAATTATGTTTTTAGTTTAGTAGAAATTATTTAGATATTAAATTGCTACAATTATAATAATATTTTTATTTCATAACCTACCCACTTAGAGGTGACGATGATAACATTGTGATGTCAAAAAGACTACGTAGATTTTAACCATCGACATATATTTATATATCGATGATTTTAACCAACATAAAAATTGCAGATTGTGAAAATTGCACACATGTTTCAGACATTTTTTGGCCCACTAAAATACTTTGACTGGTAATAAAGAATTAAAGATCCCAAATCTTCAATCAATACTACAATAAATATTAAAAATAATTAAAAACTTTCATTACAGAAAAGGTAACAGCAATAAATTTTGGAGGGGGTAAATCATATTTGATGCATAGAGCACATACATACACCTTTCGTGTCAACACTCGTACGGGACAACTATGGCGTTGTACGAAAACGAGATTCTGTCGTGCCTATATAAAGGTGTCTGACAATCAAGAATTGATAAAGACCAAAGGAGAGCATCAACATCCACCTCCAAAATATTACGTAACAAAGTCTGGACAATATCATAAACTATAAAACTACCTCGCGGTTTTACCCGCGTAGTTCCTGTCCCCGTGGGAATACGGGGATGAATATAGCCACAGTTACTCCCGGATAATGTAGCTTTATATTAGTGAAAGAATTGTTTAGATCGGAGCAGTAGTTTTTAGGTTATACGTTACATACAAACCATACCTCTTTATGATTTTAGTATAGATGATAAGAAAGTCAAGTTCTTGTTTAAATTTTTCAATTTTAAACACTAATTAATAATAATATTGTTTTGAAAATGGACCACATAGGCTACTTTTGGAATTACGCGGTAATTTTATTTATATAATTCGGAGTTCACTTTGAATATCCGAAATAATTACAGTGTATGTACTTACCTATACTGCCGAACTCCGAGTAAGTTATAATATAGGTACTTAGTTACTTAAATGTAAATGTAACGGAAAATACAAAGAATAAAGATTACCAAAAACTTTCTTTTAATTCGTCTAATTAATATTGATGGTTGTCAAACAACCCATTTTTAAGACCGCAGCTTTTTAATTCTCTCAGCTGTTTTCATAATACATTAACGCAGTGCACAGAGAGCCACAATGTTAAAATCGTCTTCATTGTCGAGTACGAGAGTATTACAAAATTAGATCGGCAAAGGTTCAGTACCTTTCCTCATATGATTTTCTATAGGTAGTTTGCTCGAAAAACGTTAAAAAAGGTGTACATAATTATATCACCTACCTGCATGTCTTCAGATACAGTTTACGTGATACGAGTTTCCTCTTACAATATCGGGGACTGAAGAAACAGGCATTTAAGGCTATTTTACCGTAAGTTACTGTGTATATTTATATGGTGAAAGTCTAAAACATTATTATCAATTACAGATCAGCTGAAAATAATCTGTCAGCCCAGAGGCAAGAAACTGTTTATGTACAAAGAGTATACTTACTGCTTCGGTTCGCTTTCCCGTTTGGGCCAGAGATGGCGCTGTACGAACACGCAGGATTGCAGGGCGTACATCCGCGTGTCAGATGATCTGAAACTTAAGGATGTCATCGGAAGACACGTCCATCCACCGCCTGTCTATCACGTTACAGATACTGGTCATTATGTTCGATTGTAAACACTTTATATTATATTTAAGTTTTTTCTCCATCTATACTAATATTATAAATGCGAAAGTAAAAAAGCTAAATGCCCTAAAACCAGAACCCATTAAAATGACATTTGGTACTCAGATAGTCTAGAGTCTGAGAAAGGATGCAGACTACTTTTTATCCTGAAACCGCGGCGAGCCACTAGTCCATAATGATAATAAAACCAAAAATATCACTAACTTAACATTTCCTGTTTATATAAAGGTTGAAAATTATGGTGTTAATTTTAAAAGCTTCGGTTAAATTTTTATGATTTTAATATTCGCCAAACGAGTTGGTTTAATAAATTTAGACTCGCCCTAAGTGTCAGTTATTAGATGTAAGTAATATTAAATATTTTTTTGTCGTTAAATGTTAATATTATTTTAATTCATCAAGAGAGATGCTTGTTATGAATTTGTTTTTTATTTAGATTTTATTTTCTTTTATAAACTTTTGTATATTAGACTTATGTATGTTTGCGTAAACGTATACCCATATTGTATGTTTTATCAGCTTCGCATATAATATAGCAAGCATATATTTATGCTATAATAATATAATCTTTAAAGTAAATAAGTGAATAGCCATCAATTCCGCAGAGTATCCTCATTTGGGGGCCTATTAACATATTTTAAAAGCGTTCCGGATTTGATAGCTAAAATAAAAAGATTTATATAGTGTTTATCTCAAGGATTTTTATTTTAAGTCATAATGTAATAACAATTAGATAGGAAGTTATGTAATGGATAAAAATAAATTGATTTGATTATTTAAAAATTATGCACTATTATTTTATAATCAATACTCATCCACTATTAATCAGGTAAGCTAACATTTTGTGTAACTTAAAATTTTAGTTATATCTAGTTCTATCTTTAATATGCTGGTTATTGTGAAAGTCCAATTGCTTGAAAATCGGCTATGGGAAGAAATTGTACCAATTTAGTTGGTGTTCATACTCAAATGATGCTGGCACGCACGTATGTGGCAGAAATTTGTTTTTAAACTTGTTCAATATTATAATACTTATGATAACCGAACTTTCAGTTACCTTTGCAAAATCCCAAAGGGGTGGGAGACTTCTCCTCTACAAAAGTTACTCGTACAGCTTGCAGAGCTGTAAGAACGACGTAGCAATATGGAAATGCACCATGGTGCAGCCAGGAACCATGAAGAGATGTACGGCCAAGGTGTACACCACGTCAAAATACCAAGTGATAGATGCTATCGGTGACCATTGTCATGTCAAACCACGATTTGTGAAACGGAATAACGTTATTGTTAGAGCTTATTAAATAAAATAAAAATATTTATTGATTATTCTCCTATATTTTTATACCACTAAAGACTGGCCGCAGCGTGTCGGGGGGAGCGCAAAAATCCGTTCAAATCGCTTGAATACTATTTGTAGGAACTGCAGCATATTTGGGATACTGCAAGTAATTTGGAATACTTCGATATCTAAATTAATATAAACGCCATCTGTTTTTTTATGCCGTAAACATAACGTCACACGACACACAAAACCATTAAGTATTAATATCAGGACGCCATCTTGCCATTCCGGCTGCCAGCCTCAAGAAAGCGAGACGTCTGCTTTTAAAACTTTTTCGGTAAGAATCTAATTTGTGATAAATTTACTGTAATACTTTAAATCTTCTTTATTTAAGATGTTAAGTGACCTTGTTAGCTTATAATGTTAATATGATTTTGTGGATATTTCTAGAATTAAAAACGTGACATGGAATTTTAGGTTAGGATGGTATGTTGGATATTGATTATTCTATTTTTTTTTTAGACATGGCACCATTTCACAAATACAAGATGAGAAAGAAGTGGGAAAAGGATGAAATGGTCGCTGCTATTGCCGCTGTTAGAGAAAAGAGAATGGGATACTTAAAGGCAGCTAAACAGTTTAACGTTCCAAGGTCAACACTTTTTCGATTTGTAAATGATAAAGACACTCCGATTGAAACGATAACAAATAAAGTTATTGGTCGAAAGCCAAGGTCGAAATGAAGATATTGAAAACCCGCTGGTGGAGTACGTATTGACTATGGAGAGTAAGTTTTATGGACTGACCAGAATGGATTTGCGCCGTTTGGCATATCAACTAGCTTTAAAAAACAATTTGAAAATTCTTTTAAGGGTGGGTTTGCTGGCAGATACTGGCTAAAAGGGTTCTTAAAACGACACAAGGAAATGTTGTCTATAAGACAGCCAACTGGAACTTCCCAAGCACGAGCTAATGGATTTACTAAAGAAAAAATGGACGAATTTTACAACAATCTTGAAAAAGTCCAGGCAGATAAGTCTTTCCCTGCTGCGCGTATATTTAATGTTGATGAAAGTGGTCTCTCCATAGTCCAAAGTAAAATACCAAAAGTAATAGCTCAAAAGGGAAAAAAACATATCGGAGCAATGACGTCAGCCAAAGAGCTTCCTTGATAACTATTGTTGTTTGTACGAGCCCTGCAGGAATATTTGTCCCTCCCATGATAATTTTCCCGCGTAAAAATATGTCACACGCTTTAATGAGAGGAGCTCCACTTGGTGCTATAGGAAAAGTACATCCATCGGGATGGAATCAAACTCACCTATTCACGGAATGGTTTCAACACTTCGTGGAATACGTGAAACCAACAGAAGCATCCCCAGTTCTCTTGATTCTTGATGGCCATTACAGTCACACCAAGAACATAGAATTGATAGATCTGGCAAAACAGCATTATGTGACGATCCTGTCACTACCACCTCACTATACCCATAAAATTCAACCGCTAGAGCGCACTTTCATGGGGCCCTTAAAATCGTATTATAGTGAAGAAGTTCGTGTGTTCCTCAGAGTCACCAATAGACCCTTATTACCATATGATGTTGTTGAGCTATTCGGAAAAGCTTACATCAAGTGCCAAACTGGGGAAATTGCTGCTAATGGTTTCAAAGTTGGTGGCATATATCCGTTTAATCGAAACATATTTACTGAAGCCGATTACGTGGCCGCTGCTGCAGATTTTCCAGAGGATCAAAACGTTCAAACTATTTCAACGACACTCCAATCCCCCACAGTTGTATCTTTGCAATTGAAGAATTTTAATGACACAGAGCCAGGGCCGTCTGGTAGTAGGACAGAAATTCGCTCCCTTGTTACTCCCTCTCATATTTCTCCTGTGCCCACAGTAAAAAAGAGAACTAGTAATAGAGGCCGTAAGCCAGCAAGATCGGCGATAATCTCAAGTTCTCCTTATAAAAAGGGCATAGAGAATGCACAACTTAAAAAGTCTGATAAAGAAAACAGAACACAGAATAAAAATATTAAGGGAAAAGGCAAGAAGACAATAACAAAAAGGTCTAAAAAAAGAAATATGACAGACAGTGACTCCTCAGATCCGAATCCTGGGGCTATATCTGGAAATAACACAGACTCTTCCGACGATGTAGCAACGAGAGATGAGACTGCAGTCCCTACTGACGAAGACGCTGAGTGCTTTTTCTGTAACTGAAAATATAGCGAGGATGAACGTGGTGAAGAATGGGTACAGTGCCTAATGTGTGCAGTTATGAAACCGGTGTGTATATTTGCGAATACTGCAAGATTTTGTAACTAAGTCTAGTACCTGCACTCCGTGTCAAATGACGTTTTTGGAGTTTTTTTGTTTGACTACTATTTTGATAAGGTTTTTTGTTTTTGTTATAGTTGATTATTTTTATTATTAAAGTTAAATAATTTGTCAACAATTTAACGTATTTTTTATTGAGCTATCCCGTTTCTCTTTAATTTTATTCTCAAAAAACAAACTAGTATTTCAAATATGCTGCAGTTCCTTAAAGTAAATACAGCATTTATATTCAAATCTGAGCTGCATATGAATTTAAGGTAATCAAATCGATGTCTCACCGAGCTTCTTCTAAAACTTTAAAGAATCTATGAATTATCGCACAATGTCGGGCCGCAGCGGGTCGCATTATTGCGAGGCGAATTTGCGTCCGAGCGATGCGACCCGACACAGTGTGCTATAGCATGCTATCCATAACGTACAGTTGCACACAAATTCTGGTAGTAGGTACACTGTACTCAAAATCCGTCTATGCACTGCGACCTGGCCCGTCACTAATGCGCTAGGTAAGCATTTTACGCTGCGCTGCGGCCCGTCCTAATGTGCGCAATCCAGGTTAACACTAGCAAGATAAATCTGTTTTGTCGTTTTTGAAATATTGCCCTCTCGCTCTAAATTATGCGGATTTAGTGTCGTACGTTTATGACATCTCATTCGCCGCTTTGACCAACCAAGGGCCGCTTTTGTTGTTGAGGTAAGTGACGCCATATTTGAAATATAACGACCGTGTGGGTCAAAATGACGCATGATTATCTTTTAAGTGATTTTTTGTGGAATGTTTGTGGTTTATTTTCATTATTGAATTATTATTTTATGTTGATATTATTTTTTACAGGTATTGTGATCCACCCACATTATCATGAGGAATCGGAACTTAGAAGACGAGCACCTAAGTTGAAAAGATATTTGCGAGACAGCATTTCTACGATGTTACCAAAAGCTGCCTCTGACTCCCCAGAAGAAAATCCAGAGGAGCCCGTGGCAAAAAAACGTACTTATTGTACATATTGCCCGTCTAAAATAAGGCGCAAGGCAAGTGCATCGTGCTCCAAATGCAAAAAAGTTATTTGTCGAGAACATAATATTGACATGTGTCAAAACTGCATTTAAATTATTTTTAATGTTCCTGAATAATAATAATTTCATAATAAGATTTGTTGATTTTTAAAGTGTTTTTCTTTTCTTAAAATAAATGAAAATTCATACTAAATTGTATTTTATATTTAATAAATACACTTATTTAAAGTCAATATCCATTTTTTAATAAATCAAAACGGAATTTATATCATAACAGCAAGGTTTTTTATCATGCGTCAATTTTACGCGTGATTATTTATTACTATTGATTATTTATTTATTATCTTTTAAGCACAGTAAAATATGATTTATCTGTCTAGGGTTCAGGTGGCGAACAGGCATACGCAAGCTGCGCCGTGCCGACTCTGGAGAAATGTCACTATCCTTATGTTTTGACCATACAACCCGCAGTTACACAATTGTGAGAAGTGATAATCGGAGCAGTGGTGGACTAAGCCCATCAGAAGCCCGGGGCGGCAAAGATGAATGAGGGGGGGTTTTAAAAATATTAATTATTTAGAAAATTTATTTGATTTGTTTCATGGCCCCGTATCGTTAAATAATACCTACTTGTGTTGAATTAATATCATCTATACTAATAATATAAAGCTGAAGTTTGTTTGCTTGAACGCGGTAATCTCAGGAGCTACTGGTCCGATTTGTAAAATTAATTCTGTGTTAGGTAGCTCATTTATCGAGGAAGGCTATGAGCAATATATATATATATCATCACGCTACCATTATAATGAATCTAATTAAACACATTGTTTTTTAAGTATTCTATTGTCAACTTAAATAAAGGATAATTGTTAATTGTTACAAATGCATTTCTTATTTCGTACACAATTTTCAACAATAACAATAACGTATGAGTAAGTTTTTATTGGCTGCTTTAAATAATCAGTTAAACTGTAAAATCTCCGGTAACGTTTACTGAAATTTTTATATTTTCGCCAGGCACATTCCTCTGGACTAAAAGGGGTGGGAAACATCCCCTCCTTTTGCTCTCAGGCTACACTTACAGCTACCAGAAGAAAAATGCCGATGGTCGTATTTCCTGGTACTGCTCCAGAAGGCTGAAAGGATGCAGGGCCTCGGCGATCAGCTTTGGAACCAGGGCTTTTGCCCACAAACCACACGACCATTCACCACCAAGATTACCTGTCTACGTTGGAGATTCTACAAAGCAAGAACTACCTTTGTATTGATAAATGAACTGTTGATATAAATGAATCTACTGCTGGTCTGTTCCGAATCTGTTTCAAATTGTACAACAGTGTATGGAGAATTTACCTTACCACTATCTTTTAAAATAATCATATTTCGGTAAAGACAAAAGTAAGATTATAATAATTCTTTAATAAAATATGGTGGTAGGACCTTTATACTCAGTTCCTAAAGTAGAGAGTTCTGTAAAGGTGCGTTTATGATCCGTTAAAGATCTCAATTTTGACTCTCATAAAGAGGTCAGCATGTACATACTTTAAATTCAAAATTCGCTGTTAATTTGACGTTATTATAGATATTATGGAATAAGGTTTTAGACAGATAGAATGATATACATAACCTATTCTTAAAGGTTTTGCTTGTAGGCACAACTTAGTATAAATTATTTAGTTATAGTATTAGTTTTAGGAAAATATAAAATTATGGCAGCTTATGTGATTAGTATTCGTGAAAATGATGATGATGATAATGAGAATTGATAAATGTTTGTATTGTACAATTTTGTTACAAGTAGGTATATATCCGATAGAAAACATTATTAAACCTACACTCTATAGAATGAAATAAACTTAGATACATATATAATGGCAGCTACTTTTGCTATATTTTCTAATAAATGAGTCAGTCCAAGCAAAAAGACCAAATTAAAAAAACTAATTTATATAAAAGTGTGCAACGAAAACTTATTTTTTTGGTAATTCCCATTTTAAACTAAAAATTACTTCCAACTCCACATTAAGCTTTAATAGGCTTAATAACCTACATATTGAGGCTAAATAAATATGAGAAATGCTTTAAAATTTCCTCTAGAATTTTCTCAAATTATAGTATTAAGTATTTAGTACCTTACATTAAGTTTTATGTTAAAAAAACTTATTTAAGTTATGTGATATTGGCCACTGTTTTCTCTCACTCACTCAAATGAAATATGAAAGAGACGCATTGAGTCGATGGGAACACCACGCAATATTATCATATAGCTCTTTCTATTGGAATAAGATGAAAAGAGATAGAAAAGGTTTTTTTGCTAAGTAAATTATATCGATTAGTTTTATCATAAAAATTGTAGTGATCTCATTTACTTGTAAATCTATACTAATATTATAAAATCAAAATCAAAAATCAAAATCAAATGCAAAAGTAACTCTGTCTCGCTTACACGATAAAACTACTAAAGCGATTTAATTGAAATTTGGTACACAGATAGTCTAGAGCCTGAGAAAGGACATAGGCTACTTGAATCCCGGAAAAATTGAAGATCCCGGGAATGCGGGTGAAACCGCGGGGGGAGCCACTAGTAAAATAAAATTCGATTCTGCGTGCGAAATTCCGTTTTCAGCTTCCTATATTCGATTTGTATATGCTTTTAAGCTGTACGCTTGTGATTATAAATATATTATATAAGCTTTTATTTAGAGTTATTAACTGACAATTTTAGTAATATTATTCTGAAACTCTTTGTTAATATAGTTATCATGGTAGTGACTTAGCTTAAAGTAAAATAAATAATTAATTAACTTATTAATGAAGACTTTTTTACAATTTAAATTAATTATTATATAGGTTTATTGTATAGTTATTTACAAGACTCAAACGATGAAGCACATTTTAGACATTTACATAAACATTAAGCACAATTAAATGCATGTTACTCATACTTGAATTTTTTCATTAATTTGTAGGTATTACTGTTAATTAGATACATTATGTATTTAAATATAATTTTACATTGCCTTACTGTATTTGTTCCTAGATTTAAATTTAAGGCTTATTTTGTACGCGTATTTATGTTTTAAAACATTTTGTGATTATTGTAGTGTTATGATTAAAAAGTTGTAATGGTATATTTTGTTTCAAAACTTTTTGTTTCACCTTGTCGGCCTTTTATTCTGCTATGAGAGCTTTTAACCTCGGAAGCTTAGGTTAGTGCAGCATGGGGTTCTTCAAGAAGGGAGTAAAGAGATTTTAATAGGGACGGCAACGCGTGAGTGACGCCCCTGGTGTTGCAAGCGTCCATTGGCTACGGTAACCGGTTCCCATCAGGTGGGACCGTATGCCTGTTTGCCACCTTTGTAATATAAAAAAGGTTGTGAAGTCAGTTATTAATAAAAGTATAAACACGACAACGAGTCGTGTTGGGTACTGCAGTATGAAGTAGGCACCCAACTTTTTCTTTGCTATTTTTGAAAGTCTTCTGTAAGTAACGGATATAGCAGAATAGTAAGTATGAGCTGTATGAAAAAAAAATTGTTTGTTTGATTTATGCATATCCTTATTTATGCCTAGTTTTTGAAACAGATTTAGTCAAAGCATAGTTGTCGTGGTTGGATCAATATTGAAACTGGGTTGGTTTGATATCCACCAAGGATAAAAATATATGCGTCATTATTCGATCTCAGCGTAAATAACTATTATTATCTAAGTACTTATGTTTAAAAAAAACTGGTTTTTATAGTATCAGTTATCTGGTTAGATAATGACATCTGGTGGCCGTGTGTAAGGTTCAAGGGTATGGTATGGTTATGTCTCATATGGTAATTGATATTGAGAAAAAAATTTTTTTAGGTAGGTTAGTCTATGAATATTTTTAAACTAGCTTGTTGTATTAATGTAATATTATAAGTAGGCACAAACTTATCACACTACAATCAATAGATAAGCTATTTTAAAATATAGAATGAGCAACTCATTACTAGTTAATAATTATGCAAATATCAAGCAGCGCGTATAGTTATTTTCTTATTGGATGCTATAATGTCATAGGCAACAAGACAAGCTAATCCCTTTTCTCATCCACAGCAATACTCATACCGTCGGGCAAAGGGAAGCATCCATTGTTGATGTTCAAAAACCACACGTACACGTTCAAAGTTCTATCAGCCACTGGGGTACTATGGCACTGTTCTAGAAGAACAAGAACCGGTTGCAAGGCATTCGTAAAGACTTTACCAGACAACATGGACACCATCCTAGCGGTATACGATCAACACTGTCACCATCCGAGATTGAATACAGAACCGAGCAGCGTTAAAAATAAATCTAGGTATTATAGATATCCTAAATAATGCGAGGTTTTGAGGGACCACGCGAGAAGCGCAGCGTAAGGCATCCACTCGCAAGATGCTCGATAAAATGGACTTACGTCTTGGCTAAAGTTGCTGGAACCCGCTGGATGGAGATCATTTCTAACCAGTCTGAATGAGGGGGGGGATGTTCAGTAGTTGACTTCTTACGGCAAACATGATGATGTTGATGGAAATAGTGCTATAGTTTTAAGAGCTGTAGTTTAGTGCTGTAGTTTTGTACAGAGAAATTAATAGTTCAATTAATAAAACTTATCAGCTGTTATGGTTTTGAATCGCTTATTCTTCAAGATAGAAAGAGTTATGCAATTTATTGTCTGTCGTCCGTTTAATGCTAGTTGGGTTTAAGAGTTTATTGTAAATATAATCCGAACAATAATACTTTTGAGATTTTAGGTGTAGTCTTTGCAATAAAATTAATTACCTGTTTTTTTTCATAAAGTGCAATTAACTAATTTTTCTGCTTATAGTATGGTTTTTATTTAATCATAATTTTATTATGATTACTATTTTTCATGTTTTTTTTAATCGAAATAGATTTATATTGTGATAATAAAATACAGCTAGTAAATAAGTAGTCTAATGGTTTTTTATTTCTTTTAAAGACAAAATGATTTTCAAAAGAATCCAAATTCCAAAGTCCAGAGCAGCGGTTTAAAAGAAAACACGATGACACATTGATGTTTTCTTCTTCAGAAATCCAGTACGTGCCAGGCGAGAAGAAATATCCGTCAATGGTGTGGAATAAATACATTTACAAGCAAATTAGAAGGAACAGGAATGGTCAGGTTTTCTGGAGATGCAAGATGGTGCACCGCGGGTGTTTGGCTTACTGTCTCATCGATGACAAGGAGATGATAGTCAGGAGAGAACATAACCATCCACCTCCTAAACGCATTAAGATGAAAGGCTTACTATAATAACACCACAGTAATAACATTATTAAATATGATAGACCTCTAACGATTAATTAACGTCTACAACCTGAATGAAGATGTATTATATTTTTACTAGCTGCCGGCCCGAGGTTTCACCCGCGTAGTTCCCGTTCCCGTGATCACAGGGGTATCAAAAATAGATAGTAGCCGATTCTCAGACCTACTGAATATGCATATAAAATTTCATAAAAATCGGTCAGGCTGTTTCGGGGAGTATGGTAACTAACATTGTGACACAAGAATTTTATATTATATAGAAGATTATAAATCTGCTGACCCCCCCAACCCGTTTATTACATTATCCCCGTTTTAGCAACATTCTTTTTTAGAAATTGAACAGTGCCTGTATCTCTTTAGGGATCTAAATACATAATACCTCATCTTTAATTCGGATTTTATTTGCTTACTTATTTATTTCCTGGAACGGTCATTAAGGATTTCCCCATTAAAAAAAAGGTTGTACTACCTACGTTGTTACCTGTCTTATTAAACGGACATACACCTACAAGTCTGCCGATCTAGTACATAGTAATCCCTTCAATTCCAATTAAGACCCTACCTCGACACAACTATCATTTAAAATCATTTACTTTTCAGTACATTTCCTCCCATCTAGAAAAGGGAAGAATTTGATTCTCATGTACAACAAATATACATACAAGCAGCAGTTTGTATCGAAATATTCTGGGAATATCCTTTGGTATTGTTCTACAAGGAGCGCTAAGGGATGTAAAGCATCGATTTCAAGCTGTAAATCAGGTGGATACACTATCAATGAGCATGAACATAATCATGATCCTCCGAATTATATCAGGGGAAGTAACGGTGCCTGGATAAGGGTGTGAAGAATAAAAAGCCATCATCATCCTATAATAAGTGTAAGAATGAGTGAACGATTTATTTTAGGCGTATAATTTTATATTATACTAGTTGCCTCCGAGCGGTTTCACCCGCGTAAATCCCGTTCCTGTGAGAATACATGGATTAAATATAGCCTATGTTACTCCCTGATAATGTAGCTTTCCAATGGTGAAAGAATTTTTGAAATCGTTGCAGTAGTTTTTGAGTTTATTTATTACAAACATTGACAGAAACATATAAATTGTCCTCTTTATAACATTAGTGTATACTTACTCTATGCTCTTTTGATATACGTTAAAATAATATTTGTAGCGATGTTCTAGATTAGAATTATTAGATATTTTTACTATGAATAATTGAATATATTTTGTTTGACTTAAGGTACCGGTGTTTTATTTAATGTGTAATGGTTTCCAAAATATATTTTAGCCCCATCAAAGTTTTAGTGATATTATATAGTTAATATTATAGTGATTTCATGTTTTGATTAAAATGTTTAATGTAGCATATTGGTATGTAGTTACTCAGCGATACTCCGGCGATCACTCTCAATAGGTACCTCAAGTATCATCTATTTTTTATCTAAATATGGATGTTAATAGCTAAAATATATTCAAAGCCTCTTAGAGTAGAACTTTTTGCAGGATTTTCGAATCGAATTCACAAAAATATTCGTTTTGTATTTATAGTAAGCTAGTAGGATTTAAATCGCTTCTAAATTACCATAGCAAAGAAATACGCATGAATTGAAATTAATTAAAACCCACTTACAGTATATTACAGAACAACACCAAGAGGCACTCGCCATCTCATCATCAATGGGTACTCGTTCATCTGCCGCACGTACTGCCAAGATCACATCAAGAAAATCTGGAAGTGTGCCACGAACGCCGACTGCACAGCCAAAGTGCACATGGTCGAAAACGAAATAATCAACGTGAATAACGACCACAACCATCCGATAAACCCTAAAAAATATTACGTAATACATTTATGAGTGGTACATAATTTTTGTTTTTATAAAATCACAGTTTAGATAAATAAATGTTTGTTGTTGCCATCCTATTTTTTTTCTCTATTAATCGTCGATCAAGTCGATTATATTACATAGATGACTCCACAAGTAATGGATCCCTCTACGAGCGCCCAGAATAGTCAATGTATTACGAAATTAGTTTCGAAGAAACCCAGAGAGTTACCTTCACCATATGTATATGTACACATATGGTTACACTGACTCTTAAGGCGCTGGTCTATAGTCATATATGCACACAGGACAGAATAGACATCTGTATATTCTGTCTGGATGTATTGTCATCTATGTATGTAGGTAAGTATCTAGTACACAACAAGCTTTGTATCGCTTGGAAGCAGATTGGCCATATGTATCCGAGTGTATATATTTCATCAAAGGTAATACGATTCATGATGTATGTCATGTCATGCTTTGACCCTTGCAGAAATATTCTTCTCAACATCCCGTCGAGGGAAGAGGATTCTCAATATAGGACGCCACCGTTTCTATGCCAAACGACGTGGTCCTTCATACGTAGCGAGCGGTCGAGGCTACTGGATGTGCTCCAGATCTTACTCTACATCAAACTGCACAGCCTCTGTCCAGACTATAAACAATTATGTGGTCAAACACATTGGAAAACACAACCACTGCTAATATATGATACAACATCGATATTTGTGTTTCTATGATTAACCTTAATGGTTGATACTAACTATAACCATGACTAATAAATATATATGTAGCGAAATTTTAACTCCTTGTTTGTATTATTTTCATATATCATAGAGCATTCATGCACTTAGATAGTGAAATAACAAGTAAAAATCACATGTTACAAGCTACAATGTTTCATTTGCTTCAGATACAGGGAATGCATTCAAGAATTTAATCATTAGTGAAGTAACTACTGAAGGCGCGCAAGACAATGGCTCAGATGATGACGTCATTGAAGTAGTAAGGGACGAAGCACCGATAGAGATCCTTTCCGACGGCGAGGAGTTAGAAAGAGAGAAAATACAACAACCGCAAAATTCGTCGATAATTCAAAACTTCCACTTCACTTCAATAACGGCGCCTACTGATAGTATTACTGAAGATAAATGTGAAATGAAAGATATCATTGATCCTTTAATAAGTTCACAAGTTTCCTGCAGCGACTTGATGAGAGCATATCAGTTATCTCCAGTAGGAACTATTAATTCTCCTACTATTAATTCTCCTACATCAAAAGTGGTAATGGAAAGCGTTATTAAAGCTAATGATTTCATGTCGAATCATGATAGTAGTGAGGAAAATGTCTACGTCAATGTTACTGATGATTGTAACGTCCCAGGGCATTGTGATGACCCTTTACAGGTACAAGAACCTGTCTTAGGTGCAGTTAATGAAATTACTACAAACAGTATTGATAAACCTGATGATTCTAATATTATTACTGAAAATGTTGATAATAAAGAACAATAAATTATTAATTTTATATAATCTCATCTCACTAGGTAAATTCGTTGTAGTTTCGAGCACATAAATGCTTCTCCTATTTTCTTATTAATAAAAGGTTATTTTTGTGTGACATAGTATTAAATTTATATTTGAATAAAACATTAATTAGTGCATTTAATTTTTTAACCGAAGAATAAAATAAATTATTAAAATTTATGATTATTTCGTTTTAAAATAAATCCATTTGTTACCATGAACTTCACAATAGGCCCACAAATGTTTAGGTTCATTCGAGCCTTTATCTTTAGATTTAATATGGGTTCTTGCAAGACGACTTTGATAGCCTCCTAATACTTTTTTTTTTATTTAGTGTCTCTTTAACTGCCTAGTTCTATTATTTGTGTTACTAGGTTTGTGTGACTGATTCATTTTTCAAGTTGCATACTTATGATCAGGCGAGTTTGAAGTGACGTAAAACCAACGAGGTGCAAAAGTAGTAATACTAAATGGCTACATCGACATTAGTGGCGTAGATATGTCTTAAAGTACCTAAAGGGTATAAATAAGGTAATTGTAACCGTGGATTGCTTCCCTTCCCAAGGTCTCAGACTCTCATAACCATAGTGCAGAGCTGAAAGGCTAAAGCTATTCCAAAATCGTATGTTAGGGAATCGACATAAATACAATGGTAGGTTCATATCGTGCATTTAGTATTATCACTAAATTTCGTCTTTTTAGACTAAGTAATGTATTGAAGCTTGGTAAAATAATATGACAAATATTATAGTGGTCCATCAATCATTGTCAAGTCATTAGTTTCTTTCATGTGATTTTGAATAAAGATTACAGTAGAACAAATCTGAATATAAAATGTTTACTTGTATCATATGTGCCTTTCCTCGAACACCACCATCGTCATGAATCAACAGATTTTTCTGCTATTATAGGTCAAAAGAAAGTATCGTTAGTGGAACAAAACGGTCGGAGCGTCCTCATGATTGGCAATTATCGTTTCATGAGACATTACATCAGCAGGCAAGGAAGGACCAGGTGGAGGTGCTGCAAGTCGTTCAACAAGTGCCGTGCTATAGCGATCACCCACGGCAACCAGATCGTCAAGCTTAACGACTGTCATAATCATTGAAGGAAACTATTTATTTCTGTATGCAATGTTGTATCCATCAATTTTGTGCACTCTGTGTTGTGTTCGAAGTATTGTTTGAGTAAATCTATATGTACTTATATTATAAAGAGGCGTGTGAGGCTGTAGGGGGTCATCTCTGGAACAACTGAACCGATTTTGAAAATTTACCAACGGAAAACTACTTCATCAGAGAGTGACAATTTTATCCCCGTATTCGTACCGGACGGGATCTACGCAGGTGAAACTGCGCGATGGACGAATATAATAAATGCATTTTAAATGACACAAAATAAATATCTATAGTGATTTGTAAGTTATCAATCTGCTAAAATAGTCTCGAAAGATTATATTAATCTTTAATGTATTTAGATAAACCTAGAATGGCAGTATATAGACAAACTAACCCCAATGTAGCTTAACAAGGTTTTAGAACTTACTCGCGATGTTTAAAATTGTAAATATTGTAATTAAAAGTTAAGCTAACCATATGATTTATATTGAATGTACTTACGTTAATATTATTTATTTATATTTTTATGAAGAATCGGTGAAGGAAAACATCGTGAGGAAACCTGCATGCGTGAGATGTCACAATTAAAGGTATGTGAAGTCCGCCCATCCCCACTGGGCCCGCGTGGTGGACTATGGCCTAAACCCTCTCGATGTTAGGGGAGGCTCGAGCTCCTCGGTGTAGACGTATATGAGCTGTCGATGATGATGATGATATTTTTATGATACAATTAGTCGCTTTGTCTTCCTATTAGCTTAGCCATATTGGAGAAACTGATATCAAGCAATAAAAAAACTATAGTTCAAATACTGAAATGTTTGTTTCAATACCATTAAGTACTATCTTTCGGTTGACCAACTCAATATAAGACCCATATTATTATTTACCACGTTTTATAAATAAATATTTATTAATGCACGACTAATCAGATTCCATACTAAGCAGAGCTTGTATTATGGTAACCAGATGGCTGATATGCTACATAACTTACATATAAAGTAAATAATATCTGTCATTTGATAAGTGTTTTAAGGTAGTCCTTAAAACACTTATCAAGCTATCATCAATCATCGCTAGTGCGAATCTGTATTTCTAATTAAATACTAAAGTGTCGCTTTACTTGGCAACGTCTACTTAATCTCCTTAAATCACAAGTATCTACTGCTATCGTATTCTAACAAAAAAATATTTATTTCATTCTATGCTATACTCGTATATTAAATAAAACGCAACGATTTACCCTTTATTATTCATGTTTTATTGCCTATAGCTTGAAAACCTTGTTTATATATTTACTTTATTTCAGCTTTTGAACTGAAAATATCCAAGGATGGAATACCTCAACTCTACATGGGGAAACACTGTTACTTCAGACACAAAATAATGAAAAACGGCGCAATCGATTGGAAATGCAAGAATCAAAAAGATAACTGCAAAGCATCATTACTAATGTATAGAAATGACGTCATTCGATATGTTTCGAAACACAACCACTAAACTTTAATATTTAATATTCAGATGCAAAGTAATTTCTTTAGTTTGTATGATATTTCGTTTACTTTTCAAATGGTGCACAAAAATTTTACGATTTGTCATATAAATAGTTTTTGAATGAGTTGAATAAAATTTTGATTTTTTTTAATATTTATCAATAAGGTATTGTAATAAAAATAATTTTTTTTTAAACTTAGTTTCTTCCATTTCATGACCTAATATAATAAATTTTCGAAGTCAAAAAACATAGACTTCTAAATTACTCATGAATCACGATTTATATTTCAGTAAAAATTTATGAAGTCGCCGGCAGTCATCCCAAATTGGTATACCAAGGGTACAACTACATACCACATAATGCACATAGAAAAAATAAACTTCAGCTCTGGTACTGCGGACATAGACGGAAATACAACTGTAGGGCGAAGTTGAGGACCTTTGAAGGTCAATTAATATATTCAGACCCCATTGACCAACACTGCCACGGTATCGGAAATGATTGGGAATAAATAAATATCCAGGGACGTTTTTCACACACTTTATTTTGATTATGTTTCTAAAGTAAGAGCTTGTGCTGTGGTAACCCAGATAGCTGATATACTACTTTAAAATATGTATATAAAAATTATAACATTACTACCTCTGTATTTAAAACGTAGTAGGTATTTGTAATATATCAGCTATCTGGTTACACAAGCTCACTTTGAAGCTTACTTTGGAATTCGATTGTCCGTGTATGAAAAATGTCCCAGGATATTTATTAATTAATTAATTTATATAAAAAATAAACAACTTAGTACCTATTTTATAATTTATTATCGAATTTCAAATTTAACTCTAGTAAAAAAATCATTCAAAAACATACGTCTTTCATTTAACGTGTCAATCTTAACTATAGATGAATTTTTAACATTAGTAAAATTCAAAAATATCGTCATTTTAAAACACCTTAAAACATGTCATTGGAGTCGATTAGTTCCCGGCACTGGAAGCAGAGCTTGATCTGGTGTTCTACACAAATGGGGATTTTACAATGGCTACACCTGGTCTTGCACTTCCGATCCTTAATCCTAGGACAGAATCCACAATGTTTCTGCGCGTTCGACTCATCAGAACTTTCGGGCGTTTTTACCGTCCGTTTTAAATCACACACACTTGACTTGTGTTGATCAATTAGATTATTGCCATCTGGAAACAGAGTAATAGGCAACTTAGGTATCTAATTTTATTTTAGTTGTAAAGTATGACATTTCCGAATTCACAACTAATTGTACAACATAAAACATGTTTCTAGTTCACTTCTAGTCCAATACATTGGTATTGGACTAGAAGTGATGTCGGAAAATCAATTTATCTATCAGTAGATATATCTAATAGGGCAAATTAGTGACTTACGCTGTGTAGCTTGCTAGATTATATATGATATCTACTTGGTATACCATTTTATAATCCATAAAAAGGGTATGTAATAATGATTGAAACACTTTTTAATTAATAATTTTTATTACAAATATTTTCCAAAAATATGTTATGTACTTATTTAATAGGTACTTACAATCAATAACTGTCATTTCATGATGTAACATTTAATTAATTAAAGCTGATATTATGAAAGATCCTTTTTTTAATTTCAAGGCAATTTCACTCTATATTATTTCAAACACGGACATTTTTACCCTGTTTCCTCAGACTGATATGCCTTCGTCCAAACAATTTTATTCTTAACTAGGGACACAAATTATTAAGGAATGATTCGTATAAAAATTGATCTAACTAACCAGTTAAGTCAGTTAAACCTAATTGAACCTTATTACAAACTATTATTATAAAAAAATACATCATATGAGCATTCATATCATAAAAAAATTCTATATTACGTTTAAAAAGACTTTACAAAAATATTATTTTGATTTCACTAACACTATACATGATATATAAATATATTTTTTTGGTTCATAAGAAAATATTTTTTTCAATGATTATGCTCCAAAAAAGACCTTACAATTACTGTGTTGTGAGTTGTTATATTCGCTCGGCATCCTAAAGGAATTCTTTTACAGCATGTCCAACGCACTTTGTTCTTATAATGTTCGTGTTTGATGAATTTATAGGCTCCTATGTGGACGACTGGGTGGCCCCTTATCGAGAGGCCGAATCTGACTGTAAAAATAATACGGGATTAGATATTATTGTACCATTTAAAGTAAAATAAACACCATTTACAATTGAACAGAAATATTTATTTCATTTTTTTGCTCGGAGATGAAATAGCTTCGGAACTTTTGTGTTAAGACCGAGTAATCTCCAATATAAATAGGTATGCAAGCATTCTGGTGAGCAGGCAAGAATGGAGTCCTTGAAGACAGACGACTGAAAAAATAAAGAGGCATATCCTGGAATGAGCCAGTATGTCTTGTTATAACAAAAACATGGTCAGTATCGGTGGTAAGCTTCCCACTCTCATAATTATAAGCCACAAAATATTATTACCAGATATTAAACTCAATATCCTTTTACAGGTGGGCTGATCGGCACGGGAATAGACAGCTTCGCGTCCTACTGCGTCAGCAAGCAAGGCAAAATGGGGATTAACGTCGGCGGTTTTAGGTTCAGATTCAATGGATGCGCTCGAAACGGCAAGATCAGGTGGCGATGCTCCAGAGGTCCATGGTGCAAGGCTGCCCTCCACACTTATAGGGGAAGGATCATTTATATACAAAGCACACATAATTGTGGACCTAAACCTCCTGTCAACCAATAAATTTTATGAAGCATTTAACTCGTGCAGATTTCTGCTCTAGTGTATACTTCAGTCAGAATATAGTGCACACTACTGCAGAAACACATTCAGTTATTGACACTTGACTGTCCAAAATCAGACTTAATTGCGACTTTTACAAAACAAAGAATAAGCTAAATACATTATTTGCATCTATACTGATACAGTGCAACTCTAAGGCACCTAAAAATGTATTTATTATTTAAATTACTCATGGTTTTAATGATTGATGCTTTCAACCACATGTTGGATTTCCGTTGATAAACACCGCCATTTTCTTTTCTTATATATATTATGTAATGAATATAGCATAGCTTTGTGTCAGATACTATTTGATAAGTTTCATATAATATAACTCCATATCATCACTCAAGGTATAAAGACATGGAATGGATTATGGAAAATTGTATCAAATCATAAAAATTAACATTAAAACTTAAAATAAAATCGGCGCAAAGCCACAAATATAGTACAAAATTATTGTAACCATTTTAGAATTTATTAAAATTAACCTAATTACGTATCAGAATTTTTGAAACGTAGAACATTTTTGTAACAGAATATACAATATCAATTAAAACTATATTTTCTCAAGCATATTCTTAATTGTAACGATATACATAATATACTTTACTACTATAAATGCGAAAGTTCGGATGGATGGACGTATATTACTGAATATCTGGATGAAATTTGACACATGGTTAGAATATATTCTGGAATACCAGTTAAGCATAATATCTGCTCAGTATCATAGAAAAAAAATCTGTGAGATTTATGCATATTCCACAGTATATCCTAATCAGGGTCCTACCGATCAATTACCTCATCTTTTCTGTCTAAATTAGTGTTATCGAAAAATGTTTTCAAAATTTTATTGTAAATATCAATTGTTAAAAAAATCATGACATCGAATAAAAAACAACAAGTTTATATATGCGAAGACACAAAAATAGTTACCGTCCTCAAGGAATAAAATTATTATTTTTATAAGCAATAAACATTATAATAATCTGTTGTAAATAAGTAATTAGATTTAAGAGAAATACCTCATAATCCTAACAGTTAAGAAATCATGCAAATAACGTAGATATATACCTATATTAAGTTGTATGCTGTATGAACGAAAAACTGTTTTTTTTTATACTGCAATTTTTTCAAATAAATATTTGTGTAATATCATACTTACATTTTCTAGCATAATACGTATTATATTAGGATCGAATACAGGGTTTGTTATTCAGTAAGGGTATTTTCACACGATCATCATTATTTACTAAAACTTATACATTTTACAAAAAGTGCAAATGTTTTGAGTAGATACTCTGGTTTATATTAATTTTACGGCAGCTGAAAAATGTAATAAAGATGTGTACTTATTCTTACATAGACAAAATTACACTAACATTACAAAATTTTAACAAGAATGCATTTTTGAAGCATCAAATATCAATTTCAGATTATTTCATAACTATTTTATCGGATAAGGAAACAACAATAAAATTGTTTTGCAATCATTTATTTTATCATTAAACATATCTGCATAATTAGTACCTATAATAGCCAACTTAATTTGGTACGCTTATAATTTAAGTGCCAATTGCCACCTTTATATTTACTAGAAGATAACCAAACTATGAAACCCTTAATACATGATCAAAAGCAAGTTATATACTCTCTCTTTTTCTTAAATGACGTTAGAAAAAGACGGATATATTAAACCTTTTTTGCTAGATATATAGGTGTATAAATTTCATACCTTGATAACTTTAAAATACATAAGAAATCAATGTAAGAACTAAATTAAGTCTGTAAAGGCACCTACCTCTGGTAAATAATAAGATAAATGGTTGTGTCCCTGTATGTTAAATTGTAGTGAAACTTGCCAAATCGTGGATAGCATAGTTACTGTATTTTTAATGTGTAATTTGATGTTTATAAAAAAATAAACTAGTCATATTTGTTGTACGATTGTTTTACTTATTTTAATAACCCAAATAATACCTTTTTCATACCAACTTTTGTTACCAATTTTTTGTGTGAGTTACCTTACTACGAAGTAATTTTGCAACTTTAAATAAACCATTTCATCTGCAGTCCATCGTTACCTAGTTCATTATACATACCTTTGTAAAAGTCAGCGTTTTGTAAAATCTGTCATCATTTTATTGCGACATACTGTTGCTTTTTTTTGCATTACCAGTTCATTATTGAAATTTCATAATCTGTTGTAAATGACCTCAATAAAAATATAAATATGTACTTAAGTAAATACTGTCGTGTAAGATTTTACGACTTGCAGTATTTTTAAATAACTATTAATTTCTACTATTACTAAATCAATTTTCAAATAGAAATAATTCTTTGTCAGTTTTGTGCCAAGTTTTCGAAATAAAATCAAATAATTTCATACACCCTCATTTATTTTATAACTTTAAATGTATAACTACAACTACACCTATTAAAATGATAACTATGTCATTATTTCTAAATAATAAATCTGCATTTTTTATCAAGCTAAAACATGTTAATGTAAGACGAGACAAACCGACCGTATTCCAAATTGATTTCCAATGTTCCAATATATGATATATTGCACAGAGATAGGTCAGTATTGTAAACAAATCTATACATATTACTTTAAAATTAAAATTAAACTATGACGGTTGACGTCACACTCCCGAAATGCTCGCCGTATACTATAATAGTAATCCATATATTCATAAAACTATAAATGTTAATGATAATAAGCAACAGCTTAGAATATAATTTAATTAATAAAGTAACACACAGGCCTTATTCAATTCTCCTCGATGTCGGTGCCGGTGATGATTTGTTCACCGGAGACCACTCCATGCTCCGTTTTGAGATGATGAAGTATCTCCGAGACGCTCTTGTCGACGTCAGTGAACTTGAGACATCTGAATTGGCATATCTTGCACGAATAACAATCTTCCTCTGTATTGTCGAACACTTTCCACACCCAGTTGCTGTCAACTGTAAGTGAAAGAAATATTCGTCATTGGCCTATTGATTGACGAATTGGTAGTGGTTTCGAATTTCATACAAGAAAACGGTTGTTAACATGAATAGTTAGTTTTTTTGCATGGGTACGAATCTTGAACACTATGTCTGCTTCTAAATTATGAATGGCATAATATGATGATCTATACGAAACGAAGCAAATAGATTTCAATGGAAATAGGCTATAGTAACATTACCATTTTATTTGATACTAGCTGCCTCCGTGCGGTTTTACCCGCGTAGTTCCCGTTCCCGTGGGAATACAGGGATAAAATATAGCCTATGTTACTCGGAGATAATGTAGCTTTCCAAAGGTGAAAGAATTTTTGAAATCGGTCCAGTAGTTTCGGAGCCTATTCATTACAAACAAACAAACAAACAAATCTTTCCTCTTTATAATATTAGTATAGATATATAAATAGTTCAGTAACCGTTAAAAAAAATATGAATGTACGAATGTAAAAACAACAGACCCTGGATATAATTTACATAATGCAAAATTTCATCTTGAATCTGCTGGTTGTCATTGAGTAAAAACAAAAGTAGAAACATACTATACTTCTGTCATATCATGGTGTACCAATCAGGTTGCAGCGTCAAGTAAGCGTCACAATATTCCAAGTAAATGTCTCTATACAGTCAGTATGTTTTCACCTTTAGATTTGACCGGAACTTAAGCTGATAATAAAAAAGAATGATACTCACTTGCAGACTTATGATGTATCATCTTCAGATGTCTGTTCATATTCCCAGTGGCATTCCCACCGTGAGAGATGTGCCGTTGGCAGAGCTTGCACTCTGCAGACGTGGTGGACACACGGTTGAAGTACGACCATATCCAACTGCTGCGACGGAGCTTCTGGGAAGTCTCTGTGAAGGCATTTTTTTTGTTGGTTAGAGTGCATTTGATCACAAGTCAACATAGCTTCCAGAATTTAATATCTCAGTTGGAAACTTTGCGACATATTAGGCCACATGATATTTTGGGAACATAAAAAAATCTACAATGGTAATAGGAATCTTGGTATACTTAACAATTATCGAGTTTTTTCAAATACTTTTCTGCTGCTAATAGCCATGTAAAAACTTAGGTCCTTAATGAAATAGTAAACGAGCACCTAGATTTCTATTTATACTTTAGGGGTTAAATTACTGGAATATGCCTACATATGAGTACATTTTCCATTTGAATTCTAATATTTAGTAAAAAATATAAGAATGACTTGATTTAGGTATACTGAGATAATACACTTCATATTACATAATTAAAGTAAGGTTTACTACTTACCAATTATACTGTCTTCCAGTTCTTTATCAGTAGCATAGATCTCTTCGGTTTTGATAGCATATGGGGTCTCAACTTCAGAAAAATCTAAGCTGTCAGCTTTGGCAATTTTAGTGGTCTCCAATTTGTATATCTCAGGGTGGCGGGTCCTTACGTGACGGTTCATATTATTAGTATTGCATCCCTTAATGGAAAGCACAACATTGCATACATTGCAACGGAATATGATATTGCTCAGTTTGTCAAAATATTTCCAGACCCAGCTTCTTTTGCGGGAATCTGTAATCATATGATAAGGCAGGTTAGACTTATTACAATAGGGACCTTAAATTTTCCCAGGATTTAAGGTACCTATCCATTCCTAAGCTCTAGTCTCTCTCTGTATGAATAACATCGAAATTTCAGTGGTTTTGGTGTGAAAGCTTAACAGAGTTAAATTATAATATTAATAGGGATAATATAGTCAGTAACATAAGTAAAATAATTTTAATATGTGATTACGGTTGGTGAATAAAGCAGAGTTGGTCAGATACTTGTGATATCTTTCATGGTTTGGATAACTTTCGTTCGATAATATTAAGCTACTAATTTTGGGTTTGTTTTCTTCACAGAACATGTCAGTTTGTTTTGAGTTTGGGTGTAAATATTTTAATACCTATTAAACAGTAGTTTAGGTAGAGCATCAGCTATTCGTTTACCACAGTCCATGTTCAGCTCAGTTAAGGATGAATTTGACTTTGAAGTTGAGAGTAAATAGAGAATGTAGTCTCTCTGTACATAAGATGACTCATAAAGAAGAAAATAATAATAGAACATACCTAAGGTCTCCTTTTTGACTTTCCTCCGATCACCCTTCATGAGGACATACTGCATACTGACTGTATCAGGCTCCTTTACATCCTCAATTTTATCTGGTTTTATAATTTCTGGTTCAGTGGTCGCCTCGCACACTTCGCCCAATATTATTGGTGCCAATTTAGGGTCACCCTCAGGGTCATCGTCTTTCATCACATTCAACTGTAGAAATTCTATGTGAAACCCAACCGTTGCCTCCGGATTGTCCTTATGTAGATCATATACGTCTTTGTGGCTGCTGTTTAAATGTTCAATCAACTTAGGAGATTTCTCGTCTACGTTCAACATAATTTCACACAAGTTGCATTTCATCATGTTGTTGTCCGTCTTCAAGAAGTAAATTGATGTCCATTCTTGCAGTTGTTTCACTGTTAACGGTTTAACTGTAAAATTTATAGCTTCATTAGATAATTTTCAATACAATGATTCTAATATATATTTATATTAATTATTAAAATTCTAACATTAATTAATCATTAAAAATAAACTTCAATAACATTTAATTTATCCATTTATTCAGAGCAAATAGATTCGGGTACAATTTTGGTGTTTATTAACATAATCTTATAGGATGAAATAAAACAATATTTATATTCCTAAAATTTAATACTGAACAAATAATCACACTATGAGGAACACATACTACCATAGAAATATAATTTACTGTGGTGTACAAGGTTGGGGTCACAGACAGGTTTTTAGTGTAATAGACAAAAACCTTAAGATAGCTTATTCATAAACAATAAAAATTGAAAATTTATTGTTTATGTTCATCTACAACCAGTAATTAAGGATGGGATATGAATTATTGGTAGAATAACAACAAAAATGTCTGCCTCAGTAGCTAATTCTGACAGATATCTACTAGCTAATTGGTAGGAACATAAAACAATAAAATTAATATTAGCTGAGTTATTTATACTGTAAAATTACACTAAACTAATCAGAAAACATTGGTTTTTTGTGGTTATGGAAGTCCCTGACGACCTCCACACCATGAGCCTGCATGTTTATGACTGATATGCATCCAGTTTTCTGGCGGGAGGAGCAACACCACTGTTCGGCACCACACTGAAGTCTGCTCTTAAAAACGTATGTATAACCCTTGTATAATATCTGATGGCCTTTTTTAGTTGGTACACACTGCACTAAGTCGTCACCTGGAAGATTTAAGGCACGGTGAATAACAAATAACCCACTATTTATCCTATCTCATACTTTGACAACCATAACAACGATTTTGTAACCAATTCTTAGACCTCGGTATAACCTCCACAAAAGTATTTGTAATCAAAAATGTTGACTTAAATGTATGAATTCATGAAATAAAGCTTTTGAAATAAACATATACAAAAAAAATTAAGAATAAACGTGGGAAAAAAGATAAAAGCGAAATGACGCAACGCAATTTACACAGATACAAACTGTCACGCGTTCTTTCTTTGTGTGTCAACGTGACGTTCAGTTGAGTGTTGCCATATAAAATTCTTAAAATATTTCAAAGTTCCATAAATTCTTCGTCTCGACCATAACGCGTTGCCAAATTCATACTAATAGGGGATAGTGTTTCTACGAATACTAGTGTATATTTTCTTTTATAGTCAATATCATATTGAAATTATTAGATTAACTGTTAAAACGTGTCCACAGATTTACATCTTTTGCACAGTTGATTTAGAAAAACGAAACGTTTAATTGAATGTACTGATTTTGTGTTAAATTTGCAACACTGCTGGCTTTTGATTTTGCCTTTTAAACGAAGCCTATGCCTGTCGAGCCTAAATATTATGTCGCTAGATGGCGCTACACGGTACAAATGTGACGTTGTTCATAAACTACATCGAGCATGTAACCAATAGAGTAGAACTGTTAACAGTTTTGTTAGAAAACAAAATACGCCAAAACGCTGCGCCGGCCCCTGTGTTCTGATTGGCCGACTCAAGGTCAAGTGTTGCACTAGACGTACACACAGGTCTCTTATTGGTCGGGTACTGTTTTAGTTCGAGGGTGGTTTGTTAGTTATACCGGTTATACGTGACAAATCATTGATGCGTTGCTAAACAAATGGCTCACTATTGCTACTCCATTGGTTACATGCTCGATGATAATCTATGACCTATCCTACTTGGCATAATATCAATTTCAAAATTAGTAAAACGAAACGTACTTTCTACTTTATTATTGAACAGATCTGGTTCTTAACAATGTCCAAATTTGTAATATTTTCCACCCACACTTGCTAGTTTTGGTTTAGGATGATGGTGTAATTCAAACTGCTCAAGGACCGTAGTTCCCATACATTTGAGGGTCACTTTGCACTGATCACGACTCCTGGATGAGCAGTACCATCTCTGCCTATTGTCCTTTCCTGATTGGTTCGTCTTCCAGTATGTATAACCACCGTACATCAATAGCACCGCTCCTGTATTCATTGTTATGAGTTCCCCTAAAACGTTAAATACTTTTAGGTGTTGGTCAAGCAACGAGAATTTGTCAGATTTGTACTATTATTGTTTTGATAGTCAAATGTGCTTTTGCAAACTAAGAAACGGTGAATTCTCACATGCATGAGCGATATTCAACTTAAAAGCTTTAGCTTAGATTTATTGTCCGGAATGACAGAGTAATAACATGGATGAAATAAAACTACTGCGAAATTACATATTCAACGTTATTTATTATATCAATGTATGTAGTTTATTTTACATTTTACGGCCTAGCTGAATTTTATAATATTAATACTTAGGCAGGTATAGTTTTACGCAGCGTCATCATTTTCAACTCTTAACCTTGCCGCTAGATGGCGTTACAAGTTTCTTACACATGAAACATATGCCAATAAACCCTCTTTTAATGGGCATTTTAACATTTTTAACCCTAATAAATTACCGGTTACTCCCCACCAAAAAAATACTGTAGATATACTAATTATGAACCTACCTATTTACAGTTTTTTTGTTAAATAAAAAAACTCACAATTTGTAACATCATAAGAATAAGTACCTACTTGAATAATTATATAAACTATATTAAAAAAAGATTATGAAATGGATTTCAGTTTTTTGGTTTATAGAATCTTCCATAGTCATTTAATTTTAATACAGGTTTTTCGTGGTTATGCTCCGACAGTGCATGGACTATTTCTGTGTCGACACTTTTTAGATTAGCTCTGCACCTGGTTGTTGATTTTGATGAACAGTACCAGATATCATGGCTGATAGAACGGTTGGCTCTCCAGAAAGTGTAACCTTCATAATGTAGTAGCTTCGCACCTCTAGAAGTCTCTATAAAGGTTGCTGTAAACAGATACATAGTATTATTTGCAGCTTAGGTAGGTAACAATAATTGAAAACAAATAAAAAATTATATAATACCTACTCAGATCCTTGTATAATTTATTATCTCGGATTCCAATCCGCTTTCGTGAGTACAAAGTACGTGTTTTGATATTGTACTCCATTGCATATCATTACCATTCAAAGTCGGTCTAAAGTCCAAAAGTAATATTTATATAAGTATTCACACGCTAAATGTTGCGTAGATGCCTTATTTGTATACTTATGTTAAATTTACTTATGCTTTTATTAAATATTTTTTGTAACTATTTTCCGTATATCGTTGCTTCTGGATGAATTGATTTTTTCGTTAAAAGAATAGTGTCAAAAAAGTAATTAATTTGAAAGAGAAAGTAATATCTAATCTCTGGATTCTGGCTTGTTCCCAATTTACTATCTGCAAATATGCAAAACTATTTATAGAATGGTATAAACCGAACGTGTGTTTTGTAAACATTGTGTCCACAAAAGTCTACACTATATGTACCTACCATTTCCACGTAATAGGGGCAAATAAATAAATTCATTTCTAAGTAAATCGATATTATTCCAAGACTGAATTCTTTCAAGTCTTGTACAGTACGATCTTTGTAGCTTTGATTCTAGGAGAATATTAATAAAATACTAAAACAATATCTTGATTATCTTCATTTGTAAATTTTCAAGTATTATACTGTGGTGCATGAGTATTTATTTCCTCGTTAGTATTAAGGTAAATTTATTATTTTATCGTCGTTGTATATAAATATGCTATATCTGACATAAATATCCTTTAGGTCTTAATAATTATTTTATGTACTTATCGATCGGAACCAACCATTTTACATTGAATAATGTATTTAGTACAAACGTAAACATGTTAAGGTTTTGCCAAAAAATGTTGTTTACGAATTGATGTATAAAAAATCCAGTAATACGCTAAAAGAAGGATTGAATATATATTTATTATTTAGGCTTCTGTGTCGATGGCTGTAAGAACACACTAGAGGGCTTAAGTTCAGGAAATGAAATGGCTTATTGCTGTGGAGTCTCAACCTGGTGCCACCCATGTGGTTACTCCAACGCACGATGTGTGACCATCGTTTCCGGGTTTATATCTTCAGCCTTATAACTGAACATGTCTATTATTTAAGTACAACTTGGCATTTACTATCGATAGCGCTATCTCTGACGCATTTTTGTAATCAGTACATTCGACAGTGGAAGTGGGATGGACGTTATTATCCATGTATAGAATCAGAACCTTTGTTTGTTATAGCTGATATACTTACTTTTTAGTACATTATTTTAGATTACAAAATAGGTATTTAGGTTAAATATAACATGACCTGGGTGTGTCGTGACGTGTCATTCTCGAAATTAACAACTAAATAACAAAAGTAGGTAGATACAGAAATAATCAAAATGTGTTATGACTAAGCTATTTATAAATATAGGTCACAGCTGAGCCTCCACCCACCTAGACAGGCTAATCGATAAAGGCGAGTGCATCTATCTATGTTGGTGATAGTTGGCGACCAACGCCAATGATGGCGACATCGATATATATGTACTACATACTAGATAGCGCGTTCCGAACACTCGCTTTGGTCAACTCAACTGAACTGCAGTCCGCACACCCGACTTTAGTGTGGCTTCGACATTCATTCAGTGCGGGTGCGCACGGAGCAGCGTTAATAACAACGATAATCCGAATCAAAGTGGACCCTGGACGAAAATAACTAGTCAGTAGTCAACTAAGTAAAATTACTTCCTGTTTAAGTGAATTAATAGGTGATAATTTCGTAATTCCAGAGTAGAAAAACAATTTATCTATTTAAATACCACGCCATTCTACAATCATATACTAAAACGTGCAGATGTTCCCTTAAAACTGGTTGTAGGTAAAAATATGTAACTGAACACAGACTTGATATGTTTTTTTAGAAAGTGTTTTAATTTGATTAATTGTTAATGAGTTTTTAATTAGTAGTGATAGTTTGATATTTTGAATAATTGTTTTATGTTAATTCAAGCCCTGGCCCGTACCTCTGAGTACTCAATTTAAGCCATGTGAAGTCCGCCAATCCGCACTAGGCCCCCCTAATATTAATATAATACATTTTGAAATCGAGTTTTATTCTAATGAAGTTTAGTAGGTAAAAAAGATGTGTCACATCTGCGGTGTGAACTCTATAGAGACGACATCTTAGTGTAGTTAACTGAACGAAACGCGTAAGCGCCATGAAATTTGCGGCGCTTACGACGTTTTGGTCGCGAGAAAACTATACTCTAAGCAATTTAGCGCTGTATCTTTTAAAATAGTTTGGTTAGTTGACACAGCTTTATACAGCGCTGCAGCGAACTTTAGTTCTAACTCTTACCAGTTTTTGAACAAATGTTTTACATGAACGTTCTTGTCTATCGCTAGAGTATACGTCGATGGATGGCGACAAATATTTGAATAAGATTGATTGGTGCGTCAGAAACCGCTTTCAAACGTTTTGCTGGACCAAGAAAATACTAGGGAGATTGTTTATGGTTAGTAAGTTTAGGAGCCTGCAACAGAGTGAGTTAAATTAATGAAATGTGCATAAACCAAAAATCAATGATGCAAGCTTGCCAACATGGTGGCATAATAAGTTGGAGTACGAAGGCTTATTTATTACTTCTAAACATGAGGTACAACCATAAAATACAGACTAATGAATCGATATGTACCTACCTATCGCTAGTACAATCGATATCGTATCGATTACGTAGGTATACAAAATAGATTAGGCATCTACCTATCAACTCGTGTAAGTTACAGACTATACTATACGATTCGTATTAAATCTTATCTAAAGAATGTGAACCTTTGCAGTCTTCTACACTAATATTATAAAGATGTTTTGATTTTTGTTTGTTTGTATAGGTAGGCTCTGAAGCTGGACCGATCTAAATAATTCTTTACCAATTAAAAGCTACATAAATAAGGAATTTTAATGAATAAGTATACATAAGCTATATTAGATTTCCACGAAGGTGAACAACGCAGAAAAAACCGCGCGGCGGACGGTTATAAATAAATTAGAACCTAAGTATGTAATACACAATTTTGTGGTTAGGTACCTACACTTATGATAAAAATTACTATATATATATAGTAGTTAGTAAAAATCTAAATATTGTTCGTTAAAAATTTCATATAAAGCATGATTAGGAAAATAAAAAAAACCTTAAAATTACAGCACCACTCATAGACCGCTCTTAATTAAGTCCGTGTTTACTCCAAATTTATCGCAACAGTTTTTTTTTAAATAACGCAATTTAATTTAGGGTAATAGCTATTTCACGAGCATTTTTCTCTAAGCAACGTCTAAATCGCGTGGGATTTGATATGTGCTGTTTTTTATCGAACAGTTAGCCACTTGTGAAACTGTTGAAGGTCAGGTTTATCCTACTACTATTATAAAGGCGAAAGTTTGTAAGTATGGATGTATGTATGGATGTTTGTTACTCTTTCACGCTCCAACGGCTGAAGGGATCTGCTTGAAATTTGGCACAGAGCTAGAATATGTTCTGGAATAACACATAGGCTACTTTTTATCCCGGGAACGCGGGTGAAACCGCGGGGAGCCACTAGTAGATAATAAATATACTCGTTATGTTAGAACCAACCAGGCTCTACCCGCCGTATACATATACATGGGGGGAATGTCAAAGAGCTTAGATATACCTATACATTCTTAAACGACACGTGGATTTGAAAATTGGTACAAGTCTACACTAACATTATAAAGAGGAAAGATTTGATTGTTTTTGTTTGCACTGAATAGGCCCCGAAACTACCTGACCGATTTAAAAAAATCTTTTGGGAATCTTTGGGAACTGTTGGGAAGCTACACTATCTCTGGTAAACATAGGCTATATTGTATCCCCGTATTCCCACGGGAACGGGAACTACGCGAAAACCACGTGGAGACAGCTAGCAGGTAAACAAATCTGGCTATTGGAGACAAATCAATAACTGATTGAAGCTTAACCACATTTTTTCTATGCCTATTATCGTAAGTACTAATCAACATTCAGCTACGGACTATCCAATTTGAAATGCGATAGGACCTGCAAAATTAATAATAATAATAAATATCTTGGGACATTTTTCACACACGGCCAATCTGATTCCAAATTAAGCATCAAAGTTAGCTTGTGTTATGGTAAATGTGTAATTAAATTGAATACTTTTATCAAAACCTAAAGAAGTTTTTCTACTTTTTTCGATGTCCATGTACCGTCAATTTAAGCCCTTATGCTAATACAAATAAAAGCCATTAACGGCTTCGTTTCTGGATGAGATACAACGCATAAGAGCGTTACACATCCATGATCAATTGCGATTGATCTTGCTTTATTAATCATTCGGTTGACCCGTCTGCTCCTCGGTATTTATGGGTTTACCATTCAAAATTATACTCAATGATCTGTGTCTTAGGAATCAGTTTATAATGTATTTTGGATGCATTTTTTTAATGACATGAGGTATCCAACTGTTCCTTGATACGCTTTGAATTCCTTTAAAGTTCATCCTAGCGATTTGTATGAAGCCTTATTTTTTGTCGCCGTTGATATTAAAAAAAAAAATTATTAGATATTTTAGCGAAATAGTCAATCTACGAAAATTCTCAAGGTTGAACAGAAATATAAGGACAATGTAAAGAGAAGAACGGTTGCAATATGTTATATTTCGTTATTTGGTTTACATTTAAGGCAAAATGAATCATCAATTAAGCACACATTGGAAAATTCATTAATGCTGATACCTATTATCTACAAAGATTATATTTTCTTATCATTTATCTTGCTTACATTGTTTTATCAAAATGGATAGCTGAAATCCCATTTCAGTACATTTTTGAGGAAGCGTGATCATCAAACTAAAAATACTAACAACCTTATTGCGTAACTCTCTCGGTTTCAAAGTCGATGCCGATTTCATAAATTGACGATCCGGCGAGTAGTGATAGCAATTGTGGCGCCTTGATTTAAATTTAATATCAGCTTTATCGATTCCGAGAGCACTACACAAACAAGGTGTTTTATTACGTAGCTTTTAATCTAAAGGCATCTATTTAATTATCTAATATGACTCAACTATGAAACTATTATGATTTTATAGTACGGTAACCTGCAAATATTATTATTGTCTTAAAAAGGAGTTCTAAGGATAATGTATTTACACTTAAGTTAACAAAAAATTGGTACATTAGATATTTATAACTAATAGAATTCTCCCATTATATGTATAGCTGGGATAAAGAAATAAAATCTATAATAATAATTTACCCGCATTTGCACAAACTAGGATATAAGTAATATAAAAATGCCTTAATCTTGCTGATCGGTAACTAGGTATTTAGTTTGAAACTTCAGAGTAGGCAAATATTTTTTTAATACAATATATTATTGATAATCACTACAGAAATATCATTCGGAAAAAAAAATATTAAACAGACAGGTGTATTTATGTGGTACCGAATTCTTATTCCAAAGATTTAATGACTATTTTTTCCAATTAGTAGTGATTTAGTGAAATAAGAACCTAATATAAAATACCACCTAACTAATCTTCTATATGGACAAGTTGTTCATACAACTTGTAGAAGAAACTTTCTTGATAGCACTATAGTACTCATAACATAAATAATCAAATACCTAAATAATCAGTAACGGATTAACCCTTAAACAAATTAAGCAATTGCCTAGGGCATCACGTCTGGGGGGGCAAAATTGGACTTAACGTCTCACTCTCACGTCACCAAAAACCGCACCAAAAATTGTTTAAAGACCGATTCTAGTTGACATAAGGATGGGGGGCTCCCATGGGCGTGGATTGCTTAGGGCATCAAGAAGTCTTAATCCGTCACTGTAAATAGTGCTTACTCGTTTAAATGTTTCTATGATTTAGAAGTGTCATGTATATAAACAGAAAAATAGACACTTAGTTACAAATTATTTCATCCATAACACAGTAAGATCTGTGACTTAATAGGAACTTAATTTAACAATATCTCAAATTATAAATGCTTCTATCGTATTCATACGAACACTCGACCAAAATGCATCGTTATATGTATAATGTTAATATTGTACTAATATTATTGAAAACAATTAGTAGAGCTTGCTTCTATATTTATATTAAATATTCAATAATTTATTTAAAATTTTAATGTACATTTATAGGTATCCGAAATTGTAAACAAACATTATAAAAGAAGGAAAAATTGTTGACAAAAATGGGAGCTCTGTACCTGAATGTTTTTGGGATGACAGTAAAATAATTAAAGCATAATATTTTATTGTAATACTAAAGTTTACAGTATCATAGTAAAAATACAGCATGAATTGAAATGGTAACATTAAACAAACAACATGTAAATAAACACGTAATTGAAAAAAAAGCGCGGGAAACTTCGAACAACACGGGTGTCTTTTTTTCAAATTAATTTTTATTTAATGTTTTATAATTATAAGTGATCAGTGGAGGTGTTCATTGTATTTATTATTTGTATTTAGTTTATTTTCTGTAGTTTTCACATTAGTTTGCTGTATATAGGTGAGTTTTTACTTTATTTTGTATGATCGACGATAACGATCCCCCCGATCCCGGGGGTTCTAATACTTCTAATTTGAACAATAATGTAGCTCACTATGTAACAATATCAGAGCCTAATGATTCCGACTCATCGATATGCAAGAAGAAACCGCGAAAGCGGAATCACGACAAAAAAATATGCGGAAATTGCAACAGAAAAAAAAGATTGAACAAAATGGCAGGCGATAAAAATAAGGAGTCTTGCAAATGCCCGGATAGCGATTGTATCGCAGACGACGTTCCACCTGTTTCTGGGTCTTTGGACGGAACTGACGGTACTTCATCCAAAGCCTCAGAACCTGTTTCCTCAGATACCCCATCCCCACATCCCATAAAAGTAGGACGTAGCTTATACTCCGCCATGGATTCTTCACCATATACCGTACATGTACAAAAAATTGAAACAACGGTCAATGATGGTACCTCTTTTCACCCAGTCGCATTCGGTAATTTTTTGAAAAAAAATAGTTTTAAAAGCATTATAAATGGAAGTATTAAAAAAATTGGTAGGAATAGAATTTCATTGGGCTTTTCCAACTATACTGATGCCAACAACTTCATTAGTCATGATTCGATATCAAAACATAATTTAAAAGCATTCATCCCATCTTTTAATATTACTCGCATTGGCCTGGTTCGTGGGGTTCCTGCAGACTGGTCTATTGAAGAAATTAAAAATAATATATCAGTACCTTTTGGATGTGGAGAAGTTATAAAAATTAGAAGAATTAATTTTAAGGTCATGATTGAAGGTAGTCCCTCTTGGAAGCCTTCGCAATCAGTTGTAGTCACTTTTGATGGGCAGGTATTACCTAAGCACATATTTATTTGTTACAATGCTTTACCAGTTGAAACATACATTTTTCCTACCATCCAATGTTTTAATTGCTGTAGATATGGACATACAAAAGTTCAATGTAGGTCTAAACCAAGGTGTTACAAGTGTGGACAAGATCATACTGGGGTGTCTTGTAAGGTTGAGGATGATGTGGCATCTTGCTGCATGTGCTCGGGTTTGCATTTTGCTACCAGTAGGGTTTGCCCAGAGTTTGGAAGACAAAAGGACATCAAATCATCCATGGCAAATAAATCTATTTCGTATGCAGAAGCCATTAAGCTTCACCCTCCAGTCAATAATAAACTATATTCCGAGGCATTAATTCAATCTTTTAATTTTAATTCTCATAATGATAGTAGTCCAATAAATTTTTCAAGTATTAACAATAGTCAAAATAATCCTAGTGGCACTACGTCTTACAAAAAAACAATTTTTAAATATCCAAAAAAAGTTTCATCCCCAGTCAAAGGTTATGATAGAAAGTCACATGACCTTTTGACTAAAGATTATAGTTTCTCTCCTTCCATTAATGGCTGTGCATTGAAATCAACTGATGCCAAGGATGAATCTTCTCAATTAGCTCTTTCTGACATCATTGTTGCATTGATAAATGCACTTTCTCAGTGTAATCTTATTCCACCGTCCAACGTTGCTTCTCTTATTAATAGTATACTAAGTTCTTCTATAATCAATGGCCAAGCTAACAAACATAATTCAGTGGAATTGTCGTAGTATAATTAGTAAGAAATCTGATTTAATATACATTATTAATAAATATCATCCTTCAGTACTATGTCTCTCTGAGACATGGTTAAAGCCTGGTTCTCATTTTAGGGTGCCAGGTTTTGTTTGTGTCAGAGAAGACAGGTCTGATGGGTATGGGGGTGTTGCCATCCTCATCAAACACTCTCTTTCATACTCTCCTTTATCTCTTCCACCTCATAGTAATGATTTTTCTATAATTGCAGTGAACATATGTAATATATACTTTGTCTCTATATATATACCCCACCCATCACAACATATATTTAGAGAATTAAATAATATTTTGAAATTTATTCCAAGACCATTCTTGCTGTTAGGGGATTTCAATGCACACCACCAAATGTGGGGAAGCTCTATAACTAACTCATATGGTGAAGATTTACTTGATATATTAGACACATTTAACCTATGTCTACTTAATACAGGCGCTCCCACTAGGAGAACCGGACCAAATGGGAATATTAGTGTTATTGATTTAACTCTGTGCACTCCTGATCTATCCTCCACCTTGTCATGGCAACCATTATGCTCTACCTATGGTAGTGATCATTTCCCATTATTAGTATCATTTCCAAACCCTACTCCTGACCATTCTGTTGCACCACCTCGTCTGAAATATAAATTAAAAGATGTTGATTGGGAAAGTTATAAAGTTAAAGTAGATGAAAAAGTTTTATATTTGCCTTCCATTGAACATGGACAAGAACAGTTATGCTTAAATAAATTTTCTGACTCATTATTATCTGCCGCTGATGTAGTATTTCCAAAAAAAAAAAGAAATTCAGGTAATATACCATCACCACCATGGTGGGATGAAGAGTGTACTATTGCAGTAAAGAAGAGAAAGGAATCTGAATTAGTATATCGTGGTAATATGACATCTGAAAACTTTACTGTTCTTTCAGAGATAATGGAACAGACCAGAAAACTTCTAAAACAGAAGAAGTTTGACGGTTGGCGTAGATTTTGTTCTTCCATTTCCCCCGATACCCATTCATCAATAGTTTGGCAAAACATAAAGAGATTTAAATGTGGTTGGATTAACCCTCCTAAAACAACACTTCCATTATCTCTATCTGATTCATTCCTAGATCTTCTTGCTCCTCCCAGTGTAATGGAATGTAATGAATTGATATCACTCAATGTAGGTTCATCATATTTTGATGATCACCAAGATGAGATTAATGCATTTTTTACATTGCCAGAATTACAAGGTATTCTTTCTGAAATTAAAGACACTGCACCGGGTATTGATGGCATACCATATTCTTTCCTGGCTAACCTTAATGATACATCACTTTTATATTATCTTAACCTAATAAACTCTATTATGATTTCTGGTAATATACCAGACGCTTGGCGTAAACAAATAGTCATTCCTATACTTAAGCCGGAGAAACCGCCTTCAATCGCGTCATCATACCGTCCTGTAGCTCTGTCTTCGGTATTATTAAAAGTAGCTGAACATTTAGTTAAAAATCGTTTGGAATGGTTTGTTGAAAACAATAACAAATTATCAAAAAGCCAATACGGCTTTAGGAAGGGGAAAGGTACCATAGATAACCTAGCAATTTTCACCACAGATTGCAGGTTGGCATTCTCAGATAATAAATCGGTGCTTGCAGCATTTCTCGATATTCAATCTGCATATGATAATGTTGTAATATCTATATTAAAAATCAAACTCATTAAATTAAAAATCCCAAATTTTATTGTAAATTTTATTACTAACATATTATCGAATCGTTCTATTATTTTAAATATAGACGGTTCAGTAAGGTCTAGAGAATTATACAGAGGACTTCCTCAAGGATCGGTCCTTAGTCCATTGCTATATAATATTTATGTAAATGATTTAGAACCTATTTGCTGTAATTTTGTAAAAATTCTTCAGTATGCTGACGATTTACTTTTTTATGTTATCGACAGCTCAGTTAGTGATGCTTGTTCTAAATTAAACCGTTCCTTAGAAATATTAAAAATGTATTTAGATGTAAATGGCCTTGATATATCTCCTTCAAAAAGTGTAATAGTTTTGTTTTCCAGAATGCGCTTACCTCCTCCTGTTTCAATACATTTTAATAATTTTGTTATTCCTGTTAAAAATCAAATAAAATTCTTAGGGTTATTATTGGACTCTAAGCTTTCTGGTTGTGCTCATTTTGATTATATTGTTGCAAAATGTGAAAAACTTATCAATATGTTACGTTGCCTTACTGGAGTTTGGTGGGGTGCACATCCATACTCTTTGAAATTAATTTATAATGCAATAATAAGAAGTATTATAGACTATGGTACTTTTCTCTTAGAACCCGGTAATTTAGCTGGTTTTGTGAAATTAGATCGCGTACAGTCCAAGTGTCTTAGAATCATATCTGGAGCTATGAAATCCAGTCCAGTGAATGGTCTTCAAATAGAGTGTTGCGACCCCCCCTTTAAATTGCGCCGTCAGTATCTTTCTGATCGATTTTTATCTCGATGCTTACAATATTCAAATCATCCAATTATAACGAAATTAAAACAACTATCCGATCTCACTAGGTCTTCACCGTACTGGGTTCATAAGACCCCTCCATGTTTGGTGAATAGTTGGAATAAGTATTCCTTTTTATCTGCACCTATTAACAATTTACCATTATTTCCTTTGTTTAAATATAATTTCAATTGTCTGCTCCTTTCTCCTTCCATAGATCTCGATCTAGGTGAAAGGTTGAAATCTGATTCAGAACTTAGCATATCCGAGAATATTGAACTTTCACGTTGGCATCATATATTTACCGATGCATCGAAACCTGCTAATGGTTGCGTAGGTGTAGGTGTGTATCATTCACAGTTTACCATTACACAAAAAATTAAAATGCCTCAGGAATCGTCAGTGTTTTCTGGGGAATGTTTTGCAATTTTCAAAGCCTTAGATTACATAAATAGCTTTAACCTTTCTAATACCTTAATTTTTACCGATTCAAAAAGTGCATTACAGGCTATTCAAAAATTTCCCTTCCGGAATAACACTCATCATTCTACGGTATATGATATAAGAAATTTGTTGTATAAATGCTATCAAAAACAGTTAACCGTGAAATTCGTATGGGTTCCTGGGCACTGCGGCGTTGTTGGTAACGATAAGGCTGACAGTCTGGCGAAAGATGCTTGTCTTTCTGGTGACATTCATCCGTTTAAAATTCAACCTAATGACCTTCTATTACTACCGAAAGATTTCCTGTATGAAAGCTGGAATATGCTTTGGCAAGATTCCTCAAAAATTAAAGCCAAACATTTATTTCAAATACAACCGGTTGTTCCAAAGAAACCGTGGTTTTTCTTTTTTACCCTCTCCAAAACTTTCACTAGTGTTTTAATACGCATGCGGCTGGGTCACACTTCTTGTCCGGTTCATCTGGCACGGTTGGGAATGATGAATAGTCCACTCTGTGCTTGTGGTGAGGATGTGGGTGACTTAAACCATATAATATTTTCTTGTCGCAATTTCTGCCGTTTATCATTTATCAATACGTTAATATCATTAAATGTTCCTTTGCCTACTTCTATAAACTGTCTCCTTATATCCTTTAATATCGATATTTATCTTGCAATAGAATCGTATCTTTCATTTAATAATATAAAAGTATAATATTTTCATCCCTCTTTATGTAATTTTATGTAATCTATCATAATTCATTTCCGTACTCCCCTGATCCTTTTGCTTCCTTTTCCAAATTCCTCTCTATTTTTATGATTATTACATTAAAAGTTTCCTCGTTTTAAAAACTTGACATTGGCAAATACACAAGCCGTGTAATGCTACGCACAAAAAAAAAAAAAAAAAAAAAAAAACACGTAATTTAAACAAATCTTTGAGTTTGTTCCATTATTTTATTACATAATATTTAGATATAAGTATTAGTATACAAAATTGTCATAACGCTAAAAATACAAAATATAATTTATACAATAAAATCTCCAATTAAACAATAGCAAAATAAGAATCTCAAATAAAATAGAGGCAGTTTGTTCACTTCACAACAAAATAACAGGCAGTGAAACAAAAAAAGGTTTCGAAATACTTTTATTATTAAAAAAAATACTACATGTAACTCTATGGTGTGCTCTTATCTGGTAAAGGGGGAAGGTTATAGGATTTACCATCTGGAGTCATCCAGCATGTAGGTGGATCATGGTTATGTCTGCCGATGCTCTCCGTGACTTTGCCAGCGTTGTTTATCCTTAATTTGGCAGGACAACATCTGCTGAAGAAGTACCAACAATACCATAGTTGACTTCCATAAGCCTTCTTGTACATAAACCTGAATGTGTGGTTTTGGTATATAAACAATTTTGAATTACCCCTCGTATTTATGAATATACCTGAAAGAAATATATAATATTATTAATTTGTAATGCCACATCTTTTTACATACAATTAATTTTAAACTAGAAGGAAAGTAAATAAAACAATGGAAACACCCATACTGTTTAATAAATAAATGGTTGTTATTTCTGTAAATAAATAATAATTAAACTTTTGTTGGTTTTTGAGGTAGACCTAGGCACTACTCAAAAAACAAATGATGTAAAAGTTAATCACTATTTATTTGATCCATAGGTTGCCAAAACATAATGATTTTGAAAGAACCAGTGCCTGAAATAAAATAAAAATAAAACATATACTTAAATTACTAAGTTATACAAAAGTTTGGTTATGACATAATTTAATATATTCAGCTGAGGAACATAGCATTACCATTATGAGAGCATAAACAAAAAAATTAATTTCAAGGCTTCACGTCACTGGCAAAAATTATCCTTAATATTTTTTTTTACATAAGCATTTGTTTCCAGTTTGATGACATTCAGATAAACTTAAAATGCTAGAATACATTCCAAATTTACTATAATATCTCTAATTAATATTAAAGGGGTAAAATGACTAGATAGCTTGTTGATTAGCTCAATTTGATACTTTAATAACATCTAGAACTTATCCAAGTGCTGTCTATTATTTATTGTTTAAAAGATTAACTATATCAATACATATTATATAATACAAACTATATTAACATTATAAAATTAAAACATTATCCAGTGAAAGCGAACAGGAAAAAAGAAAAATACCTAAGTCATTACATATTTTCCTAAGCTCCATTTTATAAATAAAAAATGGAGCTTAGGTCGCTGCCTGCAGTCTAAGTGCTTAAACCAAAGTACCATATATATCAACCCACTTAGATTTTTGTTATGTTATAATTTTTTGTGACACGTTATAACAGTAAGCATAATCATTTAATTAAAAACAAAAATTTTACTTTTTTATAGTTACAGGCAAATATCTATCCCTCTTTCATTTATGAATGTAATTTGAAGAAGTAAGTTCTTTCCATTACAACTTACTTGCAAACAAAACACCAGATAACACAATACCAAGTTATCACTGTAGGAAATGGTTAAAAAATCTAGTAAACTACAACTTTTTAAACACTGTACTAAAAAACACAAAAGTCAAATTTGTAAGTACATAAATTAACATCAAGATAAAGAATACATAGGTTTAGTAACTTTGACTTTTTAACTTGAAAATACTTAACGTCACAAATGTTTATTCACTGGAATCACAACCCGACGCTTTATATAAAAATGCTCACTAAACAGAATTACCAAACCAACCCAATACCTAGTCCAATTTCAATCCTATCAGATAATATTAACGAAGAACAAATTCCTCTGTTTTACTCATGGACGTATTACTTCCGAAACGAAGCACGTTCACTCGATCGTCTGTCATTTTGACATATTGTTACAAAATTACGTTCGGATATACACTTCGAAGATAAATATAATGACGATTAATTCTTAAATAAGATTTATCCGATATAAAACTTTAAGAAATGTTTTGTAAAAACAAAATAAATGCACTTTTTATTTACGATAAAATAATGTGAATAATTCGATAGTCAAATTAAATGATATCTAAAATTATGCATAAAATGGAACGTTAGGCAGTCGGAAACGGGAATGTCACTTGTCGATGGTTCGATTCTAGAATGCGTGACGGCGGGGCGGGAGGGAGAGAGATCCGAGAAAGACGACGCGATGCGATGGATAGAAAGAACAACATCGTAGTAATTTCGTGTGACGTAGTGAGCGTGCATGTTTTGTTTTCTTTCATCAGTAATCTAATAAATTTGTAATTTAAATTAATTTCGTACCTTAATTGATACAAGTTACAATATTTTCTTGTTTTCTACTTTTGTTTTAGTTTTCAACTGTGATATAAAAATTGTTATATACCTATATTTACTAAGTAATTAGGTTATAAAGTGCATACAAGTAATGTCCATAGAAAGTTAGTTCTGGCGAAGGTTACAAATCACTTATCATGATTACACACAACTTAAGAGCTCCATTCTTAAGTTTAATTTACCTATTTAATTATATGTTAATAAAGAGTAGGTAGAGCCCTTAATCTTTGTTTGATACCTAAAGAAACATTTATTGTAATAGAATAGGTGGGTTAGCTACATACAGAGGAGTTAATAAATATTATGAGATGCTAATAGATGTGTTTGTGTGTATATATATAAGTTCATAGGCAATTAATTACAACACTAATGGTTATACCAAAATATGTTAATATATGTTTATAAACTTAAAAATTGTTTCATTTACTGCCACATATCCTTAGAAGTTAAGTTAAAATCCAAATATGTAAATCTTATGTCTAAATTAAGTTACAAAATTTTAGTTTCAACAATTTCAACTAACCAAATTTGAAAATTTCAGTTGCAAACTTCATACCAACAAGAAAAGGCAGTTTACTGTTAGTACATGATGGCCACGCATTTAGATTGAAAAATAAGTTGGCGTATGGAAAAAAGCAGTGGTATTGCACGTCTCGTACCAAGACTGGATGTCACGTAGATGTAACAACTGTTGTTCACCGGCTGGGGAATGTCATCAAAAGGGTACGTAACACTCACAATCATCCACCACCTGGGTTTTACCGCCGTAATGATGGATCCTTTAAAGTTGTTTAATATATTCTCTTGTACCTGATGTTCTATTTGCGAGCTCAATTTTTGTGTATGTACATTTTTGATATATAGTTTTTAAACCTCATAAAACTTTAATCACAGTATTTTTGTGTAAAAATAACAATACAGTTATTTTAGTAATCATTTAATGTATACTGATATTTTATCATTAACATAATAAAAATACTATTTCAAGGTAATAATTACATACAGGGCATAGGTATAACTTTATTTCTATAATAATTTTGTATGAATATTTTAAATAAAAAAAATATAAGCCAATATAAAGTCTTAGAGCTATTGTAAAGAAATTTTATAATTTTAAAAGACTGATATTTTACTTTCTACCTCAAGGAACCAATGTTTTAGTGGCTTACATTTTTATGTACCTATTATACAATATAGAAAATTAATTTAATAAGCTTTAGTTAGTAAATTTGACTGATTTTTAATTTAGAATAGAAATTGATGAACTTTGTGGGTACAAGTGGTTTGACAGATTCACGCCCACATATCCAAAATATTATATAAATTTTATCGTTATCATTATATATTTTTATTTACATACCAAATCAAATAATGAATATAGGCATGAATGCCTGTTCTGTGTACATATCCATATATTCAACTACAATACATCCATTATATTAGGTTTCCGTTTACCTCAGAAAGCTCTGCTTAGTTCAGTAACAGATTGACTACCTATATATTTGCCAATGTGTAAAGTAATGTTGAATGGTTATTTATTCATCAACATTTTACTTAATAATATTACACAAATGCTATCTTTTTGTAACTTTTATGGCTTATTTTGTAAATTATATTACCCATTTATAGTTCTGATTATTAAATTTGTGATTCCTAAAAAGGAAATTTTAACCATGAACTGAATCTGTACTTTGAATAAGACCATAGAATGTATATAACTTAGATTCCAAAATGAATACTTGCCAACATACTGTTTAAGTACTCAAAAATAAAAAATAAGTGACTGATTGTAATAATAATTTAAGACTGCATTAAATATTGCCTCCCATTATTAAGAAATATATGTAAAAAAGAGACAACAATGATTATTTTATATTTAAATTATATTTTTTTTTCTACCTCATGTGTGTATGACTGATAGAATGAACAATTTTAGACTGATTTTAATTGTAATACTCACAATCAATGTTTTGTAATCAACTATTGTACTTATTGTGGATATTAATAAAACATATTTTTAATCAAAACAATTGTATTTGTGTCCAGATTATATACACTTTTTCAATAAAATAACTATCTTTCTAAATAACAATTTTAATTCATACTTATATACTTAATATAACATATCAAATTGCTGTTCGTACTTACCCTATAGTCTATGGCATTAAAGTAAAATAAAACAATTTCTTAAATAAATTTAGGCACTGAGGAATCATATACCTATAGGGACCCACATTCGGGGTTGTTTGTAGAAGTAACTTATACCTACTTAGTTAAAGGTATTAAATATAAATTATCAAGCATAGTTTACAACATATTTAAGAATGCATGCCTCAAGTATCTGCCAAGTGCAAAAAATATTTTGTATAATATTATAATGCTCCATGGCAATTTATATTAGCTTCTGATTTACCATGTCGGATATTTCAACCTATTTTAATTCTTCATAAATTCAATTTGGGTTTTAAGTTTCCTAAATATATGGCTTTCCTAGTAGATTATTTTTATCTACGCCAATAGCTGAAAGACTGGAAGACATAATATACCTAAGTACCTACAGAAAATAAAGAGGAATACTACTTACACGCTTTCGAATATGACTTAATTATTGCACGGTATTTTTGTATAAATTAGTTCTCATATAACTTAACTAAAATACACCTTATTCATTATCTACTAGCTGCCTCCGCGTAGTCCCCGTTCCCGTGGGAATACAGGGATAAAATATAGCCTATGTTACTCGGGGATAATGTAGCTTTCCAAAGGTGAAAGAATTTTTGAAATCAGTCCAGTAGTTACGGAGCCTATTCATTACAAACAAACAAATCTTTCCTCTTTATAATATTAGTATAGACAAAGAAATCCAGTTCCCTATAGACGTCAAAAGTTTCTTATAAACATACCCTAACTATTAGATATTGTATAGCATAAAAGTATACGGTTCCACCTGATGGTGACCGGTTACCTATGGACGCTTGCATGCAAGCACCAGATTCTATTTCCCTTGAAATTGCCCTGCACTAACAAGCATCTTATATGAAATGTTCGTTCCTGGGTCATGATTGTGTTCACCAGAAGTCGAGATGATGACGTTGTCTTGTGTAGTGATCAGGCTCGCTCTGCAGCTCTTCACCCTCGAGCAGTACCACCGCCAGCCATTTTTCAACGGATATGGATACTTGGAGTATGTGTACTCTTGGTACAAAATGAGAGGACGTCCTCGCTGCGACATTAATGTGAATCCTGGAATGTTTAAAATTGAGGCATTTGTATAAATACCTATTAAACAAATCAAAGATTTCGCCGATGTAAATGGTTGACTTCCTTGTTGGCTATGGTGGAACATTTTAGACATACCTAAATGAAAATAAACGGAAAACTGTTCGTATTTCAATTTGATGGTCGTTTTTACTTTTCCACGTGTTTTTTGTCTATGGGTCATCGACATTTACCCCAATTTGTGACGTAGGTAGGCCTTAAACGTCAAAAGGCTGTGATAATAGAGATTATAATAATGAACAATGGATACTCAGATAGGTGTCAGTCCGCTATCTATTTACTAAAAGCGGCATCTGTCAAGTTACACTTACCCGTCTCAAGTTTCGTGGCTTAACCCTTCATTATTCGCTACATTAAATACCATAGGTACAAGAGATGTGGCAGAATTTCAGCTGATCAACCTGACAGCTCTAAAAAAATCCAATTTCAGAGCGATTTATCCGGTTTAGGTCCTAAAAGAGCACTTAGGAAAGTCGAAGTATCTCTTTAAGAATGATTTTATTTAGGTCAACCCATATCGATTCATAATTTGTTCCTATATCGGAATGACAGAAAAACGGATAAACAGACAAATATTTGACCTGGGTGGAGACCGAACCCACGATCAGCGGCTTGCCAATCCAGTCTTAATCGTGTCGGGACAAAAGTGAGACTCAGAAAACATAGTAGGTAGGTAGCTACTTACGAATAATAATAGTTAGGTATTTTTAGTTGGGGTAAAAAAGCAAATAAAAATATGTACCTATATTGTACCTACGTATACGTACGGAAATAATGTAGATAGTATTCCTAGTAGAAAATGTGGGTTACTAGGCTAGTAAGTAGTAAACTTATAGAAAATCCATAATTCCAGAAATGTAGGTCTGCTGATTAAATATTTAATTTGATTATTGATTGAACCCTTAGCATTTCCTATAGTGTGAATTAGTGAGGTGGGAACATAATAAAAAACTATTTTTTTTATAATAGAATCGATTTAGGTATTTATTTGATAAAACATAGGTACGATTATTCTATAAGTAACAGTACCTTCAAATATTTCATATAAAATACAAACTTTCAACTGCATGAGGTAACTTTAATCAATTATGTAAAATATTAAATAGACAAAAATATTTTAATCTAATCTCAGTTTATATATTGTTTATACATATATGTTTATAATAACACATTATTAAAACCAAACCTGCCTAAATGAGAATGCAAAAAATATATAATATTAAATGACAATTAATTCATATAATACAACTGCTTAGCTTCCCAGGGGGACCATACATTTTCCCGGGGATAAAGTAGCTTATGTGCTCCAGAACATTTTCTTACTCTGTGCCAAATTTCATCTAGATCCTTTCGCCCGTTGTTGCGTGAATGTAACATTCAGATTAATAAATTTGGTCATAAAAAAGGTTTTAATCTGTCTCCAAAATCAAAGGCTCCCGTAGCGCACCGAGTACATTGTCGGGATTCAAATAATATTTTGGAGGAGGATGTCTGTGCTCCTCAAAGGCTGATATGATGTAGTTGTTATTGTCAGTGAACACGCAGCCGCGGCAGTTCTTTAGCGTGGAGCATACCCACCGTGCCTTGTTCGGTTTCGAGTATTGCTTCCGATATGTGTACTGACGTAATAGGAGCATCTCCTTGCCTTTACGTGATGTTAAAACGACGGCCGTATCTGTTGAGAAAAGGTATACCTAATAAAAATACTGGTTTATCTAAAATTTACTAAAATTATTGATAACTAGCTCCCGCCATGCGGATTCTAACATGATCCCGGGACAAAAGGTACCCTGTTTCCTTCCCAAATTAGAACTTGACCTCTTCTTCTTTGATGACTTCTAAATCTGAACCAATGTAATTAAAATCGGTTCGGTGATTTTCGGCGTGAAAGTGTACAGACGGAGTTAATTTCGCATTTATAATATTAGCAGGATATAAAGATTTAAGTATTTATATAAAAGTTAGTACTTAATTCCTTACCATTTTGGTCCATGTCAACACTCGCGTGACGTATCGACTCGGGATGTTCATGCTGTTGATGCGCCATTATAATTTCATTACGATAATTCAAATAAATAAACGATTTACAGTTCTTGTCTACTGAACAATTCCATCGTGTGCCATTTCTAGTCGCATACGATTTCCTATATCTATATCCATTGCATTGTAGTACAGTTTTTCCTTTTCGAGACTCCAAGAAATGAGCATCCTCGTATGATGTGTGGTTATCAGTTATCATATCTAAGTATTCTTCGTTCGTATAGTCACTCCCTAAAACATCTAAAAAAACACATAAGGTTGTAAGTAAAAGTTCTATAATACCATAAAAGGTCCAAAGGTAATATGGAAATAAAAAACAACATATTAATCGAACGCTTTAATAGAAATTATCAAAAATATTAATGAGGTCACAAATTATTATTCATTATGAAATACAATAAAATTTAGACAGAGGTTTACATGATTCTGTCCTGAAATACTCTACAGAATATAGGTTCATGATTGTGGTTATTTTTCGTAAGGGTCAGTTCAAACTTTTCATTAACATGCACGTATACATTGCACTTTATCTGGTTTGAGACATCGCAGGACCACTTTGTCCCGCCCTTTACAAGTTTTTCTTTTTTAAACGGGTGTCCATTAACTATGAGTAAAGTCCTACCACTTGACAATGTGACTACTGTAACTAAAGAAAAATAAAAAATATAAAAAAAATGCATGAAAAACTTTACAGAAAGCCATTGGCGCCGATTTTATGTCTCATACTAACTAAGTATAAAAATCGGCACCATTTCTAATTACATTTTTAATCTAGTTTTAGTAAGTTTTAAAAGCGTTTTACTCTACACTAGCACTACATTGTTGCTATAATAAATTCATTGAATGTTGCCATGTTATGTATTGATTCTACAGATGATGAGAGAGTAGCCTATGTATATTTTTTTTATGAATCAAGTATCGATCTTGAACTTTGTTCCATCTTCTCTGGTTATTAGTAACGGAGGTTCATGATTATGCTCGTTTATATAAGTTTTAATATTAAAATCATGATCAAATTTAACTTTTGCTTTACATTTAGTCGACTTCCTCCTCGAGCAATGCCAATAACGCATGTCGTTGACAATATTTTGAGAGAAACTGTGATTTTCCAAAATTAGTAAAGAATGTTCCCTTCCTCTTCGTGATGCAATGAATTCGAACTGCAGACGTGATGCTGTAAAGAAATATTTAGTACAAAAATTGTATAATATTTTAATGGAGTTCACATCAGTCGAAATGAAGTTCAACTGTATTAGGATTTAAAAACTAACATGTTATACTTACATAAAACGATTATATTGAGCATGAGTTCAAAAGGCAAAGCCGTTAAAGCCCTGATAGAGTACTCCTGTAGGTCTAAGTTTCTGAAGCTACCTACCAGTTAAGAGAACCTTTGCAATGGTATTTTGTTTAAGTCTAAGGCTATTTTTATTTCTGGTAACAATTCAGTGAGTAATTTTTTTCAGTTTTCTCATTTAAAAGTAGGTATGAACATTAAAACAACTGTCGATATCGTTTTTTTTTTTATTTATTTTATTCATTCGCAGTACGTAGACAATATGAGTAGGCACTAAGCATTACGTATTTTCCCGTTCCCGCGAGAATACAGGGATTAAATATAGCCTATGTTCACCGGACATAGCTTCCCAACTGTGAAATATTTTTTTAAATCGGTCGAGTAGTCTCGGAGCCTATTCAATGCAAGCAAACAAACAAATCTTTCTTCTTTATAATATTAGTATAGATAAGAAAGTGACAGTTGACTAGAAAATGGGGGGAGGTAACTTTCCCGGGATGCAGCTACTATGCAAATGTCGACGACAGGACGTAATCCAGTTATATTATAATATCCAGTTCCGAAACTACCGGACCGATCAGCATAATTCTTTCACCAATAGAAAGCTACGTTACTTACGCGGGTGAAACCTCTGGGCAAAAGTAATACCTTTAATTACCTTTGTAACATACCAACAATCACCCTTTACCTTATAATAAAAGAAATTAGTTTGATTTTCTGCCATTCTCTTACCTACAAAGGATATTTGATAAGAAAATTGAATCCATCTAACTTCCTTTTTACCTTGAAAAAAAATAACGTTTCTTTGGTCGAGATGTATTTTTAATTTTATTAAAGCATTAAAATAAATACAAGACTTAATTTTAATTCATAGAACGTGAATTTCGCTCGCTTTTAGCTGATCACAAACAAAGGCACTCTTACCTAAGTATAAATAAAAAACAATTTAATTATTGAATTAAAATAAGTACTCTGTAAATATTAACAAATAATAATAATGTCTTGTCCCTGCTTAGGTGGTATAACAGCAAGAAGAAGAAGAATAATGTCTTGCCTAGAACTATACAATTAATATTTCACAACAAATATCTTTGGTGGGTAATTAAATACTATATATTATAATACTTATGGCTAAACATCAATATTGATTGAACATTGATTACGTAATTTTGAAATACTTCAAATACCTGTAAACTTCCAAAAGAGAGTCTAAATAAGATATTTGAATACACAAACATCAATATAATTATATTAAAACACATACTAAGAAAGACTAGAAATATTGAGATCTAAACATTTATTACGTATTTCGTTTTTAAATTATTATTTTTTTATATCATATTTATGCAGACAAAGTGATCGGTTAGACCGATTTTTAAACTACATTTACTTATTATTATAAAAAGAATATAACACTATGGCCTTATAATTATGTAATGCAATATCTGTGCGCTGCTATAATACATGACTTAATACTATAAAATAAAGGTATTTTTATGCAGTTTGGTTGCAATTCACTCAATATAGTGTGGTACCTATAGCTAAGGTGCAAATTAAATTAATTAATGACTAGTTTTTTGTGCGGAATGTTTACAAGCAAAAATAATAAACTTTACTAAAATCTTTTCGGTTGAGAGCCTTCTGCGCTCACCGAAACAATCCGCGTATGTGAAAGCCATCTGAGGTCAACAACTTTCAGAAAAAAAAGTCTTACTTTTTTCTTTGACTAGAGACGTAACCTTAACTTAAACTCTAACATAAAATCCGTTGCCAGCTTCAATATAGGAGCACGCAGGCGGATCGTGGTTATGGTTTCCAAAACTTTTCAGGACATGCATATCGTTGTTACTGTGGATGTACATCTTACATCTATTATTTCCACGGTTGGTGCACCGCCATCGGAATCCATCCATCACCTTAACTGGACTGCCGAATGTGTATTTGTGAAAATAAATCTGTCGCTTCCCATTTAAAAATCTCATGGGAAATTCTGAAAGAGAAATGATTATGAATTACGGTGGAAGGTTGTTAAAATAAAGCAGAAAATTAGTAAATTTAAATACACTTAAAATTAATATGAAATGTATCCGGGATATTTTGGTGAACAAATAGAAACATATTTTTTGTTACAATGTAAGTGTCTTTTTTTATTCGCATATGAAAGTCATGAAGAAAAAAAACGCGAAAGGTAAATTGACAATTGACTTAAATAATATACAAGTCGTTTCAGGTTGGATCATAAAATATGGTAAATTTGCGCAAAGGGCTGATAGCAACAAAGAACACTATATAGGTATAACGTCCCATCCTAAGACCACTGAAAGTAGCCTAGTTGATAGCCCTAGATAGCCTTTCAATGCTGCAATAAAACAAACATTAGTATGACACGAATAAGACATTCAATTATAGATTATTCCTTTAATAAAAACAGTTTCAATCGAGTATATCATATACGACCGTGTACATAGAGCTGCTTTTTCAATGGTCGTGGGTAGCCTCGATGAGTACCTATGCCGACAGTTGGAACACACCTTTCGATAGTATATGTGTGTGATTATTGATTTTTTGCGATGCATCAACTATGTGTGCATCACGAGCGGTAGCGCACGCTCGCCCTCGCGGATGCAAGCAGACTGAACGGAGTTATAACCCTTCGCCCTTTCATCAAAAATGGTAGCTTGTTTCGCACACCTAAGTAAGTCGCACAAGACATAATAGCTTTTATACGACGGTAAGTACCTCTTTAGTCAAATTATTTTAAGTAGTTTGGAGTTATAAGTAGTTTGAAATTATGAGGGAAATTAATATTAGGGGCCTGTCGGAAAAAAACGATGTTATACACGTAATAAATAATTTCACAATAAATAATACTTTATTATTCCAATAAAAATATTCATAATTGTCAAAACTATCGGTCACCTATTATAAATCGTAGTGAATATCATATTTTTTTGATACAGACAAATTTTCATAATGATACCCTGTACAAATAAGTCTCATACAATTTGGAAATAAAACGGAACCTAAATTTTATCACATAACATAACAACAATAAAATTAAATGTTTAATTTAGCTTACATTGATAATGTAGGTAACATATTTACATATTATGCACGGGTGATTCCATATAGAGACCATCGTCTGTCTGCTTGTATACAGGTGGTTTGTGTGTGTGTTCGTGTGATATACACACGAGTTCATAATCGTCGTTGACATGTAGGCACACACTGCAGTTCCACCTGATTCTGCCAGAACAGTACCAGCGCTCCCCTCCGGGCATTGGCGAGGGGTTGCAGAACGAGTAACCGTTCAACATGAGGAGTGTGGCGCCGTCAACCGCAGTAACCACTGTTACTGTAACGAATTACGTTACTGTTACAGCACTACGTATTTAAAAAAAATAAGTCTCACGTAGGATTTAGTCTGTTCGCATGAAAGTCACAAACTGTTGACAGGATTTTATGCGTTGAAGTCGTCCAAGTCTGTCCTTATAGAAACGATTATTTATTTAAAACATAAAATTAAGTACTTGCAGGGTATTGTCATTATCCATGTCGTAACTTAATAAAATATTACCGTAACTTACGAAACTGGTAAGAAATACGTCCGAATCAATATTCGATCCTACTTCGAAAAGGTGACCTTTGCTATCGTACCAGCTGTTATTAATAGAATTACTTGGAATACCTCACTGGCACGTGCTATTTTCCTTGTTCAGGGCGATTTATAAATCGATAGGTACCTATCACCCTTATTTTATAATCTGAACGATAACTCAAACCCTCATACATACCTACTTACTTACCTTCACCAAAAAAGTATAAAATAATTTAGGTAAAACATAAAACAGTCATTTTAATGTTCAAACTTTATTCTATAAAAGTCTATTAGTACATATTAGTTCAAAATATAATAAAATAAAGGGTTTACTTAATAAATGTCAATATGTATGTAACTTAAGCAAAAATATATGGTAATACTTGAAAAGTTAATAAAATTAAAATTCTGTGTTAATGATATAAATGAGGTATCAACGGAATTATTTTTAGTCTATATTAAGGAATTGAATACATTGCCATGTGTTAGACAAAAACCATACTTTATTAGAAAATAATTAAAAAAAAACGCAAACCTTATAAATTCTATATTGCTTATAAACTCATTGTTAGATTTAGCTTATAATTAAGGATTGCATTATAAAAATCTTAATTTTTAAACGTATGTTACTCTAACAACCAAAACCACTTGTTACTCAGACATTTTATTTTTAAAATAATTATATATATTTTTAGACAGTTCACACTTTCACCAAATAATGAAACTTAAGTACCTACCTACTGTATAATATATTTCTCTTAGTACCTACTTAATATGTATATTAATGCCACCAAACATATTAATAATCTTTATTATTATAACTACATCCTAAAATATAGGTTTATTTTTAATTAATCCACTCTTTACTATTCAAATTATTTAAATGTCGATAGGAATGACTCCAATAACAAAGGCACTAAAGAATATTCGCTTAACTTCAACACATAAGCTTATTACTGATCTATCTCAAATCTACCCCAAAGTAAACTTAACGGCTGTCCTTACGTAACTAATTATAGTATCAACGTAAAAATAAAAATATAGAAAACCTTCTAAAGTAAATAATATTGAAATATAAATGTCACCATTAAACTATACCTTCGATACTATTCGAACAATAAGCACCTGGTAAAGCTTTAGATGATATAAATCTTATATATATCTAAATTCTTAAGCGTTTAAGTGGGCCCTTCAACTTCCCCGACATAAAAGGTAGTCTTTTCCCAACCTCTTACTATATATATTACTGTGAAACCCCGAACTACGGTAAATGCTAAGATTTACCAACACGAGTCGGTAAATGTAAGTCATCATCATAATCATCAACAGTTCATATACGTCTCCACCGAGGACCTCGAGCCTCCCCTAACATCGAGGGGTTTTAGGCCATATTCCAACACGCGGGCCTAGTGCGGATTGGCGGACTTCACATGCCTTTAATTGTGACATCTCAGGCATGCAGGTTTCCTCACGATGTTTTTCCTTCACCGAAAGCCAGTGGTGTGAATCATAAACTCAGAGGTCCAGGGATTTGAACCGGCACCCTCATGATCGGGAGTCGGTGCATTCCCAACTGAGCCACCACGGCTCCACGGTAAATGTAAGAATATGTAGAAAATTAATAATTATAACATGTTCGCGGCTGAGGGGCACGCCGCACCCTAACCTATATTCTCATGTACTAAATCCTAATGGTAAAAGCCCGATAAAAACGTTTCTTTTCTACATATTCTTACATTTACCGACTTGCGTTGGTAAATCTTAGTATTTACCGTAGTTAGGGCTTTTGTAGTAACATAATTATATACCAAATTTCATAAACATCGGCCCGCGCATACAGAGTTACTTTCGCATATAATATTACTAGCGATGTCTTCTTGGGGATTGATATTGTTATAGACTGAAGAAATAATATAAAAGCTAAAAAACGAACTTGTATAGTAGGTATTATAAATGCGAAAGTTTGTGTGGATGTGAAAAAAAATACGCTCTCTCTAATAATCTCTGCATTATTTTCATGAATCTGTGGTAAAATAAACATGTTTTGGTGCAGATTCATCTACCGTTTTACCATGATTATGATCCCCTTTGATTATTACAACGTTTAAATTATCATCTGTGGTCATCGTCACTTTGCAGTCTTCGGCTTTGCTCGATGTACATTTCCATACTGTTCCTTTCTTTGACTTTGTACTCCTTGTGTACGTGTAGTTTTTATATAATAGAACGTATTTGCCTTTCTTTTTCGCTTTTATTAGCACCGGTCCTGTAACAATTTTGTTTTTATTTACCACATTACATTGCTGGCTGGGATTGGGTAGAAAGAGTCTGGTGATAGAGGCTATCTCCGTCTACCACTGAAAGTTTAAAATATGTTTGTAGGTACTTGTACCAACTCCTACATAGTGAACCCTTTTTAATTGATTCTTACAATCGTGTTTGGGAACGACACTGTAATAAAACTATAGCATATATGAATATAGTTCATTTATTTACAAATTTGGTATATATATTATATACCTACCTAATGGTAACATTTTAAATATATCTAGATATTACAAATACTCAAAACAAAAATCACTAGAGTAGGAACATATTTATTTATAAATCAGTAAATTTATGTCGTTTTCAGATCAATTTTATTTAAAATGTTTGAATTTTCTTTCATTAACCCTAATGTATCTACCGTTGTTATTTACATAGAATGTTGGTGGGAGATGTGTATGCTCTTTTTTTACTACTGAGAACAAACCAGATTTGGACAAAATCACTTGTGCTTTACACTTCCTGGAGCATCGAGAGGAACACAACCATGTGATTCTGTTCTTATTTTTACTTATAGAATTCTGAGCGTATGTAAACTGTTCGTATACAAGCAACTTGTTGCCCCTTTTCGATGTTATAAAGTGTATCTCTGAAACAAAATACTTTTACAAGTGTTATCAGTAAAAAAAAAACCCATTTCACGACGAAAATCAAAGACAACTGTGAAGTAAAATATAATTATATTTAATTTAATACATTTTCAATAAATAACTTTGCCTAATATTATACTAAAATAAATAATAAATTTATGTATATTTTTCAGAACAGAGTTCGATTCGTAGTATTCATTTTTAGATACTTAAGTGAATCTTCAGATAATTAGGTACATCAGTAGCTACTAGTAAGTTTAATTATTTATATTTTTATAAGTACAGCCGCGGAACTTACACTATTTCAGTAAGGATCAAAGTATACTTCCTCTACGTCAGTATAGGTAGATAGGTATAAGGGTTTTAGGTGGAAAATAGCTTATTCATCTCCATGTATTAAGTACATTTTAAAGTTAAAAATAACTTTAGAGCAAAGTTTATTATGAAAGTCTGTACATTTATAAATTTGAACACGAGGAGTTTTGAGGATAAAATGAATTTTTTTTTTCAAATTTTTTTCCTACTTGACATTAACAACAACCATTAATCATTATTTATTTCCTCTAAGCATACTCCGAATCGGTACGATAAATCTCTACACTTTCTGAATAGCAGATAATTTGCTGTATTAGGTAACGAGAAGTAAATTTATGACTGACTGACACATTCATCTATCATATATGTACCTATATAGTACAAAATAAATAATCTTATAGCCCACATTTATTTACAAATTAATGACTAGTCGTTCAACTTATTACCTACGATCAAATTATTCATCTTTTTACGACAAAATTCTTAAAGGGAAAATTTTAAATCCCGGTTTTCAACGTTATAATTACTGTTTACATCCGTTAATACTAGTTCTAGCCTTAATTTAATAATACTTTTAGGAACATACGTATATCAAAGCAAGAAATCCTACTTAACATGAATTATTATAATATATACCTACTTAAATAGGATACATATACCTGTTTTTAACAAACACTGGCGACCTAATATATTCAACATCGTCAGGCAATTCTGAATAATGATTATGGAATCCCTTTGTCCATTTTATCCCATAATTGTAATCAGTTAGTATCCTGGCTCTGCAGATATGCTTCGCGCTTGCTGAACAAGTCCAACTTATACCGGAATCTAAACGATTTTTTAAACAGTATGTATATTTTCCATATACAAGCTTGGGTTGTCCTCTCTTCGACATTATAAAGCGAACTAGAAAAATAAACCAAAAATAATTTATACATCAATATTTTGTGCTATACTTTTTTAATACATGGACAATTTCTACACTAATCTATTGACTTAAGGGTACATTTCTGACGCTTTATTTTTTTGGAAGCCGCTTCTTTGTAGGAACTCGGACATATTCGCCACTTTCGTTCACAGTGAATTTTGGTGACGGATGTGTGTGTTCGCTATGCACTACTGTTAACCAGCCACACTTGGACAAAATCACTTTAGCTTTACATCTCATCGAGGAACGAGAAGAACACCTCCACGTGAATCCGTTCTTTTGATTCTGAGAGAATACATAATGTTCGTATACAAGCATTCTGTTACCCTTTTTCGATATTACGAAATTTATCCCTAGAACAAACCAATTTTAAAACATTACCCTCTTTTAGTGGTAGTGTGTCTACAACAAATATCCTGGGACTCATGGCCAATCTGATTCCAAACCATGCAGAGCTTGGGCTATGGTAACCAGATAGCTAATATACCTCCTATATATACTACTTTTAAAGATATCCAGACAACAAACAGACATGCTCATGCACACAAATATTTATCCTGGGTGGGATTTGAACTCATGACCGGCGCCATTAAATTTTAGGGTGTAGGGTAAATTAAAAAACATTCAAACATCGTACAAAATATATTTTTAAAATTAACAATTTTATCTAAGTATATATCATAAATAAAACTTTACCAACACCAAAAACATTTGTGAATATGAATGAATACATTTTGAACCATATCGTTTCTTTTCATAGATCAATATACTCTATATCTTTTGGTAACTTTACTTTAGGGGGTGGATGATTATGTTCATCGTTATACTTTGTCACTACACAGGGTTTACTATCTTCATTCGTGGTAATATTCGCTTTGCAACCTTTTTTGTGGTGACTTGAACACGTCCAATAGTTACCAAACTTTTTATAATTACGCCAGGAATACGTATAACCGCGAAAGAACAACATACCAGTGCCCTTTCTGTATCTCGAAGGTATAATAATAGCTTCTGAAAATAAAAATAAAACATGTATAGTTTTTTTTAAATGCCCTTCATAGATTTTTATTTTCTTATTAGTAATCGTACTTACCATATCCCATTGATGTAAAATATAACTTTTTTTATTGTCAGTTCTGAAATATGGTTGTATTGAAACACATGCTAGTTTATAGTAAAATCTTTTAATAACTCTTACACGAAATGTTTGTACATAGAATATGCATTAATGCCTATATGATGAGTAAAATAATCTCACTAGATTCATCGTTTTAAATTAAGACATCACATTTCAAATAATTAAACAAATCATTAATGATCCTATACAAGTAGGAATTATACAATTTCTTAGAGGATATGAAATTATGAATATGATATGACATATATTTTATTTCTACTGTATTTTCAGGACTTAGGCTGATTTGTAGCATCACATATGGCCAGTTGTAGCTATACAGCTGTAGAAGCTATACCTAAACACGTCATAAGTTTAAAACTCATAAAGGATAAATAAAAACTTATGAAAATTACATTGTATTTTCTTTTAATGATATAACAAGAATATTATCTAAGCATTATTTCTTTAACTTACCTTTACGCAAACAAGAGTAATAAATATTAAATTTCTTGAGTCAAGTATGACAATCACTTAATAGAAGAGTGGCTACTTGATATATTGAAAAGTAAATACCTACCAGAATGCCTGCTTTTCAAAATAATCACATTTCCTGCTATAAAAAACTCGCTTATAAGGATTTGATGAAAGTATAAAAACAAATAATTTGATTTGATGAAAATTGAGTAGAATACTAGGTCTTGACTACTTGTGAAAGAAAAAACAAGTATTATCGATTTGTGTGAAACAAAATTAAATTGTGTGTAAGTTTTTTTTTTTACAGAAATATGTTAGTAAGGCATATCCTAATATAATCAATCAAAAGGTGTAATATCTCTAGGAGTGAGAGTACAACATAATCATATTAATTAATGGCTTATAGATTGTTTGTTGTGAAACTTCTAAATAAAAAAAATAAACAAATCTTAAAGTTTCTATGTCAGTAAAACAACTTACACTATACATACACACCGTGTATTACTTAGTAAAAGTAATTCTACAATAAAATAATCTTAACAATCTAGAACATGATATAAAAAGGACTCACCATGGATGCCGCTAGTTTCTTGATGCTTCATATAAAACTTACCTGAACAAATGAAAATTAGGAGTTTAATATATTATATCAACCATTTAAAATTCAGAAATTGCTGTAGCAATAAAACGAATAACATTATGTTGATATTTTCTTTGGCAGTTGAGCGCCTACTTGTGTTTAAACTTGGCAAAGTAACTCATACAGTATTGGTGTTTATAAGAAATTGGATCTCGTAATACTTTGGATATGATTGTCTTACTGTATGCTATATTTTGCACACATGTTTAGGAATGCAGTCCCGAGCAACTACCTTTGTCCTTTTATTTAATTTTCAGTTGTTTAGATTGTATTCTGTCTTGTGTGCCTAATAAAACAAAATAAAATTTTGATAGTGCAGGTACATTAATACTTTTACCCTTAAAGTTACCTATTCCACGGAAACAAATCAGTTTCAACACATCTTAAAATGTACTTTCTTTACTTGTCTCACTATATATCATATAGTCTATGAATAAGCGATTATATGATAAACATTTATTATCAAACAATTTCACAAACCTCCGAATTCGTATTGGATTGTATTTCCCTCCAATATGTTGTATGAAGTTCAGCCTAAGAGTCACCATCAAAATGATTAAACTATCGCACCAACAACACAATGCACTTGAAAAATAACGAATACTAAAATTAACAATTACTACACAATTAAAAGATTTAAATAAATCTTTTTTATTTCACTAAATAGGTTACTGCACATAAACGTATACATTAGGAACATACGGTACATATACTAGGTGCTAATTATATTGTGCTAAGTTTGCAGGCCAATACGAAATCAAATCACACACTACAAATATCTAAACACAAATCTTAAAAAAAGAAACAAACAGAAATTACAGGTTATCTATAAAAACAAACCCACTGTTTTTTTTCTTTGTAAACTACTGTACTGAATGACAGATGGCAGCTCCAAATGTCATCCATTTCTAAAAATAATAATACCATATTCAAACTATGATGATGCTTTCGTAAATATTTGTAAATTTTGATGAGATATGACTAGGAATTTTTGCTTATTATTAATCTGGATGTAATTGGAATAGGTATATATATTACGTGGCAATTTACTTTATTTAATTTTTAGCCATGTATCTCTACATCCATTCAAAAAACTGAAGTACAGCTTGGCAAATAAGAGTCTGATGCGGTGACAGTTGGAACTAAAAATCGATGATTGTGGCAACATGCTTCACTTGTCAACTGCAAGTATATTCTGTGTCAACAGTGCGTGAATTGTAGTTGTTTTTCGTAAATTTCCTTAAATTATCAGCTTACGTTGCATAATTTACTATTCAAAATGAATAAAAATATTCGCAGTAGTGGCAGAACAGTGATTTACCACGTCCTTGCGCGGTGTTTGGCCGAATCTCAAGCGGGATAAGTTTTGTCCGATATCGACAATGTTTACCAAAGAACTGCTGATATGACAGGTATTTATGTACCTTATTTAAGGTCATTGTACCTTAAAATAAGGTTTTATAAATGTTTTCCATGCGTAGTTTTGTTGATACGCAGATTTAAGTAAGTTTTAGTGTTGTTTATAGAAATTTAAAGTTGAGGTTATGTTTTGTAGTTTGAAAAGTCTCGTATACTCTAACCTCCATTATTGATACTTGATAATAATGAGTCGGAAACTAATAATAAGAAACTTTATTTTTGTTTTAGGAACAACTGTCAACACAGTAAGAAAATTTGTTAAAGTAGGTGAAACAAATGTCATCTCAGTGATTTTTCTGAATATTCTAGTGATTCTGAAGTGGCAGCAAGCTCGAGCCAAAATGTGGACTTTTCTGGGATCAAGTACTTAGATGAAAGTGTTTTTGAATAGTTTGCATTGTAATAAAATATTGCTTTTAAAAAAAGTGTTTTTTTCTTAACCTCGCACCCAAATTATTATCATCAATTCCTAACAATCCCACAATAAAATTAGACTGCCCTCGGAGGCATGATTATTTGTCTGTCATGTCTGTGGGATGTATCCACCACCGCCCACTATTAACATTGTAAATACTGGACATTTAAGCCTTCCGAGGGACTGAACCACTCAGGATTGGAATCATATCCCAAAAATAACAAGTATCAAAAAGTTTTCAGTCGTAGTATCCGGGGCTGCCACAGGTGCGATAGGAGCGACCTCATTTATTCCACACTCTTTTTTGCCAAGCTGTACTTGTAGGTACTCAATATAAATATGTAATCTAATATGATAAAACTTTGGAAATAATGAAATTAATATAATAGTAAATTAAATATAATTTATAAATATGGAAGCAAGCTATGCGGCTCTTGTTACCGTAATCAATTATTTCACTTCATAAATCACGGACAACGGATAAACGAGATACAGATATTATGCATGGATTAATTAATAATCCGGGAGATGGAAGCTTTTATTTATTTATTAGTAACTACTTACAGGCATTTCCGTTAATATGTATGTAATAAATAAATACCCTTTTACGTTTTACGGTAAAAATAAGAGGCCAACTCACCCTAACTAACATAGATTTAAAGATTCCGATGAACAGCATGGGTAATTTTATACGAATAATTTTGCATAACATAATATTCAACTTTCCTTGGGCTTTTCACCAATGTTTCTTATAATTTTACGGCACGCAGTATCTGATTATATTTGATAAGTTCCATCAAATCTGTTTATGCTGTTGATTTATTGAAGTACGCGTAGTTTTGGAACGCGTTGCAGTCAGTCAGTCTGTGTTGTAAACATACATTTGTATGTGTCAAAATATGTCAAATTAAACGATTTATTTTTTATTTATCCCGCGATTAGAGTACCAAAATAATAAACAGTGCTTGCTATGCATTCGGATATAATTATATAAAAAGAACTCTTGAAGACTCTCAATGTGTAATGTGATATTTAAAGAAGTAAAAGTGTACTTAACCTCCAAAATACTTTTAGCAAAATGGTTTGTTTTTAACAAGTTTGGAGTGTTTTTGTGTGATTATTATTTCCTATAGTGTTTGTGATGATGTGTCTGTGGTTTTGTTAAGCTTGTATCCTGGCCTGAGTGAGCAGCAGGGGTAAGTAGGTAGCATATTAATCTTTGCAAAGTTGACAACTTTCTTTATTATTTTGAACACCTACACATTTTAATATTTGACTATGATATATGTTTTTATCTCGTATCCATACACATTAACAAAATAACAATTTGTGGTGCACCTATGTTTGAAATTTACAGCAATTTATAACCCTATTTGTTTTGTGTCAATCCAATTTTGCGCTTAATAAAAGAATCATTTAAAGTGGTGTTATGGTATAACCTTATCTCCTCATCAAAATGATGTGCAACACTAGGAATTCATGTATGTTTCCATTTCCACTTACACATAACACAAATAATCTGTGAAGCGTGATTACTTAGAAACTTAGATTAGTATTACAATATTTTATGATTGTCTTCTAAGAAGTAAAAAGTATTTGAAAATAAGGACAATGCAAGTTATTTAGTATTGAACAAAATCTACTTCAGGTATAGTAAGCACGAGTAAGTAAATTGTTTTTCTCTTATCCTGACAAATTTATATTTAGTTATATGAACTTTTAACCTTTGAAGCGAATAATATTAGCCATAACTGAGTTTTGCCCCTAACAGGAACATTTTCAGTTTGCAATATTTTTATATTTAACTAAGAAGGCTTTTATTTAAATAAATTTTGTGTTATGATTTAAAACCTGATTGTTTTAATCTTTCCTCATTAGAAAGAAGAAACTGCTGGCTATTTATTAAGATGTGTCATTAATATGTTGGTTATTGTGCCAATAAATAATGTGTTATTGTAATAATTCAATTATTTATACTTCCACATTTAATAAAAAAAAAACTTATATCTGATCCCAATCGGTGCTTGAACTATGGTTTTCATATATTGCTATTATTTTAGTATATTTATTAAAATAAAAAACAATATCTACCCTTGTTTGCTATCTGCTATACATTTGCTAAATTGATTTTATTAAATTTAATCAAAATTTTAAAGACAAAATATTATTGTTCAATATCACAGTATCTTCGCAGAGTATACCAATGTGTTAGTTATTTTTCTCTATTAATTTCCAGTTAGACCAACATTTGTCCAATACCGAAATGGGAAAGTGTTACTTCTCAACGGCTTTACGTACAGCAGGTCAGATAAACTGAACTGGTATTGTTCTCGCCGTGTCTCCTGTGGATGTAAGGCGAAGGTTAAGTTAACAGCTGATGGCAAATACGTGGATAGGCTGTCCTTTAGCCATGGCCACGATAAAAATAAATATGTGGTGTCACATGATGGCTGTTTGATTAAGCTGTGAAATTGAGACTTACATCAATTTACGTAATTTTTAGTTAGTAATAAAAAAATGGCATTTACTGTTGGTTAGACTGTTTAGACATGTTACTTAAGAGCCAACAGTAGAGTGCTTTGTCCGCCAGACATACAGCAGAGTTTTTTAGTTGAAAAATCAGTAATAAAATCCTCTTTGATTGAATGTTTTGTCACGCCTTACATTCTGTATGGTACCTAAACCAATAAAATTACATTATTGGGTATAATTTGAGAATATCTTTTATTACGAAAGTGTTTCAAGTTCTTACTACAGTTTTGAAGCATTATTTGACAAATAATAAGAAATAATCGATACTATAATGTACTTATTTATATTAGGTATATTATATTTGTTATATTGTATATTGTCTATGATCGACACAACACCTTAGGTATTTAAAAACCTGCAAAATATAGGAGAAATGTTTGTTGGTACATAATATTAGCTAATTAAGTTTTTTTACCTACGGTTCTTAACAGTACCTATTCTTTTGATTGAATAAATACAACAACAACTTTATTTTCGAGTATGTGTTTTTATTCCATTGCAGATATAAAGTGCTCTAGTTCATAATTCCAATTCTTAATCAGAAGTTAAAAATCCGAGGTACTTACTGAAAGCATGTTAAAATTTTAGGTGCCGCAATAATTAATAGCTTAATACCAAGAACGGACAAGAAACAGAAATTTACTAATTCAAAAATAAATACTAACGTGGATAAAGAAAAATCATCTAAAATACCCTCTGGATACATGGACCTCGACCCCTGCAATTTCATATATGAGAGTCCACGTGAGTCCCCAACGGAAACATATACAAATCAAGATATTGACAAATATTTTTTCAAGAAAATTGTTGAGGATGAAATTACAAATTTTATTGCATCCTTTGTTTGTGAGAAAAGGGATAAGGAAATGGTTAATCGAGAAATTACGAATTTTGTCGCTGACCTCGTTAGTGAAAACAGTATGAATTTGCATTAATGCTTACCAATGGTGCTTGTAACACAGCTTTAGTTAAATGCTCGAAGCATTAGTTGAATGTACAATTTTAGTGTCTTAATATAAGAGATTTACAAAGTTTTTATTGTTTATAATAATATATAACACGTTTCGACTAATAATTATTGTATTTATATAAAACTAGCTTCTCCCCGCGACTCCGTCCGCGTGGAATAGTTACATTGGGCTGACGCTAACTTTCAACCCCCTTCGTTAACGTAGAAGGATGGCCTCGCAGAGGCAACTGATGACTGCACGCCGGCCGGCCCAGCGCATAAAGGCGCGCGCAGTACTTGATAATTATTTTGGTGCGATGTTATTTTAAATTTGCGATATCTCCTAAGATATTCATTGAAATTGAATGATGTAAATGGCAATTTTGTTTTAAATTAAATATTTGCGATGAATAACGTATTTATTTGGATAAGGATTAATATCATCTTTATAAAAACACCTTCACAAATAATGCTTAATTTTCGAACAAATTTGGTAAGTATAAAAGTGGTTATAGTGAGCCAACCTTAACAGATAGACATATGCTGTCGCGGACTTTTTTTTAGAACTTTTAAAGGGGAAAAATTCTGTCATACATTATTTTAGCGTAACTTTAACCGTTTACGCAGCGTACGCAGCGGAAGCTCTCCACTGGAAGAGAAATCTCCCGATTTTGAAACATTCTTCATTGGTGCTCCGCTCCTATTGGTCATAGCGTGATGATATATAACCTATAGCCTTCCTCGATAAATGGACTATCTAATGGCGAAAGAATTTTTCAAATCGGACCAGTAGTTCCTGAGATTAGCGCGTTCAACCAAACAAACAAACAAACAAACAAACTCTACTCCTTTATAATATTAGTATAGATTTCATATAAATCGGTCAATCCGTTTCGGAGGAGTATGGTAACTCACATTGTGACACGAGAATTTTATAGGTCGAGAATTTTTTTTTGAGATCTATCTATACTAATATTATAAAGAGGAAAGATTTGTTTGTTTGTTTGTAATGAATAGGCTCCGAAACTACTCGACCGATTTCAAAAATTCTTTCACCTTTGGAAAGCTACATTATCCCCGAGTAACATAGGCTATATTTTATCCCTGTATTCCCACGGGAACGGGAACTACGCGGGTAAAACCGCGGGGAGGCAGCTAGTATAAGATATGGCGATGGAGCTAGGCCTTTCCAATACAGTAATATTTAAACTTTGTTAACTTAAAGTTAAATTGTTCATATTTAAACCTAGTTTATTAAAACCCTGGTTTCATTATCTGTAATTTTCTAACTTAAGATATAAGATATGCACTATATACAAACCGGTATTGCACTGAATAAAGGCTTTGCCTTTTTGGGGCGATATCCACTAAAGATGATAATGTAGACTTTTCTGATGTTATACCTACTACAATTATAGGTATTTTTTTATAATAAACACTTTGGAAAATGTAAACGTATTTGGTTTTTTATTCGATCCCTATACAAATTCTTTCCGCTGTCTGTCCCTATGACTTCTTAAATCTTTAAAACTACGCAACGGATTTTGATGCGTTTTTTTTAATAGATAGAGTGATTCAAAAGGAAGGTTTTTATATACAATACATGATGCATAATATGTTCGAGAAACACTGACAATTTCGAAGGTTTCTAATTATGTATAAACATTGCACCCTCGCGAAGCTGGGGCGGGTCGCTGGTTTGTTAATAATTCAGACTTATAATCTAGTTAGATTAGACATTGCGAGTGTATGTATTTCGCGTGTCAAAGCAGCAAAAATGTCTGCTTTCAACGCCGTCATTTAGTATGTGATCGACCGTTATTGCTTTCGGACGTCAAAGTAAAAATGACATCATGGTATTTATTAAATATTATTTTCTTACAGCTTTATATACCTGCAAGTTTATAAAAACTAGTCATGGAACGGAGATAATCATGGTCGATGGGTATACTTATAGTCCAGTGCGTGGTACAAACAGATATTACTGTTCGCGTAGATGCATGAGTCGATGTAAAGGCAGGTTGAAGTTAAATTTGAAAGGATTGATTGAAGAAATAAATAATGATCACAATCACGACCGTCCGAATTACGTTCTTACTTCCAAAGGAGAATACATTAAAATTTAAAATAATGAACTGAAATTTAATGTTAAAAATAAAGAAATAAATGGTGTAGGTACTATATGCATAATGTGTTTTATTTATTAAAAAAAATCTTATGTTTAGTTTAAATGCGAGTATTGGCAAAAAATCTTATGTTTATTATATTAATTAATATATTATTATTATGCTTTCAGACTACAAATTCATAAGAACTTTTAAAGGGGAAGAATTGCTTATGATGAACGAATATTTGTTTGAGGAGAGCAAGTATCTTAAAAAATATTATTATTGCTCCAAAGGGAGATTTAAATGTGATTGCAGGATCAGGCTCGACGAAGATGGAAAAATTGATAGTATGAGACTAAAACATGCACACCCTCCACCTATCTATACTATAATCAACGGCTTGTATATGCTGTGGTCAAAGTGACGTCTGTATTAAAGAATCAATAAATATTTCATTTTGTTTTAAATTCTTGTATTATTTATTATATCCAATCAATAAAACTGTTATAAAGACTTGTTTTAATATCTTTGGTCTGGTGCTAATAGGGCCAATATTATTATGAATTTTGGCTCTTTTTAGAGCTATATAGATGTAGATATACACATGTATATTACTAGTGGCTTCCCGCGGATTCACCCGCATTTCCGGGGGATTTTCCATTTTCCCGGGATAAAAAGTAGCCTATGTCCTTTCTCAGGCAATAGACCATCTGTGTATAAAATTTCATTTAGATCGGTTCAGTAGTTTTTGCGTGAAAGCGAGACAGACAGACAGAGTTACCTTCGCATTTATAATATTAAGTATCTATAGATTAGTAGATATAGATATATCAATCGCCGTCATATTAAGGTGTTAAGTAATATTATCCTGTGTGTTATATGCTAAAGCCCGGTTGGCATAATGGTTAGTGACCCTGACTTTAAAGTCGCGGGTCGTGGGTTCGAATCCCACCCAGGACAAACATTTGTAAGCATGAATATGTCTGTTTGTTCTGTGTCTGGATGTAAATATCTATAATATGTATGTATTTTAAAGTATTATATGTAGGTAGTATATCAGCTATCTGGTTACCATAACACAAGCTTCATTTGAAGCTTACTTTGGAATCAGATTGGCCGTGTGTGAAAAATGTCCCAGAATATTTATTATTAAGTATCTATTGTCCCCAGTGGGGTCAACATAAAACCACTCCCTTCTCTTCCCCCACTCCCCCCATCCTCATGACACGAATTTTTTTTACCACGAAGAGTAATCATTGAGCAAAAATTAACGCCCAATTTAATTACAGATCCATACGGTTATCACCTGATACCAACGTCGAAAGGGAAACATCTATTGATGCTGAACAACTATACGTATTCAAGGACGAACGATTTGCTATACCGATGTTCCAAGAAGGATTCTGGGTGTAAGGCGACAGTCAAACTCGGGGTTGACAAACGAATATCATATGCAATTGGCCATCATTTCCATGAGCCCCCTAAATATGTGTTACTACCTAATGGACAATATGTGAAAGTTTAAGTTATATTCTAAATTATACTTTACTAGTGGACCCGGCTTCGTTCTGCCCACCAGCGCCACCTACCGGGTTCAAATTGATGTAATACATAAAAACCTTTCCCATGAAATACTCCGTAATTGGTGAAAACCGCATGAAAATGTGTTCGATTGGTTTTGTGTTCATCGCGGTGTACAGACAGACAGAGGCGGCGGGGACTTTGTTTTATATATATAGATAGATATAGCCCTTTTTACGGACATGGTACTTATATTATAAGTTCGGGTTAATATTACCGATTAAATTTTTTATTCGCTGATATAATCCTTAAGTACTTAAATCTACTTCTGTAATCTAGAATTGTGTATAATGTAAGTAACTAAACCATAATATTTAATTAACCGTGGCATGCTAATAATCAATAAATAGATGTAATTTATTAATGAATTCTTAATAACCATAGTCATCAAATACGCTAACTTATAAAACACATAATATTATGTTATAGATTTTAACTGTACCTATGTATCATGAAATGTTCAAAAATTTTGAGAAATTGGTGTTAGATAGGTATGTCATATATGTATATAAATAGAGTATGTATTAAGTCTGTATTTTAATTGAAATCCAAATAAATATGATCTTCAATAAATTTATTTGTTTTTATCATTTTCCTGTTTTGTTGAATTAAGTTCCTTGCTACGCTTTAAGTTTTCTATACTGAGCCTTTAATCTAAAGCTAGACTTTATTTATTGAATAGTCTGACTATAGGGCTATCAGCCTTTCATCCTACTTTTCCGATACTACCTTTGTCTATTTCTTCTCTTTCTGCTTAGCGAGACACAAATAAATAAAAATGCATGTCAATATCGGCACATCTTATACCAAGTACTAAGTAGAATATACTAAACTTTATATGAAAGAAAGTATAAAAATAAGCCTTCATAGGCACTTGATGAACTGTCGAAGCCAACGCTCGGGTCGAAGGGATATTTAAAATAAAACAAAATTGTAGACTATACAAAAATTTTGATTCGTTTGTATTTTCCAGGACAAAACAGATATAAATTTATAACAAATGTTAATGGGAGGAAATTATTGATGTTAAACGGTTACACATATACACAAAATAATCGTGCTAAGAACTGCTATTATTGTTCGCAGAAAACCAATAATTGTAAGAGTAGGATTAAAATAGACAGTAATGGTCGTATCGTTCATGTCATATCAGATCATCCTCACCCACCGCCGGTTTATAAGAAAACCCTTTCAGGATTTTATATACGTTTGTAAACAGAGAAAATATTATATTAATTTAGCTTTATTAGTATAGGATATGTTACTGTAAAAGCCCGAATATTGGTAAAGGTTAGGGTTTACCAACACAAGCAAGATATGTAATAAATTGTATTGTTTTATTTCCAATACCAACCGTCACTGGTAAAGCCTAGCATGTACTGAATCCTAATGGTAAAAGCCTGATTAAATCGTTTCATTTTTACATATCAAATTAGAATATGTGCACCCAACTAGATCATAATAAGCAATAAATAAAACCCAATCAATACTTACTGTAGTGTATTATTTTTATTTTATTTTTATAAACAGGCATACGGTCCCACCTGATGGGAAGCGGTTACCGTAGCATATGGACGCTTGCAACACCAGAGGCGTCACTCACACGTTGCCGACCCTGTAGTCTCTTCAGCCCCCCTTCTTGAAGATCAACAAATGTATTTGTTTTATTCTTATATAGATGTGTAGTCCACTAACTGAACTTTGGTCTAAGCCCTTTCAATTCATTACAGATGCCCACAGATTTACCATAAACAACAACAAAGTATAAGTACCTACTTTCCCAAGTTAAACATAATGTAAGGACTCGTATTTAACTCAGGAATTAAAGAAGGATTCGATAGATATACTTTGATTTATTCTCACAGCAAAACTTATACAACGTTGTGTTCGACAGTTCAGAAACAAGTGAGTCAAATGTCATGTGTCATAGTTGAACTGTTCATTCAATTATTCAAAATATACCAGAGACGAGTATCTGTCAATGTTACCAGATGAAAATAAAATACGGTTTACGTGTCTACTACAATTGGCAGATACTCGTCACCGACACAATACAATCACTTATAACGCTATAGTGTTAGTCTTACAACTCGGCCATCCTTTAATAAGTGAGTCCTCTCACTTCAAGGACATTAATATTTTAGAACAAATTTTAGTACTTATACATTAACAATTATATCATTTAAATAGGTACATATTTATTATTTCTTACTTCATAATACAATCATTTATGCCAAACAATCAATAAAATTTTACCAAAAACTCGCATCTTGCATGATCCACTATGATTTACAATCATCTGTGCGATATCTGTACTCGATATCATTCGTTTCTGCACTGATTGCTCATAGTCAATGCTCATAATAAATTAATCTTAAAGAAACTCTTGCATGATCTGCTACGGTCTACAATCATCTGTACGATACCAATTACTTGATACCATTCGTTTCTGTACTGATTGTAAATAACCTTTGTTCAAAATAAATCTATCTTAAACAAACTCTTGCACGATCTGCTATTGTCTCCAATCATCTGTACGATACCAATTACTTGATACCATTCATTTCTGTACTGATTGTGCATAGCCTGTGCTCATAATTATAACCTCTTTTCAACTATAAAAATCATTTCAGTCTTAATCTTAATCAATTTCATATCAACGACTCATAGTTAACCAAAGGCAATCTGCTACATATATTATTTAATATCCTTAATTGCAATAACAATAATAACAATAATAATACAATACATAAATATTTTTTTTCAGAATTAATCAAACCATATACATTCCGCCCTAACACAATCTCATTGATCATTATCATCTTCACTGTCATCATTATCATTTTTGTTACAGTCGTCGTCACTAGAATAACCATCAAAACTAAGCCAAGGATGGATTTTATCAATCGAAACTATGTTCTCGTACCGTTTATTTCCTTTCTTGGTTAGTGGGGTGTCTTCAACTAAGAATCTGTCGTTAGGTAAAGCTTTAATGATTCGGTATGGACCCTGAAGTTTTGGTATAAGCTTTTTAGATTTACCTATATGCTCTTTATCAATTACTGTCCGTTCAATTCTAACAAGATCTCCTACATTGTACGACTTCGGTTTCTTTCTGTTCTTATCAAACCTGGCCTTTGCTTTTTCCTGATCCCTATCGATTTTCTCCTTAGCATCGGATCTCAGCTGCATTAAATCATCGCCACTCACAATTTGAGTCGTTTCAGAAATCGCATCTCCTAACATATTTTCCGATGTCGAAACTAACTTAAACCCGAATAATAACTCTGAGGGACTTTTACCTGTCGTTTTACTCACAGTCGTATTCATACCTAACTGGATATCTCCTACATAATCATCCCATGTATTTTCATTGTTGCCGTGACATTTAGTGCTTAACGCATCAGATATAGTGCGGTTGAACCTCTCGACCTGCCCATTCGCTCTAGGAGTAGCCACCGCGTTTAATACATGCTTTATGTTCAATCTTTCTGTGAACTCTTTGAACTTTCTACTAGTAAAACAAGTACCCCGGTCTGTAATTAACCTAGACGGAGCACCAAAGTAGCTAAAGTACTCATGAAATATTCTGGTTGCAGTCGACGTTTTCGTATCTTTCACAGCACGTATATTAACAAATTTTGTGAATGCATCAACAATAACCAAGATATAGACATTGCCTCTCCTAGAGCGGACAAACGGGCCGAGATGATCCGCATGTAGTGTATGGAATGGGATTTCTATCTTTGGAATAGGATGTAAATACCCTTCCTTTTGGCCTGATGGTGCTTTATGGTGCGCACACTGTAAGCACGATGAGACATATTTCTTTGCGAATCGCCGCATCTTTGGAAACCAAAATGATGCCTTTAACCTACTCAGTGTTTTATCATAACCAAAATGCCCTACGTCATCGTGGTTCATGCGGAGAACTTGCCATCTAACACCCCTTGGTACCACCCAACGAATTCCATCATCTAAGATACGGTATACGTAGTCACCCTTCAGCTGATAATTCTTTCGTACATCGGCAACGAATTTCGTTTCGTCATCAAGAAGAATTTCTCGAATCCTCATTATCTCTTCGTCGTTACTCTGTACAGTCGCAATCCAATCGGTTGTATCTACTTGTAATACATCAATTGTATGTGTTTTAATATCATCAGTGTGTTCAGTCACCGGAGCACGACTTAAGGCATCGACATGTGCCATACGTGATCCTGGTCTATATTCAATAGTACAGTCGTACTCCTGTAACTGAACCCACCATCGCGCGATCCTAGGTATGAGGTCACGCTTCGTCAAAGTTGTTCTTAAAGCGTTGCAATCCGTCACTATTTTAAATTGTAATCCCAGCAAGTAAACACGAAATCGACTTAAAGAGGCAACTACGGCTAACGTCTCGAGATCAAAAGAATGAAGCTTTTGCTCATCTGCTGAATTTTTCCGACTGTAGTAAGCTACGGGCCTCAACTGGCTATCACTACCTCGCTGCATAAGAATGCCTGCAATGCCTACCTTTGACGCGTCGGTATGTAATTCGGTGTCTAATCGCGCATCAAATAGAGCTATTATGGGTCGTTCTACGAGTTTTTCTTTAAGTGTATTAAAAGCAGTTGTACATTCTGCCGTCCATTTCCACTCAAATTTGGATTTTAAAAGATTCGTTAATGGACATGCTATTATTGCGAAGTTTCTGACAAATCGACGAAAAAAACTTGCAAGTCCTATAAAACGTCTTACATCATGTACGTTTTTGGGTATCGGGAAATCGGAAATAGCAATTGATTTACGAGATCCGGGTCGTATGCCATCACCAGATACACAAAAACCCAGAAAATCGATTTCCTTTTGGAAGAAATAGCATTTCTTTAATTTGAGAGTTAGCCCCGCATTAGTCAAATGCTGGAGAACTTCCTCTAAACGTGATAAACCATGATCAAATGTACTGGCTGGAATTAGGATATCATCCATGTACATAACAACGTATTTCAAGTCAGAGAAAACTTTATTCATTACCCTTTGGAAAATGGAAGGAGCATTCGCTAACCCAAAGGGCATTCTTTTATACTGGTACTGACCATCGGGTGTTACAAAAGCCGTAAGCTCTTGTGAACCCTCTGATATTGGGATCTGATAGTACCCAGATGCAAGGTCAAGACTAATGAAAAGGGAATTACCCGATAACCTATCCAATTGATCGTCGATTAGCGGTAAAGGATAGTGTTCTTTACGAGTCTTGTTATTTAAAGCTCTATAATCGACACAGAGTCTTTTCTCGCCCGTTTTCTTCTTTACTAGAAGGATAGGACTCGCATACGGCGAGTTAGACTCGCAAACAATATCGGCATCAATCATTTCTTGGACCATAGTCCGAACTAATTCACGCTCTGGATATGATAGTCTATAAGGGCGGTAAACCACCGGTTTCGCATCATTTAATTCTATCTCCATCTGAACTATGTTAGTATACCCTAAATCAGTTAAGCAAGAGGAAAAACTACCTTCATACTTCTTCAGTAGAGACTTTAATCTAAATATCTCATCATCAGATAAATGATCGCCGTAATTAAGATCGGAACTCGTATCGTTATTGTCAAAATCTAGCATATTAATGTCAAAACTTTTTTCAGATTTGTGAACTCGACTGACCAATGTATTTTTATTTAAAGACAGTAAATGATCGCTAAAATTTAGGATAAGAATTGCCCCGAGACCGTTATCAAGGTTGTATTCGCCTGGTAATAGGTAAAATTCCTTTTGAGGCGTACCTCTCAATGAACCCCTGACATATACAGACCCAGAGTATTTTCTATCAGAAAAAACAGGAATCATTGTCATTTGTCTTGGTTGAATTTCAACATCTGTCTTAAGTAATAAACTTAATTTATTGGTCTCTTCCTTGCTAAATACTAAGGAATTTGACGTTTTTGTTATAATAATTCCAGGTTTTTCGGTAAAGCTGTGACCAACTAGTACGGGGTATTTAATTATGCCATCTTCAACTACATAAGCATCAACCATTTCTACGATATTATCGATATCTATTTTTACCCGTGCCATCCCTATTGGGATAACGATATTATTACCCAATCCTCTCATAACGGGTAACTCGCCTACTGACCAACTAACTCCTAACGATTTTGCTACGTTACATTGTATCAATGTGCACTGACTACCTAAATCTACATATCCTTTAACCAGAATACCATTAACCTTCAGCGAAATCATATATTTGTCATTACTAGTGTCATCAACATTCACTTGCATAACCTTTTTTTCTGTACTGTTAGTATCTTTACTAGCTTCGTGTGACAATCGCGGGCAGTCAACCGATACGTGCCCAAGCCTTTTACAAATGTTACATCTCAGCAGCTTTTTTGTACACTTATTACTAAAATGACCTACTTCATTACAGTTAAAACAAGTTATAGAAGCACTAGTTTGTGGCCTAGAATGCTTTGAGTCATTCCCACCCAACTGCTTAGTACTCGAATTCGAATTAATTGGCGGGAGAATCTTTTTATCTTGGCTAATCTTAGACTTATCAAAATCACGGGTTTGCTTAATCGATTGAAAATAATTAAGAACCTCTTCAGGTTCTTGACACTTGGCAGCCTTAGCGCCGAGTCTCAAGGAACGATCTTCAATGCCATAGAGTAAGCAATCAACGGCACGCTTTCCGAAAATCTCGCAACGATTCAATAGATTTAATTTTTCGTAATAATATAATTCTAACGATTCGTTGAATTTCACGCGTTTATTCAACATTTCGGTAAGTAATTCAGCGTAATCGTCGCTACTAGGAAACGAATCAATCAACTTTATTTTCCACTCAGGCCACGAAAATGACATTGTAGGTAAGGCTTGGTACCATGTACGAGCAACACCTGTAAGTCTGGGTAGTGCATAATGTATAACCTGATCATCACCCCAACGATACAGCTTCGCACATTCATCGACCTTGTTAAGCCACATGTGGACCGTCTGGCCCTTGATCATAGGATCAAATTCAGGAATAACGTTACCTAGCATTGGAAATTTATTGCCTTCTGGTTTCGTATTAGAAAAAGATTTGATTAATTCGTTCAAAAATAGTTGAGTCTCAGTATTAGCAAAAATCGATTTGTTTACCTGAATATCTCCACGTGATTCATCACTTACTGCGGTGTTTATTGAGCTACTTCGGTCAGACGGCTGCCCACGGCGTCTGACATGCCGCTGCTCACTCTGCTTCCTCGTCTGACTTCGGCGCGAGCGATACTCGTCCCTGCGGCTACGTTTCCGACTTCTTCGACGCGGCTCTTCGGTCCGTGTTCGAGCTCGACCCCTCTCGTGCTGGTCACTCGAATCGCTGGGTGATCTTCTACGCCTACGATTTTTCTTCTTACTCGAGCGCTTCTCACCGTCTTCATTATCGCGGCGACGCTTACGTTCAATGTTCACAATGTCCGGTGTGTAACGGGACCGGCTCCGATGCAATTTATTATTATTGTCACGGTCCATATTTAATGATATTTTCAATAAAATTGTGGGTGTGCTGTATAGATCCCACTTCTGAGTTGTAAGGACTCGTATTTAACTCAGGAATTAAAGAAGGATTCGATAGATATACTTTGATTTATTCTCACAGCAAAACTTATACAACGTTGTGTTCGACAGTTCAGAAACAAGTGAGTCAAATGTCATGTGTCATAGTTGAACTGTTCATTCAATTATTCAAAATATACCAGAGACGAGTATCTGTCAATGTTACCAGATGAAAATAAAATACGGTTTACGTGTCTACTACAATTGGCAGATACTCGTCACCGACACAATACAATCACTTATAACGCTATAGTGTTAGTCTTACAATAAATAATAAACCCAAATGAATTGATGGTTATTAATTAACTAAACTAATGAACATATTTTTTTGTTTTTTCTAGAGAATCTTGAGTACGAGGTTATTCCAACAAAAAAGGGACGGTACTTGATAATGTTTAGAAAGTATACGTACTCACGGAACGCAAAGACGAATAATTACTATTGTTCAAAAAAAGATGCCGGTTGCAAGGCGCGAATAAGGCTCGATGGAGATGGAAATATCGACAATTTCTATTGCGACCACTCACATTCACCTCCTAAGTATCTCAAAACTAGTTCTGGAGAGTACGTTAAATTATAAAACGATAAACGATAATGGTACATCACAATAATAGTCCTGTCTAGCAAAATAACGCCACAAAAGCTTACAGCTAACATGTAGTTGTACGTTAACCGAGATTTTTTTATGGCTTTTACACCTTTACGGGGAGTTGAACCAAACATTTCTGGCTGTATGTAGTTTTTGACATCTTATTGGCCACCTGATGTAGATGCGGACAGTAAAGGAGTGGAACTTGCTTCCGGCGTCTGTGTTTCCTGAAACCTACAATCTAGAGGTTTTCAAGGCTAGAGTGAATTGGTTTCTTCTGGGCAAGCATGCTCAATCTTAGGTTTCGGCAACGTCCTTTATAGACGGGTCAGAGACCAAATACAAGCCCATCACAGATAAAAAAAAAGTGAAATAAAATATGTTATCCCTACCTAATTTCTGTTATAAATGTGAAAGTAACTTTGTTTGACTGTCTTATACGCTTTCACACTTTGGATTTAGACTAAATTTCGTACAGAGATAGACTACAGCTTAGGAATGGATGTAGGCTTCCTTCGTCCCGGCCCGGGACTCCCGGGAAAGGTGATTGTCCACGGGAACTCGGGTGAAAATTCAGAGCGGAAGCTAGTTTATCATAACAATGCAAATTATACATTACCTTAATTTTCAAATATGTAGTTGTTTTTGTTCCTTGTGTGGTGATCAATAAAATGGTTTCTATGAATGAACTGAAATGAAAAATGTTTTTATTCAATTAGGCCTTCACAGACACTTAATGGACGGAACGTTTGGCAGCATATCATATAATTATGAGAACGGCGTACTCACGTGCCCCCAGTGTGCACGCAGTTTCGCCGTGAAGATAGGCTACATAAGCCATCTTCGGGTGCATCAGCGCCAGTCTGACTAGGAGTCAAAGTGGTCGCCATGGCCGAAATCGGTCGGACCAATCATAGTCAGACTCTAACGCTCGGTTCGAAAGGTTGGTTTTCGAAGAAGAGCCGGCAATAAACTTCTATATAGAAGTAATGAACTGTAGTTTTAATTTTATTGATACCTTAATGAAATGAAACATATTTATTTATTCAAATAGGTATTTCAGTTACTGGTTAATGTCGAATACAATTTGAATCAACATAATTTTAGTTTAAGCTACTATTAAATTATTCTCAGATTAACTTCTCAACATATTATGTAGTAAAAAGTATACGTATATACTTTACCGTATATTCTTTGATGAAGTTATTTTTATTTTTTATTTTATTATATTGAAAACTCAGAAAAATACAAACAGTATTGTACAATATACATCGGTCATATATATTAAAAATGATAGTACACACCAATATCTTGTCCCACAAAAAAAAAATAGTTCTTACGGTTTGGTGTCATATGCGTATCCAAAAGCGCTTCCTCTGGCATCTCGCATTTTCAAATGGCTTAACTAATAAAATTAGTTCTTATAATAGCAGACTGAAACACTTCAACATCAAATCCTTAGCCAATCGCAGATCACTGAATGACGCATTGTTTGTAAGCAAAATTTTTCAACATAAAATTGATTGGCCCCGGTTGTTGGCCCTTTTCAAATTTCGCGTTCCGTCTAGGCTTCCGCGTAGCTCTATCACACCACTTTGTCCACCATTAAGGAAGTCGGTTCTAGGCGCCCATTCTCCCTTTGCGAGGTTTTGCAGAACGATGAATTGCTGTAGCGGTCAAATTGATTTACATTTTGACTCTTTTAGTAAACAAAAATCCATCCTCAGCAATTTGCCGGATCTTGAATAATTTGGAGGACATTATATATTAATACCTCAGTCGCTAAATTCTGTGTCACTAAACTTCATATTCATAGGCATTAATATTTCTTATTTTTTATGTATAGTGTTGTGTAGGTTTATTTATATTGAGTTAGTTTGTCTTTAAATAATTTGTTAGCTTTTATATCTTATATGTGGTGTTTACCTACAAGTGATTGTTACATAGGAATAAGTTTTTCTTGTTTGGTTTGTGTATTGCATTTAATGTAAGCAATTGTTGGTAAACCTTAAATAAATAAAATAAAAAATAGGCCTTCATAGGCACTTATGGATAGTCGAAGCCTTAAAACTAAAACAAAATTGTAGACTATACAAATATAATGATTTGTTTGTATTTTCCAGGACAACATAGGTATAAATTTATACCAATTATTAATGGGAGGCAATTATTGATGTTCAACGGTTACACATATTCACAAAATAATCGTGCCAAGAACTGCTATTATTGTTCGCAGAAAAGCAATAATTGTAAGAGTAGGATTAAAATAGACAGTAATGGTTGTATCGTTGACGTCATATCAGATCATCCTCACCCACCGCCTGTTTATAAGAAAACCCCTATAGGATATTATATACGACTTTAAAATTTTGTGTTTGAAAATTATGCTATAATCGTATACACCTATATAATTTTGTTTATATCTATCCTAACTATATGTATTATAAATGCGAAAGTAACTCTGCCTGTCTAGCTTTCACGATAAAACTACAGCACCAATTTAAATGAAATTTCGTTGTACACGATGGTCGAGCCTGAGAATGGACATAGGCAAATTTTTATCCCGGGAAAATGGAAGATCTCCCGGGTACGCGGGTGAAACCGCTAGTAGAATATAAAATTTATTTAGCTTTGTAAATATATAGCTTATAGTGTTATGTATTGATTATATAATTAATTATTAATAAATTCTAATTCTTATTGAAACATTACTTTATTAAACTTGTTTAATTTTAGGATACATGAATCTAATATAGTTTTTTTTGTTATGTTTGCCGCTTCAGGTCACAATTACAGATTTAATAGCTTTATAAATTTAAAAATATCTTCAGTAGTATTTGTTCTATTCTCATTTGATGGTACATGTAGAGTCCACTAACTGGACTATAGGTAGTCTAAGCCCTTTAAGTTTGTAACACGCACATAACATTTTCCATGCAACAGCAAAGTTTAAGGACCTACAAATACAAAGTTTAACATAAATATTAAATCCAAATGGATTGTTAATTATTAATTCCCTAAACTACTTAATCAACATGTTTTTTTTGTTTTTTCCAGAAAATCTTGAGTACGAGGTTATTCCAACAAAAAAGGGACGGTACTTGCTAATGTTCAGAAAGAATACCTACTCACGGAACGCAAAGACGAATAATTACTATTGTTCAAAAAAAAATGCTGGTTGCAAGGCGCGAATAAGGCTCGATGGAGCTGGAAATATCGAAAAATTCTATTGCGACCACTCACATTCACCTCCTAAGTATCTCAAAACTAGTTCTGGAGAGTACGTTAAAATATAAAACGATGAACGATAATGGTACATTACAATAATAGTCCTGTCTAGCAAAATAACGCCACAAAAGCTTACAGGCTGTAGTTGTACGTTAACCGAGATTTATTTTTATTGGTCATGAAGGTGTTAGCCTCTGATAGCTTTTACGCCTTTAAGCGGAGATGAACCAAGCATTTCTGGCTGTATGTAGGTTTTGACATCTTATTGGGCACCTGATGTAGATGCGGACAGTAAGGGAGTGGAACTTGCTTCCGGCGTCTGTGTTTCCTGACATGTACAATCTAGAGGTGATTGTCCAAGGGAACTCGGGTGAAAATCCAGAGCGGAAGCTAGTTTATCATAATAATGCAAATTATACATTACCTTAATTTTCAAATATGTAGTTGTTTTTGTTCCTTATGTGATCAATAAAATGGTTTCTATGAATGAACTGAAATGAAAAATGTTTTTATTCAATTAGGCCTTCACAGACACTTAATGGACGGAACGTTTGGCAGCATATCATATAATTGTGAGAACGGCGTACTCACGTGCCCCCAGTGTGCACGCAGTTTCGCCGTGAAGATAGGCTACATAAGCCATCTTCGGGTGCATCAGCGCCAGTCTGACTAGGAGTCAATGTGGTCGCCATGGCCGAAATCGGTCGGACCAATCATAGTCAGACTCTAACGCTCGGTTCGAAAGGTTGGTTTTCGAAGAAGAGCCGGCAATAAACTTCTATATAGAAGTAATGAACTGTAGTTTTAATTTTATTGGTACCTTAATGAAATGAAACATATTTATTTATTCAAATAGGTATTTCAGTTACTGGTTAATGTCGAATACAATTTGAATCAACATAATTTTAGTTTAAGCTACTATTAAATTATTCTCAGATTAACTTCTCAACATATTATATAGTAAAAAGTATACGTATATACTTTATAATAATATGTTTTAAATAATTAACTATCCTCTAAAGTATTCGAAATGATATCACTTGCTATAGTTACAGAGAACAAAGACTGTTTCATACTAATTATAATATATACATTTTTATTTTTCTAGAAAATCTTGATTATGAAGTTATTCCGCTAAAAAATGGACGCCACTTATTGATGTTTAATAGGTATACATACTCACGGAGCGGAGACACGCTTAATTATTATTGTTCAAAGAAAAATAGTGGATGCAAGGCGCGAATAAGAATCGGCGAAGATGGGAAAATCAAAACAGCCTATTGTGAACACTCACATATACCTCCCGAGTATCTAAAAACTGGTTGTGGTCAATACGTTAAAATATAAATCTAGAAATTAACTGATTTACACTGAGTAACACACAGATTACCGTATAGGTACCTATTGTTTGATAGGTTATTTTTTTTTGTTATGAACACAAACAGTAGTGTACAAACTGTACAATATACATCGGTCTTATATATTGAAAATGATAGTACACACCAATATCGTGTCCCACAGAGAATAACAAAAATAGTTCTTACATTTACATTTATAACATTTTATTGTTCATCAAAGCGAATATTACAATAACAAGACTGTGACTGTGGTTAGTTACCCTGACTGCCGCCGGTCGGAGGGTTCGAATCCCAACCTTAGCATGTGTGTATTGAGACTAGATGTAAATATGTTTGTGAGTATGTATTCAAAAGAAGTAGGTATATATATGTAGTATATCAGACATCTGGTTGCCATAGCTCTCCTTAGTATGTAATAAGATTGGTCGTGTGTGAAAAATGTCCCAGGATATTTATTACAAGTTTGACAAGAGACATGATCTTAGATGTATTCGTGAAATGAAATAGATGTATAATAAGTAATAAATAACGCAATTTGTACGTTATCTTCTTAATTTTCATGAGTGATTAATAAAATAAAATGATTTATATCTAGAATTATTTAACAGTTGTTTTAATGCACTTTAAACAATGGAGAAAAATCAAATTACTGCCATTTGTATTTAAGTTTTATTATATAAAGAAATTCCTTTGTTGAAGTAGTTTAGATCAATCATATCAATAATAAATCTTAGAATAACATATAGAAAAGTAAAGTGTATGACGCATGTGGGAAATTTGATTGGAATTGGAAACAACGCCATAATTCAATTTCGGTTTTGATGTTTTGATTTAGTAAATTAAACTAATTCGATTACATATAAAATTACATGAATCTTCAGACACACTGTAAATACATTGGTAATAAAACATCAAAACATATTTTTCAGATTCACCCGGATACACATTAATTCATAGGGACAAAGGAAACCCACTTCTTATGTTAAAGAATCATACATTCTCTAAAAGCTCCTGCAAGGGTCTATACTACTGTTCTAGAAGAGAGAAACTTTGTAAAGCAACTGTCAAATTGAACGATGATGGATCATTGAAGTATGAGAAAGGTACCCATAACCATCCACCGCCAAGTTATATTAGAACAGCGACTGGACAATACGTTAGAGTTTAGATTAAAGTACTTAAAATCACATGTAACGGCTGTGAAAGAAAATAGAATGAATATTCATATTTATGAAGAGACAGGGTCGGCAACGCGTGAGTGACGCCCCTGGTGTTGCAACCGTCCATAGGCTACGGTAACCACTTCCCATCAGGTGGGACCGTATGCCTGTTTCCCACCACTGTGGTAAAGTAAAATATTCATTCAAATAGGCGCAGGCGCTTCTGAATTGTCGACTCTAAGGTTCGGAAGGTTACTTCTACTGAGATCATAAATATATATACTCCTTTTAAAACAGTTGCAGCTTTTCATAATAAAGTTAGTTACTGCTACAGCTCAAGCTTCGTCATCATAATAGCTGTAAGTTTTTGTGATAAGTAAATAAAATGAAATCATTAATATATTATGTAAATTGTAATAAGCTTTCGTAGTGTATCTTATTATTATATATGGATGTGTGACTACGTTGAATTATGAATTATATTAATATTTTTTTCTTCTTGAACTTGACTAAAATAAATCAACTACAAGTAAATCATTAATAAATTATGTGTGATAGGTGTTTTGTGATGTTTTACAATCATGTGCAATAGTGCCTACGGGATGTAGTTATATGTGAGGACATCCTTAAGAAGTTTCATTAATTGAAGAAGGATTGCAGTATTTTTTTTTTACTCTGAATATTGTAGCTCCTACTTTAAGTAATTAGATAGAATTAGATTACCTTATTTATGTCATAATAAATAATAAAGTATCAATAAATATACGTTGTTTTATTTTGGCCAGTGTCTGTATTATAAGGTAAGTATAGGTCATAAAAAGATCTTACGCGTGTCCCGCAGCCCCGCCACACGGCGCCGAGGCGTCAATGGAACCCCAGGGGTTTAGTGGGTAGGCACCGGCACCTTCTGTGCCGGTGAGTCACCACATAACCCGGCGGCTGCCCCCGGAGCTGCCGGGTATACTATGAGGATTCCCCTGGGAAATCAAAAAAAAAAAAAAAAAAGGTCATAAAAAGATCGCTATTCAAAAAAATGCCATTACACGTTGAAAGTCACGCAGTATATATTTTGTAGATTCTCCGGGATACACATTTATTCCAATAGACAAACACAATTGTTATTTTTATATCTCTGGTTATTGTATTAAATGTAACTGAGTTTAGTCTATATTTGTTGTAGGATATTTTTCTTGCTTGAAAAGAACCATTGACGGAAAGGATCATGTGATTTTGTTATGGTATTTTCTGTCATACAGATTAATTGTGTCATAGTTTACCTGCATTTTAGTAACGGAACTGTGTATTTAATTATGGTTAATTATTTCAGGTTGTTTCGATTACAAATTTATACCGAGATCAAGTGGGAATCCTCTTCTAATGCTGAATGGTTATACTTATTCTAAAAATAACCGGTCGAAAAGCCTATACTACTGTTCGAGGAAAAGAATCAACTGCAGAGCTGCTGTGAAGCTTTGTGATGATGGAGCCATAGCTTATATAAAAGGGGAACATAAACATCCTCCTCCTGTATATATTGTAACGCGAACTGGACAATATATGAAGGCTAATATTAATATAAAACCTATTAATATACAACCATATATGTAAGAGGCCTATTTGTCGTCTCATTTCAGTGGTTACTTAATATCATTAGCTCATATATGTCTCCACTGAGGAGCACGAGCCTCTCCTAACAATGACGGGGTTAAGGCAATAGTCAACCACGCGCGCCTAGTGAGGATTGGCGTACTTCACATGCCTTTAATTGTGACATCTCGGGCATGCAAGTTATAATCGGAAAGCTAGCATCCTAAATTTGGAGGCTAGGTTGATTGGATTATTAAAAGCTTCTGAATTTAGACGACTAAATTCAGCCAATTTAAATGAAAAAGAAATCTAATCATTGTGTAGGAATATTGAATCAATTAAAATGCAAAAAAAAAACTAGTTAATTTAATTTTATTTTAAATTAGATAATACAAAAATTCGTTACTTAAATGTATGTGGTGTTGGTATCCCTTTAAATTATACTCGAATCGTTAGATTTAAATGTTTTTGTCTTAAGCTGTCTTTAAAATTAATATGTTAGTTGTTAGATAGAATGAATATTCAACCTTGATCCTCGATTAAACTTTGTACTTTTTTTGACAGGAATTTTTAAATTATAATAATTGAATACCATTTCTGGATGAACATTATTTTAAAACTATATAGTCATTTTAAACTGTGCACAAATACTTAATATTAAAAAAATATGTAAATATCTAATATTTTCTACTAAAAAGTTCGGATAAACTTAAGTACCTAGTTTAATTTTGAAGTGTTTTTTTAACCATGAATTTTAAATATGTACCTACTAAACTAAAAAATAATACCTATAAATCAAAATTATTGTATCTTCTTAATATAAATTACTTAGTGACATTTACATAATAAAAAAAGTACCTCAAATAATATAAATGTTATTGGTAAATATTATTAAAAAATCTACGCACCTCTTTTAGGTGAACAAATATTATCTTTATACAGATCTGTTTTTATTGTTATTTTAAATAGGTATTTAATATTTTTGATCTTTGAGGTACGTTATTTGTGGTCATTTCATCTATAAATTATGTTGTGTTAAAGGATAATTTAATTTAAAAAATCACGTGGTGTTTGTATAAATAATTAATTTATTAATCTATAGTATATACGTTATTTATTATTAAACGATTATGGCGAAGTACGGTTCCCTACCGACATCCTTATAGCAGTTGTGAATATTGGATTTGTTATGTTGTCAAAATGTCAATTAATTATGCCTATGTATTCATCTTAATATCTGAAATATGGCTTATTGGAATCGTTATAAGGATACGTTTGTTATTTGCTTTCATGTTTTTTTTAAGAAATAATAACGATGTTACAGTTATAAATTTTAATTAAAAATAAAGGAATTTACATAGATACTATACAGTTAGTTTAATTTCATTTTAGTCATATGTATCAAAAGTACATAAACATTTAAAATAAATATATTTGATAACCCAGGTAATAAAATAAAGACTCTTTTAAAATAATTAATATATTTATTTAAACATAAAATTAATCTAAAACAATCATATACCTAACTGAATTATAACAAAATTAATATTTCAGATTTGGGTTACATGTTCATACCGCGGAGCAGCGGTCACCCATTACTGATGGTAAACAGATATACATACTCAAAGAACAACCGCTCGAGGGGCTTGTACTACTGTTCTAAGAAGGGTATGAACTGTAAGGCTACAGTTAAGCTGGGGGATGATGGTAGAATAGCATATGTGAGAGAGCAACACAACCATCCTCCCCCGGTGTACGTCGTCACACCGTCTGGAAAGTTCATAAGGAAGGTGGACAAAGATGGCCGCCACCCGTTCTACAATGTACGGGGGAGAAACATTGCGAATTGCTGGACATCGAACGAACACGATTATCTTGTTAGTAGAATGGCGTCATACTAATTTATTTATAGGTCATTTTTAATATCTTTCTTTCGGTGTAATTGGCAGCTTATAAATTTAGTTGAAACGCCATGAACCTGACTAGAAATTTCGCTAGCTTATCCAAACTTTTGTCTGTTTGTCTGTGGAATGTCACAGTTACAAAATTATTAGGTAATTTTTTATCGCCTTTTTTATTATTATATCACTTTAACTGCCCTCCAGTCATTGAATATTACAACGGAAGACAAACGTTCAGATCTATGTCCATACCTCTACTATGTTTTATGGTAAGGACCATAATAGTGTAGACCATAATCATGGTAGAGATGTCTATTTTATAAAATAAGTTGAGATAAATCGGTTTATTTAAATCAATAGGTATTTCTAGTATTGCCTAATATTTGTAAATATATTTAATTTTGTAAATGTATTTCAGTAATATGTAACTTAACGATTAATAAATGTGTTTCAAGTAAAATTATTTTTTCAAACAAGTTTGTGCAATGGCTTAAAAAGCTTATTTTTGAATTATTGATATAGTATTAAATTATTGAACTTGTTTCGAAATATATTGTTAAAATGTTAGGTCTAACTGTTAAATTATATTTGTTCTCAATCTCTTTATTATCTATGTGTTATTATATAATAAAGTTAACCTTAGGGGTGAAAAATTATAGAAATGTAAATATGTATTCATAGATGATAAAAATCTGCTATTAAATTATTGACTAAACAATTTGATTTTTGTATTTTATATTTACCCGTCATGAAAAACATTTTAAACTAAGTTCTCAAGCCAAAACGATGAAATTTCGCTCGTAAGCATCTACTCCCAAACGTAGGTACTCAATAAATATGTGACGATTTTCAGATAGATATAGACATTAAAAGATGTAATAAATTTGACATTCGCTTTCAGAACTCCCTTACGAATTCATCAGCGATACTAAAGGTCATATACTGCTTATGGTCAATGGTTATACCTTCTCAAAGAACAGTAAGTCCACCTACTATTGTTCGAGGAAGTATCGTGGCTGTAAAGCTGGGATGAGGTTAGATATAAACGGAAAGATCTTACATGGTATATCTCGAAATACTCATAATCATACCCCACCGAAATTTATAATAAGCAAAACGGGTAGTTATGTCAAAGTGTAAACCTTTTTTTTTTCATTTCATTATTTTGTTTTAAAATGTACTGTACTAATGTACTGTAGTTACCTAGTCTGTAAATAGTGTAGCTCGATGTTACAATCTGGAAAACCCGGCTTTACAATCAACAGATTAGCATGAAAGTTGCAACCACTACCCACAGAAAAGTACTTACAATTTTAAAAGTGGATAAAATTATATGCAATCTTCTAACAATATATTGTCCACAACGTGATGAAAGTGATTCTGAGATTTCTCAATATATTATATATTTTTTTATATCTTTCTAAGTAGGTCTAAATGTTTCTTAAGTCTAGGTAGATAAATGGCCAGTGTTAGGTTTCTCTCTTGTTGAACATTAAAATAAAGTTGTGTATAAAAGCTATGGTTGAGTTTTTTTTACATTTTCCTGCTTACATATTTTTTTAAGCACCTTACCCGAATGACTCTCTCAATTTCTCTCTCTCTTTTATTAAAATCAACCCTATTTGTTTGTTTCAGAAAAACAATGTTGCTTTATCGATATAGGACGAGGGCGTACATTACTGATGCTGAACAATTACACATACTCTAAGTATAGTAGATCGTTTTATTATTGTTCTAAAAAAGCCCAAGGTTGTATGGCGAAGGTCAGAATAAATAAACATGGCGACGTTATTACGTCAGATTCCTTTCTAACCCATGATCATCCACCACCCAAATATCGGAATTGTGATGGCTTATATGTAAAGATAACCTCATAGCCTATATCTATAGATAGGATTAAAAAGCAAAATGTGCAAATGGAAATCTATATTGTATTCTTGACAAATAAAATTGACAATGCCAATAGGTTAAGGATATTTCTGTTTTTTCTCACAATTTTTTTTGATTATATAAATATACGATTTAAAAAATATATAAGATAATTGTTATTTCATATAAAAATGTGTGTGATGTGAGAAATCGTGTTTGAAAAATGTCCTATGTAATTTTTTTTAAGCTTTTCCTGTATAACTCAATTTTTTTTTATAAGTTAATCAACCTAATCGTTCGTTTTCAGAAAAACAATATATCTTTATCAATATAGGACGAGGGCGAAGATTACTGATGATGAAGAAATACACATACTCTAAGCATAGTCCATCGTATTATTATTGTTCTAAAAAAGCCCAAGATTGTAACGCGAAGGTCAGAATGAACAAACATGGCGACGTTATTAAGCCAGATTCCATTCTAACCCATAATCATCCACCACCCAAATATGAGAAATATGATGGTGTATATAAAAAGATAACTTCATAGCCTATAGATAGGATTAAAAAGAACGGTCTATACTTTATAATTGAAAAATAAAATTGACAATGCCAATAAAGGATGCCACAAACATTCGCCTCTATAATATTAGTGTGATTACTACTGTACCTATAGAAGAATATTATTTTGTCTGCCAAGGAAGGTATCTGGAACATATCGTTGCTTCTATACAAAAGGGGCTCAAATAAAAAAATATCAATAAAAAAATGCAACGCTATTTGGCCATATATTCATATGTCAAAAAGACTCCCATTTTAACATACAAAAACATTATGTATCCTTTTGCATTTTCGTGATTGCAATAAAATGCCTCAACTCCAAAGTGCTCCCCTGTAAAAAGTATGATTTCGATATGTATCCCTACCTATATCTGAAGATATATAGGGCCGGACCTTTATAAGAAGAAATATGATTGTATTAGTTAAATTTATTTTTTAAATGTAATAGGTTTTCTTTAGGTATATGTAATAGGGTAGGTAATTAGTTTAATTCGTATCAAATGTTTTTACAGTTGAGTTAAATTTTGTATGAGAATACATACACTACATAATATGTTAAAACACACATGTCATTAACTTTTTCAATTATATTTAATATGTATGTAGATAGGTAATTATAAAATAGTTGTATGCTTTTTTGTTATGACTAGTAATAATAAGATTTATAATTATGAATAGGTAGAGTTGTTACTTACCCTTGATAAATTAATTGCAATTGAATCAATGGCTTTTATTTTTAGACCACCATTGTGAAATAAATCATATTGTTTTTTTTATCCAGAAATTAGTTTATTATTTTATGACAAATTTACCTATCATACCAAGTTTGTATAAAAAATATGATTAGGCCATTCCAAGACTAGTTACTTTTAAAGTTACAACCAAAATTAACTTTGGCTGTTCTACTGAGTCAAAGGCAAAATCGCTGCCAGGAAGCTGGGCATCCTCTCTAAGGTGAAGAGGTATCACGACAGGACAGTTGCAGTTGCTCCTTCTGTAGAAAGCACAAGTCCAGTCGTGCATGGAGTGATGCCACCTTTGGGCTGGATCTGGCAAGCACCAGCTTGACGCCCTTGACTCAATAGACTGTCGTGCCGGGAGACTCATATAAGACTCTCAGAGATGAGTCGCTTATTGAGGCAGAACTTATGATATTGGTGAATTTGTATTCGATATATTATGGATTAATATAGTAAGACTTTATTAACGCAACAGTATTTTTTTGTTACAGTTCTAACGGTGACAAGGAAGAATGGTAGACAACTGACTTTAATCAACGGATTCACGTTCTACCTTAAGAAGCAACATCAACAGACATCCGGTTGGGTGTGCACGAACTCTTACAGAACTAAATGTCGAGCAAGATTCACATTAGACGATGAAGATGGCGTAATTGTTCGCTCAAATTTGATCCATACACACGCGCCGCCCAAGTTCGTAATAAAAAATGGGTTCTATACTAATCTGATCTAGAAATGAGTATGTAATATTAGTGGCTCCCCGTGGTTTTACCCGCGTTCCCATTATCTTCAGTTGTCACGGGAAAAGTAGCCTATGTCCTTTCTCAGGCTCTAGACTATCTGTGCACCAAATTACATTTAGGTAAATCGGCACCATAGTTTTAGCATGAAAGTAAGACAGACAGACTTACTTTCGCATTTATAATATTATATAAAGTATACAATTCCAAATAAATATTATTGAATTGTTATTTCTAGTTATAATAAATGAATTGTCATACCATTATTAATAATATCGATTGTAGGTACTCTCAAGAAATATTTTAATTAGGTACTTTATGATGAAACGACGCATAGATCCTATGCAGTAAAGTGGCACTTGATCTTAACTCAAATATTATCTGGATAATGGCAGGTGACAGAGCTGATAAAATAATAGTAACTTACAAATAAAATACATTTGTTTTATTTTACCCTATTGACAAACCGGTTGAATTTGTGGTTAGTGACCCTGACTTTCAAGCCGCCTTCGAATCTCATCCAGGACAAACATTTGTACCTATGCATGAATATGTCTCTTTGTTCTGTGTCTGGATGTAATTATCTATATAAGTATGTGTTTAAAAGTAGTATACGTCGTATATCAGCTATCTGGTTACCATAGCACAAGCACTGCTTAGTTTGGAATCAAATTGGCCGTGTGTGAATAAGGTCCTAGGATGTTTATTTATTTTTAACTAGCTGCCTCCGCGCGGTTCCACACGCGTAGTTCCCGTTCTCGTGGGAAAAAGCGGATAAAATATAGCCTATGTTCACCGTAGATAGTGTAGCTTCCCAAAACTGAAAGAATTTTTCAAATCGGTCATGTAGTCTGAGCCTATTCAATGCACACAAACAAATATTTCCTCTTTATTAGTGTAGATTAAATGTTAATTATATCTACATTTCGATAATTTCAGATGTTTTAAATTGTCATTTCATTGATATCGAAAGGGGGAGAACATTACTCATGGTGAATAGTTACACATTTTCAAAACAAAGTAGGTCTTGCTACTACTGTTCGAAGAAGGACAACGGATGCAGGGCTAAGGTCAGATTGGATCTCAATGGAAGAGTCGTCGAGGACCGCAGTATGTTGCGACATTCACACTCCCCCCCATCTTACTCTAAAACACCCTCTGGGTTGCATGTAAAAATAAATAAATAAATACTATATTTTTAATGAATTATAAGTTGTTAGCCTCTGATGGCTTTTGCACCTTTATGCTGACAAGTCTGTGAGCGCTAAGGAACTGTAATAGATTAATAAATAATTTAATTACCTATATTTTTTATTTATTAAATATATTTTAATATTTAAATGAGGTTAATTATTGTATGAACTTTATTTGGACCTACTTATGCAAAACCTACTCAAGCTAAATTTGATAAATTTTGTATAATGTATGTGGTTTAGTTCTTGTTTGCATAACTAGAGGTCTGTAAAGTTAGCACGATCATTTTAACTGATACTTTTAATGTATTGTATTAAAATCAAATTGTAATAATTTACGTCGTTTTCTAATTAAATGCTATTTTCTACGTAATTAAAATAAATTGATATAATGATTGGAGGATTCATATTTTAGTTTTATTTTATAGGTAGGTACCTATCATTTTTTTATCTGACCACGTCTCTATGGTCTATTAAATATATAGACCTAGTATTTATTGTACCCATGGAGATAATTGCAACTTACTTTTTTTTTTACGACACTGATAAAAAAAAGAAGCCCAATGCATCGCTGTATAAAACCAGCTAAACGACATCATATTGTGGTAAAAAGGTACCTATATAAATGATTAGTCTAGGAACTATTAACGACTAGGTTAATTTTTAATTATGTTTCAGCATTACAATACAAATGGATACCATCAAATCGTGGCAGTAACTTATTAATGCTACAAAACTATACCTACGCACAGATTGGTAAAAGCAGAAATTATTATTGTTCGCGGAAAGCTACCGGTTGTAAAGCAAAGGTGAAGCTTTGTGAGAATGGTAAAATAGAAAAGGCGGAAACAAACCATACTCATTCACCGCCAAAGTACATGATCACACATAATGGAAGCTATGTAAAAATGTAATTTGTCTATGTTTAGTGTAAAACCTGTGTTTGACATGTAAGCAGTGTTTAAGAGCACGCACGAGTTTTTTTTACCGGACGTTAAAAAAGCGTACAAATACAACAAATGCATTCCCAACTATGTGTTCACGAAAGCGTTTTTAAAACGCGACGCTTTTTTATCGAGCAGTGTTGCATTTTCAACTTTGGGCGTTGGAAATAGAGCATATTATGGTACTTGGAAATGCATTTGTTGTTTATGAACGCTTTTTTTCCGTCCGTTAATAAAATTCTCATGCGAATGAGGGCTTAGTGTATTTTAGCCCTTGTCTATACTCGCATAGTGGTGGTGGCTAGAGCATAATAAAATCCTTTGTAGTTTTTTTTACATGAGCCAGAATATTAATACTTGCTAGTATGTTGTGTCCGTGTGTGTGTAGTTTAGCATGTTAACGATATTCATATCAAGTAGTTCTACGTATTTATTGTATAAGTATTTTAATGTACCTAATAGATGTGTCAGTGTCATGCTTAATAAACATTTTTAGTAATTTATTATCTTTTGATACTTCTTCTTCCTTCCCTTATCCCGCCTAAGCAGGGTCGGCACAACATGTTTTTCTTCCATTTCCATTTCGTCTTTCATCTTTGATACATAGGTAATAAATTATTTTACAGCTCTAGCTCATTATTCTACATATAGACTGAGAATCTGTAATTAGTGTATTCACAATTGGTTTCTTAAGCAGAAATTTATTGATTATTTACGACAAAGTTACCATACCAAGTTTGTATATAAACTTTCACACTTATAATGTTAGTGTGATTTTTATGGATTAAAATAGTAAAACTCTATTAATGCAACAGTTATTTTACAGTTCTAATTGTGACAAGGAAGAATGGTAGACAACTGACATTAATCAACGGATTCTCGTTCTACCTTAAGAAGCAACATCAACAGACATCCGGTTGGGTGTGCACGAACGCTTACAGAACTAAATGTCGAGCAAGATTCACATTAGACGATAAGAATAGCGTAATAGTACGCTCAAATTTGATCCATACACACGCGCCGCCCAAGTTCGAAATAAATGATGGGTTCTACACTAATCTGATGTAGTATGTGTAATCTTAAGAATAGTTCATGGCAGCGAGGGTAAATCTATACTAATATTATAAAGAGGAAAGATTTGTTTGTTTGTAATGAATAGGCTCCGAAACTACTGGACCGATTTCAAAAATTCTTTCACCTTTGGAAAGCTACATTATCCCCGAGTAACATAGGCTATATTTTATCCCTGTATTCCCACGGGAACGGGAACTACGCGGGTAAAACCGCGCGGAGGCAGCTAGTAAAACATATTTTATAAAAAATAGTGGCTCCCCGCGGTTTCACTCGCGTTCCCGGGGGATCATCAGTTTTCCCGGGATAAAAAGTAGCCTATTGCTTTTCTCAGCCTCTAGACTATCTGTGTACCAAATTTAATTTTAATCGACTCTGTAGTTTTAGCGTGAAAACGAGACAGACAGAGTTACTTTCGCATTTATAATATTAGTATAGATAGATACAATTCCAAAGAAATATTATTTGATTGTTATTTCTAGTAAATTGTAATCATTATTACTAATTTCGATTGCACTCAAATCGAAAATCTTTTTATTACTTAAAGTACAAAGTATCATAATAAAAGGCGGAAACAAACCATATTCATTTACCACCGTAGTACATGGTCACCCATAATGCAAGCTATGTAAAAATGTGAAATTGTCTATGAATCGTGGAAAGTGTGTGTTACCCTCCTACTTTTTGTCCTTTTGGAGTTATTACTCCTTTGTCTATTCTCGCTTAGTGGTTTTTAGAACTTTAAAAAGAATATGAAAATAGTCGTACGTATTTTATTTTTATATGAGCCATAATTAATACTTGCTTGTAAAGTGTGTCTGTGTGTGTATGTGTTCATCAAGTAGTAGTAAATTTTTCAGTGTTATGCTTAAAATATTTTTTGTAAGTTTTCATCTTTTGATATCTAATAAACTTTTAGTATCCTAGCTCAGTTGCTTTATTTTACTACACATAGACTGAGAATATGTGTAAGCGGATTCACAATTACCCTTTAAAATACTACTTTTTTTTACCTACTTTTATAATATGGCACTTTTAATCAAAATCAAAATCTTTTTTTATTCAAATAGGCCTCAATCAAGCACTTATGAATAGGTAGTCACTATTAATGATCGGTTCTGAAAGTTGTTTTTTACTGAGAAGAGCCGGCAATAAATACTCTTTTCAAAAATTATGACTAGGCTAATTTTCAATTATATTTCAGTATCAAAAATCGCGTATGAATACAAATGGATACCGACAAATCGCGGCAGCAGCTTCTTAATGCTACAAAACTACACATTCGCACAAAGTGGTAAAAGAAAAAATTATAATTATTATTGTAGCTCGAGAAAATCTACCGGTTGTAAGGCAAAGGTGAAACTTTGTGAGAATGGTAAAATAGTTAAGGCGGATACAGATCATATTCATGCACCACCAAAATACGTGATTACAAAGAATGGAACCTATGTAAAAATTTAAAATTTTCTATGAAAAATTTAAAATTGTCTAATAAAATATGTAATTTTTCACTACTAACATTATTATTTGTTTACTTTTACCGTTTCTATTATATTGAGACAGTGTGAGTCCGAATAACAACATTATAATATTCTTAGTAGGTATGTATTATTAGTAAACCAAATAAATATACAAAACAAATTTGTCATTGTTTTATTTCAGTTTAAAGTAGGTAGTTCTATGTATGTGATCTCATAAGCTATAGTTTATAAATAAATTAAAATTTCTTAACGAATTGTGCTTAAGGGTGTTGATTAAAGTATTTTTTTGAAATTTTTAATGTATCAAAAATTTTCTGTATTTTCAATTACAATGAAGACTATATCTACGGTTGAGAGCCCTCAGCGCTCACCGATTGTCCGCGTAAGGGTGTAACAGCCATCAGAGGACACCTTCTAGTCTCATAAAAAAAGGAGATTATATATACCTTAAGCCATTAAATACTTACCTACATGTATAATATACATGTAGGTACACGGACAACATATTATGTTGTCCGTGTGTTTTTGTGTGTATTGTTTATTCGTTTTAACAATATTTTTATTGAGTACCTACATTTTGCAGCATTAGCAAATGCTGCATACAATTTTTTATATAAATCCTTTTTGATTATCAATGTAAATTTTTTTTTTCTTATTTGTTTAGGTTCTAAAAAGTCAGTTTCAAATTATGAATTCACATTCATGACAATAGATTTTTTTCTTGAGATGAGGATGACTTGTTTCGGAGCCACGAGAGCAGTGAGTTGGTGGACTGCTATTGTGTTTGTGCTGGTGAACAGTTATTAAAAGAAGTCTTGATATATAAGTGTTATGGAGGTACCCTGACGCCTGAAGCTTTTGTTTTTTTGGATATCGCCAAGCTGAGTTCGGGGTCCTCCCACGACCCACTTCTCAACCTGACGTCCACATTGGGCAGCTGAAATTAAAATTTGGCCTGATCACGAATTTAATACCCAATTTGGAATCTGAGGGCTTACTCCCGACGCTTTCGAGAAACGAGTTCTAATCGAATAAATGTCATTTCATACATTTTTGATAGCGATTCTAGCGCACGATCGTGCGGTGACACTTTTTGGAACTAACTTTGATCAAGAATTTCGTTACAATCGAAACCGAATCGAAAAATCCGTACTCCTGGCACTATTTGACATTTGTGAATAAAATGGCGGGAACGACTTTAAACGTCAAATTACACGATCAGTAAAAAGGTACTTTTTCAGGATCGAGCTATCTCATCTAGGATAAATTTATCTAATCTAAAAAATTACATCTAATGTACAAGATTTCGTTTAAGAATAAAATAAAAAATTGAATATTTATTTTTTTCTGTAGAAATTGACCACACACAACTTATTTTATAATTCTGAAACGTCAAACACCGTTAACGATCGAATAGATGTCAATCTTAGCCATGGCCATCTTGATTTTTTATTCGGATTGGTTCGGGATTAACCAATAGGAGTTCAAGATGAACATTTTTGGTTCAGGATTAACCAATAGGAGTTCAAATTGAAATCAAAACAAAATCAAATTCGAATCGTTTTCGGGAGTAAGCCCTCTGATTGGCCGTGTGTGAAAAGTGTCCCAGGATATTTATTTTTATTTATTATTATAATACGGAAGGAGGAGAAAACAACTCCCTGTATCGAGTAGTTATTATAATTTTTTTTATCGGCACATATTTGTTTTTTTAAAAAAAAATACGGAATTATTATTTTTTTAAAGGCGCGGGGCGAATCGATTGCAATCGGGTTTTCGTTACCGTCGCGACTGAATTTTGTTAATATTGTTACATATTTTAATTTCATTTTTCATAGATCAAAATTTGTCAATTTTATATCGGATTGTATATGGGCTCAAGGTTTTTTTTATTTATGTAATTTTTCACCTTTTATATTAATGTTTAGAAAATTTGTGCAAAATTAAACGTTATGGTTGCGAAGAAGTTGTGGGGTGTTTGATTCCAGCAATCTCAACGCTACAATTTGTATACTTATGTCGATGAAATTAAATGTAATAGTTTCAGACTCAATAAAATAATTGTAATGCTTTGATTCTTAATACATATTTTTTTATAGCTATAGCTCAATAGCATTATTATTCTAATCATCTCATCTATCAAGCAATAGGAAAAATCTAACGACTTATTATTTAAAAGCAATAAATGGAAGTCTGCTGTAATTATTTTAAAACAATCAGAAAAAAGCTTATTTGTATTTTTTTCCAGTATCATTCATATATCTGGCGAAAAATAGACGTTTATTGATGGTAAATCGATATACATTTGCATATTCCTCACGATGCCACTGGTACTGCTCGCAGAAGTTGAAGGGCTGTAAAGCGAGGGTCATCATCACCAGTGACGAGACGAAGATTCGGCTGATTGATAATAATCATAATCATATGCCACCGGAGTATCGAAAAATTCCAGGTTGCGAGTATCACATGAAGGTGTAGTCACGCGCTATTGTAGTTCGTCGCAAGAAAACACATAGATTAGTTGAACAGTTTGTTTTAGTTTGCCCATCTCTTATGGGTTAGAAACACCTAGTCTTTATAGTAGTAAGGAAAAACTTAAACTTCCCTCTCGTGCAAGAAACGTAACTTCTGGTTCAGTCTAGGAAAAAGATAACTAGGTATATGTATGTATATCTATTGCTATTGATGCCGAGTTTTTTTAGTATATCTACCTTAATGCCGGAATTTTTAGGCCTCGTACCGCGCTGAATAAATAAAAGTTTAATACAGTGCGCTACGAGGTTGCCAGCACCTCGTAAGCACCCTACGCTAGCTTCTCGCGGTTAGTGTTGTGCTGTGCACAACGCTGCTGTTGAACGCTGCGCCCGCGACGATATAATAAGATGTCGAAACGTTGCCGAAGAAAGTTAATTAATAATATTATTGATGATGAAGAGGAATGGGGTGGTAAATCTAATTCAAAATTACCGTTGTTTGTAAAACAGGTGAGTTTCCAATCAATATTTAAAAATGATACTCAGTCTAAGTGAAATACATATGTAGGAATATAATACATAAGATCGTATGGGGTACATAAGACCCCACATTTTATTTTAACTATAGAATCTAAACTAAAAAATCTCATTGATAATAATAGTCGTGACAAAAACCGTACAATTCACCTTATTATGCGCCAAAAAAAAGATTTTTGTCTCATGGGCGGTGGAGTTTACTAAGCCTCGTGCCGCTACAACCTCTGGTTCAGAACGAGGTTTCAAACGTCTCGTAAAGCAATAATGGAAAGTAAACACGAAAGTGGCGGTGGGCACGTGTTATTAGTTGTATGAACTACTGAGATATACTCTTAATTAATCAAAGAGTTTTTAATGGAACTGATGATTTTGATAAAAAAAAGCAAAAAACATTTGGCAGATTTTAACTCTTTATGTAGGACATACTACATCTTCATCTACATCACCACTGGCAAATGTAATTTAGGTTAAGTTTAAGAAACGTATTTTAATGTGATAAATGATTTTAGATCGAACCTAAGAATTACTTTAATAATAAAATTAATAAAGAAATTTCATGTATTTTAACCGAAATAGTTTATTTATTATGTTGTTTATATCTATATTCTATATGTGTAAGAAGGGAATAATGACTGAAATAACGGCTGACAGAGATGAATGGAAGAAAAACACATGTTGTGCCGGCAGCGGGATAAGGGCAGAAAGAAGAAGCGGTATTTATTATTAACATATGACGATTGTCTTGTGAGAAAGATAATATTATTTTTGGTGTGTGTTCTTGCAGTATCATTCATAGCTCTGGCGAAAAACAAACGTCTGCTGATGGCAGATAAGTACACATTTGCACAGGCTTCGCCTCGCCACTGGTACTGCTCGCAGAAGTCCAAGGGCTGCAAGGCGAGGGTGATCCTGACCAGAGATGAGACAGAGGTGGTCTCTATTCATAATATCCACGATCATATGCCACCGGTCTACCGAAAAGATCCAAGTGTCGGGTACTACGTGAAAATTCAAACTTTTTCGTGAAAGCAAGCCGAATTCCAACTAGAGATTTGACCATGTGATTAATTTTAAGGTTATTAAATAAATGTAATAGATTTAGAATTAAATCTGACGATGACTATAATTATAATAAATGTACTGTAAGTATCTAGATATTGTAATTTTATTTCAAAATAACTTTTGTGATGCCTAGACATTTTTTTGTTTAAAATAGTTGTGTTCAAAGAAAACCAAACTTTTTTTTTCATATAAGTATTCAATTTTTTTTATTTGTCAACAGATAAAATACAGTATTTGCCCACAGCTAAAGGGCGTCGCATAATAATGTACAAAAAGTACACATTCTCCTTGAATCATGTTAATAAACTTGTTAAAGGACTGAGATGTTCGAGATCAATAAGGGGGAAGTGTCAAGCGAAAATAAAAATCGATGACAAAGGTCGAGTAGTATCAGAAATTAAAACTCACAATCATGATCCGCCGAACTTTTATGTCACCGAAGATGGAAATTATGTGAAGTACTAAGTTTTATGGGACTTACTATATTTATTTTATTTATAAAGGCGTGATCGCTTTACGGTTGGCGATTGCTTTTAAATTACTATATTATTTTATCTATTTAGTCATAATGTATTATTTAATATGTGTAAGTTTACGCTGTAATAATCCGTTAATTACAAATTGTGAAGTAGATGAAGAGAGAAGAGATGAGATTTCAAGTGCACCTGAAAATAAATTCTAAGATGATTAAAAACTCAAAGGTTTTGATTAAACTGACAGGCCCATACTGTAGTACACTTCTATGCCTATTAAATATGGTAAATTGGACGAGAGTAGTTTTTAAGGGTTTGCTTTTTATTAAATTATATAAATATAATATATTTAATTACAGTAATACCTTATCAAGTAATAACGTCACAAAAAGGAAAGAGTTTGATAATGGTTGGCGGCTACACTTTTACAGGATATAAAGGTTATTGGCGATGTTCTTTAAAACTTCGGGAGTGTAAAGCGAGATTAAGAATTAATGCAGATGGAATAATAACACACCTTATAAACATTCATTGTCACCCACCAAAACGATATGTTAGGACAAAAGCAGGCAGCCTAATCAGAATCTAAAAAAAAACTTACCCTGTAATCGGGCTGGTCTAGTTACTAATTGGTACCAATCTCATATTTTTTTGTAAATAAATATGTAATCCTAAAATTATTTTTATTTCCAAACAACCAAAGGTAACATGAGTTTTATATATTTTTGTGACAACCTTATTATAATGTTTTTCCAGTATCATTCATAAATCTGGCGAAGAACAAACGGTTACTGATGGCAGATAAATACACTTTTGCACAGACCACGCCTCGACACTGGTACTGCTCGAAAAAGTCCAAAGGCTGTAAGGCGAGGGTGTTCCTAAACCATGATGAATCAGAGGTCGTGTTTATGCATAATATTCACGATCATAAACCACCTGTGTACCGGAAACTTCCAGGTGTCGAGTATTATATCAAAGTCGATTAGCGCCTTAAGTGCACGCCTCGTCTTCGGAGACGAAACTTTTATTTAAGAATTTTGTTTTTTTTTTATTGGACTTTAGGTGTGATTTTTTTAATAATATACATATAAACTTGTCATATATTGTTTATTATTACTATAGATTTTTGTCATCACTATCATGAAACCGCCCGGGGCGCTGTGAAGTTTCCTAATGCCTTCAGGAACTAAAATCAGTATATCCATCCTTTCCTAACAAACTGTCGCATGATTTTATAAATATTTACTAAAAAAAGGTTTATGTCTTTCTTAATTATTTCGTAGTATCATTTTTCTTTACTATTTGGTAATAAGATGCGGATAATGGGTTATTTCCTACTATTTAAATATATATTGCTTCGAGTGCGTCCACTCAAAATTGGTATGGGAATTAGTAACATTTCTGGCAACACTTAGACGTTTCCTTTATCACAACTTTGGATTTCAGAATTCAAGTTCATACCATCGGGTCATAAAAACAAACTGTTGCTGCTTGGAGGTTATACATTTGCCCAAATGCATTCACAGCGAAATTGGTATTGCTCTAAGAAAAAAATTGGATGCAAGGCGAAAGTCAAAATGCATGACGGCGAAATATTATATGCAGATAATGTACATTGTCACGAACAACCGAATTGGACGCGTTTTGGACATTAATCCAAGTGTAAAGATAATTTAGACTCTAGAGAAGCTTCTTATAAATAAACGGAGAAATTAATCTTATATTAAAAATAATCTAGTCTATTTAATCAAGCTTACGATTGTCAACGTCGCACCATAATTTCTTCTAAGGTATAAAAAATTATAACATAAAATTGCGTGTATGTATATATTTTTTTCTACTAACCTTGAATAAACTTCTAATTCATACATCATCAATTTATCTATTTAAATATAGGTATCTAATTAAATTTCGTCAGTGTACCTATACTGTTTTATTTATCCATTACAAAAAAGATTAAGTTATCTTAAAAATATATATTGTCAACACCTTATCCTATCTTTATGAAATCTGAAATGAAATATAAAATACAAATTTCAGATGACAACGATCTACACATGCTGCCAATAGCCAAAAACAAAGTTGTTGTAATGTATCAAAATTACGCATTCTGCTATAAAGACAAGACGAAGAGGTATTTGCGGTGCTCAAAGCGGACTCAGCAGAAATGCCAGGCGAGACTGAGGCTCGACGGATGCGGTACGGTACTCAGGGCGGTCACCACTCACAACCACCCGCCGCCAATGTACCGTAGGACCCCCGAAGGAATATACGTCAAACTATCTTGAAGCTGGTTCAACGTTAGCGTCATCATATATACCTTTATCGCCAACTCATCAACGATGATGACAGCGGCTAACATTAATATCACAAGGTTTCACGAACCAAAGTTCACCAAATCTCCTTATTAGATAATACACTAGTGTGCTTTGCAACTGGTAATATTTATTTTGTAGTAACTAGCAACACTGTTGTTTTTTGGCGCCAACGTTCTTTGACAGTTCCAAACTGTCACCACTGTCAGTTGGTTTAGTTTGTAGTTTATTTAGTACGCAAACATTTCGAGATTTTTTCTGTACATAGTTTTTTTAAGGATGAAGTTTTGACCAGACATATTAGCTATATTTTGTTATCGCTTTTAATGTGTTACTAAGCTCATTTTTGTTGAGCTAGATGAAATGAAGTAAAATGTACATCAAGACGTTTACGATTTACGATTTTTTTGCACAAAATTAATACTGATACTGATTATTTTGTTTGTCAGTTCTTAAAATAATAAGTTATTATAGATCGACTAGTTGGTGATTCGTGGGCAGACAAATTTGTTTCTATTTTTAAGGTTCATTTTTGAAATATCATATTGAATATTGAAACACTTACCTAATATTTGATTTACATATATGATTGTGTATGTAGCACGTCACAAGAGTAATTTAGAACATGAACCCATTGTTTGTTTTCACTAAATTATAAAACTCTTTAGTCCACGACAGTGACATGCCAATTTTTTCAATCCATATCATTAACAAAACCTGCCTACTTTGCCTGAAATATTTTAGATATAAATTTGATTTAAGTGTTTTTGGGAATTGAATTAAATTTTAATGAGATTGATTATGTGTTTAATTATACCTCTACTATCTGAATCATATTGACACGTGAATATATAGGTAATATATTCTGATACCTGCTACCTACTATTTATCTAGGGAGAGGAACAGAATGCACGTGAATGTTTGTGTGAATATTAATAAGTATATACTACAGTTTTCCCGGGAAATAACCCTATGTGTTAATACAGACATAATCTGCCGGTGTGACAAGTTTCACGCAAAACCTCTGGTTTCTAATTTCCGAACAAACATTTCAGATTTCTGGTTCATACAAACGAATAAACAGCAACAACTATTGATGGTAAACGATTATACATTCGCGCAGCATAATAAATCCAGTCTCTGGTATTGTTCCAAAAGGCTCCAAGGATGTAAATCTAAAGTCAAAATAAACGATGACTGTACGGAAGTTCTCTATTCAATCCAAACACATAATCATCAAGTGCCAAATTACAGAGTGAACAATAGTGGGCACTATGTTTTGTTAAAGGATCCAAAATAAATGGCGAATATAGAATTGCAATATTGTAAAACAAGTAAGATGTCATCTATACAAACATTGATATACTGAAAAAGTAAATACGCCAAATTCCACTCAGGACAAACATTTGTGTGCATGACTGACTGTTAGTTCTCCTGAATAACGATATAAAAAGTAATTAATTTAAATTCATGTTTGACCATGTGTAGAAAAATTTCGAGGAATAAAAATTATTTTTGATAAAATTTACTTAGTTAAAAGTGATGACATTGCCTTGATGATTTTTTTACAAAGCGTAATAAAGATGCTGATAAGCAAAGCAATAATGTGTTAACCCACAAAAAGTTGAAAATAAAGATTTTGATATATTTTTCTATAATGCATCGTGTATTTAACATTCTACAAAAGTGTATCAAGTCATCTAAAATATCACAAAGACATTATTAGATATCTTTTAAACGCCATTTTCTCAAAACCAAGGTTATGTGTGTAAACACATTTTTGCTTATCAGAATCCAATAAAGTGTTGATAAGAGGTTTGAGTAATAAAAGTTCAAACAAGTTTTTGCTATATTTATTTATGCATCCTTGAGTTTAATCGTTGTAACAAGTTGCCCTATTCTGACTTCAAACTTGACATAGAAGTGACTCACGCGACTATTGTCTATCTCCCTCGTGAGCACAACAAAGCGCATAAGAGGCTCTCAGCCCCGCATTAGAGTTGATGAAGATATAGGTCAAGAATAGTATGTCTGGAAATAAATACCTACTATGATTGAGATCTAAGAAGGTGCATCGAAGTATTATCAGCTTAGATAATAAGCTTTAGAGTAATTCATAATTGGTTGTGGAGACCAATTTAATGCTTATTTAATTTCATATTTTGCAGTCGTGGTTAGTTTTATATTTAACATTCGATATTTTGACAAATGTCATCTTTACTGGGTACATAAATCATATTTGTTGTAATTTCTTCAGATGTTCCTGAATTCCTGCGGTACTATAGGCAGTACAGAAGTGAGAACCCTGAAAAGTTTCTAGTCAGTACTACATCGAAAGAAAATACACCAGTTAGGAATGCAGCGAGCAGAGTTAGCGACATTCTCAATTCTGCCATTCCAAGGAAAAAAGATCCTTAATTGTTTGCATTTTTTACCAAAATTACCAAAATAATATTATGGTTGTTACTCAAATTCTCCAAAACATAAAATTTCGATTTGTAATTTTGAAATTAATTAATAAGTTCTTTTAATCCGTAGAAAATCACCTTCAACTAGATTTAAATGTTAAATGGACTTATAATGAAAATAAATAGACACATTTGACTCAATTGTTTTGTTTTATTAATTTTTACCCGACTGCCAAAGTCATACAACGTAGATGAGATTAACTAAATATAAATCGTAGTAAATACAACCGCTGCAAAGAGTAGGTATACATTTTTATGTAAGTAGGTATTACCTGCATGCCCAAGATATCACAAATAAAGGTACCCATGTGAAGTCCGCCAATCCGCATTAGGCTCGCGTGGTGGGCCATCGCCTAAATCCCCTTGAGTTTAAGGAAGGCTCGTGTTCCTCGGTGGCGACGTATATGAGCTAATGACGATGATGAAGTTAATGGATTGATACTTATAAATTTTAACTTTATCTTACATACAACTTTATATATGATATGTCGAAGTTTTGAAGTCAAAGTATTGATCTTTTTAATATACCTTACGCAAGCGAAGCTACGGGAAAAACCATATTTTTATTATTTATTACATTATTTTGTATCTACCGTATTACGAAATAAGTGGATATTGAACTTGTGAATATCTGTAAGATGAATTTAATTGTTACATAAATTATTATAACAAATGTATACCTACTTAAATTTAACAATCATTTTAATTACAGGTAAAGTAATATTTCTACCCACCCGCAGGGGTACAATAATGATGTATGAACAATACACGTTCTCATATAGAAATGGGAAGAGAATGCTGATCTGTTCGAGTTACCTCAGCAAGAATTGCCGTTCTCGGCTGAAGTTGGACAGCGATGGCAACATTGTAAATGCGAATCGTACCCATAACCATGATCCACCACTGTACAGACAAGATTCTGAAGGCCTATATTGTAAATTATAAATGGATCATTATCTATCTTCTATATCTATACATATATAAAAGAAAGTCGTGTTAGTTACACTATTTATAACTCAAGAACGGCAGAAACGATTTGGCTGAAAATTTGTGCTATAGCTTAGAACCAAGAGACGGACATAGGATGCTTTTTATCCCGGGAAAATTGAAGATCCCGGGAATGCGGGTGAAACCGTGGGGAGCCACTAGTTTATAATAAATCATTTCAAACATTATCTATTATACTGCAGAAAATATTATTATTTTTGTTTTGTTTGACATGACTGGGCTCCGAACTACTGGACCGTTCTGATTAGTTCTTTAACCAATAGATAGATAGCTGCGTTATTTGTAAGTGTCTATATTCTATCCCGGTATTCCTACGGGAGCGGGAACTACGCGAGGGAAACACCGGGGCGGAAGCTAGTTTCCAATAAATAAAGAATAGACGAATTGTATCTAATAATCGTCTAATGTGTTTTATGTAACTAATAAATGTAAAATAAAAAAATTGTACAGTTTATTGAAATACCTTCCCCATTCCACCTTTCTGACTAAAAAACATTGAGATCTTCTACCTACTTGATAAAACGTGTATGCCATTTGGTTATATATGATTAGATTAAATTATTTATTTATTTCTATCATCACACAATTTTACATAATACAATGAGCTGTTTTGTCAGGGCAGTTATTTAAATATATTATGTGAGAGACTGGTGTCTGTAGGCAGAGCCTGTACTACAGGTCACCGGGGTCCAACCACACGCGAACATATATATGAATGATACTCGGATTTAGATTTAACCAGCTGTCATGCAAATTGTGGAACGAGCTGTGGACCGATATGACCTCCAAACCTTCAAGAAAAGAGCGTACTCCTTTTTAAAAGGCCGACAACGCACTTGTGGCTCCTCTGGTGTTGCGGGTATCCATGGGCGGCGGTAATCGCTTACCATCAGGCGATACGTCTGCTCGTTTGTCGTTCAACACATAAAAAAAAATAATAAAATCCTAACCTATCCTAACTTAGTTACGATATTATATACATCCGTTTTGTCTATCCGATTAGCTAACCCGTTAACGATCCTGACTTTTGAGTCGTTGGTCGTGGGTTTGATACTTGGACAAAAAATTGTGTTGTTTTGACAAAACGTTGGTTCTGTAAGTAATACTATACTAATATTATAAAGCGGAAGAGTTTGTTTGTTTTTTTCCTTTTGAGAGCTTCCGCTGCGTATGCTGCGTAAACGGTTAAAGTTTCGCTAAAATAATGTATTATAGAATTGATTCTGTTCAAAAGTTCTAAAAAAGTCCGCGATGGCATATGTCTATCTGTTAAGGTTGGCTCATTATAGCCATTTGTCGCGGGCAGAAGCTAGTCTATTATAAAAGTAGTATATCGGCTAACTGGCTAACATACCTTTAACTCTATGTTTTGAAATCAAATAGTGCCATGTGCTATGTCACGTATGCTTTAAATTATCAAATTAATTCTCACAGATCTTCAATGCATTTCTTCGCAACGTGGTGTGGTGATGTTGTACAGAAATCACACCTATTCGTTTCGCAATGGTAGGCGATTGCTGTTTTGCTCCAAATATTTGAGGGGCAAATGTAAAGCACGCCTGAAGCTGGATGAAAATGGGAAAGTGTTTCATGCCCACACAATTCACAACCACGAGCCACCGCAGGTGTATAAACTTAAAGATGGAAGTTACATTACTATGTAGACGAAGATGCTTCCGCCTTCCGCGCGGTTCCATCCGCCAGTTATTGTACTAATAACTTAAATATAACATCATTATCATTTGTTATTGTTAGAAGCAGGTGACTTCTTTTTATCTTGAAATTTTAATGTTTAATCTTGTACTAAAGCAAAACCTATATGTGTATGTGCGTACAGTATACCTCCTTTTTTAAATTAACTTTAAAATGTAACCCTCAGATATATATTTTTCATCGTATTGTTACAAACAAACGTAGAGTAAAAAAATATTTTCATCTAATAATAATTAAATAAACATCCCTTTAATTAAAAATGTATTTATACTCAATGATCCATATGCTTGTATCCTTTTTTTTTTTTTTAAAAAAACGGCACTCCTTCCTCGCCTTTGTGGGGGGGGGGGGGGGGGGGGGACTGGGAATCTGGCACAGCCCTTGCGTCTAGTCCCCCCCGGCGACCGCCCGCCCTTTCGGCGAGCCCTTCTCGTCCCCCTCCCGTGCTGGGAGGGGGATCTGGGAATGACCGCGAGTGCTCGGCCATACCCTCCCGCTACGGTGGTGCACCGTGCAATGCGGGAGTGGGCGCCCCCGCGCCCTTTCTCCCGCTGGTCACCACCGCCTAGGGGGGGAGGTGACGGCGATCGTACTGTCGCCGCTCTCCCCCCCCTCCTCCGCCGGCGGAGCTGTGACGCGAGGGGATCGTCCTCCCGCGCACGCTCAGCCGCCTCCTTCTGCGATATCACCTCTTCGCTGAAAAAGGCTACCGCCGCCCAGGCGCTCTCGCTTCCCAGCATGCCCCTAATCACGCTGGGAAGCGAGAGATCCGGCCCAACCACCGCCGTCAGACCGCGGCGCAGCTCCGACCAAGCCGGGCACACCTCGAGGGTGTGCTGCGCCGTGTCCTCTGCCGCGCCGCAGTCGTGGCACGCCGGGGATTCCTCCCTCCGAATCCGGTGTAGGTACGACCCGAAGCACCCATGCCCGGACAATACCTGCACCAGACGGAACGAGAGGAATCCGTGGGACCGCTCGAGCCACTCCCGCAGGACCGGCCCCAGCGCGTCCAGGGTCCGGCGGCCGAAGGCGGCGGTGGCGAGGTCCTCCGCCCAATGGTGGACGATGGCGTCCCCTGCCTCCCGCCGGACGGCCTCCCGCTCTTCCGCGGCTCTTCTTCTTATGCTTGTATCCTGGCTTCATTGGTCAAATAGGTTAGCTCTTTAGCTCTTTTAGTCAGGTAAGCTAAAGGTTTAGCAATGTCTTCCAGCTAATGTGTACCTTTTTTTCTCAATGTCACACCTATGTTGGGGGTCGCGGAAACGTACGATCCTTGCAAAAGGACCTTGATCTTGCCCCGACTGGTACCGGCCCGCGACATTGCAAGCCACATCGGGCGAGGGCCCCCCCTCTGTCAGTCAGGTGATAGCTAACGTATACCTACGGCCCAAAACCACGAAGGTGGTGAATTTGCTTTGGCAGCTCATAAAAAATAAATCTGTATGAATTTTAGTAAATAAGCATTTGAAACTATTGTAATTAGTCGGATATACCTATATTATACTTTAAAAAATATACTTAAAAAATCACTAATTGTAAATTGCCTCTAATTGACTCTGACGTTCCCGGTATGACGTTATTAATGCAAAATAAATATAAAATTAGTATTTTGTGGGAATTACAGTTTCATTTTTACTTGCAGCAAACATGGAAACAAATGAAAGTGGGAAGACCAAAAAAATATCTAAAAAAGCACTTAAAAACGATAGTTTGGCTTATTTACGCCACAGAGAAAAAGCTAATGCAAGAAAAAGAAAATTTATAGATAATATGACAGAGGAACAAAAAGATATTAAACGAGCTAAAGACAGGGAGTACTACCAAAAAAAAAAGCTGAAAACAAGGTACCTAAATAAAATATCGGATTTGACTGAACGTGAAAAACTAGCACTAAGAAAACAATGGAAAGAAGCATCAAAAAAGCATAGAGCCAAGAAAAAGATGTTAGCAAATGCAGTCAGTAGGTAATACGCCTCCACCTTCAGTGCAATTGTCAATTCTATAATGTTATAAAACTACTATAAGGATTGATTAAATATTATAAAGAATATATATTTGCATTTATTACTTCAGAAAATACCCTTACCAGTTGTTCAGGACGGCACGGACTCGAGATCCAGTATACAAGATGATATGGCTCGAGTGACCAGTACCTTATACGATATCAACTCTTCACGATATGCCTAGTTCTGTGTCGAGTTGAAGAGGACCGTAGATACCGAGGATAAACAGTGAAAACACGTTTGTTTCTCAAAGCAGAAAATAGATGAACCTTTATTCGCTATAACACTCTTAGAATTACACTTTACTCGTATTCACTAGATGTGTTCAATGTAAGCACTTCCGAAAGAATGTGTTGTTTGGCCAAAAGGGCCTAGCTTTTATACCAAACAAGTATATTGCTATCCTGCTCTGACACAATACACCTATACTATTCTAACATACTCTGGAATAATCTCGAACTAGTATCTAGATTATTCGATAGGTATATTATGTTTAGTCAGGAATGTTCGATCTCTTTCTCGAACATTCCACCGTGTTCCAGAGCAGGTTTCAAGAAAGTTCTGGATATTCTATTGTCAACAAGTGTTTACTAAGTACATTCATTACTATTCCAGAACCTTCGATAATTATCTATAATGTTCTATACAGAATTTACGAGTTGTTGTTTGTTTACATGCAGAATTATTACTATTACATACAAGACTTATACTAAATATTATTGTATGGTAATTTTGTGCATTTTTAAGTTGGATTATAATTTCGTCGTGCACATTCTCCCGCCGTCGCAGTAAGCGATTACCTTGGTAGCACGACGATGTTCTTAGTCGGTGAACGTAGCCGGTGTCTGATGCTCCTGGTTATGTCCACTTCGTTTTCTACTCCAGTGTCGAGGAGGTCACTGATTTCTGGTACTGAGCCGATCTTCTCAGGCTCCCGCCGGTATTGTAGTAAGGAGAGGTATTTTCTTACCCATCTCCTCCAGAGTACGTCAACCAGTACATGAAGTCGCTTCCATAGTTGTAGGGCATCAAACTTTTCATCTTCACAGTTCATTCTCTTTTTTCTTCTGACCATTATAGCAGTGGGTTTATGCATTCTGCGTAGGTCAATGAACTGGAAAAGTTTACTGTCAATTTGTTTCAGACGCACCTGCTTGGGCAACATGTAGATATCTGATCGACGGTGTAAAATTTTCTTATTATCCAATTTCACTTGACTCGAGACATTGGATAGCTCCGCTTGCGTTGTAAGTGTCCCGGATGATGTCCAAATATTCAACTCATTTCCTGCCTGCTCCCACCGGTTTCTTTTCCTGCGAAACCGTAATACTCTGCGGGACCAAGCTTTAGCAGAATAGTTGAAGGTTGGATAGTATGGTAGATTCCTTTTCATTTTTGATGATACTGAAGACTCATTGTCATCTGATTTGGGCAGTCTCTGCTTTATCTCTTCACTCAGGTTACTTTTTTCAGCTTCATAAATGAAGTGCTTTTGTAGCTTTGTCATTGAGTCTTCTTCTTTATTAATTTTCATACTGCCACAGAAAGCCACCGTGTTGGTGGCAGATGCATGGCAGCCGTGTAAGACCCATCCAAGTTTTGTATAGGATGCTACTGGTTGGTCTTGTCTTCCAACGCGTATTTTTCTCGATACGATGAGATGCCAATTATCTTGCCCAATCAGTATTTTGGGTGAAGCTCGATGGTAGGTGATTTCGTTCTTGATGTCCTTCAAATGATCACAGCCTTCCAAGTGTTCGCCAAGTATAGTTGTCGGAGAGAAACTTAGGTTATTGACAGTACGTGCTGCTTCTATATTGTACACTTTATCTGCATTTTTCCCTCTTATCTTGATGTTGACACTTTTGCTTTTCTCATGTTCCATTTCTTTTCCCAGTCCTTGTACTACCATAGTAGATCTTGGGCCATCGCAACCGATGATGTCCGCGACAGACGCATCTACAAGTGTGATGGTACTACCTTCATCCAGTAAAGCGTATGTTTCTATGCTCGCAGTGGGCCCAGTCAGTATCACTGGTGCAATTTTCAGGAAGGCTTGTCGTCGCTCCCTTGATCCCATTGTGGCTGCAATTTCTCTCGCAGTTGTCACGGCTTCATCTTTCTCTGGAGAGGCTTCTTTGGACTCATAGATTGGTTTGGAATGGTGTAAGAGCTTGTGATGTTTCATGGGACATCCTTCACTACCACACGGAGCAGCTTTGCATGTGAACCTTTGATGTTTGCTTCGAAGACATCTGAAGCATATATGGTTCTTTTTCACTATTTCCCAACGTTCATTGGTGTCGGACCTCAGGAACTGACTGCAGTCTGGCAACTCATGTTCTTGTATGCATATGGGACATTTTCCATTTGCATTATTTTTCTTTTCATGGGAAAAGGTCCGTTCGGGTTTCTTTCTTTCCCTTATTCTTTCTTCATGAATAATTTCTGGCAGTGCATAAGCTCCGCACTTATCTACTTCCTCATTTAGAAAGCCACATATTATTTTAAGCTCGGGGAGATCGACATTTCTCATATATGCATAGTCGTACCACTTGTTCTTGAGTATGGGTGTGAACTTTTCTAATATTGTTCTTGCCATCTCAGGGCTATGCAGGTACTGTGGCCTCTCAAGCGCATCTATGGTTCCAACTATGTTTGCTATCTTCCCGGCGAAGACACATAAGTCACGTGGGTTATCAGTGACCTTGTTCAAATTCTTTATTTTTTCCATTTCGGCATGAATGAGCGCTTCAGGTCTGCCTAATCGTCTTTCTAATGCCTTTATTATTGCTGTGGGTTCATGCTGGCTCATTAATAAGCAGCCAACAGCTTCTTTTGCTGTTCCACGAAGACATCTTCTTATTCTTGCTATATTTTCTGTACTAGAGAAGTATGTGTGCGAATCATAATAGGCTCGTTTGAATGAGAGCCATTCGCTTGTACTTCCGTTGAACAATGGCAGCTCTGTTATATATCTCGGTGGTTCCCTCGTACTTCTTACGGCTTGTGATAATGCCGCTGCCAACGTCTCCACGTCAATAACTGGCGAAGGATGAGCAGGTGAGGTTTCTAATACTCCTCCGAGCTTGTGAGTCTTTTCACAAGCCACCTGACTCAGTTGAACCTTGTTCTCAGTTATCTTCCCTTTAATCTGTGGTGCTGGTTGATGTACGGGGATGTTCTCGCTATTTTCTTTTCTTGAAGGTAGCGGCGGTACCGATGGCTGTGGTTTGTTCAACCATGTTCTGGTGTGTTGTGATGCGAGGTCATCCTCTATATACTCGTCATCATCTTCTTCATCTGTTTCCACCTGGAGTCGCTGCAGTTGAAGTTTATGTAGTTCAGCCTCTGCCTTTGCTTTCTTGAGGTTCGCCTCAGCCAGTCGCATTTTTACTTCTATTTCCTCACGAAGTTTCTTACGTGAGGTAATGCTGCGGCGTGAGCGAGCTTCATCAGACTTGAGGGTTTTCGAACTATCAACTGCAGATTCTTTTCCCGACCCAGTAATGATGGGAGTCTCAGATTTCGACGATTCTTCAGTCGTGCTTGGTCCATGTTCTTCCTTTTGCGGGTTAATATTATTTTCTCCACTTTGGCTACGTGTCACCACCATTTTTTACTTCGGTTCAGAGATCCGGCAGCGAAGGACCAATGTTCAGGACGGCACGGGCTCGAGATCCAGTATTTAAGATGATATGGCTCGAGTGACCAGTACCTTATACGATATCAACTCTTCACGATCTGCCTAGTTCTGTGTCGAGTTGAAGAGGACCGTAGATACCGAGGATAAACAGTGAAAACACGTTTGTTTCTCAAAGCAGAAAATAGATGAACCTTTATTCGCTATAACACTCTTAGAATTACACTTTACTCGTATTCACTAGATGTGTTCAATGTAAGCACTTCCGAAAGAATGTGTTGTTTGGCCAAAAGGGCCTAGCTTTTATACCAAACAAGTATATTGCTATCCTGCTCTGACACAATACACCTATACTATTCTAACATACTCTGGAATAATCTCGAACTAGTATCTAGATTATTCGATAGGTATATTATGTTTAGTCAGGAATGTTCGATCTCTTTCTCGAACATTCCACCGTGTTCCAGAGCAGGTTTCAAGAAAGTTCTGGATATTCTATTGTCAACAAGTGTTTACTAAGTACATTCATTACTATTCCAGAACCTTCGATAATTATCTATAATGTTCTATACAGAATTTACGAGTTGTTGTTTGTTTACATGCAGAATTATTACTATTACATACAAGACTTATACTAAATATTATTGTATGGTAATTTTGTGCATTTTTAAGTTGGATTATAATTTCGTCGTGCACACCAGTTTCAAATTTCTGACTACATCATTCAGTGAACACCTCAGTCAATCCGGGAACACTAAATCATTTTCGAGAACACCACGTTTTTTGGTTTTTCATTAGTAATTTCAAATATTTTTGAACAGAATTTTTTTTACATATTAATAAAATAAAGTTTTTGTTATGATCTTAACCAAATTTATGTTTTAAGTCATTGGTAATTCTCTAATATAATAACTATAATGCATGAAATTTGGAACTTATGGTCATTTTGAATTTCAGTTAATTTTTTGGGGAAATAGGCTCATATTTCTACATAATTTTCTTTTGCACTTAGTTTACTGTAATAAGATACGGTAAAATATAACGTTTTTAAGAAAGCTTTGATTTTTAAAAAGAAAAATAATATCGTTAAATAAAAAAAACTGTGCGCGCTCCTTTTAAATCTTTTAAGATCAATAATGAAGCAATTACTTTCAGTGTTTAATTTTGCTATTCCTTTTATAATTTTACGTGCAAATTACCAAAACAGAATTCGCCACCTTCGTGGTTTTGGGCCATACCTACCTACACTTTAAGCTAGAGCTCTATGAAGAGACGTTGTAGCGGCAGTGGGGGGACCAGTGATGGAGTCGCGTCGTAGAGGTATGCAGGAGTGATACCTGTCGACCCCCTTTGACGAAAATACATTACGCTTAGTCCCTTTCACTGCCTTTACAGTTGCTCCTTTTTACAAGGTCGGCAACGCGTGAGTGACGCCCCTGGTGACCAAGACAATGACCATGGCTTTTATTTTTTCAGGTTTCAAGACAATACCGATTAGCAATGGAAGATCGATAGTATTATTTGAAAAGTTCACATACTCGTTCACGGGCGTGCACAAAAGATATTTGGTTTGTTCCAAACGGAAGCGTGGGAAGTGTACCGCAAATATTAAGTTCGATCAATATGGTGTCGTAATACACCAGGATACGGTCCATAATCATCCACCTCCAAATATCTGCTGGTCAAGTACTGGACATTTTGTGAAAATTTAGTTCACCCCGATTGCTACGGACAGGTATTATTATACGGGAATTTTCGTTAACTGTTCATATCGAATGTCCGGATATTTATATGTAGCTAATGTTAACCTTGTACATGTATAATAAATATCTTAATATATGATATTAAGGTGGGTTAAAAAACGTTGCTTTATATAAAATTTATCATTATATTTTTTTTAAATGAGGTTGATTTTCGAAATAATTATAAACAAAATACTTAATAGATAAGAAACAACGAGAAAAACGAGTATATTTTTCTCCGACTTCTTTTTCTCTTGAAATTTAAATGTATATCTTGTACTAAATAAAACCCATATCTAATTATCCGTACCACACTGTAAACCTGTAGGTACATGGAAAATATTGTTTGCATAATTTCCTTTTTTTTATTAATTTTAATAAATCCCTCAGATATTATATATTGACAGATTTAACATTGACTATGATTTTCTTTCTTTAAGTACTTTAATTACAACGGAACACAATCCTAACTAATATTTATAAATGCGAATGTAACTTTGTCTGTCTCTAATTCTGTCTGTCTTTAATTGAGTATGAACATGGCCGTTATATGATAAACGAAACAAGGATGAATGGACAGGTGTGGGGGCTATTGCGATTAATAAATATTAATTATATTGGGCATTTTAATTCAGTTTTTTATTTGATTACCATCACAATAAAAGTAAAAGTTTTTGATCATAGATGCGACAATTTTGCTCCGTCGCTAACTATGGTGTTTTAAGCTTATTGTTTATTTCAGATAATAAAAATGGTATAAAAAAGAAAATATGTATGTGGAAACATGCTAACTTAAGTAAAGCCATCAACAAAGTTATTACTCGGGAGTTATCGTCAAGGGCAGCCTCCAAAAAGTACGACATTCCATTGTCAACTTTATCTGAAAAAGTGAGAGCAATTAAGTTCGGAAATGAAGTTTCATTCACTCCAAAACTAGGTAGGAACCCAACATTTCCTATAGAGTACGAACACCGGCTGATTCAACAAGTTAAAGATCGTAAAAGTGATGGACTTCGTATGACAAAAACTGATTTTTTAACACTCACATACGCATTTGCTGAGGAACTAGGCTTACCGCATCGTTTTAACACGGCGAAGAGGCGAGCCGGCACGGATTTCTATTACGCGTTCAAAAAACGACACCCTGACTTCAGTTTGAATTAACTAGTGAGTTATTTGCACCAGTTTATGATTTAATTCCATGAAAATTTTTAAACGTCTTTTTTATTACAGACAAAATACTTAACAACATTGTTATATCGATTATTATTTACATAATTAGTAACTCGTTTGTGGAATGTAAGCTGTCTAAAGCAACTGTATTCTATCTGTGTCTAATGTTTGAATTTTCATATTTTTCTAATTATTCCTACCATCTCAGTAAATCGTTAAAATGTTGTTTATGTATGTTTCTATGTAAGTATGTTTGTTTATATAAATTAAACGTCTCTGATTTAATCAACAATTTTTTTAATGTGTTGTTATACCCTAGGTTTTACCCCTTTGATTATTTGTTTCTTATGGCTTATATAATTATTTATAATTGCATATGTAGTTTCGTTAGTCATGTAATTTATATTATATGTAGGTACCTTGATGTGACTATAATTATGAATGTATATGGGCATATATGATAATAGAGTCGTTAAAATCCTTGTTTTAATTTTTTTTTCTTTTTAAGTTTCTCAAGTCCAAATAATTAGAAAGGAAGTAGGTAAAAGGAATAAAAACGAATATTTTTTTTCAGTCTGTCAACAAATTGAAGTGTAAGTTAGACACGTTACTGAAACCTAAACTAGGGAGATACGTGTACGGAAGGACTTTCTCTACGGAAGATGAAGACCAATTGATTGACTACGTTAATAATCTTAAAAAGAACGGGACTAAAGTGACAAAAAGTAAATTCTTAGAGATCACCTATGTATTTGCTGAAAAGCTCGGTATTCCACATCAGTTTAATACTGTAAAGCGCAAAGCCGGTGAAGAGTTTTATTGTGCTTTTAAAAAACGGCATCCGTATTTCAATTTGAAAAAATAACAAAAATTGTAACTCTAATTAATATTTATCGAAAATGTTACTAATGGACCCTACACCACGAACTGAAGTATGTATTGAAATAAATATTATTTGGCGATACTATTGAAAAACAGATAACAGAAAATCTAAAAAAAACTTTAGACAAAACAAGAAAATAAAATTTCAAAGAAGCTAATTTTGGGTCCTATAGTTAAAGAAAGAAAAGTGTTGAAAACTAAAATAAAGCGATCACTTATAGAAAGATATTGAATTCTGAGAAACAAAAAATAAAAAGGAAATGAAAGTATGGGAATAAAAACGTCCCGTATTATTTCTTTATAATAACAACTAGCCACATGCATTATTTGTTATTTGTGTAAATGAAATAAATCTTAATTATTACCTATTATAAATTTGGTTATATTTATTATTCGATTAGATAGCAGCCCAAAAAAAAAAGGTTTTTATTGTAGTTGCCCCCATTGTGTTTCAAGGTAAAAAAATAACACCCTAGGGTGTTATTTTAAATTTTGATTAATTTGTTAATTTAAAATTAGGTAATTTTATTCCGTCGCTGACAATAGTGTTTTTAATTGGTTTCAGAGAGTAAAAAGGTAATTAGAAAGAAAAGATGTGTATGGAAAAAAGCTGACTTCAGAAAAGCCATCAATAAGGTTATTAGTGGTGAGTTGTCGTCAAGGGCAGCCTCCAAAAAGTATGACATTCCAACGAGAACTTTATCACAAAAAGTGAGAGCAATAAAATGCGGACATGAAGTTTCATTGACTCCAAAACTAGGTAGGAACCCAACATTTCCTATAGAGTACGAACACCGGCTGATTCAACAAGTTAAAGATCGTAAAAGTGATGGACTTCGTATGACAAAAAAAGATTTTTTAACATTCACATACGCATTTGCTGAGGAACTAGGCTTACCGCATCGTTTTAACACGGCGAAGAGACGAGCCGGCACGGATTTCTATAAAGCGTTCAAAAAACGACATCCTGACTTCAATTTGAACTAATCACTAAGTTATTTGAATCGGTTTATGATTCAATGATGATATTCTTTTTTTATTACACTGACAACATAAAATCTTAAAATTATTTTCATGTGATTATTTTTAGCCTGAAATAACTTTTAATTGTTATGTTTGATCAACCATCTTGTTATGGGAAAGTGGCTCCTTTATGTATGTTAACTTTTTAATCATGTAGTGGTCACATCTTCAGAGGATGTAACTGCGCCCTCACTTTGTCTTTTGTTTATTACTATTAAACGTTTGTAATCTAATCAACAAGATGTTCAATATGCTTATACCCTAGATGTACCCTATAATAATGTTATCTTGTTGCTTATATAAGAAATGAAAATACATGAGTACCTACAAACAACTTTAGTAATTTCACGATATAAGTGATGAGAAATGTCTTTATAAATATTCCAATTTATCCCATTTACAATTGAGCTTGGACTCTACGCTTTCTGTTTATCTCCTTCCTTCATGAGTCATATTAAAAAGAAATGTTTATGAAACAACAAAGTGTAAAGGATCATCTCGTAAACTTTACATTAACTGTTACGATACACTTCCATAATTGTTGAAATACAAATATTTGCCATTATTTTTTTCGTCCCAAATTATTATATATAAATAAATAGCACAAATTATTCTTATTAATAGTTCCTACTAATTGGAATACTAACTATTTTAAACCCGAGTGACGTACTTTGAATCCCTTGCTGCGCCCGGGATTCGTCGCTAGAACTCTTTTCTTAGCCATGGATTCAATATACTCTCTTAAAATAGTTCTTAAAAACAACACTCTGGGTAAACAATAATCGATTTTATTTTAAATGTTCCTTTACAATTGATTATAGTGTTTAATATGAGGTTTCCCTTGCAGATTTTGTTGAAGCAGTGTACTGTGGAAAAAAATGTGAACGTTACAGGAAAAATATACATTTAGCTCTCGATAAGATCATTTGCAAAGAAATAAGTATTCGGAAGGCTTCGGTGGTTTACAATATACCAAAGAGCACGTTATTTGATAGACTAAAAGCGTTGCGTAAAAAGAATTTCAAAATGTTTTTTCGGTTTGATGATAATGAATAAATTGTTATGTTAAATCAATACAGTTATAATATATTAGTTACAGAATAAAGTTCTATTAAATTTGATGTGATTGTTTCTTTTATAGAATTTAACCTACTGACAAATTGACTGGAGACTGAAATATAAATCACTTCGAACATGGTAAATAAATACCTACTTTATTTATTGTATTGAAATTTTATAAGTGTTAGAAGTTATTTGTATCTCTGTTGTTGTTTGCTTTGTGTAGATTTTTGGTTAGTTTTTTATATGTATATATCCATCCATACTTTTATAAACATATCAGAAAGGTTACATAAATTAGTTTTTATTAATATTGCTTATGTATATTTACGTAGTATTAGATAGTAACATATTTTAACGATTCATAAATAAATCTTTACCTTCTTCCAGGTTTTTATTCAGTCATCGAAGTCAACAAGAAAAAGTTGCACTGGTTCAAGAACTACACGTTTTCTAGAAAAGGAGGTTCTGCAAATCTTCTGTACTGTTCTAGGAAGATGTCAACTAAATGCTTGGCTAAATTTAAATTGAGAGTGGATGGAACCATCGAATATGCTTATACTGAACACAATCATCCCCCGCCTGAGCTTATTATGAAAAATGATGGAACTTTTGTGAGGATATAAGTGGAGTCTATTGTAAGATTAGTAATTTACACGTTTTGTATTCTATTTTTTGGATCGGACTATAACTTTGTTGTTAGCCTCTGTTTCGGTGAGCGCGCTTAACCGAAGGGAAATTAAGATTTAAGCAATAGCGCTGAGGATGTCCCCTGTGGGATTTGGACCTCGGCTTAGGGCGATTTGTAATGTATAAAAAAAATTAGGTGTACGCCTATTACGTACAAAAGATAATATATTAAAAATATAATATTATGTTGTTTGTTTTTACTAAGACGTAAAAAATACGTAAAATCAATTAATAAGTAGGCTGATAAATTTAATAATTGTTGGGGCCTTTGAAAAAATATTTTTTAACGTCATGAATGAAAATATAAGTAGGTACATCATTAGGTCTTAGAGATTTTCTTGAATACCTACATATTTCAACGAATTATGAACGAAATTACCAATTTATTAGTATACCGTCTATGTGGACTCTTTACAGGGATAAATATCATCTATACTAATATTATAAAGAGGAAAGATTTGTTTGTTTGTTTGTTTGTTTGTAATGAATAGGCTCCGAAACTACTGGACCGATTTCAAAAATTCTTTCACCTTTGGAAAGCTACATTATCCCCGAGTAACATAGGCTATATTTTATCCCTGTATTCCCACGGGAACGGGAACTACGCGGGTAAAACCGCGGGGAGGCAGCTAGTATTTTATAATTGGGAGATTGTAATCGAAGGGTAAATTTGAAGATTTGAGAAGTATATAATGTAGATCATTTATTTGCAATCACCCGGTATTATGCAAGATTTTTTTATAAGTTTCTTAGAATATATTTTTGTTACTCTTCATACTAGTGGCTCCCCGCGTTCCCAGGGATCTTCAATTTTCCCAGCATAAAGTAGCCTTTGTGTGAATCCAGAATATGATCTAACTCTGCCTAATTGCATCGCGAAGAGTAACAATCATACACATTCTTAGAAACTTTCGCATTTATAATATTAGTAGAATTAATTCCATTAATGCCTAATTAGAAACATTGCAATTTTAATCATAATCAAATGAATATTCATAATGAATTATTGTCATCAGTCATAGTGTCATAGTCATCCTAGTCATAATAGTCCACGCGCGAATTGCCCCGATATATACATCAATCTAATCTATACTAATAGTATAAAGAGGAAAGATTTGTTTGTTTGTATGTTTGTAATGAATAGGCTCCGAAACTACTGTACCGATTTCAAAAATTCTTTCACCTTTGGAAAGCTACATTATCCCCGAGTAACATAGGCTATATTTTATCCCTGTATTCCCACGGGAACGGGAACTACGCGGGTAAAACCGCGCGGAGGCAGCTAGTATATTATATACGTACGATTATATAATGAAAAATAATTGTTTTACAGAGTACGAAATGATATCGTTGAATGGAAGAAACGTTCTTTATTACAGCAACTTTACGTTTTCCAAGAAGTCTAATGTCCACTATTACTGTTCTAAGAAGGACTCTGTCGGTTGCAGTGGCAAGCTAACATTAAATAAAGATGGTACTATCAGACAAGTAAACAATATTCACAATCATCCACCACCAAAAATGTATATGGCAGCGCATGGCAACTATCTTAAGATTTAAGTTTTTTATAAATTTGATAACTATCAGGACCTACCTAGGGGGACCTTAAGATACCTACCATTTTAGTAATAATATTTGTATGAAATATATATCCTAAAAAAAAAACAACTTAATTGTAATTTTTGTGATGCTTAAAATTATAAGGCAAACCTACAAGTAATCTGCAAAATAAAACTTTTCACTTTTATAGATATTTTTTATAATTCACCCCAAGACAAGTTAACACAACACAGAACTCTATTGCATTAATATAACAGTAGGTTTTTCATTTAGAACAAAAAATATTTACCTATGTATTTTCAATTGAACCAGCAAAATGTTTTTTAATACAACGTGATTTTTCATCTATATAAAATCACTTTATTCTTATTAAATTAATTATTATCATAAATAATTGTATATTTTCATTCACACAGGATCATATGAAATTATAAAGCTGAACAGTAAGCATGTAATCCTGTACCAGAATCACACATTCTCACAGAGCGGCTCTTCCTTCTGTCACCAGTATTGCTCTAAAAGGGGGTCGTTGAACTGTCCAGGGAAACTCACCCTCAACAAAGACAGAACCATATTAAACACCTGCATGAACCACAACCACCCACCACCGAAGCTCATTAAAATGAAAAATGGTAACTATCGCAGGATCAATTCAGACGCGAGCAATCGCTCTGGCGAATACCCTTTTAACATTCCCATTAAAATCGAGTATTGACCAAAAACTCTACCGATGGATATAGTATTGTAAAGCAATGCTAATAACTTTAAACGTATAATTGAATATGAAAAGGTAGTATGTAATTTGATTGTTTACGGACTGAAAAGTTTAAAAAAGATTTTTGTAAAGAATAATGTTAATGAATGTATTGTTTTGATATGCTTGGAAAAGCACAATTTGGTATGAACTGTAGGGTAAAATGTAATGTATAATACTAAATTTATATAAATAAATATTACTATTTTTAAAAATAAAATAAAATACTAGCCAAGAGCGTGTTAAGACACGAGCTGTATAGGGTTCCATATTTTTGTGCATGTTATTGTATATTGTAGGTATTAAAAGTACATATATTATGTAGTGTGTCAAAGTTGTATGTTACCTTCAAAGCTCTGCTTATTTTGGAATCAGATTGATCATGTATGAAAATCATCCCAGAATATTTTATGCTCTTCATTTACAATGTCTTTGCAAATAAAATTTATTATGAATAAAATTATGAAGGCTATCATTTAAAGTACTTACCTATGAAATATCAAACTAATGTTACTATAAATAAATCACTCTTACCCATGGTTCGGTTCGAACCGGTTCAAACTGGACTCGATCTTCAATAGATGGTAATATTGTATTTATTTCAGAACCCTATACGTCTCCACGAGCCTCCCCTAATAACGAGTGGGTTTCGGCCATAGTCCACCACGCGGGCCTTTAATTGTGATATCTCTGGCGTGCAAGTCTCGTAACTTTGACGTTGGAAAATATCAATATCATCACAAGTAGATACATACTTTTAGTGTAATTAGAACATAAACAACAGCTAACAGTTGACTCTCGATTTCTAACCTCCTCCGCAAGCCGTAGACCTAAATCTGAGAGTCGTGACCACCTCTATCCATGATCTTCAATTTGGCTACAATCCGCCAATTCGTCCTATCCCCGGCCACACGGAGAGCACATCGTAGACGAGAGAGAATTGAATGTGCTTAAAATGTGTTTAATTTATCAAGGTACGCCAACATTCGTCACGTCTGCTAAAGGGAAGCCACAGATCAGAGATGCGGGATACACATTCTCAAAACAAATCACGCACGGTTCGAAGACGAGGTGGCTATGTTCGACGCACTGCAGCAAAGGATGCAAAGCGTCGATACATACTGTTGAAGATAAAATTGTAGCACGCAAGCACCAACATAATCACACGCCGTCCACTAGGAATACACGCAAATCCTGAGCTGGAACTTGTAAGGTTATCAATTCTGTTGCTAATATCACATATGATGGTAAAAAACTATATGCACTTTCGTGTGTCCATGCTTTTTAGTACTACTTTAATTTTTAATAGTAACTGTGAGCTGGAAATACATCTTATATACATATAAAATTCTCGTGTCACAATGAAAGTTAACATACTCCTTCGAAACAGCTTTATCGATTTTTATGAAAATTTATATGCATATTCAGTAGGTTTAAGAATCGGCTACTATCTATTTTGCATACCCCTAAGTGAATGTTTAGGGGTAATGCCGAATTCAGTGGTTTTAATATGTTAGAAAGAGATAACCATATTTTACTGCCGCTTTTCCTGCTTTATTTCTCATTTCCTGTTTGGCAGATCCTGGGGCGAGTCAAACCTAAGGAAGTTGGGTTCAAGGTCATTCTAACAATATAAAAAAAATGTATACATTATGTTTTCGTAAAGTTTAGCAATTTAATCTATCCTAGTGCTGGGTCTAGAAAGACCTACCACGGAATGGCGGAAATATCATTGAGGGCGCATTTTGGCCCGTCGCCGCACTAAAAACTTATGATTATATTTAATGTATTGTAGGTTTTCTTGGGAAAGCACAATTTGGTATGAACTGTTTGTAACATGCTATAATACCTATGTATCTACAAATAAATATTTCTATTTCTAATAATAAAAAAAAAATTGATTCTATTCTGCATCTTGAAAAATATTTTTTATTAAATTTAACCCTGGCAAAGGTTTTTAATAAAATTTCGAGTTTCGTATCTTTAATTATTTCCACCAACTAAGACCATCTAACTAATGAAGACTTAAAATTCTTAAAGATTCCCAAGGGTTACTAAATAATAACCTTCCTTACACAGAATATGAAATTATCAACATAAAAGACAGTAAAATAGTCCTGTACAAAAACTATACATTCTCGCAGTGTGGCGGCTCGTTCCGTTACCAATATTGCTCCAAAAGGACGAGACTCCATTGTCCGGCTAAGCTGACGTTAGACAAGGATGGCAATATAAAGCAAAATAGTGTAATCGCTACTCATAATCATCCACCGCCAAAACTGGTTAAAATTAGTGGTAAATATTTTAGGGTATAATGTAACATAAAGCAAGTAAAATCTCACTCGGTTGAGAGCCCTCTGCGCTCACCCAAACAGTCCGCGTAAGGGTGTAAATTAAGACCTTATAAAAAAAATGTTAAATCTTAGGCTCCCGTTTTGATTAAGGGATGATATGTAGTAGGTAATCTATTTATTTGTCTGTTTGTACCTTTGTAGCATATATATATATATAAGGTATATGTGCTGTCAAAAAGTTCTTGCAATTCTTATTTTTGTTTTTTTTTTTGTTAAAAATGCCTAACTAAAAAAGTTATATGGCAACTTAAATTTCCCTTAAGAACTTTGTTTTATTTTTTAATTTGTATTAGAATATACTTATTATAATTAAATTATACATTTAAGATGTAGTTTAGATAACATCATACAAAGTTACGTTATTGATTATGACTGCTATTTTATTGTATATAATTTTATTGTCAACCAAGTCTTTTATTTATTACAATGGTAATCCCTAGAAAATAAATTAAAGTAGCTATTAGCCCTCATTCGCATTTCATTTTTACCGGACGTTAAAAAGCATTCAAACATAACAAATGCATTTCCAAGTACCAAGTACTATTTCCGAAGCCCAAAGTTGAAAATGCAACACCGCTCGATAAAAAAGCGCCGGGTTTTAAAAACGCTATCGTGTGAACATATACATGGGAATGCATTTGTTGTATTTGAACGCATTCAAACACTCTCGTGCGAATTACATTAATAAATATAAGTAACAAATAAAAGTATTATAGCTCACAAAGCACATTTAATTTACACAGAATCATACGAGGTTATCAACGTGAATAAAAGAAACAATATATTGTACAAAAAGCATACATTCTCACAAGCCGGCCCATCCTACTGTCACCAGTATTGCTCCAAAAAAGCGAGCAAACATTGTCCAGCTAAACTCACCCTGAATAAGGATGGGAGCATCAAGAAGGCAGATACAAGACACAACCATCCACCCCCACAACTATATAAGACTAGTAACGGACAGTATATTATGTTAAAATAAGTTTTTTATTAAATAAATAAATAAATATCCTGGGACATTTTTCACACACGGCCAATCTGATTCCAAACTAAGCAGAGCTTGTGATATGGTAACCATATAGCTGATATACTACATATACTACTTTTAAATCCATACTTATATAGATATTTACATCCAGACACAGGACAAACAGACATATTCATGCATACAAATGTTTCACACACATCAACAAATATGACAGGCCGGTTGGCTTTGTGGTAAGGGACATTAATTTTCAAGCCGTTGTCGTGGGTTCGAATCCCATCCAAGACAATTATTTCTATGCATGAATGTCTGTTTGTTCTGTGTCTGGGTTTACTTTAAAATGCAATTAATATCTATATATTGCATTTAACAGTACATATGTATATATGTAGTATATTTACTATCTGGTTACCATATCGTAAGCTCTAGTTTGGAATCAGATTGGATGTGTGTGGAATGTCCCAGGATATTGATTAAAATGTTACATTGTTAACTTACTTGCTTCTCAGTTATTTAGAACCGGTAGTAACATTGACCTTTATAAGAGCCATATTAGGGCGTAAACTGAATAAATGGCTTAGAATTATTTTTTTAGGATTATTGTTATAATATGAAAGTGTACTATACCTAAATAAATATGTAAAATTTATCATTTATCGTGTTTTTATTATAGTTTATATACCTACATATATACACAAACAAAATATTTGTAAATTGCAGTACTGCGTTCTGACCAAGTCGACATTTACATGTGTATTTAAAGTTGCCTAATAAAACTTAAAGTTAACTATGCATGTAACTTTTTTCCAAATAATTCTGCTAATACATGGTCTCCGTCATACTCCGTGAGTAATTATATAACAAATTATTTCAGTGCCTTATATTGAAAGGATCTACTTAGCGAATTCAAGGAACCCTTATCTGATGATTCAGAAGTACAGGTTTGTTCGAACAACGAGTGATACCCGGTATTGGAACTGTTCCCGGAAAAAGTCGGCCAAATGTTCTGCCAAAATTCGTTTTGATAAATTCGGAAATTTGATCAAGTATGATTTGCGACATACACACAAACCGTGTCGATATTACAAATCTGCAAGTGGAAAATATATTAAGCAAAGTGACTAATATTTCTCGATTTGTTAATAGAATAATAAACAAGTAAATTTATATGTAAAAATATTATTAGTAAGTTTTATTAGGGATGAACGTTGTCTCGTGCTCGCTCTCAAATGTAGTTCGATTCTACATATAGCTTAATCTATTCTCCCGCGCGGAGGACCTCACGCGGCTCAAGTATAGGTAGCATGATTAGCAAGCTAGATAGCTGTTATTTATTTGAGCCGTTTGGGGTGTGACTTTAGGACCGTGGGGTCCGGCTGCACACAGTCTGTTTCGACATGGTTTCCACAGATCTCTAGACGCTGCCCGTTGGTAACGTGCCCAGAAGTCTGGTGTCTACCTTGCTCAGATTGTCCGCGTACGGGTGTAACAGCCATCAGAGGCTAACACCTTCTAGTCCCGTCCAAAAAAAAAAAACCTTGCTTAAACGCATGAGTGTAGCAATCCAAAGGGGCAACGCCGCCAGCATTCTGGGCACATTACGAACGGTCAGCGATTTGGGAGAGCTTTTAAAAAATTTTTTTTCGTTACTTTTTTTAATTTTTTAATCTTTTTCTTATTGTATAGATTTAGTTTCATATAATTAATGTCATTATTTTATAAAACCTGTAAATACTATACATTGAATAGAATATCTATAGTAATAAATGTATAGGTGTATTTCATTTCCTTTTTCTATCTGCAACACCCTAACAGTTAACCGTGGGACAGCTCATATAAATTTATTTGGTTATAACTGCCTCCGTACGGTTCCACACGCCTATGACACTCCACAATAACGTAGCTTTCTATTGTGAAATAATTTTGAAAATTGGTTCAGTAGATCCAGAGATTACCCCTTACATCGTCACAATCTCATCGTTACCTCTCTATAATAATCTGATATGCCATGAAAACTTAATGGTATTATTGATTTCAGTGCCGCATTTTAAGAAGATATTTTTGGTTAATAATAAGAAACCACATCTGATGATACAGAACTACACGTTTGTTCAGACAAACAGCGATAAGCGATACTGGCATTGCTCTCATAAAGTAACGGCCAACGTGTTCGGCCAAACTTCGTTTTGATAAAGACGACCATCTCATCAAATATGTGCTGGAACATAACCATGTAATACCTCGTTACCATATGGTTGCTGGAGGTAAATATATCAAGTTGTCCTAATCTTAATATTGTATGGTATTTTATGAATTGGATTTTTGTATTTAGTAATCGAATTAGTCTTTAATGGTATCTCTTACCATCTGATTCTAATCTAAAATTGGTTATATAGCGTCTCAACATAACTATGTAAAAGTTAGATTACACTTTATTGAACACCAAAAGACAAAAAAATAACAGTAAAACTTAACTAAATGCACAAGTGGCGGTCTTATCGCTGAGGGCGATTTCTTCCAGACAACCGTTGGATGGAAAGGATTTTGAGTTACTATAAAAGACGGTGGTGCAGAAAATAATTAAATACATATATGTAATGTGATTAATAAGAACATAAATACTGTAGATGGTATTTTTTTTGTAATTACTTAGGTAAGAAATGAATAATTTATTACTTCTAGAATTTAAAGCATACTTTAAACTTACGTACGGATTCACGGTCCGCGTGGTGGACTATGGCCTAACTATGGCCTAAAATGAAACCTCATAGTGTTTTACCTTTGTGCTGTATTTATTTGTTTATGTACTATAAATAACATAAATTATAAGTAGTTTTAAGTTTATTTGATGTATTTTTAAGTTTATCTCAGTTATTTTATTTTTATTTTATTTTTCTTTATTAGGGATAACAACAGCCTTAAGCTAATGAGGTACATGACATAATTTATACTTATAATTAAGAGGCCAGTTATAGTTATCCACAAACTAGAATAATGAACTACAAGAATATCGTGACACTCGCCCAGACAGCGAGCAGCTTATTAGTAGGTAATACATATTTAAACTACATAGTTACAATTTATAGTGTATGTGTGGAAGTGAGTGTGAAGGTGAGTAGGTGGTGTGGATGTGTGGATGTGTGTAAGTGATGTGGTGTGTGAAAGTAACATTACATTTTTTTATAAAAGTTAATAATAATACTAGTAAATAAAGTCCAGTACAAATATTGGATTTAAATTTAAATGTTCAGGATTAATTTGGATTTGACCCTCTTTTTAAACGATTGTTTATTTATATTAAAGATATCAATATCGTTGAACCGTGTATTATACGTATTTAACAATCTAGTAAAGACAGCATTTTGCCCATAGTTAGTGGAATGAGATGGAACTTGAAACAAATTCGTGTGCCTGGTACGACGCTTAGGAACGTTAAATGTAACACGCTGTAACATCTCTGCGGAATCAATCTGTCCACGCAATATGTCATGTAGTAAACCCATGTCTAGCATAGTTCTACGCTCCTCAAGTGTAAGTAAATTGTATTTACGACAGTCTTCATTATAAGTAGCGGAAGAGTTACGGAATTTAAAATTTAAATGTCTAACAAATTTTCGTTGAATTCTTTCAATACTTATTTTGTACTTATCATAAAATGGGCACCATATAGGGCTTGCGTATTCAAGGAGACTACGCACATACGCATAATAAACTATCATTAGACTAAGAGGACATTTGAAAGGCTTACAAGTACGCATAACTAAGCCCAAATTACGATATGCCTTATTAGTAATAATATCAACGTGGTTGGATAGAAGCATCTTAGAATCCAGGTAGACCCCGAGGTCCCGCACAAGATTGACTTTAGCAATCGGTATGCTATTGAACTGATAAATAAAACTAATTGGTTTACGTTTCCGTGTGAAACTAATACATTGACATTTACTCACGTTAATTTTAATCCTGTTACATACATAGTTATTATAAAGGTTGTTGAGATCATGTTGTAGCTGTTCACAGTCAGCGGGAGTATTTATTCGCATGAAAATTTTTTTATCATCCGCATATAAAATATGTTTAGAGTAAGTTATACAATCAGGTATATTATAAATATACGCATTATAAAATAGAGGGCCCAGATGCGATCCTTGCGGTACCCCAGAGGGTATAGATATAAGATCAGATTTAAATCCACCAACAATGACAGCCTGCGAACGATTGGTAAGATATGAGCGTACCCATCTTAGCAAATCACCGTGGATTCCGAGAGTTTGAAGCTTATGGAGCAGGATGTCATGATCTACACGGTCGAAAGCTTTTTCGAAGTCCGTGTAGATCACGTCAACCTGTCCACCATTTTCCATTTGCTCGATTACATAATCTGTAAATAGTGCGAGATTAGAAATAGACGAACGATTTTTCATAAAACCGTGTTGCGATACTGGAATACTCCTAGACAATAACGGATAAATATTATTAAATACAAATTTTTCAAATATTTTGCTTATACAGTTAGTAATAGAAATTGGCCGATAATTCAGAATATCACTTTTTGACCCCTTTTTATGAACAGGAGTAACTTGAGCCATTTTCCACGTCGTGGGAAAGATACCTTCCTTCAAAGATCTACGAAAAAGAATAAAGATGGGCAGTTTTAAACTATCGGCACAAGAAAATAGAAATACAGGGGGGATTGCGTCTGGACCTGGACCCTTGTTAGTGTCTAGTGAGCGTAGTAACTTGTCCACGATGTCAACAGTTACCTCTAAGTTTGACAAAATCTCACCGCCACCTGAATCGTGATTTGTCTCGTGTATATTATCGTAGCCCGATTGAGAGGGAGCAATAAAGACACTTTCAAAAAATTTGTTAAATGTTAGTTAGTTAGTTAGTTAGGTAGTTAGTTTTTAAATTATTGTTCTGCTTATGGCAGTAGTATAAGTATATACCTATTTAACAGTAGTAAATATGTGACTAGGTATCTGACTATGTATCTAGTTACAATAGTACAAGTTATGATTATTCTGGATTTAGTGTAGTGTACCAATATAATTATTTAGTACTGTACCTACTTATTGATAATAAATAATATACCTAATTATTAGATAAATAAATGTATGTCAGTATTATTGCTATTATTATTTTTACTCACATATAAGACCAATATTTGTATAAGACAATATGTATAAGATATTGGATGATATAATGCCATTGGGGAACCATCTTTTTGTTTATAATTTAAAAAAATTACTGCTTGTATAATTTAAATGAATCACTTAGTGATTTTTACATGATTTGTTCCACAGAAAATGGTTATAGGATGGTGAAATCGCGTAAAGGCAGATATTTGGTACTATATAATGGTTATACGTACTGGAGGAGTTCTTCTAAACGCTGGTGCTGTTCATCTTCAGCGACCAGGATCAAGTGTCCAGCAAGAATTAATATCGACAGGAACGGAATCCTGCGAGAATTCAATGGAGATCATGTGCATGACGCCCCCAAAATTTATGAATCCAACCAAATTCTTTATAGGCAATACGGAAGTTTTCGAGGAACTAATGGAGAACCTCTTTAGAACCATTCCCCATATTAGAAGTAAGATATTACGTTATTTTTGTTAAATAAAAATATTATTAAAAACAAAATGATACATAATTACTGTAAGTAAATGTGTAAGACCGTAGTGTGTACGCACAAAAGATTAAAAAATAAATAGTCTCACCTTTTCATTGTTAAACTCTTGTAAAAATTCCAAAAAGGTCCAATTTTCTGTACATTGGTTTATTAATTAATAATAGTTTATACTTAGAATAATCATAAAATTTTCTGTGGAGTATTTGTTACGGAATGTTTTGGGTAACTTACTTCGTGTATTAATTAAAATTTGTTAAATACGTTACTAAAAATTTTATGAAGATGGAAACATCAAGTAAGACATTTGTGATAGTCTTACAAAGAAATGGCTGATCTGTAACACTAGTATCTATATGTTTTGAATATTACATGTCATTATTTAGTTAAGTAATAAACCTAATGTTGGGAAATTTTTTTTTTTTTTTATTATTCCTATAATTTTACTTACGAACCCATTTTTCGTATTTAAAAATTCTCATGAAATTGTTTGATTTTCAGTAAAATTCATGATGTCACAATGCGGTGACAGGTTGATAAAACTCGGTGACTTCACCTTCACGAGGGACTACTTCGACGGTGACCACTGCTACTGGTCCTGCTACACTCATAACAACCTTGGATGTCCAGCTAAAGTATACACGGAGAAGAACAAGTTAGTCTATGCAAGGAACCAACATAATCATATACCTACGGAGTTTTTTGTTTGACACCTACTTTGATGCCTGTATTGTCATGACCACAGACCTATAATCTAAATAGATAACGTAAGTACCTCAATTTGAGAAGACCATCTCTTCAAACGAGGTGTAAAAAGAGTCCTTTACGGTAGGCAGCGCGCTAGTGATACACCCGGTATTACCGGTGTTCATGAGCATCGGTGACCACTTTCCATCAGGTGGGCCGACTGATCGTCTGTTTTCCTAGGCAATAAAAAAAAACCAGACGTGTCACTTTTTCTTTGACTCCAAAAGGCAATAACGGTCGATCGCGGACTAAATGACTATAAAGTAGACATTTTTGCTACTTTTTGACACGCGAAGTACATAGTCTAGTTAGATTATAGGTCTGTAAGAGTGTCTCTAAAGACGGAACTACTATGATAGTTAATATAGCGGCTTCTATCAAATAGTTATATACTAGACTACGGTGAAAAGGAGGGTTTATGATGACAACTCTAGTCTTATTCGTTCCGTCTTGATACAATAGTTAGGTAAAGTACTAATTATCTTTATTTGTAAAATGATCAAAAACCCCAATGGAATTTCGAGATGACTAATATTTAACGTACTAAAGAAATGTTTTTAAAGATCTTTAGGCAAATAACTAAGTGTAAAAAGGTTTGATTCATTATTTAATTATTTACCTATAGTATTAAGTAGATGAAATTGTCAATCAATAGAAACAGTTACCTATTTTATATGATCTACCTAATAATTATAACTTAATCTTATTTCTTAGTTTGCGGTATTATTATAGGGTTTTTCAATTATAAGTTTCAAAAAGCTGTGTCATCTAGAGAAGCTATATATTTTCCTCATTAATTGTGTCACTTCTCACTTGCCAATTTTTTTGGTTTTAGTGATATAATGTGCCTATAAAAATGTATTATTCATACTATTTATATAAGTATATTATTAAACAATAAGGTGCTAATAATGTGATAGCTAATTTGTGATCTCTTTTTTGTAATCTCTTGCCTTTTTTTCTTATTAGTTACTGTAGTACAAAATAGTAGCATATCCTTTTGTATTTTCAGTATTACTGCATTTGTGTTCTGTGCTCTCTATTATAAATAATAAATTAAATTACATTACTCAGTTTTATTATTTTTCTATTTTACTATTTTGAAAACATTACCTACCCATATTTACTACCAAAAATATTGGATGTCCCAGGATATAAATATTGATCTTCATTGCTCAATGATAAGAACTTTTATTTCGTATTCTAAGATAACCTAAAATTAAATTTCTCAACAGATTTACTGTACATGTCTTTATCAAATTTTCTTTAAAAGCTTACGTACAGATTTAACTTTTCAAAGTACTAGTTGGCTTTTCATATCATAGGGCGCCACTAATTAAGTGATATTTCCTCAGGTTTACAGCGACAAGCGTTCTTCATCCAATCTCTTAGAGGGAAACCATTGATCGTCTTCAATAAATACACCTACTGCAGACATTCGGTTAGAAACGGCGTTATTCGATGGACCTGCTCCACACACTCATACAAATGCTGCAAGGCCGTCATGAAGACAAGCGGTAAACATATCATCGAGGTAAAAGGACACCACAATCATGATGCGTCGGAATTGCTCATAAATCGTAGTAAATCTACATTCGATATTACAACAAATTTATTGGGTCATGCTGTGGCTACACAAGAATTCACGTATTAAATACTCAAAGTTTTGTAGATCAAATACTAAATTCAAGGAGATTTCAAAATTTAGGCTTTCAAATTTTTACAAATGCCTGTAAAATTGCTTTGATTTTAAATCTAACGTTAAAGTTAATTAAATCAGCAGGATTTTGATAGTTGTTGATCATAGAATGAGCTTTGGTAATAAAGTAGATAATAATACTTATAATATAATTTTATTGTTAGCAGCTATTTATTATAATGAGTGAGAGAAATGAAGGAGAGCTCTTGAATTGATTGAGTGCGAAGCAATATTAAATTATACGATAAAGTTTCAGATGTTTTATAGTTATTACATTTTTAAGTTAAATTACTGAAATTACTTTCAGTGATAACACTGTATGGTGCATATCATTGAGACTTATTTAAGCAATATGAAAGAGTAATTTGATTATTTATCTGTTTGTTAGCCGAGTAATTTGTTTTACTCTGTATATATTTATTTATTTCTTATCTTCAGAGTTGTAAATAAATTCTTCAATCGTAGGTAAGATGAATTAGTCATGAATAGTCTAGTATGTTTGATAGTAGTAACTATTGCAAATTTATCATTATCTATTGTGATATTTTTAACGTTTACAAGCCTCTATTTTAGTGTGTTTAGGTTAGATTTTTCTAATGTTGAGATTCAGAATTTTGAAATTTTGAATTTTTGTGACTTTATTTTCGATTGTCATGATCTCAATAAATAATAAAATACATTATAAAATAAATAAGTGACCGTTGATTATCTAAGTTCCTACAGATTTTCTTTAATTGATCAATCCGAAACTGTAGCTAAGTTTTCTTAAAAGTTATAGTATTAACTTTAAATATTTTATAACCTAATAATCATCTTACGATTTTATAGGTATTACTAAAATAGTGTCGTTTATAGAACGAACATTTGTAATATAAACATAATATACATACATTTTGTATACTTTCCTACCTTATTGTTGTTCATAGAATTTAGAATATGCTGTGAATTAGTTAAGAAACATTTATCAACAATGGTAGCTGAATTTGATAACTCTAATAAAGTGAATTGTAGCGTGTTTGTATAACTTTTATTTTGTTATTAATGTACATGAACCTTTGCCAGCCTAAAAAGTTAACAACAAATTCGCAAGCAAATTCCTTAATAATAGTAACAAAATACATTATAGCAAAAACTAATATAGTTTGAGAAGTGATGTGAGAAGTGGTATCGGTACCAGTGCTATAATATTATGTTCAGAGCTGCACTAAAAAGCTACATTTAAATACCTATATTTCTAGATCTTACATACATTATTATTATAATTCAATTTATCAGTACGAGTGTTTTATTTATAGGTGACATCTGTCCGGTCTGCGGGGACACCACCAGCGGTATTCACTATGGTGTACGTACGTGTGAATCTTGCAAGGCGTTCTTCAAACGGGCTATCAGCTTAGAAACAGCAAAGAAGTTCCTGTGCGCAACAAAACTTGGATACTGTAACATTACTCGTTTTAACAGGTCCTTCTGTCAATATTGTAGATTCAAGAGATGTATCAAAGCCGGCATGATGCCAGATCTTGTGAGAAAGAAAAAAGAAAGGGGTGGACGAGCGAAAATTTATCACAAAACAGCCTAAAATGTATGGTTACTTAAAGTGTCCGTAAGAAAATTAATGTTCTTTGATGTTATTCATCGACTGATTTGGACATGGTAAAGTAAGTTTTTTATTGAACTAGGTAGTTTCGATTTTACCATTGGTGTTTCTAACTATTACCTTTACATCCACTGCCGTTATTGTCTAAAATATATTCTATACCACTTAATCGATATAGGTTTATATATAAGGTAAATCATAGTAAAACAATCTTATTTCGTTAATATTGAAAGTATTTTATAAAATCACAATTATTATAGAATAGGCTTTGAAACTAAATTATATGATTATATATATTGTTGTATTATATTCAGGGATTCAAGAAAAATAATGTTTGATATTATCGAGACTAAAAAAGTGCCAGTGCTCTGTTTGCACTAAAATGTAGTGTGCCTTGAATGGACTAAATCAAAATTTGAATCTAAATATTTTAGGGCAAAAATGAATTTGAATTTAGTACCCGATTTAGCTTGAAGAACCAAGCGGGTAACTAAATAATCAAATTGTGTGTATTTTAACGGACTGTTTGAATTGGCAACACTGACTTTCATGCTACAGGTCGTAGGTTCGTCGACCGTATAGGTCGTATTTCTGGGAGTAGGAAATTATCAATACATGTAAACATGTTTTTGAGAGCAGTTCCATTTTATCAGCCTATTTTATTCTAAAGTTTTAAGGGCATCCTATCAGATCTGAATAAATGTCTAAGATGACATATGTCACCAAAATTATTTATAAGAATTGTTAGTATTTAAAATTCGGAATCCATGGTAAGTAATTATATATCAAATTATAAATAGTTAAGATAATCTGACTCAGTGAAATTGTATCAATTATTAACTTTGACGTAAGGTATTACAGTAGGTACATAGATAAATAAATCTATCAAAAACCAAAGTAGAAAAGGTGCATTAAAATAAACTATATGTTACCATTAACTTGTATAATAACATTAATAATGTTTTTTAGTTTATAAATTTATAATTAAAGATCAGAAAGACTTTATGTTGTTTTACATTTATGCCTTATTCAAGGTTTAATCATGTTGGGTTGGTAATAAGGTAATTTTAGATTAAGTTATTCAAACAAAGATCTTATTACAAAGCAGTAAAACACCATTTTCTTGCAGCAATGTGTCCGATATGCAACGACGTCGTCTCCGGTTTGCACTACGGGATCAAGACTTGTGAATCCTGCAAGTTATTCTTCAAGAGAACTATACAGACGAGTAAACACGATAACTATACTTGTATGCGTAATAAGAAGTGTAATATTAATGTGGTTTCGAGATCCTGGTGTAGGTACTGCAGGTACAAGAAATGCTTGAAGGCTGGCATGATAACCCACATGGTTAGAATCAAACCTGCACTATATAGGTTATAGTCTATATATATAAAACAAAGTCCCCGCCGCCTCTGTCTGTCTGAACGCGATGAATACAAAACAACTGAACAGATTTCTTGCGGTTTTCACCAAATTACGGAGTATTTCATGGGAAAGGTTTTTATGTATAATACATCATCTTGGACCCGGTAGGTGGCGCTGGTGGGCAGAACGAAGTCTGCCGGGTCCGCTAGTACTTTATGTAATACTAGTGGCTCCCGCGGTTTTTCCGCGTACCCGGGAGTTTCAATTTTCCCGGGTAAAAAGTAGCCTATGTCCTTTCTCGGGCTCTAGACTAGCTGCTAATTTAATTTAAATCGGTTGTGTAGTTTTAGCGTGAAAACGAGACGGGCATAGTTACTTTCGCATTTATAATATTAGTTCGGATCGGCGGCTTTATTTCTATATTATAAAATATTGTTTTTTTTTTTATCACATATAGTATACACTGTTTAGCTTTAGTTTTTATATCTAATAGGGTTTGAAATATATGAAGAAATAATAAGTAAATATATTGATTATAAAGAATATCATGTGTTTGGTAAATGGGGAGATTTATACCTACATTTATATAGGTATTAATGCTAAGGATAGGATTATGTAAATTTACTATTATACAACAGCAAGAAATGTTTAATTATATTTCAATATATATTATTGTTACAAATAAAGTTAATAGTATTTTGTTAAATCAATTCGAAAGTGCAATATTTTTTAATTTTCATTTTTGTGTTTGTATAATAATAAACAAATCCAATAACTACTAGTGTTAAAATGTAATTTTATATTTCAATAAAAATTTTAATATGTTTGCCATTTTGATTTGTTATTTCATGTTTTTAATAAATACTTTTCTCCCTTTTTGATCACATTTCTGTTGAAAATTATGTTACTCTATTACCTTTATTTCATGTAACTATTTACTTATGTATTCAGGTTTTACTGGACATAAAATAAAAAGGAATATTTGCAATTGAGTGGAAACCTAAAAACTGGTAATGTGCCTGAGTATTCCTCCTCCCTATAGAACCCAATAAAGTAAATCCTATGGATAATAATATCTCTAACTTAATATCATCATCATCTCATATCCACTGCAGGAGCATAAGCCTCATAAGTATACCAAATTAAAAATGTAACTGTAAACTGTATTTTTGATTTCAGATGGACTAACACCTCAGTACAGTTGGTCGCGATTGGGCAACGCAATAATATTGTTAGGAGAGCACAGATTCAAAAGGAGATCGAAACACATCAATCAGAAAATGGAAACTCACTGGGTTTGCAATAAATGTGATAAAGGTTGCAAAGCTAAATTGACAACTCTAAACGATGCAATAGTCAAAATATATAATGTACACGACCACGACGGGCAAAGAAAATGTAAATAGGACTTTTTGGTTATTTTGACAGTTGCAACTTATAGTGTTGCCGGTTAAGGCCCCGATATTTCGGCAATATTGCCAGTGTCAAGGTAAAATAAATTATTTGTCTGAATAAACCCTAAAGTTGTACTAATATATGTCATAATTAAGCTTAATGTAATATTAGAAAGTAATAGATAAATTGCATGTTTGTTAGAAATGATGTTACAGATATAATAAACACCTTCCATGGGTAAAGTAACTGAATAAGCTTTAAAATGTGAATTTGTATATTTTGGTACAGTAAAAAGTGCAGTTTGCGACCAAATAAAAGTGTTCTTATTAGAAATATTATATTTGATTATACAGTGGTTACCTTAAACGTATTTTTCAATATAACAGTTTTAAATTTAAAATACTAATAATAATGTTACCCAGCTTTTTATCAACCATTTTCCTGTCATTGTTTAAATGTGGCCTTAATTAAGTGACTTAAAGCTAAGTTAATCATGTTAGGATGACTTAAATAATAACTTTAAATCAAGTTTTGTTATTAATTCAGACAGCCCGGTTGGCTTTGTGGTAAGCGACCCTGACTCTCAAGCCGCGGGTCGTGGGTTCGAATCCCAACCAGGACAAACATTTGTATTCATGAATATGTCTGTTTGTTCTGTGTCTGGATGTAAATATCTATAATATGTATATATTTAAAAGTATTATAAAATATGTAGTATATCAGCTATCTGGTTACCATAACACAAGCTTCATTTGAAGCTTACTTTGGAATCAGATTTGCCGTGTGTGAAAAATGTCCCAGGATATTTATTTATTAATAAATCAAGACCTATGTACTTATTTTTACAAGTTATTATTATTTTTGTATATTCTGAATTGAAATAACATTGTAGTTTATTATTAAAAACTAAGTAGACAACAGTGAATAATGTATGTGTGACAATTTGTGATGTTCTAAAAGGCTATATGTTAGGTGAAACATTCCAAAAAAGCTTATATTTATATATACTAATAATTATTATTTAAGTGTTAGTAAATAATGATTTAAACAAGAGACATGCCTCTCGCTTAGTCGATACGTAATACGCACAAAAGACAAAAAATACCATTTCATTGTAATACAAAGTTAGCCTTCATTCGCACGAGAGTTTTTTTAACGGACGTTCAAAAAGCGTTCAAACATAACAAATGCGTTCCCAAGTACCATAATAAGCTCTATTTCCAACGCCCAAAGTTGAAAATGCAATACCACTCTATATTAAAAACCTCGCGTTTCACGCGAATGCATTTGTTATATTTGAACGCTTTTTTAACGTCCGTTAAAAAAACTCTTGTGCGAATGAGGGTTTACACAGCGCAATTTTTTTTGTATTTTCCAATTTTAATCATGATAATTATGATCCTTGTTACAATTCATTATTTTATTAAAATATGTATAATTTAATGAATTATTACTCATTAATTTAAATGACTAAGATAATTAAATATGATTTGATTGTTGACTGACACTGTACATTTTTAATATGTGCTACTACGAAACCTGACTTTTTATTTCTTAATAAGGATACAGTTTGTAATTGAAATATATTTTATATACGTACGATACTTAGGCCTTAATATTTAATTAGCTTAAGATATAAGTTATGTTTTTCACAATAAGGTTAGCATGTTAAAATTTAAATTAATTTTGTAATTGAAATAAAGTTATTACATTATTCATATTTCGTTTTTTTTTATGTTAAGTTTAAGTTCTAACCGAGTTTCTGAATGTCTAATGAAGATTATTTAAGGGCTTTGCCCATTATTATAATGAACTTACGTAAATTTTGTGACAAACATTTTTTTTATTTTTTATTTACTTCATTTTAATTTACAATAATATGTGGGGGGACATTTAAAGCTAATAAGAAACGAACCTTAATATATTTTTGTATAGATACCCAATAGAACATCTGAAATAGGGATTATTAAAGGAAGCTATAAAAAAATTATAATTAAATAGCAATAACATTTATTAGTAACTCAAGAAATTAATAAATGTAATATAGGTACCTATCTACAAATAATATTAAAAATAACTAAAAAATCGTATCGATTGTTCACAACTTTTATTGTTTAAACACAAAGATGATATTACAAAAATATTAAAACAACAAACAAACATTACTTACATTAGTATAACCTCATAATGAAATATATCCTAAAAATGTACTGTAATTTATTACATACTTACCTATTCTTTAAAAATAAAGGTAACTAAATATTTTGTTTCTGTTCAATTCTGCGTGTACGATATCATAGTCTTTATTTTTAATAGCATAATTACATGTTGATTACTTATAATGAAAACCAATAGATTCGTATACAAAAAATTTTAGGTAAAAAGCTTTAGCATTAATAGTAAGTATTTATAAGTGCTTGAGGCATATTTGAACAAAAAAAAATTTGATTTGATTTGATTGATTTGTAATTGTCTAAGTCAACCATTTTCCCCCCCCATGCTTATGTGTACCATTGGCCCCTAAATCTAATTTATACTTAAGTTAATCTATATACACATTTCACAGTGCAATAAAATGTTAAGAGAACGAAATTATAAATACCTACTCCTTTCTCCTGTCAACTGATCTTTTAACGCCCAATGTTAATAATCTATCTCCAATCCGTAATTAAAACCAACGAGTTGTCAAAATGGACGGATAGCTTATTGGCAAGCAAAAACTATCATTTTCGAACAGATTTGATCGATCGTAAATCAAAGATAGATTGATTTTAAAGCTTCACCCAGAAAATGGATTGATATATCAATCTTAGATAGCAAACAATGGATCAGGATTGATTATTGACATCGGGCAAAGTCGAACGTTTTATCCTTAAAGATTAAAAAATATTGTAAAAATAATTGATTTTAGAACAAAGATTTTGAACAAAGCACCTTTTTAATATTTAAGATAAAGATGATACCAAAACTTTTTCAGTCGGTTCAGTTCATTTTTTTTTACAATTCGTCTTTTATTTATTATAAAAAATATGTGTACAGAATTATAATTACGTATGTATAAGGGCACGTCTTTATTAGGCGCACAATTAGCGAACTAACTATAATGAGTTGCGTATACAGCGTATACACCTCGCGCATTGTTTCCTGTGAATCGGCCGCTCACTGAATGAGGCGGCAAGCGAAACGCCGCAAACTGCGTACTATAAGCATGGTATAGACATTCCATTTAACTGGATGCTGATAAGAAATAATGTGTTATAAACTTGATTTTGAGAAAATGGCGTTTATAGATCATATTGTGTACCTATGTGATTGACGCCTTTTTAAACGACTTCAAAAAGAAGGAGGTTCTCAATTCGACTGGTATTATTATTTTCTTTTCATGATATAAATCCATTTTTATGTACTCACTTTTGTAGAATGTTAAATACGCCATACATTATAAAAATCTTTATTTTCGACTTTTTGTGGGTTGACATTATTGCTTTTTTTTTTTGACGTGACAACGTCTTATAAATTGGTTTGCCGGGTGACACTTCAAGAAACTGCGTTACGCTCCGCTCACGTAACGTGACGCTATGTTTTAAATTGTTACTATTATTTCATCCTTCTTCCTACTATACGAATGAATATTCACATTAAAATTATTTTACCACTCAAAGTCGTTGTCACGTAAAACTTTACAGGCAACCATTTTTTTTTTTTTATCTAGGATGGGCTTGCATTTGGTCTCTGACCCGTCCATACAAGACGCTGCCGAAACCTAGGATGGAGCATGCTTGCCCAGAAGAAACCTATTCACCCTAGCCTTGAAAATTATAAGATTGCTTAACAGCATCCAACTATGGGAATCCTAACTGAAACCATACAGCTTGCTGCTAACTCTGTGTCCTAAGATGCACCTTAAGTCCTAATTAAATATAAAAAAAAACATGATCATGCATTCATCTGCGTCAATTACTTTGAATCTGATAGTCTAGAAGATCTTCTCATGATGGTATCTCCTTCCGGGGTAAACATATGGTTATGAGGTTTTGTTTTGACAATAACATCGTCGATCATGCTGATCACCGACTTGCATCCCCTGCTGTGTTTGACACATCGCCACCAAGTCCTGGATTTATTAGCACGACGTAACCCGTATCTGTAGCCGTGGGAAAACAACATCTGATGGCCTCTTTCTGTGAGCACAATTGTATGATCTGTAAAAGAAATACCATGTTTTAGTCTTTACCATGTAAAAGCTATTGGTATATAGTCTAAGCTTTAATATGTATAATATGTTACTATGTCTATTTTGTAGATACCTTTCTAATAACTAATTAAGGCTATTATATTTGTAGTGTGGGTACAATGAAAGTGTTAATATTAGAAATATTTTATTAGTAAGTAGGTTTAACATTTTTTATAAATTAAACAGTTTGTTACATAAAATACTTAACTTGTTAAACTTTTTATTGATCTGATAATATTGAAAAAAATACATGTATTGACAATTTGTTTGTCATTGTTACAATATAATGGACTACACTAAGTTATTAAAAAATAAGTAGTTATAAGTTAAACATAATAAAATTTATAAACAGTTTTTCATACATGTAACTGATAGGTAGGTATGTTAAAAAAAAATTATAATTTCATAATATTTATTGTACACTTGAAATTAAATAAAGTTCTTACAGTGTTTATATTGTTGTTTTATTAACATGATTATAAATCCTTATAGTTTAAAAAAGACACGTACATATTACTGCTTTTGGTCAAATTCCCCTTAACTTAAATATTTAAAATATAATTGGTCATCGAGAAAACCTCTTAATTATCCCATTACCTTTATATTATTTATTATTTCATCGACTTTTATTTACTATTAATATAATATATAATATTTAGATATAGGTACATATTTTTTTTTATCATCATCATCATCATACATATTTTTATAGTAAATAAAAGTTTCGTAAGTTAAGTTTGTAGTATATTATTATTAATGTAAAACAAGCTTTTTAGGTAGGTTATTATTATAGTCATCATAACTCAATTCAATTAAATCTAGTCAAAGATTTTAAAGTCTAAAATATCTTCGGTCATAATACATTCACCGTTCGACGTATAAATATGATTATGCGGTTTAGTTTTGATAATAACATCGTCGATCATGCTGAGGATCGATCTGCATCCTTTAGTGTGTCTGACGCATCTCCACCATGTCCTCGACTTGTTGCTTCGACGGAGACCATACCTGTACCCGTCTACATGTAGCATCTTGGTCCCTCGTTCTGTTATTACTATTTTATATTCTGAAAGAAAAATGTCATGTGAGTGAATGTCCTTGAAATAGCCGACCTACCCCCTCAGCACTCATTCCCATGAGAGATTTTTTGACACGTTAAAAAAACATTCGAACACAACAAATGCATAATATGCTCTATTTCCAACGCCCAAAGTTGAAAATGTAACACCGTTCGATAAAAAAGCGTCGCGTTTTAAAAACGCTGTCGTGTGAACATATACTTGATAATGCATTTGTTGTATTTGAAGGCTTTTTAACGTCCGTCAATAAAGCTCTCGTGCGAATGAGGCCTGAATGTCCTTCTGATAGCCGACCTGCCCTTATCGTGTAACTCTATCTCTTTCTCGGAATGCCGATTTCATAATACATTGACGGTTTAGTGCGTGCGTAGAGGGAGACAGCAGGCGTGGGGCGCGCAATGTAATAGAAAATCGGCTAGGTGGACAATTGCGAGAAAGAGAGAGTTAGAGGGGTGGGGGGCTTGAAGCTAGTTAGAATACCAGAGATAAAGAAGTTTCGCGTTGCATTTTATTCCTATTGTGATTATGAAGTAAAAAAAATCCTAAAGCTAACTTTAACTGTCTTTATTGAATTAATAACTAACTAATTTATTTACATAGATCATTAAATTGAGATCATTTAGTAACAATTTATTAATAGTTTATTTTTAACAAATCTCTCGTTATAAGTCTAGTAGTTTTTATATCAAGTAACATTTCACAACAAATAGTTGGTAGTTCGTGGGTTTATGAGTATTTGAGACATATTACAAGGACTGCTTAATACATATCCAACGGTCAAAAGCTGCCTGAGTCATATAGAGATCAATTTAGAGCAGAATACAAGGGGTTATGTCATTTGAAGCAACCGTCAAATTTGCTTTATCATATATTTACATCAAACAGTCAACAATATTTAAACATCAGTCTGTTAATTAGTCCACTTATGATCGAATCTTGGACCATTAAAAAGCTACATATTATTTGAATATACGAGAGGCACATTCATCATATTATCAACAAATCTCGTAGGTTCAAGTTTAATTTAAACATCATTACATCGATTTCTACTGCCAAGCAACAAAACTCTTCAAGAAGGGAGTGAAAAGATTTTACAGGGTCGGCAACGAGTGAGACGCCCCTGGTGTTGCAAGCGTCCATAGGCTACGATAAAGCTGTCCTATCAGATGAGACCGTATGGCTGTTTGCCACCTTTGACGGTTAAAAAAAACAGATTTTAAGAATATCCTAGGCCTATCTATTAGTAGTTTAGTTAGATAGGTGGGTGTGTGTGTTTGTTCTGCTTGTCGACGACGGTGTGTCCGATGGTGACGACGAGCGCGTGGCAGGCGCGCGCGCGGCTCTCGGCGCACAGCCACTTGACGCGCGACGAGCACACCGAGTGGCGCGTGTAGCGGTGCCCGCGCAGCCGCATCACCTTGCCGCCGATCACCGACGTGCCGAACACCGGACGATCTGGACCACAATACACCCGTTTGGTAAGTAGAAAGACTCGAAATTGGTACACATTTTATGCCTCTAATATATTACTTAGCTAATACTCACAGAGATAGTAAACAGTAGGAAATTGATAGACAATATTTTTATGGTATTTTTTTACTTTATATAGTTCTATATATATTTAAATAATTGATAGGATTAATCGTTAAATTGTGGAGGATGATTATGCTCGTTACGACATCTAATGATGACACTGTCGACAGTATGAATGACTGCTTTGCATCCCTTAGTGGCGTGTGTCCCGCACGCCCACCGGATTTTCATTCCATTAGTGCTATGCTTTAAAAACTTGTGGCCTGCCATTAATATTATTTGAGCACCTCTGTTCGATGTCTTAAATATTGGTCCTGGAAAAATAATTAATTAATTTCACTATTCACCATTTTGAAATTATCACTAGTAAGAGCGAGGCCCCATTGGTGCGGTGCGGTGCGGTGCGTTGCGTCGGGATGCGTCCATACGATTGCGATCGCGTGTCATAAAAAATGTATGGACGCATCCCGACGCAACGCACCGCACCAATGGGGCCTCGCCCTAAAGCAGTATACAAGCGTCACACATACTCATTCAGCGACACACCCAGATTATCTATCCCTTTCGTAAAACATCAATTAGTAAGGGACAACAACAAAATCTGGGGCTGCATCGAGAAATTTGTAACAGTTTGACAGGCCTTTACATAATAAGATAAAAAAAATGATAAAAACATTTTATTTACTTTAGGAAAGACAATTTAGCAACTATAGTGTCATTACATACGCTTTATATTGTGATTAAACAAATATAAGCACGAATAGTAATAATAAATACATACGTATACATGAGTGTATCCTATTTTAGTTACAATAATAGTACCTACCCTAAATACAGGATGATAGTTTATTTTATATACTAATATAATTTGGTTAACAGTTGACTAGATAGGATCAAAATCTTGAAGAAAAACTTCTTAGTCTCTTCGTACTTTGTTGTCCGAAGTTAAGTGATTATAATTACTAATATTAAAGGTTTTACATTGGTATATGGTGACTTTGATATATCAAGTAAGGTATTACATATGAGTAGCTGTTCAATGCATTTCATTGTAACAGATGAAGCAGAGGGTTTTGTTGCACGTTTTGCATTCGGTCGGCGTCTGTGTGGCCGTGATCCTGTTGTCGCACGGCGTGTATCTCTTCGCGTTCTTCATGTAGCAGCCGTGGCACGGCTTGGTGACGATCCTGCCGTACGAGTCCTGCGGGATCAGCGTGATGCTGTGCTCGCGCTCGGCTAGAGGCAGCACTTTCAGTGGGCACTCGGGTAGTGCCGATGTGCTTGCTTTTGTGCTTGCTGAAGTCCCCGCTGAAGTGCCTGCTGACGTCCCTGCTGTGGTAGCTGCTGTAGCCCCTGCTGAAGTACTTGCTGATGTCCCTGCCGAAATGCCTGCTGAAGTAGTTGTTGAAGCGGTTGTTGAGGTGGCTGCTAAGGTGGCTGCTGAAGTGCTTGCTAAGGTTCCTACCGCAGTGCCTGTCGAAGGAATATCAGAATTTAATATGGGAAAATAAATACGATAATTGAAAACAACATCGATTAAAACTATGTAGGTATTTCCGATGATAAACGAGATTTCAAAGATAGAATAAACATGTTAGGATAGAGTATAGGTTGCGTACCATTTTAAAAAAATAAAAGCTTTCAGAAATATCAATTTATTAGATACTTAAGTATAGTTATTTACAAAAGTTTTTAATTCCTATCTAGCTATTTATATTCGTCCAAAAGACACAAAATTATGTGACAAAGTCTGTCAAAGACAAATTATGTATCTATCATCATAGATATTGACCTTATTACAAAAAAATATTTATTATTATATTAGCCGTATGATTATTCATTATAATTATTGTTTTCGCACTCTCAAATGTATAGCAAAATGCATTGCGGCCACGGCAATGCGCCCGCCAATCTTCAACGACGAAGATATGATATTATTATAGTCGTTATAAATTCCACTTTACACTCGGTCCCATAAATGCTTCAATTGTCATACCAACTTATAAGTTTGATCACCGCCTAGGACAAACATTTATGAGCATGAACATGTCTGTTCTGTGTCTGGGCGGAATACCAAAGTCAGCAATATTAAGAATAGTAGATACATACACAGGATTTTTATTGGTAAATAAATTTTTTACACGGTTGGTGAGTATGTTCATTGTTACATTTCATAACTTCATTTTCGTATGTGAGTATGACAGCTGTGCAGCCCTTGCTGTGGTGCGACGAGCAATGCCATCTTGTTTTTAAACCTATAGTGCGATGTTTTGAAAATGTGTACCCCGACAGTTGGATCAAGGGGTTGCCGCGAACTGATGTGACGAATGTTAATGTACCTTAGATCAAAATAATATATATTATAGTACCTATATTAATAAAATAAAATCCTTACATAAGTATAATATTTCACAATTAGGTAAATATAGAATAAAGTTTTCACTGAACCTAAAATGCTACATAAAATTACAATGAATTTTGTCGCATCATCGGTGGTGGTAGATAATGCAAAAATAATGAATACTATGGTCAAAATTCAGGTGGCTTTCGCTAGCATTGTGATTCAAAATATTTGTCATCCACTTTAACAAACGTTAAGAAAAACAAGTGTGCTTAAAAACAGTTTTATTACAATAAATATATAATAGGTAAGATAGTCTCACTGAGAAAATAATAGGTTAGACTAAATAAAATACTACTGAATTCGATCCTACTGAATGACCCTTTTACCCTGACACTTGGCTATAGGGATTAGGACTGCATCGTGGACTATGGCCTATAGGCCATGAGGGGGTATACCCCCTCATTGTTAGGGGAGGCTCGATCTTCTCGGTGGAGACGTCTATGTACTGATGATGATGATGAATTACACATTTATTTGTGTCTGTGTAAAGATGACGGCTGGTGATTATGCTCGTTTTTACATGCAACAATTTCATTGTCAATAGTATAGAGAACTGCTCTGCACCCTCTCCTGTTGTGCGAAGAGCAGAACCACCTCGTCTTCCTACCGGCAACCCGTTGTTTTGCGAACGTGAAGTCTGCTATCTTGATCAGTGGCTTACCTTTACAGGATATGATGAATATTGCCGTACCTATAAAAAACATATAAATAAAAACACATATCAATCACCTACAACCTATTAAGCAACTATAAAGTTATTGTTTAAAAGCGTAAGCTAAAGAAAATAGTAATGTTTAAGAGTGAATTTATTTATTTAAATCATATTTAAATCATAGTAGACAATATGCACTACCCAATACGAAACATCGAAGTAAATCTAAGATTTACTTACTTAAATTATATCGATTCCTCCGAGTTTCGTTGCAACAGTAATTTCAACGAAAATATAATTTGTGATAAATGTCAAATAAAATATTCGAAAACAAATAAAGATACGGTATTTAAAGTTTTTATTTGAAGTGTTTTAATAAAAAAAATTATGTAACATACTTAATTAAATATACCTAGAGTATTTAAAGATGTTATTTAGTCGTGTGGAGGGCTGAGGTCGGTTTGTTAATGATTATGTTCATTAATAAATCGAATTACTTGGTTAACATTGGTGTGGGTGATAACGGCAGCTCGACATTTATTTTTATAATGTAAAGAGCATTTCCATCGAGTTTTATGTGTACAAATTTGGTGCCGATAAAATTTGTATCTGTCCATAATAATCACACGCCCGCCACGCATGGTTTCCGTAAAAACTACATCTGTGAACAATAAGTATATTGAAATTACAACAATTAAATAAATTTTTGTGATAATCTAAACCAAAAATTACATTAGGTTGATTCTAATCTAGGGATTGTTTTTAATCTTGCGTTGTTGTGTACTTATTAATGTTTATTTTTTATAGGTATTAATAATAAAAAATATCCATTTATTTCTTGTTAATTTACATTTATTATTATCTATGCATGTGTTACTAATTAATCTGTATCATTATATTTATAAGGCAGCGGTTATATATATATAACTAACTTTATCGCCGTATATCTATCAAGTATATATTAAAAATTACGTTATAAGCTTAACAATACGGTTACGGATTTTTTAACTATAATAATTGTAAAACATAAAGTATACAGACACACAACTCTGTTGACAATCTCATTTTCAATCATGCATCTAACAAATAAATATTATCCTAAAATCGGGGTATGGTTATGTACATTTAAATCTTGAACTACTTCGCTGTCAATGGTAAGTATGGAAGCTTTACACCCTTTTTTCCGTTTTCTACAATACCATTTAGTTTTGCCTTGACACTCATAATGTTTAGTAAATATAAAACCTTTATATATAACTAGTTCAGTCCCACGGTCCGACAGGACAAATCGGATATCTGAAATAAAATATAGGTTTTAGAAGTCGCTATATTATTATGTTTTTTACTTATCTAGCTTAAGTTATTAATTGTTAATGTAATATTTCAGGGCAATAAATAAATCTACCTTGTATAGTTACTGCATACTGTTTTATTAATGTAGATCAATTCACAGAAAAGTATCAGCTGTTTGAAAATACGGTATAGATAAACCCAGGTACAAACATGGGGAGGGGAAGGAGAAGGAAGGACTTATTCTTTACAAGTAAAATACAGTGACTGATAGACTCACTATCAACATAATTCAGTACATATATTATATTATACTGGACTATAGTTAAGTATACTGAAACGACAAAGAACAACTTAGAAAAGCACAACTTAGTAAAGCTTAAACAATACTAACACTGAACCTGAAACCAGATTTTGAAATTAATCGTAGTATCAATCCTAACATAATATTATAAATGCGAAAGTAACCCTATCAGTCTGTCTCGCTTTCACGCTAAAACTACTGAACCGATTTAAATGGTGTACCGATTTAAACAGATAGTCTAGAGCCTGAGAAAGGACACAGGTAACTTTTTATCTCGGGAAAATGGAAGATCTCCCGGGTTCGGGGGTGAAACCGCGCGGAGCCACTATTATGTCTAATATAGAATAGAACATAGAACGGATTTACTAGCTATGATTTAAATTATCCTGGGAAATTTAAAACAGAGCTTGTACCATATGGTAACTAGTTACCTGATAGGTATATATATAGCATATGCCTTTAAATTAAGAAGCTTGATGGTCACACTGAGCAACCAGGATTTGTATACAATGTAAGTATTTTTTTATATATGTATGTATTTCCAACTAATGTTAATGATTATGTTCATTAACACATTGAATTATTTCGTCAAAATTGGTGAGGGTGAAAATGGCAGCTCGACATCTTGTTTTATTATGTGTAGAGCAGTTCCATCGTGTTTTTTGTGCCCTAATATTCTGCCGATAAAATTTGTATTTGTTCATAATAATCACACGCCCGCCACGAATGGTGTCCCTAAAAACTGCATCTGTGAACAACATATTGAAATTACAACAATTAAATAAATTTTTGTGTTAATCTAAAGCAAAAATTACATTAGGTTGATTCTAATCTAGGGATTGTTTTTAATCTTGCGTTATTGTGTACTTATTAATGTTTATTTATTATAGGTATTAATAATAAAAAATATCCATTTATTTCATGTTATTTTACATTTATTATTATCTATGCATGTGTAACTAATTAATCTGTATCATTATATTTATAAGGCAGCGGTTATATATATATAACTAACTTTATCGCCGTATATCTATCAAGTACATATTAAAAATTACGTTATAAGCTTAACAATACGGTTACGGATTTTTTAACTATAATAATTGTAAAACATAAAGTATACAGACACACAACTCTGTTGACAATCTCATTTTCAATCATGCATCTAACAAATAAATATTATCCTAAAATCGGGGTATGGTTATGTACATTTAAATCTTGAACTACTTCGCTGTCAATGGTAAGTATGGAAGCTTTACACCCTTTTTTCCGTTTTCTACAATACCATTTAGTTTTGCCTTGACACTCATAATGTTTAGTGAATATAAAACCTTTATATATAACTAGTTCAGTCCCACGGTCCGACAGGACAAATTGGATATCTGAAATAAAATATAGGTTTTAGAAGTCGCTATATTATTATGTTTTTTACTTATCTAGCTTAAGTTATTAATTGTTAATGTAATATTTAAGGGCAATAAATAAATCTACCTTGTATAGTTACTGCAAACTTTTTTATTAAAAATAATACTTGTTGTTCAAAAGGAAATGGAATAATAACAGTATCTGGATTAAAAATATGTAGGTATACATTATTGGATCCGATATTAAAGACTATAAATAAATTTATTTTAACAATAGTTTAACTAACTTAACTGTAAATATAATACCTATTTAAACCACCGAATTGACTGAAAAGTTTTCATTTTAAATTAAACTCTGTTTGTGCATTTATAAAAGGTGTTTCCTGTACAATATTTGTGACAATAATTTTTTTATTATTTATTTTTTTATAGATGAACAATGTAGATAAATTCACAGAAAAGTATCAGCTGTTTGAAAATACGGTATAGATAAACCCAGGTACAAACATGGGGAGGGGAAGGAAGAACTTATTCATTAGGTAGGTACAAGTAAAATATAGTGACTGATAAGTCTATCATATATTCTATTCTACTGGAATATAGTAAAGTACATATACTGAAACGACAAAGCACAACATAGTAAAGCTTAAACAATAGGTACTAACACTTAACCTGAAACAAGATTTTGAAATTAATCGTAGAATCAATCCTGACTTAATATTATAAATGCGAAAGTAACCCTATCAGTTTGTCTCGCTTTCACGCTAAAACTACTGAACTGATTTAAAGTCTGAGAAAGGACAAAGGCTACTTTTTATCCCGGGTAAATGGAAGATCTCCCGGGTACGGGGGTGAAACCGCGCGGAGCCACTAGTATGTCTGATATAAACATAAAGGCTCAGAATTTAGTGTAAGTATTTTTTTATATTCAAATTCAAATTCGAATTCGAATTCAAATAAATTTATTTAACAATAATAATATTTACACATTAATTAAATCAATGGCCCCCGCACTAGGATAAACCTGTATCGCGGGCGCCCCACAAGCATTACCCTGAATAAATTAACAACAGGGGGAAGTTACATGTTAAACAATTCTATTATTACATACAAAAAAAAAATTTAAATAATAATAGCTAATCAAAAATCCACTATATAAAGGTACTGTATCATCGTCTAATGCTAAAAAAATCTTTCTCAAAAATTTAATGCAATAAATAGATAATAACTAAAACTAAAAATTCCAATCTTAATCAAATAAAGTTAATCATAATAAAAAATTCAAAATCAGAAATTAAATTAAAATCAATTAGAATCAAAAACAAGAAACAAACACGAAATCGATATATTTATGTATTTCCAACTACAGTTACAAATATTAAAGTAGTATAAAAGTACGGATGTAAGGTTTCGTCACACACGAAAGCATAGGTATATCTTTCTACTATCTTTTGTGAAGTTAACAACAGAATGAGGTTTTCATTACCTTACAAGTTTCAGCTCAGCTCAGGATCACCGTCTATACCTAGTGGATGGCTTGTGATTATGTTTTTGCTTGCGTGCTACAATTTTGTCTTCAACAGTATGCATCGACGCTTTGCATCCTTTGCTGCAGTGCGATGAGCATAGCCATCGTGTCTTCGTATTGTAAATGCCCTGTTTTGAGAATCTGTATCCTCCTTCCATGATCTGACGGTTCCCTCTGTTAGACAGGATGAATGTTGGCGTATCTTAAATAAAATTAAATAAATAAGTATCTTGAGACATATTCACACACGGCCAATCTGATTCCAAACTAAGCAGAGCTTGTAATATGGTAACCAGATATATTTATTATTAGAGATGCGCCGAATAGTGATTTCACCGAATAACCGTAATATTCTGTCGCCAAAATCTGTGTCAAAATCTATATCAATTATTCGCCCGCCTCTATTGGATTCCGTAAACACTGGTACCAAAAACAACATATTAAAGTTACTATAGATAAGTAGATTATTTATCGACTTAACAAGTATATTAAGAACAATATCGATCGAGTCACAAGAACTACGACGTCAAGTAGAAACACGGTTACAAATTAATGTATTTATTAATTATAAAAAAAAAACATAAATACTAATAGATATAGTAGATACTAATACTCGTAGAGATAGTGATAGAAGCTTTAACTTTTTCAGGTTTAAATTTTAAATTATAAAAGGACATTCTTTCAACAAATTTCGAACTAAGCAGAGTTGGTGAGCCTTCCTGCTTAACATATACCTAACACATTTAAATATACAAGCTTAAACACCAGGGTGGGGTAGTTCGTCTTGTCTACCAATATCGCTCTTCTACCCATCAAGCGTGACGTTTTCCAAGATCAGTTTGTTCAGGATTTCCGCCTATATCCAGTAGGCTCTTGATGGTTATGCTCATGCTTACGTTTTACAATTATATCATCAATGGTATGTAGCATTGCTTTGCATCCTTTGTTGGAGTGCGTAGAACAAAACCACCTCGTCTTCGAACCGTACGTGACATGTTTTGAGAATGTGTATCCCGCTTCTCTGATCTGTGGCTTCCCTCTAGCAGACATGATGAATGTTGGCGTACCTTGATAATTAAACACATTTTAAGAACTTTCATTCGTAATGTAGATTAGACCGCACCACACTCGACTCTACTGTCTACGATGTGCTCTCCGAGTGGCCGGGGATAGGACGAATTGGCAGATTGTAGCCAAATTGAAGGTCATGGATAGAGGTGGTCATGACCCTCAGATTTAAGTCTACAACTTGCGGAGGAGGTTAGAATCAGATCAACTGTACTTTAAATGACAGGCTTCATAATTTTATTCATAATGAATTTTATTTGCAAAGACATTGTAAATAAAGAGCATAAAATATTCTGGGATGGTTTTCATACATGATCAATTTGATTCCAAAATAAGCAGAGCATCTATGGTAACATACAATTTTGACACACTACATACCTAATATACTGTAAAATGCCTACAATATACAATATCATGCACCCAAAAATAATTGCCAAGATGGTAATCCAACGGCTTAAAAGTTAGAGTCACTAAACCCAAATCAGCCAGTTGTTTCAAACATTTATACATAACTAGCGGATCCGGCAGACTTCGTTCCGTCCACCAGCGCACCTACCGGGTCCAGATTGATGTATTATACATAAAAACCTTCCCCATGAAATACTCATGCTACATCATACTACATGTAATTTGGTGAAAACCGCATGAAAATCTGTTCAGTAGTTTCTGTGTTCATCGCGTTCAGACAGACAGACAGAGGCGGCGGGGACTTTGTTTTATTTATGTGGATATTTTTTAGGTATTTTATGATTATGTTCTTCATTGCATGTTAGAAATTTATGGCCAATTGTGATGACAAAGGCCCGACACCCATAATGTATGTGTGTTGAACATCGCCACCGCGTCATGGGACTCTTGCTGGGCACCTCGCTGTAAGTGAATCCGTTCAATCTGATCATTCGTTTGCCTCTTTGGGAAGTTACATATTCCACTGAAATGACATAAATAATAAGATAGGTATCAGAGACGTTCAAAGTCATGTTTTATGATAATACTTAAATAAGGTAAGATGTAATTGGTCATATCACTAAAATACTTTTAGAAAAACAATGAAAACAAGCAGAATATTCTATTATACAGTTATAATAATATCTACTTCACAAAAACATTTTATTTTTACATTCACTATGCAATAAAAATTATTATTAAGTATATAAATAAAAATAAAAACCTTTTATTTCCTGTAAATTTACATGTATGTGTTAGTTTCGTTTATTCTATGTTAGTTTATTTATGTTCTTAATATATATATTTATTTAAGCCTAAACATTATATTTTATTTTAACAATTTTTATTGTGATCTATACCTACATATAAACTTATTCTATTATTATAACTATTTACTACTTATGTATGATTATATATGAGGAACCCTCTCAGGTAAAGGCCTCCTCCAAGGCTTGCCAAGATTCTCTGTCCTGAGCTGTGGACCCGTGATTTTCTTGATGTCATCATCCCATCGAGTGTACGGTCTGCCTCTGTAGCGCTTGCCTGGTGGGCCTCTCCACGTGGTCACTGTTTTGGTCCACCTGTTATCTGTCAGGCGCGCCACGTGACCCGCCCATTTCCACTTCAGTTTTTGTGCATGGCTAAGAGCATCTATTGCTTTCGTCTCGGATCTTATCTTTGTGTGTCTTATCTTTTTAATGTTTAGCATGCTCCGTTCCATTCCCCTTTGGCAAGTTATTATGCTGCTTTTTGTTCTTTTTGTGAACCATAAGTAAGGCATGGGATAAGGCATGAGTCGATAACTTTCTTTTTGAGTGTAACAGGTATATCACTTTTAAATACTTCTTTACAACTCCAATATTTATTCCACGTATTCTTTACTCTTCTCTCTATTTCTTTATCATTTCTATCTCTACTAAAACCAATTTGTTTACCCAAGTAGATATACTGTTCGACATATTCTAACCCATCGTTTCCAATTTTTATAGGCGATTTTATAAAGTTGGTCATTTCTTTTGTTTTTGCTATATTCATTTGTAAACCTATTTGTATGCTAGCCTTGTGTAGAGTATCTAACATATTTTGCAGTTGGCTACTAGTTTCTGATAGCAAAACTAAGTCGTCTGCAAATCTTAAGTGGTTCATATATTTGCCTTGAACGTACAAACCTTGTTTTTCCCAGTCTAGTTTACTTATGATGTTTTCTAATATTATTATATACTCACATATATATATTGGTACTTAAAAAGGTATGTACTTAAAGCAATGTTACATTGTTTAGATAGATATTTGCATTCAGACATGGAGAGTGGAGACTAAGTAGCCAGTAATATACAGATGAACGGAGCCATCAGGTGATGACGAACCACAAAGGCAACCTAATAATATATATAAAGCAAGTCTAGATTAAATATGTCATTAATATTTGATCATCTAATTGATAGACTTCAGAAAGATTTGCTGTGATTATGTTTTTCATTTTGGGTGAGTATTTCACCGTCTATCGTTATGATGAAGGCGCGGCATCCCCGAGGATAGTGGGTGGAGCAGTGCCACCTCACTTTCGAAGTCTTACTGCTTGTGCTGTAGTACGTAAAACCGTTGAGCTTAATTAAAGATTTGCCCCTTCTAGAAGTAATAAAACAAGCTGAAAAAAGATATTATACTTTTAGTTGGTAAAGACTGATTAGGCCAAATCAACAATATTTATTTCTTTATATAAGCTTATACACGTCACCACTGAGGAGCACGTGCTTGCACTAACGATTAGGGGGTTTGAATACAAATTAAAACAAGATACATTAATAAACATTTAGATCTAGGTTGTAGCTTTAATTTTTATGTGTTCAGAAAAACAAAATTAATAATAAATATACAGACAGTTGCGACAAATACGAATAATGATATTGATCATAAACTATAAACATTATGTAAACTTAACCTAATTGTTAGGTCTGGACCTGACTAGTATGGAGGCTTCATATTTTTAATTTATTTTATAACATACAATTAAGAATTATTTGACTACTCTTCAATGAGACGACATAATTGTCTGGACAGGCATATAGAAAATTTGTCAAAAAAATAAATTTACGTATTTAATAGCGATTATGATGATGTTCTTCATGAATATTTACTATTTCATCATCTACGGTGATGATCCGCGCTCGACATCCGCATGCATAATGCGTGGAGCACAGCCATCTCACCTTCGAACCCTTACTAGGCACACGGTAATACGTGAACCCGTTAAGTTTTATCAACCTTCTGCCTTTTTGAGATGTCACAAATACCGCTGAAAATATAATAAGTATTGTAACAAAGGAAAATTTGACGAGCAGACTTTTTTTTAAATCACAAAGGTGGCAATGGCTACCGTAGCCTATGGACAGTTGCAACACCAGGGGCGTCAATCACGCGTTGCCGACCCTGTAAAAATCTCTTCATTCCCTGCTTGAAGAATCCCAAGTATTTCATTTCATTATTTCATGTCTGTACTCCATTGGGAATACCATGGCGGACAACTCAGGTAAGATACCACAGACTTATAATCTAACAAGATAACGTAATTACCCCATTTTTTATGAAGACAAATCGTGTTACTTTTTCTAGTCCGAAGGCTATAACGTTCGATCGCGGACTAGATGTGATGCGTAGATGTTTGGTGCTTTTTAACACGCGAATTCTAGTTAGATTTATAGGTCTGTGTAAGAGAAATTTATTAGATAGTTGGGTTAAAATTATACTACCAGCAAACGACATTTAAATATTTATTCAGTAAAAAAAAGCAAAGATAATTTTTTTTCTTATGAGCTACATATGGTCAAGAATTGTTTGTGATAAACTTAATAGGTAAACCCGTAAACTTAACAAACTGGCTCATGGCTATGTGCCCCATTCATTTTCACAATTGTTCTGCCAACCGTCATAACACTGGCATTGCACTTGTGATATGTCGAACACCTCCATCTGTTTTTGATACCACTATTCTTCACGGCATAATATGTATATCCATTCAGTAGAATTAGCGTCTTTCCTTTTTTCGATGTGATGTATTCCGCTATGAAACAATTATGCATAAAAATTATTAGATGTTGTTAGGACTAGCTAGAGGTAAGAATATGATTTTAAGAAGTAATGTCCTTAAGACAAGGAACGGGGGCTACATCACATGTCAACTTCAAAAATCATTCAATTTCTCAGTGAAATTTGGGTGGTCAGATGGAATATTCTATGATAGTTGTAAATATTTGTATGCTTTAAAAATACAAATAAATTACTTATCTAATTAATCAGATAGCATTGTTAACAATTAAGAACATTTATATAACTAATAACATTTGTACTAATTATGCGTTTTAATATTGCTTTTTGTTTGTCAAAATGCGTAACAGATTTTTAATAAACACAACAATCAAAACTTCTCTAAGAGATGACACTTAATCAATTACAACTACTTTTTTCTATCGAGAAGCAAATTTGTGACTACTTATACGATAACTCTGGTTCTAACACCGAATGGCCGTAATAACCAGACGCTGAATATCCTGGGAAGAAGTATGGCACCGGCTCCCCGTGGCGGTCCAGCTTGGCGCGCATCCTGTCGTGGAGCGGCGGGTGGCTGTGGTGGCCGTGCACCTCCACCACGGAGCTCGCCACGGTGACCACCTGCGCGTGGCAGCCGGCGGGCGAGTGCGTGGAGCAGCGCCACCGCTTGCGCCGGCTCCGAGACGGGATCGAAGAGTACGTGAACCCGTTCAGCCGTATCAGCTGCTTGCCGCGTTGGGACATTATGAAATGAGCTGCAAATTTATTGACAGTCAGAGATGCATTATTAAAGTTAGTGATACCGACTGAGTAGATTCCTGTAGTAGAGCGGTGTGGGGATGTGGTTTTTGGTGACGTCAGTTGGAGTGGGTCTCCAGTCGTCGTATAGCGACAGCTTTGAGACATCTCAGGACGCCACTACCGCAAGAATATACTCTACAGTGGTTATTATCTACAGTATCTGTAAAGAGAAGAAAAAGAGGAGGACTAAAAAGTATATTTTTATTTAATCATCTTTTTTTATTTAAATATTAGATATACCTTATTTAAATAAATTATTTTTACAACAGGATTATTAACCGGACATACCTATATATAATAACCTGTAACAGCTCCCCTCCATCTAGCTTTTACTCACAATTTTCGCCTTAAAAATTGTTTAGCACTCTATTCATATATCTACACCTAATCTAAGAAAACAAAATAATTACTTGAAAACTAGTTAATTTATTATTTTAGAAAATTTAATTTTACTACATGCAACAAAGGAGACATATACGAGTTGATGATGATGATGGACGTTCTAATGATTGTGTGTGTTCTTCGCCCAAATAACTTCATCATCAACAGTGCATAATGATGCTGAACATCCTTTGCAGTTGTGTGTGGAGCATACCCATCTGGTCTTCGATCCAGTAGTAACTTTCTTACAATATGTATACCCGTAATATTCAATCAACGGTTTGCCTCGAATGGACTTCCTAAATTTTACTGAAATAAAAAAAAAATTAATTATACAAACAGAAATACGAAATGGATCAGTAAACTTTGAAGTTTGAATATGGTCTTTTATATTATGGGTAAATGATAAAAACATCGGTATATTTTGTTAAGATAAGTATAATTTTAATTCATTACGTTGATAGAAATGTATATAGACCAAAAAAAAGTTACGGGATATTTTGAAAAACTGGTTCTAAATAATTGTATTAATTGTGAATGTTGATTTAAACAATATAATAGCTAATTGTGAAGACGTACGCTCCGAATTTTTTTATTCAAACACAATTTCTTAAACTACTTACTAATTACTCTATATTTTACTACATAAAAGCCAAGACATGCAGTTTGTGTCACATTTCATACTCTACAAATACAACGCCATAAGATACCTTACAAATTCACAATATTAAAATAACATTTTTAATTAAATAGCCATCTAAGTTTATATTCCTTAAAAAAATATTTCTCTGTTTTTAAACACTCTATACTATATATACCATAATACATGTTATGGTATATACTTAGATCGCAAAATTACCTACATAAGGGTTGTTAATTATTATAAACTTTTATGTAAAAACCATATCTTAAAGGTAATTTTCAATTCTCCTAGTTAGGGGTGACCCCATATGTGAGCTGATGATGATGATAATGATGATGATGATGTAGATTCTAATGATTGTGCGTGTTCTTCATAGAAATAACTTTATTATCAAGTGTATATAATGATGCTGAACATCCTTTGCAGCCGTGTGTGGAACACGCCCATCTGGTTTTAGGTCCGCTAGTTCCTTTCCTACAATATGTATATCCAAAATATTTTATCAAAGGTTTGCCTCGTTGGGAAGTTATAAAGACAACTGAAAATAAAAATATATTTATTATTATATAAGCGGAAATTTGAAATGTGTAAACTTTTAAGTTACGTTAGGCGATCTTTAATATTATGAGTAAATGATAAAAACGTAGTACGTTTTGGTAAGATATACCTACCTACATAAGTCTAATTCAAATATATTATGTAGATAGAAATTATAATACCTACACAATTAGACCAATAAAAAAGTTACGGTTTATTTTGAGAAACTGGTTTTAAACGAGTGGGAATTGTCATTGATTGAAACAATATAATACTTATTAGTGAAGACGTAAGCTCCGATATTTTTTATTCAAATACAATTTCTTGATCTAACTAATTATTCTATATTTTACTACATAAAAGCTAAAGCATGCAGTTTGTGTGCACATTTTATATTCGACAAGTACAACGCCAGAAATAGGTTACAAAGTCACAATAAAAACTAACAATCTTCCATTAAATAGCCATAATATAATTTGCGATTTTCGAGAAGATTACTCTATTTTTAAGCACTCCATACTATGGCCATAACATGAACGTACTTTAGATCGCAAATTTACCTAGGTACTTAAAAACATGTTAATTATTATAAAACTTAAGTATAATGAACTCAGAAATGCACGAAGTGTTCCGTACCATTATCTTCTTTTATGTATGGGAGCCACCTTAGATATTTATTTAATTTTTAGTATTTGTTGTTATAGCAACAATAGAAATACATCATCTGTGAAAATTTCAACTGTATATCTATCACCGTTCTTGAGATACAGCCTGGTGACAGACGGACGAACGGAGAGCGAAGTCTCAGTAATAGGGTCCCGTTTTTAAACAGGGTCCTTTGGGTACGGAACGCTAAACCATATCTTAAAAGTAATTTTCAATATATTTTTAAATTCTCGTTGTTAGGGGTGACTCATGCTTCTGCAGTAGAGACATATTATATGTGAGCTGATGATGATGATGTAGATCCTAATGATTGTGTGTGTTCTTCGCGTAAATAACTTCATTATCAAAAGTATATAATTGTGCAGAACATCCTTTGCAGCTGTGTGTCGAACACGCCCATCTGATTTTCGGTCCGTTAGTTCCTTTCTTATAATATGTATATCCAAAATATTCAATCAAAGGTTTGCCTCGTTGGGAAGTCTTGAAAAAAACTGAAAAAAAAAACATGCAATTATATCAAAGACATTAGACGTTTATATAATAGACCAAAACGATTGGCGTTATAATTTGTTGGTAGGCGAACTTCTAAACAGCGGTAGTATTACTTCTTTATAAAGTTTATTTTATAAAATGGAATATATAATACTAGACAATATTTTTTTTAAATAAGTAGACATAGATGTATAGTATACCTATTACAGAAACTTTTAAATCGGTGAGTCAGCCTCTCGCTCTCACTTTCCAGCATAAACCAAACTTTGAAACACAGCTATTTCAAAATCATTGATGATGATACATATTATATATAACACTAAGTTGCTTTCCGCTGTCTGTCCCTGTCTCCTTGAATCTTTAAAACTACGCAACGGATTTTGATGCGATTTTTTTAATAGATAGAGTGATTCAAAAGGTTTTTATATACAATACATGTTTAAGTTAGAGAAACACTGTCAATTTTGGAGGTTTCTAATGTGATGTGTAAGCATTGCACCCGTGCGAAGCTGGGGCGGGTCGCTAGTAATATTATATAGCATCTACGTCCAGATGATGGTACGTGGAGAAGCGAAACACGTGTTGAGTTTCCATGTATGGGACTTATATACTAAATAGCTGCTAGCCGGCTAACATTGTTATGCCATAAGTACTTATTAATATACCTTATGTAAATGACTTCAAGTCAATGAACGATGGTTCAATTATTTGGCAATAATTTTATTCTCTACTTCTAAGTCTTATTCTCAGAAATATATCTACACACAAAATAAGAAAATAACTGGTTAAACCGTTTCGTAATAGTTTTTTTACAAACACTGTGACCCGACATTATTATATATTAGACACTAGATTAAGAGATCATTTGTCTTTTGTGACAAGCTACATATTTTATGAATGGGTTAATTTATACGTCTTTCACAATTAGACATTCCGCTTAGAGGCGACGTGGTTATGAGAGTTCTGCTGAGAAATGAGATGATCATCAATAGTAATCACAGAAGCCTTGCATCCTTTACTATGGTGTGAAGCGCAGTACCATTTTATCTTTCGTATACAATCATTGGGATAACTTCTTGTCGAATATTTATATGCACCAAGTTTGATTTGCCGTCCACCGCGCTGTGAAGTGTAGTATTGGAGTTCTGAAAAAGGATTGTACGTGTGTATGTAACAAATCGGCAGTAATATTATATAAATAATATAAATTATATATAAATGAATCTGCGAAATGTTGCTTCAGAACGGCTGGGCCGATTTGCCTAATCCTATTCATGTATTCGTTATAGCCAGAGGAAGGTTTGTATGCAATAAATTTAAGAAAATATGGCGGAACTAAGTTCGCTGTGTCAGCTGGTTAAATTTAAAGCGTATATTAGTACGGAGGTATTTTAAAAACTATGACACAAAGGCATGTATACAATAAAAAAAGGTAAAGAAAATTTTTTTTTATTGTTATTTTTAGCGACAATAAATAAATATTGATAAGCGATTAGGACAATGGTAGTAATAAATCACACGCATAGCAGCAGACCTGTAAACTAGCTAGATACCGTAAATACCTGAATTTCTATGAAGACCAACCGTGTCACTTTTTCTTTGACGTCCGAAGGCAATAACGGTCGATCAACGAAAAAGTCCGCGTAACGGTGTAAAAGCCATCTGAGGCTAACACCTTCTAGTCCATTAAAAAAAAATCGCGGACTAAATGACGGCGGCGTAGAATGATGCAGATATATTTTCTGCTTTTTCATTTGCGACGTGTAGTTAGATTATATATAGGTATGATAGAGGCTTTATATCTATACTATACCTATTTAATATACAAGTAGCTATACCTACATTCATCTCATAAGTATCTATAGTTAAATTTTCAACTTAGCTTTACTTTTAAATGAAATAATCAGGTTTATGATTATGTTCAGTTTTAGATTTTACAATTTCATCGTTTATTGTATAGAGGACAGCTTTACACCCTCGGGAGTGACGTGTGTGACAGTACCACCTAAGTTTTGTCAGTCCCTCGGCAATTAGTTTCTTAGTGTGCACAGAGTAGTAATATTCGTCAATTTTGATGAGTCTGCACCCTTGTTTCGATGTAACAAATAAAGGTCCATCTGTAAGTAAATAAATAAATAAATTATCCTAGGACATTTTTCACGCACAGCCAATCTGATTCTAAACTACAGAGCTCGTACTCAGATAGGTGATATGTTACTTAAATACATATTTATATAGATACTAGTTTACCCGCGCAACTTCGTTAGCGTCACTTGCCCGTTTATGCAACATTTTTTATTGATACGCCTCTGTTCGTCGTAGCGTGATGATGTAGCCTATAGCCTTCCTCAATAAATGGGCTATTTAACACGGAAAGAATTTTTCAAATCGGACCAGTGAACAAATAAGCGCGTTCAAGTAAACAAACGAACTCTTCGGATTTATATATTAGTATAGATTAACAGCCGGACGCATAATTTGCTACATTTAGAGGATTATTGCTGCGACTTTGTTACATAAAATAAATTAATAACATAAAAGTGTAACATAAAATCGTAACATAAAAGTTCTTATCTGTAACACACAGTTACGATATTTCGGAATAACAATAAAAAAAAAATCCACATTGAGGTTATTTGTCAACTACTTACTTAAAAGCTTACTTTAAAGTTTGTTGGTGAGTAAGTCGAGAGTTGGAAGATTGTACATGATTGTAATGAAAGAACTTATAAGTATGAAATGTCAGATGTATGAGCTTTTATGTTACACTTTTATGTTATACTTTTATGTTACAGAAAAATCCGAGTCCAGAGAGTTATAGATTTATTATATGTATGTAAATAAGAGTCACAAAGTTGTCATAATGATCAATATAAAGTTCGTAAATTTCCTAATAAAAATAACTATTTGGTAGGAATATATTAAAACTAGAGAAGATTGTTGATCTAACATATTTTTTTACTACTTAGTTAGATTTGTTTGAAGCTGGAAAAGACATAATTTATTTTTACTTTAAACTTTATACTCGTATTTTTAATAATAATAAATAACTGTTAAATAACTTTGGCGACTAACGGTAAGGGCAATGTTCTTGTGGCAGACATGAACCTTCTACCCATTAATGTACAGAATGACATAAGATGATTTCTGTTAGAGCACAGGTAGCAAATAATGCTTAATTTAAATTAGTTAAATTCTTTGGAATTTTATGAAGAAATTTTTTTTGTCTTTATTTAAATATTTTTGACATTGGTTTGGTTATATTTAATAGTTTTAATAATAAATACATCATAAACTACACATGTATATATTTTTGTATGTTTAAATAAATAGCCTAGAGCCCACATCTAACTACTGTATCACATAAATTACATTATAAAGAAATTTACAAGACTTATTTATATATAAATCGATATAAGGAAAAACTTAGTTTTTTTTAAAGATTTTTCTTTAGGAATGATTATGGTCGGCGTTTATTCTGACGATCACATTTTCGAACGTATATATTTGCGCTTTGCAGCCTCTGAAGCAATGTGAAGAACAAACCCACCGCTGCTTTAGCCCCGTGGAGGGTTTCTTTGTGAATGTGTGGTTCCCGTAACGTAGCATTATACGACCCGTCTTTGATGACTCTATATATTCACAGCCACCTGAAAAATCATTGTTCAATGGTGTTATAATGAAAAATAATTCGTGAGTTATACCCAGTTTTACCCTTTATAATATAAAATGTAAGACCGACTTCAGTGGGGTAACTATACCTACTGGTCGAAGCTCGTGCCAAATTCATCTGATGCCCCTTGCGTATGCAATTGCCAATTGCATTGTTTATGCAACTAAGTAGGTATCTAACTTAAATAAATTAAATAATACAGTCGTAACTCTAATTAGCAGTCAACTTATAACAAAAGCAATTCAAATTCAAAACATTTTTTTTTATACCACAAAGGTGGCAAACAGGCATACGGTCCCACCTGATGGGAAGCGGTTACCGTAGCCTATGGACGCTTGCAACACCAGAGGCGTCACTCACGCGTTGCCGACCCTATAAAAAAAGGAGCAACTGTATAGGCAGTGAAAGGGACAAAGCGCAATGCACTGCTCGTCGAAGGGCCAAACAGGCATCACTCCTGCACACCCCTACGACGCTACTCCACCCCTGGTCCCCCCACCGCCGCCACAGCGTCTCCTCATGGAGCTCTGGCTACCTTACTCACCGCAGGAACACAACACTACTGTAGGTGTCAGCTCAGATGGCTTTTACGCCCTTACTCGGACTGTTTCGGTGTGCGCAGAGGATTCTAAGTATCAACCGAAGGGTAGCCAGTAAACATTTAAGGCCCAAAACCACGAAGGTGGCGAATTCTGTTTTGGTAATTTGCACGTAAAATTATAAAAGGAATAGCAAAATTAAACACTGAAAGTAATTGCTTCATTATTGATCTTAAAAGATTTAAAAAGAGCACGCACAGTTTTATTTTTTTTTTTATTATAGCGATTTTTAGCAAACTCCTCAGTAAATTCGTCATACCGGGAACGATATTATTATCTTAAAAACATTATTTTTTACAGTATCTTATTACAGTAAACTAAGTGCAAAAGAAAATTTTGTAGAAATATGAGCCTATTTCCCCAAAAAATTAAATGAAATTCAAAATGACCATAAGTTTCAAATTTCATGCCATGCAACTTAAAACGTAAACTTGGTTAAGATCATAACAAGAACTTTATTTTATTTATAAATGTAAAAATTTATCTGTTCAAAAATATTTGAAATTACTAATGAAAAACCAAAAAACGTGGTGTTGTCGAAAATGATTTAGTGTTCCCGGATTGACTGAGGCGTTCACTGAATGATGTAGTCAGAAATTTAAAACTGGTAAGGGTGTTTTCTGAAGTAATAAATGCAAATATATATTCTTTATAATATTTAATCAATCCATAAAGTAGTTTAATCTAATATATAAAATTCTAGCGTCGCGAAGTTTGTGGTAAAACTCCTCCGAAACGACTCGACCGATTCTCATGAAATTTTGTATCCATATTCGGTAGGTCTGAGAATCGGACAACATCTATTTTTCATCCCCTTAAATGTTAAGGGTAAGCCACCCCAATTTTTTTTTTTTCAATTTTAGATTTTTTTTTTTATTTTTTTATGATACAGCATTAGTAAATACATATAACCCTGAATTTTCAACCCTTTACAATCAACCCCTATTTTACTATCGCGATTTTTATTTTATCTTCCGCCTTCACCGGTCGATAACCGGTCAACGATCAATCGATCAGTTATAATAAAAATAATTAAATATTATTTAGTTCAATAAAACGAAAAAAAAAACAGATATTTTGAAAATAGATACATATCTTATCAATACATATATTAAGTCACTGTTTTTTACCAATACACTGATGGAAGGATTTATTAACTATAATATTTTAATTTCTTTGAAGACAACTATAATAAATATTTTTTTACATTCAATAAATATTTATTTGGGAATAAAGTACATTTATTAATAGTCAATGTAACATTAAATAAATCGTATTTAATAAATAAAACATAGTCCGCTTTGTCTGTCTGAACGCGATGAACACAAAAACTACTAAACAGATTTCCATCCGGTTTTCACCAAGTTAAGGAGTATTTCATGGGGAAGGTTTTTATGTATAATACATCAATTTGGTGCCGGTAGGTGGCGCTGGTGGGCAGAACGAAGTCTGCCGGGTCCGCTAGTAACATTATAGAATTGACGATTGCACTGAAGGTGGAGGCGTATTACCTACTGACTGCATTTGCTAACATCTTTTTCTTGGCTCTATACTTTTTTGATGCTTCTTTCCATTGTTTTCTTAGCGCTCGTTTTTCACGTTCAGTCATATCCGATATTTTATTTAGGTACCTTGTTTTTTGGTAGTACTCCCTGTCTTTAGCTCGTTTTATTTCTTTTTGTTCCTCTGTCATATTATCTATAAATTTTCTTTTTCTTGCATTAGCTTTTTCTCTGTGGCGTAAATAAGCCAAACTATCCTTTTTAAGTGCTTTTTTAGAATTTTTTTTGGTCTTCCCACTTTCATTTGTTTCCATGTTTGCTGCAAGTAAAAATGAAACTGTAATTCCCACAAAATACTTTTTTTATATTTATTTAGCATTAATAACGTCATACCTACCGGAAACGTCAAAGTCATTCCGGAAACGCCCCGTCATATTCGGGAACGTTACCATAATGACTGTTCCCGGAATGACGTTTTCAAACATTCGCTCGCTTTATTCCGGCGCCCGCCATCTTAGATGCCATATTTAGAGCTTAGCTTCAATGTAACAAGAATATTTTTAAGAATTAGATATGAAATAACCGACATTTTGATTTAACAATCAGTTACACGCGTTCCCGTAATGATATATAATAAAGGTACGATTAATATAAGCTGATTGGAAATGTACTTACCATTGAAATTAATATCCTCCTGGATACCAACCAAAAAAATCGTATGCTGCCATAAAAGCCGAATGTAATAAAGAATCTATCTCAGAGTCCTGAATCTTGTATCGTTTGTATTAAGGTCTAAAATGAATATGACCATTTTTTGTTGGAACAAAGTTTATTGTATACTCTTTAAGGAATACGTAAAGCTTTCTTTTCATTGCAAATGATTTGTACTTTATGAATCCATTTCGGATCCATAAAGTAGGTACAAATAATGACACGAAATACTCCAGATTATTTCGTGTCATTTTGTATAAAATCTAATCAAAATAATGTTTAATGAAAAACGAAAAACTCACAAATAAATCTTCTCAAAAAAAACTTTCTTTTCTTGTCTTAATGTTTAACAAAGTTTGTCTTAATCTTTCATTGTAGGTACTACAACAAATTACAATACCAATTTATAGTATAACGATACGATAAATGCCGAAAGTACTTTATAAAGTACTTATTCAAGAAATACTGAATTGTACTTACAATATTATTTTTTTTTTTTTTTATACCACAAGGGTGGCAACGAAAATATTAATGATTCGTTAAAGACCACTCTCTATTCTCATTACAAACATAAAAATATGATCAAGAATGTAGCAGATTGATTAGAAAATATGAGATTAAACTTACGTCCACCTGCACGACGCGGCATCTTGTACAACATGTGACGTAGAATATACGTTTTTACTATTAAATGGTCCTTGATAAAGAGAGACAGATATATTACGGATCAGCGATCAGCGATTGGTTCTCCAGATTGCCACTATCGTCTAATTTTTAACGGCAAATATTTAGTTCTGTATGAAGTACGCCCGGCAATTAAGGCTAAGTTTATTTACATAATGTCAGGACTTAAAAAGGCATAATAATAAGCACAGCAACACATTTATATTTAACAAATAAATCATAATACCTATAACCTAATTGGTAATGACAATTTGTAGTAAATAGGAAATAGGACCTTAATATTGAGTATAAGATTAGTATCAAAAATATTTTTATTTAAGATAACAAATAGTATACACTTTTATTACACTGGATCATGTATGTGTTCAGTATTAGACTTAATGATATCTCCACCGAAGGTATGGACCGAGGCGTTGCACTTCCTGCTGTTGTGTGTGGAGCACCTCCATCTTATTTTATGGCCTGAGACACATTGTTTGCTGTAAGTATACCCTTGAAGGCGTAACAGTGTTTTCCCTTGACGGGATGTTACAAATGACACTGAAAAAAACCCATGAAAATAAATAAAAAAAACATGTTGACTCTAACCCTACATCTCACTAATATAGTGTGTGTTTGTTACTCTTTCACGCCAGAAATTAACAGAATAGAAGGTATCGCATCGATAGACACACAGTTAGAATATGTTCTAAAATAATACATAGGCTTTATATCTCGAGAAAATAGATGATGTCCTGGGAACGCGAGAGAAACCGCGGGAAGCCGATAATAAATTTATAAGTTTCAGATTAAGACGATATAGAAAATTAGGTGGTTATTTCCGTTTTATTTAGTTCGTGTAAAATGTTTAAATTGTTATTAAAACGATGGCTCAAATTTAAATCTTCTTCTTGAAATCTAATTTTCAATGCAAATGCAATAGAAATATTTGGACAACTTTTAATAACTATGTAATACATTTATTAACGTAACATTCGCACCTTAGAGTATTTTGCGATTCACAATTAAACAAAAACAACTAAATAAAAGTACGACTATGTCATGTATAATAATCTTATAATAAAATCCATGATGTATAAAATTAGTTATAATAATAATGATTTACTTAAACTATTTTTATTAGTAAATCTTAACTTAAACTAAATCTTGTAATATATAAAATTCTCGTGTCACAATGTTAGTTACCATACTCCTCCGAAACGGCTTCACCGAATGAAATTTTATATGCATATTCAGTAGGTCTGAGAATCGGCTACTATCTATTTTTGATACCCCATCACGGGAACGGGAACTACGCGGGGTGGCAGCTAGTAGATATACTTATTAGGTATTTTTAAACAAATAATAAAAAAGTAAATATGATATTTCAATCATGATTATGCGTGTTATTCATTCTGACTATTTCTTCATCGTATGTATGGATAGATGCTCGACAGTGGCTGACGCTGTGTTTGGTGCATCTCCACCTTGTTTTCAGACCGAACAGGCCTTGTTTTCCGAATGTAAAACCTCCAATTCTTATGAGAAGTTGCCCTCGGCGGGACTTCACATACGACACTGAAAAAAAACATATATTATTTATTATACATAACCAACATCCATACTAATATTATAAATAATGGCTCCCCGCGGTTCCGGAGAATCTTCAATTTTCCCGGGCTAAGAAGTAGCTTATGTCCTTACTCAGGCTCTAGACTATCTGTTCCAAAAGTCTATTATTTCAGTTTAGTTTGAGCGTGAAAGCGACACAGGCAGACTTTTATAATACAGACAGGCATTTATAATATTTACTTATTGGTCAGCACACATTTCCTCCGCGGATGTCAATTCCATGAAGTAAAATGACACGACGATGCTTCTCTTATGTTCTATCTCTTTCTATAACTTCGCTATGACGTGAGACGTCCGCTGCTCTGAAGTCGGTGCGTTTGCTCGCAGACGTAATTGTGTCAAGGAATACAAACACTTTATAGGTATATCATCACTTTATTACAACTAGACGACATTGTCCATGTTTTCTACATTTTCATTGAAGTTCCGCTCATATTGGTCATAGCGCATCTAATGTTATATAAAGCTAGTCTAATGGGACATCCAATAATTTTTTTTTTATACCACAAAGGTGGCAAATAAAAAATAAAAAAGAATCAAATAAATCATTAAATAACTTGTAAATTAGAAACAGTAGTTCCTAAGTTTAGGGCATGCACACAAAAAATATCATTAGCTTATTTTAAGTATAGAGGATACACAGTTCCTACAAAGAATAATTCCATTTATACCTCAGAGGATAAACAGAAACGATATTTATTTATATGTCATGACAATGTGTATTATTAACTTTAATTATTTCGTTATCATATGTATGAATGACAGCGCGACACTTCTTAGTATTATGCGTGGAACACACCCATCTGATCTTTGACCCTGATGATAATTGTGAACAAAACGTGAAGCCGCCGACGCATAGTAAAGTCTTCCCCCGACGAGATTTCACGTACGAAACTGAAATAGAAATATGAACTTCTAAGACAATCTCCAATCAAAAACGTGATTATAAAAGAAATAAATAAATATCCTGGGACATTATTCACACACGGCCAATCTGATTCCAAAGTAAGCTTCAAATGAAGCTTGTGTTATGGTAACCAGATAGCTGATATACCTACTACATATAATACTTTCAAATACATACATATTATAGAAATACTATGGTATGTATTAAAAGATTATAGTAAAGTATACGAAGGACTGTAAAATAAAAAACTTTTTTTATACAGTATTTTTATGGTACAAAATATAACACAATATTGTGAAAAGAAGCCAATATTTATTTGATTAATTTGTTAAAGTATGGTCAGTATTGTAATACACAACTTCACCATCGATCGTGTGTATTGTAGATCGACATTGTCTCCTCCCATGTGATGCGCACCGCCATCTTTCTTTATGGCCAGATCTGCCGTTCCGTCGATACTTGTAATTGTCAACAATAAGTATTTCACTTCCTCTATCGTTGATGTAAATACTTGCCGTTTGCACTAAAAAAGAAAAACACATTAATCATATGTATGCATATGCAATGTCACTTAGGTTTTTTATGATGGAAACGTTGTTAGGTATTCATCATAATTAATATTAACCGTTATTTCATATAATTCTTATTAATGTAGGAACAACTATAACCTATTTCTATTCAACAGTTTATTTTATTAAAGTGTTCTATCAAACCCATTCATTACACATTCAGGAATAAAATAACAAAATTGTTCTTAAGACGTGTACATAATTATAATAATTACAATTTGTTTATTTAAACTGATTTACCACCATTACACTAATACATACAATTCTCAAATTAGGTACACGAAATACAAAAAAAAACAGGAAAAAGCCACTAATACAAACACAATATACACCCCTAACTAATACCAATGCCAAGAATAATATATTACTAAGGCAAAAAAAATATTCGGTATCAAATTACGTCCATAGAAGATCTTTGATGCATTTCTAATATATATCACTACTAGCTTCTGCCCGCGACTCCGTCCGCGTGGAATCGTTACTTTGGGCTAACGCTAACTTTCAACCCCCTTCGTTTACGTAGAAGTATGGTCTCGCAGAGCTAACTGATGACTGCACGCGCCGGCCCGGCACGTAAAGGCGCGCGCAATACAATACTTGATCATTATTTTTCTGCAATGTTATTTTAAATTTGCGATATCTCCTAGGATATTCATCAATCGAATGATGTAAAAGGCAATTTTGTTTTAAATTAAATACTTGTGATGAATAACGTATTTATTTGGATAAGGATTAATATCATCTTTATAAAAACACCTTCACAAAATTATGCTTAATTTTCGAACAAATTTGATTAGTATAAAAATGGTCACAGTGAGCCAACCTTAACAGATAGACATATGCTATCGGAGACTTTTTTTTAGAACTTTTGAAGAGGAACAATTCTGTCATACATCATTTTAGCGTAACTTTAACCGTTTATGCAGCGTAGGCAGCGGAAGCTCTCAAGAGAAAAATAGATCTCCCGATTTTGAAACATTCTTCATTGGTGTTTCGCTCCTATTGGTCATAGCGTGATGATATATAGCCTATAGCCTTCCTCGATAAATGGACTATCTAATGGCGAAATAATTTTTCTAATCGGACCAGTAGTTCCTGAGATTAGCGCGTTCAAGCAAACAAACAAACAAACTCTACTCCTTTATAATATTAGTATAGATGTGGCGAAAATAATAAATAAGTAGGTACTCTTTAATCAAAGAAGCTGATAGCAATCTAATTTGGCTTTAAGAATTGTGTGCAAAGATAAAAGATGTTATATATCTCAGGTTACTTAGACTAAATGAAAATACTTTAAAATGTCACATGTTTTTAAATATTAAATACGTAAGATAGTAAAGAATATTTTTGAACTATCAATTAACAGAGAGTTACATGATATAATCTAAGGTAAAAAACAGCAAGATTTTTTATAAATTATGTTCAGAGTTGTAATATAAGATTTTCCCATCGACCATGTGAATTGTAGATCGACATTGTTGCTTCCTATGCGAAGCGCACCGCCATCTTTGTTTGAGGCTCGTCCCTCCATTGCTTCGAAACTTGTAACTATCCACAACAAGTATTTTATTTCCTCTGCTAGTATACTCGTAGTAATAACCTGCAGTTAGTGATAAAATAAATTTTATATAAAATTTTAAATGTTATTTTGTTTGCATAAACTATGACTGAAGATGATTAATATGTATGTCTCAATGAACCGTGATAGGAAATGGTTAATATGTTCAAATTGAAAGAACCTATTTTGTAAGACTTTATTTAGATACCCATTTGATTAAATTTATTTAACTTTGTAGAGAAAATTATATTGATCTTATTACATATTATACTTACTAACTTACTTATTATGAGCTCACTTACAAAAATATAATAAATTGACTTAACATTACATTTCTATTTATCTTTATCTTTCATCCGAAATTAAAATCTTTAAACTAACGTAAATAATGTAACTTAACCCATTAAAAGTATTTATTTTTAATAATATAAAGTAATAATGATAATGAAGCACTATCACAAGCACTGAAGCATCGTAATACTTATAAAATTTTATTTTTTATACAAAAATATGAAGCTCTGCCAGTGCAATACTTCAAAATACCTCCTGTACGGGGAAGGACAAAAACCGAATAAAATCAATGCCAACATTAAAGAAACCTAATATTATTTTAATATATTAATTCTTTTATATTGTTTTCTTTTATTTAATACCGTCTTACAAGTGGAAGTTTCGTTCGAAAAATGGCGAACTCATAGAAAAAGAAAATAAGTGACGCCTCTGGTATTGCAAGCGTCCATAATCTACGGTAACCGCTTCCCATCAGGTGGGATGTTTGCCACCCTTGTGGTATAAAAAAAAAGTATGTCAATGATTATGTTCTCCCGTCATTTTGACAATTCTGTTCCCGTCCGTGTAGGCGGCGGCGCCGCAGCCGCGGTTGTGGTGGGTGGAACAAACCCACCTAGTCTGGTTTTTGCGGATCACCTTCTTTTTTCATTAGAAAACTACATTATCACTGAGTAACATGGCTATATTTTATTCCTGTATTCCCACGGGAACGGGAACTACGCGGGTAAAACCACGCGAAGGCAGCTAGTTTTATATAATTCTTATTAATGCAGGAATAAAAACCGTGCACATATTATAATAATTACAATTTGTTTATTTGAACTGATTTACTACCATTACACTAATACATACAAGTCTCAAATTACACGAAATACAAAAAAAGAAATTCAGGAAAAAGCCACTACTACAAACACAATATACACCCCTAATACCAATGCTAAAAATAATATATTACCAAGGCAAAAAATAATTCGGTACCAAATTACGTCTCTAGAAGAGCTTTGATACATTTCTAATATAATGTAGCGAAAATAATAAATTAGTAGGTAGGTACTCTTTAATCAATGAAGCTGATAGCAATCTAATTTGGCTTTGAGAATTGTGTGCAAAGATAAAAGATGTTATGTATCTCAAGTTACACTATATAAATGAAAATACTCTATAATATCACATGTTTTTAGCAAAGCAAATATTAAATACGTTAGATAGTAAAGAATTTTTGAACTATCAATTTACAGAGAGTTACATGATATAATCTAAGGTAAAAAAACAGCAAGATTTTTTAAAAATTATGTTCAGCGTTGATATATAAGATTTTCCCATCGACCATGTGAATTATAGATCGACATTGCTGCTTGCTATGCGAAGCGCACCGCCATCTTTGTTTGAGGCTCGTCCCTCCATTGCTTCGAAACTTGTAACTATCCACAACAAGTATTTTATTTCCTCTGCTAGTATACTCGTAGTAATAACCTGCAGTTAGTGATAAAATAAATTATATATAAAATTTTAAATGTTATTTTGTTTGCATAAACTATGACTGAAGATGATTAATATGTATGTCTAAGTGAACCGTGATAGGAAATTGTTATTGTGTTCAAATTGAAAGAACTTATTTTGTAAGACTTTAATTATATATTTGTTTAAAATTATTTAATTTTACAGAGATTGTAAGATATTCCTTTGTAAAACAACAAGAATGATAGAAAAAATTATATTGATCTTATTAAATATTATACTTATTAACTTACATATTATGAGCTCACTTACAAAAATATATTAAATCGACTTAACATTATATTTCTATTATCTTTATCCTTCATCCGAAATTATAAGCTTTAAACGTACGTAAATAATATAACTTAACCCATTAAAAGTAACAATTTATTTTTAATAATATAAAGTAAAAATAATGATAATAGATGATCAAACGAACTTTAGTGAAGTTCGATCACTATTGTATGAATCGCTTCATTCGAATATATTATTATTATTACGTTGTAGTAACCTTTAGTTTACGGGCAACACTGCACAATTTCAAAGAGAATCGATTTTTAAAACATCGATAAACCCTTGTCTCTAGTCTAAGCGTACCGGTATCTCATTATTTTAGAGATTCTGGAAATAAAGCTTCCTAATTCTGGGTACTTATTAAAAAACCCAACCGTTATGTGTATATAATTTTTTTTTTTTTTTGGGTGGGTAGGGTTATTAATATATTCGAATGAAGCGATTCATACAATAGTGATCGAACTTCACTAAAGTTCGTTTGATCATCTATTGGTATTTCATCGCTTAATTCTTCATATATTAGTATTATTACGTTGTAGATATTTAGAGAAGGAAGGTTTATTTTACCAATTTTCTAAATAAGTAACAACAGTTTTATTATACTTATATTTTAATCAACGAAACAAAATTATTTACTTAAAGAATAATTTTAAATGAATAACAATTTGTAATCAATGTTGGAATACAATAATCAACTGGATTCAAAAAATACTGCTGTAGCAAAGTCACTCTCATTGGAATCCGTAATAGGCCTGTGATAAAAACGGGTAAAAGCTGTTGATGTGCCAGTCCAGCCAGCCGTTTTTCTGATCAAGTCAATGCTGATTCCCGCGGATCTCGCGGCGGACGTGGACGCGTGCCGTGTGCTGTGCGCACTGAATGTACACGTGTCTACGCCACTTTCTGACAATACCTGTTTTATCCAACGGCTGATAGATTGAGCCGTTGCTGGTTTATGTGGTCGTTTTGTTGTGAGTAATAAGTTACCTGCATTCGTGGTTCTCACATTTTTTGTTACAAAAATATAATCTTGGAGAACTGAAGCAGGACAGATATTAATATTTTCTCGAAAATATGGTAAGAATAGTACAGGTTGTTCGCGGCCAGGGGCAGATGTTTTTGTAACGTTAGTTATGGCTATCTTAATACCGTTATGAACTATTGAGATATTTTCTAGTTTTATAAGCGAAAGAGTTTGAACCCTATGTGCTGTACATAACGCTAATAAAATTACTAGTTTTTTAGTATTTTTTTCAATAGTTAGCTCTAAATTTGGGTACCAGTTAGAAATATGATTAAGAACGACTTGGGGATTCCAAGTTGAGGTATATTTAGGACGGTTTGGTTTGAGTTTATATGCTCCTTTAAGAAGTCGTCTAATTTGATCATTGGAACCTATTGTATCTCCTAGGAATAACGATAATGCTGAACGGTGACTATTGAGTGAGCCGTAAGAACATCCTGCACTAAACTGCTCAGTTAAAAAGTTGAGCACTAATGGTATAGAGAAATCATGTACATAACTATTATTGTTAATACAAAACTGCCACCAGAGTTTCAGCGTAACGCTATATTGTTTGAGAGTGTTGTCAGTAAGTGACGCTAGCATTAGGTCGAGTGCTACTGGCGGAGTTCCGCGGCGTATGAACGCCGCCCGCAGAGCTTCGCGACACCCAGGGTAAGGTTCGCATTCAAGGGGTGATGGTCCCTGAAATTAGATTGTAATAGTGATTTACTAGGATTGAAAAAGTGAATCGCGGACACTCGTAAATTATGCAATAGAGGAAACCACGGCTGAGATGGCCAGTATGGAAATACTAGTATACCAGTAGCTTCGTCGTCGATTATTTTCCGTAAACATTTCAAAATTAATGAGAATGGAGGAAAAGCATAGAAATAGCGTGATTTCCAGTTAACTGTAAATGAATCGACGGCGAGGGCATCTGGATCTGGTTTCCATGAAATAAAGACGTCACATTTGGTATTGCTGCGAGAGGCAAAAAGATCAATATCTGGATAACCAAAGAGTTGAACTATCAATTGAAAGGAATCGTTAGATAGTTCCCATTCAGTATCTGGGTTGACTTTACGGGATTCTGCGTCAGCGCAGTTTTCTTTTGTATTGACATAAGAAGCGTATATCCAAATATTTCGGTCTTCGCACCATTGCCAAATGTTTCTCGCTAAGTTATTTAGATGTGGGAATTGAATACCTCCCATTCTATTTACGTAGCTTAAGGCTGTGGTGTTATCTACCCTCAACAATATTGTACAATTAGAATCATTGTTGGCAAAGCTCTTTAATCCTAAAAAAACTGCTAACAATTCTAAATAATTAATGTGGTATTCTTTTTCATTAACTTTCCAAGTCCCATTAGCTCGTCTATTGATACAAACTGCACCCCAACCTGTTCGGGAGGCATCTGTATAAATTTCGTATTTATACTCATTTGTTCTGAAACTGCTTATAGTTGTATATATATTTTCTTTCCACCAATTAAGATCTTCTAAAATATCTTTTGAGAGTTTAATTTTAGCATCAAAATTATTGTTATGTTCTGCTAGGGCAAGGAATTTATGTCTTTCAAGAATTTTAGTATACAAGAATCCATATTTAGAAGCTGGGCAAGCTGACACTAGAACACCAATTAATTTTGCAAAATCTCGAATGGTACATCTAGGCAAACGTGAAAATTTTTGTACTAATCGACTGATATTGTTACGTTTTTCGGAAGGTAAGGATAAGGTTAACTCATTTGTTTCGTACATGAAACCTAAAAATTTAATAGTTCTTTTAGGATGTAATGAGCTTTTTTCATGGTTAACTATGAAACCTAAGCAATTTAATAGTTTAAGTGTAGAATAAACGTTATATTCGCATTCTTCATAAGTATCCCCGATACACAAAATGTCATCAAGATAGATTACTGATTTGTGGCCTTGCCTTCGTAGAAAGGTAATAACCTCTTTCACTATTTTTTTAAACACCCTCGGTGCTACTGATAGTCCGTACGGCATGGACTTGAATTCATATGTAATTGTTTGCTTAGAATTAGGATCTTGGAATTCAAATCTAAGATATTTCCTGTCCGCAGGATTAATAGAAACTAACAGATAGGCTTCCATAGGATCAATGGAAGCTAAATAGCCATAATGGGGGATAAGTTTAGATGCAGTTCTATAATCTTCCATTTTAAAATGTGTTTTTAAAATAATTTTATTTAGAGGCTTCAAATTAAGTATAAATCTTTTACTACCATTTGGCTTAGGGGCTAGGAATATTCTTGAGATAAATTGATCATTACATGGATTGCAGGGTGATACAGCTCCTAGTTGAACTAGTTTTTGAATGGCATCGTTCATTTCTAGACTATCGTCATGATTAAATGTAGAACGCGGAACTACCGGTTGCATTATGTTTTTACAAAATGGTATTGTATAGCCATGCTTAATCCATTTCAAAATTACACTATTGCTAGTTATATTAAGCCAACAGTTATAATGAAATGTTAGTCTACCTGCGTGTACCTGCGTTATTGCTGTGCGTTGGCACGTGATTTGGTTTGATTGAAATTCTTCAATGGATTTTGGTTCGTCGTCTGTGAGGGATAGGGCCTGCGAGTCGCTGGCGGTGGCTTCCGCTGACCTCCTCGCCCCCCCCTGAACGACGAGTAACGAGGAGGTCCTGTCCAGTTTCCCTGATGGGCAGGACGAGTGACCGGTGTGGTAACAGTAGAGGCGACGGCCTTCTGAACTGCCGCCTTCCGGATTTGCAGACCCTGCTTTTCGATAGCCTTGCTCGTTTTGATTTTTTCACTTTTATCTTCTTTGGTTAAGCCTTTTCTCAATAATGGGAGCCATAGATTTGCTGAGCTGTCATGTATAGGTTCACCGAAGTCAGGAGTATCAGATGTGGATGCACCAAGAGCTAATAAAAGTTCTGGGTCTAGGTTTGGTTCCGTAGGGATATCCGACGGGGCCGGATCTTTTTCTGATATCTCGCCTGAATCAGGAGGTTCCGGTGGCGATACGGGCGGCGCTTGCGGCTCGTTTACCAAGCTATCAGGCTGAGGTTCCTGAAGCTGAGGTTCGGCGTTTGCATAACCTAAAATATGAACCCACGATATAATTTCAATAATAAATTATTTTAGAGGGTAGTATGAAATAATGTCTCGCAGACATTATTGAACAGATAAACGCTAATCACTTGGATTACACGTGATTTTCTGCATAGTATTATGCATGCTTAGCTCGCAGCTAAACATGTTATCGTAATTGACTCGCAGTCAATTCCGATGTAATTATTTTAAGATATTTTTATTTTCACTAACTAACCTTCAAGGTGTTCGTCATCCGACGAGTCCAAAGGACGTCGTATTCGACGTCTTTTCTTAACTTTTTCTTCTAATTTCTTTATTTTTCGTTGATAATGCACTAATTTGTCCTGGGCACTGCGTTTTGGCATTATTGCGAGAAACGTGTGCGCTCGTTGCCGTGCACAAAAAAGGAATGAGATACCGGTACGCTTAGACTAGAGACAAGGGTTTATCGATGTTTTAAAAATCGATTCTCTTTGAAATTGTGCAGTGTTGCCCGTAAACTAAAGGTTACTACAACGGAATAATACTAATATATGAAGAATGAAGCGATGAAATACCAATGAAGCACTATCACAAGCACTGAAGCATCGTAATATAAATTTTTATTTTTTATACAAAAATATGAAGTTCTGCCAGTCATTAGACTAGCCTTCTTAAAAATAGCTCCTGTACGGGGAAGGACAAAAACCGAATAAAATCAATGCTGCCAACATTAAAGAAACAATATTAATTTTAACATTTAAATTTTTTACTTTTTATTAGTCGATGGCAAGAGCGCCTTTTGTGTCCAATGCCATTTAAATCTGTTAGACTGTTAGGCGCTGTCTCCACGAGCGAGAGAATCGCGACGAGTCCGCCCTCATATCGTCGGAGAATCTCCACGAACGAGCGATAATATCGCCGCGTATCGTCGCGAGTCGTAACGGAATCGCAGCGTTTCCGCGGCGACTCGTAACGGTATCGCCGCGTTTCCTTGAAAATGACGCTGAAATGATGCTGAAATGACAGTGCGCCCGCTGCGCGCTCGTCGCGAGAGCGCCACGAGCGCGCGGCGGGCTCGCTGCTAGTCGCGACGGGCTAGCGACGATGTAACGACGTTTCGCGCGCTCGTTGCCACCCGTCGCATCGCGGCGATAATATCGCCGTGTGGAGACGGCCTCTAGAGAGTTGTATAGAAATACGTGGCACGACGATAATTCCGCCGCGATTCTCTCGCTCGTGGAGACAGCGCCTTAGACCTTTATAACGTAGACATTAATTATTGTTAAGGTGTTGGCAACTTTTAATACCATCTTACAAGTGGAAGTTTCGTTCGAAAAATGGCGAACTCATGGAAAAAGAAAATAAGTGACGCCTCTGGTGTTGCAAGCGTCCATAAGCTACGGTAACCGCTTCCCATCAGGTGGGACCGTATGCCTGTTTGCCACCCTTGTGGTATAAAAAAAAAGTATGTCAATGATTATGTTCTCCTGTCATTTTGACAATTCTGTTCCCGTCCGTGTAGACGGCGGCGCCGCAGCCGCGGTTGTGGTGGGTGGAACAAACCCACCTAGTCTTGTTCTTGCGGATCACCTTCTGGTAGTACGTGTAGCAACCAAACTGTAGTAATGGGTTCCCTTTCAACGACCTCAATATTACTGCGCTACCTGAAAAGTGTGTTCATCAGTATTTTTCATTACTATTACGTATTTTGATATGTGTAATATATTTGCATAATAATGTAGATACCGTGATTTATAATATAATATTTAACCTCTGCAAATCTTATGATTAATACCAACAATTGTCAAATAATAATGTAAAGTGATGGATTCTTTTGTTCTTAGACCTAAATAATATACCTACCGTTTCATTACCTATACTGTATATAAATATTTTCATGAAGTTTCCTGCAAAAAATAAACCTGTAATAAGAAGTAGGTATTGGTTACAGTTGAGACTTCGAGGAAGCATGTTTGGGCTAAAACATAACTTAGCAGTTTAGCCTGACACGTGTTTTATTTGGTTTTTAAAATATAAATAACAGCTTATAAACTTATTTTATATAAAATAAAATAACATACAGTGGACTTTATGTACTTAAAAGTTAGTAACAACAATGATAAAAAAAATACAAAGGACCGGCTGAAATGCACTAAAATGTATGCAGTATATAAATATTAGATTCTCTCCCTTATGACTGGTAAGTACCTACTTAGGTTAAATGTTTTCCGACACAAGATGTAGTAATCCCTACGATTTTTGATCGTATTCGAAATAAATGAAATAGGGCCCGATAATTCGTAACCTATATCTACTAATTAATTATTTCAACACTAAGTTAACACTTACCTTTCCATACAAACTTCATTCGCTAAGGAGCGCGAAAAAAAGTGGCGTCGGAACTCTGGAACTCTTATGCGATATCGTACCTAGATCACGAAAAAGATGAGCAAAAAGGTGCGTTTAAAAATAAATCGATCCTAAAATTCTCTAATGATATTGTCATGCTATTCTCAGCTGTATTTCACATGCACTACGTGTTATTTCTAAGTTTCAAATATTGTTATATTAATGTTATTATAATCCTGTTGGTCATCATTTTAAAATATATGTAATTAAAATTGAATTAATCTTGGCACTATCTATAAGACAAAATGATTTGTCTTTTTGTGTCTATGTATGATGTAAAACATTTGAATGATTACAATACCTACTACTACCAAATACTACCACCTACTACTTAACATGATTTTAACTATGCTAAAATCTCACCGATTATATACAGCATAGTAGTAAAAGTACCTGAAACGAAAAAAAACAATATGTTAAAACCAACATTTATGTAGATACCATAATACAAAAAATATCTATACAAAAATGGCATGCTTTGGTATATCGTCTATCACAAGAACACAGATATTTAAATAATAACAATAAAGTTTCTATAACATATGAAAGAAACTAGGAACATAATATCTTTAGGAAAGCATAAAACATTGAAAATTTCAGATACAGTGTCCACGAGATGACATTACAAAACAATTAGAATTTGACGGTAGATTCTTAATGAGAGTGCTCCCCAAAGATTTGATGTAACTTCTGCCCGTACATCTTGACGCGCGCGCCGCACCGCCTGCTGACTCTCTTAGAGCAGTAGAATGATCGGAACCCGAGCGCGGACCGCTTGTTGCACGAATACGTATAGCAGCCCACACGCAGCAATACACTTCCAGAAGGTAGCGGTATAAGTTGATAATCGTCCCAATCTTCTGAAAAAATAAAACCAACTGAACATACCTTCGCAATTAAATATACAATAACATTCAGAGCACATAACTAGTTTTAATAGTAGCAAATATTTTAGTCATGTTTTCTTATACCTTTTCCTGTAACGACTCTTGCGTCGACATCGACAATAGTACCTACGTATATAACCTTGCTTCTATGTAACTTCTGTTCTAGATATATATAATAAAAAGTAATTGAACAGATGTATGACAAATTAAAACTTTGGAAAGCGATAACCGATATGACAGATTTTTCATTGAAAAAAACCACTAAAAAATAAATTACTTGAGTAAGTATAGGTATACCTATTTAAAAGCTTCTGTCTTGTAAGGTAAGTAAGATTGAAATATGTCTGCGTTCGGTAATTAAGCATATTGATAATAAATTATACAACATACATATTGGCAAGCATGTGTCGCTTAATAAAACCCAAAGATAGTTCATAAATGATATAATAATAATATTCTTTAATATGATTTTCACAATAATAGTATTCAAATGAAATACAATAAATCAACACAAAAAACAATAACTTAATGCTATATCTGTGATACGATATTTCCTTTATATTTTCACATATTGTCCGTTGTGTATAATATATTTGGCCGGAGGATGCGTGTGAGTGTTCTCATGACCAATTATTCCGAAGTTTTCGTCCATTTTCAATTTCGCGTTGCATCCCTTATAGTTGTGAGTCGAGCAGTACCAGTGGAAAAACTTAGTTCTCTTACGTTGAGCTTTGCAGTAGTACGTGTAATCGTTGTACAAGACTAGACGCTTTCCTGACAGTCTTGATTTGGCCAGCAACATCACTAAAATAGTTAAATTTTATTATATAGGTAGATAAGCACAGTTTCACTTGCATAATTTCGTCGATAGTTTTCCTTAAAATAATCAATAACTATACTAATATATAAAGCTGAAGAGTTTGTTTGAACGCGCTAATCTCAGGAACTGGTCCGATTTGAGAATTATTTCAGTGTTAGATTTCCCATTTATTGAGGAAGGCTATATGCAATATATCATCACGCTAAAAGGAATGGGAATGGGAGCAGAGCATCGATAAAAAACATTATATTTCATTACATATATGCAATATTCATAAGAATATGCTACTTATTGTAAAGAGTAAGGGAGTAGGTTCAATATTTTTTTATTTGTTCTATAACCTAATTAATTTTAATTTAACAATGAAACAGCATTTAAAAAAGTATTCTTACTAACTATACAACTTTATACAATAACTAAAATTTTTCATTGTATTTTTGCACTTCAGTATCATCAATAATTAAATCAAAATTAATATAATTATATTAAAATAATATGGGACCCATTTTGTTTTCAGTGACACACAGTCTAACAGGATTACAAAGATTGAGGCGTTTGATTTGGCAGACGTCCCTTAGTCTCAGTTAGCTAGCCCAGCAACCAGTTTCTTCCATTTTCCCGGGATAAAAAGTAGCCTATGTCTCAGGCTCTGGACTGATCTACCACTTTCTGTGTACCTGTTCATTTAGATCGGTACAGTAGTATTAGCGTGAGCGAGACAGTCAGACAGAGTTACTTTCGCATTTATAATATTAGTATAGATTACAATAATTTATTCTATACTAGCTGTACCCTGCCACGCTTCGCTGTGACTGATGCAGAAATTAGATAAAAACAATCCTTAATGCGGATTATATACCATTCAAAAATGTCAGCTCGATAGGTGCATAACTTTTTGAGTTTTTGAAGCGTACACAAACCAACATAACATTTTCATATATATAGATTATTATAGTCCATGCGCAAATTGTCCCGATATTTATACAAATCCTGACTTCACTTCATCGTTTAAATTTTAATATAAATTCCATTGCGAATAATAAAACGAGATGGTTCATGGTTGTGTTCCAGTTTATACCGGAGTATGGTCCCGGTGGAGCTACAGGATACGAAGCGTGCAGTGCATCGTCTCCGACCACTGAACAAGCACGCCCAATTGGTTGTCCTGCCTGGTTGCTTATCAACGAAGAACGTGTGTCCCTTCACTACAGCTACTGTCTTCCCGTTTAACTTCTTCATCACCTTCATTGTTACTACGGAATAAATATTAGGTTAGTAAGAATGTTTGATTTTAAGATTTGCGTTGTTTTATTTTATGGTTAGATTGTGCAACTTGATAAGGCACCTTTTGCTTTTAATTGTCTATTATAACGAAATTGTCTTCTTATTACCTTTTGTTGTGATCGACCTGCAGATATTCCAAAAAAGTAACGCTAATTAAGATAAGTCAAATTATAGGAACAGGAACTGATGTTCTTTATTGACAGCCCGGTTGGCTTTGTGGTTAGTGACCCTGACTTTCAAGCCGCGGGTGGTGGGTTCGAATCCCACCCAGGACAAACATTTGTATGCATGAATATGTCTGTTTGTCCTGTGTCTGGATGTAAATATCTATATAAGTATGTATTTAAAAGTAGTATATGTAGTTTAACAGCTATCTGGTTACCATAACACAAGCTCACTTTGATGCTTAATTTGGAATCAGATTGGCCGTGTGTGAAAAATGTCCCAGGATATTTATTTATTTATTTATTATTCAAATAACTACAATGTTTCAAACACAGTTAATATTGTAAATTCATAATTAATATCATTATTTTTATTATATGTAACTGAATTTAATGTTGTATAATTATGACTATAGTTACTTGAAATAAATATATATCATTTAGGTTGGTATTATTTATTCATAACAACAGACCTATAAACATATGTTAGCTGAAAATATATTTCTAAATTTTTATATACACTCCATTCCGGATGACATATTGAGGTGGTGTATGGGAATGCTCCAATTTGGAGCGAATGATGTCTCCAGATGCGTCGACTAATGTGAAGCTCGCCGGACACAGTACGTACCCGCCACTCTGCGTACAAGCCCAATACGATGAATTCTCATTTATTTTCTTTCTAAAGAACGTAAATCCATGGAAAATAGCTAATTGTTTGCCGTTTGCTCTCTTCACCATTTTTACTGCAATAGAGACAACGTGTGAATATTCCATGTAAATAAACTTGTGCTAGACTGAGCAGGTTCAAATAAAATTACATTTACCACACTACAATACACACCAATATTATCATTTAAAAAGTAATATTTATATTTGCTCTTCTCAAGCCTCTTTGCTTTCTCGAGAAGAGCCAATATTAATATCACTTTTTAAAGCTATGCTAGATTGAGTTAATAAATATATCAAACTTTGTTATATGTAATCGGATACAAATTGTCACAGTATTGTCTATAAACATTAGTCTTTTTGCAAAAAACATTTGTGATTTGCGCCCCATTAATACCAGAAATAAGCATAAATTTGTGGCATCTGCTTATAGATATATTTCATTTCATTTCAACATGTAAAAATAAACTCAGTTCATTTCGCACTGGCGTTTATTAAATACACAATGCAGTCGTCTAAGTAAACATATTACTTTCCTTTACATCAACCTGCTAATTATTATCTAATATTTTATATATACTCCATTTTTAATAACATATCTCGGTGGTAGATGACTGTGCTCATAGTTATAGCGCACAATAGCTCCGGTTGAGTTAACAATTGTGAAACGCGAAGAGCAACTCCCCTGCCCACTTTTGGTGCAAACCCAGTTTGTAGTACTTCTGTTCTTTCGCCAAAGAAAGAACGTAAAACCATTTATGATAGCGAGTTCTTTGCCGTTTAATTTCTTTACTACCTCCACTGAAACAAATAATGAAACAATAAATATATCGATTTCGCTAATATTAATAAATAGCAAGATTAAGATTAACAATGTATAAGATTAACAATGTATTGCTTGAAATAGATTTTAAAATGGTTAAAACCGCGGCATCTAACAGAGGCACACTTCAGAGAAGAGATCCCAAAACAGAATATCTGGGATGATTTGATGAAATAAAATAAACACTATACATATAAGTAGGTATGTTTATTGACTAAAGAATACAGAATTATAATAATTTTTTAAAATTACAATACCAACAAACAGGTTTACAAAGAAATATTTCACCTACCAAAATAGATTTACATTTGGTACACAAAATTGTTTTGCTAAATTTTTATAAACACTCCATTTCGAATAATAAATTGAGGTGGAGCATGCGAATGCTCCAATTTGGTGCGGATGACGTCTCCGGACTCGTTGAGGAGTGTGAACCGCGCCGTACACTGCATGACGCCGCCACTTCGCGAGCAAGCCCAAAAGGTAGTCTTACCGTACTGTTTCTTCCTATAGAACGTAAAACCGTTGACAATAGCCAATTCTTTGCCATTTGATTTCTTTACCAATTTTGCAGTTAATTTACCTGTGAAAATAAATCAATTTATTGGTCAGTAATTGTTTAAAGATGAAGTTTTTTTACGACTACGTTTAACTAGTTAATAGTTATGGACTAAACCCTCTCGTTGTTAGGGAAGGCTCGCGCTCTGCTGATGATGATAAGAACTATAGTTAGTATGAACAAAATCATTGAAAAAAAAAAAACAAAATGTATTGAAACTTTTTTCAAATATATTTTAGATATACGATGCTTTTATTTTGTTTACAATTACAATCGATAACTCTGACATTGAGTTCCGTTTCTCTGAGAGGATTCCATAGGACCATTTCTCTCGTATTTTTTTTACAATATTTTATATCATAATACGTATAGTAGGAAAGTAGGTACACAATAAATTGCATGCTCCTTACTTGAACCATGATTATTATATACATTTTAGGGTAATATTTGGTGTCAAATGAAACTTATACCTAGTTTTAATTATTATCTGAAGTTACTTTCTAATATCAAGTTTATAGAACAAATATCACATCAAAAGAAATATCAATTAGTGATTATCTTTAAAATTACATTTCACCGATGTGATGACAGATGAGTGTGGGGTTTTTATTCATCACGTTCTTTATTATAATATAGAACTTAGTAATCTTAGCGTGATGATATACTGTAACGGCTAACGAGGAGGTGGGCGAAGGGGCGCGGTGGTGTTGGCAATACTGAGGAGTGGAGGGACGAGTCGTGGAGAGGAGAGGGGATTACGTTAATAAAAAGGAGGTTTTATGATTAAATGCTCTCTGTTCCTTACAATATTTTGTGTGTAATACATATAAACGGTGATTATATTCCAATCTTTATTGTATATTATAACCCTTTTACAAGATAGCCTTCCTCGATAAATGGGCTATGTAACATTGAAATATGTTTCTAATCGGACCAGTAGTACCTGAGATTAACGCGTTACTAATATTGTATCTATACAGATACAATTACATTAGATTTTAATATATACTCCATTTTTAACTATAGCTTTTAGTGGTGGATGCGAGTGAATAAGCTTGGACCGTTTAATTTTTCCAGTTTCATTATGCACGGTGAAACGGGCACCGCATTTATGATTTGATTGATTAGTACACACCCAGTTAGATGTACTGGCATGCTGTTTTTTACAGTAAAACGTAAAATCGTCGACTAAAGCTAGTTCCTTACCCTGTGTATTCTTCACCATTGTCACTGAAACAACGTTGTATCATTAATGTCATGCTTTAGATGAGTCTTCAATGTATTTTTTGAATAAAGAAAATCATAATTATTTTACTAGTTCTGAGAATATATTAAAATATTAATATTTTTATAAGAACAATAAAGACGCCGCCATGGGTAGAAAAGGCAATGCTTTCTATGAGAAATCATCATTCTCCTCTACAGAGCGTAAAAAGTAGACTAGAATTTAAACACTTTATTTTAACACAATAAAAAACTATTGAACGTACATAAAGTCTAATTCAGAAATGATAACAACATAGAAGCCAAGAACAAAATAATTATGTCATCAAAACCATAAACTTAATATATACAATAAATTAAACAAATCCTATACCTAATGAGCAGTAAGTTTTCATTTAAGAATTTAATTCATTAATAAATTAATGTAATTCAAATACTTAAAAAAAAAACATTAGCTGTAGGTACTAAAAATGGCACATTTCAGCAATAAACATATAGCTTCTAAAGACAATGAAAACTTATAAATTTCTTTATAGGAACCAAAATTAACTTCTATTTTTAAGAGACATGTATGTCAAAACAAAAAAAACTAAACTTTCACTATCAGATTGGCCGTGTACTGTACTAAAGAATGTATTTTTTAAACTGATAAACATTTTTAGACAGCAATTGTTAACAATTGAAATGAAATATATATATTAAACCGCATGCCCGAGATGTCACAATTAAAGGCATGTGAAGTAAGCCAATCCGCACTAGCCTGCGTGGTGGACTATGGCCTAGACCCCCTCATTGTTAGGGCAGGCTCGAGCTCCTCGGTGTAGACCATCGAGCATGTAACCAATAGAGTAGAACTGTTAACAGTTTTGTTAGAAAACAAAATACGCCAAAACGCTGCGCCGGCCCCTGTGTTCTGATTGGCCGACTCAAGGTCAAGTGTTGCACTAGACGTACACACAGGTCTCTTATTGGTCGGTTACTGTTTTAGTTCGAGCGTGGTTTGTTAGTTATACCGGTTATACGTGGCAAATCATTGATGCGTTGCTAAACAAATGGCTCACTATTGCTACTCTATTGGTTACATGCTCGATGGTGGAGACGTATTTGATCTGATGATGATGATGATGATATATTAAACTTTAAACTTTTATATATACTCCATTTCGTATGACGAATGTGGGAGCCGCGTGCGAGTGCTGCAGATAAGACCTTTTAATTATTCCTGTATCTTTTCTGATAGTGAATCGAGCTGAGCAATGAACCTTTCCACCATTGCTGGTGCACACCCATGGTGTGGTGCTAACGGTACCATGTTTACGGTAGAATGTATATCCGTCAATCACAGCTATTTCACTCCCGTCGACTTTTTTAATTATCGTCACTGTAAAAACATCAAGGCTTATTATTATATTTTCCTGGATAAAAAATCTAGATCATAAACTCAGTGCGGAATTTTATCCAGAAGCGTTTACCGTTTTGGCGTGAGTGAGTAAAAAATATTCAAATTTATTTCATTACTTAGATCTTGTTCGCGAAAGCTGATAGGTATGTGTAAGAGGAATGGAAGAAAAACACATATTTTACCGACCCTGCTTAGACGGGATAAGGGCAGGAAGAAGTTTGATATTGTAAGATTCCTAGGGTTTTGCGAGTCAATGAAAACGAATACAAATAACCAGAATACAGAAAACCAGCAAGAAAGATTCTGACCGATAGAGCACGATGTGATAGAGCACTCTGACCGTAATTCATTACTTGGCACAAGATGGCGACGGTTTGCTTCGGGCGGTAAAACATACGAGTACTCGCGGGTCAATACAAAAACCGATTAATTAACCAAAACTATTCTAAATAATTAGATAATCTTAGTCATCATTCATTACATAATTAGAAATCTATAATAAAAATATCGAGGTATTTTATTTGAAAGACAATAAAACAACGAACAAAATGGATGTTAGATGTTTTACCGATAATAAATTTAAAAAGGTATAATTTTGACCACGTAAATCATGCCGGAAACAAATCAAAATTATAAAAGTACAGAATCATAATTCAACATGATAATTAATAGCTATTTTTCATCACAAAAAACATCACAAACACCAAACCAACTGACCTCCATTTTTACAAACATTAATGTTAATCATATAATTAAAATCCATAATCAATAAAATCATATTAGTTAAGTAAATAAATGGTGGAAAAATATAAATAATAATAAAATAAATATCCTGGGACATTTTTCACACACGGCCAATCTGATTCCAAATCAAGCAGAGCTTGTGATATGGTAACCCGATAGCTGATATATTACATATACCTACTATTTTTAAATACATACTTATATAGATATTTACATCCAGACACAGGACAAACAGACATATTCATGCATACGAATGTTTGTCCTGCCTGGGTGGGATTCGAACCCACGACCCGCGGCTTGAGAGTCAGGGTCACTAACCACAAAGCCAACCGGGCTGTCAAATAAAAATTAATTTATTAATATTTTTCAAACCGACTTGCGTCGACATTTATATTTCTTGTGTATGTCACTGAACTACACCTAAACAGCTCGATGTTAAACATTTTTGTGTGTTTAAATATTTAATGGTACGTTTACACGCTTGCCAAGCCTTGGCAAGGATCGACAATCGCAAGCATGTAAAAAGGGCGTTTGGCTTGGCTTGCGTGGGCTTGTGCCTGCTTGCTTCCGATCCAGTCGAGTGTCGGTTTTTTTACGCAGATCAAAGGGCGTTTGCGGCAAGCGCTTGCGATGCATTTACATGTTGGTCCGCGTTTTGTGATCTCGCGGCGAGCACACGCTTGCTTGATTTTACAAAAAATAAATAAAAAATGAGTTCCTGGTCGAATGAGGAGAGTCTTTCGTTTCTGGAACATTACCAAATAGAACCATGCATCAAAATCAAAATCAAAAATATTTTTATTCAAATAGGCCAATATGCAAAGCATTTATGAATAGTCAGACTCTAACGCTCGGTTCGGAAGGTTGGTTTTGCTGAGAAGAGCCGGCAATAAACTCAGCAATTACTCTTTTTAAAATAACTTAGATTATAATACATTTCAAGGAATTAGTCTCACTGACAATATCTGCGTGGTAGGGAATGACATAAAAAGAAAAAAAAACATAAAATAAAGTGAATATTCATAAAAACAAAAAACATCTGGAATCAGAAAGATGCAAATCATAAAGATAAGAAGAAACAAGTTCGGTGTCCGCCATGCTTGGATGTATATTGCAGACTGACGCATTCACAAGCGTATAAACGCCTTTCAAACGCCAAACGAGATTTGTGGAGGCTTGGGACTGTTTGCAGTATGCCAAGGTTTGGCAAGCGTGTAAACCTGGCTTAATGTTTTATATAAATTCCATTTCTTATTGTGAACTTATGTGGTTTGTGGGAGTGGACGAGTCGGGAACTCTTAATCTTGCCAGTGTCGTTGTGGAGCGTGCAGCGAGCGGGACAATGCACTACTCCGCTGCTGTTCGTACAACCCCAATTCGTAGTTTTAGCACCGCTTTTTTGACGGTAAAACGTGTATCCATTGATTATGACTATTTGTCTTCCATTCAATTTTTTAACCATCATCACTGTAACAATATTTAAAGTTAGCTTTTTAATTTTCTAATATTATTAAAATTTATGCTGAGAAGTCGTGTCTTAACTATGAATATTGAATTCGGATAGGTATAATTAATATCAAAAAGTACGTTGTTGGCATTTTTTAATTTTTTTTTTGTTTTTTTTTTTTTTTATTAAAAAGCTTAATCAATATCTGATTATGTCATTATTATTATTATTTTGCTCTGTTAATAAAACAAAAACTTAAATAAACATGGTAATATATTTAATTTATTAAAGTTTTTTATATAATTTAAAAGTTTTACAGAAAAACCAAAATATCATCTGTCAAACGACTTACAGTTGCGTCAAACGCCATAATTTATATTAAAAAGGTTTTAATGTAATTAAATGATTAGAATAGTTAATTACAGTCGTTAAGATGTCAAAATATAGGTAATGTAATAGAGTATGACTACCTATACCATATTTTAGAATATCGTGGCCAATTGATTTAATTCTGTCAGATTGGTAGATGAAAAAAACCACATCATATTTAAATAATAATTTTTAATGAATGCAAAGGGAAACGAATACTGCAACATTTCAAAAGGATGCTTCAAAAAAATTAAAGTTTATCATAATCTTTTTTGTGAATGAACTTATTAGAAAAGTGTGAGATTACGTTGGTTTTTTTTATTTTGCTCGGGGGGTGGAGACGAGCGAAGGATGGTCCATGACCAGTGTTTCCAGTACGGACCCAGTTGATTGTACTTCCTGTCTTCCTTTTACAGTACAACTTAAATCCATCGATTATGGCAACTTTTTTCCTTATGGCTTTCTTGACTAACATCACTGTAACAACATTGTTTTCTATTATTTTATTTGAAAAATTTTTTTAGAGAAACTTACAGCTAATAAAAAAAATTATACATATTAAAAAACGAAATACCATTTTTAGTTTTAGTTTCTGATATCATGATGAATTTAGAAGTATGCAACCACACTGTGATTAATAAAAGAAAATAAAATATTTATTTTATTTTTATATTTTAATACGCACTTACATTTATTTACATGTTATAAAGAAATGTACCAAATGTAAAAAAAAAATATTTATTTATGTATTTAATGCATATAACAGTCAGAAGTAGGTCACTAAAACGATGTAGGTTTAAACAAACTAAACCTTTAAAGCAATCTGTTGCACTTGTCCTACATACACATCTAAACATGGTACTATGATAGCCAAATTACTCATTACCTATTGTATATATACACAAGTGGCTCCCCGTGGTTTCACCCGCGTTTCCGGAGATCTTCAATTTTCCCGTGATATAAAGTACGCCAGTGTGTTTAATCTACATTATAAACAATCTGTGTTCAAAATTTCATTCAAATCAGTTCAATAGTTTTTGCATGAAAGAGTAACACACATCCATACATCCATTACTCACAACTTTCGTATCACTACATTTTATAAAGCAAAGTCGCTTTCCGCTGTCTGTCCCTGTCTTCTTAAATCTTTAAAACTACGCAACGGATTTTGATGCGCTTTTTTTAATAGATAGAGTGATTCAAGAGGAAGGTTTTTATATACAATACATGTATAATGTTAGAGAAACACTGACAATTTTGGAGGTTTGGGTCGCTAGTTAGAATGATTTATAGCTTATGATAAATTCCATTTACAATAATATAGCTTGGTCTCGGATGGTCGTGGTCGAGCACGGAGCGGACCATGGTGTCATCAATGGTCGTGAACCTCGCCGTGCACCGGCCATGCTTTGTACACGACCAATAGCTAGTTCTATTCTTCTGTATACGATCGTAGAAGGTAAACCCATCAATTATGGCCAATCTTTTCCCATTCTTTCTCATAACAATTTGAACTGAAAAAAAAAATAAGCTGTTTGTATTCTTAAAGATTTTTTTAACATCTAATGTAACTACTCAAATCATTACCATATTATTTATCAATCGTTTTTTAAGTATTTATAAAGATTTGCTTTGTTAATTGGTAAAAAGAGGAACAGCTAAGGAAAGTTAATCAAAGCCATTATAGCGAGATGAATTCATTTATTTTGTACACTTTTACACTTTGTGAATGTGCTCTATCATAATTATTATAGACTAGCTGCCTCCTCGCGGTTTTACCCGCGTAGTTCCCGTTCCCGTGGAAATACAGGGATAAAATATAGCCTATGTTACTCGGGGATAATGTAGCTTTCCAAAGGTGAAAGAATTTTTGAAATCGGTTCAGTAGTTTCGGAGCCTATTCATTACAAACAAACAAACAAACAAACAAACAAACAAACAAATCTTTCCTCTTTATAATATTAGTATAGAAGTAGACATTGTACGACCTTTCGTCTGTTATATTCGTAACGGCACGTTAGACTTTTTCAGGAAAATCCATTGTAAAAACTAGTGGTTCGAATTTTTTATAAAAATCTTATTAAAAAACGATGCACCATATTCATGTTATTTAAATAAATAAATTACGTTTTATTTTCCCTCGCTTGTCTCGTAAAATTTACTAAAGAAGTATTTATTAGTTTACTAAGAAGTAAGTAGTACGAAATGAAGGGTCTACTGCAATAATGACGTCATTTGTCTGTTTTAAAATAATAGTTTAAAATTCAGAAACGGTGTAAAAAACAGCACCTATATAGTATACCTGTGCGACGTTCTAGGCATGTACCCAAAATATTGAATACTTATTTATCTTGGGACTGAAAGCGATATTCCTCAGCTTGTAAACAAGATTTCTAACTACATAGTCGAATGACCGAATTACTGGTTAAGATTTTTATCTCACTAGCTGCCTCCGCGCGGTTTTACCCGCGTAGTTCCCGTTCCCGTGGGAATACAGGGATAAAATATAGCCTATGTTACTCAGTGATAATGTAGCTTTCTAATGAAAAAAGAATTATCTATTAAAATCGGTCCAGTACTTTTTGAGTTTATTCGTTACATACTAAAATACAAATATTTCCTCTTTATAATATTAGTGTAGCCTTAATATTTTAATCAATTCTATATCAGTTTAGTGAAAAGTCCATTTTTTATTACGAACTTGGGCGGCGCGTGTGTATGGATCAAATTTGAGCGTACTATTACGCCATCTTCATCGTCAAATGTGAATCTTGCTCGACATTTAGTTCTGTTAGAGTTTGTGCACACCCAACCGGATGTCTGGTGATGTTTCTTCTTAAGGTAGAACGTGAATCCGTTGATTAAAGTTAGTTGCCTACCATTTTTTCTTTTCACCGTTAGAACTGTAAATAAAAAAACTATTGCACTAATAGAGCCTTAGATACTATCGTATTAAAAACACCTACCGTATACATACCTAATAAAAACACATATCTACCAATATTATAAGTGTGAAAGTTGTATGGATGTTTGTTACTTAATCACACTATATAATAGGAGATGAGGGGATCTGGATAGACGGGTAAAACCGCGGGAGATAGCGAGTAAGTAGATTTTATATAAGAAAATGAAAATATATAAGAGTTGAATAATTTTTATTATTTAATCATGCATTTCATAATTTTTTTTAATTATTTCTAAAAGTCACCACGCTTGGAATAGCCTGATCACATTCTCACATATTTTTCTATACAAACTAGGTTGGTGACTTTGTTATAAAATCATCAAACAAAATGTCTGCTTAAAAAAGTCAAAGAGATTTCTCTTGTCAAAATAATAAATTTATGAAATCGTGCCATAATAAATTGAGTAGTAAATAATGACAATTATATTTAATCATTTTATTTCATAATGATGGCACCAAAAATAAAACCCAAAGATTTAAAATCGAAATAATTCTGAAGCATATAACAACTGACTTACTCATTTTTATAAATCAATTTATTATTAATACACTCATTCTAAAAAAGTACACAATATTATAAAAATCTATCTATCATGCATAATTGGAAAATTTAATGATTTTGTTTTCCTCACTTAAAAGAGAATGTCTAAGTTAAATTCTATGAAAGATTCCATGTCGAATCATGAACTTTGGCGGTTCGTGATTATGGTCCAGAATTGCACTAACAATGTTCTGGGTAGAAGATAAAATGAAGCGAGCTCTACATCTGTTCCCATGAGTACAGTCCCATGTGTTGGACTTCCACTTGCTTCGATAATGATAATAAAAGCTATAACCGTTTATCACGGCTATTTCTTTGCCGTTTGGTTTCTTCGCCCAGGTCACTAAAAATGTAAATCAACATTTATTTTTGATAATAAACTTGCACTATAGAAGACACTAAATAAATATCTATTTATTAAAAATTGTTCTTTCTATCAGGTGGGCCGCATGCCAGGTGGTCTAAATAAGCAGGTTAAAATAACTCACAATAAAGTTGTAATAGCAAAACAACTTCAAAATATAAATAACACATCAATAGAAACTTTCAAGTATTTATTTGGAATTTTTAGTTTATGTATAACTTACATATCATATAAAGTACAGGATTTAAAATATTACTTTTATAGCCTAGTGCTCAGAGCCACAGAACACCAGACCATGGAATTTAAAAGACACAAAACTAAAGTATTAAATTTACACATTCTACAAAATTTACAAACGTTTTTTAAATACATAGCAATCGTTTTCTAAATTGGAACTTGATACAACACAAAGATTAACTAAAACTACTATTATCCTAGGACGATATATTACTTCAAAATTTATACTTCTATAAATTTACATACATACACAGAGCTACCTTCGGTTGAGAGCCCTCTGCACTCACCGAAACAGTCCACGTAAGGGTGTAAAAGCCATCTGAGGCTAACAACTTCTAGTCCATTAAAAACCCAGACAGCTAGAGTTGGTAACAAAGCCAATCGGCCAAGTCTAAAGTCTTTTGTAACATCCATTTTTGATGACAAATTTATGTGGTCGGTGTGTGTGGATCAGATAAGAGGTTTTTATCTTGCCAGACCTGATAAATAGATTAAACCTAGCCGAGCAAGGATTTGGCCCATTATTGGCGCTACACGCCCAGTTAGTTGTACTTCTCGATCTAGTCTTACGGTAAAAAGTAAATCCGTCGATTAGGGCCACATCATTTCCATTCTTCCTCTTGACTATCAACACTGTAACAAATATTTTTTCAATTATTAATATTTGCTTATTTAATTTGAACGTGATAGATCGACTTATTAATATTTATTATGAAAATGTAAAACCACATAATTATAAAGTAATGTAAACACAAGTTCTAATGAATCTTTTGAAGCTTTTAATTTCCTATTTCCCACGAAGGAAGCTTTGCAAGATCTAGGTGCTGGTAGAATGTTTGAAGTAGAAAGGCTTTCCTAAAGTGTTTTTCACCCAAGCAACGGAATCCTGATGAAATCCTTACCCTTAGGTACCAACCTGAATCAAAAGCAGGTCAATAATTTGGAGCAAGTTAATACAGAATTAAGCCCTCCATTAAATGTAAATGTAAATACAGAACATTGTGCTTTTAAAATTGTTTAATAGTCAGTTTCTCCGGGTACAAAAACAAATAAATTTGTCCAAATTTGAGCTTAATTTTTATTTATTATTATCATAAACAGTATTCGAAATAAAAGCGCAATAACCAATATTTAAACCTACTAACTATTTATTGTTTTGAAATTTTGTACGTATGGATATTTGTTCCTTTTTCAAGTAAAACCTCTGAACAAATTTAGATGAAGTTTGTAACAGATAGTTTATAGCCGGGATTAGCACATATGCTAGTTTTTATCTTAGAAAAATTGAAGATCCCCTGGAACACGGGTGAAACCACGGGGAGCCTCTTGTCTCAACTATACCTGATTACTTCCTGATACAAACACCACCCTCAATTATATAGCTATGCGGACCATGACTATGTTGAGATCTATATCTTATGACTTATGACTTTTGAGTTCTTGTTAATATCGAAGAGAGCTTTGCAACCCCCTCCGGTCGAACATCTATAGTGTTCCTTTATTCTACTGGTGCTATGGGTATAAAATGTATAACCGTCTAATATTGCAATACATTTTCCATTAATATTTTTCACCCAATATACTGAAAATATAAGTATTTATTTTAATTTGATGCCTCAGATGGCTTTTATACCCTTACATTTACATACTTTACTTACCCTTACGTGAGCGCAGAGGGCTCTAAACTGAAGGTAAATTTTAAAATAAAATTAAAAAAGCGACAGCGCTGAGAGTGTCCCCTGTAGGACTGTACCATGGCTCAGGACGTCGCTGGTGGAAGACTTGGCATGATTATTTAGGGCAACAATACATGAAAAATTAAAAAAAGGAATTTAATAATAAAGTATGGATGGATTGTGTGAAAGGTGCAATGTGTAAGAAAGGAGCGACTGAAATGACGGCTAACTTCTTAAAGTAGAAAGAAGATGACTGATAGAAATAATTTTATTGGCCTTCTACCAAGTTACATGGTAACATTAGACTGGATAGAAAAATATACAAATCTATGCTATCTTAAAGACTTTACATCACATACAAGAAATATTTACTAATGGCGTAACTACTTACAACAAAATAATATACAATGTTATTTCTTACCGATACCTAACATTAACTTAATAAAACTAAAAGAAGGTGCTACTTCAATCGATTATAAATATAGATTAAATTTTTATACAAATACCGTCCTTTATAATAAAACGAGGTCGTTCGTGCGTATGATCTAGATCCGCTTTAATCAATTCGTGGTCCTTTGTCATGATGAGCGCCGCTTTGCATGTCCTTCCTTTAGTACACCGAAACCTGTTAGTATTTGTAGTGGTATTGCTATGGTAAAACGTGTATCCATACAATATAGCCATCTGTTTACCGGAAGTATTTATCGCCCATCTCACTGAAAATGTATATTACTATATAATGTACGGTCGTAAAAATATATTTATAGTCAATAACACGAAAAAAAAATGATTGAATTGGTCTAGAATGAACAGGTTAGGTAAGGTAGGTAAAGAAATAACAAAAACTGATAATATCTTCACTTATTTACTTTACTTAATGCTAACGAAACAAAAATACGTAAATTGTGTCAGCGCTAATATCACAAGCCGTATCGATATTTTATTTTTCATCTGTCATTCAGTCTATCAAATGAGATCACAATATTTACAACAATTGGTGAAATTAGAAAAAAATATTAATGAAATTAATTGAAATGCTCAGTATTATTGATTCATTCAAACAGCCCTTCACAGACACTTATGAAACTTCGGCTAATTCTGAAATCTTTAGAATAAATCTTATTATTTCACAGTTTGACGCACAAACCATTTATTATGACATAACTTGGCGGGTAGTGTTCATGGTTTAACTTAAATCTGACCAAGTCAAGGCTCTTGTTGACGACGAAGGTGGCTGTGCAAGATCTGCCTTTGGTACATCTATAACGATCTGTGCTGGCAGTAGTAGAACTGTGGTAGAACGTATAGCCTTTTAGTATGCCTATTGGCTTTCCTGATGAATTTTTCGCCCATTGCACTGAAAAATAACTCAAAATCAAAATTGTTGTGTATTTAATACGACTGCATGTATATTATATAGGATATTAAAAACCACTCCGGTATTTATTGATAATAATCTTTATTTATATGGATTGTGTGAAAGCTGATATGTGTAAGAAGCGAGTGATTAATGAAATACGGCTGACAGAGAGGAATGAAAGAAAAACACATGTTGTGCCGAATCTGCTTAGGCGGGAGAAGGGCAGGAAGAAGAAGAAGAATCTTTATTTATATTATCTACTGTTTAGTCGAAGTCATTATTTTCTTGCAACTACTTGCACAGAAGTGCAAAAAGCGGCCTATTAGAAGCCTATTCACGTCTTGAAACGATATAAATATAAAGTGGATGTCTGCAGGTTAAGAGCCCTCTGCGCTCACCAAAAAAGCGTAACGGCGTAAAAGCCATCTGAGGCTAACACCTTCTAGTTCATTAAAAAAAAATGCAGTGGCATGTTAACGACTACATACAAATAAATTTGCACAACCAAAAAAACGTAAATAATATTTACCTTAGTCTTTTACGTATTTATTTATTTCTATATGATAAATTTACATACAAGACCTACACTATTATTACAATATTAGTGGAGTAAACGAAGCGAAAAATACGGTCTTACCTCCGAATTTTTTTACTGTGAACCGATTTGCATGAACTTTTTGGAATTAGGCTCATCTTACCCTTAACTTTAAAAGTGAAAATGATCTGAACTCCGCCTATTATTTTTAAGGGGTGTAAACCATCCCTTAATGGAAAAAATTACATTGAGCCATTTTATCGCTAGAAAACATGTCTAATAGCAAATGGTGAAATTGTAAAGTATTTTCTTACATAATTACCTCATATTAAAATCATTTTCAACCCCTTGAAAATCTTACAACCCTTGCAAATGTGTCATAGTATGGTATAAATATATACCATATAAATATATTATGGCGATAATATTTGTGTATTATCGCCATAATATATTATTAATATAGGTTAGGGTGCGGCGGGGGTGGCCCTTGGGCCACCCTTAAGCCTCGAACGTCTAAATGTTCTGAAATGAACACAAAAAAAGTGACAAAGACTTACTGTCCTAACATAACATTGATTACTACGCCCAAATATAGTTATTTTACATATTGCCGGTGGACCAGCAGGTATTCCATATAATTCCGAGGAAATTTTACATTTCCTAGGATATCTATGCATTAAATAGTTTTTCAAACAATATTGTACACAGTTCCTAAATAGTATCGGAACTGTACACATTTCCTAGGATTTGTATTCAATTCCTTGATTTCATACATTTCTAGTAGCAGATATACACATTACAATAGTTGTGGGTCTCTATTATACTGCGTACTTTCACATTGCTCCAAATATTCGCACTCCGAAATTTTCAGTTACTAAGTAGATAAAAATATGTTAAGTTTTTGGACCATAACTCCTTCAATTTTCATGCTACCACAAGTTATAAAACACCATTGTAAAGGTAATTAAAAGAGCTACAACATCCTTTATTGCAATATATAGTAAAAAACCTTTTTCTGAAACGGTGAAGGGTTAAAGGGCTTAAGAGAGGCTCTGATTCCGCTGCCACGCGCTCTTTAAACAATCATAACTCCGTCAATTTTTGTTTCACAGAAAAACCAAAACATCCAAATTGTTTGTCAGAAAATTATCAATTTTTTTATTTCCACACTTTTATACGTATCTGTCGTCCTTTTTGAGATATTATGAAAAATAGGGTGGAGTTTTATAAATATTTGAAAGTTTGTTTTTTATATAATCATGAATTTTTTGAAAAATATGTGTCCTGAAGCAGCCAAACTGATACTATCCATCAAACTCTTCATAATAAAGTTAATTCTAGGCGGAATACGATTAATTTTAATTATGGTGGAAATGGCACTTATGAAACCCATTGATTTAAAAGAAAAAACATTAGATGCTCCCCTTATTTGCAATACAGCTCACTTATTTTACGTGCAAAAGACTTTGAATAGTGCTCATTTTAAAGCTTATTTTATGCACTACAAAACCCCTTTGTATTAAAATGCATAAAATGCATCTGCTCGCCACTAGATGGCATTGACCACATCGATTAAATTTCAGATAAAATAAAACACGGCTTTGATCTTTAATATCTAGCTTAATATTGCACGTAGAATACTTTATAAAATACCAAATTGTTCATTGTTTTACCTGGGACAACTTTGTTCTTGATGAAATTTTCGATAAACGTATATTTTTGGAGATATTTGCAAAAAACCGATGAAAACCGTGAAAAAATTGCAAATTTTCAATAGCCAATAACTTGAAAAGTATTGGATTTTTTGAAAAGCTTTATAAATGATTTTTGCTTAAAATTAGGCCTTCTATTGATATCCGAGGCAATTTTGAAAAAAAAGAAATTCACCCCCGAGAAGGGGTGGCAACCACACCCAGGGTGGTTGCGGAGTTCAAATCATTTTCACTTTTGAAGTTAAGGGTAAGATGAACCTAATTCCAAAATTGTATGCAATTCGGTTCACAGTAAAAAAAAACGGACCCATAATGCTTCGTTTACTCGGCTATATACAAAGATCGGTAATTGTATGAGTTTAGTTTTATATGTGTGTGTAAATGTGTTGTGTTTGAGAATGTGTGCGTGTGCTGGTAGCGGTACTTTATGTTCCTGAGTGTTGTGTCTTAAGAGCCCCCGCAGACCACAGACTTTTTATCGGCCGATAGTTTGGTCGGGCTCTTAATCAGTACGCAGATGTAAGCAAGTGCGCACACTATGACGATTTGGTATCGGCCGATAAACAAGTTTGATGGGCTTCCCGATTCAATTCAAACTATACTGTTGGCAAACTATCGGCCGACCGTATAATCAGTATTGGCTCCCTACCACACGCGCACACACGATGATTTTTTAGTCGGCCGACTAAGCCGATAGTTCAGTTCGCTCCGAGCTTTGACAGCGAATGGTCGGCCGCGCGTGTTTTGTAAAATGGCGTCGCCCAATTCTCAGTCGCTTATTTCGGAATCTTTGATCGTAAACTTGATCGAGGAAGTCGAAAAACGCCCTGCACTTTAAAGAAAAAAACTTAAAAGAGTACTCTGACGTAAATGTGAAGAAAAAACTGTGGGAGGAGGTTTGTGAAGCTGTTGTTCCTGATTGGAATGAGCTTAGTGCCCAAGAAAAAACAAATCAAGGTACGATACATTTTTATTTATTTACATTACACTTTATTTACATTACACTTTATTATATTGACACGGAATTGAGCCTGCAGGAGATATAAAGTATGACGACATGTATTGCCGCACATTATTCATATTATTTCTTCCTCGGTTATTTCCATTTGTATTGAAGTTATTCATGGTACAACTGTAGAGAGTGTCTTTAAAATGTATTCCATCTTTGATTCGTACATAATTGTGTACGACACAGCAAGCTTTAATAATTTTAACACAAAAATTAATATTTACGTCAATTGGACGGTGAAAAATGCGCCATTTGTTAGTTAGAATCCCGAAAGTACATTCAACCATGCGTCGAGCTCTTGTATGTCTATAGTTGAAAATTCGCTTGGTGTAGTTTAAATTTCTTTTTGCATAAGGGCGTAATATATTATTTCCAAGTCCAAACGCTTCATCGCCTACGACAGAGAATGGAATAACATCTCCAACATCATCATTAGGCAATTGCCTTCCAGAAGGAATATTTAGTCGATTCTCGGAAAGCCGTTTACCCATTTCTGATGTTTTAAATATTTCCGAATCACTAGCTGTTCCATAAGAACCAAGATCAATGTACACAAATTTATAATCGGCATCTGTCCAAGCCATCAAAACGCAGGAGAAGAACTTTTTGTAGTTAAAATATGATGAACCGGAATGTTCTGGCTGTATCATTCGTATATGTTTGCCATCGATCGCTCCAATGATGTTTAGAAAATTTGTGCGACTGTAGAATTCGTCTGCTATTTCAATCCAGTCATCTTCTTGTTTGGTTGGCATATATAACGGTTGAAGCATATTCCATATTTGCTCACATGTACTTTTTGTAATATCTCGTATTGTAGAAGCTCCCATCAGATAATCAAAAGATAATGAATTGAAACTAGCTCCAGTAGCCAGATACCTGTAATGAATTAATTATATTTTATTATTTTTCAGGCCGCGATATACAAAAAAATGGGCCAATTTACGGACTTGCTTTCGCCGAGAATTAAATGCACAAAAGAACACAAAGTCGGGGCAGGCTTCGGTCAAGAGGCGTAAATACGTATACTTTGAACAATTATTATTTTTACTTCCATGCATGGAAAATCGTCAAACGGAAGGTAACCTGAACCTGGCCCAGGATACTACAGAAAATGAGGAAGATGATGAAGAAACTGCTCCATCCGCTTCCGCACCTCCTCGCCAGAAGAAAACTCGTGTTTCGAAGAATACGGATTTGGATGAAGCAATATTAAAAGCATTAAATGAGACTAATGTTGATGAAGATGTAAACTTTGCATTGTCTCTTGTCCCATCACTCAAAAATTTAACCGCAGATGAAAAACTCGATGCTAAGATTAGTATTCTTAACGTATTATTCTATATATTTAAACAGATAAGACTTGGTAGGCGTGTTCAGCCTCATTCTCAACCAACATACACCATACTGCAACAACCCATGAACTCTTTTCCTGTTTACCAACGAGGGACTAACATCTTGCCGCCACAACAACAATTACAGGCTTATGCATCCGGTTCTACACCATCCCCCACTTTACCACAAACAACCATTCAAAATGTTTCATCACCAGCTGATTCCAACATGTCAGCCCAGTCATATTATTCAAATTTTTCAGAAGATTCCCAAATATACTTGTAAACTTGGCATTTGAATTATTATAAAAAATTTAAAGTATGTTTTGTGGTTTATCTTACCTTATCGTAACGCTCAATCTCTCCTCCACAGGTATAGATAGTCTTAAATTTGTATCCTCCTTCGCTATTCCTGGTCCAATTAATTTGACAAGTTGGTTGAAGCTAGTTATGCTCATTCGATAAAAGGCGAAAAATTTTTTCGGGTAATCGAGTAATTTGGAATGCATAGTGTAAAATTTTCCATTTAATAATCTATCACTAAAGATAGGATGCACCCAATACTCTCGGGCTCTCTTTTTAATTTTCCTCCTCCGGTGTATGAGAGCAATAATAACAATTCTATACAATGTTTTATTAATTTTCATTGTGCGGTGCGACCACTCTTTTCACCAGTTGGTTAGAAACTAGCAAATAGAGAATAGTCGGCAGACTGTTGGATAGTTTGCGCACTCATCACCGACTGAACTGTTTAGTTGGCTCGGTGTGCGTACTAGCAGGCCAACCCGACTAAACTATCGGCCGATAAAAAGTCTGTGGTCTGCGGGGGCTCTAAGATTGACCATTTAATTCAAATTTAAACTACCGACCTGCCCTGGCTTCCCACGGGTGCAGTGCTATACATCACATTAGAAACCTCCTAAATTGTCAGTGTTTCTCTAACATATTATGCATGTATTGTATATAAAAACATCCAAACAACAAAAACCGCATCAAAATCCGTTGAGACAGCGGAAAGTGATTTTGTCTTATAATATCTAGTGATAACATTTTAAAAATACCAATAAAGCTTTAAACATTTATTTTAAACTTTCATCCACAAAAACACGTAGTATTTAAAACTAGCACGGTCTCATTTTAAGCGACATGAGCGACCCTTCCAGACAATCTCATTGTTGCCTGCAAACGTTGAACTATAGGGTCAGGAACACACAGGTAGGGTAGTTACCCTACATTTTAAATCTTCACTAATACACTATAATATTATAAAGAGGAAAGATTTGTATTTTTGTATGTAACGAATACACTCATAAAGTATCCAGTACTTTATGAGTTTTTAATAATTATTTTTTCATTAGAAAGCTACATTATCATACATATACTGAGTAACATAGGCTATATTTTATCCCTGTATTCCCACGGGAACAGGAACTACGCGGGTAAAACCGCACGGAGGCAGCTAGTTATAAATATATTATTATTACAATGGTAAAACAGACTTACCATATTGTTAGAATAAAATGGAACGCAACCAATTTTGTATCGTTTTCGATCCGTAGGTGGCGCTGTGATCGCTCTCTCTCTTTCTGAATGGCACTGGTAGGAATAGGTCCGCTTAAAGTAATAAATTACAATTGCACAGTTTTATTTCTTTTATTAATACTATAACCACGAAAATCCTTCATGGTAGCAGAGCGTGGTTATCCATAGTACAGTTTAAAGTAAAAATAAAAGTTCAGTTTGTGAAATACTAGTAATTGAGTATTTGAGGTTACCGGTTACCGGGCACAACGTGGTGGCCATCTTGTAAAAAGTTTTATACAAGAGGAATTATAATTAAAATGGGTCCAAATATGTTCAACATAGAAAAGCTGGTTGGAAGAGAAAACTTCGCCACGTGGAAATTCAGTATGAAGACTTACTTACAGCACGAGAATTTATGGTGTTGCATCGAGCCTCCCAACAACGACCCGATTGATGCCAGTAAGGACATTAAGGCGAAAGCTAAGTTGATTTTACTCCTTGACCCTCAAAACTATGTACACGTTCAAGAGTGCACATCAGCGAAACAAGTATGGGTGAGTTTGGAACAAGCTTTTGATGATAATGGACTGACGCGAAGAGTTGGCCTACTAAAAGACTTAATAAACACCACACTAGAATCTAGCAACAGTGTTGAGGACTATGTAAGCAAAATTATGAACACAGCTCACAAACTGCGCAACATAGGTTTTGATGTCAATGATGAATGGCTTGGAACATTAATGCTGGCGGGCTTGCCAGACGAATACAAGCCAATGATTATGAGACTTAAGAGTTCCGGTATGAAAATTTGTGCAGATTCCGTTAAGTCTAAGCTCATACAAGAAATTAATACCTCAAAGTCAACCGCCTTTCTTACAAACTCAAAGAAAACAAGTAGTAATTATAAGACAATTAAGCAAAAGGGACCTAGATGTTATAACTGCAACAAGTTTGGACATCTTGCCAAGTTTTGTAAGCAATCGAAGAAAACATTGAATAATAAAGAAAGCTCCAGTTATGTGGCCGCTTTTTCAGCAACTATTCAACAGAATGCAAGTGATAAATGGTTAATAGACTCCGGTGCATCCATGCATATGACAAGCAGAGATGATTGGATGTATAAAGTCACCGAGCCATTAGTAAAGAGTGTCACTGTGGCAAATAGAGAGCCCCTGGCTGTTAAGGGAGTTGGGTGTGTGGATATACAAATAAACCAGAACAATAAAATACAAGTGAAGAATGTTCTGTTTGTTCCTGGGTTAGCAGCAAACCTGCTTTCAGTCAGTACCATTGTGAAGAGTGGTTATAATGTCACATTTAACAGCAAGGGATGTGACATTAGGAATTCTAAAGGAGAAGTGATATGTACTGCAGTATTAAATAACAAGTTATATATCATGAACACAAGTAATGAAATGGTTCACCTGATCTCAAGTGCAGTCAATTCTAATGACACTTATTTGTGGCATCTGCGAATGGGCCACTTGAATATCTCAGATGTAAGAAAATTACCAGGCTGTGTAGAAGGTGTGACTCTGACTCCGGATAAAGGTAATGTCATAAACTGTATTAATTGTTTAGAAGGGAAACAAGCCAGGTTGCCTTTCAATAGGGAAGGATCAAGAGCAGCAGGCCTACTTGAATTAGTTCATTCAGATTTATGTGGCCCAATGGAGAATTTGTCATATGGAGGTATGAAATATTTTATAACTTTCACCGATGACTTTTCTAGAATGGTTCATGTGTACCTTCTTAAAGATAAAATGACTGTTTTAGATACTTTTAAGGATTTTAAAGCTAAAGTTGAGAATGAGTTAAATATTAAAATTAAAAAGCTTCGTACTGATAATGGGAATGAGTACATGAACTATAATTTTCAAAAATTCTTATCTAATCATGGTATTGTTCATCAGACATCCACTCCATACACTCCGGAGCACAATGGCATGGCAGAGAGGATGAACAGAACGCTAGTGGAACGAGCAAGATGCATGCTGTTTTATGCCAGCCTGGAGAAGAGACTATGGGCTGAAGCTTTAGCTACCTCTGCATACATTATTAACCGGTCCCCTACAAAGTCTCTACAAGGTAAAACACCATATGAGTTATGGAAAGGTACAAAACCCAATTTATCTCATCTGAAAATATTTGGCTCTGTTGCTATGGTACATATACCAAAACAAAAACGTCAAAAATGGGATAAAAAATCTGAACATATGATATTGGTGGGTTATTGTGAAAATTCCAAGGGATACCGTCTAATGAACCCTAAAACACATAAAATAGTAAAAAGCCGAGATGTTACTTTCATTGAGAAGTATAATGAAAATGTCAATTTACCCATGCAATGTGATGCTGATGTTTCAGTTAAGGAGAGTCGGCCACCCAGTGACAGCTCCTCTCCATCTGGCAGCAGTGGGATGCCGGAAACTATATCTACCCCTCAGAATCAGTCAATACACACTCAGGAATCATTGAAAATATCAGACTTGAACACACAAACAAGTAATAACAATGACTCAAGTGAGTATGATACAGATAATGGGGAACTTGATGAAACCTACTATCCCTCTCGTTATGTGAGACAGAATTATGATAGTAATGTGTCTGGAAGGTCACTCCGTACTCGTAATGATAAAAATAATGAAGATAAAGAGACATATATGTGCTTCTTTACTGACTTCACTGATCCACAGACTGCTGAAGAGGCAATGTCATCACAACAAGCCACTGAATGGAAAACAGCCATGAATGAAGAGTACAATTCATTGATAAAAAACAAAACATGGATACTAACAGATCTTCCTCCGGGCAAGAAGGCTTTGCCCTGCAAGTGGGTATTTAAAACAAAAACTAATCAGAGTGGAAATATTGTCCGTTATAAGGCAAGGTTAGTAATAAAAGGCTATGCTCAGAAATGGGGTGCTGATTATGAAGAAACATATTCACCAGTTGTCAGATATACAACCATCCGGTATTTATTTGCATTAGCAGCTAAATATGAGCTACAAATAGATCAAATGGATGCAGTGTCTGCTTTTCTCCAGGGAGAAATTGATAAGGAAATTTACATGCAGCAGCCAGAACAGTATAGACAGGGATCTCAGGTATGCAAATTAATGAAGTCCATATATGGCCTTAAGCAGGCCAGCAGACTGTGGAACACTAAACTGAAAAATGCTTTACAAGAACTAGGAATGCAACAATCAAAAACAGATCCTTGTGTCTATTATAATACTAAGAAAAATACATTTATAGCTGTTTGGGTTGATGATTTAATTTTATTTACAGCTCAAGAGTCAACAAAAATCCTATTAAAGGAGAAATTAAAACAATATTTTGAAATGAAAGATATTGGAACAGCAAGCCAATGTGTAGGTCTACACATTACTAGAGACAAAGAAATGGTAATGATAGATCAAGAAAAATATATAAAGGAAATTTTGGCACGATTCAATATGTCAGACTGCAAAGCTGTGAAAACGCCATTTGAAGTTGGTATGAAATTCAATATTAAGGAAGAAAAAGAGAAGTTTGACTGTCCATATCAACAAGCAATTGGCTCTTTACTCTATCTGGCTCAGGGCACTCGACCAGATATAGCTTTTGCTGTTAACACATTGAGCCGATTTAACAAAAACCCTAGTACCGATCACTGGTCTGCTGTGAAGAGAATATTTAGATATCTACAAGGTACAAAACATTTTAAATTAGTGTATACCAAAGATGGTAATGAAGAAATAACGGGATTTTGTGATGCCGATTGGGCCAGCGACGTGCGCGATCGTAAATCGTGCACTGGTTATTTATTTATTTTGCAGAATGGTGCTATTTCCTGGCGGTCACACAAGCAGCAGACTGTCGCCCTGTCGACCGCCGAGGCGGAGTACATGGCGATGTCTTCCGCGGCGCAGGAGGCGCTGTGGCTGCGACAGCTGCATGGCGAGCTTGGTCTACACTTGGAAAATCCACTCATCATCTTCAGTGACAACCAGAGCGCGATAAAGCTAACTTCTAATGATTGTTATCTACCTAGATCTAAGCATATAGATATTCGTCACCATTTCTTAAAAGTTCATGTTAATAATTCTAATTTAAAGTTTATGTATGTTAAGGGTGATGAAATGATAGCTGATAATTTAACTAAGGGCACCACTGCTGATAAACATTTGTATTGTATAACAAAAATGGGGTTGTGTTCCAAGGGAGGGTGTTAGAATAAAATGGAACGCAACCAATTTTGTATCGTTTTCGATCCGTAGGTGGCGCTGTGATCGCTCTCTCTCTTTCTGAATGGCACTGGTAGGAATAGGTCCGCTTAAAGTAATAAATTACAATTGCACAGTTTTATTTCTTTTATTAATACTATAACCACGAAAATCCTTCACATATCCCCTTCAATCTGCTACAAATCCATACACAAAACTTTATGGCATATTTGGTACTCACTTTGCAACACTTTATTATTAAATAAATAAATAAACACTTAACTATGTAATGTTTACACTTTTTTTTTATTAATAATGGGCTTGCATTTGGTCTATACAAAACGTTGACGACACCTATGGTGGAGAATGCTTACCCAGAAGAAACATATTCACTTTAACTTTAAAAATCCTAAAATTGTAGGAATCAGAAAACATACTTCTTTTGTCACTGAATTGTTCTTCTAGACGCGCGCGCGCATCACACTCCGCGATATAACTGAGTGAACTGGATCTTTGAATCCGTGCAAACGAATTTTTAACGAGGGTAGTTACCACTTGGATGCCAAATTTTGAACATACCCATTTTTTTACTATTTTTTTATGATAGTAATGAAACTCATTATTCTAACGACTATTTTCAAGATTTTTTTAAGGACAAGGTGTTAGCCTCAGATGGCTTTTACACCATTTTTTACACCCGTACGCGGACTGTTTCGTTGAGCGTAGATGGCTCTTAACCGAAGATGTTAATAACATAACTTTTGGGACTATTTTGTTGCACTTGGTCAGAGCTTTGCATTTTTACCCGGTCCCTTAGTAAAACAGGTCGTCAAAGATAAACAGTAAAACTTGTTTCAATTGAGCGTCTATGTCGGTTGACTTTCTTGCAAAGGGATAGATAGCTTAGGGATATAGCCTAACATTAAAAAAAAGTATATGTAAATTAGTAGCTTATTATTAAATTTTCGTCCTCCTAATGGCGAAAACGTAATAGATAGAAAACCCAGTTACGATAATTAATTCTTCATTTCAACGTTCGAAACACAAATAAAAATAATGTTATGACATCACCCTCATCTCCCTCTTTTATAGTCCCAACCCAACATGTGTGACAGAGAGACTTGACAGTATTATAGATTCAACATATAGTTTTAGGTATATAATTAAATATGCTCATTTATCTTAGATTTTTTGGAGACCGAAAGATAGTGGACTACTGCCAGAGGGTACTATAAAATTCATAAAGATCTTCAAAGCTTAGCAATTCTTTATTAAATTTGACACACAAACAGAAAATAATGTGAAAAGCTATAAATAAATAACATCTATGATTTTAGCCAGTTTAATTATATAACATATTGGTAACTGTATAAATAAGCATATGTTTTATCGACTTATGTACTTACAATAAACTTAAATTAACTAAAACGTTGGATTAAGTAGGTACGGAAGAGTTTTAAGTCACCAATCAACCAGTATTTTTCGTCTACACCGGAAACGTCTTGAAACACAGACAAAACCCAAAACCATAAAAAATAAATAAAAAAATCGATTATTTCATATTAAAAAAAAGTATGCCAACAATACTTTTTTCATTTCAAGTTAAGGGTTAACTACGAACTTTCGTTCTCTTTTCCCCTTACAAAATATGAAAGGGACAGACAATTCGTTGTTCTTTAAATTACAGTTTAATATAAACACCATTGCGTATGACATAAGTCGGTGGGCGATGATTGTGTTCAGTTTTCGCATTGAGTATCCTACCGTCGGTTGTGCAAGTGAATAGCGCCCTACAAGACCTCCCTCCTGAACACTTCCAGTGCGATGTCCGTTTGTTTCGCTTGTCACAGTAGAAGGTATACCCGTCGACCAGTGCCACTGGTTTACCAGATACTTTTCTAAGCCACTGCACTGTAAATAATAACAGTGTTTAGTTAGTTTAGTTAATGAGAGAAACTGTCTTGTAAATTTTTTTGGGCAAATTTATTAATATGAAAGCGATTTTGATAAGCTTTTTATTTAATGTAATCTTAACTTTCTAAAAGTTGTATTTATAGAAATGCAACACAATTATAAAACAAATATAACTTAGGTACCTACATGACTATATTTATTTTTATTTAACTAATAAACCTTTTACACAATAAAAGAACTTATAAGCCAATACAAATATGTACAATATACAAAATACATCTAGATTTTGTGGTTTGCTTTTAAATAGGCTAAGCCATTCCATTGTTGAAGCCAAAGACATTATAAGAGGTTTGAAGCTAAATGTATCATACATTTAAACCAATCAATAAACGACTCAATCCTATAAACTTAGATCACAATTTTGTATAAACACCATTGCGTATAACATGTAGGGGTGGTGCATGACAGTGTTCTGTTCTGGCATTGAGTAACACTCCATCAACAGTGCATGTAAAGCGAGCCTTACAAGGGGGGCCACTGGAACACTTCCAAGAGGCCGTGTGCTTGTGCCTCCTCTCTGAGCTATAAGTGTAGCCGTCCAGCATTGCGACCTCTTTACCTGAAGACTTGACGAGAAATAATACTGAAAAAAAAAATATCTTGGTTAGTTTACACACACACGGTCAATATGATTCGAATCTAAGTGGAGTGAATTCCCATATATTTTATACTAGTGGCTCCCCGCGGTTTCACCCGCGTTCCCGGGATAAAAAGTAGCCTATGTGTTATTCCAGAACATATTCTAGCTCTGTGCCAAATTTCAAGCAGATCCCTTCAGCCGTTGGAGCGTGAAAGAGTAACAAACATCCATACATACAAACTTTCGCATTTATAATATTAGTAGGATAATTATATATGAAATAGTAATATATTTTTTGTAACCTATGAAATCAAATTTCGGTTCATTAAAAAGAAATCTTAATAAAAGCTGAAGTAGGTAACATGATTTTTAAAGATTAATATCTGTTTTTTTTTTTTTCTTACAAAATGTGCTGTATAGATAGTTACTGTAAATCGTACTATTATAATATTATAAATTAGTTTGTAAGTATGTACATAAGTATCGATGGATGGATGTTTGTTACTCTTTCACGAAAAATCTCCTATTTTGGATGAAATTTGGAACACAGACAGTTTATAATCTGAATTAACACATAGGCTACTTTTATCATGGGAAAACTGAAGATCCCCCGGGAACGCGGAAAACCTTCACGTCAATAAATAAAAAGTTAATAATGAAAATAATTTATTTGTTTAAATTTGAGTAAGCAAGTAAAGTTAAATACATTAGGGCACAGAATAGGTGTAACTAAATACATAATATGTATAAAAGCAAGACGCTATTTACCATTTAATATCATTACAATTTAACGAAGATTCCATCTCGGATAAAATGTTTCACTGGTGGATGGTTATGGTCATTTCTTGCCGAAATTAGAATTTTGTTTATAGTGCATCTGAAACTCGCCTTGCAAGTATTTTTTGAGCATTTCCATGTCATAGTATTAGGGTATCGCTTGCCACAGAAGAAGGTGTAGCCATTTATCATCGCCAACTCTTTGCCCGAAAGTTTCTTGAGCCATATCACTGAAAAAAAAGTTACCAGTAGATTAGAGATAATAATCCTGGGCTATTTTTCACACATGGCCAATCTGATTCCAAGCTAAGCCGAGCTGGTGCTTTGGTAACCTGATAGCTGATATACTACGTATAGTAGGTACTTTTTTTAAATACATAGATTACATACCTACTTATATATATGTTTATATATTAACATCCAGACAAAGAAACATAGATATATTCATAACTAGCTGCCTCCCCGCGGTTTCACCCGCGTAGTTCCCGTTCCCGTGGGAACACAGGGATAAAATATAGCCTATGTTACTCGGGGATAATGAAGCTTGCCAAAGGTGAAAGAATTTTTGAAATCGCTCCAGTAGTTTCGGAGCCTATTCATTACAAACAAACAAATCTTTCCTCTTTATAATATTAGTATAGAATACAAATGAATGTAAGTATCTGTTTGTTCTGTGTCTCTATGCGAACCCACGACCGGCGGCTTGAGAGTCAGGGTCACTAACCACAAAGCCTGGTCTGTCAAGTTAAGTCGCGTCGCGCATGGAGGGGTCCACGGTACGTGTTTCGTATGGAGAACCTTGACCCTTCTACAGCGCTGATGGCGACCACCGTGGGGCTTAAGCATAACCCGGCGTCCTCTCTCAGTAGGGTGGGTAACTCCTGCATAGGAGGAGGCTTGCATAAATGATGACTGCAGTGGTTGATTAAAATATATTTAATGTAATATAGAATGCGTACAGTACCTACAGTAGGTACAGCGTCCGATGAGATCGTTGGGGTTCAATTTTGTGTAATAGGGGGGTGGGCCAATCAGCTGAGACTCGCGTTTTTGAAGACAGCTACGAACGTCGACAGTAATCATGAGGACCCCACAAAAAACGGTAAGGAATAATTACTTAGTCAAGATGTTGGGTTCGAAGAGCTCTATAGCTATAACACTGTATATCCTGCCAATACCATTGCCCTTAACAACCTTGTCTTTATAGCATACTAGCGAGGATTTAAATAGATTAGAAAAAATATATCATTGTCACAATCTTTATTAATGAAAAACACATGGCTTAAGAATAATGAGATACATAATAATAATAATGGAAAAAAAAAAAAATTTTACATATATTATTTTACATATTTTACATTTATTATATATTACATATATTAACACATTAAAGCGTAGGTATAATATTGATAGTGACTCATTTAAGGCATTTTCTAACTTCCTTTTATTATAAATGCAAAGGTACACAGATGTTTGTCCAACCACATCAGAACAGGATCCGGGTAAAATTTGGCACATATAATAAATTGTGGAATTGGAATCACGGGATAATTGAAGGAACAATATATACAATTTTCCTGCTGCGGTCTTCCAGTCTTATTATAATTTAAGCGTCTTCAAGGCTAGAGTGAATAGGCTATTAAAAAACTAGTGCGCCTTACCATCAAAGATCGCATCACTGCTTTCCATTAGGTGGGATCGCGGTCAAGCTCTAGTTTTTTTTTTATACCACTAGGGTGGCAAACAAGCATACCCACCCGGTCCCACCTGATGGGAAGCGGTTACCGTAGCCTATGGACGCTTGCAACACCAGAGGCGTCACTCACGCGGTTATATTAGTTAGTTTTCTGCAGTTAAATAAAAAAAATAAAAAAAGAACGTGGATGAAACCGCTAACTGGTAATTAGTGATATGTCAATCTGACGTAACACCCTGATGAAGTGCGGTACAGTTTTGGTGGTTTATGATTATGGTTATTAACAAATTTCGTTGCAATATAATCAGGTGTGGTCTCCACAGAGGCTTTACATTGTTTGTGGTACGAAGAACAGTACCACTTAATGCGAGCCTTCTGCTTGTGCATGCGGTTGTATGTGTAGGTATTTAACAGCAGCAGCTTCGATCCTTGCCCCAAGGTTATCATTTCACCTGAAAATAATAATATGTTAGTCATACAATAAAAGAACATGATAGAGTAGAATATAAACTACATACCATTATTTATCCTATTTCCTACTATCCTACTAATTATAAAAGCGAAACTTAAAGAGTAGCTTTGTTACTGTTTCAAGCCAGAAAGAATGAAAATTGGTCCGGAGTTAGAATATCTTCTCGAGTAACTGATAGGGTACTTTTTTTATAATTTTATAACCTATTTTTATTTTAGACGAATAAAATTTCCAGTTCACTATGGAATGTATTATAATTAACAAATACATTTTTATAAAATTTAACACTAACAAATAAATTACAAAAGTTACACATCTTTATTTATAATTCAAACCACAGTTTTACAATAACTCAACACATAATTAGTGAAAACAAGTAGGTAATTGGTTAATAAGAAGAATTGAAACAAGATTACTAAACTTAAATTCATATCGTAAATTATCATTTATTCTATAAAGCACACAAAACTTTGCACTCGAGTGCAATTCTTGTTAGGATTTAAAAAACAATTTACATACAAAAACAATTAACTTGGATTTATTACATACAGTCAATAAAACCTAAGTATAATAAACTAAGTCGAACTAAATAAGTCGAAATAAACAAACTGAAATTTAACATTAATTGTTAAAGTTAAAACTGTAACAAGATGCCAATAAAGAATAATTTACTAATTACCCTGCCCCAAAACTTTGGCTTGAGAATGTTCCCGCGTATGTCAACCTATTATTTTTGACATACGAGTTTTATTTTACACGAAAGTACAAAAAAAGTGACCAGGGAATTGTAATTTATCTAAAAAGTATTTATGGAACCTTATCTCAAAACCTATAACTGTCAAATAAAATAAATAAGAAATAAGTAAACGGCGAGTTTCTTGCCGATTCTCCTCAGTTGACGACTGACTTCTGAATCGGAAGCTTCAACAGTTTAAGTGCCAAAGCTGAATAAACGCTTTGATCTGATTTTTATAACAACATTACGAAACAACAGTAACATAAGATTCACTATTCCTTAACATAAGTAAAGCACTATGATATTTAAAGCTTTAAGAGTGCGAGTGTAGTCCGGTAGTTGAAACCACGACGCCATCAATAGTGACGGCCGACACCTTGCACTTGTGCTTGTATTTCTTAGAACAGGTCCACCTGATACGGTTGCCGACGAGGGAGCGTGAGTGCCTGAAGAACTTTTGACCTCCGATTGAGATGCTCGTGGACTCCTGACAGAAGCGATCCCTCAGCAACGCAGCCATGAACGCTAGGAATAACAAAACGCTTGTTAATATCAAAGCAGAAGATGGACTATCCATAGGAATGGTGCAGCAGAGGGTACTGTTAGAAGGACTAAAAATAATAACGAAGAAACTATGAAGCATTTTAATAATCGTTTATTTATAATGATTAATGAAACCGAACCGAGCATTAGAGTCGACGTTTCATAAGTGCCTGTGAAGGCCTATTTGAATTAATAAATATATTTCATTCCATTTCAGAAATTGGCATGTTTTTTATAGCTGTACATATTGGCCACTTTGAGTCAAATAATACTTGGGTGGTTCATGATTATGCTCCTCGGTTACGGACAGTAGGTTCCCCTCAGCATCAGTTCTGACCTTGACTGGACAGCCCACCTTCTTCTTAGTGCAGTACCAGAATTTAGGGCTGTATTGGGAGAATGTGAACCCGTTGATCATCATTAAACTTTTCTTTCCGTAACGGCTCGGTATCATTTTTACTGCAACTACAATTATTTGTGTTAGTATCAACCATTTCCCAATTTAGAATTTTTTAGTAATCTTACGAAGGTATAAACAAAATGATCTCTTTACCAACTATTTTATGATTTTAATTGGGTTTGTCTCCTTATTTTCTATTTATGAATGTACAAAACATTTATCAACGTGAAATTATTTCTTAACCGGTAGGAAAATAACTATAGTTCTTTCTATTCGTTTATTATTATTTTAGAAGTATATATATTTTATAAGTTAAGATATTTTATAAGTAACATTGTTATGGAAAAGCGAGGTCTCCTAGTACGAGTATTTCCATGCTTAAAGAAGATCCACTGCGCTTATGATTAAGTTTTTTGAAAATAAAGCATTATTATTAGACTTTACGTTTTTACTTTACAATTAAGTACCCCTATACATAGAATAAGGGTAGTGTATAAACATATTATATCTTTTGACATTTTATTTAAGTGGTGCTCCTTTATTTGCGAACGTTCTAGTCGTGGTTGTGAGACGTGGCGAGTGCCAGTATATCATCCACGGTGACCACGTATGCTTTACATCCGTGTCTCTGGCGGATGCATCGCCAAGTCGCCTTGAGCCCTTTCTGAGTACTCTTGGCGTATCTACTCCCGCCCAGCAATAGCACTCTGTTACCATTACGACTCTCCACGAACTGTACTGTAAAAAATGAGAATTCATATTTGAGGTTATCGTTGCGTCAGATTGTGTGAACTTCACGTGAAACTTACGAATATGGCGGAACATGTAACGAAACCTATGAAGACTCGTGGTAAGGGTCATGGTCACGTTAATCTTTACCAGATTATGTCCAGAGTTCCCAAAAATAATTGTTAGATTAGTAGTTAAATGGCCGACCTGGCCAACACATTTAAAATAATTTTATATTTGTCATTATGAATTCCACTTCTTGATATTTTTATTCAAATTAAAAAAAATGCATTGATTGGTAATAATAATAAAAATGGGTGATTCTAGGGAAGTTCTAAACTGAGGAAAAATTCGAGTCTGATTTCGGCTCGACATTTTTTATACGTTCTGGTGGCGGAATTCAGTCTAATAACTAGAGTACAGTGTCATTTAACTTATCGTAGAGGGAACAGTCAAAATATTTAATATTCTTTGATGTATAGCCATTTAAAAAAACTACACCACAGGAAACTGAGAGTGTCACAGGAAGCTGAGGAAAACAAAAATCAATCGAGATCAATAATTTATTCGACAAATTTAAAAAAAATAGCGCTGCTTCTGTGACCGTTCTCGTCCTGATTTCAATATTGGATTTGACTTTGACGATAATGTTTGCGGAAGATTTATCTCACAATTTAAACATAAATCTTTTTACATTTTATTTAAGTAGTGCTCCTGTATTTGCGAACGTTCTAGTCGTGGTTGTGACACGTGGCAAGTGCCAGTATATCATCCACGGTGACCACGTGTGCTTTACATCCACGCTTTTGGCGGATGCATCGCCAAGTCGTCTTGAGCCCGTTCTGAGTACTTTTGGCGTATCTACTCCCGCCCAGCAATAGCACTCTGTTACCATTACGACTCTCCACGAATTGCACTGGAAAAAATGAGAATTCATAGTTATTTGAGGTTATCGTTGCGTCAGATTGTATGAGCTTCACGTGAAACTTACGTATTATAATATAACATAGCTAATGGGGGAACCGTAACGAAAGCTATGAAGACTCGTGGTAAGGGTCATGGTCATGTTAATCTTTACCAAGATTATGTCCAAAGTTCCCAAAAATAATAGTTAGATTAGTAGTGAAATGGCCAGGCTGGCCAACACATTTAAAATAATTTTATAGTTGTTATAATGAATTCCACTTCTTGATAGTTTCTTCAAATTCAAACAATGCATTGATTGGTAACAATAAAAAAATATATACAAAATAATAAAGAATTCGAGTCGCAATTCGGCCCGACATACGTTTACATATTTTTATACGTACTGGTTTCGGAATTAGTTCTAATAACTAGAGTACAGTGTCATTTAGCTTATCCTAAAGGGAACAGTCAAAATATTTAATATTCTTTGATTAAAAGCCATAAAAAAATTGAGCCACAGGAAACTGAGAGTGTCACCATGAAGCTGAGGAAAACAAAATCAATCGTGATCAATAGTTTTATGGCGGAGGTCTATAAGGGGTATAGATATAAACAGCAGAAATTCTTCAGTAACATGTATTGAACTCCACACATATATGTATTATACACAGACACAGACGATAGTTCATAGAGGACGCGCACAAGCAATAAGTTTATAGAAGAGATAGACACCAGAGAAACGAAAATTAAAGATAATATGTAAGCCAAAACTATACGTAAGCTAACAGTAGGGTAGGTAGGTACAAGCAAAGACAAGCGTAGCTTCGCCGTCGGAGCGTTAGCGCGACTAACGGCTAGTTGAATACATCGCAACTGGTCGGGGTGACAAATGAAGATGGCGGACGGCATTCTTGCGCGTACGCCACACCGCACAAGTTTGCTTTTCTAACTCAAGTTGGTGCGCCCGGCTTCACCTACGTGATTTTATATAAAAATAAATTGAATGTTACTTACATAAAAATTATATCTAAACATTACAAATATTATATATACATTATATAAATTAATAAATATGAAAAATTATATAATACAAAATAAACACACATACTGGTTGGTCACTACAGTTTATTTGACAATTTTTTTAAATTTGCGCAGCTTCTGTGACCGTTCTCGTGCTGATTTCAATATTGGAATTGACTTTGACGATAATGTTTGAGGAAGATTTATCTCTAAATTTACTTGCTTAGGTTGATCATGACCACGGAACTCAGGACCTAAAGGTTCATCATCTGAACTAGACGAAGTATTTTCTTTAACAAATTGGTTTACCATATTAGTTATTAACTTTTTCTTTTTGTAGGATTTGCCTGAATATTTCCTCAAATTTTTGCGAGCTTGCCTTTTTTCACGAGCCGACATTAAACTAGTTTTATTTTGCCGAATTCTCGCAGTTTCTTATGCTTTTGCTTCCTTTTTTCTTTTTCAGCCGCTAATCTCTGAGGGTCGCTCTTAATTTTATTATATCGAATTTTTTCAGCTATCCTTTTCTTTTCTAATCTTTCTTCTTTGGTCTGATTCTTTTTTGGCCTTTTTTTTCCTGTGTAACAAAATATAATACATATTTGTAAGATCGATTAAATGTTCATTTATTTTATACTTTTAATCTGACGTTTCGAAACAATTACATAAATACAATATTTACAATACTTTTTCTTAGTCCACCACCAAAACTAAATAACTGTATATAAACAAATGACGAGAGTAAGTTCAATTTAGATATTAAATTATTTATTTGTAGTTTAATGTTAGCTTAGCTAAAAACCCAAAAATCCTTAATTTGCAGAACTACCCATATAATGATATCATGAAGAAATACACAAAAACATTATTTCACACGTTAATTATGATTGTGTTCGTTGTTTCGCTGTACGATTTTATTTTCCCATGTGACAATGCTGACTCTACATCCGTGGGATCTCCTTTTGGAACATCGCCATATGGTTTTTGAAGAGTTGTTTTGATTCTGTACTAGATCCTTATGGTAGTTGTGGTTGCCATAGTGCAAAATTGGTCTGCCCCGGCGTGTTATGCCGATAGAACTAGCTGCAATTGCAAAAATAATATCAATCAGGTTAAATAAATAAAAAAATACCAGTCGAATTGAGAACCTCCTCTTTTTTTTGAAGTCGGTTAAGTTAAAAGCGAATACTATTTATTGGTGAAGATTACCACAATACAATATATTTCACTAGCGGCTTGCGCGCGGTTTCTCTCGCGTAGTTCCCGTTCCAGTAAGAATACGAGGATAAAATATAGCCTGTGTCACTCAGTGTCAATGTAGCTTTCTAATGGTGAAAAAATTTTTTAAATCCGCACAGTATTTTATTGGTTTATTCATTAAAAACACAGAAAAATAAAAAAATATTCCTCTTAATATTAAGTGTAGGTAGGTAGATTTTGAATAGATAGATAATTTAAAATATGACATTTATTTAATATATTATGTAACAATTTCAGTTTTATTTAAAAACAAATACTTATTTGTTGAAAGACTGATCGCTAAATTCAAATCAAGATTCAATTTATTAAATCAATTCATTCTCCATCCTTATTAAATACAGATAAAAACATGTTATTAATATTAATAAACATGTGGATTATGGTTGTGTGTTTCATTGACTTTAACAATTTTATTATCGACAACGTACAGGAAAGCTTTACACTTCTTTTTGTGACTCGAGCAATGCCAACGGACTTTCGAATTGTACATGTAGTGTCTGGAATAGGTATAACCACTATAATAAATAACTCTGGCTCCCCCTGATTTCCTTATGTATGTAGGGGTTCCTGAAACTGAGTTATAAAATATTATTACCTTCTAGTACTTAGTAAAAAGAACTGACTCATATAAAGCATTTATGTATGAAATTATTTGACATAAATTTTGAGCTAATTACTAAATAAAATACTGTAAATGTCAACCTATAAAATAATTTTGTATGCCACCCTGGCGAAATTTGTGACACTAATAATACTGAACGGTACGGTACCCCACAAGTTTACAGCTTTAGTGTTATGATATTAAACTATATGACATTTAGTATCTGGGGGTATCAAAATAAAAAATCGTGAAAAAGTTGAGTTATTAGGTTTGCAAATTAAGGTATCGACATGGGAAATTAAAAAATGCAGTATTGTAGAAGAATATGATTACAGATGTTTTATATTAAAATCACAAAAGGTTTTAAAACTAATAAAGCTCAAAAGTGAAAATAATGATACATTTTACGTAAGTACATTTTCCAACAAATGCTGAATGACCCTAAACCAAAAATATAATACATAGTGTGATTTAGAATCAATTACAAATACACATATTATACGTCTACGTATTTTTTATTGAATACAATTAAAAGAGATACATAGATAATTATATTTGACAATCATCAATAATTTATATTATAGTGACTTAATATTGGGAAGACATAAGAAAATTATTAAATGTAAATAATTTGAAGCTTTTGAATAATTTGAATGTTTCTGTTTTATAGCTAGTTTTTGAACAACGTTTAATAAAAAAAAAAATACAGTAGGTAGGTATATGATATAATGCAGAAATACAATTTTTCTTTAATAATATTATTAATGAAACGTGGTCCAGTGAAAGTATACATAAATTGATAAAACCACATTATATTAAAAATGTTTATTCCTTGGTTAGGATTCGATTTTATATCTATAAAAAATAATGAATAAAATATCCTTGGACACACGGCCAATTTGATTACAAAGTAGAGTTTGACCTTTGGTAACCAGATACTACTTTTAAATACATACTTACATCTAGACGAAATACAGACATGTTAATGAAAACGTTTGTCCTGGATTGGATTCGAGAAGACTGGCCTCGGCGGCTTAAACGCCAACTGACCATAAATATAGTCATAAATATTAGTGACTAATGACTAGAAATTGTCCTTAATTAATACAATGACGTTTCCAATAAAAATATGGTTAGAATAAAAGACTATATCCTATGCCTCTTTGTGTTGAGAGTCGCTCAGTGGAGACGAGCTGATGATGAAAAACCCTAGGGTACAACACTATGGTTATGTTTATTACGTGATTTGATGATGACAGTGTCCACGGTGACGACGAAGGCTCCGCAGCCAATGTTCTTCCTGATGCACCTCCACCTGACCTTCAGACCTTCGTGCTGGTGTACCGTGTACCTACTGCCGTCGATGTCCAAGCATCGCTTCCCACCAGCTGTGTACCCGAAGTAAGCTTAAATTGACATTAGTGTTGGTTAGTTGTAAATATATAGGTACGTTGATAGAATTCATGCAATATTATGTTAGTGTTAAAGTATTGCCAGAAATTATAGCCAATTTATTAGAGTTTAGTGTCTATGTAACAATAACAAAATATTATATTAGTCGTGCTTGTAGTCATTCAAATGCGATTTATTACAATTATTAGGTATATAAAATGTATAATTAAAACATCCATGTTAAGTAAACGTTTATTATTATTATTTTTATTTTCATTTTTTTCCCAGCTTACAGCTGGTTATCGTATGACCATCACGGGCCTAAGCCAAGTCATGGTCATGGGAGATAAGGGTACAAAAAGGGGGCAAATTTTCGGGCGTCTGCATAAACATTCTGACTATTCTACATGAATTTAAATTTTTTTTTATTTTTTTATTAGGTATGTTGTACTCGTTATAAAACGGGTACTCATACAATTACAATCTAGACCTTAAGGCTAATAAGTAATTTAAATTTAACTTAATTTGCTAACATTTACTTCTTAAGAATGAGTCCATTGACACTTTTCTTATAGTCTCTATTGTAAATTGAAAGACACTCTGTTCTTGTGTTCTTTATGCGTAGCACTCACTGCACTTCTTTACACTAACTACACTAAACTAACTCAAAAGGTTTAGTTCTTTTTAGTCTTCTCACTATGTCCGTGTTGTCTAGTAGCTGGATTGCCTCGACGTTCACATGATGAAGGAGCCTTTGTTCGTGTGCTTCGGCGTATTTTTGTATAACGCCAGTTACAAGATCCACTCCAAGGTCTCGGTGGATGTCTTCATTTCTGACGTACCAGGGAGCATTTACTATAGTCCGAAGTACCTTATTTTGGAATCTTTGTATGATTTCAACGTTAGTTGATAGTTAGAGAATTTAAAATAATAAATTAAAATTCATTTATATTAATATACAATATTTTTAATTAGGTACATATTTAACGAAATAACAATTTTCTAAAAACTTATTTTATATGTTAAAATTAATCCTAATAAAACAAGCTAAGAAAAGCCGACCAGCATTATAATTGCACTTTGTACCTTTCACTGCCTGTACAGTTGCTCCCTTTTTTAGAGGGTCGGCAACACGTGAGTGACGCCTCTGGTGTTGCAAGCGTCCATAGGCTACGGTAACCGCAACTGTATGCCTGTGTGTCACCCTACTGACATTAACCTGATTGATTGACATCTATTTTATATTATTTAAAGGAAAACTATTCATTTTCAAGTCACCATTAGGCAGGATCATCATGTTTGGAATGTGCACCACTTATTTTGACAACGGCATCCTGGACGGTAAGGATGGTCATTTTACATCCTTTTTTTTTCAAATGGCACACCCAATGCGTTTTAACTCCATCTGCCCAGGACTTGTTCTTCATGAATCTGTGGCCATCCATTATTATTTGCTGCTTACCACGTTTAGTCGGTACCATTAGAACGTCTGCAAAATAATTTCCCTTAAAGTCAATTCGGCTTGAAATCCTTTTGAATTGTCCAGGGATTTTATTAGTTCATGAAACTACAAAATGTTATGGAAAAATATTTTATTTTTAACCATCATGCCATTGAACTTACATAGGTAAATTAAAAATAAGTAACTTATGGACTCCTCAGTCTGACTCGAATTCCAAATGCAGATTTTCTTGGAATGCAAAATACACTGGGAGGATTGTCTTATATCTATATACTAATATTAGAAATGCGAAAGTAACTTTGTCTGTGTCGCTTTCACGCTAAAACTATTGAACCGATTTAAATGAAATTTGGTACACATATAGTCCAGAGCCTGCGAAAGGACATAGGCTACTTTTTATCCCGGGAAAATAGAAGATCTCCCGTGTACGCGGGTGAAACCGCGGGGAGCCACTAGTACAAAAAGTAACAAGTTAGGTAAAGACGGTCTTAAGGCGTGGGCATAAGCCCACCATTTAAATGATATGCAGTGAATAATGACTTAAAGAATATAAAGAAAAAAATAAAGGACATAACGAAAATGATTTTTTTTCTTAAAAATATAATGAGCCTATCTAATGTACTATACCTATAAAAACAAAATTGTGCAACTTTATCAATGATATTAAAAATAACATTTTTAATGGTTATGACATCTCTTGATTTGGGAGACTTCATCGCCGATGGTGACAAGTTGAGCTGGACAGCGCTTACTCCTTCTCTTCACGCAGGTCCATATGCTCCTGCCTCCGAGGCCCTCCGACCTCAGATTGTATCTATGTCCGCAGAGTTCAATAACAGGCCTCCCGTACTTCGACGCCACAAAATGGGGTTTCATTTCTGTAAAGAAGCGAAGATTTTATTTCAGTAATTCTGTTTTGAAACTGTGTTTCTTACTCCAATGTTAGAAGATTACGACGATATTTTATGGTTATAATTAAAACTATAGTCCCAAAAACTATATATATTGTGAAATGCGGGACAACCGCCAAAAAATAATAAGCCAATATTGTTACAAATTTTAATCAATCAAATAATTTACACTCAGCATATTTTAATTACATTATCATCATCAGCCCATATACTTCTCCATGGAGGAGTTCGAGGCTACGCTAATAACGAGGGGGTTTGGCCCATAGTCCACAACGCCGGCCTAGTAAGGATTGGCGGAATTCACATGCCTTTAACTGTTACATGATTGAAAGGTAATGGTCGAATCCGTATGTGTAAACTAAGAGGTACCTACGGGCCAGGGGTGTCCACCTGCACCCTCATGATTATGACCGACATGTAAGTCGGTGCGTTTCCAACTGAGGAACCACTGTTATTACACTTATTACAACAAACATAGAGAATTTCAAATGAAATCAAAATAATTTATTCACATAAACGAATAACATGAAATATCTACGAATTATTTCCAACACAAAGTTCGTTGTTCAGTGATTGTGGTTATTCTTATTTTTTATTAAATTGTTATCTATGGAGGCGGCGGTGGCCCGGCAGCCCTGGGTTCTCCTCACACACACCCAGTTCGAGCGGGGCTCCTTAGAGTCGCTGCGCTTGTTGAACCTGTACGGCCCTATCATCATCACCGGGTTACCAAAACGTGTCCATCCGAAATACGGCTGCTCCATATCTATATATATTTATTTTTTTAGTATATATTTATAGTATAAATAATCTTTCTTAAGTTTTCAAAACGAATGCTTTAAGCAAGAATGGACTAAAACTGTATGTACAGTTTTAGTTTAAAAAACAAGTAATATTTTTCTATATTTTATTTCATTATTTGGGACATTGGATATAATGATAAGTATTAAATACCAATAAATACCTAGTATTTAATTATTTAAATTAATATAAACACGATAACATTAATATAAAGAGATATATTAACATTACAGATAATTAAAGTTGACTTATTTTCATTATGTCATATAGACCCTATAGGTACTCATACGTATATTTTTTTAATAATAAAGAGCATAATTTACAATTATAAACTTTGATTGAAATATCCCAGCATAATAGTTTTATCTAAATTAATGTAAATCTTTACATTAGTACTCTCAAATAACCATTGAAGCCCTAGTAATATTATAAAATTGGAACTCCCCGCGGTTTCATCCTCTTTCCCGGGAGAACTTCAAATTTCCCGAGATAAAAAGTAGCCTATGTAATAATTCAGGTTATAAACTAACTATGTTCCGAATTCCATCCAAATCCGTTTGGTTGTTTAACAAACATACATAAGTTTGTTACTCTTTCAAGCATTAACAACCGATGGAACAAGGATGTCCTTACTCACAAACATTTGCATTTGTAACTCTCTCTGCTACAGGTTCGATTTTGATGACATTTGATACACATATAGATTAAACCTTAGTGTTAAACAGGCTACCTTTTATCCCGGGAAAACTCAAGGTCCCCCGGGTAAAACCGCCGATCGAAAGTAATGTAACATATCACTAATTTATGTTTACGGTTGAGCCCTCAGCGCTCACCGATTGCCCGCGTAAAGGTGTAACAGCCATCAGAGGCTAACACCTTCAAGTCCCTTAAAAAAAAACTAATTTATGTAGCTATATTTAACATTCTGACGGATTTTAACACCAAGTTCATGGTTATGCGTGGAGTTGATCTGTTCCACGTGGTGGCTGGATATCTTGACACTGGCCATGCATCCAGCTGTCGCTCGCTTCACACAATACCACCAGGATTTCTCCCCGTAGCCCGATTGCTTTCTGAATCTGAAGCCGTTGACATATAACGCTTGCTTCCCCTGCGCCGATACCACGATGTTCACTGCAATTATTAATAAATTATAACACTGTTGGTATATAAGTAATAAATTATATGTAGCTAGAAAGGTTGCTTAGCTTTAAAATACATTATGAATTGATACTTTACTTTGTGGAATGTATGGTAGATAGATTAGTTTCCTAAAAAAGGTGTATTTTCCGAAATGTGACCAAAAACAGAGTCACTAGGTACATGTTTTAAGTTTATTAATTACAAGTGATCAATAAATATATAGGTACATATACATCTAAATAATTTGTGACATGGAGCTTTCAGTATTGATGCCAAACAAATGGATGGTATTTAAAATATCTATATATATAAAACAAAGTCCCCGCCGCCTCTGTCTGTCTGAACACGATGAACACAAAAACTACTGAACAGATATTTTCATGCGGTTTTCACCAAATTGCGGAGTATTTCATGGGGAAGGTTTTGATCAATTTAGACTCGGTAGGTGGCGCTGGTGGGCAGCACGAAGTCTGCCGGGTCCGCTAGTATATAACTTAAGATGGATGTTAATAACAATATGTCGCTTTACTTCAACAATTCTTGTTATCACTTTTGGTAACATTTCCATATATTTTCCGGTGCATTCAACATTTTAGTGATTATGTTGGTTTTTAGCTCGGATCACAACATCTCCCATAGTAAGGATGCTGACTCGGCACCCCCGTCCGCTCTGATTACATGACCAGTACTTCTTGACGCCCGCAGAACAACTGTGCTTAAAGTTAAACTTATAATTGTTCATAATCAATAACGGGGTTCCTCTCGATGTTGTCGTTATTAACACTGTAAATAAAAAAATATATATAAAAAAACTGTTAGTGTTAAGAGAGTTCATAGGACATTTACAGGTATTAGGAAAAAAAAAAGTTTTACGATTCGAATTTATTTATGTATTTTATGAGTAACATACTAATTTTTGGTTAAAATTAGGTTACAGTGATATTATACGTGACTAAGTACATATATTAGATAATACATTATTAAAATAAAGGCCTGGGATATTTTTTTACACATGGCCAATCTGATTCCAAACTAAGCAGAGCTTGTAGGGTAACCAGATAGCTGATATACTACATAAAAAATAAAATAGTCTACTAGATGACCCGTGCAACTTTGTTAGGATCACTTCCCCGTTTTTGCTACATTTTTCATTCACGCTCCGCTCCTATTGCCTGTAGCGTAATGATATATAGCCTACAGCCTTCCTCGATAAATGGGCTATCTAACACTGAATTTTTTTTTCAAATCTGACCAGTAATTCCTGAGATTTGTGCGTTCAAGTAAATATACTTTTCAGTTTCATATTAAAAGTATAGATTCCAGACTTATTCCAAGTTATACGGATGATTATGTTCGTTTTTCACACTCACAATGACGTCATCAACGGTGACAATGGTAACTTTGCATCCTTGCGGGGCTTTGTTGCATATCCAACGAGTTTTTGCACCCAATATATGCTTGCAGTTGAACCTGCAGCCGTGGACCTGAAGCAATGGTTTCCCTTTCTTTGTGAACATAAAACGTGCACCTATAAGGCAAGAAAATACGTTAAAATTAGTATAAATATTTTAAGAATCCATACTATTTTATTATCTACCATGCAGATAAACTAAACAAAAACTGGTGAATCGCAACTCACTTTGTATATAACTGCGGCCATTTTATGTAATTGTATACATAATATGACACATACATAACATGAAAGCTTAGACTGAAACAGATCGATAGTATTTATGCTCAAATGTTATTTATTAAAGTAACACATGAACCATATAATCAATTATTTCTCTAAACAATTTGAGAATATTAAAAAAAAAACAGACGTGTTCATAAAATAATTATCTATTAAATTAGATATCTTTTAGTAAATTTATTAAATGCTAAGTCATTAATTGCACATAATCTAAAAGCCTCACGAAATCTTATTATTTCTTAAACCTGATTTTAATATTTTCCGAAGATTTGTAAACAGGATATTTTTTTATGAATATATATTGTAAGAGAGTTTTCTTAAGACTGCATGTCATAAAATGTAGTAACTACTTATAAATCAATCATGACGATGAATCAATTATTTCGGATAAATTTAAAAAAAAACCAATTTTTTATATATTGAACGACTACCTATGCAAACATTTTTAATACGTGTTTCGTTTGACTAACCATAAATAAATATTAATAACTGGGTAATTGGGTACCCAAAGAGAAAACCTATAACGTTGGTGTAAAAGAAAATGAAACCTTTTTCCTCCTACTCATTTATTCATGATTATGATTGCCATTATGTTTAACGATTTTTCGGTCCAGTGTCGTAACGGAAGCTCGGCAGCGTTTGTTTTTTTTAACACACACCCAATAGGATTTTTGGCTTTTTTGGACTCTTTTATTCGAATGGTGAAGGTTGTACCTAAAATTACCCCATTGTAATGCAGTTCTTCCAGATCGTGTTAGGCCAGTTGTGAAGAGAGGTCCTGAAAATTTAAATTATGAAGTGACAATTCGTATGTCGATTGAACGCTGGGTTTCATGATAATAATATTCAGGAATATTATTTATTTAGTATTTATTAATTTCAGGTATGGCTTATTTAAGTAACGTCAGCAATTATAATAAGGGGAATTTTTAACTGCACCTCTATTCCGAAATTTAAGCAAACAAAATTTCTTCACTAATAACCTATTGCTTATCAAATAAATGACTATGTATCGTAAGTGTACCAGTCGTGGCCACGGTACCAGTAATGGCCAAAAATAAAAGAAACATCTAGAATTCGGACATGAGCGAATGTTTTTACATTGGGATCACTGTGTCATAGACTTTAGACATCGAACTATCTAAGTTTAACGTTTTATTGAATTCAGTCAGTTACATGTACAAATATGCGCGAATACAAAGTGTAAGGTGATTTGAAATTGACAACGACGGCTTTTCTTAAGGAAATCGTTAAGGCGGTGAGCAGAAAGTTTCACTTGTAAAATAGTATTGCTTAATTAAAATCAAAATTAGTTTTGTTTGATGTGTTAACCATAAAATAAAGATAAACTAAGATTAAGACTGGGGTATCCATTAATGAAATTTCCCTGTCCAAGACTGGGTCACAAAACTACAACTTTTATTTGTTAAATTAATTGAATCCAGCTTTGCTGTATCTCACGCGCAACACATTACAAATATTAAATAAGGACTGGACTTTACAGTTTCACTATATTCAGTGCTGAAACTTTCACAATTTTGGCAATATTTCACAAAAACCAATTTTTTTTTCTTAAACTGGCCACCATTGGGTCATTTACCATACTACAAATTAACTACTTGATTACTTTAACATGTTGTACTAAAAAAAAATTAAAATTCATCAAAATCTTTTTTTAATCAAATTTACAACAAAAATCTAGCTGAAACCATCAATACAAAATGAGTATATTCTGATACGCATTTTGAAACAATATTACCGTAAAGCAAAAATACTGATTTCCACATAAATTATTTGGAGCCGCGAACATGTGATGGATTCGAAAAAAAATGTTTAAACATTTTGTTGCACCCGAAGAATTATTAGATTTATTTTTAGTTAACAAATAGTCATTCAGTAAAACAGGATCAGGAGCTTTAAGGATCTACCAGTACCTATAGTTAGTATTCCAATTTAGTTTTTTTGGTGGTAATTTCGAATATAATGCTTGAAAAAAGGGGATTTACAGTTAAAGTATTAAATACCACCCTTATTAAATAGTAATAGTGTTTAATTCTGTATTAAAACTCGTGATTTTTAGATTCATTTATTATTATATTTTATTTTTGCTGGTTTTCGTAAGTTAAATCATTATATTTTACCTCATTGACTTAAAAAAAGCAAATTTTCATATAATAGGTACTTTAAGGTCCTCATACATCAAAAAGCAATCTCTATTGGTAACGGTTATGCTCGTAAAAGTACTACCTATATAAATATACATTTATATTGTAATATGTACCTAATTACTAACAAATAAGAGTCATAATCCAAACTTTATAGAACTTAAATTGCCAATTTACAACTGTTAATGAGGCATTTTATAAAATTTATTAATGACCTGCCCCAACTTCGTACGGGTGCCACAGAACACTGTCACATTGAAATAAATTTACACAAAACATAACAACATTATACACTTATCAATTATATTACCTATATATATATTAACTATGTTAAGCCTTCCTCATGTATCAACATGAAAATCCTTTCAGTACATTTTGAGTTATTCGTAAACACCCAGACGCGACGTGGGACTTTTTTTTATAATCTAGTAACAAATCTATTCTATGAACCTCTGGTTAATAAATTAAAACATATAGATAGTAAATTAATTATCTCTGGGTTCATGTGTATGTTCTGTACGCACTCCAACAATCTCATTGTTTACGGTGAAGATTCTCGCGGGGCAGCCAGTGCTCTTCTTAGAACAAGTCCAAAGTTTCTTTAAACTTTTGATACTCTTACAATACAGGTTGTAACGGTACTTATTCAATATAATCACAGGTTTCCCGTAACGCGAGGTTGTCACTATTATTTCTGGAATAGATAAAGCGTTATGTATATTAGGTATTACGATAGTAATTGATAATTGACAGGACGATAAACAAACATAGCTACACGATGAAAACATACTTATGATATAAAATATAACGAAATGATAGAAACTTGTATTCATAGTCGTTAATAAATCATCGAAAGGAAATGTATTCATAAAAATGGACACAAAATAAAACACATAGGCGACGTGGAGACATACCAGACGTAGCAACTAAGCGAAAAAACGCTAGGTCCAGTGACGGATTAACACTTAAACAAATTAAGCAATTGCCTAGGGCATCACGTCTGAGGGGGGAACAGTAGAAGCACAAAAACATATATCCTTAGGGCATTAAGTCTCACTTTCACATCACCAAAATGCTTTAAAGACCGATTCTAGTTGACATAGGGATAGGAGGCGCCCATGGGCGTGGATTGCTTTTAATGAGTAGGTACTCACACAAAAAAAAATCAATTGGTTTACAATTTAATTAGAAATAGATGTCGATAAATTTCATGGCTTTTAATACCCCATATTTTGCATCTAGACTTCCCCTAACCGTTTCTCGTTTTTCAATGGTTATGTTCATTTCTGAAGTAAGTAATTTCATTATTGAATACTGTCAGGGACGCCCTGCAGCGGAGTGTTCTCGTTCTGCAGCACAACCAGAGTGCTTTGACCCCCTTAGTAACTCTATGACAGTAGTAGCGATATTCGCCGACCTCAATAATAGTCTTTCCCCTCCTTGAGATTGTATATTTAAAATCTGAAAATGGAAGAAATGTAGGTAGGCACTTTATTTTTATATAAATTAATAAATATCCTGGGACATTTTTCACACATGGGCACCCTGATTCCAAACTAAGGAGAAACAGATCAGAACAGAGCTAATATACTGCTCTTAAATACATACTAAGGTATATAGAACATATTTACATCCAGACACAGGACAAACTGACATATTCATGCTTACAAGCTATTTGCCCTGTGTGGTGGAATCCCACGACCGGAGGCTTGAAAGTCAGGGTCACTAACGACAAAGCCAACCGGCTGTCGATATAAATATAGTCGAAAATACGTTACCTACATTACCTGCATTTCTCTTCTTTATTACCATTGTGACGTCATGAATTGTAACAGAACAGTCTTACGCCCGATGTCAATAAATCAATCCTGATCCATTTTTTGCTACCTAAGATTGATATATCAATCCATTTTCTAGGTGAAGCTTTAAAATCAATCAATCTTCGATCTACGATCGATGGAATCTGTTCGCAGATGATAGTTTTTGCTTGCCAATAAGCTATCCGTCCATTTTGACAGCTCGTTGGTTTTACTCTCGGATAGGAGATAGATTATTAACATCGGGCGTTAGTCGTAACAGTCAATGGCTGATTTAATACATAGAGGAGGACTATAAATAACTCTTTTAACACAATTATAATTATATCTATCAGTTTAATTAAATCCAATCCTCTATGTTCTTAGAGACTAACTATTAACATAAGAAAAATCAATGGTTATGCTGATTTTTAGAATGAATCACTTCTTCGTCGATCGTTATTAGCGAGGATCTGCAGCCAAGTCTTCGCCACTGGCTGCAGGGCCAGGTGACCCTCGATCCACTTTTGTAATGCCCCTTGTAGTAACGGTATTTACCAACTTGAATAACAGGATTCCCACGACGCGACACCGAATATTCTGGAACTACAAAATATACACATATAATAATAATACATAGAACTTTTGACTACCACAATAACGGACGGATATTAATATAACAAATAGATAAAGTTATAAATAGAGAGAGAGAGCTTAAACTATTTTTAAATAAATATCCTAGGCATTCACCCACAGCCAATCTGATCCCAAGCTAAGCAAAGCTTTTGCCTGTAACCAGATAGCTGATATACTGACATACACTAATTTTAAATACATGAATGTTTGTCCAAGGTGGGATTCGACCCCGCGACCGGCTCGAAAGTCAGTGATCTTTTTAGAGCAGTCATAGACAACTTTAATCGTCTATGAGCTAGAATTATTAAAATGGGTAAAATAAGAAGTCAGAATTGATTTTGTAAATAAACTTTACCTTATAAAATTTAAATAAATGCTTATCAAATACATACATATTTCAATGAATTACGCGTGGTTACAGTGAGAGTTTATAAATTTGGCAAACATTCCATTGTACAATATGACAGTTGCTCTACAGCCAAAATTCTTCTTGCAGCACAGCCATCTTGTTTTTAAATTGTCACTTGTCCGCCATGTTTGTTTGTTGTACCTCTGGCCCTTATAAATCAGAGCTGGTCTACCCTGACTAGACAATGTGAAGGTTACACCTGTTGATAAAATATTTGAAATCAGTAATTGTTAATATGAAATTAATACTTTCTAAATGATTAGATCTTAGTGGAATTGCGAAAGAAACGCTTTCATTTACTATAGAAAACATACTAACTTTATCGATTTATTATTAGATATATTTATTTGCTTGCACATGTCCGTGCTTTTTATTATAATTTACAAAAATGTTTGTAGTGATTTCTTGCTGATTAATATTCATACATTTTAGTCAAAACTCAAAAGAAAATTTTTATAACTTGTTTTGGGTAGGGACTCCTACTCTCAGCAGCATACGATATGTAATGAAATATTTTTATTTACTCAGATGAAATATATTTAATAATTAAAATAGGCCTTCACAGGCACTTATGAAACGTCGACTCTAATAAACATAACATGTAATCATTTCCTTACTCATAATTGACTTGCATATAAAACCGTTTATTCTTTTAACTCCATTCCAAGTATCATTATTACCTAGCCTCATTACTATTATGGGAATCGTTGAGATTAGGCAAATTTTATATTTTGATAATATGGCGCAAATTGTCGCGTTATATATACATATACCTATAAATCATGTATTTCAGAATGACAGATGGTTGATTTGTCTTCTATCATCTGCTATAGATGCGAGTGTATCTCCCTGGACTCTACGACAGTATTCTGTACAGTTTTGACGAAGGCCCGACACCTGTGCCGCGAGGACCACTTGTTGCATCGCCAAGTGTTCTTAGATTTACCAAATAAATGTAAATTATACCTAAACCCGCGGTAGATAACCATCGGTTTATTTTTTCGCGTTTTCGATAAAATCAAACCTGAAAAAAAAAGTAAGCTATTATCCAAGAAATAAGTTAACGGTGACTATATTTTAATAGAGTTGGAAATATATTCACCGTTAAATGATCATTATTTGCTGGTTTTTATAGATGCGCAGTTTTAAAGATTTAAGAAGACATAGGGACAGACAGCGGAAAGCGACATTGTTTTATAATATGTGATTTAAGAAATTGAATCGGTCAAGCATCAATGGATTAATTTGATGTAAATGGACATGTTCGCCTTTGAGGAGAATGATTTTGTCATGCATAGTGATGATGTAAGCTCGGCACCCTTTAGCCCACTTGATGCAGCGCCACGTCTTCCTCACGCTGCGGGTTGGTCGCGTACTTGGCGCAGAAACTGAAACCCTTGTAATTAATTACAAGTTGTATATGGGTAATAATATAGAAAATATATTTGGAAACTATTTATTAAACTTTTACATGAACACGAAGTCATATTTCAGATCATTTACACAACTTTTTCATTTACTATACATACAATCCATCTTGAATCACTCAGTCAATATAAAAACAGCTTGACAATCCGTTGCGTAGTATAAAAGGTCTGTGCGACGGACGGAAAGAAGCGACATAGTTTTATACTATTGATGTGAACCTATAGGCGAGGGTAATTCTGTTTGTTGGCGATACAGGCATACATACAAATATATACTATACATAGTCCATAGGTGTGTACAATTTCGATGTTTCACATTTGCCGTGGCAGCTGTTTTTTTTAGAGAAAAATTATTGGTTGTGAACTTTGTCATGACGATGTACTGTATTGCATTTTATGATTTCATTTTCATGTGTCGTGATCGAAGACCGGCATCCGGACCCCCACTTGGTGCATATCCATCGTCTCCTGACAGCATAACCAGCGCCCGTCTCACTGTTATAGCTATAGCTGTATGGACCATATTGAATCATTGGCTTACCACGTCTCGATGTCGTGAACATTACTGAAAATAAATTATATTCTTCCATTACCAGTTTTGTTTATACTTAGTAATTTTAATTAGTATCCTTTAATGGTAACTTGTTAATACTTCAATAAATCAATTGGAAATATATTCACCGTAAAATGATTTTTTTTCCCGGTTTTTATAGTGGAATATTTACTACATACTCAAACAACAAGACTATTAGAAAATAACATTATAATTTTAAATACACTTGACATAATTTTATTTCGACAGTTACTCGCTTGAACTTTAAATATTATCTAAGATACTGAATGGTTTAAGCACCAATGGATTAATTTGACGTAAATGGACATGTTCGCCTTTGAGGAGAATGATTTTGTCATGCATAGTGATGATGTAAGCTCGGCACCCTTTAGCCCACTTGATGCAGCGCCACGTCTTCCTCACGCTGCGGGTTGGTCGCGTACTTGGAGCAAATCTCAAGGACGGAAGAATCCCTTGTAATTAAGTTACAGGTTGTATGTGGATAATAATATATTAGGAAACTATTTATTAAACTTTTACATGAACACGAAGTCATATTTATTTATTTATTTAATAATATATTGCACAATGTAAACAATAACTGTAATCATAATTAATAACAAGAACCCTGGTAGTGTATGGCAACAAGAACATTATGAACGTTAATAATATTAATAATATTTCTGCCAATTTACACAAAATCATAATGAATCATTTATCAACATTAAACCTGCATACAAATCCGTTGCATAAGTTTAAAAGCTCTATGCAACAGACGGCGGGAAGCGACTTTGTTTTCTACACTAATATTATAAACAGGAAAGATTTTTTTTTGTATGTAACGAATAAGCTCAAAAAGTACTGGACCGATTTTAATAATTCTTGTTTGATTAGAAAGCTACATTATCACTGAGTAACATAGGCTATATTTTATCCCTGTATTCCCACGGGAACGAGAACTACGCGGGTAAAACCGCGCGGTGGCAGCTAGTATTGTATAAATTAAAATTTGCTTTATTGGTAAATTTATTGGTATAAAATAAAGTTGCTTCCTGCCGTCTGCCGCATCTGTCTGTCGCTGTTTACCGAAGAAATAGAAGTATCAAATGTTATTGGCTGTTAAATTTGACATGACAATGCACTCCATTGCACTTTATGATTTCATTCTCATATGTTATGATCGAAGACCGGCATCCGTGCGCCCACTTGGTACATATCCATCGTCTCCTGACGGCATTACCAGCGCCCGACATTCTATTATAGCTATAGCTGTTTAGACCATATCGAATCATTGGATTACCATGTCGAGATGTTGTGAATATTACTGAAAAATAAGTTTATTTTCAAATATGTTTTCAAAAGAACCTTTACCATAAAACAAACAATTAAAATAGTAAATCCCTCACGTGGAGTACTGCTCCCATCTCTGGTCGGCGTCGGTGACCACTTTCCATAAGGTGGCCCGACTGCTCGTCTGCCTTCGAACGCAATTTTTTTTTTACGAAAGCTTGTCCTTCAGTTCGTAGTCTCTGTGGTCTTTAATACATAAATCCTTATAATATTTTCTGTTTTAGGATTAATAATATGATATTTTTATATATATTTTACTGACACCCCACAGGTCCTGGGATCGTTTTCCACTCAGGACAACAGTTCACAACGTTTTTGAACTTGTATATTTCTGTCGAGTTAGGAAATAGACATTCAAAATGTTATGCTAAGATATATTCATATAATACAAACAAGAATAAAAATTATACATTCAGTTGAAAATATACTTTGACTATTAGGTAACTTAACTTAAGGCATTTACCTAATAAAATCTATTTATAACACAACTAGTTGACCAGCGCAACTTCGTTAGCGTCACTTGATCGTTTTACAATAGAAACCTCAAAAATAATAGTATTTCTCCACTATTTAAACCTTCCTTTTCAATCACTTTATCTATTATAATAAAACGCATCAAAATCCGTTGCGTAGTTTTAAAGATTTAAGCATACTTAGGGATATAGGGACAGAGAAAGCGACTTTGTTTCATACTATGTAGTGATGATAACTTATAATTACATCACTATATATCACTACATTATAAATAACTTAATAATTCAATGTGTATGTTCGTTATTCGCGTGAATAATCATATTGGAATACATTGTGATAGTAGCCCTGCAGCCTTGGGACACTCTGATGCATCGCCATCGAGATTTCAAGCCTTTTATCCTGGGATCAATTCTGTACTTAAACTCCCCAACTTCTAAAACCTGCTTACCACATCTTGACATTGTGAATTTCACTGAAAGAGATAATAATAGTCATATAAAATAAATATATGAACACATAATATGACAGGAGAAAACTGTAAGGGAAAATGATATCTATATTTAATAATAAAAAAATCTTATTTATTATTGTTATAGTTTATTATTCGATAAAAAGCTCTAAAAGCTTCCATTACTATATACATACAAACATACACTCTAGTTATTTCCTAGTTAATGAACGGAACAGCGCATATTTTTTGAGATTTTTAAACCATTTATAAATCTACCACATATTACTAGCATTTTAACATTTTGTTCATTATTACAACAAAATAAATGTCGCGGTAGAAAATGCACACTTTGTCACGTAATGAAATGTCATTTCATTCAAATAGATTTATTTAACGTCGACTTCAAATGTTCAGTAAAAAGCATTTTTTTATCATATATCCATAACAATATATAAAGTAATACATATAAACATGATTAAGATGCAATTTTATTTATTAATACTGTAAATTCAGTGATTATGCGGAGTTTGAAATACAATCACGTCATCTATAGTGATAATCTTCGATGAACACTTATATTTGTTGACCTTGTGGCAAATGAATCTGGCTCTTTTCCCTTTGCTACCGCTCCATTTGTTGTATCTATAGTCCCCGTGTATAATGACCGGTTGTCCGCAACGGGACACGGAAAATATGTAATCTGAAATAAGTATTATGCTTTTGAATACCGAATAAATGATATTTCAGGCAACTCTTAAATTTTTTTAACTATTTAATTTTCTATTATATTTCTTTAATATGGTGTAGATACCTATATAACGGGATACATAGTGCGTGGACTATTTATCAAAATATAAATTATTCTATCTAACCTCGACGTTATATCGTATATCGTTCGATCAAGTTGCATTGATCGTGGTCACGAAAAGTCAATAATAGTCATAGTAGTACTAATAAACCAATTAGGTAAATGCACAAAAAAATCTTATTATATATTTAATTTTATTAATACAAGAAATAAACAAAATAAGAAAGATGCAGTAATAAATTTTATTTGTATTAAATTCTAAGTAACTAAAACATAATTTCGTGCTAAAATAATAAAGATCATAATTCAAATTAACTAACAATTTGTATATACCTACAACAATATAAAATATAAAAAACAATATAAAAATGGGGGGCTGATTGTGTAAGAATGTATGTGAAGAATTCATATTATTTGAAATTTATGGACACAACAGTTTGCATTGTAGATATAATCCTCATGTAAAAGAAATGAATTAGTTTTGATGTACCTAATTAATTACCATTTATATTCGGTACTAACTGTCCTAGCCGAAAAACTATAGCTATCCACGGGTGAAATATATTTTTTTTAAATCAGTAAATCAACGGCTTTTTAGTGGCCATAACAAATTTCAAACAATTAAATCTTTCCTCAATTATAATATTAGAGTAGAAAAAACTTAATGATTATGTTCATACATAGTTTGCACTATAGTATCGTAAAACATGATAATGGTGGCATTACATCCGATATTGGCTTTTATGCAGCTCCATCTTGTCATGGGACCTGTAATGGAGTATTTCTTGTTGAATCTGTAACCACCTATACGAAGTCCTCGGAAGCCTCGACGGGTGTCTTCGTAGAAAGAACCTTGGGAAAAAAAATTAAGGTCATAAAGCGTAAAAACGATAATAAGGTAGTATAAATGATAAATAAATAAAAGTAAAAAAATTCAACCGAAATGTAATCGCTATTCATATCAGGATATTTTAAAAATATAATAAAATACATTTATTGACAATAAATTGTTATTATTAAAAAGCACAAACTTATAATATAATAGATAAACAAAAAACACTACATTTTAAAGTGTGAACAAACCAAGCTGAGGAAGTAGTGTCAACGATTTTTAGCTAACACCTTTAGGAAACACGGACAAGGTAGGTAACCTAGGTTCGTGCTAATATCCACAAAAAAATGGTTGACTGAAAATGCCTTTTAATTAATTAATTTATTTTTAAATCAGATATAGGTATCCATATTACGTTAATTACAGACTTATTACCTATGTTAGTTACACACAAATTTGATAATAATATGTTTGGGTCACCCCCATTACAAAAAAGTAAGTAAACAGACTTGGCTGTGTATTCTATAATCAAAAGTTATACAAAGATAAATAGAAATAACGTACTTATACATAAAGATAAAAAAAAGTTTGTACTTCAATAGACTAGACTGCTTTAGAGCGTTAGTCTGACTATTAATAAGTGCTTCTGAAAGCCAATTAGAATAAAAATCATTTTTCTTTTTGTTTCACTAATGATTATGTTCCTTGTTCTTAAATAATGTATCATCAACAGTCACAACCGTCGCCTGACATCCACTGGACTTTTTGGTGCAAGTCCATCTAGCCCTCAGTCCCCCTTTCCACCCGACTCGGTGATAGCGGTGGGGGCCTAACCGCATAACTAGGTTGCCAGACTTCGTCTTACTGTACACTGGTTCTGAAACACCAAATTATTTTTTAGAATTTCGATCAACAGCTTACGTAAATCAGTTTTTTTAAATGGACTAGCAGGTGTTAGCTTCAGACGGCTTTTACACCGTTTACGCGGACTGTTTCGGTGAGTGCAGAGGGCTCTCAACCGAAGGATAACCTAAATCAGATATCAGTTTCGTCTTTTTTCACTTTTGAACTTTTCCATTATCATTCCATTTGAAAACCAATACATAATTGATAATGAATAATAAATATAGTAAATACTAGTTATTATAAATCACTCCATTTTTAAGGCAATATTGAAAAGCAATAAATAAATGTAATAAACAAACAGTTTATTTTAGTCAAAAAAAATTTGAATAGTGTGCAGTGATGTAGGGAAAAAATAACAAATTGTAGGACACTAATATGATGAGTAAAATTCTAGCTACTGATGAACTCCATACCTGTATTTTGAAAGTAAAGATTAGAATATCTTTTATATTAAGAGTTGTACTTTGAATTTCATATATGTTCAGTAGGTAGTAGGTACTTTGTTCTAAAGTACTGGACCGATTTTTAACCGACTTCCCAAAAAGAAGGAGGAGGTTCTCAATTCGGCCGGTATGTTTTTTTTTTTTTTTTTTTTTTTTCTATGTATGTACATCGATTACGTCGCGGTTAATGGACCGATTCGCGTGATTCTTTTTTTGTTCGACGCGAAATAGCTGCCAGATGGTCCCATAAAAATTTCTTTCAGTTTGGTTTAGTAGTTTTCATTTTATAAGCATTATTGTTATTTGGACGATGTCATTTTGACGATACTTTGTATATTAGTATGTCGATAACTTTAACATTTCTAATCCGATTTGCGTAATTCTTTTTTTGTTCGTTAGGGTACATATTCAAGTTGGTACCCTGGTCATCTAGTCAGCATATGATGATGGGATCCCAAGGAAATCGTGAAGAACACTCAAATTATAAGCATATAATAACTGTTACGTTTCAGTCAATATCATACAGTTTGTTCAATTATTTGCGTTTGATGATGATTTCCTATGGATGAGCTGATGATGGAAGGTACAACTCCTCAAAGGATAGGAGTTCAGAGAAAATTCTTTCAAAATTATACGTACATATTGTCACGTAGTAAAATAAGGATTCAATTTATTTCATTATTTTTATAATTCGATTTTATAATCGATTATTTCACAGGTTTTTAGTTAATATTTTACCTCTTAGTTGGTTTTGTAGTCTTTAATTACTATATCTAGTGAGGTTTATCGATGCTTAATTAATTTCTTATTTTTTAGGCATTGCATATAAATTTTAATAAATATTTACTTTATTAATTAACGTTTCATCGATTTAATTCATCGATTCATTAAGTAGTTTCCGAACGATTGTAATCTGTGCCAAATTGATTTGTTTATCTATGATCTCGTGCAATTTTTAGTGTTGACAGTTTATAAATCAATTTTGCACAATTCTTCACTGTTATTATTGTGATTAATTTGCATAACAAATTAATTGTTTCGGATGCAAATAATATTAGTTTCTATTAAATAAATCTAGTTAGATTATTTAGGATTTATTCGGGGTATTTTCATACCAAATACTCGATGTTTTCTATAAATAGATTATGTTTACCTTGTCGGTCAATGACCTACGGGTCAAGGTTTTGCACAAAATTGTGCATTTCGTGTTGTTGTGATAACACTGTCTCTGACGTCATAATGGAATGTCGATTCCATTTTGGGTCTTCTTTTCTAATATACGCCCGGCGCGTGAGCATCGTCTCTTTATCAAGAGTCATTAACCCTTAATTTTGGGTGAGTATTACAACTCAAGGTGCTGTTGATTGTGTTCTTACATGGGGTTTCGTTCCCTAATATTGTGGATTTTGTGCAGGAATATATCGTTCGCCTCGTACCAAGGCGGCGATTCCGTTCGTGATGGCGTGGTGCGTGTTGTAAGGCAAATGTAACCTTACACATTACTACTACTAGGCCTCCTTGCGTCACAAACAAGGTATGTAATACGGCTTTGTACTATTTTAAACCCTTAAAACCCTATATTTCGGTATTTCTAAATACTTAGGCACATGTTCTCCATGCGGTCTGATGTATAGGCTTAGGTCGGTTTAATCTTCCATTAATCTTATGTTAGTATATTTATTGTTTAAACCTAGTGCCTAGGGCAGATAAAATAAATAAGTTATTAACATTTAAATGATAGAATCTTGATAGGGAATGCCTATGTTCTATTTTAGTTTAGATCTGTAGTTGAGCTAATTTCAATTACAGGGGGCCCGTTCGTAGAACCCGTCAGTTCCTGTCAGTAGAACTCGTCGGACTGTTCGCCTACCCGTCAGTTCCCGTCAGTACCCGTCAGTTACCGTCAGTAGAACCCGTTTGACTGTCTGGCTGACTGTCCGTCTCTCAGTCTGTCCGTCTGCCCGTTATCACCTGTCCGTGATGCCTTCCTGATGTCAGAAGGTGTTGTTAGAAGTTATCTTCCTTGAAGTTCTCTTTGCTTGAAGCTGTAAGACAGGAGGTCTTCCTGGTTTCAATGCAGGGACTCCACAACTCACATGCTGACGTCTACTGGAGTCCATACCTCAGCGACTCCGGTGGGGGTTTAGCAGAGTACTACCTACTATGAGAAGTACCAAGTAGCATGACAGCCTGGTATTTATAAAATTTAATATGGAATAGTGGCCATCCCCACTATTGGCGCCCTTTACTTTTATTTACTTTAAATTAACTTAACTACATTTACATATAATATACAACACAATTCATCTCTTGTTCCCACGGCAGCGTACCGTTGAGTAGTTGTGGCAAATACTTTAAATCCTTCAACTTTATCTGATATTGATTTCTTATTGTACTGTGTTAGTGATAATAATAAATTTATAAATTGTTCACTTTCTTTTATTTGGGGTTAGTTTTAGAAACGCTTCGGAGCAATAGGGGGGGGGTTCAAAATCCGATACGTTACAGTGGCGCCCAACGTGGGGCAGGAAACCAGAGATGATTGTGTTTACAATAGTATAACAAAAATTGTGTTGTATAAAATTACTTACTATTGTTCTAATTTAAAACAATGTCTATATATTAAGTGTTGCGGAAGTGTACCTATTTTGTTTACCATACTTTTGTGTTGAATTAAGTTTATACCAAACTTTTTTTTACATATTAATTTTAAATATTTTACATTACTTATTCTTGTTAAACTTGAGATGAATTGCGGCTTTAAAACGTCATACAATATCTTTTATAGTACCATACACTGACATATTAAAACTATACACAATAATTTTATTAATAAATGAATAGTTCAGTAACTTACCTTAATTTACTTAAAGTATAATCAACTTTTTTATTATTTAGTAAATGTTACTGCAACTGTAGGTTATTACTACCTTTCTTGCATTTAAATTTTTATTTCAATTGAAATATTTTGGAAGAAATAATTAAAATTAAGTTTTCAGACACTCACATTTCACACATAACTTCACATACACTAAACATTTACTTAACTTAAAACTTTTCTTGAACTATATGGTTGTTAAACCATACTGCTTTACCTTAACTTGTCTTTTTCCTGATTAAATATAGCTTTTGATTTTCTATAACATTTTCAAAGATGGAGGAACGTACCAAAGCTTTTCAAGCTTTACATAAGGATGAGCTTGCTCATGAAGTCCGTATTAGGGATGCTGTACCTGTTAATGATGTACAATCTTTGCGTTTAATTCATATACAAGCTCTTGCTTATTTATTTCATCGTATTACTCGATTGCAACCGATAGGGGATTCGTATAAGGTTACTCATTCGGTTATGGTAAAGGTGTTAGCAAAAATTTTATCTCAGTTAGACAATATGTTAGCAGTATTTAAAACTAGTGTTTCTTTAGATTTTCTGTCTGAAACTCATACTTCTGTTTTCACTTTTTCACTTTTAATAATAACACTTCCGTTTCGCAAATTCTGATAAATTTACGTAGCCGATTGGCGTAGTTATTTACAGCAATTATCTTTTTTCTTTTCTACTTATAAAAATGTTTCGATGGTTCGTAGTGATTACAGTTTTAAGGATAACCGTCCTTTTCTTTCGGTTGAAATATTCGGCCGTCTGTTTCGTGGTTTACTGGATTCGGGATCCACTATTACAATGTTAGGTTCCGATTCGTGTAATGTTTTGTTGAAGGCGGGAGCTACGCTTCACGGTTGCGATGATTTTACTTGCATTTCGACCGGTAACGACTCTCGTGCTTCTGTTGGTGGTTTCGTGGTATCTTTTTACTTCCGGTTCAGTTGACTGACCCGTGTTTGTAAGTTATACGTACCTGATATTTCTATATCACTTGTACGTACTAGGCCGTATTCGATGTTGATAGGGAGTCGGCTATTTTGATGTTTGTGGTTTCTTTTTACTTCCGGTTCAGTTTGAGTGACTGACCCGTGTTCGTAAGTTATACGTACCTGATGTTTCTACATCACTTGTACGTACTAGATGTTGATAGGGAGTTGGTTATTTTGAGCTTCGTGGTTCAAGGTCACCGTTGGCCTTGGAGCATTGGCCCACCGTTGTGTGCTAATGCTGGTAAGGTGGTTATCACTTTACGTTTGATAGATTGTTCGTGGATTCGGTTGTTTCTTTACCTTGCTTATATTGCTAGGTAGGAGGAACATTAGGTTGTGTCGCGATTTTTATTGCTATGCAACCGGATAGCCCGGTCGGCAGAGATTGTTTTTGGAATGTAAGATTAGTCCTGGCTTGATTGTTGTTCTTTTGAACTGGTTTTCGATTGCTGATTATGAAGTGACCTTTTATATAACTTTGGGGATTTTATTTTATTATATTAGTTTATCAATTCTATCGCTATTTGTTTAATTACTTGTATATTCTTTTATCTATTTATATTACTTTATTGCTCAGTTCGTTGGAAGTATATTACTCGGTAAACCGTTTAGTATAGAAGCCAATCGTGTTAGTTAGTTTATTGTTTAGCTTAACACTTTTCTTCTTTTACTATTTAAATTTAATTTGTTTAACTTAACGGGTTAGGAGCGGTTGGTGACTCCTATTATAAATAAATAAGCCATTTACTAGAGGCGGTTGATAACCTCTTTAATAATAAGCCATAAATCGGGAGCGGTTGGTTACTCCACTAAATAAGCCATTGACTAGAGGCGGTTGGTTACCTCTTTAAAATAAAGCCTTAATACTAAACTATCATCTAAATTCTAAAATTGGTTTTCATTCACTTCCTTGTTAATATGGGGGGAAGTATGGTCGCGTAACCACGTATTAGTTGTGTGTTATCGCTGTGTAGGAAGGTACATGTATTATTAGCAAGAGCAGTGTATAGTATTAAATTTATCCCATTCTATCATAGTTCATGTATTATATTAATATTCGGGTTTCCTTTAATTGAGTTTAGGTGGGGTCTACCGACCCAGAGATGTCGTTAAACTCTCGTGCACTTCAAAAAAACATTATATTTTTTTTGAAGTGTAAATATGTTTTGTTGTGTTATGTCGATTATACACAACAAAACAATTATTTTTATTTCTTTATAATTACATATAAGGAGTAAATTTTTTTTGTTCTCGGAGAGTTATTTTTTGTTTCTTTTATTTCCATTACTAATGCAGTATTATGTAGGTAATATATAGTTTTTTATTTCTATTTGTGTGGTTTAGATTTTAGTAATCTTGTTAGAGGTTGGTTGTTTATTTGATGATTAGTTGTAGTGGTTTTCATTGTTTCTCAGGCTGGAGGACCAGCTTGAATTTCGCGTTTACCGACGCAAAATTCTTCTGACAGGGGGGGTCGTGTCACGTAGTAAAATAAGGATTCAATTTATTTCATTATTTTTATAATTCGATTTTATAATCGATTATTTCACAGGTTTTTAGTTAATATTTTACCTCTTAGTTGGTTTTGTAGTCTTTAATTACTATATCTAGTGAGGTTTATCGATGCTTAATTAATTTCTTATTTTTTAGGCATTGCATATAAATTTTAATAAATATTTACTTTATTAATTAACGTTTCATCGATTTAATTCATCGATTCATTAAGTAGTTTCCGAACGATTGTAATCTGTGCCAAATTGATTTGTTTATCTATGATCTCGTGCAATTTTTAGTGTTGACAGTTTATAAATCAATTTTGCACAATTCTTCACTGTTATTATTGTGATTAATTTGCATAACAAATTAATTGTTTCGGATGCAAATAATATTAGTTTCTATTAAATAAATCTAGTTAGATTATTTAGGATTTATTCGGGGTATTTTCATACCAAATACTCGATGTTTTCTATAAATAGATTATGTTTACCTTGTCGGTCAATGACCTACGGGTCAAGGTTTTGCACAAAATTGTGCATTTCGTGTTGTTGTGATAACACTGTCTCTGACGTCATAATGGAATGTCGATTCCATTTTGGGTCTTCTTTTCTAATATACGCCCGGCGCGTGAGCATCGTCTCTTTATCAAGAGTCATTAACCCTTAATTTTGGGTGAGTATTACAACTCAAGGTGCTGTTGATTGTGTTCTTACATGGGGTTTCGTTCCCTAATATTGTGGATTTTGTGCAGGAATATATCGTTCGCCTCGTACCAAGGCGGCGATTCCGTTCGTGATGGCGTGGTGCGTGTTGTAAGGCAAATGTAACCTTACACATTACTACTACTAGGCCTCCTTGCGTCACAAACAAGGTATGTAATACGGCTTTGTACTATTTTAAACCCTTAAAACCCTATATTTCGGTATTTCTAAATACTTAGGCACATGTTCTCCATGCGGTCTGATGTATAGGCTTAGGTCGGTTTAATCTTCCATTAATCTTATGTTAGTATATTTATTGTTTAAACCTAGTGCCTAGGGCAGATAAAATAAATAAGTTATTAACATTTAAATGATAGAATCTTGATAGGGAATGCCTATGTTCTATTTTAGTTTAGATCTGTAGTTGAGCTAATTTCAATTACAGGGGGCCCGTTCGTAGAACCCGTCAGTTCCTGTCAGTAGAACTCGTCGGACTGTTCGCCTACCCGTCAGTTCCCGTCAGTACCCGTCAGTTACCGTCAGTAGAACCCGTTTGACTGTCTGGCTGACTGTCCGTCTCTCAGTCTGTCCGTCTGCCCGTTATCACCTGTCCGTGATGCCTTCCTGATGTCAGAAGGTGTTGTTAGAAGTTATCTTCCTTGAAGTTCTCTTTGCTTGAAGCTGTAAGACAGGAGGTCTTCCTGGTTTCAATGCAGGGACTCCACAACTCACATGCTGACGTCTACTGGAGTCCATACCTCAGCGACTCCGGTGGGGGTTTAGCAGAGTACTACCTACTATGAGAAGTACCAAGTAGCATGACAGCCTGGTATTTATAAAATTTAATATGGAATAGTGGCCATCCCCACTATTGGCGCCCTTTACTTTTATTTACTTTAAATTAACTTAACTACATTTACATATAATATACAACACAATTCATCTCTTGTTCCCACGGCAGCGTACCGTTGAGTAGTTGTGGCAAATACTTTAAATCCTTCAACTTTATCTGATATTGATTTCTTATTGTACTGTGTTAGTGATAATAATAAATTTATAAATTGTTCACTTTCTTTTATTTGGGGTTAGTTTTAGAAACGCTTCGGAGCAATAGGGGGGGGGTTCAAAATCCGATACGTTACAATATGGATAGAGAATAGTATTCCTTGAGGCTATTAGGTTGACCTTGAAGGTTAATCTCATTAACGTTTAGGTTTAATAGTGTTCTGTGATTGTTAAATAAATAATAAGCCTACCCATACTTAAATCACTAAAAAGCAAAAAATAAAAATAAAACTACGTTAAAAAAAACCGACTTCCAAAAATACTAAAAAGCAAAAAATAACTAACGCAATTTATAACACTTTCCTCTACTTAACTACTGACTACTTATTCTTTCCGCTTGCTGCTTGGTTTGAAGTCGGTGCCAAGCCATATATGAATAAAAAAAATTACTTAAAGAAATAAAATGGTGTAACAAATAAATTTCTACACGATAACCTACTAACTACTAACCTACGTAAATCAATAACGATAAATGACAATGAGAAACAAATGAAAACGACGATGAAACAAATGTAATTTACATTCTAGAACTATAGTGGTCCTGTAAAGGACCGTTTATTTCTAATATTAATAACTCACAAATGCGTTGCATGCGTTTTAAAGAAGAGTTTAGAATTTTAAATGCAAACGGTGCCAAAGTTCTTAACAGAGAATCTTAACAAAGATCTTTTGTATATTGTTTACTGTAGGTTTGCTAATTATGCTGTGGCTTGGCACCAACTTCAAACCAAGCAGTAAGCGGAGAGAATAAGTAGTCAGTAGTTAAGTAGAGGAAAGTGTTATAAATTGCGTTAGTTATTTTTTGCTTTTTAGTATTTTTGGAAGTCGGTTTTTTTTAACGTAGTTTTATAATAATCCTTTTTTCATTAGAAAGCTACATTATCACTGAGTAACATAGGCTATATTGTATCCCTGTATTCCCACGGGAACGGGAACTACGCGGGTAAAACCGCGGGGAGGCAGCTAGTATTAAATAAAACAACAAAATAAATATTACACCCACTTTCTTTGAAAAAAAACTAGTATTTGATCTTAGTTACATAACTTAAGTCCAGAAATATTATTCAGAAGTCTGTATTTAATATAAAATAACGTGCTGAAATCATCCACCTGATAAAAGGTAAAAAAATAATAATGTATGTAATTCGATAAACTTAGGTACTCATCAATCCACCACCAAAGCCTATATTGTATTTACAGGTAATTGTGCAAGAGCTATCGTACCTACTTACTACTAGTTGATAAAATTTATTGCTAAATTGATCTTCACTTAGAACTAAATTGTAACACTTATACGAAATATTTTTAAATACTGTATCATAATTATTAAATTATTTCACAATTTATTTCACAAAATCTCAAGGTTCAATTTGTAAATTTTTGCAATAAGCAATATAATTTATTGGATAAAGCACCATTTTCTCATAATTTAATAGTAGATTTCGAAGGATTTAATTCGTCAAAAATAATTTCTGTCATTTTAACATAGATCGAAGCCTTAAAAAATACAAAAATTAATAATACACTGTACAATAATAGCCGAGTAAACGAAGCATTATGGGTCCGTTTTTTTTTACTGTGAACCGAATTGCATACAATTTTGGAATTAGGTTCATCTTACCCTTAACTTCAAAAGTGAAAATGATTTGAACTCCGCAACCACCCTGGGTGTGGTTGCCACCCCTTCTCGGGGGTGAATTTCTTTTTTTTCAAAATTGCCTCGGATATCAATAGAAGGCCTAATTTTAAGCAAAAATCATATATAAAGCTTTTCAAAAAATCCAATACTTTTCAAGTTATTGGCTATTGAAAATTTGTAATTTTTTCACGGTTTTCATCGGTTTTTTGCAAATATCTCCAAAAATATACGTTTATCGAAAATTTCATCAAGAACAAAGTTGTCCCAGGTAAAACAATGAACAATTTGGTATTTTATAAAGTATTCTACGTGCAATATTAAGCTAGATATTAAAGATCAAAGCCGTGTTTTATTTTATCTGAAATTTAATCGATGTGGTCAATGCCATCTAGTGGCGAGCAGATGCATTTTATGCATTTTAATACAAAGGGGTTTTGTAGTGCATAAAATAAGCTTTAAAATGAGCACTATTCAAAGTCTTTTGCACGTAAAATAAGTGAGCTGTATTGCAAATAAGGGGAGCATCTAATGTTTTTTCTTTTAAATCAATGGGTTTCATAAGTGCCATTTCCACCATAATTAAAATTAATCGTATTCCGCCTAGAATTAACTTTATTATGAAGAGTTTGATGGATAGTATCAGTTTGGCTGCTTCAGGACACATATTTTTCAAAAAATTCATGATTATATAAAAAACAAACTTTCAAATATTTATAAAACTCCACCCTATTTTTCATAATATCTCAAAAAGGACGACAGATACGTATAAAAGTGTGGAAATAAAAAAATTGATAATTTTCTGACAAACAATTTGGATGTTTTGGTTTTTCTGTGAAACAAAAATTGACGGAGTTATGATTGTTTAAAGAGCGCGTGGCAGCGGAATCAGAGCCTCTCTTAAGCCCTTTAACCCTTCACCGTTTCAGAAAAAGGTTTTTTACTATATATTGCAATAAAGGATGTTGTAGCTCTTTTAATTACCTTTACAATGGTGTTTTATAACTTGTGATAGCATGAAAATTGAAGGAGTTATGGTCCAAAAACTTAACATATTTTTATCTACTTAGTAACTGAAAATTTCGGAGTGCGAATATTTGGAGCAATGTGAAAGTACGCAGTATAATAGAGACCCACAACTATTGTAATGTGTATATATGCTACTAGAAATGTATGAAATCAAGGAATTGAATACAAATCCTAGGAAATGTGTACAGTTCCGATACTATTTAGGAACTGTGTACAATATTGTTTGAAAAACTATTTAATGCATAGATATCCTAGGAAATGTAAAATTTCCTCGGAATTATATGGAATACCTGCTGGTCCACCGGCAATATGTAAAATAACTATATTTGGGCGTAGTAATCAATGTTATGTTAGGACAGTAAGTCTTTGTCACTTTTTTTGTGTTCATTTCAGAACATTTAGACGTTCGAGACTTAAGGGTGGCCCAAGGGCCACCCCCGCCGCACCCTAACCTATATTAATAATATATTATGGCGATAATACACAAATATTATCGCCATAATATATTTATATGGTATATATTTATACCATACTATGACACATTTGCAAGGGTTGTAAGATTTTCAAGGGGTTGAAAATGATTTTAATATGAGGTAATTATGTAAGAAAATACTTTACAATTTCACCATTTGCTATTAGACATGTTTTCTAGCGATAAAATGGCTCAATGTAATTTTTTCCATTAAGGGATGGTTTACACCCCTTAAAAATAATAGGCGGAGTTCAGATCATTTTCACTTTTAAAGTTAAGGGTAAGATGAGCCTAATTCCAAAAAGTTCATGCAAATCGGTTCACAGTAAAAAAATTCGGAGGTAAGACCGTATTTTTCGCTTCGTTTACTCCACTATAATAAGTAAGTACTAATCAAATCAATGGCCCTAAATAATCCCAAAGACTAACAAACGTATTTTTAAAGAAATGTATTTTTTTGAGATCGTATTTATCTCGGAATACCTAATTGTTTCATCAGATGCACATTATGGTTGTGTGTTTAGAATCGGTTGGCGCTGGTGTGCGCCATGGGGTCGTGGAAGCCCCACACGCGCACGATGGCGTTGTCCATGGTGTGGAGCGACGCCCTACAGCCAGCCTTCGCCTTCACGCACACCCATCTTATTTTATCACCATACTTATTAACCCGGTTGAAGCGGTACTGTCCGATCATGATCACCGGGTTGCCTCGTTGCGACTGTGCAAACACAGGGTTAAGATCTGTAATAGAGTTTGTTTGTTAAAACCTGTCATGAAACCTTTAAAAAATATTATCACCTATATCATTATATTTGGGCGTGAATGTTCATAGTCCCTACTTTATTACTAAGCAAAATGTCTTGGGCTTGGTAATCCCGTGGTGAACCTAGTGTAGCTCTTTTAAATGCTTCGACATTTTGACATTTATTAGACGTTATCTCAGCAAACTTCGATTTTTACCAAATCTCTTTATGACAGAGTTTATCACGTAAATGATTCCATAGAGTAAGTAATCTTTATAAAGTGATTTTGAACCTTTTTTGCATCAATTAATATAAGACCAGATGGCCACGTTTAAATATGCATCATTTACAACTGACCTTGGGTAGACCAACTGGTATTAGGTTAGTACCTACCTACATACATACGACAGACGTCAACGATCTTTATCTGGTTAATTTTCCGTCTCTAATTTCAGACTTTTCAAGGAGCTCAATTGCTGATTAAATGTTGACTTGCGAAATAAAGCTTTTAGGGTTTTCGCCCATAACTAGATACCATTATGCAAAAAAACAAATCAATGCAATTATTCCATTATTTAATTGGTTACAAATTGAGTTAAAAATACAGAATACATGTGATGATCAAAATATCATATCATTTTTAAATATTAAATAAGTATCTATAAAATTATGGAACAGTATATATGATCCAGAGTTACATATTCGATATAGATTCACTACATAATTCAAAAGCGTTTCAAAGACGAAAGCTACAAATTCATAATTCTACAAGATTAAGAAAATCACTAGGTACATAGTAAAAAACTAAGTCGCTTTTAATGTCCCTATATCCCTATGTATGCTTAAATCTTTAAAACTACGCAACGGATTTTGTTGCGGTTTTTTTTAAATAGATAGAGTGATTCAAGAGGAAGGTTTTAATATACAATGCAGGCATAATATGTTAGAGAAACACTGACAATTTTGGGGGTTTCTAATGTGATGTATAAGCTTTGCAGGAATGTAGTCGGTGAACGGGTCGCTAGTATGATATAATTAATGATTATGTGTCCCCAAGGTCTTGACAATGATGTTGTCTATGCTGGTGATGGCGGCAGTACATCCGTACTTCTTCTTGACGCAAGACCAGCGTACTTTAGAGCCCCAACTGGCGTGCTTGTTGAAGCGCCACTCGCCTATCTGAACAACTAGGTTTCCACGCTGAGACAGACCGAATTTGGGTTCTGAAACCAAAAATTATTGTTACCTTCGTTTAATAAAAGTTGATTTGTTCTTTGGTAACTAAGAGATGTTGATGATTTAGATGTGATTGCAATAATGACACCAGATGAGTAGATACAAATTTATTACATAAATATTATGGTAACCGCTTCCCATCAGGTGCTTGTTTGGCTGTTTGCAACAAAATTGAGGTATAAAAAAAAGTTTGTATGATTTATTAAATGCTTTTTACTCCATTATGGGTCAGAAACTCATACTCTAATGAATAGAACACATGTAGATTGTAGGTAGATAGATGATTAAGTACTTATATAAGTTTCGTGTGGGTTTAGTCTGTACTAAGCCCAAGTAAGTAAAACTAAGTTAAGAACATTAATTATTAAGTTTAATAATATTAGTAAGTTTTTGAACATTTACTACTTCCTTCTTGTGCTTTGATTAATTATTACTAATAAATAACTCTTATTACTAAGTCGGTAAATTAATAATAATAAATATCCTGGGACATTTGCCCTAGAGATCGTGCGTGGACTCTTCATTATATTACTAGTTTTGGTTAGAGGTCTAGAGGTTTGGCTGACTTCGCATGACTTTTAGGTTCTTACTTACATATAATTTAATATTTAAATAATTAATCAGTCGTTATTTATTCTCATATTCAATTAAAACAATTGGTACAATATTATTTTTATGAACTGAGCATTTAAAACTAGTACTTAGAAAATTAATCACAGTGTTTGAAAATATTCATTTAAGTATTAGATCATTTGAGAGACCTCCCATCCTTCCACAGTTCCCTAGCGAGCGAGCAAGACGACAGTGTACTTCCATCTCTTTCCCATATACACTACAGAAACATATTTTGATATGACATAATACCTAATATAAACTTCACATTTTTCATGGAATATTTTACATATGATTATGCCCGTTTCTTGTAAAAAGGAGGTCCTTCCCTATGGTGCAGATGCGGGCATTACACCTCTGAATGTTGCATCTCCATGATATCTTGTCACCGTTCTGATAGTTTCTCGAAAAACGATGGCCATCACATATTATCATGATACCACCTTTAGTGGTCTCATAAAATTCAACTGCAAAGAGAAAATACTAAGTTAAACCTTTCATACCTTTTACGCGCGATGTCAATAATCAATCCTGATCCATTTTTTGCTATCTAAGATTGATATATCAATCCATTTTCTGGGTGAAGCTTTAAAATCAATCTATCTTCGATCTACGATCGATCGAATCTGTTCGAAAATGATAGTTTTTGCTTGCCAATAAGCTTTCCGTCCATTTTGACAACTCGTTGGTTTTACTCTCGGATAGGAGATAGATTATTAACATCGGGCGTTAAAGTAATTTGTTTATAGAACACCAAACCTTACTTTGAAATACATTTTAAGTTGATCAATTAATATGCAACCTTAAGCTTTTTGACGCGCCAACGTACTGGCCAATAATAAATAACGACGCTGTGAACGTTCGACGATAAAAAAAAATTAAAAAAAATGCTTTACCGCTCTTTTCAATAATGAAAAATGATTACTTTAAAGTTAAATTTAAAAATGTTTATTTGTTAATTTTTAGTTTTGCAATGTTATTGTATTTTATTGCCCATGGTGTGCACACATGTTTAGAGCTACTGTCGGTCTCGGAATACCTAGATAAGTAAAAAATAAATAAATTACTTAGGATACATACATACCGTATGTATCTTGGAAAATATATATAGTTATTGCGTTTGACAATTAATTTGGAGATGAAATAAAACGTAAGGTATCTTTGGTGCTTTCCTTAGATGTGTATTAGATAAGCTTGTCGCGATTTGATGGAGAACACCAACAATTTTGACTAGAAGTAGAAATATATATTTGTCTCTATTAAACTCTTACAAACATCTGGGATAATCCTTCTACCAAAGCGAGACGGACATTTTCTTCGTCTGCACCAGCTGAAATACTGAGGCAGGTAGATATGGGGCTGTTCCGTAGTGGATATAAATAACAATAATAACATAAAGTAATAGTTTATTTTTAAACAATTCTCTCGTATAAGTCAAGATTCAAAGGAACGATAGGACACACACCGAGTAGGAATTCTTATTAATAAATCCTTGGCGTGGAAAGTCTTGAGTCATTATACTCTTGAGCTATATAATAAAAGATACACATATAAGATTGCTTTATAGCAATGTTTATTAACAATACACATTTTCTCCCGGGCTAAAGCTGCCTGAGATACCTTGAGATCAAGTGTAAAGATAAATGATCCTTCTGGTATTCAAACCGTTAAGGTCAATTGTAAACTAGTAAGTTAATAGGATACATTTATTACATTATATTAGTGGCCATTTTATATAGGATTCCATTAAACAGCCAACAGTCTGGGCGGACACTTTGGACTAATATCTTTGCCTTAAGATATTTCTTCAACTTCTTCTTACTGCTAGTTGAGATCGTCGTCAAAGATTTGTGTTTAGGTTGCACACTTACGCCCGATGTCAATAATCAATCCTGACCCATTTTTTACTATCTAAGATTGATATATCAATCCATTTTCTGGGTGAGGCTTTAAAATCAATCTATCTTCGATCTGCGATCGATCGAATCTGTTCGAAAATGATAGTTTTTGCTTGCCAATAAGCTATCCGTCCATTTTGACAACTCGTTGGTTTTACTCTCGGATAGGAGATAGATATTAACATCGGGCGGTCAGTTTTGTTAGATCGGCAACTTCTTCTTTCTGCTAAGTATTAGTTGAGATCTTCGTCAAAGATTTGCATAGTCAGTTTAGTTAGATCGGTGGGTGGGTGTGCTTGTTCTGCTTGTCGACGACGGTGTGTCCGATGGTGACGACGAGCGCGTGGCAGGCGCGCGCGCGGCTCTCGGCGCACAGCCACTTGACGCGCGACGAGCACACCGAGTGGCGCGTGTAGCGGTGCCCGCGCAGCCGCATCACCTTGCCGCCGATCACCGACGTGCCGAACACCGGACGATCTGGACCACACGCGATTGGTGTTAGAGCAAAATGTATATGTTGCAAATTTACGATACTATATTAAGTCGTTAAGTTACTCTATTGATAAATTTAAAATAAAACAATTTTTAGATTTGGTCACGATGTTATTTAATAATAACTGAAATAGGGTGGTATTTCTTATCAGCAAAAGCAACCTTCCGAGCATTAGAGTCGAAGTTTCATAAGTGCCTGTGAAGGCCTATTTGAATTAATAAATTTATTTCATGTAATTTAATTTTACTTGTAACTACATTATTTTACCATTGCTACGATTGAAACACATATTATATTATATAAGTAGACAAAAAAACCTCAATATATCCATGTAGTAAATAATTCAGTTCTGTGAACTTTATTCTATAAATGGTGGATCATGATTATGTTCGTTGAAACATTTAAGGAAGATATTTTCAAACGTATATATGACTGCTTTGCATCCCTTGGTGCCGTGAGTCCCGCACGCCCACCGGATTTTACTTCCATTCTTCCGATGCTTTAAAAATTTGTAACCCCCCATCAATATCGTTTGGGCTCCTCGGTTTGTAGTCATAAATATTGGCCCTGAAAAAGCATAACGTAAAGAGTAAGTTTACGAAATTAATTAATATTTTGTGGACAGATTATTCTTAAAACGAATTACATTTACGATTCCTCTTCTCAATGAACCAGCGTATCTTAATCCTATATCGTTCATGTGCTTGACAATGTGTAGCCTTTTAAAGTGACCTTTCATCGTACTCGTTGAGAAGTACAGCCCTGTTAAAAAAATACTGGTTAATAGTTACCAACCAAACGTTCACTTAATCCCTTTTACCTAATGTACCTAATTAAAACTTTACTGTTAGGGTGTCCAGTAATTCTTCTTCATGATTCAGTCGATTCAATGTTGTGATTTCCTGAAAAGAACAGAAAACCTGATAAATTTACACAATTTACAAAGTTTTGACCCTTGCATCAAACCCGTCAAGGGTGACATTTTGATTTATTCTCATCATTTAAGAACCTGGATCAGGGGCTTTAGATAAATGTGAGACAATTTAACAACTATGGTGTCATTACATACGCATTATATTTCGATTACACATATAAGTTAAAACAAAAATAATTACAATTAGAGTCCACATTAATAATATGGTAAATTCGATTTAAAACCATCCAATGGTTAATATTAATACATACTAACATAATAACTTAAGTTCTAATGGTTAACATGTGATTATATGATAGTCAATATATTAGCCCATTATCACGCACAAAATACTACGTGTCTAATATCTACTGACTGATAGTGTATTACATATCTATATTAATAATACTATGGCCTTGATGATTAAAGTAAATGGTTTATTATGACATTATATAATATTTATTACAGGTACTAAAGGTCTTGGTGTCCGTTGAGTTAGTGTCGACACACGATATGTGCCTCTTTCATAACTTTTTGCCAGAAGATGTGTTATTGGTGGAGCTAAAAGCTGACAGAATATGGTATTAATTGTGTGGTTTTCGACATTGAAATATACATTCGCTTATTGCAAAAAAATAAACACATCATTTGATCTTATTGAGAACGAACCACCATATTTTCTCATAAATATAAGGTGTTCAATGCAGTTCATTGTAACAGTTGAAGCAGAGTGTTTTGTTGCACGTTTTGCATTCGGTCGGCGTCTGTGTGGCCGTGATCCTGTTGTCGCACGGCGTGTATCTCTTCGCGTTCTTCATGTAGCAGCCGTGGCACGGCTTGGTGACGATCCTGCCGTACGAGTCCTGCGGGATCAGCGTGATGCTGTGCTCGCGCTCGGCTAGTGGCAGCACTTTCAGTGGGCACTCGGGTAGTGCTGAAGTGATTGCTTTTGTGCTTGTTGAAGTCCCCGCTGAAGTGCCTGCTGACGTCCCTGTTGCAGTAGTTGCTGTAGTCCCTGCTGAAGTTCCTGTTGCAGTCCCCGCTGTAGTGACTGCTGAAGTGCCTGCCACACTGACTGACCCAGTGCCTGTCGAAGGAATACCAGAAGTTAATATGGGAAAATAAACACGATAATTGAAAACAACATCAATTAAAAGTACTTATACGGATGTTCTTAACCAGCACACTCATTTAAATTGTTGGTATTTCAAATAAAACAAAATTTATTAAAGGTAAATATTTCATTTGTAACACCCAATTTATGAAGGAATAGAATAAAAACAAACCAATGTTCTAGCTTAATTTATTTCGTAGTCACAATGATGTAGTGTCAATTATTTTCCACCAATAAAAGTTTCGCCAAAACCTTCTCATATTTTGGCATTTTCTCTGGAGGTAGATGATTGTGTTCATTATTATATTTTAAAATTGTAGTTGTGTCGCTTAATGTGAAGACGTTAGCATGACACCCAAAGCTGTGAGCGCTACATTGCCAGCGAGTTTTTAAGTTAACGGTTCGATGTTGACTGAAGCGGTATCCAGTTATGTATATAAATGTAGACCCTGCACACGACTGCGACATGACCATGTGGGCAGGACCTGAAACACAGATAGTTTATAACACAGATATTTTGACAGCCGATTGGCTTTGTGGTTAGTGCCCCGACTTTCAACCCGCCGCCGGTACCTAGTGATTCGAATCCCACCCAGGACAAACATTTGTATGCATGAATATGCCTGTTTGTTCTGTGTCTGGATGTAATTATCTATATAAGTATGTATTTAAAAGTATAGGTATATTAAGTATATCAGCCATCTGGTTACCATATCACAAGCTCTGCTACTTGAATTGGAATCAGATTGGCCGTGTGAGAAAAATGTCCCAGGATATTTATTTATTAATATATTTATTCGCTTTTCTTCTCTTATATGTGCGCGTGTGTTTCTCGCGCTTATATGTGTTACCTAATCCACGTGGATTGGGAAAAGCGAAGAACCCCCGGGAATCTTTAATAACAAAGAAGTAGGAACTTATTTCCTATTGCAACTTAGTTACCGTTCACTTCTACAGTTGTATAAATAAATCGACAAACAATTTAATGCGCTGCTGCACCATTAGGTAACACAGTGAAGAATAAAAGCGTTTTCATAGTCTATGGAAAAGAACTAACACAATTCTTATATAATACAATTTAAAATTTTATTTATTTAGATAAACCAAATATAACTTTAGGTACAAAAAGTTCTAAATATTGATGCAAATGCATATTAAGTAATTTATATTACATTTATTATTTGGCGCACTTACGCCTTAGATCAATTTACATTTTATTACCTATATAGTTTTATGTAATGGTAATACAATTATAAAGATATTACTGATTACTACTAGGTATTCTAAGTTCTACAATATTGTATATTTAAATTTCTATTTTACTTTAATGTCTACTACAAGTAGGTAGCTGGTGGGAATGCTCATTCTTACATTTCACAATTTCATTATCAATAGTATGTAGAATTGCTCTGCATCCTTTGTTGTTATGCGTAGAACAATGCCACCTTATCTTCGGACCGATCTTGGCTTTTATTGAGAATGTGTATCCCGCTACTTGGATCAGGGGTTTCCCCTTGTTGGACATGACGAATGTTGGTGTACCTTCATAATAACAGAAAATTCAGAAAATCTACACATTTAACACGATCTTTGTATCCTACTACTATTATAAACTAGTGTCTCTCCGCGGTTCCATCCGCATTCCTGGAGGATATTCAATTTTCCCGGGATAAAAATAGCCTAGGTGTTAACCCAGGGTGTCAGCTAACTCCATACCAAATTTTATTAAAATCGCTCGAGCGTAAACGACGTGAAGAAGTAACAAACATATACACTCACAAACTTTCGTCTTGATAATATTAGTGTGATTCGAAAGCTTGTATGGAAGTTTGTTCCCGGGAAATGGCGGGGTGGAATCTAGTCCGTTATAACTATGTGAAGACGAAATAATAACACAGCGGTACAAGCTCGTATATTCGACTGGCACAGCAGTCGTCTACAAAATAATATCGACCTGTCGAAAAATATAAGACATTATATTCTAAACAACTCCTGTATTTCCACGGAAACGGGGAATACGGGTCTCCCAACTTAGTGCCTATGTTTTGTGAAACCTTTAATGATTTCATTTCCATGCGTGTGAAGCACGGCTTTGCACCCTCGGTTGTGATGGGAGCTGCAGTACCTACCATCGGGTGTTGCCATTACCGTATTTTTTATGGCAAGAATATTTATATCCTTCATAAATAACCAGGGTACCACCTCTTCGGGACGTGGTGAATTCTACACCTAGAAAAATTTTAAATTATTGTAATAAAAATTATAATAACAATTTATATTTGAATACAGATAGATGAGAAAAACTGGCAATTTACTCACCAATCACTTTATTAAAAATTAACTTACAGTGTTTATACATTTACAATACAATATTATAAAGTTGTAGACGCGCTTTTCTAAGGAACGAACGTTTATATTCAAAAATATTTCAGTGTTTAATAGCCCATTTATCGAGGAAGGATATATAACAACTAATAAGAGCGGAATATATCAATGAATAATATTGCAAAAACCAAAAAGGAAACTAAGGTGTCAGCTAGTATTACATATTAAAAAATATACTTTGACCGGTTATTTTTTTAGAACGGTAAGTCGGAATGAAAACATTAATTACAATAGGTATTGGTTTACAAAAAAATATATTAATTTAAGTAATGAACTAATCTAATGAAAGTGTTCATTGTTTTATACAAGTATTTCATCAGTCTCAGTGAGCGTGTGAATGTATGCCCGACATCCTTTTCTAGTATACGTTGCGCACCGCCATCTTGTTTTCGCACCGATCTCATAATGGCGACTGTACCTGTGTCCATGGTAACACATAATTCGACCACCTTTCTTTGATCTTGTAAACACTGGTTCTGCAAAACTGTTTGTTCTGTGTCTGGATGTAATTATCTATATAAGTATGTATTTAAAAGTATAGGTATATTAAGTATATCAGCCATCTGGTTCCCATATCACAAGCTCTGCTGCTTAGTTTGGAATCAGATTGGCCGTGTGTGAAAAATGTCCCAGGATATTTATTTATTTATATATTTATTCGCTTTTCTTCTCTTATATGTGCGCGTGTGTCTCTCGCGCTTATATGTGTTTATCCAGATTGATTAACACATATCTTGGGAAAAGCGAAGAACCCCCGGGAATCTTTAATAACAATGAAGTAGGAACTTATTTCCTATTGCAGCTTAGTTACCGTTCACTTCTACAGTTGTATAAATAAATCGATAATCAATTTAATGCGCTGCTGCACCATTAACACAGTGAAGAATAAAAGCGTTTTCATAGTCTATGAAAAAGAACTAACACAATACTTATTTAATACAATTTAATTTATTTAGATAAACTAAATATAATTTAGGTATACTAAAAGTTCTAAATATTGATTCAAATGCATATTAAGTAATTTATATTACATTTATTATTTGGCGCACTTACGCCTTAGATTAATTTACATTTTATTATAGAGTTTTAATGGTAATACAATTATAAAGATATTACTAATTACTACCAGGTAGTATTCTAAGGTCTACAATATTGGATATATAAATAAATATTTTAGTTCAATATCTATTACAAGTAGGCAGCTGGTGGGAATGCTCATTCTTACATTTAACAATTTCATTATCAATAGTATGTAGAATTGCTCTGCATCCTTTGCCGTTATGCGTAGAACAATGCCACCTTATCTTCGGTCCGAACTTGGCTTTTATTGAGAATGTGTATCCCGCTACTTGGATCAGGGGTTTCCCCTTGTTGGACATGACGAATGTTGGTGTACCTTCATAATAACAAAATATTCAGAAACACACATTTAACACGATCTTTGTATCCTACTAATATTATAAACAAGTGTCTCTCCGCGGTTTCATCCGCATTCCTGGAAGATATTAATTATTCCCAGGATAAAAAATAGCCTAAGCGGCCAGATTGGCCGCAGGCCGTGTGTGAAAAATGTCCTAGGATATTTATTTATTTTATTTATTTATTACAATTTATTAGGTAAATATTTCATTTGTAACACCCAATTTATGAAGGAATAGAATAAAAACAAACCAATGTTCTAGCTTAATTTATTTCGTAGTCACAATGATATAGTGTCAATTATTTTCCACCAATAAAAGTTTCGCGAAAAACTTCTCATATTTTGGCATTTTCTCTGGAGGTAGATGATTGTGTTCATTATTATATTTTAAAATTGTAGTTGTGTCGCTTAATGTGAAGACGTTAGCATGACACCCAAAGCTGTGAGAGGAACATTGCCAGCGAGTTTTTAAGTTAACGGTTCGATGTTGACTGAAGCGGTATCCAGTTATGTATATAAATTTAGACCCTGCACACGACTGCGACATGACCATGTGGGCAGGACCTGAAACACAGATAGTTTATAACACAGATATTTTGACAGCCGATTGACTTTGTGGTTAGTGCCCCGATTTTCAACCCGCCGCCGGTACCTAGTGATTCGAATCCCACCCAGGACAAACATTTGTATGCATGAATATGCCTGTTTGTTCTGTGTCTGGATGTAATTATCTAATAGATAATTACTTTTAAATACATACATAGTATGTATTTAAAAGTATAGGTATACTAGTGGCTCCCCGCGGTTTCACCCGCGTACCCGGGAGGTCTTCCATTTTCCCGGGATAAAAAGTAGCCTATATGTTAATCCAAGTTATAAGCTATCTTTATTCCAAATTTCATTCAAATCCATTCAGTAGTTTTTACGTGAAAGAGTAACAAACATCCATACATCCATACTTACAAACTTTCGCCTTTATAATATTAGTAGGATTAAGTATATCAGCCATCTGGTTACCATATCACAAGCTCTGCTGCTTAGTTTGGAATCAGATTGGCCGTGTGAGAAAAATGTCCCAGGATATTTATTCATATATATATTTATTCGCTTTACTTCTCTTATAAGTGCGCGTGTGCGCTTATATGTGTTTATCCAGGAGGATTAACACATATCTAGGGAAAAGCGAAGAACCCCCGGGAATCTTTAATAACAAAGAAGTAGGAACTTATTTCCTATTGGACACAGCGTAACACTGACACTGTCTATGAAAAAGAACTAACACAATACTTATTTAATACAATTTAAAATTTAATTTATTTAGATAAACCAAATATAACTTTAGGTACTAAAAGTTCTAAATATTGATGCAAATGTATATTAAGTAATTTATATTACATTTATTATTTGGCGCACTTACGCCTTAGATCAATTTACATTTTATTATATAGTTTTAATGGTAATACAATTAAGATAAATAAAATAAAGATATTATCTACTAATTACTACTAGGTATTTTAAGTTCTACAATATTGTATAATTAAATTTCTATTTTACTTTAATATCTATTACAAGTAGGCAGCTGGTGGGAATGCTCATTCTTACATTTAACAATTTCATTATCAATTGTATGTAGAATTGCTCTGCATCCTTTGCCGTTATGCGTAGAGCAATGCCACCTTATCTTCGGTCCGAACTTGGCTTTTATTGAGAATGTGTATCCCGCTACTTGGATCAGGGGTTTCCCCTTGTTGGACATGACGAATGTTGGTGTACCTTCATAATAACAAAATATTCAGAAAATCTACACATTTTAAACGATCATTGTATCCTACTTATATTACTTATAAACAAGTGTCTCTCCGCGGTTCCATCCGCATTCCTGGAGGATATTCAATTTTCCCGGGATAAAAAATAGCCTAGGTGTTAACGCAGGGTGTCAGCTAACTCCATACCAAATTTTATTAAAATCGCTCGAGCGTAAGCGACGTGAAGAAGTAACAAACATATACACTCACAAACTTTCGTCTTGATAATATTAGTGTGATTCGAAAGTTTGTATGGAAGTTTGTTGCCGGGAAATGGCGGGGTGGAATCTAGTCCGTTATAACTATGTGAAGACGAAATAATAACACAGCGGTACAAGCTCGCATATTCGACTGGCACAGCAGTCGTCTACAAAATAATATCGACCTGTCGAAAAATATAAGACATTATATTCTAAACAACTCCTGTATTTCCACGGAAACGGGGAATACGGGTCTCCCAACTTAGTGCCTATGTTTTGTGAAACCTTTAATGATTTCATTTCCATGCGTGTGAAGCACGGCTTTGCACCCTCGGTTGTGATGGGAGCTGCAGTACCATCGGGTGTTGCCATTACCGTATTTTTTATGGCAAGAATATTTATATCCTTCATAAATAACCAGGGTACCACCTTTTCGGGACGTGGTAAATTCTACACCTAGAAAAATTTAAAATTATTGTAATAAAAATTATAATAACATGGAACAATTTGTATTTGAATACAGATAGATGAGAAAAACTGGCAATTTACTCACCAATCACTTTATTAAAAATTAACTTACAGTGTTTATACATTTACAATACAATATTATAAAGTTGTAGACGCGCTTTTCTAAGGAACGAACGTTTATATTCAAAAATATTTCAGTGTTTAATAGCCCATTTATCGAGGAAGGATATATAACAACTAATAAGAGCGGAATATATCAATGAATAATATTGCAAAAACCAAAAAGGAAACTAAGGTGTCAGCTAGTATTACATATTAAAAAATATACTTTGACCGGTTATTTTTTTAGAACGGTAAGACGGAATGAAAACATTAATTACAATAGGTATTGGTTTACAAAAAAATATATTTATTTAAGTAATGAACTAATCTAATGAAAGTGTTCATTGTTATATACAAGTATTTCATCAGTCTCAGTGAGCGTGTGAATGTATGCCCGACATCCTTTTCTAGTATACGTTGCGCACCGCCATCTTGTTTTCGCACCGATCTCATAATGGCGACTGTACCTGTGTCCATGGTAACACATAATTCGACCACCTTTCTTTGATCTTGTAAACACTGGTTCTGCAAAAAGATTTTATTTTCATATACCTTTCGAAGTTAGTACCTACCATAATATGCTCTATTGCCAATGTCCAAAGTTGAAAATGCAACACCGCTCGATAAAAAAGCGTCACGTTTTAAAAACGCTGTCGTGTAAACATACTTGGGAATGCATTTGTTGTATTTCAACGTTTTTTTCCGTCCGTTAAAAAACTGTTGTGCGAATGAGGGCTTATGATAAAAAACCACAAATACATTGACAAACAGTGAGAATAGAAAAGCATGGTCACACTACATGCCTCACTGGTATGTAACCAACATGTATACAGGACATTTAATTTAATATCTACTATCGATATTTCAACAATAGGTATATTCAAAACTACAATAAGAATAGTAAACCGCATTGATTTATACAATTATGAAGACACATAAATTTGCATCCGTTAATTAAAATGAAAATAACACTCAAGCACAATCATTTGTCAATTTATTGTTGTATGAATAATGCTAAAATACACACGCTAAGTATTTTATCAAGATAAAGTATGATTATGATTATTAAAAGCTTTAATTATTCTGTGTCCAATAGTAGGTATATACGACAGCTTTGCACGCCTTCTTGCGATGTCGACAATACCACCGAGTTTTATCTTTAATCATGTAATGTTGCCTGAACACAAAATCTTTATATAGAAGTATTTTGGCTCCGCGCTCCGAGACTGCAAATTGTGCGACATCTGAAACAAATGAATAGTTGAATTTTGAATATAATTATGACACACTAAACGTAGCTAGCCGTGGTGGCTCAGTTGGGAACGCACCGACTCACGATCATGAGGGTGCCGGTTCAAATCCCTGGCCTGTACCTCTGAGTTTATAAAAACTTACGTACGGATTCACACCACTGGCTTTCGGTGTAGGAAAACCTGCATGCCTGAGATGTCACAATTAAAGGCATGTGAAGTCCTCCAATCCGCACTAGGCCCGCGTGGTGGACTAGGGCCTAAAAACCCCCCGATGTTAGGGGATGCTCGAGCTCCTCGGTGGAGACGTATATGATGTTGATGATGAAACGTAGCTACAGTTACCTCTAAATTTAATACTTACCGACTTATGGCTATTTTAGACTATACCTATTAAAAAAACAGTTTATTTTTCTATGTAATTTTTAATTTGGGGGTGATTATGTGTTTTATGACATTTGACGATTGCATCGTCGGCCAGTAATAGACAATAAACTGCTACATGTGTAAGAGTCATTTTGTAACTGAAAGTAATTTTTATGCATTTAATGAGTTTTTTTATTTCAGTGGCTATATCTTTTAAATGATGATTAATTTATTGAATGTGTATATTTTCTACGAACAAATGTACGTTGAAGTTATACTTTCTTTATTTATGAGAAGTGTTTATAATAATTTGACCACCACTGTAATATATGTTATTTTTTCGAAGTTTTCTTTGTATTTTCTTTGATGATTATGTTCATAGTTCACTTGTCGATAATGTCATGAATGGTGAACAAAACAGCTCCGAAAATATTGAGCCGAAATGCAAATAAAACTCTAGCACAATCATTTATCCGTTTATTACTAGATAATGGTACAAACACACACGCTAAGTAGTTTTAAGTATTTATAAAAATAATAGGAACTATAATAAATATCCTGGGTCATTGTCACACACGGCCAATCTGATTCCAAACTACGCTAACTAACCATAATACAAGCTAACTTTGAAGCCTTAATTAGAATCCGATGCATGTGAACCCAAGATATTTATTATTTAAAATACATACTTATATACTATTACTATGATTATGATCATTACTAATTTTAATAATATTGTGTCCAATAGTAAATACGACGGCTTTGCACGCCCTCTTGTGATGGCGACAATACCACCGAGTCTTATCTTTAACCATATAATGTTGCCTGAACACAAAACCTTTATATATAAGTATTTTGGCTCCGCGCTCCGACATTGCGAATTGTGCGACATCTGAAACAAATGAATAGTTGAATTTTAAATACAATTATGACTCACTAAACGTAGCTACAATTACCTCTAATTATTTACTACCGACTTATGGCTATTTAAGAGTATACTTATTAAAATACAGTTTATTTTTTTTGCAACATTTAATTTTGGGAGTGATTATGTGTATTATGACATTTGACGATTGTATCGTCGATAGTGTACAAGTATGCTCTGCAGCTCCTCTTCAGTGCGCATTGCCAACGCATTTTGCAGCCGCTCGAGTAGTGATGGCTGAATTTGTATCCATTCAAATAAATTAAGCGACCACCTCTTTGTGATCTTGTAAACAGTGGTCCTGAAAAAAACATTTTTATTATATTTTAGCTACGAATTTTAGATCTGGTTCGATGGAGGTAGGGCGCAACGGACTCAACGAACAAACGTCCGTTCCGAATTTTAAACACCCCGACTGGGGTAGTACCTCCACCTGACAGAAGACCGCAGCCAAATAACACTACTTGTAGTGTTGTGTTCCTGCGGTGACTAAGGTAGCCAGAGCTCCATGAGGAGACGCTGTAGCGGCAGTGGGCAGACCAGTGATGGAGTTACGTCGTAGGGATGCAGGAGTGAAACCTGTCTTTATTCCTTTCCCTGCCTATACAGTTGCTTCTTTTTACTGGGTCGGTCCTAAGCAAAAAAATACATGAAAAACATTTAGGATGAACACACAAGTCCGTAAACTTTTGTTTGTTATTTTTATAATACATACAGTATTAGAGTATAATATTTTATATTAGGTATATCTGAGCACTGAGCAGCTAATGTAATGAATACTAGTATTTTTAAAAGCAATAGTAAGCCCTTTCGTACACAAGGCTACGCAAATCATCGATACTAGCCGATTTTAGTCTTCAAGCGACTACCGCCATACAAAGTCATAGAGACTCGTACACTAGTCGCGTCGCCGACATTCGTCCCGCGACTCGGGTCGCGCCACTCGTGCGCTGCCGCTACCTGCCTGCTGACATCGTCGCTACATAAGTCGGAGCGAGATTCAAGATGGCGGAGTACTTATTGAATATTAAATTTGTTTCTCACTCACCTCGATTGAAATGTAACGTGGCACCAAGCAACGCCATTGACCATTAGGATTTCTTGAGTAAGGCTAACACACTATATCTTGAATCTTATGAACTTTAGCACACAAAACATCCACCGCAACGTACGTACGGAGAACAGTTTTCGTAATGGCGGCCCGAAGCCGGCGGGACACAGGGCTCACGGGGGAAGGGGTGACATCACACGCCATCTTAGCTCGCGCGATCTTCACTCGCGTTCATTGGTGATTTTTTATAGGCGCAAGATTTAAATTCCCATTTTGGCGCGAGATTTGAATGAGGCAGTTACTTATCCTTATCGTGAAAAGTAGCTCTCTCAAATGAGGATTTTCTTGGCCGAGCCATTCTAAGAACATTTTTAAGAGTTCCAATGTTTTATAATGTTAAAATGCATTGAAAACTTTCTTAAGAGAACAATTTAATTACTCAGTTATTCTTGTGTACCTACGCCCAAGGCAGGTATTATGTATTGGTTTATAATAATAGATTTAGGGTAAACCTTTTGTTTTGTGGATTTCTTTTTATATTAGATATATTATACTTATGTTCTATAAGTAAATTACAATTATTTACCAAGTTGACGCGTCACAACTTTTATTTTTGCCCATTTTGAACATAATGAAATTCAGATTATTTTTGAATTACCGTCAAAATAATTTCCAAAAAAAGAACGAGGTATGGAAGCTTTTTCAAAAAGGAAAAAGAAATGAGTCGAAATGCAAATAAAACTCTTGCACAATCATTTATCTGTTTATTACTAGATAATGGTACAAACACACACGCTAAGCAGTTTTAAGTATTTTATCAATTAAAAGGTAGGTCATATAATAAATATCCTGGGTCACTTTAACACACGGCCAATCTGGTTCTAAACTAAGCAGAGCTTGCGATATGGTAACCAAATAGCTGATATACAGTATTTCAGCTATCTGGTTACCATAAAACAAGCTAACTTTGAAGTCTCAATTAGAATGCGATTGACCGTGTGTGAAACATGTCCCAAGATATTTAGTATTATTATTATTTAAAATACACTAATTACTTCCGAGAGGAGTGAAAGAAAGATGGGGAGGCCTTTGCCCTACAGTGGGACACTACAGGCTCGTAAATACATACTTATATACTATTACTATGATTATGATCATTACTAATTTTAATTATATTGTGTCCAATAGTAAATACGACGGCTTTGCACGCCCTCTTGTGATGGCGACAATACCACCGAGTTTTATCTTTAACCATGTAATGTTGCCTGAACACAAAACCTTTATATAGAAGTATTTTGGCTCCGCGCTTCGACACTGCAAATTGTGCGACATCTGAAACAAATGAACAGGTGAATTTCAAATATAATTATGACACATTAAATCTAAAGTTACATCTGATTATTTAATAATGACTTATAGCTATGTTATAGTAGTGTTTTAATTAAAATACAGTTTATTCTCTTTATAATCTTTAATTTGGGGGGGGTGATTAAATATGTATTTTGAGATTTGACAATTTTATCGTCGATAGTGTACGGCCGCGGTCTTAAAATGTTTATCAGTTTTCAAATGACACTGTGTAGTAAAGCCCAATATACTATATCAAGGTACCTACTAATTACATTTTTAAAGTAGGTACTATAGTATCAATAAAACATCATTACATAATTTAAAATTTGAAATAAAAATATTTGGTTGATAAAATAATTTCTTGTAATAAGTTTCCATAAGTTTAAGCCTTGTCCGATTGTCTGTATCCATTCCGATTTCTTCTTTGCTAGTTATAAAAATCAGTCACCTCCTTAGCAACCGATCTTTAGTAAATATGCTTTATGGTCTTTACCCAGTGCTATGACCTATCGACTTTATGACTTAGATGTATGCAGGCAATTATAAACCTTAAGGTGGCAATCATCTGACCTCGACTGTACAAGTATGCTCTGCTGAGAATGCCTCTCAAATACAGGTCAGGTCCATTTTCTGTCTGGAGGATGATTATGTTCATAGTTACATTTGACTATTATGTCCTGAATGGTGAACATGACAGCTCGGCATCCTCGCTTTGAGCACCGCCAACGTATTTTTTCACCTCTACTAAGATGATAGTAAAATCTGTAACCAGTTACATCTATTGTACGGCTACCTTTGCTGGATCTTGAAAATATTGGTGCTGAAAAAGATACAAGGCTGTACATATATTTTCTTAACTCACTGTACAATGCTTAGGAATGAGGCGTTAGGTAAGAATAAAAACATCCAGTAATAATTTGTATACAATTTAATCAAGAGAACATTTACGAGTTAGATAAATGTTAATAATGAAAGTCTCTGTGTACCTAAGTGCCACTCTTTGTTTCATTTCACGACTTAATATAACTAGGTATTTTTACTCGAAAAAGTGAAAATAATAATAAAAATTATATAAAAGACAGGCTCTTATGCCTGAATAAGAGAGGTCCATATGACCCACCGCTGTGATCTCATCGTTGGGTATACGAAGGCATTCTCTCAACAAAAAAGCTTTGGTACTGAAGGATTTCGTCTGTCCTTCGAATTAATGAGAGTGGTTACCGTGTACCCTGATAACTTGCATTTGATAGGTGATCACAGTGGCTTTACAGTGTCTTGTGGAGCATCTCCAACGGACCTTCTCTACGCCGGGGAGGCCAAAAAAATAGTGCTTGGTGTACTTGTAACCGTGGTAAGTACATTTACGGCCATCTTGGGACACAACACAGTCAATATCTGTAACAAAAGAAAATACTAGTAAGTGAATTGTTGAATAGGTATGTATGTTTTCGCCCTGGGATGTCATCCGTGTTCACAAACCGTGAACCGTGTTTTAAGGACGCATTCTCGTAAGAATACGGGGATAAGATGCCCCGATAATGTTGAAGAAAAAAAAATCAAATCGGTTTATTGTATTTCGGCGTGATAGCTATACAAATAAAAAAAAAAAAATCAACAAACTTTCATTGCATTTATAATATTAAGTAGTTAAGTTATTATATTAGCTATTTATTATGTGATCTAATTAGCTGTTTACGTCTTATTAATTTGAACTCAGATTAGCTCTGTGTAAAAAATACCCGAAGATATTTATTTGTTTAATATTTATTAGACATATTTTAACAGTAACATAAAAAAAATCAAATAATATTAGGTTTAAACGATATTTTCATCGAATTCGCGTCACTTGTAATTACTTCAAGAGTAGTAACTTCAAAGGAATAATATAAAGGAAAACATTTAAATTATATGTAGAAAAATTATAAGACTATGGGCGTTGGGTGAGTCCCAACGGTGAGCTGTTAATAATTAAGTACAAAAATACAGGCTATGTAAGTAGGTAACTAATATAAAATTATCTTTTTTTTATTTATAACAATAATGAAATAGAAATAACACCATTCATAGGACCATTTCATAGGACTAATGCATATCAAAGTAAGGCACTGATTTTAAAATCATGGCGAAATTGATACCTATATCTTGAGCTAAAATAAGGTTTGGAAGGATATGGCACTAACTTGTCACCAAGTAATTCAAAATATAACTATGAACCTGCACCAACGCACCAACTTAATATACCTACTATTGGTATAATAATAACAATAAGAGAAATAGTTGCCAAGGGTTACGTAAATTTATGTAACACTAGCTTCTGCGCCGCGGTTTCACCCGCGTATCCAGGGGATCTGCTATAATCCCGGGACAAAAAGTAGCCTATACATGTTAATCCACGTGTATTTTTTTATTAAAATTGCTCCAGTCGTTTAGACCTGAAGAAGTAATAAACTTTTACTTAATTCGGCTTAATCATATTAGCGTGATAATAGTAAGTAAAATTATTTCCTAAGTACCTTAGTACTTGGATATTCTAAAACATGCAATATAAAATATGTAATATAACTTTTAACTATTTAATTTTTTTATAGGCGGATAATGGTTATGAGCTTCTCTACTTTTAACAATTTGATCATCAATGACGCACAGACAGGCAGTACATCCTTTTTGATAATTTGAGCAACGCCACCGCACCTTCTCATTGTACTTATAGTGTTTAAAAAACTTGTATCTTTTGTAGAAAATAACTTTGGCACCACCCGTCGTTGTTAGGTAGTTCGGTTTTTCTGGAATAAAAAAAATGTTAAATATAATCACAGTACCTATAGTACAAAACTACGAATAGTACACCTGAATAGTACTACTTACTCTAATGGTTAATATCCACGGTGATGATTAGCAGCGGTTGGGGGTAAATGAGAATAAAAAATAATATTAGTATTTGGTCAACTCATATTTTATTTCTTATTAGCTGGAAGTGGCAAAAAATATATCTTCAGGTGTGCAATATTTTAATATTATAATTAGCATAGTACGTTCTAAATACTGCTGCAGTCTGAAAATATTGTAATTTTCATTTCAAGTTATTAGACTATTATCAAGATCTGAACAAGTATCCCTTTTGATTTCATTACAAACATCCAAATAACTGGTAGGTAGGGTAACCAGAGTTTGATAGATCACTTCTTTAGCTGGAATGATTATGTCTCTTCTTCTTCCTGCCCTTATCCCCCCAAGCACAACACGTGTTTTTCCTCCATTCCTCTCTGTCAGCCGTCATTTCAGTCATCACTCCCTTCTTACACATATCACCTTTCACATAATCCATCCATACTTTCTTTGGTCTTCCTCTACTTTTACGGGATGATTATGTTTATTGTTGACTTTCTCAACTGATTTGCCGATAGTAAATAAAACTGCTTTACATTTGGTTCCCTCCCTTACGCAGCGCCATCGAACTTTGCCCTGACTGTTCATCCTATGTCTTGAAAACATATATCCCTTGTAGAAAATTCTTCGACTACTATCGAAAATAATACCTGGAAATAATAAAATAAATGCAGGCATACCATAACACAGATATTGGTAAGCAAGTCAAATCCTCGGATCGTTTCTATATAAGAGTACAGCATGGGATCTTCAAGAAGGGAGTTTAGAAATCTTGCAGGGTTAGCAACGCATGAGTGACGCTCCTTGTGTTAAAAAAGTACGCGGTCCAATCAACATCAACCATCAAATGTTATTCGAAAATCACATATACTTAAAATACAACAAAGATGGAAAGAGACTCTCCAAGGATATGGAAGCATGAGCGAGATAGCAGCTGGGAATGATACGTGAAAACAAATGAGTAAAGAGATTCAAATATCAAGGAAACCTTTGGTGATTATTTTATTCAACATAACAAGTAGTAGAGATAACAAAGTTTTATTCAATTTTCAATACAAACATTTTGTGAATATAGGAATAGCTACATAGAATTTAACAGGGACTCATTCAACTTAGTAAGGTTGGTGATAATGTACCCCCTTGCTAAATAGAATCCTGGGGCGGCAGTCTCGACATAAATTTCGATAACTTTGCGACCGAATTCGGTCGGTAAGTCCTGTCAATTGGAATTTAACGATATTTGGTAGTCTCTACTGAAAAAGCTATCGACCGACGTCGGTAAGTTACCGAAAAATCGATGAAACTTTGCGTCGATTTTTGACAGTTCGCAAAGTGATCGGTACGATCGGTAGGAATGGAAAACTTGTAGCAGCAGTCTCGACGTAACTTTGCGAACGAATTCGGTCGGCAAGTTCTGTCAATCGGAACTTAACAATATTTGGTAGTCTCTACTGATGAAGCTATCGACCGACGTCGGTAAGTTACCGAAAAATCGATGAAACTTTGCGTCGATTATTGACAGCCCGCAAAGTGATCGGTAGGAAAGCAAACTCTGAATTTTGGAGATTTTCAGGCGTTAAAAAGGCACAAAAACTTAAAATGTAAAGCATTGGCGGATCGCCAGGTAATAGCTGAATAAAGATATGGTGCAAAGCAAAATAAATACTCTTACATTATAAATCTAGTTCGTTTCGTGCACGAAGAGGCATATGTGAGGAATCACTACAAGGGCGATTCATAAAATGTATAAGCTGTAAGTGTACCTTCTTTAGTGTACCTTCTTTAACTTTAATGTATTTTAAATATATAAAGGTAAGTCTATCAATCTGTGAGTAAGTCCACCTATTTTTATTTATACTTCTTATACATTTGTTTTAGGTGTCTTACTTATCTATCTACCTATCTTTAATCACAGGAATAATAATCGACACTGGGCGAGCTGTTGCAGAGCATATACAAAGAATTTTTATTGAATTAAACTAGATTTACGTATTTGTAAAACATTTCAAAAATATTTATTATTTTCATAAACATATAGATATTTATTTATATCTTTAAAATTCACCGCCAAGGTATAACAATATGATATAACAATTGCGTAAGCTTGAACTTGAAATTTGACATAAAATAGTGTTGATAGATGGCAAACTATCAAAGTCCCTCGATAAATAATAAATTTAATTAAATTCTGATAAAAACTTTGTGCTAATTGTAAGTTTTTATGAAAAAGCTGTATGCTTAATATAAGTTTTATCTAGTTTCTGTAAAATTTTCAAATAAATGATATTATTTCGTTAAAATCATGAATACCAAATTTCCCTGTATTCAAGTAAACTTTTTATCAACCAATATTTTCATAAAAAAATGCCGGACTATGAATATCTTTTTCGCTAGCGTACCGACGTATTTATTAACAATATTTCTCGGTATCTTGATAGTAGAGACTTGCATTTGACATTAATGTCGATACGGCAACCGAATTTTTATTATAACATTTTATCGGTAGGAACTTTGCGATGACAGTCGAGTCAGCGAGCTGAATTTTGAGGTTGTTTGAAGGTTAGGAATCAATAATAAATCTATAAATTACTATAATCATGGCGGAGGACTATCTTGCGTGGGATTTGGGCATGATAGAACAAAGGCACGATTTGGTTACGCAGCGGTCAATCGCACGAAATCAACGCGATAGACAAAATCCGTTGGAATTAGAGGATGGGCAATTTTTGCATCGGTACAGAATTACTAAAGAAATATTTGCTGAATTAGTAGCTGAACTTCGGTCACTTCTACAAAGAAAACGGCCTTATGGACTTTCTGTAGAGATCCAAGTAAGTCCAATTGCGTGATTATTTACTTAAACTGTAATAAAAGAAAACAATATATCAAAAATTCTGTTCCTACTAGGTACCATCTAATACTTATCATAAATTTTCTCTATATAGATACTGACGGCACTCCGCTTTTATGCGAGTGGGTGCTACCAAGTACCTGTTGGCCTGCAATGGGGATGCAGCATGAGCCAAAAATCGGTAAGCCGAGTTGTAAATGACGTAACCTCGGCTATCAATCAAAAGTTATTAAGAAAATATGTTCATTTTCCAACATCTGAGGAAGAGCGCCAAGCAGCAAAAGGAAAATTTAGAAACAGTTTACACCCGTTTCCAAATGCAATGGGAGCCATAGACTGCACTCATATTAAAATTCTGGCTCCGACACTACACGAAGAGGCATATGTTAGTGGTCACCATGAGGGCCATTCTTTAAATGTGCAAGCTGTAAGTTTACTATATAAAATTAGTCTTAAGGCCTCAAAATAGAATTAAATGAAAGTAGGTATCCAGTTCCACACTGTAATATTAATAATAATTAAAATATCTACTCTTTTAAGTAAGACTGGTTCAAAAATGCTAATTATTATTCAAGGTATGTGACCCAGATATGATAATTATGAACATTAATGCTCAATGGCCAGGAGCTCGACATGACGCCCACATATGGGCTAATTCGCCTGTACGCTCCAGCATGAAGCGGCATTATGACTATGGTGATCATCAGACGTGGCTACTTGGTGAGTTAAGAGGTTGATATAGAAAGTTATCAACAAGAAGGTCCTTGAAGCCAATTAAATATAATCTCTTGACTTCTAGGTGATGACGGGTATCCTTTGGAGCCGTGGTTGATGACTCCTAAGAAAAATCAACCCCTTGGAACACCTGAACATAGATACACGGATGCTCATTCCTCGGCACGAAATATAATAGAGAGATGCTTTGGCGTACTGAAATCTGTTTTTAGGTGTCTCTCTAGCCAACGCCAACTTATGTACAACCCATACAAAGCGGGTCTTATAGTCAACGCATGTGTCGTTTTACACAACATGCGCATAAAATTCCGCCTTATCGAAAATAATGTCACCACACCCACATCTGAAATCTATAATTATGCTAATAGAACTCCTGACCTAGAAAATACAGGCAAATTTCTAATGTTATTAAATTGTGCTGTATATTCATATATTATTAGAGTCATCACTAATTATTTGTTTTTATTACAGGAGTAATAACTGGCACTGGGCGAGCTATTGCGGAGCGAATTCAAAGAAGGCTCATTAATACCAATTTTACGTGATGAATATTAGTACTTACCTTTAACTTTGCTAACACAGTGCTTAGTCAATAATTATCTTAACACATATCTATCTATCTAGAATACTGCGCCATGTGTGAAGTCGCTCAAACAACTACATACTTAGGCCATAAAAAAAAACGTACATGTTAAAACGGGTACCGTAAATACGGAGACTATGTGTGAACGGGCCGTGATATGTCAGTCCATCTTGTCGCACTTTAAAACACGGAAAAAAGTTATACGATATTGTCTTACCACATCTATGAGTGTGTGGTGTATTGAGAACTTCATGGTCGGCGTTATCTATACCTACTCACTAGCTGTCACATTTTATGATTGTCACATTGGATTTGAACACGATCTGTCAATGGCGATGAGAAAAAATCAAAATAAAGATTGTGTTAATAGAGATATAAAATGGACAAACTAAAAAAATATCATGCCACCCTACGTGGAATGCTCACGAGACTCGACACATATGTCGATCAGAGGGCAACGATGTCTGACGAAGACGTTACTGCTCGCTCCCGAATAGCAAGGAGACGATCCTGGCTATTCGGGAGGTACAACAGAAAATCGAGGACAAGACCGTCGACGACAAAGAAGATGACGCTTATAATCAAGAACAAGAGTACAGGTACGACTTCGAACTTCATACAACGATAACAACTAAACTTTTAACAAAACAGACTCAGAATGAAGGTCAGCAACAGCAACAACGCATACAACCAAGTGAATCTAGGCGTAGTAATACACCAAAAATACAATTTCAACCCCTACAACAATCAGAAACTTTCAACAATTTCAAAAAAAGACTAGAAGTGTATTTTCGATTGAACGACATATCGGATGCGCACATGAAGTCGAATATCTTACTGACAACATTATCACCAGAAATCCACGAAAAACTTTGCGATTTAACATCACCAGAGGAACCAATGAATATGTAATTTGCTGATATTACTGAAATACTTGACGACTACTTAGACCCAAAACCTAGCAAATGGAGGCTACAACATAAATTCATAACAAGAACGCAAAAAGCCGATGAAACTGCAGCGCAATACGCCGCAGAGCTGAAGAAACTTACCACTAACTGTGAATTCAATTGCCAACATTGTCAAAAAAATACATCAGAAAGTTTTTTATCTCTACAATTTATAAGGGGGCTGAAAGATAGCGATGTACATACAAAAATATTACAACAAGAAACTCTACCGCTTTATGATATTAGTATTGAAGTATAGATTGGGGCAGTACGAAGTCGGGTCAGCTAGTATATCAATAAAACTCTTTTACGATTCTTTTTATGTATACCTACAGATTAGTATTTAAAAATAAAACCCAAATAATTAAGTGTTAATTGTTTTTATTACTCGCTAGTAGGACTAACGCCTCCCCTATTTTAGCTGTGGCCTGCGCAAATAAGACATTTGCCTCAGCTTGCACTTTGGCTGCTTCAGAATTCACTTTAGCAGCCTCTGCCTGCTGTTGCATTGCCGATGCTAGCATCTGTAATACAAAAAATAGATTTAGATATGCTTGTTAATCCTCTCTAGCATAGTGTTTAATCTATAAGGTAATTTATGCCAAAAATACCCTCATTGATTCTGCATTAGACTCCGCTATTGCCAGAAAATCACGACGTGCTGATTGATGTTGTTCAGCAACACTTTGACGACGATTCAGATCTGAAAGAATCAATCATTATTTATTTTATTTATTATTTAGCATCCGCCGTGGTTTCATCCGCGTAGTTCCCGTTCCAGTAGGAATAACGGGATAAAATATAGCCTATGACACTCACAAAAAAGTAAGTAGGTACCTCTATGTTATATATTTTTTTCCACATGAAAATGGTATTAAAATTATTTATGTCTGCTTGTATGTATGTAAATAAAAAAATAATAGCATTTTAAGATTTGAAACAGCTTTAAAAATTTATTCATTTCGAGTTGTGCCAGTATTCTTCCAAAGCTTGATATAAACGAATATATATATACATTGCTTTTTAAGCTTACTTCTATTTCTCCTGAGGATTTTTTGTCGTGCAGTAGATGCTGGTGTAACAACAGCAGGGAGGGTGTTGCCGGTGGCTGGTGGAGGTGAATCAATGGCCAATATGGTCTCTCTTAATTCATCTTCATTACCTGTTGTTACAATTTAACCTTTATAAATAAGTTCATTATAATGTATAATCAATTGAATATTATATAGAAGTTACATTTGTTATTCTTACTTAGAGATTGTGCAATAACACTTTCTGCTGCAACTGTATCGTTATGTAACATCTGAAAATAGTTAAAGTTTAAATTTTTGCCTATTGGTATTATACATTTTATTTGATTCAAAAATTCGAAATAAATATCCATGATAGTATTGAACTCACATCTTCTTCTGCCATAGAATCTGGGCAGTCAGAGCCAAATGTATAATTTGAACCGATAAGAGATACCACTCTTCTCTCTAATTCGGTCAAATTCTCAGCATTGACGCCGCGGTTGCCAGTCCTCACTCTCTCCTTCCTTAATTTGGCTGCTTTTGAGCATGCCCGGCTTTTCAAGTCTCTCCAAACCTACAAATTCGATAAATAATTTGTAGGCCACGAAAATATTAGTTACTAGCTGCCTCCCCGCGGTTTTGCCCGTGTAGTTCCCGTTCCCGTGGGAATACAGGGATAAAATATAGCCTATGTTACTCGGGGATAATGTAGCTTTCCAAAAGTGAAAGAATTTTTGAAATCGGTCCAGTAGTTAGTGCTTACTAAAACATTTTTAAATAATAATATTTTTTGTAAAATACCGTCATCCACTGCTCTGTCGACTTAACGGCTCCGTTGGGATGGTGATTGAGCTCGTCGGCGACTTCGCTCCATGCTCTGGAATGATTCTCACGAGCTTGAAAGCCGGTGAATTTTTTTGTGAATAAAAAAGGTTGTGCTTCTAATTTAGTTAAAAGCATTTCTACTTGCGCACTTGCAGCTCTCGCTGTACGCTTGCGTCTGCTGGAAACATACGTATGGACTTAAAACATTGCTTGATACATACAAACTTTCAATAAAAACCTACAAAATGGATTCGAAAAGTGTATGATGAACATACCTGATGGCGCTGGGGGCTGTGATTGAGTCTCCCGACATTATTGTAATTACTTACGAACAGCTCCACAAGACACAGATTTTCCGGTAGGTATCGTACTTTTGAAAATACAAAAGATTTGAACGTTTTGACACTTTAAGAGGATTGACAGTAACCTATTCAGTGTAGCCGAACAGAAAACTATCATAGTCCCATTATATTTAATTAATTTAATTTAATTCCTTTAAACGGTATGTTCTACTTGAAATTTTCATAAAAAAAGGTAGAATTAAATATTTTTTTCATATTTTGTGCATATCTTTTAAATAACAGTAACTATTTTAATTAAATAATGTCTATTAATTTCCCTGCATTTCAGTTAGTAATTGTTACAGCCAATATATTTCAAAAAAAATGCCGGACTATGAATAACTTTTTCGGTAGCGTAGCGACGCATAATTTAACGATATTGCTCGCTATCTCGCAAGTAGAGACTTGCATTGACATTAAAGTTCGATACGGCAACCGAATTTTTTTGGTAACGATTATCGGTAGGAACTTTGCGATGACAAGTCGAGACTGCGGCCCCTGTTCTTGTGGCCTTCTTTAATTGTGTAAATGCAAGCATTGCATTTTCTGTCACGACACCTCCATCTTGTTTTGTAACCTCTATCTAAGTTCTTGGTGAAGCCGTATCCCAAGTGTATGAGTAGAGGGAAACCAAGTCGAGTAGTGGCCATCGTTGCATACATGAAATCTGAGGGAAAAGATCCTGTCAGTAAAAATACTTATTAGCCTTCAAAAAAAGAGCTTTTTAAAAGGCCGGCAACGTACTTGTGGCTCCTCTGGTGTTGCGGGTGTCCATGGGCGGCGGTAATCGCTTATCATCAGGCGATACGTCTGCTCGTTTGTTGACCAACACATAAAAAAAAAGCCTCCAGCTGATTTTGGCAGGTTTTATGCAAAACATATAGGTACATAATATTCATTTATTAATATAATGTCAATTTGTTGTACTGTCTATGTAAACTATATAATTATTATAACAATAAATCGCACAGTACATTTTGCTAATAGCATTTTCCAGTGTAATTATAAGTAGGTACTCAAGTTACTTTTTTATAAAACTGCTGAGCACGATCAACAATTGTGTTAATAACATGAACATACACTGTATTCTAGCAAAGGCAATATATATAACGCTCATAGAAACCAGCCACATAACTATGATAACAATCATACAGCATGAAATAGTGGCAAGACAGGAGGTGGGTGACGGTGATAATTCTGGTTAAATATAACCTTTTTCATAGAATACTCGTCCACAGTGAAAATACAAGCTTTGCACTTCCTGTTGCGACATCGCCATCTTGTTTTGAGGCCAGATTCCTTGTCTTTGGTATAATAGTGTCCCAAGTAGAGAAGACACGGGGCCCCTCGTATCGTTGTGGACATGGTCGCGAATGTGTTGTCTGTGGAATACGGCTCTAGGTAATGAAATTATTCATAGCTAGAATTTTTGACACTATTCAATGGTATTTTTATAACTAAGATAATGAGAGACTCCTGATAGGTATTTTTTTATTAGTTGTAACATTGGTATTGGTTACACTTTTAATAAATAATTTATAAATTATTTGAACAAAAATGCTTCTTTCTTGCATGCATATCACAAATTTGACAATAAATATTAATAAATAATACTAAAACTAATCCTATCCATTAAAGTAAAATCGTGGAATATTTTCGTATAACAGTTTTATCAGGTAAAACATGAATGTTGCAGTTTTTTTGGTTATTTCTTGCGCGTGGATCTGGTAGATTTGGTTCTATGGCACTTTTTGGTAGCTTGACGTATATGCGCCTTTTCACAGCCAAGATACGACATATGATTGTGATCTCTTGCCGTGTGGACTATTTCGTTGTCGACCGTGAATAATACAGATCGACAGCCATACCTGCTTCTTGCGCAGTGCCACCGCACTTTGTCTCCTCGAGTCCTGTGCTTTGTGAATTTAAACCCGTTGTATATAACCATTTGAGTACCGCGTAAATTTGTCAGGAATATTGGGGCATCTGAAATTGTTTTTCTGATTACTGTACTTTAGTATACTATATTGTTCAATTTCTTTAAATGAAAGAATTTTAATAGCAATATTGAAATTCCATACATACAGCTATGTTTCAGTTTATGACTAGTATGTATGAAAATATGTAAGCTACTATGGATTATTTTTGAAGTCATAATTTGATTGAATAAATAAGCGTCCAGCATATATTTATTTATTTTACTACAAAACACAAATTGTAGTTGTAGTCAAAAATATTTTAATACATAGATCAATAAGTCAATTTACATTTTTCACACGAGATTCTTGCTTTCAAATTCTTTAGGCAGGTACCTATTCCTCAAAATTGTAAACACACCATAACATATAAAAATTACAGTAGCAGTACAGTTTCCTTGACATATAAATATCATATGACATAATGACTAGAAACTCGCCTATATCTAAAAGCATAATAAGTATAGGAGAGCGCTTTATCAGATTTCTTAAAACAGTAATTTCCATCTTTAAGTTGGATTTTATATATTAACGCCTTATGACTAACTAGCTTCACCAGTGTTCCAGGGCCGTCTTCAACCAGTAAGGTTTCCTTTGGCATCCAAATTTCATCAAAATTAATTCAGTGTAGTGAAAGTGTAACAGACAGTTACTTTCGCATTTATATTATTAGTAGGGACTGGAATTATGATAGTAACTAAGGGAGCCAGTTTTTCTTAGGCATGTGATTGTGAATAGTTCTAGCTTTTAATATGTGATCGTCATACGTGTGAATGGTAGCTGTGCAGCCTTTCGAGTGGTTTGTGGCGCAGAGCCATCGAATTTTATTATTCAAGCATGATTGGCGGTAGAACGAATATCCGGCTAAAAGAAGCATCGCGTTACCTCTTCTGGAGTAAACGAATTCTAGATTCCCTGTAAATAAAAGTGTGATTATTTGTTACTTTGAAGACCCAATGTTGGTTTTTTATTCTTACATGTTGATTGTCTGGTATAATGACGTAGACATAGTGCTAAATAGGATAAACAAATAACATAGACATCGTAAGTCGAATGACTATATCGATGATTGCCACAAACGAAATTAAGGATTCTGCCAATTTAAATAATAAAATACCATTAAGTTTTAAAACAATAATTTTTATGAAATAACCACATTAGAAAAACATTAAATTAAGATAGTTGTTAAAGAATTGTTAAGTAAATTGACTATTCTGTGTACGTAACATTGCATTACTTTTAAATATTAACAAATCTAAAATTAAATTATTTTTTATATAAAAAATTTACTTAGGTACTTAAAAAAAATGTTATAAATGTACCTAAATTGAAAAGCTAACATAAACAGTTAATTCATTTCAATAGTCGACGGTCTCCCACTAAAACGAGGCGGATGGATGTGTTCTCCCATCACTGTTAAGATCTCATCATGATTCGTGATGACGAACGCTCTGCATCCTCGGGGGTAGTGAGTGGAGCAACGCCACCGGGAACTGGAAGTCTTGCTTGCCATTTGGAAGTAGGTGTACCCATTCAGCCTAATTAAACGTTTCCCTTTCATCGATACAATAAATTTCGCTAAAAATAAACATAGATTTAGATTAGATTTTTTTTTGCTTTTATGATTTGCAAACTAAGTAAACGTATGTAGTGCTTCGTATCGACGACTGATGGAACTCGGTCGAAACAAAGAGATTTGTCAAAATAATTTAATAAAATATTTTGATGAAAATCACGAAGATTTACTAATAATATTTTATGTTATTTCCTGTCGTTGTTAGGGGAGGCTCGTGTTGGTGCTTCTCGATGGAGACGTATATGAGCTGATGATAATAATATCTGTGTGTTAAATATACGTACGATGGTTTATGTAATAACAAATGCTTGTTTCATGTCATTTAATTCGTATTTATTTAATTTGTATATGGTTTACAGTGGTTATGTACCTGGTTGACAGATACCAAATGATCATCGACTGTGATGATAAAGCCTCGGCAGCCGGACGAGTGGTGCGTGGAACAGCGCCAACGGACTCTCGTCGTCTTGCTTTGAGTACCGAAATACGTGAACCCATTCAATTTTATCAAACGATTACCTTTTTTCGAAATTATAAATATCGCTGAAATAAACAATATAGTAAATTTAGCTACATGGGACATTTTCGTGATTCATTCCCTCAAAAAATAATTAATACTGGAATATAGCGATTATTACGTTTATTGTAAATTGATCACTTGGTAAGTATAGTCATACATTGAGATAAATACTCCGAAATTAAATACTACTTCTTAATTAAATTCTTTATTATAACAAAACATATTAGCGATGGTTGTGTTGTTCGTTTGCCAAGATAATTTGATCAAGGACGGTGACGACGCGTGCGGGACACTTCTGCGGCGCGTGAGTCGAGCAAATCCACCTTATTTTACTAGTGTTACCCGTGGCCCTTGCGAAGTACGTGAACCCGTTGAGTTTGATCATCTTTTTACCTTTTTTGGAAATTATATATGTCGCTGTAACGAATATTAAACACGATTATAAACTAAATCGGAAACAACAAATGTCTTGGGATTTTAGAGGTCTTATAGGTGACTAGAGTAGTTAATAAGGTAATAAGAGAAGTGTGTGACGTCACTCACACTACTTGAGGAGTTCTCATGTCTTCGGTAATCATACTTTCTATCAAAATCTAGAAGGAAACTTCATTCAAAATTGACGATGAATTTTATAGATTCCTTAATATCTGAATGGTCACATCTAGCAAAAGTAAAATAGGTACATTAAATAAAGATGGTTTTGTTATACCAAGCCTAGTGACATTACAAATCCGCTAGCTCTTCTGAAATTTCTACACGTTTTCTCATAGTCTCTTTTTTTGTACATATATTTGTATTACTTATATAAACACTTATTTCTATAATCACATAACATTAAAAACAGTGACATCAAAAATTTTACTAATAACTTAAGTCTATAATTTGCTAAAAAAAAAGTGTGTGCTAATAAATCTACCCAATATTTACGTAAACATGAACTTGTAAATAAATCTTACATAAGTTATAACACAGATTTGAACTACTTTTTATACTCAAAAGATGCCAAACACGCATATGGGCCCACCTGGTGGTAAGGTGTTACCTTAATCTATAGACGCTTCCAACACCAGGGGCGGCGTTGCCAACTTTGCAAAAACCTCTTCATACCCTTGAAGAACCCTTTGCTGTATCTCTTCCAGAGAGAAACTAACCATTATGTCCATAGAATTACAACTACTACCTACTAGATGCACTACTAGATAACACAACAGCCTAAATGGTTCAAGTCGTAAGACCGTAATAACCAGACGATGAATATCCTGGGAAGAAGTATGGCACCGGCTCCCCGTGGCGGTCCAGCTTGGCGCGCATCCTGTCGTGGAGCGGCGGGTGGCTGTGGTGGCCGTGCACCTCCACCACGGAGCTCGCCACGGTGACCACCTGCGCGTGGCAGCCGGCGGGCGAGTGCGTGGAGCACCGCCACCGCTTGCGCCGGCTCCGCGACGGAATCGAAGAGTACGTGAACCCGTTCAGCCGAATCAGCTGCTTGCCGCGTTGGGACATTATGAAATGAGCTGCAAATTTATTGACAGTCAGGGCCGAGCTTTTTGTAAGCTTAGGCAAATGATTTTTAATTTATTCTACGTCAATGGATCGTTAAATGAATTAAATATATTTAATTCATTTAGTTTCGTTTATTTCCCGACGTGATATTATGAAATACATTCTAAAAACATAACCGTCTTTCTGACGCAGTCGGGTAAAAATAACAAAAAAATATTTCCTTAGTTCTATATATTGCTTATACCTAAGTACAACACTGTACCCAGATTTATATTATTTGTATTAAAATCCTACTTATAATTTGCCACACTAAACCTAGACGGTGGACTATGACCCCTTCGTTGTTATTTAAGACTCGGGCTCCTGCAGTTTAGTCGTATAAGACCATTTTTTGATGATGATTAATATCCTAAGAGACTATCTATGATTGTGCCCATATTTGGCAATAATAAGTTTATTATCAACAGTGTATAATGATGCTGAACATCCCTTGCAGCTGTGTGTGGAGCACACCCATCTGATCTTAGATCCGCGTGTCGCTTGCCTACGAAATCTGAATCCAAGATACTCGATCAACGGTTTGCCTCGCTGTGATGTTTTGAAAACAACTGAAAATAATAATATGTATACCTTGTTAATATTTTACAAATTATGTTGTTAAATGCAACATTTGAGAATGGCAGGGAGTTTTGGTATATGGGTTTGATGTAAGTTTATTTTAATCAATTTAGCAATATTATTTGGTTTTAAATCTATTAGGGTTTCATGGTAGAAATTCCTAGTGAATATTAATTATTACTTATTTGGACCTGAGTTTTCATAAATTCCTATTGCATAGAATTCAATTCTCTGATTAAATAAAAAATTTACAACATAAAAAAATACAAATAAGTAATTAACGTTTATTTGTCAGTAAATCCACATAATATAAATATTATAATTAACTTTAAATTCTGTTACAATAATTCAACTAACACGAACTTAAATATTCTATGAATTGCGTCATAGTCACATGGGTTATTCGAGACTAAAATATGTCTGATTTCCGATAATTCAACGGCTTTAAATTGGCAGTAAAAGCTATATATAAAGATTAATAAATTTATTTGTTGTTTTGTAACTAAGTAGATAAACTAATATATTCATGAAATAGAAACGAACAACTAAACATTTAAAAGCTAATTATATTTGCCCATTAACCTTTTATTACTTACTATACAAAGCAATTACATAGAGAAAAGATTTTAGTATCCCCGTAAAAGCAATTACTTGATTATTTTTGTTAATAAGCCTTTATTTCTTTATCTACCTATACTAATTTTATGTTAAGTAAAAGTCTAAAAACAAGTGCAGAGTATCAAATGCTTAGTGCATTAATCTTGCTATAACTTTAACTCTCATTCGTAGATCTCATGTCTCTCTCATCTAGTAACTATTGGACGATAGCTATACGTCGCAAGCACAGCGTAAAGCGTCCACATACAAGGTGAACTGACGACCTGGGAAGGGTAACATATAGAAACACAGAAAGAATACAAGAAACATATAGAAACAGAAGATATAGGCAACCGGTCTGCTTGGGAGAGGCCTATGTTCAGCACGACGTCCTCTAGCTGATATGAGCTTTACTTCAACGTATTAACTTCCTTCGGCAAAGTCCATAGAGAAGTATAATCAGGTTTATGATTGTGTTCAGTTTTACACCTTGTAATAACGTCGTTTACAGTGTAAATGACAGCTTTACACCCTCGAGAGTGACGCGTGTAACAGTACCATCTAACTTTAGATCCGTCGGGAAGAAGTTTGCTTGTATGTACTGAGTAGTAATAGTCCCCTATTTTGATGAGTCTACTTCCATGTTTCGATGGCACGAATGTAGGTATATCTGTAAGTAACGTAATCATAAATACATATATAGGTGGAGAAGTTAAAATGAGGGGCTAAAATTATGGGTTCACAGTTGAGATACTTCTTAGAGTCACATTAGAGTTTTGGGGGGCCTGGAGTGCTAAAATACAGGCCTAGGCTTAGTTTAGACTCCAGATCTCCCACAAATTACAAATCTGTCTTGTTTTTCAATAAAAATTGTAAAACTTTTCTTAATTTATGTTACCCTTGTACAATTGATGATGTAATTTGTGGAGATGAAATAAATGCATTTTTTTTTTTTTTATATTTATGTCGTACCTACTCAAAGTATATTTTTTTTAATTTTTGACAAACAGATTCATAATTAAAAACTTTGTATTTATTACTAATAATTTAATTTAATACATAATAATATACTTATACGTAAACGAGATGTAGAGTAGTACAATGGATTACCTATAGTAATTATTATGACATCTACGCAAACGTGTTTTTTTATGAATTTTATTAATGACTAAACGTTAATTTATATATACTTACTTAAATAGTCTTTTATAGCAAACACGACATATAAAGACGAAAAATACGATCACAAAAAAAATACTGCTTCTGCGTGAATAGACAGCCATATTCCAAACCATATACAAATATCGATTTATTTATATACAGGCTCATGAATATGTTTAATGTCACTAGCAATCACTTTGCCTTCAATGAACATTATGGCAGCTTTACATTTCAACTTGTTCCTTAATGTGCATCGCCAGCGACTCTTGACGTTTTGTTCGTCGATTTTACGCAAGAATTGAAAATGATATGAGTAACCACCGATATGTGCCACTCGACCGCCTCTGTTCCCAATGGTGAACTTCACATCTGTAATAATCGTCAATAAATTAATAACATTAATTTTTATTCACAATTCGAACTCATTAAAGAATTACGGAAAAGGGTAATATGTGTAACAATAAATTTTAGACATGCATAAACTGTAGATACAAATTTCTGCAGACAAGAATATGGCAACCTTCTGCAATGTTAGTTTTATAAGACAAAATTAAAATGGTTCTTAGTACCTATCAATGAAGAACAAAATAATGTTTAATTACATGTTGTACATATAAATACAAGAATCAAGAATAAGATGTTTTAGATTTTTCTTTAGTTACATTTATTCACTGATTTCGTCACTGATTTGATGTTTTTTTTTATATTAACACGATATAATCAAGTACTCTAAGACTATGTAGGTAGGTACTTAATACATATTTTGGTATAAATAAAGGTTTTCAAATAAAATGTACATACATTCTACTTAGATAGAAGACCTTTTTATTTCATTTGCTTGCGTAATTGTTTGTTTTCCCTAATAAAATAAATAAAAGGTTCCAACATTAATATTGATTACAATAGAAATCCATTAAAGTCAATTATATTTTATGAACAATACAAGTACAGGTACAAGTTAAATATTTCGCTTATTTTTTAGATAGCTCTTCCGCTGTCTCGGAGGATGATTGTGAACATTACGAAGAAAGTCAATCTCTTTTTCTGTATTTAATTTAAGCATCGCCCGACATCCTGGCTTCCTTAACGAGCAACACCACCTGTTCGTGCCTGTTTTAGTGAAAGTATACCCGTCGACCAGCAACAACTCCTTGCCTCTTTGTGATAGTATAACGTCGTAATAGTTGTCTGTATACAAATAATACATTATTATAAGGATATAACGTAATTTTTATGTACTTGTGGTATACAACCCAGACATTATAAATGATTTTTTTTAGATCAATAATTACATAAAAGCTTTTAATTTTAGATAATTTAATATATTACAAAGACCATAGAGCGAGTCCTTACAAATATAGGTACGGATGCAAGCTTATGCTATGGTAACCAGATATCTAATTTACTACTTTACATAGGAACTTTTCAGTAGTAGATAAATAATAATAATAATAAATAAATATCCTGGGACATTTTCACACATGGCCAATCTGAGGGCTTACTCCCGACGCTTTCGAGAAACGAGTTCTAATCGAATAAATGTCATTTCATACATTTTTGATAGCGATTCTAGCGCACGATCGTGCGGTGACACTTTTTGGAACTAACTTCGATCAAGAATTTCGTTACAATCGAAACCGAATCGAAAAACCCGTACTCCTGGCACTATTTGACATTTGTGAATCGAATGGCGGGAACGACTTTATACGTCAAAATACTCGATCAGTAAAAAGGTACTTTTTCAGGATCGAGTTATCTCACCTAGGATAAATTTATTTAATCTAAAAAATTACATCTAAAGTACAAGATTTTGTTTTAAAAAAAATAAAAAATTGAATAATCATTTATTTCTGTAGAAACTAACCATACACACACAACTTATTTTATAATTCTAAAATGTCAAACACCGTTACCGATCGAATAAATGTCAATCTTAGCGGCCACCTTGATTTTTTATTCGTACTGGTTCGGAATTAACCAATAGGAGTCCAAATTGAAATGTTTTGATTCGGGATTAACCAATAGGACTTCACGGTGATATCAAAAACAAAATCAAAGTCGAAACGTTTTCGGGAGTAAGCCCTCTGATTCCAAACTAAGCAGAGCTTGTAATATGGTAACAGATAGCTGATATACTACATATACTACTTTTAAATACATACTCATATAGATAATTACATCATAACTATATACTGGTAATTAATGATTATGATTAAGATCAGCTAGTATAATTTTGCTGTCGATCGTATGCAGCTTGGCTCGGCATCCCTTGCGATGGTGGGTAGAACAGCGCCATCTTTTTTTAATAATCGAACTACTGACGACTAGACAATATTTATAATTCCCAAGAAGTATCATCGGTTTGCCCTTTGCCGAGATAAAGAAATATGCAATATCTGAAATTTAAAGTAGCAGTAAAACTTGAAGCATGACATAGTTAAGTATTTTCAAATTCTTTATAGGTTTATATATAGCAAAAAAATTGGTTGCCTGTAAAGTCGGTATACGGGCGAAAGTTTTACGTGACAACGACTTTGAGTGGTAAAATAATTTTAATGTGAATATTCATTCGTATAGTAGGAAGAAGGATGAAATAATAGTAACAATTTAAAACATAACGTCACGTTACGTGAGCGGACCGTAACGCAGTTTCTTGAAGTGTCACCCGGCAAACCAATTTATAAGACGTTGTCACGTCAAAAATATATATAAAAGGCCAGACTATTTACATTATTAAATGATTCACTAAACAAATTAGTACATAGCTGAGACTAATAAGCCGCCCATTATACGAGTTATAAAACGGTCCTGTCCTTAAAGGTTACTTTTGATTCATACGGTCACTGGTCAGAAAATATTCCATAGAAAAGACAAACAAGGCTTTTGTAAAAAAATATATTTAGTAGTTTGACTTAATTGACAAAACTTTGGACAATGATACATATTTTGGTTGTGTGAGAAGGAAGTGCAGCAAAATTTGGCTTACTGTGTTTACATCTTCGTCTTGATGCACGTCCTCTTTATTAGTTTTTGGTACCTAGTAAAGCACTTCCTTCTGGAAGTAATCTATAGTAGTAGTCAGTGTCAGATAGCCCATTTATCAAGGAAGGACATGTGCTATAAACCATCACGCTACGTCGAATAGGAGTGGAGCATCAACGTTGCAGAAACGGGCAAGCGACGCTAACGAAGTTGCGCGGGTCAACTAGTTAGTTCATGATCGTTTGCGGGTGGGTGATTATGACAAGTATTTCTTAAGTCCACCAATTTGTCGTGTAAGGTGTACAATACAGCTTTGCAAGCATAATTGTTGTGTTTCGTACATCGCCACCTCACTTTCTCCAACTTTGGTCTGCGCTTGTCTTTCTTTATGGCGAATTCGTACCCCTTGAATAAAAGGATTTTGGTTCCACGTTTCGATTTTAGGAATTGGTATGGTACCGTGCCTGGAATAAATACATTAAATGTAATAAATAATAATCTTTGTGATTTGGTTTCAATTCTCTTATCCATATACAAGTTTTCACCCCGTGGTTTTACCCTGGGACGAAAGTATCTCATCGAAGGATGCAGTCAAGAGTTCATACAGGCTCGCATCGGTGTATAGGATACCTACTTACGTACCGATGGGTCACTGTAAGAAAATATATAACTAAGAATATCGAGGAACAATAAAAACGAACACCAGTAGTAATTGTTTTTTGTATTTTTTTATTTATTAATAAATATAACACATTTCTAAACTCGAAGTTTTAGTGCGTATCTTTAGTTGCTTAAAATAACATCATTGGACCCAAAATATCCGGGGAGAAAAGGCAGCAGTTTTACCTACTTTAACAGTTTTTCATCTCGTTAAGATGAAGAATCTTCATCTTCAACATAATATTCGTTATCACATGTCTGTATAACATCTTCGGAAAATTTGATTTTCGTATTTGGAAGATGGTTATGAGACCCGCTGTAGCTTAATATAGTGTTGTTGGTTGTATATAATTTGGCTGTACAATGGTGTCGCATCCGATTCGAGCACAGCCATCTTGTCTTTTTAGACGAACAACGTCGCTTATCCTTCATTTGTGAGTAAGTATAACCTTTGTAGTACACCATCCGATTACCCCTGTTCGACGTAACGTACTCGACTGAAAAAAGTATAAATAAGCAATAATAAATACAAGTATTTATGACAATATTATCGATTACTCGAGTAATTAATTTTCTCGATGAATCCAATTGTATCATGGAGTAGATCCTGCACGCATTCAGACCTACATTAAAAAAAACTATTTGTTTGAAAATGGATAATGAAGTCGTTGGATTGTATTTATGATTGCATATATTAAAATATTTAAATTTGATTCCAGTGATTTATTAACTTTGATTTCATTTCAGTTTTGACAGAATAAATATATCAGGATACAATGAGCCGCTGTATTTACAATCGAATTGAATATCTATACTGATATTATAAAGAGACAAAGTTTGTGAGGATTTAGGGGGTAATCTAGATCTACTTAATCCATTTTCGAAAATTCTGTTACTAATAGAAAGCTACATTATTTGTGAGTGACATGTGCCCTACAACCTATTCCTACGGGAACTAGAACAACATAGGAAAAATGCGCGACGGAAGCTAGTTTAAAATGCTTCGGAACCCACACATAATAATTTTATACATGATTGTGTTTGTCAAAGCAATAAACAATAATATTGTTGATTGTAGTCAATCTCGCCCTACACTTCATCGAGGTGCATTCCCATCTGATTTTGATAGACTTTCGATAATTCTTCCTTTTATAGTATTTGCATCCATTGTACAAAATGTTAATAAATCCCTTTCTGGATTTAATAAAGTTTGCTTGAACGCCTGAAACTGAAAATATTTTTTATCAAACTGTGTAACTTGAAAAATATTTTTTATTCAGAAGTTGGTCATATTTCGAAAAGCATAAAAATCGGTTTGGTATTGATAAATTCACTGATATCTTTTACATACATATTTCACAGAAAATCGTCTAGAATTACTTCCTAAAGCTCAAGAATATAAAATACTTCTCCATGTTGCAACAAAAGTAGGATCTAAAACATAACAGGGACTTTATAAGACTTTAGTAGCAAACTAACATGTTTATTATACAAAAATGTTTGTCCTGGGCGGGAAACGAACCCACAACCAGCAGCTTGAAAGTCAGTCGTTAACCTCAAAATTAACCGCATCAACCCTGGGCAAACAAAAACAAACAACCACAAACAAATAGGCAAACAGAAAGATTAAGATAAACATTTATTAGTCATTTATTATATTAGATAAAATTACAGTCTCGTCACAAAATCTTTATGTAAATCAACAAACTAACAAATTAGAGCCTTTTGATACAGTCAAAAATGACATATAGGTATATTTTTTTACATTTCCTATATGCTATGACATTAGCTAGCCTAAAAGGTGAAACAAAGTAGCTTCCGGAACATATACTCATAGACGCTATAACGTATCTAGTGCAAATTTACGCTTTTACCATATTTGGATGCTGATAAGCAATAATGTGTCAACCCACAAAAAGACGTATTCAAAGGTTTTGGGATTTATAATGAATCACGTATTTAACATTCTACAAAAGTGTTTCAAGCCATCTAAAAGATAAAAGTATATAAAAAATGGATTTTTAAAAAAGTCGTGAATCACATACACAATGTGATCTTTAGACGGCATTTTCTCAAAACCAAGTTTATGAGAGTTAACACATTATTGCTTATAAGCATCCAATTTACATTGAATTATCTAAATATTGGTGAATGATTGTGATCATCAGTATGTTTAATAATGATATCATCAATGGTGATGAGTTTTGCCCGGCAGCGATCGCTCATGCGTTTCGAACACCCCCATCTTAACTTCGTATCTTGCTTTCTCCTTTTATCTTTTATTAATATATACTTGTTTCCATTAAGCAGAATCGTCTTGTTTCCCCTTGTCGATAGTACGAAGTGAGCTTCAGCTGAAACCGACGTATGAGCTATTTCAACCGTAAACTGTAAAAACCTACAATTTATGGTAGAATTCATAAGGTTGTTATTGACCGGTGTTGCGAGCCTTAATTACTTTTTTCACACACCATTCTGATCCCAAACTAAGCAGGTAGCTCATATGCCTACAACTTTTAAATACAAACATACAAAAATAATTACATCCAGACACAGAACAAACAGACATATTCATGGGTACAAATGTTTGTCCTGTTTGGGATTCGAACCCACGACTGGCGGCTAAAAAGTCGGAATCACTAACCACAAAGCCAATACCAGTCAGTCCACCTGTAGAATGTATGTCTTAAATAAGTATTTCGTTTGTGATAACATTTAATGCTAAAAGCTCTTGTCTCATCAGCTTTATATAGAGATCGATCGAATTTTAGGAATACTTAAATAACCATGTTTAGTAAAATTATATATTATTTTATTTCCTTTCATGATTATGTTCGTTATAAATAGCTATTATTTGATTGCTAACAACGTGGAGGCACGCCCTGCAGTATTTGTTCTGTGTACAGCTCCATCTCTGTTTGTCTGTCTTGTTGTTCCCAGGTTTAGGATAGAATGTGTGTTCGCCCACTTTTATGTGTAGTTTTCCTTTTCTTGACTTGAATAATGTCACTGAAATAAGTATTAATTATAATAATAAATAATCACTTAGCAAGAATTGTAAACTTATCCTGAAGATTTAATATCTTAAACGATTTTACTACAACCATAAGGAAGGCTAAGCTAAGTAACAAGACAAGATGGCCGCGGATGAATCCATCATATAGGTATGTAGTTAGGTACATGGACCGAGGCTTCCGGCGACTGGGCCCGCAATAAACTGGGACCGCGGTCCCACTTGCCGGATCCTTTTAATTTAAATATTTTTCTTCCAGCGACTGGGACCATCCATTCCATGAATGAAAAAAACTATTGTTTAAGCCAAAAACCGTACTGTCAAACGAAAAAATATGTAGTAAGTAATAAAGGAAAAAAATGTTTTTGATAAAAAAATATAATTTATTTATAGAACATTAAAAACATCCTTCGATTACTATTTAAAATTAACGTAGGTAATAAAACATACACATAATCACATAAATTATGCTAAAAATAATGCTGCTTTTGATAATAGCCTTTCCTAGCACATCGCCACAGTTTCGAGCCATCTTTGTTTGTTCTTTTAACAGTATATTCATAACCAGCTCTACACAAAAGTTCACCACTCCTTTGTGTAACACCAATATAAAACGTTTGCTGACCGTGAGATGTTGAAGAGCTTTCTTTATCCATTTCGATAGTTCTAAAATCAAAGATATTTTTATGTTGTTACCAATGAATAAAAAATTATTGGGCTGCTCTTGTTGCCCTGACGTTTGAGTTAATAAATAAGTCAAAACTTGAGTCACGTCTTACGAAACACTAGATATATTAATTAAACACTTCATTAATTATTTCATATTTTGCAACAAACATTCAGCACAGTGTTTAATAACCATCTAAAGTGTACTGTCCAAACCAAAACTTGAACTTCTTAAAGTGATATGCTACTTGACAGTAATTGGTCAAGCGAGTCATCGGAGATGCAATATCCCGTTTTGCAACAAAAGGGCTGCGTTATCTTGGAGATCGACAGACTAGACTAGGCAAAACGGACTAGAGTTAGAAAGGTATAGCAATATACAATGTTTACCTGCGCGATTGAATTGAGGGAAAATTGGCTGGTTTAATCTATTACCAAGCGCATGAAATAAATTCATGTCTAGGATAAGTAAATGATATTTTTAAATTAAACATTTATATCCTTTTTTTTCTTACATTAAACATGTTTTTGTTTGACTGTACTGATTTGACTTGAACAATAGATTGTACAATGAATTTTTGAGTGGTCCCAGTCGCCGGAAGAAAAATATTTAAATTAAAAGGATCCGGCAAGTGGGACCGCGGTCCCAGTTTATTGCGGGCCCAGTCGCCGGAAGCCTCCATGGACCTACTTGTAAGTACAGTTCCATAAATATTTCATTTTACTACAGTTTTCGTATTATTTCTCATTTTGTATATTCACTTCAATTTTCTAATTAGGTAATTCTAATGGCATGCCGGCATAAGTGCATTATTTACCACACTAGTTACCGCTACAATTGGTTTTTTATCGTTTCCTATGGCCTTACCATGGGGGAGTTTTTTACAGAGTCCCTACATTTTGCATTATTTGAAATATCATTTACAGCGTAGACACTTAAAATAAAAGAAACGCGCTTCATTATTAATAATTTTATTGTGACATTCGATATTTTTTAATTTGTGAACATTATTTACAGTATTTAACATTTATGTTGTAAACGGTGACAGTGTTCCCCTCTGGCGTGGACGACGACCCCATCCGCTGTGTGGACGCACGCGTTACACCTCTTGAACGATGCGCACGCCCATCTGATCCTGTTCCCTTTTAAGAAATGATGCCGCCTGTACGCGAACCCTTTGTACAATAACAGTAGAGAACCCCGCTGTGATGTGATTAACTTAACTGTAAACAATTTACATTGCAATAAATACATGAGTAATTAATTAAAATTTCTTCTTCTAATTTTACATTGGTTTGCATCGTCAACGTGACGTGCAGGATCTTGGTGGACAACCAACTTGGCTTTAATTCTTGTATATATTAATTTCATTTCATATGTATAGAGCTAATTAGCTACCTAGCTACCGCGTACTTTTTTCATATTTGAATAAGATTAATCATGTCGTGTAAAGGAAAGTCAAATATTAAAACAAACATATTTTGATCAAATAAAATATATTTTAATAAGGTCGTCTTGTAATGTATATTTCTATTACCTATATAACCCTGTATTTTTCGTCGAGCAGTAATTTAATAAAAATCAGATGAAAAACCATTTATACAAACTGTTTAACTACAATCTCACCGGTGTAAATACTATAAATTAATAAGTATATCTGAAAATGGCTTATAAGAGCACGAGCTCTCGTGTCAATAAAAAACGGCCAAGTGCGAGTCGGACTCGCGCACCGAGGGTTCCGTACAAACCTGCAAGGTTTACAAAGTTCGTTCATTACGACAATCGAGTCATAACTATGGTATTTTTATTGCAAAGTATTTGATATGAATTTCAACTTGATAGCTCTACGCGTTCATGAGGAAAAAAGTAATAAGTTTATATTTATTAAAATATATTTTGTAATGTAACTAAAAATTTAAGGTTTTCGGAATTTTTCCTTTATGTGTGCTATAAAACATTGCTTCATGCCAAATTTCAAGATTTTAGGTCGACTGGAAGTACCCTTTAGGTTTTGATTCCCTTGCGAGTACTTGCGAGTTTCAAAATATGCAGCTTAAATTGCTGTTTCTTTTGATTGCGTTGACATAGAAGTTTGATTTTGTTACAGCTTAAAGGTATTATAGACCTGAGTATTTGGTATGAATTTCAATTTAATACCTCTACGCGTTTATGAGGAAATGGGTAGTAAGTTTAAAATTATTAAAAAAATATATATTATGTGATGTAACTAAAAATTTATGGTTTTCGTAATTTTTCCTTTATCTATGCTATAAGACGTTGCTTCGTACCAAATTTCAAGATTCTGAGTTCACGGGAAGCACCCTGTAGGTTTTGATTCCCTTGCAAGTGTCGAAAATTTGCGGCATAAACGGCTGTATCTTTTGATTGCGTTGGCTTAGAAGTTTGATTTTTTCACAGCTTCAAGGGACAGTAGACCTGAGTAATTGATATAAATTTCAGCTTCATACCTCCACGCGTTCCTGAGAAAAAGGGTCTTGACAGACGGACGGACGGACGGACGGACAGACAGACGGACAACAAAGTGATCCTATAAGGGTTCCGTTTTTTCCTTTTGAGGTACGGAACCCTAAAAATTAAAATGGGAAATATACAAATAAATTGTAGACATCCAATTGTAATCACGTTTATTATAGATCAAGATAAATATTATAAAGTGCAGCACATTATGATATAGACATCAAATACTTAAATCTAACATATATTATTTTATAAATGCATGAAACTGACAGAAACTTTGTTACTATTAAAGAAATTACTACAATTCAATGAAAAGTCCAATATTCAAGAATCAGGCAATTCATAGTCTGTAACTTAACTTATATATGATAAAACTCATAATACAGTCTACATCTACTTCACAACATATATTAATATAGTGAAACTGTATATCCAACGAGCCTTAACTAATAAATGTCTACGGAACATATATATAGGTAAATGTTACAATTATATTAGTTTATTATAAGTGAGTCTAAACATTGAATTCCTACTTCACAGCATATATTATGCTCGACATCTATTGATTAAAACTGTATCCAGCGAATCGAAACATATATCAGAAGAAGAAAACTACCAAAAGCTATATTTAATAATCTGAATAATACTACTGACTACAAATCTGATGACTAGAAAATGTTTTTTTATTATTATATAAAAATTACTGATCTGTTCGTCTTTCATGACAATGATCATTGTTAATTCGTACGACGACATCGTTGTAGGTGAAGAGAGCCGCGCGGCAGCTTCTAGTGCTGTGTGTGGAACAGCGCCATCTAGTTCTTAGGCCCGAAGACGAATGCTTGCAATACGTGAACCCTCCAGTACTGATGAGCGGCGTGCCGAGGCGGGAAGTCACGTAGGATACTGAAACTGTTAAGCTTATTAGTATGCAGCTACAGAAAATACACATGCTTTTATCTAGCTTAGACTATAGCTATACGATTTGATCTTAGTTACCATAACTTAAGTACTAATAGGTATAGAGTATGTTTTAAAAATAAATAAAAATCATTTTTATCAAATATAGTCTAATTATTTTTACAGTTTAATCGTGACAGTGTTCATTATTAATGCTTATAATCTCATCATCGTATGTTTGTAGCGTCGCGCGGCATTTCCTTGAAGAGTGCGTGGAACATCTCCATCGTGCTTTGGAGCCATTAACTTGCTGCTTCGAGAATTTGTACCCTCCGACACTGATCAGAGTTTTACCTCTACGTGAAGTCACGAATTTCACTGAAACACAGAAGAAGGTTAAATATAGGCATATTAATAACAAATGTATCTTTCCCAACTTTGGAAATGAAACTGGCCTGAAACTAACTGGCATCTTTAAGCATGACCAATCTGATTCTTAACTAAGCAGAGTTCGTGCTATTGTAACCAAATAACCAGAGGAAACAAATAGATATGTTGATGTAGACAAATGTTTCTCCTTTATGTGAATCGAACCACTACCAGGAGTCGCGACTTCAGTCCAAGTGAGAAAAAACATTATACCTACCGTTATCTCTTGTCAGTCTGTTATTATTATTATTATTGATTGAAAAAAGTAAATATATGTCAGGATGTTGCCAATCGATCTACCTGAAAGATTATAAATGTTTGTGTTTGTTTTGTTTACTGTTTGTTAAATGTATAACCTGCTATAGGTATGAGATGCACAGAATTTAGTACTTAAATAGATAGGGTACCTACCTAATTTTAATAGAAATCAGTAAGTTTGCCTCTTTACCCTTTAACTAGTTCCTTCGATAGGCATAAACACTTCTTCAAGGTTGGCAAAAGGAGGATTCCATTTGCATATTTCCAATGGTGTCGGTCACCACTTACAGCAGTTGCTTTGCCGGCTTGATGTCTCCCGCCGCGTCCGGTTATAGAGTTGGCAGAAAAAAAAATAACACACATTGAAAAAAACCCTGAACATACAATTATTATTATTTTCATGTTTCTCTTCGCTATGTTTTGGTGCTTCTACATGTTAACCTAAGTATTTAAAAAATTTCAAGTTAGTGCCCTTCAGAGTCGGGAGCATATAAACAAATTTTAATATTATATTAAGGCAGCCACTACGTATAGCATCGTAATATTTCAACAAAAAACTAGACATTAATTTAGGTACATGCATCTGCATCTACTATGGCCACATTGTACCTATGATAGCAATACCACAAAACACAATTTTCCAGAGATAAACTTTATTTTTAGAAATACTTCTTTTTACAGATTTTTATCCGAATATCCTATAATACATCATAATAAGTACGGCTACCTATGAAGCGCAGAGAAAATGTAGAAAATTGATTTTAACGATATGAAAGGTTGCAAAAACTGTACGTACAGTACCAACCAAATAATATAAATGTATAGTAATAGGCTATCATAGACAACATATTGATTAATAACAGCCGCGGGACTGCACCGCGCCTGTAGGATTAAAAAACGTTCAAATCTAGTAGATGTGGCATGTTAATTATTTTGAATAACTTGAACAAAAATAATTCATAAAATATTTATAATAAATAGAAATAAGTTACGGTTTAGCAGTTTCTAGTATATAGAAGTTCTAAACAAGAGTATAATATAAGCTTGTACATAATAATGTATATTAATAGTATTAATTATTAATGATAAGTTATTTTATTACGCTTACACACTACATTTATTTATCGGGTTTAACGTCATTAATAGGGAAAAAACTGACATATAGAATCCATGAACTGACTAGATAAAAGAGCAGAATAGGAATAAACAAGAAACAAGTGTAGAAGATTATTTTTTTAATTGTAGAAGATTTATTTATATTTTATTTCATTCCATTTCCATTCTTTTTATCTAGTAAAAACAACAATAAGAGCAATTAATAAAATAATTTAATATTTAATTATATACCTAGTCTACCAACATGTCCAGTTGTGTGCAGTATCTGAACTTTATGCAGGTGCACACAGATGTATTGATCGAACCTTCAACAATTATGATTGGCGTAGGACGCGACACGGATTTCACGTCCGAATGGGCTGAGCGCTGCAGCCAGACTAAATGACGCAGTCGATTTATATCAAAAATAGGATTCAATGCAATTGAAAAATTCAAAATTCATTCATTCAATTCAGGCGTAATAGGTCAATAGTTAAAGTATGGTGGAGCTACTACCGATTCGGACGTCAGCCTACTGGGAAGAACCGGCAAGTTTTTTTACATAAGCCTTTTTAATTTTGGATGTAAATACTATCCGTTTGGTTAAAAAATAAATAAATTAGTATGTTCATTGTTAAATTATTTATGCATGATTATGTATGTTTTTAATATTGATAATTTCTCGATCGATCGTGTGAATGGATGCTCGACATGACTTGTGCGTAGAACACGTCCATCTGATTATTCCCTCCTTTGACTCTTTAACATAACGAAATCTATAGCACCCAATTTCGATGAGAGGTTTGCCTTGACGGGACGACGTGAACGACGCTGAAATCACAAGAAATTTTGGAAATAAATGTTTCCATAAATAACTAGTTTCCGCCCGCAGTAAAACAGCGTTCCATTTTCCCTGCGTAAAAGGTGGCATGCCCTTTCCCAATTTCTAATATATCTCTGTAACAAATTTTATACAAACCGGTTCAGTGGCTTAGGCGTAACAGACATACAGTTACTATCGCATTTATAATATTATATTAGTATGGAAGCAGGAATTTTTGCACTACACAACACTCACCGGAAACATCTTCTGTTTTAAGGTATCCGAAAAATATTGATAGAGTAACGATATATTGTTATAAATAATCATTTATTTATTACTTTTGATCAGGGTTACTGAACATTTTATTGATAAATGTTAAATACTAAACATGATAATGTGTGTTATTCATTTTAATTATGTTATAATCATATGTGTGTATCACTGCGCGACATTTTTTATGGTTATGCGTGGAGCAGATCCATCTGGTCTTCAGGCCTGATGAAAACTGTGAACAAAACGTGAAGCCCCCTACGCATAGAAGGGGCTTCCCTCGGCGAGATCTCACGAATGAAACTGAAACATTATACCAACTGTTAGAAATGAGAAATGAATAATCTGTGAATATTAAAAAATGTTTATAGCCCCTGAAAAAATTATATTTTTTTATCAATATTAAAAATATTAAAAATAAATGCCCCTGCTTAACGAATTATATGGCAATTATACAAAAGACTGTTGTAAAACACATAATATATTTTCTTGATAGTTTCCAAAACAAAAAGTACATTTTTTCCTAAATAACGGAAGCAAACAAAAATGCGTTAAATGAATGCAAAAAATACTTCTCACTAACAGATATATTTACTTACATATCTAAAGAAATATAAAAATTAAACTAATATTTGGTATGCGACGAAAACAGATATTCACAATAGATATACCTACTACAAAGCTTTTACACCGTTGTAAGTTGTAACTTCTTGACTAGGCAAGAAAATATTATCTTCTATTCTTCTTTAAATTCTAATTACAAATAACTAATTTTACTCACGAATTTAAAATTACATTATGAATGTCTGCATTTTTATATATTTTACTTTAAGTTAGTACCTACCTAACGATTGACGAAGAATATTTAACGCAAACAATCTGTCAACCCTGTGCTTGACAGGTTGTAACAAGTAGGTTGCTATGGCAACGCAGAGTACATTTAGTTCTTTTATCATTTTAACGTTTCCTTCACATTTAAATCGTGGTTAAAATGTTTATTTTAATGTGTATGCTCATTATTCATACCAATTATATTGTCTTTATAAGTAATCAGTAATGCTGTACATTTATTAGCAGCGTCAGAAGCGCAGGTCCACTTCACATGACCTTTATCGTTATGGTACGTCTCGTCCCGGCGGAACTGATGGTTGCCAATCAATATTATTGACTTCCCTCGAATCCATTTTGCTGTTGCGACTGAAATTAATGCATGTTACTTAGTAAATTTTACCATTTGAAACCATATTTTTCATGTTTTTTTTCCTAATCCTGGGACCACAAGTAATGATCCCAGGTAATATTACAATCTAGCCTTAGTATTTGGCTAATAAGTAATTTTAATTAGTCTTAATCTTCTAATTCACCATATGAAAAAAATATATATATTTGACCTACTATACACTTACAAATTATCAAAATTAAAGTAATATTTTCATATTTTAACCCTTATTTACCCTTTTACGCAACAGTCTCATAAAATTACCTAGTGGCAAAAAAAACAAAAAAACAAAACGTTAAAAAAATTTCTTTATTTTGAGTTCAAATACAAAATAACCTATGTTTAACATTTCATTTATAAATCTTTTCTCTTTTCCGAATAATATAAATATATTACAGTTTAATATAACAAATATTTTATATTGTCTCTCATAGTTGTTGCATCTAGTCTAGTGGCAATTTATACACTTATATAACACAATACGCAAAAAAATTATAACCTTTTTGGCCCTTAATAAAAAAAAACTAAAATAATATAGGTACATATAAAAACAATATTTGATACACTTGTTTTAATACGCAACATTCCTTAAATCACGGAGATATTATTACTACGCATTAGTTTAAAATAATGGGCTTAAATAAACACAATAAACGTGCTAGATTTTAAAATATAAGTATTAAATCTATATTATATAAGTACGAAACTTATCGGTATTCGATAGCGCATTTTATACAATTAATCAGTTTAATTAAAAAAAGTATTGAGCTGCCTAATATTTTATATCACTTTACTTTTTCCCTACGTTGGACCCACGGACTGACTTCAATTTTGGAAACACGACTAAAACACTCACAAACAACGTTAAAAAAATAACGACAGAACGGGTGAAGGTATACATACTTATGTTTTTGGGAAAATTTAAGATATCCCGGGAACGCGGGCGTATCCGCTACGGAAACTGTAAGTACGTACATAATATATCTATCCTTAGTAACGGCAGACGGGTTCTCGAGTGGAGACCACGCACCGGCAAGCGCAGCGTAGGGCGTCCACCTACAAGGTGGACTGACGACCTGACAAGGGTCGCTGGAACCCGCTGGATGCAGGCAACCTACAACCGGTCTGTATGGAAGTCAATGGGGGAGGCCTATGGCTGAGATGATGATGGTGATGATGATGTACATATATATGTCCAACATTTGTCAGTGAATATGTTCTCCTGTCATTTTGACAATTCTGTTCCCGATCGTGTAGACGGCGGCGCCGCAGCCGCGGTTGTGGTGGGTGGAACAAACCCACCTAGTCTTGTATTTGCGGACCACCTTCTGGTAGTACGTGTAGCAACCAAACTGGAGCAATGGTTTCCCTTTCAAGGACCTCAGCATTGCGTAGGGGAGACCTATGGGAGTTGAAACAATTTTGACATTATTTGTCGTAGACACAATTCTATAAGATACTAGTACCTACCAACCGATAGCTGGTCTTTCACTTTGATGTGAGACCAACAAATAAAGTGTAATAAAATTTATTAATTAAACGTAACAAGTCATTCACCTCTCCTAATACTGAGGACACTGAGGTAGGTTGAATCGGGAGATGAGGGAAGTAGAAATAGTCATTGATTAAATATTAAAATTGATGAAATTTTAGAACCAGGTTTTATTAACATTTATATTTTTTTATTTCCACACGATTTTGAAGAATTGAATTATTTAAAGGAAGCATAAAAATAATGTAATATGAAATAATGTCTAATTACACAATTAGTCAGTTTTAAATACAGATATTGATTAGGTAACTTTATATTTAAAATTTAATAACAACTTCTAGACATGATAGGCATAATTTATTATTGTATTCAAGTAGACTTATATGCACAATTTATTTACACTAGACAAATATATAGGTAGATAGAGGAATTAGTAACAAGTTAATATATTTTAGTGATTATGACACCCGCCTTCTCTTACAACTTCCTCCTCCATTGTATGAACGTATGCCTTACAAGCTCTCTTATTGCAACGCCATCGGCATTTTTCATTGATTTGATACTCTTTGTAGTATTTAAAATTGTTATACCACAGTTGATCTTTTCCTCTTGATGATTTAATGATGTATATCTCTGTAATAACACACTTACTATTATCAAATCTAATAATATCATTAAATGAAGTATTAATATTAACCCAATATAGTATATACTATAGGTACCTAATATTATAACAGCGACAGTAACTCAGTTTGTCTGTCTCGCTTTCACGCTAAAACTACTGAACCGATTTAAATGAAATTTGGTATACAGATAGTTTAGAGCTAGAGAAATGACAAAGGCTACTTTTTATTCCGGAAAAATTTAACATCTTCCGGGTACGCGGGTAAAACCGCGGGAAGCCACTAGTTGTTCATAATTGTTCATGCCGAAGCTAACGATACTTTACGTATCGCTGAAATCGTATCGTACTCGTTTCATTGGTACCGAGGATTCGCTGTCTCGCTCTGACTAGAGACTAAGCGAAGTTGTATGTTGTTCTGTTTCACTCATACATCTGAACGCTTATTGATGTTCGTTAGATGCAATATTCGAGTTAAAAAAATAATATGACAGAAAAACAACGATATGAATATTTTTTTTTATAATCAAACTTAAATAATTTTAAAAACGTCTAACATTGTTAAGTATCATAAGTTATCGACCAGTGGTGCTGTAAAATCCTTGCTTAGGTTCCTCCGAGGGTGTTTATGGTCCTCCAAAGCGAACAGTATCTTGTCTCCCACGGTGTGTATCCTGGCGGAACATCTGCGGTTGGAACACCGCCATCTTGTCTTTTTAGAAGAAACGGAATTCCTACAATATGTAAATCCGTTTACCAATAACAACTTAAATCCCCGGTCGGTGCAAAGTAGTTTTGCTGTGAAACAAATATATGATCAGATAACGACATTATTTTTAATTATCTACAAAAAAAAAAGGGGATATGGGAATTTCAAAGGTTAATTTTAGTTTGAATCCCAATATTTGAATTACGTGGAAAGTAATTATTACACGACATTTTAAAAACAAGGATAACTTTATTTTTATAGGATTGTAACATTCGTTACTGACATTATAATAAGTAAGGCATTCGGTTAAGATTAGTGATTGTGCGAGTCCTGAATCTTGACTATTTTTCTTTGGAAGGTGTAGCAGTTTGCGTTACATCCCTTTTTGGTACAACACCATCTTACTTTCCCACAGATTAACGAATGTCTGTAGAATTTGTAGCCCCTCAATAGTAGCTGTTCCCTTCCGCTCACTGAAATTATAATGTTTGCTGAAAAATAACAAGACGTAATATAAAAGACTAATTATATACCAAAGCATATATAGGAATTAAAAAAGTACAAAAATTGGAACACTTTCTAAGCTTGATCAAAATATTTATCACATGACATAATATATGGTAAACCCACAGATAAATCATTATGCACTTCTTATTTTGTTCAGTGGAAGGGGTCTTTTAAAAATATTTTCTTATGGCAACATTTTATTTATTTATTAACTATCGTTTATATATTTTTAACTATATCTAAAAATTCATCAATAGTTCAGAATTAATATCATATTAATAAAAATACATTAGTAATTCCTCATAATTGTCGCTGCAATATCGGTCTAGATGAAGCTCGCAATATTCCCATAATAAATATACATCATTCTTCAAGCTTTCCCTTCTAGCCATACATCCCTTCTCTTGTTCGAGTCGAAAGTAACACTTTATCTCCTCATAACATGGTTGTCCACAATATACATGCATGGGTAAAGCTAACATTAAAAGTTGAAATGGGAATTCAGAAACTTTAAGTTACTAGGTTTAGGTGCGTGATTGTGTAAATTATTCATCAAGATGACGTTGGTGTCTTGAGTGATGACGTAGGCTGGGCAGCCTTTCGGCTTGTCCGTGGAACAGTACCATCTTTTCCTAATGAACTTGCGGTAAGCTGACGGCATGAAGAAAGTATATCCAGAGCAGTATAGAAGGGTCTGGCCCTTTTGAGACTGCGCCACCAATACTGTCAAACATAGGGAAGCGTACAATACATTTGATGAATTTGTCAATTAATGAGAAAATAAACAACATAGGTTATGACTAATATTCTATACTAAAATTAAATTTATTGGGGTGAACCAAATAGATAATAGGGCATAGATGCATTAAAACAATTTGATTACTAATCTATTATTTTTTTATTGAAACAAACTGATTCATAAATAGGTATCTATGCTATGGCACATACTTTACACTTTTGGCAAGTTTTACTCATCACTTTATACAATTTTCTTGGCACAATAAATCGACTCTTCGACAAGATTCCCTTTACTATAATACATTAGAAGTTTTTTCATAAATAAATTAACACTAATCTTAATTAAGATAAATAAGAGATCATGATACGATTGTTTATAATTGCTTTTGTGTCCGTTTATTCCGACTTTCTTAAAGTTGAAATGATCGGAGATATCAGCTCTCTAATTGTGTAACTCACTTGGTATCGTTGATGAAGCCGATAAACATTGACGGTTAAGTGCGCGTGTAGAGGGAGGCAGCAGCCGTGGAACCGACAATGTAACAAGAAATTGTCTTTGTTGACGATTGCGAGAGAGTTACACCATTAGGGAGCAGGACCTTATACTACGTTTGTACATTGGAATGTTATTCCTAGTGATTATGCTGTCCGAAGACAGCTACTACTCTTCCATAGCAAGTCCTCACGCTCGCTGAACACCCTCCTCCTTTCCTCTTACTGCAGTACCAGAGGAGTACCGGCCTGTTCATCTGAGCAGTCTTCTTGTGCCAGTTACACCAGTACGTGTTATTTCTAAACTTCAATATGTAGTTGCCACGCCTGGTCGGCAACAGTTGCACATCTGAAATAAAAGAATAAAGAATCAAGATGGTCTAAAAATTTTATTGAGGTTAAGCCGTGTAAAGGAAATGTACCATGCATAAACTAATTCGATGTATTGCAGTAACTGATAAATTAGAAATCTTACCTGTATTCAAGAGATATTTTTGTAATGTTAAATAAAACCTTGTACTTCATGTAAATATGTTTTTAATTTTAAAAAATATGCCTCACTCATTTAAAACAGTCTTGATTACCAATCTTGATGGTACATATCTGAAAGTAAATTAACAGTATAATACCTATTTATCAAACTTTGGTAATATTCCCAATCCCCCATTAATACAAGTCTGCTGAATAAAACAGCTCATAAGACAGTCATTGAAGTTTTAGGACTCCACGATAATCGTTTTAGTAGAAAAGCTCGAGTTAGCCGTTAATAAAACCTTAAACATTCAAATAAATATATTAACTAACAAGAAAAATGTGTTTGATATTAAAAAATTAACGAATTGATAATTTAAACATAAAGTAGCGGTTAAAATATTCACACGTAACTAGTGATATTATTTTTTCAAATTTTCATATATTGTCCTTTGTGGACTATATACTTTGTAGGAGGATGCGTGTGTTTGTTCTCAAGTCCTATTATTCCAAAGTGTTCATCCATTTTCAATTTCGCGTTGCATCCCTTACAGTTGTGAGTCGAGCAGTACCAGTGGAAATATTTAGTTTTCTTGCATTGAACCTTGCAGTAGTATGTATAGTCGTTGTACAACACTAGATGCTTGCCTGTCTGTCTTGATTTGGCCAATAACATCACTGAAATATTGTTATATTTTATTTAATACTTAGTTACGTCGTTGACTCTTAGATATAACACCTCTGATAATCAACCTTTATCCACTAAACGCTGTTTAAAATTCCTACTAAAATGTCGATAAAACGATTGCAACACGTAGCGTTGTTTTGTTTGCTTGCATAACATTGTATTTTGATTTGTACACTTTCTGGTTATAATAACGGGTTGATAGTTTGAAAGCTTTTTCATAAAGTATTTAAATGTTTATTAAAATAGACACACAAAAGAGCTTACAATTTACAAATAATTAAATTTTAATATAAAATCCGTTTTTGATTATGAAATTGGGTCGTGGATGCGTATGCTCGAAGTTGGAGAAGAAAATTGCTCCGTTCTCCTCCACAGATGAGAAGCGAGCAGAGCACCTTCCAGTCCCATTGTTAGTGCACCGCCAACTGATTTTATAACCAGGTTTTTTAACCCGGAAGAAAGTATATCCATCTATTATTGCTAATTGCGTGCCATTTGTTTTTTTCACGTACGTCACTGAAATGAAATAAATACCATATTAAAGATCATGTTTCTTTCATTACAAAAATAAAGGTTATTTTATACAGACTTGTATAAAGACGGTTAAAAAGAGTTTCTATATGTATTTATTTATTTCTTCGGTAAGGAAACATTGCAGTCAAAATATTTTATATTCTTGGAATATATCGTTTAGTTTTCTATTACGTTTATTATTCTGCAGAAAATGCAACAAAACATTTTTTTTCAAATTTTGAAATATATTCCATTTCGAATAACATATTGAGGTGGGGTATGAGTATGCTCCAACTTGGAGCGAATGATGTCTCCGGATGCGTTGAATAGCGTGAACCGCGCGGGACACAGCCCGTTGCCGCCACTTCGCGTGCAAACCCAGTAAGTTCTGGCTGACCCACGCCTCTGTATTAATCTGTAGAATGTAAATCCTTCGACTATACATAGTTCTTTGCCGTTTACTTTCTTTACCATCCTTACTGCAACAAGTACGAAGTTCATATATTTTAGATTAAATTACCACAGTCGTATGGAATAAAGGTCAATATCATCATGCTACAAATACATTCGTTAATAAAAATAAAATATCTGTAGGCCTTTACAATTAATTTATTTTTACTAATGCGTTTAAAATGTACCTTAAAAGTACATTATATATTAAAATATAGATCGAGATTAGTTTAGACACGTAGTTAATGAATTAAGAATTATTGACACAAAAAGAGGATCATTAAGGACTATGATTTAAATTTTAAAGTAGAGACCATTTCTAATGATATAACTATGTGGTGGGTGCGAGTGAGATAGCTGAGACTGCTTTAGTGTGCGTGTCTCATCTTGCAGGGAGAAGCGCGCCGTGCAATGCGCATACGTCGTATTCGAGCACAGCCAGCGCGAAGTGCTCCGATGCTGCTCCTTACGGTAGAACGAGAATCCATCGACTAATGCTATTTCTTTGCCATTTGCTTTCTTCACTATCTGCACTGTAACAAAACAATACCTATACTTAAAAATTACATAAGATTTTAAATATGTAAATGTCTAAAGGTAAGTTGTAAGCTTGTTGAATTTTTTATTGGTACTTTAATGCTGTAGTTATTTCATCTTTTATCTATTTCTAAAAGTGTTATGTATCCTATGTATAGTATAAAACCAAAAATAAGCTGACAGTGGCTCAATCATATACCTGTAGTTGAAATAAACCAACCAATATTCTCACCGCTTAGGTTTTCTGTAAGAATATAGGTCATATGGCCAAAATTATAGGTTATTTATTAGTTTATTACACAGCTCAATGATATTGATACCTTAATAAGACCAGTCGTACCACTGTTGTATGAAACAGTCTTGCGTGATTGTTTAGTGCATTTAATATTTTCTTATATATTTTATACCTATAGATTTTGGCTAGTTCATTTCAAATTGCTTAATAATTTATCAGTGTGACAAATTGCTTAAACTAAAATAACAAGATCGAAAGGTTGAGACAAGATTTTAATCGATTAAAAGACATACAATAGTGAATCTACAAATCACCATGAAATTTTAAATGCGAGTACATAGTTATTAAAATGATTGAAGATTACGATATTAAGATTAATATTGAGACCGATATAAGAATAATATTAAGTCAATGTCTTAAGAGTTGAAATTAATCTTTTAAGACTTACGACTGAGATATTAATATTAATGTTGAGACCAATATGAATAAAAGTATAAAGATAATGATTTTAAGAGTTCTAATCTATTTAGACTTAAGACTAAGATATTAAGATTAATATTGAGACCAATATGAATAAAAGTATGAAGATAATGATTTTAACAGTTCTAATCTATTTAGACTTAAGACTAAGATAATAATATTAATGTTGAGACCAATATGAATAAAAGCATAAAGATAATGATTTTAACAGTTCTAATCTATTTAGACTTAAGACTAAGATATTAATATTAATGTTGAGACCAATATGAATAAAGGTATAAAGATAATGATTTTAAGAGTTCTAATCTATTTAGACTTAAGACTAAGATATTAAGATTAATATTGAGACCAATATGAATAAAAGTATGAAGATAATGATTTTAACAGTTCTAATCTATTTAGACTTAAGACTAAGATATTAAGATTAATGTTGAGACCAATATGAATAAAAGTATAAAGACAATGATTTTAAGAGTTCTACTCTAATCTATTGACACTTAGGGCTATAATATTAGATCAATATTAAGACAATGTTTTATGAGTTGTAATCTAATCTATTTAGAATTGAGACTAAAATATTAAGATAAATGTTGAGACCAATATGAATACCATAATAAAGAAAATGATTTTAACAATTCTAATCTATTTAGACTAAAGACTAAAATATTAAGATCAATAAATAATAAGACCAATAGGTATTAAGACCAAAACATATTAGGACTTTTTTTAACAGTGTCAGACGTTTGCTGACCAGTGTCACACTTTGGTTTTTATTTTATTTGGACAACCAACAAAACATACACTGACACATGCAAATAATACCTACACAAAACAAAAATAAAACATGAGTGCTGCCTTGATTACAGGTTGCTACTGCATTATATGGCTACATAATATTTTTAAACTTAATATTATATAAGTATGCTAAAACTAACACTGTTTAAATGGTTGTTCAACAGTCAAGTCTGTTTTTCTTTTAATAGTGACAGACTTTCTACGAACAGTGGCAGACTTTTTTGCAACAGTCTCAGTCACTTGTTGAACAGTTTCTGGCCTTTGTTGAACAATGTCAGACTTTTGTTGAACAGTTTCTGACTTATTTTCAACAGCGGCAGGGATTTGTTGAACAGCGGCAGGGATTAGTTGAACAGCGGCAGGGATTTGTTGAACAGCGTCAGGCATTTGTTGACTAGCATCAGACTTTTGTTGATCAGTGTTTGTCTTTTTTTTAACAGTTTTAGGCTTTTTTGGAACAGTTTTAGCCTTTTTTTTAACAGTGTCACACGTTTCTTCAACAGTCAAGTCAGTTTTTCTTTTAGTAGTGCAAGACTTTCTTCGAACAGTGCCAGACTTTTTCGCAACAGTCTCAGACACTTGTTGAACAGTTTCCGACCTTTGTTGAACAATGTCGGACTTTTGTTGAACAGTTTCTGACTTATTTTCAACAGCGTCAGGCTTTTGTTGAACAGTGTCAGGCTTTTCTTGAACAACGTCAGGCTTTTGTTGAACAACGTCAGGCTTTTGTTGAACAGCGTCAGGCTTTTGTTGACTAGTGTTTGACTTTTTTTTAACAGTTTTGGGCTTTTTTGGAACAGTTTTAGACTTTTTTGGACCAGCTTTTGTCTTTTTTGGAACAGTGTCAGACTCTTGTTGACTAGCATCAGACTTTTGTTGACTAGCATCAGACTTTTGTTGACTAGCACCCGACTTTTGTTGACCAGTTTTAGGCTTTTTTGGAGTAGTTTTAGACTTTCTTAGACCAGTTTTAGGCTTTTTTGGGACAGCGTCAGACTTTTGTTGACCTGTGTTAGAAATTTGTTGAACAGCGTCAGACTTTTGTTGAACTGCATCAAAGTTTTGTTGACCAGTGTTAGACTTTTGTTGAACAGGGTCAGACTTTTGTTGACCAGTGTTAGACTTTTGTTGAACAGCGTCACACTTTTGTTGAAGAGCATCAGTCTTTTGTTGAACAGCATCAGTCTTTTGTTGACCAGTGTTCAACTTTTGTTGACGTGCGTCAGACTTTTGTTGACCAGTGTTAGGCTTTTGTTGAACAGCGTCAGACTTTTGTTGACCACTGTTAGGTTTTTGTTGAACAGCGCCAGAATTTTGTTGAACAGCATGAGTCCTTTGTTGAACTGCGTCAATCTTTTGTTGACCAGTGTTCGACTTTTGTTGAACTGCGTCAGACTTTTGTTGACCTGCGTCAGACTTTTGTTGATCAGTGTTAGGCTTTTGTTGACCTGCGTCAGACTTTTGTTGACCTGCTTCAGACTTTTGTTGACCTGCGTCAGACTTTGGTTGACCAGTGTTAGGCTTTTGTTGAACAGCGTCAGACTTTTGTTGACCAGTGTTAGGCTTTTGTTGACCTGCTTCAGACTTTTGTTGACCTGCGTCAGACTTTGGTTGACCAGTGTTAGGCTTTTGTTGAACAGCGTCAGACTTTGGTTGACCACTGTTAGGCTTTTGTTGACCTGCGTCAGACTTTTGTTGAATAGCGCCAGGCCCTTTTTGAACAGTTTCGAATTGAGCTGGCGTCAACTTGGATTTGGGATGCATGTGCTCCAGAAACGTACGGATGAGTATTTGTTCTTTATCCTTCAGTGTGAAACGCGCTTTACATTTACTACGTTCCCGGCTGGTGTAGGTACAAACCCAGCTGGATGTAACGCGATGCTGGTTCTTCAGGTAAAACGTAAATCCGTTGATAAATGCAAGCTTTTTGCCATTTTTTCTTTTCACTATTTCCACTGCAAAAAAATTCACATAATTAGTAAATCAAACATGTGATGCCCTTAGTACTTATATACAATCGATGTATAGATAATAAATATCGAATATGGAACGGGTAAAATGAAAACGAAGCATGTGGAATCGTTTTAATATCTTTATCCTGACAATGAAATGACCATTTATTTATTTATTTATATTTATTTTTTCTTAGGGGACCAACAGCTTACAAAATTGTGAACAGAATTTACAACTTAAAAAATAGATGAGCCATTTATAGGTCCGCACGTTTACAAGGTTTTTTAACATAGTAACCATTTTTAATATAAAATTTGGGTGGTTTATGTGTGTGTATTAATTTGCAGCGGTTTATCGTTCTGGTCGTGTCGTTGATCGTGACTCGTGCTTTGCAGTTCCTGTGCCGCGTGCACACCCAACCGGAAGTATAACGATGTTGTCTCTTGAGGTAGAAGGTAAATCCATTTATTAAAGCTAGGTCTGAAGCATTTCTTCTCTTCACCATAGTCACTAAAACGAATTGTAACTTTAAATAACCATTCATGGAAGTTTCACGAATAATAAACATATTTTTTAATAAAGCCAAAATTATTCACAAGGAAGGGCAAAAAATATTATTTATTGACAGCTCGGTTGGCTTTGTGGTTAGTGACCCTGACTTTCAAGCCGCAGGTCGTGGGTTCGAATCCCACCCAGGACAAACATTTGTATGCATAAATATGTCTGTTTGTCCTGTGTCTGGATGTTAATATCTATAATATGTTTGTATTTAAAAGTATTATATGTAGTATATCAGCTATCTGGTTACCATAACACAAGCTTACTTTGGAATCAGATTGGCCGTGTGTGAAAAATGTCCCAGGATATTTATTTTATTTTTTATTTTAATACAGACAAAAATTACACCGTTTAACACGTTCATTGATATACATTATGAATTATTTTTTATATAGATACCGGTTGAGAACTTAATGCATAAAACCAAAATATAAAGAAGTCGAAATATTTTTGTATTTCCTAACAATTTGTTATGTAGGTAGGGGAAAAACAAACCACAAAGACGTTTTATACTTTTTTTAAATACGTATAATAATGTAGAACTACTATATTCTAATAAATATTCCATTTCTTATGATAAATTTTGGCGGTGTATGCGTGTGTTCTATCATGCAGTGTATGATTCTGCTTGCTTGTTCGTCGACGGTGGTGACACGGGCCGAGCATTTCTTACTATGACTTGTACACACCCAATTGTATGTACCAAAATTTCGTTTATTTAAGTAAAACGTATATCCATTGATTATAACTACGTTTTTTCCATTGGGTTTCTTTACCAGCATCACTGTAACAAAGCAGGTACAATTTGTCTCTAACGTTAATCATCAGATCATATACATCTCCACCACAGGAGTACGAGCCTCCTCTAACAACGAGTAGGTTGTCTAGAAGTAATGAAACGTGGTACATGAAATGGAAATAAAACAAAATAACTATTTTAGTAACAAATATTTACATAAAGTAACTATATCATCAATAAATAAGTAGTTTTTTAATGCATTAAATAGACAAGTGTCAATTTATTTCCACCAATAAGTAACAGAGCTATTGCTTATCTTTTTGGGGACTTTCAATTCTGTAAAAGGCAAGAAGAATTTTCGATAGAACTCAAAATTAAAAGGCACAATGTATTGTTACTGGTTATATTTAATCTTCAAGAAGACATTGTATAAAGTACCTATTTATATAGGTAATATTAGTACTTACATATTAGTAAATATGAGAACCCTCCGGCTCAATCTTGCTTATAGGGATCCTTACGGGACCGATGGAGATACAGGGTTTCTATTCTACATTGAGTAACATTTTAAAAATAATATACCTATGCCTTAAAATATAGACTTTAATAATGGGTGACATAGAGGGTGAATGTCTACATAATCAGCAAAATTTAAGTTAGAAATCTTATTAGAATAACAATATATTAATTTACGTTTAACGTTCTGTGTACATAGAGTCGCCTGAATTCTGTAAAGACAGTTTAATATAGACGCCATTTTTTATTATGTACTCGGGTGGGGGGTGCGAGTGGTCCAAGCGGGACCGGGTGATCAGCCTAGTGCCGAACATGGTGGTGACTCGCGCCGTGCACTGCCTGCTCCTGCACCTCGTGCAAGCCCAGTAACTGGACAGCTTGGACTGGTTCTGTAGGTAGAACGTATACCCTTCAACTAGTGCCAGCAACTTCCCGTTTGTACTCTTCACCAGTGTCACTGTAAACAAAGTTTATTTTGACATCACTGCGTAATTTACCTGCAATCCAATGAAATGTCAATACCGAAACACTAAACCGGTATAAATGAAATTGTCTAAATTATTTATAACAAATGTATTTTAATTTAAAAGGTTAATAATGTATGAATAAGTACGTAGGTACCTACATGGTTAAAGACACATATAAAAAAACGTAATAGGTAATAACATTTTGAACGCAATAATATTTTTAGTATATTTGGCTATATTGAAGTCAGCCAATCCGCATTAGGCCCGCGTGGTGAACTATGGCCTAAGCTTCCTCGTTATTAGGGAGGGCTCGAGCTCAATGGTGGAGACATATATGTGCTGATGATGGCTCTTTTCAAAAGAGACTAGACAAGACTTATTTAATCATGAGAACAGGGAGTGGCTTGTTTGCAATAAATCCCATTGACGAGTGTATAGTTGGGTCGGGGGTGTATGTGGACCAACATTGCGCGGACAATGGCGTCCCGACTGGTCGTGAAGCGCGCCGAACACAGGCCGTTCCGCGTGCACGACCAGTTGCACGTCGTCTGGGACTTCCGCCGAAGATAGAACGTATACCCGTTAATTATAGCCAGCCTTTTACCATCCTGTTTTCTCACAAATATTGCTGAAAACATTGATTGATAAACTTGGTGGACTTAAGGTGGGTTATGCCTAACTATAAATATAAGAAACATTAAAACACTTCAACGCTATGTGAAAAACCATTTATCTAGACTTTGGGCCCTAATAACCCTTCCCTTTGTAGACAAACATATTTATTCTTCGCATAGTAGACAAACTTATTTATTTATTTATATATATGACAGGAATTAAGCGGTAAATAACGTTACACAGTGAAATACACGTCATGTTTTGTAATAGATTTATTATATAATATTTCATTCTAGGATACTAACGTAAACACATCACACACACACAAATGATTCTTGACTACCACACTAACAAAACTACTATCATAATATAGAAAAGAATTTGCGGCATTAAATTATGCTAAAGCTATATTAAGAGTAAGAATTGAATCATCTTAAAGTTTTACATAAACACCATTACGAATAACAAACGCTTTTGGCACATGGTTATGGAAGAAACATCCGCGTAAAACCGTTCCGGAGTCGACAGCCGCGCTGAAGCGAGCCCTGCACTTCCTGCCTGACGTGCAAACCCAAATACTGTACATTTTTGATGGACTCTTGCGACGATAGAAACTAAAACCGTTATGTAGAGCTAGGTCTTTGCCGTCCGCTTTCTTTACCATGTTACTGAAAAAAAGATTGCAATGTACATTTAATACCGTAAAAAGAACTCCTGCGCGAATAAACAGTTTGGCCAAGTGTGGCCGAGTACCAAGTAGGCACAGATAGAGCAAGGTATTATCGCCAGTGACGATAAACCTGGACCACGAAAGCCTAGAGGAACACTGCCATATTTTATCTTCTACTCTGTCGCAAAAATATTTGTACCCATCAATGATACTTACCTCTTATCTGGCAGTTGTCCTAATTCAAAACACTGAATTAAAAGTCACATAATCATAGGGTCAGTTTGAATATAGACTCGGGACACGAGTTTTTTTTGTTTATTTTTTTACAATAAAAGCATAGGTACGTAGTACGTTGCGTGTAAAATCAAATACTTTACAATTAAACTAAAGGTAAGGGTATCAAATGTAACAAATACAAAAGATTTCTAATTACCTATATTATTTGTACTATAATATAATATTTGTAAAATAAATTAATATAATATAATTTGTATAATAAATTAATTACAGCATATCCATCCAGTTTCGATTGTAGATGAAACAGATAGAAATTACCTATATGATCATTTAAAGAATAAGTTAAAAGACTATGATTTACAGGTGACTAGGTTTTCTTTTTTTATTTTCGGTCTAATAAAGTAAATGGTCGTTCAAATTACACATTACAAATAATCATAATACCTAATAATAAATACATTTTTATTTACCCATGTAATGGACAAAAACACCAAAATTTATCATAGTGACAACTAGCTCATATTGCTATGAAACAAGCAGTGTTTGTTGAAACCTCTTAGCTAAGGTAAGAATTAACCAGTAAACATGTACATTTTTATTAAATTTTAATGCAAACACCTTCGCGGATAATATATGCAGGCGGATCATGTAGGTGGTATAGCTGGGCGCGAACCATGACCCCCTCCTCGAGCGTGAACCGAGCTCGGCACAACGAAGTCTTGCTGCAGCGCCACGCAGTCATCCGCTCTGACTTCTTAGCTTGGTAGTACGTGAAGTTGTTGACAATAGCCACCGGTTTCCCAGACCTATTAACCGCCATAAACACTGGAAAACAAATAATGTGGTTAATCAGGATGTTTTATATACTACTAGTGGTCGGTCTACTCCCCGCGGTTTTACCCGCGTACCCGTAAGATGTCCTTTCTCAGGCTCTAGACTATCTGTGGTACCAAATTTTATTTATATCGGTTCAGTAGTTTTAGCATGAAAGCGAGACAAACAGACGGACAGACAGATATACTTTCGCTTTTATAATATCATTATCAGAAATTAAATCAGTATTTTTTATAAGGTTAAGTGGCGATAATAAAAAAATATTAATGTTCTTAAACAAAGTTTTATATTTAAAATATTTCAACAATGAAATAAAAATAAAACTGTCGTATACAGTTTTCCTTCAGAATTATTGGTGTTATTTTTACTAAGTATCATGAGTTACAGAGTTTATTTATTTTATTACTAGCTGCCTCCGCGCGGTTTTACCCGCGTAGTTCCCGTTCCCGTGGGAATACAGGGATAAAATATAGCCTATGTTACTCGGGGATAATGTAGCTTTCCAAAGGTGAAAGAATTTTTGAAATCGGTCCAGTAGTTTCGGAGCCTATTCATTACAAACAAACAAACAAACAAATCTTTCCTCTTTATAATATTAGTATAGATAAACCACTCATCTAGCAAATCTAGAAATGGAGTTTACAACATGGAACACAACATAGGTACACAATCAATTCATTTCCTGTAATTTTCCATGCAGATTTCTGGACAAATGTTAGACATAAGCCATGACTCTCACCAACATTATTATTTAACGAAATGGAATAGATTACTTATCAATCTAGATTAAGTATAAAACCGCTCATAGAACAGAATTTAAGTATTTATGTATTATCTTAGTACCTATATTTACAATTATAACATTTATTTAGGTATGAAATAAAAATACTTTTTATATATTTAATTTTCACATCATTTTATCTATTATTACAAAGAACTACTAGATTGTCTGCCTCTATACTTTATCTTCTTTAATCTTCTCTATTAGTTTTGAATTTTTTTTTATCATAGAAGTAGAGCGATCAGTAGACAGCAAATATTAGACAGTGTCTCAGCACTTGATGTACATTCCTTCACGGATGACGTATCTCGGTGGCTGATGGTTGTGTGGTTCTGCAGACCTGATGACGACCAAGTCCCTCGTGATCCTAAACCTCGCCTTGCACAGGCCAGCCCTCGAGCACCGGTACACATGCGACTGGGACGTCTTTATGCTGCAGTAATATGTGAAGCCATCCAAAATAGCAACTTGTTTCCCGCTCTGCCTCTTCGCCCATGTCACTATACCTAGTTGAATTAAATTAAAGGCTTTATCATTTATGCAATATTTGTTTATTGTTCATCGTTCAATATTTTGTACATTAATATCTCCGTAATCACATGTGTGCAATGATATTTTTCGTTCGTTATTTACTCTACGTGAGACGTAGCTGTAGACATCAAATTTGTCTTAATTTTGGATGTTTTTAAATCAAGATCTAAGTTTGGGACGGCAAACAATATAATGATTTTTTCTAGCGACACAACTTCTACCATTGTTAAGTACGGAAGTATAATAAAAAAATTAAATGGAACCAACATTTATTATTAAAACATAATATTTATAGGTTTTTTCTAAAGTATTCATAGCATTATTGTTGTCAAGTAAATATTAATTACATTATAGATTTATATTGCACACACAAATTTTACTATAAAAATGTTTTTAAAGTAGGTCTTGTAACGTTCATTTTACCTATTTGAAGTTTACAGTAATAATGTTAAACAGCATACATTTTAGTGCTAATGACAAACTTCGTAACTAAATACTTTAATTCCCTTTTGATTTGTGATTCTAAGTTCTATCTGTGGAAACATTTTAGGCCCTGTAGGTACAATACTTAATGCAAAATGTTATCTATGGAAACAACTGAGGTCCTCTACAATACTTCTATAATATGGAATATCCTTTACAGTTTTATACAGACTCCGTCTCGTATCACAAACCTGGGCGGTTCGTGGGTATGGTCTAAGTTAAACCTAATCACTTCCATGAACCTGTTGACAACGAAGTTTGCCTTACAAATCCCTCCTTTGGTACATCGATAGCAACTCGAGGTGCAGCTAGAATGCTTGAGATAGTACGTGTAGCCATTTATTATACCGATTCGCTTTCCTGATTTATTTTGCACCCATGACACTGAAAGAAACGAAAATAATTTTATATGTAATAAAGAATAGGTACTAATTACTAATAAATAACTAAAAAGTTTGTTTATTTGAACGTACTAACCTCAGGAACTAATAGTTTGAATTGGATTTTTTTTGTGTTGGATAGCCCAACTATCGAGGAAGTCTATATAACATCATGCTACGACCTAAAGGAGCGGAGTGTATTTTTTTGCAAAAAGAAAACAGTGATATGACGAAGCTGCGTGGGTCAGCTAGTAGGTAATAATAAGCTTAAAAAAGCCAGTTTCGGGACCATAGAAGTACATCATTCAAAGTTATGTTTGAGATAAGTGTATTAAATTAGTTAAGACATGTAAAATATTTTATTGTGTACAATTTACTTACATACTAAGGGTTTTCCTAAGCACCACCCTATTTAAAGTAAAATTCTTTCTTAAAGTTTATAAAATTTTTTGTCTCTCAGGGTCGCTCCAATGTGTTTGTGCTTTCAGCTACGTTTTATATAAGCAATTCTATTTTTAATTACTTAATAAAACAATATTTTTATGATGATTTTTAATCAAATTTGCTTTGTCTTTTGTATTGCTATTAGAATATAATATAATAACATCACTAGACGTGCGACCCTTCCTAACTAGCTAACACCAGCTGCCGTTCAGTTATAGGGGTACACAGAGAGGGTAGCATTTTAATAAATAGGTATTCGATTTTAAACTGTTTTAATACGGATATAATCATCATGTCAAAAAAGTTAGAAAGGCAAAAAAGACGTCTCAGTTACACAAGTTACCAAATAATTTATTCTCACCAATTTCATTTTATTATCACATGAACTAGACAAGATTACATGTCATCATCAACATCTTATATTCAATTGGGCAGGTAATTGGACATTTGGAAAACAGACTTTATTTTGTTTTGACCAGTATTTTGTACATTATGTTTAATCTACACTGGCATACATCACGACTTAATTATATTAGAGAATACTCTCTCTTTCCATTTAAACATATGACACAAAGATACAAAGATTAAATTATTTATACCTCAGAATCGATACCAACCAATCTGAGATTTGTGGAACCCAATGCATGCTAATATTTTCACAACAATTTAAAATATTCTCCGTTGCGTATGACATACGCTGATGGTAGATGATTATGGGTCATGTGCCCCTTGATCAATTCTCCTCCGTGGCTCAATATGAGTCTTGCGTTGCAGCTCCCCCATCGCGTGCACCGCCAGTGATTCGTACACCTCCCCTTAATACCACAGTAGTACGTATAGTCCTGTAGGATGACCAGCTGCTTCCCGGATCTGTTCTGCACGAATTGCACTGCAAATCATTGAGATGATAAAACGGCGGAAGATCAAAAGTAGTATAATTAGACATATGTTTATTAACACGTTCACGTGCGCCATCATTTTCAAAGACCTTACAGCTAGTGCTATAGAGACCTAAAGATCTCAAAGTAACCTATCCTTTGGTGCGTTTGAGACCTAATCAGTCTCCTAAAGATACAGTTTTGAAAATAATTAATATGTTCCCAATAAACAATGACATATATTTTGATGGTTTTGTGGGTGAAAGATAGCCTATTGATTTATATTTTGCTAGGTTCGCACGCAGTCCATTACTTATAGGCTTACCCAGGTGCTGACAGGCCACGGCTGCTTCGGCAAGTATCTTTGCCGGATCGGCCGTGAGACGGACGAGCGGTGCCACCACTGCCAGGAACTGACAGACACGGCTGCGCACACCTTGCAGTCGTGCCCGGCGTGGTCGGCACAGCGACAGGTGTTGAGGGCCGCGCTGGGAGCGACAAATATTTCGCTCCCGGCAATCGTCGAGCGAATGTCAGCCGACGAAGCGGCCTGGGAAGCCGTCGTCACCTATTGTGAGGAGGTGATGGTGGCAAAGGAGGAGGCGGAGAGGGAGCGAGAGGCCAACAGCCAGCTCGCATCCCGTCGCAGGCGCGCCGGCTATCGCCGCCGGCGCGACGATATGCGACCGCCGTAAGAGGGGCCTGCGGGTGGTGGGGAGGGCGACTCACCACCCGCGCAGACACAGGCCCAAGAAGGAGACGGACGCGTATTGTCCTGCGCGTCCGTCTAACGGAGGAGGGGGGCAACGGCCCCCCCAAAGGAGAGGTCCAGGGACCGATGCCGGCCGGAGCTGTGCGAAGAATGCGAAAGCGTACCCGCAACTCCGGCAACGGCGAGAAGGACACGGGGAGGTTTTAGTCCGTGCAAGCCGGACATAACCCGTCGCTGTGCCCTCAGCGGCGGGTATGCGAAGGCATTTCCTCCTCGAAACCAAAAAAAAAAAAAAAAAAAAAAAGGTTCGCACGCAGTTATGATACTTTAATAAACTACAAATACCATAAAAAAATTGATATCGATTGTATCTCGTACCGCAACCGAAGATAGTTCAATATACGGTCATATGTGTAGTAAGTAGTGATGGGAATAAAATAATATATCAGTTGTCGATTGAAAAAGTTTTAAGTAAATTTTATGCCAAGTGTTTTTCATTAAAACAAGATAAGCACATTGATTGCTTGCAGTGTGCGCAAATGGTAACAATTCTTTTAGTTTTTTTAGAAGCGTCGGTGCTGTTTAATGTGCGTCGTAATTTCTTATAACAACCCACACAACGTCTTTTTTTGTTGCCTCGTTGGAAAATGTGATTGGTATATCTTCCTTCAGGGAATTCTGTAATAAAATGCATTATATAAATAAACAGCATTTATAAAAACAACGCTGTCAGCGAAGTAAATGCGATGGAATCTAATTTTATTAGTTTTACCAATAGGGAAAAGTGAATTCAAGTGTCTTATGTATATTTTTGTTCTTAGGTTGTTGCTGCTTTTGAAACTATATGGTGGTTTTAACTTTGCAGAGCGATGTGATCCTTACGCGTAGATACACAAATATGTGTCTATTATTTTGAGTGCTCGTAGGCTACAGGGATGGGCTAGTGTATCTGCATTCCATTAGATATCATGTCACAACAAACCTGCAGGTTTTATGTGTTTAATTTTACTCGCTTGTTGTCACTGGAGTTGTAATAAAAATTGAAATTTTTGCAATAATAAGTGAATCATTCTGGAAAATTTTCGGCCTCCAAATGTTTCGATTTATTGATTCGGTCAATTATTTTTTAAAATTTTCTTGTCCTTATTTGAATTGTATATTATCCATGCGTTTATGAGTGCAGTACCAAATATACATTCCATCATCACTTTCCGATACCACTTTATCTTGATCTCATCGTAAAGTAGTATAGTATGTTGACATTTGATCTGAGAAGTCTATCCCTTTTTTATTATCATTATAAGTTAATATGCACATTGGCTTCCTGATCATTTCATTAGTTCTCTAATGTACCTGTATCTACTAAAGACGCTTTATGTGCTTTACAGGAAGATCATTGAAACTTAGCCTTTGAAGCCATTTAATAACTTTCATATCACTAGGCAGCATTTTCGCCTTTTTAAATTTTTTCGACATAAATTGCTTGGGAAATCTTCTTCGGTTTGATCTTAGCGTGCCACAGTAAAATGTTTTATTTTCTAAGAGTTCGTCTACTAAATCAAGAGAAGAATAAAAGTTATCGCCTACTAAAACCCATCCTTCATTTTCTAGACCCTCTATGAGATTATATTCAATGCATAATACAAAAGTCCTGCAAGAGATCTGATAGATCTCGTAATGCAGCGAACGTGGTAAAGGTAAATAAAACATGTTTAAAGAGAGCTTTTAATTTTATTGACTGGCATACAAACTTTACGTGTATGTGTAACCGGTTGCTTTAAAATAAACATAACATACAGATATTGCAAGTTAAAGTAAAGCTTGTAACATAAGGTTATTTTTCGTTGTTGTATCTTCTGTAGAGTATACGTGAAGAGAAATATAGCTAGTGTCGGTATTAGCAAAGTTCTACCCTATAATATCTACATCTAATATATAAAATTCTAGCGTCGCGGTGTTTGTGGTTAAACTCCTCCGAAACGGCTTGACCGATTCTCATGAAATTTTGTATCCATATTCGGTAGGTCTGAGAATCGGACAACATCTATTTTTCATCCCCTTAAATGTTAAGGGTAATCAACCCCAAATTTTTTTTTTTTATTTTAGAATTATTTTTTTTAATTTTTTTCTGATACAGCATTAGTAAATACATATAACCCTGAATTTTCAACCCTTTACAATCAACCCGTATTTTCCATCGCGATTTTTATTTTTAATAATTTCTTTCGTTCTAATAAACTGATAGTTACAATATGAATAATTATTTTTGATATTTAGATAACTAACAAGAATTTTAATTTAAAACATATTCTCTACATTAATAAACATTAATTTATTACCGTCATAAACATTATTTTATTGTTTATAACGCTTTCGATTATAAGTACATCCCCGAACACTTATAGTAGATAATTATTTTTATTGAACTATAAAATGTTTCCTACAAATAATATACATGGCAAAAGAACGTCTGCCGTTTCAGCTATAGAATATACCTATATAAAACATAGTCCGTTTTGTCTGTCTGAATGCGATGAACACAAAAACTACTAAACAGATTTCCATCCGGTTTTCACCAAGTTAAGGAGTATTTCATGTGGAAGGTTTTTATGTATAATACATCAATTTGGACCCGGTAGGTGGCGCTGGAGGGCAGAACGAAGTCTGGCGGGTCCGCTAGTCTTTTATATAAAATTGTAGCGTCGCGGTGTTTGTGGTTAAACTCCTCCGAAACGGCTAGACCGATTCTCATGAAATTTTGTATCCATATTCGGTAGGTCTGAGAATCGGACAACATCTATTTTTCATCCCCTTAAATATTAAGTAGTAAACCACCCCAAAATTTTTTTTTTTTCGATTTTTGAAAAAAAAACTTTTTTTAATTTTTTTTATGATACAGCATTAGTAAATACACATAACCCTGAATTTTCAACCCTTTACAATCAGCCCCTATTTTACCATCGCGATTTTTATTTTTAATCATTTCTTTCGTTCTAATAAACTGATAGTTACAATATGAATAATTATTTTTGATATTTAGATAACTAACAAGAATTTTAATTTAAAACATATTCTCTACATTAATAAACATTAATTTATTACCGTCATAAACATTATTTTATTGTTTATAACGCTTTCGATTATAAGTACATCCCCGAACACTTATAGTAGATAATTATTTTTATTGAACTAAAAAATGTTTCCTACAAATAATATACATGGCAAAAGAGCGTCTGCCGTTTCAGCTATAGAATATACCTATATAAAACATAGTCCGTTTTGTCTGTCTGAATGCGATGAACACAAAAACTACTAAACAGATTTCCATCCGGTTTTCACCAAGTTAAGGAGTATTTCATGTGGAAGGTTTTTATATATAATACATCAGTTTGGACCCGGTAGGTGGCGCTGGAGGGCAGAACGAAGTCTGGCGGGTCCGCTAGTCTATACTAATATTATAAAGAGGAAAGATTTGTTTGTTTGTTTGTTTGTTTGTTTGTTTGTTTGTAATGAATAGGCTCCGAAACTACTGGACCGATTTCAAAAATTCTTTCACCTTTGGAAAGCTACATTATCCCCGAGTAACATAGGCTATATTTTATCCCTGTATTCCCACGGGAACGGGAACTACGCGGGTAAAACCGCGGGGAGGCAGCTAGTCTTTTATATAAAATTCTAGCGTCGCGGTGTTTGTGGTTAAACTCCTCCGAAACGGCTAGACCGATTCTCATGAAATTTTGTATCCATATTCGGTAGGTCTGAGAATCGGACAACATCTATTTTTCATCCCCTTAAATATTAAGTAGTAAACCACCCCAAAATTTTTTTTTTCGATTTTTGAAAAAAAAAATTTTTTTAATTTTTTTTATGATACAGCATTAGTAAATACACATAACCCTGAATTTTCAACCCTTTACAATCAGCCCCTATTTTACCATCGCGATTTTTATTTTTAATCATTTCTTTCTTTCTTATAAACTTTTCAATATGAATAATTATTTTTGATATTTAGATAACTAGCAAGAATTGTAATTTAAATATATTCTCTACATTAACAAACATTAATTTATTACCCTACATAAAGCATTATTTTATTGTTTATAACGCTTACGATAATAAGTACATCCCCGAACACTTATAGTAGATAATTATTTTTATAGAACTAAAAAATGTTTCCTACAAATAATATACATGGCAAAAGAACGTCTGCCGTTTCAGCTATAGAATATATATAAAACATAGTCCGTTTTGTCTGTCTGAACGCGATGAACACAAAAACTACTAAACAGATTTCCATCCGGTTTTCACCAAGTTAAGGAGTATTTCATGGGGAAGGTTTTTATGTATAATACATCAATTTGGACCCGGTAGGTGGCGCTGGTGGGCAGAACGAAGTCTACCGGGTCCGCTAGTAATTATATAAATCAATTCATTAATCACCTTTTTAAGATAAAAATACACTATAAATAAACATGTCATATTCACATATAAATATTTTATATCGATTATCTTGTTAAATTTTCCTTTAAGTTTACCTTGTCGTGACGAAAACAAACACGATAAAACTCAATTTTTGTGCAGTCGTTAGTTATGCACATAGGTACCTATATACATATCAGCCTATATACATATTTACATACAATTCATTTATATTTTTTTATGGACCAAACAAAGCACGTTTTAATTCAAACTTGTAGTAATTTTATGATAGCAACGACGTGTTTTCGCAAAGGATCCATCATTGGTGCTGAAGATGGACGGTGCCTCGTGGTCGTGTTGGCCTGTGTACTTGGTGACGCGGAGGTTCTGTGTGGTGTTCAGGGATGTCTTGCAGCCCCGGTGGTAGAACGAGCAATACCATTTCCATTCGTCCCCTTTGGAACACTGCCGCCGGTTGTACGTGTACCCGTCCACTAGGAGCCATTGTCCCCTCTTCGATTTTAGCAGCCTACCTGAAAATAACCGATTAATCGTTACAGTTATATTATAGAGAAGGCGGAAAAACTAAGTGGGTATGCGATTTGAATTCTGTAGTTAAATAAATAATATATATATGAAAAAAATTGTACGGCTCTTGAATTTACCTTCTGAGTGCTAATAATATAAAATAGTTACAGAAAATATGTATAACGGAATTTTATAATTTTAGATAAGAAATGTATCCTTGGTTGTAGAGTTTTATTTGAGAGGCTTAAGAATTGAGATTTAAAAACATATAAATATTCGAATAAATGATTTTTAATATAAAAAAAACACTACAACTGTCATGATTATCATAATACAAAAAAAGCAATAACGAACCGCGTGATTTCAATCAAATTTTATAAGGTACATCATATTAATATGCGGTCGAAAATAAAGTAACTCATATTTATAAAGCAATGTGGACTATTTATGACGTCAAATTAAGTAGACCATGTAATAATTCATATAAAATGATAATTTATTCGCCAAATCTTCTATATCAACCCAATGTAGCGTAACAATCAATGAGTTCAACCAAAAAATTAAATAAATTCAGGTTAACACTATTAAAAAACAAATAGCCATAAAACAAAAAAATATTTACGTAAAACTAAATGGTCATATGAGAAATAATGTAAAATATTAAAGGAGGTACAACTTTTAAAAGTGATTTTATTCAGTGCATTTACAGCTACTCGTATATACAATTATTAAAATAGAAGAGTCTCTGACAGTATAATCTAATGGGTATCTAAAATCGTCAATTATTTCATCACAATTTTCATTCCTTTTCGTAGCACAAACAAACTATCAGAATAATACACAATATAATACATAACTTAATTATTATCTATTAAATACCTATATTTGGATATTTTCTTCAAATTCAAAGAAAATACTATATTCTACTTATAACGAAAACAATTTTTTAAATAGTAGGTCCCGTTTTTAAGTACATTTTTTTTTATTATACTGAATGTATTTTATTTTTACGATATATATTTTTTTATTATTGCCTAATAGATGACATAAGAATGATAAAACTCCAAGACTAAGTTGTAAGTAGTAATACCTTGTGCTACCAATATTTAAGCCAGATATATTTTGTTGATATAATAATATGTATGAGTAATGAAGTAATTTGGATGTAAACTTTGGTGACATCAATAAACATCTTATTTCTATAAAAAAATATCCAACATACTATATCTTATGGAATGCATCATTACAATTAAATACATTATAATAATTAAACAATAAATATATTATTCAAATCAAACTACATTTTATTTAAATAACAACACAACAAACAATACAACTATGTGAAAACCAGTGAAATAATTGTAAGAAAAAATAAAACAAACAAACATCTTAAGAACTATGAGTAAAAATTTATATGTTTTAAACTAGGCGTGATTCTTTGAACTACAGAATACTTTGCAACCAAGCATTCCTATAAGCCTTCTAAAACGTATTTTAACATGAACTAAAGTGCAGTCAATCAACCTCTTTGAGGTTGACTGGACATACATTCAAATATATCTTACAACACGTAATACGCACCCATTAATTTTTTTCTCATAAAATGTATAAATATAAATATTCTTTCGTCAACCAAACATTGAAAACTGAAGAGATTTCATCCAATCGTGTTACTACTCCTCTTTCTGTATATCTAGCTATACCTATAGCAGGCACATACATAACAAGAATTACCTTTACCCTGACCTTCACTTGCGCCTTAAAATGGTCCCGCAGTATTAAAAGTTTATACTTCTATGCATTTTTTTATACTTCAATTTCATAACGGAAAAAACTGACTTTATAATAATTATGGTTAATTTATCAATAATTTATATTTTCATATCTTAATTTTTTCATTTACAATCTCATAATTTTGGCTCACTAATATCGTAGATCAGCGGCGTAAACGGTTTAAAATTTTGGACATTTTTGGCCGGTACTCAAAAACAATGTACCTACCTACATAAAACTAAGAATTAAATGTAACAGGGTTAAATTTTACCATTTTGGTACAAACAATAGAACAACATGAAATAAATATAATTTTAACTTTTAGACCTCATCTGCAGTAAAGGTATTTGTTTGTAATACTAGGTGTGCGAGTGTAGTCCGGTAGTAGACACCACGACGCCGTCAATAGTGACGGCCGACACCTTGCACTTGTGCTTGTGTTTCTTGGAGCAGGTCCACCTGATCCGGTTGCCGACGAGGGAGCGCGAGTGCCTGAAGAACTTGTGACCTCCAATGAATATGTTTGTGGACTCCCGGCAGAAGCGATCCCTCAACAAGGCCGCCATAAACGCTGAAAAATTATTATAGATAATTTCGTTGATAAAATATCAGCCGCTTAAAATATTCAGTACTATTTTTAAATACTGATATTATGAACTAAATCGTACCCTTAATTAGATATATGCTACATTATCCGGTAAATAACTAAAAAAACAAAATTATTGATTTAGAATTATTTATTTACGAAAGGGTTGATAATTTTCTGTCTGAACTTTGTGGAATCCACTAGCTTCATTTCTTGAAAACTGATATAAGTATTTGTTATTAGTATCCAGTTTTATATATACAAGAAAATTTAAATTCGTTTAATAATAATAGCCACAGAACACAGAAACCTCTGCTATCTTCTTTACATGAAGATGATGACTTAACAATGCTTAGATCATTAGTGGTTATGCTCATTGTATGAAGCCAGGACATTTTCACCGTAAGTGATGACAGCCGCCTTGCAGCCGTGATGTCGCCTTCGACACCTCCAGTAGACTTTACCACTGCTCTCCGACAACTTATTAAAACCTTTTCCATTCACATACAACACTCGTCTGCCTTGATTCGATGTACCAAATAGATATTGATCAGCTGAAAACGTTTAACAATGTATCGACCATAGTTTACACTATTAAATCATGAATAAACAAAAGCATCAGGAAGCATTGTCTAGGCTAAAAAATGTGTTCACAGTGTTATTAACTATACCGGGAATATCATCACTTTCAGGTCAACTTTCATAATAAAAAATCCTCATCAAAATCGGTCCATGCGTTCAGGAGCTATGATGCCAAAGTCACTTTTAAAGGTACACATTACGGCCAAACTTATAACATCCCTGACACAATACATATCCAATGTATTCTCCCAATCAACTTCCGGTATTCATGAAACTTAGCTCTATCTCATATTGAAACCCAATCTAACATTACACATGAGTTAACTCTCAAAAAATGTTTACATGCCAGTTATTGGCAGAATATGAAGTCTTTGAATTTTGTATTTATCACCATTTCCACCATGTTCTTGGATATAAAACATGTTATTATTATTATTTACTATTGGTTCCCCGCGGCTTTGCCCATGTAGCCTATGTCCTGTCTCAGGCTCTGGATTATCTGTGTACCAAATTTTATTTAAATAGGTTCTGTAATTTTAACGTGAAAGCGTAACTGACAGACAGACAGAGTTACTTTCGCATTTAATTTTAGTATGGATTATTATAACAAACAGGGAATAAAGAAGAAATTGTATAACAAACAATATCATATACTTAAATTTGTATTTGAGATTAAAAAGGGTGCCTGTGATAACATTAAAAAATTATAACATAACGGTAAAATTGATAAATGTTGAAAACTTATAAGCATTTCCAACCACACCTATTTAAATAATAAACAAATATTATGATTGATTTACAGATATTTCATTAGAACAGTATGATTATTATTACATAAAAAATTAAAAGAAACACACTTACCTACTTATATTTATTACGTACATAATTATTTGAACAGTTTTACCTATCTATATAAAAGGTCAAAAAAACACGTTTTAGTAACAGGCTTACAACATGAAACTAAAAGATGTCCTAGTTAATAAATCTACCAGTATTTTACCCCAAGTTTTATATCATTCGGATAAAACTCTAATGATGCTTTAACTTTTCTAGAAAGGCCATAAAACTTAGGATTTAGCTAGTCATCCTAGTAATATTAGAAATGCGAAGGTGTGAGTATGTTTGTTACCATTTTACGCAAAACCTGCAAAACGGATTTGGATGAAATTTATAATTATGTATTAGTTTATAACCTGGATTAACGGATAGGCTACTTTTTATCCCGGGAAAATTGAAAATCTCCCGGGAACGCGGTGAAAACTAGTACTTAATTGAAAATAACATTTACACAGATTCATATTCTCATTGTTTGTGTTTAAATTGGTTACTTCAAAAATAATTAATAATTAAAGTATTTTTTAATAATAATATATAAAAAAAATCAGCAGTTCACATCAGTCATGGTTATGAGTGTCATTGTAACGTACAATTTCTCCGTCTATAGTGACCGCGTTGGACTTGCATCCGAAGTATACCCTCTTGGCACACCTCCACTCTGACTTAATCCCTGTCCGCCGCTCCAGCCTGTACTGTTTCTTGCCGATCACCAGGATATCTCGCCCTCGAGCCGATTTCGTGAAATACACTGAAATGTATAACTCGATTAAATATTGTACTATGAAATATTGTTTTTAAGTTTAGGGTTCACATTTTCCATAATTGCATGCCGGTAAAAAAGTAATAATTAAACTAAGCTCGAATGTACTGTTTAATCTTCTCAAATTATAGTTACTAGTTTCAGTTCGAAGAAATATTTAATCATAAATGTTATTTTACACTAAGGCACAAAATAAAACTAATAAGTTAATATACGATTATGATATTTGTCAATAAAATCCTTTTTTTTTCATGTTCATTCGTAATAGGGCAGTAAATTACTAATGTATATGATTATGTTGATTTTGTGATCTGATGATGACAGTGTCGATGGTGATGACGAAGGCAGGGCAGCCGGCGGTGTTCCTGATGCACCTCCACCTAACCTTCAACCCCTCGTGCTGGTGTACCGTGTATACGCTGCCTCCGAGGTTCAAACAACGTTCCCCACTTGCTGTGTTTCCAAAGTAAGCTTAAATTATATAGGTGTAAGTTAGACTTGGAAACGAGTATACTTAATGGTAATTTTTTTCTAATACCACTAAGGTGGCAAACAGGCATACGATCCCACCTGACGGAAAGCGGTTACCGCCTATGGAAGGTTGCAATACCAGGGGCGTCACTCACGCGTTGCCGGCCCTGTAAAACTCTTTTCGCTCCCTTCTTGAAGAAGCTCATGCTGTACGCCGTGGTGGCGGGGGGCTCATTCTACAACCTGAGTGTCCTCTGAAACTGCAAGGTTCAACTCCGAGACCAATTTGGTTCCAGAGTGAAATAATTGAACACATACATATTTCGTTTACAGAATAAGGTGCAATGTTAAAGATCATATAATAAAGCGTTTACAATATCGAACAGAATCATTATTTAATTACTAAAAGTTTGATTACAAATACCAATAGCCCACAAAAAAATACTCTTTAATATTTTTTATTATGATTATGTAGTCCACGAATCTTGAGTACACTCTCTCCAGTAGTTAGTACAGTCACTTTACATCCCTTTTTTTTCTGAGTGCACACCCAATGTGTGGTGTCACCGCTGCTCCAAGTTCTATTATGCACATACATATAATCATCTATAATCAGCTTTGAACTGCCATGTGACGTTGGTACAAAGATTGGAACTGAAAGGAAAAATTACATTATGTATTTAATTATATTTTCTAGTAGTTGAAATCTTAAAAACAACTTATACCTTTTGCCTTCATGTATGATAACTGCTTATCACAAAATGGTTACATAAAAATAAAATATTATTAATTTTTTTTTTTTAATATATTTCTATAAATCAATGATAAAGTAGATATTACATAGGAATTCTCGGCATATTGAATAAAACATTTAGCAAACGGGCTTACTCGATTTCCTAAATTGTTAATTACAAACAGTATTACATTTATGTTTGCGTATAAAAAGGTTTATTATTCCAGTATACTTTCCAAAAGACATATTCAAATGTTAAAGTTTTTTTATTACAATATCGACATTTTACATAATATTCAAGAAGGATGTTGAAATTATTTCATAAATGCTTGTTCAGTGGTTATGGCATCCCTTTACCAGGATGACTTCGACACCAAGCGTGATGATTTGGGCTTGACAACCTTTGCTCGTTCTCTTCACGCAAGTCCATTTATTTCTCCCTGCGAGTCCTCTCGACCTCAAGTTATATCTATGGCCGCACAGTACAACAACGGATCCTCCAAACTTCGTTGCAAAAAATTCCGGTTTCATCATTCCTAAAAGACAACCGTAGTAATACAAGTCAAAAATAAAGTCATCGTAAGAAATACGTAGGAAATTACGATTAGGTTTGTCGTTATATGTGGTGTATATATATATAATTATATATATATTTTTTCCTATTATTTATAGTTTTAATAGTTCCTCTCCATCCTAATCACGTTATAGAGATCACTATAAGCGGGAAGGTCACCCATTGAAACACTGTTTACTTGTTTTTTTGTATGTTTTATTGTATGTGGTGTAATAATAAAGTATTTATCTATCTAAATTAACCAGGAGCCATAGCGACGACGCTATGCTTGGCGATCTCGTAGGTAATGCTACGGTCGGCGCGGGCGTAGCAATATCGTAGAGTAGCGTTCAATTGAATCAATTCTATGTCCTCGTATTCATACGCAAGCACTTCTAACAATGATATTAAGAAAATAACACACAAAAACATAAAAAATATACAAATCGTCTTAAACAGTAGCTGTCGTTGTAGGTACTTGTTTAATAAGTCTATCATCGCCAAGGGTATTGGAAATCGGCTTCGATTACTTCATGTTTATTCACATTTATTTATTTATTCATTCACATTATATTTAGCCATCAATACGTAGTTTCTGATGGCAGTCGTTCGAAACCTAACCCATGCATACTCCCCGCGTACATCCATCCATCCCATAATCCTCAAAACTTCAATTTGGTCGCGCTACTTTGCCTCCAAATATGATCCTGTACTCGAAGGTTCATGGGTATGAGTAGATTTAAATTTGATGACTTTTCCGTTGGCCGTGACAGCTGATGCGAAGCAGTTTTTGGACAAGCGCTGGCTACACTTCCACCACACCTTTTCACCGTTAGACACATTCCTGGAGAATCGAAATCCTTGTATGAACAGAAAACAGCCTTTGTAGTCTTTGTTGAGTCCTGGAATATATATTTATTTGTATTAGCCAAAATTTATATTGTAAACGCAGTCGTATCTTATTAAACAAAGTTTCGCTGTTGTTTTATTTATTTATGCTTTGTTTTTCTCTTGATATTGTAAAATATACTTCACAGGGTATTCCCAAATGTAAAGCAGCTATTGTAAGGAAAAACGAGTTACATACTTTTAAATGTTTAAATAAAGAAATATCACTAATTAAATGAAGGTGTAACAAATAAAAGATAAGTCGAACACGGACTAATTTATATTTTAATCAGTGTTGCGATTACAAAATAACGTTATGAGGAACAAACATTTGTTTCTGTAGCAAACATAAATTACTACCTACTTCTAGCCAATTTTCTAATTTGCAACATAAACTTTACACCCAATAATTGTCATTATTTAATAACCGTACATGTGTGTGTTGAGATTTGATTTTAACTAAGTGATCATCTATGGTCATGAGAGACGCATTACATCTGAAGGCACTTCTGTTGCTGCAGATCCACCATGTTTTACTACCAGAAACCACGTTCTTTGTGTAACGGTAACCGCAGTACCACAAATGTCTACGGCCGTTATTCTCTTCGAAGGTCACTGTCGAAATATACAAATTTAAAATAAGTAGGTAATAATAACGTCGTTTCCGTTCAAAATGTTTGTTCAAATCAACAAAATAAAATTAGTTAGTTAATATAACTGTCCATAAAAATAAATATCTTCAAACGCCTGAATAATGTTTGACTGTTCCTAATGAAATGCTTGTATTTTCTAGTTCTAAATTCTGCCGCAACATTAACATTTTTGGTCGGGCTTTACTTAATGCAGGTACACTTGAGCCGGTACATACGTCTAAATTGTAGGCTAGACTTCCAAATTCCTTCTGGGTTTAGTTTTACCAGCTTAAACTTATTAGGTTAATTGAATAAATGGTTTTGAGTTTTGTTTTCCTTTTTGGGATTGGGTGTTTATTACTTTGTTATAATGGTAGTAAAAAAGGGCTTGCCCAAAGACATCATAACAATTAGTCGTCGTTTCTTTTGTTTAACAACAATTAGTATAAGGGCTGGTCGGCCGATTTCAAAGGCATCGCACGTGTGGATTTTTGGGGAATTTGCCGGATAGATTTAAAATGGAGTTTCAATAGCCTGAGAACTCAAAAGGGGCTTGCGAAGACTTTGTTTCGTGAAATAGTTTTTGTAACACCAAATTTTTAAACCTTTCTAGGTATTCTTCTTAATTGTGGAGGATAATATTTAACAAAAAAAAACAGATAAATAAGAAATGTTACAGGTTGTGAAAGTTCGTTTAAAGTTATTTATTAGATTTAGTGAATTAATACGCTATAATTGGGTTGAGTTTAGTAGTAAAAAAACTAGATGGGCAGACGATGTCAAAAAAGTAGCTGGAGCAACATGGCAAAGAGACGCCAGATACCAGAGAAATAGGAATCCCTAGGGGAATATGGCCTATGCCAAAGGGCAAGCGGATAATGGTACGGATGTCGAGGAATAGACTATGATTAATATTATTTGTAATTACCATATAGAATTAAATATAATTATTTTTGTAATTGATGTAAAAATAATGCATGTAAATTTTGTACCAATAATATTGAAGAATTATATATGAGTGATCATATGTTAACTAATGTACCTAATTAATTTATTATTCAAAGAAATAAAGGCTAGTTGAATTAGAACAAATTTTTGAATTTATTTGGTTCTCAGGAGTTGCTACTGTTTTTTTCCAATAAACGAGTAATAGGTAATGCAATGATCATACTGGGTTAGCCTATACTACTCTAATTGGCGATTTAGATTTCGCAAATGTCTTAAAAGTAGCTTGAGAGATGTTAATCGTGGTAGGTTGGTGTAAAGTGAATTGTTTTTGAATTTATCCGGATCTCAGGTATTGTTGCTGTTTTGCCTATTAATAGAGTGGTTAATGGAATGATCTCACTGGGTTATTCTCATCAGCTACGCAAGCTAGGTTGCTGGGCTACTGGCGGCACTATGCACAATACTCGATACACAATGGACAATACACAAGTTACGGCACGGAAGGGTCTGTGTGAAGCGCGTTATAGTTTTGGCTCGGAATGCGCGCGCGGTCCCTTGGCCAGATGTGCGCACGACCGCTCTCGACTGTTGCCAGAAGCGAACTAGCTCTATGTAAACAACATAAAATGATTACCTATAATTAAGTGAGCACAAGGCATGTTATCTGTAGCATCTTTTTTAGTTTTAGATATGTGTTTCATTTATTGGTGATCCATAATAAATATATAAATAAAAGTTCATTAATTCTTTAAGAAATACTAACTTTAGTTTATCACATAATACCTCATTAAAGTCTATCAACCCATGGATTTCTCTTTTATTGTAATAGATATGCGTTATCTGCTCAGGGGCAAAAAGTTATATATCGATGTGCAGTTTCACAGGGTTTTTTAAGGGTTATTAAAGATACCAAATTTCTAAAAAATCCTTTTATTCATGACAATGTCTATTGGATATTCTTACAATAGTACCGTCATAGGTCACGATTGTGACTCGACATCCATTCGTGATCTGGTTACAGTACCAGTAACGCCGTAAATCGTTGCTGCTCTCTTCATACTGATTGAACATGTGTTTACCAAACTGCCTTGAACGTAGGCATTTAATCGTATTCCGGGTAGGTTCTGGAATTAAGAAGAACTTTAATTATGAAGCTGGAGGATACCGTCATCTATAAATTATTTCTTTTATATTTTATATAAAAATGATATAGGTAATTTTGAAATGTAATATTTTAATAAAAAAATTAAACACCAGTCACTATTATACATAATAAATCTAAAGTCTGAAGTCCGAAAGATTCCTTTTTATACAACATACCTACTAATTTATATCTAATCCTCTTACTAAATTAAGCATACAACGATCATGATAAAAGCCCAACATAACAAAATGCATTTCATCCCAATAAAAAATACTACTTAAAAATAAGTAAGTTTATTACAATATGTATTTCTTAGTGATTTGTTTATATTTTATCTTTTGGTAGGTATATGTAATACATTATTCTATTCCACTCTAATATTAAATTTTTCACGCCGGTTTGTTTCGTGGTTACCATAACAAAGTATCTGGCAGTGGGTACTTCCCTCAAATCAAATGTCAATCAAAATGTTACTTCGCACAAATCATGTGTGAGCATGTTGATTAGTAATCTTTATAATTGTATTGTCGTACGTGGTGACGGAGGCGCGGCATCCCTTCCAGGACTGGTTACAATACCAGTAACATCTTAGTCCTTTGCTGTTGATCAAATTGAATGAGTACTTCCCAATCCTCATCTTTTGTTTGCCAGAGTGTGTATTCATAAAAATTGGCTCTGAAAAAAAAACAAAAGTAATATACGATATACCTATTATGACCATTGTACTATTATAATTGTTGTTCTATAATTTAACGCCATGTTCATGTGTATATTTGGAAATAATTTTGTAGATTCGGCTACCATAAGCCTTATTTAGGTAAAATAATTGAACTTCGTATACTAAAATAGATCAACGACTATGATTCGAAATGATAAACGTATAAGTATGGTGAAAAAAAGGTTTAAAAAATATGGAATATACCCAACAATGTTGTATTTAAATGTGAATTAATAATGTGTTCTATAATTTTAAATCTTTTTTTAAAGTTTTTAACATGTTTAATCTGCTAATAGGGACGATAATGAAAAACGAGAAAATTTTAGTACACTGTATTCGAGGTAACATATAAGATGTGCAAGCACGCACACATGTGTAGGAGAAATTTACAATACCTAAGTCTCACATCCACACCAACGTAACAAACCAAAAATAAAAGAGTAAATATCAATTATGAGTGTGCTCGTTTTTTATGCATACAATTGTGTTATCTATGGTAATGACCGTAACACGACACCCTGAACTTTTCTTACAGCATCTCCAGAACTTCTTCGGTCCATCTAGACCCCTCTTTATATAATTAAATCGTTCATTTCCAACACATATCATGGGTCTCCCGTAACGTGAGGTGCTGAAAAACGGTTCTGTAAACAATATTTATTTGTTCTGTCAAAATTTCATTGAAAACGAAACCCCAAAAACCACGCAAAATCTTAACTGTCATCATTTAATGTTTTTTTTTAATAAACAAATTCAAAATACTCCAACCTCAGACTCCAACACACCTTATACCAATTTACCGAGAGAGACGGGAGAATAAACAAAAAAAAATCTGATAGGACAAATCAAATAAAATAAAATAAATATATTTTTAATAGCATAACGTATTACAAGTCACAGACACTAAGAATTAATTTATAAATATCGATAGTGACATTTATTGCTATGCAACATCATTATATAAGCCTCTTTCCTAATGTTGAAAAGAGTGAGGAAGGATTTTATTTCTGACATTTTCACCGACACTGCACACTTTGAAAGGCACATTTTCCTTCTCTTTTCATCTTATTGAATATGATAAAGTAACACATTATTTATTACGTTCACACTTGCGCTTAGAATATGGGTGCGAGTAAAATGGGGTATTTACATCGATATATATGTACTACGTACTAGATAGGGCGTTCCGAACACTCGCTTTTATCAACTCAACTGAACTGCAGTCCCCACACCCGACTTTAGTGTGGCTTCGACATTCATTCAGTGCGGGTGCGCACGGAGCAGCGTTAATAACAACGATAATCCGAATCAAAGTGGACCCTGGACGAAAATAACTAGTCAGTAGTCAACTAAGTAAAATTACTTCCTGTTTAAGTGAATTAATAGGTGATAATTCCGTAATTCCAGAGTAGAAAAACAATTTATCTATTTAAATACCACGCCATTCTACAATCATATACTAAAACGTGCAGATGTTCCCTTAAAACTGGTTGTAGGTAAAAATATGTAACTGAACACAGACTTGATATGTTTTTTTAGAAAGGTTTTAATTTGATTAATTGTTAATGAGTTTTTAATTAGTAGTGATAGTTTGATATTTTGAATATTTGTTTTATGTTAATTCAAGCCCTGGCCCGTACCTCTGAGTACTCATTTAAGCCATGTGAAGTCCGCCAATCCGCACTAGGCCCCCCTAATATTAATATAATACATTTTGAAATCGAGTTTTATTCTAATGAAGTTTAGAAGGTAAAAAAGATGTGTCACATCTGCGGTGTGAACTCTATAGGGACGACATCTTAGTGTAGTTAACTGAACGAAACGCGTAAGCGCCATGAAATTTGCGGCGCTTACGACGTTTTGGTCGCGAGAAAACTATACTCTAAGCAATCTAGCGCTGTATCTTTTAAAATAGTTTGGTTAGTTGACACAGCTTTATACAGCGCTGCAGCGAACTTTAGTTCTAACTCTTACCAGTTTTTAAACAAATGTTTTACATGAACGTTCTTGTCTATCGCTATACGTCGATGGGTATTTATGAATGGGCGTAGCAGTATAAGCAAGTAGGAAAGCGCCGATTGTTATATACTTGTTTAATTAATCTAATTACAATATTAACTATATTGCAGATCTTTACTTTGCTTAATTATAATTTAAAAAATCAAGTGTGTCTTTATATTGCAATTATTATTTAACAAATTTCAGTTTTGTGCTTATAAGCTTTAGGTTTAAATGTTTACAGATTATATTAATCGGTTCGTTGCCATTTACTGGACGTTGTGTGAATGTGTTCATTAAGAACTTGAACTACGACGTTGTTGACGGTGTAGATCCTGGCTCGACATCCGGTATTCTTCATGGAACAGCTCCATATCTTCTTCAACCCAGGACTGCAGGCGTGGTTTTGGTTGAAACGATGATTATTGAATATAATTACTGGTCTACCGTACCGGGAAGTGGTGTATATAATATCTGTAAAATATTACGTTTTCTTTATAAATGGTATACACTCGGAAATACTTATTTATGTTAAACTTTTGGCAAATATTCACCGATTTCTCTTTTAGTGATTATGAGTGCAGTCGTATCTAAGAATTTGTGTACCGAATGAGACGATGGTGGCCCTGCACGATGACCTCCTCGAACAGTACCACGTCACTGTCCCACATCTACTCCGACTAACCATATTAAAACGATAGTCACCCATACTAATTAATGGTTTACCATAACGCGAACGCGAAAATACCAGCTCTGAAAGAGAAAACATACGTTTTGTGTTCATTTATTACTTGAAGTCATTATATATTATGTTAAAGAAAAACTAATTTATAGAAAAACAATTGTCAATAAAAAATATTTATGAAGTGCCAAAATAAAATAGTAACGCATACTTGTATAAGCACCAGTTACAAGAAACATTTTACAGATTATTTATTTTCTAACATCTATGTTGTGCTACTGTGGTATATACATGTTAATATTTCATATTAATTATAATTTAAAATATAAAGTAATAACATTAATAAGCTAGTGCAGGTTGATTAGCAACAGACCATCATTGAAAACAATAAATATCAGTGGGTATGTTCGGTTTTTTGTTTAATAATGATGTCGTTGAAGGTGGTGATGGAAGCTCTACACCCGGAGCTGACTCTGCAGCAAACCCAGAACGATTTCGGTCCATTACTTCTATTGTTGCGATTGAATCGGTAACGCCCCATTTGTATCGCCGGTTTCCCATACCGTGAAATCGTAAATGTCGGAACTGTAAATATAATTTAAAAATATAAGTGTTGATCTAAGAATTGTAAAGGTACATCTTTGTAATATTCCCAGCGAAATCTATACTAATACTTATATAAAGCTGAAGAGTTTGTTAGTTTGCTTGAACGAGCTAATCTTAGGAACTACTAGGTCCTATTTGAAAATAAATCTATTTCAATGTCAGATAGCCCATCTTTTGTGAAAGGCTATATGCAATATATCTTCACGGAGCAAGAGCGGAGCACCCATAAATAATATTTGAAAATCGGGTTGTTTCTTCCTTTTGAGAGCTTACGTAAACGAAGTCTTGGGTTAAAGTTAGCGTTAGCTCAAAATAACTATTACATGCGCACGAAGTCGCGAACAAAAGCTAGTTTACAATTTAATGATGTCCACATTTTAATGTGTCATACCCGTTTTATAATGGACCATCTTGATAACCGATATAGCCACAATAAAGTATTTAGTGCTACTGGTTCAGTTTCCTTTTATAAACAACTGATCGTGGCACGCCCAAAATCCTTCGGTTTGATTTCAATGTTCTGCCAGTTAATACAACACAACTTAAAATTACAATTTCCATTTAATTTCGATTCTATCACCAATAAAAACCATCTTGTAACAATAAGTCAAGTTACATAGAATAGCAATTTTTTGCTCACTTAATCTGTGCTATATTTACATATACTTATATTTAAATAAACTGTAGGAAATAGAGGCTGTTTATTTAACACTGTTTCATGTCTGGTCCATGGAAATGAGATTCTAATACATTATTTTTTATTTCAATGGCAAGACTTTTCCCATATTCCCTTAAAATACACTCTGGTATCAACTGTTGATGGGTCATCAAGTTAATGATTGTGTTCGTTCTTGAAGGATATGATGGATTCTCCGAAGGTCTTGACGGAGGCGCGGCAGGTGTTCCTGCTGCAGAACCAGGTGGCCTGCCGACCCCCACTCCGGTTGTTCTTGTAGTAACGGTAACGTCCCACGACCAGCGCTGGCCCACCATATCTTGTTGTCGTGAAGACAACATCTGGAATTACACACATAATTATAAATTGAACCTTTTAGCTGACACTATAAATCTTATAATCATAATTTCGCTGCTGCAATTGAAAAAAAAAACAATTTTTTTTTTTTATTTTATGTTCAAGGATTTTGGATCCTTCAGCGTTTGCTTAACAAGTGGTCAATGATTATGTGATAAATTGCATTTTATAATAATATTTTCATATGTGGTAACGTTGGCGCGACACTTGTGATGTTTAGCGCCGCAGCAGTACCACCAGGTCCTCTCGCCGCTGCTCTTGTTCCGCATGAAGCGGTACTCGCCGACTTGCAGTATCGGGTTGCCGAACTGCGATGTCGTAAACATGACTGAAAAAATATTCTAATTAGAATAGTTATTTGTTATACAAGAGTGCAAAGTTGCTTTTTAACCGCGTGTTCAATTTTGATGACCGAGCAAGCGAAGGATTCTAAAATTTAAAAATAGAATCCTGAGCGTTAGCGAGGGAATCAAAAGAGCACGAGGTGAAAAATCTTTGCACTCGAGTGCAACACGTAACTTTTCATTCCACCTCAGCGAGGAAATGACTAAATGCAAAAAAAAAAACGTTTACAATCACAAGATAAGTACACTTTTATTTCAGTTTAGGTATTAATTACTACATTATGACAGGTAAGTATTACAGAATAATCTTTAAATTATAACAAAATAATACTAAGGTATAATTAAGAAAATTTTAAAGTAACGTTGCTACAGTTATTTAAATTGAGTGTAATATTTTTTTTTAATTCACAAACTTAGTGCACACGATGTTCCAAATTCAATTTACTTTATCCTCCAGAGAATAAAAACGGCTTTTCCACTCAGATATTGAAGATTAAAAATACTCTTTCCGAGATGGTGGGATGAAAAAATAATTATTACAAATACCTTGACTGCGGTAGTATGTACCCAACTTAACTAAACTTAATTTGGTCGAGTACTTCGTATTTTTTTTTGGTCATAAATTTTGTCAAGTCTCTTACTGTGATTCGGTTAGAAGAAAGGTATTACCAATTTTTTTAAATCGGTTTACCACATAGCGATATATTATAAAAGATAAGATGTATATTCTAAAACTATTACAAAAAATAATGGACAACGTAAAATGAATTAGTATAGATTTGTTCGACTATCATGAATTCCATTTATTATTCTCTCAAAGAAAATTTTTATTGTGATACAGATTATGCACATAGAAAAATGCCAATTTTAATAAAAAGTTAACTACAACGTATTTTTAATTTGACATAATATGGTCATGATTTATTTTTAAGCCACACTGATATATAAATATATCAATCCAACTACCTAGTTAAAAAATATAGACACGTGTCGACTTCAGAACCTCCTCTGGTTAAAGAAGCTAAATAAATCAGTGATTATGTTGATTCCTCGCGGAGACAATGACGTCATCGATGGTGGTGAGTGACGCTCGACATCCGTGCGAGCTCCACCTGCTGCAAGGCCAGGAACCCTTGGATCCTGTGCTGCTCGTGCGCCGGTAATATCTATTCACACCGATCTGAATGACTGGCTTCCCTCGTTTCGACAACAAGAATTCTGGAACTGATGAATACAAAAACCTCTCAATATGGCTTCTTTATATGCATGGTATGATAACAGCTGTCATTATCATAAATATCCGCCATGAATGATAAGAAAAAAAAACAAATTAATTTGCTATACTATAATTTAAAAATATTTTGTTAAAAATAAACTTTCGAGAATTGGTACAATATAATATCATTATGAACGATCATTGTCAATATTTTTTAGAAGAGGGTAAATAACTTTTAATATTTATTTATGATTGTGTGGCTTATTCATTTTGATGACTGCATTGGCTAGGGTTGTGATCGTGGTCCGACATTTCCCTCGTCTCCATTTCTCACATCGCCACAGTGACTTGGCGCCGATGGCTCTGTGTATATTGTATCTGTAGTCGCCTACCACAAGCGTCGGCTTGCCATATCTAGAAAGACCGTACGCAGCATCTGTAAAAAACAAGATAGTTATAATTACCCTTGCAAAAAATAAGATTGTTATCAAATAAATTATATATTTTTGACAAAAACTCATAAAGTATAAACTGCCTGAAATATATAGATATATATATATATATATATATCTATGATACTTGCATATTAATTAATTAAATTAAATAAATCAGAAATAAACTCTCATCGTAACTTTAGATAACAAAAATACTTGAAACTACCCATGGCTCGTACAAACAATCTTGAAACTACACAGCTTTATTAAAAGCTCATATTTCTACATAGCCCACATCCTTCATAAATGGGTGGATTTCTATAAAGTTGTACGTTATGTAATGGAATTCCACTTTTTCAAAAGTATTAAATTTAAGGTTTAATATCTTTTATTATATTTATTAATAATGAGGCTAAAAGAAAATACTACATTTTACTTTGAAAATTCGTTAGTTTTCACGTTAATTGAAGTTCAATGTGTACTCGGTCCATGAGGAGTTCCATTTCGTCACTAAATAAACTTTACTATAAAATAAAACTAGCTTGTGGTATTAATGACAGCATTTTTTTATTCGAATATTTATTATAATCAGACTTAGGATAGAGGTATCACATTAACCTAAACTACATAAATCAATGTAATTTAGACCACTCAACAATATTACGTCACTTTTTGGTACAAAGTACTTTATACCAATGTCTTTTATGCGGTTCATACGATCCTTAATGATATGTTTATATGAAAAAATCAAACAAGCGCATTAATATTATTTTTAATTAACTTAGTGTTATATATTTACCTAGAATTATACAGAATTAATCAGTTTAAATAGCGCAGCCAAAGTAGGACACGTTACGTTAATGGAATGAGATGTGACGTATAGGAACTATTAAGCTTAGGTTACAACATTGAAACTTTTGGGCCTTTCTCTTTCTTTTTATGTTGCTCATACTTTTCCGGGTTCTGTTTAATTTTTTTTCTATATCTTTTAGCTTGAATAATACGAGACTAAAAACGAAAGTGTGAAAATTGGTTGTCAATTAAAGAAATCAAGAAATGTTAGCCTATTAATGTACATACATTGTACACACAGCCTATGAATTCCATTACGTTACGTTTTGCGTTCCCATATACAACACGTAACGCAATGGATGTGACGTATGTCTACCGGTCGGTATTCAAATGAAAATTACTCCAAAATTAATGCGAATTTGAACACTCTACTCATCTGACAACGTTACTAAATAAACCATCTAACATTTAACTTGCAAAAAACTACTTAAAATAGGAATATTACCTTAAAAAACAATCGTTCGTAATTGAACCACAATTTATGCCACGTGACGGAGCGACCACTCTGCTCGGTTTTCCGGCTAAACTGCTATTAAAAATACAATATTGCGGATGTCTATCACCTAAAAATGTGGCCCTTTATTAAAATAAATCGTATTTTAGTCAAATTTTTCATTAAAACTTGTTCAAACCCGTTGTGACGTATTGCGGAATTTCCGCGCGACCGATTTTTAGAGACTGCAAATAATGTGTTTTTTTTAGTTTAAAACTCAAAATCACCTATAATTAAGTCTAATTATAATATATTAGACATTATGATCTTTTAAAATAACAACTGTATCGATATTATAGAGAAGAACAACATTGCAATTTGCTGCATTTAAATCTGGATAGGTGGTGTGGACACGTGAGATTAGGCATGCTTTTATTTTTCATTTAATGATTTTTTTATCAAATTTAAGATTTGCAGTTATTATAAATATATATTTTATTAGATTATTATACAAATAGTCAATATATTTGCAAAAACACAAATATTGAAGCAATGCATCACTGATAAACAAGTTAGAAGTCATAGGACACGGAATTTACTTGCAAACAACATTTGAGAAATCCGCCCAAATATATTCTTCCTACCCATAAGTGGGTTATAACAATAAAGGGCACAGATCGAAATAAAACTAAATGTACATATTATGTCATTTTTACTACTAACTACTACTTACTAAAATAGGGACAAGATAATAGGTCACTTTTGACAGATGTCAGTTTTATATTCATAGTGAGGTGACCTGCTTAAAAACATCGATTAAATGAATGAATCGAATGAATCGATACAGACTTGAAACATATGTGAATTTTAAAAATGATCATGCGAATCCCTGTCCCATTATTATTTTTTAAATAGGTAAATAAGGTAATTAAAGGAGCAAAATAAGACAAGTACCTACGTAATTTAACAAAAAAATTGCTTTTATTCACTTGAACTATCGGAACTGCTATCTTCATCACTGCTGTCAGCACTCAGAGATATTATTAATTCATTTTCAATAATATTGTCTATTCTCACATATCGTTCAAAATCTTGTAAAATTATTTTCTTTGTCTTCTCCACGACTTTTCGCCAGTCTTCTGTAGTGACTTCTGCACATGCAGTTTGTAGCAGAGTCATCATTTTAGCAGTACTGAAGGGTGGTTCAGTATTGTTCCGCGCTGCATGACCCTTATTTTAGTTATTTTTTTGTATTTTTATAGTTAGTTAAAAGAATAATAAATATGTATAATTAGGTTTTATTATAATCACAACGTGGTTATAAATTTATGGTGATTTTTCTTCACAAGTAATCATTGCATTCGATTCAACTTACAATCCTATCAGCTTTCGATTTTTAGAGTAACATCCCTAGTGTTTAAAAAGAAAAAGGGTTGACTGACGCAACATTGTAACGACGTTCAGTTCTTTAGATCAGAAATTGTTTATTATGTTTAGAATGGTTTATTAGTGAAAGCAAATCGTAAAATTACTCGTATCGGTCATTATTACAATAAATATGTAAACGTAATTGAAAAAAGTTAAGCAATTGTGCAGTTCTTATTTTATGCCCGCCGTTACAAGGTTACGTTGTTGAATTTTGATGAAATGTCAAAAGTGACCTATTATCTTGTCCCTAGTATAATAATACTCCTATTAACATTACATGTTTTTTTTTATATTATAATGTGACATTTATAAATGTGAACTACGTAAGTAAATATGTGATTAAATGTCTTACAATCTATAAATTGCATTCCTTTAACCCAAATAAGACTAAAATTATTGAGTACAATGACTAGAAAGCTTTTGGTATTTATTTATTAGGCAATACTAACATAATGCTATATATGTATTAGCAGGGTTACTTCAAAATACCATTATATGGTAACATGTCGAGTACACAGATAATTAGAAAATGTTGACAGGAATTAAAATCGTATACAACTTTTATTATTTCCTACAACAAAATTAAAATTAAATTAACAAAAATAAATGTAGTACATCTACCAAACCTGTATACCAATGACTTTCATAATGAATAATAAAACAAAAATAGTGAGATCAATAAGTATACTCATCAATTCAAAATTGATCCTTAAAATGCGCTAAGTAATTTTTTTATGTATTATATTCAATTTCATACATAGTACGAGAACTATCAATACTGATATTCATAACACATACATCTTATCAAAAAAAATTTTTTTTCATCCAGGTTATAACCTCTACCGTGTTTCCTTTCGGATCAAAATATAATTTACTAGCCCAACCTTCTGCCCCACGCTCCTACCCGCGTTCCCACCCGCGTTCCCGGGGGATAAATTTTCCCGGGATAAAAAGTTGCCTTTGTGTTAACTTCCCATAGTTTATCTATACTAAAAACACATGTTGTGCCGGTTTGCTTAGGCGGGATAAGGGCAAGAAGAAGAGTTTATTCATTAATACTAAATAGCGGTAAATATAGGAAATGAAATCACGTTTGTATATATAGAATATACATATTTAATATCTTTCAAAATCCTTACATCTACCATTTTATCGCTCTCCATTACCGAACGAATGATGCGAACAATATAAGATTTTTTGATTTGCTATAATGTTATATTAAGTGTAGGTATCATTGGTATGCGATGACGCAGGGTGATCGTTATATGATCATTCTTCTGCTTCTGCCCTGTGTTCCCGGGGAATCTTCAATTTCCCTTCTAAGTGGGTAATAACAATAAAGGGCACAGATCGAAATAAAACTATATGTACATATTATGTCTTTTTTACTACATATTGATTACTAATAATACTCCTATTAACATTACATGTTTTTTTTTATATTATCATGTGACATTTATGTGAACTACGTAAGTAAATTATTTATATGTGATTAAATATCTTAAAATCTATAAATTGCATTCCTTTAACCCGAGTGAGACTAAAATTATTGAGTACAATGACTAGATAGCTTTTGGTATTTATTTATTAGGCAATACTAACATAATGCTATTTATGTGTTAGCAGGGTTACTTCAAAATACAATTATATGGTAACATGTCGAGTACACAGATAATTAGAAAATGTTGACAGGAATTAAAATCGTTTACAACTTTTATTATTTCCTATAACAATAATTTATGTATTATTTTATGTAATGTAAAATCTTTAGTAATTTTTTATGTATTATTATTCAATTTCATACATAGTAAGAGAACTATCAATACTGATATTCATAACACATACATCTTATCAAAAATTTTTTTTTTTCATCCAGGTTATAACCTCTACCGTGTTTCCTTTCGGATCAAAATATATCTTACTAGCCCAACCTTCTGCCCCACGCTCCCACCCGCGTTCCCACCCGCGTTCCCGGGGGATCTTAAATTTTCCCGGGATAAAAAGTTGCCTTTGTGTTAATCTAGTTTATAAACTATTTCTGTTCCGTTCAGTAGTTTTTGCGTGAAAGAGGAACAAACATCCATCCATACTCACAATCTTTCGCCATTATCAAATTAGTGTAATATGATTAATGGTTATTATGAGAGAATAAAGACTTAAAAAAATTTCCGTTATGCAATATGACAGTAGCTTTACACCCGGACTCCCTCTCGGAGCATAGCCATCTCGTCACTAGCGTGTCGCTGGCGCACCAGATCTGCTGGTTGTACCGCTGTCCCCCGTATATGAGGACCGGGCGGCGATGTCTTGACAGGGTGAACGACACAGCTGTTAACAAAAACATTTACATTTTAATACAATATAATAACTTCCCATAGTTTATCTGTACTAAAAACACATGTTGTGCCGATTTGCTTAGGCGGGATAAGGGACTTTCCCTTATAAGTAGGTAATAACAATAAAGGGCACAGATCGAAATAAAACTATATGTACATATTATGTCTTTTTTACTACTTATTGATTACAATACTATTACTACTAATAATACTCCTATTAGCATTACACGTTTTTTTTTTATATTATAAAGTGACATTTATAAATGTGAACTACGTAAGTACATAAGTGATTAAATATCTTAAAATCTATAAATTGCATTCCTTTAACCCAAGTGAGACTAAAATTATTGAGTACAATGACTAGAAAGCTTTTGGTATTTATTTATTAGGCAATACTAACATAATGCTATTTATGTATTAGCAGGGTTACTTCAAAATACAATTATATGGTAACATGTCGAGTACACAGATAATTAGAAAATGTTGACAGGAATTAAAATCGTATACAACTTTTATTATTTCCTACAACAAAATTCAAATTAAATTAACAAAAATAAATGTAGTACATCTACCAAACCTGTACACCAATGACTTTCTTAATGAATAATAAAATAAAAATAGTGAGATCAATAAGTATACTCATCAATTCAAAATTGATCCTTAAAATGCGCTAAGTAATTTTTTTATGTATTATTATTCAATTTCATACATAGTACGAGAACTATCAATACTGATATTCATAACACATACATCTTATCAAATTTTTTTTTTTCATCCAGGTTACAAAACCAAACCTCTACCGTGTTTCCTTTCGGATCAAAATATAATTTACTAGCCCAAACTTCTGCCCCACGCTCCCACCCGCGTTCCCGGGGGATCTTAAATTTTCCCGGGATAAAAAGTTGCCTTTGTGTTAATCTAGTTTATAAACTATTTCTGTTCCGTTCAGTAGTTTTTCCGTGAAAGAGGAACAAACATCCGTCCATACTCACAATCTTTCGCCAATATAAAATTTGTGGTATATGATTAATGGTTACTATGAGAGAATAAAGATTTAGAAAATTTTCCGTTATGCAATATGACAGTAGCTTTACACCCGGACTCCCTCTCGGAGCATAGCCATCTCGTCACTAGCGTGTCGCTGGCGCACCAGATCTGCTGGTTGTACCGCTGTCCTCCGTATATGAGGACCGGGCGGCGATGTCTTGACAGGGTGAAGGACACAGCTGTTAACAAAAACATTTACATTTTAATACAATATGATAACTTCCCATAGTTTATCTATACTAAAAACACATGTTTCATAATCCTTACAACTACCATTTTTATCGCTCTCTATTACCGAACGAATAATGCGAACAATATAAGATTTTTTGATTTATTATAATATTATATTTAGTGTATCATTGATATGCGATGACGCAGGGTGAACGTTATATGATCATTCTTCTGCTTCTGCCTTGTGATCCCGGGGAATCTTCAATAATCCCTTATAAGTGGGTAATAACAATAAAAGATCGAAATAAAACAATATGTACATATTATGTCTTTTTTACTACATATTGATTACAATACTATTACTACTAATAATACTCCTATTAGCATTACAGGTTTTTTTTATATTATAAAGTGACATTCATAAATGTGAACTACGTAAGTAAATATGTGATTAAATATCTTAAAATCTATAAATTGCATTCCTTTAACCCAAGTGAGACTAAAATTATTGAGTACAATGACTAGAAAGCTTTTGGTATTTATTTATTAGGCAATACTAACATAATGCTATTTATGTATTAGCAGGGTTACTTTAAAATACAATTATATGGTAACATGTCGAGTACACAGATAATTAGAAAATATTGACAGGAATTAAAATCGTATACATCTTTTATTATTTCCTATAACAATAATTTATGTATTATTTTATGTAATGTAAAATGTTTAGTAATTTTTTATGTATTATTATTCAATTTCATACATAGTACGAAAACTATCAATACTGATATTCATAACACGTAAATCTTATCAACAATTAATTATCTTCATCCAGGTTACAGCCTCTACCGTGTTTCCGTCCGGATCAAAATATAATTTACCAGCCCAATCTTCTGCCCCACGCTCCCACCCGCGTTCCCATAGAAAAATGCCAATTTTAATAAAAAGTTAACTACAACATATTTTTAATTTGACATAATATGGTCATGATTTATTTTTAAGCCACACTGATATATAAATATATAAATCCAACTACCTAGTTAAAAAATATAGACACGTGTCGACTTCAGAACCTCCTCTGGTTAAAGAAGCTAAATAAATCAGTGATTATGTTGATTCCTCGCGAAGACAATGACGTCATCGATGGTGGTGAGTGACGCTCGACATCCGTGCGAGCTCCACCTGCTGCAAGGCCAGGAACCCTTGGATCCTGTGCTGCTCGTGCGCCGGTAATATCTATTCACACCGATCTGAATGATTGGCTTCCCTCGTTTCGACGACAAGAATTCTGGAACTGATGAATACAAAAACCTCTCAATATGGCTTCTTTATATGCATGGTATGATAACAGCTGTCATTCAGATACATATTCGCCATGAATGGTAAGAAAAAAACATATTAATTTGCTATACTATAATTTAAAAATATTTTGTTAAAAATAAACTTTCGAGAACTGGTACAATATAATATCATTATGAACGATCATTGTCAATATTTAATATTATAAAATACACAATATTTTTTCACATGACTATTTTTTAGAAGAGGGTTAATAACTTTTAATATTTATTTATGATTGTGTGGTTTATTCATTTTGATGACTGCATTAGCTAGGGTTGTGATCGTGGTCCGACATTTCCCTCGTCTCCATTTCTCACATCGCCACAGTGACTTGGCGCCGATGGCTCTGTGTATATTGTATCTGTAGTCGCCTACCACAAGCGTCGGCTTGCCATATCTAGAAAGATCGTACGCAGCATCTGTAATAAACAAGATAGTTATAATTACCCTTGCAAAAAATAAGATTGTTATCAAATAAATTATATATTTTTGACAAAAACTCATAAAGTATAAACTGCCTGAAATATATATTATATATATATATATATATATATATATCTATGATACTTGCATATTAATTAATTAAATTAAATAAATCAGAAATAAACTCTCATCGTAATCGTCGTCACTAGCGTGTCGCTGGCGCACCAGATCTGCTGGTTGTACCGCTGTCCCCCGTATATGAGGACCGGGCGGCGATGTCTTGACAGGGTGAACGACACAGCTGTTAACAAAAACATTTACATTTTAATACAATATAATAACTTCCCATAGTTTATCTATACTAAAAACTCATGTTGTGCCGATTTGCTTAGGCGGGATAAGGGATTTTCCCTTATAAGTAGGTAATAACAATAAAGGGCACAGATCGAAATAAAACTATATGTACATATTATGTCTTTTTTACTACATATTGATTACAATACTATTACTACTAATAATACTCCTATTAGCATTACATGTTTTTTTTTATATTATAAAGTGACATTTATAAATGTGAACTACGTAAGTAAATATGTGATTAAATTTCTTAAAATCTATAAATTGCATTCCTTTAACCCAAGTGAGACTAAAACTATTGAGTACAATGACTAGAAAGCTTTTGGTATTTATTTATTAGGCAATACTAACATAATGCTATTTATGTATTAGCAGGGTTACTTCAAAATACAATTATATGGTAACATGTCGGGTACACAGATAATTAGAAAATGTTGACAGGAATTAAAATCGTTTACAACTTTTATTATTTCCTTTAACAATAATTTATGTATTATTTTATGTAATGTAAAATCTTAAGTAATTTTTTATGTATTATTATTCAATTTCATACATAGTACGAGAACTATCAATACTGATATTCATAACACATACATCTTATAAAATTTTTTTTTTTCATCCAGGTTACAAAACCAAACCTCTACCGTGTTTCCTTTCGGATCAAAATATAATTTACTAGCCCAAACTTCTGCCCCACGCTCCCACCCGCGTTCCCGGGGGATCTTAAATTTTCCCGGGATAAAAAGTTGCCTTTGTGTTAATCTAGTTTATAAACTATTTCTGTTCCGTTCAGTAGTTTTTGCGTGAAAGAGGAACAAACATACATCCATACTCACAATCTTTCGCCATTATAAAATTAGTGTAATATGATTAATGGTTATTATGAGAGAATAAAGATTTAGAAAATTTTCCGTTATGCAATATGACAGTGGCTTTACACCCGGACTCCCTCTCGGAGCATAGCCATCTCGTCACTAGCGTGTCGCTGGCGCACCAGATCTGCTGGTTGTACCGCTGTCCCCCGTATATGAGGACCGGGCGGCGATGTCTTGACAGGGTGAAGGACACAGCTGTTAACAAAAACATTTACATTTTAATACAATATAATAACTTCCCATAGTTACTATGGAAGAAAACCACATGTCGCTTAGGACTATCCATTAATACTAAATAGCGGTAATTTCATGAAATAAAATCACGTTTGTTTATAGAATATATATTTAATATCTTTCATAATCCTTACATCTACCATTTTTATCGCTCTCCATTACCGAACGAATGATGCGAACAATATAAGATTTTTTGATTTGTTATAATGTTTTATTAAGTGTATCATTGATATGCGATGACGGAGGGTGGTCGTTAGGTATATGATCATTCTTCTGCTTCTGCCCTGCGTTCCCGGGGAATCTTCAATTTTCCCGGGATAAGAAGAAACTCCATATCAAATTATATTCAAATCGCTTCAGCCGTTTAGACGTGAAGAAGTAACAAACATACACACTCACAAACTTTCGCCTTTATATTATTATGGATGCGAGTGTATCTCCCTCGACTCTACGACAGTATTCTGTACAGTTTTGACGTAGGCCCGACACCTGTGTCGCGAGGACCACTTGTTGCATCGCCAAGTCTTCAAGTATTTACCGAACAAATGTAAATTATATCTGAACCCGCGGTAGATCACCACTGGCTTATCATTCCGTGTCGTTGACATTATTAAATCTGTAATTAAAATAATATATAAAAACTATTACAATAACAAGAAAACATTTTATAGCTTCAATAGAAAGTAACATTGAAATAATACACTTTGTTTTTTATTATGATTTAATTATAATATTCAACTTACTTTTTATTATCTTGATTACACAGGACTCATAGGAAATCGCTATGTAATAAACCAAAATAGTTGATATAGTTATCTCTATATTAAAGTTTAGCACAATTATTTCAAGGGTATTAAAATGTAGCATAAGCACCAAATAGGCTCCGGGCCAATGGATTCATTTGGCGTAAATGGACATGTTCGCCTTTGAGGAGAATGATTTTGTCATGCATAGTGATGATGTAAGCTCGGCACCCTTTAGCCCACTTGATGCAGCGCCACGTCTTCCTCACGCTGCGGTTGGTCGCGTACTTGGCGCAGAACCTGAAACCCTTGTACTCGATCAGAGGGTTCCCTCGCCGTGACAGTGTGAATATCAATCCTGGAAAATAAAATATACTGGGTTTCAAATACTTAAATATTTATGAATAACTATGATGTATTTGTCGATTAATATTATCGACTGATCGACTGTAATTTTTTTAGCAGTAAGATATCACGGATAAAATGCATCGTTTATGTAAGTATGTAGGTACCAAATAACATAAAAAACACCTACCCGTATATAGTACAAACACCAATTTGCTTTTCCGGCTTGAAAAAACGCAATGGATTTTTTATTGAAAACACCACAATATTTCACACGAGTTTAATTTAAAATTGCATTTAAAAAAAATTACAAGATGACATTTCCGATTTCTGTGTTTAACGAGTTTCTTGTAAGGCGTGATCATGAGTTTCGTTGCGAGTACATATAATGACTCCATTAAGGGTGACGAGTGAGGCTCGACATCCTCGGTTCCATTTGTTACACCGCCACACTTTCCTCGGACCATGCTTCGTAGAACTCAACCCATACCTGTTGCCAGACCATTCAATAACAGGGTTACCGAAACGAGACATCCCAAACGTAGCTGAAAAAGAAAACGTATACCGACTATCATATTAATGCTAATATATTTTACAATAATCTTTTTATACATATTTTAGGTACCTAGTATTCTTTCCATAGACATTTTTATGTACCGTAGGTATCTTACGCTTCTTCATCACCCTAGGTTTTATAAAATAAAATAACTATGTAGAACGAAGAATCTAGAAATTTGACTTAGAATCATAACATTTCATTGCATATGCTGTAAACGCAAAATAAAGAAATCTGATTATAAATGTTCGGTTCTAACCATAAGGTACCCATATTACAATTTATCATTAAATAAGAGTTAATTTATCTGAATAATCTTTAGTTTATTCTATATCCATCGTTTTTATTACGTAAATATGCGTGGATTATGTGTATGTACGTTGTTCATATCTATTATTTGATTGGAGTAGGTAGTGATTGTTGCTTTGCATCCTCCAGACATTTTAGTACACCTCCAGCGCGCCTTCATGCCCTTATACCTGGAGTCTTCAAGGAGGTAGGGCGCAACGGATTCGTCCGTTCGAAATTGGAGCAGCCCGACTGGGGTAGTACCTCCACCTTACAGAAGACCGCAGCCAAATAACACTACATGTAGTGTTGTGTTCCTGCGGTGAGTAAGGTAGCCAGAGCTCCATGAGGAGACGCTGTAGCGGCAGTGGGGGGACCAGGGGTGGAGTAGCGTCGTAGGGGTGTGCAGGAGTGATGCCTGTTTGGCCCTTCGACGTGCATTGCGCTTTGTCCCTTTCACTGCCTATACAGTTGCTCCCTTTTTTTTAGGGTCGGCAACGCGTGAGTGACGCCTCTGGTGTTGCAAGCGTCCATAGGCTACGGTAACCGCTTCCCATCAGGTGGCACCGTATGCCTGTTTGCCACCCTTGTGGTATAAAAAAGAAAAAAAAAAGTCCTTTTTGAATTTAAAGTTGCCGATCTGCAGCACCGGCTTACCGTACCGGGACGATGAAAATATTACATCTGAAATATCATACCTCTTGTATAAATACCACTAGAAATACAAACGGCAAACAAATCTATACAAATAAATAAAAACGTTATATACGTGACTGAGCAAAATACAATAAACGTAATTAGTTTTAACTAACATATTTAGTTTAGGTGTAAAGTTTTCTTTAATAATTTAATATCTACCTATACAAATAAAACTGTACCGAATGGGACTTAGATGTAACAATTTTAGAGTCCAGATAGTTTAATTTTAATGAGTTGTTGAATACAACGATGTTATCATTGATAGTTGTAATTTTGGCGCTGCAGTCTCCCTTCCTCGTGCACCTGCAGCGCAGCACCGCGCCGTTAGAGTTCGAATCCTTGTTGAACCTGTACTTCCCTACTTGTATCACTGGCTTACCCAATCGGGAAGACGTGAAGTACATTGAAAGGCTGTACGTTGTATGTAAGATTTACTTAATGTATTAAAGTTAAAATATAAAATTACTAGTACCAAAAATATTTTACAGACACGTATAAAAGCAAAAGTCAAGAAGTGGATGAAATACTATACCATTATTTAATCAAAAAATTAAAGATATTTATTACATTACTACAGCTTGGTACATTATTAGGCTATATGTGGTCAATTGTAACATGCCCTGAAATCCTTAAAATTATTATTAGGTACATTACAATTTAGTACATTATATAAAAAAAAATCTAAATAAAAGACCACTACGATTCTAATAATTTTAAAACAATAATAAATATTTTAGCACTAATATAATTTTCTAAGTACATTATGCTACCTTTGCGACACCCTTTTTCTATAATTATCTAATAATGATTGTGTTCAAATTTAGCGCGAACGATCTTATTGTTTGCGGTAACAATGGACGCCTTGCAGCCCGTCGCCACCTTGGTGCAGTACCACCGCGTGTTGCTCATTATGCCTCTTCCGTTAAATCTATGCATGCCCAATATCAGCACAGGGTTGCCGTAGCGAGACGTTGTAAATATTGCTTGATCCAAAACTATAAAATAAATTTTAATGTAAGTTAATCTTTAAACTATCAAAAAATTTGCATGGATACAAGTTCCATAGATCTTATCTACGAAATATTGAGGAATGTTGTAGCAGTGCTGGTCACCTAAAAGGTACATTATTTAAAACAGAAGTCTCGCGTGCACTAGGGATATTAAACGACTACTGATTTAGTATAGTCTTCAAAACTGAAATAATAGTTACAGTTCTGACTTAACAATCAGCAAGAATCCTATCGCAGTGTTAAATTAAACCAACATATTACACACAAACAGCAATTTAATGGTTATGCTTATTATTAATTTTAACAATAACATCTTCAAAGGTAACAATTCCAGCTCTACAACCGCCACCCGTTTTGACGCAGACCCACGAAGCTCTCGGACCTTTACTACGACAATACTTATTGAAGCGGTACATTCCCATTTGTATAACCGGTTTCCCAAATCTTGATGTTGTAAAAATAATATCTGAAAATATATGTGAAGTTTGCAAAGCGATATCGTATTTTCGAGAAGACCCACACTGTTTAGTGTTTTTGATTTAGATTCTCCTTACTCGTTACTACTTTTGGTATATGGCATTATTAAATGATGGAATTTATGATCTGAATTTATCGCGAACGATTTTATTGTCTATGGTAACAATAGACGCCTTGACGTTGTAAATATTGCTTGATCCAAAACTATAAATAAATTTTAATATAAGTCAAACTATAAACTGTCAATAAAATTGCATGGATACAAGTTCCATAGATCTCGGATACGAAATAATTTGGAAGTATGTAGCTACGACATATGTCTGGTCTACTAAAAGGTATTAAAAACAAAAGCCTCGCACGGACTGAGAATCAAAAACAACTACTGATTTAGTATAGTTATATTAAAGTATAATAAAAAATAGCTACAGTTTTGACGTACCTACCAAACAGCAAGAATCCTATCACAAATTAGTCAAATCGTCAGCACAGTGTTAAATCAAGCCAACATATTACACACAAACAACAATTTAATGATTATGCTTATTATTAATTTTGACAATAACATCATCAAAGGTAACAATTCCAGCTCTACAACCGCCACTAGTTTTGACGCAGACCCACGAAGCTCTCGGACCTTTACTGCGCCAATACTTATTGAAGCGGTACATTCCCATTTGTATAACCGGTTTCCCAAATCTTGATGTTGTAAAAATAATATCTGAAAATATATTTATATGCAGATTTACAAAGCGAAATGGTATTTTAGAGAAGCAGTAACCCACACTGTTTAGTGTAGATTCTCCTTAAAGCGGCTATACACGACCCTAAAATCAGCGGCGATATCGAGACAGTGCTAGGGGGTATGAAATCGGCTATTCTCTACACACGTCGCTGGCAGTCAGTACGTAACCGACCGTGCAACAGACTGCTCGTTGATCCGAGATGCCACCGACACTCTCAAAGCAGCAAAAAATAGGCAAAATCAGTCCCGATTCCGCTACACACGTTCCGACCACGCTCCCTAGACTAGAGATGGGCGGTGGGAATAAACCCGAAAGGAATAAACCCGGGTTAATTCCCAAATGGGAAAGAACCGGGTGTTTATGTGGGAAGATTCCCAATGGACGGGTTTTTTCAATTGAAATGGTTTATACGATATATCTCTAAAACTATTCATTTGATTAAAAAAAATTGGTAACATTTGTTGTTGCAAATCAAATTCTCTACAACTTTGGTCCAGTAACTTTTTGTCGTAGAACTATAAATGAAAAAGTTATAAGTGAAAATGTTCAGAAACTCGAGCAAACCGTTTCTTTTTGTGGAGCGATGTATGGATGTCGAAAAGCAGTGCTGAAATGTTCTGCAGTGTGCTTTTATTGTTCTGGAGAGACTAAGAGCAACGTAATGGGGCTCTCAGAATGAATAAATAAAAATGACTTTGACGATGAACCGCCGACATTAACAAGGAAGGGGTCCTTCTCCAGTTTTCACACTGATGTTCAATTCAGAAAGCTGATCAGATGCTGAGCCGGAGCTTGGTCCATCGAAAAAACTGAGGATGGAGTTCAGAAACGAACTGTGGCAAATAAATGCTAGCATACCGTTCTGCATTTACCGTTCTATGTCCCTCAAGAGGAATAGTCGCAACATGGCCAGTTTTGGAGACAAACGTAGCCACCATTTTTTTGCAACACTCCGTGAACGAACAATTTTTGTTGGCTTTACTCATTTTCGAACACTCAAACTCGAGACTGGTTTTTGTTTCGGGTTCATACGCGTATATCCAGGATTCGTCACCTGATGCGATGTTTTATATAGCATTTGAGGATCCTGCGTGTCTTTCGAAAGTTCTGACGCATCAAGTAACACGAGCCGCTTTTTGCTCTTTATAGAGCGAATGCGGTATCCATCGGGAAAACAAATATTTTACACCTAATTGTTCATGCAAGATTATTTGTATTTGACTCATCTCAATGTCTAAAGTTGCCTGAATTTCGTGGTATATCACATGTCGATCTTCTTCAATCAGCTTACGCTCAGCATCAACGTTTTCTTGGGTGACTGCAGTTTTTGGACGACCTTGACGAGGATCATCACTGAACTTGATACGTCCACGTTGAAATTCAGCAGACCAGCGATGAATTGTGGTTTTGGATGGGGCTTCATCACCAAATGCAGAAATCAACCGGTCAACACACTGTTGACCGTTTGTGTTAAACCACTTCGAAGATCTTCGTCTCGTTCTTGAATTTTCTCGAGTCCATTTTCTCCATTTTCTCAACGACTAAACAAGTTTGACAAAACCTTGTGACAAGACCGAGAATCGTTTTTTAAATAAATAAACGGTGTTCGATTTTTAAAACCAAAGAGGTTTCAATTTAAAAGATTTTAATATGACAGGAATTGTGGAAATATTCCATTCCCATACTTTTAGTGCAGCCCTCGTAGATATTGGCTCGTCATCATCGTCATTGTCATGATCTTTGTGTTTATGAAACAGGTTCCAATTGTATGAAATAAAAGGTATTTTTGTTGCCCTGTCTGTAGTCAATCTGTTTTTTTTGCGACTATGTATATGGACGTGCGTGCTACACAATCGTTCTGTGGCTGCTGAAGTACAGGGAGCAGTTAGAATCCGTACTGCAACCCTACTCAGCAATTTGGAACTGCAGAGTCCTCTCGACCAAACTACTGGGTCCATTTCGGTGACATCCTTCCATATAAATGGTCTACTCTATAAACCCTATTTAGCTCTATAATTGGATAAATCAACACCAACGACAATATTGTGCGATTGGTTAACGTCGTGTATACACTCCATCCACTTCGTGTTCTTCTTCTAATTCAATGCCTTGCTATCTTGGATCCAATAAATATGCAGCATAATGAATGGGTGTCAAACATTTATTTGTTCAGCTAATTACAGCATTTTTAAAATCGTGTTTGTGATGCTCATTTAGAATGGATATGTCCGGAAATGTCCGGATAGCCGTGGTGGCTCAGTTGGGAGCGCACCGACTCACGATCACGAGGGTGCCGGTTCAAATCCCTCGCCCGTACCTCTGAGTTTATAAAAAAAACTTACATACGGATTCACACCACTGGCTTTCGGTGAAGAAAAACATCGTGAGGAAACCTGCATGCCCGAGATGTCACAATTAAAGGCATGTGAAGTCCGCCAATCCGCACTAGGCCCGCGTGATGGACTTATGGCCTACACCCCTTCGGTGTTAGGGGAGGGTACGAGCTCCTCGGTGGAGACGTATATAAGCTGTTGATGATGATGATGATGTCCGGAAATGCAAAATTAAATGTGGACTTAATATCTTTGAAGGCCATATAAACTTCATTTATAAGTATTTCACTGCCTTCGAATTTGAAATTAGTATCTGTTATAGGTTCCAGTAGTTTTATACAATTTTGTACTATTAACAGATCTAATTCTCCGAAATAATTGTTAAATGTGGTCGTTTAATGAGGTATGTCGTCAATAGCAATGTCGGAAAAAGGAATGTTTTTGATTAGGCGGTCATATAGCATTCAGCCGGGATCTTTGTTCTAAGTAAAAATAACAGGTATATTGTTCTAAAAGATGTCGCAGTAAACGGCTTAGACTGTATAACGTATTTATTGAATTATGGAAATAAACAAAGTTAAATTAGCTCAAACAAGTAGTAATAGTACTTAAATAGTACGTACTATTTGATATATACATGTATCTACACATTACCTATTTGTTACATTGCTAAAAATGAAAAAACCCGAATACTTTCCCATTTGGGAATCTTCCTCGGGTTCTTTCCCTCAATCTTCCCATTTTGGGTTCTTTCCCGGGAAGAATCCCATCACTACCCTAGACGATAATCGTCCCTAAATCGTGAGTTCGCCCGAAGCGATTTTTGATTAGGGTAAACAATAAAATTTCAGTTACGATCTGTCTATAAACGTGCCGATTTAAAGTACGATCTAGGGACCTCCCCGATATCGCCACTGATTTTAGTGTCGTGTATAGCCGCTTTTATTCGTTACTACTTTTGGTATATGGCATTATTAGATGATGGAATTTATGATAAAATTTTAGCGCGAACGATCTTATTGTCTACGGCAAAGACCATAACCACTTGACTGCGCATAATACAGTGCCCCGACGCTCGAAAACTATGAGTATTTTGTCGCTTATAAGTAGGCGGAGCTACAAGTAACCATTCTAGTTGTGTCCAAGTGCTAGACCTGTGAACACGCAAAATTATTTACAAAAATTATATCTTTTTATATAATTATAACGCATCAAAATGCCTTCATGCGCTGTGAAATGGTGTGGGAAACATTCCAAGACATCTAGTTTCAAAAAGGATGGCATAACTTTTCACCGATAAGTAAACATTAAGAAATAAATTTTTGATTTAATCAAATAATGTGCGACCGCGGGGGTCTCATTAAAATGGTTGGCTGCATGAAAGAGCACACTGTAGTATCCCGCGTTGATGTCTTTTGGAAAAGTCTCGTTCTTTCATTAGGCAATCCCAATGCTTCTATCCCATTCTTTTCCTTTGTATATTTATCGTAAAAATCTGTGCTGTTACCTATATTCACAGAGTATTTGCATATATTAGATGAAATCGATATCGATAATATTATAGTAAAAATTAATTTTAAAAAAAATCAAATACTGCAATATATTACCTATCTATTTTTAACCGACTTAAAAGAAAGGAGGAGGTTCTCATTTGAAAATTATTTTTTTGTCCCAGGCCGGGACTCATTTGTCCAGGATAATTTTGATGTCATGGCAATGATAACAAATGATAAATTGATTATGATTATGAATAATTATGATTACGAAACTACAATTGTCCGTATTTATGCAAAATGGAACCACACAGCAAACACACACTTTTGAGATATCAAAGGGTTTACAAAAACATGTGCAGCACTGTTATTGCTGTTGGTTCTGTTCTGCTTTTAATATACCTTGTTTCCAAGGGGAAAATCAGGTGGTTCTTTTTTGTATAAGAATTTAGACCACTTTTACATTAGTATTCTTCAAAAAAAGTAAAAAATGAAATTTGTCGAGTGGTTCCATTTTGCATAAATACGGACAATTTGGAATGGGCGACTGGATTCAATTATTTTCCGTGCCTTTTAAAATTGCCTAATGGAAATAAAACACTTCGATTTTTTTTTTGTGATTTATTGATTTTGAGTAAATATTATTTTATTCGATTATATTACAATCTTTTTTTTTTAATGCATTAATCCTTTTTATCGATATCGACTAGTTTCCCGTAATAAAGTAGAACAGCCCTAACAATGTCATACCTATGCAAGTTGACCTTGAACTGACCAATTGTAGCCGCGCGTGCTTCCTCGTCCCCCGGCCCGCAGTAGTGAATCGTGTTCTTAGAAGAAATCGGCCTATAAGCTCTCTAGGGGGTATATACTCTATGGTCTACGGTAACAATGGATGCCTTACAGCCCGTCGCCACCTTGGTGCAGTACCACCGCGTTTTGTTCTCTCTCTCGTTTAACGGAAGAGGTACCGTTATCTTACCGTTACCAATATCAGCACAGGGTTGCCGTAGGTAGCGAGACGTTGTAAATATTGCTTGATCCAAAACTAAAAAATAAATTAAAACATAAGTACTACATAATACATATTATAAATAGGGTAAAATTTTGATGGATACAAGTTCTATGGATCTTATTAACGAAATATTGAGGAATATTGAACGACTAAAAAACTACAATATTTAAAACAAAAGCCTCCGACGCACTGGGAATCATAAACGTCTACTGATTTCAGTATCGTATTGAATAATGAAATATGTAATAGTTATAGTTCTGACTTAACAATCAGCAAGAATTCTATCGCAGTGTCAAATTAAACCAACATAATACACATAAACAACAGTTTAATGATTATGCTTATTATTAATTTTGACAATATCATCTTCAATGGTCACAATTCCAGCTCTACAACCGCCATTATGTTTGACGCACACCCACGAAGCTCTCGGACCTTTACTACGACAATACTTATTAAAGCGGTACATTCCCATTTGTATAACCGGTTTCCCAAATCTTGATGTTGTGAAAATAATATCTGAAAATATATATGTAGATTTGCTAAGCGATTGCGTTGATATATGGTATTTAAGGGAAGCAGGAACCCACACTGTCGTGTGTTTTAGTGTTTTAGATTCAGATTTTCCTTACTCGTTACTGGTTTTGGTATATGGTTATATTGTGTAATAACGAGGAATGGATGTAACATGATATAATTTATTTGTATTTAGAAAACATTATTTGAGAACCAAATATTAACAATGTTTATTTTTTATTTATAAATTAAGTTAAGACCGCTAAGAACCGAAAGTGTAGCATAGATTTTTAGAACACATTCAGTAAGTTATAAATATTTAAGGAAAATGCCTTACGGACATCCATATAAACAAAGATTTTACTTACTACGGTATGAAAGCAGATAGGATACTGCATATATTTATACTTGGGTATAAATGTATTTTGCTACAAGTTTTTGGCGTGTACCGATATGTGACGCCGTAGGTATTACAAGTATGCGGTAGTACCTATAACATACCTATGCGTACACAATAAAAGAAATATTCATGTCACCTTTTAAACTTTAATATCCAAACATGATCTTCACGCAAATATAGATAGAAAATAACATTGTGTAATTCGTACAGTCATAAAAGCTTCTACACCGCATACTCGGTTTTGTAGATCTTAGGTATACATCAGTAGAGTACCTACTTCATTGTTTTATCAGATTACAGTAAAATTAGTGATTATGTTCACCTTTCACTCCAAAAACATTTTGAAATAAAGTTATAACGTTTGCTTTGCAGCCTAATGCTCTCTTCGTGCAGTACCACCTGGCTTTGGGTCCGGTACATCGGTAATACTTATTGTACCGGTACTGTCCTAATAGCATCACTGGGTTACCATATCTTGACATTAAATATATCGGATTATCTAAAAACAAAACAAAAATGATTAAATTTTATAAACTCTTGCATGAAACAGAAATTTCAATAAAATATGTTACCTATTTATTTTGTCTGCAAAAACAACAATCTGTTGATCAGCATTAAATGGGATATTATATATTTAAATAAAACTAAATGTGGATATCTTTTGATTTGAAGTATAGAAAAGATGTTTATTTTTAAGCACGTCATCTTATACTAAAACTAATTAATGCAAATTAATTTGACACACAAACAGAGTTCAGTAAGAATACCGTCAGAGCGGTATCACCAATTTCCTAAAAGTTTGATAAGCAACGTTGTATTTAAATACGTTACATCTTGATTTTGTATTTGTACATCTAAATTACAGCAATTTACAAACATCCCCACAAACGGATGACATGGTGCTTGGGAATAAAATAAACTATTTAAAGGGCGACGATGAAAGATTTGTTATTTGTTCTTTATTTCTATCACCTAAAAATAAGGGCGCCATATGGATGACTTATTAAACATATCACAATTTTATGACTAGTACATGGTCCTTAATGATTATGTGGAGTGTGCAATACAATGACGTCATCTATAGTGACAATCTTCGATGTGCACTTGTGTTTATGTATCTTGTTGCAAACATATCTGGCCCTGTCCCCTTTGCTACCGCTCCATTTGTTGTATCTATAGTCCCCGTGAGTAATGACCGGTTGTCCGCAACGGGACACGGAAAATACGTAATCTGGAAAAAGTTTAAGTTGCATTTTTATTCCGTACTAGCTTCCTCCTCGCGACTTCACCCGCGTAATGCCCGTTCAAAGGGAAAAAGCGGGACCCTATTACTGAGTTCGTCCGTCCGTCTCAAGGCTGTATCTCATGAACGGTGATAGCTAGACAGTGAATGATGTATTTCTATTGCCGCTATAATAACAAATAATGAAATAAAATAAATATTTATGGGAATACAACCAACTGTTTTCTTGCTCGATACTTATAACGGTGAGAGGTAGACGCTTTAACTTATGACAGAATATTTGCTTTTATGCTCTCTTTAAATACATATTTATTATTAAAATTGATTTTCTGATTTAGACGTGAAATCGTAACAAACATACGAACTCGCGCTTTTATTGGTTAGGACTGGATTCAATCATCGCAAGATTTATTCAATTTAATTTTGAAATACATAATACGTTTTATTTGTAATTAACTAGCTTAAATATTATTTAAATTAATGGTTATGTATGTCATAGCTTTTGACGATTGTTTCATTGATTGTGGTGATCCTCGCGCGGCATCCGTTGTTTCTTTTGCCGCAGATCCAAATACCTTTAGGACTCTTGCTACGACTCCATCGATGGAAGCGGTATTTACCAGACATAATAACAGGATGTCCTCGTTGTGACAACTCAAACCTCACTTCTGTAAGTACAAAGATAAAACTTTCGATAAATAAATTGCCAATTTTGACAAGTTTAAATATTACAATTAACTACACATAAAAATAATAAACATGTCTATTTAAAACACATTTATTATATGTTTTATAAAGTGATACAAATAATTTTGAAATATAAATAAACCGAGTGATTCAATTAGTAGGTACATTTACAACGACTCGACCTCTCGCGTAAGAGTAAAAAAAAAAACAAAACAATGATCACATCATATTGATTTTAGAAGACCTATTTAGTTATGTCCAAACAGTATACATATTAGGTACGCCTTCAAATTGATAGACACATAATTCACCAAAATCTTTTCAGCTGTTCGTTGATATAAATTCACAAGCAGCATCATAAAAATATTGATACGCGTGAAGTATAATATAATCCTGTCTTTGTTACTTCTCTGTCGGATTAAAACAAGCTTAGGATTTAAGATTTTTACAGGGTCGGCAACGCGTGAGTGACGCCCCTAGTGATGCAAACGTTCATAGGCTACGGATCTTCCCATCAGGTGGGACTGTATGCCTGTTAGCCACCTTGTTGGGACCAATCAATTAAACTGTTCAATGGTTGTGCTCATCACTAATTTTGATAATTTCGTCGTCATATGTGTAGATGGCCGCTCGACAGCCGGTCCCCGCCCTGACGCAGGGCCAGCGCGCCTTAGAGCCGCGGCTGCCCGTCCACTTGTTATGTCGATATTTCCCAATCATTATAACAGGTTTACCAAAACGTGACGTTGTGAATACCGGTAAAATATCTAAAACAACAAATTAAATTCAAGCTAAAAACAACGCTATAACAAAAGGTTTTTGGTATGTATTCTGATATCCTAACCAGAGTTTAGTCGAACACATGTAATGAAACACATTTATGTATAATCTATAATGTATTTACCAATCCAAACTACTGAATAAATATTCAGACAATCATTTTACGTCTATTTTTTATTATTTAAATCGTACAAAACTTTTGTAGGACAACATGGCACGTTTATAGAAAAGCTTTAGATAAACACATTGGCTGAGGGAGGCTTATAGTCAGCAGCGGACGTCTTTTAGCTGATATAATGATAATAGAATATAATTCCGGATGACTAGAAGATACCCAGGGGGTGTAAGCTATAAAGTCCCTAAGAGCTTTAAGCTTAATGATTATGATGAGTCATCTTGATAATTTCATCACCTATCGTAGTTATCCTCGCTCGACACTTATCCCGCTTGTTGTTTTTGATGCAAATCCAGATGACTTTAAATCCTCTACTGCGACTCCATTTATTAAAACGGTATCGACCTATTTTCAAGGCGGGATTCCCTTGATTACTTGTCGTGAACTCCGCTGCTGAAACGAGACCAAAACTAACACTGTGCATATAAACTGGATAATCCTGTTGATCGTTCAAATTGAATAATACAAAATTAAACAAGCTCATTTATTATTTGATTTCATTATAAAATCACCTACAAAGTAAGTATATACTTAATGTAAATACATACATACTTTATACATAAAAAGCTAAAGATAAAATTAGAGTATTATAGGCTTAACCTAATTATATGTATTCGTGAAATTAGAAACACGAATCAAAACTGTTACGGTAAATGGTATACAGAACCGTCTCAAACTACAACATTTTTTTAATGAATATGATCATTTTTAGTTTTAACAATCATATTTTCTACAGTGGTGACAGAGGCCCGACATCCCTGCTGGTTCTTCACGCAAGTCCACCTCTGCTGGAGCCCTCGGCTGCCGCTCCACTTGTTGTACCGGTACTTACCCAGCACTAGGACTGGATTACCAAAACGTGTCCTCTCAAATTTAACATATTGCCCTGAAATAATTAAATTCCATATGTAATTTATTGGAAACCGAACAAATTAAGGTTTTTAATAAGCAAGATTTTTATGAAACAACAGTAGAATTCAGAAGTATATATATATTGATTCAAATTATTTTAGTTAACTACAATGTCAACATATACATATGTCCAATACAACTATAATGTGAAGAATTAGATTATTCTTATGATAATAATGATAATGATAATTTTTTTGTTTGTTTTTTATCATCGAAATCGTTCTAACACTGAGAGATTTTATAACGAGTAATAAAATAAATAAATTTATAAAAAGTCTACAAAGGTAGTATGGTAAATGACCCAATGGTGGCCAGTTTAAGAAAAAAAAAACTGGTTTTTGTGAAATATTACCAAAATACGCGTGAGATACGGCAAAGCTGGATTCAATTAATTTAACAAATAAAAGTTGTAGTTTTGTGACCCAGTCTTGGCCAGGGAAAATCCATTAATGGATACCCCAGTCTTAGTCTTAGTTTATCTTTATTTTATGGCTTACACATCAAACAAAACCAATTTTGATTTTAATTAAGCAATACCATTTTACAAGTGAAACTTTCTGCTCACCGCCTTAATGATTTCCTTAAGAAAAGCCGTCGTTGTCAATTTCAAATCACTTTACACTTTGTATTCTCGCAAATTTGTACATATAACTGAGTGAATTGAATAAAACGTTAAACTTAGATAGTTCGATGTCTAAAGTCTATGTCACAGTGATCCCAATGTAGAAACATTCGCTCATGTCCGAATTCTAGATGTTTCTTTCAATTTTTGGCCATTACTGGTACAGTGGCCACCACTGGTACACTCACGATAAGTAAATAGTAGATATGGTAAATATAATCTAGACACATTTCTTTTTACACGGTCAATCTAATCCACTACTAAGAAGAGATCATATTTGGTAACTATATAGCTGTTATACATTTAAATACTTACTTCTATACATCGAGACCAAGAACTTAAATAACACATAAACGATTACACATCATATTATCTAACAATGAAAACCCCTTAATTTTGATTGTATGACAAAGGGAATGTCTGCAACACAGGTCTTTCAGCAGACACCTACGAGTATATGATTTGAATAAATATATGATTGTTTAGTCATAAATAATGACGGGATAATATAACTATTAAATATTTTCTTTTTTATACCGCAAGGGTGGCAAACAGGCATACCATCCCACCTGATGGACGCTTGCAACACCAAAGGTGTCACTAACGCGTTGCCGACCCTGTAAAAAAGGAGCAACTGTATAGGCAGTGGAAGGGACAAAGCGTAATATATTTTCGTCGAAGGGCTAGATAGGTATCACTTCTGCATACCCTACGACGCTACTCCATCCCTGGTCCCCCCAATGCCGCTACAGTGTCTCCCCATGGAGCTCTGGCTACCTTAATCACCGCAGGAACACAACACTACAAGTAGTGTTATTTGGCTGCAGTCTTCTGTAAGGTGGAGGTACAACCCAAGTCGGGTTGCTCCAAATTCGGAACGGACATGTCCGTTGCGCCCTACCTACAAACTTTAAACTTTTTTCATGGTAACCAGATAGTTGATATACCTACTACACATACCTACTAGTTTTAAATGCATACTATAAATATATTTTCATCCAGAGAAATACACGACTTTATGAAATCCTTCTTTTAGGAAGATATGATTTTCTAGCATGTGAATGATCATGATTAATATTTGCCTTTACAATGACATTATCGATGGTGTGGAGTACCGCCTTGCAGCCATGAGCAACTTTGACACATATCCATCTGGCCTTAGCACCTCTAGTGTCGAAACGTCGGTTGTACCTATGGCCGCCGTATTCGATCACAGGTCTCCCGCACCTTGACAACAGGAATCTAGCTTCTGAAAATAAACATATTTCATACTCAAATTTCAGAAGCGAAAGCCACAAATACCTTAAACGTCTTTGGGTGCTATATCTCGTCTTAGGAACAGCTTCGAAGAAATGAAATTCTTCAAAGTATGGCCCCTAAGAATTAAGCTAAAGCAAATACCGTAGAAGTATTGAAGCTTTTTGAGAGAGATTGATTAGCTTAGGCTTAAATATTAGTGGAAACATTGTAGGTAAGGATTTTTATATTGTGAACTTACAACGAGACTTATTGGCGAGTCGGTAAAAATTGAAATATACAATTCAGTATTAAAACACACTATTTGATCAACTTTTTGTGTATTATATTATATAGTAAATTGATTTACTCCATGACAGCTTCACAATTTGAACAATATTTTTACACATCTATTTATGATTGTGCTTAGTACTGTGTACTGAGACAACAAAATCGTTGTTAGTAATTACAACAGCTCGACATGTTTTCTTGTTACATCTCCAGATAACTTTCGGTCCAGTTGCACTACGGAAGTCGAATCGGTGACAGCCCAAAGTCAAAACCCTCGACCCACATCGAGACGTGGTGAAAACAGCTAAAAAATACAAAAAAGGTATAAATTACGAAAAATACACGTCTCAAATAAAAGTTTTGAGGGTCCATCCATACCAAAATTAAACACCGGTATTGACAAAAAATTTAACATATAATTTTAACTTTAAATGTTGGTACATATAATATTCAAAGAATGCTAAACATATTATAAAAAAAAAACTGAAACAAGTATAGCGTTCTGAAGAATTATAAAAAAGTAAATGTTTTATTTTTATACCTACCTACCAACTTATTTCTGACAAAACTCACAAACATTAAGGTATGTAAATTTTAGTCTTTATTATAGAATAAAGTACAAAATGTGTACTTAAAACAAAATAAACTTGAAAAATAATAATACATTTTATAGCAAGCTTTAATACACATACAATATATTATATATAAATAGATTATATATAATACTTTAAATGCAACTAAAAATGAATTTCACGGACCCCTCAAAATAAAAATAAACTTATATTCTAGCGATACGTAACCAGAAGTGATAGTAATTACTGATAAAATTGACTACATAAGTATGTTGCAACGTAGAGATTATCCATCAAATAAACATATCAACACTGACATTTCTGGCCACTTTATTATGTATAGATTGGGCGTAATAACATATTGACATAAAGATTTTTTAACATGTTTTAGAAGCGTCTTTCATTCTCAACCAACTTTCCTAAGGCACTTAATAATTTTAAACTTATACAACATACATAACGAAAGTTTATAATTTTAGTTATAAGCAGACTATATGCCAAATATTTCAGATTACCCTATTACCTCCTGTCTATCACATGATCTAACTGTATTTTCGATCTCAGAAACTTACGCGAATTTAGCTCGTTATAGCTTGTTGTTATGTCTATATTTACTTTACATCAGGAAGGTGAAACAATCATATATGAATAAGTATAGCCAATTTAATAATATATTTGAAATACCTACCTATAACTTTATGTTCGTTAAAGACATAATAATTCTTCAATCAATTTCTTTAAACTTTAATACATATTTTTCGAGCTTCAGAATACCTACACGTAAATTTCTAATATTATAAAACTAAAACTAATATTGTACAAAACAGCTCTTTACGTCACTTATGATTATGTTCCCCACTAGTTTTGACGATAACATTGTTTTTTGTATACAGAACCGCATGACAAAGTTTCGAGCTGCAACACCAGCGTTGTCCGACACGAGCTAATTTCCCCACCATCCAGAACTTGTGGTCGCCCACCAGTATCGTCGGTCTCCCAAACCTGGTCTTCCCGAATACAGGAGCTGAAATAAGACCATCCAAAAACCATGCAGCACGGAAAAAGATACACAAAATGAAACTTAGGTTGGATCGGAGCATTATACAATTCCGTCTAGGTTTTGTGTGCAGACTATCTTCAGGAGATAATAATAATAATACATTTTATTTGTGTGTGATGAAATAAAATGTCTTTATTATTATTATTATCTTCTGCGACAGATTCACTTAGCATGGTGGGGTATGATCAAATAAAAGAAAATACATATCTACTTATTAAAAAATAATGGCAAGCTTAAAAAAAATATTCCGTAACCAATAATAATTTTTAATAAATTGAAACAAAATCAACATATTAATGAACTGAAAAATAACAAAACAGGTACGTTTGTAAACATGCACAGTCAATATTTACAGCAAACATAACCAAATATAGGAAACGGAACATAGCGTATCGTTAACACGTTAGCTGCGGCACCAATTTTTGCATACTTTGCGTTCCTGCGGCACGAGGTATAATCGGCCCGTACCGTGACCAGACGTTAGGGCGACACGCGGTCTATTAGACCCCACCTCCTTTTACAGACTAAAATCCATTTTCTGGCGCGAAATCAAAGATAAATGAGAATTTTGGTCCTTATTGATATAGTCAGTGAATTGATGAACCCTAATCCACCGTCGCCCCGGGATCTGATGGCTAGTTTAGGAATTATTAGCAAAACAAAATATGGGATCTTATACACCTCGTAACGCACTGAAATAGGGCAAATTTTCGCTGCGATTAGTGATGGGAAAAATAATATCGACGTTTTTAAACTACGCAACGACTTGACCGATTTTGATCAATTATATCTCATTAGATCGTTTTAAGGGCAAAACCTGGCAAAACAACACAAAGCTATCAAAGGATACATTTTTTTTTAAATAATCTAAATTGTGCTTGAAGGCGCCATAAAGAAAAAAAAACCGGCCAAGTGCGAGTCGGACTCGCGCACGAAGCGTTCCATTCTATACCATTAAGAGGCACCTATTACAGACTTATTATTGGAAAATAATGGATTACGGTTTATGCATAAGGTTTATCTTTCTATTTGTATATGAAAATCTTAATGCGGTTCACAGAATAGAAAAAAAAGGCAACCAGAAGTAGAAAAGAAACTGTCCTATTTATTCTGCCTCGGGCTTTAAAAATACAATTATTAGAACTTGAATTAACATTAAAAAATCAGTATCAATATACTTTTTTTATAAAAATCTCAATATATATGTTGTACTTATTTATGAGTGTTTTTCATTGAAACAGGGTAGACAATAAGATTTTTTGCACTGAGTGCACTGAGTCAAAATCTTTTTGGATTTTTTATCAGCTTCACGAGATGGTAAAAATGTGCGTAGTTTTTGGTAACAACCAACACATCTTCTCCTTTTTTCACCCTTTTCGAGGCAATGGCGTGCGCTTTCAGGTGCTGAAAAATAACAAAAATGTAAAGATAACGTAATAAAACTGACATTGTTACTTAGGTTAGATCGTAGATGAGAATAACAATGATAATGTAGGTATAACTGCATCAAATGAATGTGTTTGTTTTATACTTAAAATGTTGAAAGAGTAGGTAGGTAAGGTAGCTTAAATTCAGAATAATTAAAAGGAAACAATAATAAATAACTTAATAATGACCAAATGTCAAGCTTAGTTTACGAAAGCTTCAACACGTTGACTGTCAAGAAATATATCTAAGCATTACATTACCTGGGGTCTCATCGATTTCCTTTTTTATTAAAGATTCTATAAGTTTCTCCACAAAGAGTCTTTGGTAACTTTTTTCCATCAGTTTGGATTGAATTAAACACAATCCAGGCATTAATTAGCGCCGTACCAAATATTAGCTCCATTACAACTTTTCTCCACCATTTGATTCCTCTCTTCAAAGTTGTATAATAAGAAGACATCTGGTCAGAAAAGTCAATGCCTTTTTTTGTTTTATTGTACAGCAAAACACATCCCAGCAATTCTAGATATGTTGCAAAGTATTAGGTACGTCAATAATCGTTATTACCAATAATATCTTTAGGTATAATACACTTAAGTAATAATATCTTACACTTACTTTAGGTACATAGCTACCAAGATAAGAAAAAACTAGGTACTTACTGAAGATTTTTTCATTAAAAACTTACCTGTTTTGGCTCTGTTTCTGGGTTTTTTAAAATTAACTTCTTCCGACATCGTTTAGACATGTTCGGCGCTGTAAAAGGACGTGCTCTCCAATCGACGTGATGCAACACTGGTCGCGGGAAGCTCGCGTTGAGTGCGGTACGAGGTCAGGGGGGATATGGGACGTTTTAGCCTCGTTCCGCACTGCATTAAAATTATATTAATTCTGTGCGGCACGAGGCCTAAGACATCCGGTACCAAGGTAGGTACACCACCGAGTCCGGAACCATTAGTGATCTCAAATATATATTTATCTCTTTCCTACACTGGACCAAACCAAAGCTATGCCATTCGCACGACAGAGAAATTCACTTTTTTGCTTGCCGCACCACAGGGAAGTTGCATCAGGGGTGTTTTAGGCCTCGCTTCGCACTTAACGTGTTAAAAAAGCACCACAACATACATATGCCGGTATAAAAAAACAATATGGCACAAAATCGTAAGGCAAAACTAGATAACACTTAATGCATATGTTCATTACTTGTTCTGACAATGACGTCATCAAGGGTGGTAATAGAAGCGCGACAGCCACTGGGGGCTTTGGAGCACAACCAGCGCGTGCGCCGTCCGTCGACAGACTTCTTCGCACGGTTAAACCTATACGCCCCCAACTCCACAACCGGATTGCCGTAACGACTGGAACTAAACACTGGAACTGCTAAAAACACATTGCTTATTAAAACTAGTTCTGTGTGTAAATATTGTTTATCATTAATATCAAAGCGTCGCAAAATTTTATCAATAGATACTACATAGAGGTCTCGCAGTGCACTACACTAAATTAAAACTTACCTATTTAATTATATTCAAAAAATATAATAATATCGTATGTACAATAAATTTGTATTTATTGTTCTAACTTGATTGAAATGAACCCACTTCCAATATTAATGTCACGGTTTCACACTATGGTGACACTGAGCAGGATGACAACGATCATGAAGCTTTTTTATTTCTTTTATTTACCAATCGCATTATCATACAAATATCACATAAGTGTGTGTGTGACCTGTTCCCATGTCAACATTCTTGTCAATCGTTTGTATGGTCAGAATTATTAATTATTACTTAATCATTAACGGTTACGACAGTCGCCCGGCATCCAGCATGCTTTTTATCGCAAGTCCATTCACACTTTGGACCATTTCTGCTTTTAACGACAAGGTATAGTCTAGGTAGGTATAGTGGTTGCTTACGCGTGTCCCGCAGCCCCGCCACACGGCGCCGAGGCGTCAATGGAACCCCAGGGGTTTAGTGGGTAGGCACCGGCACCTTCTGTGCCGGTGAGTCTCCACATAACCCGGCGGCTCCCCCCGGAGCTGCCGGGTATCCTATGAGGATTCCCCTGGGAAATCAAAAAAAAAAAAAAAGGTAGGTATAGTGGTTAGAATCTAAAGTCATCACTAGATTGCCAGCTTTGATCCTACTGAAAACTGGTTCTGAAACAACATGATCTTGATCAGTTGTCAAATCCCTGGTTTGTTCAAACACACTCGTTATAATAGAGTTAAATATGAAACCGACTTGGTCATTTCATTACATACGGCCAATCCGATTTTAAACTGAACGTATCTACGTTCAAAATTTATACCTATAAATGTTTAAATTCAAACAATAACAATAAAACTACAGGTTTGGTTTAGATCACTTTTAATTGTTGACTTGCAAGGGCAAAAATAATCTTGATGTTGTAGTTTTATAAATACTTGATGACGATTACATAAATTTTGTTAAAGTTTTTACTTTTTACTTCCTTACAACAGGCTCTTAAAATGAAAATAACACGTATATAATTTGAGAAAGCTAACAGTCAACAGTAGGTACAGACTCATTGTATTCTTCTCCCCAACAATTTCTTTTGGCTTCTGTGTTATGTACTATAATAATATGTTCATCAATCATGATTATGTTCGATGCTCATCCGCAAAACGAGGTTGTCGAGTGTGTAGATGAAGGCTTTGCATTTGGTCCTGGTCCTGGTGGTGCACCGCCAACGAAGCTTACCATTTGATGCCACCACACCGGTTTTGGCAAACCGGAATTTACCAACCAGCAACAACTTCGTTCCTCGACTTGTGACAATAGATTTCACTGAAAATATATAGAAACTTCAGGTTACTATCTGTTATCAAATATTTGAATAATGTTACTACTAGATAGCATATGATGTTTTCTATGTATTGAATAGAAATGATTTGCTGCAAGTACTAATTGAGCAGTTGTGGCTCAGTTGGGAACGCACCGACTCACGATCATGAGGGTGCCGGTTCAAATCCCTCTGAGTTTATAAAAACTTACGTACGGATTCACACCACTGGCTTTCGGTGAAGGAAAACATCGTGAGGAAACCTGCATGCCTGAGGTGTCACAATTAAAGGCATGTGAAGTTCGCCAATCCGCACTAGGCCCGCGTGTCGGACTATGGCGTAAACCCCCTCGATGTTAGGGGAGGCTCGAGCTCCTCGGTGGAGACGTATATGAACTGTTGATGATGATGATGATGACTAATTGAAATGTTGTTATCTCATTTCATTTTTCATAGTTTAACTTTTTATGAACAAAATAGTTTTTAAATACATAATAATACATTAAGTACTCCATAGCATAGCAATAAAAAATGATATATATTACCTGCCAGTAAGTTAATTATTATAATAATTCATTGTTTGTTCTTTTTCAGGCCTTTGCTTCGTCTTTTTCATTTTTTTTTATTTATAGCTGAATAGATTTTGATAATCTGTATAGGCATTCCGACTATACATCCATTTAGGCTATCTAAACTAGACGCAGAACCAAAAGCATAAATTTTTTTCAAAATAAATAGTATCTCATTAATAGGTACATATAAATTAATAAACATGAAGATTTTAAAATTTATTTTGGCCGCCAGAAATATCTAGAATCTTATATAACAAGACTGGAGAATTCGATAATTGTTTATTATTATTATACTGTATTAATAAATTTAACAATATAAATCTTCTTCAATATAGTATGTTAGTGGCACTAATTATATCACCTATACATGATTGTGAAATAAATATTTCTTTACAATGAGTCCCTGGCTGGTGGTGATAGACGCTTTGCATTTCGTCCGACTCTTTGTAGAACATTGCCACCTAGTTTTACCTTGACGAGTAACAGATTTGGTAAATTTAGAAATTCCAGCAATTAACATTTCGGTACCTCTTTCTGTCATTATTAGTCCAACTGAAATAAATAAAAATATTAAATGGTCACCACTTATTATAATTAATGAAGAGTATAAGTTGATATGAGCAGTTAATTAACTATAGTTTCGCTGCATTACATTTTTACCTAATTCAAATTTGCCATATCAGCTATATAATAATATATGTACAAAATTAATAAGCATTTCGTTTAACATAAAATATTTACGTAATATTTTATTAATTTACATCACTTTGACATTAATAAATGTACCTACATTTCGGGACAAAAAGTAAAAGATAAATATACATTTTTTTCAGTACTTTATATGATGGGGGGTACGTTAACACCGTATAACAAGTACAGATCATAAGAAACCCGATGCTATTCATGATTATGGTGTAAGTTGCTTCTCAAGACCATATTCTCTAATGTGGTGATGAAGGCGGTACACTTGGTTCGCGACCTCGTGGTGCACTGCCACCTGGTCTTCGCGCCCATCACGTAGGCCTTTCCGAAACGGAACTGTCCCGATAACAACATTGTTGTCCCTCTTTTGGTTACCACTTGTGTCACTGAAATATATCACCATTTCATTTGGCATTAATAAATGTGTGTTTTTAATTAGGAGGAACTAAACATACCTGAAAGGATGAAACGATATAAGTATCAATTAAATTAAATACGCCTTCACAGGTTTATGAATCGTTAATTTAACGCTCAATTCTAAATGTTGCTTTTGCTGAGAAGATCTAATAGAATAGCCAATAAATTCAGGATTTATAATGGGACGATTCGTGCGTGGACTATGTCCCGTTTTAAAAAAAAACACTACAACCGCTAATAAATTCAGCAATAACCCTTTTCCAAACAATTGTTTAAGAAAATATTTAACATTCATTTTTGTCATAGATAGTAAATGTATTTTAAAACTGCCAAAACAACTTACGTTGATGTAAATGAACTCTCAATCATTAAACAATTTTTTCTTACTTTCTGAAATTGAAGACATACAATTTAAAAGCTGATAATATATTCCGGTAGATAAAAGAACATGTCATTGTATAAAACTGTACTTTATTAGTTACTAACTAACATTAATCATAATGTGAACAATAAAATAAATATTATATTTATTAATACACGAGTGCGTTGCTCGAAGCAGTTTTATGATCTCGGTTTATATTCTTTTAAGCTGTGATTATGAACTGCGTTGATCTTGATGATGTTGTTATTAATGGTGGTGATGAAGGCCTTACACTTGGTGTGGGTTTTGGTAGAACACCTCCAGCGAATCCTGGAGCCCCTCGCCCTCTGTCTGGAGAAACGGAACCCGTCGGCGACCAGCATCATGGTCCCTCGGCTCGTTTTAATGCCACAAACTGAAATTTTAATGTAATAATAATCCAAAAACAAAAATTTTTCTACTTCAATTAGGTTTTTAAAAAAAATTTAATAAACAAGCCGTCAAACACACGTGTTTATTTTAATTTGTTAAATAATTTAAGAATATAAAATCTATCAATATTTATTTTAATATTAGGTACTACATGCAAATTAAGAACAATTACAATGATTAATGAAACTAATTATCCCAGTTTTCATAAAAGACCTTTGACATTTTTATATTAACACCCAAAATGGTCGGAGTTGGGTAAATAGGGAATAACTGAATACACATGAAATGAAGGCTATCTATCTATCTACTACATTTCTAGATATAACTTGGTTGATCAATTTTGGTCTTAGGTGTTTTTTCAATAGAATTTATTTGACTGTTTTTAGCTGTTTATTGACTCGTTAATATTTTTGAGACTGAGTATTTAATATAGTTTAATTCCCTGTTTCTAGACTTTCTCTGCCCTTCGTTTCTATTTGTAGCTTTGTGGCTCTTTGGTCTTCGTAAACATCAGGTCGGTTTTTTGCATAAAGTATACACATATTACGTCGTCAGTAGGTGGAGGAGAATTCTGACGTATAAAATTATTAGTGGTTTGTTTCCATAGCTGATTTTCTTTGCCTTTAGTTTGATGAATATTTTTTCCATTTTTTTCTAGTTATGCGGCGCTCTCGTGGTGTCATTTCTATAACAGTTTTCCTTTGTCCTTTCTCTTTTTTTCTCAAGTACTGAAGTTTTTGATTTTCTTTGTATTCCGCAAATTTAATGGGGTCGCTTTTAATTCCGGCTAAGCGAGCCTTAGCGACTTCTCTCTTTTTTATTAATTTTTCTTCCCTGGTCAGTTGGTATTTAGCGTGTCGGGTGATGTTTATATCTGAAATATTTCATATAAATGCTTATACACGGTAGCGGTTAAGATAATAATAGTGCTCTTATACAAAAAAACCAAGGAAATACGTCAGTCCTGTGAGGCAATACGTCAAGTATTGCGCCAAAATGCTGACGCCAACGAACTGACGAAATAGATATAGATAAAATTTATATTCAGAATATTTTTATTGGTAAATTCAATTTTAAATAAAAATATGTATAAATCACATAATTCTCAGGTTAGCAAGAAAATAACAACTCACCAAGGAGCTGAAATTGTGACTGGATCGGCATGTGTACCTATAGAAGGTAAACACAACTCTAGCACTGCTACAGTAATGGCAGCCATCAAATGGTACGGTCCCCAACTAACTTCATTACCAACATTAAAATTCAAACAGAGATTTGACTTTGAGTCGGTAATATTTGGCAAGAATTTGAAATTTAAACAACACACAACGGACTGACGAGTAAAACTAAACACAAAGTTTCTTATCGTTTAAAAATCGTTTAATTTGTGTGAAAGTTGTAGTATATATTACTATACTACATCACAGATTCTAGTGAATTAGTAAGTTTTCTTAAATCAATAATAATATTTTATAGATGGTCACTTGATTGCTGGTTTTCGGGATTGTGACATGCCAAAAGACTGACGTTTTAAGCATTTATTGTGCTTATTTTTACTTATCAACTTGTATTTAAAATGAAGCCCTGAAATTGGGTGACCAAGTTAAATGTAATATCAATAAAATATAATAAATACTTTGTTGGCATAATATTTATTGGCTGCCCAACAAACATTTTAGTGCTAGCGGCAGCCTTTTTTAGAGCTCTTACTGTTATTTAAGGTATATAAGAACTCCGATAGCAACCTTCGACTCTACAGTAGGGTTAGTTATGAATAATTAAACCTTCCAGAGGAATAAGAGTAATAAATAAAAAAAATATAAATCAAGGCGGTAGTATGGAGTTTATCGTAACCATTGTATAACTTATTCTTATAGCTTTTAGTTGCACAAACCTATAAAAGCAATTGTAAGGTGTCTACTAACACTTACTAACGGGTGATGTTCGACTACTGGGGTAGTGAAAGGTCTTTTAACACCTGAAGTCTTACTCTAATAGCTTCAAGAAGTATTAAACACTCTGAGTGATACTCAGGTGTCTACTAACACTTACTATCAACTGGTATTCTTAAAAAGAGTTAGACAAATACTTTATATCACCTAACGAGTTTTGTCGAGTCTTAAGAGTTACTAAGAAAGCTATAAGGATCTAAGAAGTGTTTATTATAAGTCCTATAGAGCTAGATTCTGCAATCCACCTTAGTATCACTATTTAATCACTACGGGAGGAATAACAGAGATATCAGGATGCTTAAGTAATTAGAACTAAGACGCCATTTAATAAAGATATACCTACTATAAAATTGTGAAAGAAAAACCTTATTGCAATGTTCCTAGTCCAATTATTTACTTACATTGTTCATAATTTTCAATTAAAATATCTTAAGGAGGCTCCAGGAATTGATAAATAAGATAAATAAAGAAAAAAAAATTCTGGCAGTATTTTTTTATATCATTTAATCATCAAAAGTAGTTTATTTTTAGGGCGCTTCAAAAATGAGATGAGAACTAGTATATATTGTTACCGTAAACTTACCGCCGCATGTGATTAAATCCCTATAACACCCAGTAATCTTAAACACTTTAGGTACTTACCTTAATTATTTTATTAAAACGCCATGACATGAATGCGTGCTATAAAATACTATCACTATTGACTCTAACAAGAACGTAATACTCTGCGAAACAGTTTAAATATTTAGCGCTTTCGGTGAAATTTATTGATACCAAAAAAGTCATTTAAGTGGTTTCCATAACTTGTTTACTACTTTAGCTTGCAGTTATACCCTGTGTATAGCTTATAAAACACTTGAAGTGGTAGTCACTGCTACTGTAGCACTGTTCTAACTCTTAATAAACACTTATTTAACACTCTCTATAACCATTAAATAGCCTCAAGCTCTCGTACGAACAGGCCCAAATCAGGGTTATAAGAGAGTTACAGAACGCTTTATCACCAAGTTGTTAGTGCCTTTACAGAACCTTGGGTTACAAAAATCCTCTTAAGCAGCTCATGTAGCCCTTATTCTTATTACCAAAATGTTAGTTGGGTGATGACATTGATTTACCTTAGACAAATTTAATGACTATACTAGGGACAAGATAATAGGTCACTTTTGACATTTCATCAAAATTCAACAACGTAACCTTGTAACGGCGGGCATAAAATAAGAACTGCACAATTGCTTAACTTTTTTCAATTACGTTTACATATTTATTGTAATAATGACCGATACGAGTAATTTTACGATTTGCTTTCACTAATAAACCATTCCAAACATAATAAACAATTTCTGATCTTAAGAACTGAACGTCGTTACAATGTTGCGTCAGTCAACCCTTTTTCTTTTTAAACACTAGGGATGTTACTCTAAAAATCGAAAGCTGATAGGATTGTAAGTTGAATCGAATGCAATGATTACTTGTGAAGAAAAATCACCATAAATTTATAACCACGTTGTGATTATAATAAAACCTAATTATACATATTTATTATTCTTTTAACTAACTATAAAAATACAAAAAAATAACTAAAATAAGGGTCATGCAGCGCGGATCAATACTGAACCACCCTTCAGTACTGCTAAAATGATGACTCTGCTACAAACCGCATGTGCAGAAGTCACTACAGAAGACTGGCGAAAAGTCGTGGAGAAGACAAAGAAAATAATTTTACAAGATTTTGAACGAGATGTGAGAATAGACAATATTATTGAAAATGAATTAATAATATCTCTGAGTGCTGACAGCAGTGATGAAGATAGCAGTTCCGATAGTTCAAGTGAATAAAAGCAATTTTTTTGTTAAATTACGTAGGTACTTGTCTTATTTTGCTCCTTTAATTTATGAAAGAAAAAATAATAATGGGACAGGGATTCGCATGATCATTTTTAAAATTCACATATGTTTCAAGTCTGTATCGATTCATTCGATTCATTCATTTAATCGATGTTTTTAAGCAGGTCACCTCACTATGAATATAAAACTGACATCTGTCAAAAGTGACCTATTATCTTGTCCCTATTTTAACTAAAGTAACTAATAATATCATAGTTCTCAAATATTAATAATCTACCTTCAAGCATGATTATGTTGTAATATTGACTTAACAATTTCGTCGTCGATTGTGACGATGAAGGCCTTGCAACGAGTTCTCGATCGGGTCGAGCACTGCCATCTAGTTTTGGAGCTTACAGTGAGCCCTTTGGAAAATTTAAATCCACCAGCGACCAGCATAACCGTCCCTCTGTTTGTCATAATTTTTTGAACTGAAATTATAAAATGAATAAAAATAAATCGTAATAATAAATGAACGGATTACAGTGCGACAATAAAAATAAAACAATAAAGCGTGATCAAATTTGTTATTACATGACTACTAATTTAAATACATTAATACTTTACATAATCAACAACAGTTTGGGACAAACACTTTATAAGACAACTATAAATAAATACTGTCTTCTTATTTACAAAACTAGACTAAACCAAAAACTTTTAGTTGGGTCTTGCTTGATACTTCTATATTACGTAGGTACGTATGTAATCTTTTTTTATTTACCACAAAGGTATGCAACACAAGAGACGTCACTTCAATAGCCCATTTATTTTCAATTATCGTAATCGCATAGCGTTTTATCAGAGTTAGCTTTACCTATAATTTTGTACGTATTTGGAGTAATTTTTAGTCCACTAAAGAGTGTTTCTGGCTATGTACATGTATTGTTTCTTATCCAAATGACAAAAAGTCTATATAAATTCTATCATGAAAATGCAATTAAACTTTATATTTTGTGTGTCTGGGTTAAATGATTTGTTGTGATTAATGTTCACATAACTCGCTTTCAATCTCATAAATGTCAACTAATGATTGTGAAGCAAATTCGTTCTGATAATAGTTCCGTCAACAAACGTAGAGATGGCAGCTTTGCACTTAGTGCGAGACTTTACGGAGCAACGCCATCGTACTCTCCCACCCCGCTCAAAATCCTTTGAAAAACGATAAAGCCCAACCAAGAGCATTTTCGTACCCCTACTAGCAGATACTTCCATTACTGAGAAACAAAAAGAGATATAATCAAATTATAACAATATACTTTTAAGCTATGAAATTATTTTATAGTAGGTACAGATCCTATCGTGTCCTAATAATATTATTAATTCAAAGTTTCTGAGGATGGAATCATAAATGTATGGATTTTTTTTATTCTGTCATAATAGACAAAATATGTAACAAATGCGACAATTAATATAAATATATACTAATAGCTACATATACAACCTTCAATAAAAAGATGATTAGTGAAAATCGATAAATTGAATTAACACATAATATTCGAGTTTGACAAAAAGACTTAAAATGTAGTTATTAATATTGAAAACTATGATTGTGCTCTAGTTTCTTTAAAACTATATTACCCTCGATTGTAACAATGTGTGCTCTACATTTTGTTTTAAGTCTCTGGGAGCAGAGCCATTTTGTTTTGCCACGAAATGTCAAATGCTTGTAGAAGCGGAACCCGGCGGCGACGAGCATCCGCGTCCCTCTAGTCGTCCACATATCGAACACTGGAAATCACAAATAGAATATATTTATATAATTCTTCTTATAACCGTAGATAGACTTATAACCTTTTTTTTTAATGCTCATTCATAAAAAAAACGGTATTCGAAAAAAATAAAAATCGTTGATCTGTGAAACACAAACATTTAATAACCCAATTATGTGTATATTTTATTCATATATCTGCTTTCTAACGTATATAAACCAACATAAAATTACAGTTAAATCAATGATTGTGTTCCAAACATGTTTTAACTACTAGGCCATCGATTGTGGTGATAAATGCTCTACATTTGGTTCTACTTTTCGTAGAGCACTGCCACCTGACTTTTTGACCCAAGGTACTCTGTCGGCTGAAGTGGTACCCGTCTGCGACCAGCATCATGGTACCTCTTTGAGTATATTTCCGTCTTACTGAAAAATTCACCAAACATCTAAAAATCCATGCTAATAATTCGAAATTACGAGTATATTCTATGTAATAATAATAATAAAATAATAAAATGTTTTATTTGCAAGAACATGGTGATAATGGTAACAAATAAAATTTCAAGGCCTCACATTCTGCCAATAACTGGCATGCAAAAAATTTGTTGAGCGCTAACTCAGTGATAGGTACTATGATATTATTCAATACAATATTATTCGAATTAAGTGTATTAATGTGTGAATTAAGTGTATTTTCTATTCGTTATGTACGTAGGTACGTCTGTTTCTTAAATAAATAAAACAAACGGTGGGAAATATCCCGTACATGTTACTATAAGCGTACGTTAAAGTCCAAAACAGTGTTTAAAGTTATGAAACCATATTTAGGTACTTCGACATACGTGACATGATTATTCGTTAAGTTTACGTAAGAATGTATTGAGAAATTGAAAAAGGAGAATAAAACACATTCGTCTTTTAATAAAAATTGTATATTTGTTGTAACGTTAAATTAAAAATATAGGTATTAAGTAGTTTTTAGTTTAAAGCTTTTTGAAAGCCAGATAAAAGTTTTAACTTAAAATTTTAATAAAAAAAGGACTAAGGGTAATTTGAACAAAAGTTGTGAGATATCTTACATGTAATACGAGTTGTTGAACAGCTTTTTGTGGTGATGATCAATTAAAATCGGATTTATATAATAAAATAAGTTTTGAATAATGTTTACCTTTCAAAAGTGTCAAAATGAACAATTAAGTTATGTGTGTATGTAAATTAATAATGTAAAGAACGTTAAAAAGGAAAACTTTAATAGTCAAATGTCAACAACATGCCATGTAAAAAGCTGATCTATCTTATCCACCAGTTCCACCACTAAAACCTAAGTACCTACCTCTCTAATATCAATATAGTTTTAGGTGTAAGAGCTTTTATAAGTACCTACTTAGAAATAATGCTAATATTAGCTATTTCTACAATTATCTCTACTTAAAACTAAGTTGTAACACTTATTCGACTACCCAACCCACTTTACTAAAAATACTGATAAATTCAAAAATATCATATCATATTAATTCATAACCATCCTCTCAAAGCCTCAATGTGTAAATTCTTGCATCAAGCAACATTAATTGGAAAAGCACCTTTTTGTCATGATTTAATGAGATTCAAAAGTAAATTGATTCCATAAAAATACTATTATAGGATATATACAATAAGGAACAAATATATAATTATTTAAATCACTATCTTTCCATCTATCTAACTTTAACTACTTGAACAGAATGAAAAGAAATTGTTGAATTTTTTTTACACACATAGTACCTAATTTCAAATGATCCCAATGGTTTTTAAATTTAATTTTTTTATAGAAATGCATTGTAATACATTTGTAGGTACATTGTATTGCTCTCGAAAATTTCAAATTACTTTAACCAGATTCATGGTTGTGTGTTCAAAACCGGTTGGCGCTGGTGTGCGCCATGGGGTCGTGGAACCCCCACACGCGTACGATGGCGTTGTCCATGGTGTGCAGCGACGCCCGGCAGCCAGCCTTCGCCTTCACGCACACCCATCGCGTTCTATCACCATATTTATTAACTCGATTGAAGCGGTACTGTCCGATCATGATCACCGGGTTGCCTCGTTGCGACTGTGCAAATACAGGGTTAAGATCTGCAAATAGAACTTAACGTCAGAACCTGTCAAACGAAAATATATTTTTCATACAAATTTTCCGAATCACCATACCGGACCGGCTATATATTGTAGCCTCGATTGATAGGATTTATTATCACAATAACTATATTTTAAAATATAAAACACGTATTTGATATGATCTTTTAATCATGCAGAAAAAACGATTTATGGCTGTGTTCAGTACGTAATTGGGTATTCCATATTATTTTTCATAAAACGTCAAACATTACATAATAAAATAATAAATAACTATTTAACGATGAGCATTAGATTAACACGTCAACAAAAAATATGAATACCTAAATCTATCTTACTTAATACTAAGTGTTCTGTAACCTACATCCAAACTTAAATCATCTAAATTCTACCTTACTTATTAACGAGATATTTAAGTATCAACTAACAGTCTATAACTTAAAAACTAATTTAAAAAAAAACTACCTGTAATAACGAAAAGACATACGACAGTATAATAACGTATAGGCATTAGTTACTTCGTTAGAGGTATTCCACGTAGCCCACCTAAACGAAGCCCACCCAGAGGAAGCCCACCTAAAGTATTCCACGATGCCCACCCGTAGGTGGGCTTCAAATAAAAATTAAAAATAATTAATTTTCTATTCCACGAAGCCCACCTAAGAATATCACTCGCATAGTGTGGGGACAAGAAATAAAAATGTCGTTAGAAAAAAATATTTATTATTTAAAAGACTTACTTAAATTTCTATAATCGTTCAGTTTCATTATGTGACACAATATTTGTCATTTTTGTAATCTTAGGTACTATCCAAAATCACAGATTGTTTCATAATTATGCAATAAAACATGGACAAGTATCAAAAACGTTGTAAATATAGTTTGACAGCCCGGTTGGCTTTGTGGTTAGTGACCCTAACTTTCAAGCCGCGAGTCGTGGGTTCGAATCCCACCCAGGACAAACATTTGTATGCATGAATATGTCTGTTTGTTCTGTGTCTGGATGTAAATATATATTTAAGTATGTATTTAAAAGTATTATATGTAGTATATTAGCTATCTGGTTACCATTACACAAGTTTCATTTGAAGCTTACTTTGGAATGAGATTGGCCGTGTGAAAAACATCCCAGGATATTTATTTATTTATTGTAGTTTTGCATAGAGATCTATGTTGCAGTTTTCTTTTATCTAACTGTTTGGTGAATAATAAAAATACTTTACTGTAACATAAAAAAGTTTAAAGAAAACATCAACATGGATCTCTATGGAAAACTATATTTGCAATGTTTTTGATACTTGTCCAAGATATTATTGCATAATTATGAAACAATCTGTGATTTTATCAAGAGCACAAAAAGGGAAAATAATAGAAAAAATATTTTTTGGATTGATAATTATGAAACAATCTGTGATTTTAAATAGTACCTGGTCTAAGATTACAAAAATGACAAATATTGTGTCACATAATGAAACTGAACGATTATAGAAATTTAAGTAAGTCTTTTAAATAATAAATATTTTTTTCTAACGACATTTTTATTTCTTGTCCCCACACTATGCGAGTGATATTCTTAGGTGGGCTTCGTGGAATAGAAAATTAATTATTTTTCATTTTTATTTGAAGCCCACCTACGGGTGGGCATCGTGGAATACTTTAGGTGGGCTTCCTCTGGGTGGGCTTCCTCTGGGTGGGCTTCCTCTGGGTGGGCTTCGTTTAGGTGGGCTACGTGGAATACCTCCTTCGTTAATTACTCTTCCTGACGTAAGCTGTAACAAACCCTACATCATCATCATACGAAATTTGAACTTCATGTAGTTTTAAGAGGTTTCTTGGAACATTCATCATCAGTGATTATGCACGCCCAGGGTCTTCACGATGACGTTGTCGATGGTGGTGATGGCGGCAGTACATCCACTCTTCTTCTTTATACAAGACCAGCGTACTCTAGAGCCCCAACTGGCGTGCTTGTTGAAGCGCCACTCGCCTATCTGAACAACTAGGTTTCCACGTTGAGACAATCCAAATTTGGGTTCTGAAACACAATAACTAATAAGGTAATTGCGTCTTATAAGGGTCGGGTTTTTGGAAATCGAAATAAATCAATGTTTGGAAGTGTGATAATTAGTACGACGTCATGATCCACCAAACTGTTTTTATTTGAAAAGAAAACGTTGCACAAAAACAACACACGAATGACCATTTATTTACAAAAAAAAGTTTTTTAAAAGCTTGTTTATGGTCCTTATTGTGTACTAGGGCTCGAATTAAGGTCCATGATTGAACTGCAAGATTTCAGACGTTGAGTATCAGAAAAAATAAATCTTTAGATACCAACGGCTTTAAACTACTTTCAACTTCATGGCTTTCCAATATTAAAACGGTAATTCATATAATTTTGTATTGTGGCCCTTATAAAGTCATACGAAATATACCTATATAAGTTGTAACTTATATATTTTCTAGCTATAAATGAAACAAATTGAAGGTTTGTGAAAATTTTTATTAATTTTACTAAAGACAATCACTAAAAGTTACTAATGAGTTATTTTTTCAGTCTTAATCTTTGGACCTTATTTGGTAAAACACTTATTTAATCATAGTGTAGACCTTATTAAGTGTTTCTAACAGGTAACACGGCAACCACTGAACTTAAAGATACTTGTCCTTATTAAATATATTTTATATTCAGTAATCAAAATAAACGTATATTAATAAAAAAATTACACCTTTTCAACTAATACTTTGGTTCATCAAACACCTAACTTAAAACTAAATTAAACTTGTGAGAGAACATAACGAGCGGGGAAATTATTGAGCTATTTCTTGCCAGCGGTCGATTTTTTGTCACTAAAAGGATTTTTTATTTTGTTCCTTTCACAAAATAAGTAAGCTTGTTTACGTATTGTTTTTGGTGTCAAAGGCATGCCAATATTTGACTTCTTAATTCGCTCTACCAATTCCTTTTCCTGTGTGTCGGTAAAAACAGTTATTCTTCCCATTCTCTTCACAGCGCTTCCAGATTTTATGTGATTCTTCAACGTTCGCCGTGGTATATTATATTTTAAGGCTGCTGCACGCTCAGACATTCGGTTGTTTCGTATATCATCAAGGGCACCCAAAAGATCAGTTTGAGACCATCCCGAGCCCCGTTTTCTTTTTTGCGAAGGTTCCATTATTGTCTTTACTGAAAACAATGTACATAGATTAAAACATGAATAAATTTGTATAAATCAAATCTTATATACTTAAGTGAAAAGGTAAGTAAATAAAACTTGAATCCTACTGGACGAACTATTTCTTTTTAAATAAGTATTCGTTGAAGGTATCTAAGCAAGTGGCACTTTTGGGCGATAGCAATGGCTTAGTACTTAGCGAACTGTCGTTATCGCCACACAAAAGTGCCACTTGCTAGGCCAGGCTGCTTATTTACACTCATATAAGTCATTTATGTAACTGATCATGCCTATTTTAAAATATCGTACCCCCAATAAGGGCCTTATTTGTAGACAACAACATGGACCTTCTTAGGCAATCACATGTGTCCTGAGAAAATGAAACAAAATTTAGATAAATAAGCAATAATTTTAGTAAGTTACCCCGTCAATCCACGTTCTGAAAGTATTTTAACATTACTATTGCA